>CM041759.1:12853463-17653463 GCA_023373885.1 Hestina assimilis
AAGCTCAATTCATTCATTTATTCTAGAAACATTATAAATCAGTAAGAAAATTGACAGATTTTTCTTCCAAGAGGTCTTATTTCTTCAAGTGCATCGAATATTGATGACACCTAATGTTTTTAATTTTTTTTTGAATTATTTTATTATAGGGTAGCCCGCAGTTACAGTTCTACTTTCCATAATTTAAATTATGCTTGTATGCTATCGCCGAATAGAGTAAACAGTCATAATTGAAAAGGGAATGATAAATAAACGAAAAGCACAGTTGTTATAGTTTTATAGTATATTTAGTCGAAACTATCCAATTCGACCAGAAACTGGCCATCAAAATCAGAAACTGGCATCCTTTAGTAACTAGCTAAAGTTTAACGTGGTTAAAACAACAAAATAAAAAAATCAAAACAATTTATGAAATAAATCAACGTAAATATGGATTTTATAATTACCTGCCATCTTAATAAAAATATTCTTCATATTAATTATTTTATATAAATATTGCTTTTAGTAGGTAACTAGCCACAAAACTGGGCACTTTTACTAATTACTTAAAGAACCCCAAAAGCTTAGTATCATAATCCAGACAAACTAAGTTCTCTAAACTTTCAATAAACGTAGCAATTTAAAAAAAAAAGTAAAAGGGTAGTTTTTGTTAATAAATTCACACACAGAGCAGTAACTAAAAATGTACTATTTTTACTTTCAGTTACTAGCAACCAACAGGCAACATAAATAGACATTTTTTGAAATCATAATTTGAAAATTTCAACTTATTACGGTTCGTCAGATCAAACCGGTGGCAGACGGGGCGTAATACGTTCGTTTTATGCATTTGGTTACGGAATCCTAAAAACAAATCTTAACAAATCTTGTGTGTGTGGTTGTTCAAGAATCATCATTTACGGATGTAGGTATGTGTATGTCGGCGATAAGCCGGGGTTGTTGCTTCAAAAGTCCATAACAATGTTGTTGCTTCAAAACAATGTTGTTTTAAATAGTTTATTCCTCTTCAAGAGCAGAATTGAAACTGTCGACTATGTTATAGTTCCTTAAATGTAACTTGAACCAAAATGGCCGCTTCTGCGCAGGTGCAATAATGGACAAGAATGTTAGACAAAAATATTGGTTTCGTCTTATTTAAATCGATTCTTTATAAAGTGGGAAAACGGAATTAAGTATATAATATAGTTATTATTTCTTCTAAATTCAATGAATTTTTTTTTATCGTTATTAATTACTTAAATAGAATACTACAAATAAATAGTATAGAAAAAAGGTACATTATTAATAGTGAGACAAACTTCTTCGTATCTTCCGCAGTATTATTCAGAGAATTAGTTATATTATTTTCTTTTAAAAAAACAACTATAAACGTCAAATACCATCCTTCTCTCCCGTCTCCTTAAACTTGATTGTGGTCGAGGCATTATCTTGAAATAAATGTTAACACACTTGACAAAACTAATTTATATTTTAATTTAATTTTTAATAATTTATTATTAAAGAACTAAAACAACCGTGAGCGAGTGTACTAAACGCGACCCCCTCCATACCGCATACGGTTGAGACCCAAAACGTGTTACTGCGCATGGTTCAACTTACATTTAACAGACTATACAATCAACACCTTTTACAGCAGTTATCATAAGTCATGTCTTTCTATTTTTACAAAAAATAGATTGCAATCAGTTTTAAACTAAACTTAATAAATAAAATATATAATTGCATAAATTTAAATGAATTACTTTATACAAACTGTAATGTAATTTTAAATTATATTATAATTTAAAAGTTCATCAACAGATGGCGCTACAAAATATTCCTAATTGTGGGTAACTTTATTACAATTGTTAATATTCAATGAGTCCGTTCTCATGTACTTCACAGGTTACACTTCGTCCGAACTGCTCTCGTCGTACAATAACCTGTCGTACATATCCGGCAGGTAGTCGTAGTGACCATTGCTATCGTCACTCTCGAGATTCTTCTTAAATAAATCCCAGTTTATATTAAGCTCTGGTGCGAATAATCTAAAACGTAATTAAAAATTAATCAAAATCGACGGCTTAGGAAAAACCTATCAGCTAGATAGACAGACTTTCTATTAGGTGCACATTATGATGTCCACGTTGCCCAAAGATCTGTTCGGTGGCAAATCTAATCGAAGCTAACGAGGACGCTATTTTATGCCCAGTTTATTTAAAAAAAAATCCATTGACTCGATAAGAGCAAGAAGAGGGGCACATTATGATTTTCTCGCCTGTCCTTGTCCCACTTGGTCATATTTGTGAGACTCGGAAGAGGGAGTGTGTGACGTCACATATGTTTGCAACTTTATATCTAGAAATAATAAATTAATACACCAGTTCCAAAATAAGTTAAGTCATATTTTTAAGATTTTCCATTAACAGTTCAAAGTTCATATCATATGTCGGTATCAACTGATATGTATTAATTTTGAGTAAAACAACGAGTAGGAGTTCTTTGTCACACAATTTCACAACTTTGTCGACGCCACGCAACTTTGTGGTCTCAATTTATGATGGCCTAAGTCTGATTGAACATACCCACTGACACAAGTCATGAAGTTTCTGATGTGCGCGGCACTGAACACCTCCATGAGATTGGTGAAGCCGGTACAATTGGCCCACTGCGCATCTGGTGCCGTCATCATCGCGACAGCTTTCCCGCGACAAATAAGTGGTGCGCCGTACATACCCTAGTAGATTCATTTATCATACATACTGGCGGTAGGCTTTTTTTTGTGAGAGGCTGGCTAGGTAGGAACCACCGCAGTGTCAGTTATTCTAGTAGCTGGTGAAATAACTGGGTAAAGAAGATTTAAGCACCAATATCTCTAAGATGGCAACGGATGAATCACATCTGAAAATATATGGTGTTACGAGCGCTCATGGGCTACGACAACCGCATACTACCAGGTCATATCAATCAGATGGGTAATATGCATACTTTTTTATATTTAGCTAGTAAAAGCTGCTCAAGAGCAATGCTCTGACACGTTTCTCCGTCCAACCAATTTATTTATTTAACGATTGACATAAGCTTGTCTATGAAACATAATTATTGATAGGTAAGCATCACCTAACATTGGTATGTAGAATTTTTAATAAACGCAATTAAAAAAGAGTGTGATGTGGCATAACGCATATGTCTACGAAACTGCAACAGTGCGAATACGTCATACATTTCATACATACATCGTCGTGGGGTTACTTACGTGACATGGCTGCGCTTCTCTGTCCGGCTGGAATGATAGATTGAAATTGAAATGTCTATAAATAATGACAGTTATGATATACATAGTGAGTGTTTTATTATAATATGTTCTAGATCATATTATTTGGGACAATATAAATATTTAATCCGGAGAATCTGATGGCCACCCTACGACCCTCAGTAATAATGAATACGAAAGAGGAAGAAGAGAGGATGCTGCCCGCGGCTTCGCATGCCTGAATAATAATAATAATAAATAATAAACTTTGCACACTCAACGGCCACCATTAGGATATTAATATCCTGTGTCGGGGGTCCGGAAACATTCACAATGACAAGGACAAATACACCCAGACCGGAAAATATGCTTGCACGGTCAATACAAACATATTATGTTTCGAGCGGGAATCGAACCCGCGACCTGTGGCGTTAAGGCAGGTTCGCTACCGCTGCGCCACAACGTCGTCGAATAACGATATTTAATGATCTATCTACACTGCCATATAAAATGGTTGCTAATGCTATCTTTCATCCCGTATTTCACCCCTTCAAGTTTAATTTTTCTTGCGAAAAAAAGTAGCCTATAACCGGCTCAATGATCAACTCTATATCTATACAAAAAATTTTAATAATCGATTCAGCAGTGTAGGCGTGAAAACGTCACAAATAAACTCGCTTTCACATTTATACTATTAATGGGATTGTGTATTTTAAAGCTAAAATATAAAGATCCTGTGTATATAATACACAATAAAACTGTAAAAATTATAAGGTACTAGAAGTTGCAAATGCGCTTGACCTTTCCGTCGCAATAGTGACTTATCAGCCACGTGACGCCCGAGCGTGCGTTAGTGTCGTTTATTCACTTTTTTTTTAGGGAGTTTTGACCCAACAGGACTATGTCACTCCATAGAAACAACACAAAGTACAACATAGAAAATAAATTGACAAAAAAATTAAATCGCAAAAGGGTAATCTCAATAAAACACTAATTACTACGTCATCGCATACCCACTCTGACCACTTTATATAGCATTTTAGCTGCTTCAAAAAGAGGATATGCAAGGACTATATTACAGCCTCCTGGTGTTTTAAAGTCTTGGTCGACTTGTAGCATTTCATTTCTGAGATCTTCGTTTCGAACACGTTTATTCACTTTGTTGACCATTGCTATGTAAACTATTCAATATCCGGAGACATACAAGAGTACGTAGCAATGTATTTCAACACTTACAATATCATCGTGGTTAGTTTATGTACTAGTGAAAGCTTGGGTGAGAGACATCCAGCGGTCGGCGACACATGTTTAATAAGTAATGAGCGACTTTTTACATTTAACTTATTATTGAGATTTTTGTGATTGCAACGGATATATTAGTATATGTTTAATATCGTATCTGCCCGCGGCTTCACCCGTTTGAATAATGTTTTGTAATAATCAATATTTTTTTTATGTGTATTGCTGTTGGCCCTACTGGCCTTGACAGCGTCACCGTGTGTGGGAGCCGAGTACTGAGACGCAGCCCTAAAAAGAGACAGCCCTCGCGGGGGCTAAGCCATCTGAATGAGTAACAAACATCTAAACATAATTTCAAAAGGATACACGTAATGAATTTTTTAATCTATATAATAAGCTATCTGTGTGTTCAATCCTTTAAGCCGTTTATGCGTGATTGATTAACAAACATCCATCCATCCGTCCAAAGTTTCACATTTATAATGTTAGTTCGAGTTAGATTAATTAGATTAGATTATTAAAAAGTTAAGCTCTGTTTGTATAGTACATAAATCTATCATATCTACGGTAGTAGAACATGCTTCTCTCAGCATAAAAGGGCCGGCTCGACCAACAAGCAAGCTCAAGCAACAGTATCATTAGGTACTGTTGCATTTCGTGCGATGAGTGACAGTGCCAGAGGCCCAACCTCCCACCCGGTCTGTTCCCTTCCTTTTTTTCCCTTCTCATCCTGTTCCTTGGGTTGGCAACGCGCTTGTGATACTTCAAGTATCGCGTGCGTTCATAGGTTGCGGAGGCTGTTTACCATCAGGCGGACATAAAAAAATATGCTTACGTCTCTGACGCATATGGAGGAGACCTTATCAAAATAACCCGTGTAGCCCATGTTCGTCATGGCCCGCTGGAACTTCATCGTGATGGTGTTGCACCATAGACTCTTCTTCACTATTATCAGATACTGGACGCGTATGTTTCTCTGCAGGAGGAACTTGTGGATGGGATAGATTTTATCCTAAAAATCGAATTAAAAATTATTTCTATGTTTATGAACGATAATTTTATACATAAATTATTATATATCATGTTTTTAATTTACTGTTAAATAAATCTAAACAAAACAATTAGAGTTCAGTGGTGGAATAGACAAATCAGCACACAACGCGAGTTGAGCCTAATGGGAGTCGTTAAGTGTGAAGCGTTTATTATCATTACTTACGCCTTTGTAAAAGAAATGCCAACCGGGCATCAAGCATTCTTCGTGCAGAGCTAGCACCTCTTCACCCTTGTAGTCGATGTCGACAGGGCGCAAAGGTATCTCGGCTAGCACGTCTGGAACCTTTTTCGCTAGAATTAAGATGGCTGGAGACTTTTGTATCACGTAAACTTTATCAGCTGTGTTGTTGGGCACTGTAGGAATAATATTTTTATAAGTTTCACTTTTAAAAAGTGGATCGCAGTGGCGTGCATTCCATACGGGCTTAAGTAGTTTTAGGATTGCCCATCTCATAAAATTTTTGGTGAAGTTTTATACAGTAATTTACTACACTATATAATACTATTTTGTTAGTCTAGGATCTGCCCACGACTTCGTCTGCAAATAAGCAAACAATCAAATCTTTCCTCTTTATAATATTAGTATAGAAGTATTAACGTTCGTAACGATAGTGTATTTGAATTTTTTCGAGTTAGACACTGCTTGCCTATATGGAATATACAGTTATTGTTCTCCTTAGTTTTTAGTCTTCGTGTATGAGTCATAGTATTGCCTAATCTAACATCTAATTAATATTATAAATGTAAAAGTTTGGATGGATGGTTGGTTACTCTTTAAGCCAAAAGCTACTGGACATATTTGGATGAAATTTGGCACACATATAGCTTATTACCTGGATTAATATATACGACACTTTTTATCCCGTAAAATTTTTGGGTTCCCGTGGGGTCATTAAAAAACTACATAACGCAAGTGGAGTCGCCTAGAGCTAGTGATTAATATTTAAACTCACATTTAGGCACAATAATCTTTGTGACTTGGACACGTATTCCACGTCGAGGGTGCCTATAAGTAGCGGCGGTCACCACGTTGATTGGGCGAGTGTCAGCCGTTCTCATGCTGGGCTCAACGACACACACCGCCGCCGTGATCACTGCCGTCCTCGAGACCAAAGTTCCCACACACAGACCTCGGTACCGGGAGATGAAATATACCTATCCAATAGTAGATAGAGACTTGTATAATACAAAGTAAGTTATTAGCACCGTAAGGCTGCGTTTCCACCAGAGAGTGTAGCGTGAGATATTTTGTTGAGAACCAATAGAATCGCTTCATTTACTTCGCCTCGCTCCAGTAAGCCGTTTGTTCGAGCACTGAGCCATAGGCGCTCGACCATCTGCGCGGCGGAAGGGGGAACGAGGACGGTGGCGGGCAGCGGGGCGCGGGACGAGTGCGGCCGGGCGAGTCGACCGTCAACGCCGACCACTTGCCATCCTCCCACCGCAGGCCGACGCACGTTCCGTCTAATATCTAGTTGCAGTAAAAGCCTTTATACAGTCCACTCGCTTTCCTTTTCTCTCCAACACCGTTTCCACAGGAACTGCGCTGAACCTCACATCTCTGATGGAAACGCAGCCTTAGCCTTAGTTCACATTTTTACTAACAAACGCTGACCATTGACTGCTAACATTCTCACGCTCGCGTCCATCCCTAGCACTCATACTTTGCACCCGTCGCTTGCTTATTTTGTAAATTTTTACGTAGAAAAACCTCGCTTCGCTAAGCTGTTTTCATAGGATCTGCTCTGAGCGAGAATAGGTAAATGAAGTGATTTCATTTTTTCTTAACAAACACGTCCGTCGCACATGTGTGGTAGAAATGAAGCTTTACTGTACACAGATGTGCATATTATGAATTTAATATAAAAAGGTGATAAAATTCAGAATTATGTACGTCTAAATAGTAGATTAATGTACAAGCATCTTTAACTGTTTTAAATGGTCTAAGACAAGCATACATCTTAATCGACATTTTATTGTTATTATCGTGCAGAAATATATAACAATTCATCAGTAGTTTATTTTATTTTATTGCGTTTTTGTGCACGCATGTGCAGTGTTCCCATTTTTTATGACTTTAAGAGCTAATAATATCTCAATAACTACTGTCTCACAAAAGAACTCAAAATCTTTGTTATTATTTTCAAAGACATATCCGGAGATGCATCGCACCACTTGCCATACGATAGATTTTTTTACGCTCAATATTTTTTTTCAACACTCTGCTTATGTCCTTAATTTTTATATATTTTATTATTTCACTACGAAATTGCGTAGCTGTTTAAAGAATACATATACATACATAATAGATGGAATACAGATAGTGCTGTATCTCCGTGTAAAGTGGCTGCGACACAAGGAAAGACAGACGAAGAGACGGACGGACAGACGGTCATGGCGAAATTTTAAGAATTACGTTTTTGCCTTTGGGAACTCTTTAAATTGTGCTATTACTTTGCCGTGATAACTACATGTAAAAAATGTTTTACTTTTAAATGTATGTTCGAGAGTTATAACTACAAATAAATTACCTACCTCGAAATAGACTTACCAAAAACGGTAGGGTACCGTCACGTGGCTTAAAAGGTTCTCTTCCGACACAAGAGCTTAACCAGAAACCTTAAATTTAAACAGATTTCATTGCTAATATTATACGGCAGATTTAAATAAAATATATATATTAATATAATAATAATAATTTTATTAAAAAAATAAACAAAAAAAAAAAAAAAACAATTTTATGAAAACACAGAAACTAAGAGTAAAGTCAAAAAGTTGTTGCATATTAAAAAGCAACAGTTTGGAATAGCATTAAGAAAAAAATAAAAAATAAAAATAACTTTATTGGAAAAAATTTTCGTTGCGAATCGCTGGTGGCTATGGTATGTGTTTGGAAAAAAACCTGTATAACAGCCACCAGCTTTCCATCTCTATATTAATATTTAAAAAAAAATTAAATTTTAAAATAACAAACTATTATTCAGTATAAAAAAAGCAAAAACATAAAAAAAATCAAATTAAATTGATTATGAAGTACATAATAAATAGAAAAATAAAAATAAAACAAATACTAATTCAAACTAATAGTTTTGAGTAAATTAAAATTATTTCAATGATATATAAAATTAATATATAATAAATAAAAAAATAAAAAAATATATTTTTATTAATTCATTTACCGAAAATAAAAATTATTTTCCATTTGTTCATTATTCCGAATGTAAAATTATAAATGAAACAAGAACTAATCAGCGTTAGTAAACGATTCGCTGATTTTGTTTACAAAATATACTCGTTAATAAAAATTATTATTCTACGTAACTAATTACATTTCATAACTTTCTTATAAACACTAATTTGCCCGCGACTTCGTTCACGGTGACCTTAGAATTGGCTCCAGGAGAAATGAATCATTTGTAAGTAAATAATGTTCCATAAGACATAATATCTATACCGAATTTCAATTGAATACGTTCTGTAGTATGTTTTTGATAGTCCCACAAGAACCGAAAAAATTTCTGGGAATAAAAGTATCCTATGTCTCAATTCAGGTGGCAATCTATATCTGTGCCAAATTTCATCAAAATCCGTTCAGCCGTTGCGTGATTGAGTTACAAACAACCAAACATACAAACTTTCCATATTTATTATATTAAGTGGTATATCTCAAGTTAAATCATCTATATCTGTCCCATAATTCATCATAATCGGTTCGGTGTTTTGACGTGAAAGCATCACAAATAAACAAACTCATTTTGCATTTAAAGTGACGCCTTGCACGTCTTCTTAGAAAGAATCTATAGACTTGTATTAAAAGAATACAATTTCTTTATTAAAGTTAAATAAAAATACAAAATTTTTATCACTTCCTATCATGTATAATTTGACTTTTTCATAAATAAAATATTCATTATTTGCACTAAAATTTTAATTTCTCGTAAGTACATTATAAATGGTAATTGTGAATATAAAATGTACATAACTTACAATAAAGATGGTTCATTTATAACAGACTTTAAGAGGAGGAGTAGGAAGTTGTAAATTCTACTTTTTTACGTATGTGAAACTATTTTGATGAATCCTATTTTGGTAAACACGGTATGCTTCAGATGGCCGGGAGGTTCGCGAATACTGCATTTTCACATTGCTGTCTGTCCGGCGGCTGATAAATCGTCAGTCCAATTTTACTTTATAAAAATAATCTGGTTCGCCGTCCTCTGATATCAATTGGTAGCAGGAAAGATTGCGGCAATTACCGGCTACCGCTTATCGGGTCACTTTAAGTGGCTATTATCATTTGAACTGTTAACGTAGCATAGAACTGACATTTCCTTGTCGTCGTTAAAAGTATGTATGACTATATTTATACGTAATTGAAGTGTAAATGTTATTCTTCTTCTTATCGACTTGACTTTTCGACTATTGCCAAATTGATAGCCGGGACTCAGATGGAAGACCACTATGCGATCACCCATCTAATGACTGACCGCTCCTAAAGTTGCTTAACCAACCGATCGTTTACCGCTCAGTGAGCGCACCCGGCTATGAGTGAATGTAATACTATATCACAATAAAGAAAACAAACCTAAAATAAAGCTGAATAGGGTGAAGCGTCGGGCTAAAGAAGTTAATAGTATCGCAAAAAAATACGAAGCGACTTCATCGCATAGGAAATCCGGTCATCTCCGGAAAAGCAATAAATCTTGCCTAGCCGCAGATAGAGAGATCGAGCTTAAAGGCGGGGGTGCGTATAGAAAAGGACTGAGAGTAGTCCCTCTCCCGGGGAGGCGATCGATACGCGCGGCGTCCTGTGCGGACTCGCGACCACCGCGCCCGCTGCCCGCCTGCCGCCCCGACGCCGCGCCATTCGTTCTTCGTACTTTGCGTTGTTCGGTCGGGTCGTTGCTTCTGCCGTTGTTCGTCGCATTTCGCAGTTATTCGCAGCTCTTCGCCGCTGGTTGCTGTTTGCACGACTTCTGCCTACGAGCGACATGGAGGTAAGATATACTACTAAGCATTGACGCGCTATCTACATTTCATTAACTACTTAATGACTGCTGATTTAATGTTAACTTATTTAAATGCGAGATCGTCCTGTAAAATCAAAAATGACGAGAAAAAAAATAAAATGGAGGTGCTACTCGAATAAGAACTCAATACATAACTCGCCGTGTGAGCAATTGTTTCCGTGAGCTTCGGGCTTTGGCTGATCAGCTAAGCTGGCTGTGAAACGCAGACGGTGAGATTATAATAATTTTCATGTTGCTCGGGACTCGGGATCTCGCTGTTCCGT
This sequence comes from Hestina assimilis, assembly GCA_023373885.1. NCBI lineage: Eukaryota > Metazoa > Arthropoda > Insecta > Lepidoptera > Nymphalidae > Hestina > Hestina assimilis. The sequence goes on from CM041759.1 coordinate 12,864,281, forward strand.
CTCGCTCTATCCCGTCGCTTGTAAATACTTGAAGTAACTTTCCAATGTCCTATGGAGAATTATTGTCTTTTTTTTTAAAAAAGGTAAAACATCCTTTGAACAAATCGGTGCGGATACAAGGAGTAGTATCCGTTCGTGTTCGCGCGGCTCTCGTTTTCATATTCCGTAACGTACCTACTTGAAGTCTTTGTTTGAATTAAGTAGGTCAGGGGTGCAATTACCCGATATCTCTCGTAGAGTTAAGCTCCCTCACTTTCAGAGCCTCCATTCTAAATGGTAATAAATAACAATATAATTATTTATTTATATTTATTTTGTTTATTTATTTATTTGTATCACCTCATTATTAATTATTCATTTAAAATTCCATGTAGCCTGATTCATGAATCAAACAATTATTAATTTTTAATAAGATCAAATATATACAAAATTAAATAAAACGCAATAGATTACCAACTTATTGTTTGGCAAAATTAATACAGCTTTCGATTTGACATTTTATTATTTTATGTATCAATAAAACAAATTGATTTATATTTTCTGAGCCTAAGACGGAAACAGTGAACTTTGTTGTCCGTCACTTCCTGTGTATCTGAACCGCTCTGACACCGTTGTGGCGTTGTGCATAGCGAGTCTGCCTTTAGCCTCAGCGGTTGCGGATTTGATTCCCGCCCAAGCAGATCTTTGCATTGTTCTTACAAATATCTCGTTCGGTCTGTGTGTTTGTACTTGCGGGTCTCCTCGCCATGCCTCGGAGAGCACGTTAAGATGTCGGTCATATAACATCTGATAATAATCATTAATTCTTGTTAAGTAAGTTGCTATTATCCAATGAGTTACTGGTTCGCCCTTAGTGCTACTCTGTGTAAAAACTAGTAACCTGTCAAATCCGGACAAGAGTAATAAGCAAATCCTGGGTAAACACTCGTATAGCACCGGGAATAATGCTAAGAAGAAGAAGACTTCCTCTATATATATAAACAATACAATTAATTATTAATTTACAAACAACTCGTTATCTGCAGAGACACGCGGGAATGACCCTAGATTATTTATTTTAGTAACAGCGATATACGTTAGGACAAGAGCACACAAGTCGACAAAAAATACTATTAAGACGTTGCAAGGTATTCCCACATTGGGGATAGGCTTTCTTTATTTCATGACGCTATGAAGCTTTGCGATACTTGAGGTATCAAAAGCGCGTTGCCAATTCAAGGGATATGAGGGAAGGGATGAGAAGGATAAAAAGACATGGGAGATTGAACTTCCGGAGGTTTCACTCATCGCACGAAACGCAACAACAAATTTCCGATGATTTTCTGTGTGAGGATAATACTTTCTCGGTCGCGGCGGCACAGTTGTGTTGGAAGCGTGGCTCTGTTAATTATTATTTATTTTATATTCATTGTTAAAAATGTGTTTTACCACGAACAAAGTTATAATAAATATTTTAAAATGAATAAAAAAACACTGCAATCGTTGTGAATGGCAGTAAAATAACTAATAAAGCTAGCTATATCAATGGACGCTTTAGTCGTCGACGCTTTGCAGGCATATGTGTCGCACGTGTGCACTTAGCGGGGACTCTAGGGTTGCCACTTTTCTTCTTGGAACATTTGTGATTCATGCTAGGAACAGTACATGGTGTCAAAATAAAGTTTCATTGAATACTCTATTTAAAAAATAAATTTAAAAAAAAAGTTAAAGTAAATAAGTACTTAATAAATTTCTTATAAGGTTCAGAGAAGCTTTGTTAGTTTCTTCTCGTAAATTCATCATGTCTCTCTCTGTGAATGTTAATGTCGTAGGAATGGACATAAAAATTGAAATCCCTGACCAGTATAATAAGTTCCAGCAAAATATAGTATTTTCGCGTACTTCATTGTTTTGGTAAAGTATGGAGTATAATTACCCGAAATTAGCTACAATACTTTATTTTACAGCACGGGTGACAACCCTAACTGAGGGTGAGCGCTCGTGATGCTCTCGTAGGGTCGCCGGTCGTGTCAAGTTGTGTATTATCTATTACTCATAATCGTCTATTAACAAGGACAATGAAGACATTGACACTGACACTGGCTTATGTTTATACTTTATAATAAGCCCAAGTAAAAGCTTATAATCTATACACATAATAAAATTGGAATGTCCGTTTGTAATATTGAAATAACCATTTTTTACTACATGCTAATGAATATATACGGTACATACAACCAAATAACATTTTTTACAATTTTTGTCTGCCTGTTTGTTCCGGCTAATTTCTGAAATGGCTGGACCGATTTTGAGGGGACATTTATTGGCAAGTAGCTGATGTAATGATAAATGATAAGGAGTAAGTTAGACTACTTTTATTTTAGAAAAAGAATTAGGGTTCCGTGTAATAAAGAAAAAAGGGTACATCACGAGAGCAGAGCCGCGTGCGCAGCTAGTAAAATTATATAAATAGATCTATACACTATGGATAGGCGTTCCTATAATACTCGTACAGACATGTCAAAGATCCTTTCCCTTAGGTTAAGAATTTCATAGACGGAGCCATACCATGTTGCTGCTCTTGTGACGTCATTTCAAAGGAGATATTGTTGTCTTATTCTGTTTCTCGTAGCACTAATAGGAGTAAAAGAAATAGATATATATAGGTTTGAAAACTTATTTTTTATTTCCTAAATGTCAATGTTGGCATGTTTTATACCCGGTCAAAACTGTTAATTGTGTAAGTGTATTTGTCAATTATATAGGTAATTTGACATTATGCACACATAAATTGCCTAAAATATTATTAATTATATACATAGATCTATACACTGTGGACAGGCCCTTCTATAATATAGACATGTCAAAGACCCTTTCGCAAATTCAACAGCAACGCAACGGAATGAAGTTAGTAACAAGCTTGTAACATAACAGAATGAAGTGAGCGTGCGATTAACCGTGGTTCATCCTAGGAGGAGGAGGAAATAAAGCTTTTAATTGTGATAAAATTAAAGTAAATTTTATTACCGCGTCAATGAAATTTCAAATTTATTGACATGGATTTAATTTCTATTTCTATCACATAAAAATGCCCCTGCCATGCCGTACCGCCAATTTGTAAAGCGCTTTATAGCTAGATGTCAACAGATGTAATTATAGGTACATCAAAACAATATTAAGACTATTAAGACAGGGATCAAAAACCTTTCTTGATACCTATCGGATATTATAGTAATGTACATTGTACACTCGATGTTTTTATATGATTTATAAAATAAACAATAATTTTATTGTTTGTGCATATAAATAATTATTATAATGTTATTAGTCACACTTTTTTTTTATTTTATGCCAACGCGAATTATTTTAAAAATAACTATTAATTATTTAATAGTTAGAAATGACGACGATTAGAAACAATATATGCGCTTAGCGAAAAATTATTTATACAAAATTGCAAAGCGAAATTAGAAGGCTTTCAATCTTAACGTCACATCGCCTATAGGCCTGCGATTTTCGACATAAAAGCAAGCTAAACTGTCTCAACAGCTTTCATCTCCCGGTGCCTTGTCTTAAATCGTACCATCGCTCCACACCCCAACCCTAGTCTTTGCTAAATACTGAGAAATACACGAGTATAATGCAATTTGAAATATTGAACTAATAACTATTGAACGAAATAGTAATTTTGCCCCCATCTGGGCTCTCAATTGAGATTCTGCCCTCCTCTAGACCAAATGTTGGCTGTGCCCATTGCCCATGGGTCCTTCCATATAAATAAAATGTCAGACTCATTGAAGGTTGTAACATAACCGGATGATGTTAGTGTGTGACTGACTTTGTTTCGTTGCGTTGAGGATGAATTTCAAAATAAGCATCAGCGAATCTGACATTTTGACTGCGTGGAAGAGCCTCTCCATAATATGTAGTAAGGCTATCAGTAACACACATACCAAGCGGTATTTAGCGGGTTTGCACTCACACACATTACACATTAGAACGCGCTTGGCTTTATAATAAATTGGAAGTGATAAAGTTTCGAAAACACCGGCATGTCCGTAGATTAGGGCCTGCAACCTAGGGCCTTAGGGCCAGGCACGGCACGGCGAGGGATTTTAACGTGACGAATAGAAAAAATAATGATAATAAAATAAATAAAAGTATATAAACTTGCATGTAGCGTGCCTATAAAATTTTAAAACTCCCATTGATGTCTCCAGAGTTTCTGGAAAATAACTATTTGATGAATTGTTACTACTGATGATGACCACAAATGGCCACAAGAATGACTCAATACTAATAAACTTAACGGATTGCGATACAATTACGTACTTTAATATGGTTGCTGAAATATTATTCCTATATATATAAAAAAAATACCGAACTCAAAACTAAAATAAAAACAAATAAAGAATGATCTAAAATAGAATTTGGTGCCTTTTGTGCCAATTCTCTACGTTGCATCGACTTCTTGCAAAATTTTTATTTTTTGCTTTAACTGTGTAGTATCATCACTACATAGTATAAAACAAAGTCGCTTTTTCTGTCCCCATATCCCTATGTTCGCTTTAATCTTTAAAACTACGCAACGAATTTTGATGAGGTTTTTTTTAATAGATAGAGTGATTAAAGAGGAAGGTTTATATGTATAATAACATCCATTAAATAGTGGAGAAATACTCTTATTTTTGAGGTTTCTAATGTGATGTCGTAAATAATTACATTTAACGCGTGCGGGCCACGGGCAGTAACGAATAAATCGAAACTACTGGATCGATTTTAATCATTTTCAGTGAATGACATAGGCTATATATTTTATACCCGTGCGAAGCCGGAGCGGGCCGCTAGTTATACATATAATCTATAGTCAAACTTATTCAATCTTACATACGAGTTGTGTTCTATGCGTATATTTATAAATAATTTCTGAAGGCAAAGATTTGACATAATCTTACCCGCAACCATCGAGACTCGCTACCCACAACCACAACGATGTCTACCTATAACCTGATGCTATAATTAATTTAACAGGCTCCTATACAACAACAAAAACTAACAGATGTCTTTAAATCTGCCTGTACTGTCTTGATAAATGAAATTAGTATAATAAGTGCAATGCGTAAATGCGAGGCAAATTGAACGTAATTAAGTAGATAGGACTCAAGTCTCAACCCACATAAGTAATTGTCGAGTCAATGACTTAAGTTCATACATTTATAGACTTACTATTTATAATAGACAGGCCTCAGCCTCTTGCTGACAAAATTTGCAAAGACTCGCTAGGACTACTTCGCAAACTAAACATCTAGCGTCATAAGCTTGGAACGTAATCAATTAAGTAGCGTTTCATTGCTTTGGTGTTGAATTTACGGATGAGCACCAGTGAGTCTGCAAATTTTGTCTTCAAAAGTATATAGTAAGTATATGCATGTATATATTATTTTATAACGCTTCATGAAAAGGTTTCAAAAGTTTGAATCTTTATATATGTTCGTAGCGAGTTAGTAGACCGACTTTGCTAAAAACTGAGAAATACATGAATATAAGTTATTTTAAACGATTTAATTATTTGAAAATAGTCATTTGCACGGACCCTGAACATAAATTAAGATTTTGGCCTCCCCTAGGCCAAATTCTGGCTACGCCTATGATTATTTATTTATTCTAACCACACATGTGGATTGGTTCTCATACCAATAAATGTAAACTTCCCTTGTTTTTTCACGGATCTTTTTACTGAATAAAAGATCTTACGTAAAAGAGCCTCTTCAATAACTCATTTTACCAAATTGTATCTTGAGTCCTTTCTGTTTTATGTTGTTCGAATATCGTCTCAAATTAAATTGGATAATTATATCCTGTGACGGGGGTCCGGAAATATACACCAGACCGGAAAATATGCCTGTATGGTCAATACAAACATATGCTCCGAGCGGCAATCGAATCCGCGACACAACGTCATCATACCTAATTAGTTTGTTGATATATATGTTTTTAAATGTTATTAACATTAAGTATTATTCGCAGCGTGCGATCTGGTGGTGGTTGTTGGCGACTGTCGTGATGCTGGTGTTGTGTTCGTCCGTCGGCGCCGTCGAGACTTCGGAACGGGAGGAGGTGCACGAGTTGCTCGTGCGCAACCCGAGGGGCGCTAAAAATAGAGGTAACTAGTTGACTATGGTCGTTCTACACTCAACATAACGCACGACTCACGAATGAACTCACATCAACCAATCAATACGGATACCGTATTGAAATGATCATTTAAAATATTTAGGATTTTATTTTAGCCTAATAAATTGTAAAACGCGTTATCTAGTCCACGAAAAAAAGTTGTAGTTTGGGCTAATTTGTATTATGAAAGCATTCCTTAATATATTATTACATTATTCAATACTTATAATACCTGATATTTCACCAAAATTATGATCATCACTCGTGCCGTTTTAGAAGTCTAACAACGATTGATGGTAGGACGTTATAAGTATGGTAATACTAGTGTTGTCACCTAGCCCTACTTGTTTTATTTTTATTGAAATTTTACATCTGTCATCATTTCGTATTTACTATACGTGTTTATTATTTAATTTGAGGGGTGCTTTATATAAATTACTAACTAGCTATTGAGTGACCTTCTAGAGAATAAATCTCCTATTATGGGCGTAGCCAACATTTGGCCTAGGGGAGGGTCAAGTCTTAATTTAGGGTCCAGAGAGGGCAAAAGGACTATATTCTTTAATAGTTAGTTAAATAGTTCCAAAAGGCATTATATTCGTGCATTTTTCAGTATTTCAGGAGTCCCGGAGGGCGGGGCAGCTGTCCCCTTGCCCCTACCTCGCTACGCCCATATCTCCTATCCCCTCTAAAGCAGGAATTGAAATTATCACAGAACTGTATTTCTGTTTGCCGCTACAAGACATACTAAAAATAAAGTCGGCATACAAGGAACTTTATATTTTTGACGTTTTTAGCTGTCTCATGAACTGTAATAGATGAATACATTCTTACGCTAATCTTAAAATATACATGTATTTATATTCTACGGTGGTACGGAACTCTTTATATGTAGTCGGCTTGTGGCCAGTTTTGTGTATTTTCTTCCATATAAATAAATACACTAAGAAAAAAATTCTAGTTAAACCCTTTCTAATTTCGCACTTAAGTTTTATGAGATTCATTATTTTAAACGAAAATTGACTAACTATTTATAACATAAGCTACCGTTTCAGAGATTAGTTAAAACAAACAGACAAACAGTCAGACAAAATTTTACAAATTGACGTTTTTATATCATTATGTACCTTATATACATTCGCTATCATTGAAAAGCTGTTAATTTGGAATTACAAACAGACACTTCAACTTATTTGTATTGATTTAGGTTTGTTACATCAGAACTCCATCATTTATAAATAGATTTTTATTGTTTTTTATTTAGTTGAAAGCATTTTGGTTTAACCTGGAAGAGTATATATTTACTCGGGGTAAAAAGTATTTTGCTTTCCTATGGCTTTTAGATTTAGATAAAAATATATTTCTATATCTAAATGTAAACAGAAGTGACACCGTTGAAAATTATTGAAGTACTAATATCGCTATTAAAAATAGGGTTTATGGTAGAAATGTACAAATTTAGGGTTGTAGGTAATAAAAAATGTCTATAGAAAATATGGACCGATTCTCAGACCTACCCGATATGCACACAAAATTTCATGAAAATCCTTCGAGCCGTTTCAGAGGAGTTCGGTAACAAAGACCTCGACACGAGAATTTTATATATAAGATTTTTTATAACGTATTGTTATTTAGTTGGTCGATGTGATATTTTTTAACCACTAATGCGCGATAATGATACTTAAAGTAACGTGTGCTGCTAGCCCAAAACATACGAGAGAAGAAGTAAAAAAGGATGGAGACAGAGACGGGTAGATTGGGCCCCCGGCGCTCTCACTCATCGCACGAAACAACAGTTACTGACACCGTTACTTTACATCGATTTTCTGTGAGAGGATGGTACTTGCCCGGTCGAGCCGTCCCATTTGTGCTGGGAGAATCATGGCTCTACTGCCTAGTGAAATTTTATCTAAACTTGTAGGTGTATGTTTCCCGAATACAATAAATTTTGATATTTAAGAGTTTTCCCGAAATCTAATAAGTTTTTCATCAGAGAGCTGCCGTTACATACGAGGCTCGTGGACGGAGTGCGACCCGAAGACTAATATTCGTTCCCGGACCCTCACCCTCAAGAAAGGCGACCCGACTAGCTGCGAGCGTGCTAAGACGATACAGAAAAAATGTAAAAAAGGTATTAAAAGAATATATTTCAAATCACCTTTGTAAATTATTTCATTATATAAGCTTTCATACAGGGTACAGCTCAGTCGGTGGCCTGCTTCATTTTAAGACATATATCGATGGTACATACATAAAACATGTGAAAAACGTTAATTTTGAAATGAAAACTGCTTAAGCCGCTTTGAGTCATTTTTGATAGGGACCAAATGTATTCACGTGACCGACACCATTTTTTTTAAATTATTTACATTTTTTCTAGATTAATTGGAACACTTTTATTACTCTCATGTATATCTACGTTTTGGACATGTCTTTATGTTCACGGACCGTCGATATTAATATATTATGTAACTATTAATATAAACCTATATTTATCAGCTTGCCGCTACGAGAAATCATCTTGGAGCGAGTGTAGCTAACGGAGAGATGTCAAGGACTGACATGTTGAAGGCTAACAGCGACCCCACTTGCGACGCCAGCAAGCGCATTACCAAGAAATGTAACAAGAATAAACAGATCAAGTCTACTAAGGACAAGGGTATAATGACTGAGCTTACAGTATAAAAATATTGAGGTTTTTATTGTTATATGCTGCGCAGGATGCTCGCGGTTTCGGACACGTAAATAATCATTTTTAATAAGGCATTATAGTAATAATTGGTACCCCAAAACAATTTTTCATTCCCAATTCGTCCCCTTGAAAGTTTATTTTCGCGCGTAAAAAGTTTTACCCTAAACTAGACTTACTATATACATACTAGGGACAGTATCAGTAGGTATTGTTGTGTTTCGTGCGATGAGTGAGAGCGCCCGGAGGCCCAATCTCCGTCCTCTCTGTACCCTTCCTTTTATACCTTTCCCCCCTATCTCTTGAGTTGGCAACACAAATGTGATCAAGTCCTGTAAATCGTCATAGGTTGCGGTGATTATTAATCATAAGGCGGACCGTATGCTTGTTTGCCAACCCTCATGAAAAAAACCGCTTTAGATACAGATAATTGTCAAAGATTCGATGGTGCTCCTACGTGAATTATTCGGTTATGTTCTACACAATGAAGTTAGTTTATGACTAATTAGGTTTCGTTGCGTTGCTGTTAAATTTACAAAGGAGCACCAGTGAGTCTTTGGACGTTTCGACTGTATAGAAAGTCCAATTCATAGTATAACATAGTAAGCCTATGGACAGATGACAATAATTGATAGGTATTGCCAAATATAATTTTTTTTAATGCCATCAAAATCTAAGAGACCTTTAGCTAAGTTCGAGAACTTTTACGATTGATATATTTTGCCTTCTTATGTAGTCATACAGTAGTACATACATAATGTAGTCGACAACGACGCTCGTGCATATTGTGCTCTTTGAATGTTATCGGACTAATGTTATTTATTTCAATTTACAAAAAATAAAATTTTAATTATTTATACTAAAATTAATTTATAAAAAAACATTTAAGGCCTGAGTTACATATATCAGCATCGATCAGCATTATCTCTATAGAATATAGCTATTTTGTATGAAGATGCTTACGCACCAATTCACATTTCAGCATCGATTCGCATTTCGCATTTTTCTGTTTTAAACGCTTATAAGTGTAACATTCGATATAACACGTTACAGTACTAAATAGCCGTCAAATTGTGCTGAAGGATGCGTACGTATGCCTATGGATGCTTAAACATATAATGTTCTAAAACCATGCAGTTAAATGCTTGTCGAGGCTGAACAATATAATTCATTCTTTTTTTAATTTTAAGTATTATATGTTTTTATTTTGTTGCAGGTCGCCGGAATCGTCAGTAAATATTGAAATGAAAATAATTCACTTTAGTCAAAATAAAAATTTCATTTAATCAATGCTGTTAGTTCATTGATTCTAATTATATTGTAATAGTGCCAAAATAGTATCAATAAACGGTTTTTTTAACGCATTATTTTATTACATTACTAATTGTTAGTGCTATAGCTACAATACACCAGAATAATGTACTATCCTATTCAATTTTATAGATTATTAAGTTATTATTTTTTAAATTTATTAAGCACTAGATACAGTTCTTTTTTTAACTATTATTGATAAGTCGAACTTTTAATAATAATAAATGAGTACTTACATTTTTGTTTTGTTTTTATTACGACAACCACTGTATAACAAACCTTCCTTCCATTACTATTCATACTTATAAGTGGACGCAAATAAGCAATACCCACAAAATTGAAAAAACTGAGTTATATATGCAGAAGTGTTGGAAAATGGCTGAAGAACATTTTTCTTTAATATTTGTAGTAAGTTTTATGCTTTAAAACTTCTGAAAAGGCCATTTTTTAACCATGCAATTTATGTATTATGTTAAAAAAGCGTTTTGGGTTATATTATATACGAAATATGCGGTTTGTATACTCTGAAAATAAGTAAAATAAGTTACACAAATGTGAAATTGCCAAAAACTTGACTAATACATAAAAAAATCATATAAAGCAAGTTGTTCAAAATTTTCAAACGCGTTTTTCTTAAAATGACATTCGTGTGGGTTGACATGGTATTGCTTATTTGCGTCCAAATATAAGTAGAGGGAATGAAAAGCAAACAAAACTAATAAGCCATTGAAAACTTTGTAATAAGATACTAGAAGTAGCATATCCGCGTGACCTAATTGCCGCATTTGTGACTTATGAGCCACGAACTGTGCGACCACGCATTAGTGTCGTTTATTCACTTTGCTTACCATTGCTGCACAAGTTATTCAATATCTAAAGCGGTGCAAGCGCATGTACAAGAGCTCCCTGCTGAGGTTTTCCAAACACGCTAAACTATGGGGTTCTTCAAGGGAAGAAAAAGTTTTTAAGGGGTCGGCAACACGCATGCTATACGTCCGGGGTTGCAGGCGTCCATAGGCTACGGTGAGCACCAGCAGGCGGGCCGTACGCTTGTTTGTCACCATCGTGGTGTTGAAAAAAAGTAGTAATGTAATGTGAAACTAACGCACATAGCAAAAGTTTGGGTGAATGATATCTAGCCGCAAGGCTGCGACACATGTTTCGTTAGTAATAAGTGACTTTTAACATTTCTAGTAGCTTATTATTCAGATTTCTTTGTGTTGGTTTTGTTTTTTGTAAATGGCAGTAGGCGAGATGGGTTGCTTGAATAAATGATATCCGTTGTATGAACGGTCTATACATAGAAGGACGATATAACTTTTTCGTTTGCTATAATAAGATATGTCATGTCGTAATTATCGAATTGATTGTAGTATCATGCGGTTTATAAATAATAGTGTGAGAAGGAAACTAAACCGTAGAAAAGAGACTGCTATGTCTTGCGATCTTTATTATAGAAATTAATATCTTCGAATTAAGTTACGGTATTAATAAAATTATATGGAACTTGGCCCTTCTATTTATGCTATAATATATTATAAAGTCTGGACCCGACTTATCATGTCTATTAATATAAAAATCAATTGCTGTTCGTTAGTCTCGCTAAAACTCGAGAACGGCTTGATCGATTTGGCTAATTCTGGTTTTGAATTATTTCTGGAAGTCCAGAAAAAGTTTGAACGGTATAAACAAGAATATTTGGAAAAAAATGCGATGAAAGTAAAGCAATAATTTTATTTATCCATACAAAATGCTTCTGTCAGACATTTAATGTTAGCAACAAAGTTACGGTAAACTCAGGTCCCTTAAAATTAAAGAATGTATTAATTATTATTTCTAAAAAACTTAAATATTAATATAGGTACCTCACCTCATAGCCTAATTCTACATTATTAATAATTAATGTTGTAAATGTGCCGTACCGTGCTTTGTAAATGTTGTACACAGCACGATAGTATTTTATTTTTAATAGCTTATGTTTACTTTTTTTTTAACTTTAGTTTTATTGTTTTTTTAATTTTTATTAAAAAAGGATTTATTATGTTAAATTGTTCATTTTTATTATTATTTGTGTTTTTTTTTAAATTATTTTGTATTTTTTTGTTTTAAATTGTACTAAGCTGTGTTTCAAATAAACTTGTTCTTTTTTTATTCTAAATTCTAAGATGGTACGAAGTTTGCCGGTCAGCTAGTAACTAGTAGAATAATAATTCACTTGTCTGGAAGAACGTCATCTTTTCTTTATAAAGAAAAAAATATTTATTCATCTTCTCTCTATCGATCTATAGTTTATGATCTAGGTTTTTAATTAATGTGAAAGTTTGGATGGATGGATAGATGTTTGTTACTCTTTTACGCAAAAACTACTGGACGAATCTGGATGAAATTTGGTACAGAGATAGATTATAGACTTTATATCCCAAATGAATAATATGGTTACCATGGGTTGTGAAAAAAACGTACTGCAATTATGTTTAGATGTTTGTTAATCATGCATAAACGGCTTTACGGACTGGAATGAAATTCATCACACAGATAGATTATTATCTTGATAAAGACATTGGATGCTTTATCCTGGAAAAAATTTGGTTTCCGTGGGATTATCAAAAAACATGGTATAGGACATATGCAATTGAAATTTGGAATAAATGTGTCTTATGGAACCATTTCTCTCTGGAGACAATTGTAAGGTCACCGAAGACGAATTCGCGGGCAGTTACATAACTTGCATAAAGAAGAATTAAAAATAAAACAAATATACAAATATTAATAGTTACTGTATTGTAATTTTCTTTTACAAATAAGTCTGAACGTTAGCGCAGGTCGCAATATATGCACCTATATTAACGTCTCCCGACAGGACCCGCGCTAGGATCAGACATGTACATAATCTTATCTAATATAAATATGCTAATTAATAAACAATTGTGAATAATAAATAGTCTATCCGCGTACTATGAGACATGTAATATCACAGGCGAGCAGCCTTGGGTCGAATCAAACAGTAGACCGATCGTTGATTACGTTAAATCACATAGTAATAAAATATATATATCGTTATTTTGTATAAATAATATTAAATACAAGTAATGGAACGATCGGTATAGTGTTAATTCACCCGCTGCAATAAGTTTTGGTCGCTTTATGGCGTTTTCGTGATTATTTAAAGAGCTGCTTCGCGTAGTGCCAGATCCGGAAGAAGTACTCGTCTCGTCGCAGCAGGGAGCCGCGCGCGTACGAGCGGATGTCGGCATCCATGTTGTGGTCGCGCAGCCACGACGTTGTCGTCTGCGTACTGAACGAGGTCGGCTCCGTCGCCTCCGTGGCCTCTCCCGCCTCCTCGTCCAAGTGCGACTCTGCCGGGGACCGACAAACGTACATATTGTAGAAACTACTAACGTTCTTACTTCACTACATAGTATAAAACAAAGTCACTTTCTCTGTCCCTATATCCCTATGTATGCTTAAATCTTTAAAACTACGCAACGGATTTTGATGCGGTTTTTAATAGATAGAGTGATTGAAGAGGAAGGTTTATATGTATAATAACATGGATTAAATAGTGGAGAAGTACTGTTATTTTTGCGGTTTCTAATGTGATGTCGTAAATAATTACATTTAACGCGTGCGGGCCACGGGCAGTAATGAATAAATCAAAACTACTGAATCGATTTTAATAATTTTTTCAGTGAATGACATAGGCTATATATTTTATACCCGTGCGAAGCCGGAGCGGGCCGCTAGTAAAATGATATATACTTAGTAATATGAATTTTCAATACTATTTTATTGTAAGGTTTAAGAATAACTCACCTTCGCCGGGTATAACTTTGAAGGGCTCGTCGGACTCAAGCGGCTCGCTGAGGCCGATCTCGTTGCGCGCGTAAATGCGAATCATGTAGGTGTGGTTTTCGCTGAGATCCTTGATGCTGAACTTGAGACTGTGTGCGTCAACCTTGCCGACCTCCATCCACATGGTCTTGGTGACGTCTCGGATGGCGATGTGGTAGCCCAGTAGAGGCGCACCGCCGTCCCACTCGGGTGTTCCCCATGATGTCATCGCGATTGCGCCCGACATGCGGACCTCCAACGGACCCGTCGGCGGCGACGGCACAGCTGCGAGTTGTACACGATACATTAAACACCATACTTTATTATTATAAGAATTATATACTTGTGGATGTTAGTTTGATTTATTTATCATGTTACAATATAGACGAAAGTGGTTGTAGTATAAATATAAAGTAGAGTTGCTATTGACATCTGTCGTATCTGTCATGGTGCGTCAAATCAAAGGATCATGATTGGACGTATTTTGAGGCAGCGCCTATGGCGACTGAGGCACTGATTGATAAAATTATTAAGGCACAAACGATAATCAACAACGCAGATCCTAATTTAGCGGGTTCTCCGACATACTTAATGTAAAATGAATAATTAGGTGAGGTTTATAAGTTTGATTGTACTCACTTGCGTGCTTCTCGAGGTGCACGGTGTCGGAGAGTGCTGGCGGACCAACGCCTATCGCGTTCTCGGCGGACACGCGGAACACGAGCGCATCCTTCTCCTTGAGGTTTTCGAGGCAACGCTCGAGCACAGCCCCCGATACTGTCACCAGCTTCGACCACGACCCGCCCTTTATCGTCTTGTATTCGATTATGTAATCTGTGAATTTAAAACACCACATCAAATTAACCAAAGAAGAAACAATAAAATAAATTATTAATTGAAACAAGTAACCTCTTTAATATCTACTATAACATAAATATACTTAAATATAAGTAAAGGTATTGCAGGCGGGAGGCAAGCTTATCGATCAATTACTAACATTTGATCAGTGGCGGATTTACAAATTTTCAAGGCAAGGTTTTTGGTGCCCTTGCTGGAATTGCCTTGGGGAACTAGTTGACTCTAGAATACTGAATATCATCATATAAAAAATTTGCTCCTTGGACAAGTGAGAGGTTAGAGTTACATATAAAACATTAGAAAACCGTCATGCAGAAATCTTTTTGACTGTTATGAGGTAGCAAAAAAAATCGGTTCCCAAATTTGCCGCCCCAAAAATCTGTCGTCGGTTCTGGCCTACTTAGCCTGCTAGTACATCCGCCACTGCATTTGATTATGTTTAAAGAGAATCGTTTAAATTTGGGATAAATATATAGTTATACTAGCGGGCCCGGCAGACGTTGTCCTGCCCCCAAAAAAAATCTGGGACCAGATAGCAGTGCCCCCCAACCGAGTATAATTGTGAAAAGAAGTGACACTGGTGAAAGTTATTGAATTACAAATAACGCCATTAAAAAATGGGGGTTGATGGTAGAAGGGTGCAAATTTAGTTTTTAATACCAAATTATAAAAAAATAAAAATAAAAAATTTTGTCCATAAAATGAAAAATAAAAATGTGGGGTCGACCACCCTTATCACTTAGGGGTATAAAAATAGATGTTGACCGATTCTCATACCTACCCGGTATGCACACAAAATTTTATCAAAATCGATCAAACCGTTTCGGAGGAGTATGGGAACGAACATTGTGACACGAGAATTTTATATATTAGATTTCTTTGCTTGTCGGAAGGACAAAGCAATTATAGCAACGACAAATTATATCTATAATGCAAGAGAATTTACTGGAGATAGGCCTTTCAATATATGAGGCCGGCTAAGAAGGTATCACTGTAGTGTCAGACATTCTATCGTAAAACAATATTATGGTTTGCATTACTGTGTTTCGGTTTCTAGAACACTACACTAGTGAAGTTACTGATCTCTTGGCAACCCGTGACTCATAATTACAAATGTATGGCGTTGCTAGCAGTCATAGATTACGACAACCGCTTACTATCAGGTAAGCCGGTGATTGCTTGCCAATTTAATGAAATAAAAAAAATAATATACATTTATACAATAGTTTATTTTTTTTATGTTACAATTTGGTAAGCAAACATACGGCCCATGATGGTAAGCGTAGCCTATAAGTGCTTGCAGCACCATCAGTAGGTGCCACTGACGCGTTGCCAACCTCGAGATATTGGTTCTTAAATCTACTCAGCCCAGTAATTTCACTACCCTACAGTGCCCTTCAAACCGGAACACAGTAATGGCTAAGCACTACAATTTGACGGTAGAATATTTGACACTGCAGAGGTACCTACCTAGTCGGACTCTTGCAACAAAAAACCTACCACCAGTGTGACTGATTGCACTGGTGGAATAATCTCTGTTGTGGCAGAAGTTATCTCGACAGCATGGGTTCGTCACGCCGGAAAAAAGCTTCACCGTAATAATAAAATTACAATTATATAATAAGCAAAGCCAGGCAATGATTATCATTAGACTCACTTGTGACTGCACTGCCGCCGTCGCTAAGCGGCGCCGCCCACCGCAGTGTTACGGAGCGCGAAGTCGTCTCCTTCACTATCAGTGACTGTGGCTCCGAAGGGGGCGCTGGGTTTCACAAAAATAAGCCAAATTTACTTATTATACTCTTCCAACACATTTATACGTATTTACAAACTGTAGTTGTTGTATGTACTGTTCTTTACGACGACGAGTGAATGAATATATATGTATGTGAGAGTTTATTTATTTTTAATACTATGTTACAATGTAGACGAAAGAGGTTGTAGTCTTAATATAAAATAAAACTGTTTGCTTTGACATCTGTGCTATGTGTCATGGTGCGTTTTTATTTAAAAGGATCATGGACGGTCGTTTTTCTAGGCAGCGCCTATGGTGATTGATAAATTTATTATGGCAGACATAAACATCAACCATGAAAATGCTAATCTAGCGGATTGTTGCGGGAGCAAGACATCACCAGCTTTCAATTTGAAGACGTTCTGGCGCAGTGGTAGCGAACCTGCCTTAAGTCACGGGTTCGATTCGATTTGGACCATATGTTTGTATTGAACATACAGACATGGTTTCCGGTCTGGGTGTGATTGTCCTTGTCATTGTGTATGTTTCCGGACCCCCGACACAGGATGTAACTATCCTAATACTTACTTATCGATTGGTTAGTGGTCAACCTAGTGTCAGACTTGTTCAGGTACGTAGGCCTCTGACTTGACTTATCGACAGTTGTCTAATTGTCAACAGCCGGGACCGACTTTTTACGGGCCCTCCGAAGCATGGAGACGCTCGGTTGAAATACCACTATGCGATCACCCATCTAGTGACTGACCGCGCCTAAAGTTTCTTAACCTACCGATCGTTTACCGATCAGCGGGTGCACTCGGCTATGAGCGTCTCACTATCCTAATGGGGCCTTATAGTCTGTAGCGCCTATTTAGTTATATATTTCCAAATGTACATAAAAAATAAACTTATCAATAAAACTCGTTAGAAGAATATTTTTCTGATAAAAATGCTTGGGACTCTTAATATTGCTGGATCTCATTCAAGAACCAAATTTTATATTAAAAATACAATTGTAAAAAACATATATTTGAAAAGAGTAACTGTCGAGTTTCTTGTCGGTTCTTCTCGATAGAATCAACCTTCCGAACCGTCGGTAGCGCTTGACTATTCAAAAGTACTTTTTAAAAGTCTACTTGAATAAAAATAATTTTGATTTTTGATTTATTACAAATAAAAAAGATGCATCAAAATCGGTTCACCCAGTCGAAAGTTATGCGGTAACACAAAAAAAAACATTAAATTACACTTACACAAAGTCTTCCCAATGGTGACCGTTTCGTCGGATACATAAGGCAAGCTGGTGCCGATTTCATTCCTCGCGCATATCCTGAACTGGTATGTGACATTGGCCACCAGTTTGCCAATCATGGCCGAGGTGGTTGTCGCGGTGGCCACATGCCTCCACTTCTTGCCCTGCTGCTTGATCTCAACGCAATAGTCCAGGATAGCGGAGCCACCGTTCTTTTCGGAGGGATGCCATGTGACGGTCACTGAGTCCTGGCTGATGCCGTAGAAACTGAGTGGACCGAGTGGTGGCGACGGTACATCTGCAATTGAATTGTAACCATTTATAATACCAGCGATACTCCTAACCCCTACAGACATACTCGTATATAATCTAAGAATAAGAATAGGAATGGGCTTCGTACTGACGACCAAGTAAAAGTAGCGTTAGCATGTACGTACATAATAATTATATTTAAATAAATAGGGATGAATTTAATAAGTAAATAACTTATTAAATTTAAAGTAAACTAAAAATTGTTAGAAAAATGAATAACATCAATATTTTTCTGCCGAAACTGCGATTAGTTAAGAAAACCAATTCGGTTTATTGTTTAGTGTAATTATTTTACAATATTGACATAATATTATGCGGTATAGGTAAACATTTGCCTAAATTAGTCCGATTATAAAAATTATTATGATTTATTCGTTCGCCAAATACGTTCGTTGCGTTTTTTGCTCATTGTCTGAAGTTGTAGACCATTCCGGTTCAAAATGGCGGATTTGCAGTCCTATTCTTATTTGAAACGCATTATGCATATATTTTGACAGTTATCTTTTTATCGACCAATACAATCTTCAAGACTAATTTCCAAATTGATATGATGAAGTTGGTATTTTTATGATATTAAATGTTATTCTTACCAAGAGCGTTCTTGATGATGATGGGATCACTCTCCAGAGCGTCGGAGACTCCTATGGGATTCATCGCCATGACGCGGAACATGTACTCGCAATTTTCGTTTAGTTTCTGAATACAGTACGACTCTATGCTTCTGTCAACGTCCGCGACTTTGATCCACTGATCGAGATCCGGCTCATGCTTCTCGATGGCGTACTTGATGAGGTCCAAACCTCCGTCGTCCACAGGCGGCTTCCATTCTATCGTGACGGACTCTCGACTTATCTCTCTCATAATAACTGGACCTTCAGGCTTGCTTGGTTTATCTAGAAAATAATTTATATATGAACCACCAAGAAAGCAAATCAAGAAAGAATCATTAAAATCGTTTCCTAAAAATTATATATCCTACACTTTTTTGACGTCACTTAAAAATGCATTATGTAAAGAGATGTCTGAAAAGAAAGGTATTTAAATGTGATTTATTATGTCTTCTTATTCTTAACACTTATCCCGGTATTTTGCACGGGGTCTGCTTATTACTCCTTTTTACTTTCCGGTAGCGATCAGACCTCCGTAACCCTAAGAGTGTACTTATAAAGAGTTAACAATTATTACCAGATTCTATGATAACAACCGGGACCTATGCTTAAGGTTTTCTCCGAACGACAAAGGCCCACAAGGACGAACGCCCAGACCGAGACAGATATTTGTAAGATAAATACAAATATCCGCTGCGAGCGAGAGTTCATATGAATAAAAATGAAAATTACCATAAACTTTAAGGGTAGCATCGACGGATGAAGAGCCGGCCTTGTTCTCGGCTCGTATTGTGTATTTTCCGGTGTGCGATCTTTGCAGCTTCCTTATCCTGATGGTGGAGGAACTCTCGTCCGAGATTATCTCCAAATCCTCCGTCACCTCCAGCCGAGAGCCATTCCTGTACCATGCGACCTCTGGGGTCGGAATGCCTTCGATGTAAGCGGTGATTGACCAGCTGTCCCCTACTGCATGTTTCTGCTCCAAATCCTCGTCTGCCACCGAAACGATCGGTTTTTGTCTTATCTCCAACGAACAAGACGTTTCCACCTCGCCGTATTCGTTCGTCGCGACGCATTTGTACATACCCTCCGTGTTCGTAGTAGCGGTCACAAGTAATGTCGCGACCCTGTTGATATATGTCGCTTTAGCGGTCTTCAACTGTTTACCGTTTCTGTACCAAGTGACTTTTGGTTCTGGGACTCCTCCGAACATGCACGTGAGCTCAACGTCATCATCGGGCCCTCCGGTGACATCCTTCAAAGGCTTCTCAACGGTGGGAGGTCGGGTCTCGGTAACTTTTTCGATACGTACATACTCCGTTGTTTCGGAGGATTCGCTAACCCCAACCTCATTAACGGCGAATACTCTGAATCGGTACGATGACCTCTTCTTAAGATTTTCTACGCAATGTTGGGTCTTTTTGACATTTTCTATCGATATCCACCTATAATTAATAATAATAAAATAAGAAGTTAATTAATATATATATATATAAATTTGACATTTAAAGTCTAGTTCTAGTTAAGTTTATTTATTCTATAAAAATTATACAAATAGAAATATACATTATTTAATAATAAAAACATTATATAATTACGTTATTGTAAGTAAGTATTGTATTGTAATTGAAAATGGTAGTAGAATAAAGGCCTTTTATTTTATTTTTATTTTTAGGAACACAACGTTATTCATTTATGGTTTAACATTGTTTTAGAATTAATCCTTCCTATTAATTTAATTGATCAATTAATCAATTCTTTCATTTATTGGATATCCTTTGTGTTGAAAGAAAAAAACAGTAAAAACGTAGTAAGTACGTTAGTAACGTTATGTGGAAAATGGTTATATTATTTAAATATGGTAAAATTCCTTTTTCATTTATAAAACAAAAATGTAATTTACACTCGAAAAAAGTGAAAAAAAGGGCAGTTCTAACTTTAAAATAATGAATGTTGAATGTTTGTTGAATTTTAGTGAAATGTCAAATGTGTAAAATAATTATAAGGATGTTTAAAAAAATTAAAATATGATATCGATACTGACTCGGTAGTGTTTTCTTCTTGATACTCGACTATGTAGCAGTCGATCTCCGAGAATCCTTTGTCCAGAGGCTCCACCCAGCAAATGTTAGCGAAGCTGTCGCCTACGTCTAGAACACTGGGTTTGCTCGGCGGCGACGGTATGTCTATACAGAAGACAATAAAAATTTATTTATGTTTAATAACTAAATATACTCCTAGGTTCTGGTAGTAGAACCTAGGAGTATATTTTTTACGCATATATGACATAAAAGGAAAACACTGTTTGTATTTATTTATGTAACAAGGTTTCGTTTTCCTCAATACCTCAAACCCCTGTGAGGCCACCTGGCCATGTACGGCAAACGAATGCCATTTTATACCTGAAATAGTGAGAAAGCAAGTATAGTATAGTCAAAGTTTGTTACCTAAGACAATGATTTCAACTTCGATTTCAATTTGACCACAATTATTTTCAAGTCTAAGTTTATAGAAGCCGGCATCAGTGTGTTCCAACTTCTTGATAGTAAGACTTGCGGTCATAGAATCTATCAAAGGTTTTGTGTGCTTGGACTTTTTGATAATTTTTGAATTTACGACCCACTCGTCATTGGGTTGAGGATTGGCCTCGTACTGCACATAAACTGTCACATCACTTCCTCTCTTCATCCTGTATACCTTTTCGTAGTCTACGATCTTGGGTGCGAACTCGTTTACTGCAATTATAAAAGCATAATTTATAATTATATTAGTATATGAATAACTCAAAGTACCATTCACAAAAACAAATAACCGATGAAAATAATTTATAAATAAGTAATGCTCACCTTCAACTTTCAATCTTGTAGTACATCTGGTGTCTAACAGTTGACATGAATACTCGCACTGGTCGTCCTCTGTGCATTTTCTAATAATGAGAGTTCGTTTCTTTCCGTCAGTTATCAGCGTGAACTTCTCCGAGTCCTCTATGATAGCTTTTCGTCTAAACCAGGTAACAGTGTGATTATCATCGGGCACTTCAACAGTTAAAAACGCATCAGTGTTGGCCGGCACCACGACGACTTCGGGTAGTCGCAAAGTGAAATCGATTGAAGGTTCTTCGACTATGAGCTTAGCCGTACACTTGTCGTTTCCTACCTCGCATGCATATTCGCCTTGGTCACCGCTCTCGCAGTCGTATATCTTCAACTTCTGCTTCTTTCCATTTATTGTAAGCTGTATGTGATTCGAGAAATGAATCTCTGTGCCATCTTTGAACCACCGGACCAACGCGTCTCCCTTGGTGAGTTCTATGTCGAACGTAGCTTTGTTTCCTCTGTTGACCTTCTGGTCTCGCAGACGCCTGATGATCTCTGGTGGCAGTTCCACCACCGTTACCTCGGCGGTGCAAGTGTCGTCACGCAATTTGCATGTGTACTCGCCTTCGTCGTGAACGGACGTGTTCCTGATTAGTAACTTTCGAACGTTACCACGCTTCTCAACCTCGTATTTATTTTTCTTCGGTTTAATTGTCACGCCATCCTTCTCCCATACCACGTCAGCGGTTTCTGAATTGACTTCGACCTCCAGTATAGCGATGTCACTCTCTTTGACCTCAAAGTCTTGTAACTTGCGAACGAACTCTGGCACGGTCTCTTTGACTATTAGATCGGTACTCGTCTCTTGGTCCTTGACTATGCACTTAATGGTGCCATTATCGGTCAGTTTGGATCTCTTTATTCTCAATTTGTGAATTCGGCTCTCTTGTATAATTTCCCTATGGTCCATACCACTAAGTTCTTTATTGTTATGATACCACTTCGTCGAAACAGTATGGGAGGTTTCACATTCCAATATGACTGATCGACCCTCTTCTGTCTCGTAACGTTTTTTGAGATTTCTTACAAACATCACTTTATCGACGTCGATAGTAACTCGAGCTCCGTGCGAGGCCTTGCCGGCGGTGTTCGCTGCGACGCATTTGTAGTCTCCGGAATCTATTTCCGAATCGACATTGGTGATAACTAGTTCAATGTTTTCGCCGTCGAAGTTTTGTGATACAGTGTCACTTGGCGTAAGAACCTGGTTGTTTCTATACCATGTTATAATTGGTACAGGGTTACCGGTGACCTTGGCTTTTAATCGTATAGTACCCTGTTCCTTAACAGTTATTTCTTGGAATCGATTAATAAAAAGCGGTGGTTCGGCGTTTTCCTCTGTGGGTTCTGTAAAAATAAGTTATAGTCAAAAAGCAAATTGATAATAAATCAGCAATGTATATATACATATAACACATATAAACCTTACCTCCAATAATTATTACGGCACTAGTTTCAGTCGAACCTTCCGAATTTGTTGCTTTAAGCGTATATACACCATCATCTTTACCTTTTTTTGGTTTTACAATTGTTAATGAATGTATTTCACCATCAGTTTTTTGTGTGAGAGACTTAATACGTTTATTGTCTTTGTACCAAGAGACTTTTGGTTCTGGAGTTCCAACCACTTGGGTTGTCAAAACAAAGCTTTCACCATCTCTTATGGCCATATTTTTTAGAGGCTCTATTACTTGTGGCATCTCCTTATCACCTGTTCTAATTTTCAGAACTATCGGTAAACTCGCTTCACCCTCCCTGTTGACTGCCAGGACAGTATATGTACCTTCTTGATATTTTTTGACGTCTGATATTTTTAGAACGCTACAATACATATGCATGTCGGATTCTATAGCTATTGATACATTATCGCCGGTCATCATCTCTTCCCCTTTAAAGAACCACGTGATATCAGGTTCTGGAATAGCAACTAACCTGCATTCTAGGAAAATTTGTGAACCTTCATCAACATACTGTGCTTTCGGCCGCTTCGAGAATGTTGGAGGAATGCCTTCTAATATGTCTGCCAAAGACGATTCCCTTGATAAACTCTTTCTAGATAGGATTGTCATTTCTGAACCGTGATCGGATAGGGGTGCCTCGACAATTAATTCAGTTGTACTAGAAGCAAAACCAGCTGCGTTCTTCGCTACACATGTAAACGTTCCAGCGTCTTCTGGAAAAACTTCCCTAATTACGAGCGTGGCTACATTATCGTCGTCATAATACATCTGAAAGTCTTGCGATGGTTTGATAATAGCCGTTTGCCTGAACCAAGTGATTTGAGGTCTTGGGTATCCCTCCACTTGACATTCAAATTGCACCGTTGACCCATCTGGTGTATGTTTTGGTCGGAGCTTTTCTACAAAGATTGGAGCTATAGCTTGCTCCTCGGATGCCGGTTCTGAAATAATTTTTTTTTAATTCACATAGTTTACTAAGGATAGTTATAATAATAATGTATGATAATTTTAATATTACAAATATGTTATATTTCTATGATTACAAATAAACTTTTTACTTTATTTGTTATCATCTATCTCTGAGATTTAGAACAAAGAATTTAACCCTACAGCGCACCTGGTGCCATATATGGGACAACCACTTTTTTTACTAGTAGGGTTCATTTTAGATCTAGTATAAGAATCTGCAATTTTTTTAAGGAAACTTTATTATAATAGCAGTTATATAAGATCGGCAGATAAACATAGAAGTTGTTACTGACCATTTCGCTGACGTTAATCCTTAAAATTTTCACCATCGTCTAACGTTCGTCACTTTGATAAATTATAGAAATTAATATTGAATATTTTCAAAGTTAGGTTAGTTTTTCTTATAATATAGTCTATGTAATACGAAATTTGTATTTTTGTGCATGTTCCAGATACGGTACACTGTGCCTTAGCCTTTCTTAATACAAATAAATACCTTAGATAACTTTATTCACAAACATACTGCTTTTTTCTCAATTACGTCTAAAACACTATTAGGTGATAAAGAAATTTAATATTTTTTCAGAATACCGTCAGTTAACGAAGATAGCGAAGATTTTTTAGTACCAGAAAGTGATGAAATTATCGACACTAATATGTATCTCCAGGTAACGAGGATTTTCGTACAATAAATAGTGATCACAGTCAGCACAGCCAAAACCCTAATAGATCAGGTGAGATTCTTGGATTGGGTGATTTTCTAATTTTTGTGATTGTCTTAAAGTAATTCAAGACAATCACAAAAATTGAAAATCATAGAGTCCTTAGAATTGATTTCATATTTGGCCAAACAAGCGATCGAAACACTGGGGACTCTAGATAAAAGTTGTTTGGGTAAAGATCTTCAAATACCTTCTCCAGAAGATCTAAAAAGAAACAAAATAATTAGGGAGTTTTCTAAGGATGGATAATTTTGATGGGACATCGTGACAGTAATGTGGTAGGGCAAGAAACCAGTTATCTAGGCATTATGTTTTGTGTAATACAACCAGTAAAGTCTTCTTGTTAGATTTAGAGGAAACAAATAGAAGTAGATTGTCCCAAAATAGTCACAATAAGAAAAGATAATGTGGGTGGTGTTGACTTGCTTGATTCGTTCTCGGGATGATACAAAATAAAAATTAGAATTAGAATCTTTTTGAGGTTATGGTCATAAATAGTTGGCTATTGCACAGAAGAGCCTGAAAAAAAACCACACACCTACCCCTCTAAGGCTGAATGACTTCAAGATTGAAATGAAAGAAATTTTTATATGTGTCGATCGATAAGCAAAGAAAGGTAACAAAGTGTCATCTTTGTCTGATGAAATAAAAATAAAGAGCAATCAGCCTAATTAGGGTATCATTATATATCAATGAGTATAAGTATATCAGTAAATACCATCTTACCCTCTTGTGATGTCGGACCTGGTGGATTTTCTGAATATAAATGATAATTTCTACCATAATCTTCACCAATACTATAGTAATTGTAAAGATTATTATGTTATTTGCTGTTTTGATAATTTTGTTTCGTGTAGTTTTAAATTACAAATAAAAATAAAAATGATTATTTGATTCGATTATAAACCATCAAAGTAGTCTTAAGGCTCAGTGTACCACATATGGATCTGAATAAAAATGTTAATTTTCTTCTAAAATTTGACGATGGGATTTTTTTATTATTTATCCCTAAATGTATAACACATATTTTTCAATAATAATAATAATAATAATCAACGCATATTTTTCTTGGGCTAAACAAAATAATTGTGCGTTGTAGGGTTAAATATGATTTATATGCATTCAACCAATAGGAAGAATATGAATAATAGAACGTTTCGACAAAATTCAGTGCTATAAAACATAAAATATCTTACTTTCAAAAACAGGCAGCTTGTCAATTTTCTCATTGAGTTTCTTCTGTAGATATTGGGTATAGCTCGTTTCATCCATCAAGTATTGGGCCGGGACCCAACCTTTTTCTTCTGTGAGATGCTTGCAGACAAACCACCAATCCTGATTAGTAGTTTCTGAAAATGTTTTTATTTAACAAGTTATTATAATTTTTCTTTATTCATTATAATTAGTATTATGTTATATTTTTACAAATAAAAACATATATTTTAGACTGGTTTTTTCAATAATCCATGTTTCCTTATAATAAGTTTCGAAATCAGTTACCTAGGATATATAATCTTTCTCCCTCCACAAGATTAATAGCTTCGTCAGTCTCTGCGACGTAAGAGTAAACAGCGAAGACAGTATCGCCACATCGTACATTTGTCGGAGTTTCTGTAAATTTACAATTTAGTAGAAAGAATAAATTAACTGTTAATATTTCAGATTTCATAATTTTATGTAATTGTGTGTAATACCTGAGAATTCTTGTTCTTTAGCAATACTCATCGATGCTTCTGCTTCTGTAAATAACAAATTATTTATGTAAGTAACGAAATATATAATAATATTATTTGCGTAGTAAAATGATTTAAAAGTTTTTGTTAAATATTAAATTTCCATAATAACAAAATATTAAATTCTATAAATAAGTGTACTAGGGTTAAATTATTGTAGATTATAAATAAATAAACGCTACACACTCAACGGCCCCCATTAGGATAATTATATCCTGTGTCGGGGGTCCGAAACATTCACAATGACAAGGACAAACACAACCAGACCGGAAAACATGTCTGTACGATGAATACAAACATCTGCTCCGAGCGGGAATCGAACCCGCAACCGTCGAGGCTTAAGGCAGACTCGCTACCCACAACGCCACAACGGTGTCATTTTTACACAGATTATAGAATATAAAATAGTTTATTTTTTAATTAAATAATGTCAACAAAGTAATAATACAATAGTATACCTTGCAATTGTGACGGCTTTCTTGGTTTTCGTTTAGTAGATATTGTAAACTCTTCATCTTCAATAGTTTTGCTAGTAAATTTCTTGGGTTTCAATTCAACGCTAAGTTCTTCCACTTCACTGACTTCATAAGCTGTCTTTTTCGGTTTCCTTTCAATAATCATTTCAATATTTTCTTCTGATTCTCCTTCACTGATAATTACCTCTTCAGCTTGACTATCATCTTCGATTTCTTTTTCTAATCGAATTGATGCTTCATTAGCCTCTTCGAATATAGTTATCTTCTTCTTAGGTGCTAATTTGACACTGCTCGTTAGAGATAGCTCTTCTTGTTTGAATTCATCTTGTTTTTTAATATCAAAAGCTATTTCTTGATTGTCAACAATGTATTCAGGCTTTTTACTTAATTCAAATGTAACGTTTTCTATAAAATCAGTTTTCTTTTCTAATGTTTTAGTCTTTGGTATCACAATATTTTGAGTTATATCTTCCGAAGTTTCGACCGAAGTCTTTTTAGTATGTGGCCTTCTTAGGGGCATAGTAACATTAGCCCTATCTTCTTTTTCCTCAACATCAATTATTTCAGTTGTATCTATTTCTTCTTCTTTATAAAACTTTATAGAAGCTTCATCAGCTTCTTCATTGAATGTTGGTTGCCTTTGGGGTTTTAATTTCACTTTACTAGACATCGATATCTCTTCTTCAAGATAAGAATCTAATTGTATATTGAATTCTTGTTCGACATCTTCTTTGGTTTTAACGCTTTTAGGCCTAAAAGTGACTTCCTCTGGTTCGGTAATTTCTGGAAGAGTAACAGAGGACTTACGAACTGGTTTTAACTTCTTTTTTATTGTCACTTCATCTACAATTTCTTCAACTTTTTTCACACTGGGACGTCGAGGTTTTATTGTAACATTCTCAGGTTCTTCCTCTTCAGTTTTAATTTTTTCTTCTTTGGTAATATTTTCATCCGCCAATAGAGAAGGTATATTTTGGTTATCGAGTTCACTTATTATTTTAGGTTCCTCTTCAGTTTCTTTTTCGGGCAATTTAGATATACCCTCTACAAAATCGTCACGGGTAAACATTGGTTTTTCTAATTCTGTTTTATGAATTTCGGGCAATTTGGGTTGTTTCAATACCTTTTTCTTAATTTTAGCTGCTTCTTTGATATTTCTAGAAAGAATTCCGTTTTGGCGGACGCCATCTAAATGTGATACGCTAGGTTTTATAATTTCTGGTGGCCATTCAGTTACATATTTTATGCGACTTTTTAATTGAACTTTGGGTATTTTTACTTCTGAACTTTCAGGCTTTGTTTTTACGACAGCTTTTTTAAGTTTCAATTTTTTAAACTGTGGCTCATTGAAACTTTCAACGAACTGAGGTTGATTGACTTCAACTTCGTCTATTGTCATAGGTTTCATTTTCGGCTTTTTCTTGACTAAACTTACTTCGTCTTCTAGATTAGGCTTGATGTCCGACTTAATAATGGCTTGTTTTTCTTTTATAATATCTTCTTTTAAAGATTCTTGTTTGGTTTCGACATCTTTTTTATCAGTTTCCAAAAACTTATCTGTAGGTGATGTGATTTCTTTTAATAACTCAGTTTGTTTTTCTGGAGATTCTTTTTCACCTTCATAGTTAAAATCTTCAAGAGTCTCTAACTCTAATTTCTCTAAATCGGGTACTTCAGGTAGTTTAACAGGCTTCTTTTTTATTTTCGACGCTTCTTTGATATTCCTTGATAAATCACCATTTTGTTTAACACTTCCTAAGAATGTTATTAACGGCTTAAATTCTTTCGGTGGCCAATCATTCACGAATTTCATTCGGCTTTTTAATTGAACTTTCGGTAACACAGCGACAGTCGATTCTTGTTTGGGTTTTATAGTTGATTTCTTTAATTTGAGTTTTGTAAATTGAGGTTGAGCTACCTCTTCTACAAAATGCACTTGACTCATTTTAACAGAACCATGTTCCATTTTCTGAGGTTTTAAGTGTTTATTTATTTTCTTTTCAAGATTTTCCGGGCTTCGGTCTTGGACTTCAACTATTATACTTTCTGTAGGAGTTGTAGATATTTCTTGTTTAGGTTGAGGAAGTGAAGCATCTGGAAATTCGAAAAGAAAACCTCAGTCAAAACAACGAAGTTACAAAACATCATTCTTTTAATTCATAGCTATGTTGTAAAATACGAGTATATAAACAGTCAATCAGTAACAACGATAAAGTGCTTCCGTACTTAATCAACCGTTTTTGCTATTAATTTGCGATTCAGACAATAATAATCCGAATCACACAATGTATGTCAGGTGTAGATAAAGAAGAAAAGTGGCACAATAACTTTATTTTACATATAAATAAAAAATATTTACGGTAAACATAAAAAAAATAATATGTTTTCTGACTTTGATAATTTTAAAAAAATATTTTCATCAAAAATATTGTAGATTTATCGTTTTAATAATAAAGAAATAAAACCCTTTTATACTTTAAAATGATCAAAGTACAAATGAATACTAACAGTTGATATAAAAAAAAATACAATAACAATAAATATAGACAATGCTCTTCAATTTTTTCGCTTTCCTGTAAGCTGGGTAAGTGCGTCTTATTTCATAAACGAGCGTGCGGAGTGCTACTTATAATTATAAAGTAAGTTACATGGGACTGTGTACAAAAATAATGTGGAAATACCAATATAAATAAATAAAGGTAAGAAATGATGTGAAATTTGTAGATATGAAACAAAAATAGACGTATAATCCGTCTAAAATTATGTACCTGTATGCGCAATAAACTCTAGAATTTAGAGTTCGAATAAAAATCAACACCTAATCCTAATGATAAATAATTTGTAGAGAAGATTTTGCCTTAACAATATTAAAAGTAATATAACGTTTAATATTCGTTTTGTACATAGCTGAATGGCTGGTGATTTAATGCTTTCTTGTATGGTTAAATAAGAATGTAGGTTCAGTGTTAACCACAGACCATTTCTATTGTATAAACAACTTTTTTTGACAACAAGTTTGGTTATTCTCTTTTGTTTTGTCTTACCCTCAGGAGTCTCGATATCTTCGATAGTGGTCTCCTCCGAGAGTTCCATCGGTTCCAATGATTTAGTCTCTTCCTCTTCGAATGTCGCTTCGGGTACTATATCTTCGGTGACGGTAACAGTAATAACCGGTTCCTCGCCATCTTTTTCAACGGTGGTTATCTCAGTGATTTCACGCTTGAGACCCTTTCGTTTTTTAATTACACGTTTTCTTGTTGTCACTTTCTGAGTTTCCCCAGTTTCGCTTAGACCTTTAGAAACCTTCACCTCCTCGGGGATCTCTTCGACTACTTCCGCACTAACGGGTTGAGGTAAGTCATCGAACGGTGTGAGTGTGTCATCTGTGAGTTCTTGTGTAGTGTGGACTGTGACGACGGGTGGTTTGTCACCGTCTTGTGTAGTTGTAATGAGTGCAGTGTCAACCCTATCACCTACCTTCTTTTTGATAGTACGTCTCATTATTTTTTTTTGTTTGGGCTTACCCTCAAGAGTCTCGACTTCTGCGATGGTGATTTCCTCAGGAAGCTCGATGATTTCCACCGGCTTCGTCTCTTCCTCTTCGGGTGCTTTATGTTCGGTGACTGTAACGGTAGTAACCGGTTCCTCGCCGTCTTTTTCAACGGTAGTTATCTCTGTGACCTCGCTCTTGGGACCCTTTCGCTTTTTAATAACACGTTTTTTTGTTGTCACCTTCTGAGCTTCTCCAGTTTCAGTAATGACTTGTGTAACTTTTACCTCTTCGGGAGCCTCTTCGACCACTTCAGCACTAACGGGTTTTGCTAACTCGTCAAAAGGTGTGAGTGTGTCGTCAGTGATTTCTTGTGTAGTGTGAATTGTGACAACGGGTGCCTTGTCATCTTCTTGTGTAGTTGTGATTTGTGTGGTGTCGACCTTATCACCTACCTTCTTTTTGATAGTACGTCTCGTTATTTTCTTTTGTTTAGGCTTACCCTCAGGAGCCTCGACTTCTTCGATGGTGGTTTCCTCGGGAAGCTCGACTATTTCTAACGGCTTAGTCTCTTCCTCTTCGGGTGCTTTATCTTCGGTGACGGTTACGCTAGTAACCGGTTCCTCGCCGTCTTTTTCAATGGTGGTTATCTCAGTGATTTCACGCTTAGGACCCTTTCGTTTTTTAATTACACGTTTTCTTGTTGTCACTTTCTGAGTTTCCCCAGTTTCACTTAAAACTTTAGTAACTTTCACCTCATCGGGGATCTCTTCTACTACTTCCGCACTATAGGGTTGAGGTAAGTCATCGAAAGGTGTGAGTGTGTCATCTGTGAGTTCTTGTGTAGTGTGTACTGTGAAGACGGGTGGTTTGTCACCGTCTTGAGTAGTTGTAATGTGTGTGGTGTCAACCCTATCACCTACCTTCTTTTTGATAACGCGTCTCGTAATTTTCTTTTGTTTGGGCTTACCCTCAGGAGTCTCGACTTCTTCGATGATGATTTCCTCAGGAAGCTCGATGATTTCCACCGGCTTCGTCTCTTCCTCTTCGGGTGCTTTATGTTCGGTGACTGTAACGGTAGTAACCGGTTCCTCGCCGTCTTTTTCAACGGTAGTTATCTCTGTGACCTCGCTCTTGGGACCCTTTCGCTTTTTAATAACACGTTTTTTTGTTGTCACCTTCTGAGCTTCTCCAGTTTCAGTAATGACTTGTGTAACTTTTACCTCTTCGGGAGCCTCTTCGACCACTTCAGCACTAACGGGTTTTGCTAACTCGTCAAAAGGTGTGAGTGTGTCGTCAGTGATTTCTTGTGTAGTGTGAATTGTGACAACGGGTGCCTTGTCATCTTCTTGTGTAGTTGTGATTTGTGTGGTGTCGACCTTATCACCTACCTTCTTTTTGATAGTACGTCTCGTTATTTTCTTTTGTTTAGGCTTACCCTCAGGAGCCTCGACTTCTTCGATGGTGGTTTCCTCGGGAAGCTCGACTATTTCTAACGGCTTAGTCTCTTCCTCTTCGGGTGCTTTATCTTCGGTGACGGTAACGGTGGTAACCGGTTCCTCGCCGTCTTTTTCAACGGTAGTTATCTCTGTGACCTCGCTCTTGAGACCCTTTCGCTTTTTAATAACACGTTTTTTTGTTGTCACCTTCTGAGCTTCTCCACTTTCAGTAATGACTTGTGTAACTTTTACTTCTTCGGGAGCCTCTTCGACCACTTCAGCACTAACGGGTTTTGCTAACTCGTCAAAAGGTTTGAGTGTGTCGTCAGTGATTTCTTGTGTAGTGTGGACTTTGACAACGGGTGCCTTGTCATCTTCTTGTGTAGTTGTGATTTGTGTGGTGTCGACTTTATCACCTACCTTCTTTTTGATAGTACGTCTCGTTATTTTCTTTTGTTTAGGCTTACCCTCAGTAGTCTCGACTTCTTCTATGATGGTTTCCTCGGGAAGCTCGATGATTTCCAACGGCTTAGTCTCTTCCTCTTCGGGTGCTTTATCTTCGGTGACGGTTACGCTAGTAACCGGTTCCTCGCCGTCTTTTTCAATGGTGGTTATCTCAGTGATTTCACGCTTGGGACCCTTTCGTTTTTTAATTACACGTTTTCTTGTTGTCACTTTCTGAGTTTCCCCAGTTTCACTTAAAACTTTAGTAACTTTCACCTCATCGGGGATCTCTTCTACTACTTCCGCACTATAGGGTTCAGGTAAGTCATCGAAAGGTGTGAGTGTGTCATCTGTGAGTTCTTGTGTAGTGTGTACTGTGAAGACGGGTGGTTTGTCACCGTCTTGACTAGTTGTAATGTGTGTGGTGTCAACCCTATCACCTACCTTCTTTTTGATAACGCGTCTCGTAATTTTCTTTTGTTTGGGCTTACCCTCAGGAGCCTCGACTTCTTCGATGGTGGTTTCCTCGGGAAGCTCGACTATTTCTAACGGCTTAGTCTCTTCCTCTTCGGGTGCTTTATCTTCGGTGACGGTAACGGTGGTAACCGGTTCCTCGCCGTCTTTTTCAACGGTAGTTATCTCTGTGACCTCGCTCTTGAGACCCTTTCGCTTTTTAATAACACGTTTTTTTGTTGTCACCTTCTGAGCTTCTCCACTTTCAGTAATGACTTGTGTAACTTTTACTTCTTCGGGAGCCTCTTCGACCACTTCAGCACTAACGGGTTTTGCTAACTCGTCAAAAGGTTTGAGTGTGTCGTCAGTGATTTCTTGTGTAGTGTGGACTTTGACAACGGGTGCCTTGTCATCTTCTTGTGTAGTTGTGATTTGTGTGGTGTCGACTTTATCACCTACCTTCTTTTTGATAGTACGTCTCGTTATTTTCTTTTGTTTAGGCTTACCCTCAGTAGTCTCGACTTCTTCTATGATGGTTTCCTCGGGAAGCTCGATGATTTCCAACGGCTTAGTCTCTTCCTCTTCGGGTGCTTTATCTTCGGTGACGGTTACGCTAGTAACCGGTTCCTCGCCGTCTTTTTCAATGGTGGTTATCTCAGTGATTTCACGCTTGGGACCCTTTCGTTTTTTAATTACACGTTTTCTTGTTGTCACTTTCTGAGTTTCCCCAGTTTCACTTAAAACTTTAGTAACTTTCACCTCATCGGGGATCTCTTCTACTACTTCCGCACTATAGGGTTGAGGTAAGTCATCGAAAGGTGTGAGTGTGTCATCTGTGAGTTCTTGTGTAGTGTGTACTGTGAAGACGGGTGGTTTGTCACCGTCTTGAGTAGTTGTAATGTGTGTGGTGTCAACCCTATCACCTACCTTCTTTTTGATAACGCGTCTCGTAATTTTCTTTTGTTTGGGCTTACCCTCAGGAGTCTCGACTTCTTCGATGATGATTTCCTCAGGAAGCTCGATGATTTCCACCGGCTTCGTCTCTTCCTCTTCAGGTGCTTTATCTTCGGTGACTGTAACGGTAACCGGTTCCTCGCCGTCTTTTTCAACGGTAGTTATCTCTGTGACCTCGCTCTTGGGACCCTTTCGCTTTTTAATAACACGTTTTTTTGTTGTCACCTTCTGAGCTTCTCCAGTTTCAGTAATGACTTGTGTAACTTTTACCTCTTCGGGAGCCTCTTCGACCACTTCAGCACTAACGGGTTTTGCTAACTCGTCAAAAGGTTTGAGTGTGTCGTCAGTGATTTCCTGTGTAGTGTGGACTGTGACAACGGGTGCCTTGTCATCTTCTTGTGTAGTTGTGATTTGTGTGGTGTCGACCTTATCACCTACCTTCTTTTTGATAGTACGTCTCGTTATTTTCTTTCGTTTAGGCTTACCCTCAGGAGTCTCGACCTCTTCGATGATGATTTCCTCAGGAAGCTCGATGATTTCCACCGGCTTCGTCTCTTCCTCTTCGGGTGCTTTATCTTCGGTGACTGTAACGGTAGTAACCGGTTCCTCGCCGTCTTTTTCAACGGTAGTTATCTCTGTGACCTCGCTCTTGGGACCCTTTCGCTTTTTAATAACACGTTTTTTTGTTGTCACCTTCTGAGCTTCTCCACTTTCAGTAATGACTTGTGTAACTTTTACTTCTTCGGGAGCCTCTTCGACCACTTCAGCACTAACGGGTTTTGCTAACTCGTATAAAGGTTTGAGTGTGTCGTCAGTGATTTCTTGTGTAGTGTGGACTGTGACAACGGGTGCCTTGTCATCTTCTTGTGTAGTTGTGATTTGTGTGGTGTCGACTTTATCACCTACCTTCTTTTTGATAGTACGTCTCGTTATTTTCTTTTGTTTAGGCTTACCCTCAGTAGTCTCGACTTCTTCTATGGTGGTTTCCTCAGGAAGCTCGATGATTTCCAACGGCTTAGTCTCTTCCTCTTCGGGTGCTTTATCTTCGGTGACGGTTACGCTAGTAACCGGTTCCTCGCCGTCTTTTTCAACGGTGGTTATCTCAGTGATTTCACGCTTGGGACCCTTTCGTTTTTTAATTACACGTTTTCTTGTTGTCACTTTCTGAGTTTCCCCAGTTTCACTTAAAACTTTAGTAACTTTCACCTCATCGGGGATCTCTACTACTACTTCCGCACTATAGGGTTGAGGTAAGTCATCGAAAGGTGTGAGTGTGTCATCTGTGAGTTCTTGTGTAGTGTGTACTGTGAAGACGGGTGGTTTGTCACCGTCTTGAGTAGTTGTAATGTGTGTGGTGTCAACCCTATCACCTACCTTCTTTTTGATAACGCGTCTCGTAATTTTCTTTTGTTTGGGCTTACCCTCAGGAGTCTCGACTTCTTCGATGATGATTTCCTCAGGAAGCTCGATGATTTCCACCGGCTTCGTCTCTTCCTCTTCGGGTGCTTTATCTTCGGTGACTGTAACGGTAGTAACCGGTTCCTCGCCGTCTTTTTCAACGGTAGTTATCTCTGTGACCTCGCTCTTGGGACCCTTTCGCTTTTTAATAACACGATTTTTTGTTGTCACCTTCTGAGCTTCTCCAGTTTCAGTAATGACTTGTGTAACTTTTACCTCTTCGGGAGCCTCTTCGACCACTTCAGCACTAACGGGTTTTGCTAACTCGTCAAAAGGTTTGAGTGTGTCGTCAGTGATTTCCTGTGTAGTGTGGACTGTGACAACGGGTGCCTTGTCATCTTCTTGTGTAGTTGTGATTTGTGTGGTGTCGACCTTATCACCTACCTTCTTTTTGATAGTACGTCTCGTTATTTTCTTTCGTTTAGGCTTACCCTCAGGAGTCTCGACTTCTTCGATGGTGGTTTCCTCGGGAAGCTCAATTATTTCTAACGGCTTAGTCTCTTCCTCTTCGGGTGCTTTATCTTCGGTGACGGTAACGGTAATAACCGGTTCCTCGCCGTCTTTTTCAATGGTGGTTATCTCAGTGATTTCACGCTTGGGACCCTTTCGTTTTTTAATTACATGTTTTCTTGTTGTCACTTTCTGAGTTTCCCCAGTTTCACTTAAAACTTTAGTAACTTTCACCTCATCGGGGATCTCTTCTACTACTTCCACACTATAGGGTTGAGGTAAGTCATCAAAAGGTGTGAGTGTGTCATCTGTGAGTTCTTGTGTAGTGTGTACTGTGAAGACGGGTGGTTTGTCACCGTCTTGAGTAGTTGTAATGTGTGTGGTGTCAACCCTATCACCTACCTTCTTTTTGATAACGCGTCTCGTAATTTTCTTTTGTTTGGGCTTACCCTCAGGAGTCTCGACCTCTTCGATGATGATTTCCTCAGGAAGCTCGATGATTTCCACCGGCTTCGTCTCTTCCTCTTCGGTGACTGTAACGGTAGTAACCGGTTCCTCGCCGTCTTTTTCAACGGTAGTTATCTCTGTGACCTCGCTGTTGGGACCCTTTCGCTTTTTAATAACACGTTTTTTTGTTGTCACCTTCTGAGCTTCTCCACTTTCAGTAATGACTTGTGTAACTTTTACTTCTTCGGGAGCCTCTTCGACCACTTCAGCACTAACGGGTTTTGCTAACTCGTATAAAGGTTTGAGTGTGTCGTCAGTGATTTCTTGTGTAGTGTGGACTGTGACAACGGGTGCCTTGTCATCTTCTTGTGTAGTTGTGATTTGTGTGGTGTCGACTTTATCACCTACCTTCTTTTTGATAGTACGTCTCGTTATTTTCTTTTGTTTAGGCTTACCCTCAGTAGTCTCGACTTCTTCTATGGTGGTTTCCTCAGGAAGCTCGATGATTTCCAACGGCTTAGTCTCTTCCTCTTCGGGTGCTTTATCTTCGGTGACGGTTACGCTAGTAACCGGTTCCTCGCCGTCTTTTTCAACGGTGGTTATCTCAGTGATTTCACGCTTGGGACCCTTTCGTTTTTTAATTACACGTTTTCTTGTTGTCACTTTCTGAGTTTCCCCAGTTTCACTTAAAACTTTAGTAACTTTCACCTCATCGGGGATCTCTTCTACTACTTCCGCACTATAGGGTTGAGGTAAGTCATCGAAAGGTGTGAGTGTGTCATCTGTGAGTTCTTGTGTAGTGTGTACTGTGAAGACGGGTGGTTTGTCACCGTCTTGAGTAGTTGTAATGTGTGTGGTGTCAACCCTATCACCTACCTTCTTTTTGATAACGCGTCTCGTAATTTTCTTTTGTTTGGGCTTACCCTCAGGAGTCTCGACTTCTTCGATGATGATTTCCTCAGGAAGCTCGATGATTTCCACCGGCTTCGTCTCTTCCTCTTCGGGTGCTTTATCTTCGGTGACTGTAACGGTAGTAACCGGTTCCTCGCCGTCTTTTTCAACGGTAGTTATCTCTGTGACCTCCTGTTTCGGACCCTTTCGTTTTTTAATAACACGTTTTTTCGTTGTCACCTTCTGAGCTTCTCCAGTTTCAGTAATGACTTGTGTGACTTTTACCTCTTCGGGAGCCTCTTCGACCACTTCAGCACTAACGGGTTTGGCTAACTCGTCAAAAGGTGTGAGTGTGTCGTCAGTGATTTCTTGTGTAGTGTGAATTGTGACAACAGGTGCCTTGTCATCTTCTTGTGTAGTTGTTATTTGTGTAGTGTCGACCTTATCACCTACCTTCTTTTTGATAGTACGTCTCGATATTTTCGTTTGTTTAGGCTTACCCTCAGGAGTCTCGACTTCTTCGATGGTGGTTTCCTCCGGTAGCTCGATAATTTCCAATGGTTTAGTCTCTTCCTCTTCGGGCGCTTTATCTTCAGTAACGGTGACGGTAGTTACCGGTTCTTCACCGTCTTTTTCAACGATAGTTATCTCTGTGACTTCCTGTTTCGGACCCTTTCGTTTTTTAATAACACGTTTTTTCGTTGTCACCTTCTGAGCTTCTCCAGTTTCAGTAATGACTTGTGTAACTTTTACCTCTTCGGGAGCCTCTTCGACCACTTCAGCACTAACGGGTTTGGCTAACTCGTCAAAAGGTGTGAGTGTGTCGTCAGTGATTTCTTGTGTAGTGTGAATTGTGACAACAGGTGCCTTGTCATCTTCTTGTGTAGTTGTTATTTGTGTAGTGTCGACCTTATCACCTACCTTCTTTTTGATAGTACGTCTCGTTATTTTCTTTTGTTTAGGCTTACCCTCAGGAGTCTCGACTTCTTCGATGGTGGTTTCCTCGGGAAGCTCGATTATTTCTAACGGCTTAGTCTCTTCCTCTTCGGGTGCTTTATCTTCGGTGACGGTAACGGTAATAACCGGTTCCTCGCCGTCTTTTTCAACGATAGTTATCTCTGTGACTTCCTGTTTCGGACCCTTTCGTTTTTTAATAACACGTTTTTTCGTTGTCACCTTCTGAGCTTCTCCAGTTTCAGTAATGACTTGTGTAACTTTTACCTCTTCGGGAGCCTCTTCGACCACTTCAGCACTAACGGGTTTGGCTAACTCGTCAAAAAGTGTGAGTGTGTCGTCAGTGATTTCTTGTGTAGTGTGAATTGTGACAACAGGTGCCTTGTCATCTTCTTGTGTAGTTGTTATTTGTGTAGTGTCGACCTTATCACCTACCTTCTTTTTGATAGTACGTCTCGTTATTTTCTTTTGTTTAGGCTTACCCTCAGGAGTCTCGACTTCTTCGATGGTGGTTTCCTCGGGAAGCTCGATTATTTCTAACGGCTTAGTCTCTTCCTCTTCGGGTGCTTTATCTTCGGTGACGGTAACGGTGGTAACCGGTTCCTCGCCGTCTTTTTCAACGGTAGTTATCTCTGTGACTTCCTGTTTCGGACCCTTTCGTTTTTTAATAACACGTTTTTTCGTTGTCACCTTCTGAGCTTCTCCAGTTTCAGTAATGACTTGTGTGACTTTTACCTCTTCGGGAGCCTCTTCGACCACTTCAGCACTAACGGGTTTGGCTAACTCGTCAAAAGGTGTGAGTGTGTCGTCAGTGATTTCTTGTGTAGTGTGAATTGTGACAACAGGTGCCTTGTCATCTTCTTGTGTAGTTGTTATTTGTGTAGTGTCGACCTTATCACCTACCTTCTTTTTGATAGTACGTCTCGTTATTTTCTTTTGTTTAGGCTTACCCTCAGGAGTCTCGACTTCTTCGATGGTGGTTTCCTCCGGTAGCTCGATAATTTCCAATGGTTTAGTCTCTTCTTCTTCGGGCGCTTTATCTTCAGTAACGGTGACGGTAGTTACCGGTTCCTCGCCGTCTTTTTCAACGGTAGTTATCTCTGTGACCTCCTGTTTCGGACCCTTTCGTTTTTAATAACACGTTTTTTGTTGTCACCTTTTGAGCTTCTCCAGTTTCAGTAATGACTTGTGTGACTTTTACCTCTTCGGGAGCCTCTTCGACCACTTCAGCACTAACGGGTTTGGCTAACTCGTCAAAAGGTGTGAGTGTGTCGTCAGTGATTTCTTGTGTAGTGTGAATTGTGACAAGAGGTGCCTTGTCATCTTCTTGTGTAGTTGTTATTTGTGTAGTGTCGACCTTATCACCTACCTTCTTTTTGATAGTACGTCTCGTTATTTTCTTTTGTTTAGGCTTACCCTCAGGAGTCTCGACTTCTTCGATGGTGGTTTCCTCAGGAAGCTCGATTATTTCTAACGGCTTAGTCTCTTCCTCTTCGGGTGCTTTATCTTCGGTGACGGTAACTGTGGTAACCGGTTCCTCGCCGTCTTTTTCAACGGTAGTTATCTCTGTGACTTCCTGTTTCGGACCCTTTCGTTTTTTAATAACACGTTTTTTCGTTGTCACCTTCTGAGCTTCTCCAGTTTCAGTAATGACTTGTGTGACTTTTACCTCTTCGGGAGCCTCTTCGACCACTTCAGCACTAACGGGTTTGGCTAACTCGTCAAAAGGTGTGAGTGTGTCGTCAGTGATTTCTTGTGTAGTGTGAATTGTGACAACAGGTGCCTTGTCATCTTCTTGTGTAGTTGTTATTTGTGTAGTGTCGACCTTATCACCTACCTTCTTTTTGATAGTACGTCTCGTTATTTTCTTTTGTTTAGGCTTACCCTCAGGAGTCTCGACTTCTTCGATGGTGGTTTCCTCCGGTAGCTCGATAATTTCCAATGGTTTAGTCTCTTCTTCTTCGGGCGCTTTATCTTCAGTAACGGTGACGGTAGTTACCGGTTCCTCGCCGTCTTTTTCAACGGTAGTTATCTCTGTGACCTCCTGTTTCGGACCCTTTCGTTTTTTAATAACACGTTTTTTTGTTGTCACCTTTTGAGCTTCTCCAGTTTCAGTAATGACTTGTGTGACTTTTACCTCTTCGGGAGCCTCTTCGACCACTTCAGCACTAACGGGTTTGGCTAACTCGTCAAAAGGTGTGAGTGTGTCGTCAGTGATTTCTTGTGTAGTGTGAATTGTGACAAGAGGTGCCTTGTCATCTTCTTGTGTAGTTGTTATTTGTGTAGTGTCGACCTTATCACCTACCTTCTTTTTGATAGTACGTCTCGTTATTTTCTTTTGTTTAGGCTTACTCTCAGGAGTCTCGACTTCTTCGATGGTGGTTTCCTCGGGAAGCTCGATTATTTCTAACGGCTTAGTCTCTTCCTCTTCGGGTGCTTTATCTTCGGTGACGGTAACGGTGGTAACCGGTTCTTCACCGTCTTTTTCAACGATAGTTATCTCTGTGACTTCCTGTTTCGGACCCTTTCGTTTTTTAATAACACGTTTTTTCGTTGTCACCTTCTGAGCTTCTCCAGTTTCAGTAATGACTTGTGTAACTTTTACCTCTTCGGGAGCCTCTTCGACCACTTCAGCACTAACGGGTTTGGCTAACTCGTCAAAAGGTGTGAGTGTGTCGTCAGTGATTTCTTGTGTAGTGTGAATTGTGACAACAGGTGCCTTGTCATCTTCTTGTGTAGTTGTTATTTGTGTAGTGTCGACCTTATCACCTACCTTCTTTTTGATAGTACGTCTCGTTATTTTCTTTTGTTTAGGCTTACCCTCAGGAGTCTCGACTTCTTCGATGGTGGTTTCCTCCGGTAGCTCGATAATTTCCAATGGTTTAGTCTCTTCTTCTTCGGGCGCTTTATCTTCAGTAACGGTGACGGTAGTTACCGGTTCCTCGCCGTCTTTTTCAACGGTAGTTATCTCTGTGACCTCCTGTTTCGGACCCTTTCGTTTTTAATAACACGTTTTTTGTTGTCACCTTTTGAGCTTCTCCAGTTTCAGTAATGACTTGTGTGACTTTTACCTCTTCGGGAGCCTCTTCGACCACTTCAGCACTAACGGGTTTGGCTAACTCGTCAAAAGGTGTGAGTGTGTCGTCAGTGATTTCTTGTGTAGTGTGAATTGTGACAAGAGGTGCCTTGTCATCTTCTTGTGTAGTTGTTATTTGTGTAGTGTCGACCTTATCACCTACCTTCTTTTTGATAGTACGTCTCGTTATTTTCTTTTGTTTAGGCTTACCCTCAGGAGTCTCGACTTCTTCGATGGTGGTTTCCTCAGGAAGCTCGATTATTTCTAACGGCTTAGTCTCTTCCTCTTCGGGTGCTTTATCTTCGGTGACGGTAACTGTGGTAACCGGTTCCTCGCCGTCTTTTTCAACGGTAGTTATCTCTGTGACTTCCTGTTTCGGACCCTTTCGTTTTTTAATAACACGTTTTTTCGTTGTCACCTTCTGAGCTTCTCCAGTTTCAGTAATGACTTGTGTGACTTTTACCTCTTCGGGAGCCTCTTCGACCACTTCAGCACTAACGGGTTTGGTTAACTCGTCAAAAGGTGTGAGTGTGTCGTCAGTGATTTCTTGTGTAGTGTGAATTGTGACAACAGGTGCCTTGTCATCTTCTTGTGTAGTTGTTATTTGTGTAGTGTCGACCTTATCACCTACCTTCTTTTTGATAGTACGTCTCGTTATTTTCTTTTGTTTAGGCTTACCCTCAGGAGTCTCGACTTCTTCGATGGTGGTTTCCTCCGGTAGCTCGATAATTTCCAATGGTTTAGTCTCTTCTTCTTCGGGCGCTTTATCTTCAGTAACGGTGACGGTAGTTACCGGTTCCTCGCCGTCTTTTTCAACGGTAGTTATCTCTGTGACCTCCTGTTTCGGACCCTTTCGTTTTTTAATAACACGTTTTTTTGTTGTCACCTTTTGAGCTTCTCCAGTTTCAGTAATGACTTGTGTGACTTTTACCTCTTCGGGAGCCTCTTCGACCACTTCAGCACTAACGGGTTTGGCTAACTCGTCAAAAGGTGTGAGTGTGTCGTCAGTGATTTCTTGTGTAGTGTGAATTGTGACAAGAGGTGCCTTGTCATCTTCTTGTGTAGTTGTTATTTGTGTAGTGTCGACCTTATCACCTACCTTCTTTTTGATAGTACGTCTCGTTATTTTCTTTTGTTTAGGCTTACCATCAGGAGTCTCGACTTCTTCGATGGTGGTTTCCTCGGGAAGCTCGATTATTTCTAACGGCTTAGTCTCTTCCTCTTCGGGTGCTTTATCTTCGGTGACGGTAACTGTGGTAACCGGTTCCTCGCCGTCTTTTTCAACGGTAGTTATCTCTGTGACTTCCTGTTTCGGACCCTTTCGTTTTTTAATAACACGTTTTTTCGTTGTCACCTTCTGAGCTTCTCCAGTTTCAGTAATGACTTGTGTAACTTTTACCTCTTCGGGAGCCTCTTCGACCACTTCAGCACTAACGGGTTTGGCTAACTCGTCAAAAGGTGTGAGTGTGTCGTCAGTGATTTCTTGTGTAGTGTGAATTGTGACAACAGGTGCCTTGTCATCTTCTTGTGTAGTTGTTATTTGTGTAGTGTCGACCTTATCACCTACCTTCTTTTTGATAGTACGTCTCGTTATTTTCTTTTGTTTAGGCTTACCCTCAGGAGTCTCGACTTCTTCGATGGTGGTTTCCTCCGGTAGCTCGATAATTTCCAATGGTTTAGTCTCTTCTTCTTCGGGCGCTTTATCTTCAGTAACGGTGACGGTAGTTACCGGTTCCTCGCCGTCTTTTTCAACGGTAGTTATCTCTGTGACCTCCTGTTTCGGACCCTTTCGTTTTTTAATAACACGTTTTTTTGTTGTCACCTTTTGAGCTTCTCCAGTTTCAGTAATGACTTGTGTGACTTTTACCTCTTCGGGAGCCTCTTCGACCACTTCAGCACTAACGGGTTTGGCTAACTCGTCAAAAGGTGTGAGTGTGTCGTCAGTGATTTCTTGTGTAGTGTGAATTGTGACAAGAGGTGCC
The DNA here is from genome assembly GCA_023373885.1 of Hestina assimilis. Classification (NCBI taxonomy): domain Eukaryota; kingdom Metazoa; phylum Arthropoda; class Insecta; order Lepidoptera; family Nymphalidae; genus Hestina; species Hestina assimilis. The sequence continues at coordinate 12,907,304 of CM041759.1, forward strand.
TTGTCATCTTCTTGTGTAGTCGTTATTTGTGTAGTGTCGACCTTATCACCTACCTTCTTTTTGATAGTACGTCTCGTTATTTTCTTTTGTTTAGGCTTACCCTCAGGAGTCTCGACTTCTTCGATGGTGGTTTCCTCAGGAAGCTCGATTATTTCTAACGGCTTAGTCTCTTCCTCTTCGGGTGCTTTATCTTCGGTGACGGTAACGGTGGTAACCGGTTCTTCACCGTCTTTTTCAACGATAGTTATCTCTGTGACTTCCTGTTTCGGACCCTTTCGTTTTTAATAACACGTTTTTCGTTGTCACCTTCTGAGCTTCTCCAGTTTCAGTAATGACTTGTGTAACTTTTACCTCTTCGGGAGCCTCTTCGACCACTTCAGCACTAACGGGTTTGGCTAACTCGTCAAAAGGTGTGAGTGTGTCGTCAGTGATTTCTTGTGTAGTGTGAATTGTGACAACAGGTGCCTTGTCATCTTCTTGTGTAGTTGTTATTTGTGTAGTGTCGACCTTATCACCTACCTTCTTTTTGATAGTACGTCTCGTTATTTTCTTTTGTTTAGGCTTACCCTCAGGAGTCTCGACTTCTTCGATGGTGGTTTCCTCCGGTAGCTCGATAATTTCCAATGGTTTAGTCTCTTCTTCTTCGGGCGCTTTATCTTCAGTAACGGTGACGGTAGTTACCGGTTCCTCGCCGTCTTTTTCAACGGTAGTTATCTCTGTGACCTCCTGTTTCGGACCCTTTCGTTTTTTAATAACACGTTTTTTCGTTGTCACCTTCTGAGCTTCTCCAGTTTCAGTAATGACTTGTGTAACTTTTACCTCTTCGGGAGCCTCTTCGACCACTTCAGCACTAACGGGTTTGGCTAACTCGTCAAAAGGTGTGAGTGTGTCGTCAGTGATTTCTTGTGTAGTGTGAATTGTGACAACAGGTGCCTTGTCATCTTCTTGTGTAGTTGTTATTTGTGTAGTGTCGACCTTATCACCTACCTTCTTTTTGATAGTACGTCTCGTTATTTTCTTTTGTTTAGGCTTACCCTCAGGAGTCTCGACTTCTTCGATGGTGGTTTCCTCGGGAAGCTCGATTATTTCTAACGGCTTAATCTCTTCCTCTACGGGTGCTTTATCTTCGGTGACGGTAACGGTGGTAACCGGTTCCTCGCCGTCTTTTTCAACGGTAGTTATCTCTGTGACTTCCTGTTTCGGACCCTTTCGTTTTTTAATAACACGTTTTTTCGTTGTCACCTTCTGAGCTTCTCCAGTTTCAGTAATGAGTTGTGAAACTTTTACCTCTTCGGGAGCCTCTTCGACCACTTCAGCACTAATGGGTTTGGCTAACTCGTCAAAAGGTGTGAGTGTGTCGTCAGTGATTTCTTGTGTAGTGTGAACTGTGACAACAGGTGCCTTGTCATCTTCTTGTGTAGTTGTTATTTGTGTAGTGTCGACCTTATCACCTACCTTCTTTTTGATAGTACGTCTCGTTATTTTCTTTTGTTTAGGCTTACCCTCAGGAGTCTCGACTTCTTCGATGGTGGTTTCCTCCGGTAGCTCGATAATTTCCAATGGTTTAGTCTCTTCTTCTTCGGGCGCTTTATCTTCAGTAACGGTGACGGTAGTTACCGGTTCCTCGCCGTCTTTTTCAACGGTAGTTATCTCTGTGACCTCCTGTTTCGGACCCTTTCGTTTTTTAATAACACGTTTTTTCGTTGTCACCTTCTGAGCTTCTCCAGTTTCAGTAATGACTTGTGTAACTTTTACCTCTTCGGGAGCCTCTTCGACCACTTCAGCACTAACGGGTTTGGCTAACTCGTCAAAAGGTGTGAGTGTGTCGTCAGTGATTTCTTGTGTAGTGTGAATTGTGACAACAGGTGCCTTGTCATCTTCTTGTGTAGTTGTTATTTGTGTAGTGTCGACCTTATCACCTACCTTCTTTTTGATAGTACGTCTCGTTATTTTCTTTTGTTTAGGCTTACCCTCAGGAGTCTCGACTTCTTCGATGGTGGTTTCCTCGGGAAGCTCGATTATTTCTAACGGCTTAATCTCTTCCTCTACGGGTGCTTTATCTTCGGTGACGGTAACGGTGGTAACCGGTTCCTCGCCGTCTTTTTCAACGGTAGTTATCTCTGTGACTTCCTGTTTCGGACCCTTTCGTTTTTTAATAACACGTTTTTTCGTTGTCACCTTCTGAGCTTCTCCAGTTTCAGTAATGAGTTGTGAAACTTTTACCTCTTCGGGAGCCTCTTCGACCACTTCAGCACTAATGGGTTTGGCTAACTCGTCAAAAGGTGTGAGTGTGTCGTCAGTGATTTCTTGTGTAGTGTGAACTGTGACAACAGGTGCCTTGTCATCTTCTTGTGTAGTTGTTATTTGTGTAGTGTCGACCTTATCACCTACCTTCTTTTTGATAGTACGTCTCGTTATTTTCTTATGTTTAGGCTTACCCTCAGGAGTCTCGACTTCTTCGATGGTGGTTTCCTCGGGAAGCTCGATTATTTCTAACGGCTTAGTCTCTTCCTCTTCGGGTGCTTTATCTTCGGTGACGGTAACGGTGGTAACCGGTTCCTCGCCGTCTTTTTCAACGGTAGTTATCTCTGTGACTTCCTGTTTCGGACCCTTTCGTTTTTAATAACACGTTTTTCGTTGTCACCTTCTGAGCTTCTCCAGTTTCAGTAATGACTTGTGTGACTTTTACCTCTTCGGGAGCCTCTTCGACCACTTCAGCACTAACGGGTTTGGCTAACTCGTCAAAAGGTGTGAGTGTGTCGTCAGTGATTTCTTGTGTAGTGTGAATTGTGATAAGAGGTGCCTTGTCATCTTCTTGTGTAGTTGTTATTTGTGTAGTGTCGACCTTATCACCTACCTTCTTTTTGATAGTACGTCTCGTTATTTTCTTTTGTTTAGGCTTACCCTCAGGAGTCTCGACTTCTTCGATGGTGGTTTCCTCCGGTAGCTCGATAATTTCCAATGGTTTAGTCTCTTCTTCTTCGGGCGCTTTATCTTCGGTGACGGTAACGGTGGTAACCGGTTCCTCGCCGTCTTTTTCAACGGTAGTTATCTCTGTGACTTCCTGTTTCGGACCCTTTCGTTTTTTAATAACACGTTTTTTCGTTGTCACCTTCTGAGCTTCTCCAGTTTCAGTAATGACTTGTGTAACTTTTACCTCTTCGGGAGCCTCTTCGATCACTTCAGCTCTAACGGGTTTGGCTAACTCGTCAAATGGTGTGAGTGTGTCGTCAGTGATTTCTTGTGTAGTGTGAACTGTGACTACAGGTGCCTTGTCATCTTCTTGTGTAGTTGTGATTTGTGTGGTGTCGACCTTATCACCTACCTTCTTTTTGATAGTACGTCTCGTTATTTTCTTTTGTTTAGGCTTACCCTCAGAAGTCTCGACTTCTTCGATGGTGGTTTCCTCGGGAAGCTCGATTATTTCTAACGGCTTAGTCTCTTCCTCTACGGGTGCTTTATCTTCGGTGACGGTAACCGTGGTAACCGGTTCCTCGCCGTCTTTTTCGACGGTAGTTATCTCTGTGACTTCCTGTTTCGGACCCTTTCGTTTTTTAATAACACGTTTTTTCGTTGTCACCTTCTGAGCTTCTCCAGTTTTAGAAATGACTTGTGTAACTTTTACTTCTTCGGGAGCCTCTTCGACCACTTCAGCACTAACGGGTTTGGCTAACTCGTCAAAAGGTGTGAGTGTGTCGTCAGTGATTTCTTGTGTAGTGTGAACTGTGACAACAGGTGCCTTGTCATCTTCTTGTGTAGTTGTTATTTGTGTAGTGTCGACCTTATCACCTACCTTCTTTTTGATAGTACGTCTCGTTATTTTCTTATGTTTAGGCTTACCCTCAGGAGTCTCGACTTCTTCGATGGTGGTTTCCTCCGGTAGCTCGATAATTTCCAATGGTTTAGTCTCTTCTTCTTCGGGCGCTTTATCTTCAGTAACGGTGACGGTAGTTACCGGTTCCTCGCCGTCTTTTTCAACGGTAGTTATCTCTGTGACCTCCTGTTTCGGACCCTTTCGTTTTTTAATAACACGTTTTTTCGTTGTCACCTTTTGAGCTTCTCCAGTTTCAACAATGACTTGTGTGACTTTTACCTCTTCGGGAGCCTCTTCGACCACTTCAGCACTAACGGGTTTGGCTAACTCGTCAAAAGATGTGAGTGTGTCGTCAGTCATTTCTTGTGTAGTGTGAATTGTGACAAGAGGTGCCTTGTCATCTTCTTGTGTAGTTGTTATTTGTGTAGTGTCGACCTTATCACCTACCTTCTTTTTGATAGTACGTCTTGTTATTTTCTTTTGTTTAGGCTTACCCTCAGAAGTCTCGACTTCTTCGATGGTGGTTTCCTCAGGAAGCTCGATTATTTCTAACGGCTTAGTCTCTTCCTCTTCGGGTGCTTTATCTTCGGTGACGGTAACGGTGGTAACCGGTTCCTCGCCGTCTTTTTCAACGGTAGTTATCTCTGTGACTTCCTGTTTCGGACCCTTTCGTTTTTTAATAACACGTTTTTTCGTTGTCACCTTCTGAGCTTCTCCAGTTTCAGTAATGACTTGTGTGACTTTTACCTCTTCGGGAGCCTCTTCGACCACTTCAGCACTAACGGGTTTGGCTAACTCGTCAAAAGGTGTGAGTGTGTCGTCAGTGATTTCTTGTGTAGTGTGAATTGTGATAAGAGGTGCCTTGTCATCTTCTTGTGTAGTTGTAATTTGTGTAGTGTCGACCTTATCACCTACCTTCTTTTTGATAGTACGTCTCGTTATTTTCTTTTGTTTAGGCTTACCCTCAGGAGTCTCGACTTCTTCGATGGTGGTTTCCTCAGGAAGCTCGATTATTTCTAACGGCTTAGTCTCTTCCTCTTCGGGTGCTTTATCTTCGGTGACGGTAACGGTGGTAACCGGTTCCTCGCCGTCTTTTTCAACGGTAGTTATCTCTGTGACTTCCTGTTTCGGACCCTTTCGTTTTTTAATAACACGTTTTTTCGTTGTCACCTTCTGAGCTTCTCCAGTTTCAGTAATGACTTGTTTGACTTTTACCTCTTCGGGAGCCTCTTCGACCACTTCAGCACTAACGTGTTTGGCTAACTCATCAAAAGGTGTGAGTGTGTCGTCAGTGATTTCTTGAGTAGTGTGAATTGTGATAAGAGGTGCCTTGTCATCTTCTTGTGTAGTTGTTATTTGTGTAGTGTCGACCTTATCACCTACCTTCTTTTTGATAGTACGTCTCGTTATTTTCTTTTGTTTAGGCTTACCCTCAGGAGTCTCGACTTCTTCGATGGTGGTTTCCTCGGGAAGCTCGATTATTTCTAACGGCTTAGTCTCTTCCTCTTCGGGTGCTTTTTCTTCGGTGACGGTAACGGTGGTAACCGGTTCCTCGCCGTCTTTTTCAACGGTAGTTATCTCTGTGACTTCCTGTTTCGGACCCTTTCGTTTTTTAATAACACGTTTTTTCGTTGTCACCTTCTGAGCTTCTCCAGTTTCAGTAATGACTTGTGTAACTTTTACCTCTTCGGGAGCCTCTTCGATCACTTCAGCTCTAACGGGTTTGGCTAACTCGTCAAATGGTGTGAGTGTGTCGTCAGTGATTTCTTGTGTAGTGTGAACTGTGACTACAGGTGCCTTGTCATCTTCTTGTGTAGTTGTGATTTGTGTGGTGTCGACCTTATCACCTACCTTCTTTTTGATAGTACGTCTCGTTATTTTCTTATGTTTAGGCTTACCCTCAGGAGTCTCGACTTCTTCGATGGTGGTTTCCTCCGGTAGTTCGATAATTTCCAATGGTTTAGTCTCTTCTACTTCGGGCGCTTTATCTTCAGTAACGGTGACGGTAGTTACCGGTTCCTCGCCGTCTTTTTCAACGATAGTTATCTCTGTGACCTCCTGTTTCGGACCCTTTCGTTTTTTAATAACACGTTTTTTTGTTGTCACCTTTTGAGCTTCTCCAGTTTCAGTAATGACTTGTGTGACTTTTACCTCTTCGGGTGCCTCTTCGACCACTTCAGCACTAACGGGTTTGGCTAACTCGTCAAAAGGTGTGAGTGTGTCGTCAGTGATTTCTTGTGTAGTGTGAACTGTGACAACAGGTGCCTTGTCATCTTCTTGTGTAGTTGTTATTTGTGTAGTGTCGACCTTATCACCTACCTTCTTTTTGATAGTACGTCTCGTTATTTTCTTTTGTTTAGGCTTACCCTCAGGAGTCTCGACTTCTTCGATGGTGGTTTCCTCCGGTAGCTCGATAATTTCCAATGGTTTAGTCTCTTCTTCTTCGGGCGCTTTATCTTCAGTGACGGTGACGGTAGTTACCGGTTCCTCGCCGTCTTTTTCAACGGTAGTAATCTCTGTGACCTCCCTCTTGGGACCTTTTCGCTTTTTAATAACACGTTTTTTTGTTGTCACCTTCTGAGCTTCTCCAGTTTCAGTTATGACTTGTGTTACTTTTACCTCTTCGGGAGCTTCTTCAACCACTTCAGCACTAACGGGTTTAGCTAACTCGTCAAAAGGTTTGAGTGTGTCGTCAGTGATTTCCTGTGTAGTGTGGACTGTGACAACGGGTGCCTTGTCATCTTCTTGTGTCGTTGTGATTTGTGTGGTGTCGACCTTATCACCTACCTTCTTTTTGATAGTACGTCTCGTTATTTTCTTTTGTTTAGGCTTACCCTCAGGAGTCTCGACTTCTTCGATGGTGGTTTCCTCCGGTAGCTCGATAATTTCCAATGGTTTAGTCTCTTCTTCTTCGGGCGCTTTATCTTCAGTGACGGTGACGGTAGTTACCGGTTCCTCGCCGTCTTTTTCAACGGTAGTAATCTCTGTGACCTCCCTCTTGGGACCTTTTCGCTTTTAATAACACGTTTTTGTTGTCACCTTCTGAGCTTCTCCAGTTTCAGTTATGACTTGTGTTACTTTTACCTCTTCGGGAGCTTCTTCAACCACTTCAGCACTAACGGGTTTAGCTAACTCGTCAAAAGGTTTGAGTGTGTCGTCAGTGATTTCCTGTGTAGTGTGGACTGTGACAACGGGTGCCTTGTCATCTTCTTGTGTCGTTGTGATTTGTGTGGTGTCGACCTTATCACCTACCTTCTTTTTGATAGTACGTCTCGTTATTTTCTTTTGTTTAGGCTTACCCTCAGGAGTTTCGACTTCTTCGATGGTGGTTTCCTCCGGTAGTTCTATTATTTCTAACGGCTTAGTCTCTTCCTCTTCGGATGCTTTATCTTTGGTGACGGTGACGGTAGTTACCGGTTCCTCGCCGTCTTTTTCAACGGTAGTTATCTCTGTGACCTCCTGTTCCGGACCCTTTCGTTTTTAATAACACGTTTTTGTTATCACCTTCTGAGCTTCTCCAGTTTCAGTAATGACTTGTGTTACTTTTACCTCTTCAGAAGCTTCTTCAACCACTTCAGCACTAACGGGTTTTGTTAACTCGTCAAAAGGTTTGAGTGTGTCGTCGGTGATTTCCTGTGTAGTGTGGACTGTGACAACTGGTGCCTTGTCATCTTCTTGTGTAGTTGTGATTTGTGTGGTGTCGACCTTATCACCTAGCTTCTTTTTGATAGTACGTCTCGTTATTTTCTTATGTTTAGGCTTACCCTCAAGAGTCTCGACTTCTTCGATGGTGGTTTCCTCGGGAAGCTCTATGATTTCTAACGGCTTAGTCTCTTCCTCTTCGGGTGATTTATCTTCGGTGACGGTAACGGTAGTAACCGGTCCCTCGCCGTCTTTTACAACGGTAGTTATCTCTGTGACCTCCTGTTGCGGACCCTTTCGTTTTTTAATAACACGTTTTTTTGTTGTCACCTTCTGAGCTTCTCCAGTTTCAGTAATGACTTGTGTTACTTTTACCTCTTCAGAAGCTTCTTCAACCACTTCAGCACTAACGGGTTTTGCTAACTCGTCAAAAGGTTTAAGTGTTTCGTCGGTGATTTCCTGTGTAGTGTGGACTGTGACAATGGGTGCCTTGTCATCTTCTTGTGTCGTTGTGATTTGTGTGGTGTCGACCTTATCACCTACCTTCTTTTTGATAGTACGTCTCGTTATTTTCTTCTGTTTAGGCTTACCGTCAGGAGTTTCGACTTCTTCGATGGTTGTTTCCTCGGGAAGCTCGATGATTTCTAACGGCTTAGTCTCTTCCTCTTCGGGTGCTTTATCTTCGGTGACGGTAACGGTAGTTACCGGTTCCTCGCCGTCTTTTTCAACGGTAGTTATCTCTGTGACCTCCTGTTTCGGACCCTTTCGTTTTTTAATAACACGTTTTTTGTTGTCACTTTTGAGCTTCTCCAGTTTTAGTGATGACTTGTGTAACTTTTACCTCTTCGGGAGCCTCTTCGACCACTTCGGCACTAACGGGTTTGGCTAACTCGTCAAAAGGTGTGAGTGTGTCGTCAGTGATTTCTTGTGTAGTGTGAATTGTGACAACAGGTGCCTTGTCATCTTCTTGTGTAGTTGTTATTTGTGTAGTGTCGACCTTATCACCTAGCTTCTTTTTGATAGTACGTCTCGTTGTTTTCTTTTGTTTAGGCTTACCTTCAGGAGTTTCGACTTCTTCGATGGTGGTTTCCTCCGGCAGCTCGATAATTTCCAATGGTTTAGTCTCTTTTTCTTCGGGCGCTTTAGCTTCAGTGACGGTGACGGTAGTAACCGGTTCTTCGCCGTCTTTTTCAACGGTAGTTATCTCTGTGACCTCCTGTTTCGGACCCTTTCGTTTTTTAATAACACGTTTTTTAGTTGTCACCTTCTGAGTTTGTCCAGTTTCAGTAATGACTTGTGTTACTTTTACCTCTTCGGGAGCTTCTTCAACCACTTCAGCACTAACGGGTTTTGCTAACTCGTCAAAAGGTTTAAGTGTTTCGTCGGTGATTTCCTGTGTAGTGTGGACTGTGACAATGGGTGCCTTGTCATCTTCTTGTGTCGTTGTGATTTGTGTGGTGTCGACCTTATCACCTACCTTCTTTTTGATAGTACGTCTCGTTATTTTCTTTTGTTTAGGCTTACCGTCAGGAGTTTCGACTTCTTCGATGGTTGTTTCCTCGGGAAGCTCGATGATTTCTAACGGCTTAGTCTCTTCCTCTTCGGGTGCTTTATCTTCGGTGACGGTAACGGTAGTTACCGGTTCCTCGCCGTCTTTTTCAACGGTAGTTATCTCTGTGACCTCCTGTTTCGGACCCTTTCGTTTTTAATAACACGTTTTTGTTGTCACTTTTTGAGCTTCTCCAGTTTTAGTGATGACTTGTGTAACTTTTACCTCTTCGGGAGCTTCTTCAACCACTTCAGCACTAACGGGTTTTGCTAACTCGTCAAAAGGTTTGAGTGTGTCGTCGGTGATTTCCTGTGTAGTGTGGACTGTGACAATGGGTGCCTTGTCATCTTCTTGTGTAGTTGTGATTTGTGTGGTGTCGACCTTATCACCTACCTTCTTTTTGATAGTACGTCTCGTTATTTTCTTTTGTTTAGGCTTACCGTCAGGAGTTTCGACTTCTTCGATGGTTGTTTCCTCGGGAAGCTCGATGATTTCTAACGGCTTAGTCTCTTCCTCTTCGGGTGCTTTATATTCGGTGACGGTAACGGTAGTTACCGGTTCATCGCCGTCTTTTTCAACGGTAGTTATCTCTGTGACCTCCTGTTTCGGACCCTTTCGTTTTTTAATAACACGTTTTTTTGTTGTCACTTTCTGAGCTTCTCCAGTTTCAGTGATGACTTGTGTAACTTTTACCTCTTCGGGAGCCTCTTCGACCACTTCGGCACTAACGGGTTTGGCTAACTCGTCAAAAGGTGTGAGTGTGTCGTCAGTGATTTCTTGTGTAGTGTGAATTGTGACAACAGGTGCCTTGTCATCTTCTTGTGTAGTTGTTATTTGTGTAGTGTCGACCTTATCACCTAGCTTCTTTTTGATAGTACGTCTCGTTGTTTTCTTTTGTTTAGGCTTACCTTCAGGAGTTTCGACTTCTTCGATGGTGGTTTCCTCCGGTAGTTCGATAATTTCCAATGGTTTAGTCTCTTCTTCTTCGGGAACTTTATCTTCAGTGACGGTGACGGTAGTTACCGGTTTCTCGCCATCTTTTTCAACGGTAGTAATCTCTGTGACCTCCCTCTTGGGACCCTTTCGTTTTTAATAACACGTTTTTTGTTGTTACTTTTTGTGCTTCTCCAGTTTCACTAATGACTTGTGTAACTTCTACTTCTTCGGGAGCCTCTTCGATCACTTCAGCACTAACGGGTTTGGCTAACTCGTCGAAAGGTGTGACTATGTCTTCAGTGATTTCTTGTGTAGTGTGGACTGTGACAACGGGCGCCTTGTCATCTTCTTGTGTAGTTATTATTTGTGTGGTGTCGACCTTATCACCTACCTTCTTTTTGATAGTGCGTCTCGTGATTTTCTTTTGTTTGGGCTTACCCTGAGGAGTCTCGACTTCTTCGATGGTGGTTTCTTCGGGAAGTTCTATTATTTCTAACGGCTTAGTCTCTTCCTCTTCGGGTGCTTTACCTTCGGTGACGGTAACGGTAGTAACCGGTTCTTCGCCGTCTTTTTCAACGGTAGTTATCTCTGTGACCTCCTGTTTCGGACCCTTTCGTTTTTTAATAACACGTTTTTTCGTTGTCACCTTCTGAGTTTGTCCAGTTTCAGTAGTGACTTTTGTGACTTTTACCTCTTCGGGAACCTCTTCGAAGACTTCAGCACGAACGGGTTGGGCTAACTCGTCGAAAGGTGTGACTGCGTCTTCAGTGATTTCTTGTGTAGTGTGTACTGTGACAACGGGCGCCTTGTCATCTTCTTGTGTAGTTATTATTTGTGTGATGTCGACCTTATCACCTACCTTCTTTTTGATAGTGCGTCTCGTTATTTTCTTTTGTTTGGGCTTACCCTGAGGAGTCTCGACTTCTTCGATGGTGGTTTCTTCCGGTAGCTCGATAATTTCCAATGATTTAGTCTCTTTTTCTTCGGGTGCTTTATCTTCAGTGACGGTGACGGTAGTTACCGGTTTCTCGCCATCTTTTACAACGGTAGTGATCTCTGTAACCTCCCCCTTGGGACCCTTTCGCTTTTTAATAATACGTTTTTTCGTTGTCACCTTCTGAGTTTCTCCAGTTTCAGTAGTGACTTGTGTTACTTTTACCTCTTCGGGAGCTTCTTCGACCACTTCAGCACTAACGGGTTGGGCTAACTCGTCGAAAGGTGTGACTGCGTCTTCAGTGATTTCTTGTGTAGTGTGGACTGTGACAACGGGTGCCTTGTCATCTTCTTGTGTGGTTATTATTTGTGTGGTGTCGACCATATCACCTACCTTCTTTTTGATAGTGCGTCTCGTTATTTTCCTTTGTTTGGGCTTACCCTGAGGAGTCTCGACTTCTTCGATGGTGGTTTCCTCCGGTAGCTCGATAATTTCCATTGATTTAGTCTCTTCTTCTACGGGTACTTTATCTTCAGTGACGGTGACGGTAGTTACCGGTTTCTCGCCATCTTTTTCAACGGTAGTTATCTCTGTGACCTCCCTTTTGGGACCCTTTCGCTTTTTAATAACACGTTTTTTTGTTGTTACTTTTTGTGCTTCTCCAGTTTCACTAATGACTTGTGTAACTTCTACTTCTTCGGGAGCCTCTTCGACCACTTCAGCACTAACGGGTTTGGCTAACTCGTCAAAAGGTGTGAGTGTGTCGTCAGTGATTTCTTGTGTAGTGTGGACTGTGACAACGGGCGCCTTGTCATCTTCTTGTGTAGTTATTATTTGTGTGGTGTTGACCTTATCACCTACCTTCTTTTTGATAGTGCGTCTCGTTATTTTCTTTTGTTTGGGCTTACCCTGAGGAGTCTCGACTTCTTCGATAGTAGTTTCCTCCGGTAGCTCGATAATTTCCAATGGTTTAGTATCTTCTTCTTCGGGTGCTTTATCTTCAGTGACGGTGATGGTAGTTACCGGTTTCTCGCCATCTTTTTCAACGGTAGTAATCTCTGTAACTTCCCTCTTGGGACCCTTTCGCTTTTTAATAAAACGTTTTTTCGTTGTCACCTTCTGAGTTTCTCCAGTTTCAGTAGTGACTTGTGTTACTTTTACCTCTTCGGGAGCCTCTTCGACCACTTCAGCACTAACGGAGTGGCCTAACTCGTCGAATGGTTTGACTGTGTCTTCAGTGATTTCTTGTGTAGTGTGAACTGTGACAACGGGTGCCTTGTCATCTTCTTGTACAGTTATTATTTGTGTGGTGTCGAGCTTATCACCTACCTTCTTTTTGATAGTGCGTCTCGTTATTTTCTTTTGTTTGGGCTTACCGTGAGGAGTCTCAACTTCTTCGATAGTAGTTTCCTCCGGTAGTTCGATAATTTCCAATGGTTTAGTCTCTTCTTCTTCGGGCGCTTTATCTTCAGTGACGGTGACGGTTGTTACCGGTTCCTCGCCATCTTTTTCAACAGTTGTTATCTCTGTGACCTCCCGCTTGGGACCCGTTCGTTTTTTAATAACACGTTTTTTTGTTGTTACTTTTTGTGCTTCTCCAGTTTCACTAATGACTTGTGTAACTTTTACTTCTTCGGGAGCCTCTTCGACTACTTCAGCACTAACGGGTTTGGCTAACTCTTCGAAAGGTGAGACTGTGTCTTCAGTGATTTCATGTGTAGTGTGGACTGTGACAACGGGTGCCATGTCATCTTCTTGTGTAGTTATTATTTGTGTTGTGTCGATCTTATCACCTACCTTCTTTTTGATAGTGCGTCTCGTTATTTTCTTTTGTTTGGGCTTACCGTGAGGAGTCTCGTATTCTTCGATGGTGGTTTCTTCCGGTAACTCGATAATTTCCAATGGTTTAGTCTCTTCTTCTTCGGGCGCTTTATCTTCAGTGACGGTGACGGTAGTTACCGGTTCTTCGCCGTCTTTTTCAACGGTAGTTATCTCTGTGACCTCCTGTTTCGGACCCTTTCGTTTTTTAATAACACGTTTTTTCGTTGTCACCTTCTGAGTTTGTCCAGTTTCAGTAGTGACTTGTGTGACTTTTACCTCTTCGGGAACCTCTTCGAAGACTTCAGCACGAACGGGTTGGGCTAACTCGTCGAAAGGTGTGACTGCGTCTTCAGTGATTTCTTGTGTAGTGTGCACTGTGACAACGGGTGCCTTGTCATCTTCTTGTGTAGTTATTATTTGTGTGGTGTTGACCTTATCACCTACCTTCTTTTTGATAGTGCGTCTCGTTATTTTCTTTTGTTTGGGCTTACCGTGAGGAGTCTCGACTTCTTCGATGGTGGTTTCCTCCGGTAGTTCGATAATTTCCAATGGTTTAGTCTCTTCTTCTTCGGGAACTTTATCTTCAGTGACGGTGACGGTAGTTACCGGTTTCTCGCCATCTTTTTCAACGGTAGTAATCTCTGTGACCTCCCTCTTGGGACCCTTTCGTTTTTTAATAACACGTTTTTTTGTTGTTACTTTTTGTGCTTCTCCAGTTTCACTAATTACTTGTGTAACTTCTACTTCTTCGGGAGCCTCTTCGACCACTTCAGCACTAACGGGTTTGGCTAACTCGTCGAAAGGTGTGACTATGTCTTCAGTGATTTCTTGTGTAGTGTGGACTGTGACAACGGGCGCCTTGTCATCTTCTTGTGTAGTTATTATTTGTGTGGTGTCGACCTTACCACCTACCTTCTTTTTGATAGTGCGTCTCGTTATTTTCTTTTGTTTGGGCTTACCCTGAGGAGTCTCGACTTCTTCGATGGTGGTTTCTTCCGGTAGCTCGATAATTTCCAATGATTTAGTCTCTTTTTCTTCGGGTGCTTTATCTTCAGTGACGGTGACGGTAGTTACCGGTTTCTCGCCATCTTTTTCAACGGTAGTGATCTCTGTAACCTCCCCCTTGGGACCCTTTCGCTTTTTAATAATACGTTTTTTCGTTGTCACCTTCTGAGTTTCTCCAGTTTCAGTAGTGACTTGTGTTACTTTTACCTCTTCGGGAGCTTCTTCGACCACTTCAGCACTAACGGGTTGGGCTAACTCGTCGAAAGGTGTGACTGCGTCTTCAGTGATTTCTTGTGTAGTGTGGACTGTGACAACGGGTGCCTTGTCATCTTCTTGTGTGGTTATTATTTGTGTGGTGTCGACCATATCACCTACCTTCTTTTTGATAGTGCGTCTCGTTATTTTCCTTTGTTTGGGCTTACCCTGAGGAGTCTCGACTTCTTCGATGGTGGTTTCCTCCGGTAGTTCGATAATTTCCAATGGTTTAGTCTCTTCTTCTTCGGGAACTTTATCTTCAGTGACGGTGACGGTAGTTACCGGTTTCTCGCCATCTTTTTCAACGGTAGTTATCTCTGTGACCTCCCTCTTGGGACCCTTTCGCTTTTTAATAACACGTTTTTTTGTTGTTACTTTTTGTGCTTCTCCAGTTTCACTAATGACTTGTGTAACTTCTACTTCTTCGGGAGCCTCTTCGACCACTTCAGCACTAACGGGTTTGGCTAACTCGTCAAAAGGTGTGAGTGTGTCGTCAGTGATTTCTTGTGTAGTGTGGACTGTGACAACGGGCGCCTTGTCATCTTCTTGTGTAGTTATTATTTGTGTGGTGTCGACCTTATCACCTACCTTCTTTTTGATAGTGCGTCTCGTTATTTTCTTTTGTTTGGGCTTACCCTGAGGAGTCTCGACTTCTTCGATGGTGGTTTCCTCCGGTAGCTCGATAATTTCCAATGATTTAATCTCTTCTTCTTCGGGTGCTTTATCTTCAGTGACGGTGACTGTAGTTACCGGTTTCTCGCCCTCTTTTTCAACGGTAGTAATCTCTGTGACCTCCCTCTTGGGACCCTTTCGCTTTTTAATAATACGTTTTTTCGTTGTCACCTTTTGAGTTTCTCCAGTTTCAGTAGTGACTTGTGTTACTTTTACCTCTTCGGGAGCTTCTTCTATCACTTCAGCATTAACGGGTCTGGTTAACTCGTCGATAGGTTTGGGTTTGTCTTCAGTAATTTCCCTTATTATAGCAGTTTTTTCTGGTTTTTCCAATTTAGGTTCCTTGTATTTTACAGGCACACGGCTTTTCATTTTCTCATCAATAAAAGATCTTGTTTCTTCATCAGTCATCTCTTCAATAAACACTTGTGTTGGTAGTTTTGGTATATTTAAATGATCATCTGGTAATTCAACCATACTTTGATCAGTGCTTAAGTCATTTTCGATTTCTTCTCCTTCATATTCTTCGATTTTAACATCATACTGCAATTTTGTTTTTGGTACTGTTTCGTTTTCATCATCCAGACTTTCTTCTATAACCACATCACCTCCTGTTTTATCTTTTCGCTTTTTTCTTAATATAGTTCTTTTTGTCTTTATCTGTATTGGTTCACTGTCCCCTTTGGCTTGCATAAATTTAGTCACAATTTCTTCAGATTCCTCTATGTCCGAAGACTTTGGTGAGATTGTGTGTATATGTGTTTTCTCTGAAAAAATAGTCATTGGATCAATAATACCATACAATAAAGTATGATGTGAATATTGAAAACTCGAAAGAGCACTTCAGCACTATCATGTACTGTATGTTTGTGTGAATGGTTACAGAGAGTGTGAAAGTTGTTAGGCAACTTGGTATGGCCAAACAGGCTGAGTGTCAGCAGTAAAATGTGGCCTTAAGAATAAGTTTCTTGCGAAAAAAGGATAAAAATTTATAACCACGAGCGATAAAAAATTTAAAAATTTTCGCATAATTAATATAATTATATTATACATTTATATTAGCGTTTTACGATACTGACAAAATGAAAATAATGCTAACAGTTACTGTTTGACTTCAATGAAACCAAACAACGATTTTGAAGTTTAAGCCTTAAGAATTGATTTTCATAATTATGTTAAGCCCTGGTATAGAACGATTGTGAGGAGTAAAATTTCTTCTGGCGATAACAGAAAGCCTTACGAAAGAGATTAAATTAAATAATTTTTTTTTGTATGTCTGTATGTTTTTTGGTTGTTTCATTAATTTAAGTATTGCACTTTACTTGTCTGTTTGTTTAGTATTCGCTTGCTTGACTTTGTTTTAAATATTAACTCCAATCGTGCGTTGGAGCAAAAGAGGCACATAAACACATACTTTATACCTTTTATTATTTTACTTTATAAACACTTTAACATTACACATACTTTTTAATACCTTGTATTATTTTACTTTTTGATATTTCAAAAATCTAACCAATTACAGTTAGTGAAATCAATGTTACTTTAGTTTTATTATGTTAATGCGACTCTTATTTTTGCGAAACTCTATCTCTTTCCAGTAAGATTGAGAATCAATTTGTTGACCGTTATCTAATTGTACACATTTTAAATGCGAACAAAGTAATCTTACAGCATAATTATATACTTGAAGACCGCTTATTTCTTATATATATATGATTTTTCTTTATATTGAAAAACTTAATTTTATTCACAATATTAATGATTTTTGGTATTTTCCTTCTATGTAAGTATTCTGTTCTTGGCAAGTAAGGAACTACCTTGGGAGAATTAATCTATAGACTTCATCATACATTTATTATAATATGTATATATATGGACAAGCTCTTCCAAGCAAACAAAATGTTCAAAGTTCCGCTAGTGTAGTGTAGTTTTATAAAAACTTTAATTCTTTTAAAAGAATTATTGCATATAAACATAAATTCAATTGTAGATCATATAATTTTAAAATAATTTAAACGTTTTCGTTAGTATCTATATTATCTTTTATTAAAAACATGTTTCGAATATATATTTTTTTAATATTAACTAAATTTTAATTTTTTTCAGGTGCAATGAGTAACTCAAAGTTAAAAAAAACTGTGGCACTCGAGGACTGCAGCGGTAAAGTTATTGCATAATTCAAAATTTCATTGAAATAAAGTAAGAAACTTCGTAACTAACTCAAAATATTTGAATTTGGAACGTAAGTACATCATCAATAGATACATTTTATAGGGAACTTTAACTTTATAGAATAATCGCCTTAATTCTCTTTGAGTTAAAGACGGAAATCCTTCGCATACATAAGAATTATGTATAAAGGTTATATATTATTTTTGAAAATTGAACATTAGTCTTTATAGCGTATTGTTTAAAGTTTATTTTCCAATACATCTATTGAGGTATTTGCTATAATTTTTTCTTGTGGGGAGTATCAGATTTTACTTTCGTTACGGAATTTCTTGATTCGGCTTCAAAGCCCGCGATAAAAGCTATGCAATAGCTTAAAAACCTGTAAGTTTAAAATATCATAACGGACGTTGATGTAAAAATTCTGTATTACGAAATGTGAAGATTGAAACAACACAGTTTTTAAAAAAAAACTATACAAAGACTCTGATAAAGGTATTTTGATTAAAGAAATGTTCTTTTTGCCTACTATTATCATGTAAGTATTTTTGTTTTATTTTAATAATTTATTATGGTTCGATAAGTACGTGTATATAAACCAGAATATATAATATTTAATACTTGGTTTTTATTTGACAGCCCTATAAAATCCTAATGTAATAATATACATTCTGAGTGAGTTGATTTTTGTATTCACTCGAAAACACGCACACACACACACACATGTAAGAGGAAAACATGGAAAATATTAGTAACAAATTTTCAATCACATGGGTCTGTGATCATGATGGCTTGCACGTAACTTTAGTTCACATAATCAGGCTTATAAGTAGATAAAAGATTATTTATTCTGAATATACATATAAATTAACACATACTACTATAGGCTTAAATTAATGAGGTCCACATAAATTTCTGTTTAAAATTAATCTTACAGAATTACGAATATTTACATCAGTTCTATATTTTATAACATATTTAAAATTTGTCTTTTTTATTAATTGTTTTACAATAGTTAATGCATATCTTTACAATTCACTTTAATATACAACTTGACGACAATGGCGGTAATTAAATCTATTTTGAATGAATCCCAAAAAAAAGTAAATAACAATTAAATGACTTATCAAAAAAATAACTTATACTTATATAAGAAGGTATTTTTTAACTATCATGTTTAAACACAGCATTTTGGATAACTTTGAGAACCCTGTAATATATTTTTATGCTCAAAACATTGTTTTCATACATAATGAAATTGAAACGTTTGTTTCCTTTTTTACTATGTCTACTTATATTATTAATCTATATCATTCATATTTTAAAATACAAATTGCATTTTTACTCACCAATTATTGATTCCTCACACAGTGTTGTCATGTTTTCGTTGGCTTCTATAAGTGACACTTCAGTTGTGTGTAATTTAGGTTTGGGCTCGTTATAAGGCGAGACATGTTCTTTCAGGGTTTTGTCAGTTATTTCTAGTTCATTGAATAAACTTAAAATTGGTTTTAATTTCTGTTTTGTTGGTTCTGTTAATTGTAGATCTGATTCGTTTTGTAAAGTAACATTGTCTGTGATAATTAATGGTGATAAGTTATTAGTTTTAAAAGTAGTTTGATGTAGCTGAGATCTTTTAGTTGAAAATTCATCAACATGAGCCTCAGATATATTTTCAGTACACTGTAAGTGTGGTAAGTGTGTAAGAGAAACTGATACGTTTTCTGTTTGTGATATATTTTCGAAATTTGTTTCAACTTCATTTTCATGAATCGTTAATTCTATTTGATTTAGAGGTTCAAATTCAATAGGTTTTGAATGAATAATTTTTTCTTCCATTACTAAATTCTTGAGAATATTTTCAACATTCTCCTCAGTAATCACCTCTGTTTGTTCTATTGCTTTTATAATTAAGACTTCTTCTTTGGCGTGCAAATTCTTTAATATTTCTTCAGGAACATCTGTAACTGGCTCTTCACAGATGTTTTCGCTGACAGTAAAACTCAAACAAGTATCCAAATCAAGAGAAGCTTGCTTTAGATCTGGTAGTGAAATATTAGTCAACTCATTAACATTTTCTAATATCTGCTGCTTTGTCGACTTTACTCCTTCCGAAGTAATTGCAACTTCTTGAGCTTTCTGGTTTGTAATCGGTTCAGAATTATCAAAATATTGTGGTTTTTCTCCAGAAACGGTCACTGTCTGTTCAATACTTATTAGTTCTGTTATTTTTTCTTTAGCAGTCTTAGGCAAATTCGGCGTAGTAACCAAATTCTCAGAACCTTCATGTATAATATTTTCTTCAGTAATATAATTTTTATTTACTTCCAACTCATAGTCGGCACTACTCTCCGTTATATCAATATTATCATTATACAATTGTTTTGTAGTTTCTAATATCTGGGGTTGCGTAGTTAATATAACTTTCTTTTCAGCTTCTTGTATAGGCAGAACATTTTCTTCTTTAGTTTTGTATTTCTGAAGGGTCAAAAAGTTTTCTTGGGCTACTACTTCCGTATTCTCAGTAGCCTTCAAACTAAGTATTTCTTCATTTGCAACTAATTTTAGAGGCTCATTTGATGGCATTAATAAGCCAATACTTTCAACTGCTTGTTGTTCTTCTTTATATAAGCCTTCGGCTAATACATGGGACTTTAAAGCAGATTGACTTATTGTTTTATTGCATTCCTCAATTTTTAAGCCATCTTCAATAGCTAACACTTCACTTGTTATGATGTGATGCGATGTTTTAATGTTAGATTGTTGAGCTTGGCTTGCTGGAATGGATTCTATATTAAGTCCCTCTTCTTTCTCTCTTGTGACAGTGTCAATAATTGTAACATGTTGCTG
This sequence comes from Hestina assimilis, assembly GCA_023373885.1. NCBI lineage: Eukaryota > Metazoa > Arthropoda > Insecta > Lepidoptera > Nymphalidae > Hestina > Hestina assimilis. Next base: position 12,926,951 of record CM041759.1, read on the forward strand.
TGTTTCCATGTTTAAAACGGGCTTTTCCGTGGTACGCCTACTCTCCTCAGAAATACTTATTTCTGACTCTGTAGGCACGATTTCATGAATCTCAATAGAAGGTTTCGTTTCAATAGATGATACACCATGCTTTGGGGATATTTCTTGTATTATGTTTAATACTTGTTCTTTTTCAATCGAATCAATCTCAAAGACAGTAAAATGCTGAGCTTGTTCGACATTAGGAATAACATGTCCTGTTTTCTCTAATATAGTTTCAGGCAACACGGATCCCATTTCGATTGGAATCATTTCAGTGGTATCAACGTGATCACCTACTTCAAGGCTGATTATAGGTACTTCTTCTTTAATTTTTTTAGAAATTAATAAATCTTCTGGCCTTTCTTCAGCTTTTATTTCGCTTATGCAAAGTGGTTTTACAGATTGTAAGCTGAATTCTTTAATATTTTTCCTATCATAATCTAGTTTCTTAATATTTTCTTCAGATTCAGATACTTGACAAACTTCAACGCCTATGTGGTGATGCATGTTGAAGCTGACATCATCAATAGCAGCTTTTACTGGTGCGCTCTCTAATATTAACTTGCTCTCCTTTTCTGCCATTATTTCTTCTGAAATATCCACGTGCTGTGAAGGAGTTATATGCAAATCAGCTTTATGGAACTTAGTTTCACCTACAGTCAGTAATATATTTTCCTGTTCATTAACTATTACTTCAGTGGTTCCAACTGAAGAATGCACAGAAATATTTGTTATAGGTTCTAACAGTAGTAATTTAGCTTCAGAGAAATCTTTCGAAGAGATTTCAGATTCAGTAGGTACAATTTCGGTGACATCAATTGACTTTTGTTCTTCAATATTTTCTCGCAATTTTTTCTTTTCCAGTCTGTCCATACCACTATCAATACACTTTGTATTATTTGACGTTATCACTTCAGTGTTTATGATACTACTATAAGGTACATATTCAACAGAGGCATCATGACTAGATAAAGACTGTGACTTATCAAATATTTTTTCTGTTTCAACAGTATTTACAGTTGTTCCAATTACAGCCTGTGCTTCTAGCAGACTTTGCGTGGCATTTTCTGTCGAAGATTTTTCTTGTGATATAACAACCTCCCTTTCAGCTAATATAGACTCTGTTTGCTGTATATTTAATAATTGTAATGGCTTAACTTCTAGCTTTAGTTCATCTTTGTTTTCAATATCTGATGTAGATTGAATCACTACTATTTCTTCCACATTAGCAGATTTACCATAAATATCGTCAATTTTAAGCAAAGCTATTTTACTTGGAATTTCAAAGCTTTCGGATTTATTTAGATTGTCACACTGAGGTAAAGTTTCTGTTGTTTCCACTCCACGGTGTTCAGATATTTGAATATTGACTTTTTGTTGGTCAGGCATAGTGTGACTAAGAAATCTTTTCTCTTGTTCTACAGTAACTTTTTCTTCATATTCCGGAACTGGTAGAGCAGTGATTGAAATTAAAGCTTTGATTTCATTTTCTTTTTCTTGCAACTTTAATTTACTTTCCGAAGAATGTATTAGGATTTCTTGTTCAATTATAGCTTCAGACGTTATTGGAGATGGTGCAATTAAAACTCCTATCGCAGGTTGAGATTTTAACGTTGATGGAATAGATTCAGATTGAATATCGTGTATTATTATTGCATCATTAGAATCAATATTACTAGATGCTTCAGCTGGTGTTGGTTTATCATATGTTAATAGTCCTTCTTTTTCATTATAAACTGTAGTTGAGACAGTTAGTTCTTTATGAGGAATATTTTGTATTTTAGCTTTTGAACCCTTAATAGGAATGTTTTCTTCTTCATTAAATGCAACACTTAAATTCGTAAATGATTCTGAAGAAACAGCGACGGGCCTACTGAGTATATCCGTAATAGCTTTGCTTGTTATGTTGAGAGTATCTGCTGTTTCATAATTTTCTTCTTTTTCATGAACTGTTGTTTCTAATACTTTAAGAGAATCTTCAGCTAAAACTACTTCGGTTTTAACAGACTTCAAATCAGGGCGCATAGTTTTTTCTAAAGGACCCTGACTATCTAAAATTTTATTTTCAGACACTTGAACTGGATGAAAAAAATTTGTTACTAATTCGGCTTCTTGGCTATTTATCTCCAATTTTTCAAGCTGATTCACGGAATCTCGTAAATTAACCTCGGATGTTATAGGTACCTTATGAGTTATATTAACGTCGATCGTGGCAAATTTATTTGAAAAAGAATCCTCAACTACAAAATCTTCTTCAAAGTAGGTTGGTACGGTATCAATAATATTTAAGCTTTCGTTCTCCACAAAGGAAGTTATAGGCTTAGTGTGATGAATTGGATTTATATCCATTTTTTCTATTTGCTCTTGAATGGTTGTTTGCAATACTGTTACTTCTTTCTGTAAGTCTCGTTGTTCACGAGCCATTAAAGGATTATTGTCTGATGAACGTAAATAATCAATTTGGTCTGCGGTAGTTACTTCTAGAGAAACTGGAGTTTTAAGGTGATGAGTGGGTATAGGCTTAGTGCTCAAAAATTCTGGAATTTTTTCAGTTATCAATGTATTTTCAGAATCAGAAGTTTTTGCTTCGAATATAGATAAGGGTACATTAGGGATTAACGACATAGACACATTTTCAGCGGGCTTAGCAAAGTATGACTTTTCAGTCTCTTGGTCGTGTACAAAAGTGGACGTTATAATTTTTGCACTCTCTGTAATAACACCCTCCTTAGCTACATTATCCGCTACAGTTCTTGAAACCTTAAGATCAGTTGTTGATGATATTTCTACCATATCTAATGTTATAATAGATTCAGCGGCCTTAATATCAACATTAGCAATAGCTGTTTGCTTTTCTTCCATTTGTAGGAGTTCTTTTTCACTCTCATGAATTTGAATTTCTTCAATAAGGTTTTTATCTAATGCTGATATTGTCATAAGAGCTTGACTGCCTACTCTAGGTTGCTTTTCTGTCAAAATTGTTTCAGAGTCATTAACGTTGGTTTCAACATTGAATTTGTGTCGATGTTCATTAAAGCCTACGTCAGCCTTTACTTTAGGATAAGCCTCTGGACTGAACTCAGATTCTTTTGTATGTGATGTGGTTATAGTGTTACTCAAACTTGAATGCAACACTAAATCTCTTTCTATCTGAGCTTCAGCAGGAGATTGAAATATTGCCAAAGGTTCTTCTTTTTCATGAACGTCTTCAATAGACACAAGAATACTGTCTTTAGATGTGATATCTACTTTAGCTTCTTGTGAAACAGAAACCTTAAGAGATTCTAACGTTCCTTCTTTTTCTTGTATATCGTGAATTTCAGTTGTAAGTTGATTCGATACTAATACATCCTTTTTAGCTTTTTCGGTTGGTACAATTAGTTCTGGATAGTATTTACCTGATCTATCTTCCACAAACACTTCTCCAACTTCAATGGATTCTAATAGGTTAAAGTTAAGTTTAGAATTAGCCGTTTTAGTGACAGTCGGTTTTGTTAACTCTTCTTCTTTATTTTCTTCATTTATTTCTATAACATTAACACCTGCTAAAGGCGAGATCGACAAAGTAGCATATGATTTGCTTATTAAAAGGTCTTTCAATGGAACCTCCTTCATTGATGCAATATCATGTGAAACGCTTAAAGCATCTTGTAAAACGATCGTCGGCTTTGCTGTCTCTTTTTGTTTATCTTCTTTACTGATTCCAGTGACTGAGATATTTGTAAGAGTCTCCGATGTTACTATTGTTTCTGCAGGTACGACACCTGCAGATGCCTTATTGTCAGCCTTAATGTTGCTAACTTGATAGTCATCTACAGAACTAGCAACTTCAACTTCAATTACTTGTAAGGATTCCAATTCGTTAAAATTTTCGTTAATATTTTTTTTTATATGTTTTTCATTTATTTCTAATAACTCTTCTTTATCATGAACGATTGGGATATCACTTACAAGGTGATGGCTGTTGTCGAATCTAAAGTTCGCTGTAGCGTTTCGTTTTTGCTGGTCAGCGACCAGATGTGTAACTTCACTAGAAGGCACTACCTCTATTTTATCATCATAAGTATCTGTCGCAATAGTAGAAGTAAATGATACATTTTCACTATCTAAAATTTGAGCTTCATCTACTTCTACATGTTCTACTGCTTGTCGAGAATGTACTGTCTTCAATATTTTTTTTGAGACCTGTTGTTCATCTTCAACTAAATCTTCTGAACCTACTCTTAGTTTTATGTGTTTTTGCGTTTGGTTTTTCTTCAATATCTGTGAATACATGGTACCGTAAATATGGTATATCAATTGATATTTATATATCAATTTATTAAATCATTATGTACAACAGCAGGAAGCATAAGTTAATTAGTTATTGTTCAGTATCTTGCTTCTTGTTAATAGCGTGTTTTGTGAATTTGACATATATTTGGAACGAGTTCAAAGAGTGAATAAATATAACAAAAATATATACTTACACTACTACTAATTCACATTCTATTAGATGTTTGTTAACTTATCCAATACAAGCATATATTCCTGAAGCTGACATGAGACGTTTACACTGCGGCAGTATTAATTAATAATTAAAAAAACATACTACATATTTATGTGTTACATCGCTTATACTTAAAATGCTGTCGCTAATAATATTATACTAAATACTACTTAACTACAAGTTTACCACTATTTTACCATTAGAAGCGTTACATTTATTATTTTTGCGCATAAACGCAACATAAGCGTTATATCGGACCACATGAAAGTAACAAGCCACTCTTTTGAGAGGGCGTTAGTTCTTTTATGTTGGAAGTTATTCTGATTTATTATGATACAAAATACAATGTGGAAAATAAGATGATCAAATTAAATAGCTAATATTCTATCAAATTAAACATAATAAGCCTTATCAGTTTTGTCATTGGGATTTAGTAATAAATAATTTATAAAGGAATTGATTTATAAAGGAAATGTAAAAATCGTCACTTTAAGCACTTGCAATTAAGGCTTTGGCAGTGTAAAAATATAAGCATAAATTGCATTAAAAGCGGAGTAATATTTCACTTATTTTATAACCATAAGCGGATATTTTAATTGCGTAAAATAAACTTACCACGTCTAGTATTTTCTTCAGTAATTATAGTTGTATCTGTAATAAATTTAAAAATATTACTTAATTGCAAGGTGAAACAAAAATCATTTTCTGATTTGAATATAAATAAAAAATTTAATGTAGTATGAAATATAATCTCAATCTCAACTTTTAATTTAGTTATAAGAATAAACAAATTACCTTCCATCACTTTAGTTGTGGTGGTGCTAGCGACCTCTTCGGATGATGGTTGAACGATGACCTTAAATCGCATTTTTTTATTACAAATTGTTAAAGACTTATTTAAATAGAAATTAAATACGAATATAAAGTAAATTGAATACAATTTCTTCAAAAGTTGTAAGTTTTACACTAAGACCAAAAAATATTTTTGCAAGTTTTTACTTTATTTCATATGTAAATTAGTTGTTACATCTATTACTCGTGCTATAATTATTAGAAACTTTAATCCTAAGATTGAAAGGTTCAACTTATTTTTGAGTAATATAAGCATTAAACCTATTTTTAAGTAATATAATCAAAAAATGGTTACCTCATGAACTTCTTTTTGTTCCCATGAACGTGGTTTAAAGTCTTCAGGATAAAAGTGGGCTATAACCTCTTCAACGGCTGTATGTTTTAGTTCAACCATTTTCATAAATGCACGGAATCCAACTTTTGCAGCAATAACATCTTCATTTTGCGCCGTTTCTTCGGTGAGAACTTCAGTAATAAGAGTGCCATGTCCTTGGCGCTCCACTAAGTTTACTAAAGCAGATTGCGATTGTGGCACTCTTAATGCAGGGAAGTATTGTGAATCATATAATATTTCAATTTGCTCCGTAGTAATTCCACTCCGAAGCATATAACCAATTTTTGCTAATTCTCTTAAAGGTGATTCACCGGGACCAAACTCTTTAGCGTTTATTACCTCAAGCAATTCATTGACCTCAGCTACCATTCGTGAATCTTCGCTTACTGTTCTCAATATTCCTCTTTGGGATTCGTAAGTCTCTTCTAAAGTTCGGACTATTTCATCCCTTTGTGGTTGTAAAATTGAATATTCGTTTGAGGAAATTAACTGTTCTAATCTATCCGTCACTTCTTCAATTTCTTCTTTCTTGTCGAACTTTTTAGTCGTGGCAATGTCAGTAGTTTCTACAAATTCCACTTCACTTAATTTAACTTTTGTCTTCTCTTTAGCAGTTTTCTTTTTCGATAGAGGTTTTTCGTCACCTTCACTCACCTCAGATTCTGTCTTTGAAATTACAGATTCATCTAGAACCTGTTTGATTTTATCCGTTTTTAATGTTTTTGTTTTCTTTGTAGGATGTTTTTTGAACTTATCTTCTGATTCGTAAACTTGCAATGTAGTAGTAGTAACAGCTGTTCCAATGTCACTTACAGCTTTGCATTTATATATTCCTTCTAAAGATTTTACAGCTTTCTTTATTTTGCAAGTCGTGCGATTATCTTTATTTTCTATTACGAAATTTTCATCGTTCTGTAAAACTATGTCGTCTTTGTACCAAATAATTTCTAGAAGAAACATTTATGATTAATGTTTTAAGAAGATAATTGCTAAGTGAGTAAAGAATTTATTTAAAAAAGTAGTTTTTAATTCACCTGGAGTTGGGTTTCCACTGTAAATTGCGTCAAATGTTACAGTCTCCTCTTCGCACACTCTTTCGGCCAGAATTTGTTTAATAAATGTCGGTACTGACTGAGTTGCTGTAAATGAATATTAGCACTATAATTTATTAATAATATTTATATAATTTAAAACAAAATAAGTTATAAGATTTTAATTGCAGCTATATACAAAGTTATATCATTGATATTGTAGCTACATATTTTAAGACATAAACATAATTATATTAATTTTATAATACAATATTTTAAATATAATATTCAATTTTTTAACCTTTCAAGGCAGCGTGTAATTCCTCCATATGGGTGACCCACTCGGGTTTCCTATAGTCTTTTGTTCCCATAACACCTATTAAATAATAGTATTCTGTTAAACATAGTTATTTTAATACCGGCAAAAAAGACATTTTATTAAAAAAAATATTTTTATTAAAATTATAATTGCTATTGAAATTATAATTTACAACGTTTAATTTTATTTATTTATAATTATATTGTAATTATAATTTCAATTATTATATTTTAGACACTATTGTTACTGGTAAAAATTATGAACTTCTTACTTAAAAAGAAAAAAATAAAATAAAATTGTAATTTTAAATGATAGTGCGATATGATTGAGTTTTATTGTTGAAGTAAGTAAAGAATAGGTGGAAAGGTAGGAAGATGGCTATTTTTGTATTTGAAGTGCTAGATATTGGTAAGAAGCCCATTAAAAGAGCTTCATACTCTCCAAAATGCTGAAACTGAAATTATAATAAAATATTGTTAGTTTTTTTATATTCCTTTTGTTTTTTCTGAATATTTATAACTAAGCTTAAATTGTTAATAAAGAAAATATTTTTATAACAAACGTCGACTTCGACGAGCTAAGTCCAAAATAAAATTCAAATTACAAATTAACCAGCTAATTAACTAGTTGGTGCTTACTTTCAACAGACAGGGCTGCTATTGTAGACGTTACCCCTAGTGCGTTATGTGCTTCAAAAATTATTTCCCCAGTGTCATCCTGGTATACTTCAGGTATGATCAATATTGAAGTACCATCTTCTAAGTCCTCTATCTGATATTCTTCAGATTGCTTTACTTCAACTCCTTGTTTTAACCACCTTATTTCTGGTTTAGGAATACCAATCGCTTTGGCTTCCAATCTGTTGTGGAATGAGCAATAGTCATAAGTTTACTTCAAATAATCGTAAGAGTTTTAAGTTATAGATATCAAAGATTCATAATTATGAAACAAACCTTGTCAATTTTCCTTCAGTAGTCAAAACAACCGTCGGTAATGCTTTAACAATTTTTGGTGCAAATTCTTCTAAGTCACTTGTTTTCTGAAATATATCAAAGGCGTTAATAAATATAATGTAAAGGTCTCTATAAAGTATATTTTTTTACCAAATATTATCAAACAAAATATAAAGTTTCAATAAACCTACCAATAATTATTATACATAGCTTTATTATTTAAATTTACTATTTTCGATAAAACTTTCACAGAATATCGGCATAAAGAAGAAGGTTCGTACGATGAGTGTGAGCACTAAATGCCTCAACACTTACCACTTTTTTCTTGCCATCTCTCTCTAACTCACCTTGGGTACGGTAACACGGTTGTGATGTGTTACAAACTATAATAGGCTATGACTACGACTACTGATTGACTGTAAGCTCTTTTGCTATCTTTATTATGGTTTTAAATGAAAATGCACTTACTTCGTCGCTTAATATATCCTCCTCCGACGCACTCGGTACGTATTCGTATGCTGAAAATACAATACAATTTTTAACTTTCAATGTCAAACAAATTTCAGGTAAGTGTATTTAGGATATATTGGACGCTTTTAAGATCACACCTAGATTTGCATATAAAGCCGATGCAAATAGAAACTTTGTCTACTGTAATAGTTGTATTAAATTAAAGCCGTTCTTCATATGTATGAAAATTTTATCTTTGAATATACATATGCACAAACGTTTTAATATATTTCTAAGCTAAAAGCTAGATACCGAATATAAATCGCTACAGATGCATGGCATTTTTCTATAAAGTGTAAAAATTTAATGTGCTAATAAAGTATATCGTGCTCTTTTTGTTATTATTATTATTATTTTAAGACATGCATTCTCATGACTAGAACTGTTTAACTACCTTCCACAGTTACAACACATTCGCAGCTGCTAGACCCAAATTCATTCGTAGCTATGCAGCTATATTTGCCGGACATTTCTGGGAAAGCTTCTTTTATACACAGTTCACACAATCCCGATTCTTGACGACCTACAGTTACATCTCTAGCCCATTGGATAAGTTTCCCATTGTGATACCAATCAATTCTAGGCCATGGTTGTCCTATTACTGTGCACTTTAAAAGAATCGGATCTCCGTCCATTACTGTAGTAGGCATTAATTTCACAATAAATTCAGGCGACTTGCCCGATGGTTCCTTAATTTGATTTCTCATAACTACCGAGGCCGAACAAAAAACAGAGCCACCAAAGTTTTCAGCCCTGCATGTTATTATTCCAAATAAATCGATTGTCATGTTTTCAATACATAAACAAGAAATATTGTTTTTGCTTGTAATATATATGTTATGTATTTTATTTTCCTTCGTATGACTAACTACATCCTTGTTGCCAATAAACCACTGAAAAGATGCACTTGGAGTTGATTGTACCTCAGTTTCTAGTAAAACAATATCACCTAGGTCAACTTGTTTCGGCTGCAAAGGTTTAATAAACAAGGGTGGTTGAATATTTTCCACCTCTGTGGGCTTTAATAATTTAACCGTACTTGCTGATTTAGAAACAATATTATCTTTCTCGATTAATACTTCATATTTGCCTATTTTCTTTTTATCAACATTAATTACTTTTAATATCGACTTCCCACTTTCAGAGTATATATTAAAATCATCAGTTCGTTCAATAGGTTGATTATTATGAAACCAAGTTACTTTCTCATTTCCTTTTTGTTCAAATCTAACTTCAAGCTCAAAGTCTTCGTTATCTTTAAGGGTCATGGCTTTGATTGGCTGAATCAAAATAGGTCCAACTGCAAAATATTTCCATGTTAATGCTTAGTCTGCTGCGTTAATTTTAAACATACCAACTATATTTTGTAGTTTTATTTGGTTACATTGGGACCAAAACACTCGTGTATAGGGAGAATAAGACACTAAATAAAAAATGTATAATCCTATTACTATTGACCTAATGACGAACTCAAGGAATAACAGAAACTTTGAAATAATACTTCGCCATGCATCTGTTGTAATCTCTGTTGTAATCTGACTATCAAATCAATCAAGATATGTAGAATAGAAAACTATAACTTACCTTTACTTTCTTTTCTATCAATTTTTTTCTTTTGTTTAGTTTTTTTCGAAACAAAACTAGTTTTTTCCTCCAGTTGTTCGTCAGTAACAGCATCTTCCTTAATTGGTTCTCTCTTAATTGTTTTCGACTGAATTTCTTCAGGCTTCTCTTGTTCAGGCGCCTTTGCTTTATCTTTCAAAACTGGTTTCAGATCGATTTCTTCACCAGGCTTTTCTTTTTCTGATGTCTTTTGTTTTGGCACAGGCTTAAGTACGACTTCTTCTACAAGTACGTCGTCTTCTGGATGTTGCTTCCCTGCAAGTAATTTTATTTCTTTAGGCTGTTCTTCTTTTGGTTTTTCTGTTTTATCTTTCTTAACAGGTTTCAATTCCACCAACTCTTCAGGTTTTTCTTCTTTCAAGGTTTTTTGTTTTGGCAAAGGCTTACGTGCGACTTCTTCAGTAGGTAATTCTTCTTCTGGACGTTGCTTTCCTGCAGGCAATTTTATTTCTTTATGTTGTTCTTCTCTTGGTTTCTCCTTCTTCTCTTTCGTAACAGGCTTCAACTTAATTTCTTCTTCAGGCATCTTTTCTTCTGATGGCTTTGACTTTGGAACAGGTTTAAGCACGACTTCTTCAACAGGTAGGTCTTCTTCTGGACGTTGCTTCCCTGCAGGCAATTTTATTTCTTTAGGCTGTTCTTCTTTGGGTTTTTCTATCTTCTCTTTCTTAACAGGTTTCAGTTGCACTACTTCGTCAGATTTTTCTTCTTCCAAAATCTTTGGTTTTGGCACCGGCTTAAGTACGACTTCTTCAGTTGATAACTCTTCCACTGGACGTTGCTTCCCAGTAGGCAATTTAATTTCTTTAGGTTGTTCTTCTCTTGGTCTTTCTATCTTCTCTTTCTTAACAGGTTTCAATTGCACAACTTCTTCAGTCTGTTCTTCTTCTAATGGCTTTTGTTTTGGCACAGGCTTAAGTAGAACTTCTTCAATAGGTAGTGCTTCTTCAGGACGTGGCTTTCCTGTAAGCAATTTTATTATTTTAGGTTGTTCTTCTCTTGATTTTTCTTTCATAACAGGCTTTAAATTAATTTCTTCTTTAGGTATCTCTTCTCCTGTTGGCTTTGGCACAGGTTTAAGCACGACTTCCTCAACAGGTTGCTCATCTTCTGGACGTTGCTTCCCTGTAGGCAATTTTATTTCTTTAGTTTGTACATCTTTTGGTTTTACTATTTTCTCTTTCTTAACAGGTTTTAATTGCACTACTTCTTCAGATTTTTCTTCTTCCAAAATCTTTGGTTTTGGCACAGGCTTAAGGACGACGTCTTCAATAGATAGGTCTTCGACTGGACGTTGTTTCCCTGTAGGCAATTTAATTTCTTCGGGCTGTTCTTCTCTTGGCTTTCCTTTCTTCTCTTTCTTTGTAGGTTTCAATTGCACTACTTCTTCAGACTTTTCTTCTTCCCATGTCTTTTGTTTTGGCACAGGCTTAAGTAAAACTTCTTCAATAGGTAGTTCTTCTTCAGGACGTTGCTTTGTTATAGGCAATTTTATTTCTTTTGTTTTTTCTTCTCTTGATTTTTCTTTCTTAACAGGCTTCAAATTAATTTCTTCTTCAGGCATCTTTTCTTCTGATGGCTTTGATTTTGGAACAGGTTTAAGCACGACTTCTTCAACAGGTAGGTCTTCTACTGGACGTTGTTTCCCTGCAGGCAAAGTTATTTCTTTAGGCTGTTCTTCTTTTGGTTTTTCTATCTTCTCTTTCTTAACAGGTTTCAATTGCACTACTTCTTCAGATTTTTCTTCTTCCAAAATCTTTGGTTTTGGCACAGGCTTAAGGCCGACATCTTCAATAGATAAGTCTTTCACTGGACGTTGCTTCCCGGTAGGCAATTTAATTTCTTCGGGCTGTTCTTCTCTTGGTTTTCCTTTCTTCTCTTTCTTAACAGATTTCAATTGCACTACTTCTTCGAGCTGTTCTTCTTCCAATGGCTTTTGTTTTGGCACAGGCTTAAGTAGAACTTCTTCAATAGGTAGTGGTTTTTCAGGATATTGCTTTCCTGTAGGCAATTTTATTTCTTTAGGTTGTTCTTCTCTTGATTTTTCTTTCATAACTGGCTTCAAATTAATTTCTTCTTCAGGCATCTTTTCTTCTGATTTCTTTTGTTTTGGTACAGGTTTAAGCACGACCTCCTCAACATGTAGGTCTTCTTCTGGACGTTTCTTTGCTTTTGGCAAATTTATTTCTTTAGGCTGTTCTTCGCTTGGTTTTTCTTTCTTTTCTTTCTTAACAGGTTTCAACTGCAATCCTTCTTCAGACTTTTCTTTTTGTAATATCTTTTGTTTTGGCACAGGCTTAAGGACGACTTCTTCAAACGGTTGTTCTTCTTCTGGACGTTGCTTCCCGGTAGGTAATTTATTTTCTTTGGGATGTTCTTCTCTTATTTTTTCTATCTTCTCTTTCTTTACAGGTTTTAATTGCACTACTTCTTCAGGCTTTTCTTCTTCCAATGTCTTTTGTTTAGGCGCAGGCTTAAGCATAACTTCTTCAATATATAGTTCTTCTTCTGGACGTGGCTTATCAGCGGGCACTCTAGGCTGTTCTTCCATTGGTTTCTCTGTCTTAACAGACTTCAAATGAATTTCTTGTTCAGGCATTTCTTCTGATGTCTTACGTTTAGGCACAGGTTGAAGCACGACTTCCTCAAAAGGCTCGTCTTTTTCTGGTCGTTGCTTTCCTGCTAGCAATTTTATTTCTTTAGGCTGTTCTTCTCTAGGTTTTCCTTTCTTCTCTTTCTTAACAGGTTTCAACTGCAATAATTCTTCGGGGTTTTCTTCTTCCAATATCTTTTGTTTTGGCACAGGCTTAAGCATGACTTCTTCACTAGGTAGTTCTTCTTCTGGACGTTGCTTTCCTGTAGGTAATTCTATTTCTTCAGGGTGTTCTTCTTTTTGTTTTTCTATCTTCTCTTTTTTAACAGGTTTCAGTTGTATTACTACCTCAGGTTCTTCTTTGTGCAATATTTTTTGTTTTGGCACAGGCTTAAGCATGACTTTTTCAACAGGTTGTTCTTCTTCTGGACGTTGCTTATCGGCAAACACTTTCTGCTGATTGTCTCTAGGTTTCTCTTCCTTTTCTTTCTTAACAGGCTTCAAATAAATATCTCCTTCAAGTTTAAGTTCATCTGACGGTTTTTGTTTCGGCACACGTTTAAGAATTACTTCCTCAACAGGTAGATCGTCATCTGAATGTTGCTTTTCCGTTTGCAAATTTATTTCTGTAGGCTGTTCTTCTCTTGGTTTTTCTACCTTCTTCTTCTTAACAGGTTTCAATGGCACTACTTCTTCAGGTTTTTCTTCATCCAATGTCTTTTGTTTTGACACAGGCTTCAGTTTGACTTCTTCAATAGATTGTTGGTCTTCTGGATATTGATTACCAGCAAGCACTTTAGGCTGTTCTTCGTTTGGTTTTCTTTTCTTCTCTTTCTCAACAGGCTTCAATTGTACTACTTCTTCAGGTTTTTCTTCTTCCAATATCTTTTGTTTTGGCACAGCCTTAAGCACGACTTCTTCAACAGGTAGCTCTTCTTCCGCAGGTTGCTGTCTAACAGGAGCTTTTAACTCTTTAGGCTGTTCATCACTTGGTTTTTCTTTCTTCTCAATCTTTCCAGACTTTAAATGAATTGCCTCTTTAGGTATCTCTACTTCTGATGTTTTTTGCTTTGGTACAGGTTTAAGCACAACTTCCTCCTTAAGTTGTTCTTCTTTTAGGTGCCGCTTTCCTTTACGCCATGTAACTTCTACAGGCTTATCTTCTTTCAGAGGTAGTTTTTCTGTAGAACACGGAATTTCGTCAGGTTTTTCTTTTTCTGTTTTTATTTCACTGTCATCAATTTGCACCAATTGTGGTCTGGATTCTTCTTGCTTTGGTAACTGCCTTGATTTATGACGCCACGTCGGTGTTTTGCTTGTAGATTCTGAATCTGATATTTCAGAATCTGTAACCTTTAATATAACTGTATCTTCAATAGAGGTCAGGGATTCTTCTATTACCATTGTATCAGCTTTTTGAAGAGAATTTTTCCTAACTTGTTTTAAGTTAATATCTTCTATTTTTTCTTTTTCAATTGTTGATTTTTTTATTTTAGTAGGCCGCAATTTAATTGCTTCTTGACTCCACGGTACTTGTCCTTTAGTTATATTTTCGATATATTCTTTTTGTTCAGTGACTATTAAGTCATCATTGTCAGCAAGCATTTTTTCTGTTAATTGATCTGATCTATTTTCAATTTCATTTTCTGTTGCTTGTTTATCTTTTTTTGTCTTTCTCCAATCTACAGGTTTCATAGGAACTTGTTTTTCGGATGTTTTTTGCTTAGGAATTAGCTTAATCTCTTCTTGTTCCGCTTGTCCTTCTTTTGGTTTTTCTACTTTAGCTTTTTGAGTATCTTCTGGCTCTAAAATCGTTTTTATTGGATGTAGCTGTTTTGGTAATTGCTTAGATTTTCGACGCCATGTTGGAATTTCACTATGCGATTCTGTTTGCAAAGTTTCAGAATCTTCAATATTTAGTATCTCTTTATGATCGATGAGAGATTCTCCTTTGACTACTTTCTCAGATGCTTGAAGTGAGCTTTTCCTTACTTCCCTCAGGTTAACTTCTTCTAATTTTTCTTTTTCTATTTCCGTTTTTTCAATCTTTATCGGTCGCAATTTAATTGTTTCTTCAGTCCAAGGAAGTTGATCTTTTGATTTTTTTTCAATAATTTTCTTATCCTTCCTTTGCTTAGTAATAATCGTAGTGACTTCATCTTTAACAATTTTTTCGACGGAATCTAAAGATCGTTTTCTTTCTTCATTTGACTTTCGCCATGGAATCTTTCGTTCACCAATAGACTTAGTTGTTTCAGTTAATTCTGTTTTATCAAAGAAAACCATATTGTTGTCTTCAGAAGTTGCCCTTTGAACTTTTAATTCTTCGGGCCGTTGTTTCCGCCAGGTTTTCGTTACTAATTCTTCTTCTTTTGTTGATTCAGTTAAATTGGTTTGAGTTTTTTTCCTCCACGGCACTTGGCGAGTTTGAATATTTTCTGTTTTTCCTACATTTAATATATTACTTTCTTCCGTTGATTTATAAACAACTCTACTTTTTATGTTATCGTTATCTTCTAATTCTTCCTTTGCGAAATATGTTTTTTCTTCACCGGTTTTTCTAAAAACACCCCTTGTTGATTCTGAAATCCAAACGAAATCGTTAAACGAAGTGATAATTTCATTAATATATATTCCACAGAGCAGCTTTACAACTAATATATTTTATATGTATGTTAAGAATTTAATTTCATTACTATATCAAAATATATTAAAAGCAAAAGTAAATATTATATTTAAAAATAATTTATTGAATTTATATATGCACAATGATGTGACGTTGTGGCTTTGTGGGTAGCGTATCTGCCTTTAGTCTCGACGGTTGCGGGTTCGATTCCCGCTCGGGCAGACGTTTGTTAAATTTCTGTCTCGGTCTGGTCGTTTGTCTTTGGGTCTCCCCACCGTGCCTCGGAGAGCACGTCAAGCTGTCGGTCCCGGTTGTTATCACATAACATCTGATTATAATCGTTACCTGTTGATAAGTAAATTGCTCTTATCCAATGAGTTACTGGTTCGCCCTTAGGGTTGCGGAGGTCAGGTGGCAATCGCTCTGTGTAAAAACTAGTAACCCGTCAAATCCGGATAAGAGTAATAAAGATTCTGGGTAAAAAAATAAAATACCGGGAATAATGCTAGGTCGAAGATATATGCATAATAATTATAAATCGGCATTAAGTATCTGTTGTTTATTGCTGAGAAAGTTTAAAAACTGTGCTATCATAATTTCATTGACATAATATTGTGAATCTTCCGCGTTTCAAAAACTATCACAATTCTTTTTCAGTTATTTATTTATTAAATATATTCATAAAACTGATAACTTTCACAAAATAAAAGTTTTAATTTTCAAATCGAAGCCTCAATATCTCAACGGTATAACGGCCAACTCCGCTCCGATAACGCAAGATTCCCCTTGGGATATTGTTGTACCCACTCCTAGCGCAAGCTTCGAGCTTATTTGGTGGGGCAATAGGAATATTAGTAATGCCTTGGAAAAGCATTGCCAATATTATTTTAAAATAATAATAATAATAAAAAATCTATGAACCCAATTTGGAATTTATTTAAGGGATACCCAGTGAAGGGATAATAATTTTTATGGAATTTTGTTAACAAAATCTGTCTTTTTCGTTCCAGAACTCCGGCATAAATGAACCGATTAAGAAAATTCATTTTTAGCCTTGGAAGGGTATGGTTCTCGTTTGAACCCAATCAAACGTCAAAATAAATACCATTTTTAAGAATAAAAAATTAAGGTATGAAATTTTTATAGGCTCGAATAATATTTAAATCTTCAAAATTAAAATGCTAAAAATATATATAAAATAATAATACTAAAAATTTTCTCTGACAAAAGTCGGTGACTTATTTGCCGATGTCCTACTAAGCATGTTTTTATCACAAAACGGTTACACAACTTGTATAAGTTTCCAAGTAGTAGTCGCAATACAAAGACTGAGCGAGCAGCTTCGCCCGGTAGCTTCTGTCTGCCGCACTAACCGGTAGCTTCTGTCTAAACGCACGCGACGCCTGCCGCACGTACTTTAAGAACAAGATTTAAGAATTTCTTAAAAAATTTCGATATATAAATAGATAATAGGCAGTCATAGAGACTGCCGATAGAAACTTAAAACTTTGTTATAACTACAGTTATTATAATTATAATTTTTAAGGTAACGAAGGCAAGTTGTAAAACGAAACCCTTATAGTTTCGTCATGTTTGTCCGTCAGTATGTCACAGTCATTTTATTCGGAGTCTTTTTTATATACAAATTATGAAAAGAATAATTAAAATTTTTTTAATTTATAATTTGCAATCGTTAGCATTAGTTCCGTATCATCCAAGAGCCCAAAATATCAGACGTAAGTGCTCACATGGAGCATGATGTACTTTTAGCCTCTATAAAAATCGCTTAACGCAATCAATCGCTTCAATTAGCAATTTGCCAATAGCGTAAGGAAATATTATAAATCCCATTATGCTATATAGGTATATCATTATTATATATTTACTATATAAAATTACAATGTCATGATAGCCATATAAAATCTTATTCAGAGCCATCAGGTGTTTTCTTCCAAATCTGTGAACCCCAGCCCGTAACACTATATACTGAGTAGCTCACCGGACCAAGAGCCGAGAGTTGCGGCTTCAACACTAACCTATGTTTGTACCTACTTTTAACGCAAGCTAAGAGCTTATTTGGAATGACAATAGGAGTATTAGTAATTACTTGAAGAAGCATCACTCGCAGGTACTCCTTCTTAAATTCAACACCACCGCAACCAAACGAAGTTAGTCACAAGCTTGTAACATAACTGAGTGAAGTTAGGAGCGAGTGTCTTTGACATTTTATCCGTGTGTAAGGTCCTGTCCATAATATAAAGTTAGTCTATGCCCATTTGACATGGCAGTCCCTTTTGTGTTCAAGTGGTGACCATTTGATTTTAATCAAAATAAGCTATTCAAGTTTAACTACAATACAATATAGAAGAATTTCTTAGCGGTTATTGATTATTTTATCTCAGAAGGAAAATATTTTCTTTTTTTACCAAACAATAAAAAATTTAGATAAAAAATGAGAAAAGCTGCTAAAGTCATAGTCACGACCGATAATTTTGAGCGTATACTTTTACAATTTATTATTCACAATATCGTAATATAAAGAATAAATATTTATTTTATTTCTATAATTACGTCACGTCGAACATAAGTACCTCTTCTCTTAGTAGTTTTATAAAAGGAAAATAGTTTTACATCTTTTTGCATTTCATACGGAAATCAAAACCCAACGACAATAAAGTATTTAATTCAGAATTAAAATAATAATACACGAATTATCTAATAATTAATGGACATAGATTTTTTTAAAATTTTAAAAATAAATTATATTATGTAGCTGATATTTCTTTTAAAAAATCTATTTCCCCGCTCGATTTTCCTTTGATATTTTAGTTTCTATGATTATGAAAAAACTTAAATTACCCATTATTTTTTAATATCAAGTTTCGTGGCACAGAGGACATAACGTTTTAGGAGGTACCACATGCCGTAAAACCGTTTTGCCTTTTCGGTTTTATTTCTGCCGTTCTAGAAATTTTGATACCAACAATGAGGCGATAAGTAAGTCTACCCAATAAAAAACTCTATCCCGCCATATTAGATTATAAAACCTTTGGCTACAATTACAATTCGCCACGTAATAAAAATTCCCACGTAATAAAAATTTTGCGACATGAATACAAAACGGGATTTTTAACACTTGTTTTAATTTTACAATTTTATCTTTTGACAAAATATAATTTTCGTTTTTCGTTTTGATTAATGATGAAATTTAAATTGTTATAATTTTTATATTTTTTCTTTGTACTAATCATTCTGATATTTGTATTCCAGTTACAAATATATATTTTTTTATTTATTTTTTTTTATTATTTTTTTTTATTTTTTTTTAATATTTGTTTAGGTATGGACGTTTGTCCTTGAGGGTCTCCCCATCGTGCCTCGGAGAGAACGTTAAGCTGGCGGTCCGATTGTTATGATAAATAATAAGAATAAATAAACGTTGCACACTCAACGGCCACTATTAGGATAGTGATATCCTGTGTCGGGGGTCCGGAAACACATACAAAGACAAAGACAAATACACCGAGACCGGAAAATATGCATGCTTGGTCAATACAAACATATTATGCTCCGAGCGGGAATGGAACCCGGGATCTGTGGCGTTTAAGGCAGGTTCGCTACCGCTGCGCCACAACGTCGTCAATCAAACATCTGCATAATAATCTTTACCTCTAAATAGGTAATTGGCTCGTATCCAATGAGTTACTGGTTCGCCCTAAGGGTTGCAGATGTCAGATTGCAATCGCTTTTCGTAAAAACGAGTAACCTGTCAAATCCGGATGAGAGTAATAAGGAGACCCGAGATCATTGCTAGGAAGAAGAAGAGTACTAATAATTTTGACTTGTCCATTCGGCATTCAGTCCTATCAGTCTGTGCAGGTGGTATAATTACAAACATATAGTTTAAAACATCCTGCCTAATTTGGACGCAAATAAGCAATACCATGTCAACGCACACGAATGTCATTTCGAGAAAAACGCGTTTGAAAATTTTGAACAACTTGCTTTATAAGAGTTTTTTTTTATGTATTGGTCAAGTTTTTGGCAATTTCAGATTTATGTAAGTTATTATTTATTTTCACCAAAAAAATTAGTATACAAACTGCATTTTTCGTATATAATATAGCCCAAAACGTTTAACAAAAACGATTAAAAAATGGCTTTTTAGAAGTTTTAAAGCTTAAAACCCTACAAATATTAAAGAAAAATGTTCTTCAGCCATTTACCAACACTTCTGCATATATAACACAGTTTTTTCAATTTTGGGGGTTGACATGGTATTGCTTATTTGCGTCCATTTATGGATACGATTGTTTTAGATAATACACAACTCTGGTTCTCAAGTCACAGGCTGTCGCCTATTTTGAGACTCACAGCATACACACATTTTATGAATTCTGTATTACCACTAAAGGATAATGTAAGAGAAAATGTTGTAACAAACATTGTTAAGCTTAATAAACTATAAAACTATATATAACGTAGATCTAAAATGACAGAAAAGAAGGATAGTAATAATAATCTGAACATAGACTAAGAGTATGTTTAGATGATGGGCGTTCAACGCGCGGTAAATTTTTGTTTAGTGTTTATATGGTGTGCGCTTGTCAAGCGTTAAACGCGCGTTGTCACGGCCGCCTCAGTTCAATTCTATATTTGTCGAAGATGGACGTAGAAACAGTTTTAACGAACCCTAAAATACGTGTATCCACGTCAAAAGTGTGCGCTCAACGTCGCGCTGTAAGCTCGCAACGCAATACACAAATTAATATATTGTTTAAGTGGATATTTATATATATATATTATATATATATATATATATTTATATATATATATATATATTAGTTGTGGAAAGGGTCGAACCGAATCACCCATTCTCAAGTGGTGGTGTAGGGGTATTAAGGCAAATATCTCTTAAATATTTTCAGCCTTGTTAAAAAATAAATTACACATCTCACCATGGTAGAACGTGGCGTCGAAAAAACACAATCGCCTCATTAATTCTGTAAAATGATGGCGAAAGGTCCAAGTTCATATATAATATAGTAAGTCTACATAACTATTTTCCACGGAATTCTTGATAAAACGCGGTTCGAACATAATAATATTCAATAATGAAATAAAATAAATTATAAACACTACGCACTCGCCCATTAGCCATCGCGAATATTTATATCCTGTGTCGGGTCTGTGTCCTATTTGTATTCACAATAACAAGGACAAACACACCAAGACCGGAAAACGTGCCTGTATGATCAATACAAACATCTGCTCCGAGCGGGAATCGAACCCGTGACCTGTGGCGGTTAAGGCAGGTTCGCTACCACTCCCCCCCAACCGCAGAGGTCAAACTCTGCGGTACCCTGGGCTTGTCGTGCCGGGGGCTCAGTAGCCGGGAGTCGATTGTGCAGGTGGCACCTTCGACTGCCCGGTGAAGCCCGGAGGGTCAGACGGTTCGGACGTGGAGCGTTTTACGCTAGACCGCGCCTAGGAGGGTGGTGTCGTATGGGTCGCTCCGGTACTTTTCTGCTTATCAGAATGGACTGCGAGCGGCTCCTGCGACACCGGAGGTGTACTTAACCGGGGCCTTCAGCCTCGGTCAGGCGGTAGAGGAAGAAAACCTCTTTAAAAATAACGACGGTCGGTCGTAGAGGGAAACAACCTCATTAAAAAGTTAGTCTCGGCGGGGAGTCCTAGGACCCAGGGCTTCCTTGGTTGGGTTTGCCGGGGCCTTCCGGTCGCGGTCGGAGGGGCGCGAAAGCGCCGTGGAGTATTTTATATATGTATAGTATGTATTAGTATGTATATATGGCGGCAGTATGGTGCCGCCCAAGGTGGAGGCCGAAAGGCCTGGCGCGTTCGCGCGCGGTGGTGTGTATCTGTATATATGTATTTTATGTATTATTATGTATGTATGGCGGCAGTAGGTTGCCGCCACCGGTGGGCCCCTCGGAGCAAGCGCCGGGGCGTCGCGGTTGTATGCTTCAGCGACCCCGCGACGTCCCACTATGGCGCTAGATGGGACCTTGGAGTTTTAGTGGGTAGGGGAGTCCACACACCTCCTGCGCCATTGCACCCGTCCCGGCGCTCGAGTGCGTAACTGCATTTCTCCAAGTAAAAAAAAAAAAAAACAAAAAAAAAGGTTCGCTACCACTACGCCACAATATCATAATTTTAATAAAAAAAATTGTTTTGAAAAAATATTGACTTCAAAACGAAAAACAAAACATGTATATTTCTTACAGAAGTCGGTGCTTTCTGTGCCAATATTTTGCTTAACAAAGACTTATTACAAATAAAGCAACCTACTTCACGCAGTGTATTATTATATAATAAAAATACTATGGTTGAGCTTCTTTATAATGAAGGAGGGAGGGCCCCATCCGATGAATTTGCCATGGGGCTCAAACGGTATACGTCACTGGTATAAATTTATTAATTACTAGGAATGTCGTTTATCACGTTCCTGATTATTATTAACAGTGATTGCTAATACGAAACAAAAAAAAATTTTTTTTTGACTTTCTATCAAAAATGACTGTCAAAATGTCAAAGCAATTTTTAGCGAATCAGGAGACTTGAAATTGTAAGACTAGATACCCAGATATAAAGAAGAGAAAAAATGAGTATTAAAGTCAATTTCGCCAAAATGGCGATGCTAAAAACAAGAAGACAAGAAAGGTGAAAATTTCGTAATTATTCCATTATTTATACAAATGCTTTAGGTTGTTTAATGTTATTCTATTAACAATAATAATCTAGAATATTTAATGTACCAACATATTTGCCTTTATACTATATAATTCAAATTAATAACGTAAATTAATAATTTAAAAGTTGTCGCAAAATGAAAACTCGCGACAAAATAAACATAGACGTCGGGTGACGGCGGACTGTACCGGCTAGATAATTCAATTATTGTGTCTACGCGCGTTTTGCCGATTTTTATTTTTAGTTTAAAATATTATTATTTAACCCATATAAATCTAGATTAGCCGCGACATAAAATCTTTATAAATTACAATAACATAATTAGAGGCATTAAGAAAGTCATTATTTGGCGTTTCTACCAAACTCAATATAATAATAACAATTAAAACAACAAAAAAAGTCGAAACTAAAGCGAACCGATCGTATATCGTAATTTATTCGTGACGAGTTTAACAATTTACACATACTATAATAACCTTTTCTTGCTTGATTTTTGTCAGTAAAATATAATACATGCTTACTCTTATTGTCTTTTTTTGTAAAGATAATTATAAAATTTACGACTGTGTACTACTACAGCGCAAGACCGTAGACGCTATAACTCTCTCAATATAAATTGAACCGTGCGCAGTAACACATTTTTGGGTCTCATCCGAATGCGGAATGAAGGGGGCCGCGTAACTATAGCAACGTGGCGACGCTCGACCCTTTTGGTATACTCGCTCACGGTTGTTGTAGTTCTTTAAAAAAATTTATTAAAAATTAAATAAAAATATAAATTATACTTGTCATGTGTGTGAACATTTAATTTTATTTCAAGATAAGATGTCATCCTAATAAGTGACAGTGATTAAAAATGTACATTACCTATTTTTTTAATACTTTTTTTGTATACTATTTAATTGTTTTATTCTATTTAAGTAATTAATAACTATAATTAATAAATAATTAATTCAATTTAGAAGAAACAATAACTATATTATATACTTGATTCCGTTTTCCCACTTTATAAAAAATCTATTTAAATACGACGAAATCAATATTTTAGTCTAACATTTTTGTCCTTGATTGTACCTGCGCAGAAGCGACCATTTTGGTTAATTTTGAATTGAGAGAACTATACTAGGTGTACCTGGACATGGGACATTCGCCGCAGCGAACTACGCGGTGCGATCGGTGAAGCGTCTAGCGATTGAAACAAAAGTACCTACTAGCCTTGCCAGGGGTACCGGCGAAATTTGCTGAACGAATCGCACAGGCGTCTAAAGCCGCGACGGGCGACAGAAAAAAAAGGAGTCACAGACGCGGCGAACAGTGTGGAAACCAAAACAGTTTAGTCGTATTCGCCGTGAAATAATACTGTAGGTTTGGTAAGTTGGTGAAATACTAGCTAGACAAATGAATGACCCGATCATCCACATCATAAAAAAACATGTAGTGAAGAGATTGTGGGAAGAAATAAAAATAAAACTTCTATATATATATTAATAACTTTGATATAGACATTTCATTATGTCTACTAGTCGTGGCAGCAAGGGCTCCGTGGCGTATAAATTTGCCACGTATTGCCGCCAAGCCCACCGCAACGCCGTTCACTTCGCCCGTTCCCCGTGGCCAGGCAGTACCAGCCTTGATTCTAGAAACTAAGTTACTCTCAATAATTTAACTTCACATACAAATTTTAGTACAACAAAAATTTAAATAATATAAGCCTCAATAGCTCAACGGTAGGGCCGACTTCGCTCCGCTAAACGCGAGAGTCGTGAGTTCGATCCACACCCCCTTGGGCTATTGTCGTACCGACTCCTAGCGCAAGCTTAGAGCTTATTTGGAGTGGCAATAGGAATATTAGTAATATCTTGAAAAAGCATTGCTAATATTCTTTATTTAAAAAAAATATTTTGAAACCAGAATTTTTACAAATTCTCAAGAAAATGTAAATATGTTAGAAATTAAATATATACGCCCAACATACGATACACTATGGACCGGCCTGTTCATGAAGACAAATCATTATAGACTCTTTGGTCCCCCATTTAAACACAAACGCACGCTAACTTCTTTTGATTGTGTTGTGAAAATCATAAGCGACTATCGAATTGTGAGAGACATGAAGGTATGTCGTTTTTTTTTTTTCGGAATGTGTATTGCTGTTGGCTCTACTGGCCTTGACAGCGTCACCGGGCGGGGGCCCAAATTTGATTCCGTCCTTAGGGTGCCTCCTGCGAAGCCGAACCAAGGTATGTCGTGTTAACTGTCGGCACGACACTTTCAAACATTGGAAGCGGACACGGGTAATTTTCTTAATATGTAATCATGAACTATATGTAGGATAGATAATTTTAGCTCTATTAATTATGTCAATTACTAATGGGCTGATCGGTATGCAACTATATGACATGACAATCACGAGAGGTTGGGTCGGACCGTTTAACGAGAGCCGACAGTCCGTACCCAATACGCAATCGTTAGAAATGCGTACAAATACTTCGCTGCATGGCTATTTATAGAAACGTACTTACAATGAGCTAACATCACATATTTAACTACCAACGTTTTTATCTAGTTATGATCGAAAAATATTCCAGCACCGCCATTTGGGTGTGGTTGATCGAATATCTAACTACTCCTGAATGAAGTATGTTACCGAGATACTTCGTTCCGTTGCGTTGCTGTTGAATTAACGAAGGAACCAACCAACGAGTCTATGAAAATATGTTATCTGCAGTATACATATATGTATAAATGAATATATAGTAGGTCTGTAACATTATATGTATTCAGTAAGTACGTAAAAAGAGAAAGAAGATAGAAGAAACATTACCTAAAAACCGCGTGCCAATATTTTGCGTATTTTATGTGTGCGTAATGTCATATTACCTATATAATTGACATATTATGCATCTATGTAATTGACAGTCTTGACCGGGTATACAACATGCCATCATTGACATTTAAGAAATAGAAAAAAAAATTTGCCAAACCTATATTTATCTATTCCTCTTACTCGTATTAATGCTCCGAGCAACAGAATAAGATAACAATATCTCCTTTGAAATAACGTTACAAGAGCGGCAACTTGGTATGGCTCCGTCCTTGAGATTCTCAGTCTAAGAGTAGGTACATGTCTAATTTATTTTTTGAAGTTTCTGTTAAGGATAAAAATGTTCACGAGCCTCGTCAATTTTGATATCATTTGATGATAACTCACCAGAAACTTACTCGAAATTTCTTTACCAAGAATTTTATTAAATATAAATATTTCGAAAGAGTTTATATATAAAAATAATTATCTGTTTTAATTTATCAACAACTTAATTACTATAGATTTCATTGTATTTATATAATATCACTTTATGTTGTTACACGAGAACGAAGTAATTCTTACCTGCCATCTACTTGTTATATACTTACGTATCTTTTGAGGAGCTTGTAGTTTCTGGTTTATGTCGTAAACTCGTACTTTAATGCATTAAGCATATTGTGTGTATTATACACATAAATGTGTATTACGTGTATAAAAAATAAATACTTATTTCATCAATTTCGATGTTGTGTTGTGTCATGTGTCATGTGTCTTTTGATTTTTACTTTGTAGAATTAAAATGCCTCTAGAACGATATATATTATAAAATCTATTTTGGCAAAAAAAAAATTATTAGGGACATCAATGTCCCTCACTCAAAATTAGTTAACATGAATCTATGGTAAAATTCTAACAAACTTGTATTAGAATAAAGTTAATTGACTGTTTAGTTACAACAGTAGCAAAGAAAAACTATGGCATATTAAAACTAAATTCTCAATGGCATGAATAGAATAGAGGTTTAGATAGAGGTGTGCCAGTCGATGAAATAAAGCAACTCTAGTTACCTCGCCGTCCATCAACAGTGTTATTCACTTCTATCACTCGAGTCGAATTTATACCATGGCGCAATCGCACGGCTTTCGAATTATCTAATGACAGATGACGTTGATGGACAGCTGCGGAACTAAGTGTCAGTGCGTTGTGTAGATAATATAAATAAATAATTGTCAATCGCATTCATTTATTCTCATCGAAAGATTTATAAGTTATTCGTTCTTTAATACTGGGAAGTTTCTTTATGCCGTGTTCGTTTGTGTATAGAATAATGCGAAATGATTAATTTATAGCGTTTATTAAAAGTTTTCACATAAAGGTAACATACAGTTTTTTTTTTCATAAATATATTAAATATGGATAGGTAGGCACTTAAAATATTTAGTGATAAATACTGTCACGCCTAATAACTTAATACAATTAGGTGAAACATACAACACAATTTAATTTAAACAATATCGTGCACTTAAAACAAACTAAGTTAAAAAATCACTGTAACGTTAAACTATAAAAAAAATCTCATTCAATTCGGATTTGTACTTGCAGAAAACATTAATAAGGTCACCAACATCGGCAGTGTTTGTCAAAACATAGAAACTGGCAAGGCAAGTAACGCGTGCGAACTTCAGGAGAGTGCTCGACAGTCGACACCAGAGGCGCCATTGACATTTCTTTGAATGTTTCTTTGTGACGGGGAGTTGACAGCGGAGCGAGAGAGATATACTATTACAATTGCGATTAGACCACGGCAAATATTTTGTTCTCGAGAACGAACCACCCTGAGCCCTCCGTGCACCTACTTGCGGGGGGCAAATGACGTGACACTGACAAGTTAGTCTTTTTACTGTAACTGTTATGCTACATTAGATGACAGCAAATAAACCGCAGTCTGCGTGCAACTTGTTAGATTAACGGATCTTACAATGAGTACTAGTTGAAAAAGAACGATACAAACAATGTTACATGCTTGAGGACAAAGCTGAAGCGAGGACTTGATTATACGTTGCACAAAACCAATGTTCTTGGCCTGCTTTATGTTTAAATATTAAAAAAAATGAAGATGAGAGAGCACAAATTAATATTCAAGTCCCAGTTTCATTTACAAATAAATTTATTTATTTGATAAGGTTTGCTTGATGATATAATAGAAATTGAGATCATAACTCAAGTTTTACAGATCCGACCTCAATAAAACACAAAAAGCATGAAATCAATTTTATTTTTAAAGGTTAATAAGGCCAAATAAATCGTAATCGAGTAAAGTAAGTAGCATAGGCTAAGATTTCAACAGAGTATTGGGTGAAAATTACATTTGACGTTTCGCCAATAGACGCGTCATGTGTTCTAACTCACAAATATGTATATTCGATAACAAATACATTTAGTAAACATCGTAGCGGTAAAGCAAAACAAAACAGTCGTAAAAATTTCGTGTGTCGTGTTAATCACATGTTACGTGTATCCAAATTTACAAAAGCTCCAGAACTCGACGCTCGTAGCTCTCCGTTGTCGCCTGCTCGGTTGTCGGACTAGGACTATTTACACAAAAAGCTCAAATGTACAGCAATGTTAGATGCAATATCGCGCAAATTTAAACTACCAAGTTAAATTTACAATTGACTTTGTTAGAGATGCACGCTCAGCTGTCGAATGTGGGACGCGTGGATCAGTTTTGTATTCTGTACAACAATACAATAGCGATAGTACAACATACTTTTGACATTTAATGTAAGCTAAATGGTGCATTCAAAGAAGTCTATGCGTATTATAATTACGACTTAGTATTTACGCGAGGTGGCTAAGAAGCGGGCGGGGTCGTTACTACGGGAACCGCTACGATTGTGTGATGCCGTCTAAAGTGTTCATTTATTTTCGCTTGTCAACTGAATAATTAAGTAGTAGTTTTCACCCGATCTCATTGAGGTATAGAGATGAAACAAAGAAACACTACATTAATGGATTAAAAGTGCGCGACGCGAGCTCGCTGCCTGTATCTATGTCTTACTTTTGACGACTAGCTTAGCCGATGTCTCGACCTGGCCTGCGGCGGTGGTGGCGCGGCAGGTGAACGTGCCGGTATCCTCTTCGTAAGTGTTGCCGATCAGCAATACGGCATTATTGCCCTCGTGGATCATCTAAAAATAATACAACCGGAAATTTAGATTCATTTCAATTAAACACCTTAAGATATTCAATTCAAATAAAGATGTAAGTAATCTGTGATTGATTTGAAAAATAGAAAAAAAAAATGATATTATATTTGATAATTAAAGTTATAATTATTTCTAATTTTATTGAAATGTAGTCGTGTTCTTCTCCTTTGTTTAAAGAATAATTAATGCTACAATTTTGAAATATATTTACTTGGAAATCTGGAGTTTCTGGGATAAGAGCACCTTCTCGCAGCCATTGAATAGTTGGTTTTACTTTGCTGGTTATGTGTGTTTTAAACTGCGCCGGTTGTCCCTCGTACACGACGATATCACGCAGCGGTGTAAGAGTTGGCAAATTTTCTGCCTGGTCAGGTTGTTGAACTTTCAGCTTCGCAGCGACAGTCACGCGACCAGCAGAATTATAAGCAACACATTTATAGTCACCCTCATCTTCGGGGAAGGCCTCAGATATGCGTAAAGTGTAATCATCTGCAGTTCTTGACATTTGGAAGTATTTCGATGGCTTAATTAGTTTGTCACCTTTATACCACTGCACTGTAGGGACAGGTTTACCGACAATCTTGCAACTGAACTCAATAGCTTGTCCTTCAGTGACCACTTTGTCTTTCAAAGGTTCTATTATTTCTGGTGGAGAATTAGCTGACTTCGTTTGTGGCTTTGGCTTATCTTTAGTAGCGGGCGCATTGACTACACATTCAGCGTCACATCTTGCTTCACCGGCACTATTGATTGCCACACATTCATATTTGCCGGAATCTTGTGTATAAGCTTCTAGAATAAGAAGCGTATACGTACCGTCTTCTTCTAAAATCTTGTTTCGTATATCTGGTTGAACTTTTTTACCATTTTTCAGCCAGTATACATCGATTGGTTTTGTTCCTGTAACTTTGGTATCAAATCTCACTAATTGGCCAGCTGTAACATTCACGTTCTGTGCTGTCAAAGTAAAGCTGGGCGGAATAACACCACCTCTACCTTGACGTTTACGCTCCTCTACAACTAAATTAGCACTACACTTGGCAGTACCTCCTCTATTTTCAGCCACGGCTGCAAAAACAGCAGAATCTTCAATAAAAACTTGTCTGATTATAAGAATGGATTTGGTACTAAAAGTATGAATCTGGAAATCAGCTGAGTTCTTGATCGGGAAATTCTCGCGGTACCACTTTATTGTTGGCAATGGGTCTCCGTCGAATTCCACTTCGAATCTGGCCTGTTCATGTTCAAAAGCACGACAGGGTTGCATTTTCTTAGTAAATACTGGTGGTGTACAAGGTTTGACTGGACCTTCTACAACTCTTTCTTGAGTTTGTGCTTTGTGTTCCACTTCGGTTGTTTCAGTAGAAGTTATTTTACGGGTAATTTCAGTATCACCGACAACTTCCTTTTGTATTTGTTTCTGTTTTGCGACATGAACTTCTTTACCGTGGACTGTAGACTCGGATGGTCCGGGTATCCTTGGTTTTTGTGTTTTCATTTGTTTTTCAATAACTTCTTCCGATTGCTCCCTAAAATGCGAAGTAAAGTTAGTCCATAATAACCTTTTTTATTAAAATCTAGTGTGTGACCGACTTTTTAGTTTGAACAAAATAACAGAGTTGTGTAGTAAATATACTAGGTATTAAAAAGTAATATTGTTGTTAAGTGTTCATATTGAAAAATATTATACTTTATATTTAAGCTTTTCGAAATTACGGAATTAGGGGACTGAATGATATTAAGTGGTTTGAAAAAATACTGATTACATAATATGATATAAAATTAATGGGAAATTTCTTTTTCGTTGAAACTAGTTTCGGTCGGACCCTATTACTATTATTATTATTAATAAAACTTACAAATTGTCTTCATATTTTTGAGCCATACTCCTAGCAACTGAAGAACTGGTTACTTTTTCTCCAGGAATGGCATATTGATGAGACGATTCCCGTAACCTACTCTCTTTGACTATTTGCTCATGCTCGAGCTCCTGTAACTTGTTGTAGTACTCTTCACTTTTCTTCTTCTTTACTGTTTGTTGCCATTCCGTTTCAGCATCCTTAACAACTTTTTGTTTCAATTCAGGCCTACACTCAATAACACCCTGCCGTTGCATAGTTTGCCTCTCTTCGAAAGTTTTTTCTAATTCAGTTCCAGTGCGTTGATATTGTGTTGTTTCATCATACCAAGCTACATAAAATTGAAAAATATTTTAGAAAGTGTTGTTTTTTATTTGAATATTTATACCATATTTTAAAAACGTACCTCCTTAATAATCCGATGCTAAGGCAGTAGAAGCAGGTGATTAGCGGCAGTCCTTCGCATAGGGAATTGGGAAAGTTTTAAGGAAGCGAGGGAATTTTGTGCTTAAGCGGTTGTGTGGTGTGCGTGATTCGTGGACGTGTGTTAGTGCAGCAGTATAACGTAAGCTTTATTCTTTTCAATCATTGTAAGCAGATAATAGAGCATCTTAAGCTATAAATATTCGCTTTTAACTGTTTTATATCAAATAAATTTGTGTACTTACGCCTTGGCGCGTTTTTGAGAACACCTCTATAATCATCGTGTCTCGGAATAACTTTTAACTCAGTTGTTGCTAACGCTTCGCCGACAGAGCTTCTTGCTATTACTTCGATTTTGCCTGTATCGTACTGCCTAGTCTTCGGTATGTCCAAGTGATACATTCCGTCGTATATAAGTTTGTATCTAGATCCCTGCAAATTGAAGTAAATACTAATAAAATAGAGAGTTCATATTGTTAGTTCATTATATTCATAGAAACAAACTGACGTTAACGATTGTATTTCCGTTGATAAGCCACATTACACGAGGCTTAGGGTGGCCAGTCACGCGGCAGCAGAAACGTGCCCATTCTCCTTCCTCAACAGTAACTGGCTCTGGGCGACTGACAAACACGGGAGATGATCGTGGCTTAGCTTCCTCCACAGCTTGTTCCGGTGCTCTGTACATAATTTTATTAGTTTTATTTCAATACTCATATATTTTTTTAAATATTGTGTAATTTATAATTTTTTTGTACACTTACACTTGCCAAGAAGCTTCCATCGCCCGAATTTTTTCAATGCTCTTCATATGTTTAGGCAATTGTGAGTCATATACGATGCCTGGTTTACCAGTCGTTTTGATGACAGCTCTAGTTTCATCCATTCCGTACAAATTAGTGGCGCGACACAGATATTCTCCACTGTCTTCAGGATATACCCATCCAAAGTTCATCGCGACATATCCGAAATCATAAATAGGGGTGAAACGATTTTCTAAAATAGTTTAAAAATTGTTATTATATATGTAATCATAAATTGTACAATTATGTGGCAAATAATTGGGTATGTTTTCTCACAAATAACAGCCATGGTAGCGTATCGTGTACAGTCAATGGTTCTGGAATCTAGAATAACTTTATTTATGTGCAAAATTAACATTCAAAACCATAAAAATATACACACGGATGTAACAAATTAATTATTTTAACATTACCAATATAATACTGTATTTTTTCCATAATATTTTTCAAATCTATCTCAGCAATAGATCAATTTAAATTAAAAATAAAAATATAGAATTTACCTCAAACACAAAAATTTCAATTTTTTTTTTACAACCATTTTTACGATACGTATAGAATAAAAATAAAATTAATACTTTAAAAATCCCTTCTAATTACTCTGTAATTATTTTTTTTATTAATTTCTTCAAACCCTGGTTACGTAAATACCATGAATGAATTAGTAGTAGTATGGCTATGGTGATTTCGCCACACATTAGCCGGCTCGCCCAAGGAAGTACTAACCTCTCACAGAAAATCGTGGTAATGTAAAAGTATCAGTAGACTGTTACGTTCGTGCGAGAAACCGCCAGAGGGAGGCCCATCTGCCACCCCCTCTTTTCCCTTCTCACCTTTACCCTCCTATAACTTGTCTTGGCAACGCGCATGTGATGCTTAAAATATCGCAACGATACTTACTGTGCAACAAAGGCTTTCCATTGAAGAACCATTCAACTTTCATGTTCGGATCGCCAACAGGGGCAAGTTGACATTCAAATTTGGTCGATTCCATCTCAACCAAAGTCGTCTGACTTTGGATTTGTGTAACGAACCGAGGTGGTTGTTTCTTATCGACATCGTAAAGATCGTCTTCGGTTAAAAATACTTCGGACGTATATTTCTTGATAGTTGCCTCCATTTGAGTTAATGCTTCCGATTTCTTCATGCCCTTTGGTACTTGATTTTGTAAAATAATATCTGGAAGCTCTGTTAAGACAGAAAATATATATTACAAAACATAGATAACACAGAGTGTATTTAAAATTATTGAGTTTTTTTATTAAGGTTAATATTATTTAAAATCCTATATCTAATATACTATCATAATAATCATCGAATATAACTAAATACCATTTTACCGTCTAATCAGACCAATAGTTGCCGGGGTCAATTTGAAAAATAATTTTAGGTTCCTTTCATTTCCTTCACCCTTTTTCATTTATCTCTCTGTATCCCTATCCTATGGGTTATCATTTAATATATTCTGACATATGGTATGATATTGCATTTCTACATAACATCACAGTTGAATAAAAAATACTATTATTAGTAGTGTTATAAACATAAATCATTTAATATAATCGGAGCTTGGTAATTTATTCTATACACATATACTCACGCTTGCAAGATACAGTTGCCTTAGTGAAGTCTTCTCCAAAGTCGTTTACAGCTCGACAAACATATTCACCAGAATCTTCGGCATAAACATACAGAATGTCAAGAGAGACAAAACCCATGTCATACACGGTTCGGAATCTATGACCTGAAGGTAATAATTTGCCATTTCTGTACCATTCGATTCGTAGTTTAGGATCTTGTTTTGGCTCGACGCGACATTCAAAACGTACAGATTCCGATTCTTCAATGGTATGAGATTGAATTTGAGTTATGAATTTGGGTGGTGAACTGACTACAGGTTCTTCCTTTGGAGCATCGCCTATGCGCCCCTTCTCTAGTTCTTTAATTTTTTCACCACTCATGCCTTGTGGCAATTGAGATTCTAAAATAATATCACGTTTACTGCTGCAAGTAACTTTAGCTGTTGTGGTTGCTGAACCCCACTTATTCGTCGCACGACAAGTATATTCACCAGCGTCTCTAGTGTATATGTAATCAATATCTAAAGCAATAAAACCGAAATCATTAAGCATGTGTACGCGAGATCCTGTAGCGAAAGGCCGACCATTATAGAACCAATCAATTCTCATTGTTGGATCACCAACAGGCTCAACACGACAATCGAAATGTATGGGTCCTCCTTCATTTACATCAAGGTTATCTTTAATTTCAACAGTAAATCTGGGAGGATTTGGTTTCTCATCCTCAATTGTGATTTCTTCACGCTTATGTAGCGTTTCTTCTAATTTTTGTATGCTTTCGGTTCCAGATTTAAATTGAGAAGGTAGCTGAGGTTCTAAGATAATACCCTGCCGGCCTTTCACTTGAAGTTTACATGACACGGTTGCTTCACCATGACGGTTCGTTGCTTTGCAAGTATAAAGTCCAGCGTCACGTTGATATACGCCACCTATCTCCAATATGACGAAACCGAAGTCATTTATTGTTTTAACTCGAGAGCCAGTTAAAAGAGGCTTTCCATTATGGAACCATTCAACTGTCATACTAGAATCATTGACAGGTATCAAACGACATTCGAAATGTGCTGATGAGTTTTCCGATAAAATCAGATCAGATGGTGTCGTAATAAACTCAGGAGGATTTCCGCTTTCAGCTTCCGGTGTTATTGAATCAGTAGTACCAGTGTATCCTTCCAAGGCAGCAATTTTGTCGATAGTACCTTCCATGCCTTTTGGTAACTGTGACTCCAAGATAATGTTCCTTTTTCCTGTTACTTTCATTGTAGCTGTAGTGACAGCTTCACCATAATTATTGTATGCTCTACATGAGTATTCACCAGAGTCCTCTGGGTAAGTAGGTGATATTTCCAGAATAACAAATCCAAAGTCACAGAATGTTCTGAATCTAGAACCAGCCTTTAAAGATTTCCCGTTCCAATACCATTCAACCTAAAAAAAAACAAAAGGTTGAACAAAGATTTTAGAAAAACAATATATAATGTAAGTAACATTATCCTCATTAACAATAAATAAACATAAATTATTTCATTTTCATAAAGTCAAAGTGTCATGCTTACTTTGAGATTTGGATCATCTGTGGGAGTTAAGCGTGCCTCAAAGTGAGCATTTTCTCCTTCTCTTAGATTTTCAATATTTGATAATGGAACTGTAAAAACTGGGGCTTTTCCTCGTTTTTCTTCTACTTCAGTGTCTTTTCTGCGAACCATAGAATCTTCTAGTGTCTGTAATTTTTCTAATCCACCTTCCATGCCCTAAAAATATTTTATTATGTTATATTATATTGTAGACAATAAGTTTGTGTAGTTGAAAATAAATTAAAGCTTAAAAATAAGTGATTATTATAATCAATGAAAACAATTCTTTTATAAAATTATATACTCACCCGCGGTAATTGCGAGTCCAGAATTAAATTTTCCTTCGAAGTGCATTTGAGCGAAGCTTTTGTTGAATCTCGACCTAATTTATTTGTAGCAACACATTCATATTCTCCGGAATTTTCTTCGTAACAATACAGAATATCTAATATTACAATTCCAAAGTCATGGAAAGTTCTGTACCTGTGTCCGTGAGGTAGCTTTTTACCATTATAGAACCATTCTACCTTTAAGTCAGGATCATCTACAGGGATCAACCTGGCTTCAAAGTGAGCGCTTTGGCCTTCAACCAGTTTTGTAACATCTTGTATTTGAGTTATAAACTTCGGCGGTTCAGGTGAAGCCAATGCTGGAGCTTGTTGTTGAATTCCTTGTAAGCTCTCTAACTCCCTAATCTTCGCCAGAGATTCAGGTTGTAAGCTGTCTGAATATACTCCACTCCTTCCATAGCAAGATATTGTTGCTTTAGTAAAATCTTCACCATATTTGTTATACGCACGACATACATACTCACCAGTGTCGTGGTTCTGAGTATAAGCAATGTCAAGTACCACAAAGCCGAAGTCAGAAATAGTTTTAATACGATTAGAATGACGTAACGGTTGACCATTATGATACCATTCGATAAACATATCTGGATCATCTACAGGAACAACGGTACACTCGAAGTGTGCAGATTGACCATCTTTAAGACCTTCAATATTCTTGATATGTGTAGTAAATCGAGGTTTTTGACCTTTACTTTTGTCCACACATTCTAGCTTAACACTTATCTCGGCTTGGCCCCATTTATTTGTAGCTCTGCATGAATAAACTCCAGAGTCAGAAGTTTTCGTACCCAGGATCTCAAGAACTACCAATCCAAAAGCATAGACTGTACGAATCCTATGGCTAGCTTCAATAGCTTTACCGTTATAGAACCATTCGATTACCATACTTTGGTCACCAGTGGGTATCAAAGATGCTTCATAATGGGCAATCTGACCTTCACTGAAATCAACAATATCTTGGAATACAGTCACGAATTCAGGTGGTCTTCCTGTATCATCATCGGGTTTTTGCCCAGGCTCTCTTCGAAGAGATTCTTCTAAGTTTTGTATCTTTTCGAGGCCTTCTTTACCCTTTGGATGCTGAGTTCTCTCAATCAGGTTTTCTTTGCTAGTGCAGTAAATAGTCGAAGAAGTAAATGCCTCGCCTCTCTTATTGTATGCCTTGCAAGTATAAATTCCACTATCCCTTTCGTATACATCTGTAACATCTAATGTGACAAAGCCAAAGTCACTTGTTAGTTTGAATCTGGAACCTTGCTCTAAAACTTTTCCGTTAAAGTACCATTCAATCTTTAAATCAGGATCATTTTTAGGTTCCACTTGTCCCTCAAGATGAAGTGCTTGTCCTTCTATCAACTGATGCTCAGCTACTACTGGTACTATCCATTCAGGTTTTGGATATTCTGCATCCGGAACAGATGCTCTTCGATTTTTAGCCAATCTTGCTTCTTCTGCCTGTTCAACAGCTTCTAAACCAGCTTTTCCTTGAGGATGCTGTGTATCGAGGTAAATATGCTTATCTCCAGTGCATCTCAAAGAACCCGATGTTGATGCTGATCCTTTACTATTAGTGGCCTTGCATGTATATATACCTGAGTCTTCTTCATATGTATGCGTAATATCGAGCGAAACGTAGCTGAAATCATGTATACTTTTATATCGAGTTCCTGATGGTAAAAGCTTATTATTGAAGAACCATTCGATCTTAAGAGTCGGATCCCTTGATGGTTCTACATTACATTCAAAATGAATATTATCGCCTTCTTTACATATAATGTTATTAAGATGCGATATAAATACAGGTGTCTCATAAACGGGTTCTGGTGCTTCAGGCTTAGCTGGTTTAGGCTGTTCCAAGGCTCCTATGCGGTCTAAAGACTCCGGATGTAATGTTTCACCAAGTAACCAATGACGGTCCTCAATTTTAATTGAAGAGGTGGAAACAGCTTCCCCAATTAAGTTGGTTGCTTTACATGTATATATACCTGAATCATCAAATCTTAAAGAGTTAACAGAAAGTGTTACTAAACCAAAATCGAAACTGCTCTTCAATCTAGATCCAGTAGTCAAAGATACTCCATTTTTAAACCACTCAATTCTCAGGTTAGGATCCGTACGAGGCTCAACTTGAGCTTCCAAATACACATGTTGTCCTTCAACAAGCTTATCATAACTCTTAAGATGTGTGGTAAATATCGGAGCCTGTTGAACGCCAGTATCAATAAACATTTCAGGTACTTTGTTCATTGCAGCCTCTTTCATTTGAATTTGTTGCCATGATTCAGGTCTCAAAGCTTCATCAATGATAGTTGATTTCGTTTTTACTTTTAATGAAGTAGAAGATACTGTACTTCCTGCCTTATTAATAGCCTTGCACATGTATAAACCTGCGTCTTGCGTTACAACTGAATTGATGTCCAAGGTTACAAAACCGAAATCATGCGTGGTGCGGAATCTTGAACCTGTGAAATTAATTACAATATTACATTCAAATTTTGTTCTAAAATTAATTTAGAAGCGTAAACGTGGTAAAGAATTCAGAATTTTTACTAACCCATTTTAAGCTCAACTCCGTTTATATACCATTCAAAACGCATGCTAGGATCACCAACAGGTACTACTCGAGCTTCATAATGTGCGTGTTGTCCCTCCCATAATTCTGAAGGTCCAGTCAAGACTTGAGTAAAGATCGGCTTTTCAAATTCTTTTTCTGGTTCCTCAGTTTTGCTGGGTACGGGTTCTTCTAACTTTTGAATCTTCTTCATTCCTTCTGGATGCTGTGTTTCCATTTGAATTGCCGCTTTGGCTGCATTAAAAAAATATGGTATATTAAAAAATAAGGCAAAACAAAAGAATAAGAAACAATATGTATAATAAAAATATAAATAAAATTTTAATATAAAGAAACTATTTACTTTTTATTCTCATTGCAGCTGTTGTTACTGCTTCACCTAGTAAATTCGATGCTCTACACATGTAAACACCTTCATCTTCATCACGGACGTGAGTAATAGTCATAGATACGTATCCGAAGTCATGTGTTTTAGAGATTCTCGAACTGTCTTCTATTAGTTTCTCGTTTCGGAACCATTCTACTTTAAGAGTTGGATCTCCAACTGGAATAAGTCTACAATCAAAGTGAGCCGTTTGCCCTTCTTGAATGTTGTCGATATTTTGAAGAGGCTGTGTAAAAACTGGCCTTTGCCTCGTAACTGGCTCTGGTATCTCAGGTCTTTTAAATGGTTCTGCTGATTCTAGCTCCTTAATTTTCTCAAGACCTTCTGGACGTTGAGATTCCGATATAATACTACCTTTTGCGGTTACGGTCATGGATATTGAAGATGTACACTGACCAAGAGCGTTTATAGCCTTAACAGAATATTCACCTGCATCTTCTGGGACACAGTGCTGTATATCTAATGACACGTAACCAAAATCAAAAGTGATATGGAACCGTGAAGCAGATTGCAATGCTTTACCGTTGTGATAGAATTCTATGCGTAAATTAGGGTCGTGTACTGGCTCAACTTGGCATTCAAAATGAGCTGTTTGACCTTCAAAAACGTGTGTTGTTCCCCGGAGTTCTGTTACAAATCTCGGGGGCGAAATCTTAGGTTCTTCAACTTCTATTCTTGCTTGATGACCTTGTGCCTCTAGCTGTCTTATTTTTTCGAGGCCGTTAGGATGTTGGGTATCTAAGATTATATTACGGTGGCCTGTGGAATAATAATGATGCAATTAATAAAAGTTTTTTGTACGCATTAACAACCAATGTTAATTAACTGATAAAGTTACAGAATTATTATAATTATCGAGAATGTTCATAATTATTTAATAAATACTTACTTGCAACCTTCAACGTGCATGTGTTGACTGCTTCTCCGAGTTTGTTAGTAGCCTTACACATATAGGTTCCGGAGTCTTCTGCATAAGAATATAATATATCCAAAGCGACGTAACCAAAGTCATGCGTCGTTCTAAACCTGTGACCTGTTTTAATCTTTTGACCATTGAGGAACCATTCTATTTTAAGGTCGGGGTCATTTATAGGTTCTACTCTACATTCAAAGTGAGCCCGGTCCCCTTCTTTTAAGTTTTCTAGACTGGTCAGAGCTGTTAAAAATATAGGTCGTTGCCCTGGTTTTTCTTCTTCAGCAGCTTTAGGCCTTTCATATTGTTCAAGTTCCTTGATCTTCTTCAAACGTTGTTCGTCTAATGTATCCAAGTACAGAGACGCTTTAGCTAAAATTAAAAAGTATGCATCAGTGAGTTATAGTTAAATATTGAGTACTTATTGAAGAATTTTTATGGACTTACCATCTACATTTACTGAACCAGTTGTTACTGCTTCTCCCACAGCGTTTGTAGCTTTGCACATGTAGGTTCCAGAATCTTCTGCATAAGCATAAAGGACATCTAGAGCAACATATCCAAAATCGTAAGTTGACTTGAATCTATGTCCCTGCTTAATAGGTCTTCCATTGCAATACCATTCAACGCGCATCGTAGGATCGTTGACAGGTGTTAAGGTAGCTTCTAAGTGTACAGGTTGACCCTCAGCTACGTGAGCATTTTTCAGTGGTTTTCCGAATTGTGGTTTCTCAGCGATAAATCCTTCATCACGGACCACTCGTTTGTATCTGCTATCATCCTCAAGATACTGAATTTTTTCCAAAGCACTCTCATGCTGCGTGTCTCTTATAATTGATTCTTTTGCTAAAATAAAATAAAAGACGTTACAATTATGTAATGACTTTATGAATTAATGTAATGAAATGTAGTAATTATTTTATAAATTAAGTTTTTTTTTTAAATGAGAACTTACATTGTACATTTAATTTGATCGATGATGTTGCTTGGCCCAGGTTGTTTATAGCTTTGCATGTATATTCACCGGAATCTTCTCCATATACTGTAAGAATATCAAGAGCAGCAAATCCGAAGTCAAACGCCGTGCGATAACGATGTCCACTTTGTAAGACTTTGCCATTAAAGTACCATTCTACTCGCATAGTCGGATCCGGATAAGGCTCTATTCTGCATTCGTAGTGTGCACTTTGCCCTTCAACCAATTTGGAGGGGCCATTTAACTGTGTTATGAAACGAGGAGCTTGATTTACGGCAACCTCGATGTCTTCCTTACGTTGATAACGTGAAGTGTCTTCTAGCTGTCGAATCTTTTGTAGGGCAGTTTCATGTACCGTCTCTAACTGCAGAGATGCTTTGGCTAAAAAGTTTCACACAAACATATTTATCTTTTATTATTTAAAATCATTATATAGAGAAGCTGAAAACACAAAATTTTATTTAACGTTTAACGCTGTTAATAAAGACAATCATATTCTTACATTGAACAAAGAGAGTGGACGATGTAACCGCTTCACCAAGTTCATTTATAGCTCGGCAGGTATATGTTCCTGAGTCCTCAGGATTAACGTATTTCATGTTGAGAGCAACATACCCAAAGTCGTGCATTGTAGTGATACGGTTTGCTGAAAATTACGTACAATTATTATTAGTAATAATAAAACAGAAATAAATATTAATAAATTTGTGTTTGTTCACGTGTTTTTATTATATTTTTGAAGCTAATATGAGGTATTATATTGGTAGGAAGGCCGACTTACAAGTCGGCAAAATCCAGTAGGTGGAAAAATAGTAAATAAGTAATGACTTGAAATGCAGGGCTTTATTCTTGAAAGATATATATATATATAAAATATACTCATAATTATATGTATTTGCAATTTGCCATGTAAAGAAAAAGTAC
The DNA here is from genome assembly GCA_023373885.1 of Hestina assimilis. Lineage (NCBI taxonomy): Eukaryota > Metazoa > Arthropoda > Insecta > Lepidoptera > Nymphalidae > Hestina > Hestina assimilis. Next base: position 12,967,387 of record CM041759.1, read on the forward strand.
TGAAATTTTTTTTCTACGTCAGTAACCGGCGCGGCTGTATGGGTAAATTTAAACAAAACTTCAATATAATCAAATTATTGATTTAAAGCGTATATAAGACAAAAATACCAATATTTACTTTTTTAATACAAAACCAATTTAAAATATGTATGACTTAAGACTAGTCGATTTCATATTTGGTTAAAGAAATATTCATTTTAAAGTGGCGATCCACTATTTCTTATTTCATTCAAAATTATACATTACTGTTTATATTCTACTTTCTTATAATAAAATAAGAAATACTAAATGTACTTACAAGCTTCAATAGGGACTCCATTACGTAACCATTCAACTCTTAGTTTTGGATCACCTACAGGTATAAGTCTGGCTTCAAAGTGAACTGCTTGATTTTCGGCAACTCTTATGTCTTTCATAGGCAATGTAAATACGGGTGCTTGAGTCACTGATTCTTCTTGAGCTGTTGGCCTTTGATGTCTTGAAGAATCTTCTAACTGCGTTAACCTTGGCAAAGCACCTTCATGTTGTGACTCAAGATAAATTGATTTCTTTGAATGTACGATAGCAGTACCCGAAGTAACAGCTTCTCCAAGGGCGTTGATAGCTCTGCAGGTATATGTGCCTGAATCTTCGGGCAAACAAGACATGATGTCAAGAGCAACAAATCCAAAGTTATTAGTTTCTGTAAATCTAGAACCACTCTTTAACGGTTTATTATTATGATACCATTCTACTTTCATCGTAGCATCCGACACAGGAATTAACCTGCATTCAAAGTGCGCACGTTGACCTTCTCTGATTTCAACATTTTTTAATGATGTTGTAAATATTGGTGCTTGAGTAGTTACTTCATCAATATAATCAGTTCTATGATATTTAGATCTGTCTTCTAAAACTTGGATTTGTTCTAAGCCGGCTTCATTTTGAGTAGCTCTTATAATATCTGCTGTTTCACGACATGTTAACCTACAACTAACTTCATCAGTACCCAGAAGGTTAACGGCTCTACATGTATAAATTCCCGAGTCTTCAGCGATAAGGTCAATAATATCGAGTGCTACATAGCCAAAGTCATGAATGGGTCTAAATCTGTGACCAATAGTTACAGGATGGCCATTCTTAAACCATTCAACTTTCAGGTTTGAATCGGTAACAGGCTCTAGCTTACACTCAAAGTGAACGTGATTACCTTCCTTGACATTGTCTATTGATTTTGGTTTCGTTACAAAGCGCGGCTTGATGTGAATTGATTCATCTATAACATCAGATTTCTTGTAACGAGATGCATCTTCCAAATATTGAATTTTTTCTAAACCAGAAGGATGCTGTGAATCAAAAATTAGATCTTTCTTTGCCATAACTCGTAATGCACAAGAAGTTACCGCTTCTCCTAATTGATTTGTTGCCTGACATGTATAAACTCCTGAATCTTCGGGATAGACACTTAAAAGATCCAAGGCGACATAGTCAAATTCGTATGCTGGTCTAAATCTGTGACCTGTTTTAATAGGTCTTCCATTGCAGAACCAGTCAACCTTCATAGTTGGATCTCCAACTGGTTGTAGGCGACATTCTAAATGCACATTAGTACCTTCAATGGTCTCAATATTATGTAATGCCCTCGAAAATTGAGGTGCTTGCATAACCGTAATATCTTCTTGTACTTGTCTACTACGACGGCTTGCGTCTTCTAGCATTTGGATTTGCTCCACAGCTTGTTCATTCTGTGTGTCCGTTAAAATATCTGATCTCTCAATAACTCTTACCATTGCTGATGTATGAGCTGAACCTAAATGATTTACAGCCCTCACAGTGTATTCACCTGTATCAGCTGAAGTAGCATGAATAATATCTAGTGCTACAAAACCAAAATCATAATATGTTTTGAAACGAGAGCCTACCGTTACTGCTCTACCATTGTGAAACCATTCTACTCTCATAGTAGGATCACCCATAGGTTCTAATCTGCATTCAAGGTGAATATTTTTTCCTTCGGAAACAGGCTGCAAATCTGACAAAGGTTGTACAAAAACAGGTTTCGATTTAGAGATCTCTTCAATGTGATACATTGGCTCAATGAATTTTGATTCTTCAATTTGTCGTGTTTTTTCGTACAAACCGTGGTGAATACTGGAAGTATCGATGCTCGACCGAGCTGTAAGGGAAAAAACGACATGTCAATAAAAATGTATATAAGGTAGTATATAAAGTAGTACGTAAAATGAAATATATAAATGAAGATTGTTTTGAACTTACTTTCAACTACCATAGAAGCACTGAGTTGTGCTTCCCCAGCGGCATTGCGTGCAACAACAGTGTAAGTGCCAGCATCATCAGCGCGAACACTAGTAATGTCTAACGCGACATATCCAAAATCGTGATAAGTTTGAATTCGATTAGCAGATTTAATTTGCTTTCCATTAAAGTACCATTCGACATTCATTGTCAAATCGCTTTGTGGCTCTACTCTTGCTTCGAAATGAGCACTTTGTCCTTCTACAATTTTGTTTGTGCCTTTTAATGGACCTAGGAATCTAGGTTTCTGTGTGATTTTAATATCCTCCTCTGCTCTTCTTGAATACTTGCTGGAATCCTCTAAATAATGAATTTTTTCTAAGCCACCTGGATGCTGCGATTCAGCAATTATATCCTTCTTTGTAATGATAGTTAACTTAGCATTTGTAGTAGCTTGGCCTAGGGCATTATATGCCTGACACGTGTAATGGCCAGCATCATGAATAGTCACAGATTTAATTGTTAATGCTACATATCCAAAATTAAAGAATGTTGTGATTCTTGAGCTAGCTTCAACAGGACGTCCATCTTTTAACCATTCTACTCTGAGGGTAGAGTCACCTACCGGTTCAAGGCGAGCTTCAAAATGTGCAAAGCCACCTTCTTTTATATTTATTTGATCTTTTATGGGTGTTTTAAATTCTGGTCTCTGTATACTTTCAGGCGCTTCTTGATAATATTTCTGATGTTGTTGTTGTTGATAAGCCTCTAATTGCTCAGTCTTTTCTATATATCTACGTTGTTCAGGTATGCCGAGATCTCCAGTTACTGTACTCCTTGCTGCGACTTTTATTGACGCGGTACTTATTGCTTCTCCAACCCTATTCACAGCTCTCACTGTATACGAACCTGCATCTTCAGCCCGTAGGTGCATGATGTTAAGGGAGACGTAGCCGAAGTTGAAGATTGCTGTGATTCGCGAGCTTGCTGTGATAGATTTACCGTCTTTGTACCATTCAACTCTCATTGTAGGATCACTAACTGGAGTGAGTTGACCTTCAAAGTGTGCATTCCTGCCTTCTTGTAATTCTCCAAGGTCTTGCAGTGCTCTAATAAATTGTGGTTTTTGTGATGATTGCTCTTCAATAGATTCTTGATGTTGATATTTAGAATAATCTTCTAATTGTTGAATATATTGCAAGCTTTCAGGATGTTGACTGGTTCTTTCGATAGTCGCTCTAGGAGTCACTTGTAAAATAGCTTTGGTTTCTGCGGAACCAGTAGCACTGACTGCTCGGCAAGTGTATTCTCCACTATCTTGGAAATTAAGGCTGAGCATATCCAAAGAGATATATCCGAAGCGGAATATGGAAGTAAATCTCGAACCTAAAACATTTTTAAATATTATTACGTTTTAATACGTTATGTACTAACGTATCAAAACTGTATAATTATATACATATAATAATAACTAATAACTGTAAATAGTTATTAGTATTTAAATCTATGTAATAAATAAAGCTCCAAGTGGGAATCGAACCCGCGACCGTCGTGACTCAAAGCAGGCTTGCTACCAGCACGGTACAACGATCGTTTTTGAATAAAATTAAACTCTTAAGGGGTAAAAATGGTTGGAATTTATATATATATATGAAAAGGTACTTTTGATTTAAGTCATTAAAACGTTTTTAGAATTGTTTTCGCCATTTAATAGCTTAAAGTTTGATTAAAAATAAATTTAATATGTTGACAATAATATATTTAAATGATAAACTTACTGGCTTCAATGCTTTGACCATTTTTCAACCACTCGATTCTCATCGATGGATCTCCGACTGGTTCTATCCTCGTTTCGAAATGTATTTTACCACCTTCCATTTGGGTTACACTTTTTAGTGGCACGATGAACTGCGGTGGAGGATACACCCGGTCTTCTTCGCCCGGGGGTACGTATGGTCGTGCTCTTTCCACGTGCCTCAAATATATAATTTCAGGTCCAGGAGCGGGCCTATAACAATAAATGAAAGTGTGTTAGATGGAATGAAATTTTATAGCCAACTAAAAGGTCAATTGTTTATATGTAAGTATGTTTGTTGATTTCGTCAGCGATTTTGTTGAGTTGATAAAAGAATCCAAGTGAAATTTCGTAACTCATATACATAGTTTTATTTATTATTAGCTGAATCGTTTTGGAATCTGCTTAATTATGAAGATTATTTAGGGAAACGTTATATCCTTTTTGGCACTGAAACTAAATATTTTATAGTATAGACAGATAAAACCTCCAATCGGGTAAATATATATTTAAAATACTTACTCTGGCTCTATTATTTTTGTAGGTCGGGGTAAGTGAAGACGCTTTTGCTCAGGCGGTGGCTCTTTTGGTACTTCCACATAGAGCCTCGCCCGAGTGGCTGTGGAGCCTGCGACATTTTGAGCGGTGCACTGATACCATGCCGCATCCGACGCCTTGGCCATAGGTATGTCCAATGTCGAGGCCCCACCATCGATATTTATTCGTAACTCTGGATTGGGTATAATCGAAACACCGTCCTTCTGCCATGTGATCCGTGGTGTAGGAGTGCCAACAGCGCGCGCATTTAATCTTACAGGTTCACCCTCTCGCACATTCAAAGTACAAAAACGTTCAACGAATTGTGGAGCAACAACTTGCTCCTTCTCAATTACATTTAATCGGCACTGAAAAGTGGTTTCTCCACTTTTGTTTCGAGCTACACAGGTAACTACACCACTATCACTAAGGTCGACGTTCGTAATCATAAGTGCATGATTACCAGATTCGTTTACTAAAATCTTATGATTATAATCGTCTCGAATTTGTCTCTCATTAATGAACCACGTGACTTCTGGATAAGGTCTGCCTGTGACGCGGCAATCGAATCGCGTCATCTTTCCTTCCGTGACATCACGGTCTTGACAGACTTTTACAAACTGCGGAGCAAGGGCTTTTTCACTAACTTCTATTCTTTCAGTCTCTACTTGTTGCGAATCAATTACGTACTGTGATTTTTGTTCTTGCCCGTATGTTTCTTGAGGAGATTCCACGACAAGATACGCTGAAGTAACAATGCATCCATTGGGATTTTCTGCCAAGAGAGTGTAGTGACCAGAATCTGATTTTTGTGTATTTCTTATCCTAAGGATCGTTTGATTATTAGTATTTATAATATTGTGTTTGTTTGAATTTACTATCCTCTGACCATTTTTAAACCATGTAACACGTGGTCGGGGATTGCCTGATAGTTGCACCTGGAACTGTGCATCAGCACCTTCCTGAAGCTTAGAGTTTCTAGGTTTCTGTGATATTTTTGGTGGCGATACTGGTCCTAATGTTGTATCAATTTCTGTACTAATGTGAATATCAGTTTCCCCAATATACCTTTTGGTGATTGTTTCTCTGAAAGATACTTCCCTTAAAAGTCTGTATTCAAACGTGTCCACTTTAAAATCTTCAGTGGATGAGAAATCAGAACCATTTGTATATGCGTATCTTTGAGATTGTCGGGATTGTTCGGATGAACGTTCCTGTGTGCCGTAAGATTTATGTTCCACGCTTTCACTAACATGTCTATAGCTTTGTGAAGCATGATGGGCGGGAACTGGCACACCTTCAGGCTGAATATACACAGAACAGATTGCTTCTCCATACTGGTTTCGTGCTGTACATGTGTATTCTCCTTCATCACCGGGTCCGATCTGCTTGATAAGAAGAGAGACGTCGCCAGTTTGTTCATTGTAACTCATACTGTATTTATTGCATTCGACTAATGGTGCCTTCTTTCTGGTCCATGATACAACAGGCGTTGGGTTCCCTCGTAGTTTCCCTTCGAATTTAGCGTTACCACCTTGCGCAAACCTTGCATTTTTGAATATCTGCTCGAAAATCGGTGGAGACGGATCACCAGGTCTGCCTGAGGTAATTGGTAAGCGGTCGCCGCCAGCGCTCTCAACTGTAATAGAGAAAAACATTAAATTAGACATATTTATAATTTTAATAATTTAAGCTTCAATGATACTGTTATAAATTTAAAAGCTTGTAATGATGGACTTAAATATAATGAACTGTATAAAAACAAACGTGCCACTTAAAGTCGTTGTAAAAAAAACAGCTATTAATATATTTTCATGTGTCAGTTAAAGTAATTATTATAGTCATAATATCTGGAAAATAGAGAAAACGAGCTGCGGTCCAATATATTAGCTATAATTCTCAAACGCACGTGAGTCAGCGGTGGCGATGCGCACGAGCTCTATCGCTTGTCTATTTTCGTACACAGCATTCGGATCTTATTACAAACGCCATTTTGGAAGGCGCGTTGACGGCTGACGTATGTAATTTTTTAAATTTTGAATTAATTTACGTAAAAAGTTGTTTGGTTGTTCTTTTAATTAAAAATATATTATTATACCGACTAAAGGCTTCTATATATGTACAATTTGTGTGTGGTCCCGGGACTGTTCAGCAAACAAGCTCAAACCGGTTTTGTGACCGGCACCTGTCCGCCAATTGTTAACAAAATACACATCTTGTAATTAAAAATTTCTTCCTTTTAAAATGAGCTACAAACCGCTTAGGAAGCTTTGCTTTTTCATGAATACTTATAAAATACTCAAACTACATTCAGGAAATGCTAAAGGCATAACCTCTCCCTGCGAATAGGATCTCAAAAACCTGGTGAAGGTGACACTGTCCGATAGAGCCAATAGCAAAACACAATCAGAAATATCTGCACAAAAATGTGATACATACAAATGCCTTATTATACACTTTTCAAACCGGCAATTTGGAATGATAATATATTTATAGAACCCAAGGAGCTATAAATTATGCCATCGGCAAAATTTTAAGGTCAAGGTCACGGGGCACATGCGAATAAACCTATATCATTATCACACCAGCATTTTTATCATACTTTTTAATCATTAGATAAATAAAAAATTACTTTTAATATTAAACATATTGCGCTAGTTGTGTAAAACTAAATAATAAAAAATAAAATATTTCGCCCACATTAATAACGATTTTTAATGAGGCACCCCTAAACCAATATAGAAATAATTTGTTCCCCATACAAACATTCATCCCTTATTTTCTTTTCGCGACAAAACGTAGCTTATAAACATCATCATGAAACCTTCTATATACTAAAATTTATCATAATCGGTTCAGCGGTTTTAGCGTGAAAACCTTACAGACAAACAAACAAAATCACTTTCGCGTTTATAATATCAGCAAGTATGAAGTTTATGTACAATGGCAGCTGAAAACAAATAATTTGCAAAGCTTTATGTGAGACGACTGTGGTTGATGCGAGGGCGTCCCGTCCCGTGGCGCGTTGTTTGGCTCCCGCCCAAGCGACACACCAGTAGGTCGATCCTTATTTAAAATTATGAAATAACACATTTATACACGTTCCTCGTCTATAAATACGTTTTTGTGGCGTGAAAATGATAAAATATCTGGGACCCTATATCAGCACACAATTTTTTTTTTCAAAATTAGTCCAGTTGTTTAGGAGGAGTTCAGCCATATACACACTGACAGAAGAGTATATTATATTCTAAATAATTATATGTCTAATCTAACTATAAATTTAAAATAAGTTTAGCAATTGACGAGTATATTTAACTGCATACATATTTATATTGAAGTATTAAGTCTCCTTGACTGAATGCACAGCATTGCTGGCATTCAATTAAACTTTGTAAGAATTTTTAATAAATGCCAGCAACTTTAGTTATAACTTATAGCGAACGGTATGTTCTAAATCACCATCCATGAAATTAAAACTTTTAATAATTATTGCAGACAAAAAATAAAAAAATTTGTTGACGAACGTTGTGGCGTGCCAGTAGCGAGCCGCGAGTCTGCTTTGAGCCTCCTCGAGGCAAAACCAGGGTCGCGGGTTTAATTGCCGCTCGGAGTAGATATTTGTTATAAATATCTGTTTCGGTCTGGGCGTTTGTCCTGCCTTAAGCTGTCGATCTTTGTTGTGATCATAACAACAGATAATAATCGTTAACTTTTGATTTGTAATTTGCTCTTATCCAATGAGTTACTGGTTCGCTCTGGAAGTCAGATGGCAATCGCTCTGTGTAAAAACTAGTAACCTGTCAAATAAGTATAAGAGTATAAGTAGACCCTGGGTAAATACCGGGAATAATGCTAGGAAGAAGATTAAGAATATTCTAATTCTTTATATGTAAATCAAATTATCACCCGATATAATTTTCTAACAACGAATCCGTATACAATAACTAACAGAACGTCAAATCAAAGTTATTTAAATTTTAGATTTCTTTTTCTTTCTTTTACGGTTGGTTATTATATTGATTCATTGCTTTTGTCGTGAACAAAGTATTAAACTGAAAAGGTATTAGTTTTACGAATCTTTCAAATACTTAGAAATAACTAAATTATTTGGGACTAAATTATTAAAAGAAAAGACAAAAAAAACAATGAGACTTAAATATAACTTACAAAACTAATATTAACATAACTGAATTTGACAGTACAATAGCAATCCACAAAAAGAAAAAAAAAATGAAAATAATGAAATAGATATTATGATATCTTTTTCAACAAAGATTATATTCTATAGTTTTAAGAACCACATCCATCGGTACGCAGCCTCGCACATCTCTGGTGGAAATGCAGCCTAATGTACCACCATAAATAATAATAAGCCCCTAATGCTTAAGTATTTGATGGAATCGAATGGATAATTTCTAAGCATTAAAAAAATTGCATTATATGTAATATACTTTATAAGTTTCGGAGAACCACAAACAACGTGACGTGAGATATTTATATATTAGATTTGACGTTAGCCACCTATCGTCGATCGCTACTTTGAATTTAGTTTTATATTTAAGTGAATCGTATTTATCCGCGAAATTTTACATTTAATAGTATGGAAGAGCCTGTTCATATAATAAGTCTAACGAAAGCACAACCTATAACTGTATTTAGAGCAATAATAGCCATATATCTCTGAATAATTATTTCAAACTTGAAACATTTTCCCAGATGATCGCGTTACCATGACTCTTATTAGCGTGTGTATAAAGCACAGAGTCGCGTGGAAATAATAAATATCTATACGACGCACGCTGCCCCCTAGACCGTAGCTGCTAGCTTGACCCACTCGCACCATATGGTCACTGGCCCTCTATGATTCATAACGGTTCTTACCTATTATACTTCTGTATAATTTCATAGCGCCAGCATTTATAAAGCATATTATGTTTTACCTAAATTTAGGAATTCATTTGTTATCAAGGTCAAAGGTTTGTCATTAAAATTCGTTGTTGAAGTTCAAGTTAATTGTATTTGTTCCCGTTTATTTCAGTATTTGTTGATGTAGCGACAACAGAAATATACATTTTGTGGGACTATCAACTATATCTAGGTATTGCGGTTCGTGAGATTGAAAGAATCTTACGCTGTGGCTTATTAAGGTTCTTTAGCCACCTCGTAATATCATAATAAATGCTTAGCATTAACACCACTGAAAACTAATTAAATAAGCACAAATGCTATTCGTAGTTAAAAATAATGGTTAGTTAGATAAGTTAGATAACCCTACTTTTAGTTTTTACCTTTATATTCGTCAAAAGGTTAACTGATTGATTCATTTCTTGTTTGTTTGTGTGTTTTTAAGTTTTTGATTCATTTGGATTATTATCAAACAACAAAATTGTAAAGATGATCTTTTGTCAATTATGTAAAAGTCAGAAATTTATGCAAATAAATTCTATTTTATTAAAATAGTGTAATATCCCAAACTTCAACCAATATATCGTCTATACTTTGATAGAAGGTCAGCAAACATTGTTTATAAAATAGCGAGGCAACGTCTGATCGGATACTAGGTAGATACCACAGTATAAAGCATTACCTATCCAATATACGACCTTATGTACTGCTCAAATGAATGCTTGTTGTATAATTAAGTTAAACACCTGACACGTTAACACAATCTCTCGAACTAATCAAATAAAAATTCAGTCGACTTTTAAATAGTACTTTTTATACGAAATACTCGCAATACATGAACCTGTTTCGTTTCCAGTTATTCAGAAGTGTGCCTTTGGACCACGAATGCATCGATTGATTCTTTATAAATTACGGACAAAAATTAAACAAAATTCCAAATATTAAAAAAAAATAGGAAAAGCCTCAATAGCTCAACGGAAAGGCCGACTCCGATAACGGAATGGCCGAGAGTTGCGGGTTCGATCCTGACCCCCATAAGCTTTTGCCATAACCACTATTAGCGCAAGCTACAAGCTCAGTAGGAGGGGCGCTATTAGTAATAACTTGAAAAATCATCTAACTGCTAACTAATATTATAAATGTGAAAATTTGGATGGATGGATTTTTGTTACTCTTTCGCGGAAAAGCTACTGAACAGATTTGGATGAAATTTAGTACACACGTAACTTATTACCTCGATTATCATATATAATACTTTTTATACCGGAGATATGTTGATTTCTCGTGGGATCGTCAAAAAACTACATAACGCGAGTGGAGCCACGGCCACAGCTAGTGCTAATATTCTTTCAATATATTTCTGAAATTATACATATCAGACGAACCGGCACTAAATAATAGACAACTGACAAAATTGAAAATTTGTGACTGTACGCATTAATGCTAACAAAAAGTATAATCACTACATATAATAAAAAGAAAGTCGCTTTCTCTGTCCCTTTGTATAATTAAATCTTTAAAACTACTCAACAGATTTTGATGCGTATTTTTTTAATAGATAGAGTGATTGAAGAGGAAGGTTTATATGTATAAAAATAGTGAAGAAAAAAATTTTTTTAGGTTTCTAATGTGATGTCGTAAATAATTACATTTAACGCGTGCTGACCACGGGCAGGAATTTGGCCACACGGGCCAAACTGCTGGATCGATTTTAATAATTTTATCAGTGAATGACATAGGCTATATATTATATCCCCGTGCGAAGCCGGAGCGGGCCGCTACTAATGAATATTTTGTGATAGTTTAATTTTTTTATTTCTATAAATGTATTTCACATCCTGGTATAAAATATATGCATCACATTTAGCAAAGCTTAATAGATCTGTAATGCTTAGGGGGCTTAGCATTAGCTTTTAGTAACAATTCCATTTAGATCTAATTCAAAACAGTAAACCGATACAGATTTTATATGATCATGACATATAAAATACGAAATAGTGATGTAGCTCAATTAACGTCGTCATTTGAATCTTGGCTGTGTAGGCTTGAGCCTAGGGTGGCAGATTTTTGAGGCGGCAAATTTGGGGACCAACGTTTTTTGTTACCTCAAAGAAATCTAAAAGATTTCTGCATGACGATTTTCTGATGTTTTACAGATAATTGCATGAAAGCTCTCCCTTGTCATTGTACATACCGAATAGCAAACTTCCAAATTCTAGCATAATACAGTCGTAGCTGTATTTTCGTCGCCCCCCAACCACTAATTGGTCTTTTGTTGTATTGTAAAAATAATCTAGGACATAATAATTGTAGAGGCGAAAGGCGGCAAAAACCTATAGGCTATACCTTGAAAATTTGTAAATCCACCACTGTCAATAAGAGTTCATTGTAAGCCCCCACAAAACAGCCTACCTACTACCAAGCCTACAATAATAAGTTTCCAAGTGGTCTTTAATGACGCTGGGTATAATTTACTTTAACGGTGGTTGGAGTCAGCTCGCAGCAAAGCCGAGATGTATCGAATTATCTGATTAAACCAACGGTTCTGACAAACTGTCGCCACTAGCAACTTCTAATGCTATGTAACAGTTGTTTTTTTACTGTTTCCATTTCTAATTTCTTAAGTATCTAGCCATCATAGACATTGCCTCATGATGATAAGAGTAAAGCTGATGGATTGACGCTGTCTCTTGGAATGCAGACAACACCAGGTAAAGTTTTGTGATATAGAAAATAAAACTAGTATAATATTAGCAACGTCCTCGTTATTTTATTTGTATGCCGGAAATTATTTAAAAGTTACTATTCTAATTAGTAATATACACTCTATGTCCATACCATTTCCCAATCTACTGTAATTCGTTTATTGATAATCTCACGGGAACCTTAGATTTTTTGGCGCCTTTTTTAATATTGTTAATAAACTATCTGTGTGCTTTTACATTTATAATACTAGTAGAATTATTCTCGTTGTATATTATTATTAAAAAACAACACGTGCTTCGAAACTTCCACTCGTTTGTACATGTATTTAATCACGTCACAGGGTCGCCATGTAACTCGCTGCGCTAAAAAAATACTCGTAAAAGTGTAGTGAGCAGTTCAGTGGTGAGGCGACATGTAAGCGTCGGAATTTTAACATAAAAATCGTATTATGATAATACGAAACAGTAATAAGAGGTCATAGCATGTTCGTGTCTTTTTAATAATTAATGACGCGTATAATAGGTAGGGTATGCTAAAATAACATATTAACTTTTTTATTTACTTAATATTTTACTTTCAATGGTACGTACGTTGTTTTTGATTTGATTTTTGTCAGTAATAGTGTGAAATTCTATTCTTTATGTAATACAATAAGATTATTTTTATAATGTAGCCTTTTTTGAGTTTCCTTATTCAAAGGGTGCCAACGGAGCCCTATGACTAACTGCATGGACCAGCATTTGGTCTAGGGGAAGGCAACAGCTTAGTTTAGGTTCCACAGAGGGGCAATATGACTATTTCCTTAAATATTTATTAATCAAAAAGTACTACTTATAAAATGAATGCATTATATTCGTGCACTTCTCAGTATATAGCAAGGTCCATCATCTCAGGTCCGCATCATGAGGTCCGCAGTTACGGATTTACAAATTTTCAAGACTGTAAGGTTTTTACCACCCTTGTCTCTACAATAATCATGTCCTACATTATTTTTACAATCCAATAAAAGGCCCATTACTGGATAGCGACGAACTAGCGATTTTATTCTAGAATATGTAAGTTTGAGCCTCGGAGTATAGAATAACAAGAGAGACGGGAAAGTCATCAGCAAATTTGTTACAAATTTCTACCTGTAAAACATCAGAAGACCGACATGCAAAAATCTTTTTGATTTCTACGAGGTAGCAAAAGAAAAATTCGGTCCCAAGACATGCCGCCCCAAAAATCAAGCCGGTCTAGGCTCAAGCCTACTCAGCCTGCTGGTAAATACTCCCCAAAAAATCTCCCTAATTATTTTGATATAGAGCCCTTATAGGGCAAGCTACGTCACTGAATTTCAACCGAGAAAATTATGCTTTGGTGAATCTCTATCGCTCGTCCTGTGACATGTAATTGTCGAATTTGTTTTTAGTAGGTATTGTTTTCAGAAAATTTGCAGCCCTAAATTAATTTTATGTCTAGGGTCTAAATTCTGCTTCATTTATAGAAAGACATTAAGGCCACGTACAGACCACCCTTTTAAAGTAAGAGCGTTGACGCGCTTATAACCTCGTTCACATCTAAACAAATAAATAAAATTTAAATGTGTATTTCGATTTCAAATGAACAATTTGTTATTATTATCATTTATTATTATATTATTATTATTTTTTTTTACTTTAATCTAAAATTATATACGGTACATTCATAAAAAAAATTAAACATTTTTGTCTGTCTGCTTGTTCCGCTTACTCTCTGAAACGGCAAAACCGATTTTTGAACTATTTTTATTTTAGAAAAAGAATTAGGGTTCTATATAATAAAGAAAAATCGGTACATCACGCGAGTGAAACCGCGGGCTCAGCAAGTTTTGAATAATTTGCTTTTTGAAGCGCGATATGAAGCGCGCGTGTGAGCTCGTATGCCAAAAAGACGCTCAAAAAATCTCAGTCTGTAACCGCCCTAACAAGCGGTCGTGACAATGCCTAATGTTATTTTATGATACGGGTCAGTCACCCGAACGCATAATATTAAATATTTAATATATACCTGTTTTGAATTAACGAAACTAAAATACATTCGATTATCATTTGTAGAAATCATTAATTCTAATATCGTTCGTGTGCGGTACTAAATTGCCTATTATAAGCTTGTCAAGTTTTTATTGCGGACAAACGGACACAGCGCTAGTAGCATTTTCCCCGAATAAAAATTCTGATTTTTGGGCGAAAAATGACCCATTCTTCCTGACACAGGCATTGTCGTAGCGAGGTAGAAGTAAGAGGTTGTAACTGCCCCACCCTGAACCTTGCTTAATACTCAGATATGAAAGAATATAATACATTTTGAAATATTTCACCAATAACTAATGGAGAGAATAGTCATTTTGCCGCCGTTCCGGAAACATACATAAAGACAATGAATATGGTCAATACAAGCATCTGCTCCGAGCGAGATTCGAATCCGCAAACTATGGCGCTTAAGGCAGGTTTGCTACCGCTGCGCCACAAAGTCTTCGTAATTAAATTCTTAAGCAGCTTTGATTTTAATTTTTTGCCTTCCCGAAAACTTATAAAGCGATAAAAAGAGGTTTTGGTTAAGAAAGTGGATATGAATCTTTTCATATTATGTTCATTGGACTTCGATCGAAAAAAATTCAAGGCCATATATAACTCACAATAGTACTTTTTTGTTAAAAGTACGGTCACCATCATGCTATTAAAGTATTGGCGATTCTTTTTTACATCTATACCGAATTTCAACTGAATACGTCCTTTAACATGTGTTTTGATAATCCCACAGGAACTGAAGATTTTTCCGGGATAAAATATAATACATCTTTTATATATCTATCCAGATAATAAGCTATCTGTGTGCTAAATTTCATCCCAATCCATTCAACCATTTTTGCGTGATTGAGTAATAAACATCGGAACGTATTAGTAAAGTGTTTTGATAATTCCACGGGAACCTAATATTTTCAGGTATAAAAAGTATCCTAAGTGCTAATTTAGATAACAATCTATATATGTAGCAATTTCATCTAAATCCATTCAACCATATTTGCGTGATTGAGTAACAAACATCGGAACATATTAGTAAAGTGTTTTGATAATTCCACGGGAACCTAATATTTTCAGGTATAAAAAGTATCCTAAGTGCTAATTTAGATAACAATCTATATATGTAGCAATTTCATCTAAATCCATTAAACCGTTTTTGCGTGATTGAGTAACAAACATCGGAACATATTAGGAAAGTGTTTTGATTATTCCACGGAAACCTAATATATTCAAGAATAAAAAGTATCCTAAGTGCTAATTTAGATAACAATCTATATCTGTAGCAAATTTCATCTAAATCCATTAAGCCGTTTTTGCGTGATTGAGTAACAAACATCGGAACATATTAGGAAAGTGTTTTGATTATTCCACGGAAACCTAATATATTCAAGAATAAAAAGTATCCTAAGTGCTAATCTAGATAACAATCTATATTTCCATCTAATATATATTGAGTAACAAATGCCCAATCACAAACTTTCACATTTATTATATTATTAGGATAAAATGTAGAGGTTGTGTCGTTTTAGGTTAAGGACTTACTACTTCTTCTATTTCACAGGTCAGATACTTATATTAGTATGTAATCTCATCCGAATCAATCAATCTCCTTCGTGTCGTCTCCATCCTACGTGTCATTGGCGAGATAATAAGTGCCTACAGGGCACAACTAAAAGTCAACATTGAAAAAAAGTTGAGGTAAATATAAAATATATCTCGTAGGCGAGACGAGATGAGCGCGTGTACCGCGACGAGCTACAGTTAAGCTGTTATGTTATAATGAGCGGTCGCCATGGTCTGCGCACTCGCACATCACCAGTGCGGATCCCACCCGGGACTTTTGACAGTCATTGTCATTAACCTTATTCTTTAAACGTTTCTAATGCTCTTTCATTATTGTTTCGTTTATTACCATTAGAATATAAAATTTGAATATAATTTATAAGAAAAAATAACTTTTCCGTTTTAGATTGATATAGTTTTAATTTTGTTTTTAATAAAAGTGAAGCCGGATAAATACCTAGTATCTATAATGTTGTCTGATCCAAGAGCAGTTGGTCTAAAAGTAATACCACCGGAGCATTTGACAAAGTTAATATAATATACAATGGCGAGGGACCGTTCATTGTGGAGCTCTTTCGGGGAGGCATATGTCTAGCAATGGACGTTCTTTGGCTGACATGATGATGATGATAATGAAGATGATGATGATCATGATCCTTATCACAGAAAAGATATCTCACTTTTGAAAAAAAAAAATCTCTTAAAATGTTTCAAACATTTCGTCTCTTGTAGCAGATCAAATAATGAAGCGTGGCAAGTGTGTATTTAGTGCGATAAGTAAATAATGAGACAAAGTTAAATTTTGCAAAGCTGTATTACATGTTGAGATCGGCATAATATCGCAAGTGCAGTTCGAAAATATAGTAATAAAATTATCATAAAACATAACAAAATAAAAATCTAAAGTATCATTTTCAAAGTAAAAAGTAGACAAAGCAACCTAGATAGTTAAAATCTAAGTGCTAAAATGTTCAGCGAACCTCGAACACGACTCGCTTTTCTGCATTAATTATTAACACTTAGCTTCCACTACACTCACTTGACTCAGAAAAATAATATAGATCTTTGTATCCAATCAAAGCGTCAATTCAAGTAATTCAAATGCGTGAGGTCGAGTCTAAAGATAGTGAAATCCAGTTGCATTTCTCCAAGTTTTTCCAGCGAACTTGCCATTATTCTAAGTTTCCCATTGCGACGGTGAAATAGAAAACAGATAATTAGTAACCGCGAACCCAAGTCTCAGAAGTCACTTATGCGCTCGACTGATATTATAGGAGATATTACTTGGTTTTTATTCAATATTTCACTTGAGTGAGCACTACGTAACAACGAATATAATCAGAGTGTCGCACGCTACTCTATGAAACTATTTTATAATGAATATTTAATATGTTTTTGCAAGGTTTCTTCAATCATAAAAATAGATTTAAGCAAGGTTTAAATAAAATATATTCTCATTTTGTTTTCGTGTAAACAATCGATAAATATTAAAAAGCGGAAGCGATTGAAACTTAATATTTGAATCGCTTTCGTATAAAATCGATCTCAAAATAGATTATACAATAATATCAAGTATCATAAGGAGTGTGAGTCACGCATGCCTCCACTGTTTACTATTTCCATTACACATAACAAAATGCTAACTCGGTTTGAACAGTTGCTGAATGTTACAGCATCGCATGAACGCAATGCCTTGGTCTCCGTTTTAATAAATCCATGTATTTTATCCTCTATAGTTAAAATATAAGAAATAATTAAATTCAACTTCGTATTATTATAACAACCGCTATTTGTTATAAAAAGCTAATTTACTTTTTTTTAATTTTAATTGGCAAGAAGTATTATTTTAAAGCTAATAGTAATTAAAGTTTCTTCTTGGCGTCGTTTTCTCCATGATTATCGAACCCGTGTTTACGTTTTTTCTGCAAGTTTTTGCATATTCTCATTACTGGCACGCGCACACGCAACGCAAAGATATCAATCGCTCTCATGTTTCTAATACCAGTCGACCTAAAGAAAATTGTAACTTGATTGTGATATTTATTAATACTAACTTTTTAAAGTTAAATATTGATTAACTTAATTCACAATAATATTTTAAGATATATATTTTACTTGATAAGTTAAATATCATTTTATACTTTCACGATCTATTTTTAATACGATTACAATAACTGTTCAATATCTGTTTGTTTACAATTTGTTTTTTGAACTAAGCACGACCTCAATCCGCTTTTCTACTTTGTCATATTAAGAAAAATTGACCCTTGAATGGAAGCATACTTATTTGTTCTGAGCCATATATGGATATGACTTTGCGCCATAAAAGTAAACAAGTTTTAATGCTTGAATTCGCACTGCAACCTCGGAGGAACGAGCGAAGTCACGCGGCGGTTGCATCGGCCGGCTCGCCATTTAAGATTAAAATATTGCATAAAGGCCCAGATCGGGGTCGGTCCAGCAACCTCGCCGTGATCTCGTCAGTTCCCCGACATTCATCATAGTGATGTAATTCGCTCTCGATGCCGGAGACAGTGAGATCATTCCTCGCAATGTAACAAAATAACAAGTGTGAAAAATATGCGAACGGGAACACATTTCTGCTCCCCGGCTCGCGCCCACGCACGCCCCAGAATAGCCGCACTATCTCGCTCGGTGGAAAAGCGCTATGCACAAATAGTGCCTGCCGTCTTCGGTTTCTTCCTGCTGGACGCGTGAGCGTTACTTAAAATAAAGAAACCGAAGACAGTCGCGAGCAGGTCGCCGCGGCCGCTCGCTCAGCCGCCCGAGGGCTGAGGCGCGGCACGTCAGCTGACTTTATGTCTTTCAGGACAACACAAGTACACAAAATGTTAATATGTAGGTCGCGATGGCAAAGTAATGTAGCAGGTTGGTTAGATGCGATGAGGGTTAAAATCGTCGTATAGTCGAGAGCGACTGACCTTGCTGCGAGAGCATCTGGTGTGTATAGTGATGCTCGGTACGCTGCACGCGCTCCTGCTGCTGCACGATCTGCTCGCGCCGCTCGCTGCGCTGCTCGGAGCGCTGCTCCGACCACCTGGACTGCTTCTCCATCACGCCGCCACGGCAGCACAACGCACGAAAAAACTCTCACTCGACGCTATTAGTCCTTATCGTACGGGAGCGGTCGGTTCGGCGCTCACCCAATATAAAATATATACGCCACTGCGAAAAACTTTTACTAGTCCACGGGTTCATTTAGCAGAAGTTAAGTCATTATAACCCAAGTCCAACAACCAAGACGTCGGTCGATTGCGAATAGTTAGCGGATAGTGCGGAGCGGCCAAGCGGGCGCTGCGCCGGCGGTGGCTCGGCGAGGGCGGCGCGGGGGCTAGAGCGGGGCGGGGGCGGCACGACCGAAATACGACGGGTTATTTCGAGCAGCGCGCGCTCCCGCGTGCCTCCTGCGCGCGCCCCACTCCCGCGCAGCCAGCCCACAGCACCGAGCCTTACACCTACCTAACAAACACTCATACAAATAATCAATGACTATCGCAAAAAAATAAACAATCAACATGCTATGCTAATAAAATAAAAAAGCTTAAAAAGGGATGCTTCTTAAGACAATCCTTCTACTCATATCCATCAATAATTAATTATATTTTATAAGTATTGAAACCATGCACCCCGCGATTTTAGTACAATAAAATATTATTATTATTATATTTATTACTCTTATTATTTTTCTTACTCATATTTACACTATTATTTATTTTTTTAGTTGAAATTATTAAATTGTCATCGGTCCTTGATAAGTATCCAAATTTCGATTTTATGCGACATTTTGAAGGTCAAAATCATGTTCAAAGTTTCCGTCCTACATATGAAGCTAATAAAAGTATGTTAAAAAATAAGGCATGATCTTTTCAAATTACTATATTATAAAAAAATCGTAATAACTCTTATATTTTTTCAACATGATTTTAAACCAAAAAGAAATACCGATCGCTCTTATATCATCTCTTAGCCGTAAATTGACACGCTGACCCAATTCATATTAGACACAAGACGTGTAAGTCCATCGACTAGAATGCGCTCAGAGCGTTTCCCACATTCCCTGAAGACGTCCTTAGCCTTGGTTCGGCATCGCAGGAGGTACCGTACAGACGGCATTCAGCTCCCCCAGCCGGTGACGCTGTCAAGGCCAGTAGGGCCAGCACCAATACACATTAAAAAAATGACACAAGATTATGAATTATTGTGTATACCTACACAATACGAGTAAGCCTATATCATTAGAGACTCTACGTTTCAGCTCTTTGAGTCCATTAGCGAGCAGCGAAAAGGACTCACAAAAGGCTGAAAGGTTTTTAGAGCCTTTGACTATCGGCGTGTGAAAGCAAACAGAATGTTTCATATGCGAATAGCCGAGGCTTAATGCAATTTAGCAGATGTACTAGTATTAGTAGAGCCTTTTCGATTATCTAGGCATTTTTAATTTTTTTTTATTAGGTACTACCATGAACTTTTAGTAACAATTCTATTGCGGTGCAATTGAATTCAGGTAGTAAAACGAATCCAATTTTATATGGTACCATTACGTATATATATCTACGCTATGATTTTTTTTATGTAAGCGAACGGGCAGGCTCGCCTGATGTTAAGCGATCACCGCCGCCCATGAACGTCTGTAACACTTGAGGGCATGCAGGTGCGTTGCCGACCTTTAAGGGTAGAATACGCTCTTCTCTTGAAGATTCCCAAGTCGTATCGGTTCGGAAAGACCCCTGGCGGAAGTTGGTTCCACAAAGTTGTTGTGCGAGAAAGAAAATGTCTTCTAAATCACGCTGTCGTGGATTTCCAGACCGCGAGGTGGTAATGGTGTAATTTCGAATTTTGTCGCGATGTCCGACGAAATTCCACCGCCGGGATCAATCCAAACAATTCCATAGAACATTCCCCCTGATAAATGCAACTCAGTTTAGTGACCTTCATACAGAAACACAATAATACCTAAGACACGATTGCTTTGCGGTAGAGTATTTGACACTGCGGTGGTACCTACCTAGCCGGTGTCTTGCAATAAAAAGTCTCATCTTTTACTGAGTGTGGTATGTTTCTGTAGAGATGATTTTATCAAGTAAGGGATAAATGGACGCAAATAAGCAATACCATGTCAACCCACAAAATTGAAAAAACTGAGTTATATATGCAGAAGTGTTGGTAAATGGCTGAAGAACATTTTTCTTTAATATTTGTAGGATTTTAAGCTTTCAAACTTCTAAAAAAGCCATTTTTTCAATCATGCAATTTATGTATGTTTAAACGTTTTGGGTTATATTATATACGAAATATGCGGTTTGTATACTTATCTTTTGTGAAAATAAGTACAATAACTTACATAAATCTGAAATTGCCTAAAACTTTAACAATACATAAAAAAAAATCATATAAAGCAAGTTGTTCAAAATTTTCAAACGCCTTTTTCTCGAAATGACATTCGTGTGGGTTTACATGGGATTGCTTATTTGCGTCCAAATGAAGGCTAATAATAACCCACGATTGCTGCATGAAAGCGCTTTCCTCTTTACAGCATTGTACCAGCCCCTCCCACCAGGCAACATCACCCGCCTGAGATGATCAGATGAACATCGCCCGGAGAATCCTACATTTTGCAAAATTTTGCATGCAAAGACAATCTTTTAAATACCATTTTTTAATAATAATAAATAAACGTTAAACACTCAACGGCCCCCATTAGGATACTTATATCCTATGTCGGGAGTACCGAAACATAAACAAGGACAAGGACAAACACACCCACATCGGAAAACATGCCTGTAT
Organism: Hestina assimilis; assembly: GCA_023373885.1. NCBI lineage: Eukaryota > Metazoa > Arthropoda > Insecta > Lepidoptera > Nymphalidae > Hestina > Hestina assimilis. The sequence goes on from CM041759.1 coordinate 12,988,978, forward strand.
CCACAATACATAAATCTACTCTGAAAGGGAATCGAACCCGCGACCCATGGCGCTTAAGGCAGGTTTATTTTATTTCAATGCTTGTCCCCGTCTGCAGTACCTTTGCTAACATTAAAGTAATATTTATATTATAGTAGTCATTATAGAGCTTGTTTTTAGCTTTTTAGAAATTATTATTAATGCAGTTGGGTTTTTTGTTTCATTTAATAATTTCTTTTATTTAGTGTGTTTTAATTACTTAGATAACTTAATTAGATAACTAAAAAACTCCTTCATTATCTAAGGCCAAGGCTCCGCGGATAAGATAAAGTACTTGTCTAAGCCCCTCGGAGCGTTGATATTTGGAAACATTAGATAAAAAACAAGGATATAAACAACCGAGTTGATAAAGCTTCGATTGTCCTCGCGTCTGCAGGGGAGTGAGTGTGTAAAGACCCCCTTTCTCCCTTGAAAGAAACTACACTCCCTTTCTAACTTCTTTCTAGAGAAAGTCTTCTACTTGATGAATAAGATCTTATGTATCTTGTCCATAATTATTCTGTAAATGCGTAAAGAGAAGCGGATTTCGATCCTTTGGACAGACGATTAATCATTTTAGCATCTTGCTAATATAAGTGACCAAACATATGTGTGTGAATGTGTTTATTTAGGCAAAAAGTCGTTAGTGATGACGGGACGTTCTTTGAACCCTCAAGTATGCTGGGGTTATTTTAAAATAGCGATAATTTTTTTTATAAAACGTGAGCTATTTAAATATATAGGTTTCGAGTTACAATTTTTCTATACTTGTTACAAATGAACGTGTAGTGACCAGACCGGTAAACTGGTACTTCACATACTATCATTATCTAAATAAAATCATTCTCGTATTTTACATCAAAAACTAAAAAGAGACCCACAAGGACCCACGTCCAGACCGAAACAGATATTTTTAACAAACATCTGCTCCAACCGGGAATTGGACCCGTGACCGTCGACGCTCAAAGCAGGGTCGCTACCGGCACGCAACAACGGTCGTCGACTCTCCGATATTTAAAAGTCTTGTAGGAAATCTATCATTAATATAAATGATCACTGAAATTTTATTCAATTTTACAACTTCATTAAATATAGTCTTTTGACAATAATTATCGAAGCATAAATTAAAATATTAAACAGCAAAATTCAATATATTTTATTCTGAGTTTCATCAAACAATGATTGTCGTTTAATTAAGCGAGATTTTAATGCACAGCATAATTTATTCCGAAAACTGTAAAATAAAATGGAGGTCGGTCGGCAAGAGCAAATTGTTTCATTTTGTTTAACGGGCGTGAGAATTTTAATTAATTATATTGCACGTAAATATTTTGTTATATTATTTTACGTCATTCGTTTATTCTTGATACAAATTCTCGTCATCATCACAAAAATTCCGTGCTACATCATTGTCGCAGTGAGAAATATTGCACTCATACGTTCATAAGTTGATAGCGATCTGAGTACGCGCGTGACGCATAATTACGAGCTATTTCTGAATGTAGGGGTGTATTCGTGAGCCGCAGGGGAGTTGCTAGGGTAAGCATGATTGAGAAATATCGAAGACAATTAAAAATGTGAAAGTTTGTATATTCAGATGTTTGGATGCTTGTTACTCAATCACGCATAAACGGATTTGGAATTTGGAAAAATATTAGGTTTCTGTGGGATTTGATAAATCATTCTATGGAGCATATTGGATTGAAAGTGATATTCTTTTATCTTTATGTTTCTTTAATAAAGATTGGAAGGTATTCTTGAATTTCGTTTTAAAGATTATATTTTTATTACGATGCTATTTTCTATTCGCTGGTGTTGCAAAGGTTTTTCCCAATCGCAGTTGAACTTCGTAAAACAAAATCTATAGCGTTACATTGGTAGTATAATTTGACATACATTTAAAGAGTCACAAAAGCGACCCCTTGATTGTTCAACGTAAATCAAGATATATGTATTTAAAAGTTAACTATATTACATATGTTGTGTCTGTATTCCTGCCGTCCTATTCCGGGACAGTGAGTGGTCACCCCAAGTATTGGGTAGAAATATTCATTACGATGCGCGGCGATGATATCACCGACAAGCTTGTCACAGGCACGGATTTAATTCACATACCGTTGCACTTGCGACTTACTTTTCAACAGACTTCAAAAAGAGATAGCTTATCAATTCAACCATATTTTTTAGACAGGCCCATCTTATATTAAGCAATTAATACGCCACCCAGAACATCTGCAACACCAGATGCAGATGCAAATGGTTAGACGTTGGCTGACCTCGAATCGCGGCTGACGAGCAGTCACTTCACGATCTTTTCACCAACGTATGGTGGTAACTAACCAGACGGTCATTTAAGCCCAACCAGCAAGGGACTACCAACACGATTAGTGGATATACATGTCTTAGAACTTTTTCTAGGACATGCACAAGTTAAGCACTTGAAAAAAGGTGCTTGCCATGTTTTGTACACGGGACCTTCCGTTAAAGTTTACATTTTATATTAATTGAGCTATCTCGGTTATTTGGGATTTTTTTCTCTTTTTCAAGACGTCTGAACCAATTTGAGTAACTACTTTTTTGTTTAAAGAGTATATCCGAGCTAGTCCCGTTGTAATCTGATCATAGGATCCTGGAGAAATCTACCAACTATTCAAATTTTAAAGGCACACCTACTGCGATTTGGGTATTATTTAAAGAAGCTTGAGTCTGGTGATCTCTACAAATGGCCATCAGAGCTACTCAAAATTAATAAATATTTCACAGGTGGAATTAACAATTTTCTTATTTACTAACTAATAAATTGAACTAACACATCGCTGGTTAAATTCAAAAGTTACACAAATAAAAAAAATCAAAAATGCTTTTATTGCACAAATACAATCTTAAACCTTCATATTTTTATATTTAGCAAAGACATTGATTTCGCGTTGTAAAGTACAAAAATAACACAACCGTTAGTTTGGAATTTTCGTTTTAAACGCTCGAAATATAATCTAAACCACCATATTTCAAAAATGACTTCTCAAAAGTGCCATATTTCATCATTTTTTCATGAATTTCAATTTTTGATAAAATAATTAGAATTGTTGTTAAAAATACCAAATATAGCCCCAAAGTTGTCCAGATCAAAGAAAAAAAAAACATAATAATCATTATCAGCTTGACCCATCTCAAAAACACGAAGTCAGGGCCCATATGAATTCTATCCAACGAATCTTCATTTCTTTTAAAGTTTTATATAGCATTTCATTTATACTATTAAATATCATGGAAATTTTAATTCAATTCCTTAATTTTTATATAGAAAAACACGACTTTTGCTTTTGACTTTTTGACTTGCGGTTGCTTTATTACATATTTTTTATATTCAAAAGTACCGTATATGCTTATATCTCTTCCAGCAATCAGTTTATTGTAGAACCACTTAAATCATTTAATGCTGCTTAAAAATACGCTTCTACAGATGTATAATGTGCATATATTATGTAAAATAAGAAAGTAGTAGACAAAAATATTTTTTCATTTTTTGATTGGCTCTCCTGAAAAAAGTGCAATTTTGATTTGCGGTAGCTTTGAATTTAACGAGCGGCATATACATACATAATTACTCCAACTGGCAAGGTCGATTCGCTATTTTAAATATTTTCTGTAAATGTGTTCAAAATGAGCAGTACGTGACTGTTTGGGAAATATAAATCTTACGAACAATAAACAAAATACTTCACGAATATAGTTGAAAGTACCTGTAAATAATGACTCGCATTATACCTACGACGACGTTGTGGCGCAGCTTTAGCGAACCTGCTTTAAGGTCACGGGTTCGATTCCCGCTCGAAGCAGTTTGTATTGACCACACAGGCATGTTTTCAGGATTTCGACACAGGATATAACTGTCCTAATGAGGCCGTTGAGTGTGTAGCGTTTATTTATTTTATTTATATTAATCTTATCGTTAGCTCAGAGTTTCACGTATGTAGCCAGTATTTAATCTTAATTAAGTTATGGTGGTAAATAACTAATTTCTTGAAAAGTTATTCGTTTAATAGTTCCAAAGCGCTAGGAGTGGGTACGTCCAGTAGTCCCAGGTGGTCAGGTTCGAACCCAAAACTCTCACGTTAACAGAGTGGAGTTGGCCCTTTAAACGTTGAGGTATTGAGGCAGCCGTGGATTTACCAGCAGGCTGAGTAGGCTTGGGCCTAGGGCGGCTTTTTTTTGGAGCGGCAAATTTGGAGACCAGATTTTTTTTGCATCAAATAGATTTCTGCATGTCTTCTGATGTTTTACAGGTAGAAATCTGCAACAAATTTTCTGATGACTTTCCCTCTCACTTGTAATTGTAAATTCCGAGTACCAAACTTCCATATTTTAGATTAAAATAGCTAGTCCGTCGCAACCCAACTAGTAATCGTTCTTTTGTTGGAATGTAAAAATAATCTAGGACATTACAATTGTAGAGGCAAGGGCGGCAAAAACCTTATAGCCTAAACCTTGAAAATTTTGTAAATTCGCCACTGTATTGAGGCTTCAGTTCCAAAAGTTTTATATTAGTGTATTTCTCAGTATTAGCAAGGTCCACTTGTCTCCTACCCCTACATAACTAAATTAATTATGATTAAAAATCGTAAACTGTCCCATCTCTGTTTATTTTATCATTAAAAGCTCAGTCTCGGAGAAGGGTGCCTTAGGGCACCCTGCTTTGACGTTTGCCGTGGCTGTAGGGTCCTCGAAGTTGGAACACGAAGACAACCTGTCTAAAAAAACACTCCGGTCAGTCGTAGAGGGAAACAACATCATTAATAAATTAATCTCGTTGAAGAGGGCTCTAGGGCTACCTGTATTGATGAAGCGCAAAGCGGATCGTTGAGTTTTAGTGGGTAGTACTTAGCTCGATTAGCGAGTGGTGAGTCCCACTACCAAGTAGAGGTGTGCGTAAATGCGTTTCCCAACGTTAAAAAAGGGTAATGAATCATACGTTCATATCAGCTGTTATATTTTAAAAATTCTAAGCAAGTCAATCAGTCAAGTATGTAATGCTAAGTATAATGGGAGAGCTTGCCAGAAATAATCTCTTATTAACATAACTAACATTCCATATACAAATCATATAATTTGTCGATAAGGTCGAAGCAATTTACGAGGAGACACTTGGCCGCTGCCCAGTACCCAAGATACGAAACTTCGCAGACAGCCGGCTCTCTATCTATAGTTTTATTTTCTCGTAAAACTCACACAATGACCAGTGGACGATGCCAAATCGAAAAATTGATGATGATCACAACACCCGAAATATTTCTGTTTAATAAGGATGCAGTCATACATCCTCATAATACCAAGAATCTGTGATTAACTCTGTACTGTCTCTGTGCTTGTGACCACGGTCAGTGCAACTTGATCGAAACGTCAAGCACCGATAACGGTAATTTTTACGCGTAAATTCCCGAAAAGTATTAATTAATATAACTCACACTTACACAGCTGTATTCGATATTTTTAGACCATTGTAAAGTCAACACTGATCCGATGTTTTTATTTACGAAAATTTTATTAGTCTTACAAATATTTGTATCAAATTGGATGTTCGTCTCAGGACTTTGTTTTCGTTTTGTTCTTAGCAGCATTACAGATATTAATTAAAGTATTTGGACTGGCAATTTGCCGAAAAAACACAAATCAGAAGTGTGGTTTACGAAATTGTGCCTACATATTAAATTATAGTTTTGTGTAGTTTAGAGCTTTTGCTTAATTAACGGCGTTTGTTATTTATAAATCAAAGCATCGTATTATTTTTATTGCATCGCAAATATGGTATCCATAAAACAATCTCGTTGTCACAGCTATTAGTAAGTTGGCCATGTGTTCAACTCGTAAGCTGATATGGAATAACCTGGCCTGATACGACAACCATTGTGGCATGCTAGTAGCGGGCCGACTTTGAGCAGATGTTTGTTATAAAATCTGTTTCTTTTGTCCTTGTGGGCCTCCCCACCGTTCCTTGGAGAACACGTTAAGCTGTCGATTCCGGTTGCTATGATAACGTTTGATAATCGTTAACTCTTGATATATTTGGTCTTATCCAATGAGATACTGAGGTTAAAACTAGCCCGTCAAATCTGAATAAGAGTATAAGGAGACCGTGGGTTAGTACCGAGTGTAATGCGAGGAAGAAGAGGCTGATATACGATGAATCTTCAATATTTTGTCTGAAACAAATATGAACTTAAAGTGTTTTTATCTGTATTAAAAAAGAAGTATGTTATCAATTCAATAGATTTTTTTTCTTTGTTTAGATGTTTTTATTTTTATTTGAAAAGATATACTCTGTTAGCGCTTACTATTGTTGAAATAAAAGATCTTGCTGAGACTTTGAGCGTATAATTTTGAAAAGAAAAAATCGTAGTACAGTAATACAGTTGTGAATATATGTCTCTTTACTACATATGGGTGCAAGAACTACTCAAAATAATAAATATTTCACGGGTTGCGTTACAATTAAGTAGTTTAATGTGGTTGACGAACTGACGTCGTCTTATGAACCACCGACCGACCGACTTCTGTTGTAGGAAATTATTGCTTCTTAGCTCAGAAATTGTTTTATTTTTTAATAAAAGGTAAGCATCATCTGTAGTATCATGCATATAGTGCTATTATAAGGGGATGAAATTGAAAAGAAAGACTCAGACAGGTTGAGAGCTTTATTGTCGTGCCTCAGCGCTCGCACTAATCGAATAAAAATACTGATATTGCTACTTCACGAAGATATTACGTACTAAAGTAATACTTCTCTCGTCGAGGTAGATATTATTACTAATACTTTATTTTTGCAAAATAAAAACTTATAGAGGCTTTAATTCATTAAGCTGAGGTAGCTCTATGAATACCATATTGACACAATTGTGGCGTTGTGTCTAGCGAGTCTGCCTTTAGTCTTACGGTTGCGGGTTCGATTCCCGCTCGGGCAGATGTTTGCACTGCTTACAAATATCTTTTTCGGTCTAGGCGTTGGTTCCCCACTGTGCCTCGGAGAGCACGTTAACAACAAACACAAACACACCCAGAACACATGCTTGTATGGTTGAACCCCTACTTGACAGCTGCGCAACGACGTCGTTTTATTCTGATCTGACTCTTAAAATGTGTAATACATTTTAAATCTTCACTACATAGTATAAAACAAAGTTACTTTCTCTGTCCCCATGTATGCTTAATTCTTTAAAACTACGCAACGGATTTTGATGCGGTTTTTTTAATAGATAGAGTGATTTAAGAGGGAGGCTTATATGTACAAAACAGGGGAGAAAATAAAAATTAATTTTTGAGGTTTCTAATGTGATGTCGTAAATAATTACATTTAACGCGTGCGGGCCACGGGCAGTAATGAATAAATCAAAACTACTGGATCGATTTTAATCATTTTTTCAGTGAATGTCATAGGCTCTATGTTTTATACCCGTGCAAATCCGGAGCGGGCCGCTAGTTATATATATAATTCTACTCTACGGGTGTATGTCACTGAACTCCTCATAAACGGCTGGAAGGATTTTGATGAAATTTATGTGTGTTCTAGTTGATTCGAGAATGGCTTAGATTCACAATTGGACATAGAGGGCGCTTCTAGCGGGACCCAGTTTTTTTTATTTTCGGGGCAGGACAACGTCTGGGCCCGCTAGTTTATATCTATTAAAAAACTAAATACTTAAAACCATTATAAGTGTAATGAAACTGGAGATATGTATTTTGGTTCCAGTCTTATTGACGTGGGTGGAGCGCAGGTGAGCGAGCGACCTGGGATGGACGCTAGGTGAGATATTAATAAAAACACGGCTGTATTAAAACCGCTACGGATTCACGACGACGCATCGAATTACAACGATGAAAAATATTCAAGGCAGAATAATAAATATCTTCGTCTTTCTACCATTAGTCCATGTATTTTACCCAGGGTATGCTTAACCTCTTTAACTCTAAGGGCACAGCAGTAACTCATTGAGAGGAAAGTAACTCATAAGAGCAATTTACCTGTCCTCTACTTAACATTTGACGACGTTGTGGCGCAAGGTAGCAAATCTGCCTTAAGCGCTACAAAGCAGATGTTTTTATTGACCATACGGGCATGTTTCCGGCCCCCGACACAGGATATAAGAATCTCAATGCGGGTCGTTGACTGTATAGCGTTTTTTTTTTTATTTATTAATCACGAGATAACGATAGTAACTAGGACCGGCAGCTTAACGTGCTCTCCGAGGCACGATGGGAAGTCCCATAAGGACAAACGCCCAGATCCAAACAGATGTTTTTTATAACGAAAATCTCCTCCTTGGGAAAAGGTACTGTTCACTGATGAGTCCAGACTCTGTTGATATATGACAACGCTCGATCTCACGTTGCGGCGGTAGTTTCAGAGTACCTTACCAAGGTTGGAATCCAGGTTTTGTGATGGCCAGCACCCTCACCAAACCTAAATCCTATAGAACGCGTTTGGGATATGGTGGAAAAACAAATTAAACTAAGAAATCCAGCACCATCTAACCGGAGGAACCTCAAAACTGCATTGCTTGAAGATTGCGATTTAATACCACAAAGTTTCATTGACAATTATATAAACAGTAAGCCCAGACGGATGTAGACAGTTTTTACGGCAACATGTCAACCAGCTTGACAAAAAAAAAATCTTTACAACAATATTCATTTTACATTCTGTTAGGTCAAAGCTCCACACAATTAAGGCACTAACGTTACTGCCTCTAATTTGCTTTTTTTCTTCGTTAAGTGTATTTGTTACGTTCAAAAGTGTTATGTTAATTAATCAATTGTATTCAATAAATTTAAATTGTCCTCTTTCTTTTGCATTCCTCTAAATCTGTCCATGAGTCTCGTATATTTGAAAAAAAAAAATAATTACAATATGATAGAACTAAAAACAAACGCATGATTTTATTCTAAATGTACCTATCGTGTTATAACTTTCTTGCGAGCTATAAATCTATGACAAATTGCTCATGTTCAGGTGTTACTCGTTACAATATCTAAGAACGTAATTATTTTGTCGTGACGTGCACAAAATATATTTCCGTACGCTCTGAATAATATCAACTCTTTGATTGCAATATGTTGTGAAATTCTGTGGAATAAAAATACTTTTTTTTTATTTCATGACGCTTTGGCAAACAAGCATATGGTCCGCCTGATGGTAAGTCACCGCAAATCGTAGTTCATAGTCACCGCAAACTATGAACGATTGCGATACTTTAAGTATCACATGCGTTGCCAACCCGAGACAGGAAGGAAGGGATGGTAGGAAAAAAAGAAAGCAACAGTGGGGTGGGAGATTGGGTCTCCGGCGCTCCTACTCATCGCACGAAACGCAAACGAATCTACTGTTACGCCGATTTTCTTTGAGAGTACTTTCCCGGTCGATCGGGCCCTTTTGTGCTGAGAGAAGCATGACTCTACTTTAAAAAAAGGCAATAACACATCAGTAATAATACAGTACATTACAGTACTAATGATATTTGCAATATTTGACGAAAACCGTGAACACGGCAGGTGTATCTTCGATACTCCCCTGTTATTCCCGAAATAAATCACCTATATTACGCAAAGCTGTTATTCACGAATACCTAAAGGTAGGAGTCAGCAGTCGTAGTTTGGGCCGAATGAGAGATCGTGGGCGATCGGTGTTTTTTCTGTTTTTCGACCAAAATACCGACCACCTACGGACGAGCTGGCAACGCATCACATTACATCCGCGAAACTGCATTTTATATGGTTTCTGCTTAATGCAATTTATACGACGCGGCTTTCAGCATAGCTTTTATAAATATACGAGAAAAAATACAATAATTCATTGTTGTTTGAATTCTACCACATGTAGCTGATATTTTGCAATAACTTTCGAATGTTTTTAGAAACAATCTTTCTTGGTTATTTTTTTTATTTTTCAATTGTTTATCTTTAGCATATGTTAGCAACAGCGCGCTTGTTGTCATCATAATAATTTCATAGCTTCAAATTTAGAAAATAGCACAACTTCTTCCTACAATTTTTTCCGGTATTTTATCTACCCAGGGCTTATTATTCTTATCCTGGTTTGACTCGTTACTAGTTTTCACTAAGGCGATTGCCATATGACCTTCGCAAGCCTAAGGGCGAACCAGTAACTCATTGGATATGAATAAATTATTTATCAAGAGTTAACGATTATTAACAGATTTTATGTGATAATAAGCGGGACCGACAGCTTAACGTGCTCTCCGAGACACGGTAACAAGACCCGCAAATGAAAACACCCAGACCAAAACATACGTTTATAGCAAACATCCGATCATTGAGGGTAAAGGTTGACTCGCTATAATTACGCCACAACGATGTCAAACAATACTATATAATAAAATATCATAACGTACACTACATGAGGGTATTGGGCTCACGTGTCACCACAAGCGCCGGGTCGCAACTGGCAGTGGCTGTCTTTAATTTTGATTCGTTAAACATTTTAATTTGGCTCCCTCGATTTTGTACACATGTATTTATTAAGTTAATAAATCATTTTACGTTGAGGTTTATTTTTAGTGTATCCAAACAAACTTCCGTCCATCAACACGATGTAATAAATCAACGATTCGTTGGGACGTTTGTTCGTAAGCGTAACTCTCTCAACGATCGGAATTTTAACGAAACTTGGCACAAACTATATTATACTATAAAGTGGGTTACCGAATTCCACCAAGAATTCTCTCGATAAATATATATAAAAGAGGCAGCCTGATCAATCAAGGTTAACTTGCACCACAAAGACAATGCCAAGTTCATGCGACTACTACTATAAATTGTTAATGAATCTACCCCGAAATTGGCAAGCTCTGTGACCTGTCATGTCAAGTTTATTAAGCTCTTAGACTAACCCAAGGTTTCGCAGCTTGGTGATAAAGAATCTTAAGGCCTATAAAAATTACGAAATAAAATCGACCGCAAAAATAAGCTGGTAATTTCATAGTAATTATTAAAAGTAATATGAAAAACAAAGATATGGGATATAAGATATGGGAAACTTATATTGCTCTAAAATTTGTAAACCTCAGAGTCATTTGATGTTCTACAAGCTCAAATTTTTCCAGAATTTTAAATCCCATAGTTCAAACGTTAGAAGACATGATTTTACTAGTTACTTTAGGAGCTAATATCTCATCTATTTTTTTTTATTTTTTTTTATGTTAGAAGTTGGCAAACAAGCATACGGCCCACCTGATGGTAAGTGGCTGCCGCAGCCTATGAGCGCTTGCAGCACCATTAGTAGGTGCCACTCACGCGTTGCCAACCTCGAGATATTAGTTCTTAAATCTCGTTCGCCCAGTAATTTCACTAGCGTACAATGCCCTTCAAACCGGAACACAGTAGTGCCTAAACACCACTATTTGGCGGCAGAATATTGGACACTGCGGTGGTACCTACCTAGCCGGCCTCTTGCAACAAAAGACCTACCACCGGTGAAATACTACTGACTTAATGAAAGAAGTCAAAATCTTGGTATCATTTTGAAAGACCTAAAGATACTCACACGCTACCATACCTTGAATTTTTTTTTTCAACCTTCAGTTACAAGTATGGACTGCTACCCTTAATTTTTATATAATTTAGGATTTCATCATAAAACCTTTTAGCAGTTCATAGAACACACCTATTTAGTAAATTTCGTATAGATAGAGCCATGTATATAATATAATGGTCTCCGAGTAAAATGACGGTGACATACGGAAGGACAGACGGACATGACGAAACTATAAGGGTTCCATTTTTGCCATTAGGCTAGGGAACCTTAAAAATTGGATAATATTTACCCCCTTATGAAAAATAGCATCAGAATATTTTATATTTATATATTCACACACACGCACAGCCGGTTGCCATGGCAACAAAGGATATGACTTGACTGTTTCAGACACAACAATTATCATCATATTTCAACTAAATAACACAGAAACTTAACAAATCATCCTGTCCTTGTCATTGTATGTGATTCCGAATCCCTGACACGGGATATAACTATCCAAATGGGCATTCAGTGTGAAGGGTTCAAAAACAATAAAACCAAAACTCATCATCATCATCATCATCATCATAATCATCCTAGCATAAATCCTGGTGGTCTTTGGAATGTTCGCTTCGAAGTCCAGGGTCCGCTTTCCTCCATTTACGCCTCCACTTCGCGCGGTCTTCGGCATTCCTCATAGAAAGACCATTCTCACAAAATCAAACTCAACGATTATAAAATATACCCTCTCTCATACATTCGTCATATTATTTTCGATATTCAGTGGAACAGTAAAATGGTTTTCGCGTCTAATTAAGGCGTCAATAAAAAGACTTGCCAACAACTCTGTTTACAGCCGAACAGCAAGGAAGCTTGTTTTTCCATCCGCATCTGGCTATTGCAAATCGTAATAACTGAGTCTACTCAATTTAATAGTTTGATCTCCAATGACATTTTCGGTGCTAAATAACTAATCCTTTCAAAGATTTATTTTTAATTTCTATTAAACTTATTTTTGTTTTTTTGTTGAAGTATATGACGTTCCAAGGCAATACATTTCTGTTACCTCTATACATTATTATGAGAAAGCATAGCTTTCTTTTATATACCTGCCATCTGTATGTATTCACTGGTGGTAGGTCTTTTGTTGCAAGAGGCCGGCTAGGTAGGTACCACCGCAGTGTCCAATACTCTGCCGCCAAATAGTACTGTTTAGGCACTACTGTGTTCCGGTTTGAAGGACATTGTACGCTAGTGAAATTACTGGGCGAACGAGATTTAATAACTAATATCTCGAGGTTGGCAACGCGTGAGTGGCACCTACTAATGGTGCTGCAAGCGCTCATAGGCTGCGGTAGCCACTTACCATCAGGTGGGCCGTATGCTTGTTTGTCAACTTCTAACATAAAAAAAAAAAAAAATGAAAATAGAATTAAGTGAGGCAGACACAGAGCAGACAAACGCACAACAACGTTTCATCGACGAGGACGAGATCGCCTGTTTCGCAGTGGTACAATGCACTCGGTGCGCTGCCTTCGTTCCCGATGACGTTCTTAGCCGTGGCCTTGCAGGAGGCGCCATCTTTTTTTTGAATGTGAATTGCTGGTGACCCTGCTGGCCTTGACAGCGTCACGTGGGGGAGCCGGGTAGTGAGTCCCAGACGAAAATGGAGGCGCCATAAGTACGGAATCAATTGTGAGTCTCAGTGAGAGCTATCCAACATCTGGGTCTCAGTACTGAGCCCCCGGCCCTGTTAGGCTGTCAAGGCCAATAGAACTAACACTATTTACTTATATATAATTACTCTTTTATATATGTATCTACAGCGTCGCGAGGCAGAAGTAAAATAACGTAACATAAAGAATTATACATGATTTTTTATGCAATAGATCGCTTAGGTAAGTACCCTCTTAGTGTACTCATATGTACTCATTGTATCGCAAAGCAGTACACTGTGTTTCGGTTTGAAGGTCACTGTAGCTAATGAAACCACTGGACAAAGGGTATTTAAGAACTAATGTCTCGAGGTTGGCAACGCGTCTGTGACACCAACAAATGTATGGTGTTGCGAGGCTACGATAACCGCTTACCATCAGGCGGGTCGTATGCTTGCTTGCCAACTTATTCAAATACAAAAGAAGAACAAGATGCTCATACGTAAGGTAAATATTAATTGTGTCTTCTATAAATATAAGTCGTGAGTTAATATGAGCTAATGCTTGCACCTGTTGCTTCTAAATTGGTTCACAATTGTAGCGAGCATGCTCCGAACACTAATTTTTGTTTTGTCGAAATAAAATTCCCGCCCGGGAAACGGTTTTACTAATTTCTTATCTAGCATAATTGAGACGCACATAGCTGAGTGCGCTAACTGATCCGTAAACGATCGGTAGGTTAAGCAACTTTAGGCCCGGTCAGTCACTAGATGGGTGATCGCATAGTAGTATTTCAACTGAGCGTCTCCGTGCTTCGGAAGGCGTAAAAAGTCAGTCCCGGCTGTTGACAATCTGACAACAGTCCATAAGTCAAGTCAGAGGCCTACGGGCGACCTGAACAGCTCTGACACTAAGTTGGCCACTAACCATTTGATAAAAAGATTTGAAATAATTTGATTTTTTAAAGCCGGAAAGCAAATGTTACTAACAGGAAACTTGTAAAATGTACGCTAATTCCGTTTGACACCCAAACTTGCTATTTGTGTCATTGATTGCGTAAAAAAATGTTTAGCCATATCATGTATATCTTATGCTCTGAATTCCACTTTTTAGTATATTATTTCTTCCTACAAACAACTTTGTAAAGCTATTTAGGTTAAAATTCTCGCGTTATGCTATTTTAATTTAAAAAGAATTGAAAAACAAATTATATGTAGGCATCATATCGGTATGAAATACCCTCATTAACTCTTGCAGATATTCTTGAGAACTCGTTGAAACCTCTAACCATCGACGTCGGGGTGAAGCCTGCAGTATTATATACAAAGAAACCTCGATAATTGTTAAAAATTGCTTATTACTTACGAAACATGTATCACCCACTGCCCTGCCGCTAGATTTCTCTTACCCAAGCTGTCAGTACTACATACGCATAAACATTTCTGTTAAGTTTTCACATTTCATTGCTACGTGGGCTTGTTCCACTCTGGATATTGAAGAACTTATACAGCAATGGTATAGATGACGCTAATGCATTGTCGCACCGCTCGTGACTCATAAGTCATATTTGCAGCGACAAAGCTTCACAGGTATACCTTATTATTAATATTTCTATTAGCATTAGTATAATTTATTTATACTAGTAGCATAAGTGTTTTTATGTCATGACGCACACAAGCATATGGTCCGCCTTATGGTAAGCAGTGACCGCAGCCTAAGAACGCTTGCGATACTTGAAGTATTACATTCTCGTTGGTTACCGAAGAGGTAGAAGAGAAAGGAAGGGACAAGAAGGAAAAAATTAATAGAACAGAGAGGGTGGGGGACTGGACCTCTAAGAATCTCACTCATCGTTCGAAACTCAAGAGTAGATTGTACTATTACAGTGCTAGTACGCATTTTACGCTGATTTTCTGTGACGCTAAAACAAATCTTACAGTTTAAGTTTAAGCTTCAAGTTTATAGTTAGTAAGAAAACCAATTACATATATATTTTTACATTGTATAAAAGGTTTTTTTTTAATGTGAGAGTCGGCAAACCGGAGTTTCGCCTGATTTCGATGAACATGCAGGGTCCCAGAGGGCAGGCTGATACGACCTTTAAGATGCAACTGATAATTACGCTAACTAATAACGAAACGCGGCTGATGAGCAGTCACTTCACGAGTTTTTCACCAACGTACGCTGGTAGATAACAACGCTGACATGCCCTATAACTGGAAAAGAACTACCGCATTAAAAATCGTTACCCACACGTGCAAAGCTGCGGGTAAAAGCGAAATCTCATATTAAAATCACTGTAAACACCACCTATGCACACATTAAAACAACATTTTTTTTTGGAATCTACTGGAATTGTTTCCTCTAAGATTACATTCTTCAGAATTGGAACACTGCCCCTCCAGCTTGGCATTAGTTCAAGTAGTTGTGCGTTGTTACACCGTGATCCTCTAAAACTAAATTTATTATATTGTTTATTCTCGGATACTTCGTTCTTTATCATTCATCTTTATCCTTTATAATTTTTACTTGTGATTAAAATCCTTCACAGTTGCTTATTAAAATTGAAGCAAAACTGCATTAGAATCGACAGAAATTTGAATAGTTATATCTGTCTAGTAAGGCCATAATATATACATACAGAATCTACAAATTTTTTATATACTTATACGACTTTAAAACTAAAAATTCAGTGCTAGGTAAAATATCGACATACCTATCACAGGTGGCCATCGAAACTACACAATAATAATAAATATCACACGGCCTGCGGGCTTAGACCATTTAACATCACTACATAGTATAAAACAAAGTCGCTTTCTCTGTCCCTATATCTCTGTGTATGCTTAAATCTTTATAACTACGCAACGGATTTTGATGCGGTTTTTTTAAAAGATAGATTGATCGAAGAGGAAGGTTTATATGTATAATAACATCCATTAAATAGTGGAGGAATACTGTTATTTTTGAGGTTTGTAATGTGATGTCGTAAACAATTACATTTTACGCGTGCGGGCCACGGGCAGTAATGAATAAATCAAAACAACTGGATCGATTTTAATCATTTTTTCAGCGAATGACATAGGCTATATATTTTATACCCGTGCGAAGCCGGAGCACGCCGCTAGTATTATACAAGCATATTGAAGTGTCTAATAGACAAGGCTTACTATCGAGTTGCTGATTTACTCCAATGAAATTTAAATGGTTTTTTTTGTTGTTTATATATATTATTATATATAATTCATTACTTTATAATCATGTTAATCTTTTTTATGGTAATAATCTTTCTTATTCTTTTAATATTGTTCTATGTACTGTAAATTCTCTCATTGTATCATTCATTCATTAATTTATAATTTATTATTATTTATATTATATTAATAATTTGATTAATTGTTATAATTGTTATTGTTAAAAATCTCATTACAATGGCCTCTCAACTGTCATAAAAATATTATATTTGTATGCCAATTTGTGGTTGCTGTGGCTGGAATTATTTCGTTATTATATAAATATAGTTATTATATAAATATAATTCGTTATTATATATAATTAATAGCTTGCACATAAATGATTTGATTTGATTTGCCTTACTATAATTCGTAACTTTAAAGTATAAAATACCATATAAAAAAACATTCAATTCAAGACTAAATAGCAATCGTCGTTGATACAATTACGATACATATTCGTAAATTGAGTAACATCAGGCGGTATGGCATTTCCTAGCCAAGTTTAGCACAGCAGTAACATCAGTTAAAACCACTTTAAAGTTATGAATTAACATAAAAAAAAATGAGTTATCAAGACCACATGCCGATATATTGCCGATATACACAATAATTATTGTTCGTAAAGCATATCTATTCAAAATTCTTTAATTTTTTCAACATCTATCCAAACTTAAAATTGAATGTGGTCAATATTTAGTCAATAAAAGATATAAATGAAAAAGGAAAAAACGCAAAACGGCTAATGACTAATATGAGATCTCATCTAAACAGAAAATGTAAAAAATTTAAGCCGCGACCCAGTTCTTTTACTACAAAACGTTGTAACATCTTATTTAAACCATTTACTTACATAATCAAATATTAAATTAATTAGCTGTTTAACAATAAGCTGAAAATTAAATTAACCAAAATTAAGGACCCCTGTGGGGGTTGAACCCACGACCTTCGTGTTCAATCTTCAACACGATGCTCCATCCAACTGAGCTAAAGGGCCCGGTTTTCCAAATTGTGAATTTTCCGTCTAAATCCGCGAAAATCTTACTGCGCATGCGTGACGCACACATCCGGAAACATCGGGACGGAAGGAAGTAAGTACGGTTTCATGTTGGGTCAGAGGTTTCACATCCCTCGTAGAGATGGCGTTATTATGTAACAAAATAATTTAAAAGACAAATGTGTAGCCTGTAGATTCTCTTTGTAATATTTCGATAAACTTTAAAAAGGGCACAACACTTTAAAAAATGCGGCAACACACTTTCATACCCAGTGGTGTTGCAGATGTTCATGGGCATCGGGCAAATGCACCTCCTGCCCGATGCGCCCTCTGAGATAAAAAAAGTTAACTGTGAAATGTCATTGGTACAAAGCTAATTTAACAAATTTTTTAATTACCTAACTTGAGGAACTTGTTTCCAAAAATTAAAATGTGTATAGGCATACAGCATATAAAAATAAAGAAAACTTTTATGCTTAGTGAGTTTTCAAACCAGCGGTCCTGGTTTTTTAAGAGTATACGGTTGTTTTGCTATACGCTTACACGCGCGCTGCATAGTGGTAAACGCGCGTACGTTTAGGTGTACGTGTACGCTGGTATAGACGACGTTGTGGTGCAGGTCGCGGGTTCGCTTCCCGCTCGGAGCAAATTTTTTCATTAATCACACAAGCATGTTTTCCGGTATGGGTGTGTTTGTCCATGAACCAGAACATAGTTCCAGAACCCCGACACAGCATATAACTATCGTAACGGGGGCCGTTGACTGTGTTGCGTTAATTATTATTATCCAAAAAATATTACGCTATTAAACGAGCTTATAAGCGCATCTACGCTAGTACGAGTAGCACGTCTGCTAAAAGGCGCGCTTATTACGGATCTGTACGCGCTTCAAAAAAGGAATTATACGCTTGTAGAAATAGCTGTTCTTATTCTTCGGAGAGACGGCCTTCTTCTTGTTATAGTGTCGTCTCCTATCGGAGGTTGGCAACCATTGGATGCTGCTGCTCGGTACAAGGATCGGGTACTTTTCCCGAACCATTGGCGTAAGTTTTTCAGCCAAGACGTTCTTCTACGGTCAGCTGGTCATCCGGACGGAGAGACGGCCGTTTGTTTCGAATTCGTAATGTGGTATTTGGAATAAAAACTGCGTAACTCTAAAATTCTTTATACATTGTTTTTTTTTTAAATATTAACAATGCATTTTTTAAGAAATTACTAATATTCCTAGCGTAGGTGGATATGAGAATTGCCCATTTGGGTCAAGATGGAACCCGCAACTCTTGCGATAACGGAGTGGAGTCGTCCCTATAACCGTTTTTTCAATTAATAAGATTGCCGGTAAAAGCTGGATGAGAGTAGCCGAGGAGCGTGCTCAGAGGCGTAAAGCTGGAGAGGCCTATGTACCGCCGTGGACCGAAAAAGAATGATGATGAATTAAGATTTTATGTTATCTATACTAATTAGACTTTAGCTACCTCATTAGGCAGTTATTTTATAAGAGTTATTTTATGTTTTATGTAGGCGAGAGGTCCAAAGCCAGAATCGCGTCACTAGTGCGAAATGGCCTCGGGGCTGGAGCTCTATGACATCACTATCTTAGCAATGCTATTTTTCGAGCTCGTATTTATTTATTGTATAAGAACGGTTAAAAAATTGTGAATGTTTTTAGAATGTTCTTCTCATTATTATTCTTTTATTTCCAGCCGGTGTACTGATGTTGCTTATCTAACGCCGGTATTTATTTAATGTTTTTTCGTGTGATGTAAAGGTTTTTTTTAAATAATAATAATAATAATATGCTTTATTTGTACACCGACACAGAAATTAAAAACAAAGAAAGTACAAACAAAAAAGTGGTAATACAAAAGGCGGTCTTATCGCTAAGGCAGCGATCTCTGCCAGACAACCTTTGGCTAGAGGACTTTAAAGAGAAGCGGTAAGGAGGTGTACTGTGGGACTAAGAGACTATATACTACATACAAAATTTTATTATAAATAAATAAAAAAAAAATACGGTTTGCATAAAAATTATAATTTCAAGACACCTTTTTTTCTTACCTCTTTGGTAGTAATACTAGACATAGTAAGCTACTTTACATATTTTACTCTGTAACTAATACATAAATATAAAACACACCAGGGGGTTACCATTAACTTTCAATAACAATTCTATTCAATTTTGACAGTAAATCGATTCAAATGTTATATGAGAATAACGCATAAATATATATGTCATGATACGAAATAACTATGTAAGTCAATTTTTAAAATGTTTTTGGTCGTCATTTCAATCGCAATAAGAGTTAATGGTAAGCCCCCTTTTATTTTATCTTTATGAACTTACTATAAGTAACAAATAAACAGTGCTTTTAATGAGTTTACTAGATACACAATAAATTGCACAGCACTTTAATTACTACGTTGGATTTCAACAATTCGTCCTTTTATTGTGGTACAAAAATGATTTTCTGCGTGAGGAAATATTAAAGCAACCATCGCACTACCATGAAGGTGACGCTTCGATAGCTTTTCAAATATTGTCGTTGTAATCCAACGAATTAAATAGCTCCTATAGCTGTAATTACACCAACGACTAACTAGCCACAGAGCCAACATATCCATAATTATAAATATACGTGTCTCGTATGGACACAATGAAAGGCCTTTTTAAAGTCTTGATATAATTTAATTGCTAATTTTGCAAGAACAATTTCTGGTACAACCGTCTACCCGACAAGCAAGATCGTGAGTAAAAAATATGAATATGTGACGTTATACTTTAGATTATAAAAGGCAAGAAAAACCACTACACAGTCTAAAGTCTTTGCTATTGAAGTTACACCAGGCGTAAACATCCTCCCCCCGTTGAAGGTCTGCAGCAGGAGATCTTCAAACATCTTGTTCTTCAAATGAAGGTAAGGGGCAGAGGCGAGTCAATGGTCGTCGCACATACCCCTTTGTACTGTTCACATCAGCGACTCGAGCTATATTGTCTGATCCAGTATATAGTTTCTCAACTCGACCGAGACGCCAGCATAATGGAGGGATATTGTCTTCTGAAAGTAAAACTAGATCACCAGGTTTTAGATTAGATGTGTTGATCTTCCATTTAGTTCGATGTTGCAGCTCTGCTACATATTCTTTCTGCCAGCGAAGCCAGAAATGCTGACGCATTTGTACAAGACGAGAGTAGCGTAGCAACTTATTTGGGTTGTAGTCGGTGACTGGTGGCGCTCGTAAAGCAGTCAAAGATCGGCCGATTAAAAAGTGCCCAGGGGTGAGGGCTGAGAAGTCGTCGGGAGAAGGTGAGAGAGGACACATAGGGCGGCTATTAAGGATGGCCTCCACTTGAGCAAATAAAGTAGTCAACTCCTCAAACGTTAAGTGACTGTTGCCTATTACACGCTTAATATGGTGCTTCGCGGACTTTATGCCGGCCTCCCATATCCCACCGAAATGAGGAGCGTAAGATGGAGAAAAAACGAATTTGACACCTTCCTCACTTGCAAAGTCAGATAGGGAGTTTTTAGTTGCCTTGATGAAGTCACCAAATTCTTTGGCCGCAGCAACGAAATTGCGTCCGTTGTCACAAAATACTTCCGATGGCTTACCGCGGCGAGCAACAAAACGGCGAAAAGTCATAATGAAGGCATCTTTTGTAAGATCACTAGTGGCTTCTAAATGAATGCATTTGTATCTTAAGCACACGAACAAGCAAAGATAACATTTAATTACCTTTGAGCCGCGTCCCTTGCGATTTATTATATAAAATGGGCCAGCAAAGTCTATACCCACGGTATTGAATGGAAAATCTACAGTGACTCGTTGCTTAGGTAGATTTCCCATCATGGGGTGTATCGTTTTACCTTGATGACGCCTGCATACTACACAATTAAATACCGTACGGCGCGCAAGATGCCTACCATTTATAGGCCATATGGTTTCACGAACTAGCGATAGTAGCAGTTGGGGACCGGCATGCAAATGACGTTTGTGCATATATTCAAAAAATAGGCGAGTGAAATGATTACATGAATGTAGAAGGACAGGGTGTTTCTTGTCGTAATTGTAATTGGATGCGTCGATACGACCACCGACACGAATCACCTTGCCTTTAGTATCAAAAAACGGACTTAATGATAATATATTAGACTTAGAACTTAATGATTTACCCTTTGAAAGTAAATCATATTCGATAGGAAATGTTTGTTTTTGAGATATAGCACATAGATGTAGAAAAGCATTATTTAATTCATCGATGGTTAAAATTGATAATTGTTTGGTTTTAGTTTTCTTAACGTTGTTGACAAATCTTAAAACATATGCAAATGACCTCTTTAGTTTGATAAAATTAGAATAATTTAAGAAATTAATAAATGCTTCAGAATTAATTGTAGCAATATTAGATTTAAGCTCCGGAAGCTCAATATTTATTCCTGTATTTAACACAGGCCATTCGGATTCAGGAAGCAATAGAAAATTGGGACCAGACCACCACAAATCCATACGCTCAATTTGATCTGGGTACACACCCCTCGATATCAAATCGGCTGGATTCAAAGAAGTTGGCACATAACGCCATGAACTAGAATTAGTCAAGTCGCATATCTCTGCAACTCTGTTAGCGACAAATGTTTTTAAGTTACGACAATTAGACTTCAACCACCCTAAAACCACGCTTGAGTCGCACCAATGATAAAATTGAACTGATTTATTACGTAAAGAATCTAATACAGTGCTGCACAGTCTGGCGGCAAGTAATGCTGCGCAGAGTTCAAGCCGAGGGATGGTTGTAGCTTTTATAGGTGCTACCTTGGATTTCGCACAAAGTAATTTTATAGTGACGTTTCTATCAACATCTATGCTTCTCACGTAGACACAGGCACCATAAGCACTTTGCGAAGCATCGCTAAAAGAATGTAATTCAATAAGAACGGGATCATTACATAAAACTAGTCTAGGTATTTGTAAAGCGAGAATGGATGGTAGTGTAGTAACAAATTTATTCCATGAAATTGAAATATCTTGGGCAACAGGTTCATCCCAACCAAGATTTTGTAACCATAGTTGCTGCATTAACATCTTGGGCAAAATGATACATGGACTCAACAGTCCCATGGGATCGAAAATTTTAAATGAAGTGGATAAAATATATCTTTTAGTTAAAATGCTATTTTCTAGAGGTATTTTAAATGTAAAATGTATATGGTCTGAATTTGGATTCCAGCCCATGCCAAGGGTGCTGGAAGACTCGCTAGTAATTAGTTTATCAGTATTATCTGCTTTAGAAAAATTAAAGAGAGAAGGTAAGTTGGTTTTAAACTTTCGCAGGTTAAAACAACCCCTTTTCAAAGCTGCTATTAATGATTCATATATGTAAAATAATTCTTGTTCTGAATCACAACCCGTATAGACGTCATCGACATAGAAATCGTGCTGTATAATATTTTTGATTAATTGGTCATCGCACTCCTCACCTAGCTGCCAAAGGCATCTCGTGCTCAAGTAACTGGAACTTGCAAGTCCGTAAGTTACAGTACTTAGCTTTAGCGTTTTGATAGGCATGGACTCATCTTCTCTCCACAAAATCAACTGAAGATTTTGATCTTCGTCACGTACCCGCACTTGGCGGTACATTTTTTCGACATCACCAGTGAGCACCCATTTGTACTGACGAGATCTGATCAGTATGGAGAAAAGAGAATCCTGCATATTTGGGCCTATCATGAGGATATCATTGATGGAAAAACCAGATGTGGTAGGAGCGGACCCGTCAAAGACGACACGAATTTTCGTAGTCTCACTGCTGT
The DNA here is from genome assembly GCA_023373885.1 of Hestina assimilis. NCBI lineage: Eukaryota > Metazoa > Arthropoda > Insecta > Lepidoptera > Nymphalidae > Hestina > Hestina assimilis. The sequence continues at coordinate 13,012,218 of CM041759.1, forward strand.
CTTTAAAGACAGCGTGGTGACACAAGAAATAAGAAGGGATAGGTTTAATGATGGGTGACTCAGAAAGATGATTTAAATTAGTATATTCACGAAGGAAATCTATGTATTGTAATTTAACATTGGGCTGCTTATGAAAACGCCTTTCTAAAGTAAGCAGTCGTTTCTTAGCGATATTATAGGACTCACCCAAACAATCTGGTGAGTCTTTCAGGGGTAGTCTAACACAAAACCTGCCTGAAGGTAGCCGAGTGGTGTGGGTTTTAAAATGGTTTTCACACTCTTGCTCGCTTTCGCTAAAGGAAACCCTTGTCGGAAGTTCTTCTAACTCCCAGAACTTAGCAATTTGTTTATTTAAGTTTAAATGAGAATCATGGTCAGTAATGGCATGATGACATTGAATATTAGAAGGTTGCTTAAATGTTGCATACATAGGACCAGCTATGAGCCAACCAAACTGGGAGCTTCTTAATTTAGGAAGTTTAGGGCCAAGATTATATTGTTCACAGCCAAGAACATCCCAGAATATGTCTGCACCGAGCAGAATATCGATTGCTGCCGGCTTATGAAAATTAGGATCAGCTAGCTTAAAGTCTTTTAATAATGAACTATATTGATTTATATCAACGTATGATTTTGGTAGCTTACCTGTCAGGTCATGAAGTACTAGACAGTTAGCGGTGATGCTGAAATCTGTTTGTAGTGAAATTAGCTTAGCAAAGCAGCTTTCAGTCACCTGATTATTAGAATCATTTCCGATTCCTACTATATTTATTTTATTTATTGTATTCGTGTTCAACCCTAGTCTTGTTTGAAGAGATTTTGTGATAAAAGAAGACTGACTACCACAATCTAGGAGAGCACGAACCCTTTCAGTCTTATTTGTTTCCGGGTTACGGATTTCAATAATAGCGGTTGATAAAATTACTGAATTGCAATGTTGTTTTGAAAAATTGGATATGGATTCTTGAAGAGGGGTATCATTTGTTACGGAGAGAGTGGCAGGAATATGGAGTAAGCTATTGTGCCTTCGCTTACATTCACGGCACGGTCCCAACCGACAATCGCGAACGGAATGACCCTGACGTAGGCAGTTGACACATAATTTCAATCTTGTAACTTCAGATTTTCTATCTTCTACACTTTTGGCCTTAAAAACTGAGCAATCATAGATTCTGTGTTCTCCGTTACAAATGATACACTTTACTGAATTCGGGACTGTACTAACGCGAGAAGAACAAGCAAATGATTTGGTTTGTAAGCGATTAGGTTTTATTGTTTGAATTGCATGTGTAGATTTAGTTTGAGTATCAGATTTGTTTCGATTTAATGTTTCTAACACGTCAGCACGATTAATTAAAAATTTATGAAATTGTTTTAAATCAGGAATGCCTTCCAAACCATTGCGATATTCTTCCCACTTCGCTAACGTCCGGCTATCAAGCTTAGTGCACATAATATGAATAATTAATATGTCCCATTGGTCAGTGGGTTGATCTAAACTAGATAAGGCACGTAAGTTTTTCGTAACATGATCAACCAGGAACCTTAATGATCGTTCAGACTCGCGAGCAAAAGTATTCACATTAAGTAAAGAATTTAAATGATAATTGATTAATTGACGTTTATTATCATATCGGTCGCATAGTAATGACCAGGCTGTCTCATAGTTAGCACTAGACACCTCTAAGTTGGATATTATTCTTGCGGCATCTCCCTCTAAATAGGTACTAAGATAATGAAATTTATGGATTGGCAAGATGCGTTCATTATTATGTATCAATGATAGATAAGTATCGCGGAACTCAAGCCATCGAAAGTAGGTGCCATCGAATTTAGCAATCTGGATTTGAGGTAATTTAAAACTTAATTCTTTATGATTGGTACAACATTGAGACGATATGTAAGAGATATTAAGGTCTTTGTTTACTTCTTCGGATCTTAAGGTTAAGTTATTTTTCTGTACTATACTCTGAGCGAAAGCTATGTTAACAATAAACAACTGCTCAATGTCATCCCTCTCGTCAATCTCAACTGACAAATTACCTGAGTTTAAAACTTCTATTTGACCCTGCAAGTCATCGAATTTTTGAGATAAGGTTTCAAATTTACTTAATTTCAAGTTTAATTCAGCTAACTCAATATGATTTAACGTTGGTTTTGAAGACATAAAAGATAAATAGTTTTTAAATTTAGTAATTCGACCCTCAATAGAACTGCGCTTTATAATAAGGGCTTGCAACGTCGCTGAATTATCACCTTTAGATTCGCTTCCATCACTCGTATCTTTAGTCATTATTGTTAAGTTTAACGTAACAAAGTAAAATAAAAAATAAAGAAGTATAAAATATCTAATTACTGAGCGATGAAAGTGAAATATGTAATTAAAGAAAAATAAAAAATTCTCACGCTCCTCAAATAGGTAGAATTGGCAAGCAGCGTCGGGTTGAACCGCTTGTTGTGCTCACCTCGCGTAGGTAAAGATAACGGTTGTTTGTTATCAATGCACCGCGCGCCGCTCGGCGATCCTGGAAGCGTTCGGCAAACGTTGCGTTTATATCGTGCAAATAACTGTTGTTTTATTTATGATGTATATGGATATAAAAGTTACTTTGGAAACAACAGTATAATTAGGAACTATTTTGTGAAATTTAAGTAAAAGGTATATATCAAGAAAAGGTCTTTTACCTAATTATATAGGCAAAACATATAATACGTGATGATATAATTACTATAACAACAATGAAATAACTTTATGAATTCGAGATTTTAATAAGTAACAGCTGTTTTACAAATATAATTACGTGTAGGTACTTATTAAAATGATGTTGATTTTAAAATAGATAAAAAGGCTGATTTTACGTAATAACTTGGAAAATAAACAATTAATTGGGTATATTATACCTTATTCTCTCAAGTGAAGTAGTATGTGGTACGAAATAAGGGAATTATAGGATAAAGTAAAAAAAGGAAGGGCACTTAGCTGCAATGGCCTGGCTGCGGAGTGGCTTTGCTTGATAAAATATGGTTTCTCGTCACTGTCCGGCTTGGCTGCATTGGCTGGTACTCAATCCTCAATGGATTAAATGTTGGAGATGGAACTCGTAGAAATTTCGGCGAAAAATATCTGACCGGCGATATTGACGATGAGGTTATAGTTCGTAATAATCTTATTCTTCGTTATTTTTGTATAATTCTTGCACGTACTGTCGCGGTCGCCACTTTATGTCTCGTATGGACACAATGAAAGGCCTTTTTAAAGTCTTGATATAATTTAATTGCTAATTTTGCAAGAACAATTTCTGGTACAACCGTCTACCCGACAAGCAAGATCGTGAGTAAAAAATATGAATATGTGACGTTATACTTTAGATTATAAAAGGCAAGAAAAAACACTACACAGTCTAAAGTCTTTGCTATTGAAGTTACACCAGGCGTAAACAATACGTTAAAAAAATGTTTTAATAAGAAATACGATAGAAAAAATCTGTAAAAAATACATAATGTAGACTAATATAATAATATTTTCATAGCAACAATAATTTTGTTTAACGCCGAAAAGTAATAAACAGAGACTCTCTTTTTCATGGCTGGGTCTCAGTACCCCACCCAGTGACGCTGTCAGGGCCAGTAGGGCCAACAGCAATACACATTCAAAAAAATAGTTTTTGTGTCCATTAATGCAGCTTCTCGAATTATACTATTCAATCATTTTGGAAAAATGAACGCAGCCATATGAGAGGCTGAATTCGTGCAAATGCCAAATTTCTATCACGCCGATGTTACAAGCTATTTTAAAGTAATTTTTGTTTGAGCAAATTACCAATCAATAAAAACCATTACGTACTATCAGGGTGACGCTGTCAAGGCCAATAGGAATAACAGCAATACAAAAAAACTTAAAAAAACAAAAAAATGTTAAAAAAATATTTTTGATTCTGGCAATTTTAAAAATTATTTAAAAGACCGACTGACATGTACTTTTATTATATAAATAAAAGATATTATTTGACAACAACTCTGGACTCGCCAAATAAATGTTATATTTAAAAATAGTGTATGAATTAGTCAACCATTACTTAGTAATAAGCCAAGTAGTCATACAAAATATAAAGACGCATTAGTCAAGCGTTAAGAACGGTCCAGAAATAGTATTCAAAAGATTATTTATAACGTAATTCTCGTTTAGCCCTGTTCCGAATCAGCACAGACTCATGGGACCAGAATTTTGCCCATGTTAGGGCATCTTAATTTACGCCCTCGAGGAAGGGGGTGGCAAAATGACTATTCTCTCAAATAGTTATTGTTTAAATAGTTCAAAATGTATTATATTCTTAAATTTTGGAGTATTTAATAAGGTCTAGGGTTACATCCATAGGGTAGGGTAGGGCTACACCCATAGGCACACTTCTTATCGAGTGGTTACTGGCCAAGCTAGTGTCAGAGTTGTTCAGGTCGGCCATATAGGCGTTTGACTTTTCTACTATTATCAAATTGATTAACGCCGGCTTTCAAGTGCCCTCCGAAGCACTGAGATACTCAGTTTATATTGCACCATGTTGCCTATCTATTGAACGATCACACTTAAAGTTGCTGAACCCTATCATTTACTGATCAGGCTATGAGTGTAACACTAGGTAATATTATAATAATATTATCTTGAACTCATCCATTCCGAAAAAATTCAGCCCTACTTTTTTACTAAATTTTACTAAATTATTGAAAAATTACTCGTATAAGGAACCAGAGGGAGGGGTTTTAGGTTTTATTAACATCTAAATATCCAAAAATCATCATTTAATTTATGTATTTTTCTTTGTTTCCACAATATTTTTGAGTCGAAATTATGCTTCAATATCACTTTATCTTGTACAAATAATTCCCTATACAGTTGGAGTTTCGGAATACAAAATGTTTATAAATACTGTTAAGCAAAAACACAACGACCTGTCAAAATTTTAAGTCACTTTTTGAGTTTTTATATTTTAAACAAACGAGCATTTAATAAATTGTCTTCACATAAATTAATAAATTGTCGCCGAATTAGCGCGCGGAATGAAATTCGTTACTCGACTTTTGATAAACGAAAACGAAAATCAGACCTGCGGGAGTACCATTAACTCTTAATGCGATTCAAATGTCGCCCAATATATATTATGACATATATATTTATACATCATGCTCATTTAAGATCTGAATGTCAGTATTGATTTTGAATCGCTATAAGAGTTAATGTTAAGCCTCCTGGTCACGCGTGGCATTATAGGTTTAGTCGTTTTGTTATAAAACAATGTATTCGGTACATTTACTCACACGAAATTCTTAGCAGTGCAGCGATAATATATCAAATTATATCGCTCAAACTCTCACAGTAATCAGGTCAACTGCGCTCTAAACTAAGATGCTGCTCGAGGAAATTTTATTATTATTAGATATTTGCTATTTTTTAGTTGCTGACTTCAAAATTTCTTTTAGGGTTGCGCAGCCAAGATCCTGTCCACATTTTCGTTAATCCAATTAAACAATCTTTTTAGTACCCTTACAGAATGTATATTTAAATCTTTATTGACAACAGAATTGTATGTATATTATGTGTTTCAATTTTCGATCTATTACGTTTCGTGCTGTACGAGTACGCCCGCTGACAGACGGACGGAGAGCGGAGCCTTAGCAATGGGGTTCCGTTGGCACACTTTGGATAAGGATCCCTAAAAAAAGAAACCAAGTTATTATATAAGAATGTACCATTTCGTTTGGTAATTATAGATTTAAAATATACTTTACGAAATAATTTAACGTCTTGCTTTTATTATATAATGTAAACATTTTAATATGTAAATTATAAATAAAGTGTTGGTGGTGAATTTAAACAGCTCTCCCGTTACTCGAAATATTTATTTTATTTTCGTCCAAACGTTCTTTCAGTGCCCGCTTTTAGCAATTGCGTATACACTTAATTTTAACAACAGTTCTTACTGGTTACGTTATTTTTACATAAGCCGAATAACTTTGCTTTTATAAACGAATGTATAATATAATCAAAAACTATTACAATTAAGTACAGACGATAGACTTTCAGGCGCGGGGTCGTGACGACCTCATCGCCCGCTGTTGGTATAATTTCTGTCGCAGCAGAGATTATTTCACCAGTGCCATCAGTCACACTGATGGTAGGTCTTGCTGCAAGGGCCTACCTAGATAGGTACCACCGCAGTGTTAAATATTCTGCCGCAAAGCAGTAATGTATTTGGCGTTACTGTGTTGCGGTTTGAAGGGCACTGTAGGCTAGTGAGATTACTGGGCAAAGGAGATTTAAGAACCAATGTCTCGAGGTTTGCAATGCGTGCGTGGCATCTACTAGTGGTGTAACAAGCGCTCATAGGCTACGGCAACCGTTTACCATCAGGTGGATCGTACGCTTTCTTGCCAACTTAGTAACATAAATAAAGACAAAATCACTAATATACGTTATAATACATAAGAAAACCCCTCTTACTCCTAACATCAATCCCGGTATTTACCCAGGATCTACTTATTACCTTATAAGTCTTATCCGGATTTGATAGGTTACTAAATTTTACAAAGAGAGTAAAAGAAAATTACGTAAATAACGATTATCATAAGATGTTATGATACCAACTAGGAACAAAACCTTAACATGCTCTCTGACGCAGGATGAGGAGACAAGGATATATTTTGTTACATCAAAACAAATATCTACTGTGTGCGGGAATCAACCGTCAACTCAACAGCGATCGCCATGACAGAAAACCCCAATAAAATATATTCTCGTGATTTTAAAACTTTTGCAATAATTTTAATAAATTAATTATGATTTAAAACGAAATTACAAATAATACTAGCAACTTTCATTCTAAAAATATCTTTACTTAATCAGGTCACAGTTATTATAAATTATCTTAAAACTCTTTGTTTTAAAAATACATCTTACGAAATCTATGCAAATGTTATGTTAATAAAATGTACGTCCATCTTATCATTACCATACAGCAGGGCTTCTCAAAGTGAAGATGCATCTCAATAGCTATTAAATTTTGCAAAGATTCCATTATAAAATTTAAATAAGTAAAACAATAATAGTACATTATGCACAATATGAAAAGTAAGATATTCTCACCCGAGGATTATTGTCACCGGAGCTGAAGGCGAGGGTAAAAATATAGCCCATCGCGGGTGGCAATGTCCTACTATTCTCCCGTGGTGCGTATACGATTTTGTTCTTACGATGAGAAGTTCGCTTTTAGTCCCTGGTAAGAAGAGTAAACATACGGTTGCTAGGTTACTGGAACGTAAAGTGAGTTAATTAGTTGACTCTTGCCGAGAGAGAATCGGGCACTTTTCTCCCTCGTACCAGGGACTAAAAGCGAACTTTTCATCAAGGTAAAAAACAATATTTTCACATAACATACTACACTAGGTTTTTGCAATTTTTTAGTACAGAAAGATGATTATTACATATTTAAGATATAAAAAATTCTTTATCCCAATTACGTTTAAAACGGCGTCAAAAATTGGAAAAGTATGAAATGTGAACCTTAAAAGATAAATTAAAAAAAAATCTATTAATTTACCAAGTTCGTTATCATGTCTGAACTAGTAGGCGTTTCTAGTGAAAAACTGAATGATACTGCGAATGTCAGGTTGGATACTTACGAAGGACATGGAGGTATGCAGTTTTAAACTTTGGAAAACCGTGATAAATAATCATCGCACTCTCATTTACAACTCTGCTTTCTATTCAGCTGTCTACGTTTATGATTTCTAGTCTAACTTATTCATATACCTTTATAAGGAAATTTCATTTAAAATTTTAATTTCTCTTCAATTAAACATAACAAATCTCTTGGCTACTTTGCATTGACAATTTTAAGTGATAATTTTAAATACGAAGAAATATCTTCCATTTATCGCCAACGGTGAAGGGAACAGACCTGGCAAAAGAAGAACATGTCTTGTTCCTATCATTTTTCCCGGTCTTTACCCAGTCTGGTTATACTCTTATCATGATATGACGAGTTACCTTCACAACCTTAAGGACCTTTATAAATAAATTTCACTGGAAAATAGGTAAATCGGTGCTAAGTAAAATATCGGCACACAGGGCCCCAACTTCTGAAGAAAATAATCTATAGAAAATACTTTTTTTTGCTCTTTTGTTTCGAAGTCAGTATGTTTTTTTTTCTAAAAATAAAATGGTTTTCTTATGGTTGCCATTGTCATGTACCCACACGGGAAGCACCAGCTTTCAAATAAAAAAAAGATTCATCAAAATCGGTTCACCCAGTGGAAAGTGTGTCCAATATTCTACCGCCAAATAGTAGTGCTTAGGCACTACTGTGTTCCGGTTTGAAGGGCATTGTACGCTAGTGAAATTACTGGGCGAACGAGATTTAAGAACTAATATCTCGAGGTTGGCAACGCGCGAGTGGCACCTACTCATGGTGCTGCAAGCGCTCATAGGCTACGCAACCACTTACCATCAGGTGGGCCGTATGCTTGTTCTAACATAAAAAAAAAAAAAAAAAAGTTCTGAAGAAACAAAGACAATAGAAAAGTAATAAAAAAACATTCACACGAAATGAGAACCTGATCCTCTTTTTGAAGTCGGTTACGTATAAAATTCAATCACGTAAGTGTATTTTATTGAGTAAATGAAATGTTTATAACCACCACTTATCGTTACCACGGTTCATAAAATATGAATACCTTTCCCGGAATAATTCAATGTTTTATAATTTAATATTATTTTTATGTTACTAAGTTGGCAAGCAAGCATACGGCTCACCTGGTTGTAAGCGGTTGCCATAGCCTATTAGTGCTTGCAACACCATTAGTAGGTGTCACTCATGCGTTTACGGCAGAATATTGCATGTCTGCCAACTTTTAATATAAAAAAAAACCATACGCGAACGGACTCGCGGGCACCGCTAGTTTTATAATAAAACAATAAAGATATGATTACTCCTTTCACGAAACCGCTACGCACGTAACCACGTGACAGATTAACAATTTCAGTGAAGTAATTTGAACGCTCGAACCTCGATGTTTTTGACGACGTTATTGCGCGGCGGTACCGAACCTTAAGCGCCATAAGTCGCGTATCCGGTTCCCTCTCGGAGTAGATGTTTGTATTGACCTCACAGGCACGTTTTCCTGTCTGGGTGTGTTTGTCTTAGTCATTGTGTATGTTTCCGGACCCCCAACACAGGATGTAACTATCCTAATGGGGACCGTTGAGTGTGTAGCGTTTATTTATTTATTTAATATCTCGAGGTTGGAAACGCGTGAGTGGCACCTACTAATGGTATTGTAAACGCTCATAGGCTACGGCAACCGTTTATCATCAGGTGGGCCGTATGCTTGTTTGCCAACTTGTAACATACAAAAAAAACATCAGCTCTTTGGGTAAGGATTAAATTTTGATTCACGGGTTCCTGCGTGCGGTGTACAAAGTCACCTTGCAGTATTCCCGGGGCTGGCGCGACTCCAGCGCGATGTAGGTCGCGCTTACACATCTATACGGTTTTAAACCAATATCATAAGGAATTTTTTTACAGCTCGCAATTTTGCGTAATTGTCTCATTAGTCACATTTCTGACTGTAGTCTAATTCTGTCTTCATGCGAAGAATCGTGCTCTTTCTAGATTATTTGTATCTTTGTGTATTTAGTTCATTATGGAGTTAACAGATTATAGAATTAGTGACTTAAATATTTTAAAAAATCCTTTCGATTTTCGCGCTTAACCGCTAGCCACCAACTGCATGCAACTGGTTATACGCGGGCTGAACCACTAGCAGAACAGCAGATGGAAGCTGTGTAATTCTCAGACCATTTAGCTTAGGAGAGGATGCGCCATGAATAACAATTTAATAATAAACTTTTTGCTTTTTTTTTTGGATGAGTCGAGGCATTGTTGCACACAGCCTCAAATATATTTTGTGTCAATATAAATGCACACGTATAGAAAACTTAAAAGTAATATATATCAACATAATCGAATTTAAGACTGTAAACAAGCTTTAATTTTAATTATTCAATGAAACAAAAAACCCGACCATTCCCGACGATGTCCATAGCATAGTTCGGCCTCGCAGGAGGAACCTGCGAGGGCTGTCTCTTTTTCACGGCTGGTTTCGGTACTCGGCTCCCCCACCCGGTGACGCCGTCAAGGCCAGTAGAGGAATATTAAAAAACCCGATTGCATTAAAAATACTAATAAGAAAAACTAATTGGAATGGAAGGAAATCAAACTAAATATTGAAAAGTTTTATCTTATTTTATCAAGTTCTACAAAAAACCCATCATCTAAATTCCAATATTTTAGGAATACTTTTTTTTCCTACGGGCACGATATAAAAATTAAATAACCAATGTCACTCTCACAACTGAGATGAATCTAATGACACCTTTAAATCTAATCTAAAGGTTAAAGCTGTAGAGCGTTACAAAAAATAGACACACACACATACATGATCGAAAAACATTACCCTCCTTCGGAAAGTGTGGGAAAGACCCCTATCGATAATCTGTATCGGTAATTTGATTTTTTATATTATTATCATAAGAGTTCTGCATATTATTATCATAAGAGTTCTGCATATTATTATCATAAGAGTTCTGCATATTATTATCATAAGAGTTCTGCATTTTATTATCATAAGAGTTCTGTATTTTTCTAAAGTGCCGTGTTCATTGCAGCTTGTAAGACTCATATAACTTAATTATTTAACTACACTAAATTTTGTTTTGCTTATTGTTTTGCATTATCCATGTTTAAAGATGAACACACCTTTTTATATTTTTTTACCTTATTCTAAATTGTTTGTTGCGTGTTACTTGTCGTTATTACCTATAATTAAGGTACTGCTTACATTGTTATTTTAAAATGAGTCTATTCTATTTTTAGTGAGTACTTTATTGGTAATCTAAATAAATAAAGAAAGAAATAAATAAAGAAATAAATAAATAAATAAATAAATAAACAAATAAATAAATAAGAGTGACAAAAATACCATTTACCCCAGGTTTCTAGAACGTTGATCAAACTAATATCAACTTAACATACCAAATATTAAAGGCTAATTGGTTGACTGTTGATTATCTTTATCCAATGAGCGTTCTATATTTGGTTTTTTTTTTTTTTTTAGGTGGAGAAATCCTCATGGATACCCCGGAGCTGGGGCTGCCGGGGTTATGTGAGACTCCTACTCACTAAAACTCCACCAGGTTTCATCTCTACGCCGGGCGACGGCCGGGGGCATTCGTGCTGAGCACCTGACCCCGTCTGACCGTCGACCGTCGTAGCGGCCCGCTCCGGCTTCGCACGGGCATATGTCATTCAATGAAAAAAATATTAAATCGATCCAGTAGTTTTGATTTATTCATTACTGCCCGTGGCCCGCACGCGTTAAATATAATTATTTACGATATCACATTAGAAACCTCAAAAATAAGAGTATTTCTCCACTATTTAATGGATGTTATTATACATATAAACCTTCCTCTTTAATCACTCTGTCTAAATAGAGTTTTTTTTCACCGGTTCTTTTCAAATAAAAGTTACGATTTCCCTTGTCAGTTTCAGATCGTATACTTGTTTGAGTTTATTGAAATGTAAAAAAAAAAACTAAAAAGCTACAAACTATTTACGATGGCAGCGGAGGTTCCAAAAAAAACCAAAATTAATAAAATAATAAATCATAACATTAAATAAATACATAAACGCTGCATACTCAGTCTCCAGGCCGCCTACGGGCTCCAGTAGGATAGTGATATCCCGTGTCGGGGGTCCGGAAACATATACAAGGACAAAGACAAATACACCCAGACCGGAAAATATACTTCCATGGTCAATACAAACACATTATGCTCCGAGCGGGAATCAAACCCGCGACCTTTGGCGTTTAAGGCAAGTTCGCTACCGCTGCGCCACAACGTCGTCTTAAATTTAACATACACAATCAGAAAAAAAAGAAGGATCCGACTACTGAAGAAAATATTCGGTTCAAAATATCAATTTTATGTTTTGCCTTTTAGTTTAAAAGTCAGTATTTTTTATTATTTTTTATGCCAATAAACTTTGAATCTCCTTAAGATCAGATCCGTACCAAATTACAATGGGACAAACTGGAAACCATATCCTTTAAAACAATAAAAGAACTATCCAAATCTGTGCAGCCGTCTCAGAGTAATCGAGTAACATATAATAAACAAATAATATCTTCTTCATCCTAGCATTATTCCCGGTATTTTTATGTACCCAGGGTCTGCTTATTACTCTTATCCGGATTTGACAGGTTACTAGTTTTTACACAGAGCGATTGCCATCTGACCTCCGCAACCCTAAGGGCGAACCAGTAACTCATTGGATAAGAGCAATTTACTTATCAAGAGTTAACGATTATTATCAGATGTTATTGATAATAACCGGGACCGACAGCTTAACGTGCTCTCCGAGGCACGGTGGGGAGACCCACACGGACAAACGCCCAGACCGAGACAGAAATTTTAACAAATATCAGCCCGAGCGGGAATCGAACCCGCAACCGTCGAGACTAAAGGCAGACTCGCTACCCACAACGCCACAACGGTGTCAATAAATAAACAAATAATATCATTGAGATTAATTAAGAACCTCCTTCTTTTTTCCTGAAGTCGATTACAACAAATATCTGATACAAACTTTATTTTTCAAAAAAAAGAGAATAGCAGCAAAGAATTTTCGACAATAATCATGTACCAGCGCCATCTTTAATTTTTTTTGAGAAGCAACATTCAACAAACCATTCTCAATTTATGTCATGAACTAACTAACTAACCTATTACTTTATAATATCCCCAACAGATGGCGCTTACTAGACATAATTATTTAAAGCTCTATGATTTGATCTTCTGCCAAAAACATTATTTATAGAAATTATTGATGTCTGTTTCAATAAATAAACTAAGGATAAAAATTATCATAATAATGATGTTTTATTCGTTTTGTTTATCAATATTTAAGCTTACATTTAAGTACTAACTAACTTGTAAGTTTAAGTTGTAAAAATGTCAGTAGCATAATTTACACACCGATTTTGTATTCACATTCTCATTGTCATTTCTTTATTTACAGTGTGTACGACGCCTATTGGTAAGAACAACTTTCAATATAACAATATTATAATATAATAATGTCTTGAAACAGACAACTTAACATAGTCTATAAAATTTACATTTTTAATAAAATAGGACATTTGAAAGTATTTTGGAAAATAATGTTTGATAGTTCGTTCTCCGTCAGTAACGTTAGTGCTCATCAATAAAAGTTCGCAGCGCTCGTGCATACTGTGTCGGAGAGTTATTCCCAGCGCTGTGAGGGCGTCGCTGCGGCGCGAAGTGCGGGGCGGGCGGGGGCGTGCGCGGGCGGCCGCTCAGTGTGTCGGCGCGCGCCGCCGCCGACATGGGCAACCATCCTTCCTCCCACGCCGCGCACAAGACTAGGAAGAACGTCCACTGGAAGTCAGCAGGTGACTATCACACTATGCTCCGACATATCTAGTGGACAATCACACCTGCACCCTGTCACGAATGAACTCGCGAACCCGCACGCGCCAGTTATTGGCCCAACAGCCAGCCTTTACATCTATTTTTAAAAAGATCGCTCGCTGCGCTTCTAGCGTGGCAAACCAAAACAAATCGTAAGGCCTGGGTTCGTTTAATGATAATTAAATGACTAATTTTATAAATATCTAGTACAATATTGGAGTTTAAGACTTTAAATATGAACTTGTAAATAATAAATTACGTGTTCGAATTTCGGATTCGATTGTAATCAAATGAAACAAATACAGACCTTTCTCTTACTTGGATTTATAACGTCTACTGCTCACACTAAATATCATTTCTTAATGCATATAACACTCAATAGTTATAACTTTGGATTATTGATAAAAGATTTCTTTAAAACATTACATCGTTAATGATCTCGTGGCATTCGTTTCATTCACATGTTTTCTAATTCCAGGGCGGCCGGCGGTGCCGGGCAAGCCGGATATTATTCCGATTCTATCGGATGATGAACCTAACGCGATCACATTGAAGTGGGCGCCATCTGCGCACGATGGAGGCGCGCCCCTGCGAGGTTATCAAGTAGAATGTAATAGACTTGGGTCGCTGGACTGGGTTCGCACCGCTCCACCAGTCGTACTCCGCCCCGAGCTGCTACTCACCGGACTCGAACCACCACATCGCTACCAGTTTCGAGTTGCAGCGATAAATGCCGTGGGTCGCTCCGACTACAGCGAACTCTCTGATGTTCTCACAGTTAATTCAGATAGTCCAGTCCAGCACCCTCCGCAATTCCACCAGCAGTTAGAAGATGTGACTGCACTTGAAAATGATAAGACGGAATTTCGAGTAACTTTCTCAGGCACTCCTCCCCCAACAATAGCATGGTTCAAAGACGATTATGAAATATTTAGTAGCAGACGGACAGCAATATCGACAAACGAATCCTCGAGCGTTCTCGTCTTTTACCAGACTCTACCGAGCGACGAAGGGGAAGTGAAATGCACGGCAACCAACCGCGCTGGTCATGCAGTCAGCAGAGCGAAGCTATCACTGGAGGCCACCCCGAAGCTACGGTATCCAAGACAATACGAAGATGGATTATTATACGAAATAAACGAGACAATATTCTTGAAAACGACGATAGTGGGCAAACCCACTCCAACAGTGGAATGGCGGCACGACAGCCAACCGATAGCTGTAGATAATCGTGTACAAATTACGAACACTCCCAAGTTTTCTATGTTAAAAATAATTTCAGCGCGTCGAAGTGACCGCGGTGAGTACCAGGTCCACGCAAAAAACAATATCGGTGAAGACACCGCAGCATTCCTCGTCACAGTGACCGCTCCTCCAGATCCGCCCAAGAACGTATCAGTGGCCAGACAGGTCGACAAGTCTGTGACGCTGGACTGGGAGCCACCCGAGGACGACGGAGGCTGTCGGATCGGCAACTACGTGGTTGAATACTATCGCAGTGGCTGGAATGTTTGGCTAAAAGCAACCACGAGTCGCAAAACAAGCGTCACATTATTCGATCTGATCGAAGGTAGTGAATATCGGTTCCGTGTGAAGGCTGAAAGTCCGTACGGAATGAGTGCACCGAGCAAAGAATCTGTGCCCGTAAAGATTCCCGGTCGTGCTGTAGATATGGAATTCTTAGCAGTCGAGTCACGTATAATAAATGACGCACTGACAAGAGAGGATGGTGAAGAGCTGCCGGTATCGCCAGCACCAAGACGTAAAAGGGGAGCAACCTCTGCTGCCATAACACCGACACCTGTCTCCTCTGTTTCGCCGGTACCGCACCGGAAACAAAAACGAAACTCAGTACCCAATGAAGCTACAAGCAACGAATTTATGTTGGTGCTGTATCCTGACAGCGCCAAGTCGAACGAAAAAGCTGGTAAGACTTTTTTCATAATTTTATGTTGTTTAAGTATTATGAGATCTTTGCGCGCCCATTTCTAACAATAATTTGCTACACTCATAATAAACAATCAACAAAACACTTATAATAAACAATCTATTGTATTCGGTTTCCATATTTTTTTTAACTTTGCTTACATAGGCCACCATAGTGGGCCAGTGGTATCAAACCTTCCCAAAGAGAAAATGGTCACGGGACAAGTTTTTGTATTGAAGGTACTGGGAGGTTTTCCTTGTGACAATTGTCTTTCCGAATCAATAAAAAATAATATTATAAGTAGTTCTACATATATGTATGTACGTACCCACGTGGAGTATGTACAATATATCAACCCTAAGCTGCAAGATTTTTAAAAATAAATATAATATTTAATATAAATATTATATTTAATTGTTTATGCCAAAGCGAAATTTTGTTTGTATTAAGATTCAAAAGAAAGCGAATGTATTCAAAGCTATTCAGACATACATAAATTAACTCTAAAAAAATACATTTATTAATAGTAATCATTACTGGATTAACAACGCAAAAGAATTTATTATGTGTATATTCTGTTTAGTCATAATCAATCAATGTACGGGAACACAAATGTGGTCCATATTTGAAGAAAGAGTGGCAAAGTTGAAAGGCTAACTGTGTGAAGTTAGTCACATGTTAATTTTGTTCAATTATGTTGCATGCTTGTGATAACTGCGGTTCGTTGCGTTTTTGTTTTTTTACGATGGAGCACCAGCGAATCTTTGACATTTTGTATGTAAGGAAGGGTTTGTCTGTAGTATACAATGAGTTGTTATTTGACTTGTACTATGTTAGCGGTAGCGAAACTGCCTTTAACTCCACAGGTCGCGGGATCGATTCCCGCTTGGAGCATAATATGTTAATTATAAGCCTATTTTCCGGTTTGGGTCTATTTGTCCTTTGTATGTGTTTCCGGACCCCCGACACTGAATATCACTATCCTACTGAGGGCCGTTGAGTGTGCAGCGTGTCTTATTGTTTATTATTATTACTATATGTTGTTTTTTTTTAAATAAATGAAAACGTTTTACCCATATCGCGCCTTTAAAACGAGAACGCCACAATTCAAAAAATATTTAAAAAAATAGTTTATCAGCATAAAATGGCTTAAAATGAAATTCTCAATGTGACAATACTCCAAACATAGCCACATTCCAACGTAAGTAACTGACGTAAATAACCAAGAAAATATAAAATGCGAAAGGTTGTGCAGGTGTCAATATTTTAAAACTTATTTTGTTGATTTCCAAAAAATATCTTTTTGAGTTACGTCGTTGTCATCCTAAAGGTGCGATATTAGCTAAGCGCATTGAAGCATAGCAAGTGACAGGTGGATTTACAACATTTCGGCATTTTTGATCATTAAAAAAATTCAATTATAATCAGTTTTAAAAGATAACTAATCAAGCAACATGTTTTTGTAAATCCTGTTTTATTTCATATCCAAAGTTCAATACATTAAACGAATCAAGGGCCACTACAAAGCATTTTCTTATCATAATACGATCCAAATTAAACTAAGAGAAAGCACGAAGACGACTATGTTCCTAACGAAATGCGCTGAAGTTCGTATTAATTATTACGCTATGAGCCATGTTATCATCGAAAAAATATATCGCACCTTTCGAACGAAAACTCTACAAAAAAATCAAAAATTTACTTATCAACGTAAAATAACTTAAAACGAAATGGTAACAATAGTCTACAAACAGAAGTAACCTACATAAATATAATATACGAAAGATTGTGCAATAAAATGCATTTTGATTTACGTCATTTTCGTTCTAAAGGTGCGATATATATCGACTGCATCAGCATCTGCGAATTTAAAAATAATACATTAGGTCCAAGTAAAGTAACTCGTTTCTTTGTTACTAACCAAACATTGGCAATCCCTTTATTATATCGTATGGCCAAAACATGCCAATGAAGCAATATTTATTTACGGATTGCGTATCAATATAAACACGTCGAGAATAAGTATTATTTATAAGTATGAATGTATAGTAATCTTCTTATCGATTGGTTAGTGGTCAACCTAGTGTCAGAGTTGTTCAGGTCGCCCGTAGGCCTCTGACTTGACTTATCGACTGCTCTCTAATTGTCAACAGCCGGGACCGACTTTTTAGGTGCCCTCCGAAGCACGAAGACGCTGTTGAAATACCACTATGCGATCACCCATCTAGTGACTGACCGCGCCCAAAGTTGCTTAACCTACCGATCGTTTATCGATCAGCGTGTGCACTCGGCTATGAGCGTCTCGAAGAAGAAGAATGTATAGTAATCCAATGTTTGGTTAGCTTAATGTTCTTCTTCTTCCTAGCATTATTCCCGGTGCTTACCCAGGTTCTGCTTACACTCTTATCGTGATTTGACGAGTTACTAATTCTTACACAGAGCTATTGCCATCTGGTCTTTTCAACGACCCAGTAACTCATTGGATAAGAGCAAATTACTTATCAA
This sequence comes from Hestina assimilis, assembly GCA_023373885.1. Lineage (NCBI taxonomy): Eukaryota > Metazoa > Arthropoda > Insecta > Lepidoptera > Nymphalidae > Hestina > Hestina assimilis. The sequence goes on from CM041759.1 coordinate 13,030,196, forward strand.
GAGTTACGCTTACGCTAGCTATATATTCTTACGCGAAGAAAAACTTTTATTTATCGCTAACGCTAAGGAGAAAGGATCTGGCTTTTAACCTGTTACAGAAAAAACATGTCTTCTTCCTTTACCCAGTTTCTGCTTATACTCTTTTCCTGATGTGAGGGTTACTAGTTTTTACACAGAGCGATTGCCATCTGACCTCGGCCACCCTAATGCCGAACCGGTAACTCATTGGATAAGAGCAAGTTACCTATCAAGTTATGATTTCAACCGGGACTGACAACTTACCGACACGGTAGAGAGAAACGCCCAGACCGAAATGTCTGCTCCGACCGGGAGTCGAACTCGCTACAGTCAAGGATCAAAGCAGGCTCACTACCAGCTCGCTACCATGGTCGTCTCGCTTAGCTAGATTAATCAATAAAGTAAAAGAAGTAATAATAATTGTTTTGAAAATTGATGCGTAATGCAAATATTCCGTTTTTTTTAATCCCATTAATAATTCAAATTAATAATAGCTATTATTATTTCATTTTCAGAAAAAAGGAAGTCATTTCAACTAGATTTAGAAGATTCGCTCTCGCCTCCACCCATCTCCCTTTCTGCCCCAGAACTTAGTTCCCGATGTGTGATGCCATTCAAGGCACTTAGAAACGCTGTCAGTTCGACGGAATTACTTCATGAGCGTGCCATGGCCAGATTTTATAAAGCTGTCGCTTTGGAAGAAGAGCAAAGTAAACACAAATCACTTTCACATGAGCCTAATCACATTCCGTACAAAAACAGCGTCGATATAAATAATAAAACCGTTGAGATAATACCACAAGCTATGGATAAAAATGAGGATAAATCAAAAGGACCCGAAATCTTGATCAAATCTGATACTATTGAGAATAAAGACATTAAATTTAAAGAGCCACTGCGACATGATTCTGTAAGTTCAGATAAATGGCAACACATGTCCTTTGATGATGACTATACGGCAAGTACTGTGTCAACAGACGGAGACTATTCAGATGAAGACGAAGAAGATAGTCTCAATGAAGATCTTGAAAGAGAAAATCAATTAATGGAGGAAGAGGAAACCTACAACCCAAGAAATAAAATAACTCGTCCGTCATCTGTTGAAGAGTTCATAGAAGAGGAAGATGAACCTGAAAGCGAACCGTTAAAACCTTTACCTTTACCAGATCCTAATTTTGTACCAAAACCAATTCTAAAAAAAAGGGAAGCTGACTTTGTAGACATGGAAAGTAATAATGTAACGATCGCAAAAAATGATAAGAACGTTCAAAGCAAAAATAAAAAAGAGGAAAAAGTTAATATATTTAAAAAAATAACTAAACAGAAACCTTTTACATTTCCCAAAATACTGAGTAAAAAAGAAACTGAGAAATCAGAAGATCAAAGTCCACAAAATAACTCTGAAACAGCTAAGAAAGTAGAGACATCCGATGATAAAATTGGTGACGAAGGCAGAAGTGTTATCGATTACTATGGCAATATTGTAAAAGAATACGGTACTCTCAAAAAATCCAACACGCCTCTTTATCTTAATACAGAAGATCTAAAACAGGTAGCTGAAAAACAAAAGGATACACACACTGAAGAAAATGCACTTGTTCCCACGAAGAAAATTGTTAAGAATTTATCTGAAAATAAAGCTAATTCTATTAAGGCTAAAACTAAAGTTTCATCTAATAATCAACAAAAACCTCAAAAAGAACAAAGGAAAGTAGAAAAACAAAAAGTATCAACCGGAAACAAAGAAAAATTAAATTCTCATTATTTACAAAATAAAATTCAAAAACCAGAAATCAATAATGCTCATGACGCTCGTGTTTTGCTTAAGACGACTGAACGAGCAACCGTCGTTATACCTATAGATTATAAGAAATTGGAAGAGAGAGCTAAAGTAAACGTAAGGTCAGCGATCGATTATACAGTTGATGTTTGCTTGTTGCTACTAGCTTTCTGGGTATATTTCTTTAAAGATGAAAGATTAGCTATTCCATTTTTAATACTTATCATTTATCGTCAGGTACAGGAGACTATTTTGCAAAATATTCCTGAATTGTTCAACCGATATACGCCCCAATGGCTCAAAAAGAAGACTTCTTGACAATTCCCAAAAGACAATGTGTTGATTGTGAACTGTGCGTGTGCGATGTAGTGAATGCCATCGCTAAATAGTAATGGAATACATGAAGTTTTTATATATTTTATGAAATTAATATTAAAATTAACAATAATAATTTTACGCAAAATCTATTGGGCAATGATAAAATAAGTTTTGTAGACGTTATTTTATAACTATCTGTTTTTTTTTTTGCAAAATTTTTGTTTATAAGTAAATAAATAAAAATGCTTGAATATCGCCATAGTATAAGATGTATCCGTTTTATATCGCAATTTAAATTACCAAGTACCGAGTGTTTACCTTACGGGCCCCCAAGACGAGTGAATGATCCTAAGCTGTGCGCTATTAGAGATAAGGGATTAGTTCTCGGTGTGTATTATAATGAAAACGTTCGAAACGAAGGTGCAATATTAACAGCAAGTGCTCAAAAATTTGATAAAAAATGTGGTGGTAAACTTTGGAAACAATTAAAATTAACACCAACGCCACGACTCGGTGAATACCGAATATTCTATGATTTAGAAGATGCATACGGTTTTGTTGCAGTCACTGGTCTTGGAACTGAATGCTTAACATTTAACACAATCGAGCAATTAGATGAAAGCAAAGAAGCTATAAGAATTGCAGCGGGAATAGGTACACAAGCCCTTCAAAAGTTTAAGCCCTCTGTAATTCACGTAGAATCGTTTGGAAATGCTGAAGCTGCAGCTGAAGGTGCTACCCTTTCTACCTGGAAATTTCAAAAATATAGAAGTCCTTCAAATAAAGAAATTATTCCAAAAGCTACAATTCAACTTTTCGATGACTGTGACTTTCATGGGTGGAAAATTGGACAGCTTAAAGCTGAATCTCAAAATCTAGCTCGCTATCTCCAAGAAATGCCTGCCAACCATCTTAACCCTACATCATTTGCCAAAATAGCAGTTGAATTGCTTTGTGAATTAAATATCAATGTAGAAGTTAAAACACAGGGATGGGCAGCTAGTCACGAAATGGGAGCTTTTGTTACGATAGGTAAATCTTCAATTCAACCTCCTTTATACGTTGAAATAAGCTACTTTGGAGCCGATGAGTCTACTAGGCCTGTAGTATTAATTGGTAAAGGCGTTACTTTCGATAGTGGAAGTATAGACCTTAAATCGTCAAAAGATCTGCAGCTTATGAAGGGCGACATGGCAGGTGCCGCTTGCGTGTTAGCGATTACACGCGCTGCAGCTATACTTAAACTACCTGTTAATATTCGAGGTATTTTACCTTTGTGCGAACTTATGCCAAGTGGACGATGTCCGAGATTCGGAGATGTAGTATCGAATGCTCATGGGAAGTCGATTCATATAAGACTACCGTCTCGAGAAGGACGTCTCTTGGTCGCCGACAGCTTAGTGTACGCTAGAAACTATTGGCCAAAAGTAATTCTTGACATAGGTACTATGTCCCCAGTACTTATACACTCATTGGGTGGAGCAGCATGTGCATGCTATACAAATTCAGAGGAGTTATTTTGTTACGCTGAATCCGCCAGCGGTCACACAGGCGACAGAATCTGGCGAATGCCACTGTGGAGATATTACGATGAACATATAAAGCATTGCGATGTAGCAGATGTGGAGAATACCGCCCATGACGTCTCATTCGATTCGCCGATCTGCGCTGCCTTCCTCAAACAATTTGTGTGTGACAGTAAGTGGCTTCACTTGGACACGTACAATGTTGCTTATACGAAGGGGCACGATTTTGCTTATCTACACAGAGGAATGACCGGCAGGCCCACACGGACGGTTATAGAATTATTATTCCAATTATTAGCTGATTCTAAATTGTGACATGATTCATGTGCTCGTAAACGTAATAATTGTAATCTTTTATTTTATTGTCTGTAAAAAAATATATTTCACAAATCTAATGTACGTTTGCAATGATAAAATAAAGTTGCTATCCTATATTCATTCTAGTTTTATTTATTTTTCATTAATTTGCTGACTGAACTAAGAGGTCCGGACAGACTGATGAAAAAATTTATTTTAAAATAACACCTCTATGTTTTGAATTAATAATAATGTTAGTTTTGTATGAATACTTTGCAATTGAAGCAATTTTATTAGATTTTTTTAAAATTAAATTTAGATAAAATATTTAATATAAAAACGTCAAATATTTTATAAAATTTTTATGATGTCGTAAGATAAATAAAACACACGGTTGCGGTTATATGTATTTATTAATCATAAGCACATTTATGACACAAAAGACAATAATAAGTGTACTAGACATTTATTATATACTGGTTAACTTAAATGGCACTAAGAATAGTATATTAGGCTATTGGCTATTCTATTTTATGCGAATTTGACACTAATAATATTTCATAAACCCTATTCATTTTTTTTCATAACTCAACAAGCGGATGAAACAGGTACGTAGCGTTTGTAATCATGTTGTTATTAATATAATGTTAAAAAAAATATGGCACTGCCGTGACTAAAGGAACCAGATACTTAAGTAAATAAGATTATATCATTTTCATACAACTTAGCCTAAAGGATTGTATATAAGGCGAGTCAAACACCGTCAATAATATTGCTGAAAAATCATGACTGCATATTATTATTGAATGGCTCACCCATTTTATATAGAAAAATATTCTCATGATTGAAAAATAGATTGAGCGATCTATTAATGGCGGAATATTTAATTGTACTATATTGACGAAACATTGCGCAATATTATTAAGACGAACATGAAAATATTGACGCAAATTGATGTTATTTTTTTCTGTCTCAACGTTTTCATTTTATATTATTGCATAATATTATTATACAATAATATTGAAGATGTATGGACCGCCAAAGTAATATAAATGCAATGTCATAAGTAATAGTGTAAATAGTTCTCTTTTAGTAAAATATACAAATATTTAAACTGTATAGATACAATATGTCAGTCAATTTAATAAATTTTAAAAATAAAGAAGCATTTATGCTCCAAATGTCAGAAGTATATATTTATTAACAGTAATAAAATTTAAATAAAATATCTTTGTAACAGATCTGTTTGTTTTTTGGTATAACATTAATAGGAATAGGTAATTACATATATCATTTACTCTTAAGAGTAATGGATATCTTAAAGCTAACATTTCTTATCCATTAAATAGAACTTTCATATAATTTATAATCTAGAAGGACATATATAGGTCCTTCCTCAATATCTAAGACTATACCCATTTTCCCCGAGCATTAAAAGCTTATATATTGGGGGAAAATGATCCGGACTTAGGTTGGAATAAAATTAATTATTCTAAGCTGTCCGTCAAGTGAAGTCGATCCGTTATTACACAATTGAATCGGCCCTGACGTCTGTTAGAATAAGAAAAATCGAAGAGCCGAAGAACGTGAAGGTATGTCTTCATATATCGGTTCGTCGTCAAGTATTACAATGGGGACCTGAGGAGTAGGAACGTTTTCGGGAATCGGCATCGGAGGTTCAGTAAGAGGAGGATCCTGGAAAAAATAGGGCGTAATATACTCCCTCCGACGTGGAATGTCATCGGATTTTCGGCGATATTCAAGGGGTCCCGGGTCACCTCTCAACTTCAAGTTAGTACAGCAATCTTCAACAAAGTCGAAGTTTTCTGCTTCAGCGGTGGGGATCGTACGCAAAGGGCGGTCGATGAACGACATCACATCGGAGATGTGACCGTAGGCTTCGTAGTTAAGCATCAGGTCACCCTTCGCGGGGGCCTCGCATCAGAGTTCATCGAGGCTTGGCAGCGGGTAGAAGGTATCGACATCAACCACGGCAGAGTCCTCGGTGTCGCTGACGTAACCAGGGGAGTCGGTGTAGTGCGTGGGGTGCATAAGAAGAGGCCAGGCGGACAACGCTTGAAGCTCGCGCTCCGGGAAATGAGACTTCCACTTTTGGCTAGGAATAAAACATAGATATAAAGCATATTAAAAAAAAAATTGAAGCGCCATCTAACAAGTGACTGGGAACTAAACAGTACCGCATCCGCTCCCTTGAATGTCATTGGTCAATATCCCAGCCCCATTTCCATTATTCCTTTCGCAAATGCGTCATTTTTGAAGTGAAACTTCTTTATCAGCGTTCTTACTTGTGTACACTAGTACACTCAAAACATTTTTTTAGTTCAAACAGCTTTATAGATAGCGGTAGTTCATGTTTTACCAATTTCAAATTCAAAATAAATAAAAGGCAAAGTTCCTTCATTTCATTTCCTAAGCCACCTCAGCCTTTGCAACCAGTTGTCACAACACCCAACGCAAAACCCCCCCCAAATACGATATAAGGTTTCAAGGTAATAATAAAGTAGTTAAAACTCACTTGGGATGCTGATTGAACATGATAGGCAGGAACTCGTCCACAGGCAGCAGATTCTTAAGAGGTTCGGCTTCCAGAAGCTTCTTTGCACCTTCGAATGTTAGAAGATAGCCGAGGGTCCAGTAGGAGTATAGGGGGCGGGTTGTGTGCGCCGTGACTGCGACTTCAGCGCTCTCCAGAAGAATCTTCCTTCCCAGGTACCTGTGAAATGTTTGTCTTCTTGTTTTTCCCAGGATCTGCTTATTGACGACGTTGTGGCGCAGCGGTAGCGAACCGGCCTTAAACGCCACAGGTCGCGGGTTCGATTCCCGCTCGGAGCATAATATGTTTGTATTGACCATGCAAGCAAATTTTCCGGTCTGGGTGTATTTGTCCTTGTCATTGTGAATGTTTCCGGACCCCCGACACAGGATATTACTATCCTAATGGCGGCCGTTGAGTGTGCAACGTTTATTATCCTATCTTTGACAAGTTGCTTGGTTTGACTAGCGATTGCCATTTGATCTCCGCAACCCAAAAGCCGAACCAGTAACTCATTGGATAAGAGCATAACAACCGACAACTTAACGTGCTCTCCGAGGCAAGGTAGGGGTATTCACAAGGCCAAAGGCTAAGATTGAGACTTTGGAAGATCAATACAAATATCTGACCCAAGTGAGAATTGAACCCGCGACCGCTGAGATAATAACACAATTCTAATGAGATACAGTAATATTTAATATTTTTTTTGTAGTATTTGTTGCTGTGGGGCTACAGACGGACAGACTTGATAATAGGGTTCCATTACGTCTTTGGGAACCCTAAAAGCAAAACAACAACAATGCAAAACTTACAGCAGATCGAATTTCTCGTCCTTGGTCTCCTTCAAGACCTCAACAAAATTCTGACGGAAATTCGGTGTGAAATGGACGTCGTCTTCCAGGATCATAGTCAGGTTGTGTCCGTTGGTGATAATCTGCAGATTAAAAATGTTTTTTATAAAAGGCTGCTTACACACTGCGCCGTTTTATAGTGCTTATACGAGCGTGGCCCGTTCGCTTCTACATGCTTCGAATGACAATCGCCTCATGTGATGCCAGCCCTATCGTTGTAGAAACGTTGAAATGTCACAGTTTGTAGGCAGCCTTAATAAATTATTAATATCAAAGTATCTAATGGTAGGCTACTTACTTTCTTCCATATCATGTAATGACTCAAGAAACATCCAATTTCTCCAGCTTTCATTGGTCTGAAATTAAAAATATAATTAATTGATCCATAATTAGCAAATATATGTATAAATAAAATAATAAACGCTACACACTCAACGGCCACCATTAGGATAGTGATATCCTGTGTCGGATATCCTAAACAGATACCTAAAGAGAAGGACGAACCTACCCAGACCGAACCACTGCATGGTCAATATAAACATATGCTCCGAGCGGGAATCGAACTCGCGACCTATGGCGCTACGCGGGGCCTTGCGGTTTGTGGGTATGGCCAGGTCCTATAAAGACCATTGCACATGACCTCGAGACTCACTCCCAGCGCCACTTTTACGCTGGAGTGCGTAAAGGCATTTTACCAAATTAAAAAATGTAATATACATAATGTACGAATTAAATTATAGTAATTATGGTGTTTTTCTACATTACATTTTTTCTACTTCAGAGTTAGAAAATGTTGAAGGAGAGATCTATATTGCCTAAGGGCCCCAACGTGGTTAATCCCGCCCTGTCTACAGACACTAAGTAAGAATAATTTACCTACCTTTTATGATAGGGGTCTTCGTAGTTAGGCATCAGCTTCACACCACGCGATTGAAGGAAGTCCGTAGTTAAATTCCTACAAAATATCAAAACAACATATATAGACAATAAATAAAATAAATATTTTTACAAGACTGTTGAAAGAAGCAAGACTTGATATTACGGAGTGACTTTATTTTTTTTTTTTTCATTAATTATATATACTATGAATAATTAAAATTTTATCAGTTATATCATGTTCAATAAGCAATCAGGCCAGTAGCCAGTAATACATGGTGCATGTTGGTGACGCGAATCGCTCAGCGCGGCATATGTCATAGATAAATTGTTTTTTTATAGGAAAAAATTATGTTCTTAATTCGTTTCAGGTAGCCTACTTCAAAAAGGATGCCTCCTTTTATATTGATTGCCACCAATTCTTAAGTTTCGTATGAACGAGTAGTTACCGTCCATCGAGTGCCTTGACAGTCGTAACTTTCATTCCCAATTCTTTAAAAGCCATGAGCATATGTGTCTTCCTCTCCGGACGTCTCTGAAGGTTTATCATGTAGATGTGATCGCAACCGAGCGTGGTCATCTTCGGGTACTGAACCCAACCAGCCAGACGAGGGTCCAAGGGCAGCGGTTCTCCAAGACCAATCGCCTTCACCTTCAGGTTTGTCATCATATCGACTTCCGCCGCGGGATCAATTCCACCAGTGAGCGGCGGAGCGACAAATCCAAACAACCTATCGTTGCATAATTTTAGTTCAAAACCTGTTGAATAAAAACCAATTGTAGTACAACCACGCTCCTTCCACACCAAATGGGTCGGCTCGACAGGGGTTCGAGGTACGAGGTTGTGTAGTACGGGCTTAAAATAACACAATGACAATTACAGGCGTCGGGATGTGACGACCCCATCGCCCGCTGTTGGGATAACCTCTGTCAAAACAGAGATTATTCCACCAGTGCAATCAGTCACACTGGTGGTAGGTCTTTTGTTGCAAGAGGCCGGCTAGGTAGGTACCACCGCAGTGTCCAATATTCTGCCGCCAAATAGTAGTGTTTAGACACTACTGTGTTCCGGTTTGAAGGGTACTGTACGCTAGTGAAATTACTGGGCGAACGAGATTTAAGAACTAATATCTCGAGGTTGGCAACGCGTGAGTGGCACCTACTAATGGTGCTGCAAGCGCTCATAGGCTGCGGCAGCCACTTACCATCAGGTGGGCCGTATGCTTGTTTGCCAACTTCTAACATAAAAAAAAAAAAAAAAAAAAATACGGGAATTGTGTCGCAAAAACAAAACGTATAGAGGCTGAAATAGGGTATGAAAGATTGTATAATGATCCATTAGGTAGTTAAATTCTATTTCATGTTTGGAAACACAAATAAGAGCATAATTTTCACTGTCAATATAATACATCGAACCCCCAACCAAAGAGAATTCAGGGAGGCTAGCTACCTCTACGCGACAGCGGTCGTCAACGACAAGACTTTATTAATTTTTTTTTATTGTATATCAAATATCCGATTTGCCTTTATTTTGATTAAACAACTTGCTACATAAAACGTGCGTGAGCTATTTAGTAATCCTATAAAATTACCTAATTTCCTGGCTGTTTCCGCGAACACCACAATGTCCTCCTCTGGTCCTGTGTAGTTGACGGCTTTCTTGGGATCATATGTCAGTAATGCGGATTTGGAATGATTCAGGGATATTAAAACAGCCGAATGCACCATCGGTACATTTTTGCAGCCACGGTCCTTTTTTTTTCTATTGATTAGTTTCAAGTAGTATTCGTGTTTTTGGTAATACTCCCTTGATACGTTCTTACCCCTGTATTTATAATGAAATATTAAAAATCGCCATAAAATTCAATGATAAATTATAATATAGCTAAATAAATGTTAGCTAAGTCATTATAGATAATACTTACTGATACGACTCGACCCAAAAATTGGAATAATGTCCGTCTGATGTTAGCATCGGTGCTACTATATTATATTCACGCCCAACCAGAAGTCTTAGAATTTCTGCCTCAGTCAAGAACACGTCGGCATCCAGCATCTGATAATCATAAATTAATAATTTAATAACATTAACTACATATCAGAGAACTCTTTCCTAAAACTTTTTCCCGGTTCTGCTTATTTCTTTCAAATCCGAATAGAACTTGACGAGTTATTATTCCATTGAAGAAGACTAAATAGATTCCCTAATCAGCAGGTACATTGTATTAATTTTGCAATCTAAGATGGCGTCAATATAAGATGGCGTCAATACAAATATGGCGTCAATAGAAATATGTGGTTATAATCAATATGGGGTAGTAACTAAATATAGCAGACAACAATGAATCTATGGGCGTAGCGACGTAGGAGCAGGTGGGGGCAACTGCCCCACCGCCCCCTGGACTTGCGAAATACTGAAAAAATGCTTGAATATAATGGATATTGGCACTATATAACTAATAACTATTGAATAATATAGTAATTTAAGCCCCTCCGGAGCGGGTTTTGTCTATATGATACTTACAAAAAGATAATCTGCTTGACCACTTCTAGCATAATTAAGAGCAGATTCCCTCAACTGAATGACGTGACGGTGTCGAAGCGGAGTCCAGTTTGTTGTAGCATTTTCATCGTCCAAAATCGTTCCGTTTTCATTGTTTATTACGACCACTTCTTCGTAACCTGCCGAGAAGTTCGTTTTCCAAGACCGTAAGAATGCAGGTGTATCATCGTTGTTATAATCGGAATATATCCTGGAAAATGTAATATTGCTGTGAACTGAACGCCTGGTTTATACAAATACGAGTTGTAGGTTATAAATTGAATCAAAGGTCGCGGGATCGATTTCCGCTTGGGGCAGATGTTTGTATTGACCATTCAGGCATGTGTTCCGATCTGAGTGTTTGTACAATGTGTGTATCGAACCCCATCACACAGGATATTACTATCCTGTTTGCCATTAAGTGTGTAGTGTTTATTTATGATTTATTTCTGAAACAAATGCACTGGACTGTTTTCAAGCACTAGGTACATTAGAAGTAGATTAATTATGTAGAATTACTCGTGATTCAGCAATTGTACTCCTGAGGTTATAACCACAAAGCAACTTAATTTAGAAATATTTGCTGAAAGTCATACGGAATACAGCTGAATGACATTCAGCGGCATATTATATATATTTTTAGAGAATGTACTAAATGTAAATAAAAAATTGTATTCAGTATTTCATTTTCAAAAATCAAAAAATGTTTATTCAGTACAATAAAAATAGTTTACAATAAAAAAACAGTATAGGGGATGAGGGGCAGGAGGGGGGAGGTGGCAACAGTATAAACGGAGACCCCATTTAAGTAATATAATACTTGTACAAAGAGATGTTATACTTCCAAATTTCGTATATAAAACAGATATTACAGAGAACATTTTTAAAGAATGAAAATATTTAAACAAATCGCGACACCGTTGTGGCGTTGTGGGTAGCGTGTCTGCCTTAAGTCTCGACGGTTGCGGGTTCGATACCCGCTCGGGCAGATGTTTGTTAAAATTTCTGTCTCGGTCTGAGCGTTTGTCTGTGGGTCTCCCCACCGTGCCCCGGAGAGCACGTTAAGCTGTCGGTCCCGGTTGTTATCACATAACATCTGATAATAATCGTTAACTCTTGATAAGTAAATTGCTCTTATCCAATGAGTTGCTGGTTCGCCCTTAGGGTTGCGGAGGTCAGATGGCAATCGCTCTGTGTAAAAACTAGTAACCTGTCAAATCCGGATAAAAGTAATAAGCAGACCCTGGGTAAAATAAAAATACCGGGAATAATGCTAGGATGAAGAAGATGAAGAAGAAAATATTTAAATAAATCAAATATATATGTATGAACATATATTCAGAACGCGTTAATTGCAATAATAGTAACATATTACATCAGAAAAGTATGAAGCAATGAGTGTGAATCTAATCTGTGACACGGTTATGATATAGCATACTTAATAATGAGTCCTTTAAAATACAATGGAAGACTAGATTAATTTTTATTTGTTTCTCTGTAATCATTCGCATTTTATGAACAGATTTTTTCCTAGTATCTGTAGTGTTGGACGAGCTCCACAGTAGGAGATATCTTATCCCTCACAATCTGTAGCCCAGGTTTCGAATATGTTTGCACTTCAGTATTTTAACATAGGTGATACTTGCCAGTGTGGCAGCCAAGACAAATATACAACTTTTCTCTAACTATGTGCAGATTTGTTCCTAGTATCTGTAGTGTTGGAGGAGCTCCTCAGTGTGAGAAACACCATCCTTCGCGGAAATTCTGAATCTTTGCACTTCAGTCTTTTAAAGTAGCTGACACTCGCCAATATGGCAGTCAATACATTTGGATAAAAGGCTCTAGATAAGTCATCATATATACCAAGCGGATTATTTTAATATACATTCACAGCACTATGAATTTGGCACTACATTTAGTAACCAAAAAAAATTAAAGCATTATCTGCTTAACTGATTTATTTAGTAAAAGTGAGGTCTTATGCTAAATAAATTTAGATTTTGTATAAGTGTAATTATTTTTATTTACGGTTTACGGTTTAAATATTAATATTTAACATGTTATATTATCAAACATTTTATAGGAGTATAGTTTAGTAGTGTTGCAAGTAAATCAATAAATCAAAAATATCGAATAGTAATGTTTTAAAATAACACTAATTTTGTTACTTCATTATAAGATATAACATATGTTACAGTTATTACAACTCACTTCCTGTCAATGAACTTTAATCTTATCTGCCCCAATTCAACCAATATAAAAATACAATTATTTAAGAAGATCTGACAGTGTGTGCTTTCTAGAAACTTCTATATGTTTTTATTTTGTACTAAATTTATTGCAATTAATTACGTAATTGATTTATTATCTTAACTGACACTGCATTTGCTTTAAGCAAAAGTTGTTTTTAAAACTTTTTAATTTAGTTCATTTATGTATGTCTATTTTTATCATCAGATGTGGAATATGAAATCATGAATGATATAATTATAATATAATTATGGATAGAAAGTTTATAATTTCATAAATTATATAAATTTAACAAGGGCTGGCCGGGATACAACAATAATGCCAAAAGAATGACAATCAGAATAGATTAGCGCGGACCATTGAGAGTAATGAAGGTTCATACACCAAAATGCATGTTTGATTGCATTTTGGTGTACGAACCTTCATTGTTGCAGCTATTCAAAGAAACTAATAATAAATGGAGTAGAAGAGTTCTTCTACTACTAATTGGTTAATAAACATTGAGGACTTAACTATTGCCATTTTTGTCTGGTTGAGATCTAATATCTAAGTGCTACCATCCCGATCTAGTGTCATCTAATATATAACGGCTTCCAACTGACTACAAGATGACATCAAAACCATATGGGAATAGTTATACCACCTGTTTGTTGGAAGATCTTTATAACTATTGGTATTTTTAAAATCCAAGATAGCTTCAAAGCCATAAGTACGAGGTAAAAATCAATAATATAAGAATAGCTACAGCAGCTGTTAGGAATGTTGAAGGTGCCCATATTTTTATTTTTCAAATCCAAGATGGCGTTAAAATCAATAGTATGAGAATACCTACAGCAGCCGTTAGGAATGTTGAAGGTGCCCATATTTTTATTTATCAAATCCAAGATGGCGTCAAAATCAATATTATAAGAATAGCTAAATTAGACAACGTAGTGGCGCAACGGTAGCGAACCTGCCTTAAGCGCTACAGGTCGCGTGTTCGATTTCCGCTCGGAACAGGTGTTTGTATTGCACAGACAAGCATGTTTTCCAGTCTGGGTGTGTATGTCCTTGTCATTTTGTATGTTTCCGGACCCCCGACACAGGATATATCCTAATGGGGGCTGTTAAGTTTGTAGCGTTAATTTATTTAAAAAAAAAGCTACAGCAACCGTTAGGAATGTTGAAGGTGCCCATATTTTTATTTATCAAATCCAAGATGGCGTCAAAATCAATAACATGAGAATAGCTACAGCAGCCGTTAGGAATGTTGAAGGTGCCCATATTTTTATTTATCAAATCCAAGATGGCGTCAAAATCAATAATATGAGAATAGTTACAGAAGCCGTTTGGAATGTTGAAGATGTCTGTCTATAATTATTGTCATTTTTTTTATCTAAGGTGGCATCAAACCCATAATTATGTGGCAAAAATCCATAAATAAATAAATAAATAAACGCTACACACTCAACAGCCCCATTAGGATGATTATATCCTGTGTCGGGGTCCGAAACATTCACAATGACAAGGACCAACACAACCAGACCGGAAAACATGCCTGTACGAGTAATACAAACATCTGCTCCGAGCGGGAATCGAACCCGCAACCGTCGAGGCTTAAGGCAGACTCGCTACCCACAACGCCACAACGGTGTCGAACCATATGTAGTAAAAATCAAGAATGAAGTTCCAAAAAGCCCATAACTTAGGCTATGTGCCCATCTGGGTATTCAATTATAAAACTATTGTAAGAATGTTTTTAAGTTCATGTAAAATTAAACAGCTAAAACTCACGTTCAATTGGTTTAGATACTGACTAGTGTCAGACCCATTGAATGCAAGAGGGGTTGTGATTGTACTTGAGTTTTAGCCGTTTCATTAAATCAGGGTATTTACATTAAGTCTGGGTATTGTTTCAGCAGCTATATGTCATTTATAAAATGCAAAATAGTGTCAATACCATATGTCGTAGAAATAAATAGCAAGGGATTAGTTATATCAGCAATGTAGAATGTTGAAGACACCCAGATTTTAATTTTTCTAATCAAGATGGCGTCCAAAGTCATATGAGTTAAAAATCAATATGGGTGTAGCTAAAGCAGCTTGAAGACACCCAGATTTTTAATTTTCAAATCCAAGATGGCATCCAAAGTCATACGAGTTAAAAATCAATATGGGTATTGCTAAAGCAGCTGTTTGGAATATTGAGTTCCTATATTGTGTTTTATGCAATCCAAGATAGTGATGCAGCAGAACCTTATTGCCTGGTTCAGTAAAAATTAAAAAAAAAAAACGAGAATTAAATACTGTATATTTTACCATAATACTCAAAATGGATCTTTACTAGCATTTATTCCACTAAAGATGAAACAAATTGATTACTATCTGGTACCTCGCCAAGTCAAACTGTTGTTTCCTTTGATGAGTGTAAAAACTGGAGGCCTAAACTCCTATCCCCTTTCTCTTCCCATAGGGTTGTCACTATATTTATGTTACTTCTAGTGTTGCAAGAATCTATAAAACACAGTGGCTACTTCTTTATGATCATGCCATATGCTTATGTAGTATTAAAAACCTTCAGCAAACTTATTGCAATTTGCTGTGGTATATTTGACCAGTTATCTAACCATTTCAAACAACTAGACATTCGGATATCCAACAAAGAGGTTTGCCATTATTTGGTATTTGGCCAAACTACTATCTGTTCAACCTCTATGTTATAATTAAGATAAAATTGGATCCTTAATATTATAACCCATCAATTTTAAAGGAAGAATTTCGTTTTATTATACATTGCGAAATAAAAAGCCTTTTAAAGGGCGTTAATATTTGTAAAGGAACCGAAATTTGTAAGCGGACGCAGTGCGACATAAGTAACTATTGATCGGCGCAACCTATTGCAGGTATCGATTGGGGTTGGGTCAAGGGCATCTGCTAATGGGAAACTTACCAAAGCCTTATTCGATATTTCGGATAATCCAAATTGTCCAAGCATGTCATGAAGTAGGGTAGGCTTGCCAGCTTGTTTCGAATAAGCACGCCAATAGTAATTCGCGGTAGCTCATGGTAATCAGGATTATTTAAATAGCACAATGAGTAACCTCCGAAAAAAGCTAATAATATAAACAAACTAAACGAAAAAGTCATTTTGAGCACTTTACATGAACAATTATGTATACTTTTGAAAACCTATCCAGAATAAATTTTATTTTATTTCACTTATACTGAACAAGTCTACTCCGACTCGAGATTGAAGGTGGAAAGACCCATTAAAATTATTAATATAGGTAATGTACTTCTAGGACATATGCCATGCGCACTGTTCGTTTATTTGAAAATTGAAATCAATAACACTAACACCACGACACCGGGCTCAGACTTCATGATTTCACAGATTAATTAGGATAGATAGTTGATAGATATCTAGATGACAGTCACTGTACTCTTTGCTTATTACCTGTTATTACCACTGAACACATATAGATATACTCTACGAGCTTATTACTCTTTACTCTTTGATATCGACAACCGATCAAACGCCGATACCCAGTTAGCATAGATATAGTTACACTAGATTGCGTGGCTATATGAGGTAAAATGACAGAAACTCAGAAAGTGTTTAAAATTGAAATTCAAGTAACTACATATAATACCATCATTATCATGAGCTACAAAAGCCTTGAATATTCCAATATCCCAGCCCCACGTTAGTATTAGTTTCGTTCATATGCCATTTTATTTTTTAGGTCGAAACATTTTATAGTAGCGCTAGTTCTTCCTACAATTTTTAGACTCTAAATCATAATTTCCTAATGGCTACTAAGCGTAAACAAATTAAAAATATTGACGGACACAGAATTCACCTGTATTACTATTAATAATACTTCTATGAACGACGTAGACATAGAAAGAAGATAAACGAGTATAAACCATTATACAAGATACGTGTACCAATCTGACATGATAGATGGACGCAAATAAGCAATACCATGTCAACCTACAAAATTAAAAAAACTGAGTTATATATGCAGAAGTGCTGGTAAATAGCTGAAGAACATTTTTCTTTAATATTTGTAGGGTTTTAAGCTTTAAAACTTCTAGAAAAGCCATTTTTTAATCATGCAAGTTATGTATTATTTTAAACGTTGTGGGTTATATTATATACGAAATATGGAGTTTAAATACTTGTTTTATGTGAAAATAAGTAAAATAACTTACATACATCTTGAAATTGCCAAAAACTTAAAAAATACATTTAAAAAAATCATAAAAAGCAAGTTGTTCAAAATGTTCAAACGCGTTTTTCTCGAAATGACATTCGCGTGGGTTGACATGGTATTGCATATTTGCGTCCAGATACGCTTGTGCATCTGTCACTTTATCACTTTTGGATCACCATCGACGTATCACACGTGCATCGTTACATCGTGCTGTAAACAACAACTTCAGCTGTCGATGCATATGTGTCTGATATACAAAATAAATCTTGATGTTAACTATATAAATGGGAAACTAACATTGTCTGTATTGTCTTTAGAAATATCATATATTTATTTAGCTATACAAAAAAGGTTATTTGACTGTATGTATATGAATTTCTGAAATGATCAGTGACTATATTATACATATTTCACAGCAAAAATTTTTTTACTACACTTTCAGTACCGATAATAGAAAATAATTATCTCACCAATAAAGAGCTGACATTATTTAATTTTTTAATATTTACGTTAATTTTTGTTGATTCTATTTCAAAATCAATTTTTGATATTTGGGAATTTCTGTTATGCGTTGCAAGCATTAAGCGGGTGGTACCCGCCAACGAAGTGTGAAAAAAGGCATTTTTCCTAAACAAAACATCTAAAATTAGACAAGGACTAGGCGGTACCTGTCAATGAGGAATGAAATTTTGTTCCACGCATAGAAATAATATAACAACAAGAAAGTTCACTGAAGTAACATTTCTGTGACAAAAGAGAGGTTCCAAATTGTATTTTATCTAATTATATCTATATGATAAGCCTTTAAATACACCATTTTCGGTTAAAAGTTTTTCTCGTGACGAGGAAAAAAAAAAAGAATAGATAAAAATAAATATAATTTTATTATATTTCCGACTTACATGCCACTACTATAATAGCACTGGCTAGTTCAAATAAAAATAATAATATTCCAATAAAATAATATATTGGTTCTAATTTAAATATATTAATAGTATGCAGAAATCAAGATTATTCAAGTTTGCTTTTTGTCATCAATTATTAAAAATTATGGTGTTTCGATTAGATAGGGACAAAAATACCATTTGGAACCTCTCTTTGGCACATAAATGTTGCTTCAGTGAGCTTTCTTGTTCTTATATTAATTCTGTGTTGGCCCGAGAATGAAAGTAGTAACTGTCATATTATACAGTTCGGGAACTCTAAAATAGGCATTTTAATCTCAATAAAACGACTTAATTTTATTTACAAGTTTGAAAATAAGAATAAAAAAATGTGCAAATAAAAGGTATTTTGATGCTTCAATTCTTTATTCAATATAATATAACAATAAAATTTGATTTTTCGTACAGATTCCAAACACAACAGTGACCACAGTGGTCGTGTTTATACTGACTCTGAAATCAATTGACGCATTTGTTTATTATTTGGCAATGCGTCTTACCTTCTAAATATATTGGATATTTATTACATAACCCTTAAAAGTAAAAATATTTGAGTTAAGAAGTTAACAGTTTTCATAAAAGATATGTGTAGTCAATATGTTTATTCAAAATAAATTTGATAACTAAATTGTACAAAATATACATTAATATTTGGATAAATATCCAAATCAAAAATAAAAGGTATCGTTTAAGAAATTTATAATATTAAATTTCACCGAAAAATATTATCCGACGGATAGAATTCAGATCTTTTGAAAACTTAGAATTGTTTAAAAGGAGATCTAAAAGAGATATTGTATCTTACAATCTATCACATTTATCACTAATCAGTAAATGCGGATTCAGACTGGCGTTTGTTTTCGAGGGTATAATAACAACAAGAATAAAATGCAGGTCTGAAACCACGCTAAGATCAGTGTTACCTTAGTCTAATTATTTGAAGTTTAGCCACAGGGTAAATATATGTGAAAATGTATCATTTATACACTTTTACCCTGCGGATTAACTTCTTTGTCCTATTTTAGAGGACTATTCGTCAAAATTGACGAGAGTTGTATTATCTATATAAATTGTATCCGATTTCCGGATTTCAGAAGGAGGTAAGCAGAAGGGTGGCGGGTGAGACCAGAACCCGTTCTCGGTGCAAACGATGGAGGACTCGCCGACGATTTCGAAGCCTTCTTCACAGGAATATATAATAAGATCTCCAACAGGATACTTCCCATCCTTAGATGAAGGCGCCGAAAGCAAACGTCCCTTCTCTGGCACCAGGGGGTCGGGGCAGTAGATAGCTGTACAGAAAATACAGGCTATAGACAAATAATTTGAAATAATTTTAATTTGCTTAAAACTATTAATTTTAAATAGGATTAGTTTTATTTTTATATTCCAATTTACTTTGCACTTAATAATCATTTTAATTTAATGCTTTGTTTATTTTTCCGGTTTCTGTTTTTTATACTGAATAATAGTTTAAGTTATTTTAAAATGTATAAATATATTTTAATATTAATATAGAGATGAAAAGCTGGTGGTTGTAACACAGGTTTTTCTGAAACATAGCCACCAGCAATTCACAACTAAAATTTTTTACCAATAAAGTTTATTATTATTATTAAATAAGAACGTAATATATAAGAATATCAATAATTAGTACCAAATAAAATAAAAATAAAAATAATTAATAATTTTAAAACAGAAGCATTAAAATATTAATAAAAGAGGCCTTTAAATTATAAAGTAACTATATAATATATAAATTGAAATATATATTAAGTATGTATTTAAGTATGCTCACGTATACAGTGCGGCATTTCGCCGGACCATCGTCCGTCTCGCTCGCACTCGAGGCCAGGCGCACCGACGAGCCGGTAGCCCCACGAGCATGCGAAAACGGCCCGCCCGCCATACGAAGAGTTGTACTCCACGACACTCAAGCGGTTCCCAAGAGCGCGGAGCACCGGACAGAATGTCTCTACGCATGTCGGGGGTTGTGACGACCAACGCCCTGATTGATAATAACTAACTAATTGTTATAGTATCGTACGGAAATACCATGAAAAATCGGGACCTGATATAAAAATGGGTCAGTTCGACCGGGGAAGTAGTATCCTCTCGCAGAATATCGGCGTAAAGTTACCTAGGTACTGTTGCGTTTCGAGTTGCGATAAGTGTAAGTTGTGTAAGGGATCACAGGTAATAATAATGCGGCTAAAATTTATTTTGTAAACCCTTTCTGATATAACTATACCATATTGACATTTTCGCGTCGTCTGCCTTTAGCCTCGACGGTTGCGGGTTTGATTACCGGTCGGGCAGATGTTTGCATTGATCTCACAAATATCTGTTTCGGTCTAGTCTGGAGAGCATGTTAAGCTGTCGGTCCCGGTTGTTATCAAATAACGTCTGATAATAATCGTAAACTCTTGATAAGTAAATTGCTCTTATCCAATGAGTTCCTGGTTAGCCCTGAGTGTTACAGAGGTCAGATGGTAATCGCTCTGTGTAAAAACTAGTAAGTCGCCAATAATGAATAAGAAGAAGTTATATAATTATACCCTAACTTTATATGAGATATGATGACTGCTCACTGCTCTTGAAAAGAGATTAAGACCGTTTACGCACTGCAGTTCAAACGAAAGCGGTTTAGAAATAGACGAAAACGTAATACTGCATACAACCACTTACTACGGGTGGCGTTTTACTTTTTTTTATTTCACAGTATCACCACGGTTATGTGTTGTGGCTTTGGTTTTTAAATTAAGAAATAAAAGACATAAATGCTGTGATATTACTATTGGACAGACAAAAATCGCGCGTCTACAAACCACGATTAAAAAGTAGTACCTAATGTTTTTAAAAAGGTCACTGAAAAAATTGTTAATGCGTTCGCTTGTATATAAATCTGTGTTAAATTAGTTTGCGGTTTTAAAAACTGCTGCGTTTAATAGCAATGCGTTCTCGGCCTAATCGTTTTAATTCAATCACTAAAAATTGCTAAGAAACATCACGTGATTAATGGACGACCCGTCACTAGATCATACAATTGTTCGTCTTAATGCTCACCGTCACCCATGCAGTTAACAACAGAAGAACCATTGAGATGATAGCCCGGCTGGCAGCTGAAGTGAACAGCGTTTCCCAGTCGAGTCCCCTGGGCGAACTGATGCACATGGCCAGAGGACACGTTGATCGGGGGACACACTATGTCTGTACACAATAGAACACCCTTAGGGTTCTCGTTTACACCAACAATCTGGCCCCCCATGCGGAACGCTGACAACACATAATAGAACCGGGGACAACCATAATCTCTCTTTCCCGGCGTCGGGATGTGACGACCCCATCGCCCGCTGTTGGGATAATCTCTGTCGCAGTAGAGGTTATTCCACCAGTTCAATCAGTCATAGCGGTGGTAGGTCGTTTTTTTGCAAAAGGCCGGCTGGGTACCACCGCAGTGCCAATATTCTGCCGCCAAATAGTAGTGCATAGACGGACGGAGGAACGGTCGGACTATTTGTCCGTATTATACAAATTATTATTGTCCTAGACTCGTTAAGCAGGTTATAAAAGAATCAATCCATACATATATAAAAAAGTTAAGTAATTAATAAATAAAAAAGAGTTCTTCTCTTTCGTCGTATTTTCTCCAAATCACTGGAAACGACACTAAAAATGTTACACATCAAAAAGTCATATTACATGTCGTCGCTTAGGTAACAATACTACGCAAGGCAAATTTAATAAATGTTGAGGAGGAAAAAAATCTAAGGTTACAGAACTTCAAATCGCAGATCAATCGTTGTCCAGATTGAAAGCCACTGAATGTTGCATAGGATTTTTCTAGAATACAACTTTCTGGAACGTACGAGTTACAAGTGAAAGAGACAGAGTACCATTAAGAGATTTGGACCTAATGTCCCTGATAATAAGGTTGACCGTAACATTACGTAGAAAATGTTATATAACGACTTACGCGGTATTGCTACCTAAGCGACGATTTCAAAATTTGTTAGTGTTGATGTTCGTGTAGTGTATTTTATCATGTGAGATGTGTAACACAGTTAAGTAAGACTCACTAACAACTTTAACGGCGACAGTGTTGGTACCGCCCGAGGGCGCGGTGCACGTGTAGCTGTCGCTGTGGCGGGCCGACACGCGCGACAGCACCAACCGGTAGTGCAGGTCAGACTCGCCCGCCTGACTCGCCCACGCTACACATTTTTATATATATTTTAAAATTATGGGTAGTTTAATAAATAAATAAACGCTACACACTCAACGCTAAAACGATAGTGATATCCTGTATCGGGGGTCCTGTAACATACTCAGGAACAAGGACAAATACATCCACTGGAAGAGTCATGCTAGTGTGGTCAATATTATCTTATGCTCTGAGCGGGAATCGAATCAAAGACCTGTTGCACTTAAGGTAGTTTCGTTCCCACTGCGCCTCAACGTTGACAAGTGTTGAAAAAATGAATAGATGTGTATCTCATGTATTGAAATTGGTAAAAATGTAAGGATAACTACGCCACCAATGAGGTGGTTTTAACTAAAAAAATAAAATAGTCCAAGTAGGAAATTAAATAAAAGTGGGGCTGGGATAAAAATGAGGCTACGACTTATAATTTTTATTATTTGATACAAATGTTACCAGCCCCTGAATGTTTACAAAATTTATAGCTTCTCATGGCGGGGACTATATGCAAAAGTAAAAGTATATATACCAGCTTGGTGACGGTGCATCTGCGTCCAGGTCCAGTCCGGCTTGCCCAGGGCCTGCGGCCAGAGACAGTCGAGCCAGATCGTGCTCCCGGGATACACGTACAGTTCCCCGCTCAGCTCCACTATAGCGGACCCTGTCACCGCTATGTACTGGATGGTCGGCGGAGCGTCACCTAACGCACAAGTATTCGCATCATCTCTCAAGAGAAGAACTTATATCTGATAAATTACTTTTATAAAAATAAAAACTTATTTTAAAACTGCCTAAACACAAATTTTCAAGGTTTCGACAAAGATCTCCCGTAAAAATTATCAACCCCGAAATAGGAGATGAAAATTTGAAAAACGCTTCTTCGAGCATTTTTTCACGATAAAAGATAACCTATGCCCTTTCCCAAGGTCAAGTCTATCTGTGTACTAAATTTCATAAAAAATCGTAATTTTGTAAGCGTAACAGAGTTAATTTCGTATATATAATATTGGTAGAGATTAATGCAGATCAGTAAGTACCTGTGTAATTTGTAATTACAGATGTCGGGACGCACTGCGGCATCTTAGACGACCACTCGCCGTTCTCGCAGCGAAGAGTGTTGTCGCCTGTGAGCTTGTACAGGCCGAAGTGCTTGCACCTCGCAACTAACACGGACCCGTGCGGGAAGTACGTGTCGATCTAATATTATATCATTATTACAACATTGATACCACATGGTCTATTTTTTATTAATTCATGACAGTTGCCAAACAAGCATAGGATCCGCCTGATGGTAAGCAGTCACCTATGAACGCTTGCAATACTTGAAGTATAAAATGCGCGTTGCCGAATCAAGGAAAGGGATGAGAAAGGAAAAAGGAAGGGAATAGAAGATGTGGGAAATCGGGCCTCCGGCGCTCTCACTCATCGTACAAAACGCAACAGTAACTAATGACACTGTGACTTTAAGCCGATTATCTGTGAGAGAGTAGTACTTCTTCGGAGGAGCATGGCTGTACTACTTTGTGAAATGTGATCTAGTTTATAATTGTTAGTTTATGTCAGATAAAAATCCTGTGTTAAAAGACAAAGCCACCACCAATTAGTTGTTATTAGTAAAATTTGTTAAGTTCAACTCTGAACGACTAACCGTATTCACTTTTCACCAGTTGCTTTCTCTCTGAAAATATTTAAAAGTTAATCTATAAAACATAAATTTATTTGTAAATTTTGAAACATCTGTAACTCATACATCTATAATCATTTTCTAGTAACAGCCGGTGAAGCAACTAAAGTTTAAAATGATATTCTAACTTACCAATATAGAATCATTCTTGAAAGCGACAGCTAACAATGGGTTTTGATTTCGAAACAGGCATTCACGGAATATAGGTTGGAATCGACCATCTGTAACCAATTTAACTATTAATAAATTATAAACATGTAAATAACAATGTTGTACATTACTCATCCTATACTCACTGTGTGATTGGGAACACAATGGGCCAACCCAATTTCCATCGATGCATTTTATTTTGCATATAAGTCGTTCATTCGTTGGTCCGATAAGACCAGGGAATTTCACCTGAGTTACAAATATATGATTAGTCATATAAGATAAACTATGTTAAAATAACCGCACTAAATTGTATTTACCTCAGATATTTTTGAGAAGTCGGATCGGAACCTGCTAACATCGAGGTTATTATCGACGGATTTGACATCTGGAAGGGAGCACTTGAAATCCTCTGTAACAATATACATCATACAAAGCTTCAGTTTTTAGTGCCCTGAAGTATTATAAATATAAATATAAGATAAAATTAATGACTTCCAAAACCTTTATTCTGCAAGATAGTTATAGGAAGCCATCTTAATATGATCCTGATCCTCTTCATGATGTTCATGCCAACTGAGCAATTTCAACATGAAACAAATAGAAGACACTCCTAAAATGTGTGACTGTTTTAGTAATGTTTAACTGGTTAACGTCCCAATAAAATAAAAAAATCTGCCCCACCCTCGCTTACTGGTAAATCCATTAACACTACATATTCTGATGAAAATATTAACCGCCGCTGAACACAATGTCCATCTATTAGAGTATGGTGTAAAAGCTAGAATTCAAAACATAATATTGAATTTTTTTTTATTTTAAGGCAGAGAAAAGGATCAGGCAAATAAAAAGTTTTCAGATATGTACTGGCAGACAATCAACACTATGCCTGGAAAATATAATCATTATATATAAATGCATCATAAAACCGGTGAGGTCTTATGAGGATCAGCAAGTCACTGAAATATAGAAATCTTCCAATGCTACCAGAATAAAGTTCTTAAGCAATGGGACATGGTTTGAAATCACAAATACATGAGTACCTGGAAATACCAATGGACAAGGAAGAAATAGAAAGGTCTTCTATGATTTACAAAAAAAAAACAGACACATAAATCATGTGGCTAAGAAACTTATGAATATGACTTCATAATCTGGCTGAAAAGAATGTGACTAAGCTTATTCCATAAAGTATAGACAATAAGAGATGACACATCACAGGATGTGCACTCAAAATGAGAAGGAAGGAGGAAGGAGGTTGGAAAACAAGCATAAGGTTCATCTGATGGTAAGCAGTTGCCAACACAAGGAATAGGAGCAAAGATATGAAAATTCCTTTTTGGAAGGGAGAAGAAGGGGTGAGGGATTAGTGAGTGCTTGAACCTTAAACAGTGGAGAGGAATTAACAATTAGCTTAGTCACTTACGCTAGCATAAATTCAAAAAAATTTATAAATTAAAGCTCTCATCTACTAAAAACAGTTTATCTTGTTATGGAGAACTTACAATTTCATCATGTCACTTTAAATATTTTATGATTGTAATAGAATAATATTTAATATATGACGGCATGATGGTGCAGCGGTAGTGTACCTGCCTTGCCACAGGTTGAGGGTTCGATTCCCACTCAGAGCAGATGTTTGTAGTGACCATACAGACATGTTTTTCAGTTTCATTGTGTTTATTATTGTCATTGTGTATGTTTCTGGATCCCCAACACAAGATCCTAATTTGGGCCATTGAGTGTGTAGCATTTATGTATATATTGTTATTTATTAGTAAGTCTATTATTCTATACATAGCTTCATATATAAAACAAATAACAAGTTTAATCTCTATATGGCCTCAATATGAAGTAAAGTGTATAAATAGAAATTAATCGTGTTTAATTACCTATTACCTAATATGTAATATGGAAAGGTCATAGGTGCAAGGTCATGTAAGGACTTGAGGTATTCAAAATGGCTCCTGTTGTAAGCGCAACTGCGCCAATGCGTATTACCAATTTCTATTTTAATTTAAACACAAAGAATCGGTTTAATACTTAAAACCATGTACTTGTGTACTTTTCCAAAACATACTATAATACCACATATTTAAAATTATATATTTTACGATACATTATAAATATTATGGTTTCTTACCTGTTGAACCTGTCTGTTTAGAGTTGTAGCAAACAACGACCAATGTCAACAATAAACACAGCACGAACTTATTCATTGTATTTGATTAGATTACTTCTTTTTGCTTGGACAAAATAGACACTATTCAAGGAATTACATCGTTTTGAAATTTTCGTTGATGCACTGAACTACACAACAAATTTCACACTTGCATACTACAGAAGGCAAAGTTGAAAGAGTAAACTGTAATTTTAAACGAGTAGTAGAAGGTCGAACTCGTAGCTCATTTATCAAGTTATTAAGACGGTGAAGTCTGAACTCAATTATTCTCCAGCGTCCTCACCTCGACATTCGTACTTTCTGTCCTGTACCATAAGATTTAATCAATAATGAATTAATGGTTTTGTTCATAGACAAAGAACCACAGAATATTCAAGTCAGAGAGTAAGAGCAACTAGTAAACAAAAACCTAGATCTAAAAAAAATGAAACGGCGCATGTATGATGGACGAAAGTAAAAGAGTAACTATGACCAGTGATATTCAAGATTTTGGTAGCAGATGCATATGATGGTATTATTTAGTTCCCAGCCAGTGGTTTGGGGTGCTTCAAAATTAAACATTTTTATCATTTTACATCATAAAATCCATATCATAAGGGGGTCAGTTCCTGACTTAGTGGTATTTCAGAGTATTATGGCTATAGACTACTCCGAAAAGACTGCAGCATTTGAATATTCATTTTTTAAAGGGATATTAACCTGATTACCTCGACACCTCGAGAGTATAATTATGGTATACTATAAACGCAAACAAGAATCATTCAAATCTGTTTAACCAACTTTTGAGTAATCGAGTAAAAATACCGTTCAGACGAATGTTATTGTTTTAGTTGCTGACCTTACAAAAGATTAATTATTAATAAAAATAGTACTTAATGCTAAATCAGGAATTTCCAGTAAAAGACAAATTAGAAGAAATGCTTTTATTTAGGCAATTAGTTTACATAAAAAATACATACATACAAACATACCATTCGTATGGTAACAGATAAAGAACATTTAGGGGCCATTCATTAATTACGCAATGTCGATTTTTGCCATGTGCCCCCTAAATCCCATGTAAGAGTACGTAAGATTTCTCACAATCTTTTCTTACGTAAATGTTTGGTTCCCGTGCACTTAAGTCTCTCATATTTTATTTAGAAATCGCCTATACCGACTCATAAAATATGGGTATGTAGAATTTTACGAATCCACATCCCCTAGGGCCCAATACGTAATTAATAATTGACCTCCAACTGTAAACTAGTAAATGTTAAACATATCACATGTATATTCTTTTGCATAAGTCCTGTGTAGCTAAGCGCTTCTCGAGAAGCGTCTTCAATCTTGATGCTATAAATAGCTACAATTTAAGATCATTTCATCAATTGACGTTGACCTCTGGTTACTGCAGAACAGTGCACGAAGCCTACAATAACGTACTTAGTATGGCATAGCATAGTATTTAGTATTAGCATTTATTAGACTTTGAGGCATACATGGTTTGAATTCAATTTTCGTAACATTTGCATGATTTTCATTTCAATTACATATACATACTGAAAACAGTAAGATTTTCTTAAGCAAACACTAGGCCTTGAATCGATCAATTGATGGAAATCAAACAACTATAATTATTGTCAATTTATTGGAAAGAACAACTATAATTATTGTCAATTTATTGGAAAGTTACCTACATTTGTTGCAAAAGTTAGATGATGAAATTTTAATTTGTGGATGTCAAGGACGAGGCATTGTGGCGTATAATCTAAATTTATGGGGTTGCAACCCACTTTCAATATCTTTTTTGGGTCAATATCCTTTTTTGGCCATGAAAAAGAGTTGTAAATATATGTAAACTGTTTTCAAGCTGTATTCAACTATTTGTCGCATTGAAGATTTGTGACAACATTTTTATTGAATTATCTCAATTCCTTATTTTACATTTTAAAACAAACATAATATTTTTGATCGTCGGCTTTCTTATGTATGTGAGGTATAAAATATACTAGGTTAATATTACGAATTATACTACTTAATGAATGTTACAAAATATATTTATTCGACAATAGAGGTAAGCACTAGTAATATGTTGTATAATTATATTAACTTAGGTAAAAAGCTTATAGTTAACTATAAAAGGCACTTTAACAGCATGTTGCAGTATTAATTAGTTATAATTTAATATGCTTTAATCTACATCAATTATAATTTTAATGTCAACATTCAAGAATACAGATTTACAAAGGTTATCGCAAACGGCTTGCATGAAAGATAAAAAACGTCGCTACAAAATAGGGCACCTTGGGAGCCTCACATGAGCGCGCACGTTTATTTGTCTAAGATTCGGTGGGATCAGCTGTGATTACGATAAAGGCACACGTACTTAAATTTAGTAGATTCATGAATTATTTGATAAAGCTATAAGGTAATCTGTACAAAAGAAGAAATGGGTTCAATACAACACAAGTATCTACTAAAATAAATTTTACAGAAATAGTAATTATATGTAAGGTAAATAAAATCTAAACTAAAATAAATTAGCTAACTAAAATAACCTACTCTTAACAATCAAATATAAAAATGTTGTAAGATCTCAATTGCTATAAACGAAAAGGGTCTCAACAGAGGAAAGAATCATCGAAAAAATTTAAGAAGCTGTTCTCTTGATGTAATACTTATAGGAATACAATGAGAAAGGGCCAGCAAATTAGGGTATTGGTAGGACATTGAAAGTGACAGATAATAGGTCAAAAGCTACAGAGTAATTTCAAAAATCAAAAATCAACAAGATCTTGTCGCTGGATATTCACGGCAGTATGAAAACAAATATTTTGGAAAAGTGGAAGTAGAGGACTTAAACCAGATGTAATAAGTAGAAAAACCTTGTATAAACTAATATTTGTAAATTTATATAAATTTTAAATGCAATAAGTCAAGTAAAAAGTTGGGTAGTCAAATATTATAGAAAATTATCTAAAACTGTTTCACCAAAAAGAACAACAGTTTACCTTGTGTGTATGTGTATGTATTAAAACTTCTATACTTGTGCAAAATTGATAAAATATAAATTTATATCTCCATAAGAATTAACATTGTATTAAATAGATATTATGTATCTTAACACCTAAAGTAATAATTAACCTTTTATTTCACATAATTATCACAAAAAGTGTATCTTAAAGTATCACTATTACACAATTAAATTGGATAGACTGAGTAGACATTTGTGCTATTTCAGTTATGATAAAATACTCGCTCAAAGATTTTGCACGACTCATCCTGTTCTTATCACATAAGGTAAGGACACTACACACATTACATTTAAATATGATTGTTATAAACTGTATTAATATAATATCATTACCATTACAAGTTAAAGTTTTACCCTCATATTTCAATCATCAGGCAACAGTTCATTTTCATATTACATTAAATAATTATTTATTTATAATGGTTCAACTGGGCTCTTTTATATATTTTTTGTACCTATATATTTATGAACTCTTTACACAAGATCAATAGAAGAGCTAAACAGAGTGAATCCACTAAGTCTAATAGAACATTTTTTTTTAATGTTCCTTTACCAACCACCAGCACTGTGGTTTGGATTGTTTATTGTGATAATACACACACATATAAAGACAATACAAAACATATGGATAAACAACATTTCATAATTATTTATTTTCCATTGGACTGGCTAAGTGGATTGTCTCCTAACAGAGTCCTTTTTGAACTCTGTACATGGGCCCAATAGCTGAGTCCGATTTTCTCATCAAGTAATTAATACAAGAAATACTAAAAAGGGTATTATATGCGTTCTGTAATTGATTTTATATTCCGGAATTATTTAACAAGATATTGTTTAAATGAACATGTCAACAAGAAATTATTTTATAGTTTAGGCACATATCGGAAATAAAAATAAATTATGTAATAAATCTAATCAGTCTTATAATTAGGCACCCATAATCACAACAGTACTAGCATATAGAAATATAATCATACATATT
Source organism: Hestina assimilis (assembly GCA_023373885.1). Lineage (NCBI taxonomy): Eukaryota > Metazoa > Arthropoda > Insecta > Lepidoptera > Nymphalidae > Hestina > Hestina assimilis. The sequence continues at coordinate 13,060,566 of CM041759.1, forward strand.
ATATTAAACATAAGTATAGCAAAGAGTTTAATATATCTCAAAATATTTATACCTTATTCCAATAAATGTTATTTTATGTAGTTTTATAAGTTTAAAGTTTTTTTACATCAAAACATTTGTACAAGTCACTCAGACTTGTCAATTTGTATGTATGAAAGGGCCATTGTATATAGTGCACTATTAAAGTTATTTAATTTAACTTAATGTTTTATAATAAACAGTAAAGTAAGTCGCTAGATGGAATAAGGTTCAAATATATTATGTAATAATAATATAATATAGTAGTTACAAAGTAAACCGATACATGTCTTATTGTTTTTCATGAGAGAAATCCAAAAAAAAAAGAAGATAATTGTAAGAAAAAGAAAAAATAAATCACATACTGGGTCCGGCTTAAGCTAAGAATCATCCATTACCTTATAAGTAAAAATATATATCAAAATCGGTCTAGCCGTTCACAAACTACAAATACACACACTGGAGTTATGAATATAAAAATAAATAAGATAATTGAAAAACTTACACAACACATGAAACTATTCTAAAGTATTAGTCAAATAAAATGTCGCTAATTTATATTACAATTAGTTGGTTAGTTTAAAATTATCTTTACCATTAAAAATTCTACTTTGTTGAAGTATTCTTCATTGTATTTATTCAAATGTACAACTCGGAAAATATATTTAAACATTCACATTATATCATTGAGATCTTGAATAGCCTTTGTGATAACAACATAGGATGAAACCTTGAAATTTATGCAAATACTTTAAACATCAGTTGCTGATAAGAATATGTTCTTTTTTTTTTGAGCTTTGCTTTTTAAAATGGATTTAAAATTTTTAATGTAAATAAACTTTTATTGACATCCATTTACCAATGTGAAAAAAGCCTTAAACAAAATTCTTTCCTTCCTATCCTGCACCAAAAATAAATAAAAGTGAGACCCGATAGCAGACCCCCCCTACTCATTCTCGAATCCACCAGAATACACACACAAATAAAACATCAAAGTCCAGTTGTTTAGGTGTTCAGTGACATACACACATACAGTAGAATTATATATATAAAGATGAATATCAATGTGGTTATAGTTAAGCTGTTACAATTTTCTTTTTGTTACATATTTGTAAGAAGAATATTCATAAGAACTGTAAATAAAATTTGCAATATGTTTTGTAAACAAAGCTATAAATGATTTAGCTAATTAGTTCAATGTCATTTAAACTTTCCTTGACCAATGGACAAGGCTGCCAATTGTCGTTTTAATCAGAGCAATGATGAATTATAATGTCTACAATATGTTAGTCAACTAGAATGACGTAACTCACTTACGAGATTACGTGAACACAGAAAAGCCACATTCATTTGTAAATAACAATCTTTCCCAAACTACATAGCTTTTCCTTATAATTTATAAATCAAAGTATTTGTTTTTATATGTAAATAGTTGACAATTATGTTATTATTAGTATTTAAATAGGCAAGCTTGCAAGCCTAAATTCAATGCAGAAGCTAAAGTCCCATTAATAATAAATATTATCTTACTTTTTTATGTGGGTTAAAGATTTCATAGAATCACTGGAATGTATTTGTATCAATAAAATTTAACTGAAACATATTATATAATTCGACATACTATAATATGAGACAAGTTATAGAAATTTGCTTTAAAATAAATTCTGACATTTAACATTGTTTTTTACAATTATTTGCAGTGTTTGACAGAGGTATTTTTAATTACCCAAAATCCAATGGAATAAGGTGGCATAGATATATGATTACCATATTTTATATGAGTTGGTTGAAACTCTGGGAATGGAGACTCGTAGTGTAGTGGCCAGCCATTAAGAAGCACAGTCTTTGTTCGTCTATTGTTAGACGGAGCACTGAAAATATATTCATCGATATCCAATTTTTCACCATGAAAAGCTGTGCCATTAAGAAGGAATCTGGCTTTGTCCATTTGTAGATTTATTCCATAAATTGTTATAGCTGTGGAATCATTGGTGTATTTTCTGTTAGCACAATGGGCATATATCCTTTGGAAACGAGAGCATTTGCATCTGATATCTAATACCTTGTTTCCAACTAATCTTTTGTAGAGAACACTAACCCACCAATCTGGCAGAGGTTCTAGCTGATTATCAATTAAGCTGTAGTTACCTCCGAAGAAGCTTTGTCGTATCACAGTATTAATATTATATTTCGCTGACAGACCCAATTTGTCTACCCAGAGAGGGGTACCAGCATATGAATTAGAGAGTCCAGGTGCACCTGCACCATATGCGCTGCTAGTTTCAGTAAGCCACATAGGTATGTTGTGGTATTTCTTGGTATGATTCTGCATTGTTTCAATTTGTTCTTTGAGTAAATCAAATGTGTCTGGATTCCAAAAGTCTTCCAAAGTAGCAGTTCTACCATTTAAGTAATACTGATGCCAAGCTCTAGCATTTACATAATGTGAACCATTACCTAAGAATTCTACCATGTATTTGAGGCAATTTGGCTGGTTTTTTTGTGGTCTAGTTGTATCTGGCCCCACTAACATTGACTTTTTGTATCCATGATGGTTAAGTAGCTTTCGAAGTTTTTTGAAGTCTTCAGCTAAAGTCTTAGGGCTAATAGTTATGTTGAAAACATGACGGAAGGAGTTAGGTTCATTACCAAGCTGCCAATCCACATGAAAATTTTTATGTTTAGAATATTCTAAAATTTCAACAGCATTGTGACTATTCCATTCATGTTCATCTCGGATTAACAAATTAAGGCTAAAAAGTAATGAGATATTTGTAGCAATACAAAATTCATTTATTTCTGTCCACTTTTGACCATTCATAATAAAAAATGGTAAAAATTTGTGCTTGCAAAGTTTTTGTATAGCAGAGCAAGTACCTTTAGAATTTGCAGTCATTGGACAATGATTACAAGACAGAGAAGGTATATCTTCCGCACTAAAAATTAATCGATCAGACATAGTACCTCCTAGACGGAGTCTCGCTGGCGCCAGGGCTGCAGCCAAGTCTCTAAATCTTATTTTAGTGAAATCCACTCTGTCGTAGTCTTGTATCTCAGATGCATCAATACCAATACTTAAAAAATCATCTGGTATAATGGGATGAAAGCTTTGGTGTTCATTAATAGTAATGTAACATTTTTCACCAATGTTATATTTCACAAACAAGCCCATGAGAGCAACATTGCAGCAAAAAATTATGGCACAAGAAATAACTAACCGCTTGTTAGACAACATTTTACAGAAGACATACGTAGCTCGAGGCACTCGTAGTGAACTCCGATACTTAAATAAACAGCTACCAGCTCTACACTATTACACCACCATAATAAAATTAAAAATTTTAACAGTAATAACCTCTTGATCTGTGATGTAAGTAAACTGTACTGGTCTTTGGTGAACTGATTTGAAATCGATTATTGAATACAACTCGCAAGAAGTTACTGACTACTGTCTTGCAGATCTGTTACACTGTTCCTGTACTGTACCGTTACATTACAGCAAAGCTTGTAATTTGTATCATGTATGACTGTAAACTTGTATAGTCCGTTTCACGAAAAAAGTACCAACACCAGTCTACCACAGATGCGGCGCTGCGATCATACGAGAGAATGTTGCTAGCCTCTTAACACTTCTGTTACTGAGTCCCATAAAGGTTCATTGTGATTATCATTTTTGCATAGAATAAGTATTCTTTTAGTAAGTATATTACATTGATATATATAAATTACATTGATATATATAAATTACATTGATATATATAAATTACATTGATATATATTATATACCAAAATGAGTAATAATATTGCATTCCAAAATATTAATTTGTTTTTGTGAAATTTTCACAGTTTGTGAAATTGTGTAAAAACGTGAAAATTGATATTAGTTATTTTAAATTACATTTTATATAATAAAAATAGAAATTTCTAAACAATAAAAAGAGCTTCCTCGTTTTAGAAATGGCATTTTAGGAACATGGTAAGAGTCTTCTTCTTCTTCTTAGCATTATATCCGGTACTATACGAATATTTACCCAAGGTTTGATTATTACTCTTGTCCGGATTTGACGGGTTATTACTTGACTATTTTTTACACAGAGCGATTACCAATTGACCTCCGAAACCCTAAGGGCGAACCAGTATCTCATTGAATAAGAGCAATTCACTAATCAAGAGTTAACGATTATTATCTGATGTTATGTGATGACAGCCAGGACAGACAGCTTAACGAGCTCTCTGAGGCACGATGAAGAGACCCACAAGAACAACTCCCAGATCGAAACTGATATTTGTGAGATCAATGCAAACTTCTACTCGAGTGGGAATCGAACCCGCAAACGTCGAGGGTAAAGGCAGACTCGCTACCCACAACGCCAATATCGGGTCATATCAATTGATACATAAAAAATTTAAAGATGATATTATAAAATATTACCTTCATATTTAATATATACTTAACGAATAAGTGTAGGTTTTACTCGCCACCGCCATATCGTCAGACAAGTTTTATTTATAGCAATTTGTTTTTAAAATTACTCGGTAATAAATATTAGTCATATCGCTGTAGGGTATTAAAAAATACCAGATCTACCTACAAACTCGCTAAGGTGGTTAGGCTGGCAGCACTAGATCGTCCTGTCATAATTAGTTTCACTTATTGCCGCGAGACTTTTTTTATCAGACGAACTTTAATTAATAATATATCCTTGTCGGATGTGACAGATTATAAAAATAATAGATAATATCATAATAATATCAATATTAAGTTGGCATGTCTAAAGAAAGACAATGGGATCACTTAAAAATGTGGAGAAGCTGGAATGGCAATAACTCATAGATATTCGCCATAGTATTATAATATATCTATTATTTGATACCTAGTAGGTACTCTCTTATCATAACGCTTGCATAGCAATTTTATACAAATTTCATAAATGTCTAAATGATAAAATACTTCTATGAACGCTTGTAAATGCGTGAAAGAAAGGGACAAACATATGTCATTTTCTTTCCATTTCTAAGCATTTTTGTATATATATTTAAATATTTTTTATTTGTGGTTGACTCTTTGAATTGAAAAAACTTGGTTTTTAACTTTAGTTATTCTAGACAGAAAAAAGATTGTCTAGCAGAAAAAGATTTTATTTATTTTTTAAAAAATAATAAAGTATTCTTCACTGCCAACACGCGAGCATCCTATTTATAATTAAGCAGTCTTACCACTAAAATATTCAAATCAACACGTAATACCCAATTCAAATTCTACTAAACTGTAAGTGGATTCTCACAGTCATGTTTTTCTTGTAGTGACATATCAAATAAACCGTTCTTTGCTACACATAAGTATCTGAAAACTATGATTGTCGTGAATGTTATAACAGTGCACTCGCTCGAAGGTTACAGAAAATGTTTTATAATATAATTACACTAATTAACTATGATTTAATGCGAGTGAAAGTTTATTGTCAAAAATATGAATAAATATTGGTTAGCGGGCTTAATATGTAGATGGCGTTAGTGTATCCAAAGCAATATGTGGAAATTAAAAACTTAGTTTAGTGGGTGTTGAATGTTGAATTTACTAAGGAGCACCAGATCAGAAAATTCTCTGTCTAAGCCAGCAAGTCTTCGACTTTTTATCTGTCTGTTTATAATATTTTTTAAAAAATGGGTACGGTCTCCATCGAGCATGAAGGAAGATAAGGTTTACAGTGGAGCAAGTGAACTCATAAGAAGCCTGTGTACTCGCACTTTGAAGAGGTTCAGGTTGTATGCGATTAGAAATACAGACGCCGGAAGAACATTTCAATCCCTGGCCGTAAGTATTATGAACTAAGATCGAAAACGCATATTTCAAATGTAGGGTATATCGACCAGATATGGGTATGGGTTAGTATAAAAGGCATAATTATAGTAAGTCTATGTTTTAAGATAATTATAATAATTGTGTTCTTATTAAATATTGATCTGAATTTTTTATTTGTAAAAAAAACAAGCCCAAATTTAAACAACTGCCTAATCTCTAAGGCGAAGGTGATGACAAAAACTTTTTAGTTTTTACTTCGTAACATATTTATATGTTATATAATTATAATAAATATAGGAAAAGCTGAGGTAACAACTAAATAAAAAATCGATTACCCATTAAGTATATTTTATTTGAACAAAATATGAGGAATGAGAAACTAAATATAACTATTATATTACTTATTATGCCTTGCTCAATGCAACACTCTTTCTAGCAACTTAGAAAAGCGGTTCGTCAACACAGTATACAAAGAAAATAAGAGTAATCTTAAAACTTAAAAAATATAAAAATCAAAATACATATTAGAAATATCAATATAATAACAATTTATTTATGATAAGAACAATGTTTTGGTCTCATTATGTATTAATAAAGTAATAAAACAAAAATATAAAAATGGTTGCCTTATTTCGAGATATTTCATTCCAGTATCGACGCACAACGTTGTTTACGGAAAAACTTATTCGAACAAAACACTTCATAATAATTAATAAGTTATTATAAAAATAAAACAATTTAAAATTGAGTTACACAATATACTAAATACGTAATTTAAATACAGTGATACATTTCGAAATGATTCGTATCAAATATTTATTTTTATAATAAAATATTTCATTAAAAATGATTGTATCTACCTTAACGTTACAACAACCTTATCAACTCGAAATTCTTAAATAGACTAAGTACATGAGACTCAACAGAAGAATAAAACTGCACGCAACGAAGCGGGTACCGTGAGCCACAGAGTACATTATAATAACTGCAGTGAGCCGGCAACGTACATAATTATTATTTGTGCTCGGATGTACAGGGCATGGACTATCAGCGGTTTCAAATCAGCGTTTAATACGCGCGTAGAGATCTACCAAACGCGCAATCGTACGAGCCTTGAAGCGCTTAAAGCGTTCTAAATATGCTCTGACAATCGCTACCACCCAGAAATGTAGGCGCGTTCGGTGTTTTGAAGCGCGAAATATACGCTCGAAAAAAAACGATAATCTGAAACCGCCTATTACGGACTATAATATTAGTAGCACAAGTCTTAACTACCGCCTTAACATTTGTGCCCTATCGACGTACTTGGAAACTTGCGATGGACGCTATGAATACCAGCGCAATACCTACATATAAAATATTAACTTTCCCATCAGTCGACCACTCAAAGAGCAGTAACCCTCAGAGTAAGGCTCAAGTACGTCAATAATTATAATTTAAAAAGATTGCATGGGGCGGTTAACATTAATATTATATATTTAGAGTTCGTCGTGCTTGGGCCCTGAGAACTCCTCGTGGCTGATGAAGCCGTTCTTATCCTTATCCTCGTGCTGGAAAATCTCCTCGACCAGCTTGTCGTGGCTCTCCAGCATCTGTTTAATGTCATCGCTCACCTCAGCACCATCGGAGGGCACCATCTGCTTCTTAAGGTAGTCGCTCACCTGCAATCACGAAAATATTATCAATAAACGTGGCAACAACGGATTCAGCTTGACTTTTCCGACATTTTCATAAATTATGTAACCAATCACACAATATTACCAATTAGGACTGGCCTAATGAGTCACGGTACCTATTAGTAAAAACCGCGGGAAAATCCATTCAGTAGTTTTTGAATTTATCGAATAGACACAGACGTTGCGACTTTGTTTTGGTATATATAGTAATAGTTACAGTGTACTGTAAATCCAACAAGTTAGTCTAGTTGATTAAGCTCCTTAATCAGGAAGTGTCCTTGACTAGCAGTGGGACATTAAAAGGCTGTTACTAATTACAACTGCTACTTACATTATGTATCGTATATGTAATTCTAGAATGAATGGAAATTGGCATAAGGTGTCTAAATACCACGTGACTTATCGTTTTTTATTGACTTCCCACAAACGTATTTGACTTTCAAAATGGATTCGACACGGAGCGATTTGCCTGTCTAGGCCCCCCGATAGATGATTGATAATATAATTAGACCTAGTTTATTACTAAAACTTTTTAATAGATAATATTCAGTCCAATTGTTTTATTATTTGCTGCTCCGTATTTACAAATATATTGTTGCATTTAGAGGGCTTGGTTAATAAAGCGACAAATATAGATAATGGTTGCAATTTTATGGTTTAGTCTTTTGTTGTTACAGAAGAATGTTCAAATAAAATCAAATGAAGCAAGCCAAGAGCATCTTTGTCCCACCACCGAACTACGAATACTACGGATAGCGTTAAAAGTATGAAGGACTACTCTTCACCATAAAACCATCGTCGGACTGACCTCCTCACGTGAAAGGTGGCGATCGGCATCTGTGTCCATTGCTTGAAACGCTAACTCAATACTCACTTCTTCTCTAGACAGCATATTGTCCTTGTCAGCATCGATCTCTTTGAAGACGTTGGTTGTTGGGGGCGAGTCTCCAATGTTGATCAGCTCCACGTCAAAGTGGAGGGTAGCGTCCGGTGGGATCACGTTGCCGGCCCCACGCTCGCCGTAGCCAAGGTGGGATGGGATCGTAAGCTTACGTTTCTCACCTGGAAATAACGGTTATAAGTTTAAGTATCTAGTATTAAATATTGTTAATATTCCTAAAAAATGGATTTACTAGTATAAGTTAACGCAACGAATTCCAGGCGCAACAAGTTTAGTTTAGTTGTTTTTACAATTTCGTTTTACGCCTGCACACAACGCTGCCTAATTAACTTCCTTCAAGGGGCTTCAGTTCTAAGTTCACGATATAAGTACAGTAAAGAAAAGCGTTTTTTTTTTTGAGTGTATAGGCCATTTTTAAAGAGCCTAATATAAACGCGCTTTTTACTATACACCCAAATAGTGCGATATAATCGTGTATTTTGTTTTATTTTGTGTATTTAAGTAGTACCTTAAAAACTATTTTAAGGTATAATTAGGCAAGTGACACGAGAGTACTAACTTAGAATATAATATACGTTTTCTGTGACAACAGCTTCATAACAATATAGGCATGCTGTTCACAAATAATCAGTAAATTGTATATTCATAGTGGGAAACAGGAGTTATTATAGAGATGAAAGGCGATCTCATTACCGTTGTTACACGAACTGACGCGGCAAAAGCGGTAAATATTATCCAAATGACCCTCGCGGCCGCCATCATTGCGCGCTTTATTAACTTCACATGCGGTAACAATTACAATTTTACTAACTGTAATAATTCGCCGTCGATGCACTCAGTAAGCAGCGTTGCATTGGTTTATTTATTTGTTTTTATTTTTAATTCATAACGGTTGGTAAACAAGCATACGGTCCGCCTGATGGTTAGCAGTCACCGCAACCTATGAACGCTGGCGATACTTCAAGTATAACATGCGTGTTGCCAACCCAAGCAACAAGAAGGTAGGTATGAGAAGGAAAAAAAGGAAGGGAATAGAGGAGTGGGAGGTTGGGCCTCCAGACCTCTGACTCAGATACTTTACGCTGATTTACGCTTTCTGTAAGAGGGTAGTACTTCCCCGGTTCAGCCGGCTTATATGTGTTGACAGAAGCATGGCTGTACTACCGCAATAAAATTATTTATTAAATTTACATTTATTTACAGTTGAATGGACCGGGCCATACAATGAAAATGTCACCGACTCCTTGCAGCTCCTTCGCAAATTCGAACGTAACGGAACGAATTTAGTCACACTAACTTCATTCAAACGTGCGTAGCCTCTTCGTGCGCATCGATGGAACTGCGCCTTAATTACTTTATTTCTAGACGCACGCAGTTAAGGCTGTCAACGCTATGCACGCGGTACTCGAAAGCGTGCTAAACAAATGTGTGGTAAGTAGGACTAGCATGGTATACGGCGGCTGCTTATGGTACTAAACTGTGCTGAGATGTAGTTGTACATCGTTGTGGGTTGATATGCATGTATTCTGTAGTCTAAACGTAGACCCACGTTTTCAAACCTTGTGCCTTACTGGCACAGCGGAATTATCGCATATGTTTTCTTAAAAAGCAAAGCTAGACACAGGTAGCCTCTCTGTGTGCAGAGATGAGGTTGCACCTTTATCAAATTGGTTGTGCAGTAACCCATGCATGTTTACTGTTATACGTTTGTGACGCAGCGAACCTGCCTTAAACGCCACAGGTCGCGGATTCGATTCCCGCTCAGAGCATAATATGTTTGTATTGAATATTTTCCGGTCTGGGTGTATTTGTCCTTATCCTTCTATGTCTTTCCGGAACCCCGACACAGGCTTTCACTATCCTAATGCGGGCCGTTGAGTGCGGATTGTTTATTTATTATATGCCTTCGAGTCCAGCGAAAGCAACGCAGTTGTCCATGCAGTATTGTGTACGTTACGCAAAGCCAACCTTCATAAACCGCCGCCTTAGCGTCGCCCTAGAAACTCTGTCCACGGCACCGGCGGCACGAAATGCGAGTGCAGCATCGACGCTACGACATTGACACCAATAGAAGGTAACCTCCGTAAGAGCGGCAGTGCGATCATTACTGGATCTAACATCGATCGCTAGTCACCTAGGTTAATTAGCTATAATTTTACCGTGTAGTTTTATATTAATAAATTACTTTAAGTAATTTTGTTATCTTTGCATCCTCTGGCTGCACTCTATATAATTTGTATAATTACTTAGTATATAAATGTTCACTCACCGACGCACATGTCCGTAAGACCTTGGTCCCAGCCCTTGATGACTTGGCCGACGCCGAGCTGGAAAGTGAAGGGCTGCTCGCGGTCCAAACTGCAACAACAATTATAACTTGTTATTTATTAAAATAATTGTGAATAAAATTGCTGACACCGTTGTGGCGTTGTGGGTAGCGAGTCTGTCTTTAACCTCGACGGTTGCGGGTTCGATTCCCGCTCCGCCGTTAAAATTTCTGTCTCGGTCTGGGCGTTTGTCCGGGCCTCCCCATCGCGCCTCAGAGAGCAAGTTAAGCTGTCGGTCCCGGTTGTTATCACATAACATCTGATAATAATCGTTATCTCTTGGTAAGTAAATTGCTCTTATCCAATGAGTTACTGGTTCGCCCTTAGGGTTGCAGAGGTCAGATGGCAATCGCTCCGTGTAAAAACTAGTAACCTGTGAAATCCAGATAAGAGTAATAAGCAGACCCTAGGTAAAATAAAAAAAAAACCGGGAATAATGCTGGGACGAATAGATTGTGAATAAAATTGCGAATCTACTTGATAAGAAAAGTATTTTATTTTGTTAAATAAAAGACGAATTTATATACATTTTTTTTGTTGACTTAATTAGCTAATTGTAGCTGTGGGCGTTGTTGACTTTTATATTCGTTTATTGGAATAACCTTTCGAAGAAGGATAATCAAAAAAACAAAGGTACTGATTAAGCTTGTTTAATATTTATTTTTAACTGAACGAATAAAGGCGTTTTTCTAGGAATACTTTTATGAACATGTATTCGTCGGCGAATCGTGGAGACAAAATTTACTTGATTTATAGTTATAGTAGTTGTATTTCGCCCAGAGGAGATGAGCAAAACCTTAGTTTGGGCTATGGTTATTGTATAATATTCGAGCATTTTTCAGAATTTGGTATTTCATGCTAAGAATAAAGGTAAAATTAAGACACGCTACAGTATGGGGTCCTCAAGGGAAGGTTAAAAAAGTTTTTAAGGTGTCGGCAACACGCGTGTGATACCTCTGGGGTTGCAGGCGTTCATAGGCTACGGTGACCGATTACCAGGAGGCTATAAGAAAAGAGGCCAGACTGCTTGTCACATAGTTAGGCTATCTAATGAGCTGACAAAATCTAATGTATATAAGCGAATAAATAGAGGAAGTTAATAAGTCTTTCTATATATAATTTTAGCACCACAAATTCGGGCATCAGATAAATCGTATCGGAATAATGCTGCAATGTAGGCTTTTGTTTGGAAGTACTTTGCTGCGGCCATTACGGCTTATCGCGCATAATATACCTAACTGATTTGCTAACCATAAACAAATATAACGTTCTTGAAAACTGTAATTTAAACTCTGTTTTTTTTTTTTTAAAGAAAATGCAAGCAATGGTTTTTTTAGGCATTACTAATATTCCTATTGCCTCTCCAAATAAGCTCCAAGCTTACAATCGACAATAGACAAGATGGTCGTTACCGAACCCATGACTGTCGAATTAACGGAGCGAAGTCGGCCCTTCTAGCGATGGCTTTCCAAAATTAAGTTGTACATTATTATTAAACCATTGTATTAAGATTAGGCCGTCTAAGAAGTAAAGTTTGTATGCTTTTTTTCTATATACCCAATAAGCGTACGACTCGCGTGATAGAAAGTGGTCCTCGATGTCTGTAGACCAGCGATTCACAAAGGGAATACGTTTATATACCCTGGAGTTCAAGGGAAACACCGCGGGATATACGTTTTTGGAAGTCCACGAAAATTTTTAAAATCAATTTTCAAGATTATAGATTAGATATTTCAAGAAGTCACTGACTTATAGAAACCATTTTTTTACTATTTTTATTTTTACTTCTCTGAATTTAAGGTAGGATCTCAACTCCCACTCAAATTTATATCATTAGATCTAATCATAATATATGTATATCCATTGAAACCATTATAATTTTGAAAGTGGTCTACGAGAAAAAAAAGTCAATTGAAATCAAAACTTCAAATCAAGATGGGAAAAAAGATTTTCCAAAACAAACACAAAAAACACCTAATTACTTCTGAGCTAGATTTAGACTTTAGAGTAGAGAGGAAAGGGGAAAAATGAGATATTTGAAGGGCTGTTTTGAATTTGTAAACAAATTATTCAAACTAAATCACATGAGAGTTTTAGAATTTTAGTATATATATGAAACGAAAAGTACGTAGTACGTAATTGTAACTATTTTATATAGTTCCGGTAAAATGGAAGTGATAGAATTAGTCTCCTTCGCGTCGTTAAGGAAACATCTATGTGTTTGAAGCACGGCGTGACAACAATAATTGTAAGAGAAACCTATACAACAATAATTGTAAAGGGAAACCTGACAACAGCAGAATTTCAGATTTGCAGATAATAATTGTTTATTGTTTGAATCTTCATTGTACTAGACTTAATTAAACCTTCCTGCTTGTCTAATTATAATCAAATTAAAATAACAAAGGAGCAAGCGGCCTTATACACATTGTATTGCTGTTTTGTCGCTTATTTTCATTTTTAACAGTAACAAAAGAAACCTGTTAAGAATATTTTTAATTTATATTATTTCTATGCTGTGATATATTTATACCTGTACTACTTGTAATATCTGCCGGCGACTTCGTCTTTGTGAACTTGTCTGTTGATTGGCTGTACTATTAGTAACAACGCTATTGCGATCCAATTTAATTCAGATAGAAAAACGAATCAGAATCATGGTACGAAATAGCAACGTAGCTGTATTATAGCTCATATTAGGTTGTCATTTAAATCGCAATAAGAGTTCATATTAGGCCCCATTTATAACAAACTTCACAGGATTTAGAAGTTCATAGGAAACATACATACATTAATTTTTACTAATTACTTTTTAATAAATTGGTGTAGGTTACATACGCTGTACAAAAAGTAATTGAATATATCATAAAGTCGTATTATGATGTTTACTTAATCTACATTGGGACGAAAACTTTTATGTGAGAATCCGACCCGCACTTAGCAGATATTTTCTAATTTACGATAATACCTGGATGACCAAGCTTTGCTCGGTATTTTTTTTATTTACATAATGATGACATATTAATAATATTTTACTACGCTATTTAGTGAAATAGATTTAGTTTAGCTTGCTAATTTACTTGCTGGGTCGTTAAAGCAGTAATAGTATTATCACTCGCCAATAGACGTCAGGAAGAGTCACGTACTCTCGAATAGAAGTTTTCATTGCCCGAAAACACGGATAAAACGAAATTTTCTAAAAATCTCGGAAACCCCTCCATACTAAATTTCATGAAAATGGTTAGAGCCGTTTCCGAGTTCCAGATTATATTACAAGAATTGCTCGTTTAAAGATATTAGATACGAAAGTGCACATGGTCGGTACTGAATTTCATCGACGACGACGAGCGCTCTGCACGAAATTTAGTTAGAACTTTTAATGTAGTTAATTGATGAAATTGAGCTCACAGCGACTAGAACACTGTAGATCATGTGCAGAAAATGTATATGTCGTAGAACTGTATAAAAGTGCAATTAATGTACCGAATTTTTAAAGTTTAAATATTATAACATTAAAAGAGTTACAAATTTAATTTATTAAACTACATTTCAATGTACGCCAACTTTAGCTAGATATGAGCTAGGTTTGGTAAAAATAATAATCAATATACCAAAATATCGATATTTTTCTACAAAATAATCAATAAATATCATTAATATCCTTGCACCAGTGACGGATTTACAAATTGTCAAGGTATAGGCTGTAAGGTTTTTCGCCGCCCTATCCGGAGTTCTCTTAGCGAACTAGCTATTTTACTCTAGAATACTGAATATAGAAGTTTGCCATTCAGATAAGTGATAGGGGAAAGTCATCGGAAAATTTATTGCAGATTTCTACCTGTAAAACATCAGAAAACCGGCATGCAGAAATCTAGCAAAAGCTAATCGGTCACCAAATTAGTCGCCCCAAAAATCTGCTACCCTAAGCTCAAGTCTACTCATCTTGCTGATAAATTCGCCACTGTTTTGCACTCAAAAATCCATAATCGCTATTGATTTTCAAGTCCCGAATTCTAACTAGTCAAGTTTTTCCTTTTGTAAAAACAAATAAAATGTCGACTTATCGATATATCTTTCAGTTGCCCATCCCTATTATGAGCACGTCAGTTGAAAAGCGATGACTTGAAGGAATTACATTCGCATCAGGTGCTTAGTGTTGCAACCGTTCTGAACTGGTATAAAATTTCAATGACACATATTGTTGCAATATAGATAAACAATATGGATAACATTATTAGAAAATATTTTTATATATTTTTATGTGTATATAAAATAACATTATTGATATTATAAATGTGAAAGTAAGTCTGTCTCTCTGTCTGTCTGTCGCGTTTTCACGACAAAACTACTGAACCGATTTCAATGAAATTTTGTACACAGATAGTTTACAGCGTGTGTGTTAGTGTGTAAGGTGTTGAAAGGGAGGATGAAAAGTTGTACGATTGTCACGGGGGCGAAGCCGCTGGCAGAAGCTAGTTAACAAATAACTAAACGCTACACACTCAACCTCCGTTAGGATACTGATATCCTGTGTCCGGAAACATACACAATGACAAGAACAAGCACACGCAAACCAGAAAACATGCCTGTATGGTGAATACAAACATCTGCTCCGAGAGCCGCGACCTGTGGCGCTTAAGACAGATTCGCTACCGCTGCGCCTCAACCTCGTCAGTATATAATTATAAAGAAGATTGCTAACATTTTGTACTCACAATTTTGTAATAAATGATTATTATTATGATACTTCACATATCAGTGTCATAAATTCCATTTGCTTATTAACATTTCGACGACGCGGACATGACATTTTGTAAAAGGTTTCGCATATTCTTTTTACGGAGCGACTTGTGTTCTTATTATTTTTTTCACAGTAATATTTAATGAGATTTTTGTTAAAGTTCAAGAACGTACCCGAAGCAATGTTATAACACTGGCTATCTGATATTAATCTTGTTCTTCCTAGCATTATTATTATTATGAGAGTATTTACCCGGGGTCTGTTTATTGCTCTTGTCCGGATTTGACAGGTTACTACTTTTTACACAGAGCGATTGCCATCTGACCTCCTCAACACTAAGGGTGAACCAGTAACACATTGAATAAGAGCAATTTACTTATCAGAAGTTAACGATTGTTATCAGATGTTATGTGATAACAAGCGGGACCGACAGTTTAACGTGCTCTCCGGGGCACGGGGGGGACCCACAAGAACAAACGCCCAGACCGAAACAGATATTTGTAAGATCAATGCAAACATCTGTACAAGCGGAAATCGAATCTGCAACCGTCTAAGCTAAAGGCAGACTCGCCTACAACGCCACAACAGTGTGATGCAGAGCAGTAGTGTCTTTGGCGATACTGTGTTTTGGTTTGAAGGGCACTATAGGCTAGTGTAATTACTGGGTAAAGGAGATTTAAGAACCCATATCTCGAGGCTGGCAACGCGGGAGTGACACCTACAAATTGTGTTGCAAGTGTTCATAGGCTGCGGCAACCGTTTACCATCAGGTGGGCTTGCTTGCCAACTTAGTGGGCAATGCTTGCCAACTTAGTAAAATGAATGAATGCATGAACGAATGCATCAGCGATCCCGCGTCGTCCCACTATGGCGCTAGATGGGACCTTGGGGTTTTAGTGGGTAGGGGAGCCCGGCTTTGAGTCCTCACACTTCCTTCGCCATTGCACCCGTCCCGGCGCTCGAGTGCGTAACTGCATTTCTCCAAGTCAATAATAAAACGTTCACAACCTCGCATAAGATGAAAAGACTCACGAAACACTTGCGACTCGGCTCTTCTAAATTCTAATCACTTCTGCAAGTCGTGCCATTAGTTTCGATTGCGTCATGCGTTGCTAAATATTTAAAAGCGTCTGTTTAATAAACAATCATACATTTAGGTTATACGAAGAAACAATGATTAGGCAACATACCAAATATATGGCGATTATGATCGTTATATTAATAAAAGTTCAAGCAATTTTACTATATTAATAAATATATACCTCTTACATCAATTTTATTATATAATTTCATCTGTCTTTTTTTTTTAAAAACGTTGCACACTCAACGGCCATTAGGCCATTAGTATCCTGTGTCGGGGGTCCGGAAACATTCACAATGACAAGGACAAATACACCCAGACCTTAAAATATGCTTGCATGGTCAATACAAACATATAATGATCCAAGCGGGAATCGAACCCGCGACCTGTTCGCTACCGCTGTGCCACAACGTCGTCAAACGTATATTTGTAGGAATCAGAAGTGAGTAGCCAAATGATAGAAATACACATAAATCAATGATCTGTATAAATTACTGGCCTTTCTTACACATAACATTAATTCTGTTAACACTTAAATAATAACTAAACAACGTATCACATATACGTTAAATCAAGAATTCGTCCGTTCAGCACGAGGTTTACAAAGGACGAGAGCTCCTGGAACTTGTCACACGGTGTTTTATACTTTCGTTTGTTCTATTTTTTCATCTACTGCCAACATTATTCCTAACTATATGTTACCTCTATCTTCCTCTTCCTAGTATTATTCCCGTTATTATATGAGTTTACCCAGGGTCTGCTTTTTACCTTGTCCGGATTTTACAAGTAACTAGTTTTTACACAGAGCGATTACCCTCTGACCTCCGTATCCGAGGGAAGATAGGAGCGATTTAGTTATCAAGTGTTAACGATTATTATCTGATCTTGTGATAACAACCGCGACCGAAAGCTTAACGTGCTTAACAGATATTTTTGAGATCAATGCAAATATCGGTCCGAGTGAGACTCGAGCCCGCAACCGTGAAGCCATACTCGATACCCACCCACGCAAAAACGGGCCGTTACATCTATCTATCTGAAATTCAGGTGAGTACAGCTTAGTGTATAGTGTGTGTTAGTTATTGAGGGTGTAGCTTTTATTTATACTAATTTTTATATATAACAGCATATAATATAGGTATGTTGTTACGTGTATAACTTGCCACGACTTTGAAGCGCACTTGAACCGTGTTGACGGTTTAGAAGCATTCCGGAAAGATGAGAAAAAAGACGTGAGGCTTTTAATAGGTATACAATAATTGAACGCTCCCATGATCTGTATTATTATAAATCCACTATATTTGCCTAAATTTGAAATTGGTGGCAAGTCTTATGCCGTGGTTTTATACTTTAACAGATAGTAAATCTTAAGGACGATTTAAATAGGGCTTGTAATCTGCGTGAGAATAGTATAATAATATAACAACAATCATATAATAATGTTGAATTTATAATATAATAAAATTATACATAAAAATATTTCTAATCAGAATAAAATCGAGATACGTATGGAATAAACTGATGACTGAATAAAATTCTGTTTCTGGTGACGTCTTTATCTGTGGTTTGAACCGGCAGGAGGTACCCTAAGAACGAAATCAATTTTGAGCCCCCGTGAAGGATGTCACATTTTCGGTTCCTCCGCGCGGTGATACTGTCATGGCCAGAGCCAAATTCGTACATAATCGGGAGAATAAAATCAATAAATATACAAAAGGCAAGTGTGTTGAAAGCTTTCTTAGCTTACGATGGTTGCGTTACTGAATAATATGGTTTTTTTTCCAAGTTTATAAACGTTTAGCTGCCTTTTCAAAAAAATTTAGAAGTCATTCAAACCTCAGGGAAACTAGATGATCTACACTAATTACTATGGAATCCAAGTTATATAATAGGTATATAAAGTTTGACTGTTCAACAAAGTATATTTAATATAAATTTTGTAGTCGATTGTTCGTTATTTATTATTTCAAAAGTAATCTAACATATTTTTTTAACGTCGTGTAACGTCTAGACTCCGCTTAACATACATATTTGATTATTGCAAAACAAGTTACGTAATATAGTTCAGTGATGGAGTGATTTCATAATCTATGTGACGAGCACGCCAGGACACCGAGAAAGCGAGGTCAGGAATAATCACGAGTGGAAAGTGTGACGTCACCGGTGAGGGAAGACGCCATTTTTGAACTCGAACGATCACGCATGTTTCGTAAAAATATGCTTATCACTTGGCGACATACTGTCGCAGACTTCAGCACATCAAATGTATTTATCATGTTCGATGAAAAATACCCAAGTGGGGACGAAGAACCGGAGATCTCTAATTGTATTATGTATAAAACTATTAGTGTTACAATCTTGCTCTTGCTAAATAGCCTTGGCAATAACAAAACTAATAGCATTGTCTAAAATTCCTATTACGACAAAGCGGTTGCAATTCGTCTAATTTAAAGGTCACTTAAAACAATCAAATCAAGTTAAGACAATCACATTTTATTTCACTATTGTTTTTTTATTTTACATAGAAATCTACATCATAAGTTTTACTCCCTAAACATCATCATTGTACAATAGAGCAAGAGACACAAAACTTATTTCCTTTAATCATACATGATTTGATGATCATGTTCCAACTTTTAATAAACCTTAAATATTATATATTAAACGGTGAAATTTCGATCAGTAATTTAGTGGTTTCATAACAGAGTAAAATTGTTTTAGGTTTAGAAACTTCCACATAGTCGAACCCAACAACCTACACATAGACGCAGCTCAGTTTTTGCATAATTTGTTTATATAAAAAAATATTAAAATTGTCAATAACTTATTGTTCGTAGTTGTGGAACATTTACATGTTCTTGAAACACTTTTAGTAATCCATATTTACCCTTGACGGATTGAAGAGACATTTCTGAAATTTCGAAATATTACTAATATTCTATTATGTAAATAAGTCTTTGTTTATCCGGGCTAACGTAACGTAACGTCGTGCGCGGCGCTCACGTGGATAATATTGACAGTGTGATAGAAACCGATGTTTGTATTATCAATATAAGCAACTTACGGAATCAGTGATAAATCGAAAAAACTATTAACATAATAACATTTATATAGGATATAGGTAGAGACTGAATTGTTTAAAAGATCGATATTACCCTTCGTACAGTTAGTAAAGTAAATATACCAAAGTGTCCTTGTTTCATTTCATTATTAAAGGAGGGGCGAGCGCTGCGCCGGAGAATTGTTTAATGGTAACATGTTCTCAATTATTGGGAACTAACAATTACCGCGACGGTAGAGAATTATTGATTTTAATAAGTTTCCGAGCGCCCACAGTCTCTGGTTCAAATTAAGTTTAAACATAGTTTAAACTGTTACAAAGATCTATAAAGACATGGAGGACACAAACCACCACATAGACGAACAGTTATCTACTTTCGTTAATTTTAGTAGATCGAGGTGATGCTACTTAAGTATCATAGTTACCGTCTCTTTTTTAACTTACTCTCCAACAATGAGATAATCGCGGAATGTGGATAAATTACGAGTGCAAAGGTTATTCGTTCATTATATGTTTAGAAAGAATCTATTTTGCCACCGCTGTCGTATAAAAAATTAACACATATCCTGAATATTAAATGAACAAAATGAAACAGTAGTTTAAAAATAAAATATTTAATGCGTGCCAGTTTAGGATTTTTTTCAAAGGGAATTCATAGTGAAATCCCACAGGAAAAAGCTTTTCGAATTCAATTTCATCAATTCTTTTTCAATAAAATGGAAGTTTTAACAATACTGTTCTAATAAATGCTGGGAATTCATATGAATTTATTTTAATTCATATTGAAAAAAACTATCAATTTTTGATTTATTCAAGGGTTAATGTAAAACCAATAACTGAATAAAATCTTTGTATATTCTTGTAGAGATATAA
Organism: Hestina assimilis; assembly: GCA_023373885.1. NCBI lineage: Eukaryota > Metazoa > Arthropoda > Insecta > Lepidoptera > Nymphalidae > Hestina > Hestina assimilis. The sequence goes on from CM041759.1 coordinate 13,081,047, forward strand.
CTCTTCTTGCCTTACTGTTGTTGACAAACCGGCAGGCGCAGTTACCTTTTGCTTCTTATTACATAACATCAATTTCTTATAAATAACTTTTCTAATAAAATCGTACGGCAACATATTCTGCTAATTAAAATACTTTAGTACCGTGCAGTTATCAAGTTTCAGTCATGGTTTCATTTGAGATCTCACAACTTTTTGTATTGAAAGAACTTTGCCAGACTTGAAGAAAGTTTTTTACATTTTATGTTTTTGCTTGGATCTCATATCTGCATGCCGGTCTTTCTTTTTTCTTCTTCTTGTATTCATTTTTAATTTTCTTCATTCCTGTAAAGACTAAATCAAAATACTAAATAGAAGTTTGGATGAATAAATTTTAAGATACAATGAATGACAGTGTGACCATTGACGGCAGTTTTTGTCCAAAGATTTTGCTCCTTCGTAAATTCTACGAAAAAAGTACAATAACAGAAGAGTAAAAGAAAAGAAAAGAATTACAATATCTCCTATTTGAAAGTCTTTGATTTTTTTATTTGTCACTTTGGTCGTAACCTACACAAATTCTCATTGTGTATGAGTGTATTGCCACCTAGATAACCGGTTAATTTCTATATTGCGTAAGTCTGGGTATATTTATGAGGGATTCTCCAATAAGAAAACGTCCAGATGTTAATACATGAGCATCAAAGTCTTTTTAATTTGTTTGTATGGATAGGACCATATAATAAGTCTATGGATGTATTTACAATTGTATTAACAAAAATTTCATAATACAGTTAAAGTGTTGCTCGAACATATAGCCCAACGCAAATGGTACGACGAAATATTTCGTGCCTTCGCATTTTAAGTCGCATAAGGATAGGTTCAATTTCTAAGCCAGTACCAACGATCAGTGAAAGTTGTTGGTCGAGTTGGTCATTGGTGTGCGAAGATGTTAGCGACTTGTTCATCCATTAGGTGTTACACAATCCGTAGAAAGAGAAAGAAGATAGAAGAGACATTACCAAAAAGCTGCGTGCCTATATTTTACGTATTTTGTGTGCGTAATATATCTAATTATCTATATAATCGACAAATGCACCTATATGATTGACAGTTTTGACCGCGTGTTAAACATGCCATTATTGACATTTATAAAAAAAAAACAGTGTGCTTTAGACACACTATTGAAGTAAAAATTCTTTAGCTAAAATTAGTCAGCGAGTAAAGGCTTAATCTGTCTGTCTGCCTGTCTGTCCATCAGTCCGTCCGGTCCGTCCAGTCCGTCAGTCCGTCCGTCCGTCCGTCCATCCAGTCCGTCGGTCCGGCTTCAATCTATACATTTTTGTATTTTTTATTTTTCCCGTTGCATCCGATTTTTAATCACAACGATTCTAATTTTTTTTTTATGTTAGAAGTTGGCAAACAAGCATACGGCCCACCTGATGGTAAGTGGCTGCCGCAGCCTATGAGCGCTTGCAGCACCATTAGTAGGTGCCACTCGCGCGTTGCCAACCTCGAGATATTAGTTCTTAAATCTCGTTCGCCCAGTAATTTCACTAGCGTACAATGCCCTTCAAACCGGAACACAGTAGTGCCTAAGCACTACTATTTGGCGGCAGAATATTGCACATTGCGGTGGTACCTACCTAGCCGGCCTCTTGCAACAAAAGACCTACCACCAGTGTGACTGATTGCACTGGTGGAATAATCTCTGCTGTGACAGAGGTTATCCCAACAGCGGGCGATGGGTTCGTCACATCCCGACGCCGGTATAAAGAAGTTTTACTTCAATAAGTTACCAAACCTGCCATGTTAGTACTCCAAGTAACAGACTGTAACAGACTAAGATAGCAATATCTCCTTTTAATTAAAGGTACGGCTCCGTCCATGATATTCTTAGTTTAAGGCTCAGTCACAGTTCGTTGTTCTGCGGCTCGTTGAATGTCAACTGTACTTGATTGTAGGGTAATTGCAGCCATTATAATTGACATTTGATAATTAATCTGCCAGTAGACAGAGTATGAGATCCTCTGTCTTTGTTTGCCTTAATGTGGCTTATTGCCGATTAATCAGTCCAAGGATAGATGCCTTATTAAATTACTTATCAAGAATTTCAATGGAATAAAATAATATTAAATGACAACTTGCCTACATATTTAGGCTTCTTAGAGTGTTCGGTAATGGAAACAAAAGAAAAATATTTATTATTTTTAGCCGACTTCAAAAAAGAAGAGTAAAAGGTTCTCAATTCGTCTCAATATTTTTTTAAATGTCAGTTAAGGGTACAGGTTCCATTATAATTTGGTCAAGATCTGATTATGGGATCATGGAGAAATCGAGGGAACTTTTAACTTTTACACACCAATTACGATTTTGATATTTTTAATACAACTTGTTTTCTCTGGAAAGCACCATTTGATGATATGGAAGTCCAGATGATGATCGCAGGTGGCCACCAAAACTATACAATAGTGAAATAAAATAATTTGTATTAAAAGAATACTAAAATCAAAACTAAAATGCAAAAAAAAATTGTTTTGTACAGTAAACAAATAATATTTTCTACAGAAAACTAAAGCAAATAATAAAATATTATTCCGTAGATGTTTAAAGTAACATTATTCTAAAAATATTTGTTTTTTACTGTTTTTCAGTAGTTAATTAATTAATTAAGCTTTCAACGTCCACGAATATCGGCTTTATTGAGAGACGAGAGCGCAATAATGGCTGCTTATTTCAATCGAGCTCGTGCCCTCTCTACGGCTACACGAATACTATGATGAAATTCCGAACTTTTGGTTTGTCTAATATTAAATGAAAATGTATTAATTTTTGGGTCTTGGTTATTGAAGCGGGATGTTATAACATGATGGATGGGATGTTGGAACGTGTTTAAACTGTAAATATGAGATCTTTTAATTAGACCGTTCCTACACCGAGAGAAATTTGGGTGTTTTTGAAAGTTACAATGTATGTGTTTTTAAAGTCCGTGACTCCGTTATACTAATAACTATTACTCTGGCACGCAACGTTCGTATCAAACAGAAAAGTACAATTTAATTGCTACGAGCAGTGGTTCCTAACCTTTTACTAACCAGGGACCACTTTGATTTTTTTTATATTTACGAAATATTTTTATGTTTGTTACCTCAGAGCTTCGAACAGAATTTTCATTGATTCAGTTTTGATCAACTTTCGCTTCTGGAATAATTCTAGAAAATGGCGAATGAATTCATGAATCAATATTTGTAAATGCCTCTCAAGGTTTTTTGTATGTTTGCTTTATTCGCGTCATAATTTTAGTCCTCTAGTTGTGGTCGCGTACCATATTTTAAATCCTGCGGACCATGGTGGCCCACGGACCACTGGTCGAGAGTTTGAGAGCCACTGGTTAGGAGCATCGTCTTGTGGAGCGCGGGTGGTATGTCGGCGCGCGCGCTCTTCTCCCTGTTGAATGTTGAATTTTTCACAACCCCACACCAGCGCCATTTAATAATATATCAGAGAGGCTTCGACACATCTCAAAATATAAACGTCACTTCTCCAAGCTACTAATACTTTTATTGGGAAGCTCTTTATTAATTCCTGAATGTTTCTATGGTTATACCCACAGATACGCGAGTTTATACGTTAAAACTAATATCCTTTTCTTTGTTATTACGTATAGTAAGTAACATTTTCTTAAATATACAGTCTTTGTAGGTAAATAATGGTAAAATGTATTTTTATTTTACCTTTTATTATTTTTTATCGCAGCAAACGTTTTTCTTTTTATTGAGATTAGTAAGGTTGTCGAGGTTGTCTAGCGTCTAAATTTAATACCTACTTCGGGTCTTTCCTTGAATTGAAATCCGTTCCCAAGCTTCGCGGCCGGTGCTCGGTTTTAGATATTACCTTTGCTGGTAGCCTTTGTGTGGTTAGGTCTTTACTACAAGAAGTATACAAAGTTATTTTACAGACAAAATTATATTTTGTTTCGAAGTAATATAAATATGAAAAATTCTTCAAAGATTGACGGATGGATCTACCAATAAATTTCAAATGATATTACTTTCTCTTTAATAATCTCTTAAAAAAAATGTTAGTATTTATTTTTTCTTTTTAAATTATTTATAAAAAGTTATAGTATGTCAAAAGTTCGATAGTTTCATGCAAATATAATAATAATGAGGTTGAATTCATAGTGTTAAAGTTAGAATGTATAATATTTTTAGAAACAACGAAGACACAGACGTGGGGGCAAATATGAAATATTTAGTCGGAAGTACGACAACTCCGAAGGAGCACTATATCATCCCCCGAAATTTATGTATTACATGTAACACGTTGCTTACGAACAAAATAAGCAATGTTGATGTCTACTTCTTCTACGTTATTATTAAAAAAAATAAAGGGTTACGTACAACTTCTTGCTAGCATTATTCCCGGTATTTACGCAGGGTCTGCTTATACTCTTATCTTGATTTGACGGGTTACTAGTTTTTACACAGAGCGATTACCATCTGACCTTCGCAACCCTAAGGGTGAACCAGTAACTCATTGGATAAGAGCAAATTACATATAAAAAGTTAACGTTGTTGATGACACGCCCAGACAATAAGTGTGCTTATAAAATTTATAAGATTTATCATCATATCTTCAGGATCTCATCATGAAATCCTCCCCTGATTACAACGTCGCACCCTCCAGAAACAAAAACATAACAATCCAAATCCGGCAACCGTCTTCGAGTAATCGAGTAACAGTCTCGTCTCCAGTATCAGTATCAGTTCTTTTAATAGCAGTTAGTCAGAAAATAATCAGAGGATCGGCTCGAAGTTCTACTGTCCAAGCTCTTGCCTTACTATTAGCTTGATCCTTTAGGATGTTCTGTGTGGGGAAGCAAATAGAAAAGTCTGTTTTCGTGTGATGTAATTAATTTAAATAACATAAATGCAATTTCAATTTCAGTATTGTATTTTTAAGTATTTGTTGACTTAATTTTATAATTAAAAACTTTAAATGTAATTTGCAAAACGTTATTGATTGGTTCGCAAAGAGCGGCGGTCGGGCGCTGTTTGTAAAAAAACTAAATTCTATCTCCGACAATAAACGGTTAACAATTCGCAGATCAAAGCTTAAACCGATTTTATTTTTTACCGAACGCTATATTCCGTCGGGCAATTAAGAATTTTTGTTCGTAATACAAGTGAATCAATATTTTTTTAAAATATACATACACTATTCTAAAATTAATGAATCTCTTTGATAAATTCTTCGCTGATGTACCAATTATTGATACAGGGTCAATTGCTTGTTAATGGAAATATGTGGCAGTTTTTGATTTTGTATTATAATTATTGATAAAATTTTATATTTTTTATTTGTAATTCCGTTCTTAACATATCAAAACCTTTTTATATTATTACTATAATTATAGATAAATGTTTGAAATTAGTATTCTATAAACCACTATAGAAATATAAAAGAAAAGGTATAAACTCTTAAAAGCGTCATCCATTAAAGTCTAAAAAAACTCATCGGTCTAGTGGTAAAGTGATAAAGATCACAGTTGGGTACGACTTATTTCCCGTCTACGACTTTAACAGAAATATCTAAGCGTCTTTTAAAAAATGTGATTAGTTTGTCAAGACAAAGTTAAGCTAAAGAACATGTATTGGGACCACAAAAGCGGGCACGATAACACCGAGATGAATTTTTAACGCCACGGTTAGTGTTGGAAGCAGATGCTTCAAACTGAGACTACGCCAAATTTAATATTTATAGCTGGCAACACTCGTTTTTGTAACGTTATGAGACATCGGATACGGGGTAACAATTTTTCCAGTGTTTAGACGCGACTCGTCGCTGTGGCGTTATTGAATTACAAACATTATGCGAATATATTATACTTATTTACTCGAGTTCATCGAGTTTCCTTTTCTGCGTTTGGTGTGAAAAATTTAAATCGGCTGTGTTTATAAATAATAAAATAAGATTTTGTTATATTTAATCTTTTCCAATAGAATTAAGGCAAAAATATTAGAATTAGAATTCTTATACCTAGTATCTACTTATAAATTAATTTAATGGAAGGGAGAGTATATATAATTAAGATATTAGGGTTAATTTGCATGGTACTTTACCGATGAATGGCGAAAATAGCATGATAATTTCGATTAAAAGGTTTTGGTAAAACAACTGTTCCGTAGCTTTGTATGTTTCTGTATGTTGCATGTTTATTATTTTTATATTTATTACACGATTTTATAACTCATTAATGGCTTAAGAAAAATGACATTTTTCGCACAGAAGTTAATTGTATGTATTATGCGAGGATTAGTTCAAATTGTCAATTCATATTTTCAAAAATGCATGAAAGTATATTTGAACAAGAAATATTTCGAGTTTGAGTTTAATTTTTATAGCTTTAAAAATGTTGATTTAGAAAAAACAGATTACTCTAGATAGGATAGAAATGTTCATCTTTATATTGCCCCACAGCCGCCAACCCAGAGCGCCGCGAAATTAACTTTAACACAATTTGTGATCAATTTAAAAAAATACTTTTGCAATGTTTATTTTAACGAATAAGTAAAATAAATATTTATGGCTTACAACACGAACTAAGCTGTGAAAAATATTGAAGCATTGAGAATCTTTTGCAAAATAAAAACGGCTAAAACTCACGTTCAATCGGTTTAGGTACCGACGAGTTTCGGATCCATCAGAGGTCCTTCATCAGAGTGAGTGGGCTACGTTCGTGATCGCTACCCGTCTCGCACTCAGTCAGCCACTATTATAATCTACGCGATACCAATCAAATGTTTGGTCTACGGTTTTTTACGCGACTAAGTTGGCTATCATACGGCCTACTTGAAGGAAAGGGGTTGTCGTAGCATATGAGCGCTTGCAAAACGATTCATTTAGGTGTCACTCACGCATGGCCAAACTCCAGGTATTATACCTTAAAACTGAAACACAACTGAATGCTTTCCAATAGAATATAAAGTGCCTATCTAATCGTATAAGAAATTTATTAAGGCCCTTTTAATCCTACTCTATGTCACTTTAAGATTATTACAACAAAATTCCGAAGTAACTCTATGGATAATCTGTATACAATACCGAATCTCGAAAAGTAACAGAAGAATAATTATGAATAAGCGTGTGGATAGTGTACGTTCGAGTTAGGTATGACTGCTAATATGATCAACGTCAAAACGTAAAGAAGCCATTAGCCAATTAGCCAAACCGTCTACGTTCTTTTATTAGAAAATACGTACATACGAGTAGTTTTGAGCCATTTTGAATTTCTAAAATTCGGTTCCATTAACCATTTTTTGTTGTTTTCCTGGTCGTACTTTCTATAGATGTTTAGTTAATTATGCAGCTGTCCATAAACAAGTAGCTTAACTATCGTTCGGACATTTCCAAACATCGCTATGCACTCAACTTTCCCACCGCGTAAAAACATTGACCGTCGAAATGAACTAGCATAAATACAGATCTGCGCGTTCATTTTTGTATCATAATGACAAAAGGGACCGTTGTGGCGTGGTGGTTGATTCCCGCTCGGCCAGATGTTTGTTATAAATATCGGTTTCGGTCTGGGTTTTTGTTTTTATGGGTCTCCCTACCGTGCCTCGAAGAGCACGCTAAGCTGTCGGTTCCGGTTTTTATCACATAGCATCTGATAATAATCGCTAACTCTTGATAGCTTATTTGCTGTTATCCAATAAATTACTGGGTCGTCTCAGGGTTGTGGAGGTTCCCCCCCAACCGCAGAGGTCAAACTCTGCGGTACTCTGGGCTTGTCGTGCCGGGGGGCTCAGTAGCCGGGAGTCGATTGTGCAGGTGGCACCTTCGACTGCCCGGTGAAGCTAACAGGGTCGGACGGTTCGGGCGTGGGGTGTTTTACGCTAGACCGCGCCTAGGAGGGTGGTGTCGTATGGGTCGCTCCGGTACTTTTCTGCTTATCAGAATGGACTGCGAGCGGCTCCTGCGACACCGGTGGTGTGTTTGACCGGGCCCTTCAGCCTCGGTCAGGCGGTAGAGGAAGAAAACCTCTTTAAAAATAACGGCGGTCGGTCGTAGAGGGAAACAACCTCATTAAAAAGTTAGTCTCGGCGGGGAGAGCCCTAGGACCCAGGGCTCCCTTGGTTGGGTTTGCCGGGGCCTTCTGGTCCCGGTCGGTGGGGCGCGAAAGCGCCGTGGTATATTGTATTTATGTATTATATGTATTAGTATGTATTTATGGCGGCAGTAGGTTGCCGCCCCAGACGGAGGCTGACGGCCTGGGTGCGTTCGCGCGCCAAGGTGTATATATATATTTTATTTATGTATAGTATGTATTATTATGTATGTATGGCGGCAGTAGGTTGCCGCCACCGGTGGGCCCCTCGGGGCAAGCGCCGGGGCGTCGCGGTGGTATGCTTCGGTGATCCCGCGACATCCCACTATGGCGCTAGATGGGACCTTGGAGTTTTAGTGGGTAGTGGGGCTCGGCTCCGAGTCCACACACCTCCTGCGCCATTGCACCCGTCCCGGCGCTCGAGTGCGTAACTGCATTTCTCCAAGTAAAAAAAAAGGGTTGTGGAGGTTAGGCAATTGCTCTATGTAAAAACTAGTAACCTATTCAACCCGGATAAGAGTAATAAGTAGACCCTGGGTAAATAAAATACCGGGAATAATCCAAGGACGAAGATTTATCGACGAAGACGGATTATCACACTTTATTCTACTAAAAGATTTAATTGTTCAATCTACTAAATATTTTCTTTAACGATACACGTATTTTTTACTTAAGCCCTCTTGTACGAGGAAGAATGTTATTTCATCGTTAGCAGACCGCTTTCAATCACTAACAACATTACAAAGGGTCGACAAAGGCTTTGAAAGATCTCCGATAAGCTTTGTGGACATCCGATGCAGCGACACAAGTTCATGCACAGGCCGTCGAGAAAATAGCTTCTACAATTTTATAAACGAGAATTTTTTAATATTTTGTTTATGCAATATCATTATGGACTATACATAAAACAACTTGATTTTTATAAAATGTGTTTTAGATAACATGAAAATGAAGAAGTACGACACAGTTATCGCGTTGTGGGTAGCGTGTCTGCCCTTATCGACGGTTGCGGGTTCGATTCCCGCTCGGCCAAATGTTTGTTAAATTTCTGTCTCGGTCTGGGCGTTTCTCTGTGGGCCTCCTTACCGTGCCTTGGAGAGCTTAAGCACGTTAAGCTGTCGGGCCCGGTTATTATCACATAACGTCTGCGCCCTTAGGTTTGCGGGGTCAGATGGCAATCGCTCTGTGTTAAAACTAGTAACCCGTCAAATCCGGATAAGAGTAATAAGCAGACCTCGAGTAAAATAAAATACCTGGAATAATGCTAGGACGAAGAAGAAAAATAAGACATTTATATAACTTGATGGTTATAGTACATGGTTTTCAATTTTTTCATTGCTTCGTTCGTTATAGCCCTTCAAATAGTTCAAGTTAAGCTGCGCCAAAATATGAATATTACGAATAATAAATGACTATATAATTAAACTAACATCTGCCCGCGGCTTCACCCGCGTGAATAACGTTTTGCTCTCATCCCTTCCCATATTCCCTTTTGTTATTTTAAAAAACTTTTACAAACTTTGAATGTTATTTTTAATTGATATCGAATCAACAGCCTAAAAAATAAGTTTCAAGCTTCTAGCTCTAAAAATTACGATTCTTCAATACAACAATTCAACCCTCCTTTCAACCCCTTAGAACCCTTTTTTCGCATTAAAAAGTAGCCTTTCTTTTTTCCCAGGTTCTAGACTATCTGTGTACTAAATTTCATTTAAATCAGTTCAGTACTTAGAAAGGATTATTATTGATATTATTCTTCTACAATTAATAGAACAATAGGGAATATATAAAATTGAAATTGTATTATAGTGAAAACAATAACCCCTTAAGCTGTCTAGTCAATTAATGTGGTGCGCTAGAAGTGGGGTTTCTGGCCTCATGAAGTATTCTATTATAGATGTTGCAATTTCTATTTCAAACACACCGTGTGTGTTTGCGGTCGCAATTCTCTCGAAGCAATCGTCACGTGCACTGGCGGAGATCTCGAAGAACGATGCATCTTCTGTATTAATACATCATTTGCTGGCAACTAAGTGAGACAGACAAATTGCCCGAACAAATTTAATATTTATTGGACAGAAGGGTGCGCGATCAATCAGACGGGCTACTTGCCCTTGCTCCTTTTTCCTGATTGCAAAGATAAAGAAAATTTATTATCATAAATAAGTAATTAATATTTTTTATTCACACCGGTGGTTAAATGACTCTAGTCCACCTTATGATAAGTGGCACTAAAGTCTAAATGCGAAGGCGGCTGATACAGTTGCAGAAGACACTGCACAAGCCACTCTCGTCCTGCCTGCCCGCAAGGTGCCTCTTCAGTTTTTTCTTTGACGACTATAATGATCCTTCTGATTAAATAACATTAAATTAAGGCCAATTAAGCCTTATCACCGGCAAAGGACCACCATGATTACTGGATATGTCTTAAAATTGTATCTATAACATGCCGGTTTCTTTATAATTATTTCCTTTACTGGTAACTAAGTACTAAGAGTACTTTCGGTTGAAGTCTAACGTTTTCTAATCGTTGGGCTATCTCGGTATAGTTGTGAAAAGCTAATTCACTACATAGTATAAAATAAAGTCGCTTTCTCTGTCCCTATGTATGTTTAAATCTTTAAAACTACGCAACGGATTTTGATGCGGTTTTTAAATAGATAGAGTGATTGAAGAGGAAGGTTTATATGTATAATAACATCCGTTTAATAACGGAGAAACCAAAAAATTAAATTGTTGAGGTTTCTAATGTGATGTCATAAATAATTACATTTAACGCGTGCGGGCCACGGGCAGTAATGAATAAATCAAAACTACTGGATCGATTTTAATCATTTTTTCAGTGAATGACAAAGGCTATATATTTTATACCCGTGCGAAGCTGGAGTGAGCCGTTAGTTTGCTAATATTTGTGTGGTTCTATTTCAAGATCCTTGCTGTTATGCATGTGCAAAAGAGATGATTGATTTATTGTTGCAAAGAATAGGTTCATAAACTACGCGGCGTCACGCGGTGGATGAAAACTGAATAATTGGAGCAATTTATTTGCCGACAAAAGATACACGGTCGACGAGTGGAATGGCAGATTATCGCGCAAGGTTCTCCTAACACCAATCCAATTAGATTATATTTGTTATGATTGGCGGGAGATCCGAGCGTGAGAGCATTGAATTCAAGGTCTTAACTTATTGTGCGCTGCGAGAACTTACTGTCCAAAGGTGGCCAACAGGCAAACCTCCAGAATGTTTACGTGAATTTGACCAAGCAACCAAACTTAGCCTCAACACATCAACAGAGTAACGAATACGATAATTAGCAATTATATTAAGACGACGTTGTGGCGTTGCAATAGCGAACCTACAGCTCCACAGGTCGCGGTTTCGATTCTCGCTCGGAGCAGATGTTTGTATCGACCATACAGGCATGGTGTGTTTGTGTTTGTCCATGTCTATGTATAGGTTTTCGGAGCCCTGACACAGACCGTTGAGTGTGTTGTGTTTATTTATTTAGCCATTATAGCTATAGGTTTCGGTATTGTAAATAGTTTAAGCATATCCTGTAAAACCATGTTTCACAATGTTTGTGGAGGGTAAAAAAGGGGGACAGAGGAGTCTAGTCAGTATAGATTTATCGAATTAAAAGTTTATATTATTATATCTTATCTATACTAATCTTTGTGATAGGATATTGAAAACCAGTGCTTTGGTATCAGTGTTCAAAGAAACTACCTATTAGTCCATATAATTAACTGTATTCGTTTTAAATACTGTATTAGTATGTTCGATATCTGTGTAGCCACAGACTCGCATTTTCAAATGCAAAATACCTAAAAACATTCTTAGACGGACAGTGGCATAATAAAAAGTTCTCAACAACCAAAGATGTAAATAATCGTTCTCTCAGCTTAAGCCATAACAATATATTTTTCTATATCTCATACACGAGGACATTTTTGTAAAATAAAAAACACAAACAGTATACAAAATAACCATTCCTCGTCGCATTTGTCAAGTGCGGCTTATGTTAACTTTGTAGGGAAATATGTTGCCGGAAAAAATGCGCTCCCTCACCTCTCAGAGACATTTAGTCGTTAAAAATATAAATGTTTCAACGCTAAGACATGGAACTCACACTTTGTGTTTTTCTGTAAACCTGTTCCTTTAATATTTCAAAAGAAATAAATGGATCATATTACAGATTATTGTAAAATTAGTGTACAGAAATATATATTACGCGGAAAGCGTTAACATATCTAATAGAATAAATTTTAATCCGTTAATAACGGCTAGTGGTCATTGTGTTACCTTCCATAATATCACTTTCGAGTTCTAGACTATCCGCGTGGTATTATTATTAGTATTTACGTAAATGAAGTTGACAGCACTTCATTAAATTTGACTTTGACGTGTAATGTATGCAAGCGTCAAAGTGACATATTAAAATTGAAGACGTAATTGGACGCAAATAAGCAATACCATGTCAACCCACAAAATTGAAAAACTGAGTTATATATGCAGAAGTGTTGGTAAATGGCTGAAGAACATTTTTCTTTAATATTTGTAGGGTTTTAAGCTTTAATACTTCTAAAAAGCCGCTTTTTAATCATGTAATTTATGTATTATTTTAAACGTCTTGGGTTATATTATATACGAAATATGCAGATTGTATGCTTATTTTAATGAAAATAAGTAAAATAACTTACATACATCTTGAAATTGCCAAAAATTTGACCAATATATAAAAAATCATATAAAGCAAGTTGTTCAAAATTTTCAAACGCGTTTTTCTCGAAATGACATTCGTGTGGCTTGACACGGTATTGCTTATTTGCGTCCAATTATCGTTAAGACAATCCAGCTAATTGAAGAAAACAAAAGTAAAAGGAAAAGTTAAATAATAGCTTAAATGTTGCTTATTTCTCTGTTCAGGTAAGATCTGTTACCTACATATGTAATTTTTGTTGTAGAAGTTTTATTATAAAGTAATAAATTATTAATAAAAATGTCTCTTTTCAGAGCAACACATTGCTGTTTTTTATTTTACACCCTTTTGTGTTTGAAAACATATTATATATAGTATAAATGTATAGTCGAAAAGCATTACGATAAAACTCCTCGACGACGAGCGGGACGAGCGCACCACGCGCAAAAGTGCTTTTAATTATTTACACATCCAGGCTCCGCCAACACCGCATGAGCCGCGACCGCTAAACGACTTAGATAGGCCAAAGAAAGATCCTCATAAAAAAATACAAGAATTCCACATAGCAGACTTCGTTACCGAAGCTGTGGACACACAAGCCGAATATATTTTTAAAGAGCCAGCCGCCGTACACACCGAAATTCCGGAGCCAATCGTCCGCAATAAAACGTGCGAAGATCTCAACCCAGTACACCGTTCGTGTATTATTCAGGAAGGGTACAGTTGTGCACATGTGTCCACTGACAATTCACGGTCCACATCGACGATACGACGTTGAGGTTTTCCGGAATCGAATGTAAAGTCAGGAATAAGGGAGTTCGCGTCTAGCGAAGGTAGCTTCGATCTCCGGCCGGTGGATTACATTTGATAGTCTTCGTGATTTACGGCAACAGGATTGAGTAATGCGAGGCACGCCACCTCTTTGCATTTAATATCGAAACATAAAACGCTACGCGATACGCATACGTTACAGCTCGTCGATGTGCAGTTTGCAATGAACAATCCCATTGAGATTCATTTTTCCAAACTAATACAGGCTTGCAGTCGAAATTGATGCATTTTCTCCGTCCACGCTTAAGCTTTAATAAAATATGTATACATTTTGTAAAACACCTTAAGTTACGGAGGCTTTCTGAGGCCCGCATTAATTGGATGGCTCCTAAATGGGTTGAACAGCGCGAAAACAACGTAAGTAGGTGAAATATGAAAGAGCTCGCTAAGTTTTAATTCTGTCGATTCAACTTCTTGGATGGCACGTGTTAATAATTCAACGGGAGGGGTAGACCGCATCGTTACTGACTTTACCTCACGCCAGGCTGTGCGCAAAAAGTTTTTTTAACTCTAGAAGCCGCAACTTTTAGACCAACACTTTTCTAATTGTTAAATACATCGATCCATTTATCATGAATTTATACATCGTTTCGTTATTTTAATTATTCTATTAGAGAAATAATATATTTTATTCTTTGACCAATAAAAACCGACAAATCGTTGTCAAACTACTGCTAATGACTATCAAATACGAGTTTCAATTAATATTCCATTAATGTGCTAATATGAGGTTCCATATTCGTCGGCCTCTTCTAGATGTGTATATCTTCGGAGGTGGATTGCGAGTCGGTTTACGACTGTTTCTCTAAGTTCGGAAGCGCGGCGCGCCGAACAGCGTGCAGCTTCAATCACCAACGTTATTTGTAAACACACATAAACCGCACGCCCTTTCCCAACATATACCTAAATTTATACGCGTTAGATATATCTTAAATATTACGTAAGAAAACAATAAATATATTTATAAAGCACGAAAAAATTTAAACTAAAAAATGTTATTTTTTCATGACGCATGCCGTCCGCCTTATGGTAAGCAGTCACCGCGACCAGTGAACGCTTGCGATACTTGAAGCATCACATGCACGTTGCCAACCGAAAGGAGAGGACGGAGGGGATGAGAAGGGAAAAAAGGAAGGGAACGGAGAAGATGGGAGTTTGGACTTCCGGCGCTCTCAAACTTTGAAATGATTATAATTTTATCTAGAGTGAATAAATTTTGAAGTAGGATAACTCACTTAACCAAAACATAAAGAAATCCTAAAATAAACACGCAAACGTATATAAGGTTCTTATACTTTAGATGAGTGTATCTGGCAATGTGTAAGAATGTTTACGCGACTGTGTGCTAGCAATTACGGTTGAATCAACACGTTGCGGCTTTCACCACTACGCGTTCTGATCAAAGTCGTTCGTTAGGAGAACTTATAGAAGACTAGGAGCGTTAAGACTTGCTTACCCAACACAGGTAATCAGTATAAGGATTATGATTTATTATATTTAAGTTTAAAAGAGAAATTTATAATAATAAACGCTACACACAACGCTCCCCATTAGGATATTATATCGGGGGTCCGACAAACACAACCAGACCGGAAAACATGCCTGTATGGTTAATACAAACATCTGCTCCAAGCCGCAACGTCGTCTAAAGTTAGCCTTTTGAGTTTAACTTACATTTATACACTTAAAAATCGTAATATATTTTACATATTTTTATTTGCAAAACAGATCAGTTCTTCGATCGGATCGCGCTTTGCGAGAACTGGGACTGAGTTACTTGCACGAGAGCGATGGATCGCTTGTCGGTTGTATTTTTTCTATATTAAATATTAAAGAGCGGTAAACCTCGCCTTACCCATAAAATTTGGCCGCTGTGTATTACCTAGCGGTCTTCCATACGTGCTTTATTGACTACCGTTGGATTTTATATGAAAAAAAATGTATGACGGAGTATAGTTTAGTGTTATTTAGATTTGATTATCTATACAAATAATATAACATCATTTTTATGTCACTAAGTTGGAAAGTTAAGGTCGCATACGGTCTACCTAATGGTAAGCGGTTACCGTAGTCTATGAGCGCTTGCAGGACCATTAGTAGGTGACAATCACGCGTTGCCAACCTCCAACTGCCAACAAACCGAAACGCAGTATTGTCAAAGACACTACTTCTTGGCGGTAGAATATTTGACACTGTGGTGGTACCTACCTAGTCGGCCTCTAGCAACAAAAGATCAACCACCAGTGTGACTGATTGCACTGGTGCAATAATCTCTGCTGTGGCAGAGATTATCCCAACAGTGGGCGATGGGATCGCCACGTCCAAGCTTTACCATAACAGCTTTTTATTAAATGTTATATTTAGTAAAAAGCTGTTATTATAATATAGTAATGATTCATCTTACTTATTGTTTTTTTATGGTACAGTTTGTTTTGACCGTTTGTATGTCATAATTTTGAATTTGATTTATTAGTGAATTTAGAATTTTAGTTTAGCAATTATAGTAGGCTAATTTAAAACACAACCTTAAATTAATTAGCTCTGGGAAGTGGAAATTTACTACAAAGACTCCATACATAACGCTGGAGAGCACTTAGAACGAGTTTTTTTTTAACTCAACCTCTAAGGGGATGAAATAGGCGTTCAAAGTTTGTATGAAAAATAAATTATTTAGGTTGTAGCGAGGAACCGCAAGTTGAACGTGAAAGATACGTATTTTCTATTTTAAAAAGAGATCTCTCCAATTGCATTGCATTCAAAGAATAAATTAACCAGTCTTCCTCACTTTACGACGCCCGCAGGCTAAATGTACTGCAGGATATCACTTTATCGCTCCAGATACGCCACTATCAGTTTCATTGACGTCACATCCTACACTGTTGTATACAGAATAGCGATGTATTTTAACAAAATAATATTAAATATCACAATACCATTAGTAAGGTGCCTACAAACATTGAAACCTAGTAAAAGTTATACCTTATACGCGCTAAGTAAAGTCTGTGGCATATGAAGGTTATAATATGTCATCCTTTTAGTATTTTTGTAATTAATATGTTGTATTAGGGAGTGGTATTAGGCTATGATATTATCATTATGATTATTAAAAACACAAGTCGTTTTGCACACATTGTTTTCAATGTTTCTAGGTTTAAAGTTTCGTATCAATTCGAAATATTGACTTCGTAAACTAGTATTCTTAGAAGAGATAAATTTAAGATAATGTAAGCAGTTTCAATAACGCGGTACCAACCTGCGCTCGAGCGGGCTTCAGTGGCCGTTCAGCTCCATGGACCTCTAACAAAAAGCATACTTTAATAATTTTTCTATTGTAAATCGCAAAGCCATTGAATTCGCAGAGCAGTTCGCAGCGCCGCTGTATGCTTTTTGCTAGAGGCCTTAGAAATTGAAAACTTAGATTAAAAAGAAAATAATTTCGCGCGGCTTACTTCATCGGCGTCTGAGTGAATGGTGATATTGTATGGAATATATTTCGATAGAAGTCGAATGATAATGATTAATAAAATAACGTTACAGGAGCAAAGGGCAAGCTTATCGACCTCTTTTACGACCTGTTTTGTCAAAAACGAAGTAAGCTAAAGGAATTATATTGAAATATGTTCTTATATTAAAGATAATTTTAAGTTAAATTCTGTGATCGTCGATGCGATAATATCATGCTTAAGGTAATTAATAAATTATCAGTTATTCAAAACAAAAGAAATAACTAAAATAATGTTATCACATTTATAAGGTAACTAATTATATTTACAATTAACGATTATCTGACAGTTATAATCGAAGGACTCTTCAATGACAGTCAAAATAGTTTATCGATTTTGACCTTTCAATATCGATTACATCACTCGGTCGTTGTTGCGGGGGTGATAAGAAACCTGTACCGGGCGTATATAGAGCATGTGGTTACTAGGCATTGGATAGAGATAAGGAGATTTCGATTTGGGCAAAAATGTGTTACAGTGGTAAATAGCGTATATCATACTAATATTATCACAGTATAAAACAAAGTCGCTTTCTTTGTCCCTATGTATGCTTAAATCTTTAAAACTACGCAACGGATTTTGATGCGGTTTTTAAATAGATAGAGTGATTGAAGACGAAGGTTTATATGTATAATAACATCCATTAAATAATGGAGGAAAAAAAAAAAATTTGAGGTTTCTAATATGATGTCGTAAATAATTACATTTAACGCGTGCGGGCAGTAATGAATAAATCAAAAATACTGGATCGATTTTGATCATTTTTTCAGCGAATAACATAGGCTATATATTTTATACCCGTGCGAAGCCGGAGCGGGCCGCTAGTATATGTACATAATACTATATTATAAATGTGAATGTTTGGATGGATGGATGGACGTTTCTTATCATTTCACGCAAAAATTTCGGCACGGATTTGGATGAAACTTACTACACACATAGGTTATTGCCTGAATTAACACATTGCTTTTTACCCCGGAAAAGTGTTAGGTTCCCGTGGGGTTATCAAAAACCTATATAAACGCGAGCGGAGCCGCGGGCACAGCTTTTGCTATAAATACGGGAAATTTTCTCACTTAAAGACTAAAAGTCCTAATTATTTTATAATAAGTCTTAATAGATCTACTGTTACAGGGCCCTGCTCCGTTCACGCAATATAACAATAGGAGTGTTAGTAATTACTTGAAAGAGCATTGCTAAATTAAAAAAAAAAACTTAAAAAGCCATTATAAAACTCAATAAACCGGACAATAAACCAGGCATTTAGCAGTAGCAATTGGTTAGAATTGAAGACAAATGTAATTTTTATTATTTTAATCCAATTGACCTGTCGGGCGTACGTTCGTATACTCGAAAGATATGGCTCTCTTTTTGAGGTATTTGAGGGGTTTTATTCATTACCGAAATTCTTGATCAGCTCACAGATTACGGATATTCGAAATAACGAAGCAAAAAATGCCAGCCACCATTACATAAAGTTGGCTTTAAATAATTGGTCTAAGTCTCGACCCGTCGTCATGCTGCTATAATAACAAATTTGTACCATTGTGTATAAAAGTCTAGTCTTGTCAAATTGCCAATATTTAACCGAATTCGACGATTTTTTTTATCACGGTAGTCCAATCATGAATAATGTCCAAATTGCGTTATGATTTATTATAATATATAATAATATTTATCAGTCATGTTTACTAAAAATATATCTGATATGAATTTATATGCGACTGATAAGAGGTTATTGTTATAACCAGTCGAACTATATAGCGAAAGATTAAAAGTCCTATCAATGCTTACAATAAGGATCTTTGTAAGTCTTTTATGAAATGTTCAATTATTATAGGATAAGGATCTCTTACTACGTGTAAGATCGAGTCCAAATTATTATTACGTATTCAATACTTTAATGTTTCCACAACACATACAAAAAGTCCAATAAAAACAATAAAATAAGTATATAATTTATGAGTTTTATTTTTACACTAGCATCTGCCCGCGACATCGTCTACGGTTACCTTAGAATTAGCTTCAGAGAGAAATGAATCAATTGTAAGTAAATAATGTTCCTTGAGACAAGTATAGCGAATTTTAATTGAATTTCAAAAAAAAAAAATGTTATAAGCATGTTTTTTGATAACCCCACAGGCACTGAACATTTTTCCGGGATAAAAAGTATTCGATGTATTGATCCAAGTAATAATGTACTGTGTCCAATATTATGCAAATTCGTTCAGACATTTTTGCGTGATTGAAAACATCCAAATACCAAAACATCAAAACTTTCACATTTATAAATAGGATATAAGTAAAATTTATTAACGTAAACCATATAATATACATACATGTATATTTATAACCCGTGTATTGAATTTGAATAAATTGAACAACTTTTCGATTAAATGTAACGAAAACGACGAACCGCTTTTAATGCAGTTAGTAATCATTTCCTCTGATTTCATACAAACTACAATTTTCATTAATACTGTTTTAAAAGGGAACAATGATACAATCAAGGCGAGTATCCTACTCCACAGGGCTGTCAACACCGAAAAAAAATTATGGCGAATATAATGATTGTTTTAACTTAATCATAATTTTTAATCCCAAATTATAAGAAACAACCGTCATTGTATCTATAGATTATTCTTTTTAGTGTATACTAAAATCATGTGACGGCTTCGCATGAAATAAGTTTTTCTCCTTTTATAATCTCCTTGTAGCAAAATTGAATTGGCAACCCTTGAATTGGAACCTTGAACTTATTATCAAGAACTTATTATATTGGGAAGTACTGCCATCGATGGCAGAAATCGAATTTGGCCGTCCGATAGTTGTTATTGGACAAATATAATTTATCTTTTAAGGTTCGTAAAGGTCTTTATGAAGTCGAAATTATAGGAGTGAAACCGTGTTATATACATATTTTGGAGAGCAAATTCTTTATGCCTACTATGCTTACTAAAGCACGCCAAAGTCTTTCACTTTTTATTGGGACAAAGTTCCTGATCGTGCGCTAAATTCTCTGAGGGGATGGGAGATAAGCCGGAAAAAGTGTAATGAGACTAGTTTTCGTGACCAGAGATTTTTGAAAATGGTATTAATCGACAGCTTCATATATATTTTGCATCTTTCTAGTTTAAGTTGACCTCTTATAGAAATATATCCATCGTAAAATATTTTTGTAATTTCTCATCCCTATCACCCAATATTTAATGGCGATTTTAGTATTTTTATATTCAACAAATATCAAGAAAATTTAACCGTCGTCAATTCATGGACGGGAGGGATGGTCATTTCGTTCACCAGTCTTTCATTATATTATTTTGATAATATGACAACATTTTCCGTGTCTGTTAGTATATTTAAATATATAATTGCTCCTTCTAAACGGCTGGATCGATTTTGATGTTCGTCTCCGGTGGATTCGAGAATGTTTTATATTAACAATTGGACCCAGTAGGGGGCGCTGCTAGCTGGTCTCTTTTTTCATTTTCGTGGCAGGATAACGTTTTCCGGGCCTGCTAGTTTTATATAAAATCAATCAATACCTCTCGGTACGACATGTTAGCTTGTTTAAAAGCCGGGAAGTAGAAATAATGAATTAGATATAGCTGAATGTTTACGCACGTATGGCCGTGTTCAATGCATTCGCCATAACCACTATATTATTTCTATTAATGCTTGATTAATGTGCTATAAACTTGTACGGTTTACTGCTATTATTTGATTATAAATCTACAAATACCTTTTGGAACTACTCATCGTATATAAAAACTAGCTTCTGCCAGCGGCTTCGTCCGCGTGAATAACGATACAAGCTTTGATCCCTCCCTTACAAAACAATGTCATTTTTATTAGTATCCATTCAACAGTCTTAAAAATAAGTTTCAAGCTTCAAGCTCTAAAAATCACGATTCTTCCATACAAATTTTTATCTCCCCTGTCAACCCTTTACAACCCTTTTTTTCACAAGAAAAAGTAGCCTATCTTCTTTCTCAGGCTCTAGACTATCTGTGTGCCAAATTTCATTTAAATCGGTTCAGTTGTTTTGACGTGAAAGCGCGACAGACAGACAGAGAGCTGTCTCTCTCTCTCAGTTATTTTCGCATTTATAATACTATTAAGGATATAATTTTATAGGAATATAAAAGAGAATTTATAAGGTGCAAGTAAATTTCTTCAATGCTATGCGACATACATATTTAGCTATGTTTTATATTCTTTACATCTAAGTACGCTCAATTAAAATAAATTACGTTCTATGTGAACTAAGACCAGCGGTGCGGTGTCTCCGATGATACTAGTGATATGAACAGTAGCACAATTAAAGCTATCTACACATCTTGAGGGAACGCACTTTGTTAGAGATGCCAACAATGGGGAACAATGCTACAGAGCACAATCAAAGCCGGTGTGAACGAGACGAAAAAAAATTACAAGTACATTGTCGTATCAAGTTAATTTAAAAGTGGAAATCTCCTGCGTGAGTATGTTTTCCTTTCTGCAGTGCCTTTGAGGGCCAAAGCAATTTTTTCACTCTGTGGAATTACGAAATAGCGTCAAAGCGCGCCTTTTGACGTTTGTGAAACTTTTGCCAGTAGAATTGCTTATTCTACTTGAAAGCTATAAAGGAAACTTTTTCAAGATACATATTACTATGCCAGTAGTAGTTTCGTTGTATTGTAGTTGTAAACATGAGTGTTTCAGGTTGAACTGGAGAAATTATACCTTCTAGATATCGACTTCGACAATGTAGATAATATAGAGCGCCAAAAACCCAAATTCCTCTCTCATTTTCAATTTTCTAGTCTTGTCTCCCTATTTCCTCTTTGGGCCGGCAACGCGTTTATGACACGACGTGTAAAATACTTAGAACATATGACAATATAATCATATTATTAAAGTGTTAAAATTGAAGAATGCTTATTGATTTTTTTAATACATGTAGTTCTACGTTATTTTTTTTTTTTTAAGTTGGCAAACAAGCATACGGCCCACCTGATGGTAAGTGGCTGCCGCAGCCTATGAGCGCTTGCAGCAACATTATTAGGTGCCACTCACGCGTTGCCAACCTCGAGATATTAGTTCTTAAATCTCGTCCGCCCAGTAATTTCACTAGCGTACAATGCCCTTCAAACCGGAACACAGTAGTGCCTAAACACTACTATTTGGCGGCAGAATATTGGACACTGCGGTGGTACCTACCTACCCGGCCTCCTGCAACAAAAGACCTACCACCAGTGTGACTGATTGCACTGGTGGAATAATATCTGTTGTGACAGAGGTTATCCCAACAATATCCCAACGTTGACTCCAATGCTTACGTTGTTATCGATAAATATATTTTGTATTGTTTTATTGGTAGAGTTACATGTTTTCAAGGTATGTAACACAAAACATTCATCAAGATTATTATAGAAAATATATGTAAGGTGAATGCATACTGAATATTAAAAACTTCATAAAGAAAAGATCAAAATTATCAATTATTATGTAAAGTATACTGTCACAGAGAGATAGGACATGAGTTGGCCGGCCGCGCTCGGACTTACTAATTTAATTATCTGGTCCGCTCCCAATTTCTATCCACATTTGAAACTTAATTTTCATCAGCGCAATTGAGAAGTTTCTCATTAATTTTCTATCAGCCGGCGAAGGCGACAGCTGGACAACACAAATACAAAGTAATTAAAATTGTATAATGAAACATCGGAACGATTTGATTGCCTTTCGCGGTCTAATCGTGCCCTCAAACACCACGGGCTTACGAGACGTATTTACGAGCCAGCACTCTTGCAGGCTTGGGGCAAGCAAAACTGATAAAAGATAAAAATATATATTCATTTAATTTTTTTTAATAATAAATAAATGATTCATTATGCACAATGCGCACTCAATATTTCTTAAGTTGTAAATTTAATTAAAAGTGTCTTTTTTCTGTTACAAGTTGGCCCGCAATCGGCAAGTAAGCGGTTGCCATAGCCTATGAGCGCGCGCAACACCATTAGTAGTGCCACTCACGCGGTGCCAAGCTCGAGATATTGGTTCTTAAATCTCCTTTGCCCAGTAATTTCACTAGCCTACAGTGCCCTTCAAACCGGAACACAGTAATGCCTAAGCACTACTGTTTAGCTGTAGAATATTTGACACTGCGGTGGTACCTACCTAGCCGGCCTCTTGCTTAAGTTCACAGTTAAATATTTTGAATACTTTACTACGTTTGCATTGGAATAAATATAACTGACCACTTATTTATAATATAAGATAGTTTTCTTCATAGAATTGAAACAGGAGTTAATGTTGCCTATGTTCACACCGAGATACGTCAGAGTGCAGTCTAAGAAGGTAGGTAGGAGGAGAGTGAACAAGAGGATAAGTAAGAGACCTTTCTTACTGGTGCTACCTAGCAAGGGTGATGTAATACCTTGACGCAGCTGCTCAGAACTGAGAACTGACATAACTGGCTCGAACGGGGTATCGCAATCAAGCTGAAATCATCAGGTCTTTACCACTAATAATCTGTGTGATTTCTGTGTCATATAATCGGTTTCCGGCGTCATGCTATTTGAATGTCTGGCAAATCGATTAAGTAAAACTGTTATTAATAAATTCTTATCTAATCTTATTAAGAATATCACTAACGTGTGAATGTTATTTGCTAAAAACAATTCGTATTTGTTTAAATTATTTATCATAATTTTAAAAATATGTCTCTTATCTCGTAAGAATGAGATAATAGCTGGGACCTTCCTCACACCCTGTAGTCGGCCACCGAGAAGGTTACAGCGGCTTCCAATGACGTACCAACGTGGCATGAAACCTCGCATAACCATCCCTAGGAAGCTGATTAAACAAAAAAGCTGCAACATCAACTTATATCAGAATGAATGCCTTCGTCTAACTTAAATTGCCTACTTCAACACGTAGACGACGATGTGCGGACGGGCGACGTGACTGTATAATGTTGACAAATTATTATAATCTCTATTTAAAATTTTAATGTAGGTAAGTTGTTGTGAGCGAGTTTCCGAAAGTGATGCAACGACTAAATAGAGTTCCGAGGATAGGCGTTTGATGGAATTCCGTTTTCAGACTAGCGTTTTTTCCGAGCGTATTCTGTAGTTTCGGCATACGCTCTTCATTTCATGCTTCAAAAAGTCAAGCGCGCGTATGTGGGCTTATTCCAGCCTGAGCGTTGAAACCAGTGGTGGCGACTGTCAGTAGCATATTTATAGCACTAATAACGCGCTTAAACGAGCTTATAAACGCCTCAACGCTCGTATAAGTTGTAAGTCTTAATAGCTCAACGGTAGAAGGGCCGACTCAACTCCGTTAACGCTAGAGTTGCGAGTTCGATACTGACCTCCTTGGGCTATTGTCGTACCCACTCCTAGCGCAAGCTAAGAGCTTATTGGGAGGTGCAATAGGAATATAGGTAATGCCTTGAAAAAGCAATGCTAATTTTCTTTAAAAAAAGAAATATTACGCAAATATTATAATTATTATAAACGCTCGTTTAAAACGTTGGTCTGAAACCTCCCTAAATAAAATAACAGCTAAGCTAGCTATCTGCTCGTAGTGGACGTGGCCGCGGACGTACTTTGCAGTATGTATCCTATTTAATTAAAATGTTACACAACGTATTTTCCCTCTGGATTAAATAATAACTTCATTTTAATTGCATTCCAAAAAGAAGAGTGATACAATTCGTGTGCATGTTTTCTTTTCAGGTTTCCGTAGTCAAATGGCAAAAATATATGGTCTTTTAAAATATATGGACTAATCTACGATCAATGCGTTCGAGTTTTTTTGTATGAAGTTTCTTTTTTTCATAATTAAATTTATTAATTAATTTTTTCTCAAATAATTTTAACTTATTATCTTGTATTTTTTTATGTTAAGGGCAAACAAGCTAGAGTCTCATCTGATGTTAAGCGAAGCATGTTTGTACAGCACTCCGTAGACCATTTTAAGAATATTAAGAATGAAATTATTCTTAATTTCTTTTAATGTCTTAACATTTCAGGTAAATACAAAAGCAATTTAACGAATTTTATGATGTAACGTTTTCGAATAAAATACAAAACTTTATTAAATAAATTCTTAGATCGTGAAAGTTCTCAAAAATATTATAAGTACTTTCAAAATATATGCATCAAAAATAATTGTTATGTATGAAGTAAGTCTCAACGAGGAGAATATAATAATGATTTACATCCAGCTATAAAGCGGCAGATAAAGAAGACATATAGCACTATAGAAAATGTGAGCGAAGCCGTTTACTCGTCCCATTGTACGCTAATTTTTTCAGATTTTTTTTATGTTACAAGTTGGCAAACAAGCATACGGCCCACCTGATGGAAAGCGGTTGCCGTAGCCTATGAGCGCTTGCAGCACCATTAGTAGGTGCCACACACGCGTTGCCAACCTCGAGATATTGGTTCTTAAATCTCCTCTGCCCAGTAATTTCACTAGCGTACAGTGCCCTTCAAACCGGAACACAATAATGCCTAAGCAGTACTATTTGGCGGCAGAATATTTGACACTGCGGTGGTACCTACCTAGCCGGCCTCTTGCAACAAAAGACCTACCACCAGTGTGACTGATTGCACTGGTGGAATAATCACTGCTGTCACAGAGGTTATCCCAACAGCGGGCGATGGGGTCGTCACATCCCGACGCCGGTAAAATTTTATAGGTATTTCTTATTTATACTAAACAACTAATTACAGCGATCATTATATAATCTAATTCCTTTAAACAAGCAATCCTTGTGTAGATTTTGATGAAATTCAGTACGCGACGGGTTTCGGGAGCGATAAATCGATCTAGTTAGGTGAAAATTTTACTAATTTCGTTTTATCCGTGTTTTTAGGCAATGAAACCCCTGACTTATATTATTATTAGCTTAAACGACGCAGCAAAACCAAAACTACTTCAGAAGATGGCGTTGTAAAGTATCATTCATATTTGATAATTATGTAATTCGTATCTTAATATAATCTCTAAAAAACATGATTTACCAAAAAAAAATACCGAGCAAAGCTTGGTCATTGTACTTATTTACTAATAAACTTGAAAAAAAAATCACGACCATTGAGGCGAACTACATCACAGTCCAGGTAAGGAAGATAGAATTTACAAAAACTTAACGATTGGATTAATCGCGTTTTTTTTAACGAAGTTCCTTATTATTGAAATTACTCACACCTCCTGAGCCGAAGAGAATCTAGACCTAAAAAAGAGTAATACGTTTTTTTCGGGCACCAAGTCTTTCTAAAATGGTATCAATCGACAGCTTCATGTATTTAGTAACCGTTTATTTTAAGTTGACCTTTAGTAGAAAGGCCGTCTTAGGTAGATACCTATTTACAGAAATACATCCATCTCTGTTATTTTTTTTAATTATTAATATTTGGTAGATAGCGAAAAGAACTTCGATTCTACCGCGTGTTTTATGACACGTTTATTTTTCAAATTTATATAATAATTTAAGAATAAATAAAAATTAATAGATAATTTTAAAAGGGAGGTAATTTAAAGCATGGCCCGTATTATATTGAAATCTATTGTATTAAGAATAATCAGAAGACATCTGAACTAAAAAAAAAAATGAATTAAAACAGATGTCGCACGTTAAAGTATTAAATAGTTTGAAACAACGCTTTGTGAAGACATCTCGAGGGTGTGAAATTAAGAAAGGCAGTGAAAGATGAAATTCTCACATTCACATAAATTGTAATACCCTAAGTTAGGCGACGCGACGAGCGACGGCGCAAGTTCACATAACTTTCGTGCTAATAACAATATAAGGAATTTCAGATTTCTTGCTATTTTGACCGTTTCTGCTCACGCTGTTATTTCTATTATTTTGAAAATGAGAATATTTGCTTACTAAACTTTTGTAGCACGTACAAAATCTGCGACAATACTATTTTATCACTTTTACTTATTACCTTTTCGAATTACACTATTGGCAAGTTTAAAATTTATATTAAATCTTTTTAATATATGAGATCTTTGTAATATTATAATTTTTCTGTAAATGCTTTTATCACTGATTTTTTCTTGTGTGCAGATGATACCTTCACCTATATGATTTGGATTCACGTTTCCACCTGTTAGGTGACTTTGCAATCAGGTACCGTGTTTTTTAATTTTTAAAGATTTTTCATCACCGTCGTCCAATATTTGAACAATGGCTATGAACCGACGGCCTTATGGGAATTGTAATTCTAAAAAGTTTTACAATTAAAAACCTAACAATAAAAAATTGTTTCAAACTCTTATATAAAATTACAAAACGATTTCGTTCCACTTAGTCCTACTATTGACCTTTGTCGCAATTAACAAGAAAATAATTTGTTTAGCATATCTTAATAAGTTATAACTTATGTCTGTCACGAGGCTTTCTCACTTCTCAAGCTTTTAACAACTCTCCCACCCTCTCTGTTCTCTTCCCTTTTTCTCATTGTCATTACTTCCTTCTTATCTCTTGGGTTGGCAACGCGCTTTTGATAGTTCAAGTATCGATAGGGTCCATAGTTTGCGGTGACTGCTTACCATCAGTTGGAACGCATCCTTGTTTGTCAAACGTCATGACGTAAGAAAAAACATTCGCATCATTATCAGTTGAGACGATTTTATTATACTTTTTAGACTATTCGTTTTTATTTTTTTAAGGATATGCGGGTAAATTTTAATGCGATCCTAGTAATTACGCCAGTAATGTTATGGTAACATGATTGTGTCTGTTCAACCGATGATTTATTGTATTATCGACGTGAAGTAGCAATACCCATCCTGTTGCTTCCTTTCCATGATGGTGGGACCCGGGTTAAAATCCGGGCAAGCACTTCTGAGTTTTCAAGTGCCTAATTTGTGTTTCTAATTTATTTCCTGCTTTACGGTGAAGTAAAACATCGTGAGAACACCTGCATGTTGTGAAGAAATTCTATGGCATGTATGTATGCTGGTGTAAGGCTGTTGCTAAACGTTGGTGAAAAACTCATGAAGTGACTGCTCATCAGCCGCGTTTCGAGGTCAGCCAGCGTATAACCATTTGCATCCTACAGGGCGACTACGCACCAGTACGCCTTCTGGTGTTACAGTTGTTAATGACCAGTGCTTTGCGCCCTGTGACGAAAAAAAAACTCCTTTCCAACATCTCCTCTCATGGTGATTGCTTTTTTTAAAACCATTAAGAGTCCTCATCATTGAGCTAAGGAATCCTATAATTTCGACTGTGCGTGGTCCACGACACGAATGTTTCGTTTTCGTAATTAATAGTAAAATAGTTTACCGTTCAATAAAGCTATCTCATGTTAGGAGTAAATTTTGTTATTAATTTTATTACCAGTAGCTCAAGAGGTCGTGAATGAAATAATGTCAGTCGTGTAGGCAGACGACCATTTTGTCTCTTAGCTGTTGTGTTTTAAATTGAAAATTAGATTTTAGTTCTGTTTTAATCAAACAGAAATGTTGAAATGCCAAGAATATTTGGAATATAATTCATATATAATTTCTTAATTTTTTTGTTGAACAAGCAATGAAATTCTATATAATTATCGTCAAATACGATAAAACATTGTTTTTGTTAACATATTTTTTGTCGCTGTACCTATAATGCTTTGTGAGTGTTATAAGGAAAAAATCGAATATAGGCGATAAGAAATAGGCTGTGAACTTGTTTCTTGTTATTGTTAATTTTAATGGCTTTATAATAATGATTGCTTTTATCGTTAGTTCATTATAAACTAATATTCATTAAACGTTAAATTATAGCAAGAATCGATGAACTAAATTGAATTATTCGAAATGCAATTCCCGCGGCTAGCGAATAAATGCACGAAATGCACGTAAGCCGTTATAAAAGTGAAATTAAATTATCATAATCACAGTCCCACTGTGAACTTACAACTTACTAACAATTATTTATACTGAAAATAACCGATTGTGGACTACGCAATGTAAAACGTTGTGTTTTTGTTCGGAACAGTAATATAGGTTAACTGCTAGTTCTCGGAAGCAAAGATCTATAACTTTATAATAACTGGGACAAATATAATATTTAGATTTGGTACAATGGGCTTCGATGACACCGCGTTATCGGCCCATAGCCTTCCCGACAAACCGAACCGGAATTGAATTCCGGTAAAAGATAATATTCATCGCTTTGAGCTTTACCGGACAAGTTATGTGTACAAAAATCACTTACCTCGAGTCGAACTTGTGTCCATCATCGAGAGTGCCAGTGTAGTGCATCGTGAGCATGTCGCCGTTTTTAGATTTGACAGAGCACTCATCTGGTAGGCTAACTACGTCGACCTTAAGTTCCTTGACCTCGGGCCCCGCAATCGTAGCTCCGGCCAGTGCCAACACCGCAAAAACGCAGATCAACGTCATGGCGAAGTTACGAAAAGTTATAGGGAGAACGAGAGACGCGTATGATCTGTACCGACGCTGCGAAACAACTGACTACTGAGTGGCGAGTGCGTTCCGCTAAGTTGGAATCTGAGTAAACTTTACTGGCTCGCTGCTGCACTTGCCGGCGTTATTCTATCTCTCTCGACAATAGTTTAAAACGTACATTAGAGCGAGATGATTATATTCTTTATCAGTTCGGCGAGATCCAGGTGACGCGGCGCCTCTTCGCGTCCACCACGCACGCGACCGATGACGTGAGCTCCTTATTCGCGGCAAATGTGACGTGTCGTGTTCCACTTTTACCAAATCTTGAAAAAACTAAACTTTATAACAATTGTATTGTATAATTATAGTTTTCGTTCAAAAGAGTTCTGAATTTAATGTGAAGTTAAACAAGAACCATTTATCCATCGCTTAAAGCTAATACGATACATTTAATATGATGTAAAAAAATCCATTATTAGGTAAATTTTGTGTATAAATTTACAATTTAAAAAATAAAATACATTATTTACTTTTGTAATAAAATTATTTTGAAAAAGATACCTTTCATAAATTTAAGGCTAATATAATCAAAGATTTAAGGATATAGAAGGTTTGCCCAAAGCAAACTTACATACACGTATCTATTTCGATCAAACTACTTTCCATCCAAATCCTTTGATTAGACATGCTTGTATCTACACAGACCGATGTAACTAACCGACAAAAGTAAGGCGTCCTAAGCACGTCCTGCAAGACCTTGACGATAGGTTTACATTAGAAAATGCCCCTTACACAGCACAGACACGCACACAACACCGTCTTCGCCGGCGAGGACGAGGTCCTTTGTTTCAAGTTTGTAAGCCAATAAATGTTTTTTTTTAACCTAGGCTTGGGCGCAATTAAATAAAATGGCGCTTGTTTATAGTTATTTACTAGATCACGAAGAATATTCTAACCACCAAAACCTGAGCCGCCTAAGAGCGTCCCACACGTAACATACAACAAGATATTGAAAAGTTTAAATTAGAAAGTATTACAGCGAAAGTGCGCTATGAGATTAAAATGTAAGAACTAATTGTTTATAGCAGTAGCTCCCAACCTGTTGTCCTCAGGCGAAAATATATGGTCCGCAAATTCCGCGTTTCCAAACTTAGCGACATTGAAAGTGCTTGTATAGAACTAAAAATATAATTGCGAGTAGGGCAAACATACAAGAAAACCTTAAAAGTCATCTATAAATATTAGTTAACGAATGTAATCACTACATTATTGCATCTTCTTCTTTATTTTGATAATAATTGTTTGTATTTCTTCCTTTAAATAAGAGTTATGTAATATTGTCTTAATAATTTTAATTAGTTTCATCTTATTTCATTACTTACAAATAATGTAATTTTTTCCATTATAAATTAAATGCAAAAAAAGAAGATACTTAAGAATGTACAATAAATAAGGAACAAATTGTATTGTTGGCTTCCTATTTAATGAAATAAAATTCCGAAAAAAAAGTACAGTTGATGAAGTTGATTAAAACTGCATCGAAAAATAATATCCAAATGCCATACATGGCGGTCCCTGAAAACAATGAATCAAAGTAGTTCCCGGTAAATAAAAGTTTGGGAGCCTCTGGTTTATAGCAAACAATTCTTTGAAGATATGAGCCGTGAAAGAAGCAATTACGCAGCCAAATTATAACTTTGGCAGTCAATAAACACTAGTGCCCGTGTCAATTGCTAACTAAACTTTCTCCTTATTAGTTTGTATGCAGCATGCAACACGTGTCGGATTGCTCCACGACTGTTTACATTTGTGTGCGTGTGTGTAAGACTACACTAATCAAAGAACTTGAAACTATGTAAACCACGCCTGAGTTTTCATCAGTATTAATTTTTCTCCTTTTCAATCTCATCCAAGTGGGTAAACTTTTTGAACAATTATATATAAGCAACAATGCCTTTAATCACTTTACTAAATAACACAATAAATTGCACCGCACTACTATTACGTCGTATTTCAACGATTCGTTCTTTTATGTGTTCTTTATGTACAACAACGATTTCGAACTCGCCAAGCGCTAACATATACTATACATGTTCAAACAAAAATATTTGAGTTGTCTTCTATCATACTACTATACAATAATCTACACAGCATTGTGACGCAATAATTATAAATCTTATGAATCTAGATCGTAGTCTCACATTCGTTTCAATCCGATTGTGGAAGCGTGACCCATTGACCTTGTTATTTACAACGAATATTACAACATTTTTACAATTCAATACTAATATTTACAAATAATTAAAAATGTACAAATCATGTGCACGGGGAATGGCGGTAAAAAAGCTAGCTGCATTTCCCCGTTGAATCACAACTCCGATTTTTTTGGGCGAAAAATGAACCAGCCGTCCTGTCACCTGTGGAAGCAATGAATCTGGGAGTAATATCGTTTAGAAATTGTTTTGCACTAAAGCTCTATAGCTCAAGTGACATACCTATTATATCTTAGTAATTATAATGTAACTAGCGACCCGCCCCGACTTCGTCCGGGTGGGATACCGTGGGAGTTTTAATTCCGTTCTTGGTTCTTCCACTTATAAACTATCTATCTGTATACAAATATTAAGTAATACACTACTTATAATTTCCACACGAACTTCCCTACCCGTCGATCCCGAAAATAATATTTCGATTATAAATTGAGATTATTAATTATCCTATCTTTCAAGTTGGATGAAACTGCACACAGTGTGCAAGATTTTATTAAAATTGCCTCAGTAGTTTAGGAGTCCATCGCGGACAAACAACGTGACACGTGATTTATGAAATTTTTTCTATCTTAAGAACCTTCTCCTGACAATAACAAACACAACAAAAAAAAAGTGACATCGGTCCAACCGTTCACGCGTTACGGCGTAACCAAGGGATATAGGGGTTAATTTTTATATATATAGATAGTACCACTACACAGTGCGTCGAGGAATATTCTGTGCGTCCAAGTAAAGTCCCTAATTCCTCACTGATAGACTTCGTCCAATAACTAAATCATTTCTGCTAATCCTGATATCGCGTTTTTTACGTAAGTAATTCAATCAAATATCAATCAAATCAACTGCTTTATATTTACCTTTTCACAAACCTGCTATAAATATTTATATACAGAATTGAATTAAATTATAAAAACAAATATAATGTAAAACAAAACACACGTGCGTATATAATTAAAATAAATAGAGCGAAATATTTGTGTACATAATTATTTTAAATGAATAATTGTTACGTACTTTGACTTCACATTCCTTATAATCAAAACAAGATAAATGGCAATTTGAATAAATGTAATAAAATATTGTAATAGCTTTTCCCCTCGGCTTTGCCGGCGTGTATAACGATTTTAATAGAAATAATCACTACATAGTATAATACAAAGTCGCTTTCTCTGTCCCTATGTATGCTTAAATCTTTAAAACTACGCACGGATTTTGATGCGGTTTTTTAATAGAGAGAGTGATTGAAGAGGTGAGTTATGTGTATAAAATAGTGGCGAAAAAAAAATTTTTTTTGAGGTTTCTAATGTGATGTCGTAAATAATTACATTTAACGCGTGCGGGCCACGGGCAGTAATGAATACATCAAAACTACGATTTTAATCATTTTTTCAGTGAACGACATAGGCTACATATTTTATACCCGTGCGAAGCCGGAGCGGGCCGCTAGTATATTTATATACATAACTAACGGGGCCGGCAGACTTTGTCCTGCCACGAAAATTTAAAAAAAAGTGAGACCCGATAGCACTCGAATCCACACAAAAATCATCAAAATCGGTCCAGCCGTAGGAGGAGTTCAGTGACATACACGCGTACAATAGAATTATATATATAAAGATAAGAAATAATTGGTCTCCCAAACAACCTTTCATCCCTTATTTCACCCTCTTTAGGTTTTGTTTTCACGACAAAAAGTGGTCTAACCGTGTCCATGTTCCCATTTATACCTGTGCCAAAATTAAGCATTATTGGTTTAGCGATTTAGGCGTGAAAACGTCACAAATAAACTCACTTTCACCTATGTAATACAAGTTACAATTTATACATAAAGTGTTCATGTTTGGTGAATTCTGGAAAATTCCATACATATTTAAATTTATAATTTACAAGCGTTATGTATGTTTGGTGAAAGCCGAAAAGTTGTCTGCGAAAGTACTCTGTCATCTGCCCGAACGTCGCCGACGTGATCCACTACTCTATTGTAATTCTATATAAAAATATTAGAAAAGTTTTTCATTTGGAATTACAAACAGACACTTTAATTGTATATCTTTATATGGATAATTTAATTGTAGATACTAATTTATTTACACAACTGTGCTACAGGAGGCCTTAATTACTAAGGTTTTACTTAGCACGACTTCTGCTGTAAAAAGTGATACTTTTGAGTAGTTCTGTTGGCTATTTGTGGTCATCATCAGCAGTAAAAGTTCATGAAATGATGCTCCAGGTTAAATGCATAAACTACCTTAAAAACAAACAAGAAAGAGTTATCTAAATCCGTCCAGGCGTCGCCGAATAATCGAGCAACAAACATACAAAAAATATCATACCCTCCTTCTTTCGAAAGTCGGTTAGCAGGCGCCTAGTTCTGAGATAGCAAAGTGAACAATCGAAATATTGTACATATTGGAAGTAAGAACACGTCTTTCATTACAAGTTCGCGAGTTACACTTCTAAACTTATACTTCCCGGTTCAAATTCTCTTTAATATTTTACGCTAAAACTTTACCTCGTTTTTTTCTTTAATTTTTCTTGATTGATTTTACTACATTATTCGACTAACGAATTTGTTATGTACCTCTAATTGAGCTATCAACATATCGCAACTTTAGAACGGAAACGAATTAGCTCAAAATCCAATTATTTGGGAACCAGCAAAATAAGTTTTAAAATTTTGACACCTACACAATCTTTTCGTACATTATTCATTTTCTTAGTTATTTGCGCTAAAATATTATTGTTTGGACTGTTATTACGTTGGGAATATTGTTTCAAGTCATTTTACGATAAAAAGATTTTGGGATTTTTGTTTAATTGTGACGTTTTCGTTGTTAAGGTAGATAATAACTAACTAAATAGTTTTAATATCCAGCCACGAGTAACAGGCGCCCTAATACTGATGAATCCGCCAACCCAATGCAAGCTATATAAAACCAAAAATCTAATAATCTTCTACACTTAGTTTTCAGGAGAGCACTCAGACAGATCTGTTATATTCTTCACGTATTTGTGTGAAACTACTTGGCGCAGTTTTTTTTAATATCCAAATTTGTATTTGTATTAACATACAATACTAATCAGTATAATTACAAATAATTACAACAATACAAATCATGTCCACGGGGAATGGTGACAAGAATATTGCAATTTCCCCGCTGAATCGTAACCCCGATTCTTTAGGCGAAAAATCAACCAGCCCTCTTTCGCCATGGAGCTTTAGTACAATGGATATCTGTATCTACTTGCAGAACCTAATAGGTAGGGAGTTAAAGGTAGAGAGTTAAAGGGAGGGAGGTAAATGAAATTTACAAAGTGGATTCTCATAAAAAGAACTTGATGTTTTCAATTTTATTGTAAAGTATACTTTTTATTTTATTCTATTACTACCTCTAGTAATAATAAGAAAAAAACAACACACACTTGTACTAACGTCTTGTATGTAATTTTATTTTATTTGCGTTATTGTAGCGGCTACAGAAATACACATTTTGTGAAAATTCCAACATTCCAAGGACCTTTGGCAGCCTATGGGTACGGAACCCTAAAAAGAAGGAGCCTATCGTTAAGCGACCTGGTCAAATGCATGAACTTTATAATATTGCTTTACTTTTTTCGTATTCAATTACTCATCTATTGTTAAGTCATTACATTGTCATTGTATGGAAATATTTACATTTGAATAGTGTTAGTGTTTATATATCATCGATTAATTGAATAGGTGACACGTGAGAATGGTCAGCTTACTGCATACAGACGAGTATATCGAGCACGACTTCCGACTTCGGTTGTATGAATTTCATATTTGTTCGATTCATTTATTACGTCGTATTTAGTAGGGGAGACCGAGGAGAGTTGTGACAAAGGTGAGTTTTTGGTGAGTTTCTTTTTACAAGTTTGATTTTTCGAAAACTGTTACCGTTAGGGAGCAGTCATAGGGCACCTTATATTGCATTTTGAAAACGTCGTTGTGGCGCAGCGGTAGCGAACCTGCCTTAAACGCCACAGGTCGCGGGTTCGATTCCCGCTCGGAGCACAATATGTTTGTATTGACCATGCAAGCATATTTTCCGGTCTGGGTGTATTTGTCCTTGTCATTGTGAATGTTTCCGGACCCCGACACAGGATATCACTATCTTAATGGGGGCCGTTGAGTGTGTAGCGTTTATTTCATAAGTGCGAACAGCCTGCCCGTAGCGGTTTTGTACATATGAAGTTGGCGTCAAAAAAATTGCTAAAAGTAAGTTTTTACTGGAAAATTTGATATACTGTATTTTATTAAGTATTATACTCACGTTATTGCGTTATATTTTATAATGAATGTCAGTTTCCCAAGTTTTAAACCACTCTATTGTTTCTTTGGTTTCGCCGAATGGTTGGAAGTTATAAAAAGTTTTTTCGATATGATGCACGAATTTTGCTCCTAGGAGAATTGTGACAGCTTGTCACAACTTACCTCTGTTGCTTTTGATTTCAACTTTAATGTTTTATTCGTTCAGAATGCTTAATGTAAATGTTATAAAGCCCGATATTTGCTTCTCTTGTATAACCATTCGTATGACTGGTTAACATATGGTTTTGAAAAACATAGAATTCCGCAGAGAGAATGTTAAAATTTTGCATACATTCAAGTGTGGGGGACACTGAAGTCATGGTTATCAATTCAGCTCCATCAAGGTTATCAATTTAGCTTGTGAAATAGGAATGCGTTTAATTGCTGAGAAAGTCATGTCTGTCTATGATATCCCGTCGATGACAAAAACCGCTTTTGATGTAGAGATCACACCAACGAATATTATCACTGGTTTTGCTGCAACTAAATGTAGACGAGAACGTAGTAGACAAGAACGTAGGCTGTTAAAACAAATATATTTGGAGATGCTGACTTCTTTCTTAGCGTAGTCTGTGATCGTATTTTAGCCAACCCAGTGAGCCAAAATAGAGTCGATTTAAAAGAAAGAAACCAAGATCAGAACTAGGAGGCAGCATTCGAACAACGCAAGACATCATTCATGCCAGTGACTAAAAGAACAATGATGCAGAAGATATTTATTTTTTTGTGTTGTCTTGAACCTTTTACTAACAACAACATAGGAGAAATGGGTCGAATGCATCGAAAACCAGGGATTATAAGATGAATTATGTTCTAGAAGAGAGTCTTACATTTGTCACCATTGCTTTTTGGAATATATTTTAGAAGAAACTTAATTTAAATTTGATTGGTCTAATCTAGATAGAGCTTATATAAGAGCCTTTTATTATTATTATTGTTACAATGAAATTAATATTTCTTAAGGTTTTAAAAATTGTGATTATATTTCTGAAATTGTTAAATTTATACAATGTTGGACCAAAGAATAAATTTTAAAGTGAATTGTCGATTATTAAGCTGTGTATTTTTAATAAATACATATATTATGATATTTTCCACTAATAGTATCAGTTCAATTTCCAAAAAGAAAATTTTATTTTGTAAATAGTCGATTAAAATATAATTGTCACAACATACCTCGACACCAGTCACAACTTACCTCGGTAATAGGAGCGTTGTGACACGTGGAATTGTTTTGATTTTTGTTGATTTTCTCAGAAGTCTTAATGATTGTACTTAATTTTGTAATGTTTTAGATAGAGGATAGAATAAGCTACGTACAGTTATGAAGAGCATAATCATAAAGCCTGTTTTTACGGATCTATACTTCTTAAAGTAAAAATTGTCACTTTTCTCCTCGGTCTCCCCTACTAGCAGTATTATCAATAAGCTATGTGTGCAACAAATGTATGTGCATCCGTACATTCAAAACAAACTTCCACGTTTTTTTCGGAATGTGTATTGCTGTTGGCCCTACTAGCCTTGACAACGTCACCGAGCAGGGGCCGAGTACAGACACGGCCGTGAAAAGGGGCAGCACTCACGAGGGCTCAAATTCGATTACGTCCTTAGTGTGGCTCCTGCGAAGCTGAGCCGCGGCTAAGGACGTCATCGGGGACGTTTACAATATTATATAATATAATAGCAAGGATTTTATTTAATATACTTTCGACATTTGCCACGAGACATCATTGTCATATTTTATTAGAATTACAGCATCCAGAAAAAAATCGTAGCACAAATTACGAAGGTAGGTGTCTAGTCTAGAACCTTCTGAAAATCAAAAAACTCCTTCCTTCATTAATTCGTTTCATTCTTCAACGTCTTATTTTATATGGACCAGGGATAGCTGATTGAGCCATTGTATAAAACTCGTCGATTATTCCAAAAATATTAATAACTAAATCGAGAAGAACATTTAAGCGCGTTTTACAGAAAATCATTTATTTCAACCGGCGAACAGACAATCTCCATAACCACTCGATTACTTTTAATTAAACTTTGTACGATTATTTATTAAGGTGCTTGTACCACCATTTTTAATACAATATAATAATTTACAAGCCGCAAACGGTGGAAACATATTTTTCAATAATCGCTTTTTGGAAAACAGTTTTGAATTATCAAGTACCAAATCTTGCACATTAAAATAGCATTTGTAAATTTTGTCTCAGAGGCGCCAAATCGGAGATAGTTTGCTATGTCATCGCCTTATTTTTTAGAACTCGACTTATGCCATCTGAAAATTTTTTGACGACGTTGTGGCGCAGCGGTAACGAACCTGCATTAAACGCCACAGGTCGCGGGTTCGATTCCCGCTCGGAGCATAATATGTTTGTATTGACCATGCAAGCATATTTTCCGGTCTGGGTGTATTTGTCCTTGTCATTGTTAATGTTTCCGGACCCCGACACAGGATATTAGTATCCTAATGGGGGCCGTTGAGTGTGTAGCGTTTATTTATTTATTTATTTATTTTAAATTTCAAAAAAAAAACGCAGCAATAAATAAATAGTTTTTTTCCTTATTCTATACAGAAAGCATGATGTACTGAATAAAGTTTATTTGTAATATCTAACATAGAAACTGATTAATATTTTTTGAAAATAAACTTTTTTTTCCCTCTCTAATAGGCTAGACATTAACTTACGTAATGTTTTGCACAAATCAATTATATTTATTTTTCCTAATTTTCTTTGTAAATATTTTCGAAACTAGGCTTTGATTATATCTATTTATATAGTCCCGGTTTTACCTAAACAATTTTATTCCTACAGTAGGTACTATTAAGGTTTTCAATGCATCCAGGACCTTATCATTCAAGTAGTCAAGTTCTAGACATCCTCTTGTCACAGGCCTTAAGAATTTTCTTTTTCTTTGCTAAGTTCTAAATGAAATGTAAAAACCTAGATTTAGTTATTTTGATGTAAATGACAAAGTGAACTAAAAATAATTTCCACTTTTCAGTATTATCTATGTTGCTGGGTGGATACGTAAATTCGCAGTCGCAGAAAGAGCAGTATCATGTATCTATCTGATTAGCGATATTGTAATAACTGTCAACACGAGCGCCACGCCGCCGCGTCACCGCATTGTCGCCTGCCGACCATTAGCCGATACAATAGTATACTTTCTATTATAACGTCTATTGTTGTGTATTGGATATTCATAAATGTTAACGCGTCGCGCTGTCAACGGCAGACTACTGGTGTCGGCTTACCGTTTGTGCACTGTTCTTATCAGACAGTGGAACTTGCACATTGTCAATATAGGAACAGAAATATACAATAAAACTGATACTTTAACGGTAAAACGTTCCACAAGATCATTTTATATTAGAAAACTGACTACTTTCAAAAATATGAAATAACTT
The DNA here is from genome assembly GCA_023373885.1 of Hestina assimilis. NCBI lineage: Eukaryota > Metazoa > Arthropoda > Insecta > Lepidoptera > Nymphalidae > Hestina > Hestina assimilis. Next base: position 13,120,594 of record CM041759.1, read on the forward strand.
CAAGAAACACAGGATATTTATATTTCTTAGTTTTGAGTGAAATTATTGATGATTTTATTTAGCCTTCTTTTTTGTTTTTTACAAAATATAATGTAATAATTTTCAGAGTAGGTCAGTTAAAATAAACATGAGTCCTTGACCACGAGGCCAAGGACAAAATAATAATTATTCTATATCGAAATATCACATGTTATTTTAGTCTTTATTTCAAGTATTGATTCTTTTGTTAAAAAATATAAGTTCTAAATTTCCAATTGATGAAGAGTAGTTACTTAGTAACTTAAATATGTTTTTTAGGGTTCCGTAGCCAAATGGCAAAACGGAACCCTTATAGTTTCGTCATGTCCGTCTGTCCGTCTGTCTGTCCGTCCGTCCGTCCGTCTGTCCGTCTCTCCGTCCGTCCGTCCGTATGTCACAGTCATTTTATTCAGAGACCATTGGCTCTATCAACATGAATTTTATTAAATAGGTGTATTTTATGAACCGCACAACGATTTTGTAATGAAATCTTAGAATATATAAGAATTAAGGGTAGCAGTCCATACATGTAACAGAACAGAACAGAATGTTTATATAATTTATGCCAGCGTGTGAGATATCTTTGAATAGGTCTTTTAAAATGATAAGGAGGTTTGATTTCAACTTTTTTCATTAAGCCAGTAGTTGTTGAGATATTAGCTAAAGTCGTAAAAATCGTGTCCCCCCTCTAACTTTTGAACTATGGTATTTAAAATTCTGGAAAAATTTGAGCTTGTAGAATACCATATGAACTTCCATCCTCTTTTGGTTTGAAGAAAATAGGTCAACAAAATTTAGAGTAATATAAGTTGTTCCCATAAAGTTGTTTTTCATATTACTTTTAATAATTACTGTGCATTTACCAACTTATTTTGCGGTCGATTTTAATTCGTTATTATTTTAAAGCCCTTAAGATTCTTCAAACGCTGGTGTGAAAACGCCCTAAAGTATAGAATAGACACTCTAAGTTCTAACGCGACCTAAGGAACATTTTTTAATTAATTAATTTATTTATTTATACTTTATTGCACAAAGTACACAAAAGGCGGGCTTAATGCTAAAAGCATTCTCTACCAGCCAACCCTGGACGTGGAAGACAGAGAGTGGGTAGGCGTGCAAAAAAAAAAGTATAGATATATAGTAAGAAAAAAAAAATTAAATGTAAATAACAATAATACATGAAATGTTAACGATAATAGTTAATTCAATTCATTCATTTTAATTTTTATTTTCCACCTTGAAATCTGTCAGATAAAATTAGTTCTTTTACATAGAATAATTAACTATATTAAACGTAGCATAATTACAATTTGAATAAGTAATTAATTTTTCATATTTTCCGACAAGCTATGAAAGTTATTAAAAAAATATTGACGTTATTAAAATCTTCAGAAAGGTCGAACGTAATAAAATCTTGTTTTCAAAATTCAGCTACAATTATCTAGATTTATTATAATCAGAGACTTCTACTGAAAATGTATCGTTTGCGATTAGATTAGTTAGAAACGTTGCGCCCGACACTTCGGGCTGGATAAAGTTACTTGCGTCTGCGATGACAGCTACTACAGAGGAAATCTTAAGACGCGTCTGTTAACACGATTTGCATGATTCTGCAAGCTCCCGTCATTCAGATTACATGTCAGAAGAACTTATAGAGGGAAACTTTAACTACAATAATGTTTATACGCATGTACATATGTACGTATGTACATACGTAGCTGTGTATTATAATTACGTTTCTTTTATACTTAGAGAATTAATTCGTCCTCTCCGTATTTATTATTAGTAGAGCCATGCTCCCACCAAAAATGGACTGGCTCTACCCTCTCATCTTCACACAGAAAATCAGCGTATACTAACATTATTAGTAATTTTGCGTTTTCCCGTGTGCACGTTTTTTTCGTGCGATGAGTGAGAGCGCCGGAGGCTCAATCTTCCACACTGCTCTACTCCTTTTTTCCTTTCTCATCCGTTCCCCCCGAACCATTAGGTTGATAACGAGTTAAGATCACAAGCATTCATAGGTGACTGACTGGTGGCCCACCTGATGGTAAGTGGCTGCCGCAGCCTATGAGCGCTTGCAGCACCATTAGTAGGTGCCACTCGCGCGTTGCCAACCCCGAGATATTAGTTCTTAAATCTCGTTCGCCCAGTAATTTCACTAGCGTACAATGCCCTTCAAACCGGAACACAGTAGTGCCTAAGCACTACTATTTGGCGGCAGAATATTGGACACTGCGGTGGTACCTACCTAGCCGGTCTCTTGCAACAAAAGACCTACCACCAGTGTGACTGATTGCACTGGTGGAATAATCTCTGTTGTGACAGAGGTTATCCCAACAGCGGGCGATGGGGTCGTCACATCCCGACACCTTTAAACCACTTGGTGTTGTGGATGTTCATGGGCGATAGTTACAACTTACCATCAGGTGGAACTATCTGCTCGTTTGCCCCTATATTATATTTAAAAAAAAAACCCATACGACTAGCAGCGTCGCGTGCGCCGTGGCCGTGATCCGCCATAAATTATGTCCATCTGCTCTACCAACAAACGAATACGCCCATGTATCCTTTCCATAGAAGGCATAAAAGAAAGCAGTCTATGCGCGTTGCTCTTTTTCTTCGAGATTAGAGAATCCGATAATGGATTTTGCTGGAATTTTTAAAATTATGATCTGTAAATTGTCACGAAAGCACTTATCCTAACACATTATAAATGTGAAAGTGTTTGCTTACGACGCTTTCACGACTAAACCGCTGAATCGATTCTGATGAGTTTTGCTATAGATGTAAAGGGACCATGGAGACGAAGAAAAGGATATAAATAAGACAAAAAAAAAACTTCAAAAATTGTAAGGAAGGCGAGTTAAGTGAGTTTTTACTTAAGTCGTCGTAATTGTGTCGTCTCTTTTCTAATTTTTGAACTAGACATTGATTGAAAAAACGTCAAAGAACGTTTGTGTGGTAAGGGCTGTTATAAAATTAGTTAATACCTTGCGGACACCACTTTGAGAATGAGACGGTCGCTCGACGGTTTTGAGTTAGTTATACCTCAATTTAATTAAATTTCACATTAAAAATACAATTTCATAAAAAAGTAACTCTAATTTTGTTTCACTGATTCATCTTAGGGAGAGGTTTAATTTTAGAGCCGATGCTAGAAACTGACTTACAACAAATAAGTGTAATACTTTTACGTTGAATAAAATAAAATTGAATGTTAATTTGTTTTATTTAAATTAAGAGTAGTTATTGCCATCATTCCAACATGTGGTAAATAGTAGTTTGAGATATCGAGTATTTTCATTTTGTTGTGAACCTCTCCCTGGCTAACAGAATCTTTCATTGTAGTCTTGCGACGCCAGTAGGCAGCACGTCGCCTGTTAATTATTTATTTATTTAATTAACACTATATTATTTGCTTAAGAAAATGGAATAGGGTGTTGTGAAATTTATTTCTTCGTATTCCTAAGCTTCGCTTTCATAAATTACGATTTGAGAAGAATTACTGTGACAAGATGTCGCCAGGGACGTAAGCTGTAAACTCGTCGTGTGACTGACGTAATACCAGCAGACTCGTTCTTGTTCAGGTAGAACATCGGAATTATGTTTATCATGAAATTTTACCCCGATTAAATAGGCCCCGATTAAAATTAGCCCCGATGCATAAACATTTAACGCCCCCGATATATATTTAACGACGATGCCACAATAGTACTAAACATCTCGCGTTTAAGGGTAATTCACGACAAGTGAACCGATCCTGATTTAATAAGAGTACAATAACCACAAACAGCGAAAATAAAAGCCGAAATGGTGCAATGGATAGAAAACGTAGACATTAACCGAAGGTTAATTTGTGTTTTAAATTTATTTCGAGTTCAACGGTGGAAGAAAATACCACGAGGAAACCTGCATAAGGTGAGGAAGCAAATTGTAAGTCATGTACATCCCCCATTCTAGTGGTGGTCCCTTTTTTTTTTTTATGTAAGAGGGGGCAAACGGGCAGGAGGCTCACCTGATGTTAAGTGATCACCGCCGCCCATGAACATCTGCAACACCAGAAGGCATGCAGGCGCGTTGCCGACCTTTAAGGAAAGAATAGGCTCTTCTCTTGAAGGTTCCCAAGTCGTATCGGTTCGGAAAGACCGCCGGCGGAAGTTGGTTCCACAGAGTGGTTGTGCGAGGAAGAAAATGTCTTCTAAATCGCGCTGTTGTGGATTTCCAGACATCGAGGTGGAGAGCGGTCCCTTGCTGGCGGTAGGGCTTAAATGCCCGCCTGGTTAACTACGACCGTAAGTTGGTGAAAAACTTGTGAAGTGATGGCTCATCATCCGCGTTTCGAGGTCAGCCGGCGCATAATAATTTGCATCTTAAAGGTCGGCAACCCACCTGCATGTGATCTAGTGTTGCAGATGTTCATCGGTGGCGGTAATTGCTTAACATCAGGTGACACTCCTTCCCTTAATATAAAAAAGGGCTTGAAAAGGTTTTGTATTTATATGAAGTAGTTTTTCTTAAATATTTCTTACACAATTGGATGTCCAAATATAGTTTTTATTTTATAAAAAAATATTGACGACGTTGTGGCGCAGCGGTAGCGAACCTGCCTTAAACGCCACAGGTCGCGGGTTCGATTCCCGCTCGGAGCATAATATGTTTGTATTGACCATGCAAGCATATTTTCCGGTCTGGGTGTATTTGTCCTTGTCATTGTGAATGTTTCCGGACCCCGACACAGGATATTAATATCCTAATGGGGGCCGTTGAGTATGCAACGTTTATTATTATTATTATTATTTATCTTTCGCTCCATCCATTAATGGCTAATAAACATATCAATTTTTTTAATCAAAATTCAAAAATATGTAACTAAGTGTGTAAAAATATGCGACTTGTACCGTTTACTTTAAATTTATTGCTTATGCGGTAATCATTACTCAAGACACTGTTCCTATGTTTATATTTCGTAAAGCAATGTAGAAGCGGCTGCTGCCTGTTACTGCCAAAAGTAGCGTTACAACAATTTTTCCACCGTAACATATTCCGTAAATAGAGGGCAAAGAGGAAAGTTTATGAAACAAATTTATGAAATGGATCAAACGGCGCGGATACCCGAATAAAGAACCATTTAGGGTGTGGTCCAAGCGAAACGCGGTACGCGATACGCCGAGTTCTAGTTGTCCCTGAACAAATCGAAGTATTAGTTACAGTAAAACGTTTCGTTTTTTTTTTATCTTAGACGAGATTTAATTTCTGAAACATAAATAATTAAAATATATACATTATAAGATACATTCTCGGTCGATATACGTATACAATTTTAGAGCCGAGAGATGGCCCAATGAATAGAATACGTAGACTGGAACAGATTAAAAAATACTATTTCGTAACTTATAAATATTTTGCTAAAAATGTTGACGTAAAGTCTTCATCCTAGCATTATTCCCGGTATTTTATTTTACCCAGGGTCTGCTTATTACTCTTATCCGGATTTGACAGGTTACTAGTTTTTACACAGAGCGATTGCCATCTGACCTCCGCAACCCAAGGGCGAAACAGCAACTCATTGGATAAGAGCAATTTACTTATCAAGAGTTAACGATTATTATCAGATGCTATGTGATAACAACCGGGACCGACAGCTTAACGTGCTCTCCGAGGCACGGTGGGGAGACCCACAGAGAAACGCCCAGACCGAGACAGAAATTTTAACAAACATCTGCCCGAGCGGGAATCGAACCCGCAACCGTCGAGACTTAAGGCAGACATGCTACCCACAACGCCACAACGGTGTCGTAAAACGTCTTGGGTTCGACTCTCGCTCGGTACAGATGTTTGTATTGATCATATAGGTGTTTGTTGTGGTCCGTGGACGTTGCCATGCCCAAAAAAATTTGGAACTCGATAATAGCGCCACCTACTGGGTCCAATTATGAATCTAAACCATTCTCGAATGCACTGAAATACACACAAAAAATGATTTAAATCGGTCCAGCCGTTTAGGAGGAGTTTAGTGACATACACATGTACAATATATATATATATAAAGATTATATATTATTGTATTTAACATAGTTCGTCTGATAATTGAGCTGGGTCTATACTGTTTAAATCCATCTCTGTCGCCGACTGCTCGTGACTTACGCCACAGGGTACCCATCCGCCATCGTGTGCCGGGACGAGCGCGTACGGTCTAGGCTCGGCTACACACTCCAATTCACCAGATGAATACCTCGATTGCTCTCTTGATCAGGGATTCTGCGCGCAATCCACGTTTTATACAAGCTATTATATTACTTTAAGTTTACAACTCACGCGCGTGCGGAACACCGTTCATCTTAGACGCACTCTTATTGGAATATATGTATGTACATTGACTTATATCATACATAGCAAATGATGGCTTCATCGAGCGATATAAATGTGTGTTGAGGTCTGGTAATCGTTTCGCAAAAACAACTTTAAAACTTGTATTCAATAATGATCACAACAACGTTGTGGCGCAGCGATAGCGAACCTGCTATAAGCGCCTCAGGTCGCGGGTTCGTTTCCCGCTCGGAACATGTTTGTATTGACCATACAGGCATGTTTTCCGGTGTGGGTGTATTAGTCCATGTCATTGTGAATGTTTCCATGCCCCCGACACAGGATAAAATTACCTAATTTTATTAAAAGATTCAAGCACTACATTCACTTACTCTTATCAACTAACACACAAGTTTTTAGTATTTTTGTGCGTATGGAAAAACTATTTTAATTAAATTATATTGATGGTCATCAAATAGCTCAATTATGACAATGCTGCCACAACGTTTTTGTTATTCAAACAACTTAAATTACGTAACAATATTGACTACCTCGAAAGAGGACAATGTGAAAATGGCAGGCCAGCAGCTATTGATACCGATTTGAAAATGCGTCATTTTCGTAATGCGACGTAACCTAATAAAAACAATAAAATTTTAGAATCGAAATGGTTTTAATCAGTCAATTATCATTTGTATTAATAATTCCAAATCACATCTTTGTTCCGTTGCAGTAGAAACACATGGAGCGTTAGTGTTAAGCAATTTCTAAAAGAATTTACATCCCCACTTCTTGCTTCTATAGGTAAATCGAGATTGCAATTGCGTTTTTGTGGTCATGATTTGTATATATTTAATTGTAAGTATGTAGTAATATTGATTATAAATGCGATAATTCTGTAATAAATTTTATATATGAATAAAACATTACGATGCATATGAACTGCGTATCTAACTCAGACGCTTGTCGACTTATTGTGCTTAATTAACTACATATATAATCGCTGACTTAGTAAATAATATTAGACGTGGTAGTTTTTCCACTCGAGCGCAAATGCTGAATCAACGATCATTCGATCGAACATCAAGAGCCATCAGTCGATTCAAGTGCTTTGTACTTTATACTACTCTTCGCTAATAAAAACACGCGCATTTAGCTATTTAGAGATTTTTTTGTACATAAAATGGATAATTACGGCTTCGTTTGCGATGAACTGTCTTCACAAACAGGGAAGACTATAGAGATAGATAATATGGCAACGATGTGTAATACAATAGTGAATGTCCCAAATCATTCTCCACATGCATCGAGGTCTGTTCCTGTCAATTGTTCGGTCACGTGAGTATATCTTTCTTTGTTTTCGACATTTATATATCAGGAATGATAATCGAAGTTAAAATGTTTGAAACGTTTTAAGCTATGAAAATTTGGGCCATTGATCTAACTTTTAACAGTAAAGAGTACCTCATGTGGTACACGGCAATTGTATTACTATTGTATCTATTGTTGGGACTGTGATGTGTTAAATCTAAACCATTATCGTCTAAATTAGTTGTAGCGTCACATTAAATATTCATATTTCTGTGCTGCCTAATTTAAAAAGGATGGATTGATTTTTTTCTTTTCAATTCCATTCAATAAATTTATTGTGAACTTGGGTAATTAATTCAAATTGATTTCAATAAAATGTATTGTGGTGAAATAAATTTAGTTTAGGTTTCGTTTCGAAGTCAGCGTAGAACCAGTTGCATTTTAAAAGGACGGCAACGCACCTGCTTTTCCTCTGGTATTGAGGATCTTCCTCCACGATTGCCTCCTCTAACATAAATGAAACAAATTATAAGTGAAATGTTCCTTGCCGACAAAATCGGTTGCTAACATTTCCATACATAGCCCTTTCGAACCAGAATTTAATGAACGCGTACTTAATATTTTTTTATACCACAAATATATATATATGGACTGTAATAACACCGGACTGAGATTCTTTATCTAAGGACCCACTATTATAACCTGTTATCATAATCTTCACAGTATAAAGGCTTGCATCAGAAGAGCCACGCTGATAGATAAATAAGAGGGTATAAAAGTTTCCCGTCAATCTTTTCCTAGTGACTAAAATGTAACCAGTTGCATCTTGCGGGTAGGCAGGGCAAGGGCGGCTAGTGCAGTTCGCCTTCTGACATGGTATGAGCCACATACGGGCTTAGACTCTTCTTCCACTTACCGAGTCCTAGACAAGCTTCAAATCGCTCCGTGTCGATTCCATTTCGAAAGTCAAATACGCTAGTGCGAGGTCAATCGAAAACGATAGGTCACGTGGTATTTAGAAAGCTTATGCGAATTTCTATATATTTCGGAATTATCTAATATCGTTATAGAAAATGAAATATGACTGTGATCAAAAACGTACTTGAAAAGTTGTTCACAACTTGTGATGAAGTTAAAATAAATTATACATTTTATTAAGTAACTACGTACTTATCGACTCCTTATCAACAGTAAAAATAATGCGATAACTGGCCGATTCAATTGTTTTTTATACAACAAAGTCAATATATTAAAATGCATGTGGCATTTAAGTTAAAAACAAAGTAACGAACACAAATAAAATCACGGCTGATAGGCATGACCTATAATTAGGGTTGTCACCTTTATTGTCTAATAATTATAAAAGTAAATCTAAAAAAGTAAATCTAAAAATATAAATAATAAATAATTTAAGGGATGGTACCTATATTAGTGATTCAGGTTAGGAGAAAAACATACATACATGCATGGTACATATCATGGTGAGAAAATAAAGTATAATTGATTGTTACTTTCGTCTCCCCATTTCATCACTATGTTACTAAAACTATGAAAAATAAGATCCAGCAAAATAAAGTATTTTCGCATAGTTTATTGTTCTGGTAAGTATAGGGTATCTGCTTAGGCATTACTGTGTTCCGGTTTGAAGGGCACTGTACGCTAGTGAAATTACTGGGCGGACGAGATTTAAGAACTAATATCTCGAGGTTGGCAACGCGTGAGTGGCACCTACTAATGGTGCTGCAAGCGCTCATAGGCTACGGCAACCACTTACCATCAGGTGGTCCGTATGCTTGTTTGCCAACTTCTAACATAAAAAAGGGTATAATTACCAGAATTATTTATAAGGCTTCGGGACGTGACGACGGGACATATTATCCCACCAATATAATCAGTCACACAGGTGGTAGGTCTTTTGTTGCAAGAGGCCGGCTAAGCAGGTACAGCCGCAGTGTCAAATATTCTCCTGAAAAGCAGTAGTATCTTTGGCATTACTGTATTCCGGTTTGAAGGGCACTGTAGGCTAGTGAATTTACTGGTCAAAGAAGATTTAGGAAGCAATATCTTGAGGCTGGCAACGCGTGAATGGCATCTGTTAATGGTGTTGCAAGCGATCATTGGCTACGGCTACCGCTTACCATCAGGTGGGCCGTATGCTGGCTTGCCATCTAAGTAACATAAAAAAATGTACTGGCATGTGTCAGCCCTGCCTATAATCTGCACACCTTATCTGTGTACAGATTAAAGTCGAATGGTTTGTTCGAACGTGTTGCTATCGAACATTTTACTAATGTTTTAATAACACGATGACGACGTTGTGGCGCAGCGGTAGCAAACCTGCCTTATGCGCCACGATCAGGTTCGATTCCCGTTTGGAGCATATGTTTGTATTGACCATACAGTTTTCCGGTCTGGGTGTATTTGTCCTTGTCATTGTGTATGTTTCTGGACTCCCGACATCCTAACTAACATAATGTGGGCCGTTGAGTGTGTAGCGTTTACAATATTTAAAAAACACAACCCACGGTGTAACAGCCTAACAGGTACTTCTTAATGTTCCCTAATAATAATTGTATTAATAGACTTGACAGCTCTAAGTGAGATTTGAATCAGATGTACATTAGCCTAATAACAAAAAGAGTTTCCTAATCACAGGTCAATCGTAGTCCAGAATGATTGCAAAGTTCATAAGGTTACTCACTTGAACACTTGTAACGCACATAACTTAATGACTCAGTCTACTCGCCGGCCCGCTTAGATGTAAATCGCGTGACAAATGTTCGAGAAAACTCCACCCACGGGATTTTTCAAGAATACAACCTTTTAGAACGTACGTGAGACAGAGAAAGTAACAAGGTTTTCCATAAAAATATGCACAATACTTAATTATGCGTCGCTTGCGTCCCCAATTTGTAGAAACATCTCATCGGACATCGGAGCCAGAATCTCTTCGGACATCGGGATCAAAATCACGTCCGCAGTTTCAGGTTTTACTAAAGATCAACATTTAGTGTTTCAAGTTGTTGCCAGATTTGATATTGTATAAGATGATTTATTTCGGTTCATTTTTTTTTAATATTTTATATTTTAATACAAAAATTTCAATTTTTTTTTATGTTAAAATATTTGAAGCCTCAATAGCTCAACGGTAGAAGGCACGAATTTGCTCCGTTAACGCGAGAGTCGAGGGTTCGATCCTGACCCCCTTGGACTATTGTCGCAGCCACTCCTAGCGCAAGCTTCGAGCTTATTTGTAGGGGCAATAGGAACATTAGTAATGCCTTGAAAAAAGCATTGCTAATATTCTTTAAAAAAAATATTACTTTAGATTTTTTGTGTATTACCAGAAAATAGCTTTGTATGGAGAAAACAATAAATTAACAGCAAGTAACTTTAGGAAGATATTAATATTTTATGGTGTTATTTCTTTATGAAATTGGACTACGTATTTCTCTGGGTTATGTGAATGTGAAAATACTCGTAAATTTTATTTTCGTGGTCAAATCTAATTTTTGTTTTTCTTATGTAATATTAAGTCAATTAAACAGTTTGAAAATTCATAAAATATGTCTACGGCCCTTTTGGAGTCAAGTACTGTTATCCGACTGCCCCCTGCATAGGCTACCTGTTTTTCACTGACAAACTTGATTCTGTCATAAGCGTTTCTGCGAGGCTGGGTAATGGGTGGCGTTATAGCATATACGTTGAGGGTAGGGCGCTCATAAATTGTATAAATGTGTTATTTAGTATGGGTAAGTTCCCTAATGTAGAATTTCTCTAAACATAAACATTATGCAAGTATTAGATCACGACCCGCCGTGCGTCTCTTCAATCGCCGATCAAATGCTATCCGTGCGAGATGCATCATGCAGGAAACATGCGAATACGTTCCCCGCCCCTTCAGAACCCAGCGTTAAAGCATAAACTTACAGCTGTATATTATGGACAAATCGTCATGCATTTTTCATTCACAAAATAACACAGACCCGTTAGTGCCTCTTCGTAAATTCAATACTAACGAAAGAAATTTTTTTTTTTTAAACTTTCATATGCAAATCATAACCGAATATCGAATTAAGTTAGCCTGTGACTAAATTGATCCATTGAGTTACATAGGTACCGGCCACAGGTACCGGTCAAGTGTGTGGGGGACAACGCATAGTGGAGACTAAAGGGTTTCGCAGATGGATAAATAAAATCTAAAATTACTGAACGATTCTTTGAAATAATTTTCGAGGAAAAGTATTTGCAATGTTGTACTACCTCAATTCTTTCAAGAATTTTAATTCCTACTGGCAAATATGTCTCGCACGTTGCCACTTGTTCTAATTTTTTTTTTCAATGCGCAGTAATTTTTATTATAGCACTAATTCAGAATTGTGTAACGATTAATAGTGTACATGTTCCTATTCACTAAAAGGTATCCAAGTAAAATGACTGTAACCGGCCGGAATTTTATGGATTCCATTTTTGCTACTTGCTTACGAAACCTTAAAAATCTAGTATTGTTGTATATATCATACATCCTAAAAATTTTTAAGTTTAAAATTTAAATGTTACAGCTTAGTTTTACCATAGAATTAATATAAGTAATTCTAGTTTTACATATACATCAGCGCCATCTATATTCATAATATTTAATTAAAACAAAGAAGTTAGAACTTTTTAGGCTTTTATGTCAAATGCTTTTATACTACGTTACTGGGACAATAATCGTACTAGATGGCGCTACTAGGCGTAAACTTTGGTTATAATATTCAATTGACATCATAGTATTTTATAGAAAATATTTTATCCAAGCAAACCTTATAATTCATTTCAGCAGTTAATAAATCTTTATAATTTATATGAATAACGACTGACTTATCTAAAATAATAAATGGCAAGATTTCTTTAATATAAGAATTTTGCAAACTGGCAATATTTTATGTGTTTAGATGTTACTTGTTTTGAAACTTTGAGCTGAAGTAAATATTATAGTTTTTGAAACATTCTACAAATTCATGTTTTGTAGTCGAAGTAAAAAATATTGTTATTAATTAATTGATCCCTTCTAAATCGTAAAGTATATGTAAGAGCGACTATTACTGTAAGCTTGCAATTTTAATTGTGTTATGATTTGTAAGTTTTCGTGTTTAAATTTCGTTGCCAATTTTATAAAAATTGTTGTATTTTGCAATGTAATTGAAATAGATTTGCTGTAACTTCCCGGGTTTAAATTGAATAATTGACGCGTTGTTACGCGCATGCGTCTTTGTTACGACGAGAAGTGAGCTACGTCTGTTCGAGGTCTGACGAAGGTGCTTCTTTAGCACTTGCCTTCGGTACATATCCGTAACTAGTGTTTAGTGCGATAGCGCACTTTGAACGATCTTGTGTAGTCGCCGGACATCCTTTTCAAGTCCAGAAAATTTCCAATAACATTCAAAAAGTTCTGGTAAGTTGCCTAAAGTTGTAAAATAAATTAATAAACATGTTTCTGGCTGATTTAAAACCCGCTTCGAGAGTAATGTGTTCACGTAACTTTATAATTATGGAGGGATAATTCAAATCTAGTTCATAGTAATGCTTAATTTTTTATGTTTTCATTATTAACTGCATGCTTTAATTTTATTTATATAATTTGTATTTATTTCTTATGCTATATTAAGTTGGCATGGAGTTGGATTGGCTGAAAGGTGGTTCTTATACATCTCTCGAACAAGGATTCAAAAATATGGCAATAATGAAAAGTAAGAATTTAAAAAGAGTTGTGCGTATCAGGGGGAATGCTAAAAGGAGATTAGAACCGTTTTTCAATCAGTGTGTTAAGAGCACACGCGAGATTTTGGCAAAGTGAGTAAATAATTTGCACTTATTAAAAAGTTATCTATTACTCGATACATTTGTGTTTACAAATTGCTGTGTGTTTGCACTGACTAATACTTTAACGACTTAAAATGTATTTCATCTTTTGTCACTCTTAATTGTAATAGACTAAAGTATAATAACATTTTAAATTTAATAAGCTGATGGGGCTGTATTTTATTGGAACTGGTTAAAAGATTGTTTCAAGAAATGTGCATTTTGTATATCTTACACTGCGCTATTTCAGAGAGAAGACTTTTGACGAGAGGTTTAAGTCTTTGCCTCCGACAATGCCTACTGCAAACTCTGAAGAAACTGCCCTTCTGAGGTGAGGAGCTTGATTAGTCTTTATATTATTTTAATGTAGTTAGTGTTACTTGTTACAATTCAGTTTTAACTTTTATTATATTTTGCAATATAGAAATATTCCAAGTATGTTTTCTAGTATTTTATTAAGAAGTAACATAACATCATTTAAATTATTTATTAAATTTACACACGAAATGTGGCTACGTAAATAAAAGTATAATTTTGAAAAAAAAAAATTAGCAAAGCTTTGATTTACGGTAGGCATCCAGCTGCAGGAAACAAGTATTAAAAAAAAGTTAATTTATGATTTATAAATAAAAAAAGTATTAAATTTATTATGAAGAACTTGATTGTACTTTATATTGCGTAACTTTTCACTTTATACGACAAATATAGGGAAGTCTTTATAAATGGTGAAAATGTACATTATGTAAATTATAAACTAAATATATCATGCCCAGTTAGTTATTAACTCTAAGAATAACAAAAACTGTTATCGACTCGACCTTCAGTGGGCGCTTTTATTCATTACATTTAATATAATGTGAACCACTGGGGCCGCCGATTTGTACGCGTGGGGATTACAATAAATGTTGTCAAAAAAAAACTTTTATATTAATACGAAGATAGATAAATAGTCTCACGCGTATTTTTGGTATAAATATATTGTTTTTAGGGTAGACTGAAAATAAAGTAAAATTTTAAAAATGGGTCGGCCATACAATAAACTAGATGGTATTTTTGACGTTTTTGTTGTACCCATGAACTGTCATAATATATAACAAATATTAGAAACAAATTTAATCTTAAACTTGATAATTTGATCTGATAGTGGTATTCGTAGCTTCGTAGAATAAAAATCTTTTGAAATAAAATTAATTTTCGTTTTCGTGAATCTAAGATAGTACGATAAAATACCAAATATTTCTTTATTAAATTTCATAAAATACAGCAAAACCGTAAAAATAGTAGGTATCAAGTGTCTTTTGTGGATTTAATTTTAAATATTTAATTTTTTTACTATTTGTTTTCAAAACAAATACAAAAAAATAAAGTAAGTAAGATTGAAGTAGCAACCGAAATAATCATTTGTTAAAAATTTAACCTGTTACGGTCCGTGAGATACATCGCGCTGATAGACGGATAGGGCACGCTTTGGTTTTGTTCTAAACATTATAAACAAATGTATATTATTGATAATCAAAAATAATTTTTATGTGTCATCGTGGGAGCTAAGGCAATAACAAAAATTAATACTAGCGTACCTGAGGCGTGTAAGCCGGTAACGTCGCGCTAAGCTAATTGCGTTAGCCCATAGCCGACCCGCTGAAATAATAATATATTGTTTGATTCTCGCATTTGAGGATTGATATATTATGATATTGTTTATGTATATATACTAAACATGTCTAGGACTAGTCAATTTTGATATGACCTTAGAATCTACTTAGACTCTTAGACTCAAAAGTGCAAGCCTAGTCTACATAAATCCTACTATTTATAAACTGATATAAATGCGAAAGTTTTTTTGTTTGTCACGCTTTCAGGCCGATGCCGCTGAACCAATTATGATGAATTTTATATATTATAGGAGATGGAGGATTGTATGGAGATTTAGGGAGCCAATTATTTATATATTGCAATAAAAGTTTCTCATTAAAAATCTTTATTCACGCGGGTTAAGCCGCAAGTTTTAATAATATTGATTACTAGTTCACTTTTCGCATGTTTACTTTATATACTTTTAATTAATTAATAATTGTTATTAACATGTTCCCAATGTGTGGCTATGAGTCATATATAATTCTATCAATGTATGAGTTCGAAATTCGGTGTTATACGAACCATGCTACAGTTAAACTTTCTTGTACCGTACGTACGCAGTCGAACTAATACATTGAGTTAATATTTTCGTTGACCTGTGAACTAGCAAGGTCGTAAGCCGCACGAGTCTACGTCATTGTGCACGTATATTTGCGTGTTTCGTTATGATAATACTGTAAAAGACGTTTGAGAATAATACCGTAGCTTAATATACGTCATCGTTATTACTTTTTATTAAAAGTAGGTACTTAATATTTACTATAAGACAGTGACTTCTTTCTCCCGGGACGCTGCGCACGCTCTACTTACTCCGTAATGTACACCTACATACGTGGCCCCTGACGGCCGCACTGATTATAAATGTCATTTAATAGTCCATTGAAATGTTACATTTCCTTTAGGATTTGCGTGTAAAGACAGAAGACGTAACCTTTGACATACAAAAAATGTCATGTCATGATAATGTCATTTTACTGTAAAATTATCAGAAAACGTTAATACGTCTAAAATAATATTTCCGAATTGCATTATACATTTTTCGTAATATCTTTGTTACGTTTGGTTCTATGATGAAAAGTTATAGGGCGAAAGTTGTAGAGGATTTAATTTGCAACAAAAAATGTAGTTACAAATTTTCTGTGCCACTAAAAGTTTGCCCGAAGAGCGCAAAAGCAAAAGACCCACAATTTGACTGTTCACTATGTTTTATAAGAGCAAAATATCTAACAAGAGTTAACAATTAATATCAGATGCTATATGATAACAACTGGGAGCGACAGCTTTACGTGCTATCCGAGGCACGATGGGGAGACTCCAAGAACAAACGCCCTGACGGAAACATATATTTAAAGCAAACATCTGCTCTGAGCGGAATACGAATTCGCGACCGTCGAGGCTCTAAGCAGGCTCGCTACCAGCACGCCCCCACGGTCACCGAGAAATTATGGTTGTAGATACCAAATTTAAAATCATTACAAGGATATATAGATACTGAATCTTATAATTTTCATAAGAATATAAAAATTAAAGTGAAGGTTGCATTGAACGCGTATCGGAAAGATTAGAAATGCCTCTGAGAGGTGGCTTGCGGGAAATACTGCGTTTAATTGCTTCGGTTTATGACGTTCAATTCGCTATTTCCCATTTCGAAGACATTGGCTTTCAAGTATATTGTCGATTAATAAAAACCGCCATTGCTCTGGGTATAAAGCAGATCTAGAAGTCTGACTTAACCATTAGAAATTCAAATGTTTGTATTATTAAAAAAATATTTTATTGGTTGTCAAAGATAACAACATAAATTTGTTATTATTTTGTTTGAGCTACAGATTTTCCAGTAAATATAAGAAAGCTAATTTATAGAAACACTTCATAAAGTAAGTACTTAATAAGGCAAGTCGCAACTTTGTTGAGGCCTCTAGAAAACTTATGAAGTATACGGGAATAATAATTAAAACAAGACATAACAATTCGTGTATTAGGGTTTCGTCCGCTTTTGTAATTAATGATATCAACAAATTCTAATTGTTTAAATTGGAATTATTGATTAATTTCATTATTAAAGAGCATTCCATTAAAGAGATGTGATATTTTTATTCTAGCCCTAGAATCGTTATTCTAGGGCGGTACGGTACAGAACCCTTTATGTGCCCGACAGCACCTGCTGGTTTTTATTTTCTAATGTTCTAAAGTAAGCAGAGAGACAATAACAAAGACCTTTAGCTTCGTAACTTTAAAAAAAAACTGATACTTTGTCTATGTGAATTATTTTGAAAACTTCGTATTTCGCCTCGTTTATAGCCTACAGTGCAAGGCTCAATCCAGAATAATAAAAAAGCATAACGAAACATATTTAACGTAAAATATAGGCCACGTTGAAGCAAGATCCATTCATATGAAATGAGGTCATTTTTGAACAAAGATTTTCCGAACACTTACATTGGTGTATATGTAAGTGCATTACTGCAGTTTTATATGTTCATAATTATCCTAGATTTTCAATTATCATTTTTGTTGTATTACTGGCCGTTGCTGTTATATCATCGTCGTGATCGGATAGTTTGATGCTCTCAATTAGTAAAATAGCTTAAAACTAATGAATAAGGGTAGACCTAGTTACGGTTATATAGATTCACAAATTGAAAGCACTGTTGTATGCTGTCCCCGGCCTCTGGTCCTGGCGGGCTGCCAAAGTACTCGGTCGATTCCTCCCCCTGAAAGCGGGCCACGGCACACCGACCCGACTGTCGCTGAACGCTCTGCCTCGATCCAGGATTGATTTTCTTTCGTATTTTACTACATTTAAAAAGGATTGTCTTTTCTACTTAGTCGGTACTTACGTTTAAGCCTGTTAAAGGGTTAAGCTGTACCGGAGCGAACCGACTCGGATTTCGAAGTACTTTCAGGGGTTGAACGATCTTTATCGCTTTTATGAAACGTGTCTTTATGACTACCGCGTAGGCGGTACATGATAATATACTGCATTGATGTCTAAAAATAAACTTTTTTGTATCATATAATCTGGAATATTTTTACTATCATAAAGATTATGGCTTCGATGTCATAAAATATTAATACTTAAAAGGCAAAATGTGATATAGCAGTGTGCTTAAGTTGAGTTTATTTCGGGATATGAGGACCAAATATCCACCACGGGCATGGTACCCTTCCATTTTCTCCTTTATTTTTCCTTTGTGTCCTCGAGAGAAGAGTTAAAGGCAACATGATATATCTGGAGTTACTCTTAACAAAGGCAACTGCAGATACTCTCTACCAAAAGTGTTTGTAGTGTATAAATTAAAGAATGAAAACATAGGTAATTCGGGCTGTTTGTAAAACTTATCACGATCTACCATTCCTCAGACATCAAGTAATTGTATTGTGTAAATCTTCTAATTGAAGAATTTTCTCTATCTTAATTATATGAAGCAAAGTTGGTTTAAACACTTATAAAATAATTGGGTTCATACAGTCAGCGTTAAAGCTTTCACAGATTCTCTCGAAAACATTTTTTCTAATATCATGCGTGAATGTATTATGTCATCAAGAGAAATTTATAGTTATGGTGATGTTATTGGTAAACATTGACAAATGTAAAAATAAATGTATTCTGCAATAGCAATAAACAGGCTACCTGTTCTATTAATCATAAGATGGACATTTCAATTGATTAACAATTGTTTCATTATACGAAAATAGGCTAATTATTACTTGATTTGTGATAGTTGTGAATTTTTATTTCACGGGGCTTAAAATTAACTCTTATTACGATTTCAATGAATATGTAACTGAGATACATCGCTATTTCGTACCATGACATATATATTTATACGTCATGCTCATATAAAATCTGAATCGATTTAGTGTCAGAATTGAATTGGATCGAAATAGAATTTTTACTTAAAGTTAATGGTAAGCCCGCTGATGCCTTTTCATAACTAGATCCACCGCGCTGTCGCCTTCTCCGATTTGCCCTTCGTTGGTCTAACTTTGCGTACTACGTCCCAGACATTATGACATTATTCCACTTTTGTGACTCGTATAATTTTAAAAATATGTGTGCTATACCACAAGTAAATATATACGTTATAATCCCTACTTCCTTACTAATGTTATAAATGCGAAAGTAACTCGGTCTCTCTGTCTGTCTATCTCTCTGTTGCGCTTTCACGCCACTAATGAACCGATTTAAAGGAAATTAGACACACAGACAGTAAAGAGCCTGAGAAAGAACATAGGCTACTTTTGAATGCGAACAAAGAGTTGTATGTGGTTGAAAAGGGGGGTTGAAAAGTTTTATGGAAATATCATCATTTTTAGATCACGAAGCTTAATACTTACTTTTTTAGGCTGTTGATTTAAAAACGTTATTAACGCGGGGCCGCGGGCAGAAGCTAGTACCAAATATAGATACAACAATTTATTAACAAGTGACGATCAAAATCGACAAACTCAACGTAAAACGAATTGCTTGGTCTGTGCGCTAATTTAACAAAACAAAAGTAGCAATTACAAAGTTAATTGGCATCGTGAGGAGATCACATTGCGCAATCGTACCCGGCACGTAGCACGACTGCTGTGCGAGTGAGTGGCTCTGCGGTTTGCTGGCTCTCCACCACATCGCCGGCTTCGACACGTAACATTATCTAGGCGCATCTATAATACGTATAGGACCATTGCTAAAGTTATATATATGTATGTAGATACCCTGAACATCGATCAATTCAGGGAAAAACTTTATCAATATAATTCACCTGGGTGTTTTCAATTTGTTGACTTTAATACCGGAGGCAATTTAATTGGGGTTGAGATGGTTTTTAACGAAGTCTGGAAAATTCGGTTTGATAGATATTACTGACATTTACTAATGTCACAGTCATTTCACTCGGAGACTATTGGCTCTATCAATACGAAATTTAGTAAATAAGTGTATTGTATGAACCGCTACACGATTTTATAATTAAATCCTGAAGTATATAACAATTAATGGTAGCAGGCCATACATGTAACTAAGGGTTGAAAAAAACATTCAACTTACGGCAACGTGTGAGATATCTTTGGATAGGTCTTCAAAATGATAAGGTTTGATTTTGACCTTTTTCATTAAGCCAGTAGTGTTCGAGATATTAGCTCCTAAAGTCATATTGACTGATAATTTAAAAAAATTTGTTAAAAGCGTTTTAGCTGTTACAAAATATTTTACTATAATTTATATTAAAGATTCTCCTTCACGCTCAATGTATTATGTTGAACGTTTTTTAATTAATTGAATAACTTATGCTTTTGTTACATCAAACGCGGTTAAATCAAACATTAATTTTCTTATTGTTAGTATAATTTTGAGCGTTTCACGATTACTAGATAAATCTCTATTTTAATGAAAGTTAAGCTATCAAAAAGCCGCTGTTACTCTCTAAGAAATTTATATTACCAATATTTTCACATTAAATTGTACATAATGTTTGGAGGTTGTCAAAAGAATAACGATGTGAAACAGCAGTAATCGTATTGTTATATTTCGTTAACAAGCCTTGGATGGTAATACTGCAAGGCTAGGCTACGGCGTCATCATCATCGGTGGGTTAAGCAACTTTAGGCGCGGTTAGTCACTAGATGGTTGACTGCCTAGTGGTATTTCAACTGAGCGTCTCCGTGCTTCAGAGAGCACGTTAAAAGTCGGCCCTGATTCGATCTGATCGCCGGAAGCCATAACTCTCACCAACAAACCGTTGATGGTAATACTGCAAGGCTAGGCTACGGTGTCATACTACCATCGGCTTTAACCGGTAATTATAGTTTTTAACCGGTTTCAAACGTCATATGGATTCGTTAAACAAACTGTCCAATACCGGTTAATTGAACGACACAGTTGGTTTTGTAGTAGTAGAACAACAGTTTTCAAGCAAGGCTCTATCACACATAAAAACAAGAATTTGTTTATGAATTGAAATGGCGCCTCGTGGTGATAATTCTTCTAGTTCTTCTTGTTGAAGCAAATAATAATAGTAAATAAAGCGTTAAATAAACGCTTCACACTCAACGGCCACCATTATAATAGTTATATTCTGTGTCAAATACAGCCAGACCGGAATACATCGCTGTATGGTCAATACAAACATATGTTCCGAGCGAGAATCCAACCCGCGACTTGTGGCGCTTAAGGCAGGTTCGCAAACGCTGCGCCACAACGTCGTCAAAAAGACGGAATATACTGTTAAAATTATTATTAATTGAATTATTAATCCCAAAGAAATTGATTTATAAAATCACTCATAATGTTTACACGCTGTATCTATTATATTCACAAAGACAAGCAAGCTCTGCATTAAATTAAAATATAATCTTTAGCGATGCGGTGACCTCGGCCGAGTTATGTCTCAGCAAGTATGTGACGTAGACTGCACAATGATGTACATACTTTCTTTTAATCAAGTTAAAAGCTACAGCGAGCTGTTTCTTTATTCATACAGGCTAAGTTGATTGCAATAAGTTCAATGAACATTTAAATTAAAAAGGTGTCTAAAAACGGCAGCAAAGTATAGGTTGTAATGTTTTTACAGTAACGACAGTTTCCGATTTCTTTTGGTTCAGCCATAAACTTAGTACATACTATAGACAGGACCTTTCATACAGAAAAAAAATCCAAAGATTAGCTGGTCATTCCCTCGTAAATTCAACATAACGCAACAAAGCGAAGCTACCGTTGTGGCGTTGGCGTTGTGGCGGTGGCCTTTAGCCTCGACGGTTGTGGGTTATTCCTGCATATCTGTTTTGGTCTGGGCGTTTGTCCATATCTCTCCATCTTGCCTCGGAGAGCACCTTAAGTTGCCGGTCTCGGTTGTTATCACATAACATCTGATAATAATCGTTAACTCTTGATAATTGCTCTTATCCAATTAGTTAGTGGTTCGCCCTTAGGGTTACGGACGTCAGACGCTCTGGCAATCGCTCTGTGTAAAAACTAGTAACCTGTCAAATTCGGACAAGAGTAATAAGCAGATCCGGGGTAAATACATATAGTACCGGGAATAATACTAGGAAGAAGAAGCAACAAAACGAAGCTAGTCACACGTTAACTTTATTTGCTGCAAGCTTGTGATGCTAACTTAATTCGATAACGTTGCGTTGATGTTAAATTTACGAAGGAGAACCTACGAATATTTGATATTTGGTGTGTATGGAGTGGCCTGTCTATACTCTATAGTAAGTCAGTGAGTTCAGCTAACTCGAAAGTTTGAATATTATCTATAAGAAATCGTTAAAATCATATTATTACTGTACCGTCTATAAGTTGAAGTATTCGTTGATACCTGTTTTTTTTTAGGTTATCAACGCCTACTCATTTATAAGTAAAAGCTAGTTACTAATATCAGACTGAGAAGTTTCAGATTGACCGTCTTTAAGTTTCGAGTGTGTGAATAATTTATTAAAAAGTAAGTTTCTTCAACGACTTTTGAAAATATACTATTTGAATATCAATAAAACTACGTTACAATATTCCGACGAATTCATAAAATTTTCAAGATTTAATTATGTTTACAAAAATTTATATTGAACCTGCGAGAAAATTAATTTGAAATCTACTGATATTACAACTCGAATTAATCTATTTTGCTGACATTTCGAAATGACTTCGACGTCTTTTATTCGCATGCCTCGGCTTTATTAAAATGCAATCTCGAGAGCAAATATTCTCTTATATTTTATATCTAACCTTTTTTTGTTTGTTGAACTTAAAATTTTTTGGCAGTTGAAATATATTCTGTTAATAAATATAATAAATAGAGTTTTTGATCTTCTTAATTGAAAATAGGATTATTTTTGATAATTAAAATTTACGACATTTTATTTTATTATGTTATCTCAAGAAAATGGGAGATTTACTGATTAACTGGTCTGTTTGGAATTTGTTCGACGGAAGTTAGCAAGCTGAAAATGACGATTAAATTTTGAAGGCCTACTACTTCAATAATATTGTTTAATATTGATGATTGCCAAATAATTTTGAACACTTTTTTTTCTGATTGTGTATTGGTGTTGGCCCTACTAGCCTTGACAACGTCACCGGGTATGGGCATAGTACTATAGTACGACAGACCCAGCCGAGATAAAGGGACAGCCTTCGCAGGGGCTCAAATTTAATTACGTCCATACATTGCCTCCTGCGAGGCCGAACCATGGCTATGAACGTTATTGGGAATAGAGGCGACTCACCGTCGCGTCGTGCGATACAGGAGACCTGGTCCTCGCCGGTGCCGTGGGCATTGCCTAACGTAATCCTATCGTCAGGGTCTTGCAGGACGTGTTTAGGACGCCGGACTTTAGCTGGTTTCTCATCTCTGTCTGTATAAATACTAGACTGTCTGATTAGAGGATACGGATGGGAGATAGTTTGATCGAAATAATTTTGCGATAAGCGCTTCAAATGTTTGGACATCAAATCGATATCAAAGTCTATATGGAGACCTACTTTACACACGTACCACGGGCACCCCGAGGACATGTGTACGAAACGGTCCTGAACGATTTGTAATTGGTTTAGGTTTCCAGCATGTACATGCGAGAACACAGGGCTCGCTTAGTTTAATTTGGGACGTAGGCAGGCCTTGTACAATGTCAACTTATTCCTAAGGGACAATTTACTCCGTCTGCCCAACATCGCATATAATCTGCTCAGAACGAACGCTGCTTTATTGCGTACCATGCGGAAATGCAATATTATTATGGTTCCTTAATCGTCTGGAAATAAATAAAATTTTCAGTTAATTACTGAAAATGAATACTGGCTTGACTACTATTACTGAAACATTTCTTATTAACACGCGTCAAATATTTCATTTTCTCGCGCTATGTTGCGTAGTAAAATTAATTTATTGAAAATCAAAAGATTTACTGCAGAATAATTTTCTAGTGTAATTGTATTTTGTGGCGTTAATTATACGTTGTTATAGATGTACACGAATCGTAAAACAATTACTGTAATTGTTATGGAAAATAAATTGAATAGTTCGTGAGTCAATCGATTACTCAATCGTTTTTAAACAAATTTTCTTTTTAAACGTCGAGTTAATTCCTTTATATCCAATTTAATCCCATTTAGAGTTCGATAATAACGTTCGAATGAACAAAAGTGATCGGATCGATCTCTTGCACGATTCCTGAACTAAACTCACAAATGGTAAACTTTCCACAGCTAGCTATAGGCCCACTTTCATATTTGGGATCTTGTGTATTTCTTTAAGATTTTTTTAAGGTTTGAGATGCTCATAGCCATAGGTGCGCTTACTGATCGGTGGGTTAAGCAACTTTAGACGCGGTTAGTCAATAGATGGTTGACTGCACAGCAGTATTTCAACTGAGCATCTCCGTGCTTGGGAGGGCATGTTAAAAGTCGGTCTTGACTGTTATTAATTTGATAATAGTCGAAAATTCTGACATTAGGGCCTCTAACCTTTGAAAAGACGAAGATGAAGTCAGGTTATCTTTAAATTAAGACACCATTTCTTATCCTAGCCTGCTGCCAATCGACAGCATGGACGACATCGAGCTGAAGAACATCCAGTTGCAGTTCCCGAGCGCGCGTCGCTTCAGCGACAGTTCGTGCCAGGAGCTGCGTGTGCACACCGACCGCGGCGACATCATGGTGGCCGTGCAGGGCGACCGCTCCAAGCCAGCAATCCTCACCTATCACGACATCGGCCTGAACTGTGAGTACGATTAGCTTTGCGAATACTTCTCTAATGCTAATGTCATAGTGATATGAGCCGTGCGCTTTAACCTGTTATTTGTAATTTTAACTACTATGCCTATTTAAAAAATAACAAAGTATATATTTCTTGTAAAAATTTTATTTACATCAAGGTAATATAATTTTTTAGGGGCTATAAACTTTGGTATCGCATAGAAACGTTAACACAAAGTTATCTTTATAATGGCGATGATAAATCTTAGGAGGGTGTCCTTGATCGGGATGAGCACACACAAAAATGGCACGCTCCTTTCACTTGATAAAAAAAATACTTATTGACATAGATTAAATATAATTAAAAGAGATACAAAGACGCTTATCTGTCAATCATTTATAATCCCTTTAAATTTGCGTTATTTCCATCGACAGCAAAGCCCTATTTAATCAATTTGAATGAAGTGGTAAACACCCGTGTTCGGCTCAGATTCTTACACAAACACTCACTGAGTGGAATAAATAACATTCACGTGAATGTCGAAGGTTCAACTTGATATATAATAACTTGTTTGTTTTATACTATGTAGTGATGATGTATACACTATACATACATGTCATAATACATATTCGGCGACATTCGAATCGCAATAAGAATTAATGGTAAACCCGCAAATGTGTGTCATTTTACTCGATCTTCAGTTTTGCGGATCCATTCAGTAAGTAGTCTATCATTTTTTTTACCAATTTTTGAAATTTGTTTAGTAGGAAGATGTCGTGGCGCAGCGGTAGCGAACCTGCCTTAAGCGCCACAGGCCGCGGGTTCGATTCCTGCTCTGTCAGGGTGTGTTTGTCATTGTATATTTTTCCGGACCACAAAGGATATAACTATCCTAATGAGGGCCGTTGAGTGTGTCTAGTGTTTATTTTTCCGTTGACAAACAAATAATTACCAGTCAAGTGTGTTGTGGACTACGCGTAGTTGAAACTATAGGGTTCCGCAGAATGGTTATGAAGAATCTTACGGCTTTAAAAAGTTTAAAAATAATAACGAATTAAAACCGACCGCAAAAATAAGTTGGCAATTTTAATAGTAATTGTTAAAAGTTATATGAAAAACAAAGTTATTGAAAAACTTATATATTTCTTAAATTTATAGACCTATCTGCTTCAAACTAAATGTGGATGAAAGTTCATGTAGTATTCTACAAGTTCAAATTTTTCCAGAATTTTAAATCCCATAGTTCAAAAGTTAGAGGGGGACACGACTTTTAAGACTTTAGGAGCTAATATCTCAACAACTATTGGCTTAAACAAAAAACTTAAAATCAAACCTCCTTATCATTTTAAAAGATCTATCCAAAGGTATCTCACACGTTGCCATACGTTGAAATTTTTGTTTTTCAATCCACAGTTACATGTATGAACTGCTACCCTTAATTCTTATATATATTAAGATTTTATTACAAAATCGTTGTGTGGTTCATGGAATACACCTATTTAGTAAATTTCGTAGAGATAGACTCAATGGTCTTCGAATAAAATGACTGTGACATGCGGACGGACGGACGGACAGATGGACAGACAGACGGACATGACGAAACTATAAGGGTTCCGTTTTTGCCATTTGGCTACGGAACCCTAAAAACCCATTTTCTGGTATTCTATTTATAAAAATGCTTCAAATTAAGCTTTACAACAAGGAAGATAGAACGAGCTTGGTTACGAAAATAAATTACCGAACTTAATGAAAATTTTCTCTTGACTTTATTTATTAATGTTAAGTACTTCCACCTGTAATGTTTCGTTTAATAATTAATATACATATATCGATGTGGTTTTAAACAAAGATTAAATGGAATAAACCCGACTGTCAACTGACCTACTAATAACCGTTATCGGAGCTACTTAACTTTCCTAATAGCTGTTGCCACTATCAAGATTAGGAATTACGACGTCGACGATACGATTTGTTCCTTATAATCTCTTTTTAATGATTTCCATCAAGCTGGTACAGAACTGCCGAAAACCTCAAAAGATCAATACTTTAGTATTAATTTAGAAAGACTGACTTTCAACGCAAGTTTCTCTTAAAGATAATCTTTACTTTAGACAAAATAAACAGTCGACATTATATTTGTTACTTGACGGAATTTAAAACAAAATCACTTTTTTTTACGTGACTAAGTCACAAACAAGCATACGACCCACCTGGTGGTAAGCGATCGTCGTGGTCTATGAGAGCTTGCAACATCATTCATTTGTAGGTGTCTCTCAAGCTTTTTTTTTTATTTGAAAAGTAGGACGGATGACTCTACTCCACCTCATGGTAAGTGGAAGTAAAGTCCAAACGCGAAGGTAGCTAACACAATTGCGGAATGCAATCGTGCTAGCCACCCTCACCCTGCCTACCCGGAAGATGCCTTTTCACGCTTCGTTTGAAGGAGCCCAGGTTATAGGACGGGGGGAACACGTGATCCGGCAATGAGTTCTGAAAATTGTGTAGAATACACCTATTTACTTAATTTAATTTATTTTAATTTAACTTAGTTTAATTAATTTTGGCCCATTGTCTCCGAGTAAAATGACTGTGACATACGGACGGACCGACCGTCATGACGAAATTATAACGGTTCCGTTTTTTCCATTTGGCTACGGTACCCTAAAACAAATGAAATGGTAAAAATTACTATAGGCTTGCGCTTAAAGATTAAATTGAGAAATCTCAACGCTCGATGTAACTTTCTATAATCCTTAATAGTAACTTATGCTGAGCGTTAATGAGATTGAGGTCGAAGGTCAGCGTTTGAGAGCTGGGTACACGCCAAGCCGAGTCTAATGCCTTACTAGTTTCAGCAGCTAGAACTAATCTGCTTTATCTTTAGACTAATTTACGTACCAATATAGTGGTCGTTGTGTTTCGGCTCTCTGGCAACGCAAAATTTTAATTATTTGTAACAATGTCGAGCCAATATTTGTTGTCATAAAAAATGGGTTTCGGATATCACGTTCAGCCTCTGCTCGTAATTACCAGCGATAACATAAAAAAAAATATTAAATAAGACTGTAACCGTGCTACAAAGTTGCAGCAGTTAATATTTAAAGAAAAAAATGTAATGGTTACTCTATAAATTAAAAGGTTTACTCTATAAATTTTTAAAATGAATTTTGCTATATTTTGTTTCTTATATTCGCACAAAAACAATATCTTTCAAAAAACTTTTTACGGGTTCAAATTTTCCAACAACACAGCCTCGCTAGAGATATCTCGATTTCTCCGTAAACGCGTAGTTCTTGATATTGATAAACGTAAGAATCATTTAAGAATCATAAACGTAAGAATCATATTTCCTTTTTGACACCGTTGTGGCGTTGTGGGTAGCGAGTTTGCCTTTAGTCTCGACGGTTGCGGGTTCGGATTCCCGCTCGGGCAGATGTTTGTTAAAATTTCTGTCTCGGTCTGGGCGTTTATCCGTGTGGGTCTCCCCACCGTGCCTCGGAGAGCACGTTAAGCTGTCGGTCCCGGTTATTATCAATAACATCTGATAGTAATCGTTAACTCTTGATAAGTAAATTGCTCTTATCCAATGAGTTACTGGTTCGCCCTTAGGGTTGCGGAGGTCAGATGCCAATCGCTCTGTGTAAAAACTAGTTACCTGTCAAATCCGGATGAGAGTAGTAAGCAGACCCTGGGTACATAAAAATACCGGGAATAATGCTAGGATGAAGAAGTCATATTTCCTTTAGGAACGTTCCCCGAACTAACTTATCTCGAACTAAGAAGGTATCGCGAACAATGCCACGTAAACTATTTAGGATGTTTTGTTAATAAACTATGATAGCAGCTCATACAAGTTGTACGTCTTCAATATTAATTTATATAATTCGATACTACATTTAGTTAGGGATCTGAAGAATAAAATTTCTATATGATCAGCGCACGTGGTAGACATTCCGATAATACTTACTATTTTACTCTGTCTGTCTGTCGCGCTTTCACGCCAAAACTACTAAACCAATTTTAATGGAATTTTAATACACATATAGTCTAGAGCTCGAGAAAGGAGATAAGCTACTCTTTAATGCGAAAAAGGGTTGTAAGGGTTTGAAAGGGGGGATGAAAATTTATATGGAAGTATAGGCATTTATAGAGCTAGAAACTTTAAAAAAAAATTTTAGCTTTTGATTTGATATCAATAAAACATACATACATACATACATATGACATTCAAAGATTGTTAAGAGGGAGTTGAGGGTTGTCTTCAGAGTTTGTATTAAAGTCGTTATTCACGCGGGCGGAGTCGCTGGTAGAAGCTAGTTATACCATAAGGAACATAAAGGACCGCATTAGCCACCATGGTAGCGTTAAGTGGTCAATTCAAAGCTCTTCGTTTTGTTAAAAAGAAGGGCTACTAAATAAAATATTTTTTGTTGTGTACTATACCTACCTACGGCACGGTTGGGTTGCCTGCGATACAACTCTATACAATAATATACATATTATCATTCTTCTTTTTCTTACTCTGCTTATACTCTTATCTGGATATGTAGGGGTTCCTGGTTTTTACAGAGAGTGAATGCCATCAGTCTGCAACCCTGAGAGCAAACCAGTAACTCATTGGATAAGAGCAAATTACCTATCAAGAAATAACGATTACTATCAGGTGTTATGATAATTACCGGGACCGACAGCTTAACGTGTTCTCCGAGGCTCGGCGGGGAGACCCTCAAGGACAAACGCTCAGACCGATACAGCCGAGGTTCAAACCAGGCGCGTACATTCTAAAGTGGCGCACAGTGCGGTTCCAAAGGAATTTCCTTCCGCGAGTTTCCCAGTATAGGGTTCTTCAAGGGAAGGTTGATAAAGTTTTTAAGGGGTCGGCAACATGCACGCTATACCTCAGGGTTTTTGTAGGCTACGATGACCGCTTACCATCAGACGGGCCGCACCGTGGTGTAAAAAAACCTTTCGAACAAGTTTACCGTTACCCTTAAAATTGAAAAGTTAAAACCGCAAGTAGAAGTAGTGTTATATACATATGCAATGTGCGCTACATTGCATATGTATATAACACGAAACAGAACAGAGGCTCACTATCATAGCATTCATGCATATATCCTTTTGTAGACAATTTAAGTCATAATGTGCGTCATAATTACGGGTTCTACAAAGACGACCTCATCTAATATTACTTGAGTTGTTTAAGTGAAGGACTTTAAAGTTACAACGCCGTAATTGCTGATACTTTATACTCTGCTAGCGTCTGCCCGCGACTTCATCCGTGGTGACTTTTGAATTGGAATTTGTTAGTAGATAATCACTACATAGTATAAAACAAAGTCGCTTTCTCAGTCGCTATGTATGCTTAAATCTTTAAAACTACGCAACGGACTTTGATGCGGTTTTTTTAATAGATAGAGTGATTGAAGAGGAAGGTTTAAATGTATAATAACATCCATTAAATAGTGGAGAAATACAGTTATTTTTTAGGTTTCTAGTGTGATGTCATAAAAAATGACATTTAACGCGTGCGGGCCACGGGCAGAATGTATGTTATTAATGAATAAATCAAAACTACTGGATCGATTTTAATCACTTTTTCAGTGAATGACATTGGCTATGTATTTTATACCCCTGCGAAGCCGGAGCGGGCCGCTAGTGTTCCATAAGACAAAATAATACCTAATATATTTCAAATGAAAACCTCTTTTAGCAGGATTTTGATATTCCCACAGGAACCCATGTGCTATTTTTCCTAATCCTTTAAGCCCGTAGTTGATTCATGACTAGGGTTGCCACCCGTTCTTTATAATAAAGTATTGTACGCTATTTCGGGTAATTGTACTCTCTACAAGAACAATAAAGTATTAATCTTGATTTATCTGATTTATCTATAATATCTATTCTGATGAAATGGCGAGACGAAAGAAACAAAAACTACTACAACTACTTATATTAGATAAACTTACCGAAAACCAATAAACTTATTTTTTTTTAATATAATACTAAAGAATGTAATACTTTATTTTTCCAACTTAAATCACCAACGTACTTTCATTCCAAAAAAAAAGGTGTCAACCCTAGTCATAACTGAGTAACAAACATCTGAAATATACAAACTTTTACGTTTATAATATTAGTCATATAAACTTATCGCAGGCTCTTCACTTAACACAAAAGCAATGTATTACAATTATTCCATATAAATGCCCACGCTAATTATATCAACAAAACCACATCTGGCATTGAGATACGTGTTTTAGTTAAATTTATATAATAATCATCATTAGTATATTGTATTCTACTACTAAATTAGTAGTAGATATTGGAATCGTTTCGACACTGACATTTACTGAATAACCGAGATATTGTTTTTTTTTTTTTCGGAATGTGTATTGCTGTTGGCCCTACTGGCCTTGACAGCGTCAGCGGGCGGGTGAGATATTGTGGTAGACCAAATTTTCGTCTCGCTTTTAGACACTACAGTTTCTCTAACTTCTTTGCTCGCGTGCTGTACCGATTTTACGTTACACAGAATCCTGATTCTTTTTATAGAATAAAAACCTATGTTACTCCATATAATACTGATGTTTGTTAAATTTCTGTCTCGGTCTTGGCGTTTGTCTGTAGGTCTCCCCACCGTGCCTCGGAGAGCACGTTAAGCTGTCGGTCCCAGTTGTTATCACATAACATCTGATAATAATCGTTAACTCTTGATAAGTAAATTGCTCTTATCCAATGAGTTGCTGGTTCGCCCTTAGGATTGCGGAGGTCCGACGGCAATCGCTTTGTGTAAAAACTAGTAACCCGTCAAATCCGTATAAGAGTAATAAGACTAGAAGACTACGGCGAAGTTACTCCACATTATATAAGAATAATAATAAAAGTCCCGTTAAAATCGGTTCAGTCGTTTCAGAGATTAGCTGGAACAAACAAATAGAAAGACAGACAGACAAAAATTAAAAAAAATATATATATTTTTATGTAAGTACCTTATACACTTTCATATGGACATAGATGTATTTGTACCTAAATTGTATTCGTAGATGGTTTTATATTTTACTTACAAACAATACATGGATTTTTCTTTCCTAATAACTTATTCAAACACAGATTTTATTATTCCATTTACTTTACACGTTTCAATCTTGAATGCACTCAGCGTCATTTCTTCTCTACACATTGTTTCATACATGTCATATTATGTAACGCGTCGGAAACACAGAAGAGCTCTGTGTCTAGACTCTTATAATATCGAAGGGGATTTTTCCTGCAAACTGTTACAAACTATCTGGAGACCTGACAGCTTATTTTAATAATATATGTCGGAGAATGGAGATTCTCATAGACATCGTCATCTGTGGTTACAACTTTTGTGGGCGTTGTGTGGGTAAAATGCAAGCACAAAACAAGCTGTACAATATTTATTGTGGATTTACTCCTTTTAACAAATCATAACATCATATCATATACTCGAGCAGTGGGTTCGGCGCACCGATCTGACTTCACCTCCCAACAATCTAAGAGTGATCCAACTCGATCCAACCACAATTTCACAATATATCTTATTCCCGTAAAACAACATAACTTTTGTTTCTTTTCTCATTCCCACTGACAGCGTTCAGATGGTGTCTCGACCCCACTAGAAGTTTCCCTCTACTCGATATGGCCAGTATTATAACAACTTAATAAAAACTTATACAATATTAAAAGGTGATAACAAATCAAATTAAGTTAATTTATGATTTAAAATGAACAAATGTCAGTAAAATTATTAAAGAAAAGCTCGTTTAACATCCAACTCCGACATATATATCTTACATTCATTTTTTATATTATAAATAAAATATACCATAGATTGTAAAATATATTAATTAATTAATATACTGTAGCTGTGTTGGTAGCGAGCCTGCCTTCAGCGTCGAAGGTCGCGGGTTCGATTCCAGCCCGGGGCAGATATAGACGTTTGTCCTTGTGATCCCCCACCCTGCTTCGGAGAACACGTTAAGCTGTCGGTCTCGGTTGTTAACATCTGATAATAATCGCGATGATAAGTAATTCGCTCTTATCCAACGAGTTACTGGTTAGCCGTTAGGGTTGCGGAGGTCAGGTGGCAATCGCTCTGCGTTGCAAACTATAGAGTAATATATAATACTAATATAAATAATATAACCTGTAAAATCCGGGTAGGAGTAATAAGCAGACACTGGGCAAAATACCGGGATAATGCTAGTAAGACGAAGAATATTTTTAATATAATGAAATTGATCAGTTTTAAATACATATTCAGTAAGGACACCGTTGTGGCGTTGTGGGTAGCGAGTCTGCCTTTAGTCTCGACGGTTGCGGGTTCGATTCCCGCTCGGGCAGATGTTTGTTAAAATTTCTGTCTCGGTCTGGGCGTTTGTCCGTGTGGGTCTCCCCACCGTGCCTCGGAGAGCACGTTAAGCTGTCGGTCCCGGTTATTATCAATAACATCTGATAATAATCGTTAACTCTTGACAAGTAAATTGCTCTTATCCAATGAGTTACTGGTTCGCCCTTAGGGTTGCGGAGGTCAGATGGCAATCGCTCTGTGTAAAAACTAGTAACCTGTCAAATCCGGATAAGAGTAATAAGCAGACCCTGGGTACATAAAAATACCGGGAATAATGCTAGGATGAAGATTCAGTAAGGAAAAGCAAAATTATTTTGGCGAGTGTTTATTGGAATAGGACTTACGCAAATCGGCAGACAACCCTCCAGACACTATTTCATTTTGTCGACAAAGAGCAAAGCCCGTTGTTTAATTTGATTCGACTATTACTTATTTTTTCTAAATAATACGTGTACTCAAGGAAATGAATCGTATATTTAAAAACTGAAGAAATCGTTTATTATAAATAATTAATTATAATTTGTAATTCGTGAGAGACGTGACGGTTTTTGAAATCGAATGGCGGGCGTCGTCGGTCGTTTTTCACCGCTGGTCTTCCCGTCCCCCGCTCCCCTTCCATTCTCAGGTCTTATTCATGCACAATCCATTGAGTTTCGGGTATTTCATGCCTAGATGGCGCTAACATACACCCGGCCTTGAAAGCAGTAGGTTTCAAACTTGAGTTTCGCTGGCTGGAATTGGGAGAGGACAGATTTTTGAAAAAGCCCTTCGGATGACGCCCGATGAAGTGCGCAGATCTGCCACGCGTGAGATGCCATCTGTCCCTGGATAAATACGGATGATTCTGCCTAGTTTCCATTTGAGTGGAGGCAGGTTATCTTCTTTGATAAGAGCGAGGCTGTTCATTTGAACTCCATCTCGCTTTATTTTCCATTTTGTTCGTGTTTGAAGCTCTGACACGTACTCTTTCGCCCATCGCTGCCAAAAATGCTGTCTCATTTGCTCGATGACGTCATAGCGTGGAAGACGGTGACTCGGTTCTGAGGTCAGGTCGTTGGTGGCTGGAGCAGTCATTGGCCGGCCGATCAGGAAATGAGCGGGTGTGAGGGGTAGCAAGTCGCTAGGTTCTGTGGACAGAGCTGTTAAGGGACGGGAGTTCAAGACAGCTTCAATTTGAGCTAATACTGTAATGAACTCCTCATAAGTAAGATTAGTACAACCTATCACGCGTCGCAAGTGATATTTGCACGATTTTATTCCCGATTCCCATAAACCACCAAAATGAGGCGCGTGCGGCGGAATGAAACTGAATTTAATATTAATATTCGACATAAAATCTGTTAAATTATTATTATTATTCATAAGGGTGGAAACTATTTCCTTCTCAGCCCCTACAAAGGTTTTCGCATTGTCTGAAATAATCTCAATCGGCTTACCCCGGCGAGATATAAATCGTTTTAATGCAAGTAAATAATCGTTTGTTGTAAGACTAGTGACTAATTCCAGATGAACAGCATGCGTACAAAAACAAATAAATAAGCAAATATAACCTTTTGTAAGCGTAGAACCTCTGCCTCTCCGGTTTAAAATCATCACTGGCCCGGCATAATCTACACCACACCGCAGAAAAGGGAATCCGGGTTCAAGGCGTTCCGATGGCAGATTCCCCATGATCGGTTGTATTGTTTTCCCTTTAATACGGGTACATTTAACGCAATTATGTACTATTTTCCTAGCCAGGTTTCGCCCTCCGAGAGGCCACCAAGTTTCACGAATAGACGCGAGTAATACTTGAGGTCCGCCATGTAACAGCTGTTCGTGTTCATGATTAAACAATAACTCGGTAAATTTATGTTTACTACACAACAGCACTGGGTGTTTTTTATTATAATTAAAATGAGGCGAGTTATTCAATCTCCCACCAACGCGTATTAATTTACTGTCATCAAGAAAAACATTTAAATTAAGTATTCGCTTTGATTTCACAACTGATTGTTTTAATAAATCATTATATTCACTACTGAACGATTGTACTTGTGCGAATCGTGCAAGTACTACGACCGAGGCGCTTAGCTCGTCAACAGATAAGGAACCGGTTTTGCGTTGATGTTTTTTCGAGCGCATATTGTTTATAAATCTCAATACATAAGCTAACGATCGGCGTAAACGTTTAAAAGATGAAAACCTATTAAAATCAATTAAGTTAATGCAATTATTTGAATTATTAGACAGCATACAGACACTTGGCTTTTCAGATTTTAATTCGGGTAATTCGTGTTGATCTGTAGAAAATTCGCTGGAATAACGAAGTGTAATATTTTCTAATATGACAGGACCATGCCACCACCTAGCATTATTTATAAGCTCGGCTATTGTAGTACCTCTCGACAAGATATCCGCTGAGTTATCTTTGCCGTTTATGTGATACCACGGGGAGTTATCAGTTAATTCGTGTATTTGAGACACACGATTTGAAACAAACTGTTTAAGTCGGTGTGGTGACATTTTGATCCACCCCATGATGATAGTTGAGTCAGTCCAAAAGTAAACTTTCGTAAATGACAAACGCAAACAATTTATTATTTTCTTATATAATCGCGCGCCTAACAGAGCGCCGCATAACTCGAGCCTAGGGATGGTACACACTGCTTTAATTGGTGCAACTTTACTTTTTGCACACAACAGATTCGTAGTGACGCACGAGTCGTTATTATATGTACGTATGTATGCACAAGCACCGTAAGCATCTTGAGATGCATCCGTAAAAATATGCAATTCCCTATTTTGAGTACCATTACCCATGACGTTACGCGGAACACGTATGCTGTTTAAATTCGACAAATCCGTAATCAATCTATTCCAATCAAGTGCTATATCATGGGGAACTGCCTCATCCCAATCGAGTTTACTTAACCATAACCTTTGTAAAATAATTTTTGCTCTAACTATGACAGGAGACTAGTCCTAAAGGATCATAGATTTGCGATATTACTGACATTATACTACGCTTAGTGGTTGCGGAACTATGTTTTATTTTAGTTGTAAAATGTAATTCATCACTAGTAATTTGCCAACCCAAACCAAGTGTTTTGTTTTGGCAATGATCTCCAATTGCTAATTCTTTGGATGCAATATTCACGTCATGGTTGAATGTCCATTTTCGCAATGGGAAACATGCCGATTTCAAAACTGCAGACACCTTTTCGCATATTTGTAATAAAGCCCCGGCGTCATCATTACCCGTAATTAAATCGTCAACAAAGAAATCGTCAGTGATAACCCTAGCTACATCTTTATCATTTGTTTCGTTTGCGAGTTGACGTAAACAACGTATACTGAGGTACGGCGCTGATGCTGTACCATATGTTACGGTATTTAATTTATATATACATAGTTCGTCAGATGGGTTTTCTCGCCATAGTACTAATTGCAAATTGCGCTGATCGGGATGTACAAGAATTTGTCTATACATTTTCTCCACGTCGGCGCAAGCAACATATTTATATTGACGAAATCTAAGAAGTATATCAAAAATATCGTTTTGAAGTGCCGGCCCTATTAATTGTATGTCGTTAAAAGACTTATTTGACGTGGTATTCGCACTCGCGTCAAACACTACACGCAGTTTCGTGGTCGTACTGTGTTCTCGAAGTACCCCGTGATGCGGAAGGAAATAATAGGGAGATGAGTATTCATTTATTCGAGACATATGACCTAATTCAATATATTCACGTATAAAATCATTATACATTTTTTTATAAGTCGGTGACCGATGTAACTTTCGTTCTAATGACAGGAAACGAGATTTCGCCATCTCATATGAGTCGCCGAGTACGTTAGCAGACTCCTTTAGTGGAATCCGCACCAAAAATCTACCACTACTATCCCGTTTAGTAGTTTTAACAAATTGTTCTTCGCATATACGTTCTTCTTCGGTAAGAATAGAATCCGATTTACCTACCTCCTCTAATTCCCAAAATTTACGCAATTGCTTATCAACGCTTAATATTTCATTTTGAGCAACGAAACTATGACTATTTATGTTTCTATGAGAGGTATTACTGAGAATAGGACCTGAAATTAACCAACCCACCTTCGATTTTCGTAGGTATGGTCCGTTCGGTAATCGAATTGTTCCCTCGTCTAACAATTCCCAAAATATGTCGGCGCCGATCAATATTTCAATTTTTGAGGGTACATTATAATTGGGGTCTGCGAGACAAATATCGTTTGGAATGCGAAGAACATTAGCATCGATATATACTGAGGGAAGTGATGACGTGATATTCGGCAGAACATAACATCTTAATTGTTTATGAAACCCTTTAAATATAATCGATTTAATATGAATATCGCATAATTTATTCGATTGTGAGACCGACTGTCCCACGCCCGATATACGCATAGTGGACTGTATTACCGATAAATTTAAACGCTTACATAGTTCTTCCGTTATAAAACTATTTTGACTGCCGCTGTCTAACAGCACACGGGCTGTCTGATATTGTTTGTTACTATCCAACACTTCCACGAGAGCGGTGGATAGTAACACCTGCGACGGTACCGCTGACGCGCTCCCGTTCGACACCGTGTTCGCACAATCGGAGTTTAATACATGTGATACGACTGAGACGGGCTTTTGAGCGGACCGTGACTCATGCACAGTCGCCGCTGATAAATCGTTATCATAATTATCACTGTGTAATAAACTATTATGTTTTTGTTGGCATTGCTTGCAAGGACCGAACCTACACTCCGAAAGCGGGTGTCCCGCACGTAAACAATTAAAGCACAACTTGTTAGAATTAACGAATTTAATTCTATCTGAGACGCTTAAATTAAGAAAATGCATACATGTATATAATAAATGATTTTTACCGCATACGAAACATTGCCGAGTGGATTTGTCTTTACCGACATTACGCGTTGAAATAAAACTATGAGATTTATGTACGCGTGAATTAATCTTATTCGTTTTAGTATTTGTCTTATCTTGTTCTTTAGACGTAGTTCGGGGACTATTATTTTGAATCATATCTAACGTATCTGCATGACTCCGTAAAAAAGTAAGCAAAGTGTCTAATTTTATTTTATCCTTTTGTGGGTAATTTGGACTGGAAGTTTTAATATAATTTTCCCACTCCCGTTCGGTAGACGAGTCTAGTTGTGACACTATAATATAAATAATTAATGAGTCCCATGAATCCGTTGGCTCATCCAAGGATTTTAGTGCCCGTAAGTTACGCAATACCAAATCGATTAAATTTCTAACTTGCATGGGAGAATATTTACTAATAGGTGGCGCGGTAAATAAAGATTTAATATGATTGTGACTTAAAAGTCTACTGTTTTGATATCTCACTTCTAATAACTCCCACGCGTGCTTATAATTAGGGGCCGTAAATTCTAGCTCGCTAATGACCTGGAGAGCCAAACCACTAAGAGAATTTTTCAAATAATGAAATTTTTCTATCGCGTCTAAATCACTTCGCTTATGAATCATAGACAAATACGAATTCTTATATTCGAGCCAGTGATCAAATGAACCGTCGAATGTGGGTAGTTTTATCTCGGGTAATTTGATTGCCGATTTACTGAAATGCGCATTTGAACACCTGGAATTATCACCTTTACTATTATTATTGCCGATTAAGCACTCTGCAACGGACATTACACTAAAATATTGGTTTTCAAATGCTTCCCTATATTCAAATTGCTTTTCTAACGCGGTATCGTCAAACGCTTTTTCTATTTCATCTTGAATCTTATAAAACGAATTTAATAAAACTGAACTAGACTCAATTCGCAAGCGCAATTCTGCCTGTTGCGTTTCGGATAATAACGGGACATTTTGCATTTTACTTACAAATTTTTCGAATAATGTTAATCTACCCTTGATAGAACCCCTTTGTTTCTTTAAATCATTTACATTTATAATATTACCGGTCTCACTAAACTCCGCGTCACTCATTTTAACAGTTTATAAGAATAAGAATGTACTTACGTGTCGGCTATCACCTGCGATGCAGCGTGGGTACGTCGACAAAACAGTGGACGTTGCGTTGAAAAACTAGAACAAAGAACAGTATTAGCACAAATTCGAATTAGGATGGGAACGAAAGGAACGACTAGCCTTACTGTACCCTGCTGTTTCTGGATGTAGCGTCTTCTTCTAGATCCAACTTCCGGCGCGAAGGTCCATATGTTTAATTTGATTCGACTATTACTTATTTTTTCTAAATAATACGTGTACTCA
Source organism: Hestina assimilis (assembly GCA_023373885.1). Lineage (NCBI taxonomy): Eukaryota > Metazoa > Arthropoda > Insecta > Lepidoptera > Nymphalidae > Hestina > Hestina assimilis. The sequence goes on from CM041759.1 coordinate 13,160,027, forward strand.
AGGAAATGAATCGTATATTTAAAAACTGAAGAAATCGTTTATTATAAATAATTAATTATAATTTGTAATTCGTGAGAGACGTGACGGTTTTTGAAATCGAATGGCGGGCGTCGTCGGTCGTTTTTCACCGCTGGTCTTCCCGTCCCCCGCTCCCCTTCCATTCTCAGGTCTTATTCATGCACAATCCATTGAGTTTCGGGTATTTCATGCCTAGATGGCGCTAACACCCGTCTTTATCTTAGATGGCAGACGGCAAAATGCGATAGCGACGTTCAGTGCAGGACTTTCAGTTCAATTCAATTCAGGTTGCTATGCGGATTACTGGCTCCTTACTGATGTAATCCAATGACAAAAATACATTTGCGTCCCTGTCTGCAGTCCCTTTACTAACATTAAAGTAATATTTATATTATAGTAGCTTGTTTTTAACTTTTTAGTAGGTATTATTAATGCATTTGGGTTTTTTGTCTAATTTAATAATTTATTTTGGCAAGTTGGCACTAAGTTGGCGAGCAAGCACACGAAACACTTGACTGTTAGCGGTTGTCTTAGTCTGTGAGGACTTGCAATACCTTGTAAAAAGCTGTCTAAGCAGATATTGCTGCCTGTTTTATATATTTCAGAACTATTGTTCTATAATATTATTGCAACTTATAATAAAGGACTTTAAAAATTTCGAGGACACATTGAAGAAGACTCATGAACTTCTTTGTAAACGGTAAACAATAATTCTATACTCACAAAGTCTATGAATATCTTTAGGAATTTATCATTTGGTCGGGGAGAATACTCATTAAAGTGTTAAATCGTTATTATTTTTGCAAACGACAATATTTTTTTACGACTTAAATATTTCTTCTTCTACACAAAACCGAAATGTATTAGTATTTTGCACCGTCACCACAAGACATTAGAAAAGAATATAGAATATTCATGCAAAATTAACACAACCTAGTCTAAATCTTGAATAAGGAGTAATAAATAATAAATAAACGCTACACACTCAACGGCCCCCATTTGGATAGCGATATCCTGTATCGGGGGTCCGGAAACATACACATTGACAAGGACAAATACACCCAGACCGGAAAATATACTTGCATTATCGATACAAACATATTATGTTCCGAGCGGGAATCGAAAACGCGACTTGTGGCGTTTAAGGCAGGCGCTGCGCCACAACGTCGTCAAAAAATGGAATACTTAATTATATTTTATTATGTTTTGTAACTGTCAGGACTATTTTTGTACGGGAAAATTCCCACGGGAACGGTTTAAAGTATAAACGTAGTCAGAAATTTTCTACGGATAAAATTGTGTTACCTAATGCTTGTATGGAAATAGGTAGTCTTTTTTAGGATTCCCGAGAACAGGATTAAAACTCCCACGCAAATGGGATCTACGGAATAAAACCTTACTATATACCGGACGAAGTCGAGGCTGGCCGCTAGATATACATAAATTAATATAGTTAACTTTTCCGTATTAGCTTTAAGTATGCCAAAGCTATAGTACTACGCGCGCCAAATATGCTTAAAAGGGGTCCGAAAATTGAATTATTTCAATGGGTCCAAAGGTCTTTTCACATATTAATGTTGTATATAATATAATAATGTAATTTCTTCTTACAGCAACATAATTATTACTAATAACACATTTCTATTTACGTAATTTCATAATAATAGCTTAGCAATATGTACCTAATATTTAGGGTAAGAGAACGTATTGAAGACATATACGTAACCATATTTCTATTAGAATTATTGAAACAAATGTTTCGTTTTGTTATGTTTTACGACTCGTAATTAAGTACCCACGCTCAAAAAAAAATCTGCGCAAACTTTAAACTTCACTATTTAATTTCGTTAAAACAAAATGTATGTGTAAAGGAAAAATTAAACAAAAAGGACACTATATACAATTGCTTAGTTTCAGTCATGGTTTTACATGAGATCTCAAAACTTTTTGTAGTTGAAGAACTGCGTTGCGAGACTTTTTTTACATTTTATGGTTCTTATGGGATCTCTGTATATTTTTGTAATAGGCTAAATGCTAAATAAATTAACAATTTTAAGATTGTGAGTTGTTGTTTTTATAAATCAATTACATTTGACAAAAAATTAGTCTCACCTGGTTATAAGATGGGTGAAGGTCGATCTTCAAAGTCTCTTAGAATATTACAATAACCATTTCAAATGAGAAACATTTCTGTTTAATTAAGTATGTTTAGGAATATCTCAAGACAAGTCAAACTTCCCCTGTAGAATCAGTTTTAGTTATTAGTTGTTAAATGTCTGATAGTTGTCGTCGCTGTGGCGCGGAACAAAACCTCAGCACCTTTCTTAAGCTGGTAATGGGGATGTTCAATTAAACTGTCAAGACAGTCATATTTTAATATTAACCAGAAGGCATGCAGGTGCGTTGCCGACCTTTAAGGAAGAAATAGGCTCTTCTCTTGAAGGTTCTCAGGCCGTATCGGGTCGGAAATACATATATATATATATTGTTAATATAGATCCGTAGACTAACTATATTCTATGGACCAGCATTTTATAAACTCAAAACGTCATAGAAGCTTTGGTGCCCTTTCGCAAACTTAATTCGGCTATGTTTTGCAATTCGTAACCGACTAACAAATTAACCTAGCGTGTAATAATATATAGAAAGTCTATGTATATACTTGTATCTTCAGTTTATTATTATTTATTATAAATGGTTTTTACCTATTTCATTCTCATGAGAGATCCGCTATTGTCTTAGAGGATATCAGTTATCCGTGCTGTTGTAACAAAAAGGCCGGTGTCTGCGAGGTTAGACACATGCCGTCGTCCATCTATACACAATAGAATATCTAATGGATCGAGCGAAAGATTTCTTTTCAGGTGTTACTTTGTTGATATAACGTTACAGTTGATAACAAAATACAATAGACATGTTGAAACAAACTAAACACGGTTAGGGTTTCATTGGGGGCGTAGGACAAATAACTTTTTGTATAGAAATCTTCGGATTTTTTTTTATATTATTTATTTTAAAGATGACTAGTGCCCGCTCCGGCTTCGCACGGGTACAAAATATATAGCCTATGTCATTCACTGAAAAAATGATTAAAATCGATCCAGTAGTTTTTATTTATTCATTATCGCTTTAAATTTTTTTTTTCGGAATGCGTATTGCTGTTGGCCCTACTGGCCTTGACAGCGTCACGGGGCGGGGGCCGAGTACAGTGTAATTATTTACGACATCACATTAGACGCCTCAAAAAAATGTTTTTCTCCATTATTTAATGGATGTTATTATACATATAAACCTTCCTCTTCAATCACTCTATCCACTAAAAAAAACCGCATCAAAATCGTAGTTTTAAAGATTCAAGCATACATAGGGACAGAGAAAGTGACTTTATTTTATACTATGTAGTGATAACAACAACATAAAACAGATTTTGTTATTGAACACTGATTATATTATATAAATTGCTGTACCCGCGGCTCCGCTTGCATTATTTTTTTTATAATAACATGATAACCTAACATTTTTCCTCGATAAAAGTATATTATATGTTTATCCAGATAATAAGCTGTCTGTGTGCCAAATTCCATCCAAACCGATACCATCCGATAAAGCTACATCCGGAAAAGCTACATCTACTAATTTTCACTACCTACAATGTCCTTTAAACCAAAACGCAGTATAGTTCTTTACGGTAGAATAACTGACACTGTGGTGCTGCCTACCTAGTAGGCCTCTTGCAACAAATAACCTACAACCAGTCTTTTATAACGTCTTCGTTAAAACGAATATGAGCTTAAAATAACAAGGTAACGAAAGTCGTAGCTATTTAAGTTAAAATCTTCCAATTTGCCGTTAATTGTCCACTAGCGTTTCGCTATTTACTTATTCTTTTTTCCTCGTTAGGGGAATGCTGGCGTTCACCACAATAGAACTAAATGAAAAGATAATGAGGCCTTCGGACGCTTTGAAAATACACTTAAAACGTGTGGGATTTGTTTTATAAAATCCTGAAATAAATCCTCTGCATACTATAAATGGCTTTGTCTTCTTCCAGCATATTATGGGTACGGCTTTTTTTTTTTGATAGTACATTTTGTAACCAAAGGGTGCCCAATATTTCGCTAGAACAAAAAAATAAATTTAATAATAAAAGGGGTTTCCGACTCCCCTACAGGACTTTCTATTGACTTTTGTTCACGTTTAAACTAACAAAGGTTTGTGACTTAACCATAAATTTACATCGACTCTGAAAAATATATCCTTTTTGTAAGCTTTGATGCAGTGTGTAGAACGATAATGTTAAATTTCACCTGTCGCCGATTCGAAGATAAGGCACGTTACAGGTATTTTCTCTTCGTTAAATTTTCTTATTTAAACGTTGATCGCGGAAAAGGCTCAGCGTAGATTTATTTACTTTACCTGTCCTCTTTCCTATTTTATTATTGCGCGGCGCCATGATGAAATACTACGAAGAATATTTCCTGACATTTCAAGTGACATTTATTTAATTACAAACTTCGTGTCGAGCTTACGAACGTTTTGTTTGGAAATTATTTTGTATTTCTAGTACAAATTTGCTCTTTAGATATAGGTTTTACTCAAAAGGAAAGAAAATATTTTTTTACAATAAAGTTTCAAAATTAAAATGAAATTAATAAAGCAAGTGCTTCTGATTGTCGAGCCTTAACCTGAGCTAGCACTTGCCGAACTTCAGAGTTAGGCTTCAAAGCGAGAGCGTGCTCAAAGCTCCGCCGCATTTTTCTGCACATGCACCCGGGCACGATTACATGTTCTAGCGTAACCCACATCAAAAGGTCAAGATGTTAACAAGAAAGCGTAGGTGGGAAAAGTATCTATCTCCGAAAGATAAGGCCCAGGCAAGATCTGGCTTTTTTGTCATTTTGTCGTCGATTCTGTTAATTTTGCAATCCGTGTGATTTTTATTCAATCTTTATGGTAATGTGTGCTGTGCTTGTGTTCATAAAACACGGTGAAAAATAAACTTACTGGTATTTTTTATACTTGTTTATTCTAAAAACACTATATTTAAAAACATTAATAGGTACTACATTAATAATGCTTACGACTTACCTAAAAGCGAAAAACAAGGTAATATCATTATAGAATTTCGTTAGTGTAGCATGCGACTAAGATGGCCGCTTACCATCCGGCGATACCTTACGGCCGTAAGATAGTTTGCCACACTCGTGGTGTAAAAAAATGATATGTGACAACTCAAACTGTTAATATTCTATTTATCCCTTTAAACGAGGAATTCTTGTATATATATATATATATATATATATATATATATATAATTGGGATCTCGGAAACGGCTTCACCGATTATCATGAAATTTGTTATACGGGGTTTTCGGGGTGATAAATCGATCTAGTTAGGAATTATTTTGAGAAAATGTGACTTTGTCCGTGTTTTCAGGCTGTCGTCGACACGCCATCTATTATCAACAAAACAAATTAAATAATTATGTCAAAACATGTAAAAAATAATATGAATAAAAAATATTTAGGTAGAATTAAATAAGTATATTTCTGAAAGCTTTGTTAATATGTAAATATATAAATATATAAACATGAATAGAATATAATTTAGTGTCAAAATATATCTACCAGCTACGCCATCTGTTCGATAATATGTGTAACACTGTAAATATTGTTAAATCGTTTTTAGAGTTCCGTAGCCAAATGGCAAAAACGGAATTCCTATAATTTGGTTATATCCGTCTGAGTCTATCTACACTAAATATATGTATGAACCACTACACGATTTTGTAATGAAATCCTTAAATATATAATAATTAAGGGTACATGCAAGTGAGGGTTGAAAATAAAATTCAACGTATAGCTAAGTGTGGGATATCTTTGGATTGGTTTTTTAAATGGATAAGGAGGTTTGATTTTGACTTTTCACGAAGTCAGTAGTTGTTGAGATATTAGCTCCTAAAGTTATAATAATTGTGTTTTCAACTATGGGATTTAAAATTCTTGAAAAATTTGAGGCTGTAGAACATCAAATGAAATTTCAACTACATTTGTTTTGAAGAAAGTCTACAAACTTTAGAAATATGCAAGTTTGGCATACTATGAAAAATCATATTACTTTTAATTAAATTACAATGAAATTAACAACTTATTTTTGCGGTCGATTTTAATTCGTTATTATTTTTTCTTTCAACACCATTAAGTTGCGGAACCCTTTAGTTTCACAGCGCACTTGACGACCACGCGTTGCTACGGCAACAAGTATTTATTGAATTGAATCGACTGACAGACATTTTTACAATGGCAGTTGATGTTTTCTTTAATTTATTATATGCCACAGAGTGACAGTGCTGCGTCCATTAAAATTTAACAAAATACTCAACAAACGCAATTTTTGCTGATATAATATGTTGTCGAAATCATTATTTTTATGTTTTATTATCTAGGTTTCAATCGAGTCTATCGTACCCTTGATGACTTTCGATTTACCAAAAAAAATACGGAGCATAGCTCGGTCAACCAGGTACTTTATCTAATACCTTTAAACGAGCAATTCTTGTATATATAATTGATCCCAATTATATATATATATATATGTAATTGGGATCTCGGAAACGGCTCCACCGATTATCATGAAATTTAGTATGCAGGGGTTCTCGAGGGCCATAAATCGATGTAGCTAGTTTATTTATTTAAGTTAGGACTACCAATAGAAGTTAGAAATATATAAATTTAAAGACATGGCAAATTAACAAACAATGATTAATGTACTTCTTTTTATAGGTAATCACTGCGTACAAAAATTATTAGAACTATCGTGAGTTTACTTTAACTGCGTACATAGTTCAGTATAATTTATATTATTTCTTTATAATTTTTTTACATTTACATTAACTTATTATTATGGAATTGTTTTTTATTAAATTTTAGAGATTTTATCATTACGTTTTAAAAAAGTTCTTAATATACGTCAAAGGGTAAAGAGAATTATTAAAATAACATTAACTTAAAAGAAGCTCTTAAATCTAAATGGGCCTTTAATCTCAAAAGATCATTATACGAGATACGCGAAATTGACGAAGCTAGAATTGTTTTAAAATCGTTGGAACAAGATATTCAATCTGAAAATGTAATGAATCGAGTCGCATTAACTACACGAAGTCGCGAAGAAAATATTTTAAACGAGATCTGGGAGATTTTTATAAGTGTTCTTTAAGTAGCGGTAAGCCGACTTCCTGGAAGTGAGCAAACTTTTAAGCTGCACAATGCCTACTCTTAACAACTTCAAGTCTCCCGAGCTGATAGGGTTATAATGCTAGATCTGAATCTTTTTGACATTTAATAGTCCAACTTCTTTTTATATATTTGTTACAACGCAAGAAAAATGCGTGATGAAGCAAGTAGGGATAAAAATAAATTGAGTCTCTCAAACCGCAAAAAACTGTCGATATAATTATATTGTCAAAGGCAGACTTTTAAGCATGTTTGCAGCAGACTTAGACATTATGGGCGGTATTTATCTTGTGTGTACAATCGCTTATTTAACAGTATAATGAGAAACTTGATTTAAATGCCAGTATTTTGCTAGACTTTTAACAATAGTGTGAATGCGAGAATTCTATGAAAATGTGTACTTTAGCGCATGCCGGGAAAAGTAATAAAACTCACCGCAGTGGTGGTTAACGAGAAGTAGTTTAGCAGAAGCGATAAACCTAAATAAAGGACTATTTAAAGAAAAGCAATGCTACCACTTCAAGTACATAATGTGTATCGATAGAATTAACAACAGTCTTAATACAAGAAAGTTCATAATTCCCCAATTTTTGGCTCTTTTTTCTAATTTTTCCAACACTTTAAACTAGTTGACTAATAAGTTTCTATAATTTGCAATTTTCGTAGTCATAAAGTAAAATAGAGCCCTTATAATTGGGCTCGTAGTTTAATAAATTGATATTTCTTTATTTACGAATATCATACATAGACCTATATTTTTTATCTGACAAGTTCGCAAGTAAGCATACGGCCCTCCTGATGGTAAGCGGTTGTAATAATGTAGGTGTTGCTTACACCTTTCCAATCTTGTCCTTCAATAAAGTAATAGAAAATACACTACTGCTTTGTGGGAGAATAGACACAGCGTACACACATGGTACCTACCTAGTTGTCGTGTAGTTAGTCTACGTGTAAACCTTGTCCCCTGCACGAAACTATCACAACGAATAGATAGGACCCTTTTAATATAATCAGTAAATGTCTTACTAGGTTGGTCCCACAATTTTACCGGTAAACGTTGATATCGAGAATAAAAACTATCTATTGTGTTAAATCCGGATTATCTGTGTGCCAAATGTTATCTGAATGGTAGCCATTGTAGAGATAGCGTACACAGACTTATATAAAATCCCACTGTCGATCTCTTACATACGTATATGTACTGCTAAGAATCTTATAAATAACTAGCTGTACCCGTTACTCCGCTCGCGTGGTCTGTATTATTTTTTCTGCGGAACCGTAACTTCTTTTTTTTTTATGTTACAAGTTGACAAACAAGCATACGGTCCACCTGGTGGTAAGTGGTTGCCGTAGGCTATAAGCGCTTGCAACACCATGAGTAGGCGCCACTCACGTGTTGCCAACCTCGAGATATTAGTTCCTAAATCTCCTCTTCCCAGCAATTTCACTAGCCTACAGTGCCCTTCAAACCGGAACACAGTAATGCCTAAGCACTACTATTTGGCGGCAGAATATTTGACACTGCAGTGGTACCTACCTAGCCGGCTTCTTGGAACAAAAGACCTATCACCAGTGTGCCTGATTACACACACTCTTCTAAAATAGAAGTAGCCTAAGCTACCGCATATCACATTAGCCATCTACTAGTGCAAGTCCGTTAAAATCGGCGTAGCCGTTTTAAAAAATGGTTTTTCGCTATATATATGTATGTATTCAGTAAAAAACTGTTTTTGAAATTACAAAAAGGCTCTCTAATTATTTCGCTGTTTAACAATTTCTATTTAATGGAAAGCATATATTTCAAACTAAAATAGCCTTTATTAAATGTTGTTAGCAGCACTGATAAATAACTAATACCAGAAGCATTATACTCTAGGTGTAGTTTAGACATTAAAGTAAAAAAAAAACAGCCCAAGCCAAGTCGGTCAGGATCGAACCCGCAAATAGTATATTGGTATGTGTGTTTGTATATTTTAAAAGCTGATGGACTATCAGTACATTCATGAAATATAGTTTCTTTACACTTTAACTATTTATTTTATAAAGAAAAATCAATTATCTATAAAAAAATACCAGAGTTTTATTTTATTTGCGAATCTCAAGTACCTTTATTGCGATATTTTGCGATCTCGAATATTCTTTTATGTTCCTCATCCAACGCCTCTTCTATTGTCTGTTAGAAGTCTGAACCCAATGAGCAGGCAGCTATGGAAAAAGAAAAACATAATTTTTCATTTATTTTCGATGTATTGTCCGTAACTTTACATCGTCGAGATTTAATATGTCCTTTGAATTTTATTTTCAGTCGATTGCTCTTTGAATTCTTTTATCCGGAATAATATACATATTTCGGATGCTTTGCTGCTTTTAGGGTTCCTTAAGTATCCAAAAGGAGCCAACGGACTTCAAGTAAATTGACGGTGACATACGGACGGGCAGACGGACTTGACGAAACTATAAGGGTTCCGTTTTTGCCATTTTTCTATGGATCCCTAAAAATAGAGGGATATCCATACAAGAAACTTACTATTTTATTGCTTTTGATGTCAATTATGAACTTGAAATAGTTAAATAGTTGTAATTTTTATAGATTGTGTATTTCAATGGCCGGTATAATAACAAGTAATGAAATATCTGTTATTGTGAAACTCTCTTCTATTTCCTTCGTAGTCTAGTATACAATTTTACCTGGTGGTATAAATGTTAACAAATAATAATAATAATAATAATAAGTACATAAACGCTACAAACTCAACGGCTTCTGTTAGCATAGTGATCCTGTGTCGGGATCCGGTAGCATACAGAAGGACAAGGACCCAGACAGGAACACATCATGTCCGTATGGTCCATACAAACATCCGCTTCGAGCGGGAATCAAACCCACGACCTGTCGCGCTTATGGCAGTTTTTCTACCGCTGCGCCACAACGTCGTCCTTCATTTCTGACCTATTGAGAGAATATTGAAATTTTTGTCAGTGGTCAATATTAGAGCAAACGAAATGATTTTTGTCGGCGAATAAAAGTTTCATTATTTCACTTTAAAATAATAACGAATAAAATTCGACCTCAAAATTAAGTTGGTAATCATATAGTAGTTATTAAAAGTAACAAAAAACAAAGTTGTAGGAATAACTTGTATATCTCTAAAATTTGTAGACCTATCTTCTTCAAACTAGATGTGGTTAAAAGATGGACATGGTGAAATTATAATTAAAAATTGTTTTTTAACCATCTGGTATTGATGTGAAATAAAAAAATCATAATAACGCAATCTGCAAATCGTAATGAAAGCCGTGCTTCGTACTGTAGCTCTGACTAGTGATTAACGCGAACCACAATCAAAGTGGAGTGTGTGATGCAATTGGCTGTAGCTGTCTGCAAATTCCTTTGATGAGAAATATTGATTAAAAAACGTTCTCCTTTATTTACGTGTTAATTTTTAGAAATAGTCGATATAAAATTCCTTCTATTGTGCGAAAAATTATATTTTCCAAAAAAAAAACACGATTTACGAAAAAACTTCGACTTCCATGTACTTAAGTAATTAAATTTACAGTTATCTAAAACAAAATGAAAATATATGTTATTTAAATTTTATATTGAAATATTAAGTTTATAAAATTGTAGCTATAAGAGCGTGTTGCTAGTGTGTGTGTGGTTGTGCGTATTTGACTAGGACGTGAACGTGTAAATAATTTCTATTATTCACTGAACACTTTCAATAGATCCTCGGTTGTATCGTAAGTCCATTTCAGAAGATTGTTTGACAGAAACCTCTTTACGCACAGATAAATGTTTTTATAGTGTAGTTTCAATAAGCTATTGTGTATATTATGTGTACACAGAAATAAAAGGATATACCAAAAGAAAGATCTTAAGGTAGGCGTTGGCATTGACGACCCTGGTTTTTAGCATCTCTTTATAACTTTTACATATAACCACGTTGTTATGCATGTGATCTGTCTCTCTTAAGAATAACTTTATTAGATTATTCATTATGGAGTACTTACTTTTCCGATGAAGGTAGCATTGGCCGGAAGTGGTTAGCGACACGTATGTACCAAGTATCACTAGCGTTTATAGGTTGCCATCAGGCACACCGTATGCTTGTTTACCAACTGTCATGAAATAAAAAAAATGTGTATATTAATTTATTAGGCACGTATTACAGTTGAGGAATAAGATTTGTAAGTTACTAAGGTTGCATATCCTCTCTTAACAGTCGCCTTGTACCGGAGTGCATTTCCTATTTATTCATTTCTCATTTATAAAATCTTGAAAGTTTTTACGTTGAAGTTTTTACATACATGGTGTATGTACATTAATTGTCTAGAAGAAGTTTGGCCTTGGGCATACAAAGGATACTCCCTAGCGTAGCCTGTCCTACGAATGCTCGCTTTTAATAATGTATCCATCGGACCGATGCTTTTGTTTCATTTTAAGCATTGATTTTTCTACAGTCGTTCTTTTATACTTTGTTCAAGGGCCAATGAACTTTATTGTTATGAAATCGCTTCAATATAGATTAACTGATTTAACATCTGTATACAAACATTATATTTACCATACCAAAACGAAATATTAAAAACCTTCAAAGTGAAAGTGCAGCATACTTTGACGCAATGTCAAAAATTATGAATATATTTCATAGAACATGCATATATCTTTTGTTTTGAAGCTGTTCTTAAAAAGTATGTATTTCCATAAACGTTTGCAATCTTCAATTTGATGACAGGCGAATCGCATAAATAATTTTTCTGATCTCTCATCGTCAGTAAGCCCGAAACCTAAAAACCGCGTCAAAATCCAAGTATACTATGCTAAGTCACGCCCTAGTTAAATTTTAATAATGATAAAGTAGCAGCGATTTTTTAAAAAACAACAAAGAGACAAGTACGTAATTGAATTGGTACTACACCAATTAAATTGAATTGTTATTACCAATTCAATTACGTAGGTACATGTTTCATAGTTTTTAGTTTTACGAACTGCACACATATTTCTTCACTAATATCAGCGGAATGAAGACGGTTCGGTGACGTCAGATTAGCACACTTAAAATAAATGTAGAAAATGTAGTTTACCAACCTCTCGAGACGGCCACAAGATAACGATATACAAGTTTATACGGTGCTTACTTACCATCAGGTGATCACTAACCTTTTTGAGTAGTAAATATTTCTTTCTTAACCTGCTATGTAAACTGAAATTTAGCTTACATTTAGTAAATAACTAGTAACAATTTTCACATACAAACAGAAGCGTTCAGCAGTTGTTTCAAAACAATTTTAATGTTAGGGATATTCTGCTAAAACAGATTGAATGCCGTTTATAACACGGTACTAAAAAGAGGCATTTTGTAGGACATTCGCCTGAACGATTCTGAATGAGGTCTTTCAATTCACAGCGATCTTAGAGATTTTCGAAGGCGGATGAAAAGAACCGCAGGACACTCTTTTGCGTGTTTCACGACGAGCTCGGAATATTTGATATTACTTGATAATTTAGTTTGTCCCGTCTTGTAATATCGATACTCTGTTTTCTCGTTATAAAGTAAAACGAACTGCTTTTCGAACTTCTAAATGGTAGTTCATAAATATATAACTAAATATATTTTTGTTATTCAAAGTTCGTAACGGCTGACAAAGTTTAATCACTTTTATGACAAAATTAGAATACTTATCTAATATATAAAATTCTCGTGTCGCAGTTTTTGTTACCAACTCTTTCGAAACGGCTCGACAGATTTTTATGCAATTTTGCATATCGGGTAGGCTTGAGAATCGGTCAACATCTATTTTTCATACTCTAAATGTTTAGGATGGGCTCCACGCCAAAATTTCTTTATAGTTTTTGGACAAAAATTTTTATTTTGAATTTTGTGTAATGTGGCATTAAAATTACATATAATCCAAAATTTTACACCTTCCACCTTGACCCCTATTTTTTAATAGCGATATTAGTAATTCTGTCATCGTTACAGTGCAAAGTTTCATTCTTCGTCCTAGTATTATTCCCGGCAATTTAAGTTAGCCAGGGTCTGCTTATTACTCTTATCCGGATTTGACAAGTGACTAGTTTTTGCACGGAGCGATTGCCATCTGACCTCCGCAACCCTAAAGGCGAACCAGTAACTCAATGGATAACAGCAATTTACTTATCAATAGTTAACGATTATTATCAAATGTTATGTGGTAACAACCGGGACCGACAGCTTAACGTGCTCTCCGAGGCACGGTGAGGAGACCCACACAGAGAAACGACCAGAGCGAAACAGAAATTTTACCAACAACTGCCCGAGTGGGAATCGATCGCGCAACCATCGAGACTAAAGGCAGACACGCTACCCATAACGCCACAACGGTATCAGTGCAAAGTTTCATTCTGTGTGTGAAAGCACCACAGGCCTCCTATTTAGACCTCTAAGTCTCCTTTCGCGACTCGATTGGGATAGTACTAATATTACTAGTGACCTTTTACCAACAGATCAACTATATCATTTAGGTACCTTTGTCATACACAAAAAAAAAATACACCTCTATTCAAAGCTTTGTATTTTAGATCTAAAAATTGTATCTGCAATTTAGTACCGTTGAAAGAGCGAAGCAATTATCGATAAAAAAGATACTACACAATACATTCTACAGGAAGTTCATCCCTTTGTATTCAAAACTGTAACTTAAATTTCATTCAAATCCGGTTCAAACAATAAACTACATAACAATTTTTTAAGCTTCATTTTACTATATATAACTTTGAAATTTACCGGCGTGGGGATGTGACGACCCCATCGCCCGCTGTTGGGATAATCTCTGTCTAAAAAGAGGAGAGATTATTCCACCAGTGCAGTCAGTCACACTGGTGGTAGGTCTTTTGTTGCAAGAGGCTGGCTGGGTAGGTACCACCGCAGTGTCAAATATTCTGCCGCCAAATAGTAGTGCTTAGGCATTACTGTGTTCCTTTTCCTGTGTTTATTTTGCTTCTGTCGAGTTTAAGGCGACCTTCAATCAATAGCTTCATATATACTTCCATCTAGTTTTAATTTACCTCTAGTAGAGAGACAATTACATACATTTTTATCTACTTTACCCCCAAGGAAATTATTTTAAAAAAGTCGCTGTGGAACGCGGGAAAACGGAGGAAGGAAAAATTATATACCATATGATATGTAATAGTTTAAGAATAATATAATTAAATTATACTGAAGGAAATACTTCTGTGAATTATTGGCTTACGCCAATAGTTCGTCTTTTATTTCCCGAAATGCTATAAAATTTATTTTTATTAGGCCGTTAAAAAGAAAATGGTTCTAATGAAAGAAGTTTCTTTAATTACAAATATAATATTTTATGGGAATATAATCTATAGACATGTCTAAAAATAAAACTAAATATGATATGGTTTCGTATTTATCATACTATCTACAAGTGACCCGGCCGATTTCCTTATTATCTCGCGAGGACGGCCGAGGTGTGTCGGATATACATCTAGTCTTATACCGTCATAGTATATCCGAGTGTAGTTGTAAACTTACGTAAGAGATCAGCTAAATTGGTTACCCACAATTTTTCTTTACATTAAATTCACATACACACACTCAACGGCGCTGTGTCCGGAAACATACACAACGACAAAGAAAAACACACCCAGACCGGAACACATGCTTGTATGGTCAATACAAACATCTTCTCCGGGCGGGAATCGAACCGGCGGCCTGTGGTGCTTAAGTCAGGTTCGCTAGTGTGAAATATATTCATACGATCGTATTTGCGTGTTTATTTTAGGGCGGTTACAGATGTGCGTTTTTTTCAGGCGTCGTTGCAGCCTACGCGTCTAAATTCACGCTTCATTTCGGACGTTTACATTCGAACGTCTTCCTTTCTTATTGTTATTCCCGCGTATACGCTTGAATCACCGCCGAGGTTAAACGATTCAAATTTCTCCTATAAGCGCGTCTACTCTCGTACGACTGATATTATTGTTAGATCTATTAAATACATTGCGTTTTCAAAGATATATTTTTTGTTAATGAAAAAAATACGCCCATTTCATGACTTCAAAAAGAAGTTTGCTTGTCCTGATGTCACTTCTATGATTACTTTACGAGCCTAATGTGATATAAGCTTACTTCACAAACGCTTCGGCAACTAAGGCCATGCGTCTTAAGCCTTTTATCTAGAGAAACATTAACATACATATGAAATATACTATTATTACCAATATTTAAATAAAGTGCTTTAATTTTAATATCATTGATAAAAAATTATCTCTTAGCAACATACTGTCAGAATGCTGAGCACACAATCTTAGATCGATTTTCTCTGCGTCAGTAATTTATGGATTACAATCCACCGAAATTCGAAAGTGATTTGTTTGTAAAGACGTTGCTGTGACAGTGTTAATATATTGTATTAAAGAGATTCTTTCTAAACTTTTATTATTTTAATGTCTTAAATAAAATATATGTATTTAAAATGAATAATTTTTAATTTACACACAGTCACGTCTAGTTTGGTCTGTAGCTGAATGTCTCCAGTAAAACAAGTCTGAAATCTCGTGCCATTATTCCGTTATTTCAAAACGAAGGAAAGAACAAAAACAAATCCTCCAATTAAAAAACATCTCGACGCTCACAGTTAAGAGTTTCGTCCAGTGCCATTATATCCTAACAAGTTTTCTTTTTACACTACATAGGTTGCACACAGACTTGGCCCTACCTGATGATAAGCTTAGCCAGATACTCTTATAATACAAGCAGCATCTTAAGCGTTTTGCCGATCACTAGTTAAAAAAAGGAAAGAAGGTTAACCACGTGTTTGAATTTCTATAGTGTAACGCAACAGTTTGGACACTAAACTGACACACACGACACCGATCTGTGAGAGGGTAGTACTTCTGCTGTCTCACCGGCCCATGCTGATAACAAGAAGGCTATACTACATTTGAATATTTAATTATCAAACAATTATTTCTAATGATTGCGCTTCGCCGCTTGCTTCGCAATGCGAAATTATCGCCACGTGACTTATTGAAATTTGTAATGTACATGACACACTAACCCCGCACTGCGAACTCATAATTAAAGTTGTTGGGAACTCATTAACTAAAACTATATAAAACGTAGGCTACAAACATGCCAAAGTGAATAAATTAGAAGGAGAAAAACGCCTAATGAGTTCACTTCGCTCGTAACGAGCGGCGATTGCTGCTGAGTTACAAGCTCTGTATCTTCTTTAGGAGAGTTGAGAATCGTTTGAAATTTGACAGATACGAGCTTCCAGCCGTTCTTCAACTACGTTGACATGCGCGCGCTCCTCGAGAACTTCTGCGTGTACCACGTGAACGCCCCGGGACAGGAAGAGGGGGCGCCGACTCTGCCAGAAGAGTGAGTACCTCATGTCAATTATAACTCTATGTATGCCTTCGAGTTCTACATTGAACAAGTGCGTTCATATAAGACAACTTTACAACCTTCATTATAAATATAGTCTTTAAAAAATCAACTGCTAACATAAGTACGTAAAAGATATGGTTTAGAAAGCCAAAAAAAGTTGGTAAAAAAATCAGAATATGCTTACAAACGTTTGTAGCATAGCGACTAACGACCACTGTATAATGTGTACGAAATACATGGAATATTGCAATCACGTATCCCTCGACGGTGCTACAATTTAGGCTATTGAGGAAAGCTCCACGTCAGAAACTTGCCTTGCATACTCTTAGCACTAGTTGTGCAGGCATTTACTCCCACTATAAACCAACCTAAACTCGTCCTATTCAGGTTAGGTGCCGTATTGTACTTGACAATAGGAAGCATTTAAGTATTTACTTTATTAGAGAAAAATAATTACATGCATATATCCAAACAAAAATTTAAAACGGTGGAGGCCAGGTTATTAGACCAGGACCTTATTCCCGCAGTTGTGACGTATGAGCCACAAGCGGTGTGAGCATGCACTACCTAATACTATTGTCGAAGTGTTCATTCACTTTGCTTACCATTACTACGTAAGCTATACATGAACGGTTCAAGCACACGTTGTAATAAGAGATTTTTAACATTTCTAAAACCTTATTATTAGGTTTTGTGTAGTCTATTAATAAGAACTATGCTTTCAAAAATAAGAGTCTAAAGTAAGGCACCTTCACGTTCGAAATTGTTTACTAATAAATCGCAAAAATAATCCCATATCGCAATATTCAGAACGTATAAAAAAATTAAATTGCTCGGGTAATTAATGTGTGTTTTTTAAGCTGACGTGGGGCAAACATTGCAAATCGTTCTTTAAGCACCTTAGATTCTTCTATTTATAATCGAGTTCAGATAAACATTATTTATTAACTGAACGTTTTATATTATTACGCAAATAGATAACAAAATTAGTTACTTTTTGTAAGAGCTTACTACGTGGTAATATTGTGTGTATATGTGTTGTGATACATACTACGGATTTAGTGCTATCAAGCATATTATAAGAATCAATATATCACTAGTTAAATTAAGGAAAGTTATAACCTTATGCGGTTGAGATTTTTTCTAGTCCAGTAGACTCGAGTGAGAACTTTAACGTTGTCATATTCACCTGCTATACTACGTAGCTACGTATCCCTTAAACTGTTTCACTCACTTTTCTACTGTGAAATTGTTATCTAAATATATCTCTTTATTACGTGCTCTGTAAGTATTTTTAGCGGATTCAGATTTTGAAATTTTTCATGGCCCTAATTTCCTAGATTAATAGATTTTCGTATTACAGACTGCGTCGTATACGAAAATAGGGTTTTATTGCATCAATTTAATGGAAAACGATCACTTAACAGAGTGAACATTCTGTTGTAAAAAAATGAAATAGGAAAATGAGCAGTTGAGTATAAAAAAGTGAAATAAGAAAAATGAGGAGGTTCGTGAAAAATGAATTTCAAGATTTCAGAAAAATGTTAAATTGACGACGTTGTGGCGCAGCTGTAGCGAACCTGCCTTAAACGCCACAGGTCGCAAGTTCGATTCTCGCTCGGAGCATAGTATGTTTGTATTGACCATGCAAGCATATTTTCCGGTCTGGGTGAATTTGTCCTTGTCCTTGTATGTGTTTCCGGACCCCGACACAGGATATCACTATCCTAATGGGGGCCTTTGAGTGTGCAGCGTTTATTTATTTAAATTATAAATAAGTGAAATATTTATTAATAACGTGCTTAGGTGGCCCCCTGTGATCATGATCAGGAATTCCACAGCAGGATCTGATTTTAAACTATATTTGAATCATAATAGGTGTTCCGCCCGAAATCTGAAAACGCCCCAAAATTATAAATTAACACAAAATGCATACTACTTTTAATTAAGGGAACTTTGATAATCGGCTGAAAGATAATCCTGATCAGGGCTTACCATTAACTCTTATAGCGATTCAAATTCAATTCAATTCGGACATTCCGATTTTATATGAACATGAAGTATAAATATGTCATTAATATATATTGGACGACATTTGAATCGCAATAAGAGTTAATGGTAAGTCCGCAGTTCGACCTTAAGTACGAAATACCTGATTAATCTATTTATTTAACCTGGAACACATTCAATCTCGGAGAAGTGCAACAAGTTAATTTTTTGGATGCAACTTTTAATGAACAAATGTAATTAAAACGAGTACATATTACAAACGCAATACATGCTAATTACAGACAAATCTTATACTCTTTATATAGATATCGTCTGCTTTAAGTTTATTGTCGAGCAGTTAGCTGAAACTTCCCGACTCATGACAACGATGAGCGAAATGAGCGACTGCAAGCAATTATTCATCCCGATAACTCCGCTTCGCACATCAGGCGAGTTTTAGTGCTCCACGACTCCGTTAATGATGGAGCGGAACTCGACGGTATTACGTACGAACTGGCACGGCATTTTTAAACGTCTATTGTTAAAAAACCTATGCATCACGAGCTTGAAAAATGCATAATCTTGTGCCATCTTTTTCTTTTTTTAATTTCATGACGTTTGGCAAACAGGCATACGGTCCGCCCGTTGGTAAGCAGTCACCACAATCTATGAACGCTTGCGATACTTGAAGTATCACACGCATGTTGCCAACCCAAGGACAGGAGGGAAGGGATGAGAAGGTAAAAAAGAAGAGAACAGAGTTGGTGAGAAGTTTGGCGCCGGCCCTTCACTCAACGCACGAAAAGTAACAGTACCTACTGATACTGTTACTTTGCGCTTTTCTTTTGAGGGTATTACTTCCTGATCGAGCCGGCCTATTTGTGCTGAGACAAGCATGGCTCTACTTCCCTAAAAAAAATGTTGTTACGAAATAAAAATTACAAAAGGAAATTTCTCGCCAGTCACACATGAGTATTATATATGTTTTTAGTTTTTTTTTTTTTATGTTACAAGTTGGCAAACAAGCATACGGCTCACCTGATGGTAAGTTGTTACCGTAGCCTATGAGCGGTTGTAGTACCATTAGTAGGTGCCACTCACGCGTTGCCAACCTCGAGATATTGGTTCTTAAATCTCCTCTGCCCAGTAATTTCACTAGCGTACAGTGTCCTTCAAACCGGAACACAGTAATGCCTAAGCATTACTATTTGGCGGCAGAATATTTGACACTGCGGTGGTACCCACCTAGCCGGCCTCTTGCAACAAAAGACCTACCACCAGTGTGACTGATTGCACTGGTGGAATAATCTCTGCTGTGACAGAGATTATCCCAACAACGGGCAATGGGGTCGTCACATCCCGACGCCGGTTAGGTTAGGTTAGGTAGTTGTGTTGTTTGACAAACATTTTTCTCCCTTTTACAATAATAAATGTTGTAAAAAGACTATCACGTTGGACGCGTGCAGTTGTCGGGTTGTTCTGTAGGTTAGTTTTGCTTCGTTTAATTATGTTTGTGAAACTTTGTCATGAGTGAACACGTCCGTGCCATCTGCAGCCGTTTAAACTATAGTACTTTAAACCCTTAAAAGATAATTTCTGTTAAATTTGATAACATACTTCAACGAAGAGTAGTGTTGAATGAACATAAGTTGAAATTTTAAGTCTAAAGACTCGTGAGCTTCTTCTTAAATTCATTATCAACGCAACAAAACGAAGCTAGTCACAATCAAACTTTATTCAATGATGTACCAAGCTTGTGACGCTAACTTCAGACGATTATGTTGCAAGGTCGTTTCGTTTCGTTGTCGTCGAGTTTACGAAGGAGCACCAGCGTCTAGAACATTTTTTCCGTATGAAATGGCATGTCTATAATATATAGTAAGACTATATGTACGGCATACTGAGGCTGAAGTTGTCGGGTAGTTCTGTCAGTTTATTATGCTTCGTTTAATAAGGTTTCTCAAACTTTGATGAGGGTGGAACATTTTCGCGTCACATGCAGCCGTATAGACACTGAACTAAAATTACTTTTAAACTTGATAACATGAATTCTCTTACACCATATTTTTTATATTACTAAGTGGGCAATTAAGCATACACCTCACCTGATGGTAAGCGGTTGCCGTAACCTATGAGCGCTCGCAACCCCAAGTTCTTAAATCTCCTTTGTAGTAATTTCACTAGTGCCTCTCCGATAGTGCCCTTCACACAAGTAATGCCAAACACTACTGCTTTACGGTAGAATATTTGACACTACGGTGGTACCTACTTGTCTGGCCTCTTGCAACAAAAAAATTACCACCAGTGTGACAGATTGCACTGGTGGAATAATCCCAACAGCGGGCGATGGGGTCATTACGTCCCGACGCCGGAAAAGTATACAGGTGAAATTGTAAGTATCAAGCTATTTGTGTACAGGCTTTCTGTCTTTGATTAAATCCGAAATATCAAAATGTAGCAGCTGTCTGAAACTGGACAACTTGAGATTACGGCTGTCTAGAACCAAGTTAATCCTTAACTGATTTAATTTGAAACAAATTATGAGATTCTACACGAAGCATTTAGTCCGCTCCGATTAATTAAATTAATTATTATCATAAACTAAATGTGTCCGCGATTCCGCTCGCGTGGTATACGATTTTTTCTTTATTGCACGGAACCGTAATCCTGATTCTAAAATAAAAGCAGAAAGATCAAACAGACAGACAATTTTTTTTTTAATTGTAAATACCGTACCGTATTCATATGAATTTAGTGAAAAGCCGTTAATTTAGAATTACAAATATTATTTTTATTTGCCTAGATAAAGATAAGTTAAACTAATAACTTAAAGACGTAGCTACTGTTACCATTGTCATGGTATCCGAATTTATTATATTATATCATTATATATTTGACGACGTTGTGGCGCAGCGGTAACGAACCTGCCTCAAAGCGCCACCGGTCGCCGGTTTGATTCCCGCTATAATACCGCTGAATATCGAAAGAGAAGCATCGATGTTTTTTGGTAAAAGCCTGTTTGATAACTATTTAAGTAATATACGGTAAGAATAATAAGTAGTCATAAACATGATTTTACCGAAAATGACTATATTTATCGATAAATACGGAAATGTCAAGTTTCTGATGTGCTTTTTTATGCGGATTTTTTAATTAAATATCTTATATATATATATATATATATATATAAGATATTTATATATATATATTATATATATTCATATATATATATATTCACACTTACCTCATAGCTTTGTTTTTACATAAAAAATTACATTGTAAATTTTTATGTAAAAACAATAACGAAGCGAAATGGCTAGTAGCTAATGGTCCGGGCGCTGGTCTCGTTACTTATGTAATGGTATTTTCCAAATGTAATATGTCAGCAAAGTTGCAGCGAGTGGATTATTGAAGTTCACATTAGTTCAATTCAGTTCAGTTATAAAGCGTGTGGAAGTGAACAGAGAGAACAAAGCGAACAACTCGTATTTAGATTTCCGTGCTGCGGCTAAATCATTTTTAAGGAAATAATTTTCATGGAAAATTCTTTTGATTTTCTATTACCTCGAACTTTTCAGAATTTTAAATCCCATTCAAAAGTTAGAGCAGGGTGTAAAATTTTTATGAGTAGGAGCAAATATCTCAACTACCATTGCTTCAATCAAAAAATTCAAAATCAAAGCTCCTTATTATTTTGAAAGACCTCTCCAAAGCTAGGCTAACACGTTGCTGATATTTTTGATTTCAACTCTTATTTACACTCCTGGTTTTTTTTTAAATTTATTTATTATTTCACTACGAAATTGTGTAACAGTTCATAGAATACACCTATTAACTAAATTAGGTAAAGTAATGACGTACAGACGGACAGGTGGACATGACAGAATTATAAGGGTTCCGTTTTTGCTATTTCGCTTTGAAATATTTGCTAAAATATACTGAAAGTTGAAGTTTCATTCAAAATAAATATGTGATATTAAGTATAATCATAAATAATCATAAATCATAATAATTAAAGTATAATCATAAATAATCATAAATCATAATAATTAAAGTATAATCATAAATAATCATAAATCATAATAATTAAAGTATAATCATAAATCATAATAATTAAGTATATCAGGAACCATAGAATGAACAAACTTGATTCCTGTTACTATCATTACACTGTTTATTCCAGAGTTTCCTAACGTCTTTTATTTTGATTTTTTACGTTACAAAAATTTAAAGCGCAATTTCTTGTAGATATCTTTGACCAATTTCAATGCAAACGCAATTTCTTGTAAAATAATTAAATATGTCAGCGCTGTGTTAATCTAAAACTTGAGACTCGAACACTTCATCTTCTTTCGGACAACGATGTAAATGCTAAAATATAGTAAATGAAATATATTTTAATAGAATTAAAAGTTGATTATAAAACTTAAAAATTTAAAAGATGGCAGAGAACGAACTTAATGTATGAAAATCGTTAAAAGTTGGCAAGAACACACAGTGGTGTAGTGAATAATAAACGTGTGCCATAACGTTCGGTCGTCGTACCGAACTCGTTACATTGGTGATTTGTGGACCGGCCTCACCTCGCCAAGCCAGTACCCGGCCCGAGGCCTTGTGTCAATTAATGTTGGTATGATAAATAGGTTGGCGAGCGGCGCACGTCGCCGTCATTCACGATTATCGCTCATCAGCAAACACGCTGGAGGTATTATAAAGTATTTTCTACCAATCCATGAAGTATACTAAGAATTATAGATAAATATATATATCAGAATACACAAGATTAGAATCTGCATGGCGTCTGTCTGCCATGATAGTCGGCACAGGCGCTGCATCCAATAACTACCGTCAATTGTTGGTGGATCATGGTTTTTGTTCCTCGAATAAGAACGCGCCTGGATACTCCGGTTGTCAAAAGCCGACAGCTTTACTTCATATCACAGACTACAACCTCTTTCATCAAAAAAACTCGTACATGTATATCGTTCAAAGATTAAATAAAGTCTAGAGTACGAGATTTTACCTCGTACTCATCAAATTATTTCGTGCTAACAAACATTTAAAATGTTCGATTTCGTTTCGCAATGGAATGCTTCAGAATGCTTCGCTTATAACTACTAAAAACTACTTACAGTAAACTTAGCCTGGTGGAACATATTTAAATTTTTAATGTATAGAACGTTGTCCCGTTGCCGAGTATCTGGCAAAACTTATTATTTACATTTAAGCATTTTACTGACTAATACAGCTCTATTTAGAATATTATTTCTTAAATCGCTTCTTCTTCATCCTAGCATTATTCCCGGTATTTTATGTACCTAGGGTCTGCTTATTACTCTTATCCGGATTTGACAGGTTACTAGTTTTGCCATCTGACCTCCGCAACCCTAAGGGCGAACCAGTAACTCATTGTATAAGAGCAATTTATTATCAAGAGTTAACGATTATTATCCGATGATATTGATAATAACCGGGACCGACAGCTTAACGTGCTCTCCGAGGCACGGTGGGGAGACCCACACGGACAAACGCCCAGACCGGGACAGAAATTTTTAACAAACATCTGCCCGAGCGGGAATCGAACCCGCAACCGTCGAACCCACAACGCCACAACGGTGTCGCTGTGTTTTTCTTAAATCGCTTATAGATGTTAAATCGCTTAAAAAGAAATTTTGAGGTGATTGGTCGCCTTGTGATGAGCGGCGTATATATTTGCGATATAACATATCTTCAAACAAAACCACAAAATTAATATCTTGGTTTTTAATCGTGATACATGTAATATATAATGTAGATGTCGCTTCTAAGCTTTCGCTGTGTCTAGTCTTTTTTGTAATAAACGATACACACTCAACGGCCCCATTAGGATATTGATATCCTGTGTCTGGGTCTGGACACATACTGACAATGACAAACACACCCAGTCCGGAAAACATGCTTGTATGGTAAATACAAACATCTTTTCCGAGCGAGAATCGAACCCGTGACCTTTGGCGATTAAGGCAGGTTCGCTACCGTTGCGCCACAATGTCGTCAAAACTTATGGATCCATCCATCCATCTTAACGAAAACCACATTCAAAACGTGCCACTCATTATCATTATTCAGTTCTGTATTCTAGAACAAATGATCGGCTACACGCATGGTCTACAATCAAAGGGTACATACAGTAACTATGTCGGACACACAAGCTTTTAGTGTTGAAAGCGTCTTTGCCATGTGTGTATTTCTAGAAACCAATAATAACTATTCATTACCTTCAACCAATTTTAAAACATTTAATGTATGTTAAGTGTGTAGTGTTTTTTTATGTTATAAATTGGCAAACAATCATACGGCCCACCTGATGGTAAGTGGTGGCCGTAGCTTATGAGCGCTCGTAGCACCACTAGTAGGTGCCACTCACTCGTTACCAACCTCAACGTTACCCCTTGCCCAGTAATTTCAGTAGCTTACAGTGCTCTTCAAACCGGAACTCAGTAATGCCTAAGCTTTACTGTTTGGCGGTAGAATATTTTTAAAACTGCGGTGGCACCTACCTAGCCGGCCTTTTGCAACAAAAGATTTCCAGTGTCACTGATTGCACCGGTGGAGTAATCTCTGATGTGACAGAGGTTATCCCAACAGCGAGCGATGGGATCGCCACGTCCCGTTTATTTATTTATTTATAGTAACAAATTTGGTACAATTCCTAGTAATCAAACACTGCACCGTACAGTACGCGTCACCCCATTTCGTTGATGACGACGTTTCGTACGCGGAATAAAATACATTTAACAAAACGACTTCGGCAATTTAGCCGTTTTCGATGTCCTTGCTAGCGCGACCAAGTCGGGTCGTTATACTAGTATTGATTTTTTGAAATGACACGCGCCACCGGCCTCCGATGTTGTGTACGAATTATGTAAATAATTAACCTTTTAGTTCACCTACTTTTGGCTATTTATATAAGCTTTCCCTTGTCGTATTTTTTTTGCTATAAATAATACGACGCATTGAGAAATACTTATTTTATATATTTTTTTAATTAAATATAAGTACTTTATATATTATTTTCTTGCTTGAGTTAAAAAGTAACTTTGTGAATTGAATAGCTCTCATAAACATTTTGTGAAAATAAATAAAATAAAATAACTTACATAAATCTTAAATTGCCGAAAACTTGACAAATACATTAAAAAAAAATCATATAAAGCAAGTTGTTCAAATTCGCGTAGGTTGACATGGTATTGCTTACTTGCGTCCAATTATAAAAAGGTAGTGCTACAAGCAGTAGGTAGTAGCTACAATTTAGTTGTACAACTACAATGATTACGAGTACACGTGTGAAGAACTACATAATAAAATCTCAAAAGTTATAGAATGTCATAACATTTTCTTTCAATGTTGTATATTTATTTTTAAATATATTTATCATATAAAGCCAATATATTGAATGCCTGAATAATACCGATGTAACGATCGATCGGGGCTTTATTTGTCAATTTAAACAATCCATTCCGAGAGTGCGGGGCACATATTGCGAATAGCCAGACAGCCGAGAGCAAACTCGCCTTAATGATATAAACATTGACTTAAAATTAAATACTGAACATTGAATGTTATTTAACATATTCTGTTTATATCACTATATCGTCCTGTGACTATTTATCACTTTTTTTAGTATTGTAATAACTTATTATCTTAATATTAAATTGTGTTCCTAAAGGCGCATGTACAGACAAATAATTCTATACCTTTGTATGACCGGAAAAAAAGCATTTGTCAGAATAATTAGCGCTATGACTGTTTTAAAAATTCACAATGCTTTTTAAAGTCATTATGAATACTCCTTGCGCTACGAGTGAGTATGACAATATTATAAGAAATTTAGAACATATATTGTTTTGTTGTAATACGAGGGGGCGTTTTTATGTTCGCTGAATATAGTAATTTACGCTAGTGAAATTACTGGGCGAACGAGATTTAAGAACTAATATCTCGAGGTTGGCAACGCGTGAGTGGCACCTACTAATGGTGCTGCAAGCGCTCATAGGCTGCGGCAGCCACTTACCATCAGATGGGCCGTATGCTTGTTTGCCAACTTCTAACATAAAAAAATATATATAAGGAGGAAATAAAAGAACCAAACTATTTTTCTTTTTCAATATATTCACAAGTAAGACGTTTTTCAGATCTTTCAATTAATTTATTTATACCCTAATGTTCTAATATATAAAATTCTCGTGTCAAAATGTTCGTTCCTATACTCCTCCGAAACGGCTTGACCGATTCTTATGAATTTCGGGCCAGGACAACGTCTGCCGGGCCCGCTAGTAAAAATATATAAATACGTCGAAACTGCTTACTTCAGGTCATCATCGGTGGTAAAATTCGTTACGATCGTAATTACCATAATCATCCCCTTTCAATTCTCTCATTCCGCGAACCTAAAAACACGCTCTCGTATTTCTTATGTATTGGAATTTGTAGAACACGAAATAATTCACAAATTAATTACAATTATTTCAAACATTCCTTCTATATTTCGACAACTAAGCTAACTAATCCCGAAACATACGTACATAGTTATAGACTACAAGTAATCCTTTAAGTCCTCCTTCGTAACTTCGTCCGTAATAATAGTTGAGCCTACGAAACATAATCACCCCTTAGTCTATGAATCTATCTAACAATTACTCATTACTATTAATTATGTATTTTTTTCGATAACATTTTGTAATTTACCAATCATTATTTAGTTGTAAAAGTGTGATGGTAAATTAAATGTAAGGCGGATTTAGTCCATTATACGGGGATATCCCCATCTTCAATACCTTAACTATCAACAAAGTGATATTAATATATTCCAAATAATTCTTGAACCATTAGATTTATTTGGACTTGTTGAACACCAAATGAACATTTAGTTTGAAGAAGATAGGTCAACGCATTTGACTGATAATTTTTACTTTTATTTTCTTGTGAATTTTAGAGATTTTCTATCGTAATTGTACATCTGAATAGATCTTGTCCTCCTATTTACTCTCAGAAGTACGTCTTTATCATATGAATTATCAATGTGTAGCACTGCAGCTCGATTGCATTGCTGTAGAAATTGTTAGAGTAAGATGAGAAAAAGAAAACCTGTGCGTCAAAGAAGGAAATGTTTCGACGATATAAGATAGTGGACACGACTTAAATGCTCAGAAATAAAAAAAAAGCACAAAACCGTAAACATTTTCTCTGGCTGACCTCCGAGTCCGAAGATCGCACTATAGAATGATGAAGATAACTTGCGCGAGGACATACCATAAACTCTATTAAGTATTTATTTATTTTTACTTTATTGCACAAAGTGCACAAAAGGCGGGCTTAAAGCTAAAGGCATTTTCTACCACCCAACCTTGGACGTGGAAGAAAGAGTCTGGGTAGGCGTGCAAAAAAAATGTATAGACATATAGTAAGAAAAAAAAATTAAATAAAAATAACAATAATACATGAAATGTTAACGATAAATAAATACTAATATATATATATATATATACACCCAACCCTGGACGTGGAAGAAAGAGTCTGGGTAGGCGTGCAAAAAAAAATGTATAGACATATAGTAAGAAAAAAAAAATTAAATATAAATAACAATAATACATGAAATGTTAACGATAAATAAATACTAATATATATATATATATATATATATATATATATATATAATGGATAAATACTAATAATATGTATGTATACATATAAATAAATGGTGGAAATAAACATAAAATATATAACAATAAAATAACATAAAAATAAATATATTTATGAGAAGACTCTTGAAATATATAAGTCCTTGACTCGCCATTATTCGATTCGATGTCAGCGACAAGCCAGTACTTATCAGTAGCGCATAGTTTAAACACCTTCCATATGATATTAATCCCCTCATCGATTCTTCTTCTTCCCAACAGTATTGCCGGTATTTACACATACAGGTTACTAGTTTTTACTCAGAGCGATTGCCATCTCACCTCCGCAACCCAAAGGGTGAACTAGTAATATTGGATAAGAGCAAACCTATCAAGAACGATTATTATCAGATGTTATGATAACAACCGGGACCGACAGGTTAACGTGCTCATCGAGGCACGGTGAAGAGACTCACAACAAATGCCCAGACCGAAATAAATACATATTTATAACAAACTGTCGTCATCCGAGATAATCCGTCAGTCCACCGATTATTATCTGAACATAAGTTACGGCACTAATGATATAAACACACCTATTTCTATCAAAAGCGGGGTCTATTATAAATAAAGATAGCTCGAGTGAAGAGAAGTGATCTGAAGTGGTACTTGGTGTCATCGTCGTCCACTACACAAAAGACTCCACTGTTTGACCAACGCTACGTTACATTTCTACAAACATAGACAATATATATAAATGGACTTTCACAGGTGATGTTTTTAAAAGGTAAGCGAGCACTAAGAAGGGATTTTTCGGTCCGAAGGTGTGCACACTATTCATTAAAACTCTTGTATATGTACTTTTTCTTTATTTACTGGGTAACATGAACAGTCTTACAAGAACAAAAACTAATAATCAATTTCTAGTTTATCATTTATCATTTACATCGTGTTACATTTTTAATTGTGTCAATTCAGTGTCAATTTATTAAAAAGAAAACTCTAATATAAACTTATGACAATTAAAATATTAGTCTTACCAGAAGTATGAAACTGATGTATGAGAAACTAGAAGTATGAAACTTTGACTTTTTTGGCGAAGAAAGATTAAAGAAACGCGTGTTTTAATATTTTTTAAAACTACTCCTAAAGGGTGTCAATAAGACGAAACCGTTGGCAGATAGTATTTTATATGTGAAACTTTTATGTATTTTGATGTAAAGTATAGAAATATAATTTATAATTCTAATAGCTTTAAGTAAAGAGATGTAGTATGAAAAGCGCTTTCACAAAAGACGATCAGAAAACATAAATTTCTATTTAATGTATTTACATTAAACTAAGTAGTCTGTAACGCATAAAACTTGCTAAATATAAAAACACTAACCAGGTTACATTGTGACCTAAAAATTGAAACATCGTTTTACAAAAAATGCTTATTATATAAACATATTCGGTCTTAGTCACTGATAAAAATATTTTTGTAGTCGAAACGCTTTTCCGAAAGAACTTGTTGCGATGAATTTCGGTTACAGAATTACAATTCGACATCTGTCTAACAAATATTCTTATTATTATATATTATATCTTCTTCTTAGCATTTTTCTCGGTATTTTGCCTAAGGGTCTGATTTATACTGTTATCCGGATTTACCAGGTTACCAGTTTTTAGACAGAGCGATTGCGATATGATCTGCGCAACCCTAAGGGCGAACTAGTTAGTCATTGGATAATAGCACATTAAACCTATCAGATGTAGTGATAACTATCGGGACCGACAGAGGACACCTAGACCGAAACCGCCCCAACTATACCGAAAACAGCCGTGTTTGCAATATAAGATACTAAAGGACTAGTAAGTAATTTGCCAAAATGTATCGTATTGGCTAAAGGGTAAACTGATTTCGTAATTCAATTCATTGTCATTATCTCCCTGACATATGTTAAATATTAAATATCTCATGGATGGAGCAATACCATGTTGCCGCTCTTTTAAAGTTACTTCAAAGGAGATATTGTTGTCTAATTCTGTTGCTCGTAGCACTAATAGGAGTAAAAGAAATACATATATATATATATAGGCTTGGCAACTTATTTTTTTATTTCCTAAATGTCAATTGGTATATTTTATAGGTCAGGACTGTCAATTTTATAGGTGCATGTGTTAATTATATATGTAATTTGACATTACGCAGACATAAAATACGTAAAATATTGGCAAGCGGTTTTAGCTAATGTTCCTTCTATCTTCTTGCTCTTTCTAGGGTCTTGATAAATAAACCATATATGGACGCAAATAAGCAATACCATCTCAACCCACAAAATTGAAAAAACTGAGTTATACATGCAGAAGTGTTGGTAAATGGCTGAAGAACATGTTTTTTTAATATTTGTACGGTTTTAAGCTTTAAAACTTCTAAAAAAGCCATTTTTAATCATGCAATTTATGTATTATGTTAAACGTTTTGGGTTTTGGTGAAAATAAGTAAAATAACTTACATAAATCTGAAATTGCCAAAAACTTGACCAATACATTAAAAAAATCATATAAAGCAAGTTGTTAAAAAATTTTCAACGCGTTTTTCTCGAAATGACATTCGTGTGAGTTGACATGGTATTGCTTATTTGCGTCCATATACGAGTTATGACAAAGACTATAAGAATAATTCTACTAACATTGGATATGATGGCTAGTATAAAGCAAACGACGCGCTCGGAACGCAACGGACATAAAAATAATGTATCCCATTGGGCACGTGATGATCCCGTCATTAACCATCCAGCCAGCCACCTTGAATGTAGCGGATAATATAGTGATCTTACCTGTTGATCATATACAACCGCAGAAAATAATGAAGTTTTCTCTTTGATCTTAGTTTGATAATATATTTTAAGTTTCTTTACAGTACAGAACATATTCGTAGAAGTCTTAAAGAAATAAAGTAATAATTGCATATACACGTGACCTTGTCGCCGCAATTGTGACTTATCAGCCACAAGCGGTTCAAGCATGCTTTAGAATCGTTTATTCGCTTTTCATTGTTGTATAAGCTATTCAATATTCAAAGCAGTACAAACGCACATAGCAATGATATGTGAAAAAGATATCTATCTATCTAAGATAGATAAGTCGTGCTCTGTTTATAACTGTATGTTATCACATACATTATCATACATCATTGCTACCGCGCCCGCATGGGTAGGAGAAATCTTTAATATTTCAAGTACCTTATTATTGCAATGTCTGGAAACATATTAGTCTACAGCTCCATTGCAGCACGTTAATATGAAATAATATTTATAAAGCAGGTATTTAATTTAAAATCATTATAATATACATAGCAAAAAGAGGAATTTATTTATTGAAGATGGCAAAGGAACTGCGCTGGCCGACTAAAAATTCCGTTTTTGATAGCGAAGTATATTGCGTAATATACATATTTATGATCGACAAGGCAGCTGTGTCTATTACACGATATTAAATTTCAATTGGAGTTTGAAACTTTGATCAAAATCATTGTCGTTGAATGTGCATCCATCACATGACGGGTCAATTACTCCCTATTGATCATTGTGGTTTCTGTTTCACTATTTACCCAATTATTATACAGTGATAATGCAATATTGCAGCGAGAATTGTTACTGCAGATAAGATTAACTAATACAAAGAGTCTATAACACAATAGTATAAAAATTTTATGTAAATAAAACACTAAGGAATATTGCACTTTAAAAATAGTAAAGCCAATCTACATTCCATATTTCATGTTCATTTGCTATAAATAACATTTCCACAATGCTCATGGTCTCAAGCAACTTAATGAAATATGGTTTTCATTTCGTAACATGCAGTAAATGAGAGACGTCGTCGTCAACCGTCCATACGTCCACTGCTGGACATAGGTATCTCCTAAAAGATGTCATCGGAAGCGATCCTTCGTCTCTTGCATCCGGTACTTGCAGCGGCTCCCACCTACTCACTTTATGTTATCCGACCACCTAGTAAGAGGCCTGCTGACACCTTTGGGCTCCATCCATCGGTTCTTCGAGCCATGAACTTAACAGCTGATTTCACATTACCGTGATAAGAAATCTATCTCACGACAAAGTAAACACTTGAATCTGCCAAGCTCATTTATAGTCATATATCATAGCTCAAGTAGAGATGAATGCGAAACATAGGTAAACATAGGTAAAACGACGTTATTATAATGCTAACAGCATTATAATAACGTCACGTGTTTCAGTTTACTCGTGCTTGTCTACATCTGGATATAAATCCAGCTAAAGTTTAAATATTTTTACATCCCAAGGCAGACTATTTCAGGAGATTTATATAGAGCAATTTAAAATATAAATGATCGTTAAAGTACGTCCGCGTACATAAACTGAGGGAAGCAACCTCCAACAGCGGCCGCCCCTGGGGGACTGACAGATTGGCCTAAATCATTTAATCTCTTAGCATATTGCACAGATACAACATTTCCATACATGAAACAAGAGCTTTAATAAATTAAACTTTTTATTTACAAAATTAAAAAAAAAACTCAACAACACACTCAACGGGAATCAGAATAATAACATGGACAAACACACCCAGACCGGAAAACATGCCTGTATGGTCAATACAAACATCTGTTCCGAGCGGGAATCGAACCTGAGACCGATGGCGCTTTAGGCAGGTCCGCTACCGCTGTACCCTAATCGTAACTTTATCTAAAAAAACTGTCATACTGATAGTAAATGTACTTTGCCAATGACTTTATTTTAGTACCGAAGAGTTGTAAAACTGGTATTCTAAAGAAAAAAAAATAACCGTCCAGTGCGTTGTGCACCACGCACAGATGAAACTAAAGAGTTCCGCATATGAAGAATATTAAGGATTTTCGAAATAATAACGAATTAAAATCGACCGCAAAATAAGTTGGTACATTCATAGTAATTATTAAAAGTAATATGAAAAACAAAGTTATAGGAACAATTTATATATCTCTTAAATTTATAGACATATCTTCTTCAAACCAAATGTAGATGAAAGTTCATGTTCAGAATTTTAAATCCCATAGTTCAAAAGTTAGAGGGGGGAGGGGACAACAATTTTTACGACTTTAGGAGCTAATATCTCAACAACTACAGACTTAATGAAAAAAGTCAAATTCAAACTTCTTTATCATTTTAAAAGACCTATCCAAAGATACCACACACTGATTTTTCAACACTCAGTTA
The DNA here is from genome assembly GCA_023373885.1 of Hestina assimilis. Taxonomy (NCBI): domain Eukaryota; kingdom Metazoa; phylum Arthropoda; class Insecta; order Lepidoptera; family Nymphalidae; genus Hestina; species Hestina assimilis. Next base: position 13,193,545 of record CM041759.1, read on the forward strand.
AATGTATGGACTGCTACTCTTAATTCTTATATATTTTAAGATTTCATTACAAAATCGTTGTGCGGTTCATAGAATACTAGGTGTATTATATATAGATTGAGCCAATGGTCTTCGAGTAAAATGACTGTGACATACGGACGGACGGACAGACGGACATGACGAAACTATAAGGGTTCCGTTTTTGCCATTTGGCTACGGAACCCTAAAAACTGTGTTGTTGATTACCATCTCACTGTCAATCGTTTAAACTGAATTATTTTTTTACAAATACTGTTTTCTCTGTAAGTGAATTTTGTAAACAATTGTTTGAAAAAATAAATTCTTTAACACAAATTTATCCTGTCAATGTTATAGTAATTGCTTTTTTTTTCTCTTTATTAATTTAGGGACTTTTAACACTAATGTGAGAATGACAGTCCCATCGTTCTCACATTCACATAATGGTTCAACTTAATTAAATATAAATCACACTAACAACTATAACTAATCATCTTACTTAAATTTAAACTTGTAAAGCATTTTAGCTGCATCTGAAGAAGGTGCAGCTAAAATACTTTGAAGGAATCCAACATCTATGATATTAATATTAAATTTTTTAATCAATTCTTGTCTCTTCTCCCTATTCCGACGACATTCTATCAGAAAGTGATGAATATCTTCCACAACATCACAAATCTCACAGTTAGGTGAACTTGAAATCCTCATTAACATTCTAAACTTATTTAGGGGAACATGGCCGGAACGAAGTCTGAGAGCAATGACTATTTGTTGACGACTTAATTTTAAATTATAAAATCACGGGACATGAGGGGGTTCACACTGTATACTTTTAAACCATATTCCTTTGCTTCTAGATCTATCATCGAAATACTCTTTAAAATAGTAATTGTTATAGTAGTGTATTCACTTATTAATATATAGCAGTGTATCAATTATATTAACGTGTTAAATGAACAACATGATGCAAATAGACGCGGCGCCATCACCCCCGCAACGTCTGCTCGTATTAGTTCAGTCAAGAGACTGAACTTAATTACCGCACCTCTGCTTTGTTTTAAATCTTTTACATATTGTAATGTTTTCATAGGGCTTCAAAACCAGCGCTGTATACAAGCGAGCGAACCACACGTACATTTCGTACGAGCCTTGACGCGCTTATAAGCTGGTATACGCGCGTAATATAAAGTGCTATAAATATGTACTTTTTCGCCACCGTCGACCAGTTCTGGCGTGCTAGCCGGTAAAAACTCGTGCTGTTAGATTTTCGAAGCGCGAAATGCAGCTAGCATTTAAGAGCTTATGACAAAACCTCATATTATATAAATGCTAGTCTGAGACCGTAGTTCTTTAAAATTTGTATAAAATTACAGCTAACTTATTATGTCATTATAATACATATATAGATACGACACCATTACATATGTTGTGGGATATATGTTTATAAAACTTAAAATAAAAGAATAAAATGAAGTGGTTACTTCTAACAAAAGACGGACATTTAAAATGTTATTGTTCTTCTAGTGACCCACTCCCACAATTTATATTTGATAAACAACGATATAACTCTTACTATTAGTGTGTTTTTGAATTGTAATAATGTTTATATTGTAATTCTCAGCTCGCACTAGATAGTTTTAATAAATGTTTGTTCTAAATTAACCTCAATACTGAACTATATATGATGTCACAAAACCTTTCGCTCCCACCTCGTTACATCGAGTCACACCTCATTGTTATAACCCTTTTAGTCTCAACACATTTCATAATTTACGAACAACCGCTTCCATTCTAACTTTAAAATGTAATGACAATTTTAATCGGTATTTCATAGTACAATTACATACAGTTTTCTTTTTGTTTGTGTATTGCTGTTGGCCTCACTGGCCCTTTAATATTCGATATTTGAGTTGTAAACTTATACAATATAGCCTACTGGCAAAAGAGATATATAGCTAGACTTACAATGCGAAAATGAGTTAGTTTGTTTGTTCGTGACGCTTTTAAGCCTAAGCCGCTTAACTCATTACCGCAAATTTTGGTATAGATATAGATGACTGTAGAGACGGTTATAAGTTACTATTGGATGCGAAAACAAAAACTTGAAAGAATGAAATTGAGGACGAAGGTTTGTATGGAGTAACTAATTCATTTTCGTTAATCACGGGACAAAACCGCAGGCAAAAGCTAGTATTTTATAAATAAAACCTTTATTTTCGATTTGATTATTAATATTGTAATAGTGGTTATCTGATTGACTTGAAAATACGGTTTCTTCTTCTTCGTTGTAACACAAAAGAATTTCAGAGCTCCGCCCTAAGCTTTAACGTTGTTAATTTTACAGCGAACATGTTATTTAGAATGTAATATAAGTTGAATAGTTTTATAGACTGCGATATAGTTTTGTTATGATTTCATTACAAGGTTCAAGGGCGGCCAGAACGCACGAAATTTAATAAAACGCGGTCCTTCTATCCATTTGCTGTTTAGGTGTGTGTTGCTTAGTGACTGACTAGGAGTATACATACATTACACTGCAAATTCTCGTGTTTGGTAATTACTGCAGTATGATCGGCACAAAAACAAGGTTTGTGATATGGATCCAAGAACATATTATGTATTTTGTATTACAAGTCACCGTAGTATTTTATGTTAAAGTATAAACAAAGCCAAAAGCTCTCTAAATTTAAATTTCACTGGTGGAGGTTTTGTTGCCAGAGGTCGGCTAGGTAGGTACCACCACAGTGTCAAATATTCTACCGCAAAGCAGTGGTCTTTGGCATTACTGTGTTTCGGTCTGTAGGCTAGTGAAATTACAAAGGAGATTTAAGAACATTGAAGATTTAAGAGCTTCCTAATTTGAAGAATGTCATTTTAGTTTAGTTGTAATCTTTATCTATTCTGATTGTACGGCAGATTTTTGACGTCAGCTGCTAGTGCAGTTAACCATGTAGAGATCGAGAGCTGCAATGCACGTTGGCTACAGCCCAACACAGCGCGTATTTTATGACGTTCAACGACCCCTTACCATTACATCACCCCGCATGAAACGACAACATAGGATACAGGGCTCGGAACTCCAGTGTATATATTTGTTCTATTTATTATACTAGTATAGAATTATATTGTCGATGAACACAGTACAAAAAAGTCGCATTTTATCTTGGGTTATATGTTATACAAATATTAAACCTATACAAAAAAATCGTTGAACTAAGCCGAAATCTCGGCGTCAAAAACATTGTCTTGTAAATATTATTGCATAGCAGAATTGACATAAAAAGTTTATGATTTAACTAAAGAGCTGTTTTGACTTTATAATGTCTGTTTATTCGTCTGCTTCGGAAAATGTTATTTTTATGAAAAACAAGCCTCAACGAATGCCTGAAATCATATAAAAACTTCATAATTAAATTAAGCTTGTGTAATCAAAATCATTAATATTTATGTTGCAATAATATATTACTGAATTATTTGGTCACGAAAAAATATAACATGGAGCATTTCAAAATATCCAATTACTGCTTACCTCGGGCATACAAGCTTTATATAAACATTAATATCAAAGAGAATGTCGCGTTTTGTTAACGCGGCGAATTAATTTAAATGGTACATTGATACTCATTCGATTAATTAAGTCAGCGTGTTGTTATCTGACGGGAAGAGCTCAAAGCCGATGTTAATAACGCTTGATATACAAACCGGGCTAGATAGACCAAATAAACATTTGTATCCCAACCAATAGATTTCCATAATTATTATTGTATAACGATTTGATTTGAAAGTGAACGACCACGCATAGTAGACTGGTGGGTTTCGCAGATTGATTGGTGCTTCTGTTCTTTATACTTAGTAAATTATTTATTCATTAAATCGATCCCAAAAATAAGTTGGTATTTCAAAGTAATTTTTAAAAACAGTAGACAAAAAGTTCAACGGTAGAAAGGCTGAGTCTATTACCGACAGCACTAGTCTCTACCGACCGATTCTACCGGGGAAGTACTACCCTCTCTCAATAATCGGCATAAAGTAACAGACAAATATTTACTAAATTTCATATAGATAGAGTCTAGAAATTACACTGGAATTGAACACGAGAAGCATTTCGATGAGTAGTTCTTATAAAGTTTCTATTTGAGTTCAGAACATTCAGGTCAGGATATCCTACTTTCAATAAAATGTTACGTTCGTACCTATTTTTGTCTTTAGAGTCGAGTACGGTCAGTCACTTGTACAGTCTACAAACATCTTAATAATAAGGCCATATTAATCTTTTGGTACCAGATATATAGGCCTACTAACATTAATATATTGTGGTGTCTGTCTGTTTAGTTTGGGCTATAAATGCCATTTCCTGATAATGGGTTGTTTTACATTAAAGTGTAGTTTAGGCTTATTCATAATTTAGTCTGGTCCCTGTGAGCCACGATTGTGTAAGAGCGCGATTAAGAACAGCCGGGGCTGTCAAAGTTTTCTAATTTCCGCCCCCCTGCCCACTCCTTACACTTCGTATATCTTTAATCATTCACTTGAATTACTTACTTAGTTTTATTGTCTGATTTATTATCCGAAAATATCCTCTACTTATCATTTAAGTAGCATATTACATTACGCGAGAATGCGAAGGGCAACCTGCGTTAAAAAATATTCTTCGAGTTTCTAAGGCGCACAGAATAAATCATGGTCTATGACATAATTATATGAACTGGTCTTTACTTTCGTTAGAAATTTGATTTTTATAGATAATTCACCTCTTCCTCAAGAATATTGACATAATCTCCGCATTTACTATTTTATACTCCGTTTTAGATCGGAATAGGAAGCTTGAGAAAATGCTATCGGAGACCATAATGCAGAATGCACTGAGGCATTACATGGAATGTAGACGTGAAGCTTTTGAACTATGAATATATCTTTTATAACTTTCTTTAAAATATAGCACGGAGGTGTAATATGCGAGGCGTGTCGATATAATTTGGGTACATACCAGTATGCGTTAGCCGGTATGTGCAGGGAGCATGTTATATGTCGGGACTCGCGTTGAAAAATACCGATTTAGTTGCAAGCTTTTGAAATATTTCCCTTATTAAAACATTTTTATACTTTATGAACATTTAGGCCACAGATTCAAGAGTTTCATTCTAAACTTAAATGCCCGATTCAAGCCCGTTTCGCCTACAGGATGTAGGTCGTTTATTTCATAAAAATAAATTAAGGGCGAAAATATATTTTTATGACTAGTTATTAGAATATTAAAAAAATCGTATATTACTCCATATATTATAAGAAAATAATATGATTATCTTGAATAGAATAGAATTTTTTTTATTAACATGACATTAAAATATAAAAATGCTGATACAACATTTAACAAAAGTGTAAGCAAGTTGCCATATTAAATACGGTTTGAATCTCAAATCAATTGGTGTTCCCATAATTAGTCCCAGAACGCTAATCCTATCGAATGTGAATAGTTATTTACAAAATCAATGCACGAGTAAGAGACACTTTTTAAATACGAAATCGATATACATATAATGTGTATTGTAAAAATGTTAACAACTTTCACGAACTAAGGACAAGGGACGTACTACTAAAATTCTGTAACTATTGACAACAAAAGTTTGTAATTGTAAATTAGTAAAGGACAATCTAATATTATAAATGTGAAATTTTGGATGGATGTTTGTTACTCTTTCACGCAAAAACTACTGGACAGATTTGGATCAAATTTAGTACACACATAGCTTATTACCTGGATTAACTTATAGGATACTTTTTATCCTGAAAAAATGTTGGATTTCCGCGGAATCATCAAAGTTGAGTTCAGCGAGGAGATGCGTAAGATGACCTCAGACAACCGCTGGCTCCGGAAAGAGGTTGTGACCCTCTCGGAATTGAATGCCCACCGCCATTAGTTCTCGGAACTGACTAAGAACGCTGCGAGTGCGGCATCAGAGGTCAACGGGGGCTTAAAGAAGCTCAGAACCTCTTTCTTGGCGTCGATCGGGACACTGATCGACGCTAAGCTTGCCGGCATTGAGATCCGCCTCTTGTTGATCGAAATGAGTTGAAGATTCTAAAGAGAATTTTTCTTTGTCTAAAACAAGAATGCAGTCTACTGCTACTATGACTCATTGTCAAGCTTTTTATACACGCAATCGATGTCAATGAAAATAATGAATTTCACCTTCGCTTGGAATAAAGAATTCGTGTTATTATTAATGTTCTCGTCGGAAGCAAGTTCAATGCCAACCAATAACTCTTTGAATATTAAATGTACCTACAGTCTCACTCATTTAATACTTAATGCCCTTCCCCTTTTTCTTAGTACGTAATAAAAAATATATACATTAATCTGTTAACAGGACGGTCTTAACAGGATCATTTAATATGTAAACAACTTTAAAATATTTCCATGAAAAAGAAAATGATAAATTTTCGGTAACGTTCAAATCATTTGTTTGGACGAATTTGCAACGATGGCAACGTAAAAATCCCACCATTGGGAACGTTGGGTACGTTACTACGTGACCCATTTTATTTACAATTTTTTAGACCGTCCCGTAACCAGGCCGTAGACCGACAAGCAGATACGAGATCCCATTTCACATTCCTTACTTCGCTTCAATTTTATTATACCCCGAGACGGCGCAAGACCGATGCGACGAGATGCGTCTAACCCGACGCCTCTATGTTTCTTCTTTTGTTACATACATTCTTTTTACTACCACTGAAATTCATTTTCATAAAAACTTCAATTAAATTACCTGTACTCAATTAAAAGTTACGGAAAGCAAACGTTGACCATCACTGTTTCCATAGAGTCGGGTAGGTGAATAAACTGCAATAATAGGCCACCGGCGCGACTGCCTGGCGCCACCATTCGTAACATCGAACGTCAAATATGTCAGTTTAATGCTTTCCATAAGAAATCTAATCAAAAATGTATCCAATACTTACTTAATTTACTAGGCCAGCTACATTAAATTATCTATAGCATTAGTTTAGAACTCATTGTAGGTTACAAAACTAATTATTCTTTTATTTTGAACCTGCTACATCGTACACATCTACACGTAGACAACATTGTTGTAAAACAAATAAATATATTTTTCTTTTGTTTAGCCATTATCTTGTTCTTTGTAATGTATTACCGTTGACTATAAGATAAGCAATATTGACTGATATGTTCATATTTAGTACAGAGGAGCTGTGTATACAAAGAACATGCTATAATGGTATTCTCTGAATGAAATTCCTACGTTGTGATGCGAGGGCAAGAGTGACTTCGTGTTTGGTACCGCAGTGTTATGTAAGCGCCGCTCGATAGAGTCTGCTTCGGTACGACGCGCTGGCTACTGACTTACGACGTCTGGTAAGATCGCGCGGGACTACATAGAATCGCTCACCAGGAAATTGTTTCATCCCCCTCACTAATTTTAACGATGTCCCAAATACAAGATGAAGTTGGTATATTGGTACGAGTCAAATATCATATCGCTACCAGTTAATCTGAATCAAGTTTTTTTTAATATGGCTAAAACAATTTAAACTGATCTTAGAGACTCTCTAAGCTCTTCACTACGAGCATCTCTTTGGCCACTTAAAGATTTAAGCGCTTGATAGTTTCTACAGTATTCGAGTGCTCTGAAAACCCATTCACAGACTACATCCGGGTAATGGAAATAGGTACAAATATTTATTTATTGCAAATAATAATGTAAAGTAAAATATCATTAGCTAAGCCGATATACGATCAATCGTTAATTAGAAATAAATTAAAAAACATTTAAATGTACAGCAGTTACCACTATGTATGTATGTAGAGTGGCTGGTGGCGCAGTGTTACGCAACGCAGCACTGTACGCTTACAACGGCTACACTGTAACTCTACACTCGAACAGATGCCGATTGAATTTCAACTAGGAAATACTATTTCATAATCAGTAAAGTCTTAGAAGTATTCAAATATGTAAGAAATGGACGGAAGCTACTTGATACATATATATTTTCTCATCAAATAAGAACTAATATAATTGTAATGTTTTAGTATTTAGTTTAAGGAATAACTTAACAATTGGCAAACTTATTGGACCTATTTGGACGCAAATAAGCAATACCATGTCAACCCACACGAATGTCATTTCGAGAAAAACGCGTTTGAAAATTTTTAACAAGTTGCTTTATATGATTTTTTTTATGTTTTGGTCAAGCTATTGGCAATTTCAAGATTTATGTAAGTTATTTTACTTATTTTCACAAAAAAGAAGTATACAAACTGCATATTTTCTATATAATATAACCCAAAACATTTAAAATAATAAATAAATTGCATGATTAAAAAATGGCTTTTTTGAAGTTTTAAAGCTTAAAACCCTACAAATATTAAAGCGAAATGTTCTTCAGCCATTTACCAACACTTCTGCATATATAACTCGGTTTTTTCAATTTCGTGGGTTGACATGGTATTGCTTATTTGCGTCCATTTATGTGATTAAGTTGGCAGCATACGACCTATTTATGGTAAGCGGTTATCGTTGCCTATGAGCGCTTACCGCGTTCGTTTGTAGGAGTCATTCACGCATTGTCAACCTCGAGATATGGGTTGGTAAATCTCCTTTGCCCAGTAACTTTAACAGCTACAATTTCCTTTAAAATGAAGCAAAGTAATAAACCATACTACTGTTTAATCATACATACTAATGTAATCTAAACAAAGGTACTAATTGTTTTTATTGCCTCGCTAAATAGAACTCGAATATATAATAATAAACGCACACTCAACGCCCCCCCCTTAGAATAGTCATATTCTGAGTCGGGGGTCCGGAAACATACTCAACGAAGGACAAACACATCCAGACCGGAAAATGTGCCTGTATGGTCAATACAAACATTTAATCGGGAGCGGGAATCAGACCAGCGACTGGCGCTTAAGGCTGGTGTGCTACCGCTGCGTCCCAACGTCGTCTAATATAACTAAACCATGCCTGCATGCAACTAAAATGTGCTTGCATGGTCAATACGAACATATGCACTAAGCGGGAATCGAACTCGCGACCTGTGGCGTTTAAGGCAGGTTCGCTACCGCTGCGCCACAACGTCGTCAAACGTGAATATATTTCTGTATTAAAAATAAGTAATGAAGAACCATTTTTTACAGTTATGTGTATCCGACCATGGACGAACTGGCTAACCAGCTGAACTACGTGATGGTCCACTTCGGGATAAAGAGTTTTATCGGGTTCGGCGTAGGCTTCGGCGCCAACGTCCTCGCTAGATTCGCGCTCACCAATCCTGAGAAGGTATACATACATACTCATACATACATAAAGCTTGCTATTTTTAATTTGTGCAAAATATTTTGGCTTTTTTCATATTATTTTGTATTAAAATAGACGTTATGTATTTATGTACCTTTCGAATTTTTTCTTGTTGTAAATCTTTATTAATAATTTCCGTGAAACATTGGAAATTATATAAGTGGACGCAAATAAGCAATACCGTGTCAACCCACACGAATGTCATTTCGAGAAAAACGCGTTTGAATATTTTTAACAACTCGCTTTATATGATTTTTTTTATGTATTGGTCAAGTTTTTGGCAATTTCAGATTTATGTAAGTTTTTTACTTATTTTCAGAAGAAATAAGTATACAAACTGCATATTTCGTTTTTAATATAACCCAAAACGTTTAACATAATACATAAATTGCAAAAAAAAGGGTAATAATTCTGTTTCTCTGTTGGTTTGATTCTCGGATGAAAAATTAATGGTTAAGATTAAATTCAACGCGACGGCCGCAAGCTGGGTGCTGAGCTCTCTTGATTGCAAACCTAACCGCCGAGAGCCGAAAAATTGTCGTATCCACTTTAATAAACTCACCATAAAAACTCGATGGTTCCCATTGTGTAAGGGGTCTGGAAACACGCAAAAACACAGCTACACTAGATCGGAATACATGCCTGTTGTGCCCCGAGCGGGAATCGAATCAACTATCTGTGCCGCTTAAGGCAGGCACGCTACAACACAACGGAACAAAAGCTATCAAGACTTAGCACTTACACTTAGTACAGTAAGTTTATCGAGAAAAAAAAATAATGGCTGCCTAACACACTGAGTTGTATATCCGTTTGTATAAGACATTTTCTGTAAGTCGTCTCGACGGGCAAATACGAGAGTCCAAGTTAAAAAGTTTGTAACTCGGAATAAGGCCAAAAGCAGTACTCGCTTACATTTATATCCAACTTATATATGAAACTTTATTATGCACATGTTACTTCATAGGACAGAGAATCCTCCTAAAAGTATTCGCAAACACAAGTAAAAGTTTTCAATTTAGAAAATGTTTTAGTGTTAACCCGATAGTTCGACGGGTAACGCCATCTAGCGCATCTGCGGAGATACTAAGGTTTAAGTAGGTAAGGTTTAACATTTAGATTATATCTCAAACGTTAAGTACCTTTATATTATTTATCAATTACTAGCCAAAATTTATTGTGGAAATAAATGATTCAGCTTGACTTTTTCGATATTTTCAACACTTGCGGTGCAGCGGTAGCAACCATGCCTTAAACGCCACATGTCGCGGTTTTCGATTCCCGCTCAGATCGTAATATGTTTGTATTCATCATGCAAGCATATTTTCCGGTGTGGATGTATTTCTCCTTGTCATTGTGAATGTTTCCGGGCCCCCGACACAGGATATAACTATCCTTATGTGGGCCGTTGAGTGTGTAGTGTTTATTTTATTTATTTTATTATCGACTTAATTGAATAAATTTACATAAAATATTACGAAATACACCTAAAACCTTCCTAATTAATCAATCTATTGGTCTGAAATGAAATCCGGTCAAAAGTTTTTGAATCGCAAAGAGACGTGGCGGAGGGTTTTGTTTTATAATATGTACGTTGATATTGTATCAATAAATTGCAGTTGGTTGGTACATGAAATCCACTTTTATAGACTTGAGTGGAAGTGCCATCAAAATGTGGAGAGTTTATTCAACGAAGCTGTACACTTCACTTTAGTTACAAAATCTTGACCATATTTCTGTATATCGGACAAGAAAGGAGTGTCCTATTTGTGGATGCAGAAATATTAGAATTATTGTAGTATTGTTTCTTTTTATTATTCAAGAGTATGCAGTAGCATTAATCCCAATATAAACAATTTTTGAAATTGGCGTTTTAATGCTTAAATTACCCGTTATTAATATTTAACTGGTATAATTTTAGACCATTTCACTTACACTCCATATGGGTCGTTGTTCATATGTTTTATTTATGAAACGATAGTACGTATTTCGTAATATTTTAGTCATGCTATGCAATGCTACTCTCTCATTTTTAATTTTCCGTAGCTAAATGTCAAAAAAGGAACCCTTATAGTTTCGTCATGTCCGTCTGTCCGTCCGTCCGTCTGTCTGAAGTCAGTAGTTGTTGAGTTATTAGCTCCTAAAGTCATAAAAATTGTGGTCTACAAATTTTAGAGATATAAAAGCTGTTCCCATATCTTTATTTTTCATATTACTTTTAATAATTTCTATGATATCACCAACTTATCTTTGCGGTCGACTTAATTTCGTTATTATTTTTAAAGCCCTTAAGATTCTTCATAACCAAGCTGCGGAACCTTTTAATTTCAACTGTGCGTGGTCCACAATACACTTGACTGGTAATTATTTATTATATTGTGCGCCGTAAAGAACATTCGTATATTACTAAAAACTGTTAACATAAATCATTATACGAAAATTCCTTTTAGGCTCAATTTTGAAATCTATAATTATATACATATTTAAAATGTAATTATACGTATTGATTTGCAATAATTATATTACAAACTAGGCCCGACAGACGTTGTCCTGCCACGAAAATGAAAAAAAGTGAGACCCGATAGCAGCGCCCTCTACTGGGTCCAATTGTTGATCTAAACCATTCTCACACGTACATTAGATAAAGTAAACCAGATTACGTATTTCATGAAACTTGGAATCAGATAATCGAAAAATTCAAAAGAGCGTTAAGTCGCTTACAAGAATACGCAAACAAAAATGTAACGTTAAGTTAATTGCAGTACCATCCGGAACTGGCAACCAAAATGTTATGAAAAGTTTTCGGATAATTATAAAATATAATTAGATTCCGTACCTGTCGCCCGCGGCCGTCCTCCCGCGGCACTTACGTAACAAACCTTCACGTGCCATGCCTTGTTAACTTGATGGGAGGCGGGCGTTGTGTGGAGTAACCCGTAGCCAGGACAAACGTGCACCTTTGTTTGTTTAACACTTTTTGATTGATTAATGAAATATTGTTACGGAGAAACTTATCACCGGGTCATAAGGTTCAAATTCGCTTGCTACTCTTTCTTTATTTCCTTAACGTCGCGTGGGTTCTAGAAAGATGTATTCTCGAAACATGTAGTATAGGTTTCCGCGGACGGAACTTTCTCGAACCCGTGTTCCGCGTTATATAAGCGGCCCATCGCATCGACTGATTCATTCAGTTCTGAGCAACGAGCGAAGAAACTATAAGTGATACCAGTGAACAAGTGCAATAATTAGTGACCTCGGCTATTCTTTTGAACTGTGATTGACCTGTGATTTTTGAAATTCTGTTGTGTGTGTCTAGATCTCAATAAAGTCTTATTTAGAGCCATCAGGTGTTTGTTTCCAAATTCGCGAACCCCAGCCCGTAACAATATTATGCTGGTAAACACCAAAAACTATAGAGTTCTAAAAAAATAAATAGTTTGTAGTAGTAGTTCCTAATTTTGCTTTCTAGTTATCTCAGGCTTAATCTATAGGACGCATAGGATTGATAGCCTATTTACAACTTTTACTTTCATCATATATCTTTGTTTAAAGTTTTATACGAATAAGAAATAAAAATGATGCACATCAAATTCAATAATTATTATTCAATTAACTCCATTTCTTTTAAGACAAATTTTATAGACCTCACGAGACAGAACCATACAAAAATACCTATTCTTGATAATATATTTTTTTATTTCATTAATCTTATCTTATCGTCTATTACTTTGTTCAAACTTTTGTTGTTCTTACAAGTCTACAACGTACTAATTACAAATAAAAGAAATACGGTTCGGGAATAACAGCTTGAATTATCTTACTTAAAAGGTGATGTACTCAAAGTGTTTATAATCACCTACAAAGAATAAGTCACTTCTTATATATACACATACATAGTTCGCTATTACAGTGTCGCCATCACAAGTCACAAGCAAATACCGAGCTGTAATAACACTGAAAAAGGTGCTAACCATTGTAGGTTGACGGGAATGGACGATCGAAAATATAACGCCCAAAATCGGAAGAATATCAAAACGGTTTTTGTCAATGACCCTTGGGATAAGTTAATTTGTGTGTTTAATGTAATAACCAATCAGTAATCTTTAAAATATTCCTCTGAGCATAACTGGGCCGACTCGACCGAGAAAGCACTCTCACAGAAAATCGGTGTAAAGTATCAGGACTGTTGCGTGTCGTGGAGTCAGTGAGAGTCCTAGAGGCCCAATCTTCCAACCCTTTTTTCTTCCCACCACCTTCCTATTATCCACCTCCTCCATCTCCATCCCTTGGGTTGGTAGAATGCCTGTGATACTTGAAAAAATCCCAAAAAAAAATTCACAGGATAAACATTTTAATTGTCATTTACGCTATTCTTCCTGTAAAGGGTCGATATATAATAAATAGATGGCACTGTGAAAGCTAAAATTCTCAGTGCAGTAACAGTATTTTATGTTCCAGGTGGACGCTCTCGCCCTGATCAATTGCTCGTCCACGCAGGCGGGATGGATTGAGTGGGCCTCGCACAAGATGAACTCGCGAGCTCTACGCTCTCGCGGGATGACTCCCGCCGTCATCGACTACCTCATGTGGTATCACTTCGGAAGGGTGAGCATCACAGCCTCTTGACAGTTTAAAATTACACGAATTGAGTATTACATTTGTAACTGCAGTCGGCCGGTCCTATTCTCGTTTTTAATCTCGTTGTACAGCAATTAATTATTGTTGAATGGTGTCCTGTGATCTAAAAGAGCTGGTGTGATTACTATAATTGATTAATTTAACTCGCATTTGCGAATTTCATAGGCTATATTATGTTAATAGTAAATGTGATTTTTTGGTGTTGCGTCATCCATTATTTTATTTTATAAACATATATTGTAATCACTCATTAATCATAACCTAATCGTTGATAGTTAACCTTATATTAAATATGTTTCTATACAGGAGTGGTAGACGTACATATTCTTTGCACGCGTACCAGTTTTCAGATTCTCGTAGCATATACTAACTTTTAACATATGGTCGGCATACATAAAAATGTTTTTTTTTTGTATCTTAGAATACGTTACAACAATTAATTTATCAATACAGAAAGTTATGAAGGTTATGATTTTGTCAAATAATGTCTATGTTATTATGTGTACCAGCTTTTTTAAAATAGAATCTAACACCCCTGGTTGTATATGTAACGTGACGGGTTGTCGGTGGTGTGCGCAGTGCCCGGAGGAGCGCAACCCGGACTTGGCGTCGATGTACCGCGCGTACTTCCGTCGGCACGTGTCCCCCGGTAACCTCGCGCTGCTCGTGGAGAGCTACGCGCGGCGCGGCGACCTCGGCATCGCGCGCGACTCCGCGTCCATCCGCGCACCGGTGCTCAACCTCACCGCCGCGCTCTCGCCGCACGTCGACCAGACGGTCAGCTTCAACGCGCGCCTACACCCGGCAAACTCCACCTGGATGAAGGTAACTGAACCACACGCACAGTACCAGTGGCTTAGCAGGCTTGAGCCTAGGGCGGTAGATTTGGGGATCAATATTTTTTTTTACTACCCCATAGAAATAAAAGAAGATTTCTACATTACGGTTGTCTGATGTTTTACAGAAAGCAACAAATTTGTCGATGTCTTTCCCCTTGTCGTCATTGTACATTTCGAGTAGCGTTAGCTACTCTTTCTACTTGTAACGTTTTGAAACTTCGGGGGTCCGGAAACATACACAAACACGAGGACAAATACACCCAGACCGGAAAAAATGCCTGTATGTCAAACATCTGCTCCGAGCGGGAATGTGTGGTGTTTAATATGTATCGATATCAAAGTAGTAGCGTGTCAGGATTCTGCTAAGCACAAACTTCGAGAACGCTTACTAGGACAGCTTGTGCTATTTAGTGTTCAGAATCTATCGTGTTACCACACAGCCTCAGCCAGTTTAACTAGAGATTAGAAGTTTAGCGTAAGCATTCATCGAACACCTTGCAATTATAAAATTTGGATACTCTAGTATAGAGAATGTATGTTCACAACGAAATGGATTATAAAAAACAATTTGTATCATAAATTCCAGATATCCGACTCCGCCATGGTGCTGGAGGAGCAGCCCGGGAAGATTTCGGAAGCCTTCCGTCTCTTTCTGCAAGGAGAGGGCTACGGTGAGTAAAGCGAGAGAGAGAGAGAGACTGGCTGTATTATTATATAACTGATATAAAATCTCACTTTGTGGTCAGATATTTCACTGCTTTCAAAAATTTGTAAAAGACAAAAATAAAACAAAACTTTAAAAAAAACTTACGGGAATATACCGTATGACGGACCGATTTTCAATTATTTTTATTAAGCCTAACATAATAACCTAAATATTTTAATATTCTCTACGAATCCCGTGTTTGTAATATACTATTTGATGCACGCGACGACGCTTACAATTGGAACAATTTTTATTATAAGCCGATTGGTCTGAAAGGCTCCTTCCTTCCAACCTTTATGTTTGAGCCCCGGATTTGCCTCGGCTGGTACGTACTAGCGGATGTTTAAAGTATGTATGTAATTGTAGTAGTTTGTACAGTATTTACAGTATTTTTTCAAGTGTATGAATTATTATTTTTGTTAGTTTACCTCGAATAACTCAACCTGCGTCCGTACGGTGCTAGAGATGTTTGATTAATATCCAAACAAAACACTGGAGTTAGTTACAGTTTGATTTCGTCTCATTTTAAATTTCCCATGTGTAGAATATTAATTTATTATTTTGATATAGAATAAAAATATTAAGTTTCTCGTTTTCTCTTTTAATTTAGAAATGACTACTAATACTAGAGCCATGCTTCTTCCAGCACAAATCGCGTGAGAGCACCCGAGGCCCAATCTCCCACCCTCCAAATTCCCTTCCTTTTTTCCCTTGTCTTCTTGTTTCATGGGTTGACAACCTGCTTGTAATACTTCAAGTACCGCAAGCGTTCATAGGTTGCGATGACTGCTTACCATCAGGCGGATCGTATCTGCTTGTTTGCCAACCGTCATAAACAAAAATCTTTTTGTTACTTATTTGTTATGATTACGACTATAGAAACACAAAATCTATATAAATTCAATTTTGTTTATCTATTACGGTCCGTGAGATGCAGCTCGCTGACAGACGTACGGACTTGAAGCCTCTTTTTTTTTAATTTTGTAACAATCGTCTTATTATTAAACTATTACACAGTATGGTATACTATACCGACTGTTTCTCTTTCACTCTTGTGATGAGCTTTTCAAGCGTGAAAGAGATAACAATAATCCACGTTTACTAATGAGGCGATACTAGACGTATATGAACTATTTTATATTAAACGCTTTTTATATCATTGCCGTAATATTAGCTATGTACTACTACTTTATACCGCACTATCAAATCTTTGGGGAGGTGAGGGTAACATGAATAGGGTGTCCATTATCCATAACTAATAAATAATTAATTGGGGAAATTCGTAACCAATTATAAAAATATCGATACTTTTTATAACTTCTTATATTTAATTAAACTTTTGAGGACAGTAGTCGCTATCGGTCCCTCCTCGTGTACATTCATTTGATATGTAAATATTGGTAAATTTGATCTACCCGCTTCGAACCACCCTCGCCACTGCCTTGTAATGTGTATTAATTATAAGTTTCAAAACTATTGCTATACTTGTGTACAGAGCTTACAATTTAAAGATTACTATGTATGTGTTGGAGGTAAAAACCGTTACTATGTTTTTTACTAGTTACTTGGTATTAATAGGACCTCGAATACAGACTGGGTAACGATCACCAATCAATGAACATCACAGATATTATCACCATACTTATCATATTTTTGAGAAAGTCTTATAGTGTAAACGAAGCTAACTTAACAAGTCAAACAAATTTATCGCTCTAGTTCATGTTTGTCACAAATAACATAATATGTAGACTTTCTTAGTTTTAGAAAATATTAGGGTTCAGACCAGCCCGTGTATGAGCTTTTACCATACACGCAATTTGTACGAGTGTTGAACTACTTATATGTTCGTATTCGCCCGTAATTATTGTTGAATAATATGCTAGCGCCACTCGCCACCACCGGTTTGAGCTTACACGTCGGTATAAGCACGTGTTCGCGTGTTCGGCTTTTTCAGTCGTGCGTATGCGCGTAAATTTGTCAAGAAAATCATGTATTTAATTGGAGCGTTTTATAGTTCATTAAATGTAACTTGAACCAAAATGGCCGCTTCTGCGCAGGTAAAATAATGGACAAAAATGTTAGACAGAAATATTGGTTTTGTCTTATTTAAATCGATTCTTTATAAAGTGGGAAAACGGAATTAAGTATATAATATAGTTATTATTTCTTCTAAATTCAATTAGTTATTTATTTATTATCGTTATTAATTAAATAAATAGAATAAAACAAATAAACAGAATAGAAAAAAGGTACCTATATATAAAAAAAATTTAATGTACATTATTAATAGTGAGACAGACTTCTTCTATCTATTATCTTCCGCAGTATTATTCAGAGAATTAGGTATATTATTTTCTTTTAAAAAATAACTAGTAACGTCAAATACCATGCTTCTCTCCCGTCTCCTTAAAGTAGATTGTGGTCGAGGCAATGTCTTGAAATAAATGTTCACACACTTGAAACTAATAATTGATATTTTAATTTAATTTTTAATAATTTATTTTTAAGGAACTGAAACAACCGTCAGCGAGTGTATTAAACACGGCCCCGTTCATACCGCATACGGTTGAGACCCAAAAACGTGTTACTGCGCAGGGTTCAAGTTATATTTAACAGACTATACATTTTGAAACAACAGGAAAGTTAAAATATACATAAGTTAATGAACTTTATTTAAAAATTACAGCAAATTTAGTGAAAATTGCCAGCAGAGAAAAAAATTAGTTCCGTTTCATGACTTTCTTGACAAACTGTATGCAGAAACGACCATATACGGTCGAAAAAAACGATAGTTTAAAACCACTTATTCACGCAAAAATTCGGATGACGTCACATGATAGAGACGACTGTACCCAATAAGCTGTACAGACAGACTTTAGTAACGCTAATATTACAATATAAGACTTTCTCGACGTATGATGACGTGTCGCTGTCTGTTCCCGCCGGTAGCGGTGTTGGCACTGCACAAAATAAGTACGACCCCGAGTAGGCCCGCCTCCGTCGCCTCTAACTCCAACTAGACGATATTTTGTTCTGAGCCTTTGTAGACGAATGTAAGTCTTTTGTTTTTTTATTTTATTTATTTTTTTCTTGGATGTGTTTTCCTTCTCTTTGACCTTACAAATAAAAAAGTTTGTGGAAACATTTTTTCCTCTTTTTATTTATAATCTATGGTAGCTTTAGTGTAATTTTAAGTGTAATTTACTAATTTAAAAATATACATGAATCATAATTATATACTATATAGTTTACTATTTTTCTAAAGGCGAAGCACATCCAAGAATATATTTTATCTTAAGGCTGAGCATTAATTAAGATAAATAAGTTTTTTATTTTGAATACAATTAATTAGATTTCTATTCAAGTCTTGTTTATTCCACTCTATGAAGTTGCATCAGTTGTTAATTTTGCCGATGCTTAGTCTTGACTTGTTCTCTAATCTACAAATCATGTCACACGATTTTTATTTTTGATATTTTTTTTCGAAATGTGTATTGCTGTTGGCCCTACTGGTCTTGACAGCGTCACCGAGCGAGAGGGCATTTCTAACGAGGGCTTATTTTTTACCGCTCTGACACTTTGATATTATAAAAACACTCAAGGAAGTGCAATAAATATCTCTCCCTAAAGATATCTGTATGATCAGTACGGGTTGTTACAAATCAGAGCTGGATTATCCAGTCGGCGGAGAACTCCAGTGTCATTTAAATTCGAAGAATAGCGTATATAACAAACTTTCAATGACAATATTAATTTTTTATATTGCATTATCAATTTTCAATACATTTCGGAACTTATATACGATCTTATGAATAATGACGTAATATAGTAAAACCAGCGTAATAAAAAAAAATCACGTTACCGTAGAAAAAATACTTCGGGATTTAAAAAAATAGTAAAGGGGCCCGAAAACTGTATCGCCTAGGGGTCCTGGTTATAGCTAATTCTGCTACAACAACCTCCCATCGCCTTATTGGCTTTCCTCTCAAACCGTGTGACATAATTTATAGATGGCCCCTTCCTAGAAGTAATCATGCTTGCTATTTCGCGATTATAATTTTGTATAATATTATTACTTTATTTACGCTATTACTTTATTATATTTTCAAATCATAAATAGTACAAAAAAACTTGAGAAATTATTCAAACTTAAAACGTAGTTTAATATGTGGTGTCGTTTGAATTTTAATATACAATGATTTTGAATGATGATCTTTATAAAGTTTGAATTGACAATATGTTTCTGTAATAATCGTCTCACGTCAGAAATATTTCCTTTTAATATAAATCTATCTGTAAACTGTGAGGTGTTGTAACGCGTGTGTTGTCCGGCAGTGGCGCCGCTGTCGCCGACGAAGATCGTCGCGTTCCGGCGGCTGTCGGACGCGGGCCGCCGCCGCGCCTGCCGCCACTCGTCCGTCATCCGCATCACCGAGAACCCCATCTCCGAGGCGGTCGTCTGCTAAGCTGACACACACAACATAAAAAACCTGCACCACCACCCCACACACACACACACACACAACCCGGCTCGCGCGCGCGTCGCACTTTCCCATTTTCAACTCGAGTTTTCTTCTTACATTCATATAGGAATATTTTTTTCGATATCTCAACAAATCATATCTATTTTCCGTCAATTATTTTTTTGATCTATGTATACCTACTTAGAGAGTTAATTTTAAACTTACAGTATTTTGAATGAGGTCTATATGACTTCGACTCGCTTACGCTGTGAGTAGTATTACGTTTAGGCTTTAACTATTTATTTATAGTATTAATTTAGTAAGGTAGGTATCTCGCATTCCCCTTTCCGATAACGTAAACAGGTCCGCGGTTAGATCGGCTGGAAGACGTGGCGTCCACTATTGGATATAAGTAATTGTAAGTGTACATATCTGAGAGGGAGAACAACTTAGGTTACGATGTCGCATGTATGCGAGCGAGCGGCGGGCCAGCTTATATGTATATCATTATGATACCTTTAAGAAGTTCACACTATAAGCTATAATTCCCACTGACGAGTGTCCGACACCCACACCGCGACACTAGACTAGCGACAGTAGCGACACTGGCGACACTAGCGCCACCACCTTAGGATAGGTCGGTAAGACGAGGGCTGCGAGACGTTCACACGTCGCCGGGTGCTATGCTAAGACCAAGACAGATTTTTGACTATTATTCGAAAATTTTCTATTTCGCTGAGTTTATCCTAAACAGCTATTGTTTACTTCAAGGCCTGCGCAACGTCTCCGAAACGAGAAGATTTTTTATACTGTATTTTTTTTTGTTAATTTTATCGATCAGTATCTATTTTACAACGACAAGAGGGGTAATCGTTTATGTTTGTATTTCGGGCACTTATGTATCAGTACACTCGCTTGGGTCGAAGATGAGTGCGAGTCAGCAGTATTTCTCTCGTAGCCGTTCCGTAGATAGTCTGAGTAGTTATTACGGTCGACCGGCGCGAAAACTTGCCCGTCTGACGGGACGAGACCGCCGTGGCGCGTCACACGTACGACTTTTCGGGCCAACTCTTTAAAGCTTCGTAGAAGTACAATATACTAGTTATATAATATACATTGATTTTTAGAATCTCAATTTCTTAAGCTAATTGTTTTGTTTTTTTTTTTATATTTTATGTTAACTTGTGTGAATTTATTATGAATATAATAAAATGTGATTTTATAATAATTTTCGTTTTATTACCTTATTCTCCATAATATAAGAATAATAACCAACCAATGATCGTATAGTGAAAAAGAAATTACAATATTGACCTGAATTGAATATTTAATTTTTGAAATCTGGTTGAAATTATAGCCAAACTTGACATTTAAAGAATAATAATAATAATAACTTTATTGGTAAAAAAATTTCGATGTGAATCGCTGGTGACTATGGTAGGTGTTTCGAGAAAACCTGTATAACAGCCACCAGCTTTCCATGTCTATATTAAAACATATTAAATTTTAAATTAAAAAAAGATAAATGACATAATTAAGTTACGAGTAAGCTTATTTTCATTAGATAGATTTTGATGAATTTGTCAATATAATTGACGAAACAGATTTGCAACAACAACTTTGTCCAACTAATAAAATTATAGCTATTTTTAATTTCTTTTTATAAGCAATATAAAATACAAAGAAAATATACATTCGCTGGAGGTCTATATAATATTGAAATAATACACGAATTTTATGCAATGATCGACGGATATATTAAGTAGTCTTAACATCACATACACTAATATACAAAATCTTGGTTATCAATACATTTATAATATAGAGCCTTTTCAGAAAGAACATCGTAACCCCCAAAATCTCAATATTGTTAAATTTAATAGTAATAAGTTAAAAATAATAATCAATCTGTAGTTACGTAAATATATATCATAAATACTTTATTAGTAAACATACAACCTTCTCCTGTAAAAAAGGTTAATTGTCGGTTACGACGATCTTTCTGAAAGGGCTTGATAGTCGATATATTATATTTCTTAAATATCAATTCACTAAACATCGAAATACTTATCACGTAAGCCTAGAAAGAAATACACGCTTTGTCTAGCGTTAGACATCAATTAGAAAAATCAGCAAAAAAATATATAAGTCGTTCTATAAGTAACGTTTAGATACTTTGTCGTGAACAAAGATATTATAGAACGATTTAGGAGTTATTTCTCTTACGATAATATGTATCTTTTTAAAAAACATTCAAAGGAATATTTATGGTTTCCAAATTTTAAATCGTTCATTTTATTCTGTATTGTACTCAATTTGTAATTAAGTTATTTTACTATTTAATAATTTCATTAAAAGAAAATTAAAGAGTTACTTATAAAAGAATTTAGTGTAACTAAAATATAATAATTATTAACTATAAAATGGAAAATATCGTGATGCTGGTTGATAATTCGGAAAAAACTCTTAAAAAAACAATCAATAAATAATAAATTTTGGAGAATATTTAATTACGTTAGAACGTAACATGACATAAATGACATTTGGTCACAGTAATGAAGAACGTTGTCAATGGTGGCGATATATTATATATAATCACTAACTTATATTTAAGAATGATTACTTAAATTACGATGTATACAATCAAATTATAGTAGCAGAAAATCAAAGTAACATATCATAGTTTACGATTATAACATTATATTTAACAAGACATTCGCGTTACGAAGTCTAATCAACAACAATTAGTTGTTCCTTAATATCATACACGGCAGAAATATGCGTATTCTACAAAAAGCTGGACATGAAGCCATTTATCATATGATTACTAATAATAGTAATTATCAATCCATTATTAACATGAAGTAATATAATCTGCAATAAACATAGACAAATTAGAATAAACCGAGGGAGTGGGCGTGATTTGAGTTGAGACGTTGAAAAGAGAACTATATACAACACTCTTCGCTTCTCTTTTTAGTCGCGACGAAGTACTTCGCGCTCGGCGAGTGAAGAGCATGCGCTTTGGGTTCATTCTCTTTTTATCGAATCGTAACGTCCACCTACACGACAATCCCATTACTAGCTAACTTTTGGTCTATATTTATATGTCTATGGTAAAATGGTTTATTTTATAAAGTTTCTTATCGTAAACACATTTGCACAAATTGTTATTAAACAGTGCTGAATATTTTCTACTGCCTATATTTATAATACAATATACCTTCATCATAATTAACAATAGAAAAGTTGATAGCGATATAAACAAATCGAATAAAAATAAATATAATATGACATCTCTTGATGAGTTTCATGGGAATGTATGAACAAACTGCTCAGTGAAATGGTATTATAAATTTATTTTGTTTTATAAATATTAACATAAAGAAAGATGAACTATTATTGCAAACTTTGCTGCATATGGTAGTTTTAGGATTGTTGAGTAAAAATGTGTGTAAACAATTGTATTGTAGACAGTTTTTTCGCAAGTGTATACGAAGTTTGTCAAGCTTGCAAAATGCCCTAGCGCAGTTAGCGTGTGACTAACTTCGTGTTGAATTTACGAAGGAGCACGACAATGTTCACAGTATATACATATATATAGTAAGTACATAATTACAATATTATAACATGTTGACAATAAATTTGTCGAATCAAATCAATAGTTCATTTATATAGGAATACCAATTTACATTGCACATGAAAATGTTTATAAAATGTTGTATAAAAGTGTACCGTATGTAGATATTTACAATTATTTGATGTTATAGTCTTATAGTTCTATCTCGGTGAGTGAGATATGCTTGTAGTTGTGATGTGTATTGACACGCCCTATTTTTTTTTGATACGAAACATAACTAAGAGCTACACCCACACTAAGGCCAGCCCACCTTCGTGAGAGTCAACACCTGTAATGTTTTATGCCTCAAATCTTCTGAATTAAATTTATACAAATTGTATGAAATCAATGCGAAAATAGTAACACAGGACAACGACACAAAGATTTCTTTATCATTAAGTCAGTATACGGAGTTGGTATTGTAATGCCTGAATTACATTTATCAGCATCGACCGGAATTTAACTGGATGGTTTTGGACACACTTATGCGTATGCGTACGCATTCTCCAGCACACTTTAACTGCTTAGTAGTACTGTAATGTGTTATATAGTTACACTTATAAGCGTTTAAAACAGAAAATGTAATACCGGCCTAAACTTCTTAGCAATAAAATTAAGAAAAAAATTAAAAATTTACCCAATCATTATAGGTAACATTAGTTTCGGACAGATTGCCATATCGATACAATACATACTGTAAACAACGTATTATGTGTGATATTATTTTAACGAAAAAAAAACAAGTGAGACGACTACAATGGATGACACTTGAGGTTATAATAATTATGAGTGTACCAATGACTGTGTGTATATGTGTGTGTGTGTGTGTGTGTGTGTGTAGGTGTGTGTGTGTGTGTGTGTGTGTGTGTGTAGGTGTGTGTGTGTGTGTGTGTGTGTGTGTGTGTGTGTGTGTGTGTAGGTGTGTGTGTGTGTGGGTGTGTGTGCGCGTGCCGCGCTCAGTGATTGAAGATAAGGATTATAATAATGGATATCACTATGATGAGGATGAGCGTCAGGTAAACCTTCTTCTTCCTCAGCTTGTTCTGAAATATTAATTATATCTAGTATTAACATTTATTACTTTTTAAATCTATTTTTTTTATATATTATTAATACTCCTATTGCGCCTCAAAATAAACTACGCTAGCGTAGATCAGGGGATCAGGATCGAACCCGCAATATCCGCACTAACGGAGTCGGCCCTTCTACCGTTGAACGTCTATATGGCCTTCCCATCCTAGCCGTCGAAAATAAATCTGACTTTGAGACGGATTTCGATGAGTTAATAGACACACAAAAGCGTTGAAAGAAATATCTAGATTGTCTGTTGCCTTTTCTGGTTATACAAATGTTTCATATAATTGATTTTATATCACACACAAGGAAAGGTAGATCCGAAGCCGTCTAGAGGTTATTGCACCTTTAGGATGAAAACGACGTAACTCAAAATTCAATTTTTTGGGAATCAACAAAATAAGTTTTAAAATATCGACACCTGCACAATCTTTCGTGTATTTATGTCTTGGTTATTTACGTCAGTAATTTATGCTCGAAGGTCTATGTTTGGACTATTGTTATATTGAGAGTTTCGTTTTATGTCATTTAGCGCTGATAACTAAATTTTCTTTTTTTTTTTAATTGTGGCATTTTTGTACTAAAGGTGCGACATGTTTCATATAATGAATTTTATGTCACACACAAGAAAACGTAGATCCGAAGCCGTCTAGAGGATGTAATGATAGATCCAGTGGCGGATTTACCAGCAGGCTGAGTAGGCTTGAGCCTAGGGCGGCAAATTTAGGGACCAAACTTTTTTGCTACTTCATAGAAATTAAAAAGAAATTTTCACGACGGTTTTCTGATGTTTTAAAGGTAGAAATATGCAATAAATTTGCCGATGACTTTTCCCTCTCACTTGTCATTGTACATTCTGAAACTTCCATATTCTAGAAAAAAAAGAGCTAGTTCGCCGCAACCTGGTTGGTTGGGTAACCAGTAATCGGCCTCTGCACTCTCTGCCTACACTTTGTATGAGTGAAATTGTAGAAAACGTATTTCCCTCTTCCCACTATCAACTAGAGGCAATGGTGGCAAAAACATTTGTAAAACTGTGTAGGTCGGTGTGTGTGTGTGTGTGTACCTTGTAGTTGGCGGCGTGTGAGAGCTCCTGCGCGGCGGTCTCGACGTTGTGCGAGGCGCACTCCACGCTCGACTCGATGGACTCCACGATGGCGCCCTGCTCGTGGATCATCGTGCCGAGCTCCTTGAATATCTGGTTCACGTCCATTATGTCGTTCTGCGAAACACAACATACAACTAATATAACATATAACATACAGCACTGTTAACGATAATACTTGATCAATTGTGAGTTTTGTGTCATGTGAATTTCAAGATATTTGGAAATTATCCGCCGCCTTAGGCGAGTTTTCAGAGGAATTATTCTCCATTATACCTACCTCCCCTTTCCTTACAAGAACTACGCGTGGCGGTCTCCGATGTCACCGTCTAACTGTGGCATCAATTCCTTCGCGAACAAAGAAATTTGCCAATTCTTTTCTTTGTCGTACTTCCAAAAAGTGGAACTCATTGCCGGCTCACGTGTTCTCTCCTTTCTACAATCTGCGCTCTTTCAAAGGAGGCGTGAAGAAGCATCTTGCGGATAGGCAGGGCAAGGCCACTAACACGGTTACATTCCGCAACTCTGTTAGCCGCCCTCGTGTTTGGACTTTATTTCCACTTACCATCAGGTGGAGTAGAGTCATCTGCCCTACTTTCCAAATAAAATATATATATATATATATATATATTATAGAGTTCCGTAACCGGAGAGTGCCAACCAATTACTAAGCCCCCGCTGTCGTTTCTCGCGTCAGTATCAGCATATTAATAGTGTATGTATATTGTACCTCGAGCTGTCGGATGTCCCTCTCGCGCTCCTCGAGCTGCTGCAGCTCCCTCTCCGACTGCATCGTCATCTGCTCCTGCTTGCGAGTCGCCTCGCCGAGCTCCACCGAGTCCTTCACACCACCTGTATAGATAAACTACTATGAAACTACCTCCAAATTTCAAAACGTTAAAATGTATTTGTAAAAGTCTCACAACACATGTGTGCATACTGATACGGCAGTCAAACAAAACGCAACACACTCAACGGCCCCTATTCGGATAGTAATATCCTGTGTCGATGGTCTGGAAAAACACACAGGGACTAGGACAGACACACCCAGACCGGAACACGTGAATGCGTGGTCAATACAAACATCTGCTCCGAGCGGGAATCGAAACCGCGACCTGTGGCTTTTAAGGAAGGTTCGCTACCGCTGGACCACAACATCGTCATTTATTTATTTTATTAAATAAAAATCCTATTTTTCAGAGTCATTTTAATTTTTCAAGAGATTTTTTTATTTGTTACAAAAGTACGCTATCAAATCTCGGTTTAACCAATTATGCAGAGGATGTCATAGTGAGGAGGTGACATCTGATGTCAACGGCGAACCTTGCTAAGCAAGGTAATAAATAAGTAACTGACGTCATGCTAAAATGCCCGAGGATGACAAAAAAAGAAACAAAAATCATTGAGAGAGCCGAGGTCTGCCTGGGTTTCTGGCGGGATCAGGGTTGGCTGGGATGGCCGTGCCTCTGCACCTCTAGCTCACGCACCATATTCCGAAAAGGACTGACTCACCAGTTAGCGCGAACGGGTCCCCGATGTTGATGGTCTGCGACTTAACTTTCTTCACATCCTCCTTCGTCTTCCGCGCCGCAGCGCGCTGAGTCGTCTGAAATATATTATGATAAACTTTATATCACACCTGACCCCAACATAGAAAATTATCATTTTTGTGTTATTTAGTCATCTATTAAAGATGTACTAAACATTGTAGTCCTAACTAATATTATGCATGGGAAAGTGAGTTTGTTTGTGACGCTTACATGCCGAAACGGCTGACCCGATTACGATGAATTGGAGCATAGACATAGATTAGGTCAGGAGGAAGGTCATAGGCTACTTTTTGTGGCGAAAGTAAAACTTGCAGGGAGTGAAATAGGGGATGAAATTTTGTATCGGGCACTAGTTATTTCTTTATTAATATAGAGTCATCTGCCCTACTTTCCAAATAAAATAAAAAAATAAAAAAATTAAAAATCGTTATTCATGGTGAAAAATTGATGGTGGAAACTAATAAAATATAAAACAAGAATTTATTTGATGTATTGAAAATTTTTGTCAGCACAAGAATTTCAATTCTTTTATAGTATTAAACTTCCCTAACCATAGATTTTATAGGAAATAAGGATACAATATTGTATGAAATCATTATTATATAGTAACATGTAAATTACTATGGAACAGCTGTACCATACAGACAAAATGTCATAAAACACAACCAAATGAAATAAGCATGTGTTTCAACACACGATTTGCTATTGCTGGGATGCCAATATTTCAAACAAAATCAGAGCCCACATGTGTGGTTATTTTAATCAATTAGTTTAATGTAATTAAGTTAATTGATTCATTTAAAAATAGCATTAATATTTACCAAATATTTTATCAGTCGTATCATGTGTATTAATATGATTACTCATAATTAAATATAACACAAAAAAAGCTTATCAGAACGGGGAACAACTGATTATACACAATAACCAATTTGTAAGGACTGAGTTTTTAATCTCATATCTGTGATACGAATGCTTGTTTATAATAAAAACCTTTATATTTAAAAAAAAATTATATTGTATAAAAAAGAAAATTATTATTACTTATTTTTAAATTTGTGAGTATAATTATTTTTAGTTTTAAAAAATAAACCAACTTTACTTTTAAGCTTTGTACACATAAATTAGTAAAGGATATAGATGGATTTGCAATTTGATATCATAAAAAAACACTTAATTATTCTGGCAACTTGGGATTAATGACAAAATTATACAAAAGAATAATGAATATGTCCTGTATTATTAATATTTGTGCCTAAATTAGGAAGTTGATTATTACATTAACAAACCTCCCTTCAGAATCAAATCAAAAAGAAGGCAAGTGTTATGCATCCACCATAGAATATAATTCTATGGTTCTATTCTGTAATTCTAAGTAATGTAATTAATGGACAAGTCGTGGCATATTATAAAAAATTTAAATTTGTTTAATTCTAGGCAAAAAACTTCTCCTAAATACAGGTAGCTGAGTTACCTAGCTAGGAGAAAACATATAAATTTATTAAAATATCAAGCTCTCAAACCATGAGTAGTAAAGGAAGACTTTCATGAAATTTTTTTGCAGGGAATCCTTATGGATTTCTGGTTACGGATCTAACAAAGGTTATGTACAAATCTTATTGAATAAAATCCCATGGTGTGATGCGAGACCCCTAATGCCGGGATTGTGAGTGAGCTTTCGCAATCTTTCATGATCACAACAGCAGTCCCCCTAGTCAGGGCTCACACTTCATTCATTTCAGTGTACCTATGTGCGTACCAGCTTCAGGCTACAAGTGTGAACTGGACAAAGGTCATCCTAACTCTTATCCAGCTAATAGTTCCAACTAAGAAAAATAAACAAACCCTTTGAATTATTTACCTGGAATGCATTCAAGGTAGTCATGTACTCGTCACTGAGCCTGTCTCGGGTGAGAGTGTGAGCCGGTATATCAGTCTTCATTTTCATCAACTCCATTATCAGAGAAGACGTGTCCTTTGCTAGCTTTTGCGTATAATTCTGGATCTGACGACTGAAATTCAGAATAGCTATTGGTGATGTCATCTTAAAAATTTCTTTGTCTTTAGTATTTATAGTATTATATTGATATCTTACTTCTGTTCTACACAATATTTACTTAGATAAGCTAGTTTGGTAACATGGCTCATAATGTGTGTGAGCGAGCATTTCTTTGTTACAATGAGGATGTAATTTTTTTGAAGTATCTAAATTATTTATATATAATATTTTCCAGTGTGAAACATTCACTTGAACATGTGATAGGTGTCAGGTATAATTATTAAAAAATGAATAGAACATTAAATATACTTACAGTTGATTTCTAAGTTCTTGTGAATCCTGCGGAGATTGCAGCTGGTTGACCATCTTGGACATTGATGATACTATTGAGTAGCAAGTAAATTTAATGTTAATAAAATAGCATTATACTTCGTAAACAAAAAATATTAATTGTATATTTATTAAATTTAGATTTGAGACAGATGTCACTAAAGAATTTTATATAAAAATTAAAAAAAAAAATATTAAGTCAGTCATTTATTAGTAATTCGCTTACCATTCTGTGAAATCTTTTTGATGTTGCTTGCTATTGTTTGGGAAAGCCTCTGAAAGTTGTCGTTATCTTCGGACGGAACACCTCCCTGGTATGACGCTTCCATTTTGAACCTATAAAATGAATTGATACTATGACAAAATAATTTAAATTCAAATTTTATTTCCGTAAATGGTATAGAAAGATTTAAAGTTACAGATATTTAATTAATTAACATATTCGCTAGACTCACCTTTAATCTAATTACCGATATGATAACTATGTGACGTTCGCTGTTTACACCGACAAAGCTTGTCTTTTTTTAATATTAATATGTTAACGTTTTAAATTTTAATTTCAAAATTCACTATGATATTGTAAAGCGTTGTTCTAAAATAATGTAGGTATATTCAACAAAACAGCGATTCAATTTTCCACAAAAATATGAAAATATGGGATGACATTGACAATTATAAATGAGTAATGACATTCAAATATGACACATGGGAAATACAGACTGCACTACACAATAGTACCATCACAGATAAATATTAAATACTATTATCATCAAAATCTTTATTCAATATTTACAGGACCCGTAGTCGAAACCGTTATTATTTATAATTGGATATATTGGCTACAGGAACGCTGAGAAGTGACCTGAGCCACTATCCAACTGTATAATTATGAACGTAACCAGGTTGGAGAAAGGATAGGGTGTCTCAAGAAAGCCATTTTGGCTTAGTTTCGAAAGTCACTTCGACGATCTAAGCCTAAATAAAATTTATAGTAGTTTATTTTGTACGATCATTATTATATTGAAAATGAAACTCTTCGAAGCATTAATATTTAGCTTTTTAAACCCTGAACAATTGTGGTTATTACTATACAGGATATTTAAGAAATTAAAATTTAAAAGACCGAGGCGTAAAACTTGTATACTCACCCTTAGTACCTAGTAGTCTTGGATATTATTAATCAATAAGTATTCAAAGTACTCCCTTACAAATATTTATTGATTAATCATGTTCAAGACTTAAATTTTAATATCAATTTATTGATAAATTATTTCTACGTAAAGAATAACTATTTGTTTTTAAATTTCTATACAGTACTACAAAATAGATTTGTTTTTTGTTTTAAATACTAATCCTTAAAAAGTTATTCAAGTACTTCCAGGATGTCGATAGTCTCAGTAAATTGACATGTCGATCTGACACAAAAGATTCTATATCCTTTAATGGGTTTTGTAATTTAGTATCATAATATTTGTCTATGGTACGAAGCTTTATAGAAAATAAAAATGTATTATATACAAGCATACAAACACGTATACAATTTTACATAGAGTCCTACATTACTGTGTCTTCGGCCGCTGGTTATGGGGCTCGTATCGAATACCTTGTAAAATTTAATTTCAATCGTTGTATTGATAAAAATTAATTTACGAACTATAGTGGGTATAGTTTATTAAAATGAAATTAGTACATCGAAAAACCGTTAATATACTGAAGGCGTAATTCACGCGTAATTATTGTAGACTATATTTTAATTAAAGTATGTGAAAATGTACAAGTGAATTAGTGAACAATAGAGTTAATTTCTCAAATCAGGTTATTTAATAAAATGGGACACTAAAAGATATTTTTGATACCAGGTAAGAATATTGATCGCGTCAGTAAATACCGTTGCTTTCTCCTGTAGTTTTGTGAATAATAATCCTTTTTCTGGTCTCGCATCAGCTGGCCACAACGCGTCAAAGACACACCCCACTACCATGGATCCTTCAATACCTCCAATGTATTTGCCATACTCGCCGCCAACTGGCCTACCTCAAGAGTCAAAACTTGCTACATACATGGTCAGTATTTTATATTATTATGTAGGTGTTTTATATTATTGTGTAGGTAGTTATGATGAAGACAGTATTCAAACTATAAAAAATTTTCAGAATCGTTCAGCAACAACTCCATCGAGGTCGCTGAACCAGGCAATGGGTAAACTCAGCATGGAGTCATCACCACCGGTTATTAACAAGGTAGGTAATTATTTTAATAATTTAGTATGGTCATGTTGATAATATAAACACATATGAATCAATATTAATATTCATTTTCCATAATATAAATAGTATATTATACTATATATATTTTATTTAAAATCTATCACTCAGGTTAAATGTAAATTTCTTAGTGTAACAATAAGACAATCTACTGATCATATTTTTATTAGCTATTAACATTATCATATAATAATTAATCTTATTCATCTTTCCCAGAATGTCATTGGACATCCTCCGCCACCTCAGGTAAACAGCTTGTAATACAATTTTTTTTTTATATATCTAATAAATGAGGTTCAAATGAAGTATTGCTAATTAAGAATTATAGTAATGAGGCAAAGGTATTAATTTTTTATGAATTTTCTTCCTACTTGCTTACATCCAGCCCTTGATAGCTCATATGCCGATGCAGGTAATTGACATTGTTATTTTATTCTCTTTTTAAGCTTATGATTTTAAGCTAAAAGTCCCTTAATTTTATTTCCATATTACAATTTTTTGAATCATTTCAAATGTCCTTATGTCTATTAAAAGTAATAAAGTTTCACTCTGAATCATCCAAAAATTTTATCTATAAAAATGTATATGTTACCCCAAACACAAAATGGATTCCTATATTTGAATGGCTGACCTAAAGTTATTGATTATCCTGTGACGCAGCAGGCGCTCCTCGCGCACCCTCCGCCCGGAGGACAGGTACATCGGCTAGCCAATAAACATCGGCGATGCACCTGCAATGCGTCTGTCTAAATTTAGATAGCGTCCCGGACTCTATCGATTTTATTTCGTGATGCGTGATGATTAGCGCGTTATGGCGTACACCTTATGATTGATTCGTACACTTAATTTCCTTATTAAAATAAATTATTTTCATTAATTTCTTCATTTCTATTTGATTATATGAAATTTCTAGTACCTTTTTCATTTATCGGTAACCTTAAACGAGAAAAGTTTTTTTTTCTGTAAATAAGTACGTCTTGCAGGTACATCGACGGTTAATACCTATTTGAAGTTGATAAAGATTAAATTAAACATTTTAAAAGTTTCTTAGCTTAAGCGATCTATGTATAGTTCGTATAGAACTATGTTATAAGTATACCTTGCTGATGTTATAAGTACGAAAGTGAGTTTGTTTGTTTGTAACGCTATCATGCCTAAATGGCTGAATCGATAACGATTTGGTATAAATATAGATTGGCGACGAAGACTTTTATAGGTTACTTTTATAACGAAAACAAAACTTGAAGGTAGTGAAATAGCGAAACCAATTATTTATATATTGAATTAAATGTAATCTTATACAGTAATCGTTCTTCACGGGAGTGAAGCCGCGGGTAGAAGCTAGTGTGTAATTTATGTAGGAATTTTTCTATCCATGTTTACGATACGTTTTAGGGCGGCAGATCCGGAAACATTGATACCTCAACACTTATTGTTGAGCCAAGGCTTTTGTATAGATTCCTCTTATTCCCCTATTCTTTGCTTACACCTTAATCTTGGACCTTTCGACGTCGACAGCTTATAATTAATAACTGTATTTCTTTAATTTTTCGGCATTTTTGTTTTTAACTTTGCTCACATCATGATTCCACAAAAGCATTTATTGCAATGGCGTTTAACTACATTCAGTCCTCGCTTCTGCTGTACGATACGCATCGGTATTCTTTTAATAAACAATAGAATTAGGCAAAAAAATAAGAAAACGTAAAATCACTACATAGTATAAAACAAAGACGCTTTCTCTGTCCCTATGTATGCTTAAATCTTTAAAACTACGCAACGGATTTTGATGCGGTTTTTTTTAATAGATAGAGTGATTAAAGAGGAAGGTTTATATGTATAAAAATAGTCGAGTAAATATTTTTTGAGGTTTCTAATGTGATGTCATAAATAATTACATTTTACGCGTGCGGGCCACGGGCAGTAATAAATAAATCAAAACTACTGGATCGATTTTAATAATTTTTTCAGTGAATGAATATATTTTATACCCGTGCAAAGCCGGAGCGGGCCGCTCTTAAATATTAAAAAAGACAGCAAGCTGTCACTTAAATATACATGCAAACAAACATTTTTTTTTTATTACAAGGAACATTAGCAATGTTTTTTTTTGTAATTACTAATACTCCTATTACCCCTCTAAATAAGCTCCAAAGAGGTAGCGCTAGGAGTGGGTAAGACATTGGCCCAAAGGGGTCAGGTTCGAAAACGCAACTCTCGCGTTAACAGGCAGAGTCGGCCCTTGAACCGTTAAGCTATGGAGGTTTACATACATTCAAGAACCAAAAAACGTGTATATTTTACATATATTAAAAATTAAAATAATTTATTTAAAAAAAACTTTCATGTTAATCACTTGGTAACGATTTTAGTGTTATAAATTTCACTCTTCATATAAGTTCTATATCTCCGATTTTACATGAAAATTCTTAAGGAATAAACTCTCAAAAATATTTAAAAATTTTGCTGTTAGTGAGACCCGGGCAAAAACAAAACAAAAGTGCCTGCATTCATCACCCACCCACGACTCTCTTTGAAAAACAAAAACGAAAAAAAATGCCGGGAAGCAGACAGCGAACATACACACAAACAGACTCGCAAACATATATGTAAAAATACATGCAAACAAACATACATACAAATATCAAAAAATAAAAATAACAAACCTAAACGTAAGAGTTAATTCATTTCGGTTATGGTTTTTCTCAAAACTTCACACCTCATAATACTTGAATAGTGGGGCTTTATATGAAAATCTTTTTCTCAGGACTAAACTTTACAAAACAGACAGACAGACATTATTATATGTAATTGTATATAATAGATTTTTAAAATGTGGGCTAAGTATTATAATGAGAGTAAACATGAGCAGGTTTTGATCGGAGAGTTCGTCCCGATCAGTTTCTTCGGCCCTCCGCCTACCGTGCCGGAGACCCCTCAGACCTCCCCGCCCGACGGGATGAATCTGCAGCCCGTCAACACACAAGTGCATCAGGTTCGAGACATACGAACATTAAAAGATTAGCACTGCCCCCGCCTTGGGCGCCGCATCGCCGTACTTATTGCTATGCTTTGTTTACATTAATGCTTTTATAGAGTTCGTGTAGTTTACGATCAGTCGTGGAACAAGAAGAAATGCTTGCTATGACCACTCGTTAATAATTTTGCTCCCGCACAAATATATTCCTCCTGTTCCGCGACAAAGCTATAGCTCGTCCGCATCGAAGCACGTTTTGGCTTCTGGTAGGAACTGTAATTATTACTGATTTGACGGAAAGGGATGCTAGGTTGTCACCGATCCTAACCCGTTTATTCTCTTTTTTTATTGTATTACTCATTTTATTCTAAAAACCAGCTATATAACGAGTTGAGTTTAGACCTCGACGGTCGCGGGTTCGATACCTGCCCGGGGCAGATATTTGTATTGATCTTACCAATATCTGTTTCGGTCTGGGCTTTGTCCTTGTTTGTCGCTCCGTCGTGTACATAACATCTGATAATTTAACGTTAACTCTTGATAGATAGGAGTAATAAGCTGTGCACGTTCTTTAATTTTAGCGCAGAAATGGATAGAAAAATTGGGAGATATTAAAGGGGAGACCCTAACACTATGTAATATTTAGTTTGACTCAGTAATGTTCTTTTTTTTTTTAGAATATTGAGATAAGACAATGCTTGATTTCGGTTTCCTATCATTTTGTAAATTATATTCTCCTCAAAGACAAGTATCATTTTAAATATTTTTACGTTTTAGCGCTTCTAAAGTATGTCTCACCGCTGGACGTACATGTTTGTTTCCATCCTGTTATTGAGTGATTGTTATAAAACTATTGATATCACAAGTTGTCAGTACAGTTAGTTGAGCGATAGCTCAAACACTACGTATCTCTTTAATAACATGGACGCGAGAGGTGGCACGTGGTACACGTGTGTGAGTAGATATTTTGTTTAATTATAATTTTCCTTTCGCGCTGAGCGACTACGTTCGGCTGGTGCGAAATAGGACATTTATAGATACTATACTTTATTTAACTTTTTAGATATTGAAGGTGAAGCGTCTTTTTCTTCACCGATTCATCACATAGTTGCATGAAGTATAATAGATATCTCTTAGTATTATTTGCATTAAATAGGTGATGTTTTCGCAGGAGAATGTTGGTGGCACTACATACTTCTACGCCACTACCGCTGAGGGTCTCAATCCATCTATGAATGCGTCTCTCAACCCGGCTCTCAACCCTGCACTTAACCAAACTATGGGTAAGTATATTATTATTCGTCCTCTTTATTTTGTATAAATATTGCTAATCTAGGATGTGTCAGTGTTTTATGGAAAATTTTAGCCTCAAAAATATGAAGTATATATTGTTTTGAAGAATAACTCTTCGGCTATATTTTTCAATTTCTTCAACTTAGATGTTATGAAGTTTTTATAAAATTAAGTCTGTGCAGTTTACATTAGCTCAGAGTCTACCGATTAATATACCTCTCATTTTTAAGCAAATAAAAAAATCTTCGTGAAATTTAGGTTTTTAATTCTGAATAAAAATAAATTATTTTATTATTTTTATTAGGGCACCACGCAAAAAATGGTGAATGGTTTTTGTAGATATTTTCGTTTCTTGATCGCAAAAGTTCACTCTAAATCTATGCTAAATTTGATCCAAATCTATAATATAATAGAAATATACTAACATTTAGATTAAAAAAAAATCCACATAGTACAGATACACGTCTATATCTATATTTTTGGAGTGCGCGTCAAAATAACTAGAACAGCAGGGTCACTTCGCTAATTAGTAACCGAAGCGGAGTCTACAACTTTCCATTGTTATATTAGTACGAAGCTTTGATAGAAAATTGATTTAAAGTATTTTTTCGGATATTATGAAAATTAAATTAACAAGTGAAAAATTTAATTCATTAATAGAGGGACTAAATCGTAAATTAATTCGAAATGCTAGTTGGACGCAAATAAGCAATACCATGTCAACCCACAAAGTTGGAAAAACTGAGTTATATATGCAGAAGTGTTGGTAAATGGCTGAAGAACATTTTTCTTTAATATTTGTAGGGTTTTAAGTTTTAAAACTTGTAAAGAAGCCATTTTTTAATCATGCAATTTATGTATTATGTTAAACGTTTTGGGTTATATTATATACGAAATATGCAGTGTGTATACTTATTTTTTGCGAAAATAAGTAAAATAATTTACATAAATCTGAAATTGCCAAAAACTTGATCAATACATAAAAAAATTCATATAAAGCAAGTTGTTCAAAATTTTCAAACCCGTTTTTCTCGAAACGACATTCGTGTGGGTTTTTGGTAATTTCAGATTTATGTAAGTCATTTTACTTAATTTCACAAAAAATAAGTATTAAAAACGCCATATTTCGTATATAATATGTATAACCCAAAACGTTTAACATAAGACATAAATTGTATGATTAAAAAATGGCTTTTTTTAGAAGTTTTAAAGCTTAAAACACTACTAATATTAAATAAAATGTTCTTCAGCCATTTACCAACACTTCTGCATATATAACTCAATTTTTTTAATTTTGTGGCATGTGGTTGACATGGTATTGCTTATTTGCGTCCATATGTAGGCAGGTATATATGGTAATGATTGTGAAAGTTTGAAGCTTGGATTTTTTGTCTTGACTCATTCTCTCAAAACAGTTGAATGGATTAAAGGCGTATTTACATGAAATTTGGTATAGATGTGTCCTACGAAACATTAATATTAATAATAAATAAACGCTGCACACTCAACGGCCCCCATTAGGATAGTAATATCCTGTGTCGGGGGTCCGGAAACATTCACAATAACAAGGACAAATACACCCAGACCAGAAAATATGCTTGCATGGACAATACAAACATATTATGCTCCGAGCGGGAATCGAACCTGCGACCTGTGGCGTTTAAGGCAGGTTCGCTACCGCTGCGCCACAACGGCGTCAAAATGGTGTTTACATTATTTGTACAAAATATCTGAAGATAATTCAAAGGTCATCGGGGACGAAGTCGGCCGCAGTTCCTTAATTATTAAAAAGAAATCATCATTAGTAAATAAAATGTAGTCATACACGTGTACGCTTGCACTAATATTATTGTTTTCCCGATCACGAGCCCATACTATCAAGATTTATATTATTTTGTATGTTTTTGTTAGCATTTGACCTTTCCAGTTATAATGTTTACGATGCTATCGTTAATATAGTTCAATAATACGTACACAAGTTTTCGTTAAGATTATTAATAACAGTCATTTAGTTTTCTATATATAGATACATATTTAAAACATTATATATCACTTCATAATAGCTATGGGCCAATTTAATATAATTGAATATTTCCAAGCCCTCAATCGACTCGACAGTTCTTCGTCAGAACAGCTATAAGTACCTCGACTGAAACGTGATGAACCGTAGAATTGTATGCCTGATAATCGGTCGCCGATACCTAATGAATGCGTGCAACACTTTTGCAACTTTTCCTTTGGTAATGCGCTTGTGATGCGTTGGGGAAGATGAACACCGTCGGGTTCGTTCATCCATTCTTCCATTCTTGATGACGTCCATAGCCTGGTTAGATCTCGCAGGATCGATGTGGACGAAATCAACTTTGAACCTCTTCGAAGGCTGTCCCTTTTTCTCGGCTAGGTCTCAGTACTCGGCCACTCCTGCTCGTTGCCGCTGTCAAGGCCAGTAGAGCCAATAGCAATACACAATCAGAAAAAACTTAAGTCTACTAACTCGTGACATATGGATACAATTCACGAAATCCGATGCCAAATTATTAGGAAAAAATCACACAGAAAACTTAAATTTATAAAAGATGAAACAACTGTCTTCTTTTCACATCCAGGATGAGTACATTCGTTTGAAATTATGTAGGACTATTCGACGCCAAAAATTGAGTCTCAGATTTTCTTCTTCAAGTCAATAGACCTTCTAATGGGTAGATTATAAACATGGTAGTAATGAAACGTCAACAAAATACGCGGTAAATTGTATAATACGGATTTTTACATCAATACATACATATTGAATAAAAATATCAAACCCTGTAGGTAATAACGTGCCAGAATAAAAACTAAAGGATCGAATAATAATATAATAATAAATTAAAAATCGCGTTTTCTACGCGGAAGAGGCTGTAGGCAAGAATTCGTTTATGATAAATAAATTAATATAGTACAAGTGAGTTTGATACTGTCGATAATTTCACAATTGATTATATTATTTGTTAGTAAAGTGAAACAAAAACGTGTAATACAATGCAACTAAATAGAATGAAATATAACGAAATACTAGTTACAAATATACAATTCTATTAGTACTTATATATGATTTTTATTAAATATTGTATGATATGAAGATGAGAGGTACATTAAACATATTTCTTAACGGAATAATATAAACCTTGAGCCGACCTTGAGCACCCACGCGTATACCAAACTCGTGCCTGAACAAATCAATTATTTTGTCCTCTAGTTGGAGAGCCGTGTATGGGCGTCGTTTCGCCGTATGCTGCCCAGATTTACGGGATCCCTGCGCATCCCCCACCTCCCCTTCAGCAGATCATGCCACCGAACAAGCAAGGTATTATCCATGAAACAATATTAACCATGACAATGGTTGGTTGCACATTGAAAATGTTATAAATGTATATAGAACGAATTTATTTCAGTAATTTATAAATTAAATAAATATTATTTTAGATAACGACTCTAGCAACGCAAACAATTTTATTTTATTTTTAACCGACTTCAAAAGGATTCGCCTTAATTTTTTATTATGTATGTTTATATATTGTTATTCGTTTACTCAGAGAAAGCTGGACCCATTTGGAATAATTGTTTTCTTTTTTTTTGTTCCAAAGAGTACACTTCCCCGTTGGTACCATTGTACTTTTAAATCGTTATCTATGTATATTATTTTATGTATTTTTCTTATTTTGTGCATAACTAAAAAGTATTTTTCCGAACTACTTTTTAGTTATCTGATAACATTAAAAGTAATAACCATAGCTCTCGACCTATAAATAACCTTCGAAATTTACCTCCTACGTACACGTTGCTATGGTAGCCGCCGTCGAGCCGGATGGCTGGGAGTATCGATTTCTGGAATAACTGCGTCAACAAGAGCTGAGCGTTTAATCTTTATTTAGGCGCAGATCTTCAACAAGTTTTATTAACTTGAAACATGTACGAATGTAATGGAATTTTTAAATTAAATTGCCGATGAAAATACAAGAGAAAACTGCTGTTAAGATGGAGGCTTAGGTATTTAATCTACCACACTCCATTGGGGATTATTCGATGTATACGGCTTAGATTTTCTCCCAAAACATGCAGAATTCCTCACGATGATTTCAGCGTATAGTGATGTATTCGAAACATAAATTAAGAACTTGAAAATGGAGATGTTAATACCCCAGATTTGAACCATCTCGGCTTTAATTTATATAAAAATGGCAAATGCGTATTACATTTACCTTGTGTTACAAGTATTTGGTTGCTATCCCAGTTTATTGATAATACATTTAAAAAAAAATAAACAGCCGAGCCCTTTCAGGAAAGACATCGTAACCTATACTTGACATTGCTTACAGACTTTTATGTGCTTACTGATTTTAAAGTACATATTTATGATATGTTTGTGATATTTTTTAATATTATGTATATATGTAATTGATTAATACAAACTTAGTGGGCTTGAATGTATGAATTCAACTGATCCAAAGATTACTTTTTTTTTTAATGTAATTTTTGGCTCTTACGATGTTTTTCCTGAAGAGGGTCGACATGATTGTAAATGATTTATGCAAGTGCTTTGAGGTCCCTCGAAACGATCTTTTAATGTGTGATAGTATAAGGCTACGCTGCTGGTGATTTCATTATTTATCATAAAATATGGCAGCAAATATGAATTCATTAAATTCTTCGCTCGTACTACGATTTGCTAACTCCAGATCTTAGTGAACATTACTATTCGCGGAGGTGAATTTATTATATTGCCACATCTGTTGTATATTTATTTCATTGTTTTGCTTTGTTTAATTGCTAGCGTTATGTAATGTTTATTAAAACCAATGATCCAAACAATACTGACAATAATCTATGGCGCTACTTTATAATTAGTAAGTGTCTATAGCACGGGTTCCCAAACTGTTCGTCGCGACGCCCTCGAGCGTTGTGAGGACGTCTTAAGACTTTAATCTCAATTCTATAAGTTATGTTAAAACGTCTTGAAGCTTTCTTTTAAATTAAAAAAGATTGAGAACTCCTGGTCTATAGGCCACGGTCATCGCTTACCAGGTGAACCGTATGTTTCTTTGCAATCTATGCAGTTAAAAAAAAGTCAGGAAGGTATATTATAATCGGAGCGAACACGAAACTTATTTAAAACCAGACGTGCTTATAATTGTGCTGTGCCCATCTCTCATATCTTTCGTTTCAGACGTGGTTATAATAGCTCTTTAGTTTAATTGGCAAAACATTCACATTCATGGGTTTTGGAAAAACAATGTTTTTCTGATCGAAACTTTCAGCCCAGATCCATCCTTTGATGGGTGAAATTAAATAGGAAGACGAACATCTTACGTAACACATCTGTCAAAATTGGTTTTAAATTTACTGATCAAAATCCTGGCTTTTGCAACAAATATAATTTTCCTACATACAAAACCATTCTATTATTACACTATTATTACATCGAACTTTCCAGTACTAAACGCGCTGAGCACTATTTGTATATCAACAATTATTGTACTTTTAAATGATTACTCCTATACATTTTCGTATTATTTTATGAAGATTTCAGCTTGTGTTATTGCAAACGAATGAATTCCAGTGTAATATAGCCCCAAATAATAACGCATTTTCATCTAAAGTTGATATGCTCATTTCATAAATCCTAACCTTTAATAAAATTATCTAACATGATATCAGATCCAAAAATTTTTTGGATGAAATATAGTTCCGGATTAATTTTCTGTGGAAAATATAAGAAAGTGTGTTTAATATGTAACGATTTGGTTCAGTTTGTCATGTAATGAGCACTCATATTGTTAGACCAAACTAATTTCCTATGCTAGGAAGCTATTAGCTAAAATTAAATTGTTATGATTTGTAGTCACTGTGTCGCTGTGCGCAATACATGTATATCTTTGATATTTACTTTTTGAGTTCCGTCGCTGGAGTCTAGTAAAATGTGCTCAAAATCAGCTCTATAAAAGTGCGAATAATATGTATCAATAAAGCTATGCGTTTATATTATAGCAAATATAAGAGAATCATAAAATTTAATAAAAATAATTTTAATCCCGCTTCAGTGTCACTATGTTATAAATGCTAGTGTTGTGTCCACGGCTTCGTTTGTCTGCAGTACGTTTTATTTACCTTTAATTATGCTGTGCGCACAGTGCCCGCGCCGCTACGATAATTACAGTAGTAGATTACATAATTATTAAAAAAAAAAACAGTAAAATGCCATTGCAACGTGTATGTCAATATATATCTGAAAATCTTGTTTTAAAATTTAATTTGGATGTGCTCCCGGCGTTAGCTATGTGAACACTTTTAATATTTTTTGATATCGAAGCTGTGTAATTTTGTTGTCATATTTAATAGGTTATTGAATAAAGTCCCATTCAAGTTTGGAGAAATAATAAATTTAAAACGAGAATTTATAAATTCATATAAGCACATTCAGAGGCTGGTAATATTTGGATCAAATAAATAAATATAAAACGTACAAAAAACAGTAATACTTACAATAATTAACAAAAACAACAATATTAAAGTGATTAAAAATAACAAGATAAACAATAATATAAAATATAACCTCATCCGCGAAAACAACACAAACGTCTGAGACGTACAAAGGCCGTGATAAGCCCTTCAACATATCGACCCAAATGTTTACGAGCCATGAGGCAAACGCTTTATGGTACTGGAACA
This sequence comes from Hestina assimilis, assembly GCA_023373885.1. Lineage (NCBI taxonomy): Eukaryota > Metazoa > Arthropoda > Insecta > Lepidoptera > Nymphalidae > Hestina > Hestina assimilis. The sequence goes on from CM041759.1 coordinate 13,236,424, forward strand.
GTACCATAAAACATTAACAGCGCTTTATATCTATATGACCCGACCAAGTAAAGTTGCTAATTATTTTCATATTACTCTTATGTTACTTTGAGTTGATTGAATTTGGGATTATTTGTTATATTTGCAATGTCCTTAAGTAACGTTTTTTATTCGCTAAATTTATAATTATTCAGTCTATTTATAACTACATATTATATTAACCGAAAAAAGATGTTTGTTATGAAAATAATTATATTATCTCAAATTAATATTAGGGAAAAAAATATACCATGTAAAAATAAATCGAAACTGATGTTTTATTAGATTACTACTTTTAAAATCTTTACGTCAACCCGCCATGGCTATGCATAAAAAATGGTGTAGGATATTTGTAAGAAATGCGTCACGCGTGCGAAGGAGCCAGAGAGAATAGTGAATATGTATTTGAAATGAAATTAAAAAAATCGATCTATAACAACTAACCGTAAAACACGATACCACTATTATTCTTTCAACTTCTTTTGAATTGGAAGAAGATTTGACGCATAAACGATTCGATAATCGCATTATCGATTCGATATTTTCGAGTAATCGAGTAGGAAACTAATAAAAAATTATGAAATAAAAAAAAATTAAGTAACCCCTTTCAATTGCGCTGTTATGTGGTGGCGATAATCTTGGATTCAAATTTTTTTATAGTGTATAATATTATCCTTGTCAAGCCCTTTCATTTGATACCCATATTGAGGTAAAAATATTAAATCCGCCATTTTGGTGGTGCGGCCATCTTGGACCGATTTTCATCATACAAAGCTAAGTACACTCCCGACTAATTCACCTTTCAAACAATAAAAAACAAAATGCTACGATGGCACAGACAGACACACACACGAGACACGTGAAACTTATAACCCGACGTTTTTGTGTCATAAATTAAAATATAATCACCAAAAAAATTTAATTATAATAGAAGACGTTGCGTCAGCTATATTGCGAAATAGATGGTGTAGAATGGAAAATCACGAAATAGTTTGTCATTGACTTCAAGTCTATAGTCTATACTCTATAAAATCTATTTACATCATCATCATAAGTCTTTTTATGTCCACTGCTGTATATAGGCTTCTCCAGCTATACGTTACTGCGCACGGTCTTCGGTAGCGCTCATCTCTTGCCAGCTACCTTGCAAAGATCACCACTCTTCCTAGTCTAAAACGCCTTACACTAAGTTTACCGATCCGCCGTATGTGTGTGAATGTGGTCTATGGCGCCATAGCTCGATCGAAACTCCACTCCGCTCCTGAGGCTGGAACTCATTGAGTTTTGGCGCAAGGCGGCTCAAGATGACTCTTCAGCGTGTAGATGTGGCTTGGGAGTGAAATAGGTCAAAAGAGTTATGTCACCATTTTTGAAAAATCGGCGATCGTACCATTGAAGAGCATTAAAGATCTTCTAAAACTTCATTATACTGCCCGATTTGAGGGGTTCATTCGTAAAACAATTCTCTCCACTTTTCCATTTTAAAACTGTTAAAGGCCATTTCGCTAAGGCTGACTTCTAGACAAGTGTTTGCTAAAGTTGGGTGCTACTGTGGCTCTGGAATCTTCATTTCCTGGACTATGTTATGTCTTGCCAATATCAATGCAATTCCTTCAAAAAGTGACTCGTAAATAACTAAATTTATCAGTTTCAAAGACATAAAATCGAATTAGATGCATAACTTTTTGTAAATATAAGTCTCACCGCTTTGAAAGCAGAGAGGACGTTGTCTCCTTTTAACATATCGTTACCAATTAGCTGAAGGTGATCAGATAGCGGTTAAATAATTCTTTAACATATTCCTACGTCTCTGTATCTGTTATTTCTCCAAGCGTCCGTGGCACTTTCATATTCAACTAACCACTACTGTAAATTCTGAGGTCAAGTATATAATTGAAGTTTATTTTCATCAGCTGTCGGATTGGGTCCTTCTTTCTACACGCCGGATACAATCAGGGCGGAGATGTACGAGCGAAACGAGGATGCTTTCATGGAACCGGATCCACGTAAGTAACCATGCATCTCTTTTGTTTCTGATGAAGTATTGCTGTTGACCTTGACCGTCACCGGGCGGAGATGACCGACTACTGAGACCGAGAAAAAGGGACAGCCTTCGCCCAGGCCAAGTTGATTGATTATGCATCTCTTAGGTTTCCAAATTTCATTATCGAAGTTTTATTTCAATGCTTGTCCCAGTCTGAAGTACCCTTACTAACATTAAAGTAATATTAATAATAAATAAATAATAAACGCTACACTCTCAACGGCCCCCATTAGGATAATTATATCCTGTGTTGGGGTCCGGAAACATTCACAATGACAAGGGCAAACACACCCAGACCGGAAAACATGCTTGTACGATTAATACAAACATCTGCTCCGAGCGGAAATCGAACCCGCAACCGTCGAGGCTAAAGGCAGACTCGCTACCCACAACGCCACAACGGTGTATTTATATTATAGTAGTTATTATAGAGATTGTTTTTGCTTTTTAGGTGGTATTATAATAGCAGTCAGATTTTATGTTTAATTTAATAATTTCTTTTATTTTAAAAGTTTTTGATTAAATAATGAATAATAGATTATTTATCTACATGTATATATAAAAGGAGAAGACCTGAATGACTTATAATTACTGACTAAAAGCTTATTTATTTTTGTTAAAAATCAAACTTCAATCATCAATATCACGAAAACTAAGCAATGTATCGAAAAATAGTATTCATACTTTTTGTCTTATTGAATTGCGTTCTACAAGGAAACATCATCATATATTGGCGCTATACGAACTGTCAAATTTCGCTTTGAATATCTTTGTTTCTGCGGAACCCATATTAAAATAATTTACCGTATGTCACTCTCACAACTGAGACGAATGTAATGATACCTTATAACTTGAAATCCGTCAAAGGGTTTAGCCTCTAGAGTGTTCACAAATAGCAAAAACTAATATCGCAAGGAATTCGATAAACCGTGCTTAGTTTTTGTTCAGTTCTTAGACTTTAAGATGCGATGTCCAATAGTGAAATTCAGAGGGATCAGTGATGAATGAATATATTTCTTTTATATGGCATAAAATTACAGAAAGCATTTCAAATTACAGCTTCATCATCAAGGGACTGGGAACTAAATAATATTTATTTACTTATTATTACTCTAACTTTCATCACACTCTTAATTTCATATGGGAACAAGCGCCATTGTATTTTAGTTCGAACCTCTATATTTATAGTTTTCAGAGTCTCATTTCAATGTGTAAATAGTATATAATTCAGAGCTACCCGAGACAGTAGAACAATACGGTCAACTGGTGCCCCTGGAGCCGGTGGGGCCGCACTCGCTGTCGAGCACGTACCGGTGCACGAGCCGTAAAGACGGGGAGCACTACGCGCTGCGCCGCATGCACGGGTGCGCGATCTCGCCCTCCGCGAAAGCGCGACTCTCTGCCTGGCGGAGCATCGACCATCCCAACGTGGTCCAGCTGCGCGAATACTTCGCTACCAACGCGTTTGGTGATCACTGTGAGTGTAACATTATGCACCCTCGTATATTATATAACAACCGCCATGGAATAAAAATATCGAGTTATTTGTGTGAAACCTAGAAATAATTAAAATTGACTTTTTTCACTATTAAATAAACAATTGGTGTAAACATTTCCCCGAACTGGAATCGAACCCGCGGCCTGTGGCGCTCTAAGCAGGTTCGCTATCGCTGCACCACAACGATTGTCTATTGAATGTATAATGCATCTATTTTTTAATGTCTGATCTCAGCAATCTGATTTCCGAAAACAAACCAATTCCAAAGACTCGAGTTTTGGTTAGGGACATTAAGAAAATAGTTGTACTAAATAATTGTATATATTACTAATGTGCTTGAGTTGTCTTGTCGGAAAAGCCATCGACATTCCAAGACTATTCCCCACGGATCATAAATTTCTCAAAAAATTGTGAATTGCTTTACAACAGATAAACGATAAAATACTTGCTAATGATCGTCTTTTTCCAGCCCTGGCTTTGGTGTACGACTACCACCCTGCAAGCGTTACGCTCATGAGCAAATACGTCGCCGGGGGCCCTCTCCTGGGAGGACCTGACGCGAACGCTGCCTACCATGACCCATTCTCGTCCGACCCGGACGCGCCGAGGCCGTACACACACCAGGTCATAAAAACTAACATAATGCACATTAATTAATATTTTTTATATTAATAATTGTTAAAGTAACTAATGCGAGGAATAAACTTAAAAAAGGTGAAATAGGGGATGAATTTTTGTATTCTAAATAATTTATTTGTATGCAATAAATAATAATAATCGCTACAGTTTCAACGGCCCCCATTAAGGTAGCTATATCCTGTTTCGGGGGTCCGGAAACACACACAATGACAAGGACAACACACACAGGAAAACGTGTTTGTATAATCCATACAAACATTTGCTTAGAGCCGGAATCGAACCCGCGACCTCCAGCGAAGCTGCCTTAAGCGCCAAAACGTCGTCAATAAAGGTTCATTAAAAATCCATTATCGCGAGCAAAAATTAGTGAACCTATAAAAAATCTGAAGATTTCTGGAATGATCCTTTCGAGAAATATTTAAACGTTATTACGTTTTTTATAATATATCAGTACATATGTGTAGGTATAGGTTTTTGATTGTGTACAAAATTTTCCACTTTGATAGACGAGACGAAAAAAAAATACATTGAATTGAATAATAACATTCGTATCCGTAGCAATTGAAGATACAATCATTTCAATTGTTCAATATCCTTTTGACCTCCGCCAATTGTCGTCTTAGATGTTGTTTCAATTGACACATTAGAAGGCATCGGCACACAAAAACAATGGCTCTAGAAGTTTCGTTTTATATCTCTGGACTCCGTAATAGTATTATCATCACCCGATCACTCCATGCATGCCATATTAATCGTAATTTTCGTTAATAAAAAAAAACTACACACTCAACGACTCCCATAAGGATAGTTTATTCTTTGTCGGGTGTCCGAAAACATACGCAAGGGCAAACACACCCACACACTTAATGGTTGTTACATCGACTCTCAGCAAATCGATCCCGCACCTGTTGCGCTTAAGGCAGCTTTGCTACCGCTGATCCGTTGTGAGATTTGACGATGCTGTAGCACAGCAATCAAGTCTTATAACACATGTGTATGTTATTGTAGTTGCGACTAATATTATTAATATGAAAGTTTTGTATATTTTGATGTTCGTTTTGATGATTGGATGTTTGTACGGATACTATACGGATTTGTATGACATTTGGGATACAATTTTTTACCTTTGGACTAACATATGATATTTTTTATCGGTGAAAAATATAATGTTCCCGTGGTATTATCAATAAACGAATAAACGAATAGGGCGTATCAATAACTTAAATCTTATAACTTTTACATGTCAGACATAATAACGGGAGTAAAGTCGCGGTCGCTGCTAGTATTTAATAAATTAATGGTAACATTTTCGTGTGTAGAAGAATGCAATGCTCCGCGCAGTGGCCTGCGGGGCGCTGCTGCCCGAGTCGGAACTGTGGAGCATGCTGGTGCAGCTTACCGCCGGCCTGCGCGCCATACACGCCGTCGGCCTCGCCTGCAGGTGCACTCGCTTACTCTACACCTACACCTTCACCTGTACCTACAATTTCACCTTTAGCTACACCTACTCCTGTAAATTTGAACTATACACATAATATGAAGTTATATTCGAGCTAATACTATACTTACTATTCTCTATGGACCGGCCCTTTCATATGGACTAAATGAAACAGACTTGCTTGTTATTGGAACTGCCAATAAGCAAGTTCCAAATGTACATAAAAAATAAACTAATCAATAAAGCCTATTATTTATAGGAATATTTTTCTGATAAAAATGCTTGGGACTCTTAATATTGCTGGATCTCATTCCAGAAACAAATTTTATATTAAAGAATACAATTGTAAAAAACATATATTTGAAAAGAGTAGCTGTCGAGTTTCTTGCCGGTTCTTCTCGATAGAATCAACCTTCCGAACCGTCGGTAGCGTTTAACTATTCAAAAGTACTTTTTAAAAGTCTAATTGAATAAAAATAATTTTGATTTTGTAACACAACATAACTGAATAAACTTCATTTCGTTGGGTTAGTTTGAATGTGCAACAAGTCTTTGGTATTTTGTCTGTGTGAACGGGCTGGTCAAAAGTATTTAGTACGTCTATGGTCAAAATATAAAATATATAAAAAAAATCTGTTATAATACCATAATACTAATTTGACAAAAGAGTCTTTATATTTTAATTATTTTGTATTTTTTGATTGCCACATTATAAAATATAATTTTTGAAACTCAGGACGCTGGATCTGACTAAGGTGGTGATGCATGGATGTCGTATTCGCATCACCTGGTGCGGGATAGCCGACATATTACAGACTTCCAACATCGATATCAACCAGGTGATGTTATATGTTCATTATAAATATCAATATGACATGTATAATAAAACGAGAAATAATATATCTGTCAATCCACACATCTCTATAATAAACTAAACTAGAGACTAGAAATTTATCCCTTACTAAAAACCGGACTTAAACGTGTATTAACAGCAACTCTACTGGCATTAAATTATGCCGAGACTGAACAATTGATAAATAATTAACTAACCATAACTCTATACATCCTCTAACAACTAATATATTCACTAATATATTCATTTTCACAAACTATTCGTAGATCATACACACGCGTTCAACACACACATATATACAAATCCATACACATAACACACTATTACACACGCACGCATATGTATAATTTAAAGTTTTCATTTTAATACGAGTGGTATTAATTTAAAAACAAACTTACGCTCAAAGTGGCGGTTCCTTGGTTGTATCTATCCTCAGAAATCTTGTGGGTAATCGTACAAAGAATGTAAGTGATCTTCACGCTTCGGCTGTCGAGTAAGGAAGGTGTCTTCGACCGATTCGAGCGTTGACGTCGGCTCTGTCGGAAGTGCGGGTAGGTTGTCGAATATTGTAATGGCGCAATTTCCGTTCGTTTCACGTCCGTATTCGTTACCGCATACGTTGTGATACCGTATTCATGACCTTAGTAAAATTTAAGGATAAACTACCGCCATCTTTCTTGTTTATGTTACAAGTTGGCAAGCAACCATGCACTACTGTTTGGCTGTAGAATATTTGACACTGCGGTGGTACTTTCCTAGCCCTCTTGCAACAAAAGACCTACTACCAGTGTGATTAATTGCACTGGTGCAATAATCGCGACATCCTGTTACAGAAATTATCCCAATAGCGGGTGATGGGGTTGTCACGTCCCGATGCCGGCAAAACCTATGGAGTAGTTCGAATTAAAAATAAATAAATGACCCATGCAGCGAAGTAGGAGTAAGAATGAGCTGGGATATTGACCAATGACATTCAAGGTTCTGGTAGCGCACGCGTCCGACGGTATTATTTAGTTAGTTCCTAGCAACTCACTAGATGGCGCCTCAATTTTAAACACTTTGTGTCATTTTATGCCATATAGACGCGCAATTTAGTGTATCTCTATATATATGATAATAATATTTTGATAATGTTACGTTCCAGGCTCAGCAAGACGACCTGACGGCGCTGGGCCGACTCGCGCTGGCGCTGACGTGCCGCACCGCGCAGTGCGACAACCTGCCCGCCGCCATGGACGTCGTTGGCCGCTCTTACTCGCTTGACCTCAAGAACCTCATACTGTAACTATACACTCGACACACATACACGGCAGAACACATCCCTCTGGACCTCGTTTATGTTCTCAAAATATTTTTACAAAAAAAAATTTTGATTATTTTCTTTTCTGTTTTTAATTTAACTTTTTTAATGTTTTTTTCTTTAATGAATTCTATCACACGTAGCCACCATCAAAAACAAAAAGTTTAATGTGTACAATGTTATTGTGATGATATAATAACAGGTATCTACTTACTCCGTCGAACACGCGTCGATCTGTCTCCGACTTGATGCCAATGATTGGCGCGAGATTCTACACTCAGGTACGTAAGAATTCAGTTATGGCCACCGGTTATCTAAAATTTTGTAGTTACATCGGTATATCTTCACATGTAGACATGTGTTCCATCTCCGATGACGTCCGCCGCCGTGGTTCGGCTTCGCAGGAGGCACCCTAAGGACGGAAACTAATTTGAGCCCCCGTGAGGGCTGCCCCTTTATCACGGCTGAGTCTCTGTACTCGGCCCTGCCCGGTAACGCTGTCAAGGCCAGTAGGGCCAACAGCAATACACATTCCGAAAAAAAAAAACATGTAGTTATCTTTTCAACCTATTCACTGTCGAGATAGTACACACAAAAATTGAATAATGATCTATTATTCTAAATTAATATGAATTGTTAGAAGTGATTATTTTTTTAAGATATTTGACGAGAGAACCCCAAAAAAGATAAAAATAAAAAACAAAAATCACATTTTAAATATCTTTCCATTCTCTCATTATATTAATCCACAGAGTATAAAACTTAACTGTCTTATGTCACCGGTTCTATCATCGGTCATCATGCTAACTGTTGCTATGGATACGGCTGCGCAAGGCGAAGGTTCTTTTGGATCATATTATTTAGCCTGTTTGAATCATAAATATAAAAGAATTATAGATGGAAAATATTCAGTAGACGCATAAAAACTATATTTGGACGCAAATAAGCAATCCCATGTCAACCCACACGAATGTCATTTCGAGAAAAACGCGTTTGAAAATTTTGAACAACTTGCTTTATATGAAATTTTTTATGTATTTGTCAAGGTTTTGGTAATATCAGATTTATGTAAGTTATTTTACTTATTTTCACAAAAAATAAGTCTATGAACTGCATATTTTGTATATAATATAACCCAAAAACGTTTAACATAATACACAAATTGCATAATTAAAAAATGGCTTTTTTAGAAGTTTTAAAGCTTAAACCCCTACAAATATTAAAGAAAAATGTTCTTCAGCCATTTACCAACACATCTGCATATATAACTCAGTTTTTTCAATTTTGTGGCTTGACATGATATTGCTTATTTGGATCCATTTATCTTTTGCTATACCCACTTATTTTGTTAACTCAAAAAGAGACAAAGATTATCCCTACATACATACACAATATACTCACTATTGTCTCCATTTTCATTATTTCTACCTTACTATAGTAACTAATGTCTTAAGTTCATTTAAATTTACTTCATCTATTTTTGTAAAATATGTCTATGGTTTGAATTATTTTAGTATATTTATCGAAAATTGTGAACTTCAGTGTTTTGAAGTTAATATTAAAAAGACGTGAAAGCTTATTGATTAATAAAATCGTCGAACTGATGAGAATTTTCAATAATTAATGTATAGATGTATGTTTATTATTTATATTGATTGATATGCAATTTTACTATTTATTCAGTTATATTTAAACATGAATAAATTCTAAACGAAACATTATTTTTTGAAAAAATACGTAATAATTTCATTGTTACTTAATTGTGTAACTTTGTAGAACCCTCGCTGTATGTGTCCAACTCGCACTTGACCGTTTATTAAACATCAATCCAAATGAAAAACAAAAACTAATACTATAACTAACGTTTGCCGGCGTGCACAACGATTATTATTAATACTTTATTACAATAAAAAATTATTGGTTCCCCGCACTAACCTTTTCCCCTATTTTAATTTTGTTTTCACAAGAAAAAACCTATTTCCTTTTCAAAATCCCATCTGTTTCATGTACTAAAAACGGTATATTTGTAAAGAAATTAATTATATTAACAATAACAACAACAACCTGCAGCATCCTTCGAAGTTTATGTGAGACTATTGAGTCTCCTGATTGAACAAAAATATACGCGTTCAACGATTGAAACGTGGAGTTATTTACGATTACGATCAATAAAGAACTTTAGGGTACAAACAAATATTAAATGATATACATTTCGGTCACGTTTTTCTATTTTTTGCCTCGTAATAATATATGATTTTTTGTTTAAGATTGTTATAGTGGATTCTGTAGTCGGCTTCCCTTAAGTTCAACGTGCGTGTCGTCAGTGTACAACGTTGCGATAGAATGAAACGTGACGTGAAATTCTTATTGGCTGAACTGCGAACCTGATTGTTTTCATTATTCATAAACTGTGCTTTCTGCCTACAACCTGTCTTATGTAGCAACTTCCCTACAGCGAAGCGTATCGTTATATTATTTAAATATGATATATTATGGAATGTAGTATTGTTTGCATCAGTGTGTAGTTTGTTGTATGTGATAATGAATGTTTAGTTTAATGACGGCTAGGTGGAGGCTCTCGAGCGCCGAGCGGACGTGTTCGAGGATCAGTTGGCTCGGGAAATGGATAATGGCCGGCTGCTCCGCATACTTATCAAGCTGGGCGTTATCAACGAGAGGCCAGAGTGAGTTAAGACCTTAATATATTATATCCAGGAGCTGCTGCCGCCGCGCCTGCTGAGGATCCCGCTAAGACTAGGACGAAATAATGGTATAGCTGAGGGGCTCCCAAACTGTCCGTCGCGACGCCCTTGGGCGTCGGGAAGGCGTCCCGAGGGCGTCGCGAAGCAAAATGCACGTGTTCATTACACGGGACATAACTACTAGCGGTGTGATTAGAAATTTTAAGATCTTTGTACCTTTATAAGCTATGATCAAAAAAGAGTCTACTGCTTGAAGTCTTATAATGCCGTCTAAGAGCTATATGTTGCAACACGTTTCGAGAGCCGCAATTTAAAAAAGATTGGGAACCCCTGTATAGTTTATAGTAATTATGTATTGATGTATGTATTATATGTGTGCGTTGTAGTATTTTTCGTTTCTTTTTGAATGAAAGTTAATAATAATTATTATAAATAAATAACTGAGATAAGATTAGAATTGGAACGGATCTGTCTACCGCCGTGTTGTAAACATATCCGTTCCAATTAAACATTTGAAATTGTCATCAAAATGTTCTAGTGAGTCCTTTCTTACCAACGGCCGACCTCTTTGCGGAGCTGAAGTAGCAGTCTCAAATTTCGTTGCTCTTCTCAGAATTACAACATGTCTCTCTTAGTAAAAGATTATAGAAATGTAACGACCCATAAAGTGCTTCAATTATACAATCCACAGAATTTAAAAAATCAAAGAACGCTTTCTCGTTAGTCAGGTGAACGATTACTTCTTAATCGACAAGTTTTAGTACGCGTAAATATATATGATTCTTGTAGTAGAGTTGTTATTTTCGGCATGAATTTGTCTGGTCGACCGGGGAAGTATTGCCATCACGCAGAATATCAATTTGACGTGGTTTTGATGTCGTTTCGTTCGTTATATGTAAGTGCCAAGAATCCAAACGCTACCTTTTTTTCTTCGCTTACAGACGCATTCCCTCGTGCCAATCCCTGGTTTCAGATGATAACGCATGTTTGTGTCTTTACTGTTGCTAGAGATCACTTGCTTTAGCAACTGCTTTCTACATTTATATTATTTTGTATTAAACATAAACAAATGTAACAAAGTCAAAAAAAATGTATGAACTGTAGGTCTAAAAACTCAACGAGTTGAAAAAGATGGGCGTTCGCCGCGGAGGGTCGCGGCGAGACGCTTCCAGACGACTACACGTCCCTACTCACTCCAACGGTCGGCAGGAGCACTAGTTTTTTTACTTCAAAAATTTTTAAGTGTAATTATAGATTGATGGCGCTATCGTTGTTCGTGCACTCAGGCTCAATATGGATTCGAGCTGGTCCGAAACTGGCGACCGGTATATGCTGAAACTCTTCCGCGACCATCTTTTCCATTGCGTGACAGCAGATGGGCGGCCCTGGCTGGACCAGGCGCACCTGGCCAGCGCCCTCAACAACCTTGACGGTGGCTCAGTGACGAAGGTATTAGACTCCCATTCAACCTGATATTGTACTGCTTGTTTTTGCTTACTGCATATCATATTTTTTGTCGCATGTGCGTAAATGTTTAAAAAGGGAAAGCCTGCTTAATATATTTATCATATACATATATTAGGTTATCTAAGAAATTGCTAATTTAATATACGGGCTAGTGTGAAGATCGACATCTTGTATTCTAATAAGTAGATCTCAAAAAATAAATGAATATTATAAAATAGTTTGACATTTCTTTAAAGATTCACCTGTTGTTATTTTAATTTCCCTTTCATCTTTTGATATCGTCGTTTCTATGAACATACATTTTCTTCATAAAAGTTGACTTCTTTATAATTTATTTTAGATATCATAATAAAGAAACCAACATTGATTTGACTGATAGTAGACGATTATGGATCGTTAAACGATGAATATCTAACGGGAAATTGGTCATTGGAATTATATTTTTCGTAACTTTTAGACTCAATTAATAATAAACTGAAACCGTTTTTCCTATTCCACACATTTTTTTATTTTGTCCAACAATTATTAAGAACCCGTTTAATTTGATATTTAACATTTAAACAAATATATTTACTAAAAAATATAAATAATAAAAGTAAAATATACCTGAAGTTTTTATTAAGCGTTACCACCAATAACATTACAATAATTACCGGCCAAGTGCGCGGTGGACTACACGCGATAAATCCTGAAGGGTTCCGCAGTCTAGTGAGAAAAAAATCATTACAACCTAAATTGAAGTTAATATTATATTTAAAAAAAAAACAATTATTTTATAAAGTTTGAACTTTTGATGATTAAATTACGAATTTAAAACCTTCATTTTTATTTTATTTCCAGTGATACAATACAACACGCCAAACAAAATGACAAAAACAAAAAACCAAGCTTTAACTCACCAACCAAACATGCCTCGCACTTTAAATTAAAGGAAATATATGGACTACAGATTGATAACATTTTTATCCTTATTTCACTACACACAATTATATGGTCAATAGTCTAAGTAAAATGATGGACATCACAAGTAAAAAGTACTCATTTTTGAGTGAGATAGATTGGTAGTAAAAATCAGTTATGCAACACTAATATATTCATTTTAATATATCTAAAGTACATAAAACGATCCAGGAATTCTAACTATGAGAAACAAAATAAGTAGGTATTGTATATTTCCACCTGTGTAAATTGTAGTTATGAAAATCCGTCAACTTATTCAGGAGCAAGACTTAGTGACAAACCATCAAGCTTGGCGGATGGATGTACAAGGCTGAGAATTTCTTATAAAACAGATGCATTGAGTAAATATATATATTACGAGCAGGTGGAGCTGATGTCCCGCGACGAACAGAGTGTCCTCGTCGTGTCGTATTCGGAACTGAAGCACTGCCTGGAGGCCGCTTTCGAGGAGGTGATGCAGGCCGCCATGTAGTAGCGCCCGCCCAAGCTCAGCTGCCTCCGTCTGCCTACGGTTGGTCACCATTCGGCAATGATTTTCACCAATAGTTAAAAATATATTATATTACCGTTTCGACGGCTATGCATCTTTACTCAATTTCTCTTTCGCATGCCATCAAGTCGAGAGCGCAAAGTCGCTTTCAATGTCCATTTGTTTCATCGTATGTGCTGTGCGAGAGAAATTAGAGTTTCGGACGCATTTGTGCAAATATGTCGCTCAAGAGAGACGACATATGATTGTGCATATAATTTTTAGTATTTAAATGATAAAATGAAACTGTGTTGTAACGCGATCTCATTTTTAAAAGCAATTTTATCAACGGAGCTAATTCCGTATTTCGATTGTCCTTACGTCAACTCTCGAAACTGAAAAGTGCTTCCTTTACAGGAGAGCAATTTGAAGTTAATTTTATGCATAATTTTGTCATAAATATAACCTTTTAGATTCGATAGCTAGGGAGAGTCGATTTTAAGCCTCATGTCATGTTAGCGCGGGCAAGTTCTATAATGTTTCTCTGTGTAATATATTTTATATCGATGTCGGCCTCTCGTAGATTTAAGTATTCAGCCATATTCGATGTTCTGACTAGCCTTCTGAAGCGACGCAAACATTCCATAATAACACCTGTTATACTTGATGATGATATATTCAGAATTATAAAAAAAATATCAATTCTTATACTACAATAACATGGCGCGCCCGTCCTAATTACTGTTACAATGCTTACAGTGTCATCCTTACGAAGGAGTGTATGTTGTGAGACTTTAACAAATACTCATTTTGGAAGAGCGCACCATATTGTCGCAGTTAAAGCATATTATAAAACATCGAAATACAGCAATTAAACACGATGTTGTAAACGTTGATTTTATCTGCCGATTATACTCTGTAGTTGTTCTGTTACTTATAGCCGATAGAGGCCTATTTTATTCTTTGTGTATTAAGATTAAATTATATTATATTCAAAACATCTAAATGTTTCTATGTATAATGTTTAAAATTAGATTCTGATGTCGTATTGTCGGCGCTCGCCGCACTCTATATTGTGTTAGAATCGTGAGGAACGATATTTTAAATTCTCGGTGTTGTAATCATAATCATGGATATATTTAAAAGTATAAACAATGGCATATTAATGGAACTTAGAATGTAGACGAATATTATAATTGTAATGAGGATATTGAAACTTACGAATCTATGTAGAGACGTTCGCTATTAAACATTTTGGATCTTTTAAAAGTATAAATGTATATTAATATGTATAATGGAATATAGACCATGATATTTCATTAAAATAAATAAAAAATATATATTGTGAGTTTTATTTATATTTTTCCTCATTCCTCATTCAAAAGATATCACATTATTTCCACTAGGTATATTTTGTTTCATAATTCATAACACAAACAACAAAGATATATTTATAAGCCATGAGCTGATGCTTTAAATAATATCACAATCAAAGAGATTTAAAGATACATACCATAGAGCGGCTATCAGAAAAAATATCATAAAAAATTTGTGATCCCATACTTCAGTAACGTCATCTAGCTTTAAATAGCAAGCATACGAATTAAATTTATAAATTCAGCTATCGGCTTGTTAGGTGGCCAGTGTGTGTTAGGGATGTTATCAACCATTTAGATATCAATTATCGATTTCCTTAAATAGATTGATAAAAGTTCAAAAAATTAGGAAAACAATAAAATGCAGCAGTTTCAGTTTTAACCATTATTTTTACATACAAATTACTAAATTGTCATTATTAGGTATGGTTAGTGATCAAAGCAACGTAAGCTAGAGCAGACACAGCAAAAAAGTTTTTGCGAAATTTGTATTATTAATACCGGATTAGTTTCGAAATGATTAAATAGTTAAAAAATATTTTTTTTTAAGATACTGTACGTAATAAAGTTTACTTTTGACTTATATTTTATGTTTATTATGCGTAAGTTAAAGAAAAGACGTCCTTCCACTATAATTTGTTTATTGCGACTAAGAATTGAATAAAATATTTTCGCCTATGCGTTTTCACATTGTTACATTTTTATGCAAACAGATACTTATGTCACTTGAAGTACAATATACCGATCCTTTTTTAATATTGATCGACCAGTCTTTTCGTAGTAAATGTCTTGTTCCTTAAAATGGAGTACTACTTTTACAAACCAGATAGATGGTTTTCTTCTCTACGGTATATCTGCACAAACTTTTTTTTTTCAATTCTCGCGTTGTTTGTTATTAACATTTGGAAATATGTCATTTTTGTATAAAAAATGTAGAAAAACTAAGATTAGACCATTGCAAAGGATTTACATTATATCATTTATTGCCTCTCTAAGCAGAAACAGATCAGGCATAACAAAATTAAACAAACCAGTGAAAAATATATATAATCGGTTGACATTATTTACTAAATGGAATTTACATAATCACTACATAGTACAAAACAAAGTCGCTTTCTCTGTCCCTATGTATGCTAAAATCTTTATAACTACGCAACGAATTTTGATACGGTTTTTTTTAACAGATAGTGATTGAAGAGACAGGTTTATATGTATAATAACATCCATTAAATAGTAAAGAAAAAAATGTTTTTTTGAGGTTTTTAATGTGATGTCGTAAATAATTACATTTAACGCGTGCGGGCCACGGGCAGTAATGAATAAATCAAAACTACTGGATCGATTTTAATCATTTTTCGGTGAATGACAAAGGCTATATATTTTATACCCGTGCGAAGCCGGAGCGGGCCGCTAGTTATGTATATAAGAGTGCTTTCTTTTCTCTCAGAGTCAACATATAGTAGGTACCAATTGTGGCAACTAATTTTGAAAAAAGCTTTTCTGAGTAGAAGAGTTAAGAAAGAATAATAGTCTATGTCCTCATTTTTATCCATTCAACACCGACACAATATAAATCGTTTACCTATACTCTTTTTTCTCATTTTTACCTATTTTGTATTTTTGCCTTTGTGGTACAATTGATATAATTAGTAGTCTCTTTATGGCTTTTCATGTTAGAAGTGGAAGCTAATTTCAATAAATCCTAATAAAAGCTAATAAATATTTATATACGAGTATACCTATCATTTAAGCTATCCCTGTAAGCTTTCCTTAAATAAATACATGATTATATCTAATTGAACGAATAAACTTTGTATAAATTATATAGTGACGTCTTAATGAAAAGACAGGTTTATTTTCTTACTTACTTCATTTTATCGATTATTATATCGATAATCAATAACACATCTTTTAAATGGCACAGTTCAGCTACTCATCAATAGAGGGTGCATATTATAAAATGTTTACCATAAATACTGTAGAGAGGACACTAAATTGCACGTCTCATATGTTTGATATTGGCAAAAATTTAAGGTTGAACTAGCGCCACCTGGAGATCGAAGTAAAGAAATTAAAACTGCAATCGCGCTTACAGAAGACAATTCCTCTGGGAGCATATGTATTCTGTAGAGTTGTGGACTATACTTTGTCAGTGTCTAAGTTAAGATGACACTTTTGACAGCTGACGTTTATGAAGTTTAGTATTTATTTAGGAAAAACATCTTGTTGATAAATTTGGTACTTCATTGACGGGTACCGCCCACTTGGCAGCTATCCATAGACAATTAAAAATCAAGTCAAAAAGGGATACCAGCTATAATTTGATAGGCCTCTCATCATTTATTTGTGATATTCTTTTTTACTGGTAAATCAATACAAATATTTATTACTAAAAGGTAGTTTAAAGTATCAATAATCTCGAACACTGTTAATTTTAAAAAATCTTTGACGTCTACAAAGATATGATATCAGTTTACTCTCTTGATCTTATTTTTGAGACTTCCTACTATGTTACAAATAATATTATAAATAGGTAAAAATAGTTCTTACCTTGTTTATAAAGTAGAGAAACACTATTTTAAAAAAAAATTAAACCTCCCTAAATTAGAGGTTGCTCATTCAAAGCGTATAACCAACGTTTATTTTGAATTGTTGTCAATATGACAGCATAATAACTATTTCTTTATCGTAAAAAGAAAAAGAAGATAGTAGAAACATTAGCTCAAAACCGTGTGTTTCTTTCTCTTTCTACGCCACGTGTCAATATTTTACCTATTTTATGTGTGCGTAATGTCAAATTACCTATATAATTGACAAATACACCTAATTCTTTTACTCGTATTACTGCTTTGAGCAAAATAATAAGATAGCAATAGTTCTATAATTATCATTCTCTTTTAGGCAAAGTATAAGAATAGACACAAAAAACTGACCAATTAAATTTTTTTTTAAATTTTGTAGCGCATTCGTATGATAGTTACTCTATATTATACTCGTTAGACGCCGTTCACTTTTAAAAACTTTCTGTCGCCTTATAGAGGCGCAGTCTAGGGTACCTTCTATATCTATGACAATTATAAATGAATTTGTTACTGGGGAGTAGCATAGCATAGTAGCATATTAAAAATATGATTTTCATATTTGTACGCGGCGTTATCATAGAAAATAAATATATGAATTCAGTGAAGTTTATTATTTACTCTATGTCATAGAAGTGTTATATGAAGAAGAAGGTTCACTTGTCATTACAAGAATTAGGGTGACACTGCTATGTGAACTTAAAAGACATTTTTTTTATTTTAGTATCTACAACAATTACTTTAATTTAAATTTATTATAGAATATCTTTAATTATTGCCCTTGATAATTCATAGGTATACTTATTTAGAAAAATTTAATTTTTTTTAAATTATAATATTTGGGGCTTCATAACAAACTTTTAGGCTATAATTTAGAAGTTGATAATCATCTTTAATAATAAAATGTTATTTTCAGTGTTACGCGTGTTGAGGAAATGGAAAAACAATGAGTGTATATAAAAAAAAAATCAAGGTAGCAAAAGATATTAAAATTAAAAACCGTTATTTCAGTTTTTCTAAAGGCCTAGTATTTAGAGTAAGTTTTGCTTAAAAAACTAAAATACTTATATTTTTAAAATTAAAGTTCCTAAGTATTGTTTTTTTACTATCATCAATAACAACGCCGTATTTTAGTCAATAAAAATAATTATTTTAATTTTGTTTTCAAATTATATTGAAAGTATAAATATAATCATTTATATTTCAATTATTTTAATAGTTTTCGAAACGAAATAAATTGGCACTGTATGATTGTAGCAGTTGAAATGCCAACTGTTTTTTTTTTTTTAATTAAATACCAATATTCAATACTGATATCAGAAAAAGATTATAATATAAAAATGTTTATGAATTCGAACATCGAGATGATTTCGAGCTAACAATTATTTTGTCCTCAATTATTAAAAATTATGGTGTTTCGGATAGAAAAGGAGGAATCTTCTAGTTCATAAAATACTTGATAATACCCATAGTATTATGAGCTGTAACTATAAATTCTAACTTACGATCTAATGTATGAACTGTCACGGGAGTATGTCTGTAATCGTACGTATCAACTCTGAAATGGATCGTCACCACCACTCTATTAACTTCGCTGTCAACGCCACGTTGGCACCTAACCGGATTGGATGAGTAGCTCTGATAGGTAGAGGCGGCAATGGCTGAGGCACCGCGCTTAAGATTTAATACAAAAAATACTGAACGCCTCGAGTTAAGACTATCGAGTTGATGAGTGTTGGTCAACCCATACGGTATTACTTTCTTACGCTAGTAGAGCCAAGTTTTTCCAGCACAAATGGGCCAGCTCGACCGGGGAAGTACTACACTCTCCTCCGGCGCACCCACCTATCTATTACTTTTATTTTTTTTACCGTCTTGTTCCTTAGGTTGGCAACGTGCATGTGATACTTCAAGTATCACAAGCGTTCATAGGAGACAAATTAAGTATACTATAGTTTTACTTGTCCATACATTCGCGCTACATTTTAAATACATTTTCTCCAGATCCAGAATTCCCTTTTAAAAAATATTTTTCTTGGAAGAAAAATATTTTTCTTGTTAATAAAATCCTTTGCCATCACTTCTTATTATCTTCAAATGTTTTGCTTCTATTCGTTTTTCAGCCAAGGAAACAGATAAAAATCAGTGGTAGCCTAGTCAATATGCAGAGTGTTCCATAATTTCAAAGCCAGCATCTTGAATTGCTCCCATGACAACTACAAATTTGTGTATACAAAAAAGTTCACATGCAACGAACTTTTTATGAGTTTTCCTCTCCTTTTCTGTTACGAATTTCTTCTTTATTTTATTGTATTATTTTAGTTACAGTGGCTCCATGGTCTAGATATTTTATCAACAAAACTCCTTGGCTGTCCCAATAGAAGTGCCCATGGTCTAATCGACAGATAACGTTGTCTTACATTTCTTCAAAGATTATTATCACATGTTATGAGATAACCAAGGGGACTGACAGGTTAACGTGCTCTTAGAGGCAAGATGGGGAAACCCGCAGAAACAAACGCCCAGACTAAAACAGAAATTTGT
Organism: Hestina assimilis; assembly: GCA_023373885.1. NCBI lineage: Eukaryota > Metazoa > Arthropoda > Insecta > Lepidoptera > Nymphalidae > Hestina > Hestina assimilis. The sequence goes on from CM041759.1 coordinate 13,256,311, forward strand.
AAGACCATTACAAGTATATGCTTGAGCGCGAATCAGACCTGCGACCGTCGAGACTAAAGATGAGTTCGCTACCAATAGGCCACAATGGTGTCGGTGGAGTATATTCATCACCTAAAGTTTTCTAGAACTCTTGAAAAACTAGTTCAGTGGAAAAAAGTAGCTAAATGGCAAAAACGGAACCCTCATAATTTCGTCGTGTCCGTTTGGTCTTCCGTATGTCACAGTGATTTAATTTGAAGGCTGTTGATTCCATCTATACGAAATTTAGAAAATAAGTGTATTCTATGAACCTCACCACGATTTTGTAATGCAATCCTAAAATGAATAAAAATTAAGGGTAACAGTTCATACATATAACTGAGGGTTGAAAAAACATTCAACTTATAGCAACTTGTGAGATTTCTTTATATAGGTCTTTCAAAATGATATAAGGAGGTTTGATTTTGCCTTTTTTATGTTATTATTTCTTGAGATATAAGCTTCTTATGGCTTAAAAATTGTGTCCCCCACCCTTCCTTCTTTTGAACTATGGAATTTAAAATTCTATAAAAATTTGGGGTTGTAGAACATCAAATGAAATTTCAAGTACATATGGTCTGAAGAACATAGAAATTTAAAACATATATAGTTTTTTTCATAAGTTTGTTTTTCATATTACTTTTAATAATTACTATGAAATTACCAACTTAATTTGCGGTCACTTTTAATTCGTTTTTATTGTAAAGGTCCTTAGATTTTTCTTAGATAGGTGCGGAACCCTTTAGTTTCAATTTGCAGGGTCCACAACGCACTTGAGTTATAATTATTTTAAATTAGACCACGTATATTAGATTAATACCAACCAAATAGAAAATTGGTAAAAAATGTATTTCTACTGCTTAGTTGCTCGTTAGGTGAGCATAAGAATTTAGACACAAATTTGCTCTTTTTTTAATTAATTTTAATTTTGATAAAATAAAAAATGTTTGGATCCAAAGATAGAAAAAAGAGGATCAAAAGTTCAGATTGGTACAGTACATTACGAAGACGAGAATGTAGAAATTAAGACTAAATCCGTTAAAATATCCTAACACACAGTCTTGGTCTTCTACTTATATTCATGTGAAACAGTATTAGGATATACTGCAGATAAATTATATTATAAATTACTATACCTATCGACAAAACTACTCCCAATAACCGACCATACAGTCAAACCAGGTGGTAAGCGGTCACGGAAATCCGATTGCAACACTGCCACTTCATCAATATAGGATAAAATTAATAAACTTAATGAAACACATAGAATGCAGAAGACATTGAAACATGATATGATATATATAGTTACTATTCATCGTCACGATAGCCTCATATTGAAAAACATGGATTTACAAATATATGTAATTTATGTTTATATATTTTTTAAATCAATAAAACGCTTCATTTTGTTACTCATCATAGTGAGTCGTGAGTGCATTCGATAGGCTTAGGTGCTTTTTTCTTACTAACAAAAACATATCGTTGCTGCTTAATATACGCCAATTCAATTTTTATAATTTCTTTATACCCGTGACACTCGCGCAAGTAAGTAGAATTTAATGACATATTTCAGAATTCCTATAAATTATTTAATCCGTGTAGTAGATTTTCGTCATAAGCTTGTTTGCCACCATCATGGCACAAAAAAGTAGAAAAGTTAAAAAAAAGAAAGAGAACTAATATAAGATTAAACTCAAAAAACAAGTTGTTGTAATTTTTTTACAATGTCAAGTTTCGATCTTGGACTATTTAACATATGATAATAAGTTTCGATACATTGCATGTTCAATGTCACTTGTTGCAAATTCAGTGATTATAATGAAATGCTGCTTTTAAAAGCAGTTATTGATAGGGTTCCGTAGCGAAATGGCAAAAATTTAAGTCTTATAATTTTTTATGTCTGTCTGAATTTGTATTTCACTCGGAGACTATCGAATCATGATGATCATTAAATAATTACTAATTTAGGTTTATTTTATGAATCGCTACACATTTATGTAGTGAAATAATAAAATATATAAAATTTAAGGACAGAAGTGCAAACATAAAACTGACTTTAAAAATAGTGGGAAAAAAAAATCCAGTATATAGCAAAGTCTGAGTCTTCTTTAGTAGGTCTGGAAAAATAATAACGAGGTTTAATTTGGACTTGTTCGATTAAGTCAGTAGTTTTTAACATATTAACTCGTAATTCATAAAAATAGTGTGTCCACTCTAACTTTCGAATTATGGGTTTGAAAGTTCTGGAAAAAATTGAGCTTTAAAAACACTTTCAATGAAATTGTTTTCACAACATATTCGAAAGTATTCCAAAAATCATGTTGATATAGACAGGAATAAAATTCATGAATATATAAGTCGTATGTATGACACTTTTATTAAAAATTGTAATATTATTTTACTTGCTTTTCATTCCTAAAATTTTATTCTTTAAATATGTGTGAATTTAGTATCAAATTACCTTACTTAATCTCATTATAATTAAAATCAAAATGTGATACGTAGCGTATTGTTATTATTGTGCATTAAAAGCATAGCAGAACCGATTACTTACATAGGTTCGGCAGTTCTGCATATTTATTTTAAATAACCTCACTTCTGGTATGCGACATATATATATACAAGATAAAATTACTTTTTTTTTTTTTTTTTTTTAATTTATTTGGATAAACAAACAGTAACATAACAGATATATATATATAGTAGTATAACTAAACAAATGCCTAATTATGTCACCAACACCGTTTACCACAGATTATTTTAAGTTTTCGCATACAAGCGGGTGACATTACCTTTTATCATTTAACTTTTTAAATTTAGCGATATAAGTTTGACTTAAAAATTAAAGAAACAATGGATATGGGAAAAACAGTATACAAACAACAAAAAATAAATTTAAAAAAAGATTAGTAAAAATAATAAGTGAATAGAATGTATATAATTCAAAGCTCTTAATAATAAGCGTAATTCAAATTCAGAGGCTTATGACTCCTCCAAGAGTTCTATAATCTTAGCTTTAAATTTACTAGGACGCAATGTCGCAATTTCTACTGAGTAGAAATTATTATTAAAACACTGAACAAGGCGATACAGTGGGGAACGTTTGCCTGCATTAGTGCGGCAACGGGTAGTTGCAAATGGCTGACAGGGTTTACGACAGTGTGTCCTATTGGGTATTCTATAGGCGATCTTATTAACTAGAGGAATACAGTCATATCTATTATGGCATATATCACATAACAACATTGATCCTAGTAATTTACGTCGATTTTCAAGTGTTAGAATGTTATATTACGATTCATAATTATAAAAAGTTTAAATCGCCTCATAGACTAAACTGGGCGCGTAATCCTCATCAAGTTGATAATGGACCTTTACAAGTTAAAATAACATTTGTAAGCAAAATACTTTTTTAGAAAGAAGGAACTTATTTAATTATTAGCGAGCCAGGCAGACACTGTCCTGCCATGAAAATGAAAAAAAAGTGAATCCCGATAGCAGCGCCCTCTACTGGGTCCAATTGTTAATCTAAACCATTCTTGCATCCATCGGAATATTCCAAAAAAAAAACATCAAAATCGGTCTAGACGTTTAGGAGAATCCCAGCGATATACACTGTAGAGTTATATATATAAAGATTAATCAGTGCCGTTTAGAACAGATTACAATTAACACAAAACAGAAATAGCAGGTAGCTTAGACTATAGTTTTTAAACCTGTGTTCTAAATTATACATATATTAGTTGTCGATTTATCGTAATCTCTTTGTTTTGACGTTTGGTTTTTTATGGGTTGCACTACATATTTCATGCAATGAATGATTGAAGAAGGTTATGTACAAAGGGAGACGAATTTATGAATATGAGCATGAGAGCTTGAGATGCAAAGCTTAAATAGGCACTGCACCTTTCAATGGGTGCAAAGCTTAGGGTAGCATTGCACGGTCAAGACCTAAGCGACCGATGGTATAGCCGCAAGCGTAAGGGCGTAGATGTCAGGAATGCTGGCACCTCGCTAGACACCTTATTGACGGTACCAGCTCTAAGCTGGCCTCGACTAAAATGTTTTTAAGACCATAAAGATCACTCATATTCTGTCTGAACTAATATACTTATGAACAATATCTCCATAACTTTGGATAGTGACAATAAAACACCCTTAGATACCAAATTTAAAAATATATTAGCCTTACGCAGCAACGTCTATTAACATATTCGCAGATCTGACAACATAGAAATACGAGATAAATAATTTCTATGAACCTTATTTATTAAATAAGGAGAGGGCTGACATAGACGGGTTTAACAATACAGTGTAAGTATATCTTTTGTCTGTACATCATAAGAAATATAATAGAGAGTAAAAATATCTTAACAATAGGTAGACGACAGTGATATCTAAAGACGTCAGAGTGTCGCGACAGTTTTACCTTGAATATTTCACCTTTTCTCCTTTACGTCAATTCATACGTAGTATATACTACCCACATGTTGAGTCTCTCAAGTTCACCTAATGTATCTTGACGTGAAAATGTTATGACCACACATTCGGAAAAATAAATATTGATATCATTATTATTTAAATAGTTTTTCTAGTTATATTAGTCTTGTTAGACACCGTTGTGGCGTTGTGGGTAGTGAGTCTGCCTTTAGTCACGACGGATATGGGTGTGATTCCCCATCGGGCAGATGTTTGTTATAAATATCTGTTTCAGTCTGGGTGTTTGTCCTTGCAGGTCTCCCCACCGTGCCTCGGAGAACGCGTTAAGCTGTCGGTCTCGGTAGTTATCACAAAACATCTGATAATAATCGTCAAGTCTTTGATAAGTAATTTTAGTAATAATTCTTGACAAGTAATTTGCTCTTATCCAATGAGTTGCTCGTTCACCTTTAGGGTTGCGGAAGTCAGATGGCAATCGCTCTGTGTAAAAACTAGTAACCTGTTAAATCCGGATAAGAGTAATAAGCGGACCCTAGGTAAATAAAATACCGTGAATAATGCTAAGACGCAGCAGTTTCTCTAGTTATATTAATTACTGTTCTATATTATATAACTAATCTTTAATTTAACATGTTGTAAACTGGATTCAAAAAATAAAATCATAAAAAAACGTGTGCATTTTAAACGAATAAACCTGGCTGGTGAAATTTACAAAATACTTATTAGGTACTGCAGTGACTAGTTTTGTTTTATAAATGTATAATTCACCTCTAATTAGTAAATATAATAATGCAGAACATTAAAAAATGTAATTGGAAGAGATTAGCTTCTTAAATAAAGGCTCATGCGAGCCTGGACTGAAGTAGTTCAGTCCAATAATATAGCTGAAGGATGGTGAACTATGTATGCAGCAATAATGTTGTGGTGCAGTGGTACCGAAATTATTTTAAACGTTTAAGGTTATAAGCTCGATTACCACTCGAGACAGTTATATGTATGTACCACACAGGCATATTTTCTTATCCTGAAACATGAATAGACTTGCACGCTGAGTGCGTGGACCCTTGACACATATTACATTATTACAATCCTTATCGTGGCTGGCGAGTGTAGCAGAGCTTGTTACGTTTACATGTATAATTATTAGAATACTATATAAAATATTCTTCAATATGAACATTATTACAATATTTGTACATAACAGATGAACAAATATACAAAATCAGTAATAAAATAAATAACAGTAAACGGTATCAGTATTTTAAACTAGTTTGAAATATTAGTATCAGATAATAAATATAATAAACAAGAAATAAGAATTACACTGCTACTTATTTCGCTTAAAATAATTACTGAAACCAATTCCTTAGAAAAATACAAAATGTGGTCATACGAATGATAAGTTAGAGTATAAATGGCAACATTTGTCGAAGTATCAATTAGAAATTATTTAGCTTTGAAGTAATGAAGTAGTGTACTAGCAGCATCGGTGCTACTTTCAAAGTTTTAAATAAATATGGTGTGCTTGTTTGAAAGCCTTTTACAGTAAAGAAAACGTACAATACTGAATAAAAATATATTAGCTGAATTTTAATTATGACGTGAAACAGTAATTTCAGCTTTTTTACATAGGCTGTATACGTAAATTTTCTGTTATATATTCCCTATCGACAGTGAATTTATAAGTAAATTCATTCGGTGGGTCGTATCGTCTAATTTGGTATGGTAATGTAAATCAAATAATACAGCAGGCTAGTATGTTTACGACACTGTAACGAATACAGGTATACTATGTATGTTCTGCGAGAGACACTCTCATAAATACAAGCGGCAGAGAAACCTATGCAGTCTCATTTTCGACACGGTCTGAACAAGTCGTAAACGTAGACATGAATCCTTCCACCTTCAGCGGTGGTACCGATAGGCTCATTCATGAAGCTGATCAGCTAATATCGTATATTGAACGAGGGTCTAATGTGCTGAAATTTTTTCCACGAAAGCGCCCAGAGCGTCGTACTTTGTCAGTTCGACGTGAAACCCATCAAGTCATCTGGTTCAAGAATAGTGGTCCTCAACGGCTTTCAGCAGAGGGCACTATAGATATAAGAATTATCAAAGAAGTTAGGGTTGGAAAGAATTCTAAAGACTTTGATAAATGGCCAGAGGAAACCCAAAGATTGGAGAATTTAAAATGCTTTACTATCTTCTATGGTAATGAGTTTAAACTGCGCTCCGTGTCATTTGCAGGTAAATATTTCACAAATTTAAATAAACTTTAAAGTAAAAAGTAATGACATAAATAACATTACCTTTCATTTTATTGAGAAAAATACCATTGTTCTTTATCTTAAAAAATATAATTATTTTTATTAAACCAAATACTATTTCTAGAAATTATAGAGGTTTTATAATTGTTAGTCTTAAAATACACTTTTACTAACCAACGTAATAAAACCTTTTATACTTATTTATATTTAATAAATTACAAAATTAAAATAAAATTTAATTTTCAGTCATCTAAATCTACCTTAAATACTTATAGTTGTGAGTTTGATTAATAATTAAGCTTTATAATTGCATTGACCAGGTAACTAAACTAACAGCAGTCGCTAAATTGCCACAGCTTGACAGGAAAGATTTATTTATTAGTGGTTATTATTTGGGTGTTGTACATAACATAATATATAAAAACTCATGAATTAGTCTTGTTTTAAAGTGTAAAAATATAAAAAAAAAACAATAAAAATTAATTATTAAATGAAAAATAAATTATTTCAATTTGAAGTAAAAGCTTAAAAAATTTGTTTGTAATTATTTGGTTCTTAGTTTGATGGCCCAATATTTTGTCTCATTATATTTTGCTACTTAAAAATGCATTGCTGATATTCTTTAAAAAAAAGTACTGTAATTTTTTTAAAGCAATCATTATGTTATATTTATTCAAAACATTCATAAAACACTAGAAACGATGCAGGAAGCAGTAGTCCTGTGGTATTAATAGTTTTGCTTTGAAATACATCAAATTTTCATAGCTGGGCTATTCTTAAAGCAATCATATGTTTGGCGCAGTCAAGGTTATAAATTCAGTTGTTGTCATTACATTTCATTGTGTACATAGTTTGGAATTTAAAATTAACACTGATTTTATTACAGCTCAAACTGAAAAGGAATGTGAAGCTTGGAAACAAGGCTTACATTTCCTCATTGAAGAAGCTGTGAATGCACCATATCCTCTTCAAATCGAAAGATGGTTGAGAAAGGAGTTTTATGCAATTTCTAATTCTCATGAAAAGTTAGTATATTTTATACTTGCATTATTTTATAAGTTAGCTTTTGTAAATCTCACGGAAATCATTATAGTAGTAATTCCACGCTGTTCACACCAAGGGGCTGGCTCAACTAGAAAAGTACTACTTTCTCACAGTAAATCAGCGTAAAGTAACAGAGTAGGTACTGTTCCGTTTCATGCAATGTGTGATACAATCTCCCACCACCTTTGTACTCTTCGTTAATTTATTAGGCGGACTGTAGTTTGTTTGCCAATGTAAAATCAAAATTTTTACAGAGTAAATAGTATTGTATGTTAAATGGTAAAAAAGGTTCTGTATGCAAACTTTCATACAAATACTTCATTCATTCAGCCGTTTTGGCATGATCCAAACATACGAAATTTCACATTAATATTGTTAATAGGATATTCCCACATTTATATTATTAAGGATGTTTATTATTTTTTTATTTAATAATTTGTCTTTTCCGCAGGGTTACCATGAAAGAAGTCAAAGGTTTCTTGCCTAAAATAAACTGTAAAATCTCAACAAGCAAATTGAGAGATATGTTCCAAGAAATAGATACTGGTAAAAGAGGGGAGATTGGATTTGATGATTTCTCAACTCTGTATAACAAGCTCGTCTTTGATGAAAATGTGAGTATAAATCTATTATGTTTTCAATGATAAATGAAACGAGACAATAAAAATGTATATTATGTATTCAGATGCTATTTATGGACGTTCAAATTATGCACTTCGGTTTAGCATTTGACCGTATGAATTATTAATGTTTGCAAACCAGATTTAACTTGGAAATCAAAAAGAGGTTGCTACTTTATTTTTTCTCATTTCAATTGCAATAAAACTGAAATGGTGCAAAAATATTATTCACTGTTTAAGGTGTGGTTAATGTTTTACAAATAGTAAACAATGTTATCTACAAGTGCATACTTCTCTTTAACATTTAAAATATTTTATTTTTGCTAAAAATAAAATATTGAATTGAATTAATAAATGTTACAAAAGACATCAAAGTAATTTAATTTTTAGAGGGCCATAGTTAAAGACATCTTTACATAATCTTTCATCTATTCTGATGTGGTCTAATTAATTATTCTTGAAAACGATTTAAGGTTGCTTTTTTTAATGAGCAATGTATTTTGAAGTAATTAATTTTACCCATCCTGCCCTCGAAATATGCTTATAGCTTACACAAGAAGTTGCAAAAACCTGCAACTCTTGCCTTAGCAGAGTCGGCCCTTCTACCATTAGCTTTTACATTTATTGTGTATGATTACTTTGAATCGGTATAAAATAGGACAAAATCAATTTATTCACAGAACATTCAAGAAATATTCGATGTATACAATTTGTACTGTGCCAACGGTACATCTGTGTCTCTACGTGAATTTCAAAAGTTCTTGCTGGTAGAGCAACATGACCGTCTAGGAGAGGACGAGATGCAAGCTTCTCAGTTTATCAGGGAATATTTGAAGGATCCCCATAGGGATATCTATGAACCCTATTTCAAACTGAAAGAGGTAAATTATGAAGTATTATTTCCAATCTTATAATATATTTTTCAATTTGTGCGAAGCTTTGATCTTAATTTCTTTTGATCATATTTCTCTTATGTCCTCTTGCAGTTTGTGGAAATGTTGTTCTCCAAACAAAATTCCATATGGGATTCCAGTAAGGATTATATTTATCAGGATATGACTAAACCATTGTCACATTATTTTATATCTTCATCGCATAATACGTAAGTTCTTCCATATATCTCACATATGTTATATACTGCATGAATATGTATTGATTGTATATATTATTGTTTTTACCTGTAGCTATTTGACTGGGGATCAGTTTTCAAGTGAATCGTCTTTGGAGGCATATGCGAGAGCCCTGAGGGCAGGTTGCCGGTGTATCGAGTTGGACTGCTGGGACGGCCCAGATGGAACACCTTTCATTTACCATGGGCATACTCTCACCACAAAGATTAAGTTTAATGACGTCCTACGCACGATCAAGGATAATGCATTCGTTGCTACAGATCTTCCTTTAATACTGTCTATAGAAGATAACTGTAATCTGCCGCAACAGCGCGGAATGGCTGTATCGTTTCAGGACATACTAGGAGACTCGTTGGTAATCCTGCCATTGGATAAGAACGAGACGAAATTGCCTTCGCCTCATGACTTACGCAAAAAGATCATTTTGAAACATAAGAAGCTACCGGAAGGTGCTGAAGAAAATTCGTTCTCGGTGCGCCAGGAAGGCGGTGAGGGCCGTGACCTCGATCTCCGTAATACGATAAAAAACGGTATACTTCATTTAGAAGATCCTGTCGACAAAGAATGGAATCCGCATGCTTTTGTTTTAACAGACAATAAGCTGTATTATACCGAACACTACAGCACTCAAGGCGAAGCTGACGGCGATAGCGATGGCGAACCGGAAACAGACGCCACTAACGTGCCGCAGGACGAGTTACACTTCTCAGAGTGCTGGTTCCATGGAAAGTTGGCTGGTAACAGGCAGGAAGCCGAGAATCTTCTAAAGCGGCATTCCCACCTCGGTGATGGGACATTCCTTGTACGAGAGAGCGTCACTTTCGTCGGCGACTATTGCCTTTCATTCTGGAGGCAGGGCAAGGTGAATCATTGCCGGATCAAATTGAAGCAGGAGCGTGGTATCACCAAGTATTACCTGATCGATACGGTTTGCTTCGACAGCTTATATAGCTTGATCACGCATTATCGCCAGCATCCGTTGAGGAGTCAAGTGAGAATTATTTCTGTATTGAAGTTGACCATTGTGGTAGGACCTGTTTTAAACTCTATAAGTCGTGGTTCGATTCCCGCTCCGAGCATATGTTTGTATTGACCATATTGGTGTGTGGTTGTCCTCGTTTTCGTAGGATATTACTATGGGAGCCATTGATTGGCGGTTATTTATTTTACGGCAAACAGTACAATTTAGTTTATACAAAAAAAAATTTTTGCTGCTAGTCTTTGAAGTTCCATTTCTATCAAATGTTAAAATAATAATCTCATTCATATATTTCATAATGTAAATGAAAGCAAATAAGCAGTACCATGTCACCCCAAAAAATTGAAAAAACTGAGTTATATATGCAGAAGTGTTGGTAAATGGCTGAAGAACATTTTTCTTTAATATTTGTAGGGTTTTAAGCTTTAAAACTTCTAAAAGCCATTTTTATCATGCAATTTTGGGTTATATACGAAATATGGAGTTTGTATGCTTATTTTATGTGAAAATAAGTAAAATAACTCACATACATCTTGAAATTGTCAAAAACTTGATCAATATATAAAAAAATCATATAAAGCAAGTTGTTCAAAATTTTCAAACGCGTTTTTCTCGAAATGACATTCGTGTGGGTTGACATGGTATTGCTTATTTGCGTCCAAATATCCTTATGAAATATGGTTCTTATATCGTATCGTGTAGGAATTCCTAATAACGCTAAAGGAGCCAGTTCCTCAACCGAACGAGCACGAGGGCGAGGAATGGTGGCACCCGACGTGCACCCGTGCGCATGCGGAGGAGTTGCTGCGGAAGACCAATATTGACGGAGCGTTCCTCCTCCGTCCCAGCGAAAAGGAGCATGGATCTTATGCATTGAGCTTCCGGTGAGTTAAGAATATTAGACTTTTACCATTTCATCTCCTCAATCATCAACTTTTTTTTTATTCTATGTCAAAATGTATATGATCAAATCTTCAAAAAAATCAAATCTTTAAATATATAATTGTAATTTTTCTATCATGCACCGATGTGTGTGACTGAAGTCTTCTTAAATCGCTGGAATCGATTTTGGTGAAATTTTTTGTTTGATTCTCTGGATGATTAAATATCAAATAAAACCTTGTAAGGAGCACTGTCGGGTCCATTATTATTTATATAAAATACAATAATACCTCTTAACTTCCCAACAGGACTGAGAAAGAGATAAAGCACTGCCGTATAAAGCAAGAGGGCAGGTTGTACACGATTGGTACTGTCAAGTTCGAGAGCCTCGTGGAGCTGGTCTCCTATTACGAGAAGCACCCGCTGTACAAGAAGGTGAAGCTGTGGTACGCCATTAGCGAGGCTAATATGAGAAGAATCATCGGGGTGAGTAATGCTTGTCATATTTTTTTACATATATTAATTTATCTTCAATATAATACTATGCTTAATCCGTTTTTTTTATTGATTGAATAGTTATAGAAAATTCGAAAATCGACGTCTTTAAATTGTTGCATTGTTTTTTGAGGTCTAAAATCATCATATATATTTTTTTAAATATTTTAACGCCGTTGTGCCGTAGCGGTAGCGAACCTGCCTAAACGCCACAGGTCGTGGGTTCGATTCCTTCTCGGAGCATAATATTTTTGTATTGACCATGCAAGCATATTTTCCGGTCTGGGTGTATTTGTCCTTGTCATTGTGAATGTTGCCGGACCCCCAACCAGGATATTACTATCCTACTGAGGGTGCAGCGTTTATTTATTTATTTATTATTTATTGCCTTTCTAATGCCACCGTTGCGCCGTCTGCAATTATAATGGCCGCTAGAGCGTTTGAAACTACCTACCTCCACTTACCATCAGATTGACTGACGCTGACTGACCCCTCCCCGTCCCCGGGATGAATAAAGAAACAGACAATTTATATCACTTCAATTGCACAGGAACCAGACGACAGCTCGGTCTACGGGACTCCGGGCTACATGGATCCGTCTACATTTACATCCAAGGTAAGTTATTTATATTACACTTTATATACCTACATACATTCATACATTTGAAGACTTCAAGTGTTATTATTCCAGAAAAACTAAGCATGTAGGTTAATCCCATGGAAGTGAACTGAACTGAATTGTCTTACACAAGATTACGATTAATTAATTTCCCATACAGCTGTGCCCGGTTATGCTTGTGTTAATGTAATTTTTTGAAAATGGCCTAACATTTTTTAGGATTATATGAGTAATATGTTAACTTTGTTACTACTAAGTTGTGTATGTCAAATTTCATCAAATTCTTTCTATATTTTTACATACTTAGCTCACGCTGCTTTATTAATAAATTTTGCAATAACTTTTGATAGAGTAAATCTATTTTAATGCAACAATTAATAAATGTTACTCGAGAAGATGTTTGTTTTCAGACATTTTAGTTAAAACTTTAGGTAGTTTAGACGTTTCTGGAAAGATTAAAATGTATTTAACCACTTATTTTGAATTCTATGCAATATTTTTTTTTATTAAAATAACAAAAGTACATACAGGTGAAATTAACAATTTCATTAGACGAGAATACTTTTGAGCTTTCCTCTGGTAATTTCTCCGACCTTCACTATATTCATATAATATGCTAATGCGATTTGATCATGTCTGTCACTAAAATTTTACCCTTCACTGAATTCTGATATTAATTATTTCCAAACCAATAATTTAGTCATCATCGTTTGCGTCTTAGAAATAATTTATTACCTCTCGTGTGTTTTCTTTTACACTTTAGGCCCATCCATATTTACGTCATAAGCAAGGGTTCGACGGAGTGTGAAATTTTGTGACAAGGTCGGGAGGGGGACTAAGTATCGGGACGACACATTTCTAAATCTAATATAACTAACAATTTAGAAGCATAAATACTTTCGGAACTGCTGTTTTAATTATTGCCAACTGAAGTTGCTTAGAAATATTCGTCAATTTCGATTTCTAGTAAAATTTAGTATATTGTTTCTGTATTTTATTAATTGTTGCTAGCGTTATTTTTATATCAGTATTGATTGTCATAAATATTTGGTAACCATTTATGTTTGATATTATCTTAATATTTTATTTGAAGTGTTTGCTCAGCGCCACCATATTTGTATACGCTGTAAAATTGGCTTTGCGATTTTTATTCAATTTCGTGCAGTCATTCAGAAGCTATTCGAGTACATATAGTAGTATATGTACATTGCGATGATTCATTTTTATTTAGGTATCATGGAGATATGGTAAATTATGTCGCTAGGCAATGTCACAGAGACACCTGCAGCATAAGTGTCCGATTTAATGCTATGCGTTACTGGCTGACGGGCGCTCGGTATTATCAATAGTGATAAATGGCCCAGACAGTTTAAGAAAAATTTTATACATGCACATATCTTATTAACGCCGGAAAGTTCTTGACACCTACTAACAAAAAAAGGGTAAAAAATTTAAATCTTTTTACTGTGGACGTCATCACCGCAGATTGCATTTGCTATTTTTACACCTGACTCAAGTTTTTTTCCCTTAATTTAATGCATCCCGGCACGCGTCATTGCGACAATATGATAAAAATCCTTCTATGGTATTACCTTTTTCGTATATTTGTATAAATCAGTTGGACTTCATTGAATTTCAAATTGCAATGAATTTAAAATTTAAACTTGTATGACATTGTTGCTTCGAAATCAGTTATTCATATATTTTTTCAGTCCGTTTTTGTCACGCCAAAAATCATTAACATAGAGGTTGAGCATTATCCCGACACGCATTATCATAGACTAGAATACATTAGATTATGTAGTATATAGGTATTCAAATGTATTCTTGAAGTGAAAACTTCTTTAGCGATTTTTTCATGGAGGCTAAATGTATGAAGTCACCCCTGTAACTATGCGCTTGCATATTGGACTATTTGAATTTTACCGGAGTTATTAATAAATTAAATATTATGACATTTTAATAATTCATACTATAATTAAATTTTTTTTTCAACAGTTCAGACTTTTCACTTCTATAGGCAGTTATCTATGACTAAGACTGTAGTCTGCCTATAATTGTTTTTTTGTTATAGTAACATTAGGCATTTGGATTAAAGCATTGCTTTTACTTTTTAGCATATACCATTAAGGAGGAATATCGAATTTTGGGTGAATATTTCCTTGTATTTTTCTCTGTATTTTGTGTGAAATTTTCGACGTTTGTGATACGATTTTGATGATATCTGTTCGTTTAATGATGTTGCGGTCTCGATCAAGTTTTTTTAAAGTGAAGAGATGATGAGCGGAAGTCATCAAAGCGCTAGCTAATTATCCGTGATCACAAACGTCGATTATGGATTTTTAATTTCATGACTTTGTAATGAAGGAAGCTCTCAATTGATTTTAGCTGGTTAATTATTTATGTTTATGCTATGCAGTATCTTTCATGTTTTTTTTTTACTATTTATTGCTTTTGAAAAAAAATTGTTTGTTTATATTTATTGTTATTTTTTGTTTGATTAATTCAAAATATACATTGTATAAAGATATGAGTAGAGATCATATAAATTTTTCAATTCTCTAGCCGAAGTCTCGAAGTAAATTTATGTAATTACCGGGTGAACACAACTTGGTCATAAACATTAGGGGTAGATAATTTAACTGAAATTTACATGAAATAATAGACAATGTAATCGCGACTTTTTTCTCGTCTTCGGATGGGACATGTGTACGAAGCGCTCGCGATGTTAGGTGTTCAATAATATTGTACAATCACCACTATTACACAATATTATTGAAGCAACATGGGTCGTGGTTTTTGTTTTAAGAATGTTACCTTTTAAACATTCAAGCTTTTAATCATATCGATTTTGCCTTCCAAATAATCTCGCAGCTTGTCCTAGGAGTGGGTACGACCCTAGCCTATGGATGTCAAGATAGAACCTATAACTCTCACTTTAATACAGTTATGTATATTGTTAATTCTGATTATTAAAAAGTGAGATGTCAAGCGTTACATATATGACGCGACTATTGTTTTTTTATATGGACATTATTAGATTATCAAGAACCATCGATGTTTCGAAGACACCTAGTAAAGGTACTTATTAAACTATGTCAGAGTTAGCTGAAGAGATCGACCCGTAACTTATAGAGGGTGGAATTCCTCAGTAGACTCTTACATTTGTTTTACTTACTCCATGGTCCATATTGTGAAGAACGTTTACACTCGTGGAAATTGACTGCAACTGTTTAAGACATTGAAATTATAGACATTGAAGAGTTTCAGCATCCGTCAAGCATTAGGGTATATTATGTTTTCAATTGATTTTATATATATTTTTTATAACTTTAATTTGATTATTTTTGGTTGAATTTGTTGCTATTTAGTATTATGTTTTACCTGTAATTAAAGGTATTTATGGTTTATTCGCATTGTTAATACGACACTGCCTAATGTGGGGAAGCTATATAATAAATAGTTGATAAGGACACCTCACATTATAAATACTTAACACTGGGAATATTTTTGTTGAATTATTTATAAACTGTAAATATAAAATATATAAATCTTGTCTTGTATAAATGAAGCAGTTTGCACTATAATATTTTTGTTATATAAAAATGTGCACAGCGAACATGTATATACTTTTTTTTATATATAATATTATTGTTATTAATTTATCATGTATGTTTTTTTACTATCGAAATGTAGCTTTATTATTCGCATTGCAATTTAACTATTAGAATTGGAATTGTTATAATTTAGAAAAGTCGGTAAGTTTCAAGTATACCCCGTTGTATCAGATAACTGTGAAGGCGTTATACGACTATCGAGCCCGTCAGGACGACGAGCTGTCTTTCTGCAAGCACTCGATCATCACCAACGTTGACAAGCCGGACGAGGGCTGGTGGAGGGGTGACTACGGTGGCAAGAGGCACCACTGGTTCCCAGCCAACTACGTGGAGGAGATAGACGTGCCGCATCTTCCCGACATCGTGAGTCACTAAACATAGTTTTTTCTAAGTTGAACTAAAAAAATCAATTGAATTTCGAAGCCATGAAACGAAAAAGTCGCTTTTGACTAAAAAGAGACAAATGTATATATCTATAGGTTTTAGCGTGCGAAAGAATGACAGCAAGCAAATAAAATCTGAAAAACATTACTTTACGAAACAAAAGCAGTATTGTAACCTAGTCCTTGGTGCTAGGAGTCTGAAGCACTGTTTTAACCTTAATATAATTTTACCTGATCAGTCCATATGTTTATCTCTACTCTTTAAAAGGATATTCATTTGAATTATGAACAGTACATATACTATTTTATTTTAGGAGCCTATAAATTTTCAATTATTTCGTTCTCGTGTAGGGTGGCCTGGAGGCGGAATCAGCAGCTCTTGGTTCCTTACAAAAGGGCGTTGTGGACGTTCTCGGGGCTGTAGTAGAGCTGGTAGTGGGTGAGGAAAGTGGTTCAGCTCGCTGGATCGTCCGTATACAAAGCCCCGCAATGTGCTCACCATTCGATATGGCAGCTCCCACCAGGGAAATAGCTCTAGAATGGATGTCCGCCATAAAGGAGGCCGCCCAAAGCGCTAGCGCTAGATCTCTTTTGCATAGGAAGATGGAACGCACCTGGAGGATTGCTAAAGAAATGTCTGACCTGATAGTCTACTGCCGCTCCGTGGCTTTCAACCAGGAGAGACTCAGGAATGGCTTTATCTATAACGAGATGTCCTCGTTCCCTGAGACGAAAGCCGAGAGACTGATGTGCCAGCAAGAAACCGCATTCTTCTTGAAGTACCACGATATTCAGCTCAGTCGCATCTACCCGAAGGGTCAGAGGATCGACTCCTCGAATTACAACCCTGTACCGTTCTGGAACGTCGGCTCTCAGATGGTTGCCTTGAATTTTCAAACTCCGGATAAGCCGATGCAAATTAATACTGGCAAGTTCAAGGATAATGGGGGTTGTGGTTATATATTGAAACCGGATTTCATGTTCGACGAGGGTTACAACCCCTATGATAAACGGACCATCGAGAAGAAGGTGGTTCCGTTGAAGGTTACTTTGAGAGTAATTGCCGCGAGACATCTCTGTAAGTCTGGTCGCGGGACGGCCTGTCCCTTCGTAGAGGTTGAGATCATTGGTGCCGATTACGACAGCGGGATCAAACTGTCCACCAGGACTGTCAGTAAGTATATCTCTTAAACATACACTACACATATACATATGTACATACTAACAACTCTTAAAAATCACTTTTCCTATTTAAAATTGCTTTCTCTTCTTACTGTCATGATAAAATATTTGTTTATAAGGAATACTTAATGTTTCCCTGACAAAAGACTTTCCAGATGATAACAGCAGCTTCTGCACTAATAATGTACATCGTTTAATGTTCTAGGACAACCTCGTGATGTACTAGCATCGGTTATATATCGCTTTTATAATAATATAAAAGAATTTATTGGTACACTATTTAATTCTTATAATAAATGTACAGCTTTTAAATGAAATTTTATGTACAGGGCTCTTTTAAATGAACATCTGGATTCATACTAACATGATAAATCATTGTTTTGATATAATCTTTATGGGCTTTTCTTTACAAATGGCCCTGTAGATTTCTTTTCAAATTTCGGCGTAAAACCGAAAGCTTGCTTTGCAAAAAATAAAAAGCAAATTTTCACAATTCAGCGAATAAAATAAGCATGGCTTATTCAATATAATATTGCGAAATTTTACAAATGTAGACTATATAGTGTGTATAATGTATATAAATATCAAATCATATCTCCCTAAAGTTAGTAAAAGAGCTTCATATGTTTGCGATGCGATCAACGATTTATCAGTTATCATTTCACAAATACACATACATACATACCTACATACACTAGATAACAGACGTCCTAATGCTTCCTTAAACTCAGTCCATTATAAATATGTATAGCTAAAACATTTGAAAATATGTTAGTCTCTATCGATGTTCCATCATCGCCTCAGCAGTTTAAACGAGTAAATTTTGTGTGCTTTAAGCAATAAAAAAAAAAACAATGTAAAATTGCTAAAGTCTTACAGCTGTGTTTTGTTGTAAACTTTTCGCGTGACTGTAAATATAACTGTTTTTTTTTTATTTGCAAGCACCGAATACAATTAAAAAAAGGATAATTGGTGAGTTTGTTAAATGGAGTTAGTTATGGTTTATATCAAGACGTTGTGGCGCAGCGGTAGTACCTGCCTAAAGCGCCACAAGTCGGGGGTTCAATTCCCGCTCGGGGCATATGTTTGTATTGACCATACAGCCATGTGTTCCAGTCTGAATGTGCTTATCCTTGTCGTTGTGGGTGTCTCCGGACCCTCGACACAGGATTTAAGTATCCTAATGGCCGTTGAGTGTGTAGTGTTTCTGTTAACCATAAACTCATGATTTATTTTATCATTCATCAAGATGTTCACAAGAATTTTTATTTATGTTTAATATGTATATACGTTATTTTATTTATATGTAGAGCATTATCCATCTTTATATATAAAACGCAAAAGTTTCTACATATGTCCCTTAAAGACTAAAATCATCCATCCGTTTTACGGTAAACCGGGTTCCTTAGAAAGACAATAATGCGGAGATGTTCTTAGACCACTAGAATAAAACATTAGGTACATTCGGTCTATTTATAAAATCGATACATTTTTTTTTGTTTCCCGGTCTACTAGGCTATTAATAGTTTCGGTTTAGTAACCAAAACAGATTTTGAAAAGACTTACAAAAGAACACCTTATTAACAGTTTGGATAATTTTGTTATTTATTTTATACTATATAATATAATTCTCAATATTTATATATTTCTACAGATAGGTATATATTTTTTTACGATTAAAATCATTTTCATTAGTTTATAAAATATTTAAAGGGTATGATATAAATATATTAATTTATATATGTTGTCTCCAGCGGATAATGGGATAAATCCAACTTGGAATTCTCTTTGCGAGTTCGAAGTGGCGAACCCTGAGCTCGCCTTGATAAGGTTCCTGGTCCAAGATGAGGATATGTTCGGGGACCCGAATTTCATCGGACAGGCGACCTATCCGATACGTGGGCTTCGGAGTGGATATAGGAGCGTGCCCCTCACCAACCCCTATTCCGAAGAACTGGAGCTGGCTACGGTGCTTGTCCACGTAGCATTCTCTCAGAAGCACTGAATCACCTTCTGCGATCCCAGTATATACTAACACCTAACAATATAAAACATAATGAAAATTAAACAGTTTTCACGTCAACATTTCATATAATGCTGATTCTTTTTTGGTATACGTAAGGTAAGAATGATAAACTTGTTCTTGATGATGATGATGACCTATTTTGCCGTTCTGTCACTCCGTGGACATACATTAGCATTTGACTTCGTTCTTGACATGCTGTCCTATTTGTACTTCTCTGTTGAATCTCTGTATGGTTTTTTTTTTGTTTAAAATTTATTTCGTGTGATTTCAGCATACTAAATATTAGGAGTTTACAATTAATCCGGCTAAAAAAGTTAGCTAAATTAACTAGCTAGCTGATCGGCTTAGCTTATTTAAGCGGCTAGCTCTATTAGCTTGGCTAACTAGCTGGCAATTAACTAACCTAGCTTAACTTAGCTAAGAGGCTAACGGCTAACCAGCTTAACGACTAATTTTTGTATTTTGGTAAATTTGTAGGAGAATTAGAATAAATTTTGATCTTATGATTCGTGATCGTTTTGTAATAGTTTTTAATGTGAATTAAATTAGGAGACGGTCATAGTCGTTTTAACTCACTAGCTGGTAAACGATCAGTGGGTTCCCATCCATATACCGACCGGCTCTAATGTCGCTTAACACAATTTAAAATTTAATATGAGTTATATTACAAATTAACCAGAATACCAAAATTAGTCGTTGGGCTGGTTAACCGTTAGCCTATTAGCTAAGCTAATTAAGCCAAGCTAATGTAGCTAACCGGTTAAAGAAGCTAAGCTGATCAGCTAGCTAGCTAACTTTTTTAGCCGGCTTGACCAGCTTAATTGTACAGCCTTAATAAATGTAATGAATACTTTCTAAATAATAGTCATCGGACGGCAACATTGTAGGTTCAAGATCTTTTTAGGTAACAATTACGCAATATATTTATTCTGTATTCAGATCTGATAAATATAGCTATAGATATAACTGAAACAAACGAATTTATGAAACAGGTCAAACAGATTAGGTGTTCACAATACTTGACTGACTACTTATAGTAAGTGCAATTCAGGGGAATGCTTAAACGCCACTCCAATAGGCACATCTTAAATCATTGTCACTTCGGTAACATCGGTTAAAAGTGTGACGTCACACGTGACATGAACCATGTCATTGACGCGTACACGTGTATCAAAATCTCCTCAGCGCTTCTCGCCTTCAAAAATCTTAATAAATCAAAACTAGTATTAAATATATTCGGTAACAGTTGTTTTAATACTGTTGCTTACAAGCAAGAAGCCCTCAGCTGATCAGTTTCAAATTTGAACACAAGTCTTAAAACCCAGTGACTAGTTTCAGTGGCGTTTTAGTAATCGACTGATAGTTTTCAAATCTAAAAGCAACTTTTTATAGATGTCATAATATATTATGTCACAAATCGCAGCATAATATTTTAAATATATTTTAGTACAAAAAACATAAAGGTTGCTAAAATTATTATAATACCGCATTTTGAAAATGCTAAATATATTAATATAGAGGTTGTCATAAATATATATAAGCTAAGAATGAGGGGGTAGGGGTGTCTCGTAAGGTTTGTGACATGAAGTGAAATATTGATTTTATTTACACACCAATGTTAGTACTTTTGACGGGGGAGAATCGAAAGCTATGGAGTTATTATGACGCCATGATAATGGGGAACTTGCACTTATAATTTAATACTGGGATTTTTTTAATATTTCAAAATGTGGTACGTAAATAGAAACGCAATTTTAAATACCGGTAAGCCGGGCAGGGGGTGAAAAACTTTACATGGATTAAAAAAGATTAAAGAAATAGAAGGGTAACGATAAGCCAAGAGAAGTAACCTCCAAAATTACAAAAATTTCACTCAATTATATTTTTTGAGTAAAATACGGGACACTAAGTTAACGCTACAATAAATACAATAAACGAAAAATGATTACGTTTTCTTCACGAGAAAAAATCGACAATCTGAAGTATCGACTCTTTTTTGTCATATCGAGTTTTTTTTATAAATAGCGTATTTTAGTAGGTTAATTTATGTATTGTACACAATCGATTTCTAAAGAAAAATATTTAATATTAAGAAATATAATAATTTAATTTTTACAAACGTACTCATTGTTACTTTTCATTTATTGTAGCGTTAATTTAGTGTCCTGCACTTTACTAAAAAAATTATATATATTCAAAAATATAATTGAGTGAAATTTTTGTCATATTAGGGTTTATCTTTCAAACTTATTTTTAAATCCGTTACGTGATTCTTATATTTATACAGATGTTTTATATCTTATATGCAATTTCAAAAATGTATTGTGCGACTTCCCCATTATACATATGTGTATAGTATTATTTTTATATACAACTTGAACATTTTTTATTATCTGTACGCGGTTGTCACGCGTAATGTATTATTCCTATTTCAAAGATTATTTTTAACAAGATGATTAATTAAGTTTATTATACAAACTGTTTTCGACTGAGAATTGAAACTTATAAGAATGATAACCAATAAAATTGGTATTATATACTATGTAGTTAAAATATATATATTTACTACTAAAAATATTGAAAAATGTCCGACTATTTACAACATTGTTGCAACTACAATTACAATTTAACACTATGATAAGATTTTTAATTGCTTTCACGGGAAGGGAGACTTCATTCAATATGACGTAGGTTCAAAATCATTATATACATGGTACATTATTGCAAATGCAAAGCTAAAACGGAAAGCGTGTACGAAGAAATTAAAAATAGGCAATTATTTCCAAAGAAATACAAAAGTAACTGTCAATTCCAGACGGCGTTATTTTAAAACGGATCGCGAATAAAATAAAAATATATATTTCCGACCAAGAGTCGCCATAGTCGGGTCGTCCGTCGCGACTTGATCCAAATACACGAGCTATCATTCATTAGGGGATATTATTGAAACGAAACGTGAATTATCTTTTGTGAGTTCTGAATGTCACAGCAGGTGAGTCTAGCCGAAGTTGATTGTTAATTGGGGTCATTTGTATTTGGGGCTCTCTCTGCCATTCATTCCTTACGTACTGAATACCGTAATCAAATAAGAGAAACCTTTATGGAAAGATAATTCCACGTATATAATGAATATGAAAATAAAATAATAACTTATTTAAAAAATACCGACTTCAAAAAGAAGGAAGTTATCAATTCTACTGTATGTTTTTTTATTAATGTTTTGCTACTCGACGACGGCTGGCCTGATATGGTTATTTGTTTTTTTTTAAAGGGTCATACTCTCAAGGTGGTCTCAATGTGATCTAGTAAAATAAAATTTTAAAATAAGAATACTGACTTGACAACTAAACATTTTTTATTTCTAGACAAGAAAACTATTTTTTCTTTTTAATGTTCGGAAATACCTCTGAAAATTTACAGGAAAGCAAAATATACAATTTCATTCGCTTGGGTCATATATTCATCCAGCCATTTGGATTTGTAAAATCAATTACTGAACCGATTCGGTAAAAATTCTATGAGACCAACTTTAAAGTGTATCCTTTCAAATAAAATGAATTTTTACCAAAATATCGGTTATAAATATCGGAGTTCTGAGATAAAAAACAGATTATTGTTAATGCGTACGTTCATTTTTCATTTTTTTTTTGGAATTTTTCCTTGAACTTGAATAAAAAGAAGGATATTCCATATCGGTCCGTAAATGTCGGCAGTTCTGAGGAGACAAGCATTTTGTGGTAATGAACTGAAAACCGCCTCCTATAACAGATGACCACGCCTTTTGCGCTGATTTTTCACAATTTTATAATTTTTATTTTGAAATTGGTATTTTTTTGTAAAAAAATTGAATTCTCACTTCCCACCTTTGAAAGTAAATATATTATACTATCAAACCATTTTACAAAGTTTAATCGAATATAATTATATAAGGAGAAGTAGTAGTATTCAAAACGATATAATGGACTAGTTAGGAATGATAAGTTTAATCTATAATGTAACCAAAATATTGTACAATCCTTGTATACGGATGTGCGTGTTATCTTAATGTTTTAATAATTCTGAATAACGGTAGCCGCTTATGCAGTAGACAATAGATAATAAAATGTTATGCTGTGCTAAATATTAGAAAAAATAATTACAACATATTTTACTCTATGTCTATGGTTAATCATATATAATCGACATTTAGTTTTTTAAGTCTGACAGTGTAAACCTATTCAAAATAATTGTGCTTTATAATGATTGAATTATATTCAGTATTTAAAATTACTTCTGTACAATAGTCTTTTATTATATTGTTTTGTGAAAGACCTATATTTTTGATTTGATTCAAATTTCAAGTTTTGAACCGTAACTTTTTTTATTTTATTTGCATCATATTCGCTAAGTCGCAGATAAAATAAATACCAACTTTTAAATTTGTATTTCTACACACAGAAATAATAGAAAAATATATAAGAGGGCTTTTAATTTCAGGGGGATAATTTACCCTGTGCTATAGAATCGTGCTTCATAGATATAATCAGCAACTGTGAATGGTGGCGGGAGATATAATATTTGTCATAACTGTATTAACACTAGATGTATTCTTTTTATTGTATTACAAATGTATCCTAAAATATGTAACTTTTTGGAAATAAATAAATTATATATTGGACTTTTTAAATCTTATTTATATAATGATATTTATATGGTTTATATCTTAGAATCACGATACAATTATAAAATATAGATTTCAACATTTGTTATGAGAATTAATCTAAAATATTACTTTTTTGATTTAATTTAAATTCTTTTACCGTCTATCTTAGAATTTACAACTTATTATTTTTTTTTTAAATAAATTAAAAATAAATTTAAAAATGTAGATAATTACAAAAATATTTAATTAATTCTCGTGACATTACAAAGACGATGTTTTGTGGCTACGCAAGGCATTTAAATATTGTATTTTAAAATACGATTTTTGTTTTAATGTTATATTTATGAAATTAAAATATAACTAGCAGCTGTAGAATTAAAAATAAAATGTGATTGTTATGGTCTCAATATTTTTTATTTTCCCTAAATGTGAATTTAAAGTAAAATAAACATGAGTTATAAAGAATATATAGAATTTATATTAATACTTTCATGAAGTTTACACTTGACTTAGAAAAATAAACTGAAGTACTTATAATAATATAATATTTATAAATAAATACCTATAATTGCAGTCATAAGGGGAAAGGTCTTGGACTGTAATAGCTAATATTATGGAGGGGTTTTCACAGAACATTTATGTCTATGGCCTTTATAATAACTTTTTAATTTCAAAATTGAAGAGGGGACCCCAATCAAGGTAGTAGTATCAAATAGGGCAGAACTTACTGGGTTTTTCAGACTGTGACATTTGTAGGGTTCCATAGCCAAATGGCAAAAACGGAACCCTTATAATTTCGTCACGTCCGTCTGTTCGTCCGTCCGTCCGCATGTCACAATCCTAAAATATATAAAAATTAGAGGTAGCAGGTAGCAGAAGGTTGCAAAAAAAAATTTAACGTATCTTTCAAAATGATGAGGTTTTTTTTACTTTTTTCATAAAGTCAGCAGTTGTTGAGATATTAACTCCTAAAGTCATAAAAATTGACATAGCCTTCCACACCCCACCCCCTAACTGAACTATAGGATTTAAAATCTTGGAAAACAATTGAGGTTGTAGAACTTGAACTTAATAATTTAATGAAAAACTTATTGTGGCTTATTTTTACTACGTAAGCATAACGCCATCGCGAACTTTTTTGCGAGCAATCATGGGTACTATTTTTGTTGACAAAATAATGACTTTTATAGGCAACATTTTGATACCTTGACTTGGGTACCATTTAAGGTAGGGATCTTTAAATTTTTTTAAATACAATATAGTCTACGTTACTCTTTAAAGATGCTACATTCTAAGAGTGAAAGAATTTTTAAAATCGGTCGACTAGTTTTCGAGTAAAACAATAACAAGAAAATCAAATTTTTCCTCTTCAAATATATATATATGTACATATTTTGCACAATCAAGACGTGATCGTGAGCCCGTGAGCCGTAAACGGTCTGGACTCGCTAGAGATGTAATATCTTACCTCTCTTATCTTTAATATAATATCGATAAGACGTCAACATTGATGTTTTGTTTTAAGAACGACATAAGGATGCATTTAATTTCAATCTTATTTATTATTAAAAAATATAATTTCCTGTCAAGTGTATGGTCGACCAAAGGATTCTGCATCTTGATGATGAAGTATGCCCGCAAATATAATTTCGTTATTTCATAGCAACTATTAAAAATAAAATGAAAAAAAAAAACAAAGTTATGAAAAAAAAACCTTTCTATCTATGAATTTCTCAACGTATCTTCTTCAAAACAATTATCGTTGAAAGACCTTTTTATGTTCTACAGCCTCAAATTTATCCAAAACTTTAAATTCCATAGTTCAAAAGTTGGAGAGGGGACGGGATACAATTTTTTCGACTTTAGCGTCTAATATCTACATAATTACTGATTTAATCAAAAAAGTCAAAATGAAACTTCTTCATTATTTTTAAAGACCTATTCAAAGATTGCTCATACGTTGCCGTACGCTGAATTTTTTTTTTTACCTTCAGTTACATGTATGCTACCTTAGTTTTTATATATTTTATGATTTCACTACAAAATTCAGTAGCGGTTCATAGAATACACCTATTTACCAAATTTCGTATAGATAGAGCCAATAGACTCAGAGTCAAATGACCGTGACTTACGGACGAAAATGATGAAACTATAGGGGTTCCGTATTTGCAATTTGGCTAAGAAACCATAAAACATCATTTTCAATATCGTCGGTTTTGGAAATAAAGTTAACAACTCTATATTAAACCTTTTCATACTTTAAAAACTACACAAAGAACTTTATTTAAAATAAATTTTAATGACTCTATTTTCAAGTCTGAATTCTTTTTTCAGAATTTTCTACAACGTTTCGATTAAAATAGAAGCCATTTATGAAGTTCATATTTTATCTAACTATTGCCTAATAAAGTAATTTGAAAAGTTACGTGCTATTTTTGAAATAGTAGAGTATAACTCACTTTTCATGTATTGACGATTACGTAACCGATCAGATAAAAAAAGGCTACTAAAAATAACTATATAAAGTTTCGATTGCGAATGACCCAGAACAATAATTTAAATATATAAATAATGTAAATAAAAAGCCTTAAAATCTGAAATTTATTCGTTATCATACTGAAAACCGTATAAATCACAATAAGTTATTGAGTATGTGTTTTACCAGGGTGATACATTTTCTTTTTCATGGTTTCAGATATAGATTATATAATGCTTTTAATATAAATTTACATAAAGTTGAAAATAAGTTAAAATATCGTTCGCAACGAACGATTGTATCGATATTTTTCAATATCGATGCTTATAGACGATAACCAATATTTGGAATAAATCGATGTATCGTGTTCTCTACCAGTCGCCGACTGCGGAGTGCGGAGTCGCGCCGATGCTCTCTAGGACGTCGGATCTGTGTCGCTCATACACAGCTTGTAATTTATAATCGAATATATTTTGTCCAAAAGTTTAACTAGCGCTGAAATTATTAAAGGTAAGACTTTTTTTATGAAATCTTTTTGAAATGTAATATCTTTGTACTCCTTTTAATACAATCTGTGGAAATTTTCTTTTTTCTGATTGTATATTGTCGCTGGCCCTACTGGCCTCGGCAGCATCATCGGGCTGGTAGTCTCTGGAAGTGATTTAGTGAAAAGGGAAGGAAATGCATTCCTAAGAGTCGGGAAGCAATCTTTAATTTTTTTGACCAATATGAGCAAATGCGAAAGCGAGTTCGGTTTTTGTTTGAAACGCTTTCAAGTCTAAACCTTCTAAGCGATTATGATGAATTTTGGTATAATATAGATGGGCCTATAGAGGTTAAAAGTTAAAGGGCGCAAAATAGGGAATGAAAGTTTCCACGCGCAAGCAATTATTCCTATACTGCATGGAAGGCGCCTGATTTCAAAACTTTAAACGCACTGGTGAAACCGCTGGCAGAAGATAATTTTATATAAATATGATACCTACTTGAGTAGTTTTTTGGGATTTAGCTTAATGTTAAGGCTTTTTAGATCTCAATCGTGAGATCACAGAGGGAACTGGAAACTTGGATGAATCCGTTTCCAGGTTTAATAAAATGACTATCGGCTGTCCTGTCGTTTTTGAAATTCTACATTTAAAGTTTATACCAATATAGTATTACCTACACTAAGTTACTAAGTGATTTTATGACTATCATGTTTCGACCTTAAAGATGGAATCAATTTTGGGCTACCGCGAGGCTCCCGAAGTTTGAAGGTGACTCTGCCAAGGCCACTAGGGCCAGCAACAATACACAATAAGAAAAAGAGGATCAATTTATACATTCAGAAGAATTATCGACCAAAGGAAATAACCAAATAACAACTTTAAACTCTTTTTTCCCATCTTATTTATTTTACAATTTTGTTTTGTGTCAGCCCTAAGCTTTATAATCAGGAAATTAAAATTTCTGGACTCTATGACATTTAGATATCACAATCATTAAATAGTATAAAACAAAGGCGCTTTCTCCGTCCTTATGTATGCTTAAATCTTTAAAACTACGCAACGGATTTTGATGCGGTTTTTTTAATACATAGAGTGATTGAAGAGGCAGTTTTATCCATACCATCCATTAAATAGTGGAGAAAAAAAAATATTTTTGAGGTTTCTAATGTGATGTCGTAAAAAATTACATTTAACATGTGCGGGCCACGGGCAGTAATGAATAAATCAAAACTAATGGAGCGATTTTAATCATTACATAGGCTATATATTTTATACCCGAGCGAAGCCGGAGCGGGCCGCTAGTATCATATAATTTTCTAAAAAGGTGCTTCTTGATGACAATTTTGCGCTCGATAAATCGATAAATTAGTTAAATTTCAACACGCATTTATTACACATTTAGATAGCCAATATTCATAGTCCCTGTAACGTCAACCGGACGGTCCAGGCTGATTGCCTTGAAGCTTTCTTGAAGTTACCCTGTGCCCAAGCCGAGTACAAGTACATTCACTAAGTAGCGCTCAATGCAGCTGGGTATCTTATTTATGCGGTGAAATTTATTTAAATTAATGACGTACAAGCATTGTATTGTTCTTATATGTAAGTACATTTAAGTAAAAACTTCTGAGAGACTTCTTTTTTTCAGGATTGGTCTGGTCCTTGCGACGTTACCGCAATCGCGCTGTTATAAATCTGTTTAATTTCTGTTATAAAAAAAAAAAATAATGAAATGTATGTTATAAATTTCTTAATTCAGATCTATAAGTGTATTCTTAACTAAATTCCGTATAGATCCTTATTGGTCCAGGCCATCTCAGTCTAAATGCATCCCAGTATTGAGTATTTTTATTTTATTGTATTTAGACTACAATAAAAAAGCAAAGATAACAAAATTAATCACAGAACATGCACCATAATGATTATGTAAACGCATTTCTAAATACATAACTTCATAACAAAATCTAAATCATATATCATGAAATTCGTCTAGTCATAATATTTCAAGATTATTAATATTTTCAATGAAATCAATACAACCAATATATTTAAAAATTATTTATTGATAATTTTTATTTAAAAAAAAAAAGAAGGTTATTATTCTCAACATGATCGATGTTGTGTTTTAAAATAAAACTATAGCAGGTATTCAAGTAGCAACACTGAGCACTTTATCTCTATCTGTGACGTTTCCGTATAAAGATATTTACCTACCGGAGTGGACTTATTTTTAATACATACATACATTTTCTATTGTGTAGAATCGATAACATTATATTAGTATAGTTAAACTTAGCCGCAAATAGCAATAATATTTATCATAAATACAAAAATGTCATATGTTCGTTTTAGAACAACTCAATGGCCGTATAGTTCCAGTGTCAATAATCAGTGTTTGGCTGTGCGGGCTTAATCGAAATGTTTCTATTCAAGAATGTGATGATAGACGGTTTATATTGGAGGAAATGGTTACAATTAGCGATACTCCTAACTTTCTGGAGATTAAACTCTGTTAATGGTGGTGAGTATAGTATGTGAAATTAATTACATTTAACTGCATAAGTAGTAATCTATCGATACATTATAATAATTATGTTGATTGTAATTCAACAACATAGCATTATCAATTAATATGCAACTCCTGTAGATGTTTCATTTGAGGTGGAATTTGTGGAAATTAATTTGTTATATGAAATAATTTTGTTTTGAATAATAAAATAGCTTTGTTTAACCTCAGTAATCAACCCTGAAAAAAAATCGCGTTACTAAGTGATTTGTGTTTCAGGGTCATGTTATTGTTTACATTTAGATTGAGCTATAGAAACAATTCCAAGCTACAGAGTATATACATTGTATGTTTGTAAATAAAGTATACACATAATAAAACAAGGGATATTGTTTAATTTTAATCTTTAATTTGACCCCAGGGTTGCTGAAATGCTATTGCAACAGCGATAGCCCAAGTTGTCCTAACTCCACATGCATCACAGACGGATATTGTTATGCTTCCATCACATTAGACAGAGGGAGGCCCAAACATACTTACCAGTAAGTAAAGCTTATATCTCCTACATACATTTCTTTAGTAAATTTTAAATTATCTAGGGATTCATTTAATAAAAATTACTGACTGTACATTCTACAAACTACTCAATGGTTTTATCTTTTTAATTAATAGTTTTATTTGACTAACATTAATAAATACATGTTTGTAAAAAGCACAGTACAGAAATTTGGACAATATCTGAGGTACATATTTTGACCTAATAATTATTTAAATTATCTACAATGATTGTGCTAAAATGATTGGCAAAATATCAACACAAATCTCCAATAGTTTTGGTGGCTCTGAGGTGCAATTTTTAATCAATTTGTATCAAACCGTTGCCTTGTGTAGAGAGGTGGCCTTAAGATGTTTGCACAGAAATGCCTTCCCTCCAGAAAATCCAATCAAATGTCAACAACCGGGGAACTATTGCTGTAGTAAAGATTTCTGCAATACTGATGAGGTTTACCGAGAGAAATTCTCTAAAGAGATGCATTCCTCATCCGCTGGTAAGATGTTCTGCGCACTTGTGGGCGTGTGATACCAACTTGACAATGAGTTTGTTTGATGTACTCTTAGAATATAATTGCCTTGCCATATATGACCTATAAGTTTTGTGTTGAGATGCCAATATCCTAACAATTTGCTTCTGAGTTAGTGATTTGAATATGTACCTACTAAGCGAGAAGATCAGTCTCGAGCCAGCTCAAGTCGTACCTAGTATGTTTGAATGATGTGCCGTAATGTTAACAAACACTATTTTCCGAGTGTGCATTGGTTTTGCTTTAACATACTAAACATAATGTATGGTGGTTCCACTTGCGGCGCAGCTGTATCGAGTACCAAGCACTGATACCCATCGAGCACCCCTTCAGTTGCTCCACGACGAGAACTAAAAATAAGAGGGTGGTGATAAAATGTTGTAACTCGCGTGACATGTGCAATCGGGACCTACAGCTGGAGTTAGAACCGACGCCGCCAGGTAGGAGTGACGCGGAGGTAACGTCTCGACGTGCCGCTAGTGTGCACGTCGCCGGCCGTCCGGCACCGAAGCCGGCCCGTGACCGACACCGGCACCGGGCGACCGGCGGCTCGCCTTAGCTTGCTATTGGCACACCCTGCATGGCTACATAAATCTTTTTTCGTTCTAATCTTACTAAAGTTTCTTTTCTTATCTAGTTCTGCGCCGGCATTGATCACGTAATGTAGGGCACAATCGTTTTGACTTCAAACTAATTTTCCGATTTATGGTATAGATGTTGGGACCGGGAAACGATTTTTCCTCCCGGGGACAAACCTATCTGGTGCCGTGAAGCGGAGGCGGCAGATATTTTTTGCTGTGCCACAGACTTCTGTAACCGTGACTTGTTTCCAGGTATGGAGAATGTGTCGTCCGGGCGTACATTATGGGTAGCTTTGTATTGTGATGTCCGATGAGCATAATATTCGAATAGCATCTGATGATTATGCTTCAATCGTCGAACTAAATTATATACTCAGATTGTTGTAAAATGCATGGATATCAAATGAAACCAAAAACATTGCGGAAAATATATCCTCGCGCATACTGTTTAGTATTTATCCCATTCGGCCCATTTTCCATTAGCATCGTATCTATTAATTAACTTAATGCATTTTAAAATATAAACAATTTTTCTAAGATAGGTGTATTTTTAAATTTTATAGCGCAGTTTCAACTCATCGTATAAAATAATCTCATATTTTTTAAATTTAGAGACGAATGTCAGAGCGGGACATGCGACGTGAGTGATCATACGCCGGTATTTTCTTTTTCAGCATGACTTTACTTTGTACTAATCGCATGTTATAACCATAGACACGGTCGAATAGTTCGCCGTTAGACTAGGGGTTATCGGGACGAGGGCTTCTAACGTTTATAAACAAAACTAAACATGTGTTGGGAAAACAAGTAGACTCAATATGTATTAATATTTCACAAATAATATAACATGCACGATAGAACTGTAGCGACACGGAAGTTTTAATGAAACAGTTATTTTGCTAGTTTAGTTTATAAGCTAATTTAGCTACTAATTTGTTTGTTGTTTTTGGGTTTGCTTTTTGTATGTTGCATAGTGGTTAAAGGTTTTTTTTTAAGTATTGCTTTACCTATTAATATAAATTTTAGTATTAAAAAATATTCTTAAGTATCAAAATTGGTCTGGTTATGGTGTACAGTTTAGACATTCCGAGCAAGCGGAAATCCTCATCTTGGAAGCGTTCAATTAATTTGAAAATAGCTCCCGTTCTTAAAGATTTCCATACGCGGAACGCAAAGGCGACCGCCAGCCGCGGCTCCTTCTGAATATGGAGTTCTCTTGCATATGGAGCCTTTCTCGCGTTCCTGATATCTATGCGAAGTGTTTATTTATTCGCACCGGCTCTCGGCTGGCGACCACCTTGCCTGTCGCCTCTTAAACAGTCATTCATTTATTTAATAAAAACAAACAGAATGTTCTAACATTGATAAATGCTATTTTTTGATGCATAAAATAATGAAAGAGTATTACATTATATCGTTCAAATGACAGAACAAAAAAAACAAATAACATTAATGTGTTTTGAAATAAAGATACGAGTCCGACAGCGAAAGCATGGGAATTAGTGCCCTGGGTCATGGGTCTGATGGTACTAAGCGGGTGCGCCGCCATAAGTCTGTGGTGGGCGCGTCGCTCTCCAAAGACCATAAAGCGCGAGTCCAGATCACTTTTCGCACCTGAGGACTCGTACTGCGAGACCCGTCACCCGATGATGACGGCAACTATACGTGACATGATTGAATTAACCACTTCGGGCTCTGGATCCGGTAAGATTTTTATTGAATACATTTCGATTTGACGACGTTGCGGCGCAGCGGTAGCGAACCTGCGAAGCGCCACAGGTCGCGGGTTCGAATCCCGTTCGGACCATATGTTTGTATTGACCATACAGACATGTTTTCCGGTCTGGGTGTAATTTTCCTTGTCATTGTGTATGTTTCCGGACACAGGATAGAACTATCCTAATTGGGGCTGTTGAGTGTGTAGCATTTATTTATTTATAAATTGTAACCGTTTTTGATGATATATAATTAGTAATTACACCGCGGAGGCGTGGTGGGTAGCGAGTCTACCTTTAGTCTCGACGGTTGAGGGTTCGATTCCTGCTCGGGCAGATGTTTCCTAAAATTTCTGTTTCGCTCTGGACGTTTGTCCGTGCTGGTCTCCCCACCGTGCCTCGGAGAGTACGTTAAGCTGTCGGTGCCGTTTGTCATTCCATAACATCTGATAAGGCAGATGGCAATCGCTCCGTGTAAAAACTAGTAACATGTCAAATCCGGATAAGAGTAATAAGCAGAACCTGGGTGAGTAAAATATCGAAGAAGAAGATAATTAGTAATTATATTATCTGTTTTTAGGGCTACCACTTCTCGTGCAACGATCAATAGCCCGTCAGATTCAGCTAGTGGATATTATCGGCAAGGGTAGGTTCGGCGAGGTGTGGCGCGGCCGTTGGCGAGGCGAGAACGTCGCTGTGAAGATCTTTTCGTCTCGCGAGGAGTGCTCATGGTTCCGTGAGGCTGAGATCTATCAGACGGTGATGTTGCGACACGAGAACATACTTGGTTTCATTGCGGCCGATAACAAAGGTAACCTTGATACGTTCGCATTTTTAATATTTATGAACACACGTCTGACGTTCGGTCTTGGGGATAATGTATGCGACCTGCATAGTTATCTGTTATGTCTGAAATCTTTGGTATTTATATCATATTGACCTTTGTTACAAAATTACCATAGAGAAAAATTTTATCTGATTCATGAGTTTGTGATAGACGTTTTCCTGTTAGCTATTCATGTACTCATTATGCAGGCAGACTGAAGTTTCGAATTTGAATTGCTAGTTTCATGATATATACAATAGCTCAACGGTAGACGAGCCAAATTCGATCGATCGATTAAGGCTTCGATCCTGACCCTGGGCTGTTGCTACGAGCTATGAACTTATTTGGAGGGGCAATAGGATTAGTATAACTCTCTCAATATAAATTGAACCATGCGCAGTAACACATTTTTGCGTCTCAACCGTATGCGGTATGAAGGGGGCCGCGTAACTATAGCAACGCGGCGATTAGTACACTCGCTCACGGTTGCTTTAGTTCTTTAAAAATAAATTAATAAAAATTTAATTAAAATATGATTTTTTTTGTCAGGTGTGTATCTCAATAAGTGACAGTGATTAATACCTTTTTTATATACTATTTATTTGATACCTTTTTTATATACTATTTATTTGATTTATTCTATTAAAGTAATTAATAACGATAATAAATAAATAATCGATTGAATTTAGAAGAAACAAAAACTGCATCTTACGTACTTAATCCGTTTTCCCACTTTATAAAAAATCTATTTAAATAAGACGATATCAATATTTTTGTCTAACATTTTTGTCCATGATT
Organism: Hestina assimilis; assembly: GCA_023373885.1. NCBI lineage: Eukaryota > Metazoa > Arthropoda > Insecta > Lepidoptera > Nymphalidae > Hestina > Hestina assimilis. Next base: position 13,291,124 of record CM041759.1, read on the forward strand.
GTACCTGCGCAGAAGCGGCCATTTTGGTTCATTTTAAATTGAAACTAGAATGCCTTGAAAAATCATTGGTAATTCTTTAAAAAAATATATTGTTTTGTATCACCAGACAATGGTACCTGGACGCAGTTGTGGTTGATAACGGACTACCTCGAGAACGGATCCTTGTTCGACTTCCTCAGCCTGCGAACGATCGACGCGAACACGCTGGTCAAGATGGCGCTCTCCATCGCTACTGGTCTGGCGCACTTGCACATGGATATCGTCGGCACTAAGGGTAAAACACCATACACCAAGCCACTCATGAACGTAGGCAGCATTTGGCCTAGGGAGGGCAAAACTTAATTTGGTGTACATAGGTGGGCAAAACAACTACATTCTTAAATAGTTATTACTTCAATGTTCGTGTATTTTTGTATTTTTCAGTATTTCGCAATACCGGGATGGGGAGGGGGTGTAGCAGTTAGCCCTCTTCCCCTTTTATTCAAATTTACTTTTCGAGGATTGAAATAAAAAATTGTCTTTGAATATTCGACTTTACAGTTGTATAAAACTAGCAATGCCTGTGGCTTTGTTCCCGTTAAAACAGCTCGACGATAGTCAAAAGTTATTTTTTTAATTTAATACTAGTTGCGCCGCAACACCGCTCGCCTGGCTTACTGATTTTTATTTATTGCACGGAACGCTAATTCTTTAAAAAAAAAGAAGCTTAAGTTACTGCTTATAGCATTATCCAGTGAAAGTCCCATTAAAATTGGTCTAGTTGTCTAAGGGATTAGCCAAGTCCCGTTAAAATTATAAAAATTGATTGTTTTATAAATACCGGACGGGCCTGTAAAAGTGACAAAGGTGGTGTAGTGAAAAGGGAATTACAAACAGACACTTGAATTTTATTTAGTTGCATAGGACAAGTTAGCTAATAGCTAATTTCAAAAAGATGCGATCGATTATTTCTCAAAACCTTCCATCTTTTCCGGAATAAATGTTATCCAATGGTAATGTAGGTAACACGATCGTTGCGACTGCTGGTAGCGAGCCGTCTTTTGGTCTCAACGGTCGCAAATTCGATTCCCGCACGGGGTGGAGATTTGTAGTTATGTTGCAAATATCTGTCTCAGTCTGGGCCTTTGTCTGTCAATGAATGAATCATTGAATAGTGAATGAAGATATTTTTTTGAAAAATAAAATAATTCATTCATTCAGTTCAGTTTTGATTTTTATTGTATTATTAATGTACTGTATGTATGTAGGTAAACCAGCAATCGCCCATCGAGATCTAAAGTCGAAGAACATCCTCGTCAAGTCGAACCTGACCTGCGTTATCGGTGACCTTGGGCTCGCCGTTCGTCATAACATCGGCAGTGACTCCGTGGATGTCCCATCCACTAATCGTGTTGGAACCAAGAGATACATGGCGCCAGAGGTGACGTATCAATACCATACGTACATTATTTTTCGGACCCCATTAGGGCAATGGAATCCTGTGTCCAGAGGCATACACACGCTTTTTGAAGACTATAACAACGGTTAAAGGATCGACTCCATTCCGTTGACACTTGAGTTACAGGTTCAATTTGCTATTGTCGTACCCACTAATGCAAACTATGAGCTTATTTGGTGGGATAATAGTTGTATTAGTAATGACTTGAAAAAACATTGCTAATATTAAAAAAAACTCTCCTTTAGTTGTTGCTACTGAAGAAATTAGTGACCAAACTGTTAAGGAACAGAAAACCATCAATTCACTGGTAGGTAGTAGTGAATTAATGGTTTTCTGCAGTGCTAGATCATTTATTGTGCGAGGCTGTCTAGGTAGGTACCATCACAGTGTCTCGAAGTGACTTACAAATGGTATTGCAGGCGCTTATAGGCTACGATTATCGCTCACCATCAGGTGGGTCGTATGATAGCGAGCCAACTTAGTCACGTAAAAAAAAATGGCATTTTGACACGAATTTATGGAAGTGAAACTTCATTACGATCTTTGTAATTTGAAATCGTGCAACGGAAAAAACGACATGTAAGAGACATAAATACAAAAATGTGTAGGAAGAATGAGACAGAAATATACATACTATTTTATATTATCGGTCTCTCCTCTTTGCGCCATGCTTTAGTGAGCCAGAGCGAGAGAGCAAATGTCGGTGTGTGTGTGTGTGTGTGTGTATATATATATGTATGCGGCTGCGTATTACAGCTTTTAGTAAGAAGTCAGCGTGGTGTGTTATTATTTAACAGTGTTTGTGAATATTTTTATGATTTGTTACATATATTTATCTCATTCTTTTGCCGATTTACTAAAGTTTCACTTCTATCGTGTGTGAATCGCACACACACCTTTTTTCTTGAATGTTTGTTTAATATGTACATTGGTTTCTTTTCTTCGTTAGGTCCTTGATGAGAGCATGGACTCTCGTCAGTTCGACACGTACAAGAGATCGGACGTGTACTCGCTGGGGCTGGTGCTGTGGGAGATGGCGCGTCGCTGCGGCTGTGCGAGCGAAGAGTACCAGCCACCGTACTACGACTGCGTGCCGCCGGACCCCTCGCTCGACGACATGAGGCGAGTCGTCTGTGTGGAAAGACGGCGACCCGTACTACCAAATAGGTGGCACTCGGACCCGGTAAGACCCTAACACCGACCCCGAGGGGATTGTGGGATACTACCCAAGTACCAATGTGATTTTTTTTTTACAATTTCGTAGACCTCTCTCCCCCCTGGTGATCATGACCCCTGATATATACCAAGACATATATTTTATTAGCCAGTATTATATCCCCCTTCCTCCTCTTTTAAGAAAAAAAAAATCAATATTAAAACGGGGCTTGCCGGTTTTAATATTGACCGGCCAGTAATATTTGTATATAAATAATAAAGGCTACACCCTCCCCTACACACGACCCCCGTCAGGGTAGTGATATCCTGTTTCGGGGGCCCGGAAAGATATAGAAGGACAAACACACTCAGATCAGAACGGATACCTATATGGCCAATACAAACACAGGCTTCGAGCGGGAATCGAACCCGCGACCTGTGGCGTTTAAGGCGGGTTCGTTACCGCTGCGCCACAACGTTGTCGATATATGTAATGTTTATGTATGTAAGGTGAATAGGATTAAACCGAAAAATGTTTGGCGGTAGGTGCTGTCCGGTATATCGAAGGTGATGAAGGAGTGCTGGTACCACAACCCGGCTGCGAGGCTCACCGCTCTGCGGATCAAGAAGACGATCGCCAGCATTGCCGGACCCAACTACTACAAGATATAAACACCATTATCTGCATCATGATCACCTCCATCATCGTCATCATCCACCATCATCGCCGACACGTTTCATCGTCTTCGACTGTATATTTTAAGTTTTCCTTTAGCCTATCATTAGTCCTGTAAGTTATTATAAATATTTGTTTACTTTTTTGTTTTTCATGAAATTGGAACAATGTTTTGGTAAGCTTTATTAGTTTTTAATATTCTGTGTTCTATTTGATTCGAGTTATATAATTTTGTGTATATAGATTTACAGTCAAAGACGATTTAGTTCTGTCGAGCTCTGCGCTGAACACGTTACCGAAGTCCAACGAGCTTGGCCCAAAGATAGTCATCGGTAAAGTTGGTCACAGGGTGCTACTTGTAATGGACTAAGAATTGTTATTGTATTTAAAAATTGGTATCCAACAAAAATATTAGATATATTTAAAAAAAGAAATGAAGATATTAAAAGTATATCTTTGAACGTGTCCCGACTTGTTTTAATGAGAAAAAATTTTGTATATAAAAGATAGACGTCGGGATTTGTTTGAAATATTTGAAGAAAAATTTTATCGTCTCGGCCGTTGTTGTTATCGGATAGAAAATTTTGTTGTATTATCGAGTACAGCTGAGGGTGTTGTAGTTACAACAATGTTTTTAATACATTACGTTTTTTGGTGAAATTTTATATGAAAGTTACATTTCTAAAGGAAAAGTTTAACGATATATAGTATTAAAAATATTGTTCAAATTATAATACTAAATAAAATACGGTAGGTTTTAGGATCGGAGAGAGTTTTTGGGTCGATTTTTGGTGTAGTCGGAGTAACGCGTTCAGCGGAGAGCGGCCCCAAACACTACCTCTTAGATTATATCAGATGAGCATTTATTATACAAAACGCGGTAGGACTTGAGGTTGTAGTGATATTTTTTCGTTACCAACTATTTAGTTTTGTATATTTTTTTCGTTAAGATTCGATTCCTTTTAATTATATTTTTAGCATAGACATACTATAGACAGGACTTTCCGTAAAAACAAAATGTACCAAAGACTCGTCGGTGCTCCTTCGTAAATTCAACACTGATTCAATGAAAAGAAGCTTGCAACGTCATCGCAATCATGTAACATAAATAAAACTAGAGCATGTGACAAACTTCGCTTTGGATGAGTTAAAAGGACTCGCACCAGCGAGTCTGAACATTTTATCAGTATCCTATCCAATCCTAGGAGGGTCCTATCTGTAGAATATTAAGTCTATGTTCATTGCCCGTAATGTGAACTGTGTAAACACACGTAAACACATTAAACTAAAATGTGAACTGTGTAAACACCGTAACACATTATTATTATTTTTGGATATATTTTCTGTGATATAAAATGAAATCGCAGTCTTATTTTCGATGTATCTTCGTATGTTAATTTGTACGGTGTATTGTAATGTGTGGACGGAGATTCAGTACCTTTGAAAATTGTTAATTATTAGTAATATCGCTTCTATAAGTTTCGTTGAGAGGTTTAGTTTCAAAGTCTCATCGTATATTATGTAAATATTTCATATATTTTTCACGTAAACTTTACATTACTAAGATAGATTTTGTATGAAACACAAATTGTATTATTAATAATTATATTGATAAAACACATTGGCAATTAAATATATATCACGCATAGACTTCTATGTACTGTGGACGGGACCTTTCATAACAATGAAAATTCATTTATAAATTCACCACCAATACACGCTAACTTCATTCGGTTGTATTGTGCAAATCATAATCGAATGAAGTTACGAGTGTTACTAACTTCGTATCATTGCGTTGGTGTTTCGTTTACGAAAGGACACCAAAGAGTCTGTCCCATTTTGTCTTTATGGAAGGGTCGGTCCATAATATTGTATAGCAAGTCTGATATCACATTTAGGTTTTTTGTTTCTTGAGGGGAAGTCTTATTGAGGGAAATTGGACGTATGCTTTTGTAGAGTATCGCGTCACTCGAGCACGATGCAGTCAATCTGAAAATACTAAAGCTATAATTAGATATACCGGTAGTTCTATTTAAAATGTTATTGAAACTATTTAATATAAACAATATGTAGCCAGGATCACCGGTTATATACTACTAGTATTACTGGTAGTGCTGTCGACACTTCAGGTAGTTGTGGTAGTACTGGTATTACTGGTAGTGCTGTCGACACTGGTAGTTTTGGTAGGACTGTTGTCCTTGTACTAGCATTACTGGTGGTGCTGTCGACAATGATAGTTTTGGTAGTACTGGTTGCACCAGTACTAGTCTTACTGGTAGTGCTGTCACCACTGGTAGTTTTGGTAGTACTGGTTGAATTCAATTTTTAGGCTGAGTTGACTTGAGATATGATATCGAGAGAGTGAAATTTTATACGTGTTAGTTGACGAGTCAAATGGACATATTTTCTTACTTGTTCGATAATAGTTTAAATAATTTTTCTCCGAAAATTAAGGTATTTTGAATTTTGTAAATATAAAGGAAGATTTAGTCTATATACGATCTACTATTTGAGTAAGAATTTTTTTACTAATCATGTAGATTTCATAAAGTCGTGTAACTTTTTTACAGAGAATAGGATAGGATATTTTTTTTTTATTTTGTACGAGCAATGATGCGACCACGCTTTACCATAAAATGTATAATTACTAATTGCACGCATTGAGCTCATTGAGATTCATTGGATATAGGAAGACGGTTTACATTCCGGATATCGCGGAACGTTATTTTGTCCAGTCATAAAAAACCTAACTAATCCACAGTTTTTTTCTCATAAAACGTAAGTTTTCACAGATCGAGATATAAAGATATTTTTTTTTGTAAAAACGTTTAAATAAGATCGATTACCTCGACTTGTATACGATTATGTTCGGATAATGTTTTTATTAGCTTCCTCGACCGCCGTGCAATAGCTGAAGCCAATGCTATAGACTGATTTTCTACAATAAACAATATCGTACGATCCTATCGTGCGCTCTGTCTTCCGCCTTAAACGTGCTGGCACGTCGGGCGATCATTCCAATAGACATTGGACCAAGGCTGCGTTTCCACAGATGTGTGAGGATGCAAGTGAAGGATATGTTTGATAAGATTCTATTGCCTCCAATATAATTGAAGCCTCAATAGATCAACGGTAGAAGTGCCAACTCCGTCAATGCGAGGGTCACGGGTCCTGACTCCGTAAAACTATTTTGAGGGGCAATAGGAATATTACAAATGTCTTGAAAAAGCATTGCTTTTTTTACCCAGTCTCGCTCAGCGTCCTGTGAAAACGGATACGGCTTAGCGGAGCCAAGGTTTGTACGTACACAACCAGCAAGGGATTTGAGTGCTAGGGATGGCCGCGAGCGAGACTGCTAGCAGTAATTTTACGGCGTTTATTAGACCTAGATGTGTATTTTGAGGAAACAGTAGTTGAGTTAATAAACAACCTTAGACCTTGTTTACCTTCGTCCTTTTTCTAATGGGATAGGTCATGACAAGCCTGTAATATTAAACATCTTTCATATTTGTCTCCACTCTTTTTCAGATGTGACAATTTAAAACAATATAGTTTTGTTCTTTCTATATGGCACGAAGCCTTCGTGGCTCGTGTCAAGTGTCGAGCCATCGACCGCGGGTATGCGTCTAATCTAATGCCGCGCGATATCTTAAGCACGCGTTCAAACGTCGTTTCATGTACTTATTTATACAAGTATACGCGTACTTTAATGATGTATCCATCCAGCTTTATATTCGTATTTTTTACGTGTCTCTCCGAAACCAGGCAACCCTCTTGTATTTACAGATTTTTTCGAGCTATTTTCTTAAATCCAAATTATATTTTCTAATGTAACTTAATATTTGATATCTTGAATACATTTTTGCATGCAGATTTTTAAAATAGTTTTCGAAAATATTAAATATATTATGTGAAAAAAATAGCAATAGTTACGGTTGATCAAATACAGAGTCTTCCAGAATCGGTGAGATTCGATATTCGACATAAAAATTAAATATAAATAAATAAAAAATGATAACATCCTCGCAAGTACAGCACTACTGCGCGGGCACACGTAGCATGTAAGCGTAGATTTATCTTTTGATTACTTATAGAGTTTAGACAGCTATTTTCAAAGGATAAAGTTATTATTATTATTATTATTATTATATATGATATGTTTAACCGATTCAATCGTAATATAAATGAATCCGTAAGCCAAGCAATATGAAATTCGTGATAAAAAATAAGTAGCTATGTGCAGTGGTTTCGCCAAGTCCTACTTTAGCAATTAGTCTTTCGATTGCGAACTGTAGACTTGTAGTTCCCCTGCATTAATATTCATATAAAATATTTATATTTTATCGTATTATTATTATTATAGACTAGTTTAAGTTTTACATATATTTAAAATGTTTTTTCGCTTCGGCTTAGTCTTTAACTGATAGTCTTTATGTGATTAGGTTCGATTTAACGAATTTTTAGCCGAACATTGACATAGAAAATGTTATATTTTAACTACACTTTTACTTTTCCAGATGATGTTAAGTTTCGGTTTAGATTAAGTGAGTTGTGTTCTTTTAACGAAGCCATGCTTTCGGTTTATAAGGCGAGAACAAATCGTATACATATATACATCACTATACTGTGTCTGAAATTCGAAATATTTATAGATGATCCTTGTTGAAATAATATTATAAATATTTGAAAATGTTGACTTGCAAGTAAATCATTGGTGTAATGTAAGTTTTTTATGATCCCGTGGGTACATAAGAATGAATATTTATTTGAGAACGTGACTGTCATATCATGTTTTACGGTCACGTTGTGTATATATATGATATGATAGGAGGCCGGAGTTCAGACTAGACTACCTTTCGCACTTAGGTATCTCGTGAAGAGCCAGTACCAACTAATTCTCACTTTTGCGAAGTCGGTGGTCGCGTACGATTCGTTGTACATAATATGTTATGATTTTTGTTGTTTTGTTTTCTTTTATTTTAATTGTAATATTTCGATATGTAGTCGCTTTTATAGTTTAGATAAAATCTAAATCACTAACCTACTTACAGGTGCTCTAATGGCACCCGATTTAGATTCAGAGCGATGTGATTTCTTTTTTTCCTTATATAAGATTTATTAAACATGATGAATGTTAATGTAATTAGATTTTAGTGTGTTTAAATTTTAGTCGTTTCGCCATAAATTGCGAATAAGTAATGAAAGTCTTTCGTCACCTACGGTTTAATATTTGCTACTGACAGTTATTAGTCATGTCATGTAAAGCCTTCCATAAAACACTCACGCCGAAAATGGGCGGGTAGTAGACAAACGTGAAAAACGCCGCGTTAAAAATACTTTAAACAATTTATATTTTCCGCGAGTGTTGGGCCAGAAATTGCTCAATTTTGGATGAAGTATTTCATGGTAGGCTTTTAATGTTATTTGGTGAGTGTTATTAAACATAAGCCGTCGACTTAAAAATAATTCAGTGCATAAATATTTATTAGCCTAGTTTTTTTAGTTCATTATTTTTCGTTATTATTCTAATATTGAAAATGAAATATTTTAGATTATTGTGGAGCATCCACACATGCCGTAGACTTGTTCGTTTGAGACGAGGATGACTGTTTGCAGTTGTGACTTGTCGTAGTAAGTACCACTCTATTAAACGAAAAGTCACATGCGGCCGGCGTTTAACTGCCGCCAGTCACGTGTGGATGAACTCTTAGATGTAGGTCGATGTTGGTGTGTAGTCACTTGTTGATGATCGTTTGATCTGTTACAATAGAAGTTAAGCGTAAGGTAACTAAATAAATGTTAAAATAACTTCAGGAACTGAAGCTAAATAGATAGCCAGGGCCGATAACCATGTACCCTTTGACCTTTTTTAAAGTGTCCAGACTTTCTCCTTCTCTCTACCATAACGCTGTCGGATTCATACTCGTGCTGTTTTTTACTAAATCATATAGATTCATAATATCCGAGATATTTTCGCTCCGAAATTTACTGAAATAATCAAGTCAAAATGATATTGGTCACTGAGAGTGAGTTTCCTAAATTATTTTATAATTAAAAAAAAAAAAACTTGTGACGTGGGGAACCTAATGGAAAGACCGGCTCTGGCTCTACAAAATATGGCACCACCAACACTAAGAATATGATAGTACCAGTTTTGCTTCTTTTGTCTAACTTCTATTGAAACAACAGATGTCCAGTTGTCGTTTTTAAAATTCCATCGAGCAATACCGACTAGTACAAGTTGATGATTGTGTCATAACAACAGCAATAAAGTTATTATAAAACAATAGTGCAAAGGGTTGGAGAAATGTGTCACCGCGTGGATATTCGAAGAAAATACAATTCCAAATGTGAATAATTTTTATGTACCTACATACCATTTAATTATCGCATTACATAAGATTTATAAATTGTTTATGGAGTGGTATAATTAATTTAATAAAATAAAAGTGTTTTATAATATGGTAATTTTATTTTTCATCCCCGATCTCTTTAAAAATATTTTTTTTAAATGTATTTTAGTAATATATTTTTATATATAATGTTGATATTTTGTTATATAATGATTTCCAACTAACCACTTCCACTGAAATTCTACCATAAAATGTTCTAGGTTAGAGTTGAAATTTACATTTTTTATGCACGTTAATTGAATTCATAGTAGTACAAAGTATATCTTAAAATAGGTTTGCAATTTTAATTATATTAAAAAAGAAATTATTCCACAAATATGTAAATCTATAACTATATATCCATTCACTCCAAATTTGAAGGGAGCAACACCTTTTTTTTACTTTTTCATTATTGTTCATAATATATCCAGCAGAGTATTTATTTCAGTATGTTTTTTTATCAACGTGTATTGTCGTTGGCGGTACTGGTTTTAACAGGTTCACCGGGTGGTGGCCGAGTACTGAGACCCATCAGTTAAAGAGGCAGCCCTAGCGGGTGCTAAATTTGAATATATTACATATATGTAGGTAATTGACCTACATACATAATTTCTACATGAAGTGTCAGACAATCAAATCGTACCACCTGCCTCTAACTCATCAATGCCTCTGGTATAGTCAAAGAATATAGCTTGCGATATATGGTCATTGGTCAATATGCTTGTTTGTGTATATTTATTATCATATAGAAAAAGGTTGAGAGAAATAATAAGCATAATTAAAATATAGAAAACATTTATTAATACCAAATGGTAATATATTAAATACAAGATATTAGTAAAAAAAATTAATGCTAAGACTTGCTGCTCTATTAGAATTAATTTCTTATTTAAGTCTTTTGTGCAATTGCTAAATAGCTAACAACCGTACATCTGTTAATTTTAATGACATATTAATAATTGATATTGAAAATGCAAAATCATATTTTGTGAAGTGATTTTGTTAAGACTTCTCACACTTAATGCAATAATATAAAACTAAAACTTATAACTATTACTTGTAAAGATTAACATTCTATGCTTACAACTAAAAATAAAATCAGACCGAAATGGACGGAGTGGTTACAAATAAAATATAAATTTTTAGGCATATGAGACCTTCTGTTCGTAAGCCTCATCTTCATTCCAATATTCCTGGTCAGCAAATGCTGTGTGACGGAGCTTGCACCAGCGAGCCCCAAACCTCAACATCAACATGATAACCATCAGCACAAATAAAGAAAGTACAGCAATTGCGGGATACATCATAAGAAATGCCATTTTATATATCGCTTTCTCTCTTGTGCAGCTCTAGATATTCTTGTGATGAAGTCAACGGCTGCCGAGATATGGATGGTGGTACCTCTGAACCGTGCTTGTGTACCTCGTGGTAATCTTCAGTATGGAATGGGTGTACGTATTGAACCTGCTGATACTGGCTCTCCAATTCAGTGAAGTCAAACGGTGGCTGTTTATGGGGAGTCGCTGACCATATAGACACGATCCAGCGGTTGCCTAAGGAAGAAATGAATAAGTTATAATTAAATAAAACTTTAAAATGTTTTACATTGATTTAAATAATTCGATTCTTTCGGCAACCTCACTGATTGTATGCAAGGTGCTTAACAAAATATGGATGGTTACAGGCACTCTGTTGAGGAGGTAAATTAAACCTACAAACATGGTATTAAACAATATTGATAGATGACTTTGGCATCCAGGCACACCCCTTTTAAAATGGCTAGATTGTAAATATAGCCCCTGATTACACTTGTGAAATAGCATGCTAGTGATGAGTCCCTCCTGATTTTAATAAAGTTTTCATTATTTTCCACCCTGTGACACCTTAGAGTCATAGGCTTCTAACTAAACCATTGATGATAGTATAACACAGATATCATTTTACAATTATAATTCCTCAGTAGGGTTTCACCCTAACATAATTAAAAATTCAACATTTTATTAATGAAGTTAATTAGTTAAAGTGCTCTTCTTCTTATTCTTATCGAGTGGTTAGTGGCCAACCTACTGTCAGAGTTGTTCAGGTTGCCTGTAGGCCTCTGACTTGACTTTTCGACTGTGGTCAAATTGTCGTGTTGTAAATTGTAGTGCCGGGACTGGCTTTTTAGATGACCTCTGAAGCACAGAGACACTCTGTTGAAATACCACTATGCAATCACCCATCTAGTGACTGACCGCGCACAAAGTTGCTTAGCCTACCGATCGTTTACCGATCAGTGGGTGCACTCGGCTATGAGTGTCTCGTTAGTGTTAATAATACATAATATACAAGTAACTTGATAAATCATTATATTACAGTAGAATGTATATTTACCTGTGTGTCGATCTAGCCAGTATTCCGAATATCTGGAGCAGCAGCAAACGATGTTGAGAATAAGTAGGGCGCCGAGTATTACAGTGCAGATGGCTATCGCAATATAAAACGGAGTGAAGTCACCGACTTTAGAAAGAATTGGATTTATAGGTTTGTATGTTCCATTCCCTGTAAAGTAAGCGTGAGGTTCATATGCCGACATTTTCTTAAAAGAACCTGCCGAAGAAAGAACAACGCTTCAGGTATTTTTATTGTAGGAAACACGATAACAGCTATTTTGGAGCTTGAATGAATCAAATAAAGATTTATATTGTGTTAGAAATTACAATAAATTAAACTGTCAAATTTAGGGCGTGGTAAACAAAGCTTAATTCTTTTCTAACTGAAATCTAATTCTAACTGAAACATGTATAATTAGCAATATAATTTAATCACGATTATTTAATTAAAATATTACCTTAGTTTCAGTTCCTGTTGATATGTCTGTAGTTCTGGTATGATATGTAACCGTTGTTTCAAAAACTAGAAACTTAAAAAGTACAAACCGAAACCTGTTGGGCTGTTGGCTGTAACAGTTTAATTGACAGTTTACAATTTTGACATTGACAATGACAAATTAGTTTAGCGTCCTACCAACCGCAGAGCTGCCAGCAGTTTAAATTTGAAAAGGATTTCTTTTTGAGGTTTTTCAAATCACTCTAAGGGTTATTTAAATTAAAATCCCTTAAATTAAATTAAATTTTTCTTGCTTTTTCTATGCGCCGTAATCTTCGATTATAAAATTATCTGAATCAAAACCATACAAACCCTATTTATAATAAAACCTCCTTTTTTCAATATTCCTTCCTTTTGACAACAATGGCCCCTAAAAATCCCTTAACATTACGATCTTAAAAACCCTAGTCCATCTTTTTAACCTTAAATTAAGGCACGAAGACGCCTAAGCTGGCAACATCGATTCTACCATAGGTAATGAAAGTACAGATAATTAAAGCACTAATTACAATCAATAATTGTTAGGTAATTTTTCATCCTCATTCTTATTTTTACCATCGCATGAGAATTAAAAACAAGTTCTAGCCACTTCATAGGTTTCACTAGTTTATTCGTCAAGTAAATTTCCACCAATTGATTTTCAAATGGTTTTTAATTGTTATAAGAACTGTACGCAGATACTTTCATATTAATCAAAAATGCTAACAAACGAATACTTAATTTTTTATAGAGCAGATAAAAAATAATGTTAGATGTGAAGTTATATTAATGTTCTTTTTTTAATAACAATCATTAAAACTCCAGTTCACAGTCCAATACCAACAGACACAGACAATTATTTTATTCCATACTTATAAATTATTCGTGGTGACACTGTTGTGGCGTGATGGTTGCGAGTCTGCCTTTAGCCTCGACAGTTGCGGGTTCCGTTCCTGGGCGGGCAGATGTTTGTATTGATTTTACAAATTGCGGTTTAGGTCTGGTCGTTTGTTATTGTTCCCACCGTTCCTCGGAGAGCACGTAAAGTTGTCGGTCTTGGTTGTTATCTCATACCATCTGATAATAACCATTAACTCTTAACAGTTATTAACAGGTTGTAAGCAGACCCTAGGTAAATATAATACCGTAAGTATAATACAGTTACTAGATTGTATAAAATTAGTAACTCTTGTAAAGGTAACTGTATACGGTTTTACAATAGGATCCCAGAAAGCGTTCAAAAACTTTCTATTAATAAATTTAAAAAAAAAGGTCAAGGGACGTTTGCGTGGTAAGGGCTATTATAAAATTAGTGATTACCTTGAAGACACCACACCTTTGGAATGAGACAGTCACTCCAGGTTTTTCAGAGATCATAATGTGTAAACTACTTTGGCATTAAAAAAAATATAACCACTCGAGTTTGTTACGCCGGCTCTTCTCGGGTAGACGTTTAAATTTGGAGCCGGTGGTAGAATCTGACTTTCAACTAATAAGTGTAATGCTCTTTTGAATTTGAACCGGGAATAATGCTAGGAAGAAGTAAAATGAATTATTCGTCGTGATTTTTTTTTTTATGTTAGAAGTTGGCAAACAAGCATACGGCCCACCTGATGGTAAGTCGTTGCCGTAGCCTATGAGCGCTTGCAGCACCATTAGTAGGTGCAAATCACGCGTTGCCAACCTCGAGATATTAGTTCTTAAATCTCGTTCGCCCAGTAATTTCACTAGCGTACAATGCCCTTCAAACCGGAACACAGTAGTGCCTATTTGGCGGCAGAATATTGGACACTGCGGTGGTACCTACCTAGCCGGCCTCTTGCAACAAAAGACCTACCACCAGTGTGACTGATTGCACTGGTGGAATAATCTCTGTTGTGACAGAGGTTATCCCAACAGCGGGCGATGGGGTCGTCACATCCCGACGCCGTGATCAAAATTCAGTCCATAAATAAACAAAACGAGCGTTTCAACGTTTATTGTTATTATCACATAATTATATTTATTTACAATTATAATAAATACATAAAGTAGGTAATATTTAGAACACAACACACCGAATGCATAACAGTCGAGAGTCTTTAAGAAATAGGTAGCTTAAGTTATACAAATACAAAAGAAAGTTATGAGAGCACCAGCTGATTTCATTGAAAATAATAAATTCATAGAAAACAAAATATAAATAACTATACCTCATGCATAACAATAATTATTAATAAAATAAGATTTAAAGAAATAGATTTTTTGCATATTTTTGAAATGAGGGTTGATAAAAATGTTTTGAGTGCGGATTTTATATTTAAAAAAAAAGAACAAAATGTATTACAATGTTACCGAAGTTCCTGTAATTACTTATAATGCATAAAGTATTGTGATTTATTAAATTTCGTTTCCTGATTTTATACGATTACAAATTTGTTTACTTACATTTTAATATTTTTACTTCACATTTATATAAATTATATTTTTGGTTACTTCGAAACTTTGTACAACAGTTAATAATGTTATAAGATCGTTTAATAGATTAAATATATTTTAATTATTTAACAAAATTGAATACAGACTTATTATAAACGTAGAAGTGGAGCGTGAGTCGTGACATTCGAGCTAAATTAATCTTAACATATTAGGTATTTATTTGACTATTATTGAAGTTCTGCGAGCGATCTGAAAATAAAATAAAAAAACACATTATTACTAATATGATGTGAGCAATACTTTACGTGTAACATAGCCTAGGTTCACTTATACCTGCTCCGTGTCGGAGTTTGTATTTAACTATAGTGGTATTATGTAATATCTTTATATTAATTAAATATTTTAACTAAATAGAGATTTTTTTAGCTTTTTTGAGCTGTTCGTAAGCTCCTAAAAAAATAAATACTCATTAATTTCATTTGTTCATTAATCTATAGATAAACTATCATTATTGCTAGTTTTAAAGGATTAACTAATACAGATATAACAACTTCAAGCTTTTCAGGATTCAGAATTAATTTACTCTTTTAGGGCAACAGCTGATGCCTACGAGATCTAGCGCTTTTAATTTTAAATAAAACGGTAAAACATTAATATGTCGATGTATGCAATTAAATATGTTAAATAATTATGTACTCACCGGGCTGGATCTTTTTGCCAGGCCACGACTGGTGCCCGTCCAGGGTTCTGTTCACTAAAAACCGAGTATTATTAACACAACATTTAATAAAGTATATAATTGTGTAAGTAAGACAATCTCTTCGCGTTGCTCATCACAATAAAATTGTATATTTTTCTTAATTTAGTCGAAATGGGTAACTACCATTTGATAAAATATTTTTATTTTATGAATTTTGAAAAGTTTGTTTTTTAGTACTTTAATCATTTCATAATTACAAAATAAATATTTTTAATGTATTCCGCAGGGTATTTTTAATTTAACGAATGTGGGTGTAATAATGTTATAGAAAAATATTTGCGGATACATTTTCCTCATATCTCATTTATAAGACGAAGCTTACGACGCCTATTGACATTTTTTTTTTAATGAAGAACAATGTATAATAAATATTACATGATAGGAATTATATCAATTAGTATATTATCGTTTACAGAATATAGTTTATTTGTACAGTAATTATATTTTTGTACAACGCAGTATTTACGAGGATATGATCCCGAAGACGAACAGGACGTCAATAATTTATTACATTCCTCACGTAGCAGTGCCGGGTTTACCAGCAGGCTGAGTAGGCTGGGGCCTAGGGTGGCAGATTTTGGGATCGAATATTTTTTTGCTACTTCGTAGAAATCAAAAGGATATTTGCACGTCGGTTTTCTAATGTTTTATAGGTAGAAATCTGCAACAAATTTGCCGATAACTTTCGCCTCTTACTTGGCCTTGTACATTCTGAGTATCAAACATCCGTATTCTAGACTAAAACAGCTCGTTTCTCGCCCTTCAACCAGTAATAAGCCTTTTGATTGTAAAAATAATCTAGGACATGAAAATTGTAATATAAATCCGCCACTGCCACGTAATATTGAGAGATTAAAATATAAAACATTGATAAAAGAGAGTTACGGATAAATGTATTATTGAGACATTAATCATTCGCTAAGCAGTTGAGAGTATGCTAGTATTTAGGTAGGTACTATTTCGCAAGGCAAATTGTCATTATAAATAATAATTTGAAATTGAGATATGTACGATTTTAGAGATTTTATTTAAATGATTAGTTAATATTAGTGAGTGATCACCGATCACCGTGTGAATTCACCGAATTGCATTCTAGTTGTAATAATTATTAATGATTAACGCCAGAGTTTAATTGCTTACTGTCATTAGTACTAGTGATTTAGAGGGTGATTTGTTAAAAGAATAGTGGTTTTTAGGTTCATGAAATAATTTCTGATCAACTTTTATCTATATAGAAATATTTTTCTCATTGTTCGAAAATATAAATAATAAAAATGACTTTCTTTAATTATGTGTGTATAAATGGACAACACAAATCAGATATACCAAAACTTTTACTTTTTTTAATTCCTGTGACGAAATTTATGGATGGCCCGTATAATATAAGTGTCAAATACAAATTAATTAGTGATTAGTGTATGCAAGTAGTAGGTTAGGATGTTGGATGTGTCCGGTTTTAGTTTATAACGATACTCACAGTTCCTTTTGTCAGAGATCCTGTTTCGTCTGATCGGACGACGCTTCGCATCGTAAGTGGCGGAGCGAATTGTTTCTATTATTTGATCCTCCGCTGAAATCTGGTCACTGAAGAATTTGAATTTATATTATTATTCCATATATTTATTTGTGATCTAATTAAAGGCAAAGGTGTAGGAGTACTTCTAAAATTATATATTAAAACTAATTAGCCGTAGTAACTGTATCAATATTGGTTTTGAATATCTATTCAGAGCTTTACTTTTCACGTAAATTTTACTTCAAAATTTAATCTTTATCCTATTAATATTATAAAAGTGA
This sequence comes from Hestina assimilis, assembly GCA_023373885.1. Taxonomy (NCBI): domain Eukaryota; kingdom Metazoa; phylum Arthropoda; class Insecta; order Lepidoptera; family Nymphalidae; genus Hestina; species Hestina assimilis. The sequence goes on from CM041759.1 coordinate 13,308,607, forward strand.
AAGTTTGTATTTTAAGATGACTGGATGTTTGTTACCCATTCATGCAAAAGTATTGTATGAAAGGATTTGAATTAAATTCGGCATACAAATAGATTGTTACCTGTAATAACACATATGATATTCTATCCCGGGTTTTTTTATGTTCCTGTGGGATGAATAAAAAACCGAACTAAAGGACTCATAGATGAGTCTTATGGAATACAGAATAATTGTTATAATTCAGACTTATATTAACCTAACCTAGTCATTTTAACCGATTTTGAAGAAATCCGCCGCGAAAAAACAATTGGAGGAGGTGAAATAAGGGATGAAATATCGAGAAACATTTAGTTATTTCTATTGCAATAAGAGTGCTTGATTTAAACTCACGGCATAGCCACGAGACAAAGCTAGTGATTAATAATATGATAAGTACAAAAAAAGACGTTGATTGGAATATATCATAAGCTTAAATTTTGTACTAACTTTTGTGGGCGCACCGAGGGTTTGCGTCTTGTGTGTAGGTCTCCATCACTCTTTAGGAGTTCTTTCAGCGCCCGGTCCGTGTCCTGGTCGCCGTTTCTATTGTAGTTACCCACCTGTGACAAGGTCATATTGTGAAAAAGGCAGACTAAACTTCTTAAAAATAATGACGAGATTCGAATTTTGACTGTAGTTAGGAGTTATTGAGAATTTATTTGAATTTTAGAGAGTTATTTGAATTTTAGAGATATTGAAGTTTTAATATTTTTAAATAATATCTATGAAATTGCCAACATAGTTTGGCGGTCGGTTTTAATTCACATCAAACTCTGGAACCTTTTAGTGTCCACTGTGTGTGGTCCGCTTACTGCAGGCTTAACTTTTAGTTACAATTCTTTTAAATTTTGACAGTTAATCGATTCAAATTTTATATGAGCATGAGGTATAAATATATGCCATAATACGAAATTACGAAGTAACTCAGTTTTTAACATGTTTTTGGTCGTCATTTGAATCGCAATAAGAGTTAATGGTAAGCCCCCTGGGCTGGTTGGTATATATATTTTTTTCTTTTTATTAATGTTATAAATTGGCAAACAAGCATACGGCTCACCTTATGGTAAGTGGTTGCCGTAGCCTATGAGCGCTTGTGGCACCATTAGTAGGTGCCACTCACGCGTTGCCAACCTCGAGATATTAGTTCTTAAATCTTCTCTGCCCAGTAATTTCACTAGCATACAGTGCCCTTCAAACCAGAACACAGTAATGCCTAAGCACTACTATTTCGCGGCAGAATATTTAATACTGCGGTGGTACCTACCTAGCCGGACTCTCCCAACAAAAGACCTACCACCAGTATGACTGATTGCACTGGTGGAATTAACTCTGTTGTGTCAGAGATTATTCCAACAGCGGGCGATGGGGTCGTCACGTCCCGACGCCGGTGATATAAACCGGCATGTTACTCACGTCGATAATCATTTTCCCTCTGGTTTTATTTCTTTCTCGGTGATTGGCCTTCTTCTCTAGTTGTTGCAGCACCCTCTCTCTGGTGGTTCTGTATTCGAGTGAAAACTCCGCAATCACTTTTAGAAGTTCCGACGGCCGAGTCTTGGGCACGTCGCTCACTGGCACACCGAGGAATAGAAGGAACTTGTTGTATCTGAAAATTTTAGAAATTCTAATCTCGAAGATACTCAATGCTCATTTTCATTCATTATTTTGATAATCATCGCTATAGCACAAACGTTGAAGTTGCAATTGGTATTATAAATGTTGTTTTAATTCGCAATGCATTCGCAGCCTATTAAAGTAATAAAACATATAGAAAATATTGTATTCGCTTAGTAAGCTTATAACTTTTCCAATTTTAACCATATTAACATTCTTAAAAGAACCATCACTAAACCTGAACATAAAAATCCTGTTTCCACAGTCTTATAAGACGAAAGGCTTGGTTCACGATATACATAAGTCTCAAATAATGTATAAAAACTATATTGGATATGATTTCAAAGTTAAATAAAGTACCTACTGATTAAGACAAATTGCGTTTCTACGGTTTCATTTTAATGCTATCATTATTTGTATTTGTCTTTTAGCTATCCAGCAGATATTTCGGCACCACAAGCCTTTGGTCTTTTATAGTTTTTCTTTTTTAACTTTTACCGAAACTTACCATGTTGTTCATTTGATGGTCTTAAATAAATACCGAATTACCTGTTCATGACCCGTTTCTTGATTATGCTGAGTAGAATGATGCGTTCAGCGGCATCTGTGAGGAACTCGCTGATCTTGGTCTTGAAAATCTGCGAGCCGTCGTGTTTAGCGACTCTCTTCATGTGGTCCCACGAAGCCTTGCAGTCGGTCTCGAGTTTGAGGAGGTTCGCACTCAGCACTTCGAAGTCTACTTTTGAAGCTCTGATCACGGGACCGACCTGGTGGGTATTATCAGCGATATTATAGTTTTAATCGAAATTATTGAATTATTTCTCAAGTTTTGCTTAGATATAATACATTTGTACAGTTTTTCCTTGAATAGACTTATCGTACCTCACTAAAGAAATCGCTGGTGTCAGGAAACTTCCCAATAATCATCTCACAAATATGGTATAGAAGGGGATGCTTGTGGACTGTATCCTTGACTTCCATCACCTTGGAAAGGTACTCCAGCCGAAAGCCCTTCACCTGGGTGCCATTGAGAAAACTGCCCACAGACCTCAAAGTCGATAGAATAACTTTAAAGGTTTTATTCGTTTTGAGAAGTTCAATGCCTTGTTTTAAATCCATTAGTGGTTCTGCTATTTCTTTCTGAAAATTATGAATATATACTTTTTTAATTCAATATTTTTTTTTTTTTATTCAGAAAAAATGAAATAATTGAATATTGCTTACTTCTAAATTGTCAAAATCTAATTTGAACACCCAAAGCTTAAGTCTGGATGGTAGCTCGTTTATGGAGGCTAAAGTCAGAAGAAATTGCTCTGCACTGCCCAGTGGAAGGTCGGGATTCGCGAACTGGAATTGAATATATATATTTTTACTATACAAACAAATTGAATACCAGATACGGCCACGCGTTGCGAGGGCAACGAATGATTTATTGTATGAAATGACAGACATGTGTTTGACAGAAGCAGTCGAATCAGTCGGTTATCTAGATATACGTTTACTATTATTTTAAAACTTAGAATTAGTAATATAAATATGCTATTTAGATTTGTCCAATTTCTATTGTACCTGTGCCTCCTGTATTTTAACTTTCTCCTCGTGAGTGGGCAGCATGGTCAGCAGTTTCTCGATCCCTTCCCGTCCGATGACCGTCGCGTCCATCTTCATGATTGCCACCTTAATTGTTTGAGGTGTTGGCAGCTTCTTCATCGCTATGCTTATAGCGTTAGACCTTTTTGTGTCCAAAATCAAATTCCTCTTCGGTTCCATCAATTTCTGTTATGGTTTAGTTGGAATTAAAAATAATAATTTGATAATTTAATAATTATTGCAACTGAATAAAGTTATTTTTTTTTGTACATTGAAAGAGAATACTTTATTAAATATGAATAACGATTTTAAATATATTTTATTATTTGTAAAAAGTTATAGGTAAAAAAACAATGAGTTACTTACTTCCTGCAGCGTTCACGAGTACATGAAAAATAGAAATATGTATATTATTATAAAGTCGAAGACTCACTGCCCAGTTTTTATTTTTTAATGAATTTAAATAATACAAAAACAAACAAAGTTTTCTCAGTCAATCAGTAAGTTTACTGGTAGCAGCGATTTTATTAAAAGAGACTGGCTAGGTATATACCATCAAAGTGTCGGATATGCTACCGCAAAGCAGTGTATTTTGTATTACTGTATTATAGTTTGAAGGACACTATAGCTAGTGACATTACTGGACAAATATAAGAACCAATGTCTCGAGGTTGGCGACGCATGAGTGACATCTATAAACGAATGTTGCGCGCGCTCATAGCCTACAACATCTGCTTCCTATCAGGTGGGCCGTATGCTAGCTTGCCAACTTAGTGACATGAAAAAGAAAGTTCTAGTCTTATTTAGTTTCCAGCCCCTCATCAGCCGCCGCACTAAGACTGCTTCAATATTAAATACGTAATTTTATTCTACGTAATATAGTTTCTGTACCCAGATTATTTCCACTGGAAAAAAAAAAGTAATCTAACCTTTATAATCAAATCGTTGGTCCTGGATTCGAAGAGGCGTTCTAGCGTTGTTGTATCCAAGCTGACCTCTGGAAGGTCATCCCATATGAATCCTCCACAATTTCCAGAAGTAGGCATAGGGTTTTCTTGAATCTCCCGCCAGAAGAGTTTCACCGTTTTTTTGTTTTTCTTTAAAGTTGAAAGTCCGGAATCGTTTGATGTATCTAATGGCGGGGTCGTGCTTGTTATATTTGGTGAGCTGAATAAGTTATTAGGAGGTGGTGGAGGGAGTCCCACAGGTGGGAGCATGTTGGGTGGCGGGGGTGGGAGTAGATTTGGGGAGGGGAGGAATGGCATTGGTCGTAGGCGTTTCTATGGCCTCGTCAGAATCGTATCTGAGATCGGAGAAGTCCAGGTCGCACAAGTGGAAGTCCTTGTTGATACAGCCCTTCCTCAACTCCTCCCAGTGCAAGTCATTCTCCGACACTTTGATTTCGTGTAACTTTGGACTTTTCTCGATAACTGGACTTTTTATCATTTCTGTGAAACGTGGATGATTTTTTTGTCATATTATACTACTCAGGTATTGATAATAATTATTCAAGAAATGTTTGTTCGTTTGTCGCTTTCACACAAACACCGCTGAACTGATTATGATGAATTTACGTATAGATATAGAGGGGAGACAGTAATAGGCTACTCTTTATTTCAAAAACAAATTTTAAAGGGGGTGTAATAGGAAATGAATATTGATATTGGGAACCAATTATCTCTATATTGATTTAAAGGTGCCTTCTTAAAAATTGTTATACACGCAGGCAAACCCGCGGTGAAAAGCTACTAGTAACATAAAGCAGAGACTCTTTAGCTTAAGTCTCGTAAAAAGTAAATACCTTTTGATTTTGATTTTGCTAATTCTTCTTTGGCTTTCGACACAATTCCTGCCATTTCAGAGACCCGTATGGATTTCTCCTCCACGGAGGGGCTATGAGGGCTGCTTGTCAATCTCTGCGCCAGGTCTTTAATACTGTGCTCACGGTTCAATAGAATCTCTCTATCATCATTTGGTTCTGCACTGTAATCCAGTTTCTTCACAACTGACAGAGTGTCTGCTGCGTTGACGCTGTGCCCCAACGTACCGTTTTGCATTCTTTGTTTTAGGCCAGTTGTGTATCTTTGGTTTCCTGAAAATAAAATATTATAAAACATAATGGATAATTATTAAGTACGTATTATAAGTAAAAATATTTTTAAATAAAGCAAATACGTATAGGTATTTATAGTCTAAGCATTTTAGACGAAAAGTTTTAAATGTCAATATGCATTTTAATTTTTTTTTGCAGTTTCGCTTAAAGCATATTTAACTTATGTATTCTTCTAGTGACAGCATGCCTGTTTAAGTTTGGGCAGTCAGGACTGTGGTAGATATATGTATTTAAAAGGACCAGACTAGAATTGAGCAAAGTATCGAAATAAACAAACAGAAAAACTTGAAATGATTTTTAAAAGGCACAAATTTCAATTTATCGTAAGGTAAGTTTGGAAATTGATTAGAAAAATTATATCGATATAGTCATCCCGGAATGAGGGAAAGGGCTGATATTTCATTGAAGAACGTATAAATATTTCAAAACAATAGAAAAATCTACGCCTACTTTATATATATTTTTCTCTAATTTACATTAATCTAAAATGCCTTTACTATAATAGTATTCAGCTCATCAGAATTACTTTCAGAAGTGGGATGAAAAGCACAAATTAGTGGGTTAGCGATAACACAAACCATTTATCAAAACATCCAGCAAATTAGAGTTTTTTGTTCTGTTCTTGAATGTGCTATCATCTTCTTCCCCGTGTCCATTAAATTTGTCTTCCGAATTATATATAACCTTACCATTCAAGGTAGGAGTGTTCATGTTGTACTCGTATTTCCCATTCGAATTTGTGTAGGTTCCGTTTGTACTTATATATGATCCATTTAAGTTGTAACTACGATTGGGTGTCCACTGTTCATTCTTCTCGAAGAGGCCATTGTAGATTCCATTGGAGTTATTGAGCAGTTCCTGCTGCTGTATGATGTGATGCGCCTGCCTCGCGTATCTGTCTCTTCGTCTCTTGAGAGCTGAACTCAGCTCTTTGCTCTCTTTGCTGTCTATCGCCGGTAGAAACGGTGTTCGAGGTGTGTCTGTGTTCACTTGTAGGTACTGCGTTCGACTAGTGTCTGTTCTCACGGGTTCAGCAGGAACTGGCTTCACTGTTGGTTGTTAGTGAAATGCCACGTTTGAGACTTAGTAAAAAGCAAATGCGAAAAAAATAAGATCGATAAAAATCAAAGTTATTCAAAGTTAAATAGTTATGAAATGGATAAATGAAAATCACTCAAAAGATTGACCATGCAAATTCACACTTTGAAAAATAATTCTACTGCGTCGTTGGTACCACTTACCTTTATCTTTCGCTTCTTGTTTTCTTGATTTTCTACGTTCATTTGTTTCGAGATTTAGACTTCTTCTTCTCACCGACGTTATAACTGATTCATCTAATTGTCTAGAAAGTTACAAAAGTGTGTATTAGTGATAGAGTCTTGCTGCTCTTACGATAAAAGGGCTCACCGGCGTCGGGACGTGACGACCCCATCGCTCGCTGTTGGGATAATCTCTGTCACAGCAGAGATTATTCCACCAGTGCAATCAGTCACACTGGTAGGTCTTTTGTTGCAAGAGTATCTTAGGCATTACTGTGTTCCGGTTTGAAGGGCACTGTAGGCTAGTGAAATTACTGGGCAAAAGAGATTTAAGAACCCATATCTCGAGGTTGGCAACGCGTAAGTTGCACCTACTAATAGTGTTGCAACCGCTCATAGGCTACGGCAACCGCTTACCGCTTATCAGGTGGGCCGTATGCTTGCTTGCCAATTTATAGCATAAAAAAACAGGGGCTCAAATAATTACTTACTCTTTTTGAAGTTCCCCAACTTAAGTATCAGTTCAGTGATAATCATCTCCAGCTAAGCAACATAGGCAACTAATTTTGGTTTGAAATTTTTGTGATTTTTCATTTTAAGTCTTAAGATTGTTGAATTTAATAAATAATATATACATTTATTTATACACTAGATTTTTTATACATAAATACGACTTTAGATAAACCGAACCTATTAATTAACGAAAAATAATACTAACTTTAGAGCAGTTCCAGTTTCATCTCCATCTTCGTAAAGTAGAACGGCTTCAAATATTTGTAACTGACGTAATAGATCTAGATCTGTTCCCTGTTTGGACATGTATAGTTGTATGATGTCGTCTATGCCCTGGTCCTGCAGGGCATCCACTTGGTCGTAGTACAGGTCTCTGTCAGGTACATTGTTCAGACATCTGTTTATCAGCGTTGTGGCGTAAATGAGGAGTTCAGTATCAGACGCATCGAAGTCTTTAAGGATCTTCATTACATTGTACCAGGATTCCCTGCCGTTGGAACTGTCCACAGCTGAGATGGCACTGAGGAGTATCAAGCAATTCTGCTCAGTGTATTCTACGAAAACTAGGAGTAGTTTGAGTGCTGTTTTGACGACGTGTCTGAATTTACTGGATATGAGCGAGTAGAGCCACTGAATACAGCGTTCGTGGTTCATGACGCCGTGCATACCATCAACGTATAGAAGGATCTGTAAATAAATTGAAAAACATATAAATTGATATTAGCTCTCAAATTTTTAAAAGAATATTATGAATGCTTTATTTCAAGACATTGCTAATATTCCTATTGCACCTCTAAATGAGTTTGCTCTAGGAATGGGTAAGACGTTAGCCCAAGGGGGTTTAGGATCGAACCCGGAACTCTCGTGTTACCGGTGTCCACCCTCTCACAGTTGAGCTATTATGGCTTAACTTTTGGGAAGTATATTCAAAGGATCCGGGGTTCTAGATTAGCTCGTCACAAAATTTACTCAATACTACCAAAGGGAATCATCAAATTTCCAGTAAGATATCTCGTAAGCGTAGTAAGCGTCAAAAAATTTCGATTTGAAAATATCTTTCTTCTTCAATTCGTTTTAAACCTAACCCGTTCACTGTCCAGACAGTAGACACAATAGTTAAATAATTGAACAGCCATAATAGGGAAAGTGTTAATTAAATGAATAGCTTTATGAAGGTGACGATTAGAGTGATTAAAAAATCATTCATTAAGAAAAAAACAATTTCAAAATATTATTATGAATTTAGTATATATTTAATATAAAGATAGTTATCGAAAACACTTAAATATTCTCACAACCAAATACAATACAGAGTCTATTAAATATATATATAAGATATTATTACCTGACCGAGAGCTCTCAGTATGTAATCGAGATAGTTGTGGTCTGCCATGCTGGCAACCTGCATGAGGCAGTCCAGACCCTTGTTGGCAACAAACTCGTGCACCAAGTCTTTATCCGACTGGAGGATCTGCTTGAGCGTGAATAGCGCTCTCCGCAGCTCCCGACCCTGAGAGTGCAGTAGCCTCTCTGTGTAGAATAAAGAAATATTCAAAAATAAAATAACAAGTTGTATTATTAGTTAATCTGTATAAACAAAGCGAAAGGTCACTTACTTGCTGACTAAATAGATAAATGAAATTGTAATTGCAGTCAGGGTACACTTAGATTAAAAAGTGTTTTACAAAAAGGTCTATCTGGTTTAAATTGTTTTTAATTCATATTTTAAAATAAGCTTTTTGAAACAAATGGTTGCAATATAATTGAATATAGTTAGTGTAACTTTGTTCTGTGGCGTTGATTTTATGAAAGAGCTCCAGCGAATCTTTTGCCATTTTCTCTGTATAGAAAGGCCTGTCTTTATATAGCAAGTCTATGGTAAAAGGTTATTTTAATTCGAATGGTTTTATATTTGTGAGAAAACATATAAAAGAATACTTAAAAAGGAAACTCTTCTTCAGAGTTGTTGCTATTAATTAATATTAGTAGCAGTTTTGCCTCCTACTTACGCTCTTTATATTAATTAGTGTGATGATTTAAGGCTGCCAAAATTAGCAATGAATTCTCTGCAATTTTGACAACGATTTCAAAATTTTAATTGTCCTAAATATGACTTACCAATAATGGAGTGGACGCGGACGGAGAGCTGAGTGCGCAGTACCAGGGCATTCTTCCGACTGCAAATTTAAAAACACACAATTAAAGACATAAATCAAGTTTATACCTTAATCTTGGGATATTGACAAGCTTTACACAAAAATTGACATGTCAACGGTCAACGGAACCCTAATCATGGGTATAGCAAGCATTTGGCCTAAGGGCGGGCAAAATCTTAATTTAGGATCCAGAGAGCGGAAAAATGAATATTTTCTTCAAAAGTTATTAGTTTAATAGTTCAAAGTACATCATGTTTGTGTATTCCTCTGTATTTACAAGGTCTTTGGGGTTTTCAGCTGCCCTCCCCTCCTGCTACATATTTTTGTGATCTTTTCGTAAATATACTACGGTGGTGCGGAACCTTTTTTGTGCAAGTACGAAGAGAGTATGTGTGTGTCACTTGGTCGGTTTTTAAATAATTAATCGATGGATTAAGGTGTTAGTTCTTTTTAGAGATTTTATTCAGGTTGTTTTTTTTGTGATATATACAAAGTTATTTTCGGTTCAAGCTTAAGATAATTTAAAATGAAAATTTTAAATAATTTTGAGCGACTTCTTAACAATGAAGATTGTTTTTTATAATATAATTCTACTAAATATAGAAAATGTGAAAGTTAATAGAGTTGGATGTTTGTTACTCAATCACATAATAGTTTAAAAATACACTTAAGAAATGCTCCTTTAATATCATTTAATTTATCTGGTAGGTTACGCGAAACACACACACTACTACATCTAAATTATCATTTTTAAGAACTCCGAAAAAATTTATAAAATTCGTGATAAATTAATTACATTTTTAAATCAATATATTACCAAGACGTCAATAAATTATCCACTTATTAGGTTGGTCTGTGACTTTCGCTCTCGTAGAAAAAAAAACACAAACGTAACTCACTTATCAAAATTGACCGCGTCCTTCAAAGCATCTTCCGACACAACATTCTCGGGTTCCGAATCCAGGTTTGAAACAAATGAATAGTCGTCTAAAAGTAAACTGTGGCCTGACTGCCGATATCGCCTATCAAGAGAACAATCAGTGAATCTTGATTCGCCGTGAGAAATAATCACATTGGATTCCATCTTTTCATAATTATTATACATATAGGCTGTAATCCAATGGCAAATAATATTTGATATTAATGTTATGTTTACTATGTCCTATATTTTTATTCCCGCGCCTGCGTCTTCACTAGAAGTTTATTGAGAACTAAACCATGACTCGCCGGATCAGTACCTACCTATGTGTTTGAATTAATGAAAAAGGGGAGATTCATTTTATTGGCGTTCAGTCGGTTTAGAAATGAACTAAATTTTTTTTATATTTAATTGTGTATCATTAAAACAATTATCAAACTGAAATTGTAAGTTATATTTTATCACCTTTTTTATAGATTAAATTAATTATATTCAAATATGCATGGTCTTATAAGGTTGATATATAATATTTATTTTCGTACAACCACGAGGGTTAATATAATATAAAATTTTCTATAATATAAAAGCTTACACGGACTATGCGCAGGTGAAATCTAATTTGCTGAAAAACAAAGTTGCATGTAAATTGATTGCGAAAATTTAAAAGGAATATATCAAAAACACAACACAACAGGTTAACCAAAATTTTTTTAGTAACTTTATAAAAAAATTTAAGTTTCGTAAAGATCTGATTGTCATTATTAATTACTCTTCAATAAATGTCAGTAAATCAACCGCGATTTTAAAGCAAGAAAATAATTTAAGTGTGAAATAAAATACTTATTTCAAATCTTTTTTTTCTATTTAAAGGGTTTATTCCTATAGAATACCCACACCTGTAGTGACGTCTATATTATATTACATGTGGCCCTTAACACCTACCTTAACTAAATTATAAAAAAGCCTAAAGTACTGTACGGAACGAGGCCTCAAGACTGTTACAACATTATGGAACCACGAAAGTACTTCAAAACTAGAAGATAAAAATGTTTAAGAACAGAAGCCGGTGCCTTATGTGCCTATATTTTACTTTACACCGACTTGTGTAATAGAAAATATTTACCATTTTCTTTTTAATAATGAAGTCAGATATTTTTCTTTGACCCAAGAAGGTCACCCTTATTTATTTTTCACACATTTTTTGTTTGGACTGGTATTTACTTTACTATTTTAATTAGTTCTAAGTAAACATCAGCCTGTATATAAACTCTCATAGTGCAAGTTCATTGTTTAACACTCATAGTTTTTCTGGAAGCGCAACACTGATCAAAAAAATCCATGGTGTAGAGCACTCACGATTTCGCTTGGATTGTTGATTTCTAAGCTTTCATCGCTACTGGTGGTAGGCCTGAGACGCTTATAGCCGGGTGCGCTCACTGGTCGGTAAACGATCGGTCGGTTAAGCAACTTTAGGTACGGTCAGTCACTAGATGGGTGATCGCATAGTGGCATTCCAAATGAGCTTCGTAGGGCACCTAAATAGTCGATCCCGGCTGTTATGAATTTGACAATAGTCGAAAAGACAAGTCAGAGGCCTTATACGGCGACCTGAATAACTTTGACACTAGGTTGGCCACAAACCACTCGATAAGAAGAAGAATGTGGTAGGCCTTTTATTGTAAGAAGCAAGGTACCGCCGCAGCGTCAGATATTAGATACCGCATATCAGTAGTGTGTTTTGCATTACTGTGTTTCGGTTTGAAACTAGTGAAATTACTGGGCAAAAGAGATTCAAGAACCATCTTCAACTGGTGTTTTAAGTGCTTCTAAGCTACGATGGACCATACGCTTCCATAACAACTACCTAAATCATATAATTTTTTTTTGCGTGCTTTCAAAATCAGAATCAAGTAGACTAAAAGTCAAACGCTACCAACGGTTCGGAAGGTTGATTCTACCGAGAAGAAAAGACAAGAAAAGCGATAGTTACTCTTTTCAAATATATGTTTACAATTGTATTATTTGTTATAAAATTTGGTTCTTGAATGAGTTCTAGCAATATCAAGCATTTTTATCGGAAAAATTATCCCTCCAACGAATAGTACCTATGCTTTATTTATAAGGTCATTTTATTTTGCAGATTTGAAACTTGTGTTAATCTTTATAACATAATTCAAATTTATCTTTAATCATTATATAATTTTTAATCATTATATTACTAGATAGTATAATGATTAAAAATATATAATAGTAGATATATAATAGCAAAATCTTGTTGCCATATCTATTTCATAATATTGAATAACGTTAGAATTATTTTCTGAATAATATTAAATACATTGAGATATTTTATTTTATCGTATTGTTTTTAACTAACACTGCATCCATTTTACAAAAAACTTTATTTTTAAGTCAATTTTTAAAAATTTTTTGGTTTGCATAATACAAAAAGTCGTATTATAATCAATAATATTATATTGTTGAAATATGGTAACTCGATTGTAAAAGTTTGAAATGTAATTTGGCAAATATCTGAAATTAGATAATCACCAATGTTTACCAGGTTACGTGTAACAGTAACCTAGATACATACATACATCACACACATGTGTCTAATCCAGCGCGACTATTTTTATCCATGGAAATAGTGCGACGAACTTTTGTTCGACTAATCAATTTCCTTGCCAACTATTATACATATGTTGATAGTAGATTAGATAAATATCTATTTAAAAAAAATTTAACGACCTATATACAGGAGGTCTAACATGTCACACGATAACTTTGGGGACTGTCAACCCATTTTGATTATCCTTTTTTTATGTTACTAAGTTGGCAAGCAAGTATACGGCCCACCCACCTGATGGGAAATGGCTGCCGCAGCCTATGAGCGCATGCGACACCATCAGTATGTGGTGCCACTCACGCGTTGCCAACCTTGAGATATTGGTACTTAAATCCTTTGCCCAGTAATTTCACAAGCCTACAATGACCTTTATTTCTTTTTCATTGTATATGATTTGCCTGCATTTATACATAGAAGATCTGATCATCGGCTCCTGAGATCTCCTTAAAATCTAACACCCGAAATCATTGCATCATTGTTTTTGTGTACCACGACTACATTTAACTTATTTCGCTGGTGACTTTTCGTGAATCGATAACTATTGAAATTATCGTTAATAATATAATATAATGTGCGTAGAATAGATAATTTTTATCCGGCGTTTAATGTGACGACCCCATCGCCCGCTGTTGAGATAACCTCTGTCACAGCAGAGATTATTCCACCAGTGCAATCAGTCACACTGGTGGTAGGTCTTTTGTTGCAAGAGGCCGGCTAGGTAGGTACCACGTCAGTGTCAAATATTCTGCCGCCAAATAGTAGTGCTTGTTTGCCAACTTTAAACATAAAAAAAAAAGATAAAACAGTATAACAAGTTCGTTCGAGTTTTCTGTATGAGGAAGTGAGATTTACAGTGAGAGGGGACCTGGGATGTGTCCGTGAGGGGATCGAGCGTCGCGATTGCATTTATTTATAAAGTCCACTTATTATAGCTTCCTATTGAGAATACATGGGATGTGAATGCGTTAACACGTGACATCCCATATTTACATGTTAAAACCGAAGGTGCGTCAGGATAGCAAAAGAAGCGAATGATACTTGATTCACAATTTTTATTCGATGGACAGAGTAACCGCTCGACTCAAGCTTCACAATAATTAGGACGATTTATTTTAAATGCATCACTATTTATAGCAAAATTCATTAATATGAATATAGGTAAAAATCATTTTACGAAATTAAATAACATTGAAACAAAATTAATAATAATCAAAATAAGATTCATTAATATTATACAGATAATATTATGTTATTATTAATTATACACCCGATGGTAGCGCTGAGTTTATTTTCATGTGTCATATTCATGTACTCCTAATAATTATCTCTGGAGTCAACGAATCTCTTTAAGAATAATAAATAAGAAAATGATTGTAACAGTTAAACAATATTTCTAATGAACTTGCGGGTCCGGCAGATGTAATTCTGCCCTGAAAAATAACAACTTGGAAATTTATGGGCGTAGCGAGTTAGGAGCAAGGAGACACTGCTTCCTCCTGGAAATACTGAAAATATTACGAATGTAATGTACTTTGGAATTATTTAACTAATAACTATTGAAGAATATAGACGTTTTCCCCCCTCTGGACTCTAAATTAAGATGTTGCCCTCCCCTAGATTGAATAAATTAAAAAATATCCAAGAACTCGATTGCAGTGCCATCTATCGGTTCCAGTTGTAAATATAAGCCATTCTCGAATCGACTTGAACACACAAAAAAATTATCAAATTGGTGACATACACAAGGATTGAAGTCAATATAAAATATTTCCTGATATTTAGCAAACTTAGAGTAGGTATAAGAAGACACGAAGATTTAAAGAATTTTAACACCAAAAATTAAATTTTTAGAATACCGTAAATTAAAGATACCAATGGGACACTGTTACCCATGGGCGTAGTCAGCATTTGACCCAGGGGAGACCAAAATCTTATTTTCGGTTCAAAATAAGTATTTTCTTTAATAATTATTAGGTAAATAGTCTAAAATGCATAATGCAATTGTGCAATTCTCAGTATTTAGCAAGGTCCAGGAGGGCAGCTGCCCCTTGGCTCCTACGTCGCTACGTCTATGCTGTTACCAAGGCTCGTCGCCAGTCTGTCTGTCTTGCTAAAACTAGCTTGTTGAAATCACCAGTCGCCAGTCACAATCCAAACAATATAAAAAAATAATTATTATAATATTTAAAGGTTTCTTATTTTAATTAAATTTCTTAAATGTTATATTTATTAAGTCTAGTTTAAGTGAATTATGTAAATAATTTGATAAAAAGCATAGCTCGATACAATATGACAGACCTATATAAAAATCCTCCAATAAAAGTTTAAAACCATTCCGCTGCAATTATACTGACCTCATACGACCTTAAATACTTTTATATTTCTTTACTTTTTATTTAGTTTCTTGCCATTGTTTATAAGCTCACCTGTCTTGTAGCCCTTCCAGTTCTTCATCCTGTTCCCCGAGAGTGGAATCCAAGTCTAAATAGGGTCCGTAGTCGCCGTCCTTGAACACCTGTAGCGTAGCATCGTCCAGCTGCAACAATTATTAATTTCTTGTTAAAATAAAGTACTTTTAAAAGAATTATTACTAAAAAAAATTACGTCAGCGCCATCTATATATTAATTGCAGTATTACGTTGCTGAAGATGTTAGTTTAAAACAGTGCTAATAGATAGGGCTTTTTACATAAAATATGAGATAGGATATTTCGTTTATTTCCTTCATTGCAATAATATATTATTAATATTTGTTTTTATTATTCCTACTAATAAAATAATTTAGATATATTCAAGAATATTAAATAAGTCTTTAAATATAGATGCTACAACACGATCATTAGTTCCAGTGACTTAGGGTTGTCCCAAAAACAAAATGAGTCAAGTCACAAAATTAGATATTAGCAAAGGTGTAAACGCAGTCTGTTCGCGACGGATCGCGAGCTAGCGACTCGTCATCTGGCGGGCAGCCAGAGATGAGATATGACTAGAATTACAGGAAAACCACATTTATTTTTTCAACTGGAATTATCTATCCAAGACTTTGTATATATTTGTTTATTATAAAATTTAAACATTAATATTAGACTGTTCTCTGGAAGGCATCATTTTTAGCATACGTTTGCAGTTTCTACGTTATACTCGTAGCGATGTCATAAAAAACGACATAGGTAGTTGTATTATAAACTCGCCAAAGTTATAACACTCGGCTATTATCAGAATATTTTATAACTAAGTCCGATATATATTTAAATTGTTTTTAAAACTAATAATTCTAGCACGAGCCCGAACTTCGAAGTCGCATTTGAGCGAGGTCGTGTTTTTGTTAAAAAAGAACGCGTGTAATTGATTTATTACATATTCTTACTTAATGCTTTTCGTGTGCGTGTGTTCGATCACCTCTTGTGATGATTCGATAGCGGATCTTATGCATATAAAATTTATATTCTTAAATTTTATGCGCGAGGAAGTTGTACGAAAATGCAATTTATTTGTTTATATATACTTGAATGCAATATATATATACTTTTTAATAAATGAACACTACAGACTCAATGGCCCCCATTAGGATAGTTATATCCTGTGTCGGGGTCCGGAAACATACACAATGACAAATACACCCAGACCCGAAAACATTCTTGTATGGTATACAAACATATGCTCAGAGAGGGAATCGAACCCGCGACCTGGTTAAGGCAGGTTCATTACCGTGTATGGGCATGGGCCACACTGTGGCCACGTGCCCATCGAAGGTGGAAAGGGGGCGTCTGTGCTACCGATGCGGCGGCGAGGGCCACCTCAAGAGGGACTGCACCAGACCACTGCGTTGTGTTGTCTGTTCGGATGCGGGGCGTCCTTCGGGGCACGTGATGGGCACAAGGGACTGTGCTCCACCCATCACGAAAGGCAGGATGGCTCAACGGACCGGAGCCATCGCAAGTCGGGTTAGCCGCCAGGCTCAACAGGAGGAAGCGTCGATGGAGCTTTAATGGCAGCACAACCCACACGCTTCCTCCAGGCGAATATAAATCACTCGGCTAGGGCGCAGGATCTGCTTATGCAATCCCTAGCCGAGTGGGAGGTGGATCTGGCGGTGGCCTGTGAGCCCTACTACGTCCCGCCTCAGCCGTGTTGGGTGGGCGATGTGGAGGGCTCCGTGGCTATTGTTAGCGGTAGCAGCACTGGCCTACCCCTCCTTCCTATCGAAAGGGAGCCGGGACTGGTTGTAGCGAGTTGTGGGGAGTTAACGATCGTAGGGTTATACTTCTCCCCCAACCGCAGCCTGGCGGAGTTTGAGGTTTTCCTCGACTCCGTCAGGGCTGCGATAGGCAGGCAGGCGCCGAGGCATATCTTAGTCCTCGGCGACCTAAACGCCAAGTCCCAGGCGTGGGGCAACCCCACAACAGACTGCCGGGGTGAGGCAGTTGAGGTGTGGGCCCTGCTCACCGGTTTGTCCCTACTTAACGTGGGGACGACATACACGTGCGTGCGGCAGCGGGGTGGGTCCGTGGTGGACGTAACGTTCGCCTCCCCTGCGGTCGCACGTCGCGTCTCGAATTGGAGAGTGGAGGAGGAAGTGGAGACCCTATCGGATCACTTATATATCCGATTTGAGGTCTCCACTCCTTCGGTGCAGTTGGCCCGCCCCGGAGGGCCGCCTCGGAGCTTTCCGAGGTGGGTTTTGGGCCGGCTTGACTCGGAGATGGCCAAAGAGGCGGCCATAATCGAGGAGTGGTGTTCTTCTGATACCGTCGAGGGTACCGTGGAAGAACTGGCCGGCCGCATGCAAGAATCCATGACAAGGATCTGCGATGCGGCCATGCCAAGGTCCAGGAGGCGCCGGCGGCGTCAGAATGTTTATTGGTGGTCACCCGAAATTGCGTCGCTTCGGGTGGCCAGCAATGGTGCGCGCGCGCTTATTTGCGGAGTCGCAGAAGAGTGGGGAGCAACCCAGTTCTTGAGGGCGAGTTGCAGCAGGCGTACAAGACCGCAAAAAAGGCCCTGCAGCTCGCCATCAAAAAGGCCAAAGAGGCGGCCCACGAGGAGCTACTCGTGGGCCTGGACCGGAATCCGTGGGGGCGCCCATACCGAAGTGCGCGGAATAAACTCCGTGCGCATGGCGCCCCGGTCACGGAGACCATGGCTCCGGACAGCCTCCTGCATCTGGTGGGGGCGTTGTTCCCCGAGCCGTCCTTACACCGCCCTCCGGTGATGGCTCCTCCCTCACTTACTGAAAGAGAGGAGGAGATTCCCCATCACCGAGGGGAATTTGAATTGGCCCTGGACAAACTCAGGGCCAAACGGACGGCTCCGGGTCCGGATGGCGTTCCAGGGCGGGTTTTGTGTATCGCCCTGGAGCGTCTTGGTGGAAGGCTTCGGGGACTGTTCAACTCGTGTCTGCAGAGTGGGCAGTTCCCGAAGCCTTGGAAAGATGGAATATTGTGCCTGTTGCCCAAGGCGGGTCGTCCTCTGGACTCGCCTTCGGCATACAGGCCAATAGTTATGCTGAGTGAGATGGGCAAGCTCTTCGAGAGAATTCTTTCGGCCCGTCTCACTCACCATATCGAGGAGGTAGGACCGGGCCTTTCAGCGGCTCAGTACGGGTTCAGGGCGGGCCGGTCAACGGTGGACGCCCTGAACGCCCTGAAGGTCCGGTCGTTGGCCGCAGTGGAGGAGGGAGGCGTGCTTCTTGCCGTCTCGTTGGATGTGGCCAACGCCTTCAACACGCTGCCGTTTGAGACTACACGAGAGGCACTTCGGTATCACGAGGTGCCTCTCTATCTCCGGCGCGTGTTGGACGCCTACCTCCAGGACAGGCAGGTGTTGTGGACGGGGGCAGATGGGATGGTCGGTCGACGACGTGTCGGCTGCGGGGTTCCACAGGGGTCCGTTCTGGGCCCGGTCCTGTGGAACCTCGGTTTCGACTGGCTACTTCGGTGTCCGCTCCTCCCCGGGATGGGTGTCATCGCATATGCCGATGACACCCTCGTCACGGCCCGGGGGAGGAACTACGAAGAAGCGGCACGAGTGGCCACAGTCGGCACCAACGGTCGTCGACCGAATGGGGATGCTGGGCCTGAGGGTCTCCGTATCCAAGACGGAGGCCCTCCTGTTCCGTGGCCCACGCAGGGCTGCCCCCCGCAACGCCTGCCTGCGCGTCCAGGGAAGGATGGTGGAGGTTCGGGCCCAGATGAAATATCTGGGCCAAACCCTGGACGGTAGCTGGATGTTCCGTGTCCACTTCGCCCAGCTCGCGCCGAAACTGTTGAGCGCCGCCGCGGCCCTCGGCAGGCTTCTGCCGAACGTCGGGGCCCTGGATCTCCGTGCCGGCGTCTCTATGCCGGCATCGTGAGGTCCATGGCCATGTACGGTGCCCCCGTTTGGGTAGACGCCCTCTCCGCAGAAAACAGGACCCAATTGCGCCGCGCGCAGAGGGTCCTGGCGGTGAGGGCGATACGGGGGTACCGTACGGTCTCGTACACGGCGGCGACGGCCTTGGCGGGCGATCCGCCCTGGGAACTCCAGGCGGAGGTGCTCGCCGAGGTCTATCGGTTTCGGGCGCTGGAGCGGGAAGAAGGGGAGCGTCCAGCGAGGGAGGGAGTCGCTCGGGTCAGGCGCCTAGCAGACGAGGCCCTGATCCGGCGCTGGAGGGATCGACTGGAGAGTCCGGCGGCGGGCCTGGCGACGGTGGAGGCAATCCGCCCCCACCTCGATCGCTGGGTCAAGAGGCGGCACGGAGTCCTGACGTTCAGGCTGACGCAGGTGCTTACCGGGCATGGTTGCTTCGGTAAGTACCTGTTTCAGGTTGCGCGTCGGGAAGTGTCGCCCCGGTGCCAGGAGTGTGATGCGTCCGTGGACACAGCGCATCACACTCTGGCGGAATGCGCCGCTTGGGCTCCCCAGCGCCACGCCCTGATGGCGGTAGTGGGTGGAGACCTCTCGTTGCCGAGCGTGGTGGGGGCCATGCTCCGCGACGAGAGGTCCTGGTCGGCCATGGTCTCCTTCTGCGAGGCAGTCATCTCGCTGAAGGAGGCCGCGGAGAGGGTTCGCGAGGGTGATGCCCAGGCGGACCCTCTCCGGAGAAGGAGACCTGGAGGCAGGAGGCGCGGCTTTGCGCGCCTGCTTCCTCCACCCTAGAGGAGCTACGGCGGAGGGACAGTATTAGTCCCTCCGCACGCCATCGGGGCGGGAAAGGGTGCCCTGCGATACCCGGGGTAACCTTTCGGCGACGGTGGCCCGCATAGGCGGGCCTTTCCGCCGAGGCGTCATGGTAGTTTGCGCAAGCGACCCCATGACGTCTCACAAAGGCGATGAGGGTTCCGCAGAGTTTTAGTGGGTATTACCGCCTGCTTCACAGGTGGTCGAGTTCCTCACTACCACTCCCTAGTGTACTCCTCGGAGTACACTAGTCGAGTGGTGTGCGTAAATGCATTTCTCTGCGAAAACAAAAAAAAAAAGGTTCATTACCGCTGCGCCACAACGTAGTCGTCATGTTTATAATTATATACTTGAATATAATATCTTAAATGTTTAGTATTAGATTGAACACAGTAATTGTTATCTTGGATATGTCGGGAATGTCCGCAATGGTCACCTGGAAGCTATTTTATCCTTTTTTTTTAAATCGTAATCGTTTCACAAGTTACTAGATTAAGAATCTAATCCAAACATTAAAGAAATTTTGACGACGTTCTGGCGCAGCGAACCTGCCTTAAGCGCCACAGGTCGCGTATTCGATTCCCGCTCGGAGCAGATGTTTGTATTGATCAGGCAGGTATGTCATCCGATCTGGGTGTGATTGTCCTTCTCGTCGTGAATTTTTCTGGACCCCCGACACAGGGTATAACGCTCGTAATGGGGGCCGTTGAGTGTTAAGAGTTTATTTAAAAAAAATAATACACTAGAATCGGGATAAAGTTGATAGCATTTTCAAAGGCAAAATGCCAATATACTATTGTCGTTTATTGTATGTATTTCCTAGTTTTTCATACGTGTAATGAATTAACAGAACACGTGGTCAGTCGCTAGTCGATAGTCATAACATCTTAGACTAAGAATCTCATGGACGGAGCCATACCATGTTGCCGCTCTTGTAACGTTATTTCAAAGAAGATATTGTTATTTTAGTCTGTTGTTCGGAGCACTAATACGAGTAAAAGAAAAAGATATATATAGGTTTTGACAACTTATTTTTTTATTTCTTAAATGTCAATGATGGCGTGTTGTATACCCGGTCAAGACTGTCAATTATATAGGTGCATTTGTCACATAAAATGCGTAAAATTGCAGCGATGAGCGGTTCGCTTCATATGCGACGAAGAGGGCTCCAATACCCTCAAACCTCTTCAACTGCGTCGTGAGATTGCCTCCCTCCCCTTTCCATGCAAGAACTACGCGTGCTGGTCTCCGGTGTCACCGACTAACTGTGGCATCAATTCCTTCGCGAACAAAGAGGCTTGGCAATTCTTTTCTTTGTCGTACTTTTAAAAAGTGGAACTCATTGCCGGCTCACGTGTTCCCCCATAATCTAGCCCTTCAAACGAGGCGTGAAGAGGCATCTTGCGGGTAGGCAGGGTGAGGGCTAGCGCGATTGCATTCCGCAACTGTGTTAGCCGCCTTCTCGTTTGGACTTTATTTCCACTTACCATCAGGTGGAGTAGTCATCTGCCCTACTATTGAAATTAAAAAAAAAATTAAAAAAAAAAATATATTTAAAAAAAAGGCAAGCGGGTTTTAACTAATGTTTCTTCTATCTTCTTTCTCTTTCTACGCACAACATAAATAGATATGACAAGTCAACTCACAAAAGTCAGTTATTACTCATACACTAATATTATGGGACTTTTTAAGTACTACAAAGGACGTGTTTGAAATTTGCATAAGAAACATAATATGCTTTTCCATATTCGCAATGTTTGAATTATGATCAAAATAGGTATATATTTAATTTGAATATGGTACTTTATAATTTGACACACCGTCATAGTGACGTATTCTTTTATTTTGACATTAATAAATTTATTTCTAATTTTAAGTTGACAAGGGATACGTTGTATCTACCTCTTAGATATAAAAAACAATTAGCTACTTTAGTAGCTTATAATATAAATAATTCCGTTGTACATAGTATAACGACGAATAAAACTCCAACAATAGCCTTGAAAAGCAAGGAGAGTAATTTTGTTAATGACATGGCCATACCTAGTGTAGGTTTAAACTAAGTAAGAAGACAAAGCCTAAGCCTCATGACTTAGTTATTGTTCATCAAAATATTCAAGGCTTAGGTGGCAAAGAATTGGAAATTGAATTATTTATTAATAAATTTAATGTTGACATTTTATGCTTAACTGAGCATTGGTTAGCTACACATGACTGTTGTGTAAATATAGAAAATTTTTATTTGTCAAGTTCGTTCGTAAGAGCGTCAGCTATCCGGGGAGGTTCATTAATTTTGGTTCGTAAAGATATAACGTGTAAAATTCGAGATGATATTGTATGTCTCTCTATCGAACGCACTGTGGAACTTTCTTGCATTGAGTTCCAGCAATATATCATAATTTGCGTATACCGGCCCCCCATAGGTAGTTTTGATGTCTTTGAAATTACTATGGAAGATGTATTAAAGAAAGTTTGCTCACATAACAAGTCTCTTATAGTGTGTGGGGACTTTAATGTCGACCTTTTACAATCATCATCGTATAGTACTAGATTATTAGGTTTATTTAAATCTTTTGGATTAGTTAATTTGTTTTGGGAGCCTACTCGGATTACTGATAAGTCTGCAACATGTATAGATAATGTTTTTAGTCAGTGTGAGGTTTTAGATAAAACAATTATAAACAATCTTAGTTCAGACCACTGCGGACAAAAGTTTTCTTTAGTGAGGAAAGAAATAAATAAACCAAATAAAGTGACATGTAGACCAATTACTTTAAATAAAATTAATAATTTCAAAAGCCTAATTTGTCAAAATATCCAAAAATTAAACATGAATCAGGATGATCCGGATAGACTTTACAATTCACTCTTTTCTTTGATAACAAATGAATTCAATAAAGTATTTAAGCTGAAAACTTTTGAATCTACCAATACATTAAAATTTAGTGACTGGGCTACAAAAGGCTTGTACAAAAGTAGAGATAGATTGTATGAATTGTATGAAATTAAACAATACAACCATGATTTATCTTTCATAAATTATGTTAGGAAATATTCTAAAACTTTCAAAAATGCTTGTATTTACGCGAAGGCAATGCATATTAAAAACAAAATTATGAACTCGAGAGATCCAGTTAAAAGTACTTGGAAAGTAATCTCTAGCATTTCAGGCAAAATAAAAAAAATGAAATGCCAAATGAATTAATAATTAACAATGTGAAAATAATTTCGAATTCAGACATTGCAAATACCTTCGATAATTTTTTTTCTAATATCCCAGTAGAAATAACTAGTGCTCTATCTTCCTCACCTGCTAATGCTTTGACTTTGCTTCGGGATAGTGTTTCAGAGTGCAGTGTCCTATTTAAATTCAACCGCATATTTCCCAATGATATAATTAAAACTTTTAAATCCCTTAATAATAAAAGAACCGGTGATTTATGGGATGTTTCGGTAAATTTAATTAGCAATGTCATTTATGATATTGCACCTGCCTTAGCTTTTATTTTTAATAAATGTTTAGAATGTGGCAGCTTTCCGGATTTAATGAAACATGGAAAAGTTCTACCTCTATTTAAGTCTGGCAATAGAAATGACCTCAGTAATTATAGACCAGTCTCAATTTTACCTTCTTTAAGTAAAATCTATGAAAAAATTATATTAAATCAATTATTGAAATTTTTCAATGACAACAATATCTTACATAACCAACAATACGGTTTCACCAAAGGAAAGTCAACGACTGATGCAGGTGTAGCGCTTTTAAAACATATTTACGATGCCTGGGAGGGGTCACAGAATGCAATAGGCGTTTTTGTGACCTTTCTAAAGCTTTCGATTGTGTGGAACACAGAAGCCTTCTCAGTAAACTTAACTTTTACGGTGTCAGGGGTAAATCTCTAGAAATTCTAAAATCATATTTGACTGGCAGAATTCAAAAGGTTTCAGTTAACGGAGTGATGTCATCCGGCTCTTCCGTGCAAATGGGTGTTCCACAGGGTTCCATCTTGGGCCCTTTTTGTTTTTAATATATATTAACGACCTTCCATATTTTTTAAAAGAGCTGTGTGATATTGTGTTATTTGCCGATGACACTTCGTTAATTTTAAGGTTGACAGGAATTTAAAAAATTATGACGAGGTAAATAATACGTTGTCACGTGCTCAACATTGGTTTACCATGAATAATTTAGTTCTTAACGCAAAGAAGACTAAATGTGTAAACTTTTCGATGCCTAATGTTCAACAAATTAGTCCAAATTTGAAAATGAACTGTGAAAGCTTAACTCTAGTTGACACAACTAAATTTCTAGGCATAACTTTGGATTCCAAGCTCCAGTGGAACGCTCATTTGTCATCTCTAGCGGGTAGGCTCAGCTCCGCTGCGTATGCTATAAGGAAGGTCAGACAACTAACTGACGTAGAAACAGCGAGAATCGTATATTTCAGTTATTTTCATAGTGTTATGTCATACGGTATCCTTCTTTGGGGAAAGGCGGCTGACATTAATACTATTTTTATTCTTCAAAAAGGGTAATTCGGGCAATTTATAATTTAGGAGCGCGGGCCTCCCTAAGAGATGTTTTTAAGGATATAGGTATAATGACTGTGGTGTCACAATTTATTTATTCTAACCTCTTATATATTAGGAATAATTTAAAGTCTTTTAGCAAAAATAGTGATATACATTCAGTTAACACTAGAAACAAAAATAAACTTTGTAATCCTAGCTTTCGTCTGCGTAAAGTCAGTAATTCTTTTAAGGGGCTAGGTATTCGCATTTTTAACAAAATTCCGGATTGCTTATTGGAACTGCCAGTAAGCAAGTTCCAAATGTACATAAAAAATAAACTTATCAATAAAGCCTATTACTCGTTAGAAGAATATTTTTCTGATAAAAATGCTTGGGACTCTTAATATTGCTGGATCTCATTCAAGAACCAAATTTTATATTAAAAATACAATTGTAAAAAACATATATTTGAAAAGAGTAACTGTCGAGTTTCTTGTCGGTTCTTCTCGATAGAATCTACCTTCCGAACCGTCGGTAGCGCTTGACAATTCAAAAGTACTTTTTAAAAGTCTACTTGAATAAAAATAATTTTGATTTTGATTTTGAATTTTGAATACCGATGTGGATTGTTACAATAACTGTATTGTATAGTTATATTACTAGTGATGGCACTCGATCTGGAGCAGTGAAGCCCTTTATGTAGAAGTGAATTATATTTAAAATAAAAACTAGTTCCATCGTGAAGAATGCTTATCCGTGGTCCGGCCTCGCAGTAGGTACCTTAAGGACGTAATCAAAAATTGAATATGAGCCTCTTGAGGATTGTCCTTCTTTCACGCTCTGCAGTAGGTCTAACCGCAATACACGTTCCAAAAAAAATAGAATCTCCATCGGCAATTTTGGTATGATTTTGGTATAATCTCTGTCACAGCAGAGATTATTCCACAAGTGCAATCAGTCAGATTGGTATTAGGTATTTTGTTGCAAGAGGTCTAGGTATGTACCACCGCAGTTTTAAACATTCTACCGCAAAGCATTAGTGTCTTAGGCATTACTGTGTCTCGGTTTGAAGAGCACTGTAGGCTAGTGAAATTACTGGGGAAAGGAGATTTAAAAACCAATATCCGAGGTTGGCAACGCGTGAGTAGCATCTACTAATGGTGTTGTAAGCGCGTATAGCCTTTTTTTTTTTTTTTTTTTTTTGTTATCGGGAGGAAATCTGCTCACAGATACCTGGCCTCCTGGGGAGGAGAACCGGGTTATGATGGGTTCCATGACAGGTGGTAAGTCATGGGGACCCACTAAAACCTCCTCGGTGGCCGACCTCAGTGACAAAGAGAGGCTCCGGTATCTCTTAGAGAACTCTAAACCGGTGCTTCTCGAAAAATGTGCTAGCAAAGCTCGGTCCTAGGGGGCGAGATGTAGTGCACCCTTACGCTTCCCAAGCAAGCGCACACGGCAGTTGAGGCCTCACCGTCTGCCGTCCTCCTCAGGGCCGCTCAAAGCGCGTATAGCCTATGACAACCCATCAACATGGGGCGGGCCGTATGCTTGCTTGCAAACTTAGCAACATAATAAAACGTAAAACATTGTCACATAAGTCACCGACCTCTGTTGTAGAAAATATTTATTTTTACATTTTAGTTTTAAGTCGGTATTTTTTCTGATTTTTAAAAATCTTTTAGGGACTGCAAGAACCACTGAAAAATCTCAGAAAAAATATATAAGTAATATGATGTCCTTAACATATTCATCCAACTATTTTGCTTAAAAAAACATTTAACGCTAGGTATCACTGAGTTTGACAAGTTTATTTTAAAAAAAATACCAATCAAATTGAGAACCTCCTCTTTTTTGAAGTTGATTAAAATTTATTAAAAGATAGCATTTGTCTATGTGTTTGATCAACGTTACTAGGTTAAGATGTTATCAGTTACCGCACTTTGTTGACGGAGAAGACGATGAGCTAACAATACGAAGTAAAGGTTTTTATGACGATTATGATTTCAATTATAACTACCTGGATTACTGAGCTCGATATTTTTATAAAAAATTATAAAAATAAAAAGATATATATATATATTAAGATTATAAAAAGATACAAATTAGATGCGTTTATAAACAAGGCTCTAAAAAGGGCTACAAAAGAAGGAACTTGTAAAAAAAGGGAAAAATTATTGGGACTGGATTTTCTAAAAATGGCATACTAAATTTCATGAAAATTGTTGGAGCTGTTTCCGAGATTCAGATTTTATATAACATACAAGAACTTCTCGTTTAAGCGTTCAGTACCTGGATGACGAGCTTGGCTCGGTATTTTGTTAAATCGAAAAAAGATATGAATTTATACTTTGATAAACAATTCCCAATAATAGTTTATTTCACAAAAGAAGGAAATTGGAAATCTAAAATCAAAACGACAAAAACGAGGATAAAACGATGTTTTTTAAAAATAAATCCTGGCTAGATCGATTTATCGCCCCCGAAACCCGCAGCATATTGGCCAAATTTCATGAAAATCGTTGGAGCCTTTCCGAGATTCAGATTATAGATTTTATATATACAATAATTGATAATCAACTGTTATAGATGAAATTCTGAAATCAGTATAGAACATAATGCGACTGCACGGACAAAGCGGACAGAGCTAGTTAAAAAATAATAAAAAAATCAGAAGGTTGCCCGTCTCTAGCTCTTAATTTACTAAATGGATTTTAATTAAGTTCGCAATTTTATGTGTGTTTTAATTGACCACAATTAGACAATTTTAGAATTTATTTTAAACGCACCATTTATTAATTAACAAAATGATTTTATATCTTTTTTTGGCTGTCCAAACGTTTTTGTTAACTCACGATTTGGATATCTTTAAATTTTTTATCAGATGCGCTCCAAATATATTTAAGCGGATTTTATAAAAAAAACGTGTAGTTTTATTTAAATCAATATAAAACCTAATCGTTTGACAAGACATTTTTATTAATTGTTAAACTTTTATTGAAATTTTGTATCAACATATTTTTTGTCAATATAATAAGCAAAACCTATATAATATTAGGCGCTCGGTGTTCTGTATTTTAAGTTGCTACGTACACAAAAAGCACCACGTCTGCCTACACTACACTGTTAGGCAGATGAAAAAGCGTGGTCTGACTGAGACTGAATCATCACTTGATTTTATTCAAGTTCAAGGTTATTTCGGTTCCTCCATTATAAATTTTGTGTTTATTTGTCCTCTCGTCCCGCCATTGTTATGGCAGTAGCATGCGATATTATATTGGAAATTGTAATGAAATAAATAAAATTTAAAGATGTTAAGCGGTAGATTGTGTAAATAAAAAAATCTAATTTTAAGAGAATGACATAGAAACTATGGAGATGGTGAACAGAAAGAGAGCGGTTGATCGTTATTTTTTATTGATTGAAATAGTAAAGAATGGAAGAGAGGGACAAAGAGAGTTGTCTTTCCTTTTCGTTTTATAAAATCAAATTCACACCGTCCCAAAAAAAATATCTATATAGAGAATTTTGTCGTGAAGTAGCAGAATTAGTTAAATTTCGTAACTTGTTTCGATATCGTATGATGTTTGTCACCTTTAGAGGTACACAAAAAACATATGACGTAATCTATGTATGTAACAAATAGACCTATCCTTGATAAAATCTCATATAACAGCTATATTTATCAAATATGTGTTTACAATATGTATAAATAACGAACTCACGCTATTAAGTGTAGCGTTTACGTACACGTTTCTGTACTAATACAATTTATTGTTGGTCTTGGCTGTTGTGATGTCATAGCAATATGGCTTCTACTTAAGAGCTAGGTAATAGTTAATAATATAATAAAATCGTAAATATATTTATATACATTCCTACTTCCACTTTTTCGTATAAAAGAAGTCAAACGGGCAGGAGGCGTACAATTTACCGCCGCCCATGACCACCTGCAACCCGGATCTCGGAGGGAATACGAGTGCGTTGCTGACTTCTTAGGAAAGAATAAGAGTGATACCGAAGGAATTTTGAAGTCGGATCGGTTCGAAAAGACTGCCAGCGAAAGCTGATTCCACAGAGTAGTTGTGCGGGAAAGAAATAACTAAGAGTTTCGCTAGTGCAAGCTAGAAGTGAATATGTCATAGTGAAATTCTATGCGCTATCTATACGCAAATTTTAAAAATTCACTAGTCATATTATATTTTCAATTAAATAAATAAATAAACGGTACACACTTAACGGCGCCCAATAGGATAGTTATATCCTATGTCGGGGGTCCGGAAACATTCACAATGACAAACACACCCAGACCGGAACACATGCCTGTATGGTCAATACAAACATCTGCTCCGAGCTCGAATCGAACCCATGACCTGTGGCGCTTAAGGCAGTTTCGCTATCTCTGCGTCACAAGGTCGTCCAAAATTAATATTCTATTATAAATTTTAAAACTATATTAAAGACAGAGTTTAGCTAAATTATATTTTCCACTAGATGCAATCATCGATATTAAGTTATTTTAAATATGTATTGCAGCATCATAGCATGTTGTGATTGATTGATTTTACTTAGTGTTTTGTAAAACGAAAATTGTATATGTACGCAAATAAGCAATACCATGTCAACCCACAAAATTGAAAAAACCGAGTTATATATGCAGAAGTGTTGGTAAATGGCTGAAAAACACTTTTCTTTAATATTTGTAGAGTTTTAAGCTTTAAAACTTTTAAAAAAGCCATTTTTTTATCGTCCAATTTATGGATTATTTTACCTGTTTTGGGTTATATTATATACGAAATATGCAGTTTGTATACTTATTTTATGGTAAAAATAAGTAAAATTACTTACATAAATCTGAAATTGCCAAAAACTTGTCCAATACATTAAAAAAATCATATAAAGCAAGTTGTTCAAAATCTTCAAACGCGTTTTTCTCGAAATGACATTCGTGTGGGTTGACATGGTATTGCTTATTTGCGTCCATATATTAGTCATATGTGTGGTCTCGACCGGGTAAATACACGTCCCTGAATTTCGTTCGGTGAATGAAAGCGTCGGGGTTCTTAAATACCCAGTCCTAGTCCTTGTTTTTCTAATTGTGTATCACTGTTAGCCCTGCTGGTCTTGACACCATCACTGGGTGAGTACTGAGACCCAACCGAGAAAAACGGTCAGCCTTTGCGGAGGCTCAAAGTTGATTTCGTCCATAGGTTGCCACCTGCGAGGCCGAACCACTACTAAGGACGCTACCCGCAATGGAGGCAGTCGTAGCTTTAGTTTTACTTTCCTTTTATCTATCTTCTCTCTTACCTATTATTGCAACTCTTAGTGCCTTTACACACGTGCTCGTTGTCGGATATCCGGCGCCAACTGTCCGGTAACTCGTTACGCTTTGACACGACACAATTTCGAACCTAGTAAATCGTACGCACAGTGTTGAATTCGGCGTGCACCCGGCGACCGCTAGCCGTGCAAAATTTTGCCGGTACGTGTGAAACCTGCCATACATACCCATACAATTCGTTACCGGATACCCGGCAACCGGAACGTGTGAAAAGAACTTACTAACGCTTATTTTTTATCAGGTAGAACGAACGCTCCTTTTTCTTATTTGTGGTTTATAAAAAACAATGGTAAACCCGGGTGAAATCCTATTTAAGGAGACTGGTAGTGGTTGAGAATAACCTCACTTGACAAGTCGCTAAGCGTTGACAGGTTGTACGCGTATTATAATAACCTGTTGCGTGCGCGCATTGTCTCGTATCTCCGGACTCGAACTGGTTACCATTGTTTCATTTGACGTTTCGTAGACTTACAAAAAGTTATATTGGTTTTATGTTAATTTTCGTTTACAACCTAATGGTGTCTCACTAACATTAAATATTACAATCATTACACAGGTATATGCTGTGGAATGTTAATACACTAATTAAATTACATAAAAAAATCTTTTCTTATATAAACACTACTACTTTTTCATCTACTCAGGTATGCCAGTAGATTAATAGTAGTAGTAGAAACTAGCTACTTCCGTAATCGACGAGATGAATTAGTGACGTAGCTTTATCCATAGTATCGATAACACAGTCCCTTGACGACGAGACGAGGCCCTTGTTTCGTAAGTCGTGACGCGCTCATACCGTCCGGTGAGTCCATCGACTAAAATGCTCTCGAGCGCTTCCTCTATTCCGGATGACTTAAGCCGTTGTTCGGCCTCGTAGCTGGAACGGGACACAAAGAGGGACGGATACAAAATGAGTCGTGCGGCCTGCTCCAAAGTGCAAGATATCTTATGAAATCACATCAAGATCAGTTTAGCCGTCATGAAAGTCGTTCTTCCTAGCATTATTTAAGGTACTAACCAAGGTCTGCCTATTACTCTTATCCGGATTTGACAGGTTCCTAGCTTTTACACACAGTGATTGCCAGCTGACTTCTGTAACCTTTAGGGCGAAATAGTAACCCATTGATAAGAGCAAATTACGTAAAGACTATTATCAGATGTTACGTGATAACCGGGACCGAAACCTTATCGGTGGGTAGATTCACAAGCCCAAACGCTCAGATCGAAACAGATATTTTAAGATCAATACAAACATCTGCCTCGGGCGGGATCGAACCCGCAATCCCAGAAACTAAATGCTGGCTACCGACACGACACTACCACAGTAGTATACCTCGGTATATTTACACGATAAACTATCGGCAAGTTATAAATGGATATAGAATGTACATATATTAAATTGAACGTTTAAACGTCGGAAAACTTGCTGCTTCTGTTTTATACAAACTAACGGGATATTTCTTTGTAATATATATATTATTGAATGTTGTTTTAACCTACAATTTTACATGTCAAGGACGATGTAGAGAATAATCTAGTTTTTTAATAAAAACATACTTGTATCCGTAATCTATTAGGCAAGTCTTTAGTGTAAACAAGCGGTTTTTACTTGTTTATAATTATCAAGCATATAGTCCTTGACTTAGTTAAGAAAAATCAAAATTTGGTAATTTTTTAAGTTGTTGATCAAACTCACTTTAACTTAACATAGCAAGTACTAAACGCTCATTGGTTGGCTGTTGATCATCGATTATCTTTAACCAACGAGCGTTCAATTTTTCGTATGTTAAGTTGACATGAATTTGATGAATGTACGAGAAACCGGGGTTAGTTTACACGTTTCATAGACACATTGATGGTGAAATAATTGTTTTGGTTTTATGACTTTCTTTTTAGTCGTACGTTTCCTCTTGACAGAGGGTTGGGTCTGCTTGCAGCCAGCTTGAGTCAGTCCACTGAGCTGGAGAGTGGATACACGGGCTTTTGTACAAAGACTTTTTTTAACAAATACGTATATCTTCAATTTATAGAAATGGCACAATATCTTTATAATTAGGAGAGATTAGTAGGCCTACTTTCGACTCGCTCAGGTTTCGTTCGCTACCGCTGCGCTAAAATGTCTTTATTTTTTTTATGTACTAGCGGCCCGCTCCGGCTTCGCACGGGTATAAAATATATAGCCTATGTCAGTAGTTTTGATTTATTCATTACTGCCCGTGGCCCGCACGCGTTAAATGTAATTATTTACGACATCACATTAGAAACCTCAAAAAAATTTTTTTCTCCATTATTTAATAAATGTTATTATACATATAAACCTTCCTCTTTAATCACTCTATCTATTAAAAAAAACCGCATCAAAATCCGTTGCGTAGTTTTAAAGATTTAAGGATACATAGCGACAGAGAAAGCGACTTTGTTTTATACTATGTAGTGAAGTACTATTTGTCAAACTAGCATGATTTATTCATTTATATTATTATCTAAAACTCTTAAGTATTGTCCCAAGTTAAATAACTAAATATTCCGCAATCATCTGAGTCATCGTATTGTTTTCATTCATCATTCTCGGAGACCGCGGCGGTCGAGTCGGCTCTACTGCGTGGGTGCATACTTAAACAGTATTATACCAAAATAATTATTGCGCGAATGCAATTATTGCAATGTAATATCACTCACCTGCGGGCACGCGCAAATATTTAGAACAGATAATTTTAGACAAATACCATGACTAAGGCATATCACTGACGCTCTTTACATGTTATACATTCACGCTCCTGTTGAATACGTAAAAACTAAATTTATCCGTAATGGCGCACGTGTGAATAATAATTGTATTCTGAAGTCATTATTAAACTTATGAAAAGGTTTCTGACTTATGAATATAACAATCATAGATGTAATTTTTAGAAAGAAAGGTTAAAATTTTCACTCACCCGATGTGGAGCTTGTAGTAAACGATGCACAGCCGCTATTTGGTACGAAAGCGGAATCGTAGTATTAAACGTATGGTATAGAGGCCTGGGCGGCTCCCTGACATTGTACTCCATGAAGGGATCCAAATCATTCAAATATTGGACGCGGCACACGAACGAATCCTCCCCTAAGTCCCTCATTGTCCCATTAACCCTCTCACTCACTTTCACTAATTCAATCATGTTTCAACACTGTATTAAACTATTCAATATATTACATCGCTACCTAAGTAAATAAGTTATATTACATCACACTATCATAGCACTGTTTAAGTAACGCGCGAAGAGGTTTTAAACGAAGTGGATTCGTAGTCAGCTGGTATTCGAATGCCAAATTGTCGAGTGAACCCTCGTAGTGAAACACGTGCATGCCGTTTGAGATAAGCTTTGAAAATGATTAGTTTCGCTTGATGTTCATAACATATTGTTAGTATTAAACTCTTATATTACGTACTAGCTTCCGACCGCGGCTTCATTTGTATGTATAGCAATTTTAATTAGGCATCTTTAAACAATAAATAGAAATAGATTGTTTCCTATTATAATTTTTCATCCCCTAATTCAACCGTTTCAATTCTTGTTTCGTAATAAAAAGTTTTCCAAAAGTACCGTATAACCTTTCCGAAGGTCTAGTCTATCTCTGTGCCAAATTTCATCAAAATCAGTTCAATAGTTTTGGTTCGAAAGCGTTAAAGACAGTTCCTTCCGTATTTATAACATTAGTAGGAATTAAAAAATACTTAAATTTATTAGTATTTTACATTTTAATGTTGTGTGCAATCTTCCAGTCAGTGGTTATGACTCTCAAAGATGATCTAATACTATGAATTACTAATTATGTGTACGAAAGAAAAATTGCGAAATGAAATGCGTTGTGGGTAGCGAGTCTGCCTTTATCCTCACGGTTGCGGGTTCGATTCCCGCTCGGACAGATGTTTGCATTGATCTTACAAATATCTGTTTCGGTCTGGGCGTTTGTCCTTGTGGGCCCCCATACCCTGCCTCGGAGATCACGTTAAGCTGTCGGTTCCCTGTTATCATATAACATCTGATAATAATTGTTAACTCTTGATAAGTAAATTGTTCTTATCCAATTAGTTACTGGTTCGCCCTTAGGGTTAATAAGGTCAGATGACAATCGTATTTGTGTAAAAACTAGTAACCCGTCAAGTCCGGACAAAGAGTAATAAGCAGACCCTGGGAAAATACTGGTATCGTACCGGGAATAATGCTAAGAAGAAGAACAAGAAAGCGAGTTTGGTTTGTGACGTTTTCAGGCCTAAATCGCTAAAATAATTATTACGAGTTTTGATCAAGATATAGATGGACCCATATAGATAGTTATAGGCTACTCTATGACTAAATTTGTCAGTCGATGACTAAATTTGGGCAGGATCTATAGACCTTTATTGCTTAAATGAGATAAAGAGCCAACGACAATGAGTACTGGTAAATTGGTATTGAAAGTGACCTCGTGTGCGTATCGTCAAGGAAATACAAAATGAATAAACGCCGGTGAACTCTACAGAGATACGACGTTTCAATTAAAAATATTTTTTTTTGTTACTTTTGAAAATAATATTAGAAATATTTTTTCCAGGCATTATTAATATTCCTATTGCCTCTCAGTAAGCTGGAAGGTTGCGCCAGGAATGGGTTCGACAATAGCCCAAGGGGGTCAGGATCAAATACACGGCTATCGCGTTAACGGTGCGAAGTTAGCCCTTCTACCGTTTAGCTTGAGGCTTAATACTAAACTTAATTATATGAATTAATAAAGAATTCCGTAAAAAAGGGTGCTGACAGAACGTACGAAGTATTGAGTGTGTCTGTGCGTCTGTCAGAGTTGAAATTATTACAGAATGTGTACTTATTTCATTAGCCGCTACAAAAAAAAATTAAATGTAACTTGATATTTTTGACATTTCTACTTATTAAATATATAAAAATAATTGTCCTTTAACAGTACTGCCTTATAAAACAAGGTCCAGTTTTTAATGGTAAGACAACGCGTCAACCTGTTCCTTGCAACTAAGTATGATACCTGCTTCTACAATTAATCGATGCAGAGGTAGACTTGAAATAGTCTTTTTTACGGTTCCCTACCTCAAAAGGTAAAAAAGGAACCCTTATAACTCATCTCTCTCTTGTCCGTTTGTCCGTGTGTCACCACCGATCTGTGTGGATCACACCTAGCAAGTTAAAATGTATACCAGATACTCATGTCTATAGTCCCTATCATGTGTATAAAAATCAAGTAAAAAAAATATAACCAAATTTAGATTTTGCGAAAACTTGTAAGTACCAAACTGACCCTTTTTAATTTTTTACAATTTTCCCTTTACTTGTTCTGTAAGAACTCGCTTTTAACCAAAATTGACAAATCTAGGTCAACAGAGAGTACCCTAAATATGGTAGTTTCTTTTGAACTAGTTATAGATAGGTACCGGACCCTTCGTGGACGAGTCTCGCACTTGGCTGGTTTTAATTTTTTTTAATACATAGGCTAGCGCTTGACTGTTATCACACCTAATGCCAAGTTATGATAGGTATAGTCTAAAGTGGGTGTCAATAATAAAGTACTTGCAATTTTTATACTAATCAAGTTAATATTTATGTAACACTAGCTTCTGCTCGCGGTTTTGCCTGCGTGAATTATGAATTTCACTGAGACGCGCATAGCCGAGTGCGCCCGCTGATCGATAAACGATCAGTAGGTTAAGCAACTTTAGGCGCGGTCAGTCACTAGATGGGTGATCGCATAGTCGTATTTCAACCGAGCATCTCCGTGCACGGAAAGTCGTTCCCGGCTGTTGACAATTAGACAACAGTCGATAAGTCAAGTCAGAGGCCTACGGGCGACCTGAACAACTCTGACACTAGGTTGACCACTAACCAATCGATGAGATAAGAAGAAGACGAATTTCACTGAGTCATATAGAAAACGGCTTTCCTATACAAACTTTGAACCCCTAGTCCATCTTCTTCAAGTTTTATTTGCACCACAAAAGTAGCCTTTAAGTCTCAATGGTTCCACCTATATCTAAAATACTTCATAATCGGTTTAGCGGGACACAACCAAACAAAAATCACTTGCGTTTTTAATACTAAAAGTCAAGATAAATACTTTTCTAATCATATAAGTATAAAAATTGTGCTTTAATAAAAGACATACAATAGGAAAGACAGGATCAATGTTGTAAGTTTTTGTTTTTAAATAATTGTTATTATTATTACTGATGACGTTGTGGCGCAGAGGTAGCGAACCTTGAGGGCAACAGGTCGCGGGTTTGATTCCCCCTCGAAGCAGATGTTTGTATTGACAATACAGGCATGTTTTCCGGTCTGGGTGTGCTTGTCCTTCTCATAGTGAACATGATATAACTTTCCTAATGGGGGCCTTTCAGTGTGTAGCGTTTATTTATTATTTATTTTGACGACGTTGTAATGAAAGCCGATGCAATCGCTCGGCATTCCCGAGTGCAGTAAATGCTCGGTCGACGGCCGCGCTCCGACCTCTTTCTACGATTCGTCACGGATCAGGGACTGTATAAAAATATACTTTTCAACACTTTTCGATACTTTCCAATTTGTACTGACAGACGGACAGTGTTACGTTTTGATAATATATATTGATAAAGATATTTTAAAGGAGTTTCGATGAAGACGGATTCTGTTAAAAAATAGACAAATTGTTTCAAGATTAAAATTTTTTGTATTTGTTATGTTTGCTTGTATGTAATAAATTCAAGACTTCATCTTAAATTATAAGACTTTTATACATATTTTCTTTTATAAAGATGGAATCGGTTCTAGTATAAATTAACAAAATAACATTCTAATACCACGCGAGTTCACACATCTTAACTTATGCAAATTATTGTAGTCGACGTAAATTATATTAGCATCATCACCACACATTGATATATAAGACGAAGGGAGGAGGAGGAAGGGGCGTCGAAGTATCTTAAGAAAGGAGAAAGGAAGAGAACAAACAAAAAAGGGGAGTTTTGACCTCCAATACTCCACAGTATTGGCACAGCCACAACACAGCGATATTTTGAGGGTAATATTTGGACACAAATAATATGTCAACCCACAAAATTGAAAAAACTGAGTTATATATTATGCAGTAGTGTTGGTAAACGACCGAAGAACATTTTTATTTAATCTTTGTAGGGTTTTAAGCTTTAACACTTCTAAAAAGCCATTTTTTATCATGCAATTTTGGGTTATATACGAAATGTGCAGTTTGTATACTTATTTTTTTGGTAAAATTAATTAAAATAACTTACATAAATCTGAAATTGCCAAAAAATTTACCAATACATAAAAAAAAACATATAAAGCAGGTTGTTCAAAATTTTCAAACACGTTTTTCTCGAAATGACATTCGTGTGGGTTGACATGGTATTGCTTATTTGCGTCCATTTGGCAATTTCATTACATAAACAACACTCCATAAAAATGTTGTTAGCAGGGAATTAAAGGATCAGTGAGAACGAATGAACTGTATTACCTACACATAGTTTTATCGGTTAATCCAAGGATTAAAATCACACGTATAGGTTAATAAGCGATGTGGATTAAGTGATGTTCTAAATAGTTTTACTTTAATTCAGTGCTGTGTATCATCGTCCACACGAAAAATAATTACATACAATGAAATTACCAACTATTTTGCGGTCGATTTTAATTCGTTAATAATTACAGTCAAGCTGGGGATCTCTCTAATTTACATTATGGTCCACTACTAATAACGTGATTTATAAAATAGACCTATTTATAATCCGTATATATAAAGCTAATCTCTGAGTAAAAAGACTCCGACATATATGCGTACGGATACAAGTCGGACGGTTGGAGAGATGGGAGGATGAAATTATAAGGGTTCCGTTTTTGCTATTGCTCTAGCTCTACCTAAAAATAATGGAGATAAGTACGAGTCTTCTTATTATGTTATCGAGTGGTTAGTGGCCAACCTAGTGTCAGAGTTGTTCAGGTCGCCCGTAGGCCTCTGACTTGACTTATCGACTGTTGTCAAATTGTCAACAGCCGGGATCGAATTTTTACGTGCCCTCCGAAGCACGGAGACGTGGTTGAAATACCACTATGCGATCACCCATCTTTTGACTGAACGCGCCTAAAGTTGCTTAACCTACCGATCGTTTACCGATCAGTGGGTGCACTCGGCTATGAGCGTCTCAGTACGAGTGATACAACGTATTAAAAGTAATAAAATTCAGTTACTGTTAGTAACAAAATATAGATCTTATGAAAGTTTTATAGAAAATTGGCCCGAGGTGATTTAGAAAAAATCTAGTCCGTCTGTTAGTGGCGCAGAGGCTTTCTATTAACTGGAAAATCAGCCGGGCGCCATATTTCTATACTAGCCGTGGTTTATGGTTTCTCAAGCTTTGAAATGCTTGGTGTCAAGTTTTAAATAAATAAATAAATAAACGCTACACACTCAACGGCCCCCATTAGGATAATTATATCCTAATGGGGGCCGGTTTTAAAACATTATTCTATTTTTTTTTTTATAATAGATAAGCAAAGATCCAAATATCCAATATTTTATAACGTCTGAGCATTTTTAATGTCACTTAGTTGGCAAGCAAGCATACTATCCACCTGGGGATTAGACAAATCTTGAAAAACCCTTTAAAACGCTTGTGCGACATCATTCAAAAAGGATAGGTTTGTGTCGGGGGTCCGGAAACATACACAATGCAAAAGACAAATACACCCAGACCGGAGCACATGCCTGCATGGTCAATACAAGCACCTGCCACGAGCGGGAATCGAAACAGCGACGACAGCGAGTTTTAACGAAAGCTTTTAAGGGTTCTTTAGCCAAATGGCAAAAACGGAACCCTTATAGTTTCGTCATGTCCGTCTGTCCGTCCGTTTGTCACAGTCATTTTACTCGGAGGCTATTGGCTCTATATATACGAAATTCACTAAATAGGTGTATTCTATGAACCGCACAACGACCCTGTCATGAAATTTTAAAATATATAAGAATTAAGGGCAATCCATACATGTAAATGAGTGTTGAAAAAAAAATTCAACGTATGTCAACGTGTGAGATATCTTTGGATAGGTCTTTCAAAATGATAACGAGGTTTCATTTTGTCTTTTTTAATTAAGTCAATAGTTGTTGAGATATTAGCTCTTAAAGTCATAAAAATGGTGTCCACCCCCCAAACTTTTGAACTATGGGATTTAAAATTCTGGAAAAATTTGAGCTTGTAGGACATCAAATAAAATTTCATCCACATTTGGTTTGAAGAAGATAGGTCTACAAATTTAAGAAATGTATAAGTTTTTCCCATAACTTTGTTTTTCATATAACTTTTATTAATTACTATGAAATTACCAACTTATTTCGCAGTCGATTTTAGTTCGTTATTATTTTTAAAGGCCTTAAGATTCTTCATAAACAAGCTGGCTTTAGTTTCAACTGTGCGTGGTCTACAACGTACTTGACTGCTAATTATTTTTAATTTTCGATACAATATCTAAAAACCGAAATCATAACTTTTCGATGTTATAATTGTGAGAGCGCGTTTGGTCGTTACAAATAAGTAGGCAAAGTCGTAAGTCGAAGACCAAACTTGAAGGGGGTAAAATAGGAAAGTTAAAATGGGGAACCAAATATTTCTATACTGCATTAAATGTGCCTCATTGAAAATCGTTATTCAAGCGGGCAAATCCGCAGGAAGAAGTTAGTTAAATAATATGATTACAAAAATTGATGATTAATAAAAAATTCTTTGACTAAAGTTTTTTGTAAACAAAAGTTTTGACCTCTTTTTACAGCTGCATTTAGAACTAGGTTAGAGTGGCTGTTCCATAAACGAGTTCTATGACTTGTAGCAACTTATAGTGCTTGCATACTGTATTGACGACGTTGTGGCGCAGCGGTAGCGAACCTGCCTTAAAAAACGCCACAGGTCGCGGGTTTGATTCCCGCTCGGAGCATAATATGTTTGTTTTGTCCATGCAAGCGTATTTTCTTTTCTGGGTGTATTTGTCCTTGTCATTGTGTATGTTTCCGGACCCCCGACACAGGATATTACTATCCTAATCCTATCCTAAGCCGTTGAGTGTGTTTCCGGACCCCCGACACAGGATATTACTATCCTAATCCTATCCTAAGCCGTTGAGTGTGCAGCGTTTATTTATTTATTTATTATTTATTTATACTGTATAAGTATTTGAGTTTGAAGTAATTATGTCATTTTTCTATAAGGCTATCTAGGATTCATTAACCTATTGTGTCGCATTTTATCTTAACCTTTAGTTCTCCACGTAAAGGGTGCAAACGGGACCTTATTTCTAAGCATCCGCTATCTGCAACTCTAAGAGCGAATCAGTAACTTAAGAGCAATTTACGTACCAAGAGTTAACGCTCATTATCAAATGTTAAGTGATAGCAACCGGGACCGACAGCTTAACGTGCCCTGTGAGACACGGTGGGGAGACCCACTCGGACCAACTCCCAAACCGAAACAGAAATTTTAACAAACATCTGCTCGAGCGGGAATCGAACCCGCGACAGTCGAGACTAAACCAGACTCGCTACCCAAAACGCCACAACGGTGTCGTTAGAAGCCCTAATATATAGAGCTGAAATTTTTAAACTAAATCTACAAGAAACTTGATGTTTTTAATGCATTTTGCAGTATTTGTTTTTCCTTCTGTCCGTTTTAGAACACTGGTCTGATTTATCAGAAAAAAAGTTAAAACGGAACCCAAGCATTTAATTAAACTTGTAGCTACAGCATAGTTTTTTTTTAATAATAAGCAGTGATCGTAATTAAAGCGAGCTTACCTTGTTTCTGTCCTGACATATATGCGAGTGTAATCGGCTTTAAGTATTAGTGAGTTTTAATTGGCTCGCCTTTAACGATCAAATTAATACCTTTCCACGATAATCTTATAACATTTGTTATTTTACAAGCAATATTACCATTTATGAGTAGTTTTATTAATTTCCTTGGCGTCAAGAAGTCGTTTTTCTGTTTGTATGTAATATGCGCAGTCTTTGACGCTTCACTATCACTACATAGTATAAAACAAAGTCGCTTTCTCTGTCCCTATGTATGCTTAAATCTTTAAAACTACGCAACGGATTTTGATGCGGTTTTTAATAGATAGAGTGATTGAAGAAGCATGTTTATATGTATAAAATAGTGAAGAAAAAATTTTTTTTCCAATGTGATGTCGTAAATAATTACATTTAACGCGTGCAGGCCACGGGCAGTAATGAATAAATCAAAACGAATGGATCGATTTTAATCATTTTTCAGTGAATGACATAGGCTATATATTTTATACCCGTGCGAAGCCGGAGCGGGCCGCTAGTATGATTATAATTATAAATAGTATGCAATTCTTATGATTCTTTTTTGCTTCTTATGATGGTCAAGAAATCTCATAATTATATAATGAACATTATCTGTTTTGAGCGCTGCATACTCAACGGCCCCTATTAGGATAGTTATGTGTCCGGGAACATACACAAGGACATGGACAAATACACCCAGACCGGAAAATGTGCTTACATGGTCAATACAAACATATTATGCTCTGAGCGGGAATCGAACCCGTGACCTGTGGCCATTAAGGCAGGTTCGCTACTGCCAAGTTTTGCCTCAATAGATGGCGTTAGTAGTACATCAAATCGTTGGTTTTTACAATTTTGAATGCTTATATTTTACATCATATTTTTTCATATTTAACTATAATATAGTATGTATTTATAATTATTTAATTAGGTTAATGGGACGTTTATTAATTGTTGAGACATTATTTATTATCTTAAATAAAAGGTTTTTTTAAATATTTAGTAATTTTTATTTTTTTAAAAATAAATATACATAAGTAGATATTATATATTCATTTAAATAGAAAGAAGCCAAAATCGTCATGAAAGCAATCTCACGACAGTTTTGAGTCGTGATGGTCGATCGGGACTTGAACCCGCGACCTCAC
Organism: Hestina assimilis; assembly: GCA_023373885.1. Lineage (NCBI taxonomy): Eukaryota > Metazoa > Arthropoda > Insecta > Lepidoptera > Nymphalidae > Hestina > Hestina assimilis. The sequence goes on from CM041759.1 coordinate 13,350,406, forward strand.
GGCTCACGACCGCTTCGCGAGCGGTACACGCTTAATTTTATGATTACTGCCTTTTCATATTTAAGGACGGACGGACACAATGACTTTGAATATCGATATGTAAAAAAGTGAATTGAAAATAGCAACATTTCTTTTTTCTTTGATAGTTTGACTCTTTGTTTCTATGGAGTATTATCTCAATAATATGAAGCTTTATATATATAATTCTACCGTACGTGTGTACGTCACTGAACTACAACTGATGATGGCACCGATTTTGATGAAATTTTTTGTGTGAGTTCCAGTGGATTTGAGAATGGTTTACATTCAAAATGGGACCCAGTAGGGGGCACTGGTATCGGTTCTTAGTTTTTTTTTGGTAAAGGGCAACGTCTGCCACGCCCGCTAGTATGATATTAAACATGTTGGGGTGTTAAATTAATGAAAAAAGATTGAAGTTTGACTTTCTCATAAGAATATATTATTATTGTTATTCACTGATCAATCTCCATCGTGTCTTCTCCACCCCACGTGACACTGGCGGAATAATCTTTGCCGTCTGGCATAACTAAAAGCCATTAAATCAATCAATCAATCAATTATTGTTATTGTTTAAGTTTGAGTTTTTGTCAATTTTTGATAAACTAAAATACCCGAGATTTTTATATATATAACTGGACTTCTGGCTGCGATAAATGAAAGGAAGTATTGACTAATAAATTAATCCGATCAAAAACATAAAATGTAAAAAGTTCCAAGTCTTCCAACGCAGTTCTTCTTCTACTAAAAGTGGTAAGATCTCATGTATAACTATGGCTGAAACTTGGCAGTTGTACGGCAACATATTCTACTCATTCAAATACTGTAGTGTCGACACACACAAACACACACACACACACACACAGGATATTACTTTCATATTGAGGGGCGTTGACTGTGTAGTGTTTAAAGAAAATTCAAAATTTTTAAACGATAATGAATCTTTATAAGTATAGGGAAGGAACATTAGAAAATGCCCCTTACACAACACCGTCTTCGCCGGCGAGGATGAGGTCCTTTATTTCGCACGTCGCGTCGCGCTCACTCCGTCGGGTGAGTCTATCATATAGAATGCACTCGGAGCGCTGCCTCCATCTCCGATGACGTCCTTAGCCGTGGTTCGGCTTCGCAGGAGCCACTCTAAGGACGGAATCAAATTTGAGACGCCGTGAGGGCTGCCCCTTTATTACGGCTGAGTCTATGTACTCAGCCCCCCCACTCGGTGACGCTGTCAAGGCTAGTAGGGCCAACAGCAATACACATTCCGAAAAAAAAGGAAAGGAACTGTACAAGGGCCGTACAAGATAAAATTACCCATATTAATTAACAATTATCCGCGAAATTCTTGTACCTACTTGTTGTTGAAGCAATAATTCTGTATTAGCATCTGTATATACATATCTTTTGTATATTATCTCAATACATCCGCAGTAACCAGATTTAGGTTGTTTATGCTCTGGAAACGACAGGTTCTCGACCGAGTGCGCGACGTCTATTCTTATTGGGTCGGTTGCGCAACTAGGGGCCGTCCGTTGGGCAATAGTTGAAAACATTAATAGTTTTGACCGGTCGGCTGACGAATGCATTTAACGAATTCGATTCCCGTTGAAAATGTCATATTGTATTGCTTGAAAAATTTGAATCAATATTGAAATACCATTTCAACCACATAAGATTACTCAGATTTAAAATACTTTTTGAGACTAAATTCAGGGCTTAGATTTGAAACAAAAGTCACTTTTAACAATGAAATAAAATTAATATGGAAATTGGAAATATTATATACATTCTTCAAATTCTACAAATTCTACATTACAAATTGAAACTATAATTTAGTGATTTTAAATTATTCAGTAGTTAATGCTTTGGCCTACATTCACATATTGATTATAGCGTTTTACGTAAGTTTCTGTGTTTTTATATAGATGATATTTTAATGGCATAGGGATGATACACATTTATCGGTATAAAATCGCAAGAAGCCGGATAATTTTGAAATGAAACTTTTTTTTTAGCAATACTTTTTAAGCCATTACTAATATCCCTATTGCCCCTCCAAATAAGCTCAAAGCTTACGCTAGGAGTGGGTACGATAATAGCCCAAGGGAGTCAAGATCGAACCCTCAACTTTCGCGTTAACAGAGTGAAGTCAGCCCTTCTACCGTTGAGCTATTGAGGCTGCAAAGGTTTGGAGGAGGTTTGTTCTTAGCTACGCATATAACTGTGTATAACACTCTTAGTATTATACATAGTATTAATTCTTTTTTATATTAATAATTGGAATTTGTAATTGAAAAGGTCCGGTAATTTTCCCATCTTGAGATGCAAATCTATAAGTTTAGCCTCTATAAACAATAGCTCAAAACAGCAAAAAAATTTCTCTTCAGCTACAACTTTATATAAGATCAAAATAAGGCTTAGTATATTAACAATTATATCTAATTGGCCTAAAAATAAGCACAAATAAATCACGAATCAATGGTAATATATGTAACAAGTCCCAATAGCGCTCAAAGGAAATTTCGACTTATAAAAATTGGCTATCTTATAGTTTCGACACAAAACGTGCGGAGCTGCCGGCGATCTCGTTTAATATATTGTTAGCTGCAAGCCGATGACAGATGTAGGTTAAGAACATAAGTTACTGGCTGGAACGCGAATCCACTCGCTAAACTGCGAGACTTAGTTTAATTAACATTAGCTTTTGTCAGCGGCTTCGCCCGCGTGAATAACGATATTAATACAAACCCTAAAACCACACCTAATTCCCTTTTACAAACTTTGAATGTCATATTTATTTATATCGAATCAACAACCTAAAAATAAGTTTCAAACTTCTAGCCCTAAAAAGATACCTTACAACTTTTCTTCCCCCTCTTTTCAACCCTTTTAAAACCTTTTTTCATATCGTAAACTATGCCCTTTCTCAGGTTCTAAACTATTAAAATCGGTACACTAATTTGGCGTGAAAGCGCGACAGAGAGACAGACAGAGCAACAGAGTTACTTTCGCATTTATAATAATAATCAAAGGTGTGAAAAGGTTTATAGGACGTATAGAGCTAATTTCGCATTTAGATTTGTTTTATTTTTATTCTAAGATAGAATGGAAACCTTTATGTACGAGTTCATTGTTTGTTTGGTTTAAAGTTTTTTTTTGTTTTCGGTACTTAAAGAAAACGCGTCATGAACATTATTTAACGAAAACTATGCATACAAATACAGAGAGACATTCCGTTATTTTGTATGCTAATATTTTGCTTTCACTTGTTGCGATCTATCTTTCTGACTTGGTGTATAACAATCATGACGTGTTATGCTTTTAAGACCTTGTTTAAAAACCTTTTATTTTCTGTGGCGCTGTGGTAGCGAACCCGCCTTAAGCGCCACAGGTGACGGGTCCACATATGTTTGTATTGACCATTAAGACATATGATCCGGTCTGGGTGTGTTTGCTCTTGTTATTGTGTATGTTTCCGGACCCCGACAACCTCCGACACAGGATATCACTATCCTAAAGGGGACCGTTGTGTAACGTTTATTTATTTCATTTTTCATTCTTGTATAAATTAATTTCAATTTTAATGTCTTTGAAAGAAACAAAGCTTCTCTGATGCTTATAGAAAACAAATTACTTATTTACTATAACCTGAAGATGTTTAACAATCACGTTTTTCATAAACCTTGTGAAAACCAATAAAAATATTTATCAATAATCAAATATAATGCTGAAGTAACAATCCATAACATTTTTTTGACTCGTATGTACTTTTTTCCTAACTTAAATCATCAACGTACTTTAATTCTAAGAAAAAAGGTGGTAACCCTAATTGTCGGTGACGTTTACCCTATCAAATATCGCTCAACGCGTCTAAAGCAGTTTTCACTTCAAAATATTTCTAAATACAAACACAGGCTTAAACTTTTCATGTTTATTATAGTGTTTAACTCCAAGAAAGTACAACTTAAATAAGTATTCCTCATGCACCCATAATTAAGTGTTTTCAAGCCTTCGCCATTAGCTAGAACCTGTCGTGAATTATAATCTGACGCGGGCTTCTTTCTAGATTGTTATGCCAATTCAACGTTGGAATGCTTTGGAATTTTCCACTGGATACTTCTTCAATTGTAATGTATATTTGAATTCAGTGAAGTATCGCATATGGCGCACGATGAAGTATAGAACCTATTTAATCTGTTGGATTATAAAGACAATATTTGAAAAGCTGTCCTTCTAGCGAAGCGTAACATTGATGGTTACTTCAATATTTTCACACAGCATTGCCTCTTCTTCCATTCTGTTCTATCATACGTCATCTCTGCACCCACTCCCTTTCTAAGCATATCATCCTCCACACATTTCATCCACGTCTTTTTCGGGCGTTATTCTTCACATTACCACTCACTTACAAATCCATCGCACTTTTGGCGACATGAATTTATATTGTAAATGTAATAAATATTCTAGATAAAATGAGAAAATACACTTTTTTAATTCGGTTAAAAAGTGTGCACAGTGATTAGTGTTATATATTTTCTGTACAGAGATCTATAGATCATCTATTCACTTGTAGCTCTCATGACATAAGCGGCGTTGCGCAACTCAGACGTGCTCTGTTAGAAAAAATCGACCTATTGTCGGCGCGCACGCATCCCGTAGGGCTGACACTACACAAAACCACGTATAAATATTTTTTGCCTAAATATAGATTCATTAAAAAAATTAAAAGTCATTAAACAATTTTAATCAAATATTTAATTAACTGAATTATTTAAAAAAAACTTTCTTTTTTATTTTATCAAAAAACGTTATTGAAATAGATTTTTTAATTGTGTACAATAGACTAATACTACGGGCTTGCCCTTCCATACAGAGAAAAAGTGGAGCACCAGTGAGTCTTTGATATTTTGTTTTTATGGAATATGTCCATAATAATTATCTAATATATAAAATTCTTTTGTCGCGATGGTTGTTACCGAACTTCTTCGAAACAAACAAAACATTTTTCACACCCCTAAATTTTATGGGTAGTCCACTCAAATTATATTTAATTTGTGATCATTTTTTTTCATTCAGCATTGAAAAATACCCTAATACTTATAACTCTAAATTTTCACCCTTCTACCATCAACCAATTTTTAAAAACGATATTAGTGAATCAATAATTTTCACCGATGTCACTTCTGTTCCCAATTCGACTCAGTTAGGGGGAGCTGTCTGGTCCCCGTTTTTTTCGGGGATGATAACGTCTGCCGGGCCCGCTAGTGTAGTAACTATATTATGGCGTATAATACAAATTAAATTAATATTTTTGAAACAATTGACAGCCCTGTTATGATTTTACTTGCTCAATTGTTAGTTTTTGCTGAAAATTATAATTATATACTTTCGTCTTTAGGTAGTTTGCATATTATAGACGTTTTTACTCATGTATTATGAATATATTAAAAGTTACTGTAACAAAGCGAATTCGAGAGTGGATAGCAATGATTATTGACTCCTACATCCTATCGATGCTATTACTATTTAGACACCGTAGTGGCGTTGTGGGTAGCGAGCCTGCCTTTAGTCTCGACGGTTGCGGGTTCGATTCCCGCTCGGGCAGATGTTTGTTAAAATTTCTGTCTCGGTCTGGGCATTTGTCCGGGGTCCCCACCGTGCCTCGGAGAGCACGTTAAGCTGTCGGTCCCGTTTATCATCAATAACATCTGATAATAATAGATAACTCTTGATAAGTAAATTGCTCTGATCCAATGAGTTACTGGTTCGCCTTTAGGGTTGCGGAGGTCAGATGGCAATCGCTCCGTGTAAAAAGTAGTAACCTGTCAAATCCGGATACGAGTAATAAGCAGACCCTGGGTACATAAAATACCGGGAATAATGCTTGGATGAAAATGAAGATCCTATCGATGTTATGAATTAAATAGGCTTAGCGGTTCTAAATTAAAGGGTTAAGAAGTAACATAAAAATAATGTTTTATCGAAATAAAATACGTAGGTTAAAACAATTCATAACATAATAAAAGTCTAGGACTTCGGTTGAGACGCTTTTCATATTATTATACCTAAGTCGTGCACGGGCAGTGTTTTAATGGTCTTTGGTGTAAAAAAGGAGAGGCCAGCGAATTTATTTTATTTATTTTTAATGCGTATTGTAGAGGTAAACTTACATTCTTTTTTATGAAAAAGAAGGTCTAGGTTACCCCAAATTTAACGCAAGGGAAGTCGGAAGTCGTTAATAGAATAAGCTAATATAATTATATGGACATTGCACCTAAATTATATGAATTAAAAAATATGTAAAAGTGTATCTTATATCCTTAAGTAATATCATTTTCCTAGCATTATTCCTGATATTTACCCTGGTCTGCTTGTTCTCTTACCCTGATTTGACGGGTTACTAGTTTTTACACAAAGCGAATTCCATCTCATATCTGCAACCCAAAGGGTGAACCAGTACCTTATCGGGCCAGATCAAATTACTTAATTAATCGGACAAGAGAACGATTATTATCAAATGTTATAACAACCGGGACCGACTGCTTAACGTGTCCTCCGAGGTAAGGTGGTCTCCCAACCGTCAAATAAGGATAAACGCCCAGACCGTAAAAAATATTTTATAAAAAGTATCTGCACCGAGCGGGAATCGACCCCGTGACCGTCGATCCTCAAAGCATGTTCTCTACCTATTGGTGGAAGGCAAATCCTTAAGAAATTTATTTTTAATAATGCAAGTCAAGATTTCGAAAGATAGGTACCTATCTTGTACCTTGATATGGTCGTTATAAAGTCGCCATGCAGTCTGGATGTGGCTCGCTCATTAAAACACTTATTATTTAAATGATTCCTTCATTATAATAAATTATTTTACGTCATAACAACATGTTATTGTTGCTTGTCTTGATAATGACACAATTTCCGTAATTGCATTCTTTGTTATCATTTTTCCATTAATGTAAGTCTAGGGCTTTTCAAACGGTAAATATTAAATGTTAAATGCTATTATATATTAAATGTATTATTCTCTATTCATCAAAGTCCCACTGAAATGACCAACAGGGAATTGTATTAGCTACTACTATATCAGAAAATGATTTTCAGCCGCACGCCGTAATTTTTGAGCAGTACACATTAAAATTTCAACAGTTTATATATGGACGAAATTAGCAATACCATGTCAACCCACAAAATTAAAAAAACTGAGTTATATATGCAGAAGTATTGGTAAATAGCCGAAGAACATTTTTCTTTAATATTTGTAGGGTTTTAAGCTTTAAAACTTCTGAAAAAGCCATTTTTAATCATACAATTTATGTGTTATTTTGAACGTTTTGCGTTATATTATATACAAAATATGCAGTTTCTACACTTATTTCTTGTGAAAATAAGTAAAATAACTTACATAAACCTTAAAATTGCCAAAAACTTGACCAATACATAAAAAAACTCATATAAAGCAAGTAGTTCAAAATTTTCAAACGCGTTTTTCTCGAAACGACATTCGTGTGGGCTAACATGGTATTGCTTATTTGCGTCCATATTAAAGTATATGAGATACAGCAAACAACGTCCAAAATGTTCAGTTTCTTTTACGGGAACCCCGAACTTGTAATTTTATTTTTTGTTTTAATATATAAGAGAAATGCAACTCTCTACCTATTACGGATATTGAGACTTTGTGATAGAGATTGGTCATTGGCCTTTGGATACGGAACCCTCAAAACTACCCAATGGTTTTTTTACGACGACGATGACGGTTGGTAAACAAGCATACGGTCCCCCTCATGGTAAGCGGTCACTGAAACTTATGAACGATTGCGATACTTGAAGTATCACATGCGCATTGCCAACCCAAGGAACAGGAAGGAAGGAATGAGAGGGGAAGAAAGGAAGGGAACGGATGGAGTAGAAGATTGGGTCTCCGGCGTTCTCACTCATCGCACGAAATGCAACAGTACCTACTGATACTTTTACTTTACGCCGTTTTTCTGTGAGAAAGTTGTACTTTTCGGATCGAACTGGCCAATTTGTGATAGGAAGAGCATATCTCTACTATCGTTAATGTTCAATACAAATTCCCCAAGAAGAAATCAATCGCGCCATTTTTTTAAGGTTCGATTTCATCTGTCATCTGTTAGTATATAATATTCAACACGTGTATCGTTTATAGCTTAAACCGATAGGTATTCTATTTAGTATGTCTGTTGTGTTACCGGTACGACCAGGAGCGCACTTTCGTGTGATCGCGACATCGGCTCGGGCGCACGTCGCCCGAACTTCCGCCATTGGATAATCGTTAAATATTCAAAATATTACACTATCATGTAGTCGTATGTGTTGTTATTTTATCATGAGTCATTTAACTAGAGTAGGGCAGATTAATTCCTGGAGTTCAGCTAAAATACCGCGTTATTAAATTTAGTTCAAATATGGGTAGGTTTATTGGAATGACAAATTTATTCCAGTAGAATTGTTTATCAGAATAAAAGCTTAACAAAGTAATCTAAAGATCATGTTATACAGACAGTCAGTAGTTCAAAACCTACATGTCTTTTTAGAAATCATAGAATGATAATAGAGGCTTGTTTATACCAAGACAATTAAAAAACAAATTTGAATGTCAGCATATGTTGTTTGTCTATTTACGTACTCAAGTGTCTAAAATCTGTTTGAAAGATTCTGTTTTTTTGTTTTTAGTATATTCAGAAATTTTTGAAATCTGTCAAAAATATAACAAAATACGTATACTAATTCGTCGCCGCTGGAGCAATATGTAACTAAAGACGGCACAGTTTTTTTTTAAATTGTAACAGCCTTTAATTATACATTTATTCACTACGAATATTACAAAATACTAAATATATTTATTTACAAATAATTACAATTATACAAATCATGTCAACGGGCAATTGTAATTGCATTTGCATTGCAAGAATGATAGATGCTGAATTGTAATATCTATATTTTTTTTTTGAGCGAAAAATGAACCAGCTCTTTGTCACCCAACGGCCCCCATTATATGCTGTGTCGAGGCTCCGAGAAGATATATATATGGACAAGGACAAGCACACCTAGACCGGAAAACATGCCTGTATATGGTCAATACAAACATCTGCTTAGAGGAATCAAACCCGCGACTTGTGGCGCTTAAGGCAGGTACAGGTCGCTACCGGAGACAATGATGCTGGGTGTGATATCTTTTACAAATTCCTTAACACTAACATTGTTATCTAGGTGTTATAATTATATCGATGGGTGGTAATTAACTTTTTTAATATTATGTCTAAAAACATCTCACTTAATAACAATGAAATGTTATTTGAGATTTGATGTCGCTGTTATCTGATCGCATTGGTTTCGTGAGAATGTTTGTTGAGGCGGTGCGTGTGATATTAGAGTCCAATCATCGTTGCAATGATTATATTAATCGTTATCAAGGAGAGGTGCTTCTAATTTCTGTATTTATTTTATTATTATTAATTATTCATATAGCCAGGCTCTTACTACGAGAGATCGAGTAGTTAGGTACCACAGTGTCAGACATGGACGTAGCCAAGATTTGGCTTCGAGGAAGGCAAGATGACCATTTTCATCAATAGTTATTGGATAAACAGTTCAAAATGTATCATATTCTTTCATTTCTTAGTATTTTAAGGTCCACAGGCCACCGTTGTGGCGTTGTGGGTAGCGAGTCTGCCTTAATCCTCGATGGTTGCGGGTTCGATTCCCGCTCGGAGCAGATGTTTGTATTAATCGTACAGGCATGTTTTCCGGTCTGGTTGTGTTTGTCCTTGTCATTGTGAATGTTTCCGGACCCCGACACAGGATATAATTATCCTAATGGGGGCCGTTGAGTGTGTAGCATTTATTTGTTCAGTTAAATAATATAATATATTTAAAAAAAAAAAAAAAAATTAAAAGAAAAATTTCTTCAGTAATAACTCAGTTTTTTCAATTTCGTAAGTTGATATGGTATTGCTTATTTGCGTCTATGCTTAGTTCATCTCGATTGCAAAAAATATTTTTAAGGGTCTGTTTGTTTCTTTGTTTTTTCGAAAATCTAGTAATAACTACTAGCCTTATTATGTTGACAATATCTGTTTAAAAAGCACAAAATTAAAGTGGGTATTTATTTCGGATTATGATGGTACAGCAATACGCTAACGGCTAAATCTACGAGCTAAGGTTGATACGTATGTATGAATATCTGTTACAAATGGTTTTGTGGTTTAGCAGAAAGTTAGATTAGACGTCTGGGACCAGTTAAGGTTTTTCTACATTTCTTACGGATCTGCGGTTACGATGCTATGGGGAAACGTAATGTATAATGTCGTTCTCTGAATCTGAATGTGAATGTTGGTTGTAACCGGTTTTGTAGAGATTCGATAAACGATCTTTTAATAGCTACCGTTTCTAAATACTCATGTTTCTGGTGTTTTTACAGAATATATTTTAAAAATATAACTAGTTTTATTTTGTGAGTTAATCCTATTATAATATTTGCGGGGAGGATTAGGATGAAATTTGGCACACAGATAGTTAAAATAACTACTATTGCGTACTACAGACCCACCCTCATCCAGTGGACTTCCACGACCTGTCATGTCATGTCTGATGCGATCACGAAAAGAGACTCTCAGCATAGCCATCTATCTACATTGCTTTTTAGCGACTTTGAGGCCCATAGTAAGCGACCACGTTTCGGTACCGTATGTCATCATTGGCAACACAGACTGCTCAAGGACGTATGTCTAGATTTCATCTTATTGGTTATTGAGTTTCGGCCGCGGCTCCAAAATGATTAAAATAAAGGTTGTCTCTGTTCGTCGCATGCCAATAAGCATGTGTACTGTGTTACATGCAATGGAAATCTCTCTCTAGTACATATTTAATTGCTCCGATTTCAACACCTAAGAATTCGGCAATTACATTGTATGAGCGGTTTTATTTAGGTTTTAAAAGAACTTTACACTATAATTATAAGACCTTCAAAGGCGTCGGGATGTGACGACCCCATTGCGTGCTGTTGGGATAACCTCTGTCACAACAGAGATTATTCCACCAGTGCAATCAGTCACACTGGTGGTAGGTCTTTGTTGCAAGAGGCCGGCTAGGTAGGTACCACCGCAGTGTCCAATATTCTGCCGTGAGTAGCACCTACTAATGGTGCTGCAAGCGCTCATAGGCTGCGGCAGCCACTTACCATCACGTGGGCCGTATGCTTGTTTGCCAACTTCTAACATAAAAAAACTTTAAAAACATTAAAGAAAGATCTACAAATATTAGAGATGTATAAGTTTTCATAACTTTATTTTTTATATTATTTCTAAAAATTACTATCAAAATTTTAAGATTGTTCATCATCAAGCTGCGAAACACTTTCGTTTCCACTGAGCGTGGTCTGCCATGCGCTTGACTGATATATACTATTCTTATATAAAACGTACTTTATCTTTCAATCTTTAAGGTTTATTATTAGGCGTTTCAAGTACAAAGACAAGAATCGCCCTTTACAAAAATTACTTACCCCGCCGATCGTCCCGCTTAGAGAACGATCGACTTAGGTAAGCACCAAAGTATTAGTATGTCGTAATAACTAATTATTGCTTACGAATTTATTGCTTGTTAATTTTTTCCTTAGAGAGCCTTATATACTTTCCCTAAAGAACAACGTTGGCGCGATCTAAGTACGTACAGTGACATCTAGCGGACGACGAAGGAAGACTCAAAGCTTCAGGGTTTAATTTCATGTGGGGTCGCTTACAGTCAGCGTTAATAATTTAATCTTTACAGTATCACGCCTATAAATTCGTTCCAAATTCCAGCGGAAATTCTTAAAGTAATTTTTAATTACTTCCATGGCTTTGTTAGTTTTTATTTGTAAATTTATTATATTGCGTTATATACGCGGCACACGAGGGCTGGCCCAAACTGATTTGTATCAAACAAAACTAATACTTTCAGTTTAACCTTTTTTATTTTGGTTTTAAATCAAATTAAGACCACGTTTTCCTCATCATACCCTAAGCAAAATAAATAAATATTTATGTATTTACATTTTTATATATCAAGGGATTCTGCCAGCGGCTTCGCTCGCATGAATAACGATTTTAATACAAACTTTGAACCTTCATTTTACCTCTTCAGCTGGCAAAAAGGTTAAAACAAGTCTTAATCGTTAGTCAAAAAACAGAGTTTCATGCTTCTACAAAATCCTTTTCACCTATTTGATTATCTATGTATTAAGTTTTGACATTTTGTTTCCTTGTGATTGTTTACGTTTTAAAAACAACTGTGAAAAATCAGAAAAAAATTATTTCAAGCTTAGGCTAGACGTTGATATGCCATTTATCCGATTGATTTTTCAAACCTGTGTCAAATTAAATTGTACTTTAAATCAAAAGCACTGCATTGATATAAACTTAGAAGCAAAATAATTTTCTACCCGTTTTATCCCTGTTAGGTGACGAATTTCAATAAAATACGAAATGCGTCTTTCATCAATTCTGATAAAAAAGGTTTATGGTAAAGTTGAAGTAGGTTAGAGAACCAAAGAATCTCGCTGTCCCATACTAACTTTGTCCCCCTTTTCAACCTCTTAGACGTAGAAGTTCGTAAAATTCTTTCTTATTGGATGCCCACGTCATACAAAGAACACACCCTCCATGTTTTAGGTCTTTACGATTTAGGCTGTGGGTTGATCCTTCAGTCATTCAGGACAAAGCCTTTTATTTATATTGATAACATATAAATGTACTGACAGAACGCGGCTTCGTTGGCTAAGTAATAGGATTCCACAGCTACAATTCACATATATAACAAAATCACAGAAACTAGTTGATAATAAATATGTTTATGGGTTGTGTTCTACATATAAAAGTAAGTCATTCACGGTCAATCTCGTTAGCGAGCAACTTCACGTCATAAGCCCTAGCGTGACGTGTGCAACGTAATATGTTTTATGGGTTTTTTCATATCCAGTAATCTTGTATGTATTAATATATTTTTTTATCTGAGTAATTTTTATAATGTTTATCGTTGTAAATTTATCATCCTATAAAAGGAATGGCATAAAGATGGTCATTCTGAGGTTGCGAGCCTGTTTTGATCCTCGAGTTGTTTGACCTTGTAGATCATGCCACCGTGCCTCGGAGAGCATTATATTGCACCTGATAATAATCGATAACTCTTGATAGGTACTGGTTCGCCCTTAGCTGAGGCAATCGTTCTGTTTAAAAACAAGTAACCATCAAATTCGGATAAGAGCAATAAGCAGACCATGTGTAAATAACGGGAATAATACGAGGAAGAAAGATTTAACTGTTCACCGACCAGTGTCCCTCATTAAACTTCGGTAAATTTGTGTATGTGATTGAATGATTTCTGGAAAAATAATTTTAATGGCAAAGGTATTTAATAAAAATATGGCTTCATACTTCTTTATTTTAATGTCATGACGGTTCGAAACAAGCATACGCATAAACAGTCACTGCAACCTAGTAGTCGTTTAAATTTAACACAATTTAAAAAAAAAAGAGAGATGAGATTAAGTATGAAATATTTTTGTACCATAATAAGAATACGCTGGCGATGCTTGAAGTATCACAAGCGCGTTGCCAACCAAGGAACAGGAGGGACGGGATGAGGAGGGAAAATAAAGGAAGGGATCAGAGAGTGTGGGTGTTTGGGCCTCCGGCGTTCTAACTCATCCACCTTCCACCACCGCAGTGTCAAATATTCTGCCGCCAAATAGTAGTGCTTAGGCATTACTGTGTTCCCGTGTGAAGGGCACTGTAGGCTAGTGAAATTACTGGGCACAGGAGATATAAGAACCAATATCTCGAGGTTGGCAATGCGTGAGTGGCACCTACTGGTGCTGCAAGCGCTTATAGGCTACGGCAACCACTTACCATCAGGTGGGCCGTATGCTTGTTTGCCAACTTGTAAAATAAATTAAAAAAAGGCTTCCCCGGTCAAACCGGCCCTTTTGTGCTGTGAGAAGCTACCGTATAAATTGTTATAACTTGTTAAATAACTTGTAAGAATCGAGTTGTTATTCTGAAGTCCCGTAACTCGGCATGTTTTACACGACATTGTTATCATTAATTTCTCGGAATGGACAGAGATATGGGGCTCATAATGTATGGGAATTAAAGACAATAGTACGACACGCGCCCCGTATTCATTATTTGTGTATATCACTAAGACATTGATTCCGTAAGGTGGTGTAGTTTATATTAAAATTTTAAACGATTTTCTAAATTTCAATATAGAAATATTTTAATTAAAAACTAGCTATCCGTTTCATAAAAATATAAATAACTTTATAAATGTCTTAATTAGTTCAAATAATAAATTAAATACTCAAAAGAGGAGGAGTGTGTCTTAACACTTAAAAAGTTAAATAATTTATCATAATGTTGGTGTATGGTTTAGCTACTAGAATAATGTATTGACAGGTGAAAGATTAGGTTAGGTTATGGCTAGCAGCAGACCGACGAGTTTCTTTTACATAATATTATTAGACCAAAGTTATAATATTCTAAATTCATACAATGTTGCTTTGCACATTTAGATGCCTTGATAAAACTGAAACGATACGACCTGAGAACCTTCAAGCGTACTCTTTCCTTAAAGATCGGGAACGCGCCTGCCCCCTGGTGTTGTAGATGTTTATAGTCGGCGGTGATAGCTTAAGATCAGGTGAGCCTCCTGCCCGTTTGCCCCCTCTCACATAAAAAAAACATTCAACTTTCCCATTCTTTCGTACCCGCCTGCCGAAGGAGGAACATCGTAACAAGGACAAGCATTGAAATAAAACATAATATTTAGATTTGTCCGTAATTTAAGCGTTTCCTTTATATACCATCATCCGTTTACTAACTGATTAATTAGCTTATCCCCATCTGCTGAACCTAACATTAAAGTAATATTTATTTTATAGTAGTTATTATGGAGCTTGTTGTTAGCTTTTTAAGAGGTATTATTAATGCTGTCGGGTTTTTTGTTTAGTTAAATATTTTATTCTCTTTTATTTTTGGGAAGGTAACATGCTCGTGATCCTTCTTTCTGGCTTTACAAGCGTTGACAGACAAGAATTGGTATTTATCACGAAGCGTCCTAATTTCTAATTTACAAGGTCGTTTCCAGAGGATTGATTCTTGGCAATTTGATATATAAAGGATAACAAAATATGAATCGTAACGTGTAATGTGCATGGAATGGTATAAGTGAGTTCATGTCGAGGTACAAGAATTAATATCATGCAAATTAACTGAACTTTGGTTACTATTTGGCTGCCTATTCAGATCCTTAGGCCAATTGGTCCTCCCTTCTACCCCTTGACGACTCTCTTAATTAGTCATAAGTATAAAAAAGATTAATTTAATTATTACCTCTTTACATATATTAAAGAAGTTATAAAATACCAACAAATGACAATGTTTTATCAAAACCTGACTTAAGACGATTAACAAATATTAAAAAATACCTCAATATCTATCTATAAAGTACAAATATAGCTCTTGACTTCTAGGCGCCATTTAAAATCGATCACAAACAATGATACGGCTATCAGATCTCTCAAGCAATCAATAGTCACACAAAGGGCCTCATGTTTACATGAGAATCAAAGACTCCGTGCACTTAAAAATGATAACACTGCTGTTACTATATATATAAGCAATACCTTAATTTATAAATGATATTACACAACCAATAGACAGGTATGTATGAATGTGGATTTTAACCAATATTACAAGTGCGAAGGAAAACGTTGCATGCGTGGCTTATTATTCTTGTAACAAAACATATAATAGGGAAATAGTTGAATAGGGAATGAATTTTTCGATGTTGCTATTAAATTTCAAGAAGTCGTAATTTTTTTTAAATCAAGTGTACATTGGACAAAGATATTTTATGGATGGAATACCAGCTTTAATTTAATGGCAGGCCTGAATACTTAGTGGGCCTTACTAAGAGTCATGAAGCACATGCTGAAAAGGCCTTTCGTTATTTTGTCTAAAAATTTAAAAAATACATATACATAATTACTATTATTTAGGTTAAATATTATGTAAAAGATGATGGCGATAAATCACTACATAGTATAAAACAAAGTCGCTTTCTCTGTCCCTATATCCCTATATATGCTTAAGAGTTTAAAACTACGCAACAGATTTTGATGCGGTTTTTTAATAGATAGAGTGATTGAAGAGGAAGGTTTATATGTATAATAACATCCATTAAGTAGTGGAGAAATACTGTTATTTTTAAGGTTTCTAATATGATGTCGTAAATAATTACATTTAACGCGTGCGGGCCACGGGCAGTAATGAATAAATCAAAACTACTGGATCGATTTTAATCATTTTTTCAGTGAATGACATAGGCTATATATTTTATACCCGTGCGAAGCCGGAGCGGGCCGCTAGTACATAAATAAATAAATAAACGTCCTCTAAGAGAAGAGACATTTCTCCGCACGTGTTGACCTTCTGATGCCGAAAAAAGCAAGGCTTTTCGTCATAATAGTTATTTACATATCCATATATATGTGTGATTGTGTTTCTGACCCCTCGATTTTGTCATAAAAAGTTTGGCGCTTATTTAAGCACGTTTCTTTGTTTATTTTTTAGATAAATTAGACAGTACAATAGGGTATTTTATGAGCATAGCGTAGGAAGGAAGACTGCCTCAACTTATAATTCACATATTACGATCATACTTTTCAAGGATTTTTATTTTATCGCAAACATAAATCTGTGAAAGGAAAAATTACTAAACAAGTTTTTGATGTATTATCTTACATTACATTTTCATAAGCCTTCAATTAGTTGATGGATAATTAGGAAACTTATATCGAGGTGTCGATTTTCGATACAAAATGTGACTTCCGGCGTGGCTCGGTTCACGACTTGTCGATAGTAATTATCTTATAAGTGGGAAATTGACATGTTATAATCATTGTTTGTTGAGAATGACGTAGTATTAATAATAATAATTAATAGTTTATTGTGTGGAGTTTTTATTTGATTTAACGACCCAGCAAGTCAACTAGCAATAAACTAAAGCTACATCAGTAGATGGCGTTTTAAAATATTATTAATATTTCATCATTATGTAATTCGTATTAAGATACAATTCATAAATAACACGATTTACCACTAAGAATTATCCAGTTACCTTTATTTTTAAAATGTTTTAATTTTTAAAATTGTATCACGATTAAGTAAGATCGAAGGACGAAATAAGTATAGCATAACGATTTTTCGTAAGAAGCAACGAAACAAAACCGATTAGTATCTTATGTTTATGTAGCGTAAATATAATATCTTTATTGCGAAGTTAATTATTTCATGAGGCAACTCGGCTTGCGTTTTTTAAGCATACTAATTACGGTATAGCGCATCTTATTGCGTTTTGATGTATTGCTTCACCGGCAGTCATCCAAATATTAACATGCCTATTCTTAAAAAAAAATCAGACGTAATTTTAGTATCAACAAAAAAGTTAAATAAAAAAAAATTGTCCACAATTCCGCTCGCGTTGCGTACTTTTTTAAATTCGTTAATTTTCGGCACAAAAAGTATCCTATGTGTTAAATAAATGTAATAAGTTATCCTTGTGCCACAAAATTGCATGTAAATTGGTCCAGCCGATGCTGAGATTAGCGTGCACAAATGTAAATACAAACAAAAAAACATGTTCTATTGTGTATAAAGATGTACAGAAGTAAGGTTTTTGTCAAATGTCTGGTATATAAAGATATCGATAAGTTAGTAAGTTCCCGCTCGGAGCAGATTTGTATTGACCATACAGACATATTTTCCGGTCTGGGTGTGTGTGTCTTTGTCATTGTGTGTGTCGGGGACACAGGATATGACTATTCTAATGCGGGCCGTTGAGTGTGTAGCGTTTATTATTATTACAGTTTTAAGTATAAGTAGATATATAGATGTTGTTGTGATGTGTGGTTGCGTTCATATTTGAATATTTTATTAATTATATTTCTTAATGTAGTTTCGATGCTGTCTAACATTGTTATTAATAATAAACAAGTTTTGCTACTGATATTTAGTAACTTTATATTTTATCATATAAATTATTACCTTATTCAGACACCGTTGTGGCGTTGTGGGTAGCGAGTCTGCATTTAGCCTAGATGTTTGCATTGATCTTACAAATATCTGTTTCGGTCTCAGCGTTTGTTCTTGTTGGTCTCCCCGCCGTGCCTCGGAGAGCACGTAAAGCTGTCGGTCCCGGTTGTTATCACATAACATCTGATAATAATCTTTAACTCTTGATAAGTAAATTCCTCTTATCCAATGAGGTACTGATTCGCCCTTAGGGTTTGCAAAAAGAAATGATTAACTTCTTCAAATATCGTTTGGTATAAAATTTACTGACCGGGCGAAATGGATGCTCGTTTTACCATCCAACCCTATACATCCCTACTGGATGGGTTTGTAGTTAAATCAGATTGTTATGATAATTTCGTAGTTTTCCGTAACCAAAGGGTAAAACGGGATTCTATTACTATGACTCCGCTGTCCGTCCGTCTGAGTGACTGTTTGTCCGTCTGTCACCAGGGTGTATCTCATGAACCGGGTTTCATAACGGCAACAGGTAGACACTTGATATATTCACAGAATATTTAGTCATAAATGCACTTTAAAAATAAATAATTAAATTAAAATAAAACAAATAAAAATAATAACGTGATTTTTTTGCTCCTTTTATAGATAATGTTACGGATCCTTCGGGCGCTAGTCCGTGGCTGCACTCGCACTTGGCCGGATTTTTTACGTAAAATGTAGATGACTCTTCTTCACCTGATGCCAAGTGGAAGTGACTACGCGAAGATAGCTATTGCCGTTGGAGACGGAAAACTGTTCTAGTTGCCTTTGCCCTGCCTATCCACAAGATGCAACTGGTTATAGGCAGGCTAACCTCGAAACGCGGGTCGGACGTTTAAGACCATTTAAGACCTGATGGAAGGTCAAAAGACCACCAAAAGGATTGGTCATGTCTTAGAATTTCTTTTTCCTTTTTGAAAGAAAGCAGGTAAGAAAATGTTTATCTATGTACCATATCGGCTTAGCTAAGTAATGTGTATAATATTTCTGTTATTTTAGGTCGAAGGTTAGGGTTTTCTTAGTGGGTATAGTGCACACGTTGGGCACACGAATCTATCGTTATCTATTTAACAGGGGGCTTACCATGAACTTTTAGTAAAAATTCTTTTTCGATCCAATTCAAATTTGATAGTAAATCGATTCAGGGAGTTTACCATTCACTCTTATTGCGATTCAAATGACAACCAAAACATGCCAAAAATTGACATTACTTCGTTATTTCGTATCATGACATATATTCATACGTCATGCTCATAGGAGCATTTTTGAGGATGAGTAAATTTTAATAGATTTACTGTCAAAATTTAATAGAATTTTTACTAAAAGTTAACGGTAAACCCGCATATTTTATATGAGCATGACTTATAAGTGTATATGTGTCATGGTATAAAATAGCGATGTAGTTCAGTTTTTGGTCGTTTGAATCGCAATAAGAGTTAATGGTAAGCCCCGGTCTGGTCAGCGTGACAAAGAGTGATTCAGCTGTATTTAAAGACGGGATATAAGAATGGGGTATATTTTAAACCATTACCGCGTCCATTTCCCGTGACCGTTGCATTGTTTAAAACAAAATAACAAGGTACATCTTTACGCTTTTGTTGCGGGAATTACACTTTAATACATACAATTTGACACCGTATTGCGATGTAATAGGGTTGAAATTGAGGGATTGTTTTGATGTTACATGTAAGTACTGGTCAGTTGTAATCGCCGATGTAACATCGCGGCAACGTTTAAGTCTTATGAGTGATTGAGTCACGGCAACAAATATGAGAGGCATCATTTTTCTAATAAAAAATGATAAATAAATGCGAAAGTGCGTTGTTTGTTTGTGACGCTGAAACGCCTAAAGCGCTGACCGGATTATGAGAATTGATATACATATAGATAATGGAGACAGTTATAGACTACTTTTTGTCAATCTCCAGAGAAAAAATTATTTCCATATTGCATTACAAGTGGTTTATTTAAAATCGTTATTCACGTAGACAAAGGCAGAAGCTAGTAATATTATCTACAAATCTTAATATATATAATTCTTCTGTCCATGTATATGTGACTGAACTTTTGCTAAACGGCTGGACAGATTTTGATGATTATTTTGTGTGGTTTAGATTTACAAATTGGACTCAGTATCGGATCATAAGCTTTCTTATTGTCAGTGCTGGACAACGTCTGTCAGTCTTGCTAGTGTCATATACAATTAGACATCAATGTAGCCGTCATCAGTAGATCAAGGATGTGTCACAATTACGAAAGGCATTTTAAATTGGTAAATTGTAACACGTCCTCGGTTAAGGAATCAACATATTCAACCACCACCCATTCTAGGCCCCTGTATACATAATATATCTAAGCCTAAAATAGGTCAGCAGTAGAGAGACCAATGTCGCGATAAGCGTAGTCAATTCCGAGAAATAATTCTTAAAAGAATAATTGAAGCAGACACACTGGAACCGCGTTTGTAGTAATGATATAACAAATATTTGGTATTCGTAAACAGGTCTCGTAATAACATATTTTTCGGACGCGCCTACGCACTCCGTCAAACTATTTTCCCACGAGCACTCATATGTCACTCCTGCTCATTATCATACCGCTAGAAAAGGATAGACAAACAGTTTGTGTACATTGTGTCGGGTTATAATGATCTGCTTGGGTATGCTGCATGCTTACTTCGCATTTTACTAATATTCTATGAGATTCAAAACGACAAGTAAAGGATTACTAGTACTAGTTTTGTAAAGGTCGTTAGAGTTGTGGGATCGAGTTGAAGGTACCCCTCATGGGTTAGCCGAAAAACTTAATTAATTTTATTCGCGATAATATGTAATTGAGTAGGTATATGCGTATGTATAAATTGTGTAAATTGTAATTTTTATTAGTTTTTTCCTTATAACATTATTTTTTAAAGGAAAGAAGAAGTTAAGATTTTTTTTGCTAGAGCATCGAGGTAACAGAGTGTTTTGAATAGTGCATTGATGTATGTATGTATTTTTTGTCTGTTTATTCATTACAAATAAAAATTCTACTGCAAAAAAATAGATGTGATAAAAAGGTACAATTTTCCAAAAAATTTACCAAAAGTTGTTAATTTGACTTGAAACGCAAACATAGTAATTTTAACTATATGTATTTTTCTTAAATAATGAGATATATTAAAAAGAAATACAGCTGAATTTTTTATCAATTATTATGTACTGAATATAAAAATAAGTATCAATTTCTAAGAACGATCTCAGTATATAATCACCGGGCTCAGCTCGGGGCGACCTACTAGGCTATGATGACAGACAGACCATAAAGTTTGAAGTATACTGCAGTATAT
Source organism: Hestina assimilis (assembly GCA_023373885.1). Classification (NCBI taxonomy): domain Eukaryota; kingdom Metazoa; phylum Arthropoda; class Insecta; order Lepidoptera; family Nymphalidae; genus Hestina; species Hestina assimilis. The sequence goes on from CM041759.1 coordinate 13,371,889, forward strand.
ATTATTGAGAGAGACATCTTGCATCTTCACAGATTTAGTCTAGCAATTTATGGAATAAGCACAGACGGTATTAGCAAATAATGGGACAGATTCAACATTTATCTTACGACATAAACGACGTTCCTGCTGCATTTATGAATAAAATATTCTATGTAAAGCAGCCTTCAGACAATCATTTCTAATAAAGAATATGCTTTTTATAACTCTTAATAATATTTTTGTAACGAAGTTTCTTAACACGACTTTCGGGTAGTGCGATTTAGTAGAAATCGTCACGTAACAAAATTCCGTATGCTGTGATATACACACGCACACAGCGTGTGTGTATCGGGCCTACTACAATCAAACGAGTACACGAGCAAGGGAGTTCGCAGCCGGGTGCGCAACTCTCTCTCTGTCCGTATCTCTTTTTATTATATAACTTATTAAAATATACAGATTTCATTTCAAATTATATTGACCATTGAAGAAAAAACCTAAGGAACTTCATTTCTGACGATGGTCGCCCGACCACATAATTTTTTTTTTATTGTTACCAGAAATATAAAGAGTAATGAATAATTTAGTTGAGCGATGTAGGATTATTAGTAAATTACGCACCACGAGAGAAAAGAGGAAATATAATGAATAATCGTTTACTTGAGCGATGTGGAATTATTAGTAAATTACGCACCACGAGAGAAAAGGACATTCTAACTACTACTTTTGTTCCGTGATGCACATACGAATTTTCCTCCTACAATATTCCCTTTTAGTCCCTGGGACTGATACTCGTTGCTAGATTACCGGGAGGTAAAGTGAATTAGTGTTGTTTTGCCGGGAGAGAATCGGGCTCTTTTATCTCTCGTACCAGGGACTAAGAGCGAACTTTTCATCAAGGTAGCAAAACAACACTTTGTTTCAAAGCTTAAATGTTTATAAAAAGCAAAAAGGATTTAAAAATCACATTTCATTAGGACAACGTTTATATCAGAAATATCTATATCATTCGTGTGTGTTCGGAGAGGGGCATTCGTCCCCCCTCGCCAAACACACAGGAATGTTCGTTCGCGCAAAATGTATAATGTGAAAGCACCTTAACGAATTACAGCGATTCAGTGGACTGGAAAAATATTTCGAGTTGCGCCGGACACTTATTGGGTCGACGATATTCAATATTAATGTAGGACATGGCACCGCCAACTTGCGATCAATTCTATGACTAACTCTTTAATTTTTATATGTTAATCTTCGTAGATATTCTTCTAAAATTGAATGAATGATTAAATGAATAAGCCGACTGCTCCACAACTATTCATTAAATTCATTCATTAAATTGTTATTAAGGTATAGCGGGCCGTTTTGGACACTAGCTGGAACAAAGAGGACAGAAAAACAACAATTTCAAAATTAGTTTTTGTTGTAAGTGCCTACTATATACATATATGTATGTACATATGCATTCGGTAACAAGCTATTAACTTAACATTTCAAACAGACACTTCAATTTATTTGTATGAATTGATTCTTCTTCCTAGCATTATTATTGACGACGTTGTGGCGCAGTGGTAGCGAACTTTAAGCGCCACAGGTCACGGGTTCGATTCCCGCTCGGAGCAGATGTTTGTATTGACCATACAGGCATGTTTTCCGGTGTGGTTTGTCCTTGTCATTGTGAATGTTTCCGGACCCCCGACACACGATATCATAATGGGACCCGTTGAGTGTGTGTTATATGCGTTTATTTTTTTTTATTTTATTCCCCGTTTTTACGCAGAGCGATTTCCCTCTGACCTCCGTAAGAAAGCTTGTCCTACCTGAATTTATACCCAGACAATAAATCCATTAAATGTACATTATTGGTTTATATATAGTCACTACATAGTATAAAACAAAGTCGCTTTCTCTGTCCCTATGTATGCTTAAATGTTTAAAACTACGCAACGGATTTTGATGCGGTTTTTTAAGAAATACTGTTATTTTTGAGGTTTCTAATGTGATGTCGTAAATAATAATGACAATTTATATATATATATGGGCACAAATAAGCAATACCATGTCAACCCACAAAATTGAAAAAACTGAATTATTTATGCAGAAGTGTTGGTAAATGGCTGAAGAACATTTTTCTTTAATATTTGTAGGGTTTCTAGCTTTAAAACTTCTAAAAGAGCCATTTTTAATGTTACATTTTTTGTATTTTGTTAAACGTTTTGGCTTATATTATATACTAAATATGCAGTTTGTATGCTTATTTTTGTGAAAATAAGTAAACTATCTTACATAAATCTGAAATTGCCAAAAACTTTGACCAATACATAAAAAAATCATATAAAGCAAGCTGTTAAAAATTTTCAAACGCGTTTTTCTCGAAATGACATTCGTGTGTGTTGACATGGTATTTGCGTCCAATTATATCGTATATAATAATAATCGTAATGACATAGGATATATATTTTATACCCGTGCGAAGCCGGAGCGGGCCGCTAGTTATTTATATAGTAATTATATAGTCCTTGAAATAAATATCTGTCATATTGTTTTCTTAGAAACAAAACGAGTTTTTCATTGAAGTCCGAAATTGGTGTCCGGTATTGTTTTTACAACGTTTCGAGCAGATGTTTAACTGTTTGAGCTTGTAAGGTTGCTTGTCTCCGAGAATCGGGTAAAAAAACGAAGCCCCAATATCTACACGATCGTGTGAGATTCCTTTAAAGTTTAAGGGTGTTAACACACCTCATTAGACGACGTTTATTGGCCTCTTACGAGTTGTAATATAAAAAAATATTTTTAAAATTAAAAATCCATAAAGCGTGGGGTCTTTTTGCTCAACTTCTATCAGGTCGGTTCATATATGTGGTAGAGAGAGATAGAAGTTGAGCAATACTACAAAAGACAAGGATGCACTGATGCTGCGTCCCCGAGTCGAGGTCAATGTCTCGTCTCGACCATCTCGTCTACAATATTACGAATTGATCACGAAACGCACTTTTTATACAACAAAATGATTATTATTTTTTGAATTTGTTTATTATTTTAATAAATGGCATAAAAATACAAAAATAAACTGAAATGACATAAAAATGTATTAGATTTCGCTTACGAATTTGTCGGCGTGGCCTTCAGATTAGCATTTCTTTGTGAAAAAAGGAGAAAACGAACAAAGGCGTCGGGATGTGACGACCCCATCGCCCGCTGTTGGGATAACCTCTGTCACAACAGAGATTATTCCACCAGTGCAATCAGTCACACTGGTGGTAGGTCTTTTGATGCAAGAGGCCAGCTAGGTAGGTACCACCGCAGTGTCCAATATTCTGCCGCCAAATAGTAGTGCTTAGGCACTACTGTGTTCCGGTTTGAAGGGCATTGTACGCTAGTGAAATTACTGGGCGAACGAGATTTAAGAACTAATATCTCGAGGTTGGCAACGTGTGAGTGGCACCTACTAATGGTGCTGCAAGCGCTCATAGGCTACGGCAACCACTTACCATCAGGTGGGCCGTATGCTTGTTTGCCAACTTCTAACATAAAAAAAGAACAGCTTGAAAACTACCACTACTCCCTTCTTCTTACTAAGTCTTTCTCTGAGAATTAAACTATCCACATATCAATTTTCGTTTATCGTATCATGGTTGCAAACTTAATTATTTTCACATTTATAACAATAGTATAGTAGTTACGAGAAAAAAAGTTGACTATTCTCTTATAAAAAGAAATAACTGATCGATGGTCACGATTTGAGGCTCAAATCCGCAACCATCGTGCGAGACGATTCACTATTGACTAGAAGCTTTAACATCTAAATAAATCAATGTATTACTGATTGTTGTTATAGATTCTTAGATTTATTACAAAACTAGCAACGCTTCGCCCGCATTATTGTAGTTGGTTTGCCGGACGATCAACTAAAAGTTACCAATAACAGCCACACCGGAACACATGCCTGTATGGTCAATACAAACATTTGCTCCGAGCGCGAATCGAACCCGCGACCTGTTACACTTAAGGCAGGTTCGTTATCGCTGCGCTACAACATCGTCATTCGCCTAAAATTACCTGGATGAGGTATTTTTTTTGGTTAATATTAAAATATGTTTACATATGTATTATTAGATGCGTTGATAAAGAGCATCCGATAATAATTTTTCTCACAAAAAGGACCTTAAAAAAATTAAGTCACATCTGGACTCGAACCGGGAAAACATGGACAATTTCTAAAAATGAATCCTAGCTAGATCGATTTATCGCCCCGGAAACTCTACATACTAAATTTCTTAAAAATAATCGGAGCCGTTTCTGAGATTCAGATTATATTATGAAAGGACTGCTCGTTAAAAGGTATTAGAATCTGTAGCAATAATAATTGTCGTTAAGGTTCACTCAAAATACCTCACTCTAAATTCCAATTTAAATAGTCATACACCACTTATCACTATGTCTAATTTAAGTAAGCCAAGTTTGACTAAATTTGGCCAAGGTGAGTTCAAACTTATATCTTATATCGTTATTAATCTTAGGTCGTAACTATGTAAATCTAATCTGTTGTGGCGTTGTGGGTAGCGAGTCTGCCTTAAGCCTCGACGGTTGCGGGTTCAATTCCCGCTCGGAGCAGATGTTTGTATTAATCGTACAGGCATGTTTTCCGGTCTGGTCCTTGTCATTGTGAATGTTTCCGGACCCCCGACACAGGTAAAATTATCCTAATGGGGGCCGTTGAGTGTGTAGCGTTTAAAAAAAAAAGCAAGATTTTACGATTACTCGTGTCAATTTTTTTTCTTTTTATGATTCCGTAGCCAAATGGCAAAATGGAACCCTTATAGTCGCGTCATATCTGTATGTCCGTCCGTCCATAGTCGTCCATGTTGGCTCTATCTTTACTAAATTTAGTAGAAGATATTTTAGAGATATGTAAGCTGATTCAATAACTTTGTTCTTCATATTACTTTTAACAATTACTATGAAATTACCAACTTAATTTCGCGGTCGATTTTAATTCATTATTTTTAAGTTTTTAATATTCCCGATTGTCAAACTGCAGACCCTTTAGTTTCGACTGTGCGTGGTCCACAACGCACTTGAATGATAATTTCTTTTTTTAAATATACGCAGCGCACTCAACTACTTCTATTAGGATAGTGATATCCTGTGTCGGGGGTCCGGACACAAATACAAGGACAAGGACAAATAGACCCAGACCGGAAAATATGCTTGCATGGTCAATATATGCTCCGAGTGGGAATCGAACCCGCGACCTGAGGTGTTTAAGACAGGTTCGCTACCGCTGCGCCACAACGTCGTCATTTATAATACATATACATACAAATATTATAATATGGAAGTAACTGTTTATGTTTTAATTTGTTGACGATTACATGAATAATTTTAGTTCTACACCCATGAAATCGCGGTTATAATAATTTTATACTTTAATGCTATTGGTATACAATTCAGTTCAGAGGGGTTTACCATTAACTCTTATTGCGATTCAAATGACGACCTAAACTGAGCTACATCGCTATTTCCTCCCTCCCGATGACGTCCCAAGCCTAGGCTCGACCTCGCAGGAGGGCCTTGGGCCCTTGGGACGGATTCAACTTGTGCCCCGCGCGGGCAGTCTATCTTTTACCGGCTGAGGTCTCCAGACCCGGCCCCCACCGGTGACGCTGTCAAGGCCACTAGGGCCAACAGCAATAGACACTCCGGAAAAAAAAGCTATTTCGTGTCATGACATATATATTTATACGTCATGTTCGTATAAATTTGAATCGGTTTGCTGTCAGAATTGAATTGGATCGAAATAGAATTGTTACTAAAAGTTAAAGTGCCATGTTCAGGTAGTAGGTCACGTTTTAAAATAAATTGTCTGGAACTTCCTATTAACTTAATATATTGATTAATAATGACTCGCTATTAAAAGTTTTAACCGTACGAAATACGAAGTTGCAATGCGTCTCAGTTTAGGTCATCATCCAGCTGATCAAAAATTGTTATTCACGCGGCACGGTAAGTACTCTCATCAAGGTAATCGGACCCTTGAGATAGCAAGAAGTGCATTATATATAACATAATGTTCTGTGAACAATATTTAAAACAAATATTATATACAGAAAAGTTTAAAGAAACAATTTTTAATGATTTTAATTATTGAAAGGTTGTTCCTTTTTTTTTCACGGCCGGGCCTCTGTACTCGGACGACCCCTCTCGGTGACGCTGTCAAGGCCAGTAGAGCCAATAACATTTCACATTTCGAAAAAAGCTTTAAGCGGATGGGAGCGAGATCGAAAGTGTAATAAGACTTTTCCCAACACTTTTATTAATATAAATTACGACAAGACAGGTACAGAGAGTTCTTTCTTAAATGCTATCAATCGACAGTTTCATATTCGTCCAGTTTTTTGTTGACCTCTAATAGAAAGGCCGACATAAGTACTTACGGAAATATAGACATCTCTGTTTTTCTTTCTATATAGCTAGTTCCTAATTATTAATTATGGTCATAATAGTTACATTATAAAAAAAAAAACAGCAAAACTAACTTCGTTCCTACAGGGTGACCATAAGACATCTTCTTCTTCATCCTAGCATTATTCCCGGTATTTTTATGTACCCAGGGTCTGCTTATTACTCTTATCCGGATTTGACAGGTTACTAGTTTGACCATAAGACATCTGTCTTTTATTTTTATCTACTCCGATATTATGTTTGAAAAAAATGTCAACGTTATTTAACTGCCATTGTAATCGTTCTTGAGCGAATTCAGTAGCTTTTATTTTGGTTTGTATGGTTGAGAAAAAAAATCTGAAACTAGTACTAACTACTGTATACTATCTTAGGACTCATCAAGTAATCCACACGATATCAGCCAATCTCGTTTATCCTTCGACTTTCCATCGGTGAAATCGTTAATTAACATGCTTTCTATTCTTTTGTTAATACATTAAGCAACGTAACGATATCACTATAGTGTGGTGACGAGCTTGTTTTGCGGATACGATAGTACTTCTTAAATTAACCGTCCTCGTTTTAGATGACAGCCTAGTTTCCAGTGGACCAGTTATTCGGTTTCATTATATTTACTTTTAAAGACGCCTTATAGTTTTATTTTTATGTTGTAGGACCCTACTCTTTACTCATATTTTAAATTTTATATATCGTTTATTTGTTTGCCGCCTTTTTGAGCATTCTTTTTGTTGACAGTTCTTCGGAACACTAGTATATATTTAATAAAGCAAGCGGAAGCGATTATAAATATAATATAGTTTTATCGCTCCATTTCCGTTAACCTAGTTTCTAGAGGTTTATATTAAAATCTACCATCAGAAGTTGGACAACTTCAAATTCTGTCGACCGGTTCGGGCAAAAAAAAGAGCGTACAATCTGTGTCTGGGGACTAAACTTGTCTCGGACACATCGGCCAATTCGGTGATCTTTAAACTAATGACATATTTACAATTACTATACTCTTGTCTTTATACATATTTACGGATTTTCGATAGTGGGGTGGATAATTTGTGTAAAGCACACATAAAAAAAAATTCGTTAGCTTTTTCTCTTTCGTTCTCAGTTTTTGATAATTGAAGGATACTGTGTCTAAAACGAATCATCAAAATCGGTTCAGAAGCCGTAAACTTATAGTTGAACTTGTATAAATAAAATTTCGGAGATGGCTAATGAGGAAGATGACACAGGCTTTATACAAAAAATTTACATAAAAGATGCTAAGACTTTTCAAAATCTACCATTATTTTAGAAATTATCAATCGTAAATGAAATCGACATAACTGTATTTAACTAGCTTTAAAATAAGAAGGTTCGATACTTGACATATGTTTGTTATTAGACACCAATGGAATTAATTATGTTCTTTTAAAGGCTCAACGTGAGGTAACGAATAGATTTCGTTAAAGTAAAATGCTTTATCAAAATTGGCATGTTGTAATTAATAAAATAGCCTATTATTCTACGAACTATTGATTAGGATAGCTATATTCAATGTAATTTAGTTGGCTAGACGTTATGTAGGATACAGCCCTCGATCCGGTGACACGGTGAACAGCAATGTAAAAAAATATCGTTTACTTTTTTACTTTGTTTTGCTTCTACATTACTTGATCAAATAATAAATAAAATATGAAATGAAAAGTAAATTTGATGATATAATTTTAAATTAAATCAATAAATTATTTCTGATAAAAATGGTTCAAATATTTAAAAAATCAATTCAATTAATTCGGAATAAAATTATTTATTTTTATATTCAACTGTATTGGAGTATCTATGTATGTGTATAAAGTATATATTGTCATTTTAATATGCTTTTTAATTACATCGTACTTGAGTATCATTAATATTACAAAAAAACCATACACCACGAAATATCCTAAAGGAAATAAAAAATGCACTTCGCAAGTTTTGAACAACCACTTCATTAGCGCAGGTGATAAGTGCATATTATGGGATTATGAAACTTAATGATTATAATTTTATGACCAAATTAGACTATATCTTATTAACAATTTAACTATGTAGCTACTTAATAAAATAAAATAATTATTCAATACCTTAAATAGTATTGACGAGACATGTTTGTGGATATAACATTTATTTGATTCTAACTCATGTTTTAAAGGAATGTTTTAAAAACCTGTCTGCGGAAATAGTTGAAAATTATTATTAATTTTTATAAGGTCTTTATTATATTAATTGAGATGCTTTTTGTTGCTTATCATCATATCTATCATAAAAAATCGTTACAGCTTTAACTAATTCTGGAATATAATAATCTTAAAAACAGTTTTAAGTTGACGAATGTAAAGTAAATATTTAAAAAAATCATAAATCTCATTGCCAGCTAAAGGAAGGTTTATTTATTTTATAAATAGAAACACACAACTAAAATATGTAATATTAAAGAGGGTTGTAATAAGATAATAAGGTTTATTAAAGACGAAAACAATGGCAAAATAATTCACGACGGGACATCATTAGCTTGAAAAATAATAAAGAACTTAAAAAACCGGCTCCACATAAACGTTACTTAAACGTGCTTATAGACGAGTGAGCATTGAACATTGAACACTACCTTCATGAGATCGGGCACAGTCTTGTATCACAATATCACTGCATTATTATTTTAAAAACTTTTGATATGACGGATAACATAACGTTACACATCCCTCACGACTCGGCACTAACTTAGTCTAAGGCTTGTGTGAAACTAAAGAGGTTGTAGCGACTAGCGAGACAACTGGCCTCAGGTATAATTTTCATGTCGCTACAAGCCGACCGAGTTCGGGAGGTTCTATTCATTTACAATGTGCGAATGCGCAGATGACTATATATTTTAGTTGGTTTATTTTGTGAAGAACATTGTAACACATCGTCCAGTGCGGAAGAAAGAGATGAAAAGTGAATGACTACAAGCCTTTGAATAGAATAGCGTACATGTACAGATATGCAATTAGGCATATTATAAAAATCAACGCATTTTTAAAGAAAATATTGACGTTAAATGACGTTACATAATATTTTAACCAAGTCATTAAGATGATAGTACACACACAATTTATTTAGAATTGAAAATTCCTTTTAACAGTTGAGGTCAGTGAAAATTTTCTAATTGTTTAAATGTTATAATTTACTTCATTATATACAATAATTCAAGAGTATCCATATATTTCAGATAAATTTGCTTAAAATTAGTTTCTTAAAATATACTATATAAACTTAAGAAAGAAATAGACATCAATTTAAAAAAAATGTCCTTATTAAACTAGTAAAATTGTAACAGAAGTATTAGAAATTAATTACTATATAATTTCGCTGACTTACGGTAAACTGTGAATCGTCAGTCAATACAATATCACCGGCTTTCATTTCATTATACCCAGTTAATTATATTATGATTAATGCTTATTGATTCTTAGGCATTAATTTGCAAAATAAAAGTTATTTAAACTGGACGAATTGAATTGATTCGATTTTTACATTTATCCATTCCATTTACTTTGTCAATTCCGTTCGTCGATTTTAAGACTTAATATAATGTTCGATACATTTTTTTACAATTTCCCGGTGGCATATAACAAGTCCAATAGTTGTCGTGTCTGTTTTATTCATTGACTATGACGTCAGCGTTTTAAAATGTGAGCAACGCACCAAAAGGCGTCTCTTTCTCGCGCGTTCTTCCCATAGGGACCAACTCAAGGATAACAGCGCCTCCCTCGGTTCACTGCTCCCGTCCGCGGAAGCCTTAAGTCCCTCCGTGTGAATATTAGGCACTTGTACAACCTGTTACTGCACATTTATTACTGCAACTACAGTTTTTGTACCCCAACGTCCCACTTACCATTTGCTTTTGTCAATAAAACGATTACCAATCGAGAAAGGATAGTTAACAATAACTTTTAATAGGTTTCGAAATTCTCGGTAAGTTTTTGCTTGTAGACTTGACTACTTTTTGCATAAAGGGTTAATTACTTTTAATGTAGTAACGCGTTTGTCTCGGGGGTTTGTTTATTTAAAAATAACGTTTTATTTTTATTCAATATAATATACACGTACCTGATTTGCATCGTTGTAGTCGATAATTTCACTTCTGAAAATAAAAAAAGATAGTTATTAAAAGCCTAAATTACGGATTTTAATTAGTTTACAAAAAGAGTTTTTTTTCTTCTAAGCATTTATTTAACGCTCTCATTACTGATTATATCAATTATTAAAAATAAAACGTGGCTTATAATAATACCTGCAGCGGAGCTTTTTGATAACGGGCATCTGCGCAGTGCTGTCGTGGATCCTTACTTGGGTGGGATCAATCTCTTCGCATTCGTCATCGTCAAAAGGTACCTGACCGGTTCTTCGTGCTAATATGGAGTCCATGAATGGGCTGTAAATCTGACCCGAAGTGCCCAATATGTCGTCAATATCCGTATAACGTGATATGTATTTCTCAGCGTTTTTCTGATACGGTAAATTGCTCGAGTCCCGTCGGTAGTGGCGGTTGTTCTCGTAAGGGGAACTACGACCTATTCTATATTCATTCGGTGTTTCCAATCCTTCAGGACTCCTTCTGTCTCCGAGTGGCTCATCATCAGGTATGTGAAGCGGAAATGGTGGAATCTGGCTCGGAGGTAGATAAACTTCGACTTCTTCTGAATCTGATGAATCGCTTTCCTGCTGAGGGGGTGGTGTAGGTAATTTCTCAATACCTTCTGGAATGTTCTTGTCACTAGATAACCACCATGGACGCTCGCCTGATTCAATATGTCGTATTCGCCTAAGCGTGAAACCTTTTTGATCTGATCCTGATTTACTTAAGTTTAGACTACTCTGTGATTCTTGTCTGTTAATATTAAGGACATTTTCATTACTAGACACTCGCCAATCTTTTCTTTCTCCGGATTCCATACGTCTCATTTTGAACAAACTTAATTTTTCACTTTTATCACTCTCACTGGAAGATTTTCTCGGAGGAGTTAATCGTTCTATTCCTTCAGGTATATTTGCACAGCTATCCAGCCACCAAGGTTTTTCATCGTCTGCAAAACAGTTTAATTTTATTGGCCTTTTAATGTCTGATGTTTCCGAAGAGTTTTCAATATTATGATCAGTGGTCGATTCTTGTCTCCGTTCTCTATCATTCCCAGGCTTTTTATTGTCGGAGTCCGATTCTAGCCACCATGCACGTTCTCCGGACTCAATATGCCGTATTGCTTTCAATTTAACCAAGCCGTCATCGTTTGAAGCGATTATATTGTTAGTATTATTTTTGGCTTTGGACAAACCATTTTCAATAATTATACTTGTTGTATCTGTATTCATTGATTCTTGATTGGAATTTTCTAACAAGGATATATTTTCACTATTATCTTGATGTCTAAGCTTAAACAGATTAGTGACAGGTGCTAGTGCTCTTATTAAAAATGATTTAGCTTCTTCTGTTCCTTCGTTTTTATTTAATAGTTTTGTCAGATCACTGGGCATAGAATTATGGTTGTTTGTTTTGGAATTGTCATTAGTTTTCAACTTTAAAACTGTTTCATCTTCACTTATTGATGACTGCGTCGATAATGTTATGCTTGATTCTGGACTATTACTCTCTCTTGATTTAGAGCACTTTAACTTTGACGTGCCATTTGGTAAATTTGTACTTGAAGAGGTTCTACTTAGGTTTTTTGATGGAATTTTGGAATCTTTACTAGATTTCTTACTCTTTTCACCATTTTGTTCTGAATCAGAAGAACTTGCAGATTTACTTCTTTTCTTAACTACTTTCTTAGTAGATGGAGAATCAGAAGAGTCGGTACTTGATTTCCGTATTTTAATTTTTTTTATTTTACTGCTACTTTCTAATTTTGGGGGTTGCGGTGGCAGCTGATGATTATTAGTAATTGTTATTTCAGGAGTCAATAGTTCATTTGAAGGAACTGTAGATTGTGAACTATTAGACTTTTTTAATTTTAGATTCACATTAATTACAACTTCAGAGTTATCATCATCTTTATTTTGTTCACATGAATTGCTGGTTTCATCGTTGCAATCTAAGTGATTGCTAGGTAATGCTAACGTTATTTCTTTGTCTTTATTATCTATAAAATTAGGACTTTTATTTTCTGCTGGTTCTTTACTTCGACTTCGACTACTCCTATCATCGCGCAAATTTGAATATTGCGTAGAATATCGTCCCGCATATCCAGTATAACTATTAGCGTTTGGGGTATAGTATGTCCAATTTGTCATACTAGTTCTACTCGTATTAGCAAATCTGGTTGACCGAGTTGGATCATCAAGTCTGTCGGATTGCATTTCTTTATCTACCATTTCAGGTCTTTTTCTTGAACGAGTTATTATTTTTTCAATTGTTTTAGCCATATCTGCTCTTCTCATTCTTACGTAAGCCGAAGAACCAGGCGGTGTAGGTGAGGTGTGTCGAGTGATAACAGAAATTGTTTCGATTTGATCATTTTCATCAATAATAGTTTCAGTTCCATTTTGAATAGATCTTTTGTCATTCTCTTGTATGATAATTTTTTTATCTTCTGTGATGTCCTTTCGTATCGCAGGCTTTTCAATTTCAGTTTTATTTATTTCAAGGTGGTAAAGAGGTGAGACTGAAGGTCTTTTTACGGGAGTTGGGCTTCTCAAATAATTCGAGGATGTTAAACGATTCGCTATAGCATATCGGTTTACCGTAACTTCTGGTTTACTGTCTACTTTTGTAGTGGGCCTTGAGTAAGTTGGCGTACGCGGGTATAATTTGTAATTCGATAGACTACTATAACTAGTAGTTTTATCAGTCTTATTTGGAATGTCTTTGTCACGATCAACAGGATTTACGTTTTGAGTTTTGTCTTTAAAATTTTTCGCCGTTTTTCTTTCAGGGCTGGCATGTCGTGAGGTTCTACTGATACTATATTTTGAGGTGGTTGAGACGGGGCTGACATCTCTACTTCTGTTTACGCTCACTGATGGGACTGAAAGTTTTGTGTAGTCCTTTTTTTCGTATTTAGAAGTTGGCTTATCGGCAGTTGCGGTTTTACTATAACTTGCGTATCGGTTTGCTATAGTAGATATTGGTGTTTCTTCCCGAGTAGAGCGGTCGTTGAGGACGGGGATACTAGATGATGATTTATATGAAGGTGTTGTGGTGTATTTGGCAGTGACGGTGGTTGGTCGATCGGTTGACACGCTAGCTGTTTTAGCTGTATCTCGATGTCTACTGTATGTTGGTGAATCATACTGCAAAGGAAAGAAACATATTTTTATTTTCTATTTTATATTCCACAAACTTATGAATTTACTGTTGAAATTCATGTAAGTCATGTTATCCTCATGTAATATTTCAAATCCATAATCTTCATTCAACGCTATCAGACATAAAGTTGTTCCTTTCACCGTTTTATAAATAGGAATGCGCGCACTCAGATAACATACAAGGGTTTTATTGAGCCCTTCAGTCTTGCAGCAGACTGATTAATAGTAAGCTGAAGATCAGAATTTATTACTAGATTAATATACTGATCTTTATATCGTTTTTGAAATTGAAGTTATAATAAAATAATACGAAAAAAAAATCTTTAGAAAGTTAAGTTAGATTAAGTATGTCAACTTACATAATTTCTGAATGACATTTTCCAAAGTTTCTGTCACCTTATCTCCATAAGACTTTTCAATATGAATCCAATTTGAGTCCTGAAAATAAAAACAAAATTAAAATTAAAACAGTTCATCAACGGAACAATACAATTTTTTACATTGAAGAATAAATTGTTTATGTACGTTTTAATTGAAATTCTTTTTAAATGTTTCTTGTTTAAAGGAAAACGATTCCCATATCGGCCGCATGATGTTCATAGACCTGTTTTCAACGTTCTGCAGGTTCGGAGACCAGACCTCGTTTGTGCCACTGCAAGACGATGATTGCTATTTATATGAAAAACGACTGTGTTTTTATTACCATGCACTACCGTTTCTTTATAGTTTTAAAATAGACGCTGTTTCAATTAAATATTTCCGCTCTGACCTATATCGAACGAGCCAATGGATAAGTAATGTATAGCCAAGCCATTTTTTCATACAGGCGCCAGATAATATATCGGTCATTTTAGGTTCTTCTAGTCAACGTTAGTATAAATGGTATAACCTTAAATATGATTTGTTTGATAAGTCGTAATCTAATTTTGATAGTTTGATAAGTTTGATAAGTTTAATGATCAGTAACTATACTGAAATACTATTTTTATAATTCATTCATAACATGTATAGCGAAAAGATATGTTTATTAAAAACTCTATGCAACGATTCACGTGTGTTGTTCGTATGTTGGTAGCTTCTCAGCGAATAAAACATAAAACTGGACCGACCCGATTAGTATAGATTTAACTCTAATTACAAATACCTGATTTATGTGTACTTTGTTACTTGGTATGTATTTAATTTTATTTTAATCCAGCCCTATATTATGTAAAAATGTCTTTTTGTATATTAAGTATTCTTTGTATATCAATGGGGATCCATTTTAAGGAAAGGTGCATTTGATACATGTAAAGTACATTTGTTTCTCATTTATATGTAGAAGTAAATGGACTATAGTATAGTTAAAATTAAAAATGAATAATGTTCACGCGTGAACATTGGAACAATATTCATCTCATCGGCAGCTTAAAATAAGGTTATTTTTCTCAACAGAAAATATCTTGCATCTTATAAATACAGAAAATATATATGTTGGCGCACGAAAAAAAGACGTGCGTGCGTTGACGAAGTATAGAACCTATTTAAATATTTAATTTATTTAAATACGTTGGATTAGAAAGACAATATTTGAAAAAGATGACATTCTAACGGAGCGTCACAATGATGGTTAATTCAATAGGATACTAGTTCACCCTAAGCTGGACCTTATGCCTGTTTGCCAACTAAGTCGCCTAACAAAATTACAGTCTGAGTTTTCCTTGATCATACTAGAATATACTGCACGGACTTAGAAATGGCCACAACGGAAAATAGGCATGTTGGAAAGTTGTAAAGAGGAAAGGGCCCATAGGTGAGCCTAAAGGGTTGCACGACTGAGCAATGAGCCTTGTTGCCTTAAAAGCCTAAAACCGTACAGGAAATAAGAGAGTTCACTGTAAAGTGATTTATGAATTCAAAGCTCATCACAGGTAGCCTTATTGCAAGCAGTTAAATATTTTAGATTGTTTTTTTTTTTATTACTTGATTTGATAAAAAATTTAAGATATTATTTATTGATTTTTCGACCAATATAATTAATGTTTCTGGAAACAAGGTAATCCTTCCAAATGCATACAGAATGGAAATTTTAAGGCTCAATAGCTAAACGGTAGAAGAGCCGATCCACTCCGTTAACGCGAGAATCGCTGGTTCGATCCTTGGGCTATTATCGTATCCACTTATTTGGAGGGGCAATAGGAATAGTAGCTCGAAAAAAGCATTGATATTATTTTTTTTCTATAAAAAAGCACGAACGTTGCGTAGTTAGTGACGGTCTGATAGGCTGTGAAATTATTTCCGGTATTCTACCCAGGGTCTATAATCTGGGGCATATTATATTATATTTAATTAAAATAACAATATATTTAACGAAAATAAGAAAGAATCATATGAAATATTTCATTTATACCATGCTATAAACGTATCACCTCGACGATTAATGACGTTTTTGGTAACTCCTGAGTGATCGCAGTGAACGACCGCCTGTCACACCTAAGCTATACACGTACGTATCTATGAATCATGATCGTTTAGGTTCGTTGGCTTAGACAGATTCCGTCAAACTTCTCAGATTGTAAACTTTTAACCGATAGTTCTTATATCGGATAGTGGAAAAAAAAAACAAATTTTGATTTGAACCTGTTGGGCTTTAATTCCTGTATTAGCAATAAGCGAGAGGGTTATTACTTTTATTTCTGTATTATTCATGAGCTAAAAGCTCTACTTTTTACACTTTCCACAAGTATACTCACAGCAAACTCAACTTACGCCTTTATTCTGTAAAATATTATATACATATATAAATAATAATTATCAGTGCGCTGTGGACCATGCACAGTCGAAACTAAAGGGTTTCGCAGCTTGATGATGAAGGATCTTAAGGACTTTAAGGATAATAATGAATTAAAATCGATAGCAAAATAAGTTGGTAAATTCATAATAATTATGCAAAGTAATATGAAAAACAAAGTTATCGGAACAGCTTCTTTCTAAAGATCTACCTTCTTCAAACCAAATGTTGATGAAAGTTCATTTGGTTCTACAAGCTCATATTTTTTCATAATTTAAAATTCTATAGTTCAAAAGTTAGAGCAAACACAAAAACACAATTTTTATCACTTTAGGAGCTCCAATAGCCTCCGGGGAAAATGACTGAAATACGGACGACAGACGGACATGACGAAATTATAAGGGATCCGTTTTTGTCATTTGGCTACGGAAAACGGCCTAAAAACCGTGACCTATGCACAGAATAATAAAGTCACATCAAATCTAATGCTATCAGCGATTCAAAAGCTACATAATAACATAGACTACGGGTTTATTTCTGTCGAAAGTACATTACGAAAATAAATGGCCTACTCACGGCAAGTGTCATAGACTCGTTGTACCGTGCTCCGGGTTGTTGGCTCTGATGAAATTGGGTCGGTTCGCTTCCCGCGTCGCATCACCCGTGCCAGGTCTACTTGGAATTAATGTAACCTAATCTTTCATTATATTGAGTGATCGGTATGAAGCCGTTAAATAATTTGTAACGTAGGTCAATGACATATAGATCTACAAATTACTTTTTCTAATAAGGCGGTAGTACATTACATTTGGTCTGATGACCTACAATGATTTAAATAAAACAAAATTAAAATTGACATTTGAACCTGAAGCTAATAATTATGTTTTTTGTCCTAAAATAAAATTTCTCCTTTTCAACCATAACCACCCAAGACGGTAAGGCCGTAGAGCGCACCTGCTGGTAAACGGTTACTATGATTTTTACACGCTTGAAATACAAAAGTATTGCATGCATATAGTATGCATTTTGCCTACATTTTTAATGCCTTATTGAATAGCCCAACACTGCAGTCTTCTTCGTCCTAGCATTATTCCCGGTATTTAATGTACCCAGGGTTTGCTTATTACGAGCAATTGCCATCTGACCTCCACAACCCTAAGGGTCAACCAGTAACTCATTGGATAAGAGCAATTTACTTAACAAGAGTTAACGATTATTATCAGATGTTATTCGATAACAACCGGGATCGTCAGCTTAACGTGCTCTCCGAGGTACGGTGGGGAGACCCGCACGGACAGACCCAGACCGAAACAGAAATTTTAACAAACATCTGCCCGAGCGGGATTCGAACCAACAACCGTCGAGACTAAAGGCAGACTCGCTACCCACAACGCCACAACGGTGTCAAATATCAGTATCCTGGAAAAACCTAAACTATGAAGCCACTCAATCACCTACTATTATTACTTACCAAAAGAAATTCATAAACAGCAAAATTTATAAGTATTTTGATTCAATTTTCCGTTTTGTAATAACGATCAACCTAAATAATTTTACACGCGTCTTCCCGCCGCGAGCCCACGCGTCTTCTGGTGACTGGATTACACAAGAAGACCTGTGTTTTGTCACCGGCTGACACTATACATTTTAGGGTTTCATTAAAATAAAGCGTTCCTGGGAAACCCAACTTATAATATACCTGGCCACTACCTGACCAGACAGACGTGGTCCTATCGTTACTATATTCAATTATAAAAGTTAAATTTAATATATTTAAATTATAAAATTGTTTTCTGTAACATTTTTCTTTTTTTTATTATAAAATTACGACTTTGTGACGCAACGGTAGTCAGGTTCACTACGGAGCAGATGTTATTATTGAACATACAGGCATCGTTTTCGGGGTGGGTGTGTTTGTCCTTGTCATTGTGTATGTTTACGGAATCCCCCGACAAAGGATATACCTTTCCTAACGTTGCGTGTGTAGAGTTTATATATTAAAAAAAAAAATGTATTAAAAGAAAAGTAGCTGTCTGCTATTTCACATTCATGATACGGGCGATCTGTCAAACGTGTGAAGTTATTAGTTGTTAAGTTTTCTGAATTTTTCCAATTTTCTGTGTAACTTTCTTTCCGTAAAGGGCGTTACGGCGGTACAGGGCGGAATCTGGTTTCATTTCATATCTATAGAATGATTTGTCAATTAATAAATAACCAATTTAAATTTGATATTTCTTAAATAAAACGATTTCGTAACATTATATTTAGTGTAGGAACTACGTTTTTATATGCGTATGCTGTATTTATATTTTTCGTAATTTACTATCTGATCTGTTGTAAGAAATTAGTCTTTATTCAAAATGGTAAATCGCGTATTTCAATATTGTGGGTTTACAATTAGCGCTTTGTAAAATTTGTGCTTTGACGGCTTCGAGAGTTTGCACAGCCGGTATTGTTATCAGTCAAATAGCAAAAAATATTTTTATAAAGGAAAGCTTTATATATAGAACGGAGACAAGCGGGCGGGCAACGTAGGTTGCGTTCTTTTGTTTGTGAAAATTCATTAAAGAATATCTCTGCACCAGACTTGATGAAACGATTTGGCCCTACTGGCCTTGACAGCGTCACCGAACGGTGTTCTATCCTTAATTCTCTGTCACTAAACGTAATTATATGTTTGGGATACATCAGACGATTATCAGTTGAGAGACCATCATGGCTGATCAAGACACGTAGTTCCAGCTTCTAAAGTTTTATTTCATGTACTTAATGAAGCTCGTAACGTAACAGACATGAAAAGTATTAGAGACAGAACTGCGAAAATGAAAATTTGGTCGGTCTATTAATTTTGGGCACGTGCAAATGAACAGTCTTCCACGAAGACGTATTTGTAGAAAAGTTTACGGTTTGGTTTGTCCTAATGACATAACGACTTAATATTTAAAGTTTGGATTTGCGTACTGTATGATACCGTTGTGGCATTGTGGGTAGCAAATCAGCATTTAGCCTCGACGGTTGCGGGTTCGATACCCGCTCGGACAGATGTTTGTATTGATCTTACAAATATATGTTTTGGTCTGGGCGTTTGTTCTTGTAGGTCTGCCCACCGTGTCTCGGAGAGCACGTTAAGCTGTCAGTCACGATTGTTATCACATAACATCTGATAACGATCGTTAACTCTTGATAAGTAAATTGCTCTTATCCAATGAGTTACTGGTTCAATCGCTCTGTGTAAAAAGTACTAGTACTAGTAACCTATCAAGTCCAGATAAGAGTTACAAGCAGACCCTGGGTAAATACTCGTATAATACCGGGAATAATGCTAGTAAGAAGAAGTATTTGCGTACTGTATGCGGTAGTAAATTAATTAATTTGGTTTTTATTACTTTATTTCTCTGTGGCGGTAGGTATTATTATAATTACTTATACAAGACAATATACATTACATTTAGGAAAAAGAAATGGACAGAAATAATAAATAAATAGTTCGATGTACTCGTTACCGGAAGTGATTTTTATATATAGGAGAGAATACGTCAGTTTTTTGCTCTAAATAATATTACTATTTTAGAAAATGTTTGTTGTTCAAAAATAGAAACGTCAAATTGGTCATAACTTTTAGTTAGTTTGGCAAACATTATAAATAATTGGCAGCACCGTGGCATGTTTTGATCTAAGCTTAATATTTTCAAAACTCAACACGGCTGGTCCATACACATTTTTTTTTTTTTTTTTTTATGTTAGAAGTTGGCAAACAAGCATACGGCCCACCTGATGGTAAGTGGCTGCCGCAGCCTATGAGCGCTTGCAGCACCATTAGTAGGTGCCACTCGCGCGTTGCCAACCTCGAGATATTAGTTCTTAAATCTCGTTCGCCCAGTAATTTCACTAGCGTACAATGCCCTTCAAACCGGAACACAGTAGTGCCTAAGCACTACTATTTGGCGGCAGAATATTGGACACTGCGGTGGTACCTACCTAGCCGGCTTCTTGCAACAAAAGACCTACCACCAGTGTGACTGATTGCACTGGTGGAATAATCTCTGCTGTGACAGAGGTTATCCCAACAGCGGGCGATGGGGTCGTCACATCCCGACATATTTTTTTATTATTCTGGCCCGCCTTTTGATAAAATATTTTAGTTTTTCTTAGACGGTGTAGGCAGCCTGAGATCCCCACAACGACAAAAGGTTTTTCGAGCTTAAATGAAATTGCTTATTATTATCGCCTTGTTTTTTTTATATTACATCATCATATTTCAGTACGTTTTGTAACGCATGCCCGATCTAGTAACACCCACGTAATAAAATAAAAACAACATGTTTTTGAATCAAATTGCATAATGATAGAACAAATACTTCAGGAACCTAGAAAAAAGAAAGGTTAACATTGCACGGATATTCCATCCGGGAATACATGCCCTATTAATTCCTTGATTAAAGGCATTTTTTAATTACATTGTTACCTATAAGATTAATATTGCTCAGTTCAAGAGCTGTGCCCATCGAGAAGCAATTCTGTATCTACGAATTTACAACCCACTTCACTCTGCTAACTTTCATATCGGTTATTCCAAGAATAACATCACGATATGATTTTAATAATATAATACTTTACTGATAAATCGGATAAAATATCAGACGTAGACAGAAATATTTAAACTATTATTAAGATGTGAGATCTATATTAGTTGGTATGGAAGAAAGTGTGATTCGACAAGTGGTATAGTGAGCACAAGTCTGTCTGACAAGCTGAAATTTTTTTTTATTCAAAATAGGTGAGCTATTGACCTCCATAGCTCAGGTCTACGGTGCGAGCTTAGTTACAAGAAGCCTGTGTACTTGCACCTTAAAGAGGTTCAGGTTGTATGGGTTCGGAAATACAGACGCCGAAAGATCACCAACTAGCCGTGCGCATTATAAAGGAAGATTGAAAGTGCATAGTGCGAATGATTGGTATATCGATCAGATATCGGTGGCATCTCGCAGTGCGCCTGGTATCCTTGTAGTAAAATGGAGATGGCGGTGTGAGATTCGGTGTGCTCATCAGCAAACTCCACAAAGGTCTATAAAACACTTCCAGACAAGCGATACTGTGAGAGTGCTCAAAGAGTGTTGGTACCAGTAAGTGAGAAGATTACTTGTCTAAAAGAAAGTATATTTTTGGCCTTTACCTAGAAGATAATCTTATACACATTTTCATAGGAGTTTAATAAACTAATAGATCTATGGGCTGATTCGATTAACCACTTTCGGAATACCGATATAAGATTGCATTCCAGTCGTCCATTTAAAGGCGTCGGGATGTGACGACCCCATCGCCCGCTGTTGGGATAACCTCTGTCACAACAGAGATTATTCCACCAGTCCAATCAGTCACACTGGTGGTAGGTCTTCTGTTGCAAGAGGCCGGCTAGGTAGGTACCACCGCAGTGTCCAATATTCTGCCGCCAAATAGACACTACTGTGTTCCGGTTTGAAGGGCATTGTACGCTAGTGAAATTACTGGGTGAACGAGATTTAAGAACTAATATCTCGAGGTTGGCAACGCGTGAGTGGCACCTACTAATGGTGCTGCAAGCGCTCATAGGCTGCGGCAGCCACTTACCATCAGGTGGGCCGTATGCTTGTTTGCCAACTTCTAACATAAAAAATTAAAAAAAGTCAAATTTAAAATTAGTAAAAGTATTAAAAACGATTACTAAAATATTATTCAAATTAATATAATTCTAAAAAAAAATTATTTTTGTTGATGAATTTTCGTGACCAGGAGATTTCTTCATATTCTTTTCTTTTCTATTCTTCTCTTCTTTTAGTTAAATATAATAATAAAAAAGCTCTAAAAATATACTTTTTATATTTTAAACAAACTTTTTGACCTATTAGTAATCGTCGTCATGAGTCGAGCTTTGACCCACTGATTGTAAGCTTCAAAGAAAAATATCAATAAACTCCCACTCACCCAATTTCTTTGGAAACAAATTTTCTCACAACATTCCCACAGCGTGTATATAAACAATACAGTCCATATAATTAAACATTCGAGACCTTGGCCAACCGCGTTTTAACTATCGGGTTTCGTGAACACTCATTTGTTTATTATTTTGTACCAAGCAGGGTGTCGTTCCCGGTAACCAAGTAGGAAGTGTTTACGAAAATGTCTAATAATAAAAAAAAACTCGTAGAAAATACTGTTTTCGTTCGACAAATATCATATTTAAAACAACACGACCCCGTTGGCACAATTCAGTCCATGCACCTGCCAAGAAAATCACTTCTGGGTTCGACTCCTTGTGTTTAGTTTTTCTAAAAGGTCATTGAAGTTCATTCGGTCGACGGTCGAATCAGGTCAACTAAACATATTTTTATATATTGTTATTATCATTATTATAATATTTTCATGTCTTTTCATTATTAATTGATTATAAATTTTATTATATATTTTATTATACATACGATTATGTAATAATACATTATTTACATTTTTTAACTTTTAAATATAAGTCTAAAAACAGAGGAGAGCTAATGATAAATGTGTGTTTTAAAAGGCTTGTTTTAAAATTATTTTTATATCATTTTCTTAACTTCATTGTAAGCTATTTTTTGTATTGTTACTAAGGTTTGTAGTGACTGTCTTGTGTTTCTAGATACATGTAGACGTGAGAAGTACTACGGAGTGCGGACTTACACGTAATACACAATAATTTAATATTACTGTGTTGGCACGAAAACCGTACAAAATACGCTGAATTTATTAGTTATTTGTAATAAAATGGCATGCTATAAAAATTTGTTGCAATTACAAAGGAAATATTATTAAAACAGTTATTATATTATTAGCGGACCCGGCAGACGTTGTCTTGCCCCGATAATTAAAAAAACTGGGCCCCGATAGCAGCGCCCTCTACTGGGTACAATTGTGAATCTAAACCATTCTCGAATCCACTGGAACCCACACAAACAATTTCAACTAAATTGGTCCAGCCGTTTAGGAGGACTTCAGTGACATACACACGTACAGTAGAATTATATATATAAAAATAATATTAGGCTAGCTAGCCGAATATAAAGTCCGTTTTTAAGTTGAGTTACATATACTTCACAGTGGACGTGGATATCTTTTGTTGGGTAGTTTTGGTAGGGCTTAATGTTGGTGAAATACTCTTGAAAGACGAAAAGCAACGTTTCGAGGTCGGTTGCGACGTCAAAGCTAGGTGCGTTGTCTCTGGCGTTGCAGATGTTCATGGGTCCCCCTTTTCGAACGTATTTCACAAAGTATAATATTCTATTTGTGAACATTTCACCTATGAATGTTGTATTAAGCGAGGCAGCTAGAAAAAGACGAAATCTGCGATAGCACAATGCGGGCATAAATATGTAAGATGTCAAGATTCATTCTGCTCTGGAAACGTTTGAAACGCATCGTCGGATCACTGGACTGCGTATGCGCTACGAAAGCTAATATTAATATATAATTTTTGTGTGCGTAAACACGGTCGTACGACATCTAGCCTGTCTTTGCATGTGTTATATATTGTGGTGACTAAATATAGCGCAAGCAAGAAACGATGGGATATCCTGACGATATATATTTATGTACCTATAAACATTCGTCTATATCGGTTGGGGTGTATTAATTGCTTATGTTTTATGCTGTATTTATATTTTAGATTATTTTTTTAGTAAGCTTACTTTGTTCTAAAGATAATCTACTCTAATCAAGACTCTTCTTCTTATACCTTCCACGGTAAGTGGAGTCGGCACAACATGTCTTCTTCTTACATTCTGATCTAATACATCTGCACTCACTTTTCCTCGTATTGCCACTCACTTTATTCCCAAACTCCGTTTGCCCACATGGAATTCTTCTCTCCGCATTAAATGCCCACATAAGAATATTCTTGAAGACACCGTTGTGGCGTTGTGGGTAGCGAGTCTGCTTTTAGCCTCGACGGTTGCGAGTTCGATTTCCGCTTGGACAGATGTTTGTTTCATTGATGCTCGGAGAGCATGTATTCGTCGTCTGTCGATTTCGGTGTTTTCACATAACATCTGATAATAATCAATAACTCTTAATAAGTAAATTGCTCATATCCAATGAGTTACTGGTTCGCTCTTAGGGTTGCGGAGGATAGATAACAATTGAACCATTGAACAATTGAATTGAATTGAACGTTGTGGCGCAGCGGTAGCGTACCTGCCTTAAACGCCACAGGTCGCGGGTTCGATTCCCGCTCGGAGCATAATATGTTTGTATAGACCATGCAAGCATATTTTCCGGTCTGGGTGTATTTGTCCATGTCATTGTGAATGTTTCCGGACCCCGACACAGGATATCCCTATCCTAATGGGGGCCGTTGAGTGTGTAGCGTTTATTAACTTGTCAATTCCGGATCAGAGAAATAATCAGACCCTGGGTAAATACTCGTGTAATACCAGGACTAATGCTAGGAGGAAGACGATCAGAAGAGTCTTCCATTCTCACTGGCGCTACTTCAAAGTATGCACATTTTAGTTACTTCACATATCCATCTCAACACACTCTCAATTCGCATCTATCCCAAGATTTTTGACGACGTTGTGGCGCAGCGGTAGTGAACCTGCCTTAAACACCACAGGTCACAGATTAGATTCCTGCTCGGCAGATGTTTATATTGATCATACAGGCATGTTTTTGTCATTATGTAAGTTTCCGGATCCCGACATAGAATATTACTATTCTAATGGCGGTCGTTGAAGGATAGCGTTTATTTATATATATATCATTTAATCATTCATGTCATGTCCAATAAAGTTCAAAAATTTTGTATGGGCATTGACGCTGAATAATAGGGTCATTCAAAAAAGTTCGAATATAATATATTCAGTTGAAAAAATTGTATCATGCGGACAAACAAAAAAAAGATAAGGATTTACTGGGCAGAACAAGTAAGTTAATATTACATTTTCGATTTTCATCAAACTCTGAGTCGATCTGGGGGCATATCATTAACTCCTATTGCGATTCAAATGACCAAATTAATCCAATTCAATTCTGACACTAAATCGATTCAGATTTTATGTGAGCATGACGTATAAATATTTTTATTTTATATTTATTCGGGAAACATGCAGTATTTAGGTACTTTTACAATAAAACATGAAAAATGGTACATACACCAATTTAGTTTCCACTGACATCTGTCACGTGATAAGCAGTAACAATGAGAGAAAAAATTAAAAAAACGAAGTTATTACAATACTTAAAAATGATTGTTACTAAAGAAATGATTTAAAAAACGGAAATTATATATCAAAAACAATTAAATTTAAAACTGTTCTCTGATTAACTTTTTACATTGTGTAATCGAGCAAGTGTTAAAATCAATGTTGGAAAATTTACTATTGTAGTTTTGTAGTTTTCACACGCTCGGAATATAAAGGTGTTACGTATATATTTAGATTTTACACATGGAAGATGAAAAAGTGATTTATTTCTAGTATTGACTCTGGGACATCTAAAATTAATGTAAACAAATATGTATATGTGTCATGGTAGGAAACAGCGATGTAGCTCAGTTAAGGTCGTCATTTGAATCGCCATAAGAGTTAATGGTAAGCACCCTATCGGAGCTATTTCGTATAGAAAATAAATAGACGGAGGGTTATTTTTACTTGTATCCTTCAGTGTCAGTATTTTGAGATATATTTTATTTATATAATGTATTGGATGCACTTCTATATGTATTTAAGCAGCTGTGTCGCGATATAGAAAATAATATATGAGCAATAATAGTTAATTTAAATTTGCTGTCAAATAAATAACACCTTGTTAGTTTTGTTTGTAATTTGTGTGAAATATATTCTACAATAGTTACTTACTGTAAATATAGTGTGCTATTTGTTTTCCAGCATGTTAGTTTCTCGTAAATACACATTTAACGCGATCTCTATTGCTATAAACATAGAGTCTAATTTATGATAACAAAATTAGGATTTCCAACATTCTGATCTCGGAAATGAATAATTCAACAAATTAAATCACCTTTGTTTAGCTGTAATGGTAAATTATTCAGGTACCACTGTTTGAACATTTTAATGTTTCGTCAAAATAACTATCGCTACTTTGAGTGACCTGCGGGCTTACCATTAACTCTTATTGCGATTCGAATGTCGTCCAATATATATGACATATTTATACGTCATGCTCATATAAAATTTGAATGTCAGAATTGAATTGGATTGGTTTTGAATCGCTATAAGAGTTAATGGTAAACCCCCCGTATGTTATACAATGGGCTAGTGTCTTAATATTTATATACATTTATTTAACATAAAAATACATACATACAATCTATAATTACCAAAATCTTTACGATGACTGACTCATAAACGAGTCATGTTCGCTTTTTATATAAATAGGCTAGCGCTGGACTGTTGTTAACACCTGATGTTAAATGTTGAAACAGCCTAAGCTGGAGCGGGTTTTCCTAGAAGATGCCTATCACTCTTCATTTAAAGGTACCTACACTGTAGGTGGTGGGGAAGGCAGAGGGCAGGAGGGTATTCCAGACTTAGTCTAAGTCTAGTGGACCTACAGATCTAAAATTGAGGTAAATATTTTTCGAATGCCTTGGGGTTACAATGAAATATCATTCTTTAAATTGTAAATGAGAGTGTTAAACTCTAATATATAACAAAATTATCGGAAGTAAAATAACGTTTGGGGTCACTCTCTGTCTGACCGCAGACCTCAAATTTAACAAGGGTCAAACTGCGGAGCTTTAAATTATAAATTATAGACATTCTGTCGTCACTGTTTTATATCTAGTCAGCGAGTGACAAACACGTCAACAAAATGTATTCTTTATTTCCAATGTCACGGAAGACTCTGACTAATTGAAGGAAAAAACACTGCAAAACGTATTACTAAGGCAAAAAAAAAACGACTGCATCCACATCTACGCTTCGGTTTTATGGACATTTTAAACCGACTTCAAAAAATGACTTGAACGTTCTATGTTCGATTGTATGTTAGTATGATTTTTACGCTGACCGATTTCTTCTTCAATGGTGAACCGATTTATAAAAATTATTTTTTTTTATTTCAAATGGTATACTTTCAAATTTGTACCATTGTAATTTGGTCAGGATCTGATAATAAGATCTTGGAGAATTCGAGGGAACTCTTCAAATTGTTTTTTTTTATTAGTCAATATACTTGTTTACAATTGCTTTTATATTATAGTCATAAAAATCCAGACAATTGGTTTGACTGTAAGATCATAGTTACTATTTAAGTTAAATAAATATACTAATAACAAAATTTAACATTTAAACAAAATATACACACCTATTACGTTTTGATTATATATATTTTAAGCTCTTGATAATGATCAGGTTGCCACCGACACTACACAATACTAGCAAATATTTTACGGGTTGCGATTCAATTAGGGTATTTAATTAATTTGGTTAATTTGGTTGTCTAAGTATTATTCCTGACTAGAAGGTATAAATTAAAAATTATTTTTGGAAAAAATACCGATTTAAACAAGAAAAACAACAAAAAAATCCAGATATTTTTTCCAAAGTCAGCCGATATTAGGGTTCCGTAGCCAAATGGCGACATGTCGGTCTGTCCATCCGTCCGTACGTCCGTCTTACTCGGATACTATTGACCTATACGACATTTAGTAATTAGCTGTATTCTATAAAATGAAAATTGTGGTCGTAGGACATCAAAAGAACTTTTAACTACATTTATTTTGAAGGGATAGGTCTCCAATTGTTAGAGTTTTTCATATTACTTTTGAAAACTGCTATGAAATTACCAACTTACTATTGCGGTCGATTTGAATTCGTTATTATTTTTAAAGTTATTAAGATTCTTCATTATAAAACTGCGGAAATCTTTAGTTTCCATTGTGCGTGGTCTACAACGCATTTGACTCGTAAATATTTTATTTAGCTTTACTTTTATAATTTTTAATTCAGTAACTTTGCCCAGTAACAGTAACCTTAACGTGGCGGTGGTTTTAGTAGTTGTTTATATTTTTAGTAAAAAAATTATAAGAGCTGTTGTTGTCACAAATTTATTATAAATAAAATTATCAGTCGAGTGCGTTGTGGACTCGACTGCTTTATAATGAGGAATATAATACAGGACTTAAAAATAATAACGAAATATAAAATCGACCGCAAAATAAGTTGGTAATTTCATAGTAATTATTAAAAGTAACATGAAAAGCAAAGTCATGGGAACAACTAACGTATCTCTAAAATTTGTAGATCTATCTTCTTCAAACCAAATGTGGTTGAAAGTTCATTTCATGTTCTACAAACTCAAATTTCTGTAGAATTTCAAATCTCATAGTTCAAAAGTTAGAGGAGGGGACAGTTTTTATGACTTTAGGAGCTTATATCTCAACAACTACTGAGTTAGTAAAAAAAGCTAAATCAAACCTCGTTATCATTTTGAAAGATCTATCCAAAGATATCTCACAAGTTGCCATACGTTGAAATTATTTCTTTCAAGTCTCAGTTACATGTATGGACTGTTATCCCTAATTAGGGTTCCGTAGCCATATGGCAAAAACGGAACCCTTATAGTTTCGTCATGTCCTTCGGTCCGTCGGTCCGTCTCTCCGTCCGTCCGTCTATCCGTCCGTATGTCACAGTCATTTTACTCGGAGACTGTTGGCTCTATCTTACGTTGCGTTAGTCTTGAACTTCTGAATCTTTCGACATATTTTCGTATTATATTATATACTTATGTGGGTTTGTTTGATTTATTTATCACGTTACAATATAGACGAAAGAGGTGGTTAAGGTAAAGTAGAGCTAGTTTCTATACACATTTGTCATGGTACGTTTTTATTCAACGGATCATGAATGGACGTATTTAGTGACTGCGCCTACGGCGACTGAGGCACTGATTGATATAATTATTAAGGTAGACACGAAAATTAATCACGCAAATCTTTTGACGACTTATATATTTTGACGACGTTGTGGCTCAGCGGTTGCGAACCTGCTTTAAACGCTACAGGTCGCGGGTTTGATTCCCGCTCGGGGCATAATATGCTCGCATTGACCATGCAAGCATATTTTCCGGTCTGGGTGTATTTGTCCTTGTCCTACGTGTCTCCGGAGCCCCGACACAGGATATCACTATCCAAATGGCGGCCGTTGAATGTGCAGCGTTTGAATTGTAAACACAATTATTATTGCACATAGTCCATGAGAATATAGTAAAAAATATATAAAAAACCGATGTCAAATAATTACATTTTACTGTGAACTTGACATAGATGCCGGCACAGCTGCCTGCCAACCCACTTTATTTATGAATTTTAAATACAAAAGAACGAAACACACGAGATAAAATCGGCCGGTTTATTTCTATACTTTTAATGTAACTCGCGTTGATTCGTGATTTTATGTACATGTGATGTTTTTTTGCATATTCGAAATTTATAGTATTTTTGTATCATCTAGCGATGTCGTTGTGTTATTAGAAAATAGATATAATTGTTTTGTGGCGGAGTATATAAAAAACAGAATCCTGTCTTTACAAAATTTTTTTCGTACACACAGGGTACGAACTGGTACAGACATTCCATGTGTCCCTTATTGCTGACTTTTATCATTTCCTTCTCCTAAAGCCTAAGTCGCCTATCCAATCCAGCCAGTCTCCATCCATCATCTATCAGCGACGGTCGTTTTAAAATTCAATCTCTGCGTTTTAATCACCGAATCCCTTTTATGAAAAGACTTAATCGAAGAGACCCCGTAACAGAACGGAAACGATAATAAGGAACAGAAAACAATAAGCCTTGAATTGAATATGTATGTCTGTTGCCGCTACAACAATATATAAAAAAATAAAATAAGCAACCTGCAAAAAATTTGATAAAGCGCGTTTCAAAAAACTTGATATTTTATTATACTGTGGTACAGAATCGTTTAGGTGCGAATCCGTAACGCACTTCGCCGTTATTTTAACTAATACATATACTGTTTATTTGTATAATATTTTTCACTAAGGTGAAGGTTAAGGTATCAGGTATCAGGTAGGTAAGGTATCAGGGTAAAAAAAAATTACATTAATCTATTAAAACACGGGACAGTAAAATAATTGAGAATTAATCTTAAAATATGTTATTACAGACATAATGAACAATGTATAATATTTGATCACTTTTACTTATTTTTAACTAATCACGTGTTTAGACTTTAGAACATAGGAGCTTGTTGGTAAACTTATTAAACAAATTATTGTATCCTTGTTTTTAGTGTGTTTATATTTTGTTAAAGAATTTAATTAAAAGATTGAAAAAACTATAAATATATATATATATATATATATATAATTTTACATAAGTACTAATTTCTGGGTAAATTATTATAACGCTTGCAAGTAACGAATTTAGAATGGAGAATGGTATAAATAGGGGCCATATAAGAAATCATAACAAAATTTTAAATCATATTAACCCATTCCCTGTCTAATTTCAAGATATTACTTCGTTTGGTATTATGTATGTGACTCAATTGCGGCTTATTATTTTGTTTGACGTATACAAATTGATTTTAGTTACATTTGGACGCAAATAAGCAGTACCATGTTAACCCACAAAATTGAAAAAACAGAGTTATATATGCAGATGTCTCCGCACAGGGTCTCCTAGTGAGATATCCAGGGTAACTCAATCACATCAAGCTATCCCCTTTAATTTCAAAATCATAAGTGTAAGATTTTATTGTGAAACAAATTTTGTAATAGTAAATAAATAAAGTTATTATTATTATTATTATTATTAGAAGTGTTGGTAAATGGCTAAAGAACATTTTTCTTTAATATTTGTAGAGTTTTAAGCTTAAAATTTCTAAAAAAGCCATTTTTAATCATGCAATTTATGTATTATGTTAAACGTTTTGGGTTATATTATATACAAAATATGCAGTTTGTATACTTATTTTTTGTGAAATAAGTAAAATAACTTACATAAATCTGAAATTGCCAAAAACTTGACCAATACATTAAAAAAATCATATAAAGCAAGTTGTTTAAACGACATTCGTGTGGGTTGACATGGTATTGCTTATTTGCGTCCATTTAGTTTTACATTTTTTTCAATATTTAGAAAAATTAAAAGTCTCTGTAAATGGTTAAGGTATTATTAGAATAAAAAGTTGTTACTTTAATATGTAATGTTGTTGTTGTTTAATAGGAATCCTATAAAGAGGCTATTGCTCATTAGAAGGACCGATTTGCTTAGTAGTCAAGCCTCCTCCCGTCTCTAATAGGATGGTTCTTACGGGAAAGCACTCAGGAACATTACCAGTAAGTACAGTTACGTTTTGTGCGATAAATGAAAGCGCCGGAGACCCCTCTTTCTCTTAACTTGTTCAATTCTCATCCCTGCCCTCTTATTCCTTGGGTTATGCGCATATGATAGTTCGAATATCGCAAGCGTTCATAGGCTGAAGTGACTGCTTACCATCAGGCGGACATCATGTTTATTTGCAAGCCGTCATGATATAAACAATACGAGACTAACAGGTTCGATTCTGACCCCTGAGCTATTGTCGTACCCACTAGTTAACCACTTAAAAAAATAAACAATATT
Organism: Hestina assimilis; assembly: GCA_023373885.1. Classification (NCBI taxonomy): domain Eukaryota; kingdom Metazoa; phylum Arthropoda; class Insecta; order Lepidoptera; family Nymphalidae; genus Hestina; species Hestina assimilis. Next base: position 13,404,006 of record CM041759.1, read on the forward strand.
TAATACGCGAACTAAAATATTGTGTCCTTATTGAGAAAATCTTTATTTCTGATATTTTATGAATATATAATTTTGTATTAAATCTATGAAAACTCGTGTGACCGCTCGTGTGGTCTCATAGGTTGTTGCACACATTTGTCGTGAAAACGTTCATTACACTAAATCCGTACACTAAATAACTAAAAATAATATAACCTAAAGCCGATCAGATATAATTCTGTGGAATCGAAAAAGTAAAAGAAACTGCATGAATGGGCGATGGTTTCAAGTACTCGAACTAATGCAGACACGTTTGCTTTATAATAAACTTAAGAGAGAGTATGATTTATATCACAAATATTATCTAGAACAGTCTAAAAACTGCAAAGCTAACACAAAATAGCGTTTTGGTTAATTACACATCCACCGCCGTGGCGATATGCACCCGACATAGTGCAGTACGGAAATAAACACAGCCGATCACTTAAAATAAACGACAAAACAACTAAATATTAGTTGGTTCTGTCAATGTGAATGTTTTTTATGTAAATATTTGTAAAATCATGTGAGAATGTGTGATTAAAACTGACCTGGTTGTTTTTACGTGAAGCGCGTGCGATGCAGGGCGGGCGGCCGGTGACTGGGCGGGCGTCGGCTGCGCGGGCGCGTCTCCACGTTGAGGCTATTTATATGTGATGGAATGGTTACGACACGACACGGCTCGATATTTTAATGATATCGCATTGTGTAAAACATTTTTATTAAATATAAAAAAAGTATTTAATTGATTAGTTTTAGTTTCAAATAAAGGATATTTGCCTACAGTATGTTTTATAAAAATATAATAATTTGTTGTCATGTTTATTTTAATACGTAATTTATTTTACGAAATTAACATACGCGGTAGGCATTCTACAAATAATAGGAAACCTGTTGTGGCTGTTAACACTGGCCGATATAATAATAATTACTGGCCTATTCGGTAGTGGACTGGTGGACCACGCACAGTAGAAACACAATGCACACACAATTTTTATATGTAATATCTTGATAACTACTGACATAAAAAAAGTCAAAATGAAAACTCTTTGTTATTATAGAACTATTCAAAAATGCCATACTAGCGTGGCTATGGCCATGGCCATACTGGCTTTTATGAACTTAACCCTTATTACAGTCATATGTGAACTGCTACCCTTCTTTTTTACATCATCATCACGTCAGCCGAAGGACATCCACTGCTGGACATAGGCCTTCCCCAAAGATTGCCACAATGAACGTCCTGCGCTACCAGCATCCAGCGGACTCCAACGACCACTACCAGGTCATTAGTCCACCTTGTGGGAGGCCTGCCCATGCTGTGCCTTCCTGTACGTGATCGCCACTCGAGAACCTTTCCGCCTCAATGGCCATCAATTCTACAAGTAATTATCCTGCCCACTGCCACTTTAGATTTGGCGGGCTAGATCTGTTACTTTGGTACTTTTTTAATTATATACAGTGATAAAATTGTAGTGGTTCATACAAACCAATAAATTTCGTATAGACAGAGCCAATAGTCTCAGATGGACAACAAGAAATTGTAGTGGTTTCAGTTTTGCAATTAGCTACGGAACTATAAATTGCATAAACTTTCCTAACAAGAAAGTCTAAGGTGGCAAGGCCAGTTCTGAATTCATTTTTCTCGCCTTCAGTGGGCTTAAGTTAATTTGTTCACTTTATTACTGGTCAAAATTCAAATTCAATTATTTAATATAATGAGCGCCTGACAGTAAGAAAAATGCAAGGCAACAATATTATTATTTCCAAATATATATAAGCGCCTGATAAATCAGTGCCAGCAAACGTTTTATCAGCTCTAAATAGCAACTGTATTTTGTATACTGAAACTATAGCTTGGTATGATTGATCACTAGATGGCGTTAGTAGTAGATTACATCGCGCTAACGCTGTTTTGATAATGAAAAAGTTTTTACAATATTTTTATAATCATATTTATGTGAAGAATATTTTAACGAAAACTAAATACCAATAGTACGGTAAGTTTAGGTAATTATAATATTTCGTAGTATATAAAAATTGTCGTACTTTATCATAACTACATAAAATTTTTCGGGCGTGTTTTAATTTAGCATTATGAACTATGGACGACCTACGTCAGTACCACCTAAATTATTCCCGATGACGTCTTAAGCCGTGGTTCGAACTCGCAGGACGTATCTTAAGGACTGGTCTTTATTCACGGGACCAGTGACACTGTCAGGGCTAGTAGTGCTAGTAACAATACAATGTTTGATAGTCGTAAGGCATAAATACGCGCCTGGTTAGATATTAATGTAGTTTGGTGAAAAACTGGTGAAGCGACTGCTCGTCAGTCGTGTGTCGTTGCATCACAAAGTCGACAACGCACTTGCATGCCGGTGTTGCAGATGTTCAACCATGGCAATAATCGCTTTACATCAAGTGATACTCCTGCCCGCCTCTAAAAAAACCCCAACCGTGCTTATCTTCGTAGGATACTGCTATATAGGGTACACGCATTTTTTACAAAAACATAATCATGTTCTCGTACTAAAATACTACGAAAAATTAGAAAAAATAAGGAAAATCTAAATTACTTTTTTTTTTAATAACGCTGGAGGGCAAATGACTCTACTCTACCTGATGGTAAGTGGAAGTGGAGTCCACACGCGAAGGTGGCTAATATGGTTTAAGAAGGCGATCTGTACTAGCCACCCCCGCCCTGCCTACCCGCAAGGTGCCTCTTCACGCCTCGTTTTGAAGTCGTTTTGAAGGACTCCAGGTTGTAAGAATGAGGGAACACGTGTGCCGGTAAAGAATTCCATTTTTTTGACGTGCGACAAAGAAAAGAGTTGGCAAAAAAGTTTGGGTAAAACTGTTTAGGGTTCGATGGTCTGCCACTGATCTTTTACAAGGGTAATAAAAAAAGAATAATTTAGTCGGACAATTTAAAAGAAAATTCAGTATGTCTGCTACCGCCCTGCCGGGCCCAAGTTTTTTGGTAATTCATTTTCCCCATAATGTATACAATGACAGCAATGATATTTTGTTCATTCATGTTAATCACAACTATTATTTTTTTTATTGATAATAGTTTCTGAAATATTCACCAGATTCATTTCTTTAGAAAGGGGATTACAGATTTTGTAGGCTCATCCGGAAAAAAAGATTTTACGCTCAGAGCCCAGTCAAAGCAACCGATGGACCTTTCTGCCTTGAAAAATAATTAGCTTCTAATATTAAGTATCATAAAAGGTTTTTTTTAAAACGCTTCCGTCGCGAGTTCATAGTCGTTGTAGTCTTCTCCCATTTCAGTTTTAAATAACAGTAATAGTATACGTTGAGTTAACTAAACGGCAGCTTTAGTAAAATATTTTCTTAGTTCAAATTATCACATCTATCGTACCTGACTTCTTCTTCTGAATCCTAGCATGATTCCCGGTATTTTATTTACCCAGGATCTGCTTATTACTCTTATCCGGATTTGACAAGTTACTAGTTTTTACATGGAGCGATTGCCATCTGACCTCCGCAGCCCTAAGAGCGAACCAAAGCTCGCAAAGCGTAACTCATTGGATAATAAAGAATGAAGCCGTATGATAGTATTATATGTTTTAATTAGTTTGTCTTTCGATCAACAGTTGTATTGTTGATCAAAGACTATTATAAATAAAAGGATAGGATATAGGATTATTATAAATCAAAATCTCCGATGACGTCCTTAGCCGTGGTTCGGCTTCGCAGGAGGCACCCTAAGTACGGAATCAAATTTGAGCTCCCGTGAGGGCTGCAACTTTATCACGGCTGAGTCTCTGTACTCGGTCCCCCCACTCGGTGACGCTGTCAAGGCTAGTAGGGCCAAAAGCAATACACATTCCGAAAAAAAAAATTAAATCAAATGACGAATTTCTATAATTATAATGATTGTTAACGATTTTTTTTTCTAATTTCACTATTCATAAAAATTCCTAACTGGGTACTATAATATGAAAATCAATTCTCAATTAGTAACCTCTAAAAAATATATACATTGAAAAACTAACAATCAAACTTACAAACATACAAACGAAGAAACATATAAAAAGTGAATCATACATAGAAAAATATACACCCAAATAAATACGCAAGATGTTTGTTATGATGAGCCTAAAATATTTAAATACAATTTATTAATCAACTCTTTTTTTTTCAAAAATCGAACAAATCACATCAAATATCGGCGTCGGGACGTGACGACCCCATCGCCCGCTGTTGTATAACCTCTGTCACAGCAGAGATTACTCCACCAGTGCAATCAGTCACACAGGTGGTAAGTCTGTTGTTGCTAGAGGCCGACTAGGTCGCCTCGTTCCGTGAAATTGTTTCAAAAAATCGACCGTTTACAATATTTTTGCGAAATTATATTGTAATTAGTGAAATTATAATTTCGCGGATTATACAATTTTGCTAGTAGTTATTTATCATTATATCATTTAATTTAATAGTACCTGGTTGACCGAGCTATGCTCGGTTTTTTTTGGTTTTGGTAAATCGAAAGTCGTGAAGGGTACCGTAGACTCGATTGAAACCTTACCTGGATAATAAAATAATGATTTCGACAACAAGTTATATCCGCAAAAATTGCGATTGTTGAGTATTTTGTTAAAATCTAATGGACGCATCCCTGTCAGTCAGTGACATAAAAAATTGAAGAAAACGTCAACGGTAGAAATGTTTGTCATTCGATTCAATTCAATAAATCCTTGTTGCCATAGCAACGCGTGGTCGCTCAAGTGCGCTGTGAATTTATTTATATATTTTGACATTTTTAATTTATTTTGTTGATAATAGATGGCGTGTCGACAACGGCCTGAAAATACGGACAAAGCCACATTTTCTAAAAATAAATCCTAGCTAGATCGATTTATCGTCCCCGAAAACCCATGCATGCTAAATTTCATTATAATCGGTCCAGCCGTTTCTGAGATCCCAAATATATATATATATATATACAAGAATTCCTCGTTTAAAGGTATTAGATCTTTCAACATAAAAGGCTTACGAAAACTGGAAACGGTAAAGACCGGCGTGAGCCGACCTTTGCCTATGTGAGGTAGACGGACTTCCCCACTATTATACCCTTTCAGGTTATTTTATTTCCATCGAATGTAACTTCCAGAAAAATGCATATTATTTTACTCCAATATAATAACAAGGCAAAAAAATTCATCTCTAAGGATACGATACCAACACTGATACGAATTACACTATTGAAAACGTATTTGAGGTCTAGATTCTACCAAATGCAAGTTGACAAGCCCACTGAATCTGAAATGTCCGTTTTTTCCTTTAATTTGAGCGATAGCGTTATCTGATAATTAAAACTTCAACAGTTTTACTATTTCATACATTGGGCTGCCATCATGTTTATGCTTAGAAGTCGTAGTTTTCCTTACTGTACGATCTTACCCAACCGACGGTCTTCATCGAACTCACCTTACTGATAAGGACGACTTAGATATTTTCCACCAGTGATTTCCATTACGAATCTGTGATTTAGTTCCTAGTATAAATCTTCAAAATTGTAATCTTACAATATACTTTAATTTATAGTAAATTACTATCTTAATCTATTTATATTTTCCGGGACGTTCTACATCGAAAATAAATTTATATTCTTGAGTAAAGCAGTAGTACTTTTTGTATATTTCGGTTTGTTCGGACACTGTAGCTGTCTAGTGAAACAACTGGGCAAAGAACTCGAGGTTGTAATAACATTGAATAGTGTTGCAGGCGGTCATAAGCTATGACAGCCATGTCACCACCAGGTGGGTCGTACACATCCTCGATTTTTATATTTTCATATTTTCTAAGGAATACGCATAATTGTAAAACTTCTAACATAGAAAAGTTTTAATAACATTAAATATCGGCTATTTGATCACTCACAAGATATGCTTTGATATTATTTTATACGAAACAAAAAATTTAGTTTGTTGAAGTTAATCACATTTTTTAAAATAAAAACCCATTCTGTTTTTGAATTTTTATTGCCTTTTCTGTTTTCTTTAACTCTGTAACATAAATAGCATTTATTTTTATTATTATAAGCTACAGTTACAAACGTACATTACGCGTTTCACATATACGAGTAATAAATAATAATATTATAAAATAATTCTTTACTTTAAACTACGACGTTATGGTACGTAAAGTCAACGACAAAACGTTGGAAATCTTATATTAGAAAATAATTAAAAAAGCTTACTGAGTTTTTGGTTCCTTTATTGATTTGATTTAGCATTACATAAAAAATTGTCAGGGGACGATCGGTCGACGCTCGGCCAAAGTACTGTGGAGACACGGCAACGTTAGGGCGAAGCCGAGTAGTAGAGCGACCGTCCCCGTTCGCAAATCCGGCAACGCTTAGATGGCGCTAGTGGGCTTTACGCGCACTAGCGCTATCTATCGGAACTCAAACATCACTTATCGAACGACTAGGTTTATTTATACCCGACCGGAATTGCGCCCCTTTATAGAGTGGTGGAAAGAAATGCTGGTATTACGGGGCTTCGTTGGGCTTTTCACTCTGTGCTGAGGGCGCGGGATTCCTGCACCAGGTAGACCTGGGAACCGGGCACCGTGGAGGTGGTGACGAAGGTACGGTGCTTAGCACGGATGAGGGAGAGATTGCTCTCAGCGACATCGGCACGGTCCTCGGCCGCTTCCAGCTCTCGCTGGAATCGTCGTACCCTCGTTACACTCTGCTGGGAAACGCCCTCCTGCAGAAATGAAAAGACAATGTAAAGTACACAGCCCAATATAATGACACTCATACTCAGCGGATCATAATGCGAACATATATAGGTGAGTTAAAGTGAACTTTATCAGAATTTCTGGATTTACCTGTTCATTCAACTGCCTCTTGTAGATGTTGACCTTCTGGGTGCATTTTTCAAGAGAATCTTGAAGAAGAGAGATGTTCTTCTGGTCTTCCTCGCATTGAATAATGATTTCCTTGAGCTGACGTTCCTTCTTGCGGAGAATCTTAATGGTCTCAGCGTGTCTCCTCTTCTCTTCATCAGTCTCCAATTCCATATCCTTAATGCGGGCTTCAAGTTTACTGATGATGCGCCTACCACCAACAATGGCATTTGCCTCAACTTCCTCCAGACGCACAGACAAGTTCTAAGAGAAAATATAATTTACATTATTAATTTAAATTCAATAAAAAAATATATAAATACCGTTTTATTTACTGATTGCATTGTCATTAATTAGGCATAAAGTTTTCTCACCTTAACTTCAATTTCGAGAGACTTCTTGACAGCTTCAATCTTAACAATTCTTTCTTGCTCCTCGTGCAAAATTTCAACTGTGTGTTTCAATTCAGTCTACAAAATAAAATACAGTATTAATAAAAATTAAGGTTAAAAGTTATAAGGTCACTAAATTTCGATGCTTAAACTGTCATAAATATCTACCTGGACACGTTGGAATCTCTCATCAGACACGCGCAGTTCCTTGGTGATTTCATCGTAATCAGCGGCAACCACAGCCAGCTCTTGCTCGATCTTGGCCTTGCTGCTGGACAGGTTTACGTTGATGACGGTCAACTCATTAATGCGAGTCTGCGCCTCTTCATAAGACTGCTCAACAGTACGCTTGGCTCGGAGGGCCTTAAGAAAACAAAGATTTTTAGAAATGATGCTTAAGATAACTAAGTGCTTGAAACTCATCGTAAGAACTTTAAAAACAAGGTACCTGTTCATAATTGCCACGGATTTCTTCGACCTCACCGGTAAGAGACTGAATTCTGCGCTGAGCAACACCGTACTGGTCGAGCGTTACTTGTAATTGCCTCTGGACCTCATCATAGTGAGCTTGGATCTCAGTGAGCTGTGAATGGAAAAAAACACCTATTAATTTGTAAATAATAATTAACTAACAAGTAGTAGTAAGCTATCAATGTTTTTAGCTATAATTCAATTTCTACATATTAAGCTATAAACTCAAAAACTATTGAACGGATTGTACCACTAGATGTAATGATTCATAAGGATGATTTAAGTGTACATTTTGCTAAGGTTTTTAATATATTGGAGGAAATATAATAGTAAATGTTGAAACTGTCGGGAAAAGTCGAGCCGAATTCTTTGCCACAGCAACAGCAATGTAGCCGGGTCTGCCAGTATTGTATAATTTAAATTGGCTATGATATTTGGTTTAGGTTTTAAAAAGTTTAGGAAAAATTGTTTGTTGTCACCTGTAGGGACTGTTTCTTGATGGTCTTCTGAAGATCGATGTTGGTCTTGTTAGCTACATCAAGTGAAAACTCAAGTTCTGTGATCTGGATCTGCAGCTTCTTCTTGATGCGGGTAACCTCGGTCTTGAGCTTGGTCTCAGCCTCTACTACACGAGCGTTCAATTGCTCGATTTCGATGCTGGTTTGCTTACTGTTGATAAATATATCATATTAGTTAAGATATTCGATATATAAGTATTTAAAGTTAGTTTTGAATTTACAAGAACGTTTTGCTTTATAATTTTTTGAACAGATTACCTTTGATCAACTAATAAGCAGGTGTTCAACTGCTCAAATTGGTTTAAAGTTTCTTTCAGTTCTTTTATTTTTTGTACATATTCAACATTTATTGTCGGTATTTCGGTTTCGATTCGTACAACGCAAACTTTCGGAGTTTTTGCAGCAAGTGCTTCGATTTCATTTAACTTAGATTCATAATCACTGCGTAATTGATTATCAGAAATTACAGAAACGTGTTTTGTTAATTTCCCGGCAACTTCGTCGGCATTGAATTTTCCCATACTAATGTTTAATTCCTTTATTTTACCTGATCCCACATTTTTTCTTGTTTCTTCTAACAGGGTATTAGCTATAGCTTTAGCCGATTTGCCTCTGTATACTTTAGCTTTGCTCTTTAACTCAGCTCCAACATTTAATTGTGCATTATATAAGTCGAGCGTCTTGCTTGATTCGTCTCCCTTAGAATGCCGTTCAATTTTAAGGTTTTCTCTTTCAACTTTCTTTTTCTTTGTTTTCACCGTAACGTTTTTAACTCCAACATGTTTTGTTATGTTGGCAGCTGCCGCTGTTGCAACAACGGAAAATGGAGTTCTTCTGCCAACATTAAAAGTATCAAGGCGATTTTTCGCTTTTTCAGCAATTTCTTGTGACAAATTTAAGACGTCGCTTTCGGAATAAGTTTTCACTGGTTTGTCAAATCTATATTTTTCTAAACCTCTTTCATTGTTCCATGGCAAATGTGGAGGCTTCACATCGTTTCCTTGTTTTTTAGCAGTAATGTAATCAATCATGGGCTGGTAATAATTGATACCATATCCGTAGTTGTTTTCGTAAATAGCTGTAGGAGGTTTTGTCCACTTGTTACGTTCAGGAACTTTTATTGGAGGCATCTTATACAACTGAGATGATGCCTATGTTTTGTTAAAATATAAAATTTTGATCCTATACACCTGCACTTTCCGTGTGGGAGAGAAACACTGACGTCTGTTAGTTTTAAGAACATTTCTATGCCAATTTTCATATAAGCTAATTACGTACAGATGCACCAATCAGAGACCAAGGTATATTTAGCCAGTATGCTTGCCAATAATCAAATATAAATAAGGAACGAAGGTGACGAAGTTTTGTTGGAAATAATAACATTGTAATAATATAAGCGTCATTTTTTGACCGAACAACAAATATTTCAAAACTAGTCTTGAACGAGTGTTATAGGTTTATGCTTTTATATATATTACAACAAAACAAAGTATTTATATTATTTTTTATGTTATATAAAATATATAAAAATCTGACAAATACAGTGTCTATCGATAATTTGGTGTGTAATTATAATGATAAAGTTACAAGTGCAGAGTTCCTGGCATCTAATCTTTGTGGGAGTGTTTGTGACCGTTTAAAAGTATGATAATTTTTGTAGGTAGCACTTACCGGATGGCCTCAATTTCTTCTTCCTTCTCTTGAAGACGGCGCTCAGCATCGTGGCGGAACTGACCGAACTCAGTGGCCAGTCTTTGAGCGCGTTGCTCCTCAGCCTTGCGGCCCTGAGAAGAGATTTTTTAAGTTTTTAATTTTATTAGATAAATTAAGATATATATAACACAAATAAAAATATTGTTTTCTATGTGTAGTTTGTGTCTGTGTATTTCAGTATTTAAGAATGTGAGTTTCTATACAGGTTGCTTGTAAAAGCAGAACATGTAAATATTTTAGTAGTAGTCAAGCTGTTTTGTTTTAGCCATGAACGGGTCAGTTAAACACAACTTTGCACAGAACATCGACGTGAAGAAAAAATAGGTTAAATACTACATTTTTGAAAATTGTATTGGAGTGTTTTGTTTAATTCGATAAGTATGTTCACTGGATGCTCATCTTAACCTATTCTCTTTCTCTTCTATTTTTTTATAAAATGGAAAAAATATATTCGTACGTGTTTTAAAATGTTTTGTTTCAGAATAAGATAAATGACCGTTGAAAATGACTTGGCAAATATACTACTTTTCGTGCCACAGAAATGACACATTTTCCTTTTGATGAAACTATCTGGCAGTCTCGGCATCAGCTATTATCATTTTTATAAGTAATTCACGTAACACAAAACCACAGTTTGATTATTCGCCAAAATTTATAAACTGATCGAATCAAACATCGTTGTCAGTGTTATGCGACTCTATGCTTAGACCATTTAAATGGTCTAAGAACTCTATGTATTTAAAATCATTTAAAATATACTTTAATTCAAGTTATATAGATATTTTAGTCTGTTTTGAAGTATTCGCGCTTTTTTGTGTATTTTCTGGTAGTACGATTAAATTACCTCAAAATTAAGATACTGCATATAGTGCCATATTATGTCTATGATCTTTCGAAAATAATTAAGATATGACAGTCTATTATTTAGTCTGTCTTTAATATTGCATCATAGAAATAATATATTATATTATTTCTATGTATTGCATCTATAAATAAAAATGAAATGTATGAATGGCGCATAACTTCAGAAATTCAAATTGAAAATTTGTTTTTTTGTTGTATTTGTAATTGTTTGCCTCATACAATCAAATCAACAGAATAGGGAAGTTTGTATGGAAAATTTTGTATTACCTAATGTGTGTATGTAGGCAGTTTATTAGTAGGAGACATAAGAACGGGATTAAAACTTCCATGGTAACGAGTACAACGATATATGTTTTTCTATGTACTCGGACAAACTAGAACCAGACCGCTAGTATAATATACATAAATATCCCATCAAAAACACAAAATGTAAAAAAATCCAAGTCTCGCAATGCAGTTCTTTTACTACAAAAGATCTCGTGTATAACTATGCCTGACACTTGGCAGTTGTACGGTAACATATTGTACTCATTCGGTAACATATTGTACTCATTCAAATACTTTAGTGTCGACCGTCAGTGAGTGACAAAATTAAGAAATTTGACTCGTTATAATTCGTAATAATAATAATAATAATTACTTGTTGTTCAAATTGAATGAAATTTGTAATATACTGTGCTTATACAATGCTTGGTTACTGAAAATTCAGAATTTTAGTTTTATCCACAACGAAGTTATAGGCGGTTGAAAACAGCCTGAACTGCTTCAAGGAAAGGATAGTACGGCCATGCCGCTTTTTTGCTTGACTTGGCGAGATACGAAAGGGTAATTTGAAGTTACTTACGGCTTCAGCTTCCTTGTAGGCAGCTGTGAGTTCTTCTCGCTCGTTCTCAAGACGGCGCAGCTCGATCTCGAGCTCGTGAAGACGGCGGTTCAACTCAGTGAGATTGGCGCGGGCGTCGTGCAAATCGTCTGATTCAACGAAAAAGAAAACAAATTATTTGCAAAATAATTATTTAGGTCTTGCGTGCGCCAAAAAGTTTGTTTGCATGCCCATAATGATGATAGTGCGTAATTGCGTAAGTGCGTCTTACTTGGACATAATGTTTAAACTGACTACATAGATATATAATCAGTCAGCTTAAGAGATCGATATTAAAATTAATCAATTCTCTGTAATGTTAATTTATGTGAGATACCAAGAGAGAGAGAGAACCGCTTACTTACAAGCGGTAAGTTTGCCAATTTTCTAACATAAAAAATAATTAAACTTAAAAATAAAATAGGCATAGGATGCTAATACGTACCACCCAGTTTTTTGTTTTCGCGACCGAGAGCATCCTTCTGTTCGCGAGTCTTGTCGAGCTCGTGTGAGATGCGTTGGATCTCGGTCTGCTTGATGCGCAGGTCGCGCTGACTCTGCTCGTACAGCTGCACCGTCTCTTCCAAGCGTGACTTGATCTCAATGTTGACGCGCTCGAGCTGTTCAGTCCTCTTCTGCAGCTCGCGAGCTGTTCCGTTAGCCTTCTCCAGGTCGATGATGAGCACTTCAACCTAATTTATTAAAATAAATTATGTACTTATTCCGTTTTTTCAATTAAATACGTAAAATAAAAGGGTATGTTTTAGCAAGTTACCTCAGATTGCAGACGAGACTTCTGTTTCTCAACGTTGTTGATCTTGACGATGAGGGTCTCGATCTGCTCTTCTTGTTCCTGAATGCGGATAGAGTATTTGCGGCGGATTTCTTCAATCTCCTCAGCCCTAGCTGCGGATTCAGCCTCGAACTTGGATCGCCAGTGTTGGACTTCACCATTGGATTTAACCAACTGGCGTTCAAGGTCCAAACGAGCCTCAGATTCCTCTTCCAGTTGCACACGAACAGATTCCAAGTCAATTTCAACCTAGTGATATAATTCTTAACTTAGTCAAGATAGTGGTTTTTATAAAAAAGCTAAATATAAAATAGCGGTTTTTCTTAGTGTAATAGAAGCAGAGTGCAGTATCATTATATTTACCTTATATTAATAGAAAGTTATAACGATTAAAATAATTAGGATATTACCTGGTGAAGGTTGGCTTCCAGCAGAGAGCGCCTTCTCTCGTCATCCTCGAGCTTGCGACGAGCGTCCTCGAGCTGGCTGGCCAGCTGGCTCCTAAGGTACACAACGTTCTCAATGTTCACCTAGAAAAACATAATGAAATATTTCATTTATAGATACACTTAATAGATAAAATTTATTATCTTTTTGGGTATGAAATGCACCTTCAGGTCCTGAACTTCCTTGATGAGCTCAACATTTTCCTGAGATAAGCGCGTCTTGTGCGATGTGATGTCAACAATTGTGCGGTTCAACTCTTCGATCTTAACGTGGAGTTCGCTGATGGTGATTTCAAGTCTTTCACAAGTCTTAATGATAGTAACTTTTTCTTTGGTTACGTTTTCCACCTGGGCCAACAGCTCGTAAACTTCAGCTTGGAATTTAGCCTTCTCTTTCTCGACCCTGGAGACAATAGAAACATCGATGCAATCATAAATAGTAAAGTATTTGTTCACAAGAGGATTAGTTATTTTCAAAAGATGGAAATATATTCGACGCACAGCCTTCATCGCAAATATACGCACAGCACTTAGAACTAAATGATTATTAAAAACACGTTGTTAATTGATGAATGGGTACAAGGTTAGTTTTTATGCCTCACCTGGATTTGCTGTGGGTGAGCTTTTCAATCTGTTCCTGGAAGTCGACAACGATCTCTTGGTGCTTCCTCTTGAGCAGGTGAGCTGTCTCTTCCGACTCCAAGTGGACATCTTCCAGGAGTTTGCGAAGTTTGGTCAGCTCAGTGTCGCGTTTTCTGTTGATCTCGAACTGAAATATACAGTATTGATTCAAATTCTGCCCCCAAAACGATTCATTGGGGAACATATTTGACTTTATTTGTATTGTTACTAGTACATACAGCAAATATATCAAATACTTTATATTCTTACAATCTTTTTACTATCAATGTACATATTTTTGGAAAATATTTTTAAACATTTAAGATTTTTAAAAATATTTTACTAAATTAAAAGCTACAAATGCATATTATATAAAATATCGCAAAGCAAATTTCGCATGAGCAAACGTTACTATAAACATATTCGCAAGGCGTTAGTATTAATATTTAGAGTAAACGGAATCGATTCTTTGTATGGTATTGTCTTTAATATCCAAAACTGGAACTATATGGATTCAATCACTCTCAGAAATCATATTCCAATTTTTCGGTATTTTGAAAAATATCTTCTCCTTATAAGTAAGTCAATGGAATCTTTCAATTTTTCCAAATATATATTTTCCATATTTTTCTTAATTATAGCTGTATAGCTTATTTTCTTGGTTTTTCGTTTATAGCTTATTTTCTTGGTTTTCCGTTATTTCTTTTGAAAAATCTTTTGAAAGTTTTTCAATAACGTATCATTTGGTTATATTTTACGTTTACCTTTGATTTAGAAACACTATCAACAATGGTCAAAAACATTCATGAATAATATGGCATAAATAATTATTACTTTCATAAGTTAAGTGTTTACCTGGCTTTCAGCTCCACCCTCAGCTTCTTCCAGCCTCTCGGAGAGCTGGATAACTTGCACGCTCAAATCTGCCTTCTCCCTTTCGATCTGAAATATTATCAACGTTTCTTAATTCATTCGCCTTATATACTGCAACTTTAAATTTGGTGTTATTGTTTATAAAGAATTATATGAAATTTGTTAAGAAAATTTGGTAGACCACGTCTGAATGAAATGGAGCGTGTCGTGTTAAACCAAAACCTTAGTTATAGATTAATAGTTTATGAACTTTTATTAATCAATTGTCTGTTAATGTATACCATAACTATCTAAAGAATATCGAAATTGACTTTACATAATATGTAGTTGTGTAATAGCAACATTATTCGATAATACGTCCTTCGCATATTTCAGTATTGTGTCCATCTAAAATTAGTAACCGTCCGTGTCTCACGGCAGTGACTAAGTCGGATATTTTCGCTACTTTACCACGGTCTATTATTATATTTCAATATTGTGGCATTCTCAGCAGGAACGAGCATCATTTGGCCCAGTTTCAAAAGCGAGACCGGAGAGCGAGATGTCGAGGTTTCAGAGAATGCTTTGCTTCGTGTCTAAATATATCGCGTTGCGCTCGCGTTGGGTTAGAAGGGGCCGAGTGTCGCGCGGACGGCGGACGCGGACATGAACGTATACCTACGCGTGCTTCTATGTTCGCCTCTACGTACCTCTAGTCACCGGTGCAACAGATTAAAAATAGAATATGCGAATCTCGGTGACGAGAGCGAACCCGACCTCGATCATATTGTATTGTATATGACAAATAACTTCCGATTTTCAACAATTATGATTAAATTTTAATGTCCCGATCCGATGACGCTTAAAATTTTAGTATAGTTTTTTAACGATGTGAAATACTGTTCCAACTACTTGAAAGATATTTTTATTTTATTTCTTTAGCTTTTCGATTATTATTAAAACTAGAATATTCTTTAAAGAGTTATTCATAATGAATTCTGGACACAAATCTTTGAATAATTGGTGTTAATATATTTTGTTAGTAATAATTTTGAGAGTGTTAAAAAATGGTTACGAATTGAACAAGAATTTAAATTATGTTAAAATATGAAAAATAGTTTAATTAAATTCAAAAGAGACACATACACATTATTTTTGTGCTTGCATGCACATTATTTTAATGGAATCAGATTCTTGTTAGTATGAAATCCAATAATGTTAGTATTAGTAGAAATGTGTGATAAAAAATTAGTTTCAATCGATTAGGATAGGCTTTAATCATAAGGGCGAATAAGGGCAAAAAAGAGGGCGGCGGTATTAATAGAGGTGTGTGAGCGGCGCCCGCCCCGCCCACACCTGCGCCAGCGCGCCCGCTATGGCCGCGGCGCTCGCACATATCACATTTCTCGCGCTCGTAGGCTTACCCTCTGACGTAGCTCCCTTTCGGATTCCAGATCATCTTGGAGGAGACGGATCTTGTCCTGAAAAATACAACATATTCTATCATGTGTCCCCAAACACTTCACAAACACTGCACTGATTTCGGGACCGCTACCTCCAGCCTGGAGAGAGCACTCAGGTCGGCGCTGTACTCGATGTTAACGTCGGTGGTGCCACCGCCGCTGCTGCGGTAGGTGTACTTGGAAGTCTTCGCCACGGCGGACATTGTCGCTGGTTCGTCTCTCGATCGGCAGTCGGCGCTACGTTACCGGTCGGGCACCGTTCGACTAGTGAGAGCGGGAGCGGGCGTCGCAGGCGCACGAGCCGCCGCCGCCCGCACCCCTCGCCCCGCCCTCGCCCGCTGCTCCAGGGCGGCCGGCCGGCTGGAGCTCGCGGATCGTGTTACCACCCCGCGCACCCCCTCTCGGCCTTTTATAGACACGCCCGCCTTAACGCCGCTGTCACGGTTCTCTTTTATTTGTTTTGCCCAAAAATTTGGCAAATCCCTTCATGAGTTCCGCCGTCGAGGCGCCGCGCTTGAACTATAATACATGCAGTTTCGGCAGGTATGTGTCGGAGCGGACGAAGCGATGCGGCCGCCGCCGGCAGGCGGTTCCTGGCAGATTCCTGCAGTGCGCTGGCAGCGCTGTCCGGTACACAGCCGCGTACATTACTGAACTTAACAATGAACTACTCCTATTCTTTTAATTAGCCCCTAGCGACTGAAGCCGATTGTTCGTATGTTTACAAACATAAAAACGTCTAAATATAACATATTGATTTGATATTGAAAGCTAGAAATAATCTGTCCGAGCAGAAAAGCTAAATAATCCGATACATATTTTGAGAGCGCTACAAATTGTTATTATATTAACTTGCCTGGTAAAATACTACATACAGTATTTTCATACACATTAATTAAATTTTTTGGCACAGTGGTGGTGTTATCCTGCTTGACTAAGTCGTCACAGGTTCGATTGCCGCTCGGTACAGATGTTTGTTTTAACGTACCCGTTGTGTTTAACATACACAATCTGCAAACGTAGAATAATAGCACTTCTAGTGAGGGTTGTATTATTTATTTTTGTTTGAAAAAAATTATATGTTATGAAATCACAATTTCCGAAATTAAGAACAAAACTAGTGAAATTAATGTACGTTGAGTCATAAAATAGCAATGACTTGCGAAAAAAGAATTATAGTTTTTCAGTGAAGTTTATGAATCATGAAAATCTTATAAAGTGTGTCATGAAAGATCTTACGAGCTCTTTATAGATTTAAGCAGGTGCTTGGTGCTTTTTCTAATTAAAAGTTTTAACTTGTAATCACGTCTTTTTTGACCATAAATCTCCTACTTTTGAGCTTACAGTTTTTTATAGTGATATAATTGCTGCTAGTAAGTGATAGCCTGTATGGCATGGGCGCTTGTAACACCTATGCGTGCACTTATGCGCAATTCGCAGCAGTTAATAGCCTTGACGACGTTGTGGCGCAGCGGTAGGGAACCTGCCTTAAACGCCACAGGTCGCGGGTTCGATTCCCGCTCGGAGCATGGTCAATACAAACATATGTTTGTATTGACAAGCATATTTTCCGGTCTGGCTGTGTTTGTCTTTGTCTATGTGTATGTTTCCGGACCCCCGACACAGGATATAGCTATCCTAATGAGGGCCGTTGAGTGCGTAGTGGTTATTTATTTATTTATTAGTACTTAACTTACTTATTAATTAAAGAAGCTCATAGCCAGGTCCGCTTACTGATTGGTAAACGATAGGAGGATTAAGTAAGTTTAGGTCAGTGGTGTGTCGCATTTATTAATATTTATTATTATTATTATTTGCACAGCTAAGTAAATAGTCTGTGAGCTGAGTCAAATTACTCTATTAAATTTATTAAATTCGATGTAGTACATGCTCTTATCGATCCATGTGTCCACATTTTATCAAGATGGCTGTAAGTGACCTGACGGTTCCGTGGAACTGCCCATATATGGCACGCCACATTGACACACGCGTCAACACATGGGCTCAGTCTCATGTTAGGAAGAAAATATTTTGGGGCAAGTTCTTGTTATTTATTCCAAATTAGCATTAGTGGTTTTTTTTAATATCTTTACCCCATCTCATTGTCTTCGCAAGAACAAGTAAAGTCCTTAAACAGACTTCGGACTCAGATAGGCCAAAACAAGGACAATATATTCAGGTATGGTACTAATCTAGATTATTTGTGCGGTGTAAAGCAAACGATGTCCCATCTTACATCGTGCTCTGCGTGCCCTAACACCTGCACCCAGGAAGCTTTTGACAACGCAGTCAATGTGGCTTCGTTGCTGCCACAATAATATAGGTGTTATTCAGTGAAATGCAAAGAAGAAGATTGTCTTCACTGGCGATGGGGAGGGTTGGTTTAATTAGGTACCATATACCGGTTACTTTAACATCTACAATCGTAAAGAACATTGAAAAAGTGCTGTAGATTTTGTCTCAAAAGCTGCTATGTGCCTTAGTGATCATATATTTAGCTTAACTTGGCAGTAGTCATTGGCAATTTTTTTAGTTAACATCAATTCCAAAACATCTTCCGGCTAGCTCTAAGATATGTAATTTTTAATTTGGTAAGTTTAACTTATTGAAAAAATATTAATTTTTAAGCACGTAATTTAGTATAAGGGTCACTATGGGGTGACATGTTCTACAATAGAATAAACCCCTTAAAATAATAAAAGCTAATAACAACGTGTATTATATAATCAACGTATTATAGTATATTTGGTGATTTAGATGTATTTTTACTTTTATTGAAACATTTTGACGACGTTGTAGCGCAGCGGTAGCGAACCTGCCTTAAGCGCCACAGGTCGCGGATTCGATTCCAGCTCGGGGCAGATGTTTGTGTTGACCTTGCCATTTGTGATGGTGTATTTGTCCTTGTCTTTGTGTGTGTTTCGGATCCGCGCCACAGGATATAACTATACTAATGGGGGCCGTTGAGTGTGTTGTCTTTATTTATTTATTTATTATTTTATTACAACGTTGAACCTATATAAAAAAAATGTGTAATAATAACAATATATTATGTATATAAATCTCAGAATTACGATTTAATTTAATTATGATTTAATTTCAGTCCAAGTCCAGAGTCCAACACGAAAGAGTTCATAACAGATTCCGCCACTACGTTTTGAACGATTTTTATAACAACAGAATTTAAATAAATAATTACGTTTTTAGATATTATATGGTTAGTAGCAAATAACAATATTTATGAAGACCATTATATTGGCCGTTAAAATCCTGATGCAGTGTATGGATCGTGATCGTGAGTTCGGAACAGCTTGTATTGACCATACAGACACATGGTCTGGATGGTTGTGCCTATGTTTGTATGAGTCTCTGAACTCGCGACACAGACAGGGCCGTTATCTTATAGACGATTTGGCCTAGGAGCCACCGCATTTTTTAAATGATGCTTCGAGTGTCAACGTGTGTATGCAAGAAACGAAAATATTATTCATTACCATGATTTATATTTATATACTTCAGAAGAGGTTTCCACCGTTGTGGCATTGTGGGTAGCGAGTCTGCCTTTAGTCTCGACGGTTGCGGGTTCGATTCCCGTTCGGGCAGATGTTTGTTAAAAATTTCTGTCTCGGTCTGCGCGTTTGTCCGTGTGGGTCTCCCCACCGTGCCTCGGAGAGCACGTTAAGCTGTCGGTCCCGGTTATTATCAATAACATCTGATAATAATAATCGTTAACTCTTGATAAGTATTATAATTGCTCTTATCCAATGAGTTACTTGTTCGCCCTTAGGGTTGCGGAGGTCAGATGGCAATCGCTCCGTGTAAAAACTAGTAACCTGTCAAATCCGGATAAGAGTAATAAGCAGACCATGGGTACATAAAAATACCGGGAATAATGCTAGGATGAAGACTTCAGAAGAGGTTTCCGAATTTCCGATCAAAAAAATAATTTAGTGTTATCGTAAAAAAATACTTCGGGGATTAAGAAAAAAAGGTAAAGGGGCCACGAGACCTGCATAGCCTTGCGGCTCGACACGGTGGATCCGACCCTGGACACAGATTAAAACTATTCTAAAGGTGTTGAGTGAGAGCAGAGTGATTGTAAGTATAATAAAAATATATTTATACGATGTCAGCATTCGTCTGACTGTGTTCAGAGTGCATGTAGCTGTTACAAGATATTATTTTAGCAGTTATATTATAGTCCACGGTACAGTCATGCGCGTTATTGTTAACGCTATATAATCATATATCATTAAACATTTAATTTGAAACACCGTATGATTAAATGAATATCTAGACAAACAACAATATATCTATATTAAAACATACCATACTTTTTATCCTGGAAATGTAAGTTTCCTGTAGGTTTATAAAAAATGTACAACAGGGTTTAATTGTTTAGATATCTGAATGTCTGGTATTCAATCACGCAAAAATGGCGGAATAAATAACGATGAAATTTAGTACAAATAATATAGATTATTATCTGGATTAACAACTAAAATACTTGTATCCCGGAAAGCTATAAGGTTCCTGTGGAATTATAAACATACGTAGTCACTTGAAATTTAGTATAGATGTTACATTATTACAAATTTAATCACCTCACAAAATGAAAAAAAAAATGCGTATATATCGTTTTTCTTAACTAAGGTTAGACCAGTTAGGTGGCGCTGTTTTTTTCTTCTTTTTCTCCTCCCTTTGTTATAATTTTCTGACCGAACTTATCAAAATAATATCTAGATTTCTTACATGAAAAAGTTCTGTAGTAGAAACTACGTTTGTTCGGTAAGCAAATTTTTATTATAGCTTTTGCCGAAAGCAGTGAATAGCATCTTGTTAATAGGGTGGTTGCGCACGAAGCCGTACACTTACTTAAATTCAGATTACACCGTACATTTAAATAAATTAGAATTTTGTACGCGAGTATCTCCGGCTCGATTTCCACGCGCAGGTGGGAAATATTCAGTTATATCTGTACCTGCGAAGTGGGCCGAGCGCTTTCCGTGAAAACCCCCCTCTCGTTTCCTCTATCCGTGACTCAGCCGAAGCTGAAATTATATCAGATCTCGTTACCAATGGTCGAGTCATCGAAGTCTATATTATAATTAGGGTCCGACCGAAACTGGTTTTTCAGCCGAAACCGAAACCGAAACCGAACTTTCGGCCTCCTTCTCAGTTTCGGCCGAAACCGAAACCGAAACCGAAACTTTTAAAAAATATTTAAAATTACGTTTTTTTACTGAAATTTGAATTTCAAGTTTTTTAAATATTTATTTGCATATATACGTAGTCAACTAATTAGGAACGGAAAATAATTTGGTTAAATATTTTAAAAGTTTCATTTTATGAGATAATGTTCGTTATAAACTATACTGTTCAATGGTGTGTACTTTTTCGAAGCTAAGAATATTTTATGGTCGTTTATTTAAAAAAAAATTATTAGTAAAAATAAATCTCTCGCATCGAAATTGACCATCTAATTAGGGACAGCAAGAGTTAGTGTTTTATTTTCGATTTTTAAAAATAAACCTGAAATACAAAGGCGGAAAGCCTTTGTGTTTTTATTTGGCGTCATTCTCTATTTAATATTTTTGATTTCTAAAATTAAATTACTTAAGCATGGGTCACTTATTTAAGTTATGAAACGACCAAGCGAAAACAATTTCATTTCAACGTAAATAGTCATACGCTAAAATAGCGTATCATTTGATTTACTCCAAAAGTATGGTTTTCAACGCTGTGCAATATTTTCAAACCTATAAAAGAAATTTAGATCGCAGACTGGTAATAGCTTTATAAAAAGTTCCGTTTGTGGGCTCTGTAATTATTAAAAGAGAAATATTTGGACTAGAACTTAGTGGCGAAGTTACATGGGCGCTTTAACACGAAAACGATTCAAAATATACTTCACTGTTCATTAAATGATTTCTAGCCGGTGAACTACTATCAGTTTTAAATTGGCCTGCCAAAGCCTAGACATGAATTCTTTGGAACATTTGTGGTACAACAAACTGGAAATTTAAACCAACTCTATAGTAGTTCCAAAGACGCCTGGAAGAACTTCACTAACGAAACTTGTCATTATTTGATCAAGTCGATGTCGATATGGCTATAGCTAATAATGGCAATCACATTTAATATAAATTTTTAATAGAAAACGTTTCCTTTTAGATTAATTTAATAATAAATATACATTTTTCTCTTCCATTACATTCTGCGTTCATTATTTCTAATGTTTTCTTAAGTGTCTCTAATTATTTGTCCAGAGTTATATTAGACCGAAGGAAAAGTAAAGTTGAATTTTAATTTTTGCCATTTTTAATTATAATCCATTTCAAAATTTATTTATTCTATCAAGAAAACATTGGTTAAATTATCAAGATCCGATCAACATTAAAAAAAACGTAATGAAGACGTTATGTAAACTGAAATTACGGAAAATATAAATAAATGTTACTCTTATTATACCAATGTCCCTAATCAGTTGACCACCACTGTATATAATATAGACAGGTAAATAGAGTCAAATAAAATAAAAACTAAAAATTCATTAAAGTCATAACCATATTTTTTGTCATGAATATACAGTACTTACTATTGGGAGTACTCTTAAAAAAAGAAACAACTTGTAGTTAGATATACGAGGTACATAACTAACTAGTAATACGTTGTGTTCACAATATTTTAAAGATCAATCTAATAATTATGTCTGGAGATTTTTGGCCGCGTCAGCGCGCGGTTACGAACGAAGTTTACCGAACAACGCACGAAAACTCACGAACACTCGAGTTTCGGCGAGGCCGAAAGTTTCGGTTATATTTTGGCCGAAACCGAAACTAAAGCCGAAACTAGATTTTTGGCCGAAACTGGCCGAAACCGAAACCGAAACCGAAATTTCGGTCGGTCACTAATTATAATTACTTAAAAATATCCATTTTTTTTCAAACAGATGATCATGAAGCATAATCCTTGTACTAGATCTTAAAAATTAATAAAAAAAGCTATTTCTTCTTATCATTGTCTCTCATAGCAGGATGTGTTCAGTGTTTGATAATTGATCGGTAGGTTAAGCAGTTAAGCAACTTTAGGCGCGGTCAGACAAAAGATGGGACCGCATGAGTGGTATTTCACTTAGCGACTCCGTGCTTCGGATGGCATTCAGACCCGGATGTTATCAATTTGATAATAGTCGAAAAGTAAAGTCAGAGGCCTATACCGGCGACCAGAACAACTCTGAAACTAGGTTGGTTAACTATAAGAAGAAGAAATAACTAAGCTGATCTAAAGGGAATCTCTAAAGTAATCAATTCGCAAGTTTATGTACCACGTCGCAATACTACATATTTTTTCATTACGTACTGACCGAAACGGCAGTAGAGTTATGTTAGTAGAGTCGTGTTATATTACTAGTAATATTCCTGATCACAATAGATTGAAGTAAAATTAGCTAAAAAACGAGTGCCGATATTTTACGTATTTATCTTTATTACTGTGTGCATGAGTCATTTTATCATTTAGAATAATTCCATTCATATTACCCATAAATACCTTCATTTTTCGTTCTTGTCATTGTTATAATACTAAATTTACTAATATTGATATATTTTCTTGCTCAGAATATATGTATAAGAATAAGCTTATCGAATTAATTAAGTTCCAATAATTAACTATTACTATAATAATAAACTATCAACTATAATTTAATATTTTTTCTAGAATAATTGACTTATTATATTTATGATTTTTTTTTAAATTTTAGTATCAATAATTTGTATGTTACTTTCTGATCTTTTGTTATAACCTATATTGTATAATTTATTAGTGGAAAC
Organism: Hestina assimilis; assembly: GCA_023373885.1. Taxonomy (NCBI): domain Eukaryota; kingdom Metazoa; phylum Arthropoda; class Insecta; order Lepidoptera; family Nymphalidae; genus Hestina; species Hestina assimilis. Next base: position 13,427,736 of record CM041759.1, read on the forward strand.
TTAGTTGGTCTATGTAATATTTAATTTTCTAAAATTGTATGTATCATTGTACTGTTTGTTTCCCATGAATAAATAAATAAATAAATTTTGAAATTACCTATATTATTACCCGACTGCCGAAGGAGGCACTTATACAATTGACAGTCTTGCCCGGGAATAAAACGTTCTTTTAATAATTCTATGAAAACATGCTATAATTGACATTTAGAAATAAAAAATAAGTTGCCAAACCTATATATATGTATTTCTTTTATTCGTATTAGTGTTCGGAGCAACAGACTAAGATAGCAATATCTCCTTTGAAATCAGGTTACAAAAACGGCAACAGGGTATGGCCGGGGCGGGAATCCTTGAGATTCATGGTCTAAGACTCAACCGCACTTGTCGATCAATCTTCTGACTTATTTTGTTAAAATGGTATAATTTTTATAGATATTTGGTAGGAGTTTGGCAGTCACCTTTACTATAACATACATACATGATTGAGGGGTCTACAGGGGTTCTATTCTAGGGCCGTTCTTCTTTTTTATTTACATAAATGCCTGCTGGCAATGAGATAATTTGTTGATAAGTCTTATTTATTTAATAAAATCTATATTTAAACTTTACCGATCAATTAACAGATAGTAGTAGTAGAGCAAAGCTCCTCCCTGCATAAATGCCTGCCTGCTCCTGCCTGTATTACCTTCTTACAGATAATCTAACAGTAGGTTGTGTTTTGTACGATCAGAGAAAGCGCCAGAAATAGGTACATTCTGACACCCTTTCTGATCTCTCCCTATTATCCCTTCTCATTGATTCATTTCTATCGCTTGGGTTGGGAACTCGTATGTGAGGCCTCAAGTATCGTTCTTTACAAGCTTTCATAGGTTATAATATAATACATACCATAAAACTACTAATTATATAGAATTTTAGTGAGTTTCTACAAAAAAGCATGCATACTTTGCTTGCATTGTAATTAAAACTTAATTTAATAATGTTAATAATACGACGTCTAGTTCGTAGTATCAAAGAATGTATTGCTAAAGAAATAATTTTTTAATTACTGAAATATGCAACAAGCTAAATGTTATTCTAGAACACTCTATTTAAAATTTCTAATGCCTTTAAACGAGCAATTCTTGTATCTGAATCTCGGAATCGGCTTCAACGATTTACATGATATTTAGTATATAGAAGGTTACGGGGGCTAATCGATCTAGCTAATGAAAATATTTAACAAAATGTTAAACAAATGTTATTAAAGTAGATCGAAAAATATTATTCACATTTCATAATTATGTTATTCGAATCTAAATATATTTTCCCAAAACGCAGTGCACAATGAGTGTATCCAGTTTTTCGGTGTATACGTCACATTAATAACTAAAATTGTTGGCAGCGATCTCCACGTCGGTGACTCCTTTATGACTGTATCGGGTGTAAAGTTTAAAATTAACTTTATCGACTGCGAAGGCGATGGGGACCGGGTTATGATTCCGATAGCATTTTGGAACAAAACGAGTTAATTATTGATATACTTGCCAGAAAATTTAATGGGATCATTAAGTGTGTTATTTTTGATACCATTTTCACAAATAAAAGGATAAGGAATGAAATATAAAGAAGTGCATAAATAAATTAAGTTTTCTTTGTCGATTGGTGCAAGCCGTCGTACCTCATAAAAAGATGAATAAATAAATAAACATTACACACTCAACGCCCACATTAGGATAGTTAAATCCTATGTTGACGGTCCGGAAACATAGAGAGCATGCATGATCAATACAAACATCTGCTCCGAGCGGGAATCTAACCCGCGACGTATCTAGTATATTAAGTGCTGTGTAATTTATTGTGTTATCTAGTCAAATGATTAAGGCATTGTTGATTATTATAAGTTGTTCATAAAGTTAACCTATCTAAACCTACAGAATAATAATGAATGCAATTGATAAAGCTTAAAGGCTTTTTTTTTTTCGGAATGTGTATTGCTGTTGGCCCTACTGGCCTTGACAGCGTCACCGGGCAGGGGGCCGAGTACTGAGACTCAGCCGTGATAAAGGGACAGCCCTCACGGGTGCTCAACTTTGATTCCGTCCTTAGGGTGCCTCCTGCGAAGCCGAACCACGGCTAAGGACGTCATCGGAGATGGAGGCAGCGCTCTGAGCGGTTAAAGGCTAATCTCAGCTTAATGCTAATAAGTAAATTGCTCTTATTGAATGAGTTACTGGTGCGCCCTTTAGGTTGCGGAGGTCAGATGGCAATCGTTCTGAGTAAAAATTAGTAACCTGTCAAATCCGGTCAAGAGTAATAAGTAGACCCTGGGTAAGTATCAGTACAGTACCGGGAGTAATGCAAGGACGATGACATCTTTATCCCTTCATCAGTAGAAACACTGGAGCCACGGATTTAGTGCTAAGCAATTATAATTGAACGCAAATAAGCAATACCATGTCAACCCACAAAATTGAAAAAAGTGAGTTATATATGCAAAAGTGTTGGTAAATGGCTGAAGAACATTTTTCTTTAATATTTGTAGGGTTTTAAGCCTTAAAACTTCTAAAAAGCCATTTTTTAATCATGCAATTTTTGTATTATGTTAAACGTTTTGGGTTATATTATATACGAAATATGCAGTTTGTATACTTATTTTTGTGAAAATAAGTAAAATAACTTATATAAATCTGAAAATGCCAATTGACTAATACATAAAAAAAATCATATAGAGCAAGTTCTTCAAAATTTTTAAACGCGTTTTATTTCGAAATGACATTCGTGTGTTGACATTGTATTTCTTATTTGCGTCCAATTATATCTACGCGATAGGTGCAAAAAGGGGTATCTGTTAAAGACATCAATACAAATTTATTTAGGTAAGAGAACAATAAGTTTATGTAACAAATGCTATTTTAAACGCATTCAGTTTTAGAGCTTTGGCGCAACGATTTGACTGGACGATATAAAATATTAAGGTAGAAATTTTCACTGACAGTGAAATAGATAAATAATCTACTAGGAACAAAACTATAAAGTAGTTCACGGGTATCAAAATGTCGGGAATCGACGCGAGAGCGCAGGTGTTGCGTGCCAGACATTATGAAAGTGGTTTGTCTCTTAGCTGCAGTGGCCCCTTTTACAAATCCAATTTAAACTAAAAGTATTTATTCTATTGCACGAGTGGTACCTAGCCTAGGCTACCTAGCCAAGTAACACTGCAATGTCTTTTATTATTCTGTAAAGTAGTAATTGTAAAGTGTTTCAGTTTGAAGGTCGCTGTAACAAAAGCTAAACACTAAACGGACCCCATTAGGATAGTGACATCGTGTGTCGGGGTCCGAAAATACATGGAGAATCCGAAAATATATACACAAGGATGCGGACAAATACTGTCAGACCAAAAAATATGCCTGCATGGTCAATACAAACATATGTTCCAAACACCTATAATCAAAATTGAACAAATAAGTTGTACGTCATAGTTTTTTCATCAATTCTTTTAAATCATGAGGTTTAGTTTACAGGCCAATGTGCGTTACGATTTATAAGTATGTTGGTTTAAAATATTTCATTACATTTCATCCGTACATTTTTTGGCAAAGATCAAACCTCAATCGTCTCATGCTCTTACAATGACAAAAGAAAACGTTATCGTCACGACCAAAGAGACAGTAATTATATATCATAAAAATATTAACGCTCAATTATATTGGTTTAGTTAATTTTACTTTCGATTCTAGATTTCTATTAAAGCAATAATACATAACTCATAGTCAATTTTTCCTTTAATTTGTAATTTGTTTATTAAACCTTTTTATAATGATTTGTCTGAAATAATTATGTTTCACTAGCTTCTGCCCGCGGCTCTGCCCGCTTGTATATCTATTTTCATAAAAACTCTGAATCCCCACTCCTTTTACAAACTTTTAATTTCATGTGCAATTGTATCGAATCAACAGTCTAATAATAAGTTTCAATCTTCTAGCTATAAAAATGATATTTCGATACAACTTTTCATCACCCCTTTTCAACCACTTCCCACCCTTTTTCGCTTTAAAAAGTAGGCTATGTCCTTCCTCAGGCTCTAGACTCTGTGTACCAAATTTCATTTAAATTGATTCAGAAGTTTTGGCCTAAAAGCGCGACAGACAGAGACAGAGCTACTTTCGCATTTATAATATTAGTAATGTAGTAAAGATTAGTAGCTTAGTACTATGTATTACTCACAATAGTACTGTTTCTGTTATTTTAAAATGTATTATTTTGTTGTTTTAGGTTAAGACCTAATAATAAATTTCCATCAAACTAACAATTAATTTAAGAGTGCTTTAGTATCTTTTCTACATCAAGCGATATCTTTTTTCTACCCGACTGCCGGAGGGTAATGTTTTTCCTTATACACTACGAGACATCGATATCGTAATTTGGGTTTAATTGCCAAAACGAAAAGCAATTAATTAAATTGAATTAAATGCTTTACATTCAATTGGTTATAAAGACAAATTGTTATATATATAACTGACCTGCCTGCAGACATTGTCCTGCCACGGAAATGAAAAAAAGTGACACCCGATTACTGGATTTATTTTTACATAAGATACGCCTTTTACTGGGTCCAATTGTTAATTAAATCACTCTCGAATCTACCGGAATACACACACAAAAAAAACCATTAAAACCGGTCCAGCCGTTTAGAAGTTCGGTGACATACACACGTACAGTAGAATTATATATATGTCGGAGAATCGGCTAAATTAGGATATACGATGTTCGTGTCTGCCTTAATAATTTTATCAACCAGTGCCTCAAAAATACGTCCACCAATGATTCATTTTTTTACGCACCAGTACAGATACGACAGATGTCAATAGCAACCAGCTCTAGTTTATATTAAAACGACAACCTCTTTTATTATATATTTTTTTTTTATAAACGCTACACACTCAACGGCCCTCATTAGGATATTAATATCCTGTGTCGGGGTCCGGAAACATTCACAATGACAAGGACAAATACACCCAGACCGGAAAATATGCTTGCATGATCAATACAAACATATTATGATCCGAGCGGGAATCGAACCCGCGACCTGTGGCATTTAAGGCAGGTTCGCTACCGCTGCGCCACAACGTCGTCAAAATATATGATTAATATGATAAATAAATTAAACTCCGCCATATATAAAGACAGTAAGGGTAAATGTAATATCGAAATCATTATTAGTATATATTATAATGTATCTATATCGGCCCGGCTTCTCCGTTTTCATATTTCTAAATAAACCGACTAGGTAAAGGTGCGCAGACGCCTACGACTTACTATTTCTGTTCTGGTATGCGACTACATATTATTTGATCTCTTCAGATTTGATTTTCGTCGTATCCCTTAGAATTAATTGTAGTTAAATTATTTAATACTGTATTTTAAGTGAGCCTTTTGTCTGCAGATACGTCTGTGAAAAAAATTTTTCATACTTAGTATAGTAGACAGATTCGCAACTTTAAGATCGAACCAGTATCTCATTGGAAAAGAGCAAATTATAAGAGTTAACGATTATTATTACCAGATGTTAAGTAATAAAAACTGCGACTGACAGCTTACCGCGCTTTTCGAGGCACAGTTGGTGAAACCACAAGGGCAAACGCCCAGACTGAAACAGATATTGGTAAAACCCACCCCTAGACGAAAGCAATCAGTACGTCACAATGGCTGTCACATTAAGTGAGCAATTAATGCTTAAATTTAATTTCTCAACAAATAATTCTAGTAACGATCTTGTAGAGCATTCGAGAGAGCATTATTTCGGTTGAAACGACGCAGCCGCTCTGAATCATCGTGTTTATAGACGCATGATTCGGCCAACGTTCCACAAAAATGTATGAATTGTTTATTAATATATTTATAACGTATCTAAATTATATATGATTACTCAGCGCTACAATTTAAAATGTTAAGTGCATGGATTTAAATTAGGATTGTACATTTCTTCAGTGATTAATAATTACGCTGGTCCCATTTCTTTTTCACTACTTTACTTGTATTCGATGATGAATATAATAATTCTATTTTCATTTATCAACTTCAAGGAGAAAACTTCCTCGTTTTTCTGCGGCTTTCAAGCCAAAAACCCCCAAAATCTTTAACCTATGGCTTTGAGTCTTGGGACGTAGCAAATTTTACAGAATATAACCAAAAATCTAATCACTATTGTTTTTTTTCTAAAAATATACAATTCTTCATCTTAGTGGATTCATTTTGTTTTGTGTAAGATCCTATACTTACTAGACTGACCAATGATTTTCTCCCTTAGGTATACGGCTTTTGTCTACAAGACGTATCAACTTAGAACTTGGTATAAATTTTTTATTTTTTTATATGGAAAGTAGGGCAGATGACTCTACTCCACCTGATGGTAAGTGGAAATAAAGTCCAAACGCGAGGGTGGCTAACAGAGTTGAGGAATGCAACCGTGTTAGCCACCCTTGCCCTGCCTACCCGCAAGATGCCTAGATAAATGTATTAAAGAGAAAAATAAGTTTTAGATGGTCGTCCGGTAAAAACTACAATAAAACGAGCAAAGCCATTGATCTTCCTAATTTTAGTATATATTAGTTGCCCTGTTATTAGTTAAAGCGTTGGCTTAGGATGTATTAACGAAAAAATCTCAAGTCCATGGTTACAAGCATATTTGTTCAACGCGTCAAGAAATATTCAGTATGTTAGTCTACTATAAATAATGAAGGATTCACAAACACTTATTGGGGTAGGATAAAAGCTACGTCTATTTCTTGTCTCGTATTTTTTTCAGTGCATCAATGTTACCGTATGTATTTCGGGACACCAGCACTAAGACTTTCCTCTGTAAATATTCGTTTCACTTTCTTATTTTGTGGCGGGAGAGGAACTTCTTCTACTTCTTAATTAGATCCCGTACAAATGAGATTTAGTCAAATTTTATCTGGTATGTACCAGGAGACCATAATAACAAAGGAATGCTCAATGTGCCATTCAAAACGTCTTATGAATAAATACAATGAATCTATTTATTCTCAGCAATACAATCAATAGTAGATATTGCGATCGACGACGAAGATATACACAATGAAAATATAAAGGCATCTTCTGACTAGGGGCACATATGTATGTAATATTAAGAAATGTACTATCGCATTTCGTTAAGATTTATTTACATCGCAAAGGTGGCAAAACGATATGTAATGATAATGAAACCGACGTTATGCAGTGTACCGAAAAATTCTTATTTATACTTTAAACGAACAATTTTTGATATATAATAATCGGGGAAACGAATCCAACGATTTTCATGAAATTTTTTATGCAGGAAGTTTCGGGGGCGATAAATCGATTTAGATTAATTTTTAGAAAATGTCGTTTTATCCGTATTCTCAGGCAATAAAAATCTGAGTTCGAGTCCAGATGTCTCCTGTCCGCTTTCTTTTTCCCGTTTTTTCTTTGAGAATACTAAAAATATTATATTTTATCATATATATTTCTTCATAATGTATCGTATCTAAATATTATTTACAAAAAACACAATTTACAAAAGAAAATAGCGAGCAAAACTCGGTCATCCAGTTGCTTATAATAAAGCAGACAATCTTGTTGCACTGAAACCAGGGAATCACATACGAAAAGAACATAAAACTGCTTATAAGTAAGTAACCAAGAGAGGCAATTGACCTACCAAAATTATGCAGTGCACCGAAAACCCGAGAGGCTAAAATATCACGAAAAAATTATAATGAAGCATGCAATCTTGTTGCACCGATACCAGGGAATCATAAACGAAATGAGGTGAGAATTGCAGTTTATGTAAACCTAAACTCGTATATGCAAAACAGACAATTCAATGAAATCACCATGAATCCACCTCAGCCGACACAGCAACACACACACAGTGGCACAGAATTTACTTTATTTTAATGTATTCTATTTTTACGAATTATATTTTAGTTAAACGAATTAATTAATTAATTAACTTTCGATTTATTTAATGTATTTTTTTTTACTTTTCGAGTTTGTCCCTAGCGGGTTTCATTTTATAAGAGCATTCATTTTTTGAAGCCTCAATAGGTCAATGGTAGATGGGCCGACTTGGCTATGTTAACGCTGACCCCCTCGGGTTCGATCCTGACCCCCTCGGGCTATTGTCGTACCCACTCCTAGCAAGCTTCGAGCTTATTTGGAGAGGCAATAGGAATTCGTAATGCCTTGAATGAGCATTGCTAATATTCTTAAAAAAAAAAAAGAAAAGAGTTTGATGAATAATGAACATTATTATGGTGAATAACAAAATAAAAAATTACGTAAATTGTAGAGAAGAAAACATAGCATTATACCGTTGCAAATTCGATGTTATCGATTTTAAACACAATTTTAGATCATCACTATTGTAGTATAAATTTTTCCTACAGTGGCTGGCGTCTGGTACTATCGCACAAAGCCACATTTTTTGATATAAGATCTCCTTCAAAGTTATGAATTCCTAGTTTCCTAGTCAGTCGTGAATATGGAATAAAAAACATTGATCTAAATAATACAATATAAAATGTTAATACGAGTTCACTTACAAGTGAGAAAATTTATGCGGCGTATGACGCAGATTTTCTTTGTCAGCCAAGACAACTTATCATTGATCTTGCCTAACTTCAAGATTATTGACTATGGCTGGGAGATTAAGTTTAAATGCCATTTATTTCCTTCAGTATTATGTTCTCCTAGTAGCCGTGCATTTTATTTTGCAAAATCCATTGCATGTTGTTGCAGTTTGGCTTTGTAAAATTCCATTAGAACCATGCACCCGATGCAGCCCTACCACGTGATATGCACAAAATGACGCAGATACGTATTTTCACTATCAACAAACACGAATTCATTCATGTCGCACACAATCAAGTTCATTCATGGAACTGGAGGAAGGAGGAGGTATTGACGCATTGTATTGCCTTCTATGTTATGTTCTCCTAGTAAAGTGCTGCGATTTATTCGGCAAAATGCATTTTGCAATGCACACTGTGTGCAAAATCACTTGTGTTTTTATTTTTTATTCCGTGTGCATTAAAAAAATACAAAAAAATGTTATAATATCTATGTTGTTGTTGTGTAGGTTATGTATTCAACTCCAAATAATCCTGGAAGCTCTTCCAAACTGCGTGATCATCAGGGCTCGTTGCACTAAGCCGGCTTTTTTTCCAAATTCAATTTTTCTCAATGGACTAAAAAAAACTACCAAATGTTTTTTTTTTTTGTATAGAGTACAGTAATTGTTTTAGCAGATAATGTTTTTAAATAAAAATAAAATAAATTATTAAATGAAACAAAAACCCAACTGCATTAATAATAATTCCTAAAAAGCTAAAAACAAGCTCTATAATGACAACTATAATATAAATATTTCTTTGATGTTAGTAAAGGTACTGCAGACGGGGACAAGCATTGAAATAAAACATAATTATTACATTTTTCCGTAATTTAAGCACTTCCCTTTAAACTCCATCATCAATTTACAAATTGATTGATCAGCTTGTCCCCGTCTGCAGTACCTTTACTAACATCAAAGAAATATTTATATTATAGTTGTCATTATAGAGCTTGTTTTTAGCTTTTTAGGAATTATTATTAATGCAGTTGGGTTTTGTGTTTCATTTAATAATTTATTTTATTTCAAACTTTTTAAAAGCTATTTTTTTGGTGTTGTTTTTAAAACGTAAACGGGCACTAAGAAAGTACTTTTTTGAAATTCAACCCTCAATGGGTTAAAAAGGAGTTAAAAGTTTTGTTGGAAGTTCAACATTTTTGAAATTAAAATCATGTAACATTGTTTTTTGGGGAACTATTAATACATTTCCTTCAATCCTGCCCCTGAAGGTGTAAAGCTTTATATGAAAAAGAAAGGATTTGTTCCGCAAATTTAACGCAGTGAAGCCGTGGGCAGAAGCTAGTTATAAGTAATATAACTTAGCTCTCTGCACTATGCAGGTCATACTAGAATGTCGATTATATTTTTGGCAAGTTCTAATCCACAAGCTTGTAACTTGCTTCGAGCTGACATCTGCCCGCGACTTCGTCCGCGGTGACTTTAGAATTGGCTCTAGAGACAAATGAACCATTTGTAAGTAAATAATCACTATATAGTATAAAACAAAGTCGCTCTCTCTGTCCCTATGTATGCTTAAATCTTTAAAACTACCCAACGGATTTTGATGTGGTTTTTTAATAGATAGAGTGATTGAAGAGGAAGGTTTATATGTATTATAACATCCATTAAATAGTGGAGAAGAAAAACTGTTATTTTTGAGGTTTCTAATGTGATATCGTAAATAATTACATTTAACGCGTGCAAGCCACGGACAGAAATGAATAAATCAAAACTATTGGATCGATTTTAATCATTTTTTTAGTGAATGACATAGGCTATATATTTTATACCCATGCGAAGCTGGAGCGGGCCACTAATATTTCATAAGACAAAGATAAAAAAGTTCTGTAGAGTGTTTTTTGATAATCCCATGAGAACCTAAAATTTTTTAGGAATAATAAAAAGTATTTTATGTCTTAATCCAGGTTACAATCTTTGTATGTGCTAAGTTACATTCCAATCAGTTAAATCGTTAATGTGATGTGTGATTGAGTAACAAGCATCTAAACCTTTTGCAGTACGTTTTTGATAATGCCGAGGAACCTAACATTTTTTCTGGTATGAAATGTGTTATTCAGGGTGTGTTAATTCAATATAAGCTCTCTGTGTGCTAAATTTCATCCAAATTCGATCAGCAGCTTTTGCGTGAAAAGGCTAAACTACTTTCTTACTCCTCTCTCATACTTGGCTTACGTTGTCATCAAGTTTGCAATAAATCTTGATGGAGTGAACGCATTTTACGAAACAAAACTGAATGTTACCCGAAAATACGCTTTATCATTTCTTTGCTGACTTTGAAGTTGAAAATGGCAGTTTTGCAGAATTGCGTCAGAGGATAAGGAGTTCGGAGAGCCGACAAACAGGCAGACATTTGCAAAAAATATAAATTTATGATATTTCATCATTTAGTTTTTAGTTCCGAGTAACATTTTTATAAGAATCTGAGATGTAGGTACAGACACTTAAAATTTATATATTTTTTACATTAAACAAATTACATGACTAAAAATCGAAAAATACTTTTATTACAATATATTATGCTTATTCATATATTTTATTACTTAATTATTTATTAATTGTATAATACATTGAATAACATTATATATTATAATAGTTTGCGTTTTAGAAGTTTAATTATTTTATTAATCTACCTATTTATATAACTATGCCATATTTTTATTTATAGAAAATGTTTTAATTAATTATTCTAGACATTGGGAGTGGAATTGGCAATCAGTGGCCAAAAAAAAATCAAACTTCAATCATCGATATCTCGAAAACTAAGCAATATATCGAAAATTTTTATTTTTACTTTTCGTCTTATTTTATCGAGTTCTACAAGAAAACATCATCAGATTTTAGCTCTGAGTGTACTGTGATATTCCGCTTTGAATATCTTTGCTTCTGCGGAACCCATGTTAAAATAATGTAGCCTATGTCACTCTCACAACTGAGACGAATCTAATGATACCCTATAAGTCGATGTACGTCCAAGGGTTTAGCCTGTAGAGCGTCACAAAGAAATAGACATACATACATACATACATACATACATACATACATACATACATACATACGCTCGAAAAACATTACCCTCCGGCAGTCGGGTAAAAAGGTAGACTATGTATATCTGTTGCAATATTTTTAATATTAAGTTCCCCGAAATAAACGCATGAAATATATTCTTCATTGAATTCATCATATTAAAATATTTTTGAATAATTTAAACGATGTTCAGATAAATAATGTTACAATTTTTTTTTTATTTTTGTGTCTGAAACTTTTATGATGAAATATGTCATAGATATTAAATGCACATGGAGTAACTGAATAGCCGAAATTTACATGACAGGCTTGTGTTTATGTATCATCATCATCATCACCATCATCATCATAAACAAAATACGGTACCTTTCATAAAGAAAAAAAATTACCAAATTTCGCTGGTAAGACTTCATAAAATCAACGAAACTAAATTGGTCTACACACTAAATGTATTCAATTATGTTGCGAACTTGTGACGCTACTAAGTTCATTCGAATATTGCAAGCTTTTGACTGACTAACTTCATTTCGTTGCGTTAATGCGACTTCCAAGTTGTCTCCTCTATGCAATACATACAATACTTTTATTTTAGTTCTTTCATACATATTTTTTTTCTCCCCAAGCCTTCCTAAGATGGTTAAAAAGGAGGGCTAAGTTTATATGGTACGATGCAATTCCTTGGTTCATTCTACTTCAAATTCACCATAAACCATATTTTTTAACAGAATTGATGAAATACCTGTTTCGTATTTAATTGAAATTCATCTCACTACCTTTTAGTGGTTTTGATTTAAATTACATTTTATTTTGATACATGTTTGAAGACTCGATCCGATACATGGCGTATCAATGTCTAGCTTAAACTTGAAATATTTTTTTTTCTGATTTTTTTCACAGGTGTTGTTTTTAAAAAGTAAACGAGCACAAGGAAAAATGTTTCGGAATTCAACCCATGGGTAATGAAATAGGTGAATAGGATTTTGTAGACGCAGAATCTCTGTTTTTTGGCGAACAATTTAGACGTGTTTTAACATTTTCTGAAATCAACTGTAAAGGTATTTCACCTTTACAGTAGATTCAAAGTTTGTATTAAAATCATTATTCACGCGGGCGTAGCCGCTGGCAGACACTCGATTTAAATATATGACTTACTAATCCTCAGTATCAAGGATCGTGACTCTTTTCAAGTTCAAGGAGTTGTCCCCATCGGTTACCTTCTGTCGCCAGGTGGAGTGCGACAGAGATATCTAGTTGTTCGAGAATTGAGACAACCGTTTAGCACTACGTCCTTTAGGTTTTTTGCCTTCCATTTTTGCTGCTAGGATCAGACGCGCCTGGTTTTCCAATCCTTGTTGTTGTACATGAAGATCTTTTGAAAGTTAAATTTTAGTAGAGACCCATTACCTTTTAGGTCAGATGTATTTAGTCTCTATGGTCTCCGCAACTTAGGAGGTGGTTTAACTGAAAGATAACGGTTGATGAAATTTAACATTGCGAATAAACGAATAGATAAAATAAACCTTATTGTCATGTAATTATAGTCGATATTAAAAACATCTTTGTTGACATCTTTAGTATGAAGATCTCTGATAAAAGTATTAATATCTATGTATGTCTGAGTTTCTATATATAGGCACTATAGTACAGTTTAAACAATTAATTAACATTCTTACATCCGAGAATTTGTGTTATGTTGATAGAAATAGCCAAAACGCTTGAAATAAATGTTAATTTATCACTTAAAAAAACAGCTAGAAATATTTTTGAAGAATTTAAAGAGCACCATCAATGTTATCTAAAATTATTGCTACACTTTAATAAATTATACCATCTTAAATCCTGTCTATGCGTTAATAGAATCCGTTGCGTAGTTTTAAAGATTGAAGCATACATAGAGACAGAGAAAACGTCTTTGTTTTATACTATGTAGTGATAATTAATGTTGTAAATACCGGCGTTGGGATAATCTCTGTCGCAGCAGAGATTATTCCAATAGTGCGATTAGTCACACTGGTGGTAGCTCTTTTGTTTCAAGAGGCCTGTGAGGTAGGTACCACCGCAGTGTCAAATAGTGTTTAGGCGTTCCTGTGTTCTGGTTTCAAGAGCAGGCTAGGCTTGTGAAATTACTGTGAAAAAGAGACTCGAGAAACAATATCTCGATATTGACAACGCGTAAGTGGTACCTACTGTTGGTGTTGCGCGCTTATAGGCTACGGCAACCGCTCACCATCCGGTGGGTCGTATGCTTGCTTGCCAAGTTGCAACATAATAAAAAAAATCTAAGGCGGTACGAAGTTCGCCGGATAAACTATCAATATTCATGCAGGTGCTCGTCAGTGCCAGTGATCCAATTACTTACATACATTTAACACTACTTGATTTTAATTATTTGATAGATCTAAAGCCAAGTAATAAAGCAGTTTTACTATGATAAACATTTAATTATTTTTATAGGTTATAAAGTTTATACACATTTTCTAGTAGTAAACGATTTAACATAAAAAAACTAGACAAGTGTGCGTTGGACTTGACAAAAAGGGTTCTGTACCACAGAAGAATAAATAAGAATAGCTGCGCCCATGGCTCCGCTTGCAGTGTGTACGGATTTTTTTTATTGCACGGCACCCTAATTATTTTCTAAAATAAAAATGGCCTAAGTTACTCATTATAAGATCAGCTATCAGGATGTAATTGCAGCGGTAGCGAAACTGCCTTAACACAGGCTTGGGCGTGTTTGTCCTCATCATTGTGTATATCTCCGGACCCCCCGTCACAGGATATAACTATCCTAATGGGGGCCGTTGAGTGTGTAACGTTTATTTATTGATACTAAGAATAAAATTTTATTTATCTCTGAACAGAATGACAAAAGTTAATTTCTCAACACTAGCTATTCCATAGTACTCAAGACAGCAACAGGGAAATATTGTACTTTTAGAGCCCGTAGTAGCCTTAAAAACTTGAGAGAAGGAATAAGTAGCCAATTTACATAGCAACATAGAACAAAAAGTCAACTTTGTCAAACGTCAATCTTCATATAAACCTGGTAATGGGAAGAAGAATTATCGGTGAACGAAACTTTGCATTATATTTAGAGCGTTCCACATCTGAAACGAAGTTTCGCAACGGCCGCGTAAGCGTGGGCGAGCGACACCGGCCTTGCATAGATCATGTAACGCAGACTCACCTCGAGATGTGACCTACTCACGCGAGAAGCGATCCTTGAATAAATGAAAACTTTTTTAAAATTGTTGTTGATTATCAAAATTCAATACAGTATTGTAGTAATCTCCGAGCAAAATTACTGTGACATACGGTTTGACAGAATGACACTACGATGTTATAAAGGTTTAACTTTTGCCATTCGCCTATGGATCTCTAAAAAAGACCGGTTGAGGTCATTTGAAGATATTTCCAGGTAAGGTAGCTAAGCTACCTTATACACAAATGCATGTTTGTTTGCCATACTATATGGGTATGTGTTATGTGTCCTGTGGATCTACCATCATCTCTTGTTCCGATTCAAATGACAACCTAAACTGAGCTGCATCGCAATTGCGTAGTTCGTACTACGACATCTTACTAGCGATTCCTTCTTATTCAATATACCTAAACTACGTTAATAGTAAATAATATAATACCTAACTAAGTTAATAAGAAGTTATACTAAGTTAATAAAAGTTACAATTACCTTCAATTTATATTAGAACGTAACATCAAGTATTTTACCTGAATATGACCTGAACTGAATTGCACTGCAAGAGAATTGTATACAAAAAGTTCATGGTTGCCCCTTTGGTGTGGATGCTTGTATTTGTTTGTATTTCCGGATGTCCGACAAAGGATGCTCTTATCCTAATAATACGAGGCTCTTGATATATAAAAACTTATTTATACTTATTTATTTATTTTTTTACGACGTTGTCGCGCAGCGGGAACGAACGTGGATTAAGCGCCACAGGTCGCGGCTTCGATTCCAGCCGACTGATGTTTGTATTGACCATACAGTCATGTGCTCCGGTCTAGGTGTGTTTGTCCATGTACTTGTGTGTTTCTGTCTCCCGATACTGTATATTACTATCCTAATTGGAGCTCTTGAGAGTGTAGGTTTAATGTATAATTTAATTTATTTTAAATCAAAAATGACTTAGATGCAGTTTTCTTAGGTTTTGTTATACCAAAATTTAGATGGTACCAACACTTAATCGCCCATAATGGAATTTATTTTTGATTAATAAAAATATCAAGTAAAACACAACAAATAAAACCGTTTTTAATAAAAGTTTTTGTTTCATGGAACTAAACATTTTTGTGAATATAATTCGCATATTCTAATTGCCATAGACGATAAGGTATTAACGTAAGGTTCTTGTCTATATTTTCATCTTTGACAGAAACATTCTGGTAACAACTGACAGGTAGCTATTGGTAGGAGATGCGGCATAAACACTTATTTATTTATAGATTACGCCAGTAAAACTTTATGTTGCTAAAAAGCTAACTCTAATGCATATGAAATAAGGTTTTCTTTGAATCATCTGAGGACATTAAGAGGCCCATGTCTTTTCGGTAAATAATTAAAAGTATTTATTTAATTCATATTATTTTTTACCCGACTGCCAAAGGAGAGTAATGTTATTCGAGCGTATTTATGTATGTATGTATGTATGTATGTATGTATGTATGTATGTATGTATGTATGTATGTATGTATGTGTGTATGTATGTATGTATGTATGTATGTATGTATGTACGTATGTATGCATGTATGTATGTATGTATGTATCTATGCAGTTGTGAAAGTGACATAGGGTACATTATTTTAATATGGGTTCCAGAGAACCAAAGATTCAAAGCGGAACATTACAGTTCGTATAGCGGCAAAATATGATGATGATCTCTTATAGAACTCAACAAAATAGGACGAAAAGCCATCTCCGATAACGTCCTTAGCCGTGGTTCGGCTTCGCAGGAGGCACCCTAAGGACGGAATCTAATTTGAGCCCCCTTGAAGGCTGCCCCTTTATAACGGCTGAGTCTCTGTACTCGGCCCCCCGCCCGGTGACGCTGTCAAGGCCAGTAGGGCCAACTGCAATACACATTCCGAAATAAAAAAGGACGAAAAGTAAGAATACTAGATACATTGCCTAGTTTTCGAGATTTTGAAGTTTGATTTTTTTTTAACAAAAATTCGCTTTTTATGATTTTGGTTAATAAAAAAATAAAGGGAAGAAGTAACTAAGGGTAGAAAAAAATTCAGCGTATGGCAACGTGCGAGGATATAGGTTTCAAAAAAATTACTTTGAATTTTTTAATTATTTTAGTCGTTTTTGAGATATTTGAACCTAAAGTCATAAGAATTTTGCCCTAACTTTCCTGGTTTCTTAGGGTTCCGTACCTCAAAAGGTAACAAACGTAACCCTTATAAGATCACTCTGTTTTCCGTGTGTCTGCCCAAGTGTCATCAACGATTTTCTCAAGAACGGGTAAGTCTCGCAAGTTGAATTGAATTTTATACCAGAATTTAATTGAGTTGAATTTATACTAGATACTGAGTTCTAAAGTTCCTATTCGATGTATAAAAAGCAAGGTACTGAGCCAACACGATAAAAAGATATGACCAAATTTAGATTCGTACGGAATCCTTCGTGCGCGAGTCCGACTCGCACTTAGCTTTTTTTAATATTTTATTTTGAGTATTTGTTGTTGTAGCAGCAACAGAAATACACATTCTATGAAAATTTCAACTCTGTAACTATTCTAGTTCCTGAAATACAATACCCTGATAGACGGATGAATGGACGGACGAAGTACTACGGGTTTACCATTAACGCTTATTGCGATTCAAATGTCGTTCAATATATATGTCAGAGAATCCGGTAAATTAGGATCTGCGTGGTTGATGTACGTGTCTGCCCTAATAATTTTATCAACCAGTGCCTCAATCGCCATAGGCGTTGCCTCAAAATACGTCCATCCATGATTTCTTGAATAAAAACGCACCATGACAGATCATCTCTCGGATATATCAAAGCATGGCCCGATGAACATCTCTTTTGGCCCGATGAACATCTCTGGGGGGGTTAGGGCGTCCCCGCGCTCTCCAGATCTGTCTCCCGTCAGTGCAGCACTATGGTTGTATCACGTGGTATTCGTATTCGCTATGCCTCACCTAACTGTCCCCTTTCTCTTAGTCTGTTCACCAAAAATTATAATGAAAAAGTTGAAAAATAAGAAACTGGTTAAACAGCGGTTGCACTCCCTCGCACTAAAAGTGCACCTCTCCAACATCCGAGGTCTGCACTCCAATCTCATCCCAGTCCATCACCACCTTGAGACTGAAAAACCACATCTGCTGTTCCTCACGGAGACGCAAATCAGATGTCCAGCTGATGCAACATACTTGCACTACCCAGGTTACACCCTGGAGCACAATTTCAAATCTCACGCTGGCACCTGCGTGTATGCTCGCGATGACATCTGCTGTCGACGTCTCCGTAACCTAGAGGATTCTAGTTTCTCCGTATTGTGGGTTCTGGTGAACACTGGCTTGGTGCAGATAATCTATGCCAGTGTTTATCGGTCGCATACCGATAACATGGAGACAACCAGGCTCTTTCAGTACCTAACTGACTCGGCTGAAACAGCTCAGCTCAGGTACCCGTCAGCGCAGCTAGTTGTTCTGGGGGACTTCAACGCCCACCACCAGGAGTGGCTGTACCCATACCAGAACACTGACCATGCCGGGAGATTAGCATACGCATTTGCTCTGTCGCTAGGTCTCTCCCAACTGGTAGGCGGCGCTACTAGGATACCTGATATTGATGGTCACACGGCCAATTGCTTGGACCTTCTGTTGACAACTGATCCAGACCGATATCAAGTTGCAGTTTCTTCTCCACTAGGTAGCTCCGACCACTGTCTGGTAAAATCTGTGTCTGTCTACTCGCCACCTGAACCCGAGCACATGGGGACTAGGCGTGTATGGCGATACAAGTCAGCAGATTGGGACGAGATGCGGCATTTCTTTGCGTCTTACCCTTGGCAGCGCTTATGCTTCTATTCAGACGACCCGGCGTGCTGCGCGGATGCTGTCTCTGAAGTGATTTATCAGGCTATGGAATATTTCATTCCATATTCTGATTTCTCACTTTATATGAAAGCCCGCCCTTGGTTCAATTCTGAGTGTGACAGTGCCGAAGCACTTAAGCACTTAGCATACAAGGAGTGGGCGGATGCTCAAGCCCGCAAAGCGCCCAATGTCCAGAACCTGAAAAGAGCCTTTAATAGTGCTGCCAAGTCCTGCAAACGTGCCCTCCGCAAGGCCCGCTTCGACCATATTGGCCGTATTGGAGCCAGACTAGCGTCCCACCCATCTGGGAGTAAAGCTTTCTGGTCTCTTGCCAAATCGGTCGAAAGCAATTTCTGCCGGTCTTCTTTGCCGCCATTGGAAAAGTCGGATGGCTCATTAGCTCACACTGCCAAAGAGAAAGCAGATCTTTTTGCCTCTCTATTTGCAAAGAATTCTCATCTTGATGCTGCAGGTAAATGTCCACCTTTGCTACCTCGTTGTGACTCAGCAATGCCAGAGGTACACATCCGGCAAAAAGAGGTACTCAAAATTCTCAGCAGTCTGAATGTGAATAAGGCTAATGGGCCTGACGGCATTCCTGCCATTGTCTTGCGGTCATGTGCGCCTGAGTTGGCTCCTATTCTGACTCGCCGCTATCGTTTGTCCCTGAAGACTGGTCAAGTTCCAAAATCCTGGAAGATTGCCAATGTCCAACCTGTGCCTAAGAAAGGAAGTCGTGCCGATCCCGCCAACTATCGTCCTATCGCAATCACCTCCATACTCTGTAAGGTTATGGAGCGTGTCTTAAACAACCGTCTCCTTGCATACCTGGAGGACAACGACCTCCTCAGTGACCGTCAATTCGGGTTTCGTCGGGGTCGATCTACTGGGGATCTTCTTGTGTATGCTACCCACCTCTGGAGCGAAGCCATTGAGAGACATGGTGAGGCTCTCGCCGTGTCTCTTGATATCTCTAAGGCTTTCGACAAGGTCTGGCACGCAAGTCTCATTGGCAAGCTTTCAGCATACGGTATTTCACCCGGGCTCTGCACCTGGATCGAGGATTTCCTGAGGAACAGATCGATTCGGGTTGTCGTTAATGGCGCCTCGTCTGATCTTTTTGGTATTAATGCCGGTGTTCCTCAGGGCTCTGTGCTCTCGGCGACTCTATTTTTGCTGCATATCAATAACCTGCTGATAAAACCCGGTATCTTTGGGTACGCAGATGACAGCACCGTATCGGTTAGATACTTTTCCGACGAGAAGTCTAGGTCAAAAGTCCAGTCTTTTAGGGAGTCGATAATCGAGGAGGTGAACTCGATTTTGGAGGCTGTTTCCCAATGGGGTGATGCCAATTTGGTCAAGTTCTACCCCTCTAAAACACAGGCTTGTCTTTTTTCGGCGAAACGGAGTCCATTCCAACTGACTCCGACTTTCCGGAATGTTCCCGTTCCGATTACCGACCATCTTGAGCTCTTAGGTCTAGATCTCTCTTCCAAACTAAATTTCGGTAGCTACATCGAGTCCATAGCAAACACGGCTGCCAAAAAACTTGGTATACTCGCCAGGGTGAGACGGTATTTCACCTCGGAGCAGCTCTTAAGTCTTTACAGAGCTCAAGTTCGCCCTTGTATGGAAT
The DNA here is from genome assembly GCA_023373885.1 of Hestina assimilis. Taxonomy (NCBI): domain Eukaryota; kingdom Metazoa; phylum Arthropoda; class Insecta; order Lepidoptera; family Nymphalidae; genus Hestina; species Hestina assimilis. The sequence continues at coordinate 13,448,132 of CM041759.1, forward strand.
ACTGTTCTCATCTCTGGGATGGGTCTGCAAAATATCAACTGGATGCTTTGGACTCGGTGGAGCGCCGAGCGAAGAGGATCATAGGTAGTAACTCACTCGTGGAGGCAAATCTTCTGAGCCTCGAACACCGTAGACGAGTGGCCTGCCTCTCGGTTTTTTATCGGTTACATTTCGGAGAGTGTGCGGAGGTTTTGCATAACCTGATACCCTCTTCCCCGTTCCATCACCGAACAACTAGGCGCGGCGAGCGTTTTCACCCTTACGTCGTAGACATTCCTCCTTTACGCACGAAGCGGTTTGCCTCCTCTTTCATTATGCGGACGGCTAAGGAGTGGAACTCTTTGCCGCGGTCAGTTTTTCCACAATGCTATAACCTGGACACCTTTAAGGCCAGAGTGAACAGACACCTTCTAGGCATACGTGCTCCATCTTAGACCTCATCTTCGCCTTCCACCAAGCGAGATTGAGGTCAAACGTAAGCCTATTTTGCATAAAAAAAAAAAAAAAAAAAAAAAAAAAAAAAAAAAAAAAAAAAAAAGCAACCAGCTCTACTTTATATTAAGACTACAACCTCTTTCGTCTATATGGTACTATTATAAATAAATCAAACTCCAACACGGCTATTCTGAAAAACAAAGCGCTTGCTTATCTTAATCTTCTATATATATAAAAGGCTCTATCCTGAATGATTTATGGACTGACGGATCAACGCACGGCTTACAGCGCTGATCGTAGACACCTGAAACTTGGAGGTTTAGTTCTTTGTGTGACGTAGGCATCCGATAAGAAAGGATTTTCCAAAATCTACTTCTAAGGAAAAAGGTGAGCAAAGTTTGTATGAGACAACGCGATGCCTTGGTTCAATCTACTTCAAATTTAGCTTAAACCTCCAATCACACCATCACATATAACATAATGTCACATATAAATCAAACAAACTCTCACATATATTATGACATGTATATTTATACGTCATGCGCATATAAAATCTGAATATCAAAAAATTGAATTGGATCGATTTTGAGTAGCTGTAAGAGTTAAAGCCCGCCAGGCAATATTAACCGCCTGGTCGGAGGATCCTCCCGTTGTGTTGAGATACATTTCTCACGTCGTCACTTCCACAGTGGTTAATCAGGACGTGATCTTCACCTTCCACTTGGTGAACCCTTCAGAATATGCAACCTTCGCAGCCCTTGTAGGGGCATTATCATATATCATCCCCAGATCTTTTAAGCAAGCAATCAGTCTAACAACACATACCGCCAACCAGCAGCACTTCTCACGTCATACTTCCACAAACTTTTAAAAGAAAGATGTTATTTTTATATGCCAGCGCTCTCTCTTTTTATTATTGATACTACGTTGAAGGACATGAAAAACGTTTCAGTGTTTTAAATTCCCACTAGATGGTGCTGTAAGAGTGATTTTTGTCAAATTACTATTCCTCTAAAGCTAACCCCCGGTTCCTCGAACTTTGATCAAAATCATGTCAACTCAACATACTAAATATAGAATGCTCATTGGTTAAGAATTTTTTATGTTAAGTTGCCATGAGTTTGATCCAAGTTCGAAAAACCGGAGGTTAGTCTAGCGATTTCTATTGACATATTAATATAATTTATAAATTACCTACACATTAATAGAAAATAATTGCTATAAATATATTTTTTGTGTCAGCCTTATGAAATAAATTTAAATAAATAAACGCTACACACTCAACGGCCCCCATTAGGATAGTAATATCCTGTGTTGGGGTCCGGAAACATTCACAATGACAAGGACAAATACACCCAGACAGGAAAATATGCTTGTATGGTCAATACAAACATATTATGTTCCGAGCGGGAATCGAACCCGCGACCTGTGGCGTTTAAGGCAGGTTCGCTACCGCTGCGCCACAACGTCGTCATTCAATTTCACTATACAATATGAGATTTATGAGCAATAAATAAATAAACGCTACACACTCAACGGCCCCAATTACGATAGTTATATCTTACACACAAAGACAAGGACAAATACACTCAGGCTAGAAAAGATGCCTGTATAGTCAATACAAACATCTGCTCTGAGCGGGAATCGAACCCGCGACCTGTGGCGTTTAAGGCAGGTTCGCTACCGCTGCGCCACAACGTCGTCATTCAATTTCACTATACAATATGAGATTTATGAGCAATAAATAAATAAACGCTACACACTCAACGGCCCCAATTACGATAGTTATATCTTACACACAAAGACAAGGACAAATACAGTCAGGCTAGAAAAGATGCCTGTATAGTCAATACAAACATCTGCTCTGAGTGGGAATCGAACCCGTGACTTGTGGCACTTAAGGCAGGTTTGCTATCGCTGAACCACAACCTCGCGAAAAATTGATAAGCCACTTTTCAAAGTCTTACCGGCTGAGGTCTCCTGACCCGTCCGCTACCGGTGACGCTGTCAAGACCACTAGGGTCAGTAATAGACACTTCGAAAAAAAAATTAAAGCCACTTGCCTAAGTGAACGCTAGAGGAACTGTTGCTAGAGGCAACTACTCTCCATGAGAAATAGAAATTGTCGTCATGAGCAACCTTTTTTATTAGAAACCATTTTTATAGCAACTGTTACCAACCGAAATCTTTAATTTAGAATAAGCTTTAAACAAATTAACTTATATCAATGACTTTAGAACTTTAACGGTCAAAACAAATAACAGAATTATTACTAAATTTGTTTTTTTTTAATGCTGCGAGCAATTCGAAAAGCAGCTCTGAAGACTTATCCCTTGCTATCCCTAATAACAACACCCCATGCAACGCTTTTCCACCAAATACCAATCATTGACACCCAATGCCACCCGTTGCTACATGTCACCTCATCCCATCTCTAGAAGGACAAGGACCTATACCTTGAGGAAATATCTGAAAATATCCCTTACAAGAATCAAAACAAGATAGTAGATGAGGCAATATTCCATTTTCAAAATAAGAAATCTCGCGAAAAAAAAGCCAATTACTTATGTAGATACTTAAGTAAATAAAAACAACACTGAAACGTGTCGCGGTCGCCGCCCTAAAAACAAAGTTTATTATTAAATACTTATATATTTTTTTTATATTATGACGGTTGGCAAACAACCATACGTTCCACCTGATGGTAAGCAGTCATCGCAACCTAAGAACGCTTGCGATACTTGAAGTATCACAAGCGCGTTGCCAACCCAATGAGCAAGAGGGAAGGGATGAGCAAGAGGGAAGGGATGAGAAGGGAAAAAAAGAAGGGATGAAAAGGGTTGGGAAATTGGGCCTCCGGTGCTCTTACTCTTCGCACGAAACGCAACAGTACCTACTGATACTTTACACCGATTTTTTATTTTACTTTATTTAATCTTTATTAAACCAAAATAAAATAAACATAAAATAAGCAAAAATAATGAGTGTGTGCTTAAGACCGCACGGCAGAAGTGACAACTTTATTGGTAAACGCACCTTTATATATTTTCAATATATAATATTAGCACGATAAACCACTAACTACACACACTAACCTCACAATGTAAAACAAATAATTGTTAAAATAATTTTTATTACATACCAATAATTACTATAAAAAAAAATAATGACAATTATTGCGTATTCATTGAATATATAATACCGCGATACAACAGCGAAGAGCAGTTGACTGTGTCCTTCTCCCTCGGGTACACTCGGCGTTCCCGAGTTCACCCGACCCTTTCAACTTAGAGCGTGACGGATCTCGAATATGTTGCGCCAAAAGAAGATTCCACTTCAAAAATAAACAAACATTCATAATACCTATGTACGTAAAAACATCATAAAATAGGCCACCTGACTTCCATAATACATACCATTAATCTCCTCAGCGTGTGGACATCCGGGTTTTAATGTATCAAATCGCATATCACCTAGTCCATACGCTGATCTGGGCCAATCAATGTAACCCCATTCATTATTATTTCATTTAGGTTAATAATTATACGTATGTATATCTGAATATGCGAATAAACAAAATAATAATTAAAAAAAAGACTTCCATAATAATCCTCGTAATTTTTCATTATATAATCAATGTATAATATGTCCCAAAAATAATGTAAATATAGTCTTATATATCAGAAGTAATAAATTAAAAGAATTACCCCTAAGTGCATGGTACTTCATGCACAGTGAAATCTAAGGGGTCCGTAGCTTGATGAAAAAGAATCAGGATTTTAAATATTACTGAATTAAAAATAATTTAATACATCGCAAAACAAAAATTGGATCAAAGAGAGGTTTTTAACTACCAGAGACCGATAAACAAGCATACGGACTTCCTGATGGCAAGTAGTTACCTTTATTAAACTCAACACTAAACTATTACTGTCATACTGTGTGTCAAACCACGCTAGTAATTGGACTATCCTGCATGTGGACGATGCAGCTATATAATCCTTGCCTTTTCTAGGCTGGATCACGATCACGAGCGCACACGAAAACACCCGAGCGCACTCTCTTCAGTCGCCGAGTATGAAGTGCTTACTCGTGGCTGAAAAGAGATGTAAGGAGCTATGTAAGTCGGTCTCTTTTTGGCGAGGCAACGCATTTCAGGTCCCCTTCTTCAGTTTTGTCTATCGTTCTGTCTCCTAAAATAAAAGGAGAAGAAAGAAGATTGAGAGGGTGGAAATTTAAGTACCCATCGAGTCAAACGAAAGAGTACTGATCCTGCTTTTTGTGTCATTTTTCGGGTCATTATAATATTCTGTAAGATTACTTCGGTCACGTCAGCTCGTGAAAACAAGACTATTAAAACAATTATAGTAATTTCAAAAACTAAACTAGAAGCTTGATCAATATTGTGTAATTTTTTTTTTATGTCATTGTTCTATACTCATTTGAATTCAATCTACATCATTAACAATGAATGGTTCATCAATCAACGAATTCAACTAATAAATCTCAATATAAAAGTTTACTCTAATAAAATAATTTGAGGTTTTATATTTTTATTTTTACAGTTCATTTTTAACTTTTCTATACATATTAATATCGATAAGCCAATTGTTCATCACTCGTGCTTCCCGCACGATGGAGCGCGCAACAGATGACGTTCTGTTTCCAAGTTTTATTACCCCGCGAGCAGCGAGTCCATAACTTTACTATAGTAGCATGTACTTTTAGACCTGTACTCTGAAAATATTTGACTATCGAATACACATATAAAATCAATATAATATTAATTATTTTTATTCATTATTTAACATAAAATTAAACTAATATTTATTATCTGCTTTTGGAATTACAGATACATAATTATATTTACATTATCTATCATCTGTGACATAATAAAAGTCAGATTGGAGAATCCTTTCTATTGGCTGAAGTAATGGAAATATATTCAATATGAAGTTAGCTGTTAGCTAGACGTCATAGTCATAAGTTCATAACCAGTAAATCAGTAATCACTTATCGCAGTGCTTTTGCCTTTCGCAGTCGTCGCTCCAGCAGTCGGTCAGTCGGTCTACAAATACTTGATTAGTACTTTTTGTGCGGTAATGCGCACTCGTATTTCGGGCCGGTATTTAAACTTTTTAAAATAATTTTTGACAGTGTTAAATTTAAAATATTCTTTAAATATAAATTTATAAAAATAAATATTCATTAAAAACTAATTTAATTTTTTTTTGGGGGAGTCTTATGGCTGCTTGCAGGTTTGTTGCATGATTTTATTTATCTTTTTAGATGCTTTCTTTAATTAAATGTACCATTGAAACGATTTTCCATCAATTATCTTCTAAGTTTACAGTAATATCCAAAGGGTTTTGATTATAATTTCTTTTCCTATTTTATCGTTATATTATATAACAGGCTGCAACTAATATTTAACCGAAATTTGGCCGTAAAGACGACGTATGCACCGTTTTAGATATGTGGAATTTATTTTCTTTAAAATAAATTCACTCTTATTTTAATTAATATGTTATGATTACTTTAAAGTTTTATAAGATACACATAAAAATATGTATTTTACCCAATTTTGCATTAATTTTCAATCCAACATCTCAAATCTATCCGTCATTTTATTTAACCTAACTTGAACAACTTCCGACATATATTTTAAATATAATATACACATATAAATAATGCTATTGATAAATATAAAAACAATTATTTCAGCCGTTTTGTCCGTATTATTAGTTTATAAATTATAAAATTAAATAAAATAAGAAGGTCGGACGAAATACTTAGGTACTTAAATCATTTACTTGTTTTTTCCGGCATTTGAGATTAATTTCACCGACTTAACCTGAACATTAGACGTCTGTAATATCGACGTGATTGAGTGGTATTCATAATAATTATTGTCTTATTTGGTGTATTTAGTGGGAGCGCTGGAGACCCATATTCCCACTTTCCCAATCCCGTGATCCCGTAATTTTTTCTTGTATTCCTAGTAAAGATATGAGTTATTAAACCCTATTAATAATCTAAATCAATTACTTAATTATTTGTAATAGCTGTGCCCGTGGCCCCGCTCTCGTGAATGTAGATTTTTGATAACCCCACGGGACCCTAAAATTTTTCCAGGAGAACGTAATATAAGTATTAATTCATATAATAAATATCCGTGTGTCAAATTTCATTCAAATCCTTACCAAAATTTTGTATTAAATATTAACAAATATATATGACAAAAAATACATTTAATCTTTTCAACCACCTCTTCTTTCACTATCTTTGCCGCCTCTCCTCCTTCGTATTCCCACCTCGTGTCAGCAACACGCTTGTGAAACAAAATCTGTTGTTGGACCATATACCATCAGTTGAACCTTTTTTATTGTCTTCTACGTGGTATAAAAAATTAATGCCCATGCATTCTATTTTGTACCTGAAAAGGTGCCAAGGAAGCTTATAGCCCTCCTGATGACAAGCGGTCACCGAAGGATATATACGTAATTATTATTAAAGGCTTGTTGCAAGCCCAAGGGAAGGAGGAGACAAAGATGGGAAATAAAAGGAGTTTTTTTATGTTAGAAGTTGGCAAACAAGCATACGGCCCACCTGATGGTAAGTGGCTGCCGCAGCCTATGAGCGCTTGCAGCACCATTAGTAGGTGCCACTCACGCGTTGCCAACCTCGAGATATTAGTTCTTAAATCTTGTTCGCCCAGTAATTTCACTAGCGTACAATGCCCTTCAAACCGGAACACAGTAGTGCCTAAGCACTACTATTTGGTGGCAGAATATTGGACACTGCGGTGGTACCTACCTAGCCGGCCTCTTGCAACAAAGACCTACCACCAGTGTGACTGATTGCACTGGTGGAATAATCTCTGTTGTGACAGAGGTTATCCCAACAGCGGGCGATGGGGTCGTCACATCCCGACGCCTTTAAGGAGTGGATAAGAAGCGATAAGGGTTTGGGCATCCGATGCTTCCACTTATCGAACGCAACAATACGAATTTCCCTTATTTCACGTCGTCTGTGGGACGGTAGAACTTTTCTGTTTGAGCCAACCCATTCATGCTGAGAACGGCATCACCTACAGAACTTCTTCAAAAAATATATTTATCTATGCGCAAATTTTATCACGCTGAATCGTCTATCGAAAAACCAAGTTCTTTAGAGGGATATTTCCATCTGCTGCTTTACTCGAACTCCTTAAATTGGATTCTGATTATCTGTCGAAGTATGATATAACTGACTGACGCTATAAAATTGAATTATGGCATTTCGAATGGAGTTACCATAAATGATAGCGCGCCATTGGCCAGAGTTTTTATCATGATTGGGCTCGGCCGGGAAGTTCTACCCTCCCACAGAAGTAACAAAAATCGTATTGTTGCGTTCCATAAGGGGAAGCATAGGTTGCCCAATCACCTATCTTCCCACCCCTTTTGTTTCATGCATACTTCTGTGTCCTCTCCTTGGGTTTGCAGGACGCTTTTAATAATACTTATATTACGTATATAGACTTCGGATACCGCTTACAATCAGGTAGGGTATCCTCTGTCAGAATGTCGCCGTGAGTGTATCTATGCAAATTTCCTTATATTTAAATATAATATAATATTCTAACCTTTCAAACAGAAAAACAAATATTTTTCTTGTCCTTTAAATTGGTACAGTCGTCTTCGCGTAATCAGGTAAAGACCATACCTTAAAAAACAACCTGTCGAATTGATAACCTTTTTTTTTTTTTAAGTCCGCTGATATTATACGCACACTCATCAGCCCCCATTATGATATGTGTCGCCATGCCACACCCAGACCGGAAAACATGCTTCTCTCAGCACAAAAAGGGGCGCCTCGACCGACCACCCTCTCTGCTATTTTCTGTACTGTTGCGTTTCGTGCGATGAGTGGGAGTGGCGGAGGCCCAATCTCCCACCCCCCTCTGTTCCCTTCCTTTTTTCCCTTCTTATCCCGTCCGTTTTTTCTTGGGTGGGCAACGCGCTTAAAGTATCACTCTTTAAGTATCGCAAGCGTTTATAGATTGCGGTGTCTGCTTACCATCTGGCGGACCGTATGCTTGTTTGCCAACAGTTATAAAAAAAATAGAAACTGCTCCGAGCGGGAATTGAACCCGCGACCTATGGTGCTTTAGGCAGGTTCGCTACCGCTGCGCAACAAGGTCGTCGGATACCGGTTGTCGGATACGTCTTTTGTATACGAGAAAGGTATTAAATACACAATCATTAACGTACCAACACCTTGGTGACTCGTAACAGAAATCGTTCACGATTCCGAATAATCAATACACTCCTTATAAAATTTTTCCAGAGACTTCCGAAAAAATATTTACTTTATTGTCGCTGCGTCGTATTATTGGAAATTAGGATTTATTTCTTAGCAGCCTAAAATTCCGTGTAAATTAGAGATCGCTTCGTGTTTGGATCAACGTGTGCATCCAATAGGGTGAAATATTCCGTGTCAGAGCGACAATTAAAAAGAAGCCTCAATAGCTCAACGGTAGAAGGGCCGACTTCGCTCCGTTAACACGAGGGTCGAGGGTTTGAATCTGACCCCCTTGGGCTATTGTCGTACCCACTCCTAGCACAAGCTTCGACCTTATTTGGAGGGGCAATAAAAATATTAGTAATGCCTTGATAAAGCATTGCCAATATTCTTTATAAAAAAAATTTAGAAGTAAGATCGTATCATAATCTTCTTCTTCCTAGCTTTATTCCCGGTACTCACCCAGGGTCTGCTTATCCGGGGGCATGGGAGTGCCCCTGCCAAGTCGAGCAAAAAAGCGGCACGGCCGTACCATCCTTTTTTCGTAGCAATTCAGACCATTTTCAATCCCTTTAACTACGTTGTGGATAAAACTAAACGTCTGAATTTTCAGTAACCAAGCAGGGAATTTTAAGAATTATAACTAGTCAAAGTCCTCAATTTTGTCACTCACTGACTGACCGACCATCAAAATTCTAAGGGATTTCTAGCAAACATAGAAGCTTCATATTGAGAATAATCATTAAAATATTTTGTAATTATGGACCAGTTTTCTAGATAATCTTACAGCATAAATAACTTTATAATGCTATATAAATGTATAGGAATACAATGTTACATTGGCAGTTAATGAATCACTCACTGACAGACCGATCATCAAAATTCTAAGGCACTTCTAGCAGACATAGAAGCTTCAAATTTAGAATACAATCAGCGTTTAATGTATTAATCAAGAAAAAATTAAAATATTTTATAATTATGGATCAATTTTCTAGATACACTACGAGCATAAATAACTTTGTAATCCTATATAAATGTATAGTATTACAAAGTTACATATGCAGTTAACGAATCAGTGTACCTGTGTATAGTATAATATAATGGAATATTAGGTGTAAATAGGTACCTAAATAATAGATGATTAAATTCAAGATGTAAAAGTTACCGGAAAGGAAAAAAGTAGTATCTACAAAAAAATATGATATCCCATCAAAAGCATAAAATATAAAAAAATCCAAGTCTAGCAACGCAGTTCTTCTTTTACAAAAATTGGTGAGGTCTGATGTATGGCCACTTTTACGGTGGTAGAGTCATGCTTCTCTCAGCACAAAGGGCCGACTCGACCGGGGAAGTACTACCCTCTCAGAGGAAATCGGCGTCTAGTAACAGTATCATTAGGTACTGTTCCGTTTCGTGCGATGAGTGAGAGCGCCGGAGGCCCAATATCCTATCCCGTCTGTGCCCTTCGATTTTTTTTCCTTCTCATCTCGTCCCTCCTGTTCCTTGGGTGGGCAACGCGCTTGTGATACTTCAAGTATCACAATCCTTTATAGGTTGTGGTGACTGCATAACATCAAGCGGACTGTATGCTTGTTTGCCAAACGTCATGACATAAAAAAAATGACTGTCGAAACTACATTTTATGTTTTTGATGGTATAATCTTATGCTGATTTTACGGGACTAGTTTTTTACGCACAGCGATTGCAATCCGATCTCCGCAACCCAAAGGGCGAACCAGTTATTCATTGGATATGAGCAAATTACTCAAGAGTTAACGTATGTTATAAGATATTGGGTATACATGGGGGACCCACAAGGACACGCCCAGGCCGAACCAGATATTTATAACAACCACCTGCTCCAAGCGGGAATCGAACCCACGACCGTTGAAGCTCAAAGCAGGCTCGCTACCACCACGCCACAATGGTTGTCTCAAATAGCGAAATAAAATAAACTTAAAAGTTATTTCTGTACGACGTACTTAAAAAGTTTTTTATACTTTAGATCAACACCTTTTCTGATATATTTATAACACAATTTTGAAATCAACGTTTTGTGATATTTTTATAACAGACTTGCTTATTTATTGTAATTTGCAACTTGAAAACTGAAAAGTTTTTTTTAGCATCTAAAAATATAATTTTATTAATTTTTTTCTACGAAACCCCTGTAGGTATCAAAGAGAATGGGTCATTGTTTTATTGAAGGACAAAATCAAATGATTTAGTAATTAATTATTTAGGCTAATTTAAGCCTAAGTTAAAAGGATACCTCTTGTATTGTTTTAAGAATCAAACGGTATTTTTCTGTAATTCAATTGTTTTATAAACCTATCAAAAGAGACTTGTTTATTTTTAACTTTCATTTTAGTTTAACGAGTTCCATTTACATTTAATTTAGTTAAAGAATCAATATGAATTTGTAAATGATTAGTGTTACAGTCAATATATAACTATAGACAGATTTTTTTTCCCAATAACGTAAACTTTATAATTTCATCATGTCTATCTTTCCTTAGGTATGTGTATCGCTATAGAACTTTTTAGTTAATTAATGAAACATTTTATTTCAAAATCAAAGATAGCAAACAGTCCATACATGTATCTGAAGGTTAAAAAGATGATTCAGCATATGGCAATGTATTATGTATGACGTATCTTGGGATAGGTCTTTAAAAGTAATAACTCTTTATTACTTTGATATTAGCCTTTTAGGGTTTCGTAGCCATAAGTCAAAAAAGGAACCCTTATCATTTCGTCATATCCGTTAAAGGTATATTCAGTGAACTACTACACAATTTTGTAATCAAATCCTAAAATATATAAAAATTAAGGCTCCATACATATAACTGAGGGTTGAAAAAAAATTTAAATGTGTGAAGTATCATTGGATAGGTTTTACAAAATCATAAGGAGGTTTAATTTGCACCTTTTTCATTAAGTGCGTAGTTTTTGAGATATTAGCTCCTCCTCCTTCTAAATTTTGCACTATGGGATTTAAAAATCTGAAAAAATTTGAGGTTGTAGAACTTTAATAGAAATTTCAACGACATTTTGAAGAATATCGGTTTACAAACTTTAGACATATATACGCTTTTCCCATAACTTTGTGTTTCATATTACTTTTAATAATTACTATGAAATTACCAACTTATTTTTGCGGTCGATTCATTATTATTTTTAAAGTCCTTGAGATTCTTCATCATGAAGCTGCGGAATCCTTTCATTTCGGCTGTGCGTGGTCCACAACGCACTTGACTGGTAATTATTTGATTAAGTCAACACTTGTAGAGCTCCTAAAGTCATAAAAATTGTGCCCCCCCTATAACTTTTGAACTTGACTTATGGGATTTAAAATTATGGAAAAATTGGAGGCTGTAGATCATCAAAATATCGAGCAGTTGTTATTATTTCAGTTCTAATGATTCGACAACATTAATCTTCGGAACACTTTAGTTGCCACTGTGACCACGCACTTCACCGGTAACCTTTTAATTACGTCCATAGCCGTGGTTCGGCTTCGCAGGAGGCATTTTTAAGTTAGAATTATGATGACCCTTAAAACACACGCTATCCCATGGGGGAGTCAAGTCCTTATAAAGGGTTCCGTATTAATCTAATATTGATACAGTTCTTGTATGGAAACAAAATAAAATTTAAAAATAAAGGCGGTCCTTTATTTTAATATAATATGTATGTTGTTGAAAAATTAAAAATTTAAAATCTATACTTACAAGCGTGCGTGATATACAGCCCGCTGACTGACGGACGGAACCTTAGGTCGCCACCCTTTCGGTATGGAACCTTAAAAATATTTTTAATTTTAGAACACGACAATAATTCCTAAAAGCGACTTGAAAACACGTCATACGTTTTTTCCGTTTGTAAAAATCTCGTAGACTTTTGCTCACAGCTCTCGACTATTTCATTTGCCTTTGCCATTAAGGTGACCCTCCTGGCCGTTTGCCCTTTCTTACATAAAAAAAACTCTCACAGAAAATCGGCTTAAAGTTACAGAGTACTGTTGCGTTTCCAAATCCGTTTTGTTGCCGTAGGCCAAATCTCCCACCCGGTCTGTTCCCTTTCTTCTCCCTTCTCATCATTTCCTTATATCTCTTGGGGTGGCAAAGCGCATGTGATACTTCTATCGCAAGCGTTAATGGGTTGCGGTGACTGCTAACCATGAGGCAGACCGTATGCTTGTTTGCCAACCCCCATGAAATAATAAAAAAATCTTTGCAAGAGGCCACCTAGGTAGGTACCACCGCACGGCACATATTGTACCGTAAAGCAGTAATGTGTTTCGGTTTGAAGGGCACTCTGGCTGGTAAAATTATTGCAGAAAGGTATTTTAGAACTAATACCTCGAGGCTGTGACACCTATAAATGTATGGTGTTGCAAGCTCTCATACGCTACGAAAACCGCTTACCATCATGTGTTTCAATAAAATAAAAAAGTCTTTTTCTCTTTCTCAGCTCTCCAATAAATACTTTAAAAAAAATGGCAATTTGTGTGACTTTTTTGCATACAATTATATAATACAATGCGATACCGAATATTTTTTTCTTAGATATACAGATCTTAGCATTTTTTTTTAGTTTATTAACTATGATATTTTAATGTATCGAGCTTGTATTTCGTTATTATTTGTAGAACTGGTGAAAATGGGTATAATTTACTTTTAAAAAATGTTTAACTATTACGTAATATACGCGACAATAATTTATCGTCAAAGTGATCATCGTACCTAGGTTTGATCTAGATTTCCTTGGACTAATATCGTACCCATACTTAGCAAAAACTATACGAAAAAAAAAATTAAAAACGTCAAAACTCTATGAAAAATATTATCGTATCAGAATCATATAAGACCGCCTCGTTTTTAGATTTCCGTACTCAAATTACAAAAATGAAACCCTTATAATTTCGTCATGTATGGTTGTCTGTCCGAGTGTCACAGTCATTTTACCTGGAGACTTGACTCTAATTATGAAATTTGAAAATAGGCGTATTCTATTACCGGCTACACAATTTTGTAGTGAAATTCAACGTATGGCAATGGAGGAAAACTTTTGGTGGGTCTCTTAAAATGATAAGGAGGTTTAATTTTGACGTTTTGACTAAATCAGTAGTAGTAGCTCCTAAATTGATAAAAATTGTGTCTAGCCTCCATTCTCGTCTCCACTTTTGAAGTATGGGTTTTAAATCAAAAAACTTTCAACCCATTTTTGCGGTCGGTTTTAATTCGTTATTATTTTATAGAAAGGAATCGTACCTTCCTACCTCCATCATCAAGTTGCGGAATCCTTTAGGTTTCAATGTGCGTGGGGGCACAAACTTGATTGGTAATTTTCCTATTCATCGTGAAAATAACAAGTAATTTAGTATATTTTAGCCATCCATTATAATATATAAAATGAATATGTCTCAGACAGTAATCTTATTTTACCTGACGGTCTCGACGGCTGGCGCCCAAAGTCTCATCGCCTACGCAGTCTGTCATTAAAGCTATTGTATTGAGACTAACCGTAGGTTACACGTGATGACAGGATAGAAAATCTTCTAAAGAAGTCACTGAACACATTAGCTACCGTTAATGTTGATATTGAATTACACATCTCGAACATTTTATTAGATATTTTGTACAGAGTTATAACTAACGAGGCTTAGCAAGGTATAGGGATATTTCGCTATTTAATCTATACTTTTATTGAAGTAAGAATATTTAACTCTGATTATATTTAAGGTTCCGTAACTGAAGGATGTCAACGGAACACATATGTGGATACTTTTAATACTGGAAAATGTTCCATTCCAGTCGTCTTTCATTGAAATTCGATTAGATCTGTGTCATGGAACATTATTTAATTACAAATGATTCATTTCTTTCGAAAGCGAAATCGATTTTATTTCCGGAGCGCCTATTGCTTTCGGTCCTAGTGGTCTCGACGACTTCATCGGTTTTTCGTTTCAGTAGACTCGGGCGGTAAAAGATTGACAGCCCCTTTGTATTCGTCCCAAGGCCACCTCCTGCCTAGCCTTGAGACGTCGTCGGAAGGGAGGGAGCGCTCCGGAGCGCAATTTAGTGACAATCTGATATTTAATTTGAATATTTAAGAAAAACAACTTAACTTAGTTAGAAATAAATGAATTCCAGTATTTTTTCTCGGAGTGTCTATTACGGTGGCCCTAGTGGCCTCAACAGCGGCGCCTGGGGAAACTTTTCCAGTACCTAATTATCTCTTGTTAATTATTATGTTATTTCTTTTAACGAATAACATTCATAGCGGACTGATTTTTTTTGTAGAAAGCAAAGTAAGAGTAGACGTCCCACTGCTGGGCAATGGTCTCCTCTCCTGTCAAGGAGAAGGATTTAGAGCTTAAGCCCCCACGTTGCTCCTCTGCGGCTTGGCGGATAGACATGTCTCAGAATTTGTACCAAGACATGTAGGTTTCCTAACGAGGTTCTTGTTCGTATTGGAACTTGTGACCTTCGGTTAAAGTCTACGTTTTCTAACCACTGAGCCATCTCTATGGTTTTATGTGTACATAATATCTATTACGCAACGCTTTGCAGATACTATAAGTTTTAATGAATACTTTTAGCTAACTTCAAAAAGGAAGTGATTTTCAATTCGTCGAGTATTCTATTATACTTTACGAGCTGCTGCCAGTGGCTTCGCTCGCGTGAATAACGATTTTAGTACAATCTTTAAACCTTCATCACCTCTTCAGTTATGAAATTTAAGAAAATGTTAAAGCACGTCTTTATCGGATTAAGGAATTGCGTTATTGTAAAAACTTTGCCCCGCTTTTTCAACCCCTTAGTTGTAGAATTTCGGAAAATCCTTTCTTATCCAACCTACGTCATATAAAGAACACGACCTCCAAGTTTCAGGTTTACGATCAGGTGGTTAGGCTGTGCGTTGGTCCGTCGGTCATTTACGAGAAAGCCTATATATTATAGATGATATAAGAAGATTAGACCTCCGTTATACCGGGAAATCCTAAAAATAAAATTACGAAAGCTTAGTGATTAAAATTCGAGAAACTTTTACGGTAGTAGAGTCGTGCTTCTTCCAGCACAAAGGGGTGGTCTTGAACAGGGAAGTACTGCCCTCTTATAGAAAATGAACTCAAAGCGATGAGTGAGAGCGCCGGAGGTTCAATCTCCCACCCCCGGTGTTCCCTTCCTTTTTTCCCTTCCCTCCTGTTTCTTGGGTTGGCAACGCGCTCGTGATACTTCAAGTGTCACAAGCGTTCATAGATTGCGGTGGTCCAATCTAAGTACTTCAAATTTACCTTAAATTTATTTAATATTAATAATCTTTTTTAACAGAATTGATGAAAAACGTGTTTCGTATTTTATAGAAATCTCTAGAGTAATAGAAAAATATTTTGCTTCGAAGTTTATATGAATACTCTTTAGTGCCTTTGATGTGAATTACATTTTATTTCGACACATGTTTGAAAGCTCAATCCGATACATGGCGTGATACGTCTAGCCTAAACTTGAAAAAAAAAATTCTGATTTTTTTCACAGGTGTTGGTTTTGAAACGTAAACGAGCAGAAGGAATCCAATCTATATATAATCAAAAAGGTAAAAAGGATTTTGTAGAACCATGAAATTCTGTTGTTTGGCGATCGATTAAGACGTGTTTTAGCATTTTCTGAAATTCCTCAACTGAAGAGGTAAAATGAAGGTTCGAAGTTTGTATTAAAATCGTTATTCATCCGGGTAAAGCCACTGGCAGATCTAAATATAAAAAGAAAACATCAGTGCTAATTAAAATATCGGAAACCAAGGGACAAAAATTCGGGCAAGCGTGAGTCGGACTCGTGCACGAAGGGTTCGGTACCCATTATCTTTCTATAATCAATATTTTCTTTTATTTTCTTTCAGCACAATTTTATTTATGTACATACCTTATTTGTAGTTAGTTAAGTAGACCTCTGAATTTTATGAACGCCCATATAACTCTAAAGTCTATATTAATTGGCATTACTCTATGTATGGGCATAACCTTTTCAATTTCATCTTTTTATATTTTTTGGAATTTTTCCTTTATTTTTGCTGCGATTTTAGGTCAACGGGAACTACCATATAGGGTTTCTTTAAATCTAAATCTGCCCATATCTTATTATCGTGTCGACTTAGAACCATCATTTTTATACCTCTAATAAGGACTACAGACTGTATCTGGTACAAATTTTAATTTTTAAATTTTTGCTAAGTCCACCCATAAAATAAGAGACAATCGGTGGTGACACACGGACAGACGGACAAGAGTGACCTTATAATGGTTTGTTTTTATCTTTTGAGGTACAAAACCCTAAAAATATAGGAAACTGCATTAAACGTTCAATTCGTTTCTGAGATTAGGGTCCAAGAGCACACGGAGAAACAGGTACTCGAACGTTTATATGGGTTAGGTACTAATACACCATTGTGGCATTGCGGATAGCGAGTCTGCCTTTAGTCTCGACGGTGCCGGGTTTGATTCCCCCGCGGGCAGATGTATGTTATAAATATCTGTTTCGGCAAGAGCACGGTAAGCTGTCGGTCCCAATTTTTTATCACAAATCATCTGATAATAATCGTTAACTCATGATAGGTGATTTTCTGTTATCAAATGAGTAACTGGTACACCCTTATAGTTGCGGAGGTCAGATGGAAATCGCTCAGTGTAAAAACTAATAACCTGTCAAATACGAATAAGAGTAATGATCAGACCCTGGGTAAATAAAATACCGGGAATAATGCTAGGACGAAGATGTTTTAGGTACTAATAAAGGTATAAAAGTTTTTCTCAAGTACATGACAGACTTCGACAAATTATATTATTATTGCAAAATATCAGTAACTACTTATTTGTCTAACTTAAGTTCTTAATTTGTTAACTCATATTGCTTTTTGGTTTTCTGAAAGATATTTGATAGAAGATTTTTTTTTTTTTTCGGAGTGTCTATTACTCTTGGCCCTAGTGGCTTTGACAGCGTCACTGGTGGAGGGCCGGGTCAGGAGACCTCAGCCGCTGAAAGATAGACAGCCGCGCGGGGCTCAAGTTTAATCCGTCCCCTCCTACGACGTCGAGCTTAAGCTTGGGACGTCATCGGGAGGGGGGAGTAAGAACATAAATGGGCGCAAATAAGCAATACCATGTCAACCCACAAAATTGAAAAAACTGAGTTATATATATAAAAGTGTTGGTAAATGGCTGAAGAACATTTTTCTTTAATATTTGTAGGGTTTTACGCTTTAAAACTTCTAAAAAAGCCATTTTTTAATCATACCATTTATGTATTATTTTAAACGTTGTGGGTTATATATATATACGAAATATGCAGTTTGTATTCTTATTTTATGTGAAAATAAGTAAAATAACTTACATACATCTTGAAATTGCCAATAACTTGACCAATATATAAAAAAAATCATATAAAACAAGTTGTTCAAAATTTTCAAACGCGTTTTTCTCGAAATGACATTCGTGTGGGTTGACATGGTATTGCTTATTTGCGTCCATTAATACAGTCTCTCTGATACTTTTATACGAGTAATTTTTGTATATTATAATCTGAATCTCGGAAACGGCTTCAACGTTTCCATGAAATTTAGTACGGGTTTCAGGGGCAATAAATCGATCTAGGCAATATTCATATAATGAAAACCCCGGTTCCAGAAGTCTGATAATTTTTTCCCCTTTTTTAGGGTTCCGTAGCCAAATTCCAAGAAAGGAACCCCTATAATTTCGTCATGTCCGTCTTTCCGTCCGTCCGTCTGTCCGTCGGTCCGTATGTCACAGTCATTTTACTCCGAAACTATAGGCACTATCTATACGAAATTTTGTAAACAGGTGTATTCCGTAAACCGTTAAACAAATTTGTAGTCAAATCCATATAAAAATTGAGGGTACCAGTCCATACATGTAACTGAAGGTTTCAGTTTATTTCAGTAGTTGTTAAGCTTCTAAAGTCATGAAAATTGACCCCCTTTAACTTTTAAACTATAGGGTTTAAAAATCTGAAAAAAATTGAGGTTGTAGAAAGTCAATAGAAATTTCAACCACATTTATTTTGAAGAAGATCGGTTTACAAATTTTAGAGATGTATAAGTTTTTCCCATAACTTTATTTTTCATATTACTTTTAATAATTACTATGAAATTACCAACTTATTTTTGTGGTCGATTTTAATGGGTTACTATTTTTAGTTCTTAAGATTCTTTATCATGAACCTTTAGTTTCGACTGTGCGTGGTCTAAAACGCACTTGACTGGAAATTTTTCAAGTTTCTTTTTATATAACAAAAAACACGATTTACTTAACAAAAAAAAAATCCGGATACTAATTATAATTACGATATTATATTTAAAAACTAACGCCCTATTCTGCAGTGGACCACGCACAGAGGGATGCAAAGGGTTCCGCAGCTTAATGAGAAAAAATCTTTACGACTTTAAAATTTAATAAATTAAAATTGACCCCAAAAATAAGATGGCAATTTCATAGTAATTATTAAAACTGAAATGATAAAAACAAAGTTGTGGGAAAAACTTATATAATATCTCTCAGATCGCAATCGTAGAAATTTTGAGAAAAAAATCTCACACGTTGGCATAAGTTGAATTTTTTTTTCAACTGTCATTTGCGTCCAAAATGACGGACGGGTGCACAGATCTTCTGTGACAGAAATATGGACAGACGGACACGTCACAATTATAAGGGTTCCGATTTTGCAACTTTGCTACGTACCTCTAATAAAGTATAGTACAGCGTCATCTTATTAGAAACATTAGTACTACGTATAATAACCGTAGTCGTTCGAAAAGTGCTATTAGTTATAAAAGCATTTCGAAGATGACTTAGACTTACAGACGGTTAGACGTATGGGTACACAGATCTATTACAGAAATGTGGATCTATTACAGAAGGTCATATCTAAATTATAAAGGTTCATTTTTCCTATTTGGTTACGTATCTGAAATAAAGTACAGTACAGCGCCATCTGTTGAGAAGTACCTGTACTACGTATAATAACCGTAGTCGTTCAGAAAGTGCTTTTAATTATAAAAGCATTTCAAAGATGACTTAGGCATATAGACGGATAGACGTACGAATGCACAGATCTTCTATTACAGAAATATGGACAGAACCACATGTCGAAATTGTAAAGGTTCCATTTTCTCTATTTGGCTACGTAATTGTAATGAAGTATGGTACAGCGCCATCTGTTGAGAAGCATCCGTACTACGTATAATTGCCGTAGTCGTTCAAAAAGTGCTATTAGTTCCAGAAACATTTCGAAGATGGCGCTGTATGTAGTAAATTGAGCTTCTACTTTACGAATCGATAGTTATGAATTGTTTTCTTGGCTTCACAATTTTCAACTATTCTCTTGATAAAAAAATCTATTTTAGGAATATTTTATTGTTACGGCCCCTCTATTAACATTTTATTATACTAATAATTAATGCTCTTTTAGCTTCTAGTGCCAGACACTAGAAAATGAAATTAGCAGTTCAAAATGGATGTAATGTATAAAGTTGACAACTGTTTTGACGTTTTTGTGGCGGGCGTGCCTCTAGTCTTGATGGTTGCGGGTTTGATTCCCACACGGGGCAGATATTTGTATTGAATTTACTAGTATCTTTTTCGATTTGGGCGTTTATCTTTGTGGGTCCATCCATCGTGCCTCGGAGAGCACGTTATCCCAACATCTGGTAATAATTGTTAACTTATGATAGGTTATTAATTGATCTTATCAAATGAGTTAGGTACTGGTTCGCCATTAGGGTTGCGGTCAGATAGAAATCTCTCTGTGCAAAAACAAGTAACTTGTTAAATCCGGATAAGAGTAATAAGCAGATCCTGGGAAAAATGCCGGGATGATGCTAGGAAGAAGTATATTATGAATTTACCTAGGGTTTTAAGGAATGTTTTCATACAACGTCGCGGACAGAGTTCAATCATCATCACTACATAGTATAAAACAAAGTCGCTTTTTCTGTCCCCATATCCCTATGTTCGCTTCAATCTTTAAAACTACGCAACGGATTTTGATGTGGTTTTTTAATAGATAGAGTGATTAAAGAGGAAGGTTTATATGTATAATAACATCCATTAAATAGTGGAGAAATACTGTTATTTTTGAGGTATCTAATGTGATGTCGAAAATAATAATGACAATATATATATTGTATATAATAATAATAATAGTAATGACAAAGGCTATATATTTATACCCGTGCGAAGCCGGAGCGGGCTGCTAGTATCATAATAATTATGACAAATAAATTAAGGTTTTCCTTATTTTTAAAATGTTCGTATTTTATCACATTCAATTTTTAATTGAAACATTTGATAAGGAATTCACGGAATTTTTTATCAATTGTAATTTCATAAAATACGAACGTGACTGTCATTGTGGCGCTCTTTGGAGGAGGCCTATGTCTAGCAATAGACTTTTTCGATGTTAGATGATAAAGAAGAAGAAGAAGAAGAAGATGATGATGATGATCATGATAATGATGATGATGGTGGTGATGATGATGATGATGATGATGATGATGATGATGGTGATGATGATGATGATGATGATGATGATGATGATGATGATGATGATGATGATGATGATAATGATGATGATGGTGGTGGTGATGATGATGATGATGATGATGATGATGACGATGAACATACGAGAAATTCTTATCCATCTGAATTTCACTGCTTTACTCATTCTAATAATATTTAAAAAAAAGGTTTCGAACACGCACGTAAAGGATTCCGTATAATAAAAATATTAAGGTTTTTTTCTCCTTCCCATCTATAATTCTGAAATTAAATTTGGTTTTACGAGTATATTTTTAGAGAATAATAGCAGTGCTTTTTAAAAGCATTACTAATATTGTGCCTCCAAATAAGCTCGAAGCTAGCGCTAGGCGTGGGTACGACAATTGCCCAAGGGGGTCAGGATCGAAATCGCGACTGTCGCGTTAACGCAGCGAAATCGGCTCTTCTACCTTTGAGCTATTGAGGCTTCTACTAAAATATTATTTGTTATTTGCGGCCATAAAAATATTCAACTGTCCAAAAATTTAGTTAATTGTAAGGGGAACCCATTTATTTTTTAATTTTATTTTATTTTTCGTATTTGTTGTTGTAGCAAAACTTACTCTACTTTCTCGTATTTAAATTTTTTTTTTTTTAAATATTGCTTTTATGATGTATTTATTTCTTCTATTGTGTTGTGTTATTTATCTTTTATTTTTTTATAATTTTTTTTTAAATTTTTTTACATTACATACTTTAAACACAATTCAATTTGAAACAATACATAACTATGACTCTATGACTTTCTCGTATTAGGTACTATTAGGTGCGGTTCTTATATACGGCCCGTTGACAGACGGACAGACGGATGGCGGAGGCTTAGTAATAGGTTTCTTTTGGTGAAGCTCAGATGGTAGAGCGGTATTATGTGACAGGTACCCGGTTCGATACCCGACAACTCCAGCCTGTAGGGGGTTCACGAGCAAGCCTTTGCACTGATGTCCTACTATGACGCATGTGATTCGTTACATTTTAGTGAGTGAGTAAAACCTCTTGTAATAGTGTGCGTAGCTGCATTTGATGATGTTGTAGTGCAGCGGTAGCGAACCTGTAGCAGATTAGAGCAGATGTTTGTATTGACAATATAAGCATGTTTTCCGGTCTGGGTGTGTTTGTCTTTGCCCTTTTGTATGTTTCCGGACACAGGATATAACTATCCGAATGGGGGCCGTTGAGTTTGTAGCGATTATTTATTTCCCAACGTTAAAAAGGAGGTCTAAAGCCAGCTCCATTTTTGGCGTTTGCCACAAACACAAATATATGCCACGCATCGACCGCAATCTCCCAACACAAACACAGCATTCCCAGGTATGGCGAACGTGCTAGTTTTATCCGGATAGCCTAACATGGAACCTGACGGAGACGAGCTCGTGGCAGCGATCAGTTTCGGGTTCACCTAATTTTATTTAAAAATTAAATGAAATGAAACGAAAAGGTATATACAGATTACAGGAACGAATACATTCCTTATGTTTTTGCTTCAACTCCGAATGCTTATTTGGAGGGCGCTCCTTTTTTAAATTATTAACGGTAGTAACTCCATCCGCCGCCCCCAATCTTACTATTACTGCTTGGTAACATGAGCTTGGATACATCGCACACGTTTGTCGAACACCTTTGACGTGTATACAAATCGACACTAACGTAGAATGCTAGCAAATACTCATTTGCCCGTGTGCTCATTTGCTTGTAGTAGGTTGAATACACATACGCACATACATTTCGTTACGTGACGATTTCTACTAAATCACACTACCTGTAAGCGTTAAGAAACTTCTTTTCCATAATAAAACCACTGCTATAGTACCCCCGTCTGAAGATGCGGATTGACCAGCAGGCTGAGTAGGCTTGAGCCTAGGGCGGCAGATTTTTGGGGCGGAAAATTTGGGTACCGAATATTTTTGCTACCTCATAGAAATCTAAAAGATTAGAAGCCAGATCAATTAAGAGAATCAACAAGAGGCAAGGGCGGCAAAAACCTTAAAGACTTAAGCCCTTGAAAATTTGTAAATCTGCCCGTCCGCAACCCACAAAACCCACGTCTACTACTGCTTGGTTGCTGTGGACAAATCGCAAACACGTTTGCCGAACATCCTTTGATGTGTATGTACACACAGATCGACTACAACGTAGTACGCGGGCAAACACAAACAAAAACCAGACATTACCACTCAAACACTCATCCAAAACTCCGGGTTTGTTATTCCGTGATCGCTGTTTGCGAGCTTAAATTTGAATCTAACATAAAGTTCTACCATCCATCACTCCATCCATCCTCACAAACTTCAACATTAATAATTTTAGTAGTATTAAGCTATTTCACAGGGATTGGGTTTAAATTTATTTCTTATAAGAACATACACAGTTCACTTATAATAACCTAAATTTTGACGACGTTCTGGCGCAGCGAACCTGCCTTAAGCGCCACAGGCCGCGGGTTCGATTCCCGATCCGAGCATTTTTCTATTGACCATACAGACATGTATTCCGGTGTGGGTGTATTTGTTCTTGTCATTGTGTAAGTTTCCGGACCCCCGACACAGGATATAACTATCGGGGCCGTTGCGTTTATTACTTGACTGCCGGAGGGTAATGTTTTTGTTTCTATTTGTGTATGTATGGATAAAATACACAAAAAATTCAAACTGATTCCTATCCTAATGGGTTCACGTAGACCCTGATCGATAGTCTGATCATATGAGTACATAAATATAGAAATTGTATTGAATTACACGTAGCATAAAATATAAATACGTAGGTATCACACGTTGACGTCATTGAAAGGTATTATTATAATGAAAGAGTTTTCTTACAAAAGGCTTTTCAGAGAGCCATTACGTAAGAAACGCCCACGTTGATTCTGATGTCAAAGCACACGATAAGTGCCAGACGTCTCGCCAATTTCGTAGCGTCCCGATTTATAAGAGACAAGTGAATTTGCGCGCGGGACGACTGAAATGACGCCTTTGCCACGTTTCAGGTCACATTATTATCTTTACATAGTATAAAATGATGTTGTTTCTGTCTGTTTCCTTAGATCTTTTTAACTAATCAACCGTTGTCGGATTTACCAGCTGAGTAGGTTTGACCCTAGGGCGGCAGATTTTTGGGGCGGCAAATCTAGGGACTTTTTTGCTACCTCATAGAAATCAAAAAAATTTCTGCGTCACGGTTTTCTGATGTTTTACGAGTGCATCTGCATGAAATTTACCGATGACTTTGATTTCATAAAGGTTAAATCTTTTCTAAAAAGCTTTTCATTGTCAGATTTAAAAATCCAAATAAAAAGGAATTAGTTACAAGAAAACTGTTTGGTTTTATGACACCACGTAAAACTAAGAAATATTTTAAGGTATATGAATCTTGCTTGAATAGCGTAGTATAATGGGGTAGGTACAGATTTAGGATAAAGTGAGTTAGCAGTGCTATCACAATTGACAATAGAGAACCACATCCCACAAGTAACAACTATTGTTGACTAATAACTAACTAACAACTATTATTGATTCATAACAAACTAACTAACTAACTAACGGCGGCGGGTCAGAGATGCTATTGTTTATAATGTAACTCCTATGTCATAGGCGGGATGGAAATGAAGAAGTTTCGCCGTAAGCCGTATAGAATTGTACTAAATTTCACTTTTATAATTATGTATTAAATAAAAAAGATCATCTTACTTTCTAACCGTTAGTTTTCCGATTTCCGGTGATAGATTTTATTTAGGAAACAATAAGTTAAAACTTTATTTATACTTACATACTGCCTTATCGAATCAATTCATCTAAAATCAATAAAAAAGTAAATTGTGTCGTATTTTTTACATTAAGTACAATCTTAGTACGTTTGAATCAAGTGAGCAATAAGAAGGGATATTTTGACTTAAAGCTGAAAATGGGGTGAAATCCTTACTTAATATTAAAAATGCAAAAGTAATCCTGTCTGTGTATGTCTGTCGTGCCTTCACGCTTTTAGCGGGGGATAGATATCAATATTCAAAATAAAAATTATGACCTTATGGATCAGATCTCTGGGGACAGAGGACCTCCTTTTTCAATTAATGTACGTAATTTTATAAAAATAATTGTTTCGGAATATTCCTTTTTATTTATATAATTATGACCACCGGCGTATTATGATTCACCGGCGTCGGGATGTGACGACCCCATCGCCCGCTGTTGGGATAACCTCTGTCACAGCAGAGATTATTCCACCAGTGCAGTCAGTCACACTGGTGGTAGGTCTTTTGTTGCAAGAGGCCGGCTAGGTAGGTACCACCGCAGTGTCAAATATTCTGCCGCCAAATAGTAGTGCTTAGGCATTACTGTGTTCCGGCTTGAAGGGCACTGTACGCTAGTGAAATTACTGGGCAGACGAGATTTAAGAACCAATATCTCGAGGTTGCCAACGCGTGAGTGGCACCTACTAATGGTTCTGCAAGCACTCATAGGCTACGGTAACCACTTACCATCAGGTGGGCCGTATGCTTGTTTGCCAACTTTTAACATAAAAAAAAAAAAAAATGAGGCAATCGGTTTTATATACAGTTACAATGTAAGTACAATTCAATTTCTAATAACTTGTGCAATACAAGTAATTGAGGCTGTCGTATTGGAGGATGGTAATGTACGTAACGTTGTTTGAGGTATTGTGATAATCTATTTTGAAGTCAAAGGGTTGATCTGCCGTGATTAAACTTGGTTTTAGACGAGCGTTTTGTTTTCGAGTGTGTACGGTCATTTCATAATACGCGAGTACACTCGCTCAACGCGCTTCATAAAATTCATGGTTGCGCATGTCAATATTACGCGCATACGAGACATATATATATATATATATATATATATATATATATATTTTTTTTTCAATTTGATTGTATACAACATTTACTAGAAGCTTTTTTGTATAGCTTTTTAATAATGTATAATATATAGTGAATTAAAACTTAAGTGGACACTTTATTGGCTACTGAACTTTGAATTGAGAACTATTACATCTGTATATAACTTTAGCTGTTTGTTTCCGAATGATCAAATAAATAAATAATCTTGTATGACTTGCGAGTGTGGCAAAACGCGCCTATACCTCTTCGGAGAATTAGCTTTTAGTCTTGTACAAAACGCTAGTCTGAAACCGCCCGCCTACGAAACGTTGTATGGATATGTTGACAGTTCACACCTATGATGGACCTATTGTTATTGAACTGTGTTAAAACGCTAACATTCCTGAATAGGTCTAGGATCCATTATGTCTTTGTAATTAATATAAACAGTGTTTCGGCAAAGGTGATTCGAATCTTGATCACTGGTCATTTCTATTATACTAGTAGTATTTGTAGTTATATTTTTTTTTTCGGATTTTCTATAAAATATTAATAGCGGATTTTTTAATTTCTTTACTATTATTTATTTTAAAAAAACTTACATCAATAATAAATTACTAGTATATATATAAATAATAACACTCCCACTCCTAAATACAAACCACTTCTATTTTAAAATGACATAAAGACATTAATAATAATTTTCTTGTTACATTATAACGTAATATATAAAGGCGAAAAAATTAAATAAAAATTACCAGCCAAGTGCTTTGTGAAGCACGGACAATTGAAACTAAAGGGTTCCGCAGCTTAGTTATCAAGAATCTAAAGGGCTTTAGAAATAATAAGGAATTAAAATCGACCGCAAAAATAAGTTGGTAATTTCATAATAATTATTAAAACTAATATGAAAAACAAAGATAGAGGAACAGCTTATATATCTTTCAAATTTGTAGACCTATCTTCTTCAAACCAAAAAATTTTATATGATTGTGATTTCTCCTTTTAAGTCAAAATCAAAATTATTTTTATTCAATTAAACTTTTAAAAATGACTTTTGAATGGTCACGACAAGAACCCGCAAGAAACTCGATAATTATTCTTTTCAAATATAAATTGGTTTACAATTAAATATTACAAAATTTGAATCCTGATTAAGATTCAGCAATTTAAGAGCACCAAGCATTTTTATCGAAAAATTTATATATACATGAGATAAATGTATAGATAGGTCTGCTCTTATCCAATGAGTTACTGGTTCGCTCTTAGGGTTGCGGAGGTCAGATGGCAATCGCTCTGTGTAAAAACTAGTAACCTGTCAAATCCGGATAAGAGTAATAAGCAGACCCTGGGTACATAAAAATACCGGGAAGAATGCTAGGACGAAGAAGAAGAAGATACATGTAGAGATAATAAAAAAGTTTATTTTATCTAAAAATTTTTAAGTTTATTTAAAAATTAAAATATTTACTAGGGAATACAAACCAAACCAAAAAATATTTTACGAGCGCTTTTCACTTCTATGAACCTATGTTCTGCTTGACAATAGGGCAGGATGTGAAAAGGTCTATATGTCAAAGAGGTGCAAATTTTAAAGGCTTATATTTAACTTGTCGCGATATGAAATGTTAAATGAAAATGTGAAAATTATGGTATGATGTTATTGGCGTACTGGTAGACGGCCTTTAGCTTCAACGGTCTTGGGTTGTTGATAATATAAAAAAGCTGTTTCAATCTGAGAGCATGTTAAGCCGTCTGTCCCAAATATTGTCACATAACGTCTGATAATAATCGTTAACCAATCTGTGTAATTTTCTCTTATCCAATGAATTTTTACCATATGATAGCGGTTTCCATTCTCAATGTCAATTTATAGGTATAGTTTTTTTAGCCAAAAGCTTTCTAGAAAGCTCTGCCATCAAACCTGCAAAGTGTCATTTTATAGAATATATATTGGTAACGTGAAAGTTTTTGAGTACATTATATGGACGCATATAAGCAATACCACACAATTAAAAAACTGAGTTCTATATGCAGAAGTGTTGGTAAATGGCTGAAAAACATTTTTCTTTAATATTTGTAGGGTTTTAGGCTTTTAAAACTTCTAAAATAGCCATTTTTTAATCATGCAATTTATGTATTGTGTTAAACGTTTTGGGTTATATAATATACGAAATATGCAGTTTGTATACTTATTTTTGTGAAAATAAGTAAAATAATTTACATAAATCTGAAATTGCCAAAAACTTGACCAATACATAAAAAAATCATATAAAGCAAGTTGTTCAAAATTTTCAAACGCGTTTTTCTCGAAATGACATTCGTGTGGGTTGACATGGTATTGCTTATTTGCGTCCATATAGTATGAGAATACACATGCTGTGGAACTACAACTCACTCCCTATTGCGCTTCGTGAGACACAGACGGTTAGTGGAGGCTTAGTAAAAGAGTGGCGTTGCCGCCCTACGGGTACGACTACACGGACGCGAGAAGAGTCGCGGAGCGAGCGCGAATCGAACCCGCGACCGTTGCGCTATAACGTCGTCAACCTTACTGCTGTTGGAGGCCCATTCTACCACCGCCTGTTTCCGCCTGTCTCATCCGATCCGTATTGGGGTTCATACGTTCAGTGACTGGTAACGATCAGGCGGACTGTATACTTATTTGCCGTCATGAGATAAATCACTACATAGTATAAAACAAAGTCGCTTTCACTGTCCTATATATGTTTAATCTTTAAAACTACGCAACGGATTTTGATGCGGTTTTTTAATAGATAGAGTGATTAAAGAGGAAGGTTTATATGTTTAATAACATCATAAAAAAAATTGAGAAAAAAAAATATTTTTAGGTTTCTAATGTGATTGCATAAATAATTACATTTAACGCATCATTTATATTTTCAGTGAATGACATAGGCTATATATTTTATACCCGTGCGAAGCTGGAGCGGGCCGCTAGTTAAATATAATTTTAAAATAATTACCTGTTATGAAAACAATGCGAGATGGCACGGATCAAACATGTTGTCGGTACTTACCATAATATCTTTTAATCCGATTACCTGCTGTGGTGGTATTTCATTCGTTATAGATGTACTTTACGGACTGTTAAATTTGTACTGTATTTCAAGTTTTTCCTATTAAATATATTTAAATGTAATTGGTCGTTTTTAGCAATATCAATAATATTCGAGTTTCGTAAGCGCTTAAAACATTATTTTTAAATGAAACAAAAATTTTACATTTTGAATTTTCGTTTTTTGTGACTATTTGTGATAATAAAGTTGTGACACCCACTGAAGCTTGATATTTTTTATATTGACGAAGAAAAAGCTAGAAAAATAATAAGTATACAGTTTTATCCGATTTTCTCTCGGGGTTTCAGAACTAAAGTTTAATTGATAGTTACTGCATCCTTTCAACGTGGACGGAAATATAATCCCCAATACAGAAAATTGATTGTACGACGGACCGATATATAACACTACGTATTATAAAATAAAGTCCCCGCCGCGTCTGTCTGAACGGATTTTCATGCGGTGTTTTTAATAGACATATTTCATGAGGAAGGTTTAGGTGTATGTTTTGATTTTGGTATTGGTTGAAATATGGCGATGAAAATGACAAAAAAATGAACCGATTCTTTTTTGGCACTTAAATGAGAAATTGGTTTTGCTATATTATACTTAGACCACTGGGTCAACGACCCAAAGTGTGTCATGAACTCCGAAATCAGAGATTTCCAGCTTTATCTGTCCTGTGCTACTTCTTGCCAATTATGGACTTGAATATCACGCAGGTCAGCTTCAAATGTATCCCCAATTCCTAGGAGAATCCACTGGACGTTTACCAGTTGCTGCAATACTATATACTAGCTAGATTTCAGCAACTCTATAAGTTTAAGTTGGTTAACTTCATGAACAACTTTTATCATCAGCAATATATAATCACTTTAATAGATAACTTAATAATTCTTTCATCACATGCACACCATTTCAATCAATGCACCGGAATTTAACAATTTTATGTGGTACGAAAGCTGTTTTTTTTTTGAGGAACTGAGGTAACCGTCTCGCCACCATCAATGTGATGCGAGGAGAGGACAAAATCTTATTTTAGAGCCTAGAGCAAAATGAACATTCTTACCAGTTGTTGTTGATTAAACAATTCAAATTATATTATATTCTTCCATTTCTTAATATTTTATGAGGTTCAGGGTAGGCCAGCTGCCCCCTTATGCTCCTACCGCGCTACGCCCATGCTTAGGTAGAATGTCAGATTGTCGATTGTCGTTCTAAACTAACTTGATAGATAGGTCCTATAACTGTAGTCACGTAACACGAGCGTAAAATTAGTTCATAAAGTTTTAATTTTAATATTATGTAAATATAAATTCTTAAATTATTTTTACCTTAGCCAATTATATAATTTGTGCAGACATGCCTTTTGCATTTTAACACCAAAAAATTCTAAGACCCTGGGCAGCTGCTACATTGCAGCGTATAATTTTAATTAAATTATATTTACATTTTTATTAAAACCTTCTTTAGGTCATGGTTTTCTGAGTAGAGCGAGATTTATATATTTTTAATAATATCCGGAAATGCTTACGTCAATTTTAGTGTTATAAACAAATTTTAAATTTCATAAAAATACTTACCGCAAAGTTTAATATTACACATTATAACTGTTTGTTTTATGTCAGAACAGAAAGTCTGCAGGGGAAGTACAGTCGATAACCTTTTCTAAAATATATTTAGTTTTTTTTTTAATTTTAAAACAGATAGAAATTACAAATTTTAATAGTTTCAATTTTGAGTAAAGCGAAAAACGTTATACGTTGAGAGGGTGTGCGTTGGGTGGTGGTGTACAGGGCCCTGGGGTGGCCGCAGAGCTGGAAGCGGCCACCAACAAATACCAGGTAAAGCCAGAACGCGCACGCTTAAGGGAGTGTGAACCCTAAGCTACAGGCGCCCACCACCAAGTCCTGCATAGAACGTCCTCGCCCCTGCTGTTCTGCCGCCGCGGGGCAGCAGGGGGCCTCTGCCATTGTTGCAGAGGCCGTGCACGCCGGTAATACTGCGACCTATAACGGGTTTCACACAATCCAACTTCCCCGGGGTACAGTAGCAAATCTATGCAGGGCGACGGCGAACCACCAGCGCCGTAAAACTGGTAACAGCAGTTCCCATTACTTCACCTTACCTGTGGTCGAAAGGCTGAGGGCCCACCATCCAGTCGGTGTCGGTCCAGATGGTGGGTGGGAAAAACGACCACCCACGTGTTTGTGCCGTGCGTGGAGACCCGTACGGGAGGATGAAGGGAACCTGGGGGCTGAGCGGATAGCGGGTCGGGTCAGTTACCTGCTTGAAGCAACACGCCTCTTTGGCCTGGATTTCTTCTCAAACGGGAGGTCTTGGGCTAGCCACTCAAGATCAATCGGCTGTGGCATCCCGTCAGAGGGCTGCAGGCGAGGATCCCAATAATCCATGTGGGAGGCTATGGCCCGGCCGCGGGCACCAGAGTGAGCGCGGAGGGTACCTCTTGCCCACCGTATGCAGCTTTGGAGTTTCTCGGTCGTCAGTCATCAGTTTTCCACGGTGAGGGTGACTATATCCTCAGGGTAGTTCTGGCGACCATGTACACCAAGGTGCATGGCGTCCCCATCTGTGGGCTCCAAGGAGGGTGGAACACCGCTGAGGATGAATCTTTTCAAACCAACCTCATGGAACACAAGAGGA
The DNA here is from genome assembly GCA_023373885.1 of Hestina assimilis. NCBI lineage: Eukaryota > Metazoa > Arthropoda > Insecta > Lepidoptera > Nymphalidae > Hestina > Hestina assimilis. The sequence goes on from CM041759.1 coordinate 13,480,032, forward strand.
CAATTAACACCACCGGCCAAGCTGATCCTTCGGGAGCGCTACGGCAGGCGATTCCAACGGAAGCGCCACCAAACCCATCTCCGGCTGATCTGAAAGGAGCGCCACATACTACCACGCTTGACCTCACTACCCTAAAGGAAGCAATACCGACAGCGCCCCGAGTTGGCGACGTCTGCAAGTTGGCCATCAAGGGTAGGAAGGCCAAGCTAAAAAACCAGCAAACAAACCCACCACCACCACCTCCTATGCCTGAGACGGCCCGCACGGCCTCTAACAAAACTCAGCGCAACCGTGCGCGAGCCGCAGCCAAAAAGGCGAGGAGGGAGGCCGCCAAAAGTGGTCACCCTAAACCCCAAAGGGAGCAGGGAGACTGCGTAGCCAAGGGCAAAGGAGAATCCTCTGGACAATCCCCAGCCCCCCATGCTCAAGGCGGCCCGACCCAACCCAAAAAACCACGTGGGAAACGTGCAGGCAAGAGTGTGAGGGAGAAGGCTCAGGCTCGCTCTGTGCAAGGGTCTTACCAACCCAAGCGCGAGAAACGGGCTCGCCCTGACGACACCTTGTCGCCTCGGGAGGACTTTAAGCGCCCCAAGACCACCATGCGACCCACCACCACGATGGGTTCTGTCAACTACGCAGACGCGTGCAAGTCGAACGACTTGTGCGTGGCGATAATGACCGAACCCTTTATGGATATTACCGTGGACGAGGCCGAGTCAATTGAGGTCGCCATTGAATCGGCAATGGATGCAGAGCTATGCGCTCCGCACTCGTCCAGTACTCCGAAGAGACTACCCAGCTTTCGTGGCAGGGCCAGTGAGGGTGTTCTCAAGCTCTGGTGCGAGGACGCCTACTCGGTGGAATGGCTCAGGCGAACCGCCGCGACGATTCGATCTCCACGTCCTGATACCAGACTTGTGGTGAGGCGACAAGCCGAAATCCCGACGAAGGTGAAGGCGACTATGTTTGTGCCAAGGTATGCCCAGGAGGGCATTGAGCTTCTGCAGGCTCGCTTTGCAGGCCAAAACCCTTGGTACAACGTAGGCGCCTGGAGTTTATACCATGCTGAGAGGCAAGATGAAAAGAAAGGCGTCTTCCTTGTCCTCGGTATACCACTCCAAGACGTGGAGGAAATCAATAAGAGGAACCGCCGAGTCTCATATAAATGCGGCTCGGTCTACGTGAGGTGGTCGGATGTAGGCAAACAGCCAACGAAGCCGACACCTCAACCTACACCCCCAGCTCCAACAATGCCTGGGACACCAACCCTCGTCCGCAAGGAAAAGGAGTTGGCAGGCGGCCTTGGACACCCATCAGGCGCCACCCCGCATCAGTTGCAGCTAGGGGCCACCAACGACAGCCCAGGTGCCACCATGTCCACAGAGGAAATTGCTCCCATCGAGGTTGAGCAACCCATGATGGACTGGTGGCAGGTGGGTACCGACCCACACCTGGAGGAGGACGTGGAGAAGAGGCTTTTGAGCAGCGATGGCGGCTCTGAATCGCCCCCCACGTAACCTCAGATTTATACAGACCAACCTCCAGCACAGCCAAACCGCGACGGCTAACCTGCGGCGGACGCTGGAGGTCAACACCGAGACCATAGCCCTAATCCAGGAGCCGTGGATTAGGAATGGCAGAATATGTGGTCTAAGCAACATCGGAGGAAAACTTCTCCTGGACACCACCGTAAGTAATCCCCGTACATGCATTTTTTCTCCGAAACATGTAACTACCGCCATGATAAACGAGTTCTGTTCCAGAGATCTGACTGCTTCTGAGAGGCTTCGACCTGACAACAAACTAAACTTACCAAGCGTGGTACTAGCGTCTGCCTACCTGCCGGGCGACGTCGATGTACCTCCACCGGAGTTAGCGGCGCTGGTCACTTACTGCGAGAAGGAGGGGCTTGAGCTTATCATCTCTGCAGACACCAACGCGCACCACAGTATCTGGGGCAGTAAGAATACAAATAGAAGAGGTGAGGACTTGCTTACTTACCTTTTCTCAACCAATCTTAACATTATTAATAGGGGTTCGGAGCCTACGTTTGTAACGTCACGCGCTCAGACCATTATCGACCTAACACTGGCAACCGAGCAGGTCTCTTCATATATAACTGACTGGCACGTGTCAGACGAACTTTCATGCTCGGACCACAGGTGGATCAGGTACAACCTCTGCATAACCATCGAACCTGTAGCACCCAGGCGCAATCCCCGCAAAACGGATCGCGCCAAATTTAGCAAACTGGTAAGTGAGGGGCTTCGGTCCATCGATTTGCCAGCTGAACATGATTGCACAGCAGGTATTGAATCACACTTAACTAAAATCATATCTACTTTAATCAACAGCTATGAACAGGCGTGCCCACTTACTACACCCAAGCCTGGTTCCAACAGCAGCCACACATGGTGGGGACCGGAGCTGGAAAAACTGCGCCGCAGAGTAAGGAAGCTGTTCAACAGAGCTAAGAACAAACGTGAACCTGAAGATTGGGACGCTTACAAGCAAGCCCAGTACCACTATAAGAAGCGTATCCGGGATAGAAAGCGCGAATGCTGGAGGCGCTTCTGTACCAGTATAGAATCAACCAATCAAGCTGCCAAGGTTAAGAGCATCTTGTCACGAGATCCAGAGCGCAGCCTAGGCGGGCTGAAAAACCAGACGGCACCTACACCAAATCTGACGCCGAGACCTGCGAACTTCTTCTGCAGACGCACTTCCCCGACTGCCGCATTGCCAATGACCAGTCATGGGATGGAGTGATGCAGAGCAGCTCAGTGGATCGGGCGGTTTGGGCAACTGCTCACAGGGTAGTCGATGATGACAAGGTAATGTGGGCAATAAACAGCTTCCTCCCATTTAAATCTGCGGGCCTGGATGGTATTTTCCCGGGTTTACTGCAGTGGAGCGGCGGGACTATGCTGGCCGGGCATCTTACTGTAATATACAGATCATGTCTGGCCCACCGGTATGTGCCGCTCCAATGGAGGGAAGTAAAAGTAGTATTTATCCCCAAGCCCGGCAAAAGCGACTATACGCAACCAAAATCGTTTAGACCAATAAGTCTCACATCCTTCTTAATGAAGACCCTAGAGAGACTGTGCGATAGGGACATTAGAACAAATGCCCTCTTGCGTAAGCCGCTTCACGCTAATCAACATGCCTATAGTCCAGGCAAGTCAACAGAATCGGCCCTCCACAGTGTAACATCTCGTGTAGGGAAAGGATTATCAAATAAACAATCAACCCTTGGTGCCTTCATTGATATTGAAGGCGCTTTCGATAAGACTAACTTTACCAGCATTAGCCAAGCGCTAACCAAACATGAAGTCAACACAACAATTGCCGGGTGGATAGACAACATGTTAAGGTATAGAGCAATACAAATTACCGTGAACACCAGTACCAGAGCAATGGTGGCGAGGGGCTGCCCGCAAGGGGGAGTACTCTCGCCGCTTCTGTGGAACGTTGTGGTGGACGAACTTATCGTAGACCTCAATGAACAGGGATTGTACACGGTAGGCTATGCGGACGATCTTGCCATTCTCATAGGGGGTCCCTTCGAGAATGTGCTATGCGACCTCATGAGGCGCGCCTTTAAGATCGTGGAACACTGGTGCACAAAGCACAGCTTAACGGTGAATCCGTCAAAGACGGAGCTTATTCTCTTCACCAACAAACGCAGCATAGGTCAGCTAACACTGCCTAAGATGTTCAACACCAGACTGAGCCTTATTAATGAAGTCAAATAACTGGGTATCACTCTTGGCAATAAGTTGCTCTGGAACAAACATATTGACTACAAACTAGAGAAAGCCAGCATAGTCTTTTGGCAGTGCAGAAGACTCATGGGTAAATCCTGGGGTCCTGCCCCAAAGATTTGCAGATGGCTCTATACAGCAGTCATAAGACCGATCATCACCTACGGTGCGATAGCTTGGTGGCCCAGGACACAGCTTACCACTGTTCAAACTAAGCTGCAGCGGTTCCAAAGACTGGCTTGCACAGCCATGACAGGCTGCATGCGCACTACTCCAACAATGGCCCTGGAAACCATCCTGGGCCTAACACCGCTGGACCTTCACATTCAACATGAGGCGACAATGTCTGCCCTTCGCCTAAAATTGTTAGGCGAGTGGAATGGAGAAGACGGCCCAGTCGCAGCGCTGTGGAACAAAGCAAAACAGCAATATCCACTTTGCGAGGCCCCTGCGATAGGATACCAAAAGTAAACATTTTCCATAAGCACTACCTAATACAACTATCCGAGGAAGAGAAAGATCAATCAGACACAAGTGAAGTAAGAATCTACACAGACGGTTCAAAAATGGGGTCGGGAACCGGGGCTGGTGTCTTCTCACAGGAACTAAACATACAGATATCAATACCCTTAGGCAAACACAGTTCCATTTTTCAATGCGAATGTGTAGCTATCAAGGAGGCAGCCACCGCCGTACTGAGACGGAAGATGAATGACCACAATATTAAAATCATCTCCGACAGTATGGCTGTCCTAATGGCACTGCAGAGTAATACTATTACCTCAGGGCTAATCCACGAATGTCACCAGTCCCTAGAGCGGATAGCCTCCGCTAATAGGGTAATCCTGCAATGGATTAAGGGACATAGTGGATCACTAGGTAATGACGCAGCCGATGAGCTGGCAAGACGGGGATCGATGGCTCACGTGGCTGGCCCCATGCCACTATTGCCATTACCCTACAGCCAAATACGCACATGGCTGCGTTCTCTTACCAAGAACCAACATAATGCCCGATGGGCTAATCTCACAAGCTGTCGACAGTCGAAAGAAGCGATGCCTGCACAGTCGCCAAGACTGACCAAACGACTCCTCAGCTTCAGTAAACATGACCTCCGAATTTTAGTGAGCACCCTTACGGGGCACATATCACTAAATAAACACCTATTTACAATCGGCGTAACGGACAGCCCATTGTGCAGGGGCTGCCTAAACGAGGCAGAAACGGTCACTCATGTAATCCTGGACTGTACAGGGGTGGCTGATCAACGGGCAAAAATCCTCAAGGATATGAGGTCGCTCCAAGAAGTCTGTGAACGTCCCAGGAAAGTTCTGAACTTCTGGAAGGAGCTGGGCTGGTTGGAATAGACCAGCCAATCCCATACACAAAAAGGACCGAACTATGAGTCTAATTGTGGAAAAGGGAGCCCTACTAACTAACTAACTAACTAACTAACGTTATACGTTCCAAACTGCTTAATAATTCATTCAATACTTAATCGTAAACAAAGAAGAGTTTCAAAAAATAATTAATCTAAGTGAGTATTTTTTTAAACCTTTTTAACAAAAACATTAGCACTGTAGATACCGAATTGTTGTAAAAAATATTTATAAAACCACGTCTGTGGTTTTATCAATATTCAATTTGAATCAAACTAAGCTAAGGATAGCTTGGATCCGTTTATGAATTTCATCCATCATTTCTCTAGGTTTAAGTAGGTTAACTTTATAAACAACTTATTATAATCAACAACGCTTTTATTACTTTACTAGATAAGACAATGAATTGCACAGCGCTATAACTACAACGTCGGATTTCAACAATCCGTCCTTTATGGTACGACGGTGATTTTCTCCATCATGAAATGTTAAAGCAACCATCAATGAGACGCTTTGTTAGAATGGCGGCTTTTCAACTATTGTCTTTCTAATCCAACGTATTAAATAGGTTCTATAGTTGAAGTCACTCAGCATTTCGTCATGCGCCAACATGTCATGTCTTACATTTTAGAAGCATTAAAACTATCAATAACACCAAGTTATTGAACTATTTGTTTACTTTCAATGGCTATGTATCCGATCGAAGGGTTAATGATGCGACAGCTTACCAACCTCTCGAACACATTACTGTTTCGTACTAATTGCCAAATTAACGAATTCATAACGTGTTCGCTATTTATTCATGTAGCTAGTTCAGTAATGAGGCTGTGACCGCGATTATTGACGACAATATCTGGAATCGGTCAACCGTGCTGACGTACGCGTGATCGATTTGATATAACAATCATCAACATAGCTATATACGCTACACTCAACACTCAACGGCCCCCATTAGGGTAGTGATGTCCTGTGTCGGGGGTCCGGAAACATATACAAGGACAAATATACGTGTTCCCTACCAGCTATAACATAAATACCTTCAAGTTTAGAGTGAATAGGCATCTTCTAGGTAAGCGCGCTCCAACTTAGACCGCAACACTGCTCTCCAAGAGGAATGATTGTAGTCAAGCCTTTCATAATAAAAAAAAATATATATATGGTTAATACAAACATTATTAAGCTCCGAGCGGAAATCAAGCGCGACCTGTGGCGTTTAAAGCAGGTTCGCTACCGCCACAACGTCGTCAAATACAGGCTAATTAATTTTCCAGAAAATTCTTTAGACTTAGTCCGTCTGTCTGTCTCATTCATTTGACTATTAGCTCTATCGTTACGAGCTATACGATACTCATTACACCCTTTGCGTATTGATTTCTATGACTAAACTATTCCATGATAGTTTTTAATTAATACATCGACTGCGTTGTTTTGGGGACTTTATTGTGTTTTGTTTGTGGTTGTTAGAATTTTTGACACCAGTTAACAGTTAATGGAAAATCCGAATTTGGTAAAATTTAGTTACAATGGTTTCAAAGGACTAAAGTTGGAAATTTCCTAACATGTTCCGTAGAGAATGCCACGTTACAGTAATTTCTTACATTTAGCTTGTATTGTATACTCTGATCAGACGGTTTCAAATTTGGACTGTCTTAATAAATTTAAATATTCATTCCTTAACAGCATATGTCATTAGGAAATATAAACGAGGCTATATTCACATATTTAATAATAATAGTAAACGCTACACACTCAAGGGCCATTTTTTTTTTTGTTAGAAGTTGGCAAACAAGCATACGGCCCACCTGATGGTAAGTGGCTGCCGCAGCTTGTGAGCGCTTGCAGCACCATTCTCACACTCACGCGTTGCCAACCTCGAGATATTAGTTCTTAAATCTCGTTCGCCCAGTAATTTCACTAGCGTACAATGCCCTTCAAACCGGAACACAGTAGTGCCTAAACACTACTATTTGGCGGCAGAATATTGGACACTGCGGTGGTACCTACCTAGCCGGCCTCTTGCAACAAAAGACCTACCACCAGTGGTATTAAGTAGGATTTATAATACCAGTTACGTCACGCGTTTTCGCGGATTGGAAATGTATATTCTTTGACGACGTTGTGGCGCAGCGGTAGTGAACCTGCCTTAAACGCCACAGGTCGCGGGTTCGATTGCCGCGCGGAGCATAATATGTTTGTATTGACCATGCAAGCATATTTTCCGGTCTGGGTGTATTTGTCCTTGTCATTGTGAAAGTTTCCGGACTCCCGACACAGGATATTACTATCCTAATGGGGGCCGTTGAGTGTGCAGCGTTTATTTATTATTTATATATTAATACGTGGAGAGAAAACTTCGGACCGCTATTAAAATATACTTCGCACTAATAAATGCTAAAGTACAAAGTCCTGTGTACTTTAGCATTTATTTATAACCCTCTGCTCCGCTTGACTTTTAAAAAAATTATATATATATATATTTTTTTATGTTAGAAGTTGGCAAACAAGCATACGGCCCACCTGATGGTAAGTGGTTGCCGTAGCCTATGAGCACTTGCAGCATCATTAGTAGGTGCCACTCACGCGTTGCCCACCTCGAGATATTACTTCTTAAATCTCGTTCGGCCAGTAATTTCACTAGCGTACAATGCCCTTCAAACCGGAACACAGTAGCGCCTAAGCACTACTATTTGGCGGCAGAATATTGGACACTGCGGTGGTACCTACCTAGCCGGCCTCTTGCAACAAAAGACCTACCACCAGTGTGACTGATTGCACTGGTGGAATAATCTCTGCTGTGACAGAGGTTATCACAACAGCGGGCGATGGGGTCGTCACATCCCGACGCCTTTAACAGCCCTGTATATACTTTAAAATGTATTTAGTGAAAAGCTGTTCATTTGTTATTTCAAACAGACACTGCAGTTTTATTTATTTGTATAGATGTATAGATTACGTATAAATGGACTAAATTAAATTTTACATTTAAACTGCCAATATCATAAATTGCCTGTCATTCATAGTCTTACTATACGATATGGACTTTCCATATGGACAAAATGTCGAAGAATCGCTGGTGATTCTTCGTAAATTCCACCCTAACACAACAAAACAAAATTAGTCACAAGCTCAGCAGAAGCAGAAGCCTCAATAGCTATGTAGCAGGGCCGACTTCGATCTGTTAACGCAAGAGTCAAGGCTTCGATCCTTACCCCTTGGGCATTGGCGGATTTACCAATTTTCAAGGTATAAGCTGTAAGGTTTCTGTCGCGCTTATGCAATTAACTAAATGTAATTGTCATGTTGTCATGTCGAAAAACCGTCATTCTGAAATCTTTTTGATTTCAATGAGGTAGCAAAAAATATTCGGTATCCAAATTTGCCTTCCCAAAAATTTGCCGTCCTAGGCTCAAGACTACTCAGCCTGCTGGTAAATCCGCCATTGCTAAGCGTAAGCTTCGAGCTTATTTAATAATTTTTGAAAAAAACATGGTATTATTAAAAAAAAAACTTGCAATATAACTTCTAATAAACCCTGTGATTAATTTTGTTTGGTTCCGTTGATGTTGAATTAACGAAAGACCACAAGTGAGTCTGTGACTGTCGGAATGAGAGCGCCTGCTCATAGTACGTGTATTATAGTAAGTCTATTCCATTTGATTCAACACGATCACTTTAATAACGGGGCAACGCGTGTCTACTAATTGTACCAATACATTTATAGATTTCGAAACCTGACCTGACCCCCTATTGTCGTACCCACTCCTAACGCAAGCTTCGAGCTTATTTGGAGGGGCAGTAGGAATATTAGTAATGATAGACTTTATAAAAAAATATTTTTTTGTTATACATTACGAATTTCAGTTTCAGAAAGAACTCTATGATTTCATAGAACTTTAGAGGATAATGAAATAGTTTTGTAAAGACGCATCGCCACGTGTATGAGCTAGTTCTTAGATCTATTGTACCCATCGAAAAGGCAGTGTGAATGAATGTCTTTCATCCCGGCTCGGCTCCGGCGCAAGTGCATTGAGCATCCCCCTTGCCCCCCGCCCGCCTTCACTCGCCCCCTCCTCTCGTCCGAAGGCTTACCTGCGCGAGCGTCGATCCACGGTATAGCCTCAGAAACCGCTACTGTGCTGCCAATGATTATTCAATGAGACGGACTACTATACAATCTAAGTTTCATGCCTACTACTAAAAAATTATAGAATTTAGATTTTTTTTCTGGGACACACAAAACGATTTTCTTTTATAAGAATATATTTATATATAATATTTTTATTTAATACGTTTATATTAAATTAAATTTTATTTTAATAATAATTACACATAAAAAGCTGATTAAAGCGATTTTTAACAAAGCCTCTTCATTGAAATAGAAATATATTGTTCCTGATAATAAATTTCATCCCTTATTTCAACCTGTTCACTTTTTTTCATGACATAAGTTCTTTAAAATCGGCTTAGCAGGCTAGATGTGAAAATTTTATAGACAGACAGGGATACTTTTACCGTTGTAATAATGGTTTGTATTTTAATTTACCTGGATTCCATAAGACCCGTCTATTCCGAAATTTAAGTCATGTAGTTACTTTTTGGTAATGCCGCGGAAACCTAACACTTTTCCAGGATAAAAAGTATGTTGTGTGTTAATTCAGATAAAAATCTGTGTACCAAAATTGACGACAATATGGTGCTGCGGTAGCGAACCTGCCTTAAACGCGCCACAGGTCGCGGGTTTGATTCCCGCTCGGAGCAGATGTTTGTATTGTCCATGCAGGCATGTGTTCCGGTCTGGGTGTGTTTGTCCTTGTCTTTGTGTTTCCGGACCCCCGACACAGGCTATAAATATCCTAATGAGTATGAATGTGTAAAATAAATTTGTCCAGACAAATTTCACATAAATACGTAAATTTTTTTTTTTAATTAAAAAGTAATAAACTTCGAAACAACCAAATATTATCCAATCATACAGATTTTCAGGCCGTTTAACTTTTTTAATTCGTTAAATAAGTCTAAAAACAAATCATTTGAGTGATAATGACTTATTTCTACATCTAATTCTATACAATCTTTTTTATTTTACCATATTGCTTCTTCTCAAAATCTACCATTTTTATTTTATTCTTCACACATAATATAATCTGAAGTTCTCGCACACACACACGGATCATTTCATATTCCTTTGTCTATTAGTCGGAACGTATTTTCATTAAAATAATATTCGTCAGACTGGCTTTCGAAGTTAATTAAGTTTTCAGATATCAACTAACCGGTAATCATACAAAGCGTTGGCATTTTTTCTTTTATTTCCAAGTGCGGTCTAAAGTAATTTAAAAAGACATAATCAATAATCATAAATAAACGAGAAAGTTTATATTAACTCACTGGTATACGTTAAAAGTAGTAGATACTGTATTATTACATATAATAAGAAACAAAAGTGATATTATTTGCTAATTACTAAATCAATATTTCAAAATCTAGCGAGTGATGTAACTACGTTTCTGATAAGTCCTATCGGCTGAAATCTGCGTTGCACTCGCCAGGCTGAACGCAGTGCTCGATGTGCAGGCGGTCTGTGAGGAAGGCTAGGTACATAACTGTTTTCCCGTGCACTTTGAGTTTCGTATTTCGATATATTTCGTATTCGTATTCGTTAGTTCATTCTATTTGTAATTTTAGGTTTTTCGGTTTTAAAATTAAATTGTATTTGCTTAATTTTTTACATTTCGCTTACGAAACGGCTGTGCTAATTTATCTAGGCTTTAGATTTTATCAAGTGTTAAAATTTTATTTGCATTACTTAAATAGAAATATAAAGTTTTTTTGCTATGTCAGGTTTAATCACAAAATTTTATTACTATCAATTAAAGTTATTTTTAATTTTTATTAATTTTTTTTAGGAGTTTATAAAACTGAATTTTTTTATTATTTACCGCAAAATTAATATAGATAATTAAAAAAATATTGTATATTTTTCAATTTGTGCATTTTGGCGATTTGTCTAAAACATAATTTTTACTTTATAGCTGTCGCGTCTGTTTTAAATAATCTGTGTGCGAGCGAAGCGTTGCGTACGCGCATTCGAGTTATTGTCTATACGAGTTGTGCTTACGAGCGAGGACTGACGTGCGCGGTCCGCGATTGTGTCCAGTGGGCTCGGATGAGTTTCCCAAACTGTGGTGCTACTAGCATGTGCTGAACAAGTGAGTGTCAGAACAATGAACGTGTTAGTGCTGATGCTGCTGGTTGGTGCCGTCGGCGCCGAGTTCCAGGAGAGAGGTAAGCTTTATCTTACCATAACACTTACAGCAACTTGACACAGCCTCATGTCGCTCAAAGTCTCACTTGGGGACTGTAATGTTATATTCTAATTTCCATCGTAACTATGTTTACGTTTATACACATACACCCGCCGGGTTTTTGTTTATATGTTTTGTTTAAAACAATGTTATCTACCGTCGAGTGGTTGTTAAAATTCCCATGGCTTGACACAAGGTGTGGAGAAATAATAATTACATGCAAAAATTTCAAATATTCTGATGAACGGTAACGCATGCAAAACGTCCTAGTGTTAACATTAGGTATATTATTTTTAAGGAATCTATTTAATAATAACAAAAGTTTTTATGGTCGTCTACGCAAATTAAAAAATAACTGTTTTTATTTAATTATAGTTTTTCTCACATAATAATGGATTTGATTACCCCATTTCTTGGTCCAGAATTTATATAAATTTAATAAATTATATTAATAAGTTTATTAAAGATACAATCTTAGTATGTTTTATAATAGTTTTATAAAGTTTAGTAAGATGTAAAAGTTAGTTGTTTTTTTCTAAAGACAGTTATTCACCTTAACATCACGACGCTAAGGCTCTTTATTATTCCTATTGTTCTGTTTGCAAGTAAGAAACAAAGTTATCAGTTCACTTTCTATACATTTATATTTCTTCCTACAAATCGAATTATGTATTTTCGTTCGAACTATAGTCATTAAATTCTTTTATACTGAAGAGTTTCTTTATAAAAAGAAACACAAATGCTTATCTTCAAGAAAATGTAAAAAGTTGAAAATAGCGTCCGTCGCTTTGCTTAGTTTTTATTTTATATTTCTTGTCTTAACTTGAATGTAGCTAGTTAATAAATCCATGTTCAAAATGATTTGATGTACATCTATAACGTCTAAGGACCAGGTCGGCTTCGAAGGCACCCTAAAGACGAAATCAATTTTGAATCCTATGTAAGGTTATTGCCATTTCTCACTGAAGTCATAGTCAGAATCAGTACTTGGTTCCTCATCATGTGACGCTGGCAGCTGTTAAAGCCATTATAGCCAACAGTAATACACGTTCCGAAAAAAATAATTTTAACAATACATAGTTTTAATAAACTGTTCCATTCCCCGTGTTCACAAAACCACATTATTATCTGACGGACGGACTTTAATCGCGTAAGTCTAAGCCAAAATTACACAAAAATAATGGGATCAATGTTCCTAGTTAATTAACTTTTATACTTTGAGAAGGTTTCGTTCTGTACCGTTTGTAAGAAAAATCTATCAATATCAAAATCGATTCGCTGGCGTATTGATAAAATGCTCCTTCTTTTTGATGTCGGTTTAAATTTCGTGAAAGAGTTTAGACAACAGAGCGTATCAAAGAAATAGACAAACATGTTGCATACATACGTAATACAGCCATGCATAGTGTAATAAAGTAATAAAGTCCCCCGGTTTACCTCATAATTCTATGCAGCCATGCAAAAAACATAACCTGCAAGAGCTCCAGTCCAGTAAAGACATACAATTTTTTTTAAATTAAAATTAGTTTGTATTACATTTAAGCTCGACCTCGGAGCTTTATGGAGTGCTAAATTGGTAAAAGTAAGAATTGTTTTGTATTTTTTGCGTGTCTGTTTGTTAATGCATCACACAAAAAGCTACTAGAGCTTATAAACAACATTATAAATTGAATCTTGTTACAATTAATTATCATTAGACTGTTAAATCAGTTATACAATTTAGTACTAGTAAAGCCATGCTACTCTCTCGCAGAAAATCGGCGTAAAGTAACAAAGTAATGTTTCGCGCGATGAGTGAGGGCTCCGGAGGCCCTTCCCTTGTTCCCATGTTCCCTTCGCTTCTGTCCCTTAAGTGGACGCAAATAAGCAATACCATGTCAACTCACACGAATTTCATTTCGAGAAAAACGCGTTTGAAATCTTGGTCAAGTTTGAATATTGTCAAGAAATTGAATATTGGTCAAGTTTTTGGCAATTTCAAATTTATGTTAGTTATTTATACTTATTTTCACAAAAAATAAGTATACAAACTGCATATTTAGTATATAATATAACCCAAAACGTTTAACATAATACATAAATTGAATGATTCAAAATGGCCATTTACCAACACTTCTGCATATATAACTCAGTTTTTTCAATTTTGTTGGTTGACATGGTATTGCTTATTTGCGTCCAAGTAGGCATCGCACATGTGATACTTCAAGTAACGTACATGTGTATGTTGCAGTGACTGCTTAACAATGGACTTAAAATAATTAATAAACGGAGATGATATAATAATACCACACATTACTCTGATTTCTCATAGATAAAGCTGATCTTTTGAACACTATACAAAAGTAATGTGGTATATACACTGTACAATTAAATCTTTGACGACGTTGTGGCGCAGAGGTAGCGAACCCACCTTAAATGGCACTGGTCGCGTTCGATTCCCGCCCTGAGCATAATATGTTTCTATTGACCATGCAAGCATATTTTCCGGTCTGGATGTATTTGTCTTTGTCCTTGTATATGTTTCCGGACACCCGACATAGAATACCACTATCCTAATGGGGGCCGTTGAGTGTGTAGCGCTTATAAAAAAATCCAAGACATCAAATTTCGATTAATAACCGAAAGAACGTTGAAAAACAATACTAGTAAATTCATACTATACTTACTTTAAATCGTTTCTGTTTTAATTTTTATTCAAAAGCATTGCGAATAATTTTTCGTTCATTTTATACCCCATATTACATGATTTAACTGATTTTTAATTGTTAAAATTCAGAATATTTATTCGTTTGTTAGGGCTCCGTGCCAAAAGCCAACGGAACCCTAAAAGACTCCGTTGTCCGTCCGTCCGTCCATTTCACGAACCGTATTAAGTAGAGCCGAAATATTGTAAGATTTATTTATTTTAATGTACTACTACTCAAGAAATGACACTACTCAAGAAATGCTGCAAATTTAATACTAAAGGGGGAAAAAAACAAATACTAACTAGATATTTTTAATTTTTTAATCTACGGTAGTACGAAACCCTTTATGTGCGTACCCCTATACTTCGTTTTCAATTCGAATATTTTTAGAATTATCATTCAAAATGTCGAATAGTTTTCTTTCCCATGCATTTTTTAAAGCATTCCAAATAAGTTAATTTCCGAAAAATATTTCAATATACTTCACAAAAATTTTACCTCTTTTTTATTCAAGTATTCGAATTTCGTTAAATCGAGTACTGTTTACATCTATGTAATTAAGACCGCAATCCGCATCATTTTCCTGTTGTTAGAAAACCTTAATTTAAATTTCATAGTTACCTTATACATATAGATCTTTTTGTGTGTGTTAGTGTGTGTAATAAACTTTCATATGTATGTATTAAATACGTTTTCAAACGGAGTCTATGTTCACAACTAATTACAACTGTACAAACATGTCCACGGGGAATGGTGGCAAGAATGCTAGCTGCATTTCCTCGCAATTATTTTGGGCAAAAAAAAACCAGCCCTCCTGTCACCTGTGGGGCTAATGAGAGGTGTAATATCTTTTAGAAATTGTTTTGCACTAATACTCCATGGCCCAAGAGTCTCTACTGCAAACGGCACTAAGATGTAAATTGGAATAAGTGACGAATACTTACTCCGCAGAGTTCAGCTTTTTCAGCGTTTAGTTAGCCTGTTTTGCCCACTCTAGCCGGCTTTGCCCACTAAACAAAACGCAACACTAGGAACACTGCTACATCATATCCTTATCCTTTGAGGATAGTGCCTCTTCAGTTGGTTATAGCAACTTAGTCCTTATCGCCATAATTGTGAATAAATTTTATTATCTCAAGAAACGTTTTTAAACGAAGCGCATATCAAAGAAAATAGCATCTATTATAAGGTTCTACTTAGCTTGTTAAAGTCTTATCCAAGTCTTTTGCAGACCTAAGGGTGTGTTCCAGCTTGAGGAATATTCGAAGACAAATATTATGTCTATAAAATTTGTATGTATAATCAATCAAACTTTAGTAAGAAATAATGTTATAAATGGGAAAGTAAGTTTGTTTGTGTATTTGTGATGCTTTCACGCCTAAGCCACTAAATCGATTTTGATACAGTTTGCTATAGATATAGATATAATCCTGTAGACGGTTATATGCTTCTTTTTGTCACGAAAACAAAACTTGAAGAGGTGAAATAGGAGATACAATTTTGAATGGGGGTAATTATTGATATTATATTGCATAAAAGGTGCATTCAAAATAGTTATACACGCGGGGAAACCCGTGAGCAGAAACTAGTAAGGTAATACAAATACTCAATTTGTCGTTACTGTAAGAGTACGCAAGTTAGAAGCTCAATTATTGTAGTATAAACAATGTGAAGTGATTCAATGCATTTGTTGAATCTGTGGCTATATTATAAACTAAAGGCCCGCCCCGGCTTCGCACGGGTATGAAATATATAACCTATGTCATTCACAGAAAAAAATATTAAAATCGATCCAGTAGTTTTGATTTATTTATTACTGCCCGTGGCCTGCACGCGTTAAATGTAATTATGTGATTATTTACGACATCACATTAGAAACCTCAAAAACAATTTTTTTCTCCACTATTTAATGGATGTTATTATACATATAAACCTTCAGTCACTCTATCTATTAAAAAAACCGCATAAAAATTCGTTGCGTAGTTTTAATGATTTAAGCATACATAGAGACAGAGAAAGCGACTTTGTTTTATACTATGTAGTGATGTCAGAGAACCATCTTCGGTTTACACCTCGTTCCCACATGTCGGGGCAGAAATGTGCCTTTTGTAGTGGCAGAAAATTCTATATGAACGTTCACACTTATCTAACGTCGAAAATATCGGCTGTTATGCCAGCCCTCGACGTCCGTAAAAATCGCACCAACTTGTCTGCGTATGAAAAAGTATAACGCTATTCACATTGTGTCGGATGTTGGGCCCGGAAACACACTCCTCGCTTCCCAGTCTGCCGTAGACGCTATATGCCGCTAACTGCCAAAAAACGGCTCCATCTTAGATCGGGTCAGTCAACGACTAATGTCAACAGAGGCGTCGACATCCGATTAAAATACGGAGTCCGACATCCGAACGAGCTCTTAGGGTTTTCTAAATGATGTGTACCGGACCTTAAACAGACGAGTTACCTCAATGAATAGTGGGACGGAAGAGAAATCGAGAAAAACTGGTATAGCAGCTTTTATACCATTTTCTTTGCGGTACGATACGTATAAATAAAATAATTACATCCTATAAATAAGCAAGCAAGTTGTAATTTAAAAATTTCGCTTTAAAACTGGTTTCTTTCAAACCAACATCCGAAAACAACAATAAAAAACGCATAGTGCTTATCCCTCTTCCGGGATTTCAATAAAACGGAAGCTAACACGAGTACCTATGTGAAAAAAAGTTAAAAGACACCCCCGGGCTACGTACATCCCATGCGTGCACAAGTGTTCCGAGTTTTTGTGGATTCGATTCCCATGTCTCTAAGGCGGAAACGTCTCCCAGATACTTAATAATACAACAATTTCATACAGCTGTAAATAGACAAGGCTTATAAAAAAAGCACTATTATATATTTTAAACTAAGTAATGGTTTTTTTTGTTTCTCTCTTATAGCTGAGGCGCTTAGAGCTTGTTATAAACACAGCGTCTCTTTGTGTATCGCTAAGTGATTTTGAAACAAAATCATGTATACAATTTTCTAAACACTATTCAGTTTACAACTATATCCGGATATAAATTTACAAAGGTTTTCACATTATTCTCCCTATCCGCCCTCCACCAACCAACGCCCAACGAGATCAAAATTCTTTTTATTTATTGAGAAGTTTCATTCTGTTTCTTTTATAACATTTTACCGGCGTCTGATGACCCCCTCGCCCGCTGTTGGGATAATCTCTGTCACGACAGAGATTATTGCACCAGTGCAGTCAGTCACACTGGTGGTAGGTCTTTTGTTGCAAGAGGCCGGCTAGGTAGGTACCACCGCAGTGTCAAATATTCTGCCGCCAAATAGTAGTGCTTAGGCATTACTGTGTTCCGGTTTGAAGGGCGTTGTAGGCTAGTGAATTTATTGGGCAGAGGAGATTTAAGAACTAATATCTCGACGTTCGCAACGCGTGATTGGCATCTACTAGTGGTGCTGCAAGCGCTTACCATTCTTGTTTGCCAACTTTTAACATAAAAAAAAAATAATGAAAACTAATCAAGTGGATATAAAGTTTTCATGGTCACTTATATAACCTAAGCGGAATTATTTATACCGCGACGAAGGTAAGAAAGTGGCGAGCCATTAAATCTTTGACATACAAATGGTGGATCTGACGTCATTATTACTCGAAATGGCACATAACAAGGTTAAACACTTGTTAATTAATTATTTAATTGTAGATAGAAAACAGCGTATCATATAACACTAGGGTACGCGTCGTTCGTTTGCAGTCTTGCATAACAAACCAACATCCGAGCTTACTTTGATAAGATACAAGATAACAATAAAAACGAACTTCTATCTCAAAATTGTTTATTTCAATTTAATATTGTTTTTATGCGACTAAGTTGGCAAACAGGCATATGGTAATATTGGTAAGCGGTTGCAGTAGCCTACGAGCGCTTGCAACACCATTCATTAGTAGGTGTCACTTACGCGTTGCCCAGTAACGGTACTAGCCACAGTGTCCTTAAAAACGAAACACGGCAATGCAAAAACACTGATGTTTTGCGGTAGAATGTCTGACATAGTCGTAGTACCTACCCGGCCTCTTGCAATAAAAGGCCACCAGTGAAAGTATAAAAATTTCAATTTTCAAAATTATTTTCTAAATTCATAAAATTTACCGAATTTAATTTCATACAGATTATGATGATTATAACCGTCCCTAACATAACCTGATTCTACGTTCACTCACACAAATGTGACGTGACTGATACACTGATAACAGTACACTACAAAGCATGAAGGCATTTATTTACAAGGAGTGTCAAAGCATGATTAGGAGACCACGAGATTTAGGCTAAGAATCTCATAGACGGGGCCATAACCTGATGCCGCTCCTGCAACGTTATTTCAAAGGAGATATTGTTATCTTAGTCTGTTGCTCGTAGTACTAATACGAGTAAAAGAAATAGATATATATAGGTTTGGCAACTTATTTTTATTTTTAATAGTCAAAAATGGCATGTTTTATACCCGGTCAAGACTGCCAAGTATATGGTGCATTTGTCAATTATATACTTAGGTAATTTGAAATTAAGCACATATAAAATACGTAAAATTTTCGCATGCGATTTTTAGCCAATGTTCCTTCTTTCTCTTTCTACGCCACGACATTTCGTCCGTTTGACTTCGTTATTACATATTTCCATCACCAACTATTTTACTATACTATATATAGAATACAAATCTGCTATAACTATTTAGCTCTTATGTTATATTATAATTAAATAAAACGGAATGCTGCATTTCAGTTTAAAATCCGGTTATATATTAGTTATTGCTTTCGTTAAATCCTTTAAAATTCATCGCGGTATTGCAGATATTTTGATGAATCAGTCAATTGGATTTTTTTAACTCGAGTTCAACCTATAAAACCCCGTTTTAAGTTATTGCTGAGATTTTTTTTTTTGTTGAGTGCGAAAAAATGCGAATTCTACATAATTATCTTGTTGTTTTTAAAGTCGAACGACAACATTCCATATCGCCGCCTGTTTTTGTGTATTTGATAATGAAGAATAAGTGAAAAATTATTATTGATTGCCATGTGAGAATATTGCTTGGCGTTATTGAAATAGAGCGCTATTTTCTGAAGCGATTTCTGTTATTTCTATTCGATAATGACTAATGTCTTGATGATTTCACTAGTCAACAGTTATATGGTACTCGTAAGTCGCGTCACCATTATCGTAGAGTTATTTTACACGTCTTGTAGGGCTGCCAGATGTACGTGTCGTTTTTTACGAGACATAATACGTATATAAAAAAATATATATTAAAAAAATAGACAGTCGTAGAGACTGCCGATAGAAGTGTAAACTTGTAAGTTTGGAATATTAATATTTCATTATTTGTTAATAGAAATTATTAACATTATGCCGGTAGCATCCAAATACTGGACTAACACTATGAACTAAGCTATATGCACGCGCGTCGCCAGTCTGACGTAAAATGTCACATGAAGCATTATTGACCGCGTGAATCCATACGTTTAGCCCCATAACTCAGCCCGATCACAACACATGTCTGTAAAATCGATGAAAGCATGCCAAGCGGTTTTTTTGCGGAATGTACTGTTCGCGCCACTGGCCTTGACCATGTCACCCTTGGTTCAAGTACAGAGACCCGGCCGTGAAAAGAGACAGCCCTCGCGGGGGGGCGACCATCGTTGCTTCGCTACCTGTGTACCACAAAGGTCGCCAGGTCCATTCCTTTAAGAATAATTACAACATAGTAGTGAAAAACAAGTCATGCACGTATTATTTTTACATACATATTATGTTAACTCTAAAAACGATCTATACAGTTCTCAACTGCCTCAGAAGGTAGTTCTAGATTATTTGTGTAATTAGGTATAATGATGTAGCATCAGATTGGTTATTAAAAAGTTAAGATAGCGGTTATTAACAGGATGGCTTTTATTTTTGTAAGGTAATGTTTTTATCACTACATAGTATAAAACAAAGTCGCTTTCTCTGTCTCTATGTATGCTTAAATCTTTAAAACTACGCATCGGATTTTGATGCGGTTTTTTAATAGATAGAGAGATTTAAGAGGAAAGTTTATATGTATAAAAATTGTTAAGAATTTTTTTTTTTTGAGGTTTCTAATGTGATGTCGTAAATCATTACATTAAACGCGTAGGCCACGGGCAGTAATGAATAAATCAAAACTACTGGACCGATTTTAATAACTTTTTCAGTGAATGACATAGGCTATATATTTTATACCCGTTCGAAGCCGGAGCGGGCCGCTAGTATTCACTAAACTACAAAATTAGTTGTCAGTAGTTAGTATGTTATGATACGCAGGAGCACGCCAATGTTATACCCACTCATTTCGCCTTTATTGCGCTAATTAGAAACAATACATTTTAAATTATTACACAATTGAAGTATGAATTAAACCAGTTTTCGAAATGCTTTACTGACCGTGATACTATATTCGTATCTGAAATTTGTTCAAATTTAAACTAAGTTTCTTATTGTTATTTTTTTTATAATCGAGTGGTTAGTGGCCAACCTAGTGTCAGAGTTGTTCAGATCTCTCGTATAGGCCTCTGACTTGACTTATCTACTATTATTGATATTAATTGATAGCAGCCGGGACTGACTTTTTACGTGCCCTCTGAAGCACAGAGACGGTAAGATGAAATACCACTATGCGATCACCCATCTAGTGAGTGATCGTGGCTAAAGTTGCTTAACCGTTGATCGTTTCCCGATCAGTGAGCGCACCTGGCTATGGACTTAATTAATTTAATTAATTAATTTATTATTTATTTTAATTTGAAGTATTAAATTTATAAATTTATTTACAGTTCTATTAACTTAACATTTGTTTTTAATTTTAATTTTACGTTTTACGATATACAATAGAGTCATTATATAAAAACTTTATAAACATACCACATAGATTACTATATACTGAGCGCCTTACCCAGTGACGCTTTCAAGGCCAGTAGGACCAACAGCACAAATTGTGTCATTCTTATTTAGGAAGAGGCACCAGCGAGTCTGCAACATTTTGTCTACATAATATAGCCCTTCCATTGTATAGAAGTCTGTGCTCTACCAAGAATCCATCTAGAATTAATTTTCAAAGAGTTATCAAATATTCACATAAAAGTTTCTTGTTTTGAAAAGGAAAAACTATACGTAAAAATAATCACTATTTTATTGTAGAATAAAGTTTATAATGTAGCAAAGTATTTAGTATGTCTTTGTGCGTGTAATGTTTCTCAGTGTGTAATATATGTTAGAACGGTGTTATATATTGAATGTACTAAACATCGGTGAAGCAATATGTACTTGTTTCCTTATCAATCTACTATAATTCACGGGAATTCACTTATTTATCATGAATACGCGGATTATAAGTCTGCATCGTATCAATTATTTGTACCTTCTAGAACATTTTAATTGGTACTTGAGTATTCAGTTACAGTTATAAAGAATAATAAGAAAAATATTTATTAAGCTTAACAAAGTTCGTAACAACATTTCTCTTAAATTATCCCTTAGTACTAATACAGAAATACATAAAATGTGAGTAGGCTGTGATTTGAATTAATATTATGAATTAATATTAATATATATTACGAATAAATGATTTAGAAATAGATAGGGCTTTATATTCAATGATTCCACGGAACATATGAATGCTTTTAAGTACCCGACAGGGCTAAAGTTGCATCCAATTATGCTAGATTCAAATACAATGGCTGCTATGTTTGGAATGAAGATTTTTTTCGCCTATTTTTAGCAGACTGCATAAATTCAGTGTTGTTGTATGTTGTTAATTTCCTTTTTGATTACTCGAAGACTGTTGGAGCGCTTTTGATGATTATTTCCTTAGTCTATGGGTCTCCCCACCTTGCCTCGGAGAGCACGTTAAGCCGTCGGTCCCGGTTACTATCACAAAAACATCTGATAATAATCGTCAACTCTTGATAAGTAAATTGCTCTTATCCAAAGAGTTACTGGTTCGCCCATGGGGTTGCGGGGGTCAGATGGCAATCGCTCTGTGTAAAACCTGTCAAATCCGGATAAGAGTAATAAGCAGACCCTGGGTAAAATAAAATACCGGGAAGACTAGGACGAAGAAGACTCGTGAGGTTGTCCCTTTGTTATCAGGTCAGGATCTAATGATGTGATCCTGGAGAAATCGAGAGATTTCTTTAAATTGGCCAGCAGAATTACTCAATAATAATAAATATTTGACGGGTTGCCGTACAATTAGATACTTTACTGTGGTTCCCTTACTATTTTTTTATAAAGAATACCGATATCAAAACTAAAATGCAATAATAATAATTATAAATAATATTATTATATATTATTAAAATAATAATATTAATAAATTAAACAGCAAAATTCGGTGGCTTATTATTATTTTTAGGTTATTAGTTTTCAAAAACATTTTTCTAAAAATAAATTTCAAATTAATAATAATTAAGAATCAAAATTAAAGAATCTCTTATCTGAGTTAAAAAGCTACTTTAAAACCAGTTTTTATTTCGCTAAACCTAAGGTAACAGTGGGCTCTTGAAGGCGAATTCTGAGATGATATAAAAGAGACATCTTCAATGTAACACTTAGTATAAGGAGTTGGTGACATGGGCGTAGCCAGAGCTTGTCCCAGGGGAGGCAAAATCTAAAGGGCTTAGATGGAGCAAAATGACAATTCTCTCCAGTAGTTACTGGTTTAATAGTTCAAAATATTATATTCTTCCATTTCTGAGTATTGAACAAGGTCCAGCTTTCCCATATTGGTCCTACCATTGTTGGTGTAAGCTGGCACATCTATTATTCTGATCTGTGTTACGTGTGATCGCATCGCATGATGGTACATGTTGATAATATGACAAATCGTTCATTGTATCAAATACCAAAATAAAATTGTATGTAACTTTTTACTATCATCTCAGACCTATTTAATAATTGAATATAAGAAATCTCTATATAATCCTGTATTTTAGTATTGTATTTGTAGTTTTTAGTAATTTTCTGTATTTCTGTTGAATTATTATTCATAAAATTTATAAATAAAAGAAACACCACAATAAATATCTTTATTTCACACTCAAGGATGAAAACGACGTAACTGAAGAAAGCAACTTTTTGGGAATTAACAAAATAAGTTTCAAACATTGACACTTGCACAATCTTTCGTATATTATTCTATGATTATTCACGTCAGTTATTTACGCGCAAATATAGCTATGTTTGGACTATTGTTACATTTAGAATTTCATTTTACGCTGATTACTAAATTTTCGATTTTTTTAATTGTGGCGTTTTCGTTGTGAGGGTGCGATATGTTAGAATATATAATTTATATTAAAAAAAAAGAATGGTCAACAAACACGGGCATGTAGAAAAAATCATACATACTTTTAATTGCTTTGTACATGTACGTATACAATTAAAAAAATGTTATTATTTTTAGTAACCCTAACAGCACTGCGAAATCCGAGCCACTGCGAAAGTTTTTTGCCGCTTTGTATAAATATCGGTTTTGCTGAGGGATGGGGAAAATTTGTTTTTTTTTATTCTTTTTGAACAGCCTTTGCAATACACAATATAAAAGGTACAATTATTTCTAAAAAGTATATCATATGAAATGAATAAAAAAGTTCAATGTTTTTAAAATATAACTAATAGCTTTTGAAAGTCTTATTATGAGTTCAAGTTCTAGCAGTGGCCTAGTATTATGCAGACACGAATCCGGCGACGGCCGACCGAGGGCGGCAACGGAGCGGCAGCCATATGGCAGCCATGTTTATAATAGCATAGCATATATATATATATAAAAAAAACTATCTAAAAGCCTATTTGAAAGGCGCATGAAACCGACGATGCACTGTAACAGCGGCGCAGAAACGACTGGAACAAAACTAGTTTGATTGTCGCTTTGATTTCGGCACACTAATTTGACGAAGTTGTGGCGCAGCGGTAGCGAACATGCCTTAAGCGCCACAGGTCGAGGGTTCCTGCTCGGAGCAGATATTTGTATTGACCATACAGGCATGTGTTGTGACACAGGATATAACAATCGTAATGAGGGCCGTTGAGTGTGTAGCGTTTATTATTTATTATCATTTACTACTTTAGCGCGACTGAACGAGAGCTTTGTATCCGCGCGAGATATCGCTCCCTTGTCACACCGCGCCTCGTCACCCCGACGCCGCTCGCTCGGTTGTCGCCGGTCTCATGCCCTGACAGCGACGATTGAAGGCGAACTTCTCAACTTCTCATACCGATAACATCACAATCGTATATTTTTCAAGGTCTGATAGTACTCTAAGACAACGAGCCTCCACTAATTGTCGAGATAACCTTTAATCGTAGACAATTCTATCATAATCTATTAAGACAACGTCCGCCGCAGCACGCAATACAATGCTTTACTGTATAACACATATTTCGTATAAAACATATTTTTTAAATCCGGTTAAAAGCCTATTTTAAAAGTCGATACTCACTGATTTTATTTACAAGATCATAAATACTATCTAACCAATTTCATTATTAATTCAAACGACCCGGTATATTTATTAGTTATTATTACAATTTATTTTGTTTATATAAAGTATTTAATATAATACTGCTACAGAAAATAAAATCGGCCAAGCGTATGTCGGAAACGGATTCAATACGACAGTAGTGTCTTTATAATGGTATCTTTATTTTGAAATTAAATTTATTTTTATTAGGTATTTACTGTTGTAATGACATTTCCATACCGTTCATGAGACACAGCCCATTTACAGTACGAACGGACGGACAGCGGAGGCTTAGTAATAATAGAAGAGATTTGGGAATATACATTGTTAGTTGTTTAGTTATCTTTGTCTTTATTCCATGATAAGGATATATTTTGTTGTTTTATTGTGCTCGCCAGATTGTTTGTTGTTGACCATTAAAAAGTACTAGGCCTATTTTATTAAATTTCTTGCATTATACATTTACAATGTCTGATTTCGTATTTTACAATTAAATTTCGCATATGTTATCTCGCTATGATTACTAAAACAGATTCACAATAAAAATGGCTGGAGCTAATTTTAATCACAACGCGGGAACGAGACCGTCGTTCTAGACTTTGCAGCCTTTAGATGAACATAATAAAAATACAATAAAAATATAATCTCTGAGTTTGTTTCGCCGGTTCTTCTCGGGTAGAGTTTTAATTTTGGCGCCGGTGTTAGAATCTGCTTTAAACAAAAACGTTCAATACTTTATACATTAAATAAAATATTTAACTTTAGTTTTGATTCTAAAATCATTTCAAAAATGATGAAACACATCATGATTCATGACCATTCGCAACTGAAACAGCAAGCGAACGTCTTAAATCAACGTTGCTAAACGAACACGACTATAAAGTGGATTTACTTGTTAAATATGAAAACATTTAATTTGAATTGAAACTTCACTTTTTCTATTTCATGGTGGTAAGCAGTCACCACAGTTTATGAACGCTTGCGATACTTGAAGTATCACAAGCGCTTTGCGAACCCAAGGGATAGGAATAAGAAGGGAAAAGATGAAGGGTACAGAGGAGGGTGGGAGTTTGGGCCTCCGACGTTCTCACTCATCGCACGAAATTTAACAGTACCTACTGGTACTGGTTATGTCACTTTACACACACCGTTGTGGCGTTGTGGGTAGCGAGTCTGCCTTAAGCCTCGACGGTTGCGGGTTCGATTCCCGCTCGGAGCAGATGTTTGTATTAATCGTACAGGCATGTTTTCCGGTCTGGTTGTGTTTGTCCTTGTCATTGTGAATGTTTCCGGACCCCGACACAGGATATAATTATCCTAATGGGGGCCGTTGAGTGTGTAGCGTTTATTTATTTATTTATTATTACGCCGATTTTCTGTGAGAGGGTAGTATTTGGTCGATGGGGCCAGCCCATTTGTGCTAAGAAGAGCATAGCTCTACCAATACTAACAGTACAATTAGTTGCTCTCATACAGTTTTCTGAACGTACCCGCAGGTCTGCACTAGTCAATATTTCACGGTCGTATCAATTAAAATATTACGTGTGTAGTTTGCAGTGTTCTCAGCGTACGCATACTTTTAATTACTAAACCGTACCGACCTCGCACATTATTATTTAGTTGATATAAAAAAATGGTACTTTGTATCAAAGCATTAATATAAGTAACTAATGAAGGAGTTTCTGTCAATTATTAGTCTAGTCCACGTGGGTCAATTCATCTGAAGTTGTTAATTTATTCATTCTTCTTCTAATAACGTTGTTATGGTCAGACTACCGTCAGAGTTGTTCAGTACGCCCATATAGGCGCCTGATGTTGCTTTTCTCAATAATTATTTACCGGCCTATGTAATAGTTGGCATAACTTATTAAATAGTGAAGGCTAACTAAAACTAACTAGTAGGTAGTAGGAGAGCTCCTCCCAGCACAAATGTACCGGCTCGACTGGAGAAGCACTAGCTTCTCACAGAAAACCGACGTAAAGTAATCAAGACTGTTGTTTTCCCGCGATGAGTGAGGGTGCTGGAAGCCCAATCTCCCACACTCTCTCTTCCTTTCCTTTTTTTCCTTATCATCCTTTTCCTTCTATTCCTTGGGACGTCAACACGCCTGTGATGTTTCAAATATCGCAAGTGTACATAGCTAGCGGTGGCCTCTTACCATCAGGCGACCCGTATGCTTGGTTGCCAACCATCGTGACATAAAAAAATTCCAATTGACTGCTTTTAACTAACGCTGGAAACTAATTACTTTTAGTGAGTTACCTATTCCTGTATAATATAACTGTCACATTTCGCAACTAATAAATGGATTGGTTTTCGCTCTTTGGTAAAAAATGATCATGAACCTACGTATTGTTAAGACCCACCACAATATGAGTTGTTATAAGCTCCCATACAGAGTATCTATCAAAATAATACATTTAGATTACGGTTACATATCTATGTAACACCAGATTCTGCCAGCGGCTTCACACGCGTGAATAGTGTTTTTCTATTAGGTACCTGTACTGCATTATATAAATAATTGGTCCCCATACATAGTATGATATCACTCTCTTCAAGTTTTGTATGACAAACAGTAGCCTATAACTTTCGGATTTATAATATCAGACGCTCATAGCCGGGTGCGCTCAATGATCGGTGTAAACGATCAGTGGATGAAGTAACTTTAGGCGCGGTCAGTCAATAGATGGGTGATCGCATAGCAGTATTTCAACTGAGCATCTCCGTGCTTCGTGATATATTACGTGCCCTCGCACGTAAGAAATCAATGATGCTATCAATTTGATAATAATCAATAAGTCAAGTCAGATACCTATACGGGCGACCTGAACAACTCTGACACTAGGTTGGCCACTAACCACTCGATAAGAAGAAGAAAAAGTTGGGATAGTTTAAATATTCGAATTAATATTGCGTTCTCTTTTATTTTTACACCTTCGCTGTGTTTATTTTTTTCAACCTTGGGTCTCTTTATCTGCTATAACTTACTTCATATTTTTTATTTACAAATAACTAAGATTTTTTACATGCACATCGAATTAAGTGATGAAAATACTTATAATTGTATCAAATAAAATAAATACAGTGACGGTCATAAATGAAAACGCAATATTAACTCGTATACCTATTAATTTTGTTTGTGCATTTTTATTAATTGGGAAAAAATGTGAATAATGATGTTAACACGAGCTTTGAACTCTTATTAAAGGGGTGAACTCCTTAGGGGTAAAATTTTATAAAAAGTTAAAACATGTTGTTCTTGATATCTAACTGTTACCCGAAAACAAAGTTTCATGCGTCAACTTTCAAAAATGACAGACTTATATACTTACTTTCAAAACACTTTTCACCTCCTTGAGGGATGAATTTCGAAAATGTTTCAAAGTCAAAAGGTTTTGTTCATATCGTCAAAGCTAGAGCTATTCGATAAAATGAATACGTAAATGAAAAATTCCATATTAATTTGTCCTTTGTACTCAACGTCACAATCATTCGGTACTGAAACAAAGCATTTTTACTTGTTGATTGTTAAATTAAAATCATCCACACTCGATTCTGAAAGCTACTATCTCGGACCGAGGTAGAAAATTCAAATGATAAAAATTGTAAAAGCATACCGATGAAATAACTTCCTGCCCAAGTATTGAAATCTATACAAATAAATAAAATTGAAGTGTCCGTTTGTAAATTAACAGATTTTCACTAATCCATAAGAAAAAATTAATTTTTTTGTGTGTCTTTCTATCTGTCTGTCTGTTTGTTCCGGCATATCTCTGAAAAGGTTGGACCGATTTTAACAGGGCTTTCATTGGCAGATAGCTGATGTTATAAGAAGTATAATTGAATTTATATTCATTGGGGTTCCGTGAAACAAAGAAAAATTGGAACACGACGCGAGTGGAGCCGCGGGCGCTTCTAGTACTGAATAAAAATTGTAGTTCTTTATACTTTTTTTTTTCATGACTGCTAGCAAACAAGCATACGGTTCATCTCATGGTAAGCTGTCACTTTGGGGGGAACATGGCTCTGCTATCGTAGATACACATACATGTACCATAATGTATAAATTCAAAGATTTTATTCAAATTTTGTCTGTATGAATGTTTATAGTGTAATACTTAGGAAGTGTATGTCATTGGTGCGAATATAAGATAGTAAAATACTTTCTTTATTTCATTGACAATTTAACAAAGTCTTCAAAGGCGTCTTCTTCTTCTTACTAGAATCCCGGTATTTTTGCACAGGTCTGCTTATTACTCTTATCCGGATTTGACACTACTAGTTTACATGCTTCAAGGTATTCTAATTATTGTTCTGAGTGAAATTGGAAACTAGAATCGACGCAACTTTAAACAGCCTCAAAAAATATTATTAATGTTTTACGAGTATAGTTAAAGAATCTTTATCTGTCGAATTTTTTCGAAAACTGTCGAAATTGTAGATTCGAAAGAACAGCTTGTTTCGTAAGAAAAGGATGTTTGAAAAGAAAATAAAAATGTGAAAAAGTTTTGTGCAGGAAAATATCTCTACTTTAAATAAAATAAAACGAATAATACGAGACCAAATTTGTATGTGAAACAAATTTTTGTCGTAATTAAAAAGTGAAGACTACAAAAACGGCTTAAAGACGAAGCCATTAGTGTGCGTTTTAAAACGAATAACGCGCTTTGTTTAAACGTTGTACTGTAATGCACACATGCGCAACCATACAATGTACATTATTGTGTGAACGATAGTAAAATTGATGTGACTATGATCAACGATTAAGCGAGGATAATGACATATTAAATAAAAAAAGTAAATTTTGCTTTTATTATGTTAATATAAAGTTCCTTTATAAACGTTGTGTTAGATTAGCTATTTTATAAGTTTAAAAATATATGAGGAAAAACTGACAATACCAGAGGTTTAAAAAGATTACGTAAAGTGTACAATTTCTCGTGCAAAATTATTCTAAAGTTCGTATAGAAATGTATTAAAATAAACCATTTTCCCTTTATGATAGAGATAACAATATCTCCATACCAGAGCATAATATAAATGGACAGAGTTGCTATCGCATTTCTAAATTTCTATTAATACTCGCAACGTAATATGGAAACAATTTGACCGAATGAATGCCGCTCTTCATATTAAACGTCAACTTCAATAAAGATAACGTTCGTTCAGTAATTTTACGTAAATAAATCAAAAAAGGAATATTCTATATACCTATATACACACTCCTCTTGTCCGGTTTTTGTTTAAAAAGATGTTGTCACGTTAAATATGCACTGAGTAAATCGTTAATACAGAACCGCGACTGGTTATGGCGCCAGAGTTTGGTATGATACATGCCTATTTAGTATTCATATTGTTTTTGAAATTATTATCATAAAGTGACATAATTTAGCTCCTTAAATAGGTATTCACATTTTTATAATTGCTTTAAATAACTATATTTCTAAATATTACTTTAAAGAGGATCAAATTACGGTAAATTTAATACGCGGTCTTCACCACAGATACAGAAAGACTTCCAATGAAATATTTACAGTAAATCGAAATTCGAAGCCTCAATTGATAGACGGTAGAAGAGCCCCCTTGGGGTATCGTCGTACCCACTTCTAGCGATATAAGTAAGGACTTAAAAGCTTTGCTACTATTCTTTAAAAACAAATTATTGAGAACATAAAGATGGTCGTAATAAAATCGAATGTTTCTTTCAAAGTATATAAAGTTGGTTATTATGATAACAACGTTAAGAGACTTCGCCAATTTATTAGAATGGCCTCTGATTGTTTTAACAGAAAGTCGTGATGACACAACATAATGCGCGCACGGTGTCACGAACACCCAGATACATCGGACACAAGTATTAAATTAACTTTATTTAACAAGGCAACATCACCGTCTAACCATCACTTACCGCAGTTGAAAACCACTCATCACAATTAAATTAATTGATCTCTATTCAATTTGTAGATGCTTAATCTTGGTTTTGTAATATATCATTTGTTATCTCAAGAATTTACTATTCTTGTGAAGTAAAAAAAATAAAATTAAGTATAATAAAAGATTAAAAAAACAATGTCAAAAACAAATTATAGCAACGTGATATCATAACACCGATAGATCTTAATAAATTAGTTGATTCAGCGTTCGTGCACCTAAAAAATTCGGCCGAGGATCGTCGACCACGCCCGAAGATTAACGAGTGTTCCCGAAGACGGTGAGGGGAGGTCGGCAGTCCGTGACGCCTTGAACTAGCGAAGTGTGACGTCTCCTACCCATGATGCCATATCACTCCATGAAATAAATCCCATAATCCTTTGCTATCAATCATTGTTATGACGAGAAGATGCGCTCGACGGACTAGGCTTAAATTGGTTACTGCAATTTACTGAACAAGTTATTAATTAAGCTTGAAAAGTAAAACTTTAAACACACGCGATGATAATTAGAATGACATTTATCGTTATTACAAAAACATCTAATTTTAATCTATGTAGTTCGAAAAAATTACACACCGCATTTTTTCCGACACCAACCACACTAAACAAGAGTTGGCTTAAAGTTAAAGAACCTTATAGAATTTAAAAGATACTTGAATTTGTTTTATTAGCCTTTAATCTTTATATGGTTCTCTACATTTTTTTAAGTTTAAGTTCAAACCATTGATCCGATTATGTCGAAACTTTGAAAAATATTTTTTCTGTATACACGTGTAATTTTTCTGTAAACAAAACACTTTTCTTCAAAACGGCATTAAAATCATAAAGGGTGCAATACTATTTTATAAATAATCTAATGCATATTAAAAATAGAATTCATTTTATACGTATATATTATACATGATGGTAATCTTAGAACAGAGAAAAATAGAGCTCATTGTATCTGAATCTAGCGCACGAGAATGTCCTTGTCGGGTATGCCGTGTGAGATAAGGTGCAATTATACCAATCCTTATGTCTGTCAATGGTTTGATCTTAGCTGCTCACGCTTACCATTTGAGACAGCTGGGTTTTTCGTGGCGCGGTTCGCTCGCTATATACTAATTATTATTACAAATAATTTGCTTATAGTGGGTTGGAGTAGGAGAGTGAGTTGACAAAAAAATCTTATCGGAGAGCGTTGCCAGAAAAGCGTTACCTTGCTCGGATTTTTTGAGATCGGAAGAAGGAGTGGAATTATGAAATGTAATGATGAAGAATTATGGTAGTAAATGAAGTGTAATGAAGGATAACTTCGTGCCGACCCCGCGACACGTTTTAGCAAAGATTATGTGCCTGAGACCTAAAATCCATTTCCTTCGTTATCCATTTCCTTCCTTATACTTATATTTTTCGTCCTTCGTCGGTTAAGTTGGCACTAAATCGTCATAGGCTAGGGTGACTTTTGATACATAATATTTTACCACGTCGTCGCAACTCATTAAAAAGCTGAAGATATTATTTGAGAGATAAATCCAAAACAAAATTAGCATTGTTTTGCGTGTAGTCGAATGAGGTCAAGGGAGGCAATCAAAACAATAAATGAAAAGAAAGGCCCTGATCACGTTAAGCAATTACTGTTGAATAAATTTTACTTGAATTCATTAAATTATCCAAGTATCCTATAAAACCAATTCTTATCTCTGTCCGTTTATATTTATGTCGTTGATTCATACTCATCATCATTAATTGAATATGTAAACTTAACTATAGAGCTTGGTGGTTTTCGAATGAGCTGTCTCGAACGAAGGATCCTATAACAGGATACAGACGAAAAGTATTAGTATAAACACTGTGGTGTGTACCACTGAATTATGAAGCCGGTCCGTTTGTACTGGGACAGGCATGGCTCTGCTACTACGTTATTCATCGAAACTTCTACCATCTCTGTCTCTTTCTCATCTCCTGTTTTATTCTTCTTCTTCACATCTCAGTTAGTAATATACAGTGATGGCTTTGACTTTACAATTTAACACAATGCCACATTATTTTTATCAATAGGCCGCTCTTTTGATGTAATAAGAAAAAATCAATATTTTTTATCATAATGTTTGACCTATGAACGCTTATCGAATATATTATTAAATGAATTTTTATATTTTATATTTCAATAAAAACAGGAAAATTAATAAAGGAATTATTTGTAATATTTATAAATATTACTTTTAAAGTAAGCTAGCATCATGGATGGGACGATGATTTTGCGGTTAGACTATTTATGAATTCTTAAATCATTGTTGAATTCTTTAAATAAAATAAATAAATTTAAATATAATGTTAAATGTATGTTTGAATTAAATTGTATGTCAGAATTAAAACTTAGCACATTATTGTATTTTCGGTATCTTTAAAACCGTAGGTAATTGTTTTTTATAACTCACACGTGACTTGTACGAGGCTGTATATATTTTTACTATTCTTCTTCCTGGCATTATTCCCGTTCGTCCGGATTTAGCAGGTTTTTTTATTTTTCGGAATGTGTATTGCTGTTGGCCCTACTGGCCTTGACAGTGTCACCGGGCGGGAGGGCCGAGTACAGAGACTCAGCCGTGATAAAGGGGCAGCCCTCACGGGGGCTCAAATTGATTCCGTCCTTAGGGTGCCTCCTGCGATGCCGAACCACGGCTAAGGACGTTATCGGAGATGGAGGCAGCGCTCCGAGCGCATTCTATACGATAAACTCACCCGACGGTGTGAGCGCGACGCGGCGTGCGAAACAAAGAATCTCGTCCTCGCCGGCGAGGACGGTGTTGTGTGCGTGTCTGTGCTGTGTAAGGGCATTTTCTAATGTAATCCTATCGTCAGGGTCTTGCAGGACGTGCTTAGGACGCCTTACTTTTGTCGGTTCGTTATGTCGGTCTGTGTAATTTAGCAGTTTACTAGTTTTGACACAGAGCGATTACCATCTGAATTCCATAACCCTAAGGGCGAACCAGTAACTTATTGGATAAGAGCAACTTACTCATCAATAGTTAACGATTATTATCAGATGTTGTGTAATAACAACCAAGACCGACAGCTTAACGTGCTCTCCGAGGCACGGTGGGGAGACCCATAAGTACAAATGGCCAGACCGAAACATATATTTGTAAGATCAATACAAACATAATTATGCCCAAGCGTGATCATACACGCAACCGTCCAAGGTAAAGGACCAGGACAAGTCCAAGGACTTGCTTCCCACAACGCCACAACGTGTGTATATATTTTTACTATTATTGTAATAATATTTTTAAAAATGGTTTGATTGATAATTTGTAATATTGGGACTACCAATATTAGCCAGGCCTGGTACTGGCTCTATCTAGGTACGCCAATTGGGGTACCTATACGCTACACACTTACCTCTTTCACATTTATATACATTTCGTTAGCCTGGATTTATACAAATAAGCAACAACAACACAAACAACCAAGGAGAACGAAACAACAAACGTCTGCATTGAGCGGGGATTGACCCATTTTAAACAGTATTCAGTGTTGCAGTTGCAACCGAACGGTGATCATAACTTACCGAATACTTGAAAATTATTTAGCGAAGCGTTTTAGTAGTTGTAGAGCCATGTTCCTTTCAGCACAAATGGGGAAGTACTACTCTCTTACAGAAAATCAGCGTAAAGTAATAGAGTAATGTCACGTTTCGTGTGATAAATGAGAGCGCCCAGAGGCCCAGTCTCCCACCCCTATGTTGATAAAGGATGAGAAGGGAAAAAAATCCTTCTCTCATTTATCACCTATATCTTTTATCTTCTATCCTTCGGGTTGGTAACGCGCATTTGATACTTCAAGTATTTCAAGCGTTCATAGGTTGCGACACTGCTTTCCATAATGCAGACAATGTGCTTGTTTGCCATCCGTCATTAAATAATAATAAACGAAATACTACGATATCTGTCTTTCTACAGTGTACTGTATCAATTTTAATTACAATGTATCACAATATTCGCAGATGAAACATATGTTAGCACATGCGGGCACGCATCTCGTGAAGCAAATTTTTTTTGACCTCCCAGAGAGGATTGGCAACTTACGCCTTATTTATGTAACAGCTTTGAACATGTTTGTTACAATTACTATTCCTGGGGGTCCACCGTGTTTTAGTAAAAATTAATTCTATTACGATGCAATTCAATTCAGGTAGTAAAACGATTCAGGGTTTATCTGGTACCATGACGTAATGGCCAGCTCAGTTTAGGTCGTCATTTGAATCGCCTTAAATGTTCATGGTAGGCCCCCTGATCTTTTTATAGTACTGAAAATAAGAAATAAAACTACTAGCACCCGAGAGAAAACTCTGTCGAATGTAATATCGTAATAGCAACCACTGAACATAATCCGGTCCAAGTATTAAGTCGTTTTCCGATGAAAGGTTTTAGGTGATTAAAACAAGAGCTATAAAATTATTTGAACAACTATGGCTAAGTGAAGTAAGTAAATTATCTCCTTGCCTGCAGATTAAGACTGATTTTCAATTTCGAGACGAGAAGAATTTAACGATGATTTACTGGGTTTTTTTTTGTCACCACCTTTTCCTAAGTAATATTATTAATGAAGGTGTGATTGTGTGTGTTTTATGGGACGCTTTCATGCCTAACCGATTATGATGAATTGTGGTATAGATATAGATAAGAGCTTGAAGCCGTCTCCATAGCAGTATAAAGGTAAATTTTTTGTCTCTTTAATATAAGAAAGGGGTTAAAATAGTGAATGAAAGTTTCTATGGGGTACCAATTTCTTTCATATTACATTGCAGCGACCACCTGATGCTCCAAGCAGTAACCGGCCCCCCAGCCCCTTTACCCGGGGCTATATAAATAGGGCGTGCCCTTGGGTCGTCGATGTGCAGGGTGAGGATGTGACGGCAGTCGGTGTGGACCCAACCATCTCGCCCCCTCGGGGTCGAGCTTCGCTAGCCACGAGCGGAGCACAGTGCTTGTCAGGTCGAGTTGGTTGGTTCTGTAAGAGTTTCCGTAACCTGTCAAACGCACTGAGGTCGGCTACCGAGATGGTTTTACTGGATCCCCATGGCGTTACCATCTTGTCATGGAACCCCACACCCGGTTTTCCTCCCCAGGAAGCCAGGGTATCTGGTAGCAGATTTCCTCCCCGTTACCAAAAAAAGGTACTATTTAAAATGCGGTACATATACATCGTTTGAAACAAGATATTTGCGAGTAAAACCGAAGAGCGATTAATGTATATCTAAGCGGGGCTATAACAAACTTTGAACGGTAAATTTATCGTAAATAGAAAAAATATCAAGTACAATTAACGGTTATTAATTGTTATATAATTAGGTGAAAAACTGTTTAAAAATACGTTAGTTGTATTAATGTAGTAGTCGACTCGCACGCGGTCGTATTGTACGAGTATGTTGTCACGCTCGCCTGCCCCTCTACGAGATGGCCTCTGAGTTTAACTATTTTTAAATACATACGTTAATTCGTGCACCCATTAAATTTGTATGTTATCATAATAGACTTCTTTATATCTTGCGGCGTGCTGGTGGCGAACTGCTATAAGCCGCGACTGTCATGGATACGAATGTCGTTCGAAGCAGATGTTGGTGATAAATATGTGTTTTGGTGTTTATCTATATAGTCATGGTGTCTCTTGTGGGAGACACGTTAAGCTGTCGGTATCAGTTGCTACCATAACACCTGATAACAATCGTTAACTCTTAATCGAGAATTTGCTCTCATCCAGTGAATTACTGGTTCGCACTTAGGGTTGCGATTACGGGGTTAATATATTAACTTTCCTGTATTTAATTTTATCTTATAAAATAAGCTTGACGTAAATTCAACAAAATAAATTTGTTTCCATTAACTGAAAGTCGCAATCTCTATAATCTAAGAGCATAATGGCCCTACATATATTTTTTCCGGGCATATGTTTTCTTTGTGGATATTTCGATTGGTTTTCGGAGGTGCGGAAATCTATCAGACCGGAACGTTATCACAAAAACATCTGATAATAATTACCTCTGCTCTGTGTAACTTTGTACGAATACTAAAAAATCTTGAGTAGTATTGATCGGAATTATTTTGCCAAGATACTATACAAAAATCGAGTGTGATTTCACACGCGGTAAAAGTAAAGCTTTGTATTGTGGTTAACAGTATGAAAATGACATGGTGGTAGTAAAAAGAGAAAGAGAGAGAGAAAGAGATTGATCGACATTTTTTTTCAATTATAAAACAGGAAATAACGAAAGAGAGAGAGATGGGAGACAAATATACATGTATAGTTTTTCGTTTCATAAAATTTAAAATACACCGTCCAAAAAGAAGTGACACTGCAATATGAAACTTGTTGTTTTACCAACAGAAACCCATCAAGGTTATTCTGTTCAATTAATATAACTTCCATAATATAAATTGCAGATGATGACAATAGAGCCCTAGAATATATTATATTATTAAAACTTAAGTTCTTAAATCGACGGGAATCAACAGGAAAACAAGTTTTGTGTGTTCATGATGTAAGTCATTTTTTTTATTAGCCTGAGGGACGAATGAGTCTACTCCACCTGGAGGTCAATGAAAGTAGAGTCCAAACGCGAAAAGTTAATACGATTGCAGAAGGCGAAGATCACTAGCCACTCTAGTCCGGCCGACCCATAAGATGGCTCGTTCAATGGACACCTGATTATAAGAAGGAGTGAAACACGTGTGCTGGTTAGGAATTCCATTTTCTAGTATCAGTTTGTACATTTGCCTGTTCAGCCAGATATACATAGATAATTATCTATTGGACAATTCTCCATGCACAGTTCAAACACGCACACAACACCGTCCTAGCCGGTGAAGACGAGGCCCTTGTTCCACACGTCACCAGGTGCTCACACCGTCGGGCATTCCCGATGACGTCTTTAGCCGCAGGAGGCACCGTAAGGAAGTAATTAATTTGCGCTACCGCGAGGGCTATCTCTTTTTCACGGCTGGATCTAAATACTCGGCTCCCCCACTCGGTGACGCTGTCAAGGCCAGTAGGGCCAATAGCAATACACATTCCAAAAAAAAAAAGATAATTATTTTATATTTGTAACACTAAAATTCAACATCATTACGTAAAATACATGGCGAATGCTTAATTCTCAGACAGTTTTTTTTTTTCATTGCTAGGTATATACGCTTACTTGAAACTAAATATGGAAGTAATGATTTTTTACTGATATTATATCGAATTTATGAAACTGATATTAATTTATAATTTTCATTACTAGAGTGATAGAAAATCTCAGAGAAACCTTAATAATAAAGGTAATAATATGTTTGTCCCACCCATGCTGTCACTATTTCATACGCGAAGCACGACAATATCGTAAATTTCACATTACATCGGTACATGCTATTGATATATAAAAGGGGTTTTAATGGTACATGCGCTTCTACCGCTCCGGATATTTAATAGCTTATACAGCAATGGTTAGCAAAGTAAAGAAACAACACTGCATGCTCACAGTGCTCGTGGCTCATAAGTCATAGTTGCGGCGACAATCTCACGGGAATATCTCTGTGCATACTTTAGAATTCTGTTAAAAATATTTTACATTTCTCGGAGATGAATCATGTCAAACAAAGAAAAATATTATAAATCAAACAAAAAATATAATAATCAATCACAACACACAACACATCCGGAATTTGCAATCAGTACAGTACAGCCGCCAAGTAAATACATATAACAATCAAGTAGGTTATTATATGGTCATAGACATACTATACATTATGGACAGGCTGTTCCATACTGAAAAAATGCCAGACTCGCTGGTGCTGCTTTGTAAATCGAATACCAAACTAAGTTCCGCGCTAAAAGCCTTCGGCTATGTTGCAAGCTTTTGAATCTTCTTTATCTAAGCTTCGTTCCGTTTTCCCTGGTGATTTTTTTTTTTTTGAGAACCAGCGAATCTTTGGCATTTTGTATGTATGGAAGAGCCTGTCAATAGTATATATTAAGTAGGTATCATATAGTTCAGTTTTGTATGTGTGTTATGGCGTAAATTCAAAAACCACTCGAGTAAAACACGCCGGTCAAAGCAATTAAAAATAAAGTATTATTTTAACTACGTTATGTCGTAATTGTTTATTATTAACCGAGACTGCTAACAGTCGCTTCACGGTACCACGCGGCACGCGTCAGCGCGGCGACGGCCGTGGCGCGATGAGCACGAAAAAAACACTGTAACTTAAAATTATTACAAACGATCAACTAATGCGACAAAATTACAAAGGACTACATAACTACGGTTCATTATAATATGAAATTATACACTTATTACCTTTTAAGGTTACGCATCACTTTTTGCGCAACTCCAAACGTGTCTTTAACATTACT
Source organism: Hestina assimilis (assembly GCA_023373885.1). Taxonomy (NCBI): domain Eukaryota; kingdom Metazoa; phylum Arthropoda; class Insecta; order Lepidoptera; family Nymphalidae; genus Hestina; species Hestina assimilis. Next base: position 13,519,029 of record CM041759.1, read on the forward strand.
CCATTGAAAAACGCTAATAACTAAAGGTTTTTTGTTTTTATTTAAATAAATAATAATAAATTTACCAAGAAATTGTGATGACAGATAGACTTGGTATTTTTATTATATATATACCTGTAATAAATTTAAAACTAGCTTTTGCACGTAGCTTTTCCCCCGTAGTTAATGCTTTTCAAAGAGTCACCTTTAACGCACTATAAAAATATCCTTATACCTATTTCACCCCCTTCAAATTTTGTTTCGCGATCTGTATCTATCTTGAAGTTAGCGAACCTGCCTTAAGCGCCACAGGTTGCGGGTTCCATTCCCGCTCGGGGCAAATGTTTGTATTGACCATATAGGCATATTTTTGTCCTTGTCATTGTGTATGTTTCTGGACCCCGACACAGGGTATTACTATCCGTTGAGTCTATAACGTTTATTTATTTATTATTATTTTAATCGTTTCAGCGTTTAAGGCGTGAAAGAATCACAAACAAATTAATTAAATACCGCTTTTATAATATTAGTCAGGATGCGCGAATGTATTTGTGTATAAAACTTGCTTTGGCAGTTTTTGAGGCACACCACACATTTGATTTATGAAAAAATAACTAAATATTTTAATACTAGCATATTTTAGTGATATAAATATATCTTTTAAGTGATATAAATATATAAAGAATGTAGAGACATTCTTTCCCTATCAATAATTTGCAAAGCTACATTATTTTTGTATCCGCATTATATGAGTAATAATTATAATAATTTATTTATTACCTATATTGAATACAAAACTGTTGATGTACTTAGTCGTCATCGGTTGAAGGTGGTTATGGGCTAATTTATGTGGCGAAAAAAATTTTAAGCGGGATTCACATTTTGTATGTAGAATCTATTATTTCTATACTTTCTATACCTCATTCAAAATCTATAACAAATTATATACACGATAAAAGAATTTGACTCTTTTAATAGGCCCATTAAAATTGATTGATCATACTTAGCAGATTTTACCTTTCCAAGAAACTGTACTAGTTTCGTAAATCTGTTTCACAATAGCTTTCAAGCCTTATACTGCCTTAGCTTAAAAACAAACATATTATCTGTGAGGATGGAAAGGGGAGTGAGGGGGGGAAAAAGTGACCAATATGTATACGCTCCACACACGTTCCTCTTTGCTTATTTGCCTACAATTTTAAGTAGGTATGCTAAATTTATTAATGCTTAGTACTGATTACTAGGAATAGTAGCGTGATGGTGTATTGTCTATTATCACAATAAAAAAATTGTTTTCTAAAAATCGTTTATTCAATAAACAAATTTTCAGCTCTATATTAATATCGCTATGATAATTATAACCATTTAGTCATTATAAAAAGGTCGAAATGATGATTATATTTAAGAGCGTTTTCAGACCAGCGTTTTATACGTGCGCATAAATTCGTTTTTCAAAGCGCGTAATGATAATAATAAAACACTTTATTCCACACCAAAAACAAAACAAATAGACATACAGACACGCAGAGAAAAGCAAAAACGATGTGCAATTGGTGGTCCTATCGCTACCAAGCGATCTCTTCCAGACAACCATGAACCATTGCGTAAAACTCATAAATACCGGGATATTATTGTGGTAAGAATGTATATGTATTATGCATAATTATAATACATAAATTCTAAAAAAAAGTGATATAACCAAAATAATAGAAGCTCGTATAAGTGCGTATAGGCATAAGCGTGATTTTCACAACACGTGCACCTCGTACGAGCGTTGACGCGTTGTAAGCGCGGTTATGCGCGTAATCCTAAACCTTTTGAATAATATACTCGTACTATTGATACTCGCCACTAGCGATTCGAGCGGTCACTACGGAATAAGCCCGTGTAAGCGCAAACGGCTTTTAGAAGCACGAAATAAAGCGCACGTATAAAAGACCGGTCTGAAACCGCCTTAACTAAAATTGAAGAGATTCGGCGACGCCATCACGATTGGTGACTCAGCCTTCAGTTGTTGGACCTCGATCAGTTCTCCCGCTTATTGTTATTAGTAGGTAAACATCTCATTGAAGATCGTTTAGCGGTCCTCTGCAGCTGCCTTTGCGTCATATCTCATTGTGGTAACAAATTCAAATAGTGTACAAGTATTGCATTGCATATTCTAAATAATAATTACAACTACATCACCATTAAGGACAAATAAACACACGAGTAAAGAAACTTTAGTTTATTTGCATATATGTAAAATTTGTATGGTTTACGCGTATCCATCATTCTTTTCCTCCTAATGGGTGTGACTGATTTGTATGAAGAATTTATTTATTTTTAATTATACTTATACAACTATCTCGATAGTACTTAGCTATAAATAGATTTGGAAGTTGGCTCGGTTGTTGTATTTTTGATTCTCCGACCAATTTTTTTTTTATATTCTTATATAAAATTGCCTTCGGCAGGACATCAGTTGGGTCGGTTAGTAATACGAATATGAATAGATAAATCGTAAATAGATAAAAATATAAACTATTATAGCGTAATATTTTCTGTTTGGTGATGTTTTTTTACTAATTTGCAACGCGCGAGCGCGAGAGACTACTTGATCATAGTTTTTCCTTTTATAATTCACAGAAAAACAACACACACATACACAGCTTCTGTTAATTGCTTTACTATTTAATGATATTTGCAGCGGTTGCTATTTTATAAAGCAAGTAGCTTTGCCCGCTTTGCTCGCGATGGTGTAATTTTTTACAATCCCACCTAGATTAGATAGAGCCTCCTGCCCGTTTGCCCCCTCTCACATAAAAAAAGATTTCCGTGATAAAAATATCCTAATTGTAATAGTGTCGGTCCCAGGAATCGTTATCGCACGAACGCAGGATCGATTCTGTATTCTCTGAGCGTAATATTTTCCAATCGAGCCTACCCTACACTTCGTACTGAAAAACTCAATTTCGCAAAAATATTTAATAAAAATATTCAATACATTGTTATCGATACAATATGACACAATGCAGGCGTATTTACTTTCGATCGGTCCGCTTTTCAATCAAAGTGTAGGCTTTCGACAGGTCCATTGTATAATGAGTGCAATACGAGTAATAAGCCTCGTTAGCGGAATATCCATTGATCGATAACATGTACATGTAAATATTGAAACATGTATGATATAGGGCTGTAGGCGGAGGGTGGTTTCTGATCAGTGTTTTTTTTTCGAGCGTATACGGTCGCTTTGCGTTTGAAAAAGGCGAACGCTACAGGCGCGTATTCCGTCGTGTACGCTCAAACCGGGTGGTGAGTGTCAGTAGCATATTATCCGCCTGAGTTTGTTTCGCCGGTTCTTCTCAGGTAGAGATTTAATTTTGGAGCCGGTGATAGAATCTGACTTTCAAGAAAAAAAGTATAGATAATTCTTTAGATGTTGAATAAAATATTTTATTTTTATTCAAATAAATATTAGGCGCGTACACGAGCTCATAAGTGCGTCGTCACTAGAGTTTCGCGTGCGGTAAAATGTGCGCGTTTCAAATGACGAACTTATACACTGGATATGTGGTTTGATACAGCCCTTATCCGATTATTGAAATAGTTGAAACGGTTTTGACGTTACTAGCGATTGTATCAATTTCCAGAACGGAAATTGAAATTTCGCATTGGGCGGATACGTCCAAGTCGAACCTTTCAGTCTAAGGAAGGATTTGATTTCCTTTTGGTTTTACCGCTTTTAACCAGCTGAACACATTTGGATGAAATTTTGCATATATATTATAAATTATAATAATTATAATAATATAGTTCATCCCAAATACAGTCAATACTTCTCATAATTGCAAGTCTATCGTTCGTATCGTTCCAGAGATCTCGTGATGAATGAGTGAGTGTTGTTTTAAAAAGCGTTAAAATACCGTAAAATAAATATATGGAGCAGGCTTTTAAAGGTAACTGTACTTTTACAATTATATTAGTATCCATCCATATTCCGAATTGTCGCTTGTTTCACTTCAAACCGACATCAATTAAGGAGTTTGATAACAATGATAATAATAAACCTACTAAAGTACATTCAAAAAGAACAGCTTGTAACCAACGAGCGATGGTTCTGGTGTCTCAGTTTGGCAGCCCTCTAGCCAGTAGAATGTTACTGGAATTTTTATGTGTTTGATTGGATTAAATCGGATAGTTCTTTTGTGTAAATTATTTATGTATTTTGAAGAGTAGGTACTATATATTAACAGTATAAAAGATAGCTGGCTAATCAATTTTATAATGGCTAAATTTATTAAAGTACTATGCAGATAGTATAAAATAAAATCGTTTTATGCGACTATCCGTATTTGAGCTAACTACTCATAAGCCACGCAACGGGTTCGCGGTTTTCACCATTAGCTAGATAACATTTGACGGAAAGTTTATATATATTTATTAATGGAGTTGACTGGTCGGTAGTAAGTTCTTATATCAACTAAGAGTAGAACGACACAGCGGTTTAAGTTTATCAACTAAGTTAGTAAGCAAGCATAAGAGAAACCTCGTGGTAAGCGGTTATCGTAGCCTACGCTTGCTTGCTTGTTTAAATTACTTCTTTCTTTCTTTTTTGCCACACAATTCATTTATAAATGTCACTAATGCGTTGCCAATTCTGAGAATCTCTTCTTCCTAGCCTTATTCCCGGTATTATACGAGTATTTACCCAGGGTCTGCTGATTACTCTTGTCCGGATTTGACAGGTTACTAGGTTTTATACAGCGATTGCCATCTGATCTCCGTAACCCTATGGCGAATAAGTAACTCATTGAATAAGAGCAATTTACTTATCAAGAGTTGACGATTATTATCAGATGATATGTGATAAAAACCAAGACAGCTTTACGTGCTCCCCGAGGCAAGGTGAGGACTCACGAGGATAAACGCCCAGACAGAAGCAGATATTTTTGTGTAAGAACACCTTACCCGCAACCTTCGAGGCTCTAGCCTCCAGAGTAGCCAACTCCGAGATATTGGTTCTTAAATCTCATTTGCTCAGTCATTTCGCTGGCTACTTTCCTTCAAACCGAAACACAGCAACTCTAGTAGAGGTCAGACTCTTAAACATTACAAAATACAAACTATAACTTATATAACATCAAATTATTCCAAGAATATAACACAGTATTCGTCCATTAGCTAACACGATCTGAAATTAAAAATACTCACCTCAAAAGACGCGCGAGTCGAGGCAAAAAGTTTTTAATAAAAAGTTAAAAAGATTGTACATTCGCTAGCCACGGCGTACATTTTGATTATATTGTCATTATTCGTTTAGATAAAAAATGTTAAGTAAAAACTAAATTGCCTGTAGATCAGAAGACGTGTTTCTTTAATGTAAGTACGATTATATTGAAGACGGCGACGGTATTTACATTTTTATTATAAGACTTGCAATTCAGTAACTATAATTTATTAGTTTACCACAAAAATAGAATATACCAAATCATAATTTAATACAGTATTGATGGTACTTAAATTTTGAGTAACCAAGTCTATCGATGGAGAATGGGATAGGCATACTGGCAGACAAAATCTAAATCCTTTATTATTAATGGGCCATAAATTCCTGTAAATGCATTGACGCAATATATAAATGCATAAGTTACTCCGTTGTTTGCAACCTTTTCATTATAAAATGGCTGAATTGATTTTGATAAAATTCAATAAGGAGGTAGTTTAAGCCTTGTAGAAGAGACTAGTATACTTTTTATCGATAAAATCGGAGACAAGTGTAATTATAATAGAAAATAAAAGTAATTATTTTAAAAGTCAATTCGGCTTAAATAAAAATTAAAGTAAACTTTATTAATTTATTATTATTATTATATATATTATTACATTTTAAAATTTTAAATTATAAAGTTTATATTTTCATGCATTCATTCATTCATATTTTAATAAATAATCTACGGGGGTTATTCGAATTCCATATTTATATGTTTGAAGAGCATTTGTAGCGGTTTGTTCGACCAGCAGCTGCATCGGGTCAATTGGAGCTGACCCTAACATTACAACCGGACTAAATTAAAATTCACTAGCTTCCTCCTCAATTCTCTACTGAGACGCCCTCCTTAATCTGGCCGGTATATCCGTGCTTCATCTTGGCATATCTCGCTGGCATTTTCTATAAACAAGTGACCAATTTAAAGAGTCTCTCTAATGTTTCGATGGTCAAGTACATTTGTTATATTCAAACAGGTCGTACTACAGCTTTAGGGTACGCCCAGAGACACAGATGTTTTATTAAGTGGAAGAGCTCGAAGCACATGCGGGCTACCACGTGTTCATATTTTTCTTAAGTAATCTCGTTCCCCAGAGAAAAGATTTTTTCTAAACATAATTTCAGTTTTTAGACGTTCGAGATTTGAAATACGAATAAGTTTTTTTGATGACAAAAGCGGAAATGACGTTCGTGGAAAAAATATTATAGAAAGAAGTTTGTCATGTTAACACGTTATAGTATTAGTAGATTATGCTAATGTCTTGTCTTGTTATATTGGGGACAGGTTGTGACGGAATGTGTAACGGTTCGATGCCCGGCCGAGACACGCTCGATACAACTTTTAGACCCGTTTACATTCATTATATGTTTTAATCTATAAAGACGATGCCGATGTTATCAGTATTATTAAAAGGTTTTTTAAATGTGTCAATTTCTATAAAGCATTCTTAACTCGTATTTTAAACTTTCATAGGGAAATGACGCAATGATAGCGGCTATCCCTAAATCGCTATTCTCACGTCATAATATTATTTAATTAGAGGTTGAAAGTTTGTATCGGGAACCGCTTGTTCTATAATATCGAAAATACCTTTATTAATATCGGGTAACTAGTAGCCCGCTCCGGCTTCGCACGGGTATAAAATATATAGCCTATGTCATTCACTGAAAAAATGATTAAAGTCGATCCAATAGTTTTGATTTATTCATTGCTGCCCGTGGCCCGAACGCGTTAAATGTAATTATTTACGACATCACATTAGAAACCTCAAAAATATTTTTTTTCCCACTATTTTTATACATATAAAACTTCCTCTTCAATCACTCTATCCATTAAAAACCGCATCAAAATCTGTTGCGTAGTTTTAAAGATTGAAGCATACATAGGGACAGAGAAAGTGACTTTGTTTTATATTATGTAGTGATTAGAGGTTGAAAGTTTGTATCGGGAAAAGCTTGTTGTATAGTCTAGCTTATCGCGAACAGACGAGGTGGTGAATTTTAATTATTTAGAACGAAAATACCTCTAATATATATAGGGTAATATCGCATTTCATTTAAAAAGAGAAATCTGTATCTCTCTTTAAAAAAAGCTGACATAAAAAGAATGAAGTTATCAATTCTGATTCTGTATGTACGTATGTTACGTTATATCTTCATTAAAAATCGATATATTTTTTTTACGTAACACAGGCTTCCGCCAAAGATGACACCGTTATGGGTAGCGAGTCTGCCTTTAGCCTCGACAATTGAGGAATCGATTCCCGCTCGGGCAGATTTTGGCGTTGATCTTACAAATATCTTTTTCGGTCTGGGAGTTTGTCCTTATGGGTATCCCCACCGTGCCTTGGAGGACACGTTAAGTTGTCAGTCCCGGTTGTTATCACATAACATCTGATAATAATCGTTAACTCTGGATAAGTAAATTGCTCTTATCCAATGAGTTACTGGTTCGCCCTCAGATCAGATGGCAATCGCTCTGTGTATAAACTGGTAACCTGTCAAATCCTGACAGGATTAATAAGCAGCCCCCTAAATACTCGAATAATACCGGGAATATTGCTACGAAGAAGAAGGTTTCCTCCAAAGATTACTAATTGTACCCATTTCTGCTGTATCACCTTATAAAATACGGTAAAGGGCACTCTTCAAAAAAAGAACGTTTAAATATCCGCAATCTTTGTTTTCTTATGTCTGCGTCGACATATCGAACCTTTGGAACGAACCCGCCATAATTAATAAAAATATTCGAAAATGTAGTTGTCAGCGTAAATAGACTTAAAACGAAATTCTCAATGTAACAATAGTCCAAACATTCGAGCCTAAATAACTGAAAGTAAATAACTAAGAAAATATATTATACGAAAGATGTGCAAGTTTTTAAAATATATTTTGTTGAATCCCAAAAATGCTTTTGAGTTACGTCGTTTTTATCCTAAGGGGATCCTCGATTATGTGATAAGAATAAAAAATATATAGAATGAGAGTAACAAAAACTCGTTTAATACCACTGATTTACTGTAAATGAAACGTGGTCCTTCCGTACTATCAAAATGTCCATAGTTTCGCTGGTGCTCCCTCGTAGATTGGCACTAATGCAACAAAACGAAGTCACAATTGCAATATATTAGAATAAAGTTAGCGTTAAGGGCTGGTCCTTAGTTTATAGTACGGTAATGACTATAAAACTTTTTATTTATTCGAATGTAGAAATAATAATTTGTCTGTATTGAAACAAATTAGCAACTCGTGTCTAAAACATTATCATTTATCAAGTGGTCGCACATCGTCCCATATTTTAGGCCTTTCTATTTACCGTTTATACGAAAAATGACTTTTTTACGCTTTACACAACCACATAGTTTATTACCAAAAATCAAAATTATTTACATAATTACACATGTTTATTTACGTAGATCGTCTATATTTAGTCTTATACAAATTTTTGATAAGAAAAAATATACAAAAGTTGTCGTTTTTCCTTCGTAAAGGCGCACATGTTCGACAGGCTTGCGCCCGCGTCGGTTCCCATTGCGCGTGCGTGGGAACCGGCGCGCCATCTTGCGCCGCCGGCCATTTTCAGCGGAGCGTTTTGTTTTTGCTCAGTAAAAGTATATTAATATTGACAGCGGACCTTTTATTATACTGTCCCTGCATCTCTATAAATGTATATTGGAATCTTTAAGCAAAACATAGTCACAACCAAGGTGAAGTTCCCTCGGCTTTGACGGTTTAATGCGAGACTAATTTTATGTTCTTATAAAAAACTTTTTATCTTTCAAAATAAGAAAAATATTTACCCATTAAAACTTCGTCCTTTTACTTGCTCACAGTTAAACATCTAATTGTATACGAATATACAAGCACCTAACTACTCGAGAACCTCGCGATAAAAGTTTTGTAATACGTTTAATAACTTTCAAATGAGATTAGTTAGCAGCTGCGTTAAAATATGCAAAATATCTGGTTGAACGGGCTTTAATTGAACAAAAATTCCATCGGTATAACATCGATGTTTCACAATAGTTTGAGAAAGCAAGAATTCCGTACAACATATTTTTCGGTCATCAGGATTATCTAATAGACTTTTAAAACTAGACTTATATCACAAACGACAAAGGTTTATAGTAGTGCAATACTTTAAGACATTACTATGATTCCTATTTCCCCTCCAACTAAACATGTAGCTAATGTTAGGAGTGTGTACGACAATAGTCCAGGGGATCATGATCGAAATTGTATTTCTCGAAATATGAGTCGGTCCTTCTACCGTTGATCTATTGTCATGGCCATAAATCGCTTCTGTATCGAAGCAAACAATCATAAGAATTAAAATACGATTTGATCAAATAGAATTTAAGCTTATCGATTATTAAGTTTAATAACCTAATATTTGTGTATCTTTAGTGTGCTTAGATTAGCACGGAAATCCGTCTCAAAGGATGCTGTGCTTCCGAGCACACTGTCGCTTTCATAAACACGTTCGTTTAATGAATACTCCGCGTCAGTGCACTTTCATTCATATTCTGAACAGACTTCAATAGAGCTAACGCACTATAATCTTGCGAGACTGCGTTTGCTCACGCAACCAATAGTATCCGCAGGGTTGCCACGTGTCCTGTACTAGGTACTCTCATTCTACTGATATTAATGATCGAAAATGTTTATTTTATGACTGAATAAATAATATATTAAAAACAAACTATAACATATATCTGTAAAATTAACTAATCAGCAACTCTTGTATTGTATATACTTGTAGTAACTTTGACACACGCTTCGCAAGCGTAATATCAGGATATGACATTTCTATACATAGATAATTATTATAGATAGAGTATTCTAGGCAAATGTTAACAATAATTTACATATTTCTAATTATTGAGAGGAACAAAAAAGTTCCCGTATGAAAAAAAGTATTATAATTTTGACTATAGATAAAGTGATATTTATTTCGTTTTAATTGATCAGATATCTAAAAATGCTCGTATTAAAGACTCAATAATGTAAACTTATAGTGGCGACAACTTATCGATATTTTAACAAATATTGTATATCGATATATTTTTTAAGCATATACTATACATATTTTTATAAAAGGCAACAAAAGGAAGGAATAGTAGATAACATTTCTAAAATGAATAAGGCACTCGCAAAGTATTAGCACTTTTAGTGTACTTTTAATAGGAGATACATGGATGTGGTACCGTAGAGCAAGGAAATATAAGACAGTCTGCAAATCTTTGGGTTTAAAATATTTTTATTTTATTTTCTGAATCTTATGTTCGTTATCCAACTATGGAGCATCGAACTAATCTCTTAAGCCCGTTAGCAAAGAAACCCTCTGCCAAGGGAAGAGGTCTTTAAATAAAATGTTATATTCCAACAGTAGTATATTGACAGATAAGACGATTTCATTCCAACTCACATACTATATTTTTAATACAATGTTATTAAAATTGGATTTTTTTTTATTATACTTGCACAAAAGTCTGTCATTTTAACCATAGACTAAACAGACAGAAATTCAACGTGGAGAAAATCACTGAAAGAAAACACTAGATACACAGAATATTTTTTTTTTATGTTACAAATTGGCAAACAAGCATACGGCCCACCTGATGGTAAGTGGTTGCCGTAGCCTATGAGCGCTTGAAGGACGTAGTGCCACTAGGTAGTAGGTGCCAATCACGCGTTGCCTCGAGATATTGGTTCTCAAATCTCCTCTGCCCAGTAATTTCACTAGCGTACAGTGCCTTTCAAACCGGAACACAGTAATGCCTAAGCATTACTGTTTGGCGGCTGAATATTTGACACTGCGGTGTGGTACCTACCTAGCCGGCCTCTTGCAACAAAAGACCTACCACCAGTGTGACTGATTGCACTGGTGGAATAATCTCTGCTATAACAGAGGTCATCCCAACAGCGGGCGATGGGGTCGTCACATCCCGACGCCGGATATTATATTTAACCATGATAAATCTGCAAAGATTTAGACGTTATTGCGATAACTTAAATTACAAAGTAGAGCCATGCTACTCCCGGCATAAAATAAATCCACTTCCCCATAGAGAATCGGCGTAAAGTAACTGGGTCCTGTTGCGTATAAGTTGGAGCGACGGAGGCCAAATGTCCCATCCCTTCTGTTCCCATCATTTTTTTTATTTTTGACATGCGTCATGAAATAAAAAAAAAGTTAGAAATCCAAAAATGTATTATAAAATTAATTAATTAAAATACGATGATCAGAACTAAACCTGCAGACAGCCGTTGGATACAAAAATTCACTAGCAACAGATAAGCATGGCAAGTTTTATTACGTGGTGATAATTTGCGTGAATAAATAATAATAGGTAATTAATCGCTTCCTCGGTAGCCGGTCCCAGCATCCGCATCTACGCAGGAACTTTCGAAGTCGTGTTACAACAACCGGAGTCACAAGTACTGGTCTGCTAATAAACAGTTACGTCGATCAAATTATGCTAATTTAATAAATTTCAATAAGAATTTAATATTTTAAATACCATTAAGTTTAGCTTTATCACTTTTGAAAAAAATTGTGCGTGTAGTCCCTCCGCGACGAAGAAGTGGAACTTCGTTATGTGAAAATGAAAATAGGAAGGTGTAGAAATTAATTTTTAGTGAAATCATATTGTTTTTTCAAACACTTTATTAACATTGTTTACAATTCACAGTTGATCGCATCTTTTGTCATTTTCGAGTGGAGAAATATCGAAATCTATAATAACACTGTTTACTTCGCTGTGTAGCAAGAATACCACGCCCATGTGCTTGGGATCTACCGACTAATTCTCTTTCTCTCTCCTACTTTTTACCTTTGTGTATCTTTCTTATTCTCTCCCTCGTGCGTTAAACGTTTAACGCAAAGTTGTTGGAAGTCGCATTAGAAGTTTCATTTCAATAATTATATTATTTGGCTTATCAAAATATCGGTTTCGAAGCTGAACAAACAGCACGTACACAATAAACTACGCGTAATTTTTTAATACTCCTAGTCCAAAGGTGGAATCGATAAAATGCCTACCTTACTAAATCAGCGTTGAGTTTATATTAAACAATAAAGAAAAACCTAATATTATAAATTAATAATTAATTAGTCTCACTATTGAGGATCAACGGTTAAGAGGCCGACTCCGCTCCGTTAATCTTATCGTGCTCTCCGAGGAACTGGGCAATATTAAGCGGTAGTGAGACTACTTTGGGCCATGATGGTTGCGGGTTCGATTCTTTCTCGGGGCAGATGTTTGTTATAAATATCCGTTTCAGTCTGGACGTTTGTCCTTGTCGTGTATGTTTCCGGACCTCCGACACGACGACCAAATGCTCAAAATAAAATAAAATATAAAAATTAAGTGGTCTCCAAACAAGAAACTTGATTTTTTTGACATGTTTTCCTGTATATCATGAATTGTAATTGATAAATAGATTGAATTTTCTTAAACTGTGTATTTCTATGGCCGTTATAACAGATTAACAATATAAATTTAATTTCAAAAATAATCCGGATCCCCTAACAAGAAACTTCGAACTTTCGAAATATACGGCACGGAACCGTTAATGTTCGTCTCCGATATTTTTGGACAGTGTTTTATATATGTTAAAAATATACGCACATAGCTTATCTACGTTAGTACTGTTACGCTCTCAATGACGCTATCGATCATTGTTTCGCTTCTCAGAAATTTTAAATCAGCTCAGCATTTCAATATACCTGTACGCTTTATATTATCTACCTTTGCTGAATAATTGTAGGCCTCAGTTCGAATATGCTAATATTGGTATGCGCAGCGGTCTGCCCGACTGTCTCAACTGTCGGCCCGACTGTCTCAACTTGCGACTACTTAATAGGAACTAGAAAATTTAGCTTGAACCTGCTTCATTGCTATATTAGTTAGCATTTCTAAACAACGTTCAAATATTTATACCTTATAAGAAATGTAGAGTGTTTTATTTTAATGGAAAACATGTATCAGTGTCGCCAGATGTTACATTAAATAATACGTAGTAATAATATTACGTTACCAGAAATTTGATTTATAAATCGGTCTTATATTGTAAAAACAAAAATTTTTTCCACGGTGATGTTGAAAACTTGAAAATAAGATTTTATGCGAGTCGAAGCTTTTAGGCAAAAACGGCTTAGTGGTAGGTAATGGGTTTAGTATGAAGTAAGACTAAGAGTAAAATTAAAAAATTGTTTCATATAACATAATGGTATTAAATAAATATGGTAAATGGCGTTTTGTCTCCTTTACTCTTTGTGATTATACTGGCACGACATGCCTATTATTTATTGGAAAAAAAAGTGAAAATGTCGTTTTCATAAAACGATTCTCGATCATTCCGTACCGGTAGGAACCCTATTAATAAACCTCTACTGTCCGTCAAAGTGAAAATATCGTTTTCATAAAACGATTCTCGGGTTCCGTACCGGTAGGAACCCTATTAACAAGCCTCTACTGTCCGTCAATCCGTCTGCCCGCGGTAGCCGCAAATTGAATTTTTATTTTCTTTTTGTTTTAAAATAAGTTAAATATATACTGGCAATACTGTCATGTATGTTAATGTGGTCCTAGATGGTATTCCGTGGGACTGGTGGAACGCGTCTGGAATTCAACTCACGCGCACGATCGCTTGTAGCGCTCGCTTTAGGAATACGATATCGTAGGGTTAAAGTCCCTATAAGGTGTGCATGTAGATCGTTTGCTTATTTTAGTATCGGAGCATAGATGCACTATCGAAACGGAATTATAAATTGAATTCATTAACGACGTTGTGGCGCAGCGGTAGCGAACCTGCCTTGAGCCACAGGTCACGAATTTGATTCCCGCTTTGAGCGATGTTTGTATTGTCCCATAGGCATTTTTTCCGGTCTGAGTGATATGACTAATGAGGACCGTTGAGTATGTAGCGTTTATTATTATATTATTAAAAATCAAAAAACAATTTTCTCTGTTATTTAATTCATTATTTTGCCTAGAAAAAAGTTTACATAATAATTATAATAAAAATATTAGTAGTGCCTATATTTTACCAGTAACGCGCGTTGCCTTGATATCTAGTCACATAACAAGCACTTTACAACATAAAACGACAAGCGAACGCTTTCATACAAATTTAACCATTAACTATGTTAAAATACGAGTTAGATTAGCTTGTACTATCAGCTAACGTTTGTTACACAATCAAAGAATTGCTTAAAATGAACTTTAACAATATCGGCACAGTGTTTCTACCGTGTTAATAATTTAGGTTAATGGTCGCCACTTCTGTGTAGCCCGATTTTATACATATGAAGTCCACTTTATTATATATAAGTTATGTTCACTGACCGTATACTAACATAAAATGATGTACGGACTGTTCTGTTAATCTTCCGTACTCTTTATTACAATATGTACATTACTTAGTATCATTGGATTATTTTTTTATGCGACTAAGTTAGCAAGCAAGCATACGCCTCATCTGATGTTATACGTTTGCCGTAACTTATGAGCGCTTGCGACACCATTCATTTGAAAGTGTCACTGACTTGTTGCCAACCTTGAGATATTGATCCGTAAATCTTGTCGTTCAAACCGAAACACAGTCATGCAATTAGACTACTGCTTTGCGGTAGAATATCTGACACTGTGGTGGTGCCTCCGCGTCTACCTAACCGGCTTCTTAGAATAAAAGGCCTCACACCAATAATGCATACCTTTAAGCAGTAATACACGGGACGCTTGCTGTACAAGTAAATGGTAGTAGTACAAGTAAAGGTTATTTTAATCACGTCGCAATTAGCATTCGATTGAGACTAGCCATTTTTCGACCCATTCTGGTCGTTTCGAATTTTTTTCGGAGTCTCTATTACTGTTGATACTAGTGGCCTCGACAGCGTCATTGGGGGCGGGAGGAGGCGGTGGTCAGAAGACCTCAGCCGTTAAAAGATTGACAGCCCGCGCGGGGCTCAAGTTGAATCCTTCCCCTCCTGCGAGGTCGAGTCTAGGCTCGGGACGTCATCGTTTCGACATTCGCTCTTACACCCTCGCGCTATTTCGCTCCAAAAAACCGAACAAGCGTACAATCTGTCGTGTACACTCCAACTTGCGTTTTATTACGCGCTAATACGAGCTTCCATGTTATAAGCGCATCAACGCTCGTACGAGTTCTGCGTGTGATAAAAGGCGCACCTATAAGCCTTTTGAAAAACGAACTTTACGCTGGTTTGTAACCTTATTGATCGTGTTTATTTTGTCAAAATTAAGATATTTTTTTTTTAACTTTTGACAGATGATAATCAATAGCTTTTAATATACTGGTACTAAATTTAACGTCAATAAAACCTTGAAACAACTATGTACCTATCGTTCCTTTCGTTTTCACGTGATATAATCATAGCTATTCAATAGATAGTTACAACAACCATTACTAAGAATAAAGAATACACTAATACTGCTTATGTATACATAAATAAGACATTGACAATATATCAACTTCAAATTCAATTATTCAAATATCTTTACATCCTGGTACACTTAATAACAGAGAAAAAAAGAAGAGGAAAAATACGAAAAACAATCTAAACATAATCAAAGAAAAAAATATTTTCCATTTAAAATAAACAGGATAAGTTAAACAAAAACCTAAAAATCAAACTTATAAATTTCAAATGTGGTCTTCTATTTTCGTCAATTTTTATAAACATATTTACTATTCTAATCTATTTAATTCTAATACAACAACTATTAACCTCCTAATTTCATAACCTTTTTTGTATAAAGCCTTTTTCCCACAAACTCTATAGTTAACCTGATCAAAGTCGCGGCTATTGTAAACTTTCACATTGTATTGTATGTTTTCTTTTGAGGTAAGGGAAGGAGTTTACAGCAAGATAAGACTAAGAGTGGGAGTCAGGGCTCTTACTCGTGAAACGAAATATATCCTTAAAAAAAGTTTAAAGATTACCATAGAAATGTTAATGGTAAGGAACCGCGAGATCTTGTCGTCGTTATTGCGACTTCTTAGTCAGGAACGGTGCAAGTGTACATTAACGTCGCGTCATTGCGTAGCGATATGGCAAAAATTATATAATAATTTCGTCATGTCCGTCCGTCCGTATGTCATTTTACTCGGAGACTGTTGGTTCTATCAATACGAAATTTAGATAATAGAAATAAAATAGATGTATTCTACCACGGGGATTTAAATTTCTACAAAAAATTGAGCTTATAGAACACCAAACGAACTTTCATCCTCATTTACTTTGAAGAAGATGGGTCAACAAACTTTAGATGAGTGGTTCCCATAACTTTGTTTTTCATATTACTTTTAATACTTACTATGAATTTACCAACTTATTTTGGTCAATTATATTCGGACGATTTTAATTCGTTATTATTTTTAAAGTCCTTAAGATCCTTCATCATCAACCTGCGGAACCCTTTAGTTTTGTGCGGTGCCTACAGCGCACTTAACGGATAATTTTTCACTTTCATTAACATTGCTGCGTAAGCAATACAATTAGTGACCGACCGAAATTTCGGTTTCGGTTTCGGTTTCGGCCAGTTTCGGCCAAAAATCTAGTTTCGGCTTTAGTTTCGGTTTCGGCCAAAATATAGCCGAAACTTTCGGCCTCGCCGAAACTCGAGTATTCGTGAGTTTTCGTGCGTTGTTCGGTAAACTTCGCAGCCAACTCGTGATCGCTCGCTGGAGTGGCCAAAATATCTCCAGAAATAAGTATTAAATTGATCTTTAAAATATTGTAAACACAACGTATTACTAGTTAGTTATGTACAAGTTGTTTCTTTTTTTAAGTTTACTCCCAAGTAAGTCCTGTATATTGATGACAAAAAAATGGCTATGACTTTAATGAATTTTTAATTTTTATTTTATTTAACTCTATTTCACTGTCTATATTATATACAGTGGTGGTCAACTAATTAGGGACATGGGTACAATAAGAGTAACATTTATTTATATTTTCCGTAATTTCAGTTTACATGAAGTCTTAATTACATTTTTTTAATGTTGATCTGATCTTGATCATTTAACCAATGTTTTCTTAATAGAATTATTAAATTTTGGAATAGATTATAATTAAAAATAGCAACAATTGAAATTCAACTTTACTTCTCCTTTGTGCTAATATAACTCTGGACAAGTAATTAGGGACACTTAAGAAATCATTAGAAATATTGAACGCAGAATGTACATTTATTATTAAATTCATCGAAAAAGCAACGTTTTCTATTAGAAATTAACATTAAATGTGATTGCCATTATTAACTATAGCCATATCGACATCGGCGCGGCGCCAACTTGGTCAAACAATGACAAGTTTCGTCAGTGAAGTTTTTCCAGGTGTCTTTGGAATTACTATAGAGTTGGTTTAAATTTCCAGTTTGTTGTACCACAAATGTTCCAAACAATTCATGTCTAGGCTATTGTAAGGCCAATCTAAAACTGATAATAGGTCACCAGCTAGAAATCATTTAATAAACAGTGAAGTATATTTTGGATCATTTTGGTGTTAAAGCGCCCATGTAATTTCGCCACTAAGTTCTAGTCCAAATATTTCTCTTCTTATAATTACAGAGTCCACAAAGGGAACTTTTTATAAAGCTATTAAATTAGCTAAATTTCTTTCTAGGTACACAGTTTCAATACTTGTATAGGTTTGAAAATATTGCACAGAGTTGAAAACCATACTTTTGGAGCAAATCAAATGATAAGCTATTTTACGGTATGGCCATTTACGTTGAGATAAAATGGTTTTCGCTTGGTTAAATAAGTAACTCATGTTTAAATAATAAATTGTGATATTAATTTTAGAAATCAAAACCATAAACTTAAGAATGACGCCAAATAAAAATAGGAAGGCTTTCTGCCTTTGTATTTCACGTTTATTTTATTTAAATCAAAAATAAAACACTAACTCTTGCTGTCCCTAATATGGTCAGCCAATAAATGAGCAATTTGAATGCGAGAGATTTCTTTTTAAGTAAACCTACCAAAAAATATTCTTAGCTTCGAAAAAGTACACAGCATTGAACAGTATACTTTATAACAAATAGTATCTCATAAAATTAAACTTTTAAAATATTTAACCAAATTATTTTCTGTTCCTAATTAGTTGACTACTAATGTATACATGCAAATAAATGTTAAAAAAACTTGAAATTCAAATTTCATTAAAAAAAAATGTAATTTTCAATATTTTTTAAAAAGTTTCGGTTTCGGTTTCGGTTTCGGCCGAAACTGAGAGGAAGGCCGAAAGTTCGGTTTCGGTTTCGGTTTCGGCTGAAAAACCAGTTTCGGTCGGACCCTAAATACAATATCTGGATGGGTACAAGCGCACCTATCAATGTAATGTGAAATTTATGATATCGTTGTACTCTACGTATGTAGTAGTAACAGCATGGGTGGGAGAAACCTAGCGGCAAGGCAGCGACTAGATTTCTTTATGGATTACAAATTATTAATATTTTAGATAAAGGCCAGGCTAAATAAATTTTGCACACATCAAGAATCATAATAATGCTGTCGCTGTACTAGAACTGTTTATTGAGTTTTGTATCCGTTATCTAGAACTGATTCCCACACTCTGAATTATGCATTACTTTAATGGGGAAAGTGATGACTCCCACGTGTTCCCGTTCCGAAGTCCCGTACCTGAATGTGGAATGGAATACGGTGGGATGAATCTAACAGCATCTGTTATGATAAATTTATATGAACACCAGCGGACCCGGCAGACGTTGTCCTGCCCCGAAAAAAATCTGGGACCCGATAGCAGCGCCCTCCACCCGGTGAAAGATATTGATTGACTAATATGGCTATTCAAAGCAGGGGTTGGTGATAACAAAGTGACATTTAAGGTCGCATGTATTCTTCAATGCCACATAATAAAAAAAAAAATATATAAATTTTATACAAAAATTAAAAATTGGGGTGGACACCCTTTATCACTTAGGGGTTTGAAAAATAGATAGTAGCCGATTCTCAGACTTACTGAATATGCATAAAAAAATTCATAAGAATCGGTCAAGCCGATTGAAATTTTTTGAAAATGAGCCAGGAGACCTACAATGACAAACGCCCAGACCGAAACATATATTTGTAACAAACATCTGCCCGAGCGGGAATCGAACCTAAAATGTTATTAATGTTATTATGTAAGTCAAGTAAATAAAACAACTTCTCTTATGTTATTAATACATTTACGTGGCAGGTAGCTTTTTAAACAGAGAGAGTAGTCGTAAAATTATTATCTCACGTTATGCAACAACTAGGCCAAGCAACTTAACATACTCTCCAAAACACGGTGGGATGACCCGGAAAGACCAAAGAATTGACTAGATGTTTATATTATCGTCAATCGAAAAATTTCCGCGAGCGCGTATCGAACATGCGACCGGCGTGAACGGAAAAGCAAACCACTACTACAGAACCCGTCATCGATTATAGTGTAATAATAAATAATAATTAATTGTTTACCAGTGGCGTACAACTTTAGCATACCTATTATTAGCTACAAAAAGACTACCTTCAATATCTAAGATGCAAAATAAGATATAATTGTTAATTAGTAGGTGTCTCGAAATGTTGGAGGCAAGTAAATTGATATGATTTAGAGCACTGTATAATGCAAGAGGAGACGAATATGCAGATTAACGTAATAACGTCTAAAATTCAGTGAAGATTTCGCTTCATTTTGGAGTCTCGAAATAGATAAATCGGAACCAACACTAAACTAAGACCAATGTTTTTGTACGGAATTTTATAACATGTTTTTTCGAAACAGTTTGTTTAGAACAATATTTTCGTTGTAAAGAACAAATAATTACATTTATTTCTTGACTCTTTATCGTGTAGTGACCAAGTTATTACTAAGCCTTCGCTAACAGCCCGTCTGTCTGTCGGTCACGACGTAATGAAACGTAATAAGTTGAGAGTACAAAACAAATAATAATAATTAAATGAAATTTAAAATAAAGGTAAGAATACTAAATCAAGTAATATTAAAGTTCTGACCTAAATCATATGCAGCCATATTGAATATCAGTCAGCAGTAATTACAATTCTCGCTATTGGAATACATGAAAACCCTATTCAATAGAATAAACTAAAATGGAATGGAACGGAAAAGCATTACTCGTATTCCTAACGTATCAAAGTCGAAACCAAATATATTCAACGTGAACAGCATTAACACATATTCATTGAATGTCTGGATGCTTACCATTAAGTATTATTGCGATTCAAATGATGAACAAAAGCATGCCAAAAAGTGAGTTAAAAAGTGAGTTTTACAATTTTTTCGTAATTTGAAATTTGAATCGACTTACTTTCAATGTTGAATAGAATTTTTACAAAAAATTCATGGTAAGCCCGCAATTGTACAACCGGCTTCTAAATTAAAACTCTACGTGTATTTTTTTAATATGTTTTTTTACTTTCACATTTCTTTATATACCAACATTACACATTATCTATAATATCTTTAATCGAGCAATTCTTGTATATAAATATAGTTGGGATCTCGGAAACGGCCTTAACGATTTTCATAAAATTTAGTATGCAGGGAGTTTTGGAGGCGATAAATCGATCTAGCTAAGACTCATTTTTAGAATATGTCGTTTTATCCGTGTTTTCAGGCAATGAAAACTTCAGTTCGAGAAAATATGACACTTCCTGACATCTATTAGCGGGTAACAATACTATTACTGACTGAGCAAGGAAACTAGCAAGCTAAATGTAGTTTGTATCTAAATAATTATAATTTCCAAAACACGATAGACGCTCGGTCATCTAGGTACTATATACTTAACCTTGAAAGCCCAGAAGTGATTGTCATATTTCCAAAGGGTCCTCAACATACTTGTTAATTCGTTAATTATTATTCGTTAATCTCGTTAATTCTATAATAATACCGCCAGTATTTTCTATGAATAATTTTTTTGTTAATTCATAGAAAATATTGGCGGTAGACGGTGACTGCATTGTCAGGTATTCTGCCGCAAAGCAGTAGTGTCTTATGCACACTGTTGCTGGTATAATTACTAAGCAATGAATGATGAATGAATGAATGGTCTGATCCGCTATACTATACATTCCTCGAGGAAATTAAGGATTATTTTAATATGGTTTAAAACATTCAATTCAAGAATACTAGTATTTAATATGTCTTTGTTAGTATTGTTCATTCGTCACATTCCATTTCGTATCTCGGTGAAAGTGACTATTTACCCATTCACTTTGACCTGAACGTCAAATGATCCACTAGGTACCTCAGTACCTAGTATCTACTGTATCTGTCGACACAATACCTTTGACAACATATAAAGCCGTCTCGATTTTCGCTCGTATTGTTTCCCGATGGTCTTTGGTATTATAGGTCTCTGGTTTGTTAACGAATAATCAAGTTTTATATGATATAGATATAGTTGTTTGGTTGTGCGATAAAATGTATGTGTCTGTATAATTTACTACATTATTAAAATAGAAAAAAAATATTTGACCTTTTTTTTAAACTTGTATGGATTTAAGCTCTATTGTTAAAGACATTTTTACTTATAATCGAGAAGACGTACATCTACAATTAAAATTTTATAATATTAATACAAATTTTTTTTTGTCTACTTTTAAAACGGCTCGACTGATTTTAATGATTTTTCTTTTACATTTGTTAGGCATGAGAATAGGTCTTAAAGTACCCTCTTACGGCCTACCCAACCACCCATCTCTTTTTTAAATCGCGATTTTCTGGACCCCCAACATAGTATAAAACTATCCTAATGGAGGCCGTTGAGTGTGTAGCGTTTATTTATATATTGGCGTGCGTCCACGGTTTTAAAATTTTATTTTATTCTTCTGACCCGTTTTAAAAATTGTATCTTTCATCTCTATATTTCCTCTCTATTCTACATAAAAAATTGACTAATTTTTACCCTTTCAAAGAAACAAACTAATTAAAAAGTTACAGGTTTCTAAGTTATGTCAACGCACTGAGCCATCTCTCTTAACTTCGGTAACTTATGACCGACCTATTAACAAATAATTTAAAAGATAACTTGTTACCTCTGATTTATATATATAAAAGGCTTTGTCCTGAATGACTGACGAATCAACGCACAGCCTAAACCGGTATGTTCATTGTAAAACGTAGGCATCCGATAAGATCGGATTGAAAAGGATTTTGTTGAAACATGAAACTGTTTTTGGCGAACGATTAAGACGTGTTTTAACATTTTCTGAAATCCTGAAGAGGTGAAATGAATGTTCAAAGTGTGTATTAAAATCGCTATTCACGCGGGCGAAGCCGTTGGCAGAAGCTCGTATAAAATAAGCATTAATTTCCTTATAAATTATCTATTTTGTAATAAATTTTATTTACTAACATTTCATATTAAAAATATTTTTTTAATTAATCAATGAAGTATTATAATTATATAACAAATATAATAAATAAAATGATTAAAATAACGGTTTTATCGCTTGCAAAAAATCTTAATTATCATTTTTTTAGTTAGGTAATTTTTATTTGGTTCATTTGTAAATACCACCATTTTTCCGTAGCCAAATTGCAAAAACGGAACCGTTATAGTTTCGTCATGTCCGTCTGTCTGTGCGTCCGTCCGTTTTTCCGTCTGTCCATCCGTCCGTCCGTATGTCACAGTCATTTTACTCGGAGACCATTGGCTCTATCTACACGAAATTTACTAAATAGGTGTATTGTATGAACCGCATAACGATTTTGTAATGAAATCTTAAAATATATAAGAATTAAGGGTAGCATACATGTAACTGAGTTTTAAAAAAAAAAATTTCAACGTATGTCAACGTGTGAGGTATCTTTGGATAGGTCTTTCAAAATGATAAGGAGGTTTGATTTCGACTTTTTTCATTAAGACTGTAGTCGTTGAGATATTAGCTCCTAAAGTCATAAAAATTGTGTCCCCCTCTAACTTTTGAACTATGGGATTTAAAATTCTGGAAAAATTTGAGCTTATAGGAAGTCAAATAAAATTTTAACCACATTTGGTTTGAAAAAGATAGGTCTACAAATTTTAGAGATATATATATAACCTCTTCCCCTATCTTTGTTTTTCATATTACTTTTAATATTTACTATGAAATTACCAACTTATTTTTGCGGTCGATTTTAATTCGTTATTATTTTTAAAGTCCTTAAGATACATCATAACCAAGCTGCGGCACCCTTTAGTTTCAACTGTGCGTGGTCCACAACGCACTTGACTGTTAATTATTTGTATTAAAGAAGGCTTCGACTCCTATTTCACAATGGAACAATATAATAATATCCTTGCTAGACAAAACTACTACAGGCACGTAATATTATAAAATCAATCGTATCCACAATATAAAAAATATACATTAATAAAAGAAAACTAAATTTTTCACTAATTACTTCGATGCGAAAATGTCGCCGCTTTGTTATGACACACACACATATTCTTTACAAAACACTGCGATCGGATGTTGGTGAATTCTTACGTTTACACTAGTTACATCCCCTGTACTCGACCGATGATTCGTTTTAGTTACGAATATTCCATGGAGACACAATCGTCTCAACCGAGACAAACCGAATTGAAAGTCCCATAATAATCTATATAATAATAATAAAAATAATTCCGATCCGACGATCGGAGTCCCCTCAAACTAACCAAGTCATTTTACTCCGAACTGAATCTGAACGACCTTTGGAAAATGCACCTTTAAATAATTTGTTCTACAAACTTCCAGACCCTATTTCATTCCTTTCTAGTTTCGTTTTCGTGACAAAAAGCCTATAACCGTCTCCATAGTCCAATCGATAAATATACCTAAATTCATCATAATCGGTTCAGCCGTTTCGTCAAAAATATAAACGCTAAACACTCAACACCCCCCCCAGATAATTATATCCTGTATTGGGGGTCTGGAAAAATACACAAGGATAAGGACAAATACAACCAGACCGGAACTCATATAATAATATAATAAACGCTACACACTCAACTCATGCCTTTATAGTCAATACAAACATCTGCTCCGAGCGGGAATCGAACCCGCAACCTGTGGCGCTTAAGGCAGGTTCGATAACGCTGCGTCACAACGTCGTCAAAATATTTTCTAAGTCTAAAATAATTTTCTTTGATACTCTTTTATTTAGGCCTCCTCGCAAGGCAATATACGCTTACAATCTTTTCGCTTCCTCTTGCTATATTACATTATAATACATAATATTATAGTTTATCGAGGTTTACAGTGAAAGGCCTGGAATAAGCTAACTAAGTTTCCCAGGGATGGCTGCAAGCTCTCTTAAGTTAGATTGACGACGCAACTTGAACATTTATACCTCAACGTAATAACGTACGTCTCTGATTAGATATCAAAGACACAGATAACTACTTAGACTCATTCACTCGTCTAATTTCTGTACTAAGTTCTCTCTATATAAAATACTCAAAGGAGGTTGAGTTATAAAATATTTTTTAAACTAGATGATATGTATTAATCTAATTGGACGTACCGTTTATTAATTTATTATATATTATAAATTATAATCTAAAAATAAGTGAGTCGAAAGTTTCGTCTCTCTTATTAATGCATTATTTTTAAATTGTTCTTTGCAATGTTTTGCTTCAATGATCAGCTATCGATTTTCGAATGACAGAATTGTTTTTCCAGTCCCTTTCCCAAATGCTATCAAGAGTCGGTATTCATTAATTAAATTTTCCTATCGTTAAATTGAAAATTGCATATACTTAATTTCATCAGTATATCGACGTCAACAGATCGTAAGCGCGCGTTCACACAAGCGCGAAACTTTTCGGCGCGACACCGCACGCAAACCGCATACGTGCGGTTTGCCGTTCAGAAAGTTTCGAATTTAAAATTTGTCTTTCACATGAAGTATATATTTTATTGCAATTAATGGACGAACGCACGCTTAGCGCCTTAATAGAAACCAATTCGAACTCGACAGCGCCAATCGTCTCCATTGAATGAATTGAATTTGAGACTTATTGATGTGTCATAAAACTCAAATACTATGCAACAAATTTCAAAGCGAGTGAGTCGCGAATGATGACGCGCGTGGAGTGCGCTTAGCGGGCGCGTGTCTGAACCCCACCTAAATATGTGACGCCACTATCATCACACACGTCTATTTGGATCGTGGGCATGCCTATCATGCCCACAACGGTGGATTCGCGCTTATTAACGAACCTATTATGCGACATTTTAGATGTACTTATATCATCGATTAGAATTTAACATGTAATGTTAGGTTACGTTTTGGTGAAAAACAATTTAGCACACAGTATTAATAAAACACAGGCACATATACAACGGGTTCCGTGTTCGAGTTAAGTAGAAACATCTCCGGTTAAGGTCCCAGTACCGTACGGGGCTAGTTTTTATTCGCAATAACGGAACTGACGTGCCTTTCGTTCACTTGTAATTGCGATATATTGAGACGACTAATATGTTACTATCGCAAAAAGACGTTTATTTATATTTAATGTCGATCTGTCCTCGAATAACGGTTGTAACTGTTCTCCAAATGCTTACACGCAGATCGGATATTATCTGGACTGTAATTTTAGATGACTGCGAGTTTTGTATTGTATTTCTTTCATGTCACATCACAGTTGATAATGATATAGCAGAGGCATAATGTTAGGAATATTTTACCATATGTACGCATGCAATTTCTTTCTTTGCAAGTTTCTATAAAAGTCGCCAAGGTAGGTGTACCCATTTCACTGGTGGTAGGTCTTTTGTTGCAATAGGCCGGCTAGGTAGGTACCACCGCAGTGTCCAATATTCTGCCGCCAAATAGTAGTGCTTAGGCACTACTGTGTTCCGGTTTGAAGGGCATTGTACGCTAGTGAAATTACTGGGCGAACGAGATTTAAGAACTAATATCTCGAGGTTGGCAACGCGTGAGTGGCACCTACTAATGGTGCTGCAAGGGCTCATAGGCTACGGCAGCCACTTACCATCAGGTGGGCCATATGCTTGTTTGCCAACTTCTAACATAAAAAAAAACCACCTTCTACTCGATTTGTACATTAGATGTCTTACAATTATAGATTATCCTAAGGCCACTGGCTACAAGGAAAGGTCCTTGTAGTGTGATATTATTTAGCACTAGCAGATCCGGCCACGTGTTGCTGTGGCAATAAACGATTTATTGAATTGAATCAAATAAAGGACATGTTTGACAATGGCAGTTTGAATGTAAACAGTTGAAGTTTTCTTTAATTTAGTATATGAGATTGACTGCGATGCGTCAAAAACACAAAATGGCATCCAAGTAGCCAATATGGCGTCTGCCAATTTAATCGATTTATGAGTTAGTGATATAATTAAAGAACTTTAGACTAGCGATAATTTGTAAAATAAAAGATTTAATTATTATTAAAATGGTAATAGCCAGTTTAAGTGTGTTCTCTGGATCATTAGAAATTTTCTTTGCTTGATTCCGAAAGTTTAATGTTGTTTAAAAGTGTATAGAAAAAAAATATGCTAGGATTGTGATCGTGCACTGCCGTGCCTCTTGATTCAGTTGAACGCAAAAGTTAAATTAATACGATTACGATATACTTCAAGGTGAATACGTACTGCACTCTTCATATTATATTTACATAGATATTATAGTACGATCTTGAAATAATACTAGCGGCATGCCTCACGCCGACTTGGTTGGGGTACATAGCAGTATGTTATTTACAAAGACATAGACGACGTTGTGGCGCAGTGTTAGCAAACCTGCCTAAAGCGCCACAGGTTTCGGGTTCGTTTCCCGCTCGAAGCATATGGTTGTATTGATCATACAGGCACGTTTTCCGGATGTATTATCCTTGTCACTGTGTATGTTTCCAGACCCCCGACACAGGATATAACTATCCTTATGAGTTGAGTGGGTAAATCGTTGATCACGTACCTGGGAGAGTTTTAATCCCCTTCTTGACTCTCCTACCTACTAAAATACGTACATACATACAAACATTAGGTAATGCAAATTCTTACATACAAACTTCCCACAGACCCGTTCCGGTAGAATTTTGATTCCGTACAAACCTTGTCTTAACAATCGGAAGGACAATAAAAAGTATATAGAATATGAAGTACACGTACTGAAGTTATTTATGATTCATTTCGACGATACATTTTTCTCTATAGTATATAGGTATACGAGATTTTGCCCGCGTCAGTAACGATTTTAATACAAACTTTGAACCTTCATTTCACCTCTCAAAGAACTCAAGAGTATTAATGTACTGTTCGAAGTAAAATAATTTTCGACCCATTTTTAATCCTGCGAGGGGATGAATTTCAATATAATACGAAACACGTCTTTCATAAATTCTGTTCAAAAAGGTTTATGGCTAATTTGAAGTAGATTGAGACACAAAGGAAGACAAGGAATCGCGCTGTCCCATACAAACTTTACCCCTTTTTTCAACCCCTTAGAAATAGAATTTCAAAAAATCCTTTCTTATCGAATGCCTACATCATACAAAGAACAAACCCTCGAAGTTTCAGGTCTCTACGATTAACGGTTTAGGCTGAGTGTTGATCCGTCAGTCATTCAGGACAAAGCCTTTTTGAAGATAGATGGCACATAACAAACTCCGTGTATGAACAGCGATCAAGTACGTTCGTGCTTGGAATCCATTTTACTTTACACGACACGCACACTGAATGAATGCAATAAGTTGTTTTGCAGACAGTGCTTATTATTTCGAACAGTTGGGTGCTGTGCGCCTTAACTTACCCCGCAATCATAACAGTGTGAACAAGGCTTTCCTGTTTATAAGAATAATTCGCAAAATACGTTTAGAATTTTGTAATAATTATGATGCAATTTCGTACCTCACTTTAATTAACTTTTAACTAATTTAACAAACGCAATGTTCATCATAGACTTACTAAATACTATATAGAACAACACAACTTAGCTAGTCACAGCTTACAACATAACTGAATGAAGTTGGAGCGTGACTAACTTCGTTTCGTGGCATTGGTGTTCAATTTACGAGGGAGCACCAGTGAGCAGGAGCGGGCAGGAGGCTCACCTGATGTTAAGTGATCACCGCCGCCCATGCATATATGCATCAACAGAGGGCACGCAGGTGCGTTGCCGACCTTTGAGAAAGGAACATGCCTTCTCTTGAAGTTTCAAAAAAAATGCCTTCTAAATCGCGCTGTAGTGGATTTCCAGGCATCGATGTGAGGGTGGAATTTGGCATTTCGACGCGATGTCCGATCATGAAATTCTATCGACGACTGATCCAGTCCAAACAATTCCTTAGATCATTCCCCGTGATAGATGCCGTAAAAGATGCAGAGCGATCCACTCTTTCACAACCTCTTTAACATTTTATCCATATATAAAGACATATCTATAGTATATAATATATAGTGTATAAGTGTCTGATGCATACAAGTATGCCAATTTAACAAAAACTACTAAAAGAACAAGAGGTATATTTGAGAAAAGAAGAAAAACAATTTTCAATTGTTCCAACGGTTTTAAAAACAGCATTATATTTACTCAATGAAATTCGTATCGGCTTTTATTAATGACGGTAATTGTCGATTACAATTCAGACGGTGAGTTGTGTGTGTTCAATTGATAAGTGATAAAGCGTCTGGTTCGAACGTGGGACACAGATAAGGAACGTATTATTTGACTTTTTCGATTAATTGGTTTTTTGCATTGCATTAATAATTCATTGGTTAATTCGCTAAATAGGTGTCGTACTTATTCGGTTATTCATACAAACGTTTTCCAGAACCTCGTATTTTAGCCATACAAACAAAAATGGGTGTTTTGTGGTAGTATTTTTGCATTTTTTTTCTTCGATATATTATTCATCAGCTAATACTTTTTTTTACGCCGTAACAGCTGACAGTAAGCATACAGTCCCCCTGATGTTAATCAGTCATCACGATCTATGAACGTTTCCTAAACTATTAATAAAAGGAA
Source organism: Hestina assimilis (assembly GCA_023373885.1). NCBI lineage: Eukaryota > Metazoa > Arthropoda > Insecta > Lepidoptera > Nymphalidae > Hestina > Hestina assimilis. The sequence continues at coordinate 13,548,269 of CM041759.1, forward strand.
GGCAGAGAGGGTGGGAGATTGGGCCTTTGGCGTTCTTATTCATCGCACGAAACCCAACAGTACTTACTGTTACTTTAAGCCGATTTCCTGGGCCGGCTTGACTTGGAGCAATACCCTCTGTATTACTCCAAGTCAAGCCGGCCTAGTGGTAGCGAATCTGTCTTAAGCACCAACGGTCGCGGGTTCAATTTCCACTTGGGACAGATGTTTGAATTGACCATACAGGCATGTGTTTCGGTCTGGGTGTGTTAGTCCTTGTCTTTGTGTGTGTTTCTCTATCCCCGACACAGCATACGACTATCTTAATGGGGTCGTTGAGTTGTGTAGCGTTTATTTATTTACAAGATGTTCTCATACAGGTATTTTCCTGTCTGTGTGTGTTTCTAGACACCTGACACAGGATTTTACACAATGGAAGCTTTTGAGTGTGTACCGTGTAAACTCCCACCTCATACATACACAGCATATAAATCAGACAAAGGTAATATCTTAACAAAGAATTTTTGAGCGCGTCAGTATCTAGCCAATGAATACTATCTTTTACGTTCCCGTTAATCTTTACAAAATATATTATAATTAGATTATGATATGCAATCTCTTTGAATATCACAATGCCAAATACGGACAAAAGATTTTCATTGACAAACAGAATTCTCAAAATTCACATGTGTGCGTGCGTTTTCAGACCAGCGTTTATCGTAGAAGCTCGTTTTTCGAAGCGCTTACATACATATGTATGTATATGTGTGTACAGGCGCGTCTTTTAGTACACGCGCAAATCTGACGAGCGCGTAAATAGCGTACCCTATTCCGTTCTCTTCTCTCCTATACCTTGGGTTGGCAACGCGATACTCCCAATATGGCAACCGTTCATTGGCTGCTTACCATAAACTTGTTTGCCAACCTTCATGAGATATAAAAGCTTTTTTTATTGTAATCATATAAAATAACTTGAGGCATGAAATATAAACAAGAAATCATTTTGACAACTAATATTCTAAATGTTATTTAGCATCGTTTATTCAAATTGTTCATAAAGACGGCTGACGTACTTTGGAAAATCAAACGACAAAATTGGTCCACTGATTTTCTAATCTTATTTAGAATATTAATTATTTATAATATACTAGCCCCCCCGGCACGGGCCCGGCAGACATAACCAATTGTTACTCTAAACCATTGTCGAATCCACCGGAATACACACAAAAAATCGGTCCAGCCGTTGAGTAGGAGTTCTGTGACATACACACGTACAGTAAGATTAATATTTAATAACCAACTCCATATATAAAAGTCAATCCCTTCAAGTTTTGTTTTCCCTACAAAACGTCTCCATGGCCTTACCAAAATTCATCACAATCAGTTCAGCACTTGAGGCATGGAAACGCCACAAACAAACAAAAAACTGACTTGCGTATTCATAATATTAAGTTAGAATGTATATAGTTGTATAGTCATAAATTACAAGTGTTACTTATATCAAAATTAAGAATTATATTTCACAGCAATGCACGCAATTCGATACAGATTAATAGTCCCGAGTGTCAACGGCTGTCAAACTAGATGACTCGACCCAACATCGTGGCGACCTTTTAAAACTGTAGTAAAAAACGTATCGCTGTCCCGTTCCCGCACGATGTCTCTCTTTCAAGCAACCGTTACTAAAGCTTTAGAATGCGTGTAAAAAATTTATAGAATCTCTGTCTCCCTTTTGTATGGTCCATGGTCTTATCATACAACTTTTTGTGTCAGTTCATACAAATTGAATCGGGCTGATTAGAAAATTGATTGGTTTTTCGAAACGATCACCTGTTTTATTGGACATTTTGTAATATCAGGTTCTTTTACTATGATAAGTACATACCTACTTGAAGCTGCAAAAACTGTTAATCAAAGGAAAATACTAAAGAGTAACTTACGTTTAAAATGATGGACTTACTATAAGACACGACATTTTGCAATTTAAAAAATAACACCTAAAACACAACCACAACCTACCACTTTGTATATACTATTAAGCGGCTTTTCCATACATACAAAATGTCATAGACTCGTTGTATATAGTCTATAGGAGACTCACTAAAACGTCCTCTTGGGTCTTCTGGGGGTCGGATAATACAAGTTCTATCAATCAATTTTTGAAGTTACTTTAACGGAAAAAAGTTTAACAGTTCCTTAAAGTTCAAAGAATAAAGTACTTAATTCTGGATTCAAATAATAATACACGATCAATCTAATTATTGATGGGTATAGAAATTAGAATTCATTGTATTCGGAAAAAATATAAAAATGCGATGATTGCCAAGGGACATTAAGAAAATATATGTAGTATTGAATATAGAGCATTATCCCGGCAATATTTTGCCCAGGGTCTGCTTATTACTCTTATCCGGACTTCACGATTATTATCAGATGTTATGACAACAATTGGGTTCGACAGCTTTATGTGCTCTCCGAGGCACGGTGACACCCACAAGGACAAACACCCAGACCGGAACAGATATTTGTAAGATCAGTACACACATCTGCCCCGAGTGGGAATCGATCCCACGACGGCATGCTACCAACACGCCACAATGGTCGTATATTGAATATAGAGTATAATACAGAAAGTCAAGCATTTAGATACTACATATGTTGACAGCGAGGTCGTGTGATTGTTCTTTCAAGTTTCTAAGAAGCGTGCTGTTGCGAATACAAGGAACTATGGAGTGGTGTCGCTTTCTTTACGATCTATTGTTATCATAAAGTAACCCAACCCTGTGATTGACCATTTCATTGTTATACTTACGATGAACGGTCTGACGATGAAATGTATACGGTGTCTGATCAACATGGAACTGTATATTTCATTATTATAATGAAAAAAATTAGTCGTCCAAATGGGTGGACCACGCGCGGTGGATGAATTGAAGAGGAATCTTCCGAACTTTGACAAACTAAAAACGAACCCAAAAAAAACGAACCCAAAAATAATTTGGTAATTTTGTTGCCATACGTTGAAATTTTAAATTAAACGTATAGACTGATAGAGCTTATAGTCTCTCAGTAAAATTACTTTCACATAAAGACTGACAGATAGACTGGAAAAATATTAAGGGTCCGTTTATGCCTTTAAACTACAGAAACCTAAAAATGTTTCATTTGTTTTTCAGTCCTATGAATATATAATACAAGTTAAATTTTTAGATATAAAATTGTAAAGTAGATTTGAAATATGACTCGACACGATTCTAATTAAAATAATGCATAGATCACACAATTTTTTAAACAATACTTTACTACTTTTTATATGTATGTTAAGTTTATAGGGGTTTTTAAGGTTCTAGGATTCTTCCAAGGGATTTCTACTTTTCGACTCTTAAAGGTGTCGGGATGTGAAGACCCCATCGACCGCTGTTGGGATAATCTCTGTCACAGCTGAGATTATTCCACCAGTGCAATGATTTCCACTGGAGGTTTTCTTTTGCAAGAGGCTGGCTAGGTAGATACCACCGCTGTGTCAAATATTCTACCGCCAAGCAGTAGTGTCTTAGGCATTACTGTGTTCCAATTTGAAGGCCACTGTTCGCTAGTGAAATTACTGGGCAAATGAGATTTAAGAACCAACATCTAGAGGTTCGCAACGCGTTAATGACACCTACAAATGGTGTTGCAAGCGCCCATAGGCTACGGCAACCGCTTACCATCAGGTGGGCCGAATGCTTGCTTGCCAACTTAGTAACCTAAAAAAAAGTTGTTTCAATTACTCTGCAATCAAAGAAAGGTTTCATTTTATTAAACCTGAAGTCCGGTATGAACGGTTATACGGCACACCGAGTGGCATAGATAACTTTATCAATAACCACTTCTAAGGAGCTTTATTCAATTAGTTTTTAATAACGTTAAACGAAGTCCAACTAACTGAACCGTTTCGTACGTTTATCTAAGACGTCTTTAGATCATTCTACAAGATTTATGTCGTACGTCACGTCCATATTTTATAACTTCATTGAGAGAATCATATTGTCATCGCACTCGACCCTGGATTATATGGATAATACGAGTAGTTTTTCGCTGGCGTGTTCTACAAAATTCTAGTTTACCTTTTTTCGCGTGGAACCTTAAATCTTCTCTATTCAAGTCCCTATTATCATTTTTAGGGTTCCGTAGCCAAATGGCAAAAACGGAATCCTTATAGTTTCGTCATGTCCGTCTGTCCGTCTGTCCCTCTATCCGTCCGTATGTCACAGTCATTTTACTCGGAGACAATTGGCTCTATCTATACGAAATTTACTAAATAGGTGTATTCTATAAACCGCATAACGATTCTATAATGAAATCTTAAAATATATAATAATTAAGGGTAGCAGTTCATACTGTAACTGAAAGTTGAAAAAAAATTTTTAACGTATGGCAACGTATGAGATATCTTTGATAGGTCTTGCAAAATGATAAAGAGGTTTAATTTTGACTTTTTTCATTAAGTTAGTAGTTGTTGAGATATTAGCTCCTAAAGTCATAAAAATTGTGTGTCCCCCCCACCCCTCTAACTTTTTAACTATGGGATTTATAATTCTGGAAAATTTTGATCCTATAGGACATCAAATAAAATTTCAACCAAATTTGGTTTGAAGAAGATCGGTCTACTAATTCAAAATATATATAAGTTTTTCCCATAACTTTGTTTTTCATATAACTTTTAATAATTACTATGAAATTACCAACTTAATTTTGCAGTCGATTTTAATTCGTTAATATTTTTAAAGGCCTTAAGATTCTTCATAACCAAGCTCCGGAACCCTTTAGTTTCAACTGTGCGTGGTTCACAACGCACTTGACTGCGAATTTTTTAACTTTGTGGTTTAGCAGACTGAAATTTCTAAAAATTATAAAAACGTTTTATAACTCATTTTAGCCCATTTTTTTCTTAAAAATCTGTAATGTACAGAGTAAATTTTTTAATTTTAACAAAAGATAGTGTAATAATTTTAAGAGCTTAGAGATTTCATAACCTTGCAAGCAACCTGCTGAAAGCCTCAATAGCTCAATTGCAGAAGGGCTGACTCCGCTCCGTCGTACCCACTCCTAGCGCAAGCTTCGAGCTTATTTGGAGAGGCAATAGGAATATTACTAACACCTTTAAAAGCATTGCCAATATTCTTTAACAAAAAAAACTTAACTTAGCCTTTTTTAAATTGTACGGATAGTCATTTATTAATCATGTGAAGGTGCCATGCCAATTACGCATCGATCAGTTTGAAAAAATTATTTGCAATGGTGCATCAAGACATCGCGACCTCCAAGGCCGCTTTTACTGCAAAGGGAATTGCGTTTATTTCACGGACAAACGGAAATAAAAAATATTATGTTATGCGGCAGCGGCGCCTAGAAAATAAATCGATGTAGTTTAAATCTGTTTTACTTGTAGCATTCTCATTTCCTTTGCACTTTTGCAATAAAATTAGTTATTCTTTAAAATACTATTATTATTTTTTAGTTTCTAGCTTTTGTCCACGTGAATAACGAGTTTTAATTATTTTACATATGAGACGTCAAGACAATGTCTTAACATAGTTTATGTTTACCTTTAAATACCACTTGTAGTAAGGAATTGAACCCTTTACTAGTTTTATATCCATAAAAAAGGGACACTCGCATGTCGTGTAACCTTTGCCTTCAGTAGGCTGGAAGTCGAGGCCGCGCATCGTAATACAATAAAAAATATAAAAGATAAAACTATTCAAATGTTGTTCTCTATCTATCTGTAACTGTCTCCTACCCATTTGACTTTTTCTTTATCCTCTTCCCCCCACCCTACCAACTATCTAACTGTGGGAATACACGTGAAGCTTCTGTTAAAAGTGACACATGACATTAGGCGTTACGCTGTTTGCCACGTTAGCGATAAAAGGTAAAATTTCCAAAGTAACACACAGCCTTTGATATCATAATAGAGGTCAAGGTCTTAAAAAGTGAAACAAGTGTGAAAATCGCACAGCCTACGCCGGATTCGCCCACACCGCCACGATCCGTAGTAGCGTAAGTCCGTAAAAGGGAAGCTATGATATTATTATACACTAACTGTGCCTCGGGCTCCGCGCGCATTACGTAGTTTTTTGATGATCCCTCGGGAACTTAACATTTTTCCGGGATAAAAAGTACCTTATTTCAATTCAGGTAAAAATCTATGTGTGTACATTTCATTCAAATTTCTCTAGTAGTTTTTCCGTGAAAGGGCAGCAAACCTCCATCCATACATCCATCCAAACTTTCACATTTATAATGTTATTTAGATTATAACTTAACAATAAACGCTACACACTCAACGTCCCCATTAGGATAGTTATATCCTGTGTCGAGGGTCCGGAAACATACAAGGACAAGGACAAATATATCCAGACCGGAAAATATGCATGCATGGTCAATACAAACATATTATGTTCCGTACGGGAATCGACCCGCGACCTGTGGCGTTTAAGGCAGGTTCGCTACCGCTGTGCCACAACGTCGTCAACTTAAAATATGCAACGTAGAATTGTTTGACGTCATTGTAGGGCTCATCAAAGCGTTAAGGGATTCAATGGACACTGAACTTTTGACCCCTTTTGTTCAGATACTAACCGAATTTTATATAAACTAGCTTTTAGCCGCAACTACGCCCGCGTGAATGTTATATTTAGTAAGGCAACTTTATTGAAATAGGATTATATAGTTACCGATACAAACTTTCATCCCCTTTTTTTATTGTCGGGGAGAAAATCTGCTTCACAGATACCCGACCTTCTGGGGAGGAGAACCGGGTTATGTGGGGTTCCATGACAGGTGGTCGGTCATGGGTACCCACTAAAACCTCCTCGGTGGCCGACCTCAGTGACAGAGAGACCCTCCGGGATCTCTTACAGAACTCAAAACCGGAGCATCTCGAGCACTGTGCTGGAAGAGCTCGGTCCCAGTGGGCAAGATAGAATGCCTCCCTTCGCTTCTCAAGCAAGAGTGTACGGCATTCGGGCCACACCGACTGCCATACTCCTCAGGGCCACACACACATGCGCACAGGTTCCCCACCCTGTGCGTTCAGGGCTTGAAGGCAAACCTTATTTATATAACTCCGGATAATAGGGCTGAGGAGCAGGGACGGCTAGCGGCATCAGGTAGTCGAAGTCGCGACCGCCGCCGTTGGCGTCTATCAAGATCGGCCGTCTCCCGACCCCGCTCGGCCGTCTCCTTCCGGACCATGGCGGTCAAACTTTCATTCCCTATTTCAACTTCTAACTTTTTCTATTATATCTCTATACCTCTATACTCAGTTTAATACTAGTTTTTACACACAACGATTGCTATGTGAGCAGTGCATGAACCAGTAACTTATTGAATAACAGCAAATTACCTATCAAGACGTCTTAACGATTGTCATTAGATGTTATGACAACAACCGGGACCGACAGCTTAAGGTGCTCTCCGAGTTACGGTGGGGTGGTAAACAGATATTTATGTAATGTAACATCTTTTGCAGGAGTGTGAACGAGCAAAATACAAACATCTGCTGCGAGAGGGAATCAAACCCGCAACTATCACGGCTAAAGGACGACTCGTTAAGCTAATAAATAACTTAATTAGACAAATCTGCCTCAGTTGCATTACTGTGTAATTTCTAAGATATATAATTAAAAGAATATATTACCAACAGGTATCTGTATAAGTTGTCGTTTTATGAGTACTTGTAACTAGATAATACAAATACATGCATACACAATATCGCAAGATGCATACATACACAATTGCAAGCAACCTGTTGGAAAAAAATTAACCAAGGGTGGGTGAACTTGAGACGATTATAGCTGGCAATCATCAATCTTGATACTTGAACTCTGAATTGTGATATAATATTTTTTGATTAATCAGTAATTACATAAAACTGTCCTCTTGTTTCAGGTAAGAGGAATATACTAACAACGCATGTCTGGGGCTTTAAAGGTGAGTACTTCATTACTAATCCATATCTGATGGCTCAAAATATAACACTTTACTTAAATATTATTATTTAAGATTAAACTTCAGCAAGAAGTTCACACATTTAATAAAAATCACCAATTATCTAGCAAGTTCCTCAAATGTACCCTGCTTGGCTTTAAATATCAACTCATATCACTTCTGGAAATTTTACACATACTTACGAAGGATCTAGACTACACTGGCGCAGTACACGGGACCACCTCGAGAAAAAAACGGGAGTCACCCAATATCCTGAACAGATGCTGTGCTCCTTCGTATGAAATTAATAATAAAAAATTATCTTTTTCACAAAAATTCGCCCCGCATATGTTGCGCGACGCTCCAACTAAAGGATATCCGAATTTTTTCTATTAGCGAAAGCGTAACCAAATTCCTTGCTATTTTTTTTTTTTTTTGAATGTGTATTGCTGTTGGCCCTACTGGCCTTGACAGCGTCACCGGGTGGGGGCCGAGTACTGAGACTCAGCCGTGATAAAGGGACAGCCCTCACGGGGGCTCAAATTTGATTCCGTCCTTAGGGTGCCTCCTGCGAAGCCGAACCACGGCTAAGGACGTCATCGGAGATGGAGGCAGCGCTCCGAGCGCATTCTATACGATAGACTCACCCGACGGTGTGAGCGCGACGCGACGTGCGAAACAAAGGACCTCGTCCTCGCCGGCGTGAGTTTCTTCCTTGCTAATCTTTATCTTATAATATGAAACTAAAACCATATAAATTCCAAATAAAATTAAAAAAAAAAAATTAAGTTTTTATTCGGATAATCAAAATCATGTTCACAAAATATTTTTGTCTAAATTACGTGATAAGGTATCTCTGAAAGACATTCCTATTATATGTTACCAAGTCCCAAATTAATATAGGAAATAAACACATGCTACTTGTATTAAATAATACTAGTTGATTCTCTTATCAATCAGCCATTAAATAAATCTTTTATTAATTAATAAACTTTAAGCCTTTATAGAGAGTCAAAGTAAAGTCTTTGAGTGAAGACAGCGTATAAAGCCTCCTTATTATTAATGTATGATTCGTTTATAGCCAGAAAGAGACAAGACAAGCTCTCTCTCTCTCTCATTGAACAGGTCCAATGCAAATAAAACGATGTAAGTTTCATTTAGACCTTATTTTACCGAGCGAACTGTGTTCATTCATGTGAACACAACAGTATTAAGACTGGCTTTAATGTTCAGCTTTTACATACGACACATATCTTATTCCCTCTATGGAAATAAATGATTTTTATGTAATTGGTAATTTTTTTATTTTATTCGTACAGCGTTGTATTTTATAGACGGTTTTATAAATTTTAATATTGACGACGATGTGGCGCAGCGGTAGCGAACTTGCCTTAAACGGCACAGGTCGCGGGTTCGATTCCCGCTCGGAGCATAACATGTTTGTATTGATCATGCAAACATATTTTCCGGTCTGGGTGTATTTGTCCTTGTCATTGTGAATGTTTCCGGACCCCCGACACAGGATATTACTATCCTAATGGGGGCCGTTGAGTGTGCAACGTTTTAAAAAAAATATTTCATTGTACAAGGGGCTTACCATTAACTCCTATTGCGATTGAAATGACGACCAAAAACTGAGCTATATACAGCCTGCAGGCTTACCATGACTTTTTAGTAAAAATTCTATTTCGAGCCAATTCAATTCTGATAGTAAATCGATTCAGAATTTATATATGTCATGACTCATGGTAAGAAATACCGATGGCTCAGTTAAGGTCGATACGTGAATCGCAATAAGAGTTAATGGCAGAAACTTATACATTAATTCTTAATTCTTCTGCCATTAAACATGGTTTGATATATGTTATAACATATCTTGAGGGCGCAATTTAGTCCTGCAATAGACCAATTACAAACAATGTTAAATACGTATCATCAAATACTGTTCTTTTTATTAAGAATACAAACGATTACACATAAACGTTAAAGGCGTCGGGATGTGACGACCCCAACGCCCGCTGTTGGGATAACCTCTGTCACAACAGAGATTATTCCACCAGTGCAATCACTCACACTGGTGGTAGGTCTTTTGTTGCAAGAGGCCGGCTAGGTAGGTACCACCGCAGTGTCCAATATTCTGCCGCCAAATAGTAGTGCTTAGTCGCTACTGTTACCCGGTTTGAAGGGCATTGTACTCTAGTGAAATTACTGGGCGAACGAGATTTAAGAAGTAATATCTCGAGGTGGGCAACGCGTGAGTGGCACCTACTAATGGTGCTGCAAGTGCTCATAGGCTACGGCAACCACTTACCATCAGGAGGCCGTATGCTTGTTTGCCAACTTCTAACATAAAAAAAAGTCTTGTCTTGAGAGTAGTGTCGCGTTTTATTATTTTATTTCATAAATGTTTTAAAAAACAAAACGTTCTTTAGGTTAAGAAATAAATAAATAATAAATTAAGTATTCATTTGTACATTTATTAGAATACTAGCTTCTGCCAGCGGCTTCGGCCGCGTGAATAACGATTTTAATACAACTTTTCACTCCCCATTCAACCCCTTACAATTCAATTCAATTTCGCAATAAAAAGTAGTTTATGTCCTTTCTCAGGCTCTCGGCTACCAAATTTAATTGAAATCCGTTCAGTAGTTTGACGTGAAAGCGCGACAGACAGACAGATTAGATAATTTGTTCATTGCCTTAAAAATGTACATCTAACCCGATATATCGGTCGATTTGTGGTGTTTTTGACGGAATAAAAAAAATTAAAAAGTCAAAGTACAAATAATTATCATTAATTTTTAATTTGATTTTGAGATTATTTTACAACCTGATTTTAAATACTAAGTACAATGAACGTTTAAATGTAAAAATATTTAAGTAATCAAAAATTATATAGCAATTTTATCTGAAATCACCGGCTCGAAACGCAAAACTTAACAAAATTCTTATGTTTTAGTCCTGTTTTAATGTCGACGTTCGCTCGATCCTTGTATTATTGCTGTAATGATAATAAAAAACCGGGTCGCGTTCTCTATATATAATTAATTAAAGTTTTTTTTAATGTAAATGTTTATAAGAACTTTGACGTAACTGTAAAAATTCCCCATAAGCGTATTAACAAAATCATTTTTCAACACCGACATTAATTAGATGTACTTTAGGTTGTTTTTTGTTTATAATTCGTCTGTCTCTAGTCTCCTTGGAATTACTTGTGAAAACAGTTTTTGTAATGGGCATTGCAGCTGACTCTACTAGCCTTGACACCAAGACTTGGGAAGCTAGAATAAGGACCTGCCCCGCGGCCTCATGTACACTCTCGAGCGAGAACGGACCACGACTTATAACCTCAGAAGGTCTTCCCTATGGTGCATTGATATGCAGGTATACGGCCCACCTGACGGTCAGCAGTTGTAATGCTATGAGATTGCCAGCCTCAAGATACCGGTTCTTAAATGTCTTTTGCCCGGTAATATCGCCAGGGCAGAGTTCAAACCGAAACACAGTAATGCAAAATACAGAACTGCTTTGCGATAGAATATATGACACTACGTCCTCTTGCAATAAAAGCCTCACACCAGTAGGCGGTAATAAATCTTTCTTACTTTCTTACAGTAAGCAATTGTGACTAAAAATAAATGTACCTACTTAATGTATTAAGTGATGTTTTCGGAATTCACATAAAAAAATAAATATTATATAATACCTACTATTATAGTATCAATATTTTTTTCTTTGAAAATTATTTCATAACTATTCAACAACCTAAGCTGCAGTCTGTTTAATTATTACTCTAATTGGGTTCGTTTCACTTTTTTTGGACTTTTCCGGTTTAAATGTAATTTAATAATGTTTTTCCGCTACAAAAATAGTATCTTTTTTTTTTAAATGAAAGATACCCATTCAACGCCCCCCATTAGGACATTTATATCCTGTACACAATGCGAAGGACAATCACACACAGACCGGGAAACATATTTGTATGGTCAATACAAACATCAGCTCCGAGCGGGAATCGAACCCGTGACCCACGCTTAAGGCAGGTTCGCTACCGGTGTGCCACAACGTCGTCATTGTTTTGTAAGCCTACACATTATTAAATAATTTAATAATTTGACGACAGTAATCATTATAATTGATTGTATTGACCATACAGGCATGTTTTCCGGTCTGAGTGTATTTATCCGTGTTTTTGTGAATGTTTCCGGGCCCCCGACGTATATCCTGTATATAGTACCTTGTGTAGCGTTTATTTATTTGTTTATTTAAGAAAATAACAATAGATTGTGTATTGGACGTAATATTGTTTGGTGAGTTTATATACAATTAAATATTAAATATATTTAACTGAAACATTGATAGCAAATCCATCGTAAAACCATATAAAACTAATTACTATATTGTTATGTATTCGCGTTAGGAGACGGAGCGCGTCATCCGAGGACGACAAGCGCAGTAATTAAATAAGACAGAGATACGGGCTCCAATCAACGGAATGCGCATTACACGAGTGCTCCTTCTTATGGCGTCTCCAGACAATTATTATTTAACTTAGAGAGGGCAAACAGGAGGCCACCTCATACTAAGTGATTACGATTGTTAGGTGTTTTATTGAAGAAAGGAATAGGCAGTTTAGCTCTTGAAAGTTCCGAGTTCGTATGCTTTCTAAAAAGAAAGGTCGAATCGGTGGAATTTTGCGTTAGTAGTTTAGCTTCGCCAAATCTCTGCGTGAAATTTTGTCACCCAAACATAATTGAATTTGTATTGCTATTTAATTACTTCTTATAGATTTTGCGAATATTGAAAGAATGGATTATAATATATAGTTTGTTTAAGGGGCTTGTAACGAATGAAATCCGGATACGTGTCACTTTAAAATACCTACTAGTGTTGATGTTATAGAATTGAATATAAAGAAAGCTCGTGTTGTAGCACCCTTATATCGTTTTCTAGAGGTCACTTGAGAAAATTTACATTTGAGAATATGAGTTTATTGATACATAAGTTCATTTTATTAAGTACTTACTAAAAATCAATTGACATTATAATAGAATGATGTAATCAACATATATATACAAAGAAATTAAATTAAATATGCCTATTTGTGTTCTATCTAACAGTAAAGTGTATTCGAACATAGATCTAAAGTTTAGATATACATGTTATTTCGCATTTAACGTGGATAAATCTACGCCCGTAGATTTATCCACGTCGCTAGTTCTAAATCAATAATACTTCTAAATATATATAAACTAGCGGTCCCGGTAGACGTTGTCCTCCCACGAATATTGAAAAAAGTGAGACCCGTCAGCAGCGCCCCCTGTTGAGTCCAAATGTTAATCTAAACCATTCTCAAATCCACCGGAATACACACGAAAAAAATCATGAAAATCAGTCCAGCCAGACATCACACGTCCATCCAGTAGAATTATATATGTAAAGATTAACATTTATATATAATTATAAAAAAAAATTGTAAAAACTTAGTAACTAAAATATAGAAAATCGAAGATAGTACAAAGCTGTACTTACAATGTTGTAAAATGAAACATACTCTGTACACATATGAAAGAGATAAGAAAAAATGATTATATTAATACAAAGGCTTCTTTCTCCACGAGGAAGGTCGAAAACAAAACCAGAATAAAAAGTTTATAAGGAAAACATTCACCATATTCCGTATATGATTATTTAAAAACCATCGTTAAATTTAATGAGATATTGTCGTTAATTAAATGTCCTTTTTCATTATAAGATTTTACTGTTAGCTTTATTTATACGTCGATGACAATTAAAACGCATTAAGCCAGTTTAATTTACACGAACAAACACTTTAGCTAAACCGAGTGTATGATCTATTAGTAGCTTCAACTTCGCGTCGCCAATATAGGTATTGGATTTTTTTTTATTCGTACCTTGATGAAAAGTTCGGTTTTTAATCCCTGGTACGAGGGACAAAAGTGCCCGATTCTCTCCCTAGATGACACTAATTAACTTACTTTACCGCCCGGTAACCTAGCAACCGTATGTTTATTCCTCGTACCAAGGACTAAAAGCGAACTTTTCATCGTAGGAAAGCAAATCGTATACGCATCACGGAAGGAAAGTACCTATAATAGTAGCATATTACCACGTTTTTGTGATAATCCGCGTATGAGAATGTCCTACTTTTCTCTATAGGTGCGTAATGTACCTACCTACCGAACCTACCTACTCGTACCTAAGGTATTATTGACGGCTTATCATGGGTATCATTAATAAATACAAATCTAATTATCATTAAATAGCATGTTTACCATTTCCCTCTTTTCGAATTTCTGCACTAATTTATTATGATTTTACTAATTTATTGACAAAAATTTGATTAACATAACATAATTTATATGATTCCCTAATTGTCGAAGTATTTTTGGTTAACAAAATTCCAATTAAGAGTCAAGTGTTAGGATGAGGGCAACGGCCGTGGCGCGGCGGCGGCGCCCGCGCTGCGCTGTTCCACGCTTCACTACACTGATTACTTGCGACTTGTATTTCGCCCTACCGCATCACTATACGTAACACAATATTGGGCATATAAAAATTTTTCACAGAATTTTATATTAAAATTTCAAAACACATTCTCATTTTTCTCCACTTCGGGAATAATTTTTGTGTTGCCAACCCAAGGGATAGGAGGCAAGGATGAGAAGGGAACAGATGGGATGAGAGATTGGGCCTCCAGCGATCTCACTCATCGCACTATACGCAACAGTATTGTTACTTTACGCTGATTTTCTGAGATGGTAGTACCTACCTACTTCCCAGTCGAAGCAGCCCATTTGTTCTGGCTCTACTAATACAAAAAAAGAATTATATCATCGTATTATAATTAGTTACTACCGATTTTTACTTTTGACGTAATGAAATAAAAAATTTCCAACGCAATACGGTTGCGATACTTGAAGTATTACATGCGCGTTCCCAGCACAAAAAATAAGAGGATATGAATGAAAACGATGATGGAACTGATGGGGTAGGAGATTTAGCTTTCGACGCAGTCTAAACCTTAATATACTGACGATGTTGGGGCGCAGCGGCAGCGATGTTGCCTTAAGCGCCACAGGTCGCGGGCTCGATTCCCGCTCGGAGCAGACGTTTGTATTGACCATACAGGCATGTTTTCCGGCCTGGGTGTGTTTGTCCTTGTTTTCGTGTATGTTTCCGGACCCCCGACACATGATATAATTATCCCAATGGCCGTTGAGTGTTGAGTGTGTAGCGTCTAATATAGAGAAGGATTGCAGAATTTTATTATATACTAGCGGCCCGCTCCGGCTTCGCACGGATATAAAATATATAGCCTATGTCATTCACTGAAAAAATGATTAAAATCGATCCAGTAGTTTTGTTTTATTCATTACTGCCCGTGGCCCGCACGATTATTTACGACATCACATTAGAAACCTCAAAAATAACAGTATTTTCTCCACTATTTAATGGATGTTATTATACATATAAACCTTCCTCTTCAATCACTCTATCTATTAAAAAAACGCATCAAAATCCGTTGCGTAGTTTTAAAGATTTAAGCATACATAGGGACAGAGAAAGCGACTGTTTTGTACTATGTAGTGATATGTGTAATTATTTTATAAATACATTAATTTAACTTAACTAATTAAAATTTCTAAGCCTACATTTTTATTGATATCCCCATTAATTTGATTTACATATTTTTAGTTAAGTTAGGCTCATCAGATTTTATTTATCTCATTAATTTTCGTTTTTATACACTGGTAATATGTTGATAGCAAAACCCGTTACTGATTTGAAATTTAAATATCTTAATATAAATAAATTACGTGATAAAAATGTCTCAGCGTGATAAACCGATTATTTAATTTAGATTCGTTCACATAAATAGCTAAAAGCGTTGTATAATTATTTTATGTAACAAAATTGAAAAAATCGTTTAAACTATTACTAATGTTATTTAACTCTTTATAATGTCGTTAAAGTAACAGACTTACTATATAGTAACTTTCCATAGAAAAAAAAATGTCATAGTCCCGTTGGTGCCCCTTCGTAAATTCAACACCAACGTACGCATAGCGACATAGGAGCAAGGGAAGGCAGCTGCTCCACATTGTGGTAAAGCACGTTTGAACGTTTTTTTTTTAAATATTATGAATTATGAAAAACAAATAAATTTTTTACGTTTTATAATAACATTACCTTTGTTATTTGTCTTAATAATCAGAATTTCAAATAAATTTCGCGAGGCACAATTTTCATCAGCAGTATAATTGTTTACATTATGTTTTGATTATATATCATTTTTAAATAAGTATTCTAAAATTTGATTACTTGTGGCGCCTTTCTATAATTGAACTACTAACGCCACCTAGCGTGATATTAAGTCAATACTTCGTGCCGTGCTCATAATCTTCGTTAGGTTCGTAGTTCCAATCTACGCCACTAGATGACGTAACTACATCTGCTCTTAATGTTAAGATTTACCGCTAGGTGGCACACACGTATTGAAAAAATATAAATATAGCATTTATTAATAATTTATTATCAATAATGTTAAATTGCTAAAATCATATTATGATTTAAACATTAATGAGTATATTTGAAATCATTTCAAATAATTTAATTTTTTGAACAACACAATTTTTTTTCGAGCGTCGATGGCAGTAAAATTATATGCATAGGTTTTTATAATGTACACGAAAAGATTCAAAAAATTTAAATCGTAATTCTTAATAACTGAATATTTTTGTCGTGGATATATATATGGAATCGTCTATTAGGTGGTTAATAGAAAGGAGCCGAACGATCACGTCATCACGCGCCTGTTGCCTTCATAAGGCGCGCAGCGATTTGCTCGTTTGTTTACCTACAACGTTGATTTAACAATATTAATCCTATCTTAGCCTTATATGGCCCAAGCAACGATTACTGTTTATGAATAATGAAGAAAAAGGTTTATTCTGGACGTTATTTAAAGTTATATTCATGTTAAAATGCACAGGTGATTAATTAAATACAAAACTTTTAATTTTGCTTAGGAATGCATTACTAAAAACCGAAAAAAATTGGCGCATTCCATCAGAGCACGGCTATCTCACTTAATTTTCTAATCCGAAAGAGGCCGTTCACTCGTAACGAGAAACGTGAAACAAGGAAGGCAAAACCACATGTAGGCCTCTTACAGACGAATGCACAGCCTCCAAGCTGGTAGTGGTAACATCGGAATGCCATAACTCAGAAGTACCACCTTAACGGTACGAGGGAGAGAGATGCTTGTATGGTATAGAAAGGGACGGAACGATGACATGGTTGAACGACCGATCAAATAAGTTTTGTACGAAGCTATCGTATCCACGTAGGTTTCTTCTAAACTTGTAGGCGCATGGGCTATAAGATTTCCAAGATGGCGTACGAGTTTCACCGCTTGCTTTACCGCGAAACATTGTGACGGTTATGTTTAAAAAATAATCGGTTATGTAGACTTTTATTCTGTACACATAATTTCTATTGGATTATATCCATAATATTGATCTTCCCTAAGTATAGTTGAATTCAATGTAAATGATGTATGTATTTCACTTTCACTCATGAAACAGCGTGAAAACGCGACGCATTTTTGTATACCTCTACTGTCGACACTAAAATATGTTTATTTTCAAAAAAAAGTTTCAGGTTTTCAGGTATTATTAGTAATTATCGTAATACAAAATCAATTTAATATACTATACCTACCTATTTTGTTTTCTATTGTTGAACCACGTAAGAACCGTAATACAGTGCTGGAAACCTATAATTTAACTAAGATAAAACCATTTTACTTTGATCCCTTAAAATTTTGTAACGAAGTAACAACTTGGGTAGGTTTGTATTAAAGTGGGCCAAGTTACGATGGCGTGGACCATTGTGGACCACACGGAGGTATGTCGTGATGGCTAAATCGAGTAATCTAGTGTAGCGGTCACACAAATTACTTCTATAATAATATTTTATTTTAAATAGATGTTTTTTTTGCAAATAGAATTTTGGATAAGAAGATATCGTTGTTCGTCTGCCTGATGGTTGATGTATGATTGATTTCCGCTATAGAAAGATATTTGTATTGAATATCAGTTTTTATCTAGAAGTTTCTATTAGAAGTAGAAGTAATAAATAAAGAATAACAAAGCAACGAAATTATTTGTACCTTACATTAACATTTTAAATAGACAAGGAGGTTAATAAGAATAAATAGGTAAGTAGGTAATATATAAATACTACATGTAACAAAATACTTAATATAATTGTTTTACAATTCCCAGTAAATACAATAATTCTTAACGTTTTAAACTGCAGAGCTTTTCAAAGCCCTTTACAAGGATCCCCAGGGATATGCTAGATATACGAGAATATAATAGTGACATTTAATATTAAAATTAAAACTTCATATGAAAACAAAGCTAACTAGTAATCCTAATAAAAAATATTAATTTCTGTAGTCAGTTTATTTGTTTGTTATTTCATTAAAGGTGCCTCATTGAAAATACACGCGGGCAAAGCGGCGGAAAATCTAGTAATTTATTAAATTACTATATTCTTACTGTCTACTCATGCCTTGTTTTTTAACTGGCATTGAATAAATCAATATAATAGTCTTAATCTACAAATAAATACATGAAATTTGAGCAAGTGCACAAACACTTGCTTTTCATCTAGTAGTATTATAACAGCATTCACCAAAAATGGTTTTTTATTTTATACAGTAAATAATAAATCATAATGTGTTTTTCTTTGATTTCTATTTAGTTTGAGTTTCTATTATATTGCTTATAAATAACTCTTAATTGAAGTTTAAAATTAACGAAACACAAGTTAACGCAACGTCATTACAAATAATTAACATGGTCTTAAATATTTTAATGACGATTGGATGATGGTAGGTCTAACTTGATAATAGTTTGTGGTATCATTGGAATTTAATTATGGAGACAAAAGTTTGAGAAACACTGTTTAATGGTGTTTATATTAATGTATATAATCAAACGTGCCACGATACAAAAGCGTTTGAAGAAAAATTGAAAACAAAATTCGACACCTATTGTCGAATTTTGAGTTTGAAAAAATAATAACTAAAAGTAAGTAAGTACTTACTTACTTAAAAATATTAATGATTACTGATTACCATGGGCACGGGACTCCTTCAGCTAAACTGTACGGCCTATTGTTATTTATGTTATTATAGCAAATTGTGTTGGCAAATAAGCATACGGTCCGCCTGATGGTAAGCCATCACCCTAACCTATATAGGTACGTTTGTTATACTTGAAGTACCTATTAAATACGCGTTGCCAACCCAAAGGATAGGGAAGGAATGAGAAGGGAGGGAGGGGGTGGCAGAATGGCAGATTGGGCCTCTGGCGCTCTCAGCTTTTCACTAATCACACGAAACTACGAAAGAGGTAGAATAGTATCATAACATGAGTAGCGTAAATCTATGACTTAAGACTTTTACTTTGTGATGAATCTTAACTAAATTTTAGTAGAGTAGGTAGGTAGTAGTTTTTACTTCATAATTGATAAATATAAATTCAAAAATCAAAAACATTTATTTATTTTAAGCATTTATATATTGTTTTCTAATTCTCATTTTATTTTTAATTATTTTTCTAATTACGTAGACACACAATTGCATAATAACGATTTTTTACAAAATGGATTACCTACCGCCCGCTGCTTCGTCTGTTTGCAAATAGTATATTGTTCTGGTTTTATCATCTTATTTTAATCTTCAACTCTCGTCAATAAAAAATAACTAAATACTAAAAATTATTAAAACTTTCACTAAAATTGGCTGATTTAAGAATAAAACTTAATTATTAATGATTTTAAATTTAAAAAAAATACTTCGCAAGGAATATTTGATGATAATTAGGTCATAAATGATTTTGAAACAAACTTATATATAGATGATCAACGAACATATATACAAAAAGGATATACATATAAAGAAATTAGGATTACAATAAGTGTAATCACATGTCACACGAAAAAGGGAAAGGCGTGTAAGGGCGCGCGATGGCAGAGAGACGACCTTCATGTTGCTCCGAGGCCGGCATAACGAGCTGTATGTATCAAAAGGGTTTAAAAAAGGTTATAAATCGTGCGTGAGCCCGAACCGTGTTTGGCCGTTACCAATTTGTAGCCGGTCGGACAAATAAGAGGTCTTCTCAACACATTATAAATAACGTTCGATCGTGGTCTCGCTAAAGACGAACGTTGTTCGTTGTTGTAGTTTCATCATGGATGCGCATATAAAGTGCGTTGTTAATACAAGTATCAATAAATATTTTAACCTTTGTTATACTTAATATAGTCTATATATTATATTGTTTTTATTCAGTGATTAACAGCGTACAGTCCGCTGGTAAAGATACCGTAGTGTTTTGGCGGGTGTTACAACAATAGTGCGAAATACTTGGTAGTCGTCACCGACCCGAGAGGTAGAAGTGATAGAGAAAAGTAGAAAATATAATGTATGCAGGGGTTTGGAGTGAAGTCCTCCGTCGCTCAGCCTTTTCTTTCATAACAAAACGGAGACATAAAAGCTTTTACGAAATAACTTTAATAAATATAATAATAAATAAATTCGAAAGACTTTTATTCCGTTTTTCATCGGTACGGAAACTCCTATCTTACGTTAATGTGTGAAGGTCCCCAGTCTACCCACTTCATTATTGACGAAAACAGCAAGTCTCTATTGCTAATAAATAACATATTTTTGACATTATGTTAATAACGCTATAAAACAATACTTCTGAACTCTACCACTTAACATAAATATATATAGCGTTTTATCCATCAAAAAAATAATTAGGTAAAGTGCCCTAAATTTTTAAGCCCAAATGCATAAAAGAAGTTATATTACATGACGTTATCGAATACGATCTAACATTACAAAGTTTGTAATTTACATCTTGTAACAAGCGATAAAAATCGCATCTCTAATTATAAGTATAACCAAAACACCTGACGATTACCGGTGTTATAAGGTTTATATACTCTTGCCATAACTCCGGCTTTTATAAGGATCTGATAAATCAGCGGAAATGCCATGCTGCCTAGTGCCTACTAAACTGAGAGGAAGGAAGGCAGATCGGGTATAATTTAGGCCTCCAAACTTCCCACCCTTTAAGCACAACGCTATAGTACAAATACTACTGCATACCGATATGAGTGTTAGGGCACAAAGGCTAAAACGACAATTACCTATAGATCCAGAGCTTTTTCATATTAAGTAACTACTACACCATTTTAACATTAATATTATTAACGAAATTATGATGTAATACTAGTTTTATAATAAATAGATTAATCGTTATTTATAATACTAAAAGCATAAGATAAAAGATAAGCATCTCAACGAACGCGTCAGCGTGAGTTCAAACTACTATCATTACACTTCGCAGAAGAACATAAAACAAGGTTTGATTTAGTTTTTTTTTAAATCTCGTAGGATCGTATAAGGTAAGCCATCGTAACCAACGTTGCGGTGGCGCCAAGAACAAAGCTAGTACTCCACGCACTAACCAGTCTTTCCACTATTATAGTTATTACACATTAAGTTAAAGTATCTTTTATGCCTAGCTGAGGAAGCTTTTTCGAGTATATTTCTTCATATTTAGCAAGCGATTAAAGAAAAAAGTAGTAAATTCGTTATTAATACAATTTTTGCGCTTTAAAGAGAGATTACTTACAGTATAAAAATTCGTTGATACTTCAAATTTTTGAAAATTTTACGTAATTATAAATAAAAATTGTCAAATAAGAATACGAGTTTTAACATTACAAATACAAATGTGTTTTTATTCCAAGAAGCGAGTACAATAAATTAAAAATATAAACTAAAATAAATACAATATATTTCAGTAAGTTTTGATGAAGTTATAATTTTATAAAAAAAAATTTCGTTATTGAATATACTTGTTGAGTGTAGAGGGCAATGACAAAATCCAGGCACGGCGAGATCGCGTGCGCTCTGGAATTTCAACCGTACATGAAGAACTTACACTGACGTGCTTTAGGACGCGATGCCTAATTGAAAAGACACTATTTAACATTCGTGTAAGTTAAGTAGGATTTTGTTTCTTTTTATATGTATGTAGTTTCTCTGAAACGTATTTTCCAGTTCATAGTTAACGATAACAACCACAATTATTCAAATTCTATACTTGTTTTTTGTATAAATGTTTTATTTAGAATTAAGAAGATATACACTGTACGAATATGTTAAACATATTGATACCATTATGGTAAAAACGTATTTTTGTCATGAATATATGTAATTTCTTGTTTTGGGCATTGGTAAGAAAAACTTAAAAGCAAAGCTAGTAAATCTATATTTTCTGAGTCCTACACTACTTTGAATTCTATCACATTTTCAATTCCGATGAATGTAATTTGCATTGACCATATAAAAGTAAACAAAAAATAGTTCCTCCTTTATTGCCCTTATTTCAATGCTAACGGATTGAACAACGAAGATGTAGAAAAGATTACTTCAATATTTTATATTTCATCAAATTGAAAAAAAAATTAATCATCGATATCTAACATATTGATCAGCATGATTCGAGATTTTATAAAGAAATGGTTAGTAAGAAATCTTTTTGTTGTATTAAGGTTGTGGGGTGGATATTACATTTTATAATAACTAGCGATCTTTTTTTTTTTTCGGAATGTGTATTGCTGTTGGCCCTACTGGCCTTGACAGCGTCACCGGGCAGGGGGCGAATACTGAGACTCAGCCGTGATAAAGGGACAGCCCTCACGGGGGCTCAAATTTGATTCCGTCCTTAGGGTGCCTCCTGCAAAGCCGAACCACGGCTAAGGACGTCATCGGAAATGGAACAATCGCGCTTTATCCACTTGGGATTAGAATAAGGTGTTGTAGGTACCATACCGCAGCGATTATTATGAAACCGTCGTATCCGTCCGTATGTCACTTGATAACCGATAATTATTTTGAAGAAGATACGTTAAGAAATTTCGGAGATAGGTCTTCCCATATCTTTGTTTTTTCATATTATTTTTATTAATTACCTTGAAATTACAAACTTATATTTGCGGTCGCTTTTAATTCGTCAATATGCTAAAGATTCTTCATCATCAACCTTTTAGTTTCCACTGTGCTTGGTCCACCACTCAATTGACTTGTATTTTTTCTTTTTCTGTTCTATCTACCAAAACCGACGTCATGGCAAAATAATATACATACAAATTTTTATATTTCATAACAAGCTTTTATGAAAATAGGCTATTAAGGAATTTAATATGGTTAAGTATGTACACGGACTGTTACCATTTTATTTAATTGTACAGGAGGTATTAAATTAACGGCAGGACAGCCAGCCCTGGGCAGCGAGATGTCGAGATAGTCCACATAGCACGACGCTCGACCACGACGGACTCCTATCTACTATCAGACGGGTTGTTTTCTTTTGTTTCTGCACTGGTATTCCATTACGCGGCTGAAGGGCCTATGTAGTATTCGTCCAATATCACTGTTTACTGTCTTCCAATCTTCTTCGGAAGGTTTGTTAGCATGAAAACATACTTTTTAGGGAAACAAGGAAGAGTCATTCTATATTATTACTAACTATAAAAAAATATGCGATCGATCTCAGTCAGGAACCAAGTTCCTTAAGTTTTTTCTTCAACTCGGAATGTAATTCGAAATGAAATCTGTATATTTCAATTGGTTATTTGATAAAAAGAGACAGGGATAGAGATAGAGAGAGAGATGGTTGCGCTCCCGGCTGCTCACTCTCTAACTCGTGTGCTCATTTACTTGTAGTAGGCTCGATACACACGCGCACAGCACACAGCATACGGCATTTCGTTACGTGACGATTTCTACTAGATCTCACTTCGATTTTATTTTCGAAAATGACTAGAAAAGACAGTTAATTTTGACATTGCTATATTTGTCTGTCCGAATGGTTTTTTTTTCTCATTTTCATTTCTAATTAGGAAGTAGAGTTAAATGTACTTTACACACAACTGTAAACATTAGCACATTGAGGACACGATCGTTCCTATCAAGTTGGTACAGCTTCGCTAACCGCCCAGCTAACGATGCTCCCTCGGTTCGAACGACCGTGAACTTCCTTTTCTTTACATAAACGATGAACTGTGAAGTTATAACGTAAACGTGAAATGAAAGAAGTTTTATTGTAGTATAACTACGCGG
Organism: Hestina assimilis; assembly: GCA_023373885.1. Lineage (NCBI taxonomy): Eukaryota > Metazoa > Arthropoda > Insecta > Lepidoptera > Nymphalidae > Hestina > Hestina assimilis. Next base: position 13,572,462 of record CM041759.1, read on the forward strand.
GAAATTTTTTAATCAATTTGTGAAAATGTTTAAGATTTTTTTTTGTCACATAAGCTTTACTATTTCATTTAACGATATTTATATATCGCACCAAAAGCAACAGTATGTTAAAATATTATTAAAACATAAATGTACACAATTATAAATTACAAGTATTTTACATTTTGAAATATATAAATAAACGCTGCACACTTAACGGTCCTGATTAGAATAGTAATATCTTGTGTTTAGGGGTCCGGAAACACAGTCATTAAAAGTACAAACACACCCAGATCGGAACACATGCCTTTATGGCCAATAAAAACATCTGCCCCCAGCTGGAATCGAACCTGCGAATCGCGCTGGCGCTTCTCACAGACAGGTTCTCTACCGCTGCGCCACAATAGTCGTTAAATAGAAATGTTTATTAATGTATTTTCTTTTCCAAGAAATATTGTAATTTTAAATTTATTTTTAGAAAACATAAACATGTTTATTTATTAAAAATGACAAATTTTCAAGCCGAATTTAGTGAGTACCGAGCCGGATTTAAATCAAGTACGTATTTTACTAATGAATATATTATAATAAATTTGAAAGTTTTCTATGTTTAGATGTTTAATCAACCACACAAAAACGGCTAAACGGATTTGGATGAAATTTGTCACAGATATAGATTGCTACCAGAATTAATACATATAATACTTTTTATCCCTCAAAAATGCTAAATTCCCGTGGGTTTAACAAATAAAAAGGTACATAAATCACGCATAAGCGGCTTAACGGATTGGGATGAAATTTAGCACACAGATAGCTTATTATCTAGATTAATATATGTGAGATGGAAGTGAGATTCCGGTGAGATTTAAAAAAATACAACCTAGTATCTAATCAATCGGTATCGATGTCTCTTATGGAAAAAATTATTAATTTTTCTCTGGAGCTAATTCCAAGGTAATCGCCAATGAAGTCGCGGGCCGATGCTAGTAAAATAATATATTCCGCATAACAGAAATTATTATCTGTGGATAAATATTCAGGTATCACTTAGCCTATGCAAATATATACTTCGAGATAAGACGATATCAGACGTACACGTTAAGCTATAAAATAGTGATATCATTGACGAAAATGGCTTTTGACGAGTTAAGTTTAGAATCGATAGGGGGCTGGTTCATTTTTCGCCCAAAGAATCAGGATTGCTATTCAGCGCGGTAATGCAGCTAGCATTAACAAAAAGAATATGCTTTTGAATAGATATTTTTGTACTACAAAAGCTACTTTGCTACTTTAAGATTTAGTCAATGATTTAGTTGTCAAAATCGACGAACGAGTCGCATGGTGATCGCGATGAAGCGTCGATTTTGATACGTGCAATAAGAACACAGAGGGTCCTTAATAACGCAATGCAGTCACAAAATCGTCGATCACTGATGATCCTTTTAGCATCATGTGATCGACGATGTCTGTTAGAGCCCTTACCTATGCCTTTTTAGGCAAGTGGCAAAAACAGAACCACAATAATTGTTTCTATAGGCAATAGATACTACAGTTTTGACGCGTAGAGATGGTGGTTTTTGATTAGTTTCCCCGATATTTATATATCGAGCCTTAAAAAGTGTAGTAACTTTATATCACACTATTACGTTTATTCGCTATTGCAGCATAAATTATAACATTTGTAAAAATATAATTTCGATTTGCCTTAATGGATTTTAATTTATTCTAATTTTACGTGTTAACAAAAGTCAGATACAATATAAATAAAGTTTAGATAATGAAGAACTAAACGTATATCTTTCGTCTGTAAGTGGAGACCTGTCTTTATCGTTGTTATCGATAGTTTACGCTTAAATTTTATTTATATTATCCAATTTCGTGTGTGTTTACAGATAAAAGACATCATTTACCTATCCTTATTAGATAATGATCGTCCATCTCTTATCATCGACAAACACTGCTCCCGTCTTCACAACACCACGGCCGAGATAGCGACCGACTCAAAAACATCTATATCATAAAATAACGTTGACGATCAATATTTTTGGGTCACTTATTTGTATTGACAAAGTATGAACATGTTATTGTATATAGCAACGTATTTATAACTCAAAACTCACTGTATTTACAAATAATTACTGTACAATTGGACGCAAATAAGCAATACCATGTCAACCCATACGAAGGTCATTTCAAGAAAAACGCGTTTGAAAATTTTGAACAACTTGCTTTATATGATTTTTTTATGCATTGGTCAAGTTTTTGGCAATTTCAAGATGTATGTAAGTTATTTTACTTATTTTCACATAAAATAAGTATACAAACTGCATATTTCGTATAACCCAAAACGTTTAAAATAATACATAAATTGCATGATTAAAAATGGCTTTTTAGAAGTTTTAAAGCATAAAGCCCTACAAATATTAAAGAAAAATGTTCTTCAGCCATTTACCAACACTTCTGTATATATAACTCAGTTTTTAAATTTTGTGGGTTGACATGGTATTGCTTATTTGCGTCCAATTCATATTCGCGGAAAACGGTGGCAAGAATGCTAGCTGCATTTCCCCGCCAAATCGCATACCAGATTCTTAGAAAGAAAAATTTACTAACGCTCTTTGTCACCTATAGAGGCAATGAGACATGGTGTAGGTCATTGAAAATGGTGCATAAAGATGTATTAAGGACGAATACTTACAACGTTTACTGAATTCAGCTTTTTCCGCAGCGGCTCCAAACCGTATCACTGTCTCATGTTAGAGGCCAGTGTGCCGACGCATGTACTATGTGCTACTGTGCTGTCCGTTCAACTATAGAATTACTGCCCTTTCACAAAAAATCAACAACACATCGCCGTGAAAGGCTGTAAGACCAAAATCCCATTCTACTTCGTCTCTTGTTATTCCTCCGCTTACCACATACAACATCTTCAAATGGTTAATAAATAGGGTCCATAGGTCTGCTATTCTGAATGAAGTCCTACATACGACTATGATTCACTTAATTGACAAGGACTCTAAATAAAATACGTTTCACAGTAACTCTTAGATAATTTATAAATTCTAGGTATTTTAGCACATTGGCCGGCCAGGTACTAGGAGCTTATGAACGGCCAGAAGTGTTACGTAAAGCATTCCTCGACTCGCACGAACTCGATTATACATAAATTGGCATAGTTTTAGTACTTGTCTTGCAAGTCGTCTAGTTTTGGTCGTGTATTGAACTACACTTCACCCTCACTCAAAGTAAATAATTGTTTAATACAATTTTATTTTCAAATAATAGTCAGACAGTCTGAATCCGGTTATAAATAGATTGAAATAAATCATATTTTTAAATGTTTTTGAAAATAAAAAAAAACAACAAGACTCTCTAACACATAATTATAAACCACCACTACATAATATTATAAATAAAAGTCCCCGGCGCGTCTGTGTATGTACGCGATAAACTCGACCTCTGAACGAATTTTCATGCGGATGAAATATGACTATAATTGTTAAAAACGTCGGAAAAGTCAAGCCGAATCAATAAATCTGTGAGCCGAACCCTTGCTTGCCACATGAACGCGGGCCGGAACTCCTATTGAATGTATAAAAATTATTTCGCTTGGTTTATGTAATAGAATCGTACAATCTTTTCTACAACCTAAGTTTCGTCAACTTCACTCAATGAAATTAATAAATGAAATATGAAGATATAGAAACGAGTTATATTTGTTTATTTACTTCGCCATAAAGTGGTTTATCAACATTCTCAGCAACTCGAACAGCGATTGATCGTCCGGAAATATAAAGACGTATTTCTAAAATATATTTTATTTGCAACTAATATTACAATTCAATACTAAATATACTAATTATAACACGGTTGTTTTGTGGCGTTGTGGGTAGCGAGTCTACCTTTATTCGCGGTTGCGGGTTCGATTCCCGCTTGGGCAGATGTTTGTTATAAACATCTGTATCGGTCTGGGCGTTAGTCCTTGTCCCTCCATACCGTGCCTCGGAGAGCACCTTAAGCTGTCGGTTCCGGTTATCACATAACATCTGTATTATATGTTATCAAATGAGTTACTGGTTGCGGAGGTCCTATGGCAATAGCTCTGTGTAAAAATCAATAATCTGTCAAATCCGGATATGAGTAATAAGGTAAATAAAATACCGGGAATATTGCTAGGACGAAAAATTAAATATATTTATAAATAATAATTACCACGGTACAAATCATGTACACGCTGTCTTGGTGTCAAGAATGCCAGCTGATTTACCGAAACTTTGGGATAAAATGAACCAGCATCAAGAACCTCCTGTCACCTGTGGAGGCAATGAGACGGGGTGTAAGATCTTCTAGAAATTGCATAGCCGTTAGTCGCCGTTAGCACGTTAACCGTCACAAAGATGTAAAAAAGTGATGAATACTTACGCTGCTTACAGAATTTAGGTATTGAGTTAAATAGACACTAAGTAGGAGGCATAAAGTACGTTGTTAATTTAATAAAATGTTACTTCCATGTTATTATTAAACTGGTTTTATAAGATTTATTTTAACGCTGTAACTTATGTGTATTTTATGAGGGCTGGTTTGACAAGAGTACGCGGTATAAAAGTAAAGTTATAAATGACTTATTTTATATTTTTTGATGTTATGACAATCTTGCACCTGACATCAGACTAAGCGTTTTGGTAGCAGATGTGGTTTAAGATGGACTATGCTTGTCTAGAAGACTCTTAATAACATTTTTATATATGTAGCTTTGGAGGTGCAAAAATCGATAAGTGTACCGTGCCTAATATTTTCAAAATGCTGTTACCGTTATGTTAGATATGACTTATACCATTAAATGCTATATTATACTCAATCAAGATGGAGTAGACGTTGTTTCAAGAGATTAAGGCGGTCCCAGACCAGCGTTTTATACGAACGTATAAGCTTTTTCGAAGCGCGTATAGGTGCGTATAAGGACACCTTTTACCATACGCAGAACTCCTACGAGCGTTGACGCGCTTATAAGCTCGTATAAGCGCGTAATAATTTTTTAATAATAAGAATGTGACTGAGTACTGAGTACTGCACTCGCCACAAACGTTTCGAGAATACACGCCGGAATAAGCCCGTGTACGCGCGCTTTGCCCTATGAAGAGCACGTATAAACGCGTATGCCGAAAAAAACAAATTAAATAAAGATACCACTCAAAATTCCCGAAAAAAAGAAAGCTATGTTAATTTTCATTTAAATCGTGCTCTTTATATTAATATTCGCAAGGAATTTTTGATAAATTCCAATGTTTTACAACGCTCGCTGTAATTAGGCACGGGTCCGAACGTTTTCGTCAAATTGCCAATTTAATGCACGCAAGCCTTTTAAACTCTTTACATGACTCTCGAAACGTGTTATATTAATCTTTTGATTTCGCAAAGGAATATGAATTTTTATCTCCAATCGTATTTTTTTATTACGCGAGATATTTCGCAACATAACCTACATACGTACATATGCTTATTTAAAAAAATACAACATTCATGCAGCGCCATAAGGATAGGAATATCCGTAATACATACAAACACAAGGAGAACGTGCACAACCAGCCGGAACACATGCCTTTATGGACAATAAAAACATCTGTTCTAAACGAGATACGACACCGTACCACTGCTTTCTTGATTTCTATTAAAATTAAAATAATAATATAAAATAGTATAGATTTTTCTTCGAATGCCTATTGCCGGTTGCCTTAGTGGCAAAGAATAACAAATCAATTTCCTTGTTCACTTCAATATGATGACTTTGAACTCATGGAAAAATAAATTACACTTGAAACTATTGGTCATATGATTCATTTCAAGTACCTAAATGCTCGAGCTTTGCTCGAAAAGAGGGAACTTGAACAAAATGGAAAAAATCGGACTGGAGATATCTGGACTTGAACCGGGGGTTTAATTGCCTGAAAACACGGAAAAAACTATATTTTCTGAAAATGAATCCTACCTAGATTGATTTATGAAGATATTAGATTAAGTGTACTTTTAGCGATTGCCTTAGAGGATATTGGCTTACGAATAGGTATTGTATGAATATTAGAAATAATCACTACATATTTTAAAACAAAAGCCCAAGCCACGATCGAGATTAACTCAAAAAGTGGTGAACGGATTTTCATGGGTTTTTCACTTTGATGAAGGGATTTTCATGAGTGTTAAGTAAGTAATGTTTAGTAAGTAAGTATATAAGGGTTATGTAAATTGGTTTAAATATAATCGCTGCAAATTTGGAAAAAGTCAATCTGAACCTTTGTTACTAGGAACGCGTGACGGGGTGTGCTAGTATAGCAGACATTATAAAAATTTATTCCTAAACTTCTACACACGACAGTTGTAGTTGTTTTGAATTTTAATCTTTTAATTGTGGCTATTTATAGAATGACGGTTGGGTATATTTAGTTTTTATGACAAATCTGTTATTTAATAACGAAAGCATTATCTGTTTGTCCTGTCTATCAGTGTCAACGACTCGAGTAATCTACACAATCAACAGTGTCTAAGTACAAGTGGGTCATTGCATCCAAATCGGATTACAGTAATGACTAGGCAAACCCGCGTGTTCTCTCGATTCGACTAAGGTATTTACGGCCGAGAATTTGCTGAGCTTCATTGTTGTACAACACTCTGCCAATACCAAATCAAAAATATTGCTATCATTTATTTCGCGTCAACCTACGACACTGTGGTACCAACAAGTTTATATGATGTTCAAAAATAAGTATGTAAAAGTATGAAGGGGTCGGTTTTGGGTCACAGGTCAGCGCACTTCACATGCTTTGTTATAAATGTTCATGTGACACTTTGATTGACATATAAAAATTAGGCATTCGCTCATGTCAAAATAATGTATGAATCAAGTTTTTTATTTACAAGAAATTGCTATTTTAAAGCCCTCTCAGAGCCTAGAGACCCTGCGAAAGCTGTCGTATTTCCCTATCAAGATCGGAAGAGCCTAAAAATTATTGTTATTACCCAAATTTTGAGATTTAACCGAAATTTTATTTATACTTTTTTAGATAGATCTGGTGATAGTCCAAAACAATTTCTTTGACATTTTATTCTTTGGCCTTCCCTAAATACTAAACGACTGAATCCGGAAAAAAAATAAGAGAACTGAACTTGAAGTATTCGTTGATGATAATTTATCCTCGCGTTATAATATATTGTTTTCTAAACCGTTCAAATTACAATTTGAATATCGTATTAATGGAGGTTGTTTACGTGTGATAAAAGCAATATAATTATTTTAGTAACATGTCACGAACGTTTATATTAATTTATATAAACTTGAATCACTAAATTCATTACAACCAGTTTTTGTCCGCGTATCCGTTGACTTCGTTATTTACGTTCACGCCGGATATATTTTATTTCGCAACGATTTTTTTATACATGTATATATGAAATATTTTATATGATTTATCGCTTCTGCCCGTGTCTTTGCTAGCGTGACTAACGAACAAACTTTAAACCCCCATTTCACCCCTTCAGGTGTGGAATTTTCAAAAAATTAAAACACTTTTTTCTTTATCTTTAATTATTCTCACAACGTTTCATGATTCTTGTTTCAAAAACGACAATCCATCCAAATTTTGAACCTCTATTCCACCCCTTTAAGTCAGGTCATAAAAATATTTTAAAAATTAAAATAATCAATTTAAAAATAACTAATCGACTACCACGGTCTTAACCCTAACGCATAAATAAGTACAAATTATGCATACAGTCACGGATAATTAGTCCTTACACTTTGAGTATAAATAGGCTACGTGAAAAATGCAAGGTTGGGGTTATCCAGATTAATGCTGGCTGAGCATATTTCCTATATATATATATATATATACATATATCCTGAGCATATATAATAAAGGAATATTAGCTGCAACAATTGAAATGCATTCCTCAAAAGCGTTATAATTTTTTTACGGTTTTGACGGTTGGAAACAAGCATACGGTCCGTCTGATGGTAAACAGTCACCGCAACCTATGAACGCTTGCGATACTTTACGTTGCCAACCCGAGGAACAGGAGGAACGTGACGAGAAGGGAGTAAAAGGAAGGGAACAGAGAGGGTGGGAGATTGGGCCTCCAGTGCTCTCACTCATCGCACGAAACGCAACAGTACCTAATGACACTGTTACTTGACGCCGATTTTCTTTGAGAGGGTAGTACTTCGATCGAGCCGGCCCATTTGTGCTGAGAGAAGCACGGCTCTACTAACGTAAATTAAAATAATAAATAACGCATGTAAAACGAGGTTACTTATCGTAGTTTGTTGTCCAATCCGTCTTATAAAGGCAAACATAATAAACTCATTGCTAATCGCTTCAACCTCAATAGTGCAGAACAAGTTTTGAACGAACAAACACTCAGCCCGCTGTTACCACATTCTGCGATTGTGACGATTAACGATAACGGGATGAAAATATTTGTACAAGAAACAAACTATATAAACAATAAACGACATTTTAAAAAACAGAATATACGCCATATAAATTGAAGAGTAATTTAGCGTATTATATCAATGTAGAAAACCGGTCAAGTTTGTGGTTAGTAACAGGGTTCCGTTAGAATCCGTTGGATACGGAACCCTAAAAATGAGTGCCAATTGAATTTTAGCTTTCTATTTGAAGCTAGTTAAAAAACGTCAAAAAAAATCATACATAAGGCAAACACAGATATAAAAATAATCGAAATGCAACTAGTAGTAAGTATAGGCCTACTTAATCATTTTGATTAGGATTGCATCAAAGATTAGGCAGTTATCATTGAACAAATACACATATTAATGCAACGCTGGAATGTCCAAGTAGGTATCTCAATAAGAAAACAATGCATACTGCAATATTTATTATAAATATAAGTAGAATCAATCATGTAATTTTCCTTGTGTTCTATACATATATACATAGATATAGAGGATAGACTAGATTGCACGTCTATATGACGTAAGATGACGGAGTGCTTAAAACTGAAGCGCCATCTAAGTGGCTGAAAACTAAATAATATTAACATACGCATGCACTACAAAAACCTTGTATGTCATTGGTCAATTTCCCATTTTTATTGTTATTTAAGTAAATGCGCCATTTTTGGTTGTTACAAAATGGGATAGCCTATCTAATGTTCTCTATATCGATGGTCGTATACTAGCAGCGCGTGCATGCGGCAAGGCGTGCGAGGCTCGACAGAACACCGACAAACCGACATTGCTCTTTACAAACTTATTACTTAGAACCTAGCTCGTATTTCCATCGCTACGTTTGTATTACAAAATATTATACCGTATAATCTTAATTTATATCAATATTTAATGCCACTAAATAAGTATAATATTCGACCGTGTGAAACTTCAAATATTTTTTTACGAATACGCCTCATTACACTTAGGTATATATATTACGTTATACATATATCAATAGTTTTAATAGCTTCTATTGAGAATAAGAGATTCATACTACATAAACAACTATTATCGCAGTTGTTATCGAGGCCCGTTTAATACAATAGACATGATTGTTACTCGATACAAACTTTCATCTGCTTCTTCGCCCTCTTCAAGTTATATTTTTGAGAAAAAATATAGCCTATAACCGACCCCATGGTCTCTCAGTGCCAAAATTCATCATAAGCCATTCAGCTGTTTAGGTGTGAAAATACAATAAGTAATAACACTAAAGATGACAAATAAGCATAGAATCTGTCTGAAAAAAAGTGATCGGCTTAGTTTATAACACCATAACAGTCACTAGGCAACACAAGAGACAACATCGAACAAGAAACGGAACCTTATAAGAGGAGAGGAAATTACGAGAGGACATAGACTCACACTAATTGAAAAAAACGCATTACTATAAATTATACTTCCCATAAAATCAGCTATGTTATTTTTTCAAGGAAGATATTATGAAACGTTGACGACGTAAAGCGACGTAACCATATAATAAAAGTTCTTCTAACTTCTTCTTAGTAATATTATGAACTCCGTAGTGGTCATTTACGCCGAAAACAAGCCACAAGCACAGATTGTATCATCTAGGCGAAGTTCTCAGTTCTCGGAAACTATCCTGGTCGGAGGCTGTAGAGTGGGAAAGGGACGAAACGAGAGCGACAGAGAGGTAAAACAAAGTGGATTGCCTTCACGAATCTTGTGCTTTAGCGTTATTTATGCATTATCGAAGATACCTTTATATCATAACTGTTCTTTTAATTTGAACACGATGACTAGGATAACTAACTAGGTAACTAAACTTGTTACATAACTCGTGTTTAGCTCAATTTTATCTTCTTGGAACGACAAAACTGGGTCCTAAGACTGTATCAAGCTATATCGAACCTGTTTTTAAAATATTTATGATAATTAATATCTTCTAAAGCATAAGACGAGTGAGGAATTTTATGTAAGAAAAAACGAAGCATTCCTCTGTATGTATTTTCATATGATAACAAGTGACAATTACATCGCATATCCTTAAGATAACGCCTAACTAAGCCAAAAGCGAAGTCACAAAGCGCGAGTGACGTCAGCGCTGCCCACACTGCAACCATCACGCCTGCACTCAGTGTTCTAATACAGCCAAAACTCTAAAATCATTGCAATACAAACCTAGTGCCAAAGGTTTAAAAGTTTGAACTCCCAACACTTTGCATCACTGTTTCAAGCTAAAGCCAACACGCGTCGATTGCGACACCATGCAACTTACGAGTACAATTTTCCAAACTGCATTTTATACGAAATTTAACGTTATCAGAACTAGATAAAGCTCATATCACTTTAGCGTAACATCTGATAAGTACAAACGAGGATAGCCCGATGAACACGGCCTACGTTACATTAGGCAATTACATTTTAGTCGAGTCACTTGAGAAGACGGTAAGAGCTTGTGTGTTATATGCGTTAAAGGGTTTTCTGAATTAGACGGGTAATATGACATTGCAAAGGTAGGCTGTAGGTGGTTTTGTTTAATATTAAAGACTTTTTGGACGAGCGGGGGCGACATCTTCATAATGCAATCGTGTCAAAGGCTAGATGAATAACTATAGCGATGTATCAGATCTTTCACTTTTATAATGGTTAGACGTGTTAATTTATGGCACTCTGTGGATCAACAATACAAATAAGAGAATTACGCAATTGGCAATACATACCTACGGATTTAAGTATAATTAAACTTATTGAAGTTAATAACTGTAAAAATTTATCTTATCTTTATCATTACTATACCTCCTTTTTTAAGGACTCAACAGTGATCTTTGGTATTAATTCATTAGAAATACAAAATAACCCAAGAATTTATCACTTGTAAGCTTTGAAGTCTCCAGACACGTTATTTGTTTATTTTGTTCAATTTCTGAGTACATAACGGGCCATGGGTTCTTGGCGGTTGGGCGGTGTCGCAACACGGCACGTGCCTCTGCCCACGTGTCACTTTCTTTTAATAAACTCATATCTGCCTCGCCTCTGACCTCTTATAAATAAAATAATACTCTTGCGTAGATCAAAACTGTCAACCTGGCTATATTATTATTGAAATGCTGAAAAAGTTCTTTAGGAATAAACACGAAAACGTTATTAAAACAATATAAAATACTAGCTCATTTCTTGTATTTGCCCGCATGAAGAATGAATTACTTTTAATGAGGCTCTCTTCCTACACAAATACAAATTTAAAAAAAAACATTTCATTCACTATTTTTCACGGCAAAGTAGGCTAAGTCCTTTATGTGAGAGTGTCACAAACAAACAAACTCACATTCGCATTTATAATAAAAATTTGGCATCATTGAAGGCAATAACTTATTTTGAAACAAGACAATATTAATTATATATTAATTCAAGGAATTTTGTTCCATATGGCGATTAATAAATATTTTATTTTTGGGTTTTTTGTCACGAAGCTCATCGGATCCGCTGCACCTACGCAGGTCGAAGCCGCGAATCGTCGTTATAAAACCTCGCAAATAATAAGCGTATAATGCTTTAGTAATTAATATTTTTTCGTAGCATGCTAGGTTCAGTTTTTGCCTTTGGACCCCGAAACTACAAAACGATTAATACGAAGCTATCATTTAAACATCGTGATTACATAAATAACATTAGGTATAATAAAAAAATTAAATCAATGATATGTAGGTATATTGTAATAGAATCAAAAATGACTTTGTTTATATAACAAAGAAAATTAGATACAAATTAAAATTTATAGCACCAGTTTGCGTCACAAAGTATTAAAATTCAACGTCTGCAGTTTCCCAGAAAATCAACACTGAATATTTTATAAGCGATTTATCAGAATAATGATATCGTATAATCGAGTAGGTGGTTCGACTAAAGTTAGGTACTGCTTTATTTACATATTCGACAACAACGACTCCCTTGTTTCTTCCGTTTCCGTCCTTGGGAATGTGTGTCGGGTATCCGACAAACGTACTTACCTCGAATATGGAGCATGGGGAGCCCGAAGGTCGACAAACAGTTGCCTTATCGAATGCCGATATCGATTTAACCGTCTTTAAAATAAGCAAGAATGCTTTAAAAGCTAAAAACTTTCTTACTTATCCCAAAGTAGGCTCACGTCATTTTTTTATACCAAAAATGTCTGTGATAGGGAAAGGCACTCGTGAAAGCATAACAGTTCATTAATCTCGATTACCGGAACTTTTTATTGCTTGGCGAGAAAAGCAAATTATATTAAATCAATTATATTTAAGGCGCAAGTAATAAACTTATGAAACACGTGTCGCAGTTTTGCCGCTAGAGTTTTCCCACCCATTACATACTACTGTACTGTATTACATACTACATCCACACGTGGAAGAAGACTAATGTTAAAGCTATTGTTATGTGGCTGATAAGTCACAGCTGCGGTGACAATATCATAAGAATATCCGATCTCTAGTACTTTATCACTAAGATTCTATCAATATGATGGATATAATGGTCACAAAACTGTTTTAAGTTTTCATTAAATATCATGTTATATTATCGTGATGGAACCGCACTACGGCTCTGTCCGGATATGTAGAAAAATCACATTCGAGACAAGGACGCAAATAGCACAGACGATTTTATGATAGGTAAGAAACAAACGTATTTATGTTAATGAAATCGAATACATTTATAGAATCGAACATGTAATCATATATGCATTTTTCATGAGAGCCTATACCCGCGACTCAGTCCGCTTACATTGTAAAATAAGAATTTCCATGTGGCAAAAGAACATTTATTTTAGACTATGTAGCATAATTATGCAGCTCGTATTTCAAAGTCGATCAAAAGCTTTGTTAGAAATGGTCAAATTATTTCTTAATTTTAAGTCAGGGTCGTTTCACACCTGGACTAGGTCGACATTATTTTTCTAATCTCGCCGTGGGTTGTGCCCACGCGTGAAAAAAGGTACGTGGGCAAAGTTGTAAATATCGCCATTCATATATGACGCCGTAGTGACTCGAAAACTATAAAAGCTACAAAGATTACTTTACTATGATTTAGATTTGTAAATTAAAATTAAAAATTAAAATATTTGAAAAATATATGTAGATTTAATTTATTTCATTTTAATGATTAATAATCTGCGTTATAATAGTGAAAGTAGCTTTTTCGCCGCGAGAACGCGTCCTTAGTTAAAAGTTACTTGGTAAGGTTCTCATTAAGGCATCCCACGTAGCCTTATTCAAAATTTTATTTCGTAATTATAGTGAAGGAGATCCGCTTTCATTTATTATTTGAATTCGTACATGAGGATAATTTTTAAGTATTAATTTTGTCATTGGATAAAAAATTATGGATAATGTATAAAGTTGCTCTATGTTATGCTCTACTTGCGAAATCTGACACGCCAACTTCATTCGGTGATGTTGCACTTGTGGCTAATTTCGTTCCGTTGCTTTGGTTTTGAATTTACTAAGGAACGTTTAATTTGACGTCCATAATATATAGTAAGGCTACCTCATATACCATTTTTAATTTTTTGCCCAACTGAATATAATACACTTGAATTTCCTCAACAACATTTTATAAAATAATATGACACCTAATAAATAAAAAAATAATGATGCGTCTCAGAAACAAAAATTATCAAAAACATAATAAGATACTACATACCTTAACTAAACAATCGTATTCAAGTGACAGGCAAATCGAAAGTCACAATACGGTAAAAGTTTCACTTTTAAACACTGCGTGGTTTCAGCATCCTTGTGGACTAGGGCTGTCAGATATTAGGGAGAGATAAAGGATCTCCTTGAGGTTCGAAGTCTAAACGGACTAGGCATTAATAAAAACGGATAGTCTGTGTTGCATTGCTCGTGAATCAGTCTGTCTGTTGGTGAAGTCCGCATGAAAATCCGTTCAGTAGTTTATTAGTTTACCGCGAACAGACTGGCTGGAGAACTTTGTTTTACAATTAGAAATGTTTTTCAATATTATAGTAATATTCACTACTTTTGAAGCTTTTTTTTAAATTTTTCTTTGTCACGATTTATGTAGAAACATAAATTACTAAAACAGCAAAGTAATCTATATAAGCAGTAACCGAACATTCCTCCTAAAACTTTAGCACTCCCAACCCTGAGTACTTCAGAGGTGCCGACAATGTACAACATGGTGTAAGGTCCACTGTCCGAGGCGAATTACTGGGAATTTTAACGACCAGTCAGACAAGTTCAGTTACTTCTTTAACATGTGCCCAAAATGAAAGAATTCATCGACTTTAAAATGCCCTACATTACTTACACTTTATCATTATAATTAATAAGAAATTGCTTCAACTAAAAGTAGGGGGAGATAAAATTGACAATTTAAATTTTTATGCAGTGAAATGAGACAGTGTATTCGATTGCCAATACTTCAAGAGCTGGAATAAATAAAATGCATAATCCTTTCCTTTTCCTTGGTATTATAAACATAATTGGCATTTCTATTTTTTCTTATTCTCTATTTTACGGATTTATTTAAATAGTAATAAAATATTATACCTAAGTATTATACCTTTATTCAGAACAATATTATGACGTTATGTATTTACAATTGAATACTAACTATATCTACAAATCATAACCACGGGGAATGGTAGCTGCATTTTCCCGCTGAATCGCAATCTAATCGGGATTTTTGTTTTTTTTTGGGCGAAAAATGAACAAAACAATTATATTCAAACGATCTAAAGTCTATGCTTACGATTCCAAATGAAATGTGTATCAACGAAAAATAACTCATTCTATTACCGTAATCGATTCTACTTATCTATTATAGCCTACGTCACTCCCACGATAAAGACCACAAAACCATTTAGGTAACAAAGCATGGAAAAGAAACAGACGTATATAATATATACTTATATATAAAAATAGAAACAATAACAATTCCTTTGCTGGGACAGTTGGGTCCAAAAGCAGTTGACAATAATGAAAGTACAGATTGTATTTACATTACTGTCGGAATTGTAAAGGTAAATGAATATTTCTAGGCCCTATTCTTCCTCTTATGTGTGCTGTCAGCTTTTCCAAAATATCCAAATTTCTAAATGATATTTTTTGATGCAAAAGACCTGAATTCTAAATACAAATTACACTATAATTGAACACTAGTTTTCTTGAGTTTAAGTCGCGATTTTTTAATAAATTTATCATTACTACGCCTTGGGATTTAGGTCATCTATTTTCTTATTATTATTATTCTTATTGTTCTTATTATTATTATTCCTATTATTGTATAAGTTCACGGCGCTGCGAAATAAATTCTGCGGTGATCTGATCAATAATTTCGGATATATAGAACAGAACTCAAAGTCAAAGTCATAAGATCTAATTACCCACGATCATTGTTTTTGTATACTGAAATCCATTCGTTCGTTTTATTAATTACTTTACGTGTTGCGGCAAGAACAAATCTCTTTCTTTTCATTTAATTTCCCACTATCATGTTTTAAGATCAATTTCATTTCATAAGCCACCCCGACCCTTGCCACTGTGTGCCACACTATACAACGCCAACCCGAAAAAAACAACGCTTTATTAATGTTAATAACAGACATGTCATTCATACTGATATTATTCAAATATTATTCACGTAAATTTAGTATAACATCTTGGCATTTCCATTTGAAATCACCTTAAGTGTCCTGTTACCCGAGGCACTTAAAGGACGCACAAATTACTCGCCATCGCTCAGTCGATGGATTTTACTTTTAAAAGATTTCTGTAATTCATTCATTCTGTAGTTCATTATATAAAGGGATACGTATAATAGTGTTATTATGAATTATATCTTTAATTTCATGTTAAATATTTTTTTCTTCTCAACGGATTTGAAACTAGAAGTGCCAACTTCATCGCTCGCGCATTTCATTTTACTTAAAAATGTTGTTGTGTTCTGATAGCAACCCGCTCGTTGACGCCGTGAAGGCCAGTAAGGCCAGCAGCTTTATAAATTTAAAGAAAAATATAGTTTAGCTAAAAAGGTGTATAAAATTTAGCAAATAACTAAATTTATAAATATTCAAATTTATTGTTAAAATAAAATAAATTATTAAATGAAACAAAAAACCCAACTGCATTAATAATAATAGCTAAAAAGCTAAAAACAAGCTCTATTATGACTACTATAATAGAAATATTACTTTAATGTTAGTAAAGGTACTGCAGACGGGGACAAGCATTGAAATAAAACATAATAACTATATTTTTCTGTAATTTAAGCATATCCCTTTAAACTCCATCATCAATTTACAAATTGATTGATCAGCTTGTCCCCGTCTGC
This sequence comes from Hestina assimilis, assembly GCA_023373885.1. Classification (NCBI taxonomy): domain Eukaryota; kingdom Metazoa; phylum Arthropoda; class Insecta; order Lepidoptera; family Nymphalidae; genus Hestina; species Hestina assimilis. Next base: position 13,589,242 of record CM041759.1, read on the forward strand.
AGTACCTTTACTAACATTAAAGTAATATTTCTATTATAGTAGTCATAATAGAGCTTGTTTTTAGCTTTTTAGCTATTATTATTAATGCAGTTGGGTTTTTTGTTTCATTTAATAATTTATTTTATTTCAATCTTTTTAGTTATATAATTGATTAGTTTATATATTTATACATATATACAAGGAGAAGACCTGAATTACTTTTAAACGCGAAGTCTAAGCCTCTCACCCTAATAAGTGATTTTTAATGTTGTTTTTAAAACGTAAACGGGCACTAAGAAAATATTTTTTGAAATTCAACCCTCAAGACGTTAAAAAGGGATTAAAGTTTTGTTGGAAGTTCATCATTTTTGAAGCTAAAATCGTGTAAGATTCTTTTTGGGGAACTATTAACAGTGAAAAAGTACGTGTTTGAACATTTCTTTAAATCCTACCCCTGAAGGTGTAAAGCTTTATATGAAAAAGTTGTTTCTCCAAATTTAACGCGAGCGAAGCCATGGGCAGAAGCTAGTTATAAGTAATATAACTTAGCTCTATACATTATGCAGGTCTAACTAGAATGTCGATTATATTTTTGGCAAGTTCTATCCCACAAGCTTATAACTTATTTCGAGGTAACATCTGCTCGCGACTTCGGCCGCAATGACTTTAGAATTGGTTCCAGAGACAAATGAACCATTTGTAAGTAAATAATATCCCATAAGACAAAGACAAAACAAGTTCTGTAAGGTGTTTTTTGATAATCGCATGAGAACCTACAATTTTTTCGGAATAAAAAGTATTTTATGTCTTAATCCAGGTAACAATCTTTATATGTGCTAAGTTACATTCCAATCCGATAAATCAGTAATGTGATGTGCGATTGAGTAACAAGCATCTAAACATTTTTGCAGTATGTTTTTGATAATGCCGAGGAACCTAACATTTTTTCTGGTATCAAACGTGTTAATTCAGGGTATAAGCTATCTGTGTGCTAAATTTCATCCAAATTCGATCAGCAGCTTTTGCGTGAAAAGGTTAAAATACTTTCTAACTCTTCTCTTATACTTGGCTCCTATTTTAATAAAAATTGCAACAATCTTTGATGGAGTCAACCTATTTTAACGAAACAAAACCGAATGTTACTCGAAAATATGCTTTATCATTTAATTTTAAGTTAAAAATTGCAGTCTTGCAGCATTGCGTGAGAGAATAAGGAGTGCGGAAAGCCGACAAACAGGCAGACATTTGCAAAATTTATAAATATATGATATTTCATCATTTACTTTTAATCCCGAGCAACATTCTTTATAAGAATCTGAGATGTAGGTACAGAGACTTAAAATTTATATTTTTCTTACATTAAACAAATTACATGACTAGGAATCGAATAATACTTTTATTATAATATATTGTGCTTATTCCTATATTTTACTAGCAAAATTTTTGTACCTAATGTACAATACATTGAATAGCGTTATATATAATAGTTTGCGTTTTAGTAGTTTAACTATTTTATTAATCTACCTATTTATATAACTATGCCGTATTTTTATTTATAGAAAATGCTTTAATTAATTATTCTAGACATTGGTAGTGGAATTGGCAATCACTGGCCAAAAAAAATCAAACTTCAATAATCGATATCTCGAAAACTAAGCAATATATCGAAAAATTTTATATTTACTTTTCGTCTTATTTTATTGAGTTCTACAAAGAAACATCATCAGATTTTAGCTCTGAGCGAACTGCGACATTCCTCTTTGAATATCTTTGCTTCTGTGGAACCCATGTTAAAATAATGTAGCCTATGTCACTCTCACAACTGAGACGAATCTAATGATACCCTATAAGTCTATGTACGTCCAAGGGTTTAGCCTGTAGAGCGTCACAAAGAAATAGACATACATACATACATACATACATACATACATACATACATACGCTCGAAAAACATTACCCTCCGGCAGTCGGGTAAAAACTAAAACGCTTGTATAGCAAATCTAACTAAAAGATAAGAAAAAAATGTATTATATCTTTAAAAAATCGTGACGTGTGGTGTCAATAGTTATAAATTTTTAACTATTATTCAGTTTTCATTTATTAGTAAGATTTTTAAAACATTAAATTGTCATCGGTTCTTGATAAGCAACAAAAATTTTGATTTAATCCAACGTTTTGAAGGAGGTCAAAATCATGTTCAAAGTATCTGTTACATACATCTGAAGCTAATAAAAGCGTGCTAATAAAAATAGGCTCTACAATATTATTGGGTTCAATTTACATTTCGATTAGGACAACGTAATGTCACCATCGTATTCACGTATTCGCTTTAGTAATTTAATACAGCTTACACATTATCAAATGTACGACAACTTCTCAAATTGCCAGTGAAGGCAACGATATTTACTTACATATACATAATTCACATAAAATTTAGGGTTAAAAGGCATCGCTACATCATAAGAAATATCATACTATCGAGAAATCTACAGAAATATAAATATTTTGTTATTAGGAATCAGGTTTTCGTTGGAATGACATAAAAAAATTGTCGTAAGTATTCTTTATCTTAGCATCTACTTGAAATATAAGATGAGGTAACTGTCCCCAGAATGTCTGTACTGGTGATGATGAAAACACGTGGGAAAACGTTTTAATTACATTAAAATATGTAATTAATATTAAACATATTAACTTTTTGTCTCAGTTCATAGGTACTAGGTTTTGCTATAATATGTTAGAATAGGTTCGCTCTGGGCAAATACCCCTCGTGGGTTTCCCACCGTGCCTCAGAGAGCACGTCAAGCTCTCGGTCCCAGGTGCTATCACAACACCTGATAATTGTTAACTATTGATAGGTAATTTGCTATTATCGAATTCAAGTTAAAAATTACTACTGTCAAATCTGGATAAGAGTAATAAGCCGACAATGTGCAAATGTCGGGAATAACGCTCGGAAGAAGGTATAATGCAAAATAAAAACTCCATCGTTAGAATATTTTTCAAACTATGTTTTAATTGAAACACACGCTTTTGTTTCATATATGCTTATATCATTATGTTTTAGAAAATTATATTGAATAAGAATGTTTTTCTGAATTTTTATTGATGGTTTTGAATGATTTGTAGACCACCGGAATGCGAGATTTTCAAAGAGGGAAACCGGTAAACCATATCTATAAACTAAAAACGGTCTAATGTCTTGTTCCCGACTCATAGAAGCTATTACAAACAAGACGATCGTGTCCGAGCTTTTAGATAAATGATAAATGCACCGGAGCTCGCCTCCTGCCTCGTTATTTATTATATACTTTCAACCATGTACTTAATATATAGAGTAAATAAATCTTTCTACTATACTGTCAACGAAAAAGTTACCATTATTTAGTTTCTGATAGTGTCCATTCGTTTCTATTATTATTTTTTGTCTAAAAACACTCTTTAACCTCTTTTGCCTAGTAATTTCACTACTCCTTTGCGGTAGAATATTTAACACTGCGGTTGTACCTATTCTTTTTAAAACAAAAAAAAAATATCTTTAGGCCTAAGGCTTTAGTCCTTGACTTTAGTCTAATTGAGTCCATTTTCTGTACAACATATTCATATTCCGTATGTGTCCCAGTGTAATTCGACAAACAGTCAAATCGTTACTTTGTATTCGTAAGGCGATCGTAAGTAACTTGATTTAGTTAATGCAAATTTGGGATATCATAGTTAAATCTACGAAGGAAAAAATAAATTAATAGCCCTATGAGCAAAGATTAAGGCTTTATACCGTCACCATGACCTTATGTTGACTAGGAACATCAAAAACGTGCAGTCTGGTGCTGTTTTTTTTAATACATTAGGGCTTGACTGTTATCACCTGGTCACTCAGGTTGGCCGGTCAGGGCAAAATTATCTAATATAGGGAATCTTAGACCCTACCCAAATCGTATGAGACTATGGTGCCTCTATCCAGACAAAGTCTCATTTTTTGAATTGTCCTCGATACCCAAACATTGACTGGTTAAGACGAATCACCTGATGCAAAGATGATACAGCCCAAGGAGAAGCGCGCTTAGAAGATGCCTTTTCATTCTCGATTTTAAGATGCACACGACACTCAAAGTATCCATTTGAATAGTAATTGTCGTAACATATTATATATAGTATCCAAGAACAAACGAACAAAAATACACCAAACCCAGACTGGAGCAATTGCATGGTTTTACTGACATCTGCCCCAATGGGGAATCCACAGCGTCGTCGTCAACGTCAAAAAATAGCTTGTATGACCATTATACATAATAATTATAGAAATTAAATTTAATATAGCTTACTTTGGCTCTTACGGCGTCAATGTGAAAAAATAACACAAAAGCTATTAGTTAAAATGTGGTGGAAAAATAATTTAAATATGGTGGTTAGCGGGTATTCATTGGAGCGGTCGTTTTGCGCCTGGACACGGCTTACAACATCGTTTACAACCTGTTTACAAACTGGGAACCGCTTTTTTTATAAAACGTTATCTCTTTTTAGAAGTGCCCTCTGACAATTTTAAAAGCCACGACGAATGAGAGGTCGTGATTCTTTTATTTTTAACATACTCGGGACACAAACGGTCTCCACTTAATGGGAAGTGTAAAATTATTAATAATTACAATTACAACATTTTTAAAATACTTTTAAAGAAAAAAAGAGTATACGGCATATTATCGTGTTGATTTCTTCGTTAGAACGAACAGTTTGAAATGTTTTTATTAATAAAAAAGACGACTTAAACAAATTATGCTAAATGATAAACGTGATCAACGGCTAATGGCGCCGAGTGCTCGGAGCGGTGCGCGGGCGCAGGCGGGCTCACATCAAATGAATAATAAACATAAAAAATATAACGACACCTTTAATTTATAACTCACTTGAGAGGCACTATTCGCAACTTAGCAAATTAAATTTATGTCGTACGGCACTTAACACAAAATACACCGCCCGATACAAGAACCAATAAATACTTAAGCAGCCAATTAGCAATAAAACAAAAGTTTAAAATCACATCAGACCATTTAAAATCTTTGCGAGATTACTAAAAATATTTGTTAAACGTCTTCTTCTCAGGGATCCGTAATTACAAGCCGATCATCTGGCTTAGAATATACTGTTTTTATTATTCATAAATAAACTATTGCAATAAATATTTGAAACATTTAATAATAAATGTGATGAAAATAGTAAAAGCAATAATAATAGTAAAACTAATAATAAACTACTTTTTCATAAACGCGACATCGGTATGGTAAACTCAGGTCCCTTCAAATTAAAGAACGTAGTAATTATTATTTATTAAAAACTGAAATATTAATAAAGTGAATATAGGTAACTCTGGTAATAACTTAACACAACATTATTAATAATTAAAGTTCTAAGGCGATAAGATCGCCGGGTCATCTAGTTATAATAATTTTGTATTCCGTTTAACTCTACATAAATTACATAAAAGCAAATCAATTACCAAACAATAGATCCAGTAAACTACATTTGACGTATTGAAACTGAGAAGACAATACATTAAAAACCTTAGACTAAGAATCTCATGGACGGAGCCATACCATGTTGCCGCTATTGTAACGTTATTTTAGGCGATATTGTTATCTTAGTCAGTTGTTCGTAGCACTAATACGAGTAAAAGAAATAGATATATATATACATTTGCCAGTTTTTTTATTTCTTAAATGCATGTTTTATACCCGGTCCAGACTGTCAATTGTATAGGTACATTTGTCAATTAAACAAGTAATTTGACATTATGCACACATACAATACGTAAAATATCGGAATGCGGTTTTTATCTAATGTTCCTTCTATCTTCTTTCTCTTTCTACGTTAAAAACGCATATTTTGTGTAAATACGAGCAACGTCGGCTCCACTTCGCCGGCTCGGTCTGCACTTTCTGCCCTCTACCTTTGGCCCATATTGTTTCCACGTATTTACATACATCACTCTTGTACCTTTCAGCTAATGACGTAAAAGAACGCATTTGCGATGTAAACTTAAATATATTAGCACATATTAAAACGCAGTGTCATGTAAACTAGCAACCTGCCTAATAAGCTCTTCTAATGACGTAAGCACAAAAATTGTTGATATTCCACATTAATAATAATAGTTGTTAGGTACATAAAATAAACCATTGCAGTTTTTTTTCTGATTGTGTATCGCTGTTGGCCCTACTGGCCTAGATAGAATCACCGGGCGGTGATTGCCGAGTACTAAGACCCGGTCTAGAAAAACTGCCTTCTCGGATGCATGACGTCATTCATAGGGTGCCTGGGAGGCCGAACCACAGCTGGCATGGACGTCATCGGGAATGGAGGCGACGCTCTGAGCGCATTCTGATCGATGGACTCACCCAACGTTGTGAGCGCGTCGCGACGTGCGATACAGAAGACTCGTTCTCGCCGGCGAAGTCGGTATTATTTTCATGTCTGTGCTGTGCAATGGGCATTTTCTAACGTAATCCAATTGTCAGGGTTTTGTAGGACTTTCTTAGGACGCCTGACGTTATTTGGTTTGTCATCTCTGTCAGCATAAATACTAGCCTGTCTTATCCGTGGATTCGGATATAGAGTACTTTCTAGTTGTAGGTAAAATGAGCGGGTTGTAGAGGTGCTCTTACTTAAATTTAATGTTATTTTGCCATTATAAGAAATCGGGACGGAGCCGAGGCGCAACTCACGTAACTACGATGAATAAATGTAAATACAATGAATTGAACTCATTTAAATTCAACGGTAACACGAATCCGCTACAAAATAAACTTTAAACGGCTAGAATTAATTTAATTTCGTGTCCTCTAACTTCACACGAGTTTTAGGAAACTGATGTGACATGAATTATTTCAAAGTAATTGTATTGACATTCTTTGCACATTAAATAATTGAAATGAAATGGAAAATGGCAAAATATTTTAACCGCCAAAATAATAAAACGAAATTGGATTGAAATCTAAATTATAAACCATTGACTTACAATAAACTGGTGCTCTTTCGTAAACCAACATCTCAAACTAACGCAACGAAATTGGACATTTTGTTTGTATTGAAGGACCTGTCCATATAAAATAACCCTATGTAAAATAGCATTTAACCGCCGACTTAGTAAGGAAATATGTTACAAAATATTGTTAAACATTACTGAACTAGTTTGTTGGTGTGTTTTCATAATTTTCGTTAAAACATTATGTTACAAAGCAGCGAAAATATGATTCAGTACGTGATATTATAAGTACTAATGGCATTATATATCGCCATGGCCGCCATCTTGGCTGTCAAACGTCAAATCATTGACTACTCCGTTAATTAGTTTTTGGTTCTTTAGCGGTCACGAGCATTCCGACGCACTGACTTGCCGACTCATCAACTTATCTCTAAAAGATACAGGTGTTTTTTGTTAGGAATTTCTTTAAACACATTTGATTAAAATAAGTTTGTAACATGATGGAATCTAACGACTCATAATATTTCATTCAAATTTTATGTGAATAAAACCTCTTTTCAATGCTAATTTTTTTTTAATTCGCATTGATTAATGACATATGCAATATTAATCGGAACATTATCATTTTTTTCTGTTAGTTATTTTTAATTCACTTTACATAGCGCAGTGAATTAGTTATTAAAAGTTTTAATACACTGGTGTTGAGATAAAATTTGAAATTAAAATCAATATTACGTAGAGTCCAGATATGTTTAACAAAAAATGAATATAGAGCCGGTATAGCTTAGACTTATCATATAAAGTCAATGTACAATATACATCCATATATACCTACTTCCTTTAACAAGCCCTTGCATTCGCTGGTGCTTCCTCCTAAATTTAATATTAAAAAAGTTAATCGTAAGTTAGTATTGTTGCAGCGTTTTTTGACCTTTAAAAAGTACATAAAAACAATCGCGATAATAATAAATTATTAGAATCAGAGATAATTGAAGCTCATCACTTGATAAATGGTCATATTGTAAGATGAATAAACTCAGACGCAGCCGCAAGCCCGCATCTCAGTCTCATCTCTCCCGTCTCGCGAAAGAATTTGCTCGAAGTAAAAGCTATTCTTTTACATAATTCTTTTCAAAGCAAACTTACGGAATTTGCATTTTTCATATCGTTAAAAATATATTTTAGACTCAATTTTCAAGGCTCGGATTTTCATTTTTAACAATTTTCTAGAAATTTAGTTGTTATAGTCCCTTCAACCAATCGTTAGTATAAGTAAAGAACAGAGCGATGGCAAACCTGATGGTAAGCAGTTTCCGCAACCTATGAACGCGTTCGATACTTGAAGTATGACATTTGCGTCGCCAACCCACGAGATAGGAGATAATGGATCAGAAGGAAAAAAAGAAAGGGAACAGAGCGTAGGAGATTGGGCCTCCTGCACTGTCTCTCATAGCACGAAACTCAACAGTACTGTTACTATACGCTGATTTTCTGTAAGAGGGTAGTTCTTCCCTAGTCCGGCACATTTGCGCTGAGAGATTAATCTAACATAAATTTCATTTCGTCACCCTTTCTACTTACTGGTCAGGAATTTATATATTTATATAAAAATATATTGTCTTGTAGGAATGCCATAAAAATATATTTACAGTTACTACAATAGAATGTAGATATAGAGACTGGATAACTAGTACTAGATTGTAGTAAACAAAGACCTATACTTTAGTTCTTAGTCATGCAATTCAGCATTGACACACATCGTACACTTCGCTTCTAAATAACTTTTACGAAACGAACTCATGTCTTACCGCCTCATAAAAATGTATTTAATATATGATGTGAAATACTTTTTGACTTTGCGTATACAACACAGGGCTAACCAATGCTGGCAACTGCGGGCTTACCATGAACGTTTAGTAACAATTCCATTCAATTTTGACAGTATATCGATTCAAATTTCATTTGATGAGATACGAAATAATGATGAACCTTACTTTTTAACACGTTTTTGGTAGTCATTTGAATCGCAATTAGATTTAATGGTAAGCCCCTGCTGAGCTGAAGTTATTGCATAGCATTGGGAGACTTAGTGGTTGTAACTGATACTACAAGTTACAAACCATACAAATAATTAATTAACAGCTATTTTAATACCTATTAAGTAAGCCGTGTGTCTATCTTTGTATATTTAATTCTACTGTACCTGTGTATGTCACTGAACTCCTAAACGGCTGGGCGGATTTTGATTAAATTTTTGTGCGTGTTCCAGTTTATTCGAGATTGGTTTAGATCCACAATTGGATCCAGTAGTGGGTGCTGCTATTGGGTCCCAGCTTTTTTTTATTTTCGGGGCAGGAAAACGTCTGCCGGACCCACTAGTAAATATATAAATTGTAAATGTGCTAAAACTACGCTGGAACTAAACATACGAACAGCTTCATACTCCATCAATCTTTTTTACCGCTTATAAAATTATATCTGCATATATTAATTTCGACATTTTGTTCTTAGTAACGATTCTATTTATTGCATTTATAATTCAGCGAATGTTATTTATTAGAAATATTTTTCCGTTATATTTTAAGCTCGTTCATTGGCGTTCGGTTTGAATGAAACCGTCGTATAATATATATTTTTTTATGATACCAGTTTTAAAAACAACATTTTAAATTCACAATTGTGTTATATAAAGTTGTTTTATATTTGTTTACTACGACAGTATTAATGAATCGTACAGCACAATCGTCAGCTGATAGAAGCTTGCGGGAGACATCTTGCCGACACAAGTGTGGAAGAAAGAGGCATAATAAAATGGTAGTACCTGATTTTAAATCTCTGGTGCTCTTTTTCATTTATTTAAGGGCAAAGGACAATACATTTTAGGTCGTAATTCAATATGAGGATAAAGGCTAAATAGTTTTTTTTTTTTTTTTTTTCGGAATGTGTATTGCTGTTGGCCCTACTGGCCTTGACAGCGTCACCGGGCAGGGGGGCCGAGTACTGAGACTCAGCCGTGATAAAAGGACAGCCCTCACGGAGGCTCAAATTTGATTCCGTCCTTAGGGTGCCTCCTGGGAAGCCGAACCACGGCTAAGGACGTCATCGGAGATGGAGGCAGCGCTCCGAGCGCATTCTATACGATAGACTCACCCGACGGTGTGAGCGCAACGCGACGTGCGAAACAAAGGACCTCGTCCTCGCCGGCGAGGACGGTGTTGTGTGCGTGTCTGTGCTGTGTAAAGGGCATTTTCTAATGTAATCCTATCGTCAGGGTCTTGCAGGACGTGCTTAGGACGCCTTACTTTTGTCGGTTGGTTACATCGGTCTGTGAGCTAAATAGTGAGGCTCTATGCAAGTTCTTTCTATTACTTTTCTACTTTCTTCTTCGTTTTTCGTTGTTTGTATTAGTTTTCTAGTTTCATGATGTGATCAGAATTGGCTATATAAATGCCTCTGACTTTCTGACTGTTATCAAGATAACAGCAGGGAACAACTTTTTAGATGCCCTCCGAAGCACGCAGACGCTCCGTTGAAACCACGATGCGGTCACCCGCATGAGGTGAGAGTCATGGTAATAGCCTAAATAAACAATTTTTATTAAACGTGGGTGTACAATTAATGCGAATATAGATTAGCATTATACATTATAAATAACAACATATTATTCTAAAATATTGTAAGTATTTTTCTCATTAAAATATTATCGACTAAAGGAAATTACTTTGATTTCTTACATTACAGGAAATTACAAAGAGTTTTGTTTTTTATACGCCCGTTCTACATATTATAATTCATTACTATAAGTGTTTAAAAATCAACAATTCTCTTATGAACTTCGGTCACGGGTCATTGCTCGAATAAATAGGAAATAGTACAGAGCATAATAGGCAACCAAACATAATTACAAAATAATGTTGGTTAAATAACTAGCCACTATTATAAATACAAAAGTAAGATTGTTTGCTTTTGACAGCCTCACGTCTAAACTGCTGAACCGATTATGTTAAATTTTGGTATAGATATATGTGTATGGGACCATGGAGACGGTTATAGGCTAAAGTCGGCTAGATGAAACTTGTTATATAGGGAATGAGAAAAGGGAAGGATAAAAATTGTTAATCAGAAAGGGCAGAAACTAGTCCTACTAATATATTAAATGTGAAAGTTTGTATGTTTGGATATCTGTTATTCAATCGCGCCAAAAAGGTATAAAGTATAAATGAAAACGCTTTTATTTATTTGTATTCAAAGGCATTTATCAAGTTTAATTATATCTCAGTATAATTGATCTCTGCTATTAGCAGGGCATATATATTTTATGTCAGTTCTCAATTACACGTAAAAACGATTCAGACTATTAAATTAAAACAGTCAATAATGCTACATTTCCTGCTACCGGAGTTCCCGCTATTTAATTAGTGGACTGGATTCGTAACAAACTTCCTAACAAGCAATAAAATATGCAGATTATTGAAAAAGAATAACAATAAAAAGCATTACAAAATGGCCGACATTACCTGCGCGCGCCACTCTACCTTTAATTTTTTTTTTCGGCGCGGGAGCAACCTCCAAGCTCGACAGATAAAAGCCTGTCGTGGACACGAGTAAGACAAAAGCAACCTTTGTAGTAGTTTATTTTTGATTACAATCGTCCACTTTATCCATTTGAGCGTGCGACAAACCGTTGTATTTATTTTTGACAGTTTTTTTTTTAAATCTTATGGACAGATTTCATATGTTAAAATTCCATTTATCTAGGCTCTTGGCAAATTCTTAAGATTTATTTAAATAGAAATTTCATACTAAATTAACTCGGGTCAGTAATTAATTACTTGTATTAACAAATTATAAACCCGTCTAATATAAATGCGAGTTGTTTTTTTTTTTAATTTAAAAGTAAGTTCGTTCTCACAACGGGATTTATGTTTAGTTTTCGCTTGGAATCTCGACGGTCGCAAAAACATTTTAGTGGCGACCGTGTGAATGCAACACAGCCCTTACTTCGAGAATCACTCATCGAGAAGCGAAACTTATGAAATAACACTGTTTTGTTCATATAGAACCTTAACCTTTGTTACAAATTTCTTCAAGTGACTCTAAAAATCTTAAATTATTACAAAAGACAACAGAGGTTTAGTTATGTATAATATATGTTTATAAAGTGATACACTTGTGATTACTTGAAGATACCGAAATTATACTGTCACTTGTCACCCAACATTTTCAAAAAGAAACTTTATGCTTATAAATACTGAGATACTACATTTTAAACGCTATAAGAACTCTATTTATATATCCAAGTATTCTTACCATAAATTGTTTCCTCAGAAAGAAGATTAAAAATCAGGCATCATGTGATACTTTAGTATATACGTAATTTGTTGCGTTTTAATATTATTTGTTATGCATCGACAAAGGTGCAAGGTTTTACTGCAGATAGGGGCAGGGAGATCATTCTTCGAATACTCGGATTTACATGAGAATTGCACTACTCTTCGACATGCAACGGGATGCATATCTCGAGGCAAGAATACATAATTTGATCCGTTTGCGTATTCATACCTTTGTCAAAAGTGTAGATTACAGATTGTTGACATGTCATACGTTATTTTAACGTTCATTCGCAATGTAAAAATGAGCATTCGTTTATTTATAGTCGCTCAAGAAATAAATTTGAGTGCACCTCAAGTAACAGCGTACTTAAACCAATTTAAAAAATAAATCAAATCCATAAATGAATGTATAAAATTGAATATCATAGAATTTGAATGATTTACCATGAGACCGTTTATCCTATACGATATGTAAGCCTTAAATTCGTAAAAGGTTTTACTTAAGTCAATTATACGTTTTTCTAATCAAAGTGGTGCCGTAAAAATTTTTTTGGTGATCGGGATATAAGATGGAGAACGAAAATCGTTGAAGTTCCAACGATTTTCATGAAATTTAGTTTCGGGGCAATAAATCAATCTAGTTAGATTTCTTTCAATTTTTTTCATCTGCGTTTTCAGGCAATGTAAAATGTAAATATTCGAGTCCAGATGTCTCCAGTTCGACAATTTGTTCCCAGTTTTTCAAATTTCTTCTTTTATAAGAAAAACGATAATTTTCAAAAACCACGATTTAAAAAACAAAATACAGGTACGGTATCTTCTAAGTTCTATTACGTAATTAATAAATCAATTAAATCATTTCTGCTTAAAAATATCATAAAATAATTTAGACCAAGATTTGTCCATTGAGGTAAACCGTTGATCGTAAAAAGGTGAAACATATATACCAATAAAACAAAAAAAAACTAATTTGAAATAAAAAAAATTGGATGTGAAATATCGTTAACGAGTATAAGATCGATAAATATCGATAAAAATATATCGTGTCTGTATTATTGATACGATTACGAGCGGGTGTAGCAGATGCTTTTCTAAGATTTCGTACACAAAAACTCTACACATCGTTTACTTATTTTTATATAATAATGTACATTAAAACTGGATCTTATTAATGTGGTGAGACCGTCGAAAATATTGCCTCAGCTCTGGCCGTGTATCATAAAGGCTGACCGTGGCGCAGTGGGGTACGGGCCGAGACCCAAGAATGCGTTTTTTATTACTAACATTTATGATACGCCGCAATTATCAACAGTTTAATATGTTTTATATTAATGACCAGAAACATAATTTTTAATGTCTCTAGGTGGCGGCTTCGTCTCTCAACCTCTTGCTTTGTTTCTTCAGTTATTTTGGGCAACGGCTACGAGTGGCTATCGGTCTGCTTAAGATTAGTTTATGGGGTATTATATAAAACAATTGACGAACATTTTAATACCTCCCTTTGTTCGACCATTGTTTTGAAAGTCGAGTGGCCATTGACGACGGATTCGTACTTAAAAACATTTCCAAACCGTTGTACATATAAAGGGCACATATCTTAATATTAATATAATCCTTCTGTCCGTGTATGTGTGGCAGACTTCCTTCTAAATGACTGGACTACTGGATAGATGGCGCTGTAATCGAGTCCCAGTATTTACTGTTTTTATTTTCAGGGCAAAACAACAAGAACCTACATAACTTCTTCAATATTTTCTAAGTGCAAGATTATAATTTTTAATCAAATAATAACTAAAAATATACTAAAGGTTTAGTGGGCTATACAAAATCGTTATATTTCGTCGTAGCTTCTATTCGTAACATGTACCTGCGTCCTCGCATAGGACACAATGTGAATCAAAACGTCATTGTGCCAACACAAAGCAGTCAAGTGGTTCGAGAGCCTTTTGTTGTAAAAGACATCGGATCCGGGTGTTGCAGAACCTAAGACGGTAATGATCGGTACCATATCGTCTGTTCACACGAAATATTAGTTAAATCATATTTTCAAAGAAGAAAAAACAATAAGACTGAAATCGACTAGATCTCATCCGTCTTAGCCGGAAACAATTATTACTATAATGCATTAAAGGTCGCGACGGAAGCCGCTAGCAGAAGTTAGTTTAATATAATATTATAATAAAATTCTCTACTACATTATTTAGATTTTTATAATTACAATATAAGCTTACTTAGTTAATAATACATAATAAGAATAATAATTTTAACCTTATTGTTCGTTAGCTGATATTTTTCATTGCTGTAAGCTTAAAAACTAATGAGGTTTTAGCTCGTATTGTGTGATTTATAAGATGGTTATTGAAAATGCTTTATAACATTCAATTTCTGATTTTATTATTATTATAAACAATACTTTTGCTAAATTCATTTCTAAATATCGTTAGCAAGCGTGCATCGTAATTATTTAGAAAACAGAATTCCATTGTCCTTTTTATGTAAAACTCATAATTGATCCGGAAATTTTCTTTACTTACCCGCAATCCACCGCTCCTTCCTCTTTGACAATAATTTTCACTTGCAACAGAGTTAGATTTTCACATTAAAGTAAGACGATACTATCATATAAAATCTTAGAGCAGCCACGCGATTTCAAAGCTGTTCACTGTACATAAGTTATGAACATAATAAAATAAAAGTAAGTATTTACAAACCTGTAACTGTAAAAATATTGAACTTAAAGTTTAACAACATTCTAATCTAGCGAAGCTTCAGTTCAGGAATGTGAAGCAAAGTCGCTAAGGCTTTACCGCAGACTTAACATTCATTTTCACAGTGCTTAAAGTGAGAATTAAATGCAAGCGAGGCATACATTGCGTTTATCATTCTCCGCTATTCTTAAAAGATATTTTAGAACCCAGCAATGTATTTCTTGAATACACTTAGAGTAGTCGCAGTCCCATTTCGTTATCACAACGCAGCTCTATATTCGACTTTCATAAAGAGTTCAACGCGCGCTTGCAATCCTCTGGCACACAAAACAACTTTAAATAAATGTTAACTTAATTTACTTATATAAATATTTTGTAACATTAGATAGTACTATTTTATAATTACGTCTTTCTTAATTTATGTCTAAAAACAAAAAAATTTAATATCGGCCTATAAATATAATTCATTAATGTAGATCTTAGGAAAATTATTTTCTTTCATTGAGCGCTGAAACTACTACCATTAGTTAATAAATTTAAAATTACTGAAGAGAAACTACCGCAATCGCTTTAATCTGGATGTAATCAATTCAATAAATTCGAGATAAAAAGAACATTTTCGAGTCAAGCGTACAGCGGCCGGCATATTAATTGCTTGACCGACGCGATGTCCAACGTTAGATCGAGACACAGCCTCCATAAAAACCTCCGAAGCCCGAGGTCCAGCTTCACAGAGTTCAATTATTATTCGTATCAGTCCTAGCACGGGCTACAATGCGTACTTATTAAACTTTTGTTACGTAGCTTTTTTTCTGTCAGCGGATCGACTCCGACGCATACCTGCGTTTACCTGTGTATCTGACTTTGTTTGTGTGCGTGTCTCTACGCTTACCTGTGCTTGTTGGAGAGCAGAACGCTTTACCATAGATCGTTATACGCTTAGACACGTCATTATTATTTAATTTTAAAATTATTTCATCACAGTAAGACTATGTTATCTTTATACATATCAATGATTTTGTTTTAACAATAAAAACTCAATTTCCAAAAATTAAAAATAACTATGTTCATTGTTCAAAAGTAACTTTTCTAGTTCCAAATAGTTATTAAATAAAAAATTTCCATATAAAATATCGAAATGTATATATAGTATCATACTAATTATATACACCCAAAAACAGATAATTTAGTAAGGCAAAGTATTGGATTTCAATCATCGATTTTCTGGACCTAACTTTGAATGTATTATCTATTATTAATTTTATTTATAATCACATTACTTAAAATCACATAAGTTATTCGTAAAAGTAATAAATTTCCCGCCTTAAAAATTAAACCCATCGACCGATCTAAAGATCAATAAGTCTATGGCTGCGCCCGCGCACGGCGAGGTTCGGAAACCGGGCGGGCCAGTACACGATGGAAGGTTGCGGTGGTCGGTAGTGGGCCGTGAACGTCGCGAGTGATGTCGCAGCATGTTGGCTGCCCGTGCCTTGTTGTGGTGCCTGTGCGCGTTTGGCGCGCTGGCGCCGCTGTTGGGGACGAGCGCCGCGCGCGCTCGTCGCCTGCATCACGTCGTGCCCGCACGGCACAAGCATTCAGAATTCGTCAAAGGAAAGAGTAAGTTCCAAACATCTTCACGAATCTGGAAGCCAACCTAACGCCCTTATGAACTTATAGAAGTGACACTTGCTAAACACAATTCCGTGCTTTTATTTAGTTTTTTAAACTAAACTTATTTCAGAAATTAATATAAACTGCTACTATAAACATATTCATAATCCATCTAGGTTAAATAACTTGGTGCGAACTAATCGGTGGAATAAAACAAACAGAGCTTATCTCAAACTAACAAACGTAGACCAGTTAGAAAGCCGATGCGTGGTTGAGCGGTAGGCGCTAGGTCGGCTACGTATACTGAACGAGGCACGGCAACGACGGTCGTACCATTATATTTTCCGTCAGATATTGTTTTCAAAGACAATCACTTCAGCCTCCAACCCGGTTCTTTTAAAAGGTCCAATATAAAAGCAAGGTGTGCGTGGGTGCATTATTCGCAAGCACTCAAGCTATAAAGGACGGCATTCATTTATATCAGTTGGTGTATAAGGGAATATATATAATTTGTAATATCGATTTTGTAACTTGAAATCCAGCTAAGACGCATTATTTAATGACATGAATTTTGAATATAAAAATGGATTAATATAAAAATAATTTTATAAGACTTTAAACAACTTTCTTTATTTTTAATTTATCTTAAAACACTATCATACTTATCTTTTTAATGTTTATTATTACTCTTAACTAGTAAAATTATGATGTAAGTATATCTAAACAAACACTACGCGCGTAGCCTAAATTCAAAGGCTTAAATAGTTTGCCAAAGATCACAAGCGAGTGGTAGCTCACTACATACGTCTTAATCTCATAATTAATCATAAGAATATATTTTGTAGTAACAAAATAAAAATTCATTCATTATTTTGTATAAATGGAGAAAAAGTTTCATTGTTTATTTATAATATAATAGTAAGTTTTGGTAATGGTAACACTTAAAAAATACAAAGGTCTCAATTTATGTGTTTATAAACGAGAATCGCTGTTAATATCTTATAACATCTATGTACGTATGTGTGTAAATATGTGCGCGTGTGCGCCTACGCAGCTATCGGAGTAGGGTTCACACTTAAAATTAAATGTCATTCAAATAAAAAAATGCGACGTACACTAAATATTAGTAAACAGTCCGAGCACTCTGTATCTGAAATCTGTAAAAATAATTAAAATTTAAAGTGTCTGTTTGTAATTCCTAATCAACAGCTTTTCACTAAATGCATATAAAAGCATTTACGGTACTTACATAAAAAAAAAAATTTTGCATTTCTGTCTCTTTATTCTGGCTAATCTGTGAAACGGTTGGACCGATTTTAACGAGACTTTCACTGGCAGGTGATGTTATAGAGTAACTTAGGCTTCTTTTATTTTAGAAAAATAATTAGGAATAAATAAAAATTCGTACACGACGCAAGCGGAGTCACGGGCGCAGATAATTCAATATAAATCTATGTTCTGTCATATAGATATTTTAGTAAGTAACCGTTTTATTTTCAGTCAAACATTTAATTGATGTATATAAAAATAAAATTTGTAACAGCGAGACAAGAAAGTTTACATGCTAAATTAGAAACGTACACGTGTAACATTCTTGAACATTCATCAAACATTCTAGACAATAAATCAAATTCGTCACTAGACTTTTTTTACAACTAGGACGCTATTCATAGACAAAGCGTCATCACCATAGAATAAAGTTTTTTTTACTTGATATCTGTATGTTCACCACTTAATTTTATTTCGATACAATATGATATATTTCAAAACAGCAAAAAGAAGTTGGTTAGACTTATTATATCAAACTATTGTCGCATATGCTTGCGACTGTACCTTCGCCGATTTTGACATTACAGAGACAAAACTAAATTTATTTTAATAAAACAAGTAGCATAGATTTTGAGATCAAACAGTAAATTTAGTATTTTTTGTTTGTTTCGTTAATAATCCGTTCTAAATATTGTCGTATTTGAAAATTTTTATACGGTCAATATCAATTTGTGTTTTTTATAAATATCTACGGTAGCAGTAATAATAATTGTTAAGTCTACTAGATAAAACTTGTGATTCTAATGTCAATATAAATCAAAACAATGCAAGACTTTAATTATATAGTTTGATAATCAATATAAAAAATGTTCGTAATTTACTATATAATTAAAATTATATTAAAGCAAATTAACAACACACCTATTAATAATATTGATATTAAATAAAATCGAACAATTTTGTGGTGTAATTATTAAAAAATAACGACTTATTAATTGAAATGTCGAAAACCTTAATGTGGAATTTTATTTGAGCTAATTTAACGCAATATAGAAATAGTTTTTAAACAATATTAGCTATGCTTTTTCAAGTCATTACCAATAACTAAAGTTATTCCACCCTCCACGTAACCGTGTATCTTGTGCTAGGAGTGGGTACGACAATAGCCCAAGGGCGTCGCGATTCTAAAGTTGACTTAATTTTCCTCCGCTATTTTACATCCTTCAAGTTTTGTTACCAATCAAAAATCGAAACAAACCAATTAAAAATCGCGTGCGAAGCCTAGCTTCAAATTAATGTAAACGTTGATTGTCCAAAAAATATTATAATATAATAGCAATGTAAAAGTTGCTGTGCTATACGACCGGGACATGAAATCAACATATATAAAAAATAATTAAAGTACAACTATATAAGCATTTCTAATAGTCGTTATTTTTAAAGCGTTTCTCGTTCGTTTGTATATAATTATAATACGGTGGCAACGTACTAGTACATACATTACGTCAAACCGAGATCAATTTTCACATGAATAGTCAATTTCATGACGGAATTTACATTATTCAGTTAATTTTCGACGCGAGAGCCTAGAAAGCCAATCAGTCGTAATGAGATGCGTGATTCTATAAGTCACGGAGTTTTTTGACCCGAATAGTTCCGTCTTAAGTATCAAATTTCGAAATAATGTATCGACGATGTAAAATAAACCGGAATGCAACAAACTGCCTCTAGAGGCCAGAAATGCTCTTGCCTTTTATAATACATAATTAATTTAACTAACAAGTGTCAGGTCGCGACTTCGCTTTTTTGGAATGTCGATTTATAAAACTAATTAAAAAACACAAAGTTAGGCTATTTATTGGAATATAGTAACAATCTTTCGCCTATTTCGTGGAAAACTTACATAAACTAATATCGTATTAATATTATAAATGTGAATGTCCGTATGTTTGGATGTTTGTTACGCAATCAAGCAAAATGAGTTGAACAATTAGAAATCTATAAATTGACAGTTAGTTTATTCCCAGGATTAACTGATAGCATAGGTATTTTTTATTGCGGAAAATGTAAGGCTCCCGTGGGATTATCAATAAAGGAATTACAGGATGTATCAACATGGAATATAGTATATTACTGAATAAAAATAACTTGTAGATGGTCGTCCGAAATAACAACTACAATAACGTGAGTGAAGTCACGGGCTTTGCGATTCTACAAATACGAGTATTAACTATATATGTTATGTATCAATATAAAACACAAATGCGACATGGTTTATAAGTTTTTAACGAAATTAAAAATTGTTTACAATTGATTATTTTAATAATATTTTTTTCTAAACCATATATCGATTTGACGTCACATAACTATTAAAAACTAATTACTTACATGTGATGTACATAAACATTATACATTGATTACAAATGACTAGAATAATCACTACATAGTATAAAACAAAGTCGCTCTCTCTGTCCCTATGTATGCTTAAATCTTTAAAACTACGCAACGGATTTTGATGCGGTATTTTTTAATAGATAGAGTAATTGAAGAGGAAGGTTTATATGTATAATAACATCCATTAAATATAGAAGAAAAAAAAATTTTTTTGAGGTTTCTAATGTGATGTAAATAATTACATTTAACGCGTACGGGCACCGGGCAGTAATAAATAAATCAAAACTATTGGATCGACTTTAATCATTTTTTCAGTGAATGACATAGACTATATATTTTATACCCGTGCGAAGCCGGAGCTGGCCGCTAGTAAGTATATAAAAAAATCTAATTATACATATTATGTTGTAAACATTATTCACGTTCCATAATCAGAATTTTAAACTATTTTTGAAATTGGAATCGATTATAAAATGCATAAAATACAATTAAAAAAAAGGAAACATTCTGGAAACGATTTTGCTTCGAGATCTTAATGTGGTGTCATCAATGAAACGTAAAGTTTCTTATTATCATATCTGGTTATCCTCATTGGTAAACGACTCGCATATTTATCCATTCACTTCTCAAAAAAAAATCTTGTTTATTGAATACGCTCTAAATAATGAGAAAACTTATAACTTAACTTATTTATTTACATAAAACACTACGTTTACTCATAGTATAAAATATAGTGAATGGCGTAAAAATATATTATATTAACATAATAAAACGTGTGAAACTTTAAAATATCATATCGGCTTTAATTTTTTTTTTTATGAATTAAAAAAATTTATGTGATTTATATCTTATAAAAATAATGAACAAGTTATACTTTAACATAAAGAATAAATATAATGTACTTATTATGAACAATTTTTCTACAAGCTACATTATTACAAAACTTGTTTGCAAATTTACATACTTATTTAAAATTATGATAGGACTACTTGGAATACAAATATTTATATATAAGAATACTGTCGATATTTAGTGAAATTCCAATAATCAATTTGCTACGTGTGAAAAGCCTCTTTCGACAGCTAAGTGAGAAACGATATTATTACAGTTATGTTGTTTTTAATACTCTTAGTAAAATTGATGAATATATATATATCTACGTTGATAGACTTTCTAACAAATGAAATTTAATCTCATATCGCGAAGAAGAGAAAAATGTTAGCCTACAGCATTATATGTATACTTGTATGTCCCAGTAGGAATGTTAACACGCCCTACGAGCTAGCAAGCACAATAAGGAATTGTAGTGAAAGGCTGCGTTGCCCGAATGTAATGTTAGTGGATCAAAACTGGTTCCAATGCCTCAGATTGTAAGTAACTGGATAAAAACATCGGCCTGAGACAAACCAGTCGAGCCTTACACGCTCGCTCGCAGCGTGCGGAGACGCCTGCTGTGAGATCAAGGAAATTGCAATAATATTTCCTGCCCTATTACTGACTAAGTGCCTTCATTATTATAGGAAATAGTTTTAATTGTAAATAATTCAAATTATTACATAACGACATAAACAACGGTACTGATGAGGGTTTTTATGTTTAACGGGGAAAATGAACATTTGTTACAATATTATCTGGTTGTAATCGGTGATTAAACGGAGGCAGAGAGCGAATCGCAACTTCCACACATCAATACTATCACTTTTGTCATCGACTGTGCAACTAGGTCGACCGGACACCAGATTTCTACTGCCTACACAATAAGCGACCAAAACTAACAGTCATAATTTTCGAGCATGTTCTGCACTATCCTGCCACATTTGATCTCGGCCGTGTTATGACGTGGGAGGCACCCTGGCCAAATAACAAAGGCGTATAAAGTAGATGTCATACTTAGAACTATTTTTTGTTGTAATCAAAAGCAACCGTGTTCATGAGGAAATTGATTAAGGTAATCGAAAATTTATATAGTAAATATTACCTTTTAATTTAATTTTCAGATGTTTATATGAAAATACCCTTATATCCTTGAGAGAGTAGGTAACGAGAAATTAGCGAGTCAACCATAACGCGCCATAACACAAAGTCGTCACGATAAATTAATATTTGCGACGAACATTTTTATAAAATGTTTCTTTCCTTTTTCTTAACTTAAATAAAACAATATAATAGGTATAATCGCTACACAGTTTACCTGAGACCGAAATGTATCGAATAACATTGTGGACGTACTCAAAATGATAATAGGACGTTTTAAAAAATCCTTTGTCATCGAACGCAGGTAAATTTTATTTAACTGCTATTGTTTAGGATGTCTAAACCGACTTACGTGGAAGTTTTAAGTGAATTTTTAAAAGTAATACGACTTAAAGTTTATTACACTCTTAAAACAATTTGTATTACTGGCAAATACTTGAAATACGAATCTGTTTCCATATTATATTAATTTCCTGACATAAATAATATATAGGTATGAGTAAATATTAAACGCTATTTTTGTTTATTAAACAAAATTAAGACTATTTTATAAGGATTTTATATTTAACTAGTGTACAATATTTAGAGTTACGTCCTTAATGCTTTTTTTTCGCTAATCCCACAGTAAGCTCATTTTTTTTTCGGGATAAGAATTATCCTACCGTTTGGTCGTAAGTTGGTAGAGCAATGCCTCTCCCAGCACAAAAGGGAAGACTAAATTGGGGAGGTACCTACTACCCTCTCAAAGAAAATCGGCGTAAAGTAACAGAGTTTGAACAATTGCGTTTGTGCGATGAGTAAGAGTGCCGGAGACCCAACCTCTCACGTCCCCTCTCTTCACTTCCTTTTTTCACTTCTAATCATATTGGCAGCACGCATGATACTTCAAGTAAGCGTTGCAAGCATTCGTGTTGGGCAGACGGAGTAAACTGTCCCTTAGAAATAGGGTGACATTATACAAAGCTTGTATACGCCCCATACTGACCTACGCGAGCCCTGTTTTTTCGCATGTCCACGCCAGAAGAATTAATCAATTACAAATAATTCAGAACCGTTTCTTACGCATGGCCTCGGGCTGTCCGTGGTACGTCCGCAACGTAGATCTCCATAGACTTTGAAATCGATTCGATCCCCAAACATTTGAAGCGCTTATCGCAAAACTATTTCGATCAAACTACTTTCCATCCAAATTCTTTGATAAGACATGCTTGTATCTACACAGACCGATGTAACCAACCGACAAAAGTAAGTCGTCCTAAGCACGTCCTGCAAGACCCTGACGATAGGATTACATTAGAAAATGCCCTTACACAGCACAGACACGCACACAACACCGTCCTCGCCGGCGAGGACGAGGTCCTTTGTTTCGCACGTCGCGTCGCGCTCACACCGTCGGGTGAGTCTATCGTATAGAATGTGCTCGTAAGTGGTTGCCGTAGCCTATGAACGCTTGCAGCGCCTTTACTAGGTGCCACTCACGCGTTGATCAACCTCGAGATATTGGTTCTTAAATCTCGTCTGCCCAGTAATTTCACTAACGTACAGTGCCCTTCAAACCGGAACACAGTAATGCCTAAGCACTACTATTTGGCGGCAGAATATTTGACACTCCGGTGGTACCTACCTATCCGGCCTCCTTGCAACAAAAGACCTACCACCAGTGTACGTTACGGAGTCCATGGCGGACAAACATCGTGAAACGGGAATTTTATATGTTAAGATATACCTTTCCGCTTGTTTATCGCATAGTTAAATGTACAGTTAAATAGACTTGTATAAAAATAAAACAAACACAATTAAAAACTGGACCTAACGGATAAAAACATTTAAATCTAAAATACGTCGGCTATTTGCATTGTAAAAATAAGCAGTATAACGGTAAATTTTAAATAGGACTCTAATTCGTGTATACATATACGCATTTGTTTTACATCTTAATTTCTTGTAACATAACAAAGCCGCATTGTAGTCTATTTTCGTAGTTTAAATCACAAATAGCGGTGTTACGTGTAGCGTAGTAGAGAAAACTGGCTCCGATGCCGTCAGCCCGCCCACACGATACCGCCTTCTCGGTCCACACACTTCTGCTTTGAAATCGCTTCTAGCTTTCCGCTTGTCGCTTGCCGCTCACCGCTTATCGATGACCGCCCACCGCTCACCTCAAGCAACAACCGACAACACACGTTTTCATACCAAATAAGGGCAAAGTTACATTCACTTCACATGTTATAAATTGAGCCAACAGTTAACAATATTCCAATGCATTTACTAACAACTAACAAGCACAGTCTATGAATCATTAATAATGAAGTCAATTTTCTTTTTCAGTTTGCATTGGCACCAATGGCCGGATGTCAGTGCCCTCGAATCGCGACACGCACTACCGAAATTTGCGCGATCGCTTCACAAACTGCACGTACGTCGATGGAAATCTAGAACTGACATGGCTTCAGAACGAAACTATGGACTTGTCATTCTTGCAACATATCAGAGAAGTAACCGGTTACGTACTAATTTCGTATGTCAAAGTGGCACAAATCATTCTGCCACAACTACAAATCATTCGAGGTCGAACGCTATTTAAGCTCAAAGTCAGAGAGGAAGAATTCGCACTTTTAGTCACTATGTCTTCAGCGTTGACACTAGAACTTCCAGCTTTGCGGGATGTTCTGCGAGGTAGTGTTGGCATTTATAACAACTATAATTTATGCCATGTAAAAACTATTAATTGGGACGAGATAATAACGGGAATAAATGCTACTTACGTTTTCGTGTACACTTTTAGTATACCTGAGAGAGAATGTCCCCCATGTCATCCGAGCTGTGAGGCCGGTTGTTGGGGTGATGGAGCACACAACTGCCAAAAATTTTCAAAGACCAACTGTAGTCCTCAGTGTGCGCAAGGACGTTGCTTTGGGCCAAATCCCCGAGATTGTTGTAACACATTCTGCGCTGGCGGCTGTACAGGTCCCTTGCCGAGCCAATGCCTGGCTTGTCGTAACTTCTATGACGAAGGCACATGCTCGCAAGAATGCCCACCAATGCAAAAGTATAATCCTACTTCTTATTCTTGGGAACCAAACCCGAATGGCAAGTATGCTTATGGAGCAACTTGTGTCAGAAACTGCCCTGAACATCTTTTGAAAGACAACGGAGCGTGTGTACGAAGCTGTCCTCCTAACAAAACAGCAGTCAACGGAGAGTGTATTCCCTGTAATGTGACTTGCCCGAAAACTTGCCGCGCTGAGAAGCCTATTCACTCTGGAAACATCGAAAGCTATAGAGATTGCACTATCATAGATGGGTCTATAGAAATACTTGAAATGACTTTCACTGGTTTTCAGCACATCAATCCAGATTATTCGTTTGGGGAACGTTATCCAAAAATGGATCCGAGTGCTCTTGAAGTATTTAGTACAGTACGTGAAGTGACCGGTTACTTGAATGTTCAAGCACATCATCCAAACTTTACTGACTTGTCGTTTTTCCGGAATCTCGAGGTGATAGGAGGGCGACAAGTGGTCGAAAACTTATTCGCCTCGCTATATATTGTTAAAACTTCCTTAAAATCGCTAGGACTTAAATCTTTGAAAAGAGTAAATTCTGGTGCTATAGCGATTATGGAAAATCGACAATTATGCTTTGCCGAAAAAATTGCGTGGAATAAGCTTGTTAAATCAAAAGACCATAAACAAATAATACAGAAGAACAACGATATTAGTAAATGTGGTGAGTATGAAATGCGACGCGTTACACGTGGGGATCCTCATAAACACACAAATTTAATTTAAGATGGTGCCTGTGCGACTACTGTACGGTTGTCAATTGCTATATATTTTATTTATTCATAAAGCAAGCGAATTTCTATTAATATAATTATATATTATACTTTTATGAAATTAATTTTCGAATGAAATCTTTAACTAACCATATTAACAGCTGCTTTAGGCTTGGCGAAGCGAATGTTATAACTATTATATAATGTATTATTATTATTATAAAATTATATGATATCAGGTATAAAATTTTTCTTCACTTTATTCTATTAACAGAAGATGAAAAACTCGTCTGCAATCCGGAATGTTCGTCCGATGGCTGCTGGGGGCCAGAGCCCGATCAATGCCTCAACTGCGAAAATTATAAATTTGGAGAAACATGTATAAAGAACTGCTCTGTGATCACAGGGTTTGTATTTTTTCGTATTAATAAACATTACCTTGATTAATTTAGTTTGTCAAAAATATGTAACGCCCATGCGAATTAACGTAAGATTTAATTAAAAAAAAGTTTAAACTTAAGAGTTTCATATTTTATAATTATATTTAAGTAATTAATGAAAAATAACATTGCACATATAACAAATAACATTATTACAGTATAATTACAATTTCAGATTGTATAAGGCGGGTACGAAAATCTGCAAAGAGTGCCATTCAGAGTGCTTGGATCAATGCACGGGACCGAGCCGAGCTAATTGTACGAAATGTAAGCATGTACGTGACGGACCGTACTGCGTAGCAGAATGTCCAGATTCCAGATATCCTTCAGAAAATGGAACATGCCAACCTTGTCCTAGGAATTGTGACGAAGGATGTACGGGACCTAAGAACACTGTGGGCAAAGGAGGATGCAATTCGTGTAAAAAAGCTATAATGAGTGTGGACGTAACTATCGAAAGCTGTCTCGATGAAGATGAGCCATGCCCTGATGGCTATTATAATGAATGGGTTGGAAACGTGAAACCTTTTGAGGGAAAGGTCGTTGTCGTGTGCAGGAAGTGTCACCCGCTATGCTATAGGTGCAATGGCTATGGTATCCATGAACAAGTTTGTCAAGTGTGCAATGGATATAAACGTGGATATCAATGCGAAGAAGAATGTCCTCCTGATCATTTTACGGACAAAGTTAATCGTCTATGTACTCCATGTCATCAAGAATGTAAAGGGTGTACTGGAACAACATCCACAGATTGTGTGAAATGTCAAAACATGAAGATTTTTCTTGGTGACATTAATTCCAGGCCATTTAATTGTACTGCGACATGCCCTGCCGACTTACCACATAAAATTTATTTTGATGAACAACAACAACAAGATCCTATAGAAGAACCATATTGTTCTGCTTTAGCTAGTGGCCATCATAATATGGCCACGGCGAAAATTCCTACTATACTTGTCGTCATTCTTATATTAGCATTTATACTACTAGTTATTTTAGCTATCATCGGATACACATGTAGACAAAAGGCGAAGGCTAAAAAAGAAGCGGTTAAAATGACGATGGTGCTTACTGGATGTGAGGATAATGAGCCACTAAGACCTACAAATGTTAAGCCAAATTTAGCTAAATTAAGAATTGTAAAAGAAGCTGAGCTTCGTAGAGGAGGAATGCTAGGCTACGGTGCATTCGGTAAAGTCTATAAAGGAGTTTGGGTTCCTGAGGGCGAAAATGTTAAAATTCCGGTTGCTATCAAAGTTTTGAAAGAAGGTACAGGAGCAAACTCGAGTAAGGATTTTTTAGAAGAAGCTTATATTATGGCCAGTGTTGAACATCCCAATTTATTGCAGTTACTAGCTGTATGTATGACCAATCAAATGATGTTAATAACGCAATTGATGCCTCTTGGTTGCTTACTGGATTATGTACGAACTTATAAGGAGAAAATTGGATCTAAAGCTTTTCTAAATTGGTGCACACAAATTGCACGTGGTATGGCTTATTTAGAAGAGAAAAGATTGGTTCACAGAGACTTGGCAGCTCGAAATGTTTTGGTGCAAACCCCTAACTGTGTCAAAATTACTGATTTTGGGTTGGCAAAGCTGCTGGACATAAACGAAGACGAGTATAAGGCAGCCGGAGGCAAGATGCCTATCAAATGGTTAGCATTGGAATGCGTTCAGCATAGAATTTTCACACACAAAAGTGACGTATGGGCCTTCGGTGTCACTATTTGGGAAATTTTAAGCTATGGAGCTAGACCTTATGCTAACATATCCGCAAGAAATGTACCAGAATTGATTGAAAATGGCTTGAAACTGCCACAGCCTAATATTTGCACTTTGGACATTTATTGTATTATGGTTTCTTGTTGGATGCTCGATGCCGATAGCAGACCAACATTTAAACAACTTGCGGATACATTTGCGGAAATGGCACGAGATCCCGGACGTTACCTCGTTATTCCTGGTGACAAATTTATGCGTCTCCCATCTTACTCAACTCAGGTAAATATATAATAAATTGTTTCATTCATTTTATAAATATATAAATATATTACAATAAAATAAATTATAATCATAAATCATTACTTAACTAAACTAACATATATAGTAAAATTTTATTAATTACATAAATCCATAATAATATTCTTATTTTCGAATTTAAATTCAATCCAAATTTTTAGGAAAATAAGCCTTTCTATTATAATTATTACTTTAATTTTTTGCATTTAGACTTAAGTCTAAACTTCAACTTAAAAAAAACTCACTTCATTAGATCGTGAATTGTTAATTACGGGTAAATATTATTTACTTGCTAAGAGACATTTTTTTTTCTATTTAATAAATTACACTTTTCTAAGGTGACGATGAAAACATACTTTATAACTTACTAAAAGTATAAATCACGCTGTTTACTTACTCATATTAACAAAAAAAGGTTCAAGAGCTATTTAATTATTCTAAAATAAATAAATTTCATTGTTAAATAAATATGTTTCATTTAACTTGACAACTAACTTGAAGAATGGCGACGTACTATTTTAAATTTAGTAAAGCACCCAACGCGTAATGAAAATCTTTTGTTAAAATTTAAAAATATTAAACTTGTTTCTTTCCGAAATGCACTTTTATCATAGAACTACGAATTTATAATTTTATTTATATGACTTTTATCAACTTAACATTATGGAATTATGAAATAATTTTGCATTATAATATTATTTCAAGTCCGTTATTGAGAATATAACTAAAAATTATACACTTTTTAGGAAATAAGGCTATATTCGCTTAAAGTGTAATTTTCTTTTGTAGGATGAAAAGGACTTGATGAAAACTCTTTCTTCGGCCATGGATGGTCCCGAACCATTAGTAGAAGCGGATGAATATTTGCAACCGAAATTCAATGCAGTACCTGGTACTACCACAACAAATACAACGGCTACTATTGAGGCGCAGCCCAGCAAGCCAGGTGCATCCGCTACATGGGTCAACAATGTCACTGGTCAAGAGGGGGCGATAGTCGATACTACCAATAAATCGGAAGGCTGGGATTCAAGGTACAATAATTCGGGCAATGGTGATGGTACTGAGCTTCGTCACTATTACAATAATGGAGTTTGTGCATCCGAGACTTCTAGCTCAAGATATTGCAGCGATCCAATGAAGGTGCGACCCGATAGCTTGGAAACGAAATTTGACACTATGTCGAAAATTAAGGAGGCTCAAGTCGGTAACCTAAAACTGAACCTCCCGTTAGACGAAGACGACTATCTCATGCCGTCCCCGCAACACACTCAAAACGCTTCAGCATATATGGATCTGATAGGAGAAGCTGGAGAAGGAAACGAGCTAAAGGACTTGCGCTACAGCGGATTCGTTGCCACTAAAAGATGTATCGATAACCCTGAATACCTAATGTCGGAGCAAAACATACCTCCGCAGACTCTAGGCATACCGACTGAGCCAGTTCCTCTCGAGTCATTGTGTGCCAGCGAGGGCAGTTCTGGCGAAGCCGCAGCCGGACTGGATGGGGGTAAGTACCTGCCCCAGAGATCAGTGGAGGAAGAGTCGATGTCCGACCACGAGTACTACAACGACTTGCAGCGCGAGCTGCAGCCACTGCGGAGGGACGAGACTACGGTGTAAGCACCTCGATCTGCGACTACGATAATCACAGACTGATCTCCCGCTGTTTTATCTGCTGACAGTTTACTGTAAACGGCGCTCTTGCGCCTCTCGTGCCATTTATGTGATGGCTAGTGTTAGTTTGTTGTAAAAACATACACAAATTTATTTTAGTTTTTAAAACCAGTTTGTTATTTCTTCTACTTAATAATTGTAAAAAAAACTGTTACAAAACTATAATTTGTAAAAAATATTTCACTTGAGTTGCTTATATGAAGAAGCATCTCAAAAATATAAGTTATTTATTAATTTAGTTTAAGAAAGGCTATGTTTATGTTTCCCAATTCAATAATTATAAGAAAATGTTATTTTAATTTTATAACTGTGATAATTAGAATAAATACAATATATACAAGTAAATATCAATCGGCTCAAATGAACTTAATGAAGTCACTGAAACGACATTGCCATTTGTATAAGAATATACACGACAACAAATATTTGTTTATGTAAATTATTATTAATCCTACGGTACAATTTTCATCGTCCAAGTAATCCAATAAAATGAAATCTTTTTCTACATATTGTAGTCGATCTGACCATTTACAATTATACCTACTATTTACGAAAATAAAAATTTTGTGATCTTGCCAATGTGGGGACCATTTTACACTCTTTAATTCATCTTGCCTACATTCCAATATATTCGTAATTATCCACCAATTGGATTTATTATTGCTGTTGAAGCATTCCTGTTACGCAAGAGTTCAAAACATTCATTATGTATACCTACTTAAGCAAAATCGAATGACATTCATTATTTTGTCCTATTAACTTTAGGGTATAATATTCAATAAAGTAGAGCACTGCCCAGTGCACTTTACTTATGCTAAAGAGAAACCAATTGCAATTGTCGTTAATGTAACTCATAGACATATTAGTTTTATTTAATATTTGACCAAACCTTCGTTTGCCATGTATAATGTAAATATTATTTCATTGCGTTATTGTAAATTAAATAGATTAAAATAAAAATTTATATATTACACACAGATGCAAATTATTTTGCGTCTTGATTATTTGTTACATATTATGTTTTTTATGTAAATATAAACAAGATTATATCATAGCTGAAGAGCTGTATACTATGTGTGCCATTTCATATTATATGTTATAAATAATAACCGTTTTCTACATACAAGATCGGCCCATTTTAACATAAACAAGTACTTTACATTTATTATGTACAAGATTTTTAATTCAATTTCGAAATTTATTTATCTTTATTGGAAAATTTTGATTCATTCTCACTCAAATTATATAACATTGTAATCGTAGTCGTAGTTGATTATAAACGTTTTTCGAATGTAGTATTTCAATAAATTTTACTCAATATAGATTAATAAATGTAAAAGTAGATGTTCGTAATCGTTAGATCCACAGATATCTTAATAATAAGGTACTAGAAATGTTAAGTCGTTTATTACTTACGAGTGTCGAACACGTGTCGCCGTCTTGCCTCTAGATTTGTCACTACTACATACACAGAGCACGACGATAATATATTCCTACGTGGGCTCGTACCTCTCCGGATATTGATTTATGGATAGCTTATACAGCAATTGTAAGCAAAGTGAATAAACAACACTATGTTGCTCGAACCGCTCGTGGCTTATCAGTCACAATAGCGATTTCTCGTACCATGTTATTAAGATTACTATGGTTATACCAGATAATCAAGTACTTTTAAAATATAAACTTATTTATTCTACGTTCACATTCAGCCGTTTCCTATCAACTTACACGAAAATTTTTTTTTACGAAATCATCAACGGAGTCTCAAGACGAAATAAATACTGTATCGATGTTGTCGTAACATCGATATTCAGTGGTTTAACATTCATATTAATAACAGCAAATTTTCCATGATATATGTGCAACGTAGATCTTCACATAGACTGAAATCAATTCGTCCATAAATATTTAAAGTGTTTATCGCAAAACTATTTCAATAAATCTATCTCCCATTCAGATCCCATGTCAAGGCAGGGTAGTATATATACAAACAGAGATGACAAACCGACTAAGGTAAGCAGTCCTAAGCACGTCCCACAAGATCCTGACGAAAAGGTGACGTTATACAATGCTCCATACACTGCCCAAACACGCACACAACACCGTTCTCGCCGGCGAAGACGAGGTCCCTTGTTGCACACGTCACGACACGCTCACACCGTCGGGTGAGTCCATCGAATAGAATGCCATCCCTCCATTCCTGATGATGTCTTTAGCCATGGTTTGACCTCGCAAGAGGTACCTTAAGGACGGAATCAATTTGAGCCCCCGCGAGGGCTGTCTCTTTTTCACGGTTGAGCCTCAGTACACGGCTCCCTCACCCCGTGACGCTGTCAAAGCCAGTAGGGCCAACACCAATACACATTCCAAAACAAATTCGATTGGAAGCAGCACAGGATCAGGAAGATGGAAACGGAAAACGTCATTACATAATTTACAAATTGACGACATTGTGGCGCAGCGGTAGCGAACCTTTCTTAAACGCCACAGGTCGCAGGTTAGATACCCGCTCGGAGCATAATATGTTTGTATTGACTATGCAAGCATATTTTCCGGTCTGGGTGTATTTGTCCTTGTCCGTATGTGTTTCCGGATCCCCGACACAGGATATCACTATCCTAATGGGGGCCGTTGAGTGTGCAGCGTTTATTGTAATTTACGTATTCCCTGCTTCCTGTCGTGTCAGATGCTGAATTTGCACGTAGAATAAACCTATAATTACTTAAAAACACATTAGGTGTGGATATACTTCAAAAAAGTTATATAATTAGTGTTAAATGGCTAACATATTATTCTGAATGTGTAGATGTGTAGATAAATGTGATGAATTATAGGTACATGTAGGTACCATATTAAACGAATTAAAAATGATGAATTGTGTTTTTATACTTATCCCTATTTTATTTCTGTGACTTAAATTAAAATACCCGCAGTATGCGGTGAACAAGGAGACTCAAGGGTTCCGCAGCTGGATTAGGAAGAATACTTAAAATATCAACAAATTTAAATCGACTGCAAAGCTAAGTTGAAGTTTCATAGCAATTATTTAAAAAAACTCGGTTCTATTGATTAACGTAAGAATCATCAAAATTGGTTCAAGCGCTCGATCTCTTGAGTGCCACAAGGGAACAAACATACATACTTATTCTTATTTACGATCTACATTCGGGTATTTACATTAAATAATTTTCGTGGATAGTTTCAAGGTCCTGAAGTGTTTTTCCATTAATAACGTAGATTTTTTTGTAATTAACCTCTCAAGATTCTTTCTCGTCAAGCTGTAAAAAGTTTCAGTTTCTTTTCAGTTCCCATCACGCGTGGTCTACACGTGGTAGACTTGGCCGGTTTTTTATTTTTGTAGTGTGTACTTGTTATAATATCCTGGGTCAGGTATCTATACATCGAGTGACGAGAAGCTATAAATTTTGTAAATCATTTGGATCAAATATAAAATGTAAGTCGTACCAAATAACAGTAATACCTAAAATATTTAACAAAAACAACAGTATTCTACAAATTGAAATTAACAATAACAAGAAGTAGA
This sequence comes from Hestina assimilis, assembly GCA_023373885.1. Classification (NCBI taxonomy): domain Eukaryota; kingdom Metazoa; phylum Arthropoda; class Insecta; order Lepidoptera; family Nymphalidae; genus Hestina; species Hestina assimilis. Next base: position 13,622,952 of record CM041759.1, read on the forward strand.
ACCTCTTCCACAAGAAAAACACTAACTGTTGATTACGTTTAAGAAATCAATCTCAATTTTTGATGAAAAGTAAAGTTCTTTAATGACGTGCGTACTTAGTGTAGGGTACAGAGCTTGTATCGTAATGACAGGCAAAAATTACATATTATGCTTTAGTTTAATAGCAAATAAAAATTGTGTTACATTTTTAATAGTACCGACGCAGCTGTTGCAACTAGTTAAATGTGAGATTGCTATTGTAAAATCAACAGGCGGTTAACTAACAATCGGTTTCGAACACAGAAACGTGAACTTACTCCAAAATGTGTTTACGTGTTATGAGTCAAATTCTTGTCAAATTAGATGACAGCACTTTACATCGCTAAAATATTACCCGACCAAGTAAAATTACTAATTAGTTTTGTGCGTAAAAAGAGAAAGAACATTAGCTGAAAGCCAATATTTTTGTTTGTTTTTTCTTTTTTATTACTAATATTCCTATTGCCCCTCCAAATAAGCTCGAAGCTTGCGCTAGGAGTGGGTACGACAATAGCCCATGGGGGCAGGATCGACCCCTCGACTCTCGCATTAACGGAGCGAAGTCGGCCCTTCTACCGTTGAGCTATTGAGACTTCATTCCGAATATTTTACGTATTTTATGTGCGCGTAATGTCAAAATACCTATATAATTGACAAATTCACCAATATTATTGACAGCCAAATCTATATATATCTATTTCTTTTACTTGTATTAGTGCTCCGACCAACAGACTAAGATAGCAATGTGTCCTTTGAAATAACGTTGCAAGAGCGGCAACAAGGTATGCCTGTGTCCATAAGTTTAAGGGTTTTGTGTTACTCTGTTACTTTGAGTTCATTTAATTTGGGTTATATTTTAAAACTTATAGCTTCTCGTGTCGGGAACTATAGTTCGTAAAACAGAAATTAATAGGCTGGTTTATATATTGAAGTTTTTATTATCATATATTTATTACAAATATCGTTACTCTTAAACTAACAAATAAATAATAAGTACATACAAATTATAAAAAAAAGCTTTATGCTTTGGACGGTGTATCAAACATACTGTTCTGATTTATAAGTAAAATTAAACAGAGTTAAATATAATGAATAGAGACATTATAATTATATTATAATAGTATAAAATTAATACAAAAACATATCCCTGACCCCAAATTATGATAATAAATTAGCTAACTTATGAATAACACCATTAACAACCACATATTAACTACGTCATATTTCATGTTTTTTCCTACCCTCCTTTAAGATCTCTTTCGTCAGTCATGTGACGTCACGTCACCCTGCCAATTTCATGTTTTTGAAAGGCTGTGTTTGACAAAAATTTTACAGTTAAAATCTAACATAGATAGTTCTTGCTAAGATAACTTTCTCATTCCTCAGAGTGTGAATTAGGTTATAAAATACATTGAGACATTCCCTGTCCGCTGAAACATATGTAGGCTCAATTCAATTTTTGGTCAGACAGAGTTAAATAAATACAATTTTTTAATTTTTGTAATTATAATTAGATATATAGATTTTAATCAAATTTGGCACACAGATCATATCCTTTCAGTAAAATATTGAATACTTTGTATTCTTAATACTAGATTATTACAACCCACATGTGCAAAAAGATATGAATGTTATAACTATACAGAATTTATCTGTCTCTTAAAAGAGATTACATATTAATTATGAAACAAAGACAAACCAAATTTCAATCCAATAGACTTATACACTTACTAATAATACTATGGATCAGCCCTAGGTGAAACTTTTTCTTCTTTCTTACCCGCATTTGACATGTTACTAGTTATGGCGATTGCCATCTAACCTCCACAACCCTAAGGGCAAACTAGTAACCCATTGGATAAGAAAAAAATTAAGAGTTAACGATTATTATTAGATGTTATGATAACAATTGGAACAAACTGTTTGTGCGAAACTAGGACAAACGCCTATACCGAAACTAATATTTATAACAAACATCTGCTCCGAGCGGGAATCGAACCCACGGACGTCGAGGCTCAAAGCGAGCTAACTACAACCACAATGGTCGCCCAGGCATAATTGAATGTTCGCTTTTATTCAATGACTTTTTAAAGCTTACTCAAAAGAAGGTCTATAGTATTTATGCAGTAAGTCTGGAAGTGCTTAATTTATGTCTTAGGTCTGATATAGATAATTACTATGAATAAATATTAAATTTATATTATAATTGATTGTTAAAAATGACACCTAGTTTACATTTGGTATAGTAAATGCAAAGATTCTATAAAGACGACACAATTGTCGTTTCGATAGAATTTTGACAAAACATTATGAAAAAACAGACAAATAAATTACTACTTATTAGTAAATATATTATTACTTAAGTATCTAATAAGATTCAAGTTTCAAGTTCAAATTGATATTCAAAATTTAAATGTTTTGTCAAGCTTCTATGGGAACTGACAATTACTTTTAGGTCCTGCCATTATTAGCGGCACGGCATGGCAAGGAATTTTTGTGACAAATAGAAATTAAACTTAAAGGTATGAAAATAAGGTTGACATCACACTGACGCAAGATACCCAATCGTGCCGCGTCTGGATCGATCAATCATCATCTTTTGAAATTTCAAGTTGATCTTATTATTTTTAAAATAGTCCTCACCATGCCTTGTCGGTAATGAGCAGAGACCCTTTTCAAGCTATTTTATTAACGACGAAGTTTATCATCGGAGTTGTCCTTCTTATTCCGTCTGGATCTCCTATGCTTGTTGCTGGACAGGATCTCGTAAGCGCGTTGAATCTCCATGAATTTCTCCTGAGCAGCTCGACGGTGCTCCGGTTTCGCTTTATCAGGATGATGTTCGCGGGACAACCTCCTCCAGCGGGTCGTGATCTCTTGCTGGCTCGCATCACGTCCGAGGTCCAGTACCTGAGATAAAAACAATAATTTTTTATCATCACCATCAAATCAGCCGAACGACGTTCACTGCTAGACACAGGCCTCCCCCAAAGAGTGGAACAATGACCTTTACCAAGTCATCAATCCATCTTTTTTATGCTAAATTTATAAATAATATAATATATAGGTATAACTAGTTGACCCCACAGACGGTGCCCCGAAAATTATAATATCCAAACCAATAGTAGCCGTGACCTTCTAGGGTCATATAGTAACTAAGATTATTAAGAACATATTACCTTGTATGCGTTCTGTTCACCATGCGGGTCTGATAGGTCAATGATCTGCTTCCACACTTCATACCAGCCATGGTGCTGAGCGAACTGGTATGTATCTATGAGGCACTGCTTCACGTCCAACCACCTTATAAAGAACAGTTCTATTATTACTTGGTATAGAACAACCCCCATAATAAATATAATCAATAAAACTCTCTAATTAAGAGCACCAATAATGAGCTAACTTCATGCATATCGTTTTTTGTGTGTTTACTTTCGAGCTAAGATTGACGGATTAGACTTGTTAGTGCAAAAAGTTACTTTTTTTTAACAATTTTAATTATTTTCTTTCCTCTTAATAGAAAGCTAAACTTTTGTCTGTCTGTCTTTCGTGTAATCTATAATGAAACAATACACAAACCATATTTAAATTACTACCCATTTTAGGTAGATTTCAAAATCCCCTGTAGTTATAAAATTGAGTCTTAGAAAAACGTAAGAATAAAAGTTAAAGACTGTTTTAATTTATAAAAACAAATCCCCTTGCGCTTTTCTGATTTATTTAAATGTATGTTTGTTTTCTTTATAATATTATACAAATTTAGTAATTACCAAGGGCTTGTGAAGAAGTGATGAAAAGCTTCATAGATTGGGATCTCATCGCCTTCGCTGTCAGTTATTGTGCCATGGAAGTACAAGTAGCTGCACCAGAGACCCAAATATAACACTGCACACAAAGAGATTACTGCAGCGCGCCTGTATAGAGATTACATTTTAGATTACATTTAAATCTTAATCATGGACACATGTTATTGAAAATATACAATAAGAAATGCTCACTTGACAACGTGTCGTTGTTTTGGTGGGGTTCTCCGCCATTTCTTCGAGAACGAATCGAAAGCTAACGCCGATGCCAATACCATGAGCGTGAACCAAACGCTCTCGTCGTAAATATAGTACCGGAGCGGGTACACTGCATAAGCAGCTAGCAACGGCCATTTCAACTCCCCTTGCTCCCTTCCAATATTACCCACCGTCCACACACCTGAAATATGATTATAATGATGAACTATTTTTTTAAATAAACTCTACTAACAAAATTTATTATAGGACTCACCGAGCGATGCAACAAGTGGTATTAGAATGTTTAGATATTTAAAATTGATGCCCATAAACTCATCCGGTGGAACCGCTAGCATCATCATCTGACCCCAGGAATAGCCGACCAACAGCATCCCGGTGAAGCGGTTCATTGAAAAAGGTGGCTGTCGAAGATTCAATTGAAAGGGTTCATACAGAATTTTATCAAGCAAATATTCTTAATGAGTAGAGCCACATTTCACACAAGCTATGATGTATTTTAGTACAGCAAACAATACTGGAAGCTGAATAACAATTTTTTTTAAAACATCATCAACATTTAGACAAATATGAATCTCTCTCACAATGCACTAATAACTTACAGCGAAAGAAAGTTGTAAATGGCTTAAGTCTTATGCATTTTCTGTGCCAGTATACTAATTAAGTTAAATCTAAGTCAATGTTATGTATTATTAAACATTATGAGTCAACCCATGAACGCAACTTTTTGACTTGGAAGATATATGACACTGATATATTGTAATCATAAATTAAAAGTGATAATTGTTGATGTAGACGCTAATGTGCAAGTTATTGTGATTCCATGTCTCTATTTATATTTTGGAACGGAAAACCTTTTGATAAACTACAAGATGTTGATAGGAAACTATTACAAAACTTGAAGAAGGTAACAATTTTGTCATATATTTTTTTTCATATTGCTATAAAAACTTGGCTATGTTTCAGTTTAGTAAAATCATTAAGATGTGAGTTTATAGATATATTATAGTCAAAGCTCAAAACATTTTTCTCTCATTAAATTTTTTCTTATTATCAAAAGATCCTCAGAAATGTGTATGACTATTTGCAACACTGAAATAGCAGTGTGTGTTTTAGATTTAAAAATATTCTGCTTTCTCTAAAAGGAGATGAAGAACAGATATGTTGTACTGTGTGTGCCGTATAGAACTAACTAAGACAAACTGATGATGTGATAAATGGAGATATAGATAAAGTGACATGGAGACTATAAACTTAATACTATGTATTTCCATTAAAAGATTATCTTTATAAAAAGTAGTTTATTTACTGAAAGCATGGTGGCATTGCACATTCAATTAGTTCCACTTTAATATTGTTTACATATTATTTAATATTGTTTATAGGTTATTTAATAATAACTAATAATTTAAAAAATACTATTACAATTATCAGCTCATACATTTCGACTAATTTGTTTTAATTTTAAAAAGCCCATAACACTTTAGTATACATACTTGTTTATATAAAAACAAACATCAAAGATAATTTCATAAAAAATCTATGTTATGATATGTCTACAGATAATAACAGATGGCAACAATGCCTATCTGTTATTATGTTAATTGGTCAGGTTAAAAAACCTTTTGTGTTAAAAACTTTAATTAGTCTGATAAATTTTAATATTGTACAATAAAGAGATCTACAAACATTGCAATACAACCTTCAAACCAAACCAATTTATGACAAAGTAATTCCTAAGTAAAAAAGACTAATTCCATGATACCTCCAGCAGATGAACAATGATAATGAGTAACATTGCATATCTTTATAATCAAAATAGAAACTCAATATATTGTAAACATAAATAAATGTGCAATACTTTTTGCTTTTATGAATCATATGGCTCTTTAATGATATAAATAATTAATATGGTTGTATTATAGAGACATTGGTTGCAGTACGAAAAACATTTACTGTGTTCTTGAACAATATTTTCATTATGATATTACAAGATATATAAATACTATTTAGTAAGATAAAGGGGCCACACATAAATTACGTCCAAAGTGAAGGAAAAGGGAGGTTGTCGACAAACTGTGATATTGTGTGACAAAACGTGGGAAGGGTACCAAGTTTGAAGATGTCACATTATAAAATATAATATATCTATGTCTAAAAATTTAACTTTTAACAAAAATCTTAAAAATATAAACATAACAAATTTCAGAACTACTGTTTTACAATTCATTGCAATATTTTGAAAGGGGAGAGCATCCTAAATGTGCATGTGAATATGTGCCAAGGATGGGGGTAACAAAAAAATCACGACAATTGTGTGACATAATTTATGGATAACCCCAAAGTAGTAACACTATTGTTATTATAATTATCATAAAAAAAATGAAGTTTTTCAAATCAAGTTGATGGAATAAAGCAGCAACATTCACTACCAAAAACTGATGCCATGCAACAAACGTGATAAGCCATTATTTTATTTACCTTAACCTATAAGCACTTTCTCCTAGTGAACCTTCCCTGATAAAATAATTATAAAATTAATAAAACAATCTGTGTTAGTTCAAATTAATAAAAATTATACAGTGTGGGATATTAGTCACAGAGAATTTGAATATGTTTGATATATGTATATAATTATAGAAAATTATAAACATTTATTTTAGTAACCAACCAATATAAAATAAAATCTTTTTTTTTAAATATTCAGTCTACAATGCAGGTAGTAAAAGAAAGCCTAACATTGGACTAACTAACAAAGAAATGTCTTTTCATCTCTCAATTATTGTACTAAATAACTACAGTAATTAACCAGCATACATCACAGTATACCATTATCTTAATTTTATCTATTTATAAACTAGATTTACAAAACAAAGGATGACTACCACATATACAAAATAATTTGTTCCCATTTTCTACCTCATACAAAGCCCCCTTAGCATCCATTACTATTGCCAATTTATGGTTTTATATGTTTTAGAATTATAAATTAGTAAATTTATCTATGTATAAGAAAATATTGACCTATAAATACAAGTGTATCTACCATCATCTACATCCTAAGCTTTCATTTCAATAAATAATAACATTATAGTCATTTATCACACTTACCTTCTTGTTCAATAACATCCTTTTAACCAATTCCTGGATGTGGGTTGGGTCTTCGTTCGCGTCTTTGACATATCGCGGAATACGCAGGACCTCCCCTAACCACCCGACCCCAAAACCGCCCAATGTTGACCACCATACGAAAGCGTGTCTATCCCTACGCAAGTAGAAATGATGAACTCCAAATAAGCCCCCGAACAGCCACAACACGTAGGCCCAAAATACAGATTTTTTGCCTGGCATACTTGCACCTTTTACAGACATTGAATACAACTATTCACTGAAGAATTCTGTGTTCTACTTTTAACAAATGCAAGAATTTTAATAATGACTGTTTTAGATCTAAAAAATACTTTTAATGTAAGGAAAACGACTAAAAAATTACGATTCGATAATCATTAATACTTTTTTCATTGATGAATAGGTTTATATATTTTTAAATTATTTCGTAGGAATCTAGGAATATGAATATGAAATCAGAGTCGACACAAACTGACGTATACGTTAATCTGTGCACGTCAGCCTTCTATGCTCGGAATTCGGATACTTGTTTAATGTTTTTTTTTTTGTGAACGCATACGCATTTTATAAGCTCAGTATAGTTCCTTAAATGTAACTTGAACCAAAATGGCCGCTTCTGCGCAGGTACCATAATGGACAAAAATATTGGTTCGTCTTATTTAAATCGATTCTTTATAAAGTGGGAAAACGGAATGAAGTATATAATATAGTTATTATTTCTTTAAAATTCAATTAATTATTTATTTATTATCAAAATAAGAATAAAACAAATAAATAGTATTGAAAAAAGATACCTTTATATAAAAAAAAAGTTAATGTACATTATTAATAGTGAGACAGACTTCTTCGTATCTTCCGCAGTATTATTCAGAGAATTAGTTATGTTATTTTCTTTTTAAAAATAACTACAAACGTCAAATACCATCTTTCTCTCCCGTCGCCTTAAAGTTGATTGTGGTCGAGGCATTATCTCGAAATAAATGTTAACACACTTGACAAAACTAATTTATATTTTAATTTATTTTTAATAATTTATTATTAAAGAACTAAAACAACCGTGAGCGAGTGTACTAAACCCTGCCCCTTCATACCGCATACGGTTGAGACCCAAAAACGTGTTACTGCGCAGGGTTCAAGTTACATTTAACAGACTATACGCGATGAATATTATTAATTTGTAACAGCTAAAGTAAATCTAGGTATAACTGACCACTTTCAATAACTGGCCAGCGCTCTTTATACCTCTCAAAAATAACAAATTCAACATCCACAATCTATCTTTTTTCGTTTAGTAATATTATTTACATTATAGGTTTTCATTTTAATTCACAATTGCGTTTTTTTAATTATAAATGCGCCTAAAATTTAATTCACTCGGGAACAAGTATGTATTCGTGCGATTATACGATCAAACCTTAGACCATTTAACAACGTATGTTAAATAATGGTCGAAGTATAAAAACGATAAGGCTTAATGTTTATTAAAAATATTTATCGAAATTATTCATCACGTTCTCGCTTCACAATATATAATTAAAACTGAGTCATATTAATAAAATATTGGTATCGACCAATTTTATTTGTTTTATTCTATTGATAATCTTTTTATAAAATGAAAAATAACACTTTTTTAGTTACCACGCTTTCTATGGCAGATATTAAGAAAATTACGCTTGTGCTTTTTTATTTTGTTGCCTTAACCAAGTTAATCTGTAACTTTGATGGCCAGTTACTGTAAAAACAAAAAGAACTGGGGTAAATCCTGCAGTAACTGGCCACTTAAGCACATTGGCTACTTTAATTTGTTACAGTTATAATTTCTATCATCCAAACTATACTTGTATGCTATCGCTGAATAGAGAAAACAGTCATAATTGAAAAGTGAAGGATAAAAAACCTAAAAGCATAGTTGTTATAGTTTTATAGTATATTTAGTCGAAACTATCCAATTCGACCAGAAACTGGCCATCAAAATCAGAAACTGGCATAATGATCCTTTAGTAACTAGCCACAGTTTAACTTGGTTAAAACAACAAAATAAACGAAATTAAAATCAATTTATAAAAGAAATTAACGTGAATTGATTTTATAAGTACCTGCAATTTTAATAGAACTAATCATCACATTAATTATTTTATATAACAATATTATTTTAAGTAGGTAACTAGTCACAAAACTGACCACCTATAATAGTTACTTAAAGAACCCTAAAAAGCTTAGTATCATAATCGTAGCTATTTAAAAAAAAAAAACCAAAAAAATAGTTTTAAACTAAAATGTCTTATTTCTATTTTCAGTTACTAGCCACCCTATTAAAAGATGTTCGATAGAATAAAATAAATAATATTGGTTTATAATGCCAATATTTAATTAATATCCTTCAGTTTTAATCACTCACTACAAAGGGAGAACGTCAAGAAAAAAATTTATGAATATTTAAAATGATCACTAACCCTTATCGTTTCATAATTTTTTTTACATAATTTTTCCCGACTCTCGATAGAAAAAAATAATTTTTGTCGCATATTTTAATTATAGAAACGCAATTCAGTTATTGCAGGTTTTGCGCTGTATTTTTTTTTTCAAATACTATGAAAAAAAAAATGAATACCAAAGACTAAGCAAAATAATCCGGAAAACCCTTTTGTCTATGTCCGGAAACGGTTCCAACGTCAATCGTTAATCGAACTTTTTTTTCATGCAGTACAGCAAAAATACGTCAATCAAACAAATGGTGTGATTGTAGTTCTTATTCTTTTCTATCTTTCTCTACATATTTATAACAGTACTTACGTGAAAATTTCATAATAATAATCGTAATGCACCGCGCAACTATATTTTAACACAAACCACAATCGATCGCTTCATTGTACAATATTGTACACAAATCCTATAATAATGTTTTCGCGTAAAATTTATTATTAGTAGTCTCTGCCAAAAGTAGTCGCAATTTTCTAATAATCTGCTCAATCATGAATTTCGACGACAGCGCGAGTAGTGGCTATGCCACAGCGGAAACCATATATGGAACCCACGAAGATAGCCATGTAGTGATGTCTGAGAAGGTCCAGTCGCTCGCGGGGAGTATTTACCAGGAATTCGAGAAAATGATAGCTCGATACGATGAGGATGTCGTTAAGACGTTGATGCCATTGCTCGTGAACGTGCTCGAATGCCTGGACTCCGCCTATCAAACCAATCAGGAGCACGAGGTCGAATTGGAATTGCTGCGCGAAGACAACGAACAACTGGTCACTCAATACGAGCGCGAGAAGTCTGCGAGGAAGCATTCTGAGCAGAAGGTGAGTTTATGAATCATTATTTTTTTCATGCACTAGTATAGACCTTGGTTTAATTTCCTTTGTTTTGCTAGCAAGGCTATTTGTGTTCAGTAGTTGTTCATCAAACATAGTTTCACAACATGATTTTGTTAAGAAATTGATTTTTAATATTACCAATTAACAATAATAAAAATGTGTCACCCACTCTGTTATCTAAATCTCAAGGTAAACAACTATGTACTTTACCTAAAGTTTTGAATATTTTAAACATTTAAGTCTTCTTTTTGGAGTCATAATTTATAAATGTTTAAAAATCATTAAATTACTTTCTGTTGTAGTTTCTAGGACCAATTTACATTTTTGAATATTTATATATTATAAACAGTAGATATAAAATTTTATTCTAAGATATTTATTTAGTGATAATTTTAGAATCAACACTGTAATGTTGATGTTTTCTATTTTCTTTGTAGTTGCTTGAAGCTGAAGATCACTATGAGGGCGAACGAAAAGATTTGACTGGGCGGCTTGAGGCCCTGGACAGCATTGTTCGCATGCTGGAACTCAAGCACAAGAACTCACTGGATCATGCAAGTAGGCTTGAGGAGAGAGAAAATGAACTCAAAAAGGTAAGAACACAATTTATATTATAATCTATGTTGTAACAAAATGTTAAGTGTAACAATGGCCTTATGTTGTAATACAAGAGGATTTTTGATTAAAAACTGTATCAACAATGTTTTAGACATTACTCACAAACCTTCAACTTCATTGTAGCATATATATTTATAGCAATGAATTATTTATATTATCATAATGTACAAAATCATTATTAAATTAACAGAACATGAAATATTAATTATATATATCTGATATGTTCTATTCTTATATAATTGTCATTGTTTGGTTGCTATCATTGTGTTTATCATTATATTGTAGCTATTCATAATCAATGTGCAATATTATTTTGATTTTATATATGGATGACCATTGTGGCATAGCATTAGTGAAGCTGCCTTATGGCGCCAAAGGTTGCAGGTTCGATTTCTGCTTGGGGATGAGATTTCTTTTGACTATAAAGTTGTGTTCTGGACTGGGAATTTGTGCATGTGTATGTATGTATTTCCATACCACGCACACACGAAATTACTATACTAATGGAGGCCATTGAGTGTAAGGGGCTTATTCTTTTATTATTTATAATATAACCAGGAATACGCAAAACTGCATGAGCGGTACACAGAGCTGTTTAAGACGCACATGGACTATATGGAGCGTACTAAGCTGCTATTGAGTACTGCTAGTGATCGTGGTGAAGTGCGAGGCAGGCTTGGTCTCAACCCTGTTGGCCGATCAAGTGGTGAGACAAACCCTTTTTTCTTTAACATATTAATAACAATATATTATTATCGATCTACTGATGTAGAAATACTGACACCTAAATACAATATTTCATTTTAAATTACATTTTAACATCATTGTAAAATGAACTTTATTTACATTAATTAAATAATTATGAATTAAATGCAGCTCAGTTATCACGATTTTTTATACACAGTAGAACTTTTTTTGTAAAATATAAATACATGTTTACAAACTTTAAAACGTGATGGAGATACAAAAAGCTATGATAAAAATTGATAAAAAAATAATAATATACTCGCCTTTTGTTGTGACTTTCTTTAGAGGAATTTTAAAGTAGTCAATACATTATTCAATAACAAAGAAACAATCGGACAAATTATACTTTCAGGCTTACAGAAAATTCAAAAATATTTTACCCGTAAATATTATATTATATAAGCATGTGCCCTATATAAATTAGAATGTTTTTTTCTTGTGAAGGTCCAATTTCATTTGGATTTGCTTCACTTGAGGGCTCTGTGCATGCGGTGGAGCAAACTGAAAGCATCCCCGGAAGCCCAGTCAGCCTATCTTCATCGCCACCATCCCCACCTATTGGTGAGTCACATTAAATACTTTAAAAATAATTTATAATTTTGTAAATTATGATTCTGATGATGTTTTCTAATATAAATTTTGAATGAAAATTAAATATTTGTACTCAAACTCTTCCTAAGATCTTAATATTCAGTTGAATAATAATTCGAAAATCCAATTTTCGTAGCCTTTTTTCTTTTTTCTTTAAAATATTATAATGCTATCATTTCACTTTCGTAGCATAAATATGACTGTCATTTATCGCCTCGTTGTGCTTTGGTATTTTAAAACATCAAACATGGTATTACTATCTGAGGAGTATGGGTGAAGTACTCAAAAAATAAATACATTTCTCTAAATTTAAAAAAGGTGAGGCAATACAATTAACAAAATGAATCCTAGGTGCTGAGCTAGCAGCCGTGAGAACTGTGGAACGAGCTCATCAAACCGACCCCATCCGGCAGCAGAGCCAAGTAAGTACACTTAATATAATTTATGATGAGAACGAAGATAACAATAGTATTTTTAAACATATCTTAATTTAATAAATTGCAGCCACTTGCAGTAAATAAACAATTATATTTTGAAGATGAAGACCAACTTTAACATTTTCTTATTAATGTTTTATAAGAGTCGTTGTTTTTTTTACATTTGTATTGTTAAATTAAAAATATAATAATTTTCAGTTTCTTTATTTGCATAAGCAAATCTGACTAATTATCCATTATTTATTACATTAGCGGAATCCTGTATTTGAATATTTAATTAAATTCATCCTCTTAATAAACAGTTCTTAAAAATATCATTATAATATCGTTAATAAATTAAAATCTACGTAAATATCACAAAGTCCACATTCAAAGCCACAATGCTAACATTATATAACAATCCACATGAGTGCAGCAATGAGTGTCACCGAGTGTAAAGCTCGTGAGCTTCTATTGCAGCCGTCATTGTCACACTCGCAAGCATTAGAATAGTGTAAAGCACTCAGGTGTGACTCGCGACACTTGAGTGGATGAGTGTACACAAACGCACATTCCCTGACAATTGCTATTTCTTTGTTTTTCGTGAAGAGTTGAGCTTGAGTTAAAAGACGACACACTGGGGTCCTTCCATCGTCTCTGTTCACACACTCCTTCAGATATTTACTATTCAAATTGTAAGAAACACACTCTCTCGTGTTCATTGTCGTACATTGGTAACATTTTATACACAACGTAACTCCGCACATATTTATTATTAAGATTATCGTAAACGTTTTTAACATACTTCGCATTTTATCAACGACACACGATGTTATATGACAATATGTGTCAAGTTGATTTTCATTGTTTATTTTCAAAAATGAGGTTACATTGTATTTTTATAGATTTTGTGATAAAAAAATATTTAACCAATTTCAAGAAAACGAGGTTCTCAAATCGTTTGCATTAGTAACTATTAAGTGCTTTCGGTTCCTTCCGCGTTAATTTAGGACATTGGCTACTTTTTCATAAAGATGCACATCATGGCATATCATTAACCTGGACATACTTTATTATCTTGGATTAGTGTACCTTCATGTGTTCTCGAAACAATGTGTGTCGAAAAAGTTCATGACGCTAACGTTGAATTTGCATTACCGTGTTAACGGTCGATTATTCTGCGGTATATTGCATTTTCATATTACGGTATCAAAAAGAGAGAAACATGTTAAATATTAGCTTAGTCTTGTATCAGTGGATACGTACATGTCCGTATTTCTTATACATGTATCATACACGACACTTAGTTGACAGGACTGGTATACAAATCAATGTGTATGCACGTCATATATAAGTCATCGCGGATAAGTAACTGCTTTGAACAGTTCCGTTAAATCGTCGATGTCCTCAATCAAACGATCGCATAAGTACGGGACCACCATAAAAACACCGAGTCCAAAATAATACATCTAAATTGTTTCACAATGGCGAAGACTTATATATTTATTATTGATCATCAGCAATTAGATAAGATATCCACACAAAAATTCATTCTTCTCAAATGTAAATAGCCTTAAAAAGTGGAGTTATTAGTTTCTTGACTCTGTTTTCATGTCATCTACTTGTTTTGGCATTGTGTTTTGACTTCAAATCCTCCATAGGACATACAGGGTTTGGTCTGGGTTTAGGTTTTGCCTTACAAGATGCTAAACGCTAAATAAAACAAACCTTGCCAAAACTATTACATTCTGGTTTTTAGGCGACATCTCCTGTGGCGCCACCTGGGGCGGGAGGTCGGTCCCAAACGAAGAGCGAAAAGCGCAGCGGGAACACTCTGTACCAAGAGCTAGCCTTCCACGACACTGACGTCACGATCGCGGAGGTGGATGAAGGGGCGGATATTACTGGTAAGTATCTTACTCATTCACCCCAAATAAGTGACGTCAAGCGTCGCCGTCGCTTTAGAATGATAAAAATACAGTAATACCTTATATCCTGACTTACGCTTTTTCGACTTACACCAACTCTGAGTTTCGCCATTGGTCATCCCTCTCCCGTTCCCTTGCTCTCTCCCAACTTTTCGATGACATTTTGGGGACCTCTTTTTTTTAATTTAATTTTTAATATTTGTTGTTGTAGCGGCAACTATAATACACATTCTGTGAAAATTTAAACTACCTATTACGGTTCGTAAGATGCAGCCCGCTAACGGATGGACAGCGGAGGCTTAGTCGTAGGTTTCTGCTGACACTGATTACGGAACCGTAAAAAATACATATTAAAGCATGCAATTCAATTTGCGCATATTACAGAATAATATTATGGTTTATAAAATCTTAGTAATTTACAGACAGGATGAGAAAATATTTTTAAATAAAACCCCATCAATCGTAAAGATGCTATAACTAAATATATGTATATGTATATAAATTGGCGGAACAGTTACACTCAGACTATTCGCGCACAAAAGCATTGAGGGACAGTCAGAGACTTTTTTTGCTATCTAGTTGGCCAAGCAAGCAAACGGGCCACCTGATGGTAAGAGGTTGCCATAATCTATGAACGCTTGTAACACCATTTGTAGGTGTCACTCACGCGTTGTCAATCTCGTAATATATGTGACACTTCGGTGGTACTCATCTAGCCTACCACCAATTGAGTTTCATAATATGTAAGTTTTTTTATGTTACTAAGTTTGCAAGCAACCATACGTCCCATTTGATGGAAAGCGGTTGGCGTATGAGCGCGCGCAACACCATCAGTAGGTTGCCACTTACGTGTTCCCAACTCGAGATATTGGTTCTTAAATCTCTTATGCCCAGTAATTTCACTACCCTACAGTGCCCTTCAAACCGGAACACAGTAATGACTAAGGCACTACTGCTTGGTGGTAGAATATTTGATACTGCGGTGGTACCTACCTAGCCGGCCTCTTGCAACGAAAGACCAACCACCAGTGGGACTGATTGCACTGATGGAATAATCTCTGCTGTGACAGAGGTTATCCCAACAGCGGGCGATGTGGTCGTAACGTCCTGACGCCGGTAAAAAGTATAAATAAAATCCTTTTTCGTTTCCAGGGAGCTGGGTACATCCAGGGGAATACGCTTCTTCGGGTAAGAGCATATATTTTTACAATCGCTCATCATCATTTTTATACTTATTTGCATTTATGCAGCTGTGTAAACTATTATAACATATGTTCAAGCCTTACCGCATGCGACAGGTGACATTGTACTTCTTCGAACTTTGTAAAACAACTAGAATCATATAGAGTCCAATTACAATAAATTACAGAAAGCAGCGACTTACTATATACTTTGGCCTGGCGCTTTCATACATAAGAAATGATATGGACTCGTTGGTGCATCGAACTTCATTCGGCAAATTGTTACCGTATATCGAATTAAGTTAGCGTTGAATTTACAAAGGCTCGCCAATGAGTCTGTGAAATGTAAACATAATTGGTACCTACACACTCAACGGCCTCTATTAGGGTAGTGATATCCTGTGTCGGAGGTCCGGACCCATACACAACGACAAGGACAAATACAACCAGATCGGAACACATGTCTGTATGGTCAATACAAATACATGCTCCGAGCGGGAATCGAATTCGCGACCTGTGACGTTTAAGGCAGGTTCTCATGTCGTCATATCTGTATCAAAGAGTCAATCTATTTTATATAGTAAGTCTAGTCAAGCGTAATGCTGTCGTATGCAAAACCCTTTAAGATATACATATACATATTTATGTAAAAACTTATATAATAACATTAATTTCCTACTAACAATTGTTTCTTGAATGTTACCGTTGTATGTTTTACTCTTTATTATGACCATCATCTGACTAAATCACTGTTGGCGTTTATAAGCCACATGACCTGCTTAAAGAAAGTAGGAAGAAAGTTACTTTGATCTAAAGAGTAATTAAAAGTCCATAAATAAAACATTAAACATTGCTGAGTAATTATAAATGCGAATTTGATTAGCATAAATTATCTTTTGTAATAATTATTTAAAATACATTAAAATCATCATTTTAGAATGAGGCTTATGAACGTCCGTCAGTCAGTCAGTCAGTCAGTCAGTCAGTCAGTCAGTCAGTATGAGTGACCCCTAACTAATACTATTTGTTCTGTTTTTCCATGCGGTTCTAACATACGTTGCATCAACGCATTGCAGTTAACGATAACTACTTCGGTGAGTAAAACCCTTATTTATACCTTTATATTTATTGTATATTGTGCTTGCTTTTTTATAATTATATTTATAAATCATCTCATTTTCATTTATTAAGCAATAGACAAGGTTTTATCTAAAGCTTATTTATTATGTTATGTGCACGGATAATACAATTTTTTATGTGACTAAGTCGGTAAGCACTATTCATATGAGGGTATGCAGTTGCCTTACGCTATAAGCGCTGCAAACTTTTGTAGGTATCACTCGCGCGTCTCCAACCACGAGATATAGGTTGTTAAATCTCCATTGCCCAGTTATTTCACTAACTACAGTGTTTTTCAAACCGAAACACAGTAATGGTAAACACGCTACTGCTTTACGATAGAATATCTGGCACTACGGTGGTACCTAGCCGGCCTCGTGCAGTAAAACCCCTGCTTCCAGTAAAATTTGCGGATAGTAACAAAGCAATTCAATGAAATCTATTCCCAGCAGGACAAGGTTAAAGCTACCGTCTACAGCTGTGTCATTACACGTTTACATTCGTTATACTTTTTCCAGTACTTTTTATACTGATGAGAATTGGGGGCCGTTATATCGCAAAAGAACCTTATACTGTCTTGTCTCGGCGTATATCTGTATCTCCCTATCTCTCGGATGAGGAATTATGGTTAAAATTTTAATATAATATCCATTGCTGAGTTGAATTACTTGAGGAATTAATAGGATTTGCTGTTAATATTACTGATTCTATTGGCTTACGGTTATCTGCCCACAAAAAAAATCCTGAGTGTATCGAAAAATTTGCCGAAATCAGTAAATTTCGATTCGTAACTAAAAAGAGTATTGCATGTTTATTATAATTTAATAATTAATCGTAAAGGATGCAAGTTATTAAATTTATCTCGGTCAGTTGAGAACTGCTTCACGTTCTAGATCGCTTGTCCTTCGTTTTATCGGATACATGAAAATAATAAGAGCCGTAAATCATTAAATTATCGTTTTTTCTTATTAAAAATAATATTTTTCTTTAAACTTAATCACTATTCGGAATTTCTATAGATTTTTACGAAACGGAAATGGGATTTTTTCTTTGAAAATTATTTGCTTTGTAACAGACCTCTGATTAATTAATAATTTAATATGTATATTGAAATTAATGCCAAAAAGCATACAGCCTGAATGATAGAACGCTATTTAATGAACGCTATACAGTCAAAGCTTTCATTAGGGTAGTAATATTCTGTGTCTTTCCCAATCCGTAACCAATATCGCTTAAGCTAGGTTTGCTACCGCTGCGCCACAATTGTAGAAGTGTTATTTCCCTGGCCGAGTCCGCACATTCACATCAACGAGAATATGATTCTAAAACTGTGATGATTAAAATTGTATTCTTTATCAACAGGTATGGGGAAGGAAGTTGAGAATCTCATCTTGGAAAACAACGAATTATTGGCAACTAAGTGAGTTTTTATTTTTAATATTGCATTGGAGAACTTGCATCATCAATTGCAATGGTTATTGTTACCAAAATGACAGGTTTAAACATGCGAAAATGTATTTTTTTAAATTTCTTTTATAGTAGTTAATTTTATTTTGAGTACGTATTTTTCTACGAGGCTTTTGCTTTAAAAAAGTTTGAAATATATTTACGTAAAGTATAAGTAATATATTTAAATGAAGCTTAGTGTTAATTCTAAATAAAAACTATGCTATGCAAGTTCTCTGACATTTCATAATTCAGTAAAAGCTTAACTTAAACGGGTGCATTAGGCTTATGTATAAATGTGATTGTATGTCTAGGAACGCGCTGAACGTTGTCAAGGACGACCTGATCGTGAAGGTGGACGAGCTGACCGGCGAGCAGGAGATACTCCGCGAGGAGGTCTCCGCGCTCAGCGCCGCGCGGGAGAAGCTCCGCGAGAGGGTCTCGCAGCTGGAGGAGGAGCTGAGGCACCTGCGCGACGCGGTGGGAGCGGGGGGCGCAGGGGGCGCGGGTGGCGTCGGGGGCGCCGGCGCTGCAGGGGGCCATGACGACGACGAGGCCGACGTGCCGATGGCGCAGCGCCGCAAGTTCACTAGGGTCGAGATGGCGCGGGTTCTCATGGAGAGGAACCAGTACAAGGTATTGTGCTATTTCATTTTTCAGCTACGTAGGAACTACTGAGTACCGACTGAAATATATCTATATTTCATGCACTAGCTATGAGAGGACGAAAGAAAGTAAGTGTGCGCGTGCACTGCTCTCTTTTGCTCTTCTTTCGTTCACATCTCCCGATCACACTTTTCGTAACGCTGTCGTCACGCAGCGTACGAGCGTTGACGCGCTTACAAACTCGCATTTGCTCGTAATCATTTTGGACTAATGCTATTGCCACTGGTTTGACCGTATTTGCCGGCATAAGCTGTGCATGCGCGTTCGGCTTTTTGAAGCCCACGTGTAAGCCTTAACACAACTAACAAAAACACTTCAAGGCATCGTGAACACATATAACACATGCTTTACCAATTTGGACATTTTATCACTTAGGCTCTTAAATTTTTAAAAATTTACTACCGAATTATTATTATAACAGTATTATAATTATTATACCTAAAACTTTTGCTTAAATAACGACGCAGTTATCAGTTATTTTGGAATTAGTCCGAGGACATTAATGTGGGTTACACGTTTATTTAGCTTCTATAAATTTATATACTTAATTTGTAATGTGTAACTGTTTTATGTCCCAATAAAGTAAAATAAAAACAAAAACCGCTAATTACTAATCAGACGATTAACATTACAGGAAAGGTTTATGGAGCTGCAGGACGCCGTCCGCTGGACGGAGATGGTCCGAGCGAGCCGAGTCGACTCCACCATCGATAAGAAGAGCAAGAGCATATGGAAGTTTTTTAGTAAACTCTTCAGGTAAACACTCTCATTAATAGTTTAGTAGTTTATTAAGCTTAACAAAGTTCGTAACAACATTTCAACATATGCTAATTTATTTAGACATTACTTAGCAATAAATATTTTACAAATAAGGTTTAAGCCTCAATAGCTCAACGGTAGAAGGGCCGACTTCGCTCCGTTAACGCGAGAGTCGCAGGTTCGATCCTGACACCCTTGGGCTATTGTCGTACCCACTCCTAGCGCAAGCTTCGAGCTTATTTGGAGGGGCAATAAGAATATTAGTAATGCCATTAAAAAGCATTGCTAGTATTCTTTAAAAAAAAAAAAGTTTTGGTCATAATTATATTTGAGTGCAAAGCGATTTTTTTTTGCATTTTTGTGAATGATTATATTGAAACGCTATGCTTTATTACTTTAATATATGCTTAAAATGATATTATTTTAAGTTGCTTAAAACCTTTTGTATACTACACAATTGAGAAACATGCACACAGTCTGCCTAGTAGTAAGTAGTCACTGTAGCCTATAAAATCATTACAAACGTGCTACCGACAGGAGGAAAAGAGCAAATATAAAAAGAAAGGCAAAGACAAGGGTGGGATTTTAGATCTCCGTTGCTCCCATGTGTAGTATTTTTTTTCAGATTAATGGTAAGTGGAAGCCACAGCGTATGAAAGGCATTCAGGGAACGCCAGAAGTGTCGCATGCCTGTTGGTGACCCCTTAAAAACTGTTTTAATCTTTATGTTGAAAATAGCAAGTATAAAAATTCAAAATAACATTTAAATCTATCTTGTCTGGTTTTGTTGATATATATATATCAGTGGAAATTAATAACTTTATGCACTCTTTGTTAGAACGCAGCCGGGCGAAAAAGTAATGCACTAGCTATAATTTCTGAACGCAGCCTAAGCTATTGATTGGAATAATATGCGATACTATCATCGTAGCGAGATTAAAATATCACTTTAAGTAAAAAAATAATCCGCTACACACAGCTCCCATTAGGATAGCAATATCCTGTGTCGGGGAACCGGTCATACAAGGACAAGGACAAACACCCAGACCGGAGAATATGACTGCATGGTCAATACAAACATCTGCTACGAGCGGGAATCGAACCCTCGAAATTTGGCTTTAATAGTCAAAATAGGTTCATTAGTTTTTGTGTAGTTACCAAAACAATAATCCAAAAATCGGTTCTGAGGAGTCTTGGACAGTAACGAACATATCGGGAACGCTTCCGACGTTTTATTATAAAATGCATCAGTTTACTTACTTAATATGACACCGCAGCTTTGCTAATATTTTATCGATATTTCATACACCATAACCGATAAATTTTCAAGTATTTTTACTTGTATTTAAGTTGTATTTAAAAGTTAATGCGATGAAAAAAATGTCTTGTACCAATTTTTATTTACAAGCATCTAAATTCTATATCAAAATTTGTATTTAAATGGCTTTGCGCTAATAATTCCCGTCATACACATTTATAAATAAATAAATAAATAAAAGTGCCTTTCAAAAAGTTTGTTTTAATATGTACCGCAAACATTTTTTTTGTGTACTAATCATAGTATTTGTAATTAAATTAAAAAACAACTTAACAATTAAAACTACATATTTCTATATTTATGAAGCGGTTCTCAATTCTAAGCTGAATTGCATTTATTCTAAATAATGGTCGTTGATTCGAGATAATATAAAAAATTTATTAGTATTAAACCGCAGTCGCTGCGTTCATAGCTTTATAGATTTTTTATTTTATTTAATGACGATTGGCAATCAAGCGTACGGTCCGCCTGATGGTAAGCAGTCTATCTGTGAACGCTTGCGATACTTGAAATATCACGTGCTAGTTGGGAAGAGACTAGAGGAAAAAAGTAGGGTAGGAGATTGGGTCTCTGGCGCACGAAATGCAACAAGCAACTATTGATATTATGCGTTGTACTTCCCCGATCGAGCCGTCCCATATAAGGTGGGAGGAGCATGGCACAACTAGCGTAGAAAATATTCATTTTTGTTTCATTTTATTTATGCTAAAGCTTTTTTGTGCTTTTAAATGCAGTTTGCTTGCAGCGATGCCATGTTTGTTTGTGAAGAAAATATTTCAATAATTCAAAGTTATGATTTATATAATAATAATATCAGGTGCTTCGCGATTCCAATAGGTATTAATCATGTTTTTTTTCTTGTTTTTAAACTTTAATCATTTCATCCTTGCATTTTTCTGGGTACTTTTCTATTAGGGATTATTCTATTGGGAGGTCAACAACCTTCCCTTCAAACAAAATTATGTCGTCAGGATTGTTGCCTTATCGCAAAATAAAATACAAAAAATAACTCAAATAAATCGTTCGATCGCGTACTAAATTTCAATCTCTATGCACTCACATACCTGCACAGCGATATTATGTCAATAAGCATATTATTGATGGCATGTCAACAAGCAATTAATTTAATAATAAATACCTCAGACTTTCATACCCCTACTATGCCCTTTGTGTTTCCTATACCTATGCTTAAGCTAAGGATTGCTTTGATAATAATGACAGCGAATATCCATACATCGGTCGGTCGTGCAATAAGTGGGTAGTTATAACGCTACTGAAGCTATGGTCAGTATGTCTGTTAGCGCAGCGATAGCAAACATCGTGGGGTGGATTCCCGCTCGGATCATATGCTTGTATTGGCTATACCAGCATGTTTTTCGGTCTGAGTGACGGTTTTTGATTTTGCGTTTCACCTGATTTTTGGCACAGGATATGGCATAGGATATCTGTAGCGTTTATTAATGATGTATAACGTATTTCCTCTCGCATTCCTACAATCTGTGGAACGGAAGTATGTATAGTTCCCTCAATTTAAGTTGAACCAAAATGGAAGCTTCTGCGTAGGTACAATCATGTACAAAAATGTTGATTTCGTCTTATTTAAGTAGATTTATTATAAAGTGGGAAAACGGAATTAAGTATATAATATGGTTATTGTATCTTCTAAATTCAATTCTTTATTTATTCATTATCATTATTAATTACTTTCAAGTGGTATGGCGCCAGAACTTGCGCAAGGAGTTTTGACTTGACTTGTGTGAGATCTTTCATTTCAGTTGAGAAATCCAATTCAAAATCACTATTGTCAGAATCTCCAACTCGTATTATAAATTCTTCCGTCATTTTAATTTAATTTTTAATAATTTATTTTTAAATAACTAAAACAACCGTGATTGAGTGTACCAAACATGCCGCATTCGATTGAGACCCAAAAATGTGTTACTGCGCATAGTTCAACTTATATTGAGAGAGTTATAACAGGAGACAGATGATGCTACGCATGGCGATAGTTATATATAATATTAATGTTACTTACTAACAAAATGAGGTGTCATATTGCGAGATGCGACTATTGTAATGCTCGTTTAGTTATTAACTTCTTATCTTCTACCCGCAGCTTCATCCGCGTGAATAACGATTTTGAATGCGGCAACTTTAGTGCAATATAGAAATAATCGGTTCCCTATACAAACTTTCATCCCCTATTTCAACCCCGTCAAGCCAACTTTGAAATAAAAAGTAGCTTACGTACTTTCCCAACGTCTTAGTCGTCTCTGTACTAAATTTCATCAAAATCAGTTCAGTGGCTTTACGTGAAAGCGTGACAGACAGTAAACCAGATAGAGTAACATTTATTATGTTAGTTGGGATTATGTATGCATTAAAATTTGTCTGTATGTTCAGTTCGTCGGAGCGTCCCCAGCGGCCGCTGTCGACGCCGCAGCTGCGCGCCGTCGCCGCGCCGCAAACCTCGCTGCGCCACTCGCGCACACAGGCCGACTTCCTCGAGACACAGCTCTCCGACCACCACCACCGTCGGCACGACCACACGCGCTCCGAGCAGTTCCGACAGGTGACCACCACACACCGGCACACACCCTTAGTGCTTTTATTATCATTTGGACGCAAATAAGGAATACCATGTCAACCCACACGAATGTCATTTCGAGAAAAACGCGTTTGAAAATTTTAAACAACTTTCTTTATATGATTTTTTTATGTATGTAAGTTATTTTACTTATTTTCACAAAAAATAAGTATACAAACTGCATATTTCGTATATAATATAACCCAAAAAGTTTAAAAATACATAAATTGCATGATTGCAAAAATTGCTTTTTTTAGAAGTTTTAAAGCGTAAAACCCTACAAATATTAAAGAAAAATGTTCTTCAGCCATTTACCAACACTTCTGCATATATAACTCAGTTTTTTCAATTTTGTGGGTTGACATGGTATTGCTTATTAGCGTTCATTTAAACCAATCTCTTGTCTGATACTCCTTCATGCTGTATTAAACCGCTCTTCGGCTCGTAACGTCACTTTATAAGCGTCTGAGTATTGAAGTTATACTTCTTCAGGCACGTTATGAAAAAATTATGACAGTGAAATTTTAACATGCGCGCGCATCACTGTCACACAAAACACACAGATTAAAGCTGTCCGCAATACCGCTCATTAAGTCTCGAAAAAATTGTTTTTCAATGATGCCAAAGAAGTATGACTTCTTACGCGCGTAAATAAATACACGCACCCACTATTTTTTGTCTCTGCCAGTAAATCATTTAAGACTATAGCTTTATGATTTTAAATGCAATTCCAACTTAGAAAAATCATAAATAACTTGTATGAGATGATACAAGTTCCGTCCATTACTTTAAATGATATGTATTATTAAAAGCTATAATCTTGAAATTTGGATTGAACCTAATAGTTGAAAGCTAAGCTTGTATTGGAATATACAACATAGAATCATGAAAGCAACACTAGTTAAAGCATTATTACTAAGCAAAGCTAGCTAATTATAGCGGTAGTAATAATGACTATAAAATGATAGATGATAACATAATATTTTTTATTATTTATTAATATTTTTTGCTAGCACGCTAATGATTTGTAGTAAACTTCAATGCGAGCAACCTTAACCTTACAAAAAAGATCGTTAACAAGAACGACTAAGACTTATTTACATGATATTAAAACCCTCCCAATATTTATTAATTACATTCTTATCTTAATTAATCTTACTTAACAATGATTAATTATCCCCGCCCATGGACAACCGCAACACGAGCCTGCAGATATAAATTATCCTATCTTTCAAGTTGGATGAAACTGCACACAGTGTGCAAGATTTTATTAAAATTGGCTCAGTAGTTTAGGAGTCCATCGCGGACAAACAACGTGACACGGTATTTCTTTATATTAAGATGTAAGTTATTTTACTTATTTTCACAAAACATAAGTATACAAACTGCATATTTAGTATATAATATAACCCAAAACTATTAAAATAATAATTAAATAAAAAAATGGCTTTTTTAGAAGTTTTAAAGCTTAAAACCCTACAAATATTAAACAAAAATGTTTGACGTCTTACATATATTTATAAAGTATACTTTAAGTTAAACATATCCTTTTCCTCACCTAACTCCTTCACCTTCTATTATTTTCAGTTAAACGTCGACGATGAAAATCCGACGCAATGAAACTTGATTAGAACTTTTTTTAGTGTTTGTGATTGTTTTAGTGGTTTTATTTGTATTTTATTTTAAGTATACTTGTATGTGATATATTATTGTAGTATTTATAAATAAATGTTCATTCCGTTCTATGGCTATTTAAATGTCTATATTGAAGTAGTCTCGTTTTAGAGTTGCGTACCCAAATGGCAAAAATGGAATCCCTATTTCATCGTATTCCTCTCTCCGTCTCTATACCAGTCTAAACTAGATTAATTATGCTATCCTACTAATATTATAAACGTGAAAGTTTGCGAGTATGGACGTATAATTGGATGGATAAATATTTGGTACCATTGCACGCAAAACCTTTTCTAAGAATATTTGTATGAAATTTGCTACACACATAACTTGTTGCATGGATTAAAACATAGAATACTTATTATCCCGAAAATTGGGAACGAAAAACTACTGCTACTTCACTTCGTCTTCGTCATCTACCAGAGGGTACTTTATCGATCGAGGAACCAATCTCTATAATAAACATTCATAGCTTTGGAAGATGGGCAAGGATAAAATAGAAAAAAATATTACTGTCTTCGAAAGGGGGTTTTTCGACTCACTTCATCACAAAAGTTGGAGCGAGTTGTAACTTTTACCCACTTGGTTCTAAATCTAAAACAAGAGATAAGGAATAACATACAATTTTTGCTTGTAAATAGTATTTTTTTCTATATACAGTTGTAACTTATTGACAATTCCACAATTGTATAAATATTACCTTACAATTTTTTAGTAGGTAACAAGGACGTGATTTATAAATATATGATGAAAGTACTGCATGAACTAGACGCTCAATTGAGTCCCGATTTTAGTGTAATTATTCCCCCTGTAAAAGCTAAACACTAAAGTGGATTCGTGAAACGTGAGTATTAGTGCTTAAATTGGTGTCGTAAATTGTTGTAAATATTATTTACGTAACATTTCAATAAAATAATGAAATCCATAACTCAGTTTAATAATCAGCGGCCTTTGTGTAGATCCATCAAAGCCATGAGTACGTTTAGTGCGATTTATCTTAACGCTACCATAGCGTTTAAAACAGTTTATATGAAGAGAAACTCAAGTATATTTTCATCTAGTTGTTGATGTTTTTCAAGTATTAAACCTGCACTAGAGGTACTGGAATTGCTAAATCTATGTTGTTATTATAGATTTAATATGTCAATATTCATTTATATTCATATATTTTTGTATATGTATAGGTGCGAGCGCACGTGCGTAAGGAAGATGGTCGTACGCAGGCGTACGGGTGGAGTCTGCCGTGCAAGGGGTCACAGGCTCAACGCGGCACACTCTCGTTATCGTCGGGGGGAGTACCTGTGCCCGTACCGGTCTTCTGCAGGTACGTTACTTAACCTTATTCTGTTTTTAGGGGCATGGGAGCTTAGAATACATATATTCAGAATCCTAGGGTTCTTATTCAATGCTGGTCAACTCTCACATTTTTGGATATATGAGAGTGCCAGTGACTTTACCCGCGTGAAATTTTTAATTACGTACTTTTAATGCAATATTATAGTAATCATTGGTTCCCCATACAAACTTTCATTATTTACCTTTTTCGTGATAAAATATAATTTTTCCAGGGTCTAATCTCTCTCTCTGTCGTTTTATTAAAAACGGTTCAGTGTTTTGACGTGAAAGGGTAACAGACAGACAGAATTAATTTCGCATTTATAATACTAGTAAGGATTCGGATTCGGAAATTTGTTGAAATGTGTTCATAATTTTTCCTTTTTAAGAAAGCATAATTATGAATTGAATATGATACCAGGCCTATAGCGGAGTCAGAGCCTCAGATGACGTTGCTCTGTGCCGCGGGAGTCGACCGTGGTGGTGGAAGGACTCCGGACGGGGGCTGTATGGTCGGGGACAGTGTGTTCTACGATGACAGGCAGAGTACACAGGACGTCATGTGCCTTGGTTAGATTTACTTCATTTTTTACCGACTGTTTTACAAAACAATTGTCATCTAAGAATTAACGTTGGTTTCTATCACCCATTACCTGTCTTTTGTGTGTTTTGAATGCAAAAATTATGTTTTTGCATCAACGTAATAAGCATACCATTTATTTGTTGGTAGTCAAATTTATATATGTATTTATATAATGTAACGCAAAAAGTCATTATTTTGATATTAAATAGATTTGGTATACTTTGAGTAGTACATGATGTTTCAACACGAAACAATTGAATTGCCAATCCAATTTGCTAATTCAATTGACTGCAATATGATTGCCCGTATTTATCTCCATATACAAAAGAAGACATTTAATTTTAGTTTTATTTTATGGCCAATTAGTGCCCAAAACATCCGATTAGATTAATCAAGTCGACCAATCCCGATCAAATAATAGACCGGATCATGGATTGTGAAAGAATAGTATTTAAATTGTAAGTTTTACTTCTGAATTTGATTATTGGTAAACAGATATTACATACAACACACATAGAAAAAATACTAACTTTCTTTTTCATTAACATCTCAGATGTAAAATTCAAATCTACACACGACACTTATCACATGAGCATTAATGCAATATTATAATTTTAATTATTTGTTAGTGGAGTTTGTGACTTAAAATTTATATCGTTTTTTTTTACAGCATACGAAATGAGTAAAGTCAAAACCTCTGAAGGAACGGAAGGTGATAAGGGGAATGAACAGACGTCTAACTCTAATAACGAGCCCTCAGAGAGCACGCTCTCATCGCTCGTGTGGATCTGCGCTAGCACACAGAATAAAGGCATAGTTATGGTACTATACAATTTTTTTTGACTACATTACTTGTCAAATACATATGTATTTGCTATATTTCATGTTTTTTTTCAATTTTAATGTTGCAATTCTTGTGGAGCAGAAATTTTTACTAGACAATCAGTATTCTTCGTATACAGTAATAGAAAAAAATACTTGTAGTTTCCCATTGTAACCAAATATATGGTTGGTTTGTAACCAAATGGAAATCAATATCTGACTGTTGTTAGTGTATATATTTGTGTTTTCTAGATAATCGACGCGAATAACCCAGCGGAGGTGATCGAATCGTTTTCGGTTAGCGATAAACACATCCTATGCGTCGCGTCAGTCCCCGGCGCGCTCGAGGAAGACTATCGCGAGCTGCGCGAACGGAACGCACCGCCCGCCTCGCCCGCGCACTCTCACCACAGCGAAGACACCAAACGACATTCGGTATATAACATCACTACATGAGCGTAGCTAGCATTTGCCCTAGTGAGGGCAAAATCTTAATTTAGGGTCCACTGAGAGGCAAAATTACTATACTCTTCAATAGTTATTAGCTAAATAATTCCAAAATGCATTATATTCGTATATGTTTCAGTATTCCCAAGGTGTCCTTGCTCCTACCTCGATAGGCCCATGCATCGCTATATTTTACACTTATATTTTTTCTATTGGAACGCAGTTCCTTAACACGGCTTACAGGTAGTGCGATTTAGTAAAAATCGTGACGTAACGAATACGTATTCTGTGTCTGTTCGTGTATAAAGTCTACTAGCAAATGACCGCACGAGCAAGTGAGTGCACAACTCTCTATCCCTCGCTGTCCCTGTCTCTTTCTATCATATAACTTATTGAAATATACAGATTTCATTTCAAATTACATTCGTAATTCTAAAAAACGTAAGGAACTTAGTTCCTGTCTGGGTTTTTCCGATCGAACCATTTCTTCTTTATTATATTTTACGTTTTTCTTTCTACATATAATAAAATTGTAATTGGCTGGTGTGTTTACATAAATATATTTAAAAAAATCATGATATGAGTGGTCTCTATAGAAGGGTAGAAGTCACACACACACACACACGCAGACGAAATGGCACGCAGTAGCATATACATTTGTGTATAGGGTATTTGGACGCAAATAAGCAATACCATGTCAACCCACAAAATTGAAAAAACTGAGTTATATATACAGAAGTGTTGGTAAATGGCTGAAGAACATTTTTTTATATTTGTAGGGTTTTAACCTTTAAGATTTCTAAAAAGTCATTTTTTCAATCATGCAATTTATGTATTTTTAAACGTTTTGGGTTATATTATATACGAAATATGTAGTTTGTATGCTTTTTTTTTTGTGAAAATAAGTAAAATAACTTAAATAAATCTAAAATTGACAAATACTTAAAAAAAATCATATAAAGCAAGTTGTTAAAAATGTTCAAACGCGTTTTTCTCATGGTTGACATGGTATTGCTTATTTGCGTCCATTTAATAATTATTTGTTTCATGATGTAATTGTTTTTTAGCAATCACTATTCTGCGTGGGTAAAAGCGACTCAACGGAGAGCCAGGGCAACGGAACTGTCGTAGCCAATGCCAATGGGGAAAACAATGAAAAGGAAATCATTGTTGGCAGCACAAAACTGGTCAGCACTATATATTACACCTAAAAATACATTATGTTAATCTAAAACACAATGCGCTAAAATGTCTGCCTTTCTATACATTTATCGCTCGCGAAATATAAGTTGGACTATGCTCAGTAACACATTTTTAGGTCTCAATCGACATGCGGAAGAGGACGCGCGTAACTATAGTGACGGTGACGATAGCCCCCACTCAGTTGAATTCCGCCGCCTCTCGCGCATACTCCGCACAACCCTTGTGTACACTCGCGCACAGATATTAGTTCTTTAAAATGTATATTTTTGTTAAGTGTGCGAATATTTAATTTAATTTCAAGATAATGTATTGACTAAATTATCAACTAATAAATGATAAATATGACGAAATTACGATTTTGTGCCTTTAAGATATTTAAATTTCCCGGACACCACTAAGCATTGCTGTAAATTTTTTGTCCATGATTGTACCTGCGCAGACGGCCGCCATTTTGGTTCAACTTATATTGCGTGTGTTATAACTAATTTAGTAAAATATGACCATTCTTATGGTTAAAAGTTCTTGTTTAATATTGGTAATATTTTTTAAGATAGGATAAATTTGTTGTTAGTTTGAGTTACTCGGCACTTTGAAGATTTAAATTGTTTAAAAGTTGTTTTTTTTTGTAACAGGTTCAAGCGACTCTACTGACTCCACCGAGTACTCCAGTAAAGGAGCCTACTCCGACACCGAAAACGGAAAACCAGACATCGGAACCAGCTAATGAAAGCGAGGACATAAAACCAGATACAGAATCCGGTCCTACTGATAGTCCGCCATTGTCATCTACACCCATAACTAATGGTAAATATTAATATTATTTACTTTATATATTAGTTAGTCACCATCATCTTTCACAGAAATTAACAACATTATAAACCGGAGATATACTATACTAAAAATACCGTCAAAATTAGTATCTATCTGCGCTTTTAAAATTGCGTTGATAGAGCTTGATTATTATATCTGATATTATAACTTATAAGTATATAATAGTTCGATTGAACCTAAATCGACGACTGTTGTGGTGTGCTGGTAGTCAGCATGTTTTGAGCCTAGACGTCGTGTGTTCGATTCCGCTCAGAGCAGATGTTTTTTACAAATATTTGTTTCGGTCTGGGGGTTTGGGTGGTGGAGGTCAGATGGCAAACGCTCTTTACAAAATTTTTTATCCGTCAAATCTGGGAAAAGTATAACCAGATCCTGGGTAAATACCGGGAATAATGCTATGTAGAAGAAGAATAGATCGATTGAACATATAATATTTCAGCGTCAATCGAAGTTGAGGGTCGTAACTCTCCGGAGCCGGGGGTGGACGCGTTCGCTCAGGAGCAGTCCGAGGCGCATTCGCAGGCGGAGTCGCGTGCTCGTGGCAACATGTCCACTATAATGGCGACAATGTGGCTCGGCACGAAGAGCGGCATCCTATACGTTCACTCCGCTATAGGGAACTATAGCAAGTGCTTGGCGAGGTCAGTCGATATATTATATGTAATTTTTTGATAAGTCTCATAATGCTTTCACGTTGGTTACCTTTTTTCAATTTTCGATCGAAACCCACTATAGGATTACTTAGAAATTACTATAATTAAAATTAAAGTTTTCTCCCGTATTGGACTTTGGTTAAGCCTAAATAGCAAAGCATTTTCGGGAAGCAATAATTCATCTATCACAGTACTAATGACCAGTGGTTTGATTCGCACCAGATTTAATGAGTTATTCTCAAGGATATTTATTATTACCCATAGAGTGAAGTTAAACGATGCGATACTTTCCATCGTGTGGTGTTCGTCTCGCTGCGTGGTCGCTCTGGCCGACGGTACCATCGCGATATTCGCTCGCGCCGCAGACGGACAGTGGGACTTCACACAGTACTGGCTGATGGTCCTCGGCGATCCCAAGTGTTCAGGTAGTGTATATACTCTGCATGTTTTTTGCATTTACTTCTTTTTCGGGAGGACTGAAGAAGAGTGGCATCTACCTTTGCGTATATCATGAATAATAATTGGGCATTACATTTCTAACTAGTTCACAGTCCGATGTACCGTATGTGATACTGAAGCAATTGTTTAATTACCGTGTTAAGCGTCGGGACTTAACTACATAATATATTAATATAATTGTATGTGTTTGTATATATAGTTCGTTGCCTGAGTGCGGTGGGCAGCGCGGTGTGGTGCGGGTACCGGAACCACGTGCTGGTGGTGGAGCCGCGCTCGCGTCGTCTCTTGCGCTCGCTCGAGGCGCACCCGCGGCACGAGAGCCAGGTGCGACAGATGGCTGCGCACAGGGACGGAGTCTGGGTACGTCTACACTATATTAATAACTACCTTCTAACCACGACAAAGGCCTTATTTTTCATATAGAGTTTAAAACTTTTTGTACCTTTAGATGTGGAATTTAATAAGATGCTAAAACACATGTTACTTTCTCCATTATAATTACAAAAAAGCAATTATGTATGTTATAGATGTTAGAGTATCATCTGTAAGTCACCAGTTTATCCGACTCGAAGGACCAATGTAAAAAGTGTGCTTGTTATAAAATTTGTAAAAAAATTAAAAATATTGAATGCTTGCCCGTTTAATATGATAACGGGAATACGCTAGACCAATTATAATTATTCATAACTGGCATTTGCAATATTTTATTGATTTTATTATTGATAAAGTTTACCTTAAATCTTTTCTTACATCCAATAAACGGGATTAACGTTCGATGATATAAATTATAAAAAAAAACTGGGCATAAATAAAACCAAACCTTTGAATAGGCTACCATGTGATATAAATTATATACTTTAAAATATATATTTTTTCATATAGGTGTCAATAAAAATGGACTCGGCACTTCGACTGTACCACGCTCATACATACATGCATCTGAAGGACGTGGATATAGAACCGTATGTCAGTAAGATGCTCGGGACGGGCAAGCTGGGCTTCTCTCTAGTTCGCATCACCGCCCTGCTCATCAGCTCCGGACGACTGTGGATCGGTACAAGCAACGGTGTGGTGATATCTGTACCGTTATCCGAGGGCACCGGTACTAATACCACTGTACCGACCTCCCTAGTCACCGCTGCCGCTGGAGCGGCGAGACCTCCTGTACCAGGTATGCATATTGACTATTGGCTATTGAAAATCAGTACAAGTTAAGGAAATAGCTCAATTATACTCTTATTTTTCGGCCAAAAGATTGAAATTTACTGATGACAGGTCTTTTATTGCGTGAGCCCGGTAGGTACTATCACAGTATCACATATTTAGCGCAAAGCAGTAGTGTGTTTCAGTTTGAAGGACACTGTAGCTAATGAAATTGCACATACAAACGAATAGTGTTGCACAGTCTCATAGGTTACGGCAGCGGCTTATTATCAGGTGATCCGTATGCCTTGCCAATTTAGTCACATGCAAAAAAATGGGTTTGCTGAAACATTTACGACTTTGTCATTGTTATTATTTGAAGGGTGGTAACATCACGTCATTTACACTCCCTATTCTCATATTGCGTTGCCGCTTAAGGTAAAAACCGCCTTTAAATATGTCTGTGAAGTTAAAAGCTTTAGAAATTTTAATATGTTATCACATACTCGCACATTGCAGGTCACGCTACGCTCGTACGGCCGGGCTCGGCGGGCGCGGCCGGTATCCCGCAGTGCTCGATGGCGCACGCGCAGCTCAGCTTCCACGGGCACCGCGAGGCGGTCACGTTCTTCGTGGCGGTGCCGGGTGCTGCGCCCCCGCACTCGCCGGAGTCCTCCTCGCCCCCGCCCCCGCCGCCACCTCCTCCGCCGCCCGCAGCCGAGGCCCCCGCACAGGCGTCCCCTCAGCCCGGGACCCCGCCGCCGCCGCCCATGCTCGTCATATCAGGCGGCGAGGGGTACATCGACTTCAGAATAGGTAAGATCTATTTATAATATTTATGACTCTACCTATTGTATAATTTATATTGCGATAGATTATATATGTTATGTTTATGTCCGTTCATTCCATTATATAATTCATTTTATAACATACATAATCCCTTATTTGTTCATTTATACACAAATTCGTACAATCCATAAAGGTATAACATAATTAAAAAGTATCGAATATACAATACAATATCATCATCTTCAAAAACACTCAATACTAATCATTATTATAATAAAGTAATAATATAAAGTTTATTCATTTAATTGCTTTCAATCTTATTTAAATTAATATTAGAAATTCCCTGTTATTTTCAAACAAGCAATATGCACATTAAACATTTTCAGCTTGGGCTTAAAGTATTTGTAAAATACTTTGCAGTAGTCGTAACGCTTACATCCCGCTTTAACAAGTAATTAGTTATATTTTATTATTTATGCTTGTAGTTTAACTCTATTACATGGAAATGGGAGTTTTTCATTTGCGTAACACGTAGATAAAAACCTCTTACTTGCTATCTTTAAAGGACAATTCCTATCCATAGAGTATTTGGACTGATAAAGGAAATACTAAGAAGAAGGCCCACGTATCTTGCAAGACTTTACTTTTTAGTGCCTATTGTTTGTTTTGGAAACTAAATTTTATTTTAAAATGTAATGTTAAAAATACTTTACACTAATTAACATTAGTAAAAACTTTTGTTAGTTTTTTTTGTTTATATTTTCTATCACTAGAGGAGCATGCCGATGACGTACGAGATACCGCCTCCCACCTCATTGTATGGCAGATCGTTGACTCCTGAACGTACCTGATATAGTATAAGGCAATAAAACACTATCTAGTTTTAACGTACGGTACGTGTTCTGTTTACGTCACGCGGGGCATGTTGCTTGGGTACAACTAACTCATTAATAAAAGCTCCCTGCACGTATGCACAGCGCACGGGATATCTCATATCACAGATGCGATCGAGAATGACTGATCGATAAAATGCTACCATTTTATATTATTTTTACATTATTCACATTATCTTGTGTCAAATACTAATCGAAAAACTCTGATTTAAAAAAAGACTTTCGTAATGATTTAAATCGATTTGCTACTATGTTAATAATAGTTAGAATGACGTAATGAGTAGGTAGAATATATCTGATTTTTTCGATTATCCTATGACATGAAGTACCATAATCAGTCAGTGATATGTACTTTTTATCGATCAGACGTCAGCATAACCCCCACTAACTCTGCTACCAGATCGTTTCATCCCGACGTCATCGGTACACTATTTCCTCGTTTGTTATATATCCATCCTTACGTAAAGGGAGGAGGGGAGCTATATATAGAAGGCATTTTTACATGATTTTTAAGGTTACCATCAATCGATTGATTCGAAAACAACGGTGAATTTTACAGAAACTGTGACTAATATTTTGACAGAATAATAAACCACCACCCCATCCCTTCCACCCCTCTTGAATTAAATCTTGAGAACAAATGGGCTATATTTCGTTGCATAATAATTCCTAAATGACATTTGTCAGCATCGACCAGCATTATTTAGCAGGATAGTTTTGGACACTTATGCGCATCGCATGCTTAAGCACGCGTAAGCATGCGTAAGCGTGCTTAAGCATGCTTTCAGTTATAGCTATAGGATGCTGTCATACATTATATTCATATTTATACTGCAGTAGGATTTTGTATACGAAATGGAAAGGACAATAAAAGTTTTTAATACACAAATAAAAATATATTTAGATAGCAACCAATTACATCGTCCTATTTTTAATTTACGCGATCTCATGCGTACGCATGCTCAAGCATACTTAAGTACGAGTAAGCATGCTTAAGCATCCGGAAGAATGTATGCACATGTTTTAGCACACTTTGCGGCTGTTTAGTACTATCAAGTGTTACACTTATAAGCATTCAAAAAAGAAAAATGTGAAATCCGAATAGATGGTGAAATGAGAATTGATGCGCACGCATCTTTATACAAAATAGCTATTTTCTGTAGAGAAAATGCTGATATATGTAATTCAGGCCTTAAACGACCTAAGTCATTTTGTACTACACCATGTTTGTTTTTGGTAGTCTAATCCAGTTATGCTACTTTGGCAATACAAATACAATCTTTTGTTAATTGCGTAGCGTTATCTTATCTTATTTCAGTGGTGGAAGGCATATATATTTTGGATGGATGTGTGTTAAATTTATATATCAATGTTATTTGTAATTCATATATTATTATTTTATTTTTCTTTAAAGTTTACTGTATTGATAGACTTATCTTAGGTGTACCGGTGACTTAAAATTATAATGATATGGTATTAACCATCGTTTTCAAAGTAGCTTGTTTTAGAGCTAACGTTTATATTGCTAATTTATATTAATTAAATTTCCGAAACTACTAAACAAATTGTAATTAATAATTTTAATTTATTATTTGTGATTTCTTTTAAGAGTTTTTTTTGTTGTTCACTAATAATTATAAATAACCACAGTTTTCTTAATAATTAAATTTTCTTAAATTCTTATAATTCCTTTGTAAATACATGAATACTAAGGTATTAATCAAAGGTTGTAAATATAAAAATACATCTTTGTTTTGAACTGATATTACAGACTGCAGTGACAGTTAATATGATCCTAATTTGTTAATTATTTCGTTTGTGCCCATCAGCGGATTCGGAGATGGAGGAGAGCGTGGTGGTGGCGGAGGACGGTTCCTCGAGTGGGCACAGCTCGCTGGCGGAGCGTGCCACCCGCAGCCACCTGATCGTGTGGCAGGTGGCCGCAGCCTAGCAGCACGCGCGACGCGTCCGCCCCCGCCCGCGGCCGCCCTCCGACTGCGATTACGTCTACGTCTGCACCGCGGCCAAGCCCGCTGACACCTTCCAATCGTATCGCTAAGGGGGCAACTAGGTACGCGTGCGGCGTGACGTAGTGTAGTGATTAGTCGTTCTGTCGTTCCGTTTTTATACATATACACCATTTATAAAATTTTATTATATAAACAACCATATTGACTCCAAATCATTATATCAAAGTAGATATGAACGATTTTTTAATTTGTATTGATTTCATCTAATATCAAAAAAAAAGTATAGATTCAATAATTTAGTTAGGTGGTTGTTTGTATGTTAAGACTTCCTTTCTAC
The DNA here is from genome assembly GCA_023373885.1 of Hestina assimilis. Classification (NCBI taxonomy): domain Eukaryota; kingdom Metazoa; phylum Arthropoda; class Insecta; order Lepidoptera; family Nymphalidae; genus Hestina; species Hestina assimilis. The sequence continues at coordinate 13,659,950 of CM041759.1, forward strand.
CACCATGTATCATTCGACACGATGACGTCATTGGACGGCGGCCCGCGTGCACATATCAGGGCGAAAACCGCGTCGCGAAGAGACTAATGATAATATTGTAACGTATGTAGTACGTTTTGTATCGAGTTGTGCGCTTCTCGAAATATCGCCCGACGCCTCTCCCCGGCCGCTTCATTCGCATTATATAGTATTGTATCGCATTGTATAGACTAACATCGCTCACATGTCTTCTCACTGTCTACATACGAGCGTTATATAAATCTCATATAGTTTGTAAGTTACGAGATATAACCACCAAAAATTCTTTTTAGAATATTTATTAGTAAGTAGCTAGAGAGTTAGGATTCTAACGGATATATTGAAGGCGGGTAGTTATATGTTTTATTAAAAGTATATAGAACAATTTTAATTTCGACTGATAACTATTATGGGCTGTGGTTGTCATCCGCATCACAATGTTAGTTTTAAGATGTAACGTGTGCGACAATCTTCGCATGACACGACTCCACCTTTGTATAGTGTGGATAGCTTATTTTGTATATTATATTCGTTTAAAAATGTCTTATACTTACACGATAGATGAAACGATGACGTGAATCAAATTCCGATTTAACCATTTTCTTTTTTTACATTGAATCAAGTGTGAATGTTCAAGTTATAAAAAATTTCGTAATGCATAATAGTGACGATCATTAAAATAATTTAAAAATTATATGATTAGTTTTTAACAGACGCATTACCGATTATTGTGTAATCAATTAAATTAATTTTTGACATACAATTATTTTTAAATATTGTCTTATAAGACGTTCTTTATCCGATATAATTTAATTATAATTATTCATTTTGAGGAAGAACGATTAGTTTTTGCGATAAGATTACTGATCTGTATTCCAGTTGTAGGAAGGCTGTTTTTATTATATGTCATATACTCAATAATTGTATAGAGAAGTAAAAAAGTTACGTAGCGCTAAGATTGATCGTCGAACAGCTTCACTGTGCTGCGAATACAGATTATAAAGCTGTAGCCAACAAACTACTCGTATTATTTCTCAAAAGATTTATGGTGCAAATTTATTTTTATAGCATAGATTAGTTTTAGAAACGTTTGTTATGTATTTTTAAAGGATTTTTTGTGTTCTTTGATAAATGTGATTTTTTTTTCAACTCATGAAATTATTAACATACACAATGTGCTATTTATTTTTTTAGTTTCTTTATTTTGTATTTATAATATATCGATGTATTCGGTTGTAAATAAGATGTTATTTATTGTGCCGATATTATATTTAACCGTTCGGCGAGAGAGTTAAAGCTAGTCAAAACAAACGACCTACATTAACATTGCTAGGCTTATGTTGTTTTGCTAAATTTATTATAGTAAGCCGAGGGTGGAAGAGTCAACGTTTGCCTTTATTGTACACTGCGTATGTTTAACTAGTTGGGCATTACTTAGCTGAACTGTGGGAGAATATTTGTTATGACGTTACCGAATTACCAATGTGACGGTTAGCGAAATGTATAATTCTATATTGGATACTGTGAAGCTGCTTTTGAATATCTGTAACGAATCATGTAATAAGTAACGTATAATATTGTACTTATCTTTCGTTTTTTTTTTAATAAACATTGTTTTAGGTCCCGTAATTGGATATAGATATTTTTTCTCTTACAATAGACAGCTGTTGTTCTTTATTGTAAAATGTTGAAATCTGCAGTATTTTTTATTGTCAAACAAAAGTATGGAAGTTTATACAAATTTATATTTAAATTATTGTAGAAATACATGTCTTTTGCATAATATTGTAAGTAGTATTTAAATTTTTCTTTTCTTGTTTGTACGGCGCAATCAAATAAAAAATACCTCAAATTACTGTTGTTTTCTTTTCTTGTTCTTATGTCAGATGACGACCACTTACTTATATACTTTTGAACTAAATATATTTTTTGACGTAACTTATTCAAAAACATACAATGTAAAAAAAACAACTACCAAGTCTCGCAACGGAGTCCTACTACAAAAAGTGAGATCTCATGTAAAATCATGACTGAATCTTTTCAATGGCACGATACTAAAGTATTTTAGTTAGTAGAATAAGCTGCCGTACAATTACGTCCAACATCTGCTCCGAGCGGGAATCGAACGCGCGTCCGTCGTGGTTAAACCAGGCTCGCGTCGACAGTCAAAGTTCCCCATTTTAATCCAATATAATTGGCTTTTTACACCGAAATACATATTATATTAATGGAAATATAATAAAATAACTTTTTTTGTAAAGTTGTTATCATGTGTAAGTAATGTTATCATGATGCAAGAGACAGTCATCATTTATGTCTGTGTATTCTAATTTTCTCAGTACTAACCATAAAGTTTGTATGGAAATCCGTCATTTTCAAAACTAGAATTATGAAAATTTGTTTTTAAAAAAAGTGATAAATAACTACTTAGGTACTCCTCTAATGATGTTTTTAAATTAAAAAGAAGTATGGGAGATTTCTTCAAAGTTAAAAACGAAAGTACTAAGTAGTGTGTTACCAAGAAATAGGACAAATCAAAACATTAGCTATGTTGATTTGACTTATAAGGTAAGGAAGAAATATAGATAATATATTCTTTTTTGTAAGAGGCAAACGGGCTCGCCTGATGTTAAGCGATCACAGCCGCCCATGATCATGAAACAAAAGATTTATTCCGAAAACCATGAAAGGGCAAAATCAAAATATATTTGTTCATAATATAGTTAAATTTACGCCGGGCTACTAATTTTACCGATAGACTTTAAAATTCTACGAAGTAAGGCCTAGAATTACTTATTGCATATTTAAACACCTAAACACTAGGAAGGCACTAAAAGTAGAAGCTCTAATGCACCTTCGCAATTTATTCTAATAGCGCATTCAATATTTAAGTAGACCTTCGGCACTAGAACTGCAGATAATTTATACGTCAAAACCATAGGTAGATAGATTTCTTTATTCTATTTTTTAATAAGTAAATTGACCACCTTTTCCCTTTCACATGAAAAGAACGCTGTCACCTTTAATATTTTATTCTTTAAAACCAAGCATACCCTATAATTTGAAATCAATCAGACCAACCTTAAATCAGTATTTCTTTTACGATAGTACCAAATAATTCTATAGTATTTCTAAAACTTTGACGTGTTCAGTGAAAGTAATTTTAAATTTTCATTACTCTATGTCTTTTGGTGCACTTCTTCTCCTTATAAGTAGGTACGTTATATCATTTTAAGCTGAAATGTGAGCCTAATAAATTAAGAGGTTTTCCGAGTCTTCCTTTGTTGCAACCTTATATAGGTATACTAGCGGCCCGCTCCGGCTTCGCACGGGTATAAGATATATAGCCTATGTCATTCACTGAAAAAATTATTAAAATCGATCCAGTAGTTTTGCTTTATTCATTACTGCCCATGGCCCGCCCGCGTTAAATGTAGTTATTTACGACTTCACATAAGAAACCTCAAAACTATTTTTTTCTCCAATATTTTTATACATATAAACCTTCCTCTTCAATCACTCTATCTATTAAAAATAACCACATCAAAATCCGTTGCGTAGTTTTAAAGATTTAAGCATACATAATATAGGGACAGAGAAAGCGACTTTGTTTTATACTATGTAGTGATGAAACCTTATATAGGTACGCAAGCAATATTCATAGTCTATGTGAATATCGTTTGAGATGAGAGGGTCTTCTTATCGAGTGGTTAGTAGCCAACCTAGTGTCAGAGTTGTTCAGGTCGCCCATATACGAGTAGGCCTCTGACTTGATTTTTCGACTATTATCAAATTGATAGTAACCGGGACCGACTTTTGACGTGTTAGATGAGATGGTGAGATTGAATATAAATAGCAAAGAACGACGTGCCGAATGAAAACATACACTATGTTAATTAGGAGAAGTAGGTAAAATGCTAATCTATGCATCAGAGGCATTGATGGATAGGCGGAAAAGGGACAGTATAAGATTTTCTTCATCTTATTCTTTTTTATTTCAAAGGGTATTCTTTCCAGTCCCATTGTAACTTGGTCAGGATCTGATCCCATTATTAGATCTTAGAAAAATCAAGGGTTTCAAATGCGGTGTGCATTTTTATCGCGATATGGATATTTTGATCATTTGCTCAAGTGCCCAAAAAAGTATAAAATAAAATAGTTAGAAAAACGTACTGATATTTTTATTATAATTTCTTTAACGCAAATATATTTGTTAAGATAAAATTATTATGATTTTTTCCGTTGACCGAAATAATATAAATGTAAAATATATCAAAGCATAACCGACTTTAAAAAAGGAGTTAGTATTCAATTCACTTAATTTTTTTTGTTTGCTATATCTGAACGCTAATATTTATGAATGAGTTTGGAAAATTCCTCTTTGGCTTAGATACTATTCCGAATTGGTCCCATTAAATTTCAAAAGAAGTCAACTAAGGTGAAAATTTGAGGACAAGGTAAAAAAATTCTGCTTGGATTTTGTTAATAATTTATGGTTTTTACATAAAAACTATCTTTTAATAACAAAATTTTAAAATACTTTTTTTTGAAATTTTACAGTTTCACACTTATTTCATAGAAATTTTAACAAAATTGGCTCAAAAATTTGGGTTTAAAGCAAAATAGCTGGATGCAATAAGTCACTTAAGTAAACGAAATTATTTCCTGTGACTTCTTAAGGTTATTTACCATAAATAATTTTTTTTACGGTAAATAAAGTTCTGTCTTGGTCCTTTGTAATTCATAATCCAACAGGATAGATAAAGTTTTCATCAATGTTAACTAGATGGCGCTGAACGTACTTAGATCGCGCCAACGACTTTCCTTCCCGCATACTATAAGACACCCTTGAACGTTGGAATGGGCACATAGGCTACGGTAGACTGCTTCTACCTTAACATTTTTTGTGTAGACACCTATAGTAATATAGCGTGTCTTCTTTAAGATATAACACGTGACTATTGTCAGTAAGCATTACATATGTTAAATTATGTCTTGCATAGTCCAAATGACAGAGTCCGATATGGTTTTATTATTATTAAGAATCGGCGCGTTGTGCGTCACGTACTTTACGTAGCGCTAAATAAATTTGTATCTCAAAACTTATAGCAGAGTTTGAAGTTTTGAACTTGAACTATTTAATGAATGAGAATGATTATGTAGAAACATTTGTTTCTTATATGATCCTGCACGCGAGGAATTACGCTACGCGTCTCGATAAAAGACCCCTTGGACACACCCCATTTGATTTTGTTTTTTGAAGTGAAACTTCTAATGCGATTTCCAACAAGGTTGCGTTAAACGTTTAACTCACGAGGGAGATAGAAAGCAAATACACAAAGGTAGAAAGCAGGAGAGAGAAAGAGAGTGAGTCGGATGATGCAATCAATTGTGAATTGTAAGCAATGTTAATAAAGTTTGTCTTAAAGAAACAATATGATTTCACTAAAAATCAATTTCTACCGCTTCCTATTCTCATTTCCACATTACGAATTTTCACGGGAGATCCGCCGGTGAATTAGCCTTTATTTTTCTTATGTTATCCAGGGTCACCACGAGGAGGTGATCGGTTTTGCTAATTAGTTACCTAATATAGCTAACTTTTTAGCTGGCTTGATCGGCTAAATTGTTCAGCCCAAGTTTTAAATATTTCACTAGAATATAAGCCAGATCGGAGCACTAGCTACTAACGGCTTAGGTTCACGATAGGATGTGGAAAGGACATGGTGACTATAGTTCGATAGCGGAAATTGTGATTTTTCAAGTAGTCTTGTATGGTGATCATGAGTCCATGACTACGTACCTATCCAACGTGCGTGTCTTTGCTTTTTATAACAGTTCAAAGCCTGTTTGTATCCGAGCAAGAGCCCGACTTTATCGAAGGTTATCTTTAGATTAGCCCTGATTCGTGCTAATCAGCCCTTAAGAATGGTCCAGTCAAATCAGCCGTAAACCTGAGGGAGCGATGTAATCCCCAGTGTGACCTGCAAATCGACTTCTTTTGCTTAGGGTCGATTGGTTACATGCTTCACGAGCATTGGCTCTCCGAGCTGTTGGCTAGGCATTTTCCATATTCCCACGAAGGTATCTTGCTCAGAGACAAACTTTAGCTTTGATCTGCCTATAAGGAGCACAGAATTGTCAGATTTTCATTCCTTGGCTAAGTCATGGACTTTAGTCGCTAGGTATTTGTGGATGTTTAAGAAAGAATAACAAAAATTGACATATTAGTAATATTGTTAGAAATACAACTACTACATTCAAGGCTCGTTATTTTTTAGGTTTTTCGATCAGGTTTTATGACATTTGCTCAAAATAAAAAACATAATCCACGTTTAAATTTATTTTTATGTAATCACAAATAAATATACATACATCACATCTATTGTTAACATTACACGGCTAAAAATAACAAACGATTAATGGCCTTTTCTTCTACCACGTCGCACCTTTAGAACAATAACGACGTAACTCAAAATGCATTTTTTGGGAATCAACGGAATAAGTTTTAAAATATTGACACCTGCACTTTCGCACATTATATTTTCTCTTACTTCACTTATTTACGGTCGAATATGGCTATATTTGGACTATTCTCATTTCTATTAAGAATTTCGTTTTAGGTAATTTTATCTCTGATAACTAATTTTTTTTTTAATTGTGGCGTTGTCGTTCTTAAGGTGCGAAGTTAGAAACATAATGTTAACACGCTCGAATTAAATTCGCTTCAACACAAACTACAAGAAGCAAAAATTGTTGCTGTTCGTTTAATAATTATTGTCTAATTTAATAGTAGGAAGACGAAGGAAGAACAATTGTATTGGAAGTATTGAGAGCATTTCTACAGTAAATGTAACGAAGCCTAAAGCCTCAGTGTGAGATTATCACTAGGTACGTATCACTTGTGGTATAGCTAAGTAAAGCTAAAGTTTTATTTTAAATTTAAAGTAATGCGCTTTTTTATATAATAAAACTAAACGATGGAAGTTAGTTCCCAACCAATATGTAGAGGGCGCTTTAATTTTAAACACCTGTCATTTTACACCATATATACGACAATCTTGTATATACTCTATATCTGTGAGTAACATCTAAATTTCTTGAATTTAGTACTATGAAAAGTGAAGCTATTTCTATATTTCTGATGAATGAATATAGTCTCACATCGGTTTTTAATAGAGAATATTTTAGCTAGTAAAATGAAGAAAACCCGCGTATCGTATTAACAGTATGTCTCTAATAAAAATAATATTTTATCAATAAAGCATTACACTTAATTCAATAACAGTAATCTTATTTTCAAAACTTTAATTAACAATTAGTACATCAAAAAACTTTATATAAATCAAGGAAATTGAAATAGAAGTGCTACGAACAAGCTAAATTGATGCAATTATAAAAAAATATTTTTATAGTAAAAATAAATGTATCGTTTTCATATAATCTACGACTTATGTTCGGATTTGACACTTTTCGTTCGTACGTTTTATGATCCTAATGTTGCAAAACGAGAGTTCCAGTTTATTGTCGTAAATTAAACATTACAAGTTTTATACAAACATCGAATTTAACATTTTTATTAGTATATTTGAAGTTATGAATTAAAATTTACATCAAAGTCATATCAACTAACGAACAATAAGGCTAAGCATGAACGATATTTTAATCAGGTGACTAAAATGTCGCACAGCCACCAAGTTGCACGTAGAGAATTTAAAGAAAATGCATGCAATATAATAGCTACAAAGACAATATACACCTCTTGATCTTTCGTCCAGTTCAGTGTATCCATTTTAATTTCATAATAATCTCACAATTTGAACTTAGTCACAATTTACAGGCTAATCCAACTTTTAAAAAAAATTTACACATACTATTTGGAATTTATTGAAGAAAATATTTTAAAAACAAATCGAAGTCTCTAACCTAACAATCCCTTGCATCCCTGCCCCAGAACAACCTGCCGTTATGATTTTTATCATCATCTTATTGTCGTTTACATTTTGTCGTCGTTAGGATACCAATCAGTTGTTGTTGTTGCCAGCCTATCCTCATTTTACTTGATCTAAATAAATAAATAAACGCTACGCATTCCACGGCCCCCATTAGGATAGTTATATCCCGTGTGGGGGTCCGGTTGTACTTTAAGTTCTAATCTATCTCTATCATGTCTAAGTGGCTAGTTTTGTACATGGGGAGGTTTACAGATTTCAGATTTTTCATTTAAATTGATACTAAGTTGAGACTTTCATAAGCTTAGGATATATTTTTATATTGTAATCGTGAATGTTCAATAAGTACGCCGCAGTAAGAGTTTAATAATTATTTGGATACACCGAACATAATTACGTGTAAAGCTTTATAACATTAGAAGTTTAAAAAAAAAACAAGTTATTTAGATTTCCAGTTTGCAAAAAACTGTATAATATCGGTAACAATATTTTATTAATAAAAATTTTAATTATATCCCAAAAATAATAATAACAATGTTAAGTTTAAAATACTATCCGTCTGTTTTATTTAGTAATATTGTTTACGACAACAAATGGATAATACATTATTCACTATAATTAGACAATTAATTATTGTTTGGTGTTCCGTTGTTTTATCGTCATTATTGTTGCAATGAAAAACTGTGTACCTCATAAAATTAAGGAAGTATTATATTGTCAAAAAATACTTCATTAATATACATGCATCTTGTATTCCTAAAATAAAAATTACATCATTTTAATACAAATCAAAGTCTATTTTAACATAATAATGATTATTTGAAGAATAATAAATAACTACTCATTCATAGAAACCTTAATAATAAGTTACTAGAAGTAGCACGTCTTGTCTCCGCAATTGTGACTTATGAGCCACATGTGAAATTTACGATATAGTTGTTTTATCCATGTAGTAGTGATAGTAAATTGAGACATGTAGCGTGTTTGAGACACGTGTATCGTTACTATTAACATTTCAATGCTAATATCAAAGCGTCTACCATAGCATTCAGTTATTTAAATCTTGTTAAAGTATTCTTTAATAGTACAGAGTATTATTTGACATCATAAGATTCCCTTAACAGAATAAGGTACAAGGCGTCGTAGAAATTTACAAACTACGTATGTATTCTATAGTAGTTCTAGCCTAGCTACAAGGATTAGTATTAAAATATTTTTACCACTACTTTAGAATTTTTACATTCAGCCAAATATGATTACGATGAACGATTCAAGTCGCCAGTCTGCAAATTGCCTTAGTATATGGAGTTACATTTTCTTTATATTATATTTTTAGATTCAAATCTTGCAAGTCGATTTGAAACCACTTTATCAATTGAAATATACTTGTTAGAATGACAAGACAATTGTAAATCACGCGCTGATCTGATGATAGTGGCGTATCTTGTCCTTAAGGTATATTTAGAATAGACAAATCGTATAATGAATTACGTTTTTTAAAGCCTTAATCGGTAATTGCTGTTGTTATTTGCATCCAAGCTATTTTCTTATTATCTTTGTTATCATTACAACATATCGTCATCGTAACCTTCACCTACCCAGCGCCCAATTCTGCTAATCTGAATAAAATATTACATAAATAAATAAAAATACAATAAAATCTGATTTGATTTTCAACTCGCATCTTAATTAACGCGCTTATCAAAAAGCAGAATTGGGTTTCATTTTGTCCTCAAGATTAAACATCTATAGAATGAAATACAACCAAGAAATAATATCAACAGTGATACAAGTCAATATCGCTTAAAGTATCACGAAGAGAATCAAAATAATCACGAGAAGTCCTAGGAGTATTCCGATCGCCATCCATTGACGCTTATCTGAAATAAAGGCATATGGTTATTCATATTTTTATAAAGCATTTTTAGATTTAATAACATCTTTCCTGGATTTTCTTTCAATCCGTTGGAGGTACGGAAGTGTGCAACGGGAAGCCCACGAGGAGAGCGGTATTTGATTTCACCAAACTAGTGCGGCACTAGTTGTATTCCCAAATAATCATCTAAAACTATATGCAGTGCCTATCGAGGTTTTTAACTCATCAGCAATAAAACGTACTACTACACGATCATCCGATACAATATTATCAACTTTTTTAACTATTTACTGGGTAACAGACTTCGAACTTTGCTATGGTAGAATATGGCTGAGCATCCACAACTAAAGTTTTTCGTAACACCTGAAAAACTTGTTTAGCTGACAAAAAAATCACTGCACGAATTTCAATTTTACTATACTCGGCGCAACGGTAACGAATTATTTATTTGAGGGTATTCTAACAAAGGCCTAAGCTATAACAAATATTAATTATTTAGTAAAACTACCCTCAACAAGTATTCTCATTACTTTTTGTACACCCTCGTATATGAAGACAATGTTTGAAAATTTGTTTTTCAATTTTAAACTTTGGCCATTAAATTCTTACCATTATTCATGTGAAGCACTCTTGCCACCTTTTTAAGCGTTGAATCCAGTTTGGAATCCGCGTTCTCCAATTCTGTATTCAGGTCGTCCAGCATCCTACATAAACAAAAATGAAATTAATTCGTAGATATAACGTAATATATACTTGCTTGTTAAAGAGTTATTCGATTTATAAGTCGTTAAGGTGGAATGGTAAAATGATGGGATATGCAACTAGTACCCGCGGCTTCACCCGCGTGAATAAAGAATTTTAATGAGGCGCCTTTACTGCAATAGAAATGAATGGTTCCCAATACAAACTTTCATTCCCTATTTCGACCATCAACCTCCAAGCCTTTTATTCGCAACAAGGCATAGCCTATGTTTTTTCCCTAGGTTTCTATACTTGTACCCAATTCCATCAAAATCAGTTCAGATGCTTAGGCGTGAAAGCGTAATAGACTGACAGACACAGTTATTTTCGCATTTATAATATTAGTAGTGATAGTAGGAATTATGCAAAGTTTGATAAGCATTTTTAAGTTTCTGTTAATACAGAAAGGCCAAAACATATTAAGAATACTTACACGGCCTGCTCGTCCAATTCGATGCCAATCTGCTTGGAGACGGTTTTCAATGAGCCGACGGAATTGCTTATAACGTGCAACTGATCGTCGTGACCCATGAACATCTTGCCTTGCATCGACATGATATCGTTGTCGTACGTTTCGAAGCGGCTCGGGCTATCAGTCTGGTTTGCGAGCTTTGAATATTTGGAGTACTTGGGCGTGGCTGTCCAGGAGTTGCCAAAGTGCATGGGGCTCTCCTCGCCAAGAAGCGGCTCCCTAGCTGTCCCATCATTATCACGATTCCTGTTAAGACTCATTTTTCCTTTCATTACCTGAAATAAAAGACAAAAATAATTTAAAGTAAATTGAATATAATATAGTTTTACTAAAGATCATATATTATTTGATTGCACGACATTTGCGCGAAAAGTAAAAAAAAATTGTAGTAATCGCAAAACATACCTTGACCTCTTGTTTTGTCGCTTCAATGAACGATCTTCTGTCGCAGATCTCCTTATTGTCGATTTTAAATTTAGACGAGTTCCTTTCGACGATGCGTGCGAAATCGTTAAGGATATAACAATCTTAAAAACACTTTTATTCAAAGGTATACTACAAATATCAAGAGGAAATGTATTGGATTGACAATAGAAAATTGTTCGTTTAATCAATCAAAATCCATTACAAAGGGGACGACCAGGAAGTCGGTACTTTGTAACATTGTATCGCACCAATGGTACTTGATATTAACTCATGCCTCTAGAAGTCTAGAAGTATATGTTTCATAACTATATGTTAACTTTACACTTTAACGACGCTGCGACCATATTATATTTATAGATTCATTGTCACATTCTATTTAATATTAAGGACCTTAGTAACTAAGTATATTTTTGACTGAAAAATTATAAAGCCTTAAAAAAAGTTGTTAAATTGAAATCTTCAAATTTGATGGGTGGTAATAATCGACGACGACGTCGACGTGTTTCGATTCCCACTTGGAGCAGATGTGTGTATTGACCATACAGGCATGTGTTCCAGTCTGGGTTTTATTGTCGTTGGCTTTGCATATGTTTTCAAACTCCTGGCTCAGGATACAACTATCCTAATGGGACCGTTGAGTGTGTAGTGTTTTATTTATTTAAAAATACAACTATTTTATAAATAGATTTGAAAAGGATATTTATTGTATCTTCTAAATCTTCCAAGTCCCACTCAATGCTGCGAAGAGCGTTCCTTAGCTCTGTGGATGTCCACTCTACTTCAGGACTATTGGGAGCCACGGGGGCCTTAGATATCTCCTGCCAGCGTAGATACAAACCGCGGGTTTTGTTCAATGCTCGGAACACCTCACTAAATAAGTAAATACATGAAGACATTTAAAAATGAATCTTATATGCATAGCAAAAAGATTGAGTGCTAATGGTGGTTATGATCAATATTTTTATTATTAGACAAAATAACGAAAATATTTGCCTAAATTATTTTTTTTTTCTGAAAATGTAATCATAAATTAAAATCTAATCTTTAAAGATAACTGTAGATAGTTATGTTTCCACAATTATATTTTCATGTTCATTTAATGTATATTTTGGACATACATGTGTGTGTGTTAGTCATCTTAGTGTCTGATATTCTACCGGAAAGAAGTAGTGATTTTGCATTACTATATTTCAGTTTGAAGGATACTGTAGCTAGTTAAATTACTGTGAAAAGGAGATTTAAGAATGAGATTGAAGTGGCCTACAAATGGTGTGCTAATAGGCTACAACTGCTTACCCTAAGGTGTTTTTGAATTATCTAGAATATAAAACTTGCAATTACTATCTTCATGTGTTTCTATACGTCATCATTAGAGCTCACTCAGGTTGTTTGTTATTTTTTTTACAGTTCATTGAAATATATAAATTCTGGTCAAAATAAATATCTTTTTAAGACCCTTTAAAAATTATAATTATACAGAATTTAATGAACTTGCATGTTTTTGTAGTAAATAAGGCTTGCACATTTTTGCTTCTACTTATACAATGAATACTTGTATGAAATTACTTCTATAAGTATATACCTTTTTCAATTATTTTGATGTCAGAGAATAACTTTCTATTATTATTGGCAATCACACTTTCGGATTTGTTTGACAAACACAATTTTGAATTTGTAACAGTATTATGAAAAATTTTATTATTTCGAGAATAAGTTGAAGTTATCAATATGTTATATCTTTCTATAAATAAAAAATATATGTGCATTGTATAATTACTTGTACAACTTTTAATAGAATTTTTAGAATGAGAACTGGTTGATTGTTGGTTGTCAACAAAGGTATGGCTTCAAATAAAAAAACATTTAGCCTAAGTGTTAAAATTTTTTGTCAACTTTTACCTAATTTATTAAATATACTAAATCCTAAGTATGTCACTTAAGAAATTATGATTAAAAAAAAAAAAAATTAAGCACTAAATTTTTTTAGTGCTGGCGATCTATAACTTTTTACATAAATAATTACAAAACAAAACTCCCAACCACACCTTATTTATTACACGCAGAAGTGATTACACATAGAAACTAACAAATGTGTGCTAACAAGTATAAAATAAAGCTGTTATATATTTATTGGCAAGTGCAACAATTCCTTCCTATGCTCTAAGATAAAAATACTTGCTGACAAGAACTTAAGCCACTTACTCTTTGACGACGTAAAATGGATCTTCTAAAGTCATGTCAAACAATAATAACGTAGTTTCGGAAGCCGACTCATGTGACGCTGACTAACACAAGCAATTTGTTATTAAGAGATGATTACATTTCGATAAAAATACGAATATGCACCAAATTTTGACGTTCTGCTGCCTATCCCACAAAATATCGACAGTCTGATACCTACCATGAAAACACTTCGTTCAATGATACTCTATCCTCCGTCCCTTACTCTCCTAGGCGGAGGTGCTCTATTGCAGCTGCGTACGACAATTTTTTACACTGCGCAAACGCCAAGGGTGGGCCCGTCCGGTAGGCACTGTAGCTAGTGATACAAAAGCATTCCTTCTGACGTACATCATAAATGCTACTATGCAAGTTCTACTGGGACCACTTTTCCATACACTCACAGGTAATAAGGGTAAGTAAACATTTCTGATTTTCATAGATTCATACGCGACAAATGTCAAAAATTGACAAGCAAATTATTGATTATTGAAATGTTGACGTTTTTCTGAAACGTTTAAAAATTTTGTAAAACTATATACCTAATTTAGTAATTGATTTAAAATTAATAAAACTAAGTATCATTTGTTACTGTAAAATATATATATTTGATTTAATAGTACTATATACATATTGTAAATAACTGTTTTTTTACGTAAATGTTATGAAATTAATAAGAATCTTTTTTTTAATTATTATACGAGATACTAATGACTGCTTGTTTTTTATTTAGTTTGTTGTATTTGTATAAATGTTTTATAGGTATGTTAAGTTTGCGCACGTCTGAACCGATTTTCTTCAATTGAATTCAGAATTTAAGTGGTCAATTTAAACGCATATTAAGATACTATCTGTGCTAACCACTTTGTACTCTGTGTGAACATTGAATTGATCGCATTCTGTTCTTTTCTTTCCTCACAGCTCATCCTCTGCATGGTGTAAAAGTGATATTTTAGTTTATTTTATTTATGTTTTAATTGATTTACACATCAACATGAATTCAGTTTTAAACCCGGAAGCACCAGAATTTTACCCACATCTAACATCAGTCACCGAGGTATGTGATAATCAAGTTCAATATCCTCTCTGTCATTATTTAGCATGTGTTTTCTCCTTAAATATAGCTTTCTTGGCTTTAATAAAATCTTGATTGTATTAAAATAGGTCAAATACAATCCATTTCAATTGATCCAATCAAGTTTCGTTAGTGATACTGTGGTTGTTTGCCTATATTACTAGGTATAGACTTCGTTCTTGAACAAAGTGGGGCTTTATAAATTTATTTTGTTTCATGGACAAAGAAAAAACATATTCGAAAGTTCAGATTAGCGAGTTGTTAATTTACCAAACTATGAATTAAAATTAAAAAAGGAAGCATTGTATGTTTTTACACAAATGATTCTTAATTTAGGATCCATGTTGAGTTTTACTTTCAAGTGATATAACTAGATAGGACTAAAATTACAGCTAAGCTCTTATTTCGGAACTGGATAATGTAATATTTTTTTATAAATTTATGGAGGCTGACAACATAATATGATTTCCTTAAATATTTTTTTGAGTATTTATTATTTTTTAAAAATTTTAGTTTTATAATTTTTTTTTTCTAATTCATTCAACAAATGTTTCAGCTGCATATCACTTTATATAGATAACTTTCTGGCTGTATTAATAACTTTGAAGCAATGACTTTTAACAAAGGATACTCAAATCTAATAGATATGAAATAATAATTCTTGATATTGTTGTTGTTATTAATAATTCTTGTTATTGTTTTTAATAAATAAAATCATGATCTGATGACTGAATTTTTAAAATGAAAAAAACAATGAATATAATTTTAGTAAAATAACCAACACTCCATTCCAGATTTATAATAAAGTTAATATAAGAAATATTGTAAAATAAGCATCAATATCTAACATTAAGGGTCTTGAGGCATATATTTTAATATAAAGTACAATGTACTATTATCATTGAGTAATATATAGTAATACTTTTTAAACACTATATGACTTTACATTAATTAAAATCTAGCTAAGATTCATTGATCAGTTTTAATATAGAACAGGGCTGTAAACTGCAAATAAGCCTTATGGCAAATGCAGGGTCAGCTTTATTTTATCTTGCATATTATACCTTTATTTATATCTTAATGTCTCTTATCAATAATTGTAATATAAATATTTTTTTATTTACAACCAATATAACAACATATTTACAACTCAATAATATGTTTACAAATAATTACAACTGTACAAAACATGTCTGCGAAGAATGGTGGCAAGAATAATAGCTGTATTTCCCCTCTGAATTGCAATCCGGATTCTTTTGGGTGAAAAATGAAACAACCCTCCTGTGGAGGCTATAAGTTGGGGTGGAATATATAGAATTAATACAATATATTACTTATATATTTAAATATGTACTGTTAACTTATGTTCATAATTTATTTTATACATATATAGTTATTGTTATTTAAATGTTAAATATTTTTCAGGATGGATACACGAAAGTCACCAAAACAGTTAAACTTGCAAATCACTTACCAGCTGGTGTTTCATACAATATTTTTAAAACTTATGACGATTTTAGTATTGTATCTTACAAAGTAAGCGGTAATGTTGTAATACAATCTAATGAAATTGTGATAACTGAGTTGCCAGCTGTGAAGTTGAAACAGTAAGTGTTATTTTCCTGTATGTTTTTTTACTATAGAAAAAGAATGAAGAAGAAGATAGATAGGTTGATGCAGCTAGTGTTTCTTTAGTTTATTATCATGCTTAGCTCAGCTTTTGTTTCAGCTTTAAGTGTATTATTATCATGAGTCAGGATTAGTGGTTTTTAAACTGTGTTATTTTTTCTTAGAAGCGAATGCGATCCCATTCTGTCACTCTATTCAGTTTATTGCTAAAGCATATTTTTAAGTCAAAGAAATTACTTGTTAGTTTTTTTTAATTAAGTACTCAAGTCTTACTAATATTATTCATGGTTGGTACTCTATCATGCTAAAACTACTGAACGGATTTGGATAAAATTTGGAACACATATAGGTTATTGCCTACAACATTATATAGAATATTATTTATTCTATAAAATCTTTGGTTGTTTGGTATTATCAAAAATTTACATTGAGGCAAGTGGAGCCACTGGCACAGTTACTAATAGAAATAAATAATATACTTTTACATGATTTTTTACCATGCTTAATAATTAAAAATTCTCTTTAAGTAATAAACTGAATACACCTTTTGCTTTGCGTTAAATTAATTCCAATAGATAAGGGTGGCAACTGATCACTATTACTAAGCCTCCACGGTTAGTATGTCCGTGCATGTGTCTATTGGTGGGTTGTTTTTCACAAACCATAAAAGTTAGAGGGTACAATTGGCTGGCTTTTTTAGCTTGTAGTTGTAAACATTATTACCAGTAGTTCCATGCATTTGCCCTTAATTTTACCTTCACAAAATCTCAAAATGAAAACATGCTTTTGCGACTCTTTTTTCCAACACCTTAATAGCTCAATGGTAGAAGGGCCGACTTCAGTCCGTTAAAGAGAGAGTCGAGGGTTCGACTCTGACTCTCTTGGGCTATTGTCGTACTCACTGATAGAGCAAGCTTCGAGCTTATTAGGAGGGGCAATTTTCAGTAGTAATAATAAAATGATATCTTCAAAGCATAATTGCACTAGAGACTATTAAGATATTTATATACTAAAAGAGTTTGTCATAGACTGAGCTGAAGGTGTTTTATTTCTGTTATCACTTACATTTGAATTGCAAGTCAATAGTTTATACTAAAGACATTATATATGATCAGTCCAGACATTCTTGAGTTTTAATGAGATTAACAACAGCAATTCATTTTTATATATACAGATAAGATATAAAAAAGGTCACTTTTTATTTGAACTAATTCTGTAATATGCTATAACTAGTACCCAAATAAACTGATTTAATGTCTAATGGGAGCTTATTACTGTAACGACGTTTTATTGCAGCGGTAGCAAACCTGCCTTAAGCGCCACAGGTCGTGGGTTCGATTCCCGCTTGGACCAGATATTTGTATTGACCATAAGGCATGTGTTCAGGTCTGGGTGTGTTTGATCCTGTCTTTGTGTATGTTTCTAGACCCCCGACACAGTATATAGCTATCTCAATGGGGGCCGTTAAGTGTGTTACGTTTATTTATTTAATTATTTATACGCGTATGCGCCACGGCAACTAAAGCTAATTTTTTAAAATTATATGTTATTCTGTAAATATATTGAATAGGTCGTATTTTCAACTGCTTTTTATTAATAAATATAAGTTTTGCATGAACAGAAATGATCTCGAATACAGCACAGAGAAAATAATTGATGTCAACGACAACATTTTGGACAGAGTCTACATCAATATTGACAATGTCTCCAAAGTGAAAACACCAAGCGAGCAGTTCCTGTCCAGCATCAAAACAAATACAACCAACCAACCGTGGACAAGCAAGCCATTAATTACTAAGATACAGGTAAAAACAATTTCTGCAAGTATACTTAATTATAAATGAGCATATTGTGACTGTATATTTTTGTTCATGTATTATATTTTGATTTCATATAATTATATTTTTTGGGTTTTTTTCCATATCAGTAAATTTTTGTTTTTCAACTATAGCTTATGGAATACAGGAGGCCTTAGTAGAAAATTGTGTAAACCTGAGGGAAATGATTACTGAAAATTATTTGAAACATCAGAATGATAGAAATAACTAGTATACGCAAATCGAATCCGGTAAAAATAGTTTTATTAAATAGACATAGTGACAAGTCGGTTTATACATCTTTATTTAGTTCATCATGTACCTTTATATGATTTTAATTAATTTTTTACTTCTCGGACCATGATTGTAACAGTTCTGACAACCACAGTTCTATAACGAAGTCACATTGCCATAATATTGCATTATTTATAATCCTTTTCTTTACTCTTCAAAGCTTCTATTATTTACTGTATGGGCATCCATTGCATACATTATTGTTTAACTTGAATGTGTTGTTTTTATTTCGGGTAATTATTTTTTTTTACTCATATATTTTAATATAGCCTTCCATCGGTAAACTACCTTGTAACAGTACCTGCTGGTTGTAGACTTTATGTATTATGAATTGCATACATATTTCTTAATTATTAATTATGATATCAAAAAAAAAATACAAAAAACAATTAGAGAATATAGGGAGCTTATTACTTTTAGCAAATTTAGTTTAATATAGTAATTGTTGGGCAGTCTTTGGGTGGTTTAAAAATGAAATTGAGCCTATAAACTAAAATATAAATGGCATTGTTTAAGGTGGGGACCACGCTGTTTATAGGAGCAAAGAACATACCACGACCGCAGCTGTCTTTCAAAGACAAAATTGACAACTCCGATACACTGTGGGTTCCCAAAATATCCGACAAACCGAACAATATCAAGCCTCTTTCGCTTAATATACTTTATAATGATGAGGGTGAGGCAGTTGGGTAAGTGGAATATATTTGTCCTTATAAATATTGTAAATGCGAAAAATACCCTGTCTGTCTGTCGCGCTTTCACGCCAAAACTACTGAACCGATTTAAATGAAATTTAGTACACAGGTAGTCGAGAGCTCGAGAAAAGAAATAGGCTACTTTTATGGAAGGGGTTGTAAGGTTTTGAAAGTGGGGATGAAAAGTTGTATGGAAGTATCGTCATTTTTGGAGGTAGAAGCTTGAAACTTATATTTTAGGCTGTTGATTCGATATAAATAAATATAACATTTCAAGTTAGGTTTTAACCCTCAAGGGTGTAAAATAACAATAGGGTATAGAAGATGAGAGATTGTATGGACATATGTAAGGTTTACGTGAATGTTTTATACTGTAACTGACATCGATATTTCTACAGATACGAACACCCGTACAAGCTGGAACTCGATCTTTACCAGCCGCCTGCCGAACTGCTCCAGCCGGACGCGGACCCGCCGCCCTTCCCTCCGACACTGGAGGCGACTAAGTTCACATACATTGACACAGAAGACCTGGTGAACGAGCTCGTCGAACACCTGGAGTCGGTCGTGGAACTTGCCATCGATGTCGAGCACCACTCATACCGCACCTATCAAGGTATGGACATCAATTAATTTATCCTCTAAATCTGCGCCAGAGATTCGAAGAGACCCTGCCCTGACGAAGGGGATATCTTTTCCGGGGTCTCCGTCCTTAGGGTGCCTGTTGCACAACTCGCTAATACTGAGGGTGCTCCGATTATTAATTCTTATTATTATTTGCACACATAATATTTTATTTATTTTTCTTTTTTTATAAAGAATATTAGCATGCTTTTTCAAGGCATTAACTAATAATCCTATTGCCCGTCCAAATAAGCTCAAAGCTCAAAAGAGTGGGTACGACAACAGCCGAAAGGGGGTAGATCGAACCCGCGAGTCGGGCGTTAGCTGAGCTAAGTCGGACCTTCTACCGTTGAGCTATTGAGGCTTAATAATAAGTATATAATTAAATTATGTAATTTAACTTTTTCGTTGCAGGTATAACCTGTCTAATACAGATATCGACATGCAGCGGTGACTACGTCATCGACACGCTCGCCGTGAGGGAACACGTACACAAGTTGAACTTATGTTTTACAAACCCGAAGAAGCTCAAAGTTAGTGTATTTCATATCTTCCTATAATTATCAGCTTCCAAATTTAACAGATTTTTCAATAAATTATATACCAACAGTTCAAGTGTATCTCAATGTGATAGCTACTGTGACTGAAGGCTGAATGTTTAGCTAAACAAAAAATTATGTAGATCAGGCGAGCGAAGACGCGGGCACAGTTAGTGTATAAAAACTTTAATCAAGGCGACGGTGGTCTTAACTTAGCGAACCTGTCTTAAACGCCACAGGTCGCTGGTTCGATTCGCGCTTGAGATAGATGAACGTATTGATCATACAGGCATGTGTTCCAGTCTGGGTGTGTTTGTGTTTGTCCTTGAGTGTGTTTCTGGACCCCTGACACAAGATTGCTATAATTGGATGTAGTGATCAGTAAATTAATGTGTGAAATCTTTAAAGGTTTTCCACGGTGCTGAGATGGATATCCAGTGGCTTCAGCGCGATTTCGGCGTGTACGTAGTGGGCATGTTCGACACGCACCAGGCGGCGAGGATGCTCAACATTAAAGGCCTCTCGCTGAAGAGTCTGCTCATGAGATATTGCAGCATTGACACCGATAAGAAGTACGTGCGACTGTGATATTAACGACGCCAACAATACTATACTTGTAATTGTTAATTTAGCATTAACAGCTCAACTGTAGATTGGCCGACTGGTAATGCGGGGGTTGCAGATTCGATCCTGACCCCCTCGGGCTATTGTCGTACCCTCTCCTAGGTCAAGCTACGATCTTCTTTGGAGGGGAAAGATTATTAGTAATGTCTCGAAAAGGCATTCCTAATTTTTTTAAAGAACAATAAGTCAATATTAGCTTCTGTATGCGGCTTCGGCCGCGTACAGAATGAGGAATAATAATACGGTATAAAAATAACTGTTTCACCATAAATATGTTTATAACAATATGTTTATAAACAAACTGTCATCCTCTTTTTTCCCTTTTTTGTTTCCACCACAAAACTCTCCATTTTTTTTGTTCATCCTGTTTCTCTAAACTTCTAAAAAATAGGAACTGTTCTATAGGTAAATATATACGTTTCTACGATAAGATCCCAGAAAGAACTTTCTATTAATAAATTATAAAAAATAATAGTACAGGAAGGTTTGTGTAGTAGAGGTTATACTAGAATTTGTGAGTATTTAATATACTTATAAGAATAAAACACACTTTGGTGATGAGACGATCTGTCCAGACCTTTCAACGTTCAGTATACATATATGAATATAACAAATTTTGACAGCTCATAAAATTCTTGAGTTTGTTTCACCTTTTCTTTTCAGTTATTTAATTTTGAAGCCGGTGGTAGAATCTGATATTCAAAAAATATGTCTAAAGCCTGAATTACATTTATCAGCATCGACTAGCATTTAGCTGGATGGTAGGATACATTTGGACGCAAAAAAGCAATACCATGTCAACCCAAAAAATTGAAAAAACTGAGTTATATATGCAGAAGTGTTGGTAAATGGCTGAAGAACATTTTTCTTTAATATTTGTAGGGTTTTACGCTTTAAAACTTCTAAAAAGCAATTTTTTCAAACATGCAATTTATGTAATATGTTAGACGTTTTGGATTATATTATATACGAAATATGCAGTTGGTATACTTATTCACAGAAATAAAATAAAAATAACTTACATAAAACTGAAATTGCCAAAAACTTGACCAATACATAAAAAAATCATATAAAGCATGTTGTTCATAATTTTCAAATGCGTTTTTCTCGAAATGACATTCGTGTGGGTTGACATGGTATTGCTTATTTGCGTCCATTTATGAGCATCGTATGCTTCATTATTCGCAAGCATGCGTACTCATCTCTCATCACACTGACTGCTATTTAGTACTATCGAGTGTTACACTTATAAGCATTAAAACAGAAAAATGCAAAAAGCGAATCGGTGCTGAAATGAGAATTGATGCATACGCGAAAACGACAACGAGAAAATGCTGATCGATGCTTATATATGTTATTCAGTTGTTATGCTTTTTATGTTGAACAAAAAATATTTAATTTTGATTTTGATATTATTAGATACCAGCTGGCGGACTGGCGTATCCGTCCCCTGCCGGACGAGCTGGTGGAGTACGCGCGCATGGACACGCACTACCTGCTGTACATCTGGCGCTGCATGCGCGCGGAGCTGCTCGCCGCCGCGCAGCACCAGCCGCACCTGCTGCTCTCCGTCTTCGACCAGAGCCGGCAGATATGCGGACTGGTCAGTGACCATCATTATAACGCTCCAACGGAAACAACAAATACATAAATAACTAAATTGAAAATTTTATATTTTGACGTTTTTGGCTGTATCTCATGAACTGAACTGATACATAAATAGTTGGATTTTTTAAACATAAATGATTTACTTCTATGTTCGACCAAATAATGAAAACAGATTTAATTTCAAAATTAAAGGGGTCACCAACTGGATATTTTGTATGAATTTTCAATTTCATGAATTTTCAACATCATGGAAAGTTTTTCATCATATCATTAATTTGAAATATTTTTTCCCATATAAATTCATTTTTAATATACAATATATCAAACCGCAGACGTACAACAAGTCGGTGATGTCGGAGGACAGTCACATGTCGTTGTACCTCCGCTCCAAGAAGACGTTCAACTCGAGACAGATGGCTGCCCTCAAGTTACTCTATCGCTGGCGGGACGAGCAAGCAAGGACTTTGGACGAGAGCACTACGTTAGTATAAATAAAAAACATATAAACTTAAGTCTTTATATTTCTTCAAAGATCAAAATATTGACAAAATTAATTCAAATAATTTGTCAAAGAAGTTGTCAAGGGAAGGGGAGTGTGGTAACAACACGCGATTGGTCGTTCAGTCGACCCTTTATTGCCGTTTATTGTGCAAGATTTGTGCATAAGTATTCTCTCCTCCTGCAGTAATTATGACTTCTAATGAGGCACCTTCAATGCAATATAGTAATAATTTGTTCCCCATTCAAACTATATAATAAAAATTAAGACTTTTATTGGTTATATATTTTTGGAAGTCAGAACCATTATTACCGAAGTGTTTTTTTAAACCCTTCAGAAAAAAAAATATAGTTTTTAACTTTAGAAAATGATATGAAAATTTTATATCTTTCACCGATCGGGAAGGTCAAGAACATCTTTCTCTCTTGTCTTCTTAAAGTTGGTTGTAGTTGATGTATTAACTTGAAATAAAATTAAATGTTCGTACACTTGACAAAAATATTTAGAACTAAAAAATCTGTGAGTGAAAGTACACAGAGTCGTGCGCAGTATGCGCGAGAGGTGTGGGAAGGAATTAGACTGAGTGGGGGCTAGCGTTACCGTAGTTTCGCGCGTCCCCTTCATTCCGCATGTCTATTGTGACCCAAAAAAGTGTTACTACACATTCAAGGTCAAAGTTCAACTTATATTTCGCGTGTTAGAACGGTTTTTTGCTCTAAAGGCGCGATGAATTGGCTATCTAAAATATATTATAAAATATATATATATGGACTGATGTCGATGATTTAAAAAGTATATTGATGAAAAAGCTTAGCATAACAATATGGTGTTAGTTTTGGATGGATTTATCCTCATTGTTACGTAATTTAAAGATACTTGCTCCCGAATCACATGTTGATGGCGCTCGCCGAGACACTTCCGCGCGAAGTGCAGGGTGTGAGCGCGTGTTGCGATCCGATGCCGCCGTTCCTAAAGCAGAATCTAGTCACCGTCCACCAGATGCTACTATCGGTAAGTTGACAAACGTACACACGTCCACATCTATATAGATTATTATTAATAGCTCTCACTAATATATGTAACCCCTGTTGGGGAATACTTAGCTGACACTGGCCAGTCGTAAGACTCAACACGTAAGTGTCATAGACGACTTCATTAATTTTTATAATTAGTCTAATATAACAAACTATTATTATTTTTATTATATATGGCTTTCGTAGAATGCGTTCCTTTAAATTAACTACAACTGCACCCTACAAAAAGCTTTTAGCAGTCAATGATAGCATATAATAATGCTCAAACTCTTGTCGCGCATTACCGCAAATTTTTTCTTTTTAGCGTTTAGTTATATCGCAGCGGCATTTTAACATAGGTGAATTTGAAATTGCTAATTTCGCTAAACTTTATAAAAATTCATTGTCACACGTCCATTTGACAGACGCCAGGATCGCACTCTATCGACTGCCATTTTAATTTTGTGTAATCGAATGTATAAGATTGTTTGAATTTTAAGACAATTATAACACGCTAACATATGCTTCAATAAGCATGCCAATGCTGATATGTGTTGATAATGTTTATAGTTGACGAGGCTTTTACCAGACACACCTCATTTTCAACCTACAACAATACTCAATTAATAAAAAGTAGAACAACAATAATTATTTTATATATTGAGCCTTTTCAGGAAGAACATGGTAAAGGCCAAAAATCTTGAGTGGAATGTTTCAAGTAGCGTTTGGATCAGTGACATGTATAACGTAAAAATAAATCAACAGCAATATAGTAAATAGTTTAATAAATAAAGGAAAAATCACGAAAAGAGAAAGTCCTTTTAATAATGTTAATTGTTGGTACCATGTTCTTTCTTAAAAGGCTCGATTTTAGAAACTTTAGGATTGAATTAAACAATTTTATGAACTAGATTTCGTCTGCAACTTCGTCCACAGGGACAACATATATCGCAAAAGTATCATAATAATTTATTCTTAAGATTACGCAGATAAATATTTCTGTTTTCCCCATTTGATAGCTTGATTTTTTATAACGAATATTAGAAATGCATTTTCAAGTCCTTACTAATATCTCCCTGCAAATAAGTAGCGCTAGTAAGTATAAAAGCCCAAGAGTGCGGTATAGAACTCTCGAGGCTGAATTTTACACGATTTTAAAATCTGAGCTATGCTCAACACCATTCAGTATAACTGGAGATTCTGTTTGATTTATTTATGGAAAAGTCTAGTAAAATATATTTAATATACACGCTTATAAAAAGACGAAATTAGATTAGATCTGTTTGAAAAACTCGCAAGTCGTCTGCAAAGTAAGTATAGAATTATAAGAACGACATTTTGGCTTATGATTAATGTACAAGTAGTTAATGATTCAATGTTCTTGTTAATTGCTTATTTGTGTAGTTGTAGTGTGTAAGTTATTGCTAATGTCGTTTATTTGTTCGCCTATATAAACGAATAATAATATGGATGGAAGTGAAACAGTGCCATATGTACCGCAATGGACGTTGTTTCAAATAAAGACCGCGCAAGGTTGACACGTTTTGGCAAAAAATTAAATAATATTTTTTCTAAATGTTGATCGAAAACTGTGTACAACATTACAAAATTGGCTTCTTTCACTCGAACTCATGCTCAGAAAAATAGACAAAGATGACATTAGTTTTAACAGTTTGAATTTGAATCGGTTTCTTTGGTATAATAATCATTGTA
Source organism: Hestina assimilis (assembly GCA_023373885.1). Classification (NCBI taxonomy): domain Eukaryota; kingdom Metazoa; phylum Arthropoda; class Insecta; order Lepidoptera; family Nymphalidae; genus Hestina; species Hestina assimilis. The sequence continues at coordinate 13,685,785 of CM041759.1, forward strand.
GACATATTATTATTCGTTGGTTTTATGTATGGATAAAGAACAGGTACTAGCGCATGTGACACGTCGCTCGCTCAAAGTTGAGCTAACTTCAGTTACTGTAATTGCCGTGTACTGTTGTATCAGAATTTATCTTTTTTTTTATTGTTCCTATTATTTTTATTTACTTTTTGTATCAATTTAATTGTAACATAATATGACTGTGATAGTATTGTAAGAAAAAAATATTTATTTATATTACAAAATATACTTTAAAAGTTTTTATTTGTCTTTTTTTTTACCGACTGCCCCAGAAATAGGTTTGTACTTTTCGTGTGTATCTATTTTCTTCAGTATACTCAGTGTACATGTAACTTTGATATTAAAAATAACCGAAACCGAATGCTATTAATTAATGGAATGGTTGGCAGTCGGCTATTTTAATTCTTTTCACTTCATTTGGCGTAGCGTATTTGTTTCATTTTCAAATAACACAAATACTTTTTTAATTTTATTTTATTTTATTTAAAAAAATTAAATTTCACATGTGATTCACTAAACCAGTAATTCATAAAAGCTAAAAAATCTAGAGTTCGATGATGCTGTATTTTGTTTTTTTTATTATTTATTCGAAATCGTGCTTTTTCTGAATTTTATATAGAATTTCTGCCAAAACATCAAATCTAAAGAATACATTTTGAGTTCATAAATTTACTAGTATAGTATTTTTTAAACAATTGAAATTATTAGGTTTCTTGTTGGTTCACTTGTCATTAAAATCCATACAGAGCCGTCGGTAGCATCGAATCGGTAAGCATCGCAAATCAAAATGGAGTTTTTTATTGTTATTATCCTTATAAAAATTAGGACTATTTCACAAATTAGTTGAATTACCTGTATCCAGGCGACGTAGGCTATCAGCAAAATAATTTAACCTTGGTTAGTTAAACTACTAACTGCTCTCATTCAATGTAATATTTAATTTGTCTTTAATGATTAAAAATATATCCGAAAAATGTTCAATAAGGCACATGACGTGTAGATATTAATCTACAGAGCAACATTCGCCTTTCACAGGAACAGGTAATATTAAAATAAAAGTAGTGCTATACAGCTGTATCTAGCACATACAATAAAAAGAATTCTGACATTGAACAAAGAAATTCCGAATAGTGCCCTTACTAGTAAAGGTCCGACATGGTCTTCTATACCCACGAAGCGGCACAGGGATATCAATAATAATATATTTATCTTTTACAGTGTCGTGAAATGCCTCTGGAGCCACAGCTATACCAGACCACAGTTAAGCCGATGTCTAAGCTGATGCAGGGCCCACAACTCTCTTACAAAGTACTAGACTTAGTACATTTTGGGTAAGTTTCTGCTCTACGTATTGAATATATTAAATTTGTTTCTGAAGTGTTTTATCAAAACCGGAGTCGGAGTTTTTAAATTTGTTTCGTCGGTACATATGTTCAGATCAGGGTTTTTAAAAATAATACGAGGTGTATTATTAAGTTTATACATTCGACCGATCCAATGTATTGACTTAATGTTTTCGTTATAGCAAATACGAGGATGACGATAAGTACGACGCCGAGCGGATCTCCGAAACGACGCTATACGACCAACCTGATATACCGCTCTTTGAAATGCTCAGCGATGGCGTGAGTTCAATATTCTTATATGATTTTATAATTGGTATATCTAGAACCCCGAATATCCCGATATACCCCGAAGTCTTAGACAATATTCTAAACAGCGTGACATAACAGACTTAGATATATTTGTCAATATTATTCCTATTAGTTAGATATTAAGGATTACATTTTAGGTCGTATACTATTATATATTAAGTATATTCATGTAAAATAAGTCTAAACATTGTCTAGATTTATTTCAATATTAATTTTAATTATGTTTTTTTTTGTCCCAGAAACCGCTTATGTACATGGAAGATTTACTGACACCGTACAACAGGTACAAGCAGTACCGCTCGTTGGCACAGGTTCGTAGTCATAATATTTACTTTGTACGTTATTAAATCACATCTCCTTTTTATATAGGCTTGGAGGTTACTTTAACTTAAAATTATCACAATTTGGTTATTTCTTTATATGTACGAGTAAAAGATGTAACAACTCCAATTGCACTTAAATTTAAGTGTGCAAAGACGTGTTTCGTAAATGTTTCTTTTATTTTCCACAAAACCAAATTTTAATTGTACAAATTGTTACATAACTCACAGATAATTATACATACATCACAGTATACATTTAATGGATCTCCTTTTTTAAAAAAAAAACACCATACATGTCATTGTCATATTTCTCAAATGATTAATTCAATGTTTTGTTTCTTTCTGAATTTATTGATACCGACATTGCTTCTATGACGAGTTTAAGAGCGAGATTATTCAATTAAAACTGTATTCATTACAGATTGAAGAGATGAAAGCTTTCAAGGAGAAGGAAGCAAAAATTGCGGCCCTAGCGAAAGATAACGATCTTATCAAAAACGAAGTACTGACCAAATTGCAAGGAGCTCAGACACCATGCGAGAGTGATGCGAAGGAAGAACAAGTCGCCGCGGCAGTGATTATCAGTGATGAAGAGGGCGACGCTGATGCTGTCGCTGACGTCACGGACACAGAAGCCGGCACGTCCGGCGGACGGAAACGAAGAATGTCCAAAGAGAAATCGACGAAGAAGAACAAGAATAAGCCGTGTTCGGAGCAACTGGTCAAAACCGACAAGAGCAAGAATAAGAACCAGAGCAAGGTTAAGAATAAATCCGATCAGGTCGTCGCCGGCAACGTGAAGCCGTTCAACTACAAGAACGTGAACTATAGGAAGTTCCGCGACGACTCCGAGAAATCGCACAAACAGACCAAGATGAAGTATAAGAAACCTAAGTAATCATTTACATTGTAAGCGATAATAAACGTGTATAATCTAATTCACTTGTTTTATTACACAAAACAACTTTCAGATATTTTAAACATTTCTTCTTTCTTGAAATGCCTACATATTAATTTGTATTCATAATTTCCATCTAAAAAGAAAGATAATTTGTTTCACTCATCATTCATTAAAAATTGTAAGTAATAATTTGTGAAACTGATTGTAGAGAATAATGGGGAAAAATAATCATAACAATCAATAAAATAGCTCTATTCTTTCAAACAGATGACCTCAATACCTTAAGAATGTGGTGCCATGACGCAAGCTTATTATAAACGTGAAAATGACAAATTGATTAATATTAGATAACCTTATTAAAAATGCCGTATTTAGGTGTAAAACTCGTTAAGTGACTGGTCGTCAACCAGCGCATAACCAGTTGCATCTTAAAGGTCCCGGTGACTCTCTTAACTGTTGCAGATGTTCATGGGCAATTGTAATGGCTTAACATGATCAGCATCCTTCACTTTTGTCCCCTCTAACTAAAAAAAAAGTGAAACAAATATCATCTCATGATCACTACCTATACAATTTGAGTAATAATAATCTTGGACTTACAATTGATAGAAAACTGGATGAAAAATATAGAATGCATCTATAATTATTAGTTACTTCGTCAATTTCCTATAACAACTTATTTTCTTCTATTTTTTAATGTTTTACTTCGGAACTCCATATTTATTTATATTTAGAAATTCATTTATTTTATTTGGAAGGGTATACTTCGGAGGGGGTGACTTAGTAATCTGGTCCGGATCTGATGTTGAGTTCCTGTAGAAATCGAGGCAACTCTTCAAATTTTATGGCCATACAAATTGGGATTTCGGTACTTTTTACAGCATAATCCATTTCAGAAAAGCATCATTTGATGAAATGGGGCTGCTGATGATGACCGCAAATGGCCACCACAATGGGGTGCGATATTATTAGGTACTCTGATCTGGTTGCCTAAATATTATTCGTAACTTATAAGAATAAAATATTTAAAAAAAAAGAAGTCTGTGACTCCAAAAATAAAAAAATAACAAATTATACAAAAACATTTATATTCTTTAGAAGTCGACGCCTTCTCTGCCTTACCTTCTAAATAAAATATTCTCTCAAAAATATTAATTTCTTGATTTTGATATAATATAAAATTTTTTAAAATAGATAAACAATTACAAATAAAAGATTTTATTTTTAATTTTTTTTACTTTCCTACCACACCATCGGTTTTATCACTATTCACATCACAAAACCATATTATATATAAAATGTACATATTTTGAATTTTTTAACAAAGACAAAAAAAAACAATTTTTAAATTTGAATTTTTAAGAATCTTCTGGAATGTACTAAACATAAGGAATGTGAAACCAAAATAATTATGAGGTTGTCACATAGAGTGAAATCTATCACCATGCCATTTTTACGTCTCGCAACATGTTCAGAGTAAAATAAAAACTTCCCGCGTACACCTATTTATAAAACTGCAGAATAAATATTTTAATTAATATAATAAAATTATTCGGACAAGTCTTCTGAGATGTCTTCCCTTATTTTAATTTTATTTTTGGTCTGCCTCCTGCCAGCGTATTCGGTATCCTCTTTTTCTTTAACAACCCCTTTCCCCTCCGCTACTTTTCTAGTCCTCATGTGGCTTTTCTTATTCTTTGTCAAAGCTTGCACTTTCTTAGATCTGTGTGCAAGTTTCGGGTGATTCTCTGTGACTGTACCTTTATCGTCGTCAATCACGTCACGTTTCAAAGCGCTCTTAAATGTTTGTCCTCGAGATGGTTCGTGGAGGGAGAATGTAATTCTGTCGTGATGAATCTAGTAAAATTAAAAAACGTTAAATGTCTACCAATGGTTTATAAATTTATCTAAAATATCTTTAAAAAAATATTGGCCTCGCAGTTCATATCAAATTTAAAAAACATTAGCTAAATGTAAGTCTGACCTGCTTAGGACGCATTTTTATTATGAAGCATTTGGAATTTTAATTTGCATTTTTATAATGAAGCATTTGGAAAATGAGGAGGATTTATAAATACAACTTCTAAAGTCTATACAAAATTTCCTCTGGGTATAATATTAGTATTTTTCAAATAAAGTGTTTGTAAAAAAAATGCGTAAGGCTATGAATATTAAAAAAGTAATTATTCGTGGCCCCTAAATAAACGAACTGCGGAAACCTGTTAACTATGAGAACAACTTACGTTCAACGTGTGTATCATAGTAGTATTAGAGTTATAATCTCACCCTGTACTCGATGCTGAGGTAGCACTCATCCTCGTCCTCACACACGAGCGAGTTGACGTCGGCAGGCTTGGCGGCACCGGCGGGACGCTGTCCAACGCGCGTGAAGCGCCACAGTGAACGAATGCGTGGCCCGCATGACCGTACGATCTCGCTTACCTAAGTTTATATACACAAGTATTTATATATACAATTATTAAGTTATTTTGTTAACCATACTGCCGGAAAAAGTAATTACCTTCATTTGTTCGCCGCCATCGCACGCCGCATTAGCATGGGATTCAACGCCGAAGCTGTTGATACAGGCGCGATCGTCGGGTGTAAGAGCCTCTATTTGGAACCCACACTTGGGTATTGTATCAGTTCGTTCCTATGAGACAAATAATAACGTAAAGTCAATACATCATCTACTATTTTTGTACTGCATTTATCAGGTAATTTATCAATATGTCAATCGATGCCTTACCCATCCGATTTCGTCGCAGTGTTTCGGTTCATCGTAACAGATAAAATAATTAATAGCTTTCGATCCGTCAGTGCGTCTTTCAGTGGACCAAGTATACCAATTCTCGCCGAACTTGAACATACTGTTTATATTGGTCTGTCGATAGATCAGCGGGAACAACATTTCGTTCGGATGCATCTGCTTCGCTTTCTCAGTCGTCGGCATTTCGTCGAAATCTCTTTGCTTCTGTCTGCGAGATTTCTTCAGAAACGGCAGCATTGTTTCAGCTTTTTTTTTGATATCCCAGGACTCAGTTTGAGTGTCATCTTCTTCTACCCTCGAGTCCTCTTGATCGGAGTGCATGATAACTTTTACTTTGACAGCTAAAATGGTTTGTAGGAGACATAGTAGCACGATGTGACTGCATCGAATCATGTTGAAATATGTGGTGTTAGTTTAGATTCTTTACGATTTTGCATGAGTTTTGTTCGTTTTGTTCCGTGAAGGATGTTGTTGATTCGTGGAGCGATAAGAAGAGTGTTTATAAGCAATGCTGCGTTAGTTTGTTTGTTTTTTTTTTTAATAACACAATAGCTTAACAGTTTTCGTTATATGTAAAGAAAAATTTATGTTTTATTGGAATAATATATATTTCTCATTTCAAAACTTTCTAGGAATATTTTTTATACGAAGTTATGAAATATCAATATGAAAAAATCAGACGCCTCAGATAATTTATTTATTTATTTATTACATGGAAAACTTACAGCTATAAAAACATATAGTATATATTAACTTAATTAGGTAACAGTAAGCCAATAACAAGTTTTCGCTTATATACAACGGATTACACGAATCAGGTGAGAGCAACAAACGCTATACAAATGTAGTTGTGGGTTTCAAGAAAAATGTAACTAATTTTAAAACTAATTAATTGAAAAAACTTAGGCTTAAGCGCTGCCTAGCCAATGCAATATTTGATACAAAAGGGTCCATTTCATACTGTTTACAAAGAATATTGAAATTTCTACTTGCTCGAACTAAATAACTATTTTGTCTGTACTTGGACGAAGCATTAGGCACTTTTATAGGGTGGTTAAAGCGAATTGATTTATATGGAACATTAAAATATATTTTACTTAAAAGTTCGGGACAGTCAACACTATTATTAAAAATTTTCGAAAAGAACATGTAGTCAGCTATATCACGACGGTAGTGAAGTGGCAATAAATGGTATTTCCTACAGAGCTGAAGATATTCGTGGGAACGGTAGGGAACATTTTGGTGAAAGCAAAGGTATTTGATAAAACGTTTTTGAACGTTTTCGATACGGTCAATATATTTACGATACTGCGGGTTCCATATCTGGGATGCATATTCTAAATTACTACGAACAAATGTGCAGTATAATATTTTAAGGGTTTTAACATCTTTAAAACTTTTTGACATCCGCATTATAAAACCAAGTGATTTAGAAGCTTTTTACTATAGCATCGACATGCATATCAAAAAGTAACTTGCTGTCATGGATAACACCTAGATCTCTGATATAATTAAGCCGAGGTAATGTATGGCCTCCGAGAGTGTAACTAGTGGCTACTGGTGAAATCTTTCTAGTGTAAGTAATAACTGAACATTTGGCGGGGTTTAGATCGAGTTTGTTTAATGTACAATATTGTTCTAAACGATTCAAATCCTCCTGAAGTGCAATCATGTCATTAAAAGATGAGACGGCAGCAAAAACTTTCATATCATCGGCAAAACACAATAGGCGGGAAGATTGTAAGCATTGGTCGATGTCATTTACATAAATGATAAATAACAAAGGACCGATTAGTGAGCCTTGGGGGACGCCACTAGGTATAGGAACCCAGCTGGACACATAATTACTGAGAACAACTGCCTGAGATCTGTTCAGAATGTAAGAGGAGAACCATCTTAATAAACTGCCATGTATTCCAATATGGTATAGCTTGTTAAGAAGAGTAGGATGATGAATACGGTCAAATGCCTTACTATAATCTGTATAAATGACATCCACCTGCTTGCCATGGTCCATGCTTTCTGTAATAAAATCGTTAAAAAGTATGAGATTGCTAACAGTCGACCGTCCTTTCAAAAATCCATGCTGGAATGGACTAAAGGATCCCTTAAGGGAAGAGTATACCTGGTCGTAAATAAGTTTCTCAAACAACTTCGCTATAATACAAAGCTTAGAGATTGGCCTATAGTTTGTAATATCTGATTTTGACCCTTTCTTATGTACTGGAGTAATGAAAGCAGATTTCCACAATCTTGGAACTACACATAATGCTAGAGACTTTTGAAATAAAATTGATATCGGTAAAGCAATCGAGGGCGCAGACTTCACAAGAAAATGAGATGAAATATTATCCGGACCGGGACCTTTAGAAGTGTCTAGTTCAGATAGTTGTTTAGTTAAATGATTTATACTTACTTCAATAGAAGATATGTCAGAAGAAGAGATTGGCGAAGACGAAAAATTATCTATAGGATCATCTTTACTAGTATCAGAGTTAAGAAAGGAAGAGTGAAAATATGTGGAAAAGGCCTCGCAAATCGAATCACCTGTAAGAAGTGTATTATTATTGTATTTCATAGAATTCGGAATAGCGTTAGAGTTTGAACGGCTTTTTACGTAAGTCCAGAAGTACTTGGCATTATTTTTAATTGAATTTTCAGTCAAGTTAAGATAATTTATATAACATGATGATTCAATTGATTTGGCTCTGTCCCGTAACAGTTTATATGTCAGTTCATCAGATTTATTACCATAGACTTTAAATTTCCTTAAGAATTTGTGCATTTCTTTTATTACTTTAATAAGCGATGATGAATACCACATAGGATATAAATTTCGGCGATTCGGCTTTTGCGGTATATATTTATTTTGAGGATGGTTTATAGAATGAATGAAATAGTCCAGCGAGTCATCTATAGACCGATAAGAAAACTCACGTTTCCAGTCTGTAGCACAGATCTCACTGTTGATGGATTCGAAGTCACCTTTGCTATAGATGTAACGTAAACGTGGTGCACAGCTTAGCACAGGTGATTCAAACGTTTCAATATGTATAAGTAAAGCTGGATGATAAGGATCAATAGGTACTGTAGCAGCATCACCAACGTGCAGTTATAGGAAATAATTGTACGCTACACATCTCTTATTTATCTTTATTTTCTACGTCATCGTTCGGAATAGATGAACGTAGATAGCTCTGAAAAGAACTGTTTTTATATGCCTTCATTATAAGGCGTGGTTGGTATGCGAAAGAGCGTCGCTCTGAAAAGAGCGTTTTTAAGATGCAGATCCGAAGATCTACAGTTTCTTCTTTCTTCAAGCTTCCAATAAGAATCTTCACACAATACTACTTCAAGCAATACGCGACGCGGGAACCGAACACGGACATGACGACCTCGCTGCACTCGGCGCTCGACGATTCTAAGGCGACGCCGGGTCGCAGCGGTCAATTATATTAATTCGCGCGCGTCCCTCCCGCGCGCCCCTCCCGCTTCAGACAGCGGCGTGCGGGGAGCAGGACGCCACCTATGAGAAGCCCGCGTATTAAAGTAGCCATTTTTATTGGAATTTCATTTTATAATTTTATATTTTATTTTGTTTACTTTTTCCTCATTGGCTGTTTACATTTTCATTTTTTGTATATATACCCGTGCATTTTTTCAATAAATCATTCCACTACATTCCACCGGAGAGTTTACTTATAATCTACGAATCCTCAACAAATAATTAACCACACTGGTACAGTGGCTAAAGTGGTGACCCGACCGAACAACAGAAGCACCCTTCTGAAGAAAAAACCTCCCAACGTGGAATCTCTGCCCGACTGTGAATAGAAACATTCTATTAACCGCTGCCGTGACGAATCTCTGCTCGAACACTGCTACGCTGCTTGACGCACCCTATCCGGAAAATGGAAGACAGCCAAGCACCAGCCACGTTCAACAACCAGACCGTCACTCAACATCTCACCGACGTGCTACGTACACTACAAGCAGAACTCGCAGAACTGAAAGCAAGACCGACGCATAAACCTCACCAGCGATATCTATCTCATCACAGAAACACATCGCAACGTCATTCCCGGTCTCATACTTCATCTTCACCTGCACACACATCAATCTGCTATTACCACCGTCGATTCAGCAACGCAGCAACACGCTGTACAACCCCTTGCAGCTTCAAGAAACAGTCATCACATCACAATCAAACATTGGCAGAAACGGAATCATTCGGCGATCACAACAAGTCCTACCGCCTGTTCGTCAAGGACAAAAGGACATGCTACTCTTTCTTGGTAGACACGGGAGCTAATATATCCGTCTTACCTAGAAAACCAGGCCAGAAAGCAACGCCGCTACCATTCAAATTATACGCCGCAAACAATACTACAATATCAACCTACGGCGAGAAAACACTCGAACTGGATCTCAACCTACGACGTCCTTACAAATGGAAATTCATAGTCGCTGATGTCTCCAAACCGATACTAGGAGCCGATTTCTTAAACCACCATCAACTTATCGTAGACGTTAAAAATCGAAGATTAATTGATGCTGTCACAAATCTCAACGTTAAAGCTCCGATGATGTCAACTAACATCCCTACAGTCCGCAGTATCGACATACATAGCACATACCACGACATCCTAGCCGAATTTCCCGGAATCACACGTCTCACCGCAATGCAACTCGAACCGAAGATCCACGTCGAACACTACATAGAAACAGAAGGTCAACCTATTCACTGCCGTACTCGTTCTATACCACCGCATCGCTACGAAACAGTCAAAAAAGAATTTGAAAACATGATGCAACAAGGACTCTGCAGACCCAGCAAAAGCCCATGGTCATCACCACTGCATATAGTACCCAAGAAGAACGGGGATATACGAGTGTGTGGTGACTATCGCAGGCTCAACGCGATAACGAAGCCCGATCGCTACCCAGTACCACGAGTCAAAGACTTCACTCATCATCTATCAGAAAAAAGAATATTTTCAACAATTGATCTCAACCGCGCATATCAACAAATTAACGTAAGAAACGAAGACATTGAAAAAACCGCTATTATTACTCCATTCGGCTTATTCGAGTTCCCGCGCATGTGTCCCGGTTTGAAAAACGCCGGACAAACATTTCAACGCTACATACACGAAGTACTCCGTGGACTCGACTACGTATTCCCATTTATCGACGATGTACTTATCGCCTCATCAAACGAAGCCGAACACCGCGAACATCTCAAAACTGTTTTAAAAAGACTAGAAGAGAACGGGATCACTATCAATCCCGCGAAATGCAACCTAGGCCAGCCAGAAGTTAAATTTCTCGGCTACATCGTTTCTCACGCAGGAATCAAACCGCCACTCGAGAAGGTCAAGGCTATCACTGAGTACACACAACCGAAAACCATTGAAGAATTAAGACGTTTCCTCGGTATGTTAAATTTCTACCGCGATCACATACCTAACGCCGCGACGCTACAAGCTCCATTGAACGCATACCTACACAACGTCAAAAAGCGAGATAAAACAATCATTGAGTGGACCAACGAAGCACAGCAAGCATTCGAGGCATGTAAAGCCAGCATCACAAACGCAGCTTTACTCGCCCACCCTTCACACCAAGCCACCCTCGCAATCTTCAGTGACGCCTCAGACACAGCAGCCGGTGCCGTCCTACAACAATATATCAACAATACATGGCAACCACTAGGATACTTCTCGAAAAAATTCTCCGATGCGCAACAAAAATATTCAACATACGATCGTGAATTATTAGCTATTTATATGGCAGTAAAACACTTTCGAAAAATATTTGAAGGACGTGAACTCATCATATTCACCGATCATAAACCGCTTACATTTGCTATGAACAAGATTACAACATCAAACGAAATTCCGCGCAGAACGCGACAATTATTATTCATTAGCGAATTTACTACCGACATACGTCACGTAAGCGGCAAACAAAACACAGTTGCCGACGCTCTCAGCCGCATAGAAACAAGCGACATCGCAACAAGATCCGCGGAATCGAGCCACATAGCGACAATAACTTGTCCTTCACCGATCGATTACGAAGAAATCGCCCGCGCGCAAGACAAAGACAGCACTATACATCAATTACGTCATCAAAATAATTTATCCTTCAAGAAGATCAACATACCTAATACAAACATCGAATTATACTGCGAAACATCAACTTCATACATAAGACCGTATATACCTAACGAATACCGAAGAAAAATTTTTAACAGCGTTCATAATATAAGTCATCCCGGAACAAGGACAACTCGAAAATTAATAACAAGAAAATACTTTTGGCCTTCAATGAATACCGATATAGGTCAGTGGACTAAAACCTGTTTATCGTGTCAAAAAAGTAAAATACTACGTCACACACACAGCAAGATCGCAACATTCCCGCCAACCGAACGATTTCAACACATACATATCGATATAGTCGGACCGTTACCTACAACTGCGCAAGGACACCGCTACATAGTAACAATGATTGATCGTCACACGAAATGGCCCGAAGCGATCCCGACCATTGACATATCCGCAGAAACAGTCGCCGACTCCATATACACACACTGGATTACTCGTTTTGGATGCCCCGCTACGATAACGACCGATCAAGGACGACAGTTCGAGAGTAACCTATTCATTCATCTAACAAAAATACTCGGTATAGAAAAAATACGTACTACGCCCTACCATCCGCAAAGTAACGGAATCGTAGAACGTTGGCATCGTTCATTCAAGACTGCATTACGAGCGAAACTATCAAACACAAATTCATGGATGAATGAACTCCCAACCGTACTACTAGGACTACGAGCCGCCTTACGCACCGACACCGGCGTAAGCGCCGCCGAACTTACCTACGGATTTAACTTGCGACTACCTAGCGACTTCTTTGATGTAAATACTCCCGCTACTTCATCAATGGACTACAGTTACGTCGAAAAACTACGCGCGAACATAGCAAATAACAAGCCGAAGCCAATGAACGCACACCGAAACAATAAACACATATTCGTACATCAAGACCTACACACATGCACGCACGTATTTATTAGAATCGACGCAGCAAAGTCAACTTTAAAAGCACCATATGAAGGTCCCTATCGAGTTGTAAAACGAACGGATAAAGTTTTTACAATTCAATTACCCGATCGTCAAACAAATATATCAATCGACCGATTGAAACCTGCATATGTACTTCAAGATACCGACTACCTTTTACCTTCAGAACCTGTTACCAAGATTACCATACCATACCAACCAGAAACCATTACCAAGAAAACCTCATTACCAGAGCAAGCGAACAACATGACGTCACAACCTAATCTCAAGCAAACACGATTAGGCCGTACCATCAAGTTGCCGGTACGTTTCACTTGAGGGGGATTACTGTAGCAGCATCACCAACGTGCAGTTATAGGAAATAATTGTACGCTACACATCTCTTATTTATCTTTATTTTCTACGTCATCGTTCGGAATAGATGAACGTAGATAGCTCTGAAAAGAACTGTTTTTATATGCCTTCATTATAAGGCGTGGTTGGTATGCGAAAGAGCGTCGCTCTGAAAAGAGCGTTTTTAAGATGCAGATCCGAAGATCTACAGTTTCTTCTTTCTTCAAGCTTCCAATAAGAATCTTCACACAATACTACTTCAAGCAATACGCGACGCGGGAACCGAACACGGACATGACGACCTCGCTGCACTCGGCGCTCGACGATTCTAAGGCGACGCCGGGTCGCAGCGGTCAATTATATTAATTCGCGCGCGTCCCTCCCGCGCGCCCCTCCCGCTTCAGACAGCGGCGTGCGGGAAGCAGGACGCCACCTATGAGAAGCCCGCGTATTAAAGTAGCCATTTTTATTGGAATTTCATTTTATAATTTTATATTTTATTTTGTTTACTTTTTTCTCATTGGCTGTTTACATTTTCATTTTTTGTATATATACCCGTGCATTTTTTCAATAAATCATTCCACTACATTCCACCGGAGAGTTTACTTATAATCTACGAATCCTCAACAAATAATTAACCACACTGGAACAGTGGTTAAAGGTACTAATGGGTCAGTACATTCGTGAACATTGACCCAGCCATTTGATATGACTAAGTCTAGCGTTTTACCATAATGATTGTTTACACCGTTATATTGACCAAAACCGAGGGTACATAGTTCATCCGCAAGCAAATATTCATCACTTGTAGTGAGGTTGGACGGGACAAACGATGAATTGATAGAGGCTGACCAAGAAATATCGCTCATGTTGAAGTCGCCGAGAATTAAAAACATATCCGAGGTATTATTAAAGACTACATGATTTAATTTAGTAAAAAAGTTACCCAACTGTGAAGAGAATGAGAGTCCATTGTGTTGTTTACAAAGATAAATAACGCATATATGTAAGTAAGCATGACATCGAGAATTCAATTTCTTAAAGCGTATACTGAGCCACAGGTCCTCCGCGGTGGAATGAAATAATGGCTGAGAAGTAACAGCCAGTTCCCTTCGCGTCGCGATAAGTACACCACCACCACGAGATTGCCCTGTTAAGGCATAGTCCCTATCACGACGCCAGACAATGTACCGGTGATCAAAAAGCTCTGAATTAAAAATACCATCCATTAACCACGTTTCCGTAAGAACAATAATATCGTATGAGTTCATTGATACATTACGATAAAAAATATCTGTTTTACTTCGTAAACCCCGGACATTCTGATAGACAATAGATAGCTGACGATCATTATTAGTCGCCATTGAAAATTATATAAATAACTACGGTAAATATAAAAACACGCAATCTTACAATAAACCAATTCATTTCAACCAAATACACAAAAAATATAAAATTGTATAGTAGATAAACGCAAAATAATCCTATAAGAAACAAAAGATCATACTTATACAAAGTGTAAGCAGTAATGCAATAAGATAAGAAATAATCCGTCTCAAGTATAAATTGTATAAGAAAGAGCGAGATGGAAAGCTTTCTGCGAGTTATATCATGAGGTAGATCAAAGCGATAAGCAATGCAGTCGTAGTTCGTAGACAATATACGTGCATAGTAAACAAGTATTATATTTAATAGCAAGCCAGAGGCATAAAACCTTTTACAGCGAATTATCAAGTAATTCTTAATGACAAATAAAATGTAATGGTTATATGTTTTATATATGAAAAACAGATTAGCAAAAATGTAATGGAAATAGTAACTATTTAAAAAATCTTGTTTAAATCCGATTCAGTTCTTATAATGAAACTTTTACTAGTGTTATCCTTACGTATATGGATTTTACCATGCTTCACCCATACATAATCATAGTGGTTTTCTTTGGCTAAGATCTTGGCTTTACTAAGCAATTTTTTGGCTTCAATAGTTAAGTGATCATTAACGTAGACGCGTTGTTGGGTACCTGGAAAGCCAACGTCCGAGGCAAACAGGTTCTTTTCAGCACGCGCTGCAGCAATGAAGTCTTCCTTAACATATCTATTCAAAAAACTAACCACAATCAGTTTATCCTTGGAGTTATGTATTGGTACTCTGGCAATGTAATTTATTTGAGATTTAGGACATTTAAAGTTTATTTTGTGACAAATAGCATCTATAATTGAGAATAGGTTTTCTTCCTTTTTTAAGGGAACTCCTCTAATCTCAATATTATTCAACCGGGAACGCTGCTCAAACAAAGAAAGCTCGTGTTTTGTCCTTGTTAAATCGGCCTGCAGGATGCTGATGGTTTCATGTAGCATTTCATTATCGGAAGCTTTAGATTCAAGGTTAACAATTCGAGTATCAAACTCATCTAGTTTGCTACTTTTTTCTTTTAACACATTTACAGTTTGTTCATTGGACAACTTTAAGCTCGTTATTTCAGATCTTAAATCCACTATACTTTCCTGCATTTTTATCAATAATTGTTCATTACTTCCAACATAGTTCTCCAACAGTGTACTAATGCGAGAAAGCTCCGAGCGGACTACTGTCATCTCGTTAAAACAGTTACAGTCATGTTCTAATGGCTGCTTTCTTTTACGGACAGTAATTTGACACTCCGATGCCAAAACACTAAGCTTTGAGAGATCCGGGTGTGAGCCCCCTGAAGTAACAGCTGACGTAGTTGCGCTGACGCCTAAGCGAGGCGGTGATCTTTGTACACTCATTATCGCAATTATTCCTGCTCAATAGCGCACAGTAAACAATGGCAACGAGACTTAAGCGTGCGGGTGTACACTGCATGCGAAACGGGTCGAAGTGTGAGCGAGTCAAGAAATAAGCACCGTCTCGCTCCCACGGGATAGTACGATAACAGTTTAGAATCACAATATCAAAAAGTCACAACAAACAACACGAGTATAAGCTAGTTTATGCTCTATCTATATTACCAATTAGAATGAAATTTGTATAACCGTAATTTTCAATACTTTATAATATACTTTTATAATATTCGAAACACGACAGAACTGACTGAGCGACAGAACACGACTGATTGAAAATAGATCACTATCATCTTCTTTCTCATCTGATCTTTTCTATTTCTAAATAGGATGCTAAAAATTTCCTGCTTTCATTAAGTACATAATATTCTATGTAGTTTTAGAGGCAGTTTATTTGAATTCTAGGTTTCTATAGCCTAATGGCAAAAAAACAACCTTTTTTAGGGTTCCTAAATTGAAAAAACAGAACCCTTATAATTTTGTCATTGGTTCTTACCATACCGCCCGAAACGATGTGAATAGAAGAAAATTTATCGATAATACCGCAAATAAGGAAATATTTCTTTTTTTATTATTTAGTTTCATTAAGAGGATCTGTTCTGAGGAATTGTTTGGATTGATCCCGCCAGTGGAATTTCACCATCGGACATCGCGCCAAAACTCAAAATTCAATTATTACCACCTCGATGTCTGGAAATCCACAACATAAAACGATTTAGAAGACATTTTCTTCCTCGCACAACCACTTTGTGGAACCAACTTCCGCCGTCGGTTCACGGGCGTCGGTGATCACTTAACATTAGGTGAGCCTCCTGCCCCCTCTTACATAAAAAATAAGAATTATAAATATACTTGCTCTGTTACTTTATGTCACGTTTAGCCAGATATTTCTGAGCCTGAAGTACCAGTGCAAATAACACACAAAATGGGATTTATATCATGTAGTTCCTTTAACGTTGACTAAACGTTTAATAACAAAATTTGTACTAGCTACTCGGAGATTTTTGTTTCACAATTTTCTAAAAGTTAATAAAGGATTTTGATAATATTATTTATTACTGATAGTTTTTTTATAAAATCCCTGAGAGGAACTTGGTCTTCTTATTATTTTTCATGAAATATTTTTAAATGTAAGGTAAAGTTCGAAATAATAAAAAATACAATGTGTAAGTATTGCTTTTATTGGGGTACAAAGATGTAGAATATAAAATAAAAATACTGCGTTTGGTATCAACCTCCATAAAACTTTGATTATGAAAATTAAGCATTTCATCAAATTCACATTATACACTATAAAATAATAATTAAAGCGTAAGACATATCTATAGACCTAATTATTATTTATTTATCTAAATAGAAATTGTATAATCGTATAGTACAAATAAAAAAGCGATTGAAGTTTGGACCATTGTTAGGAATTAAAGATTTCCATAGTGCTGGATATTATTATTTTTTTACATTAGCCGTATTTACAAGTCATAAAATATCTAATGTGATATTCGCTTTAGGGTAAAAGTCGCACACTAAGGCAGAGTGGGTGTTTATTGTACATTGTTATTAGTGACTAATTTTTTAAAAATATTATTATATAAATATACGCGGCACTATAGAGGGAAAGAAGGTAGGGAGGGGGGAGAGGGGCGAAGGGGAGGGGGCGCTATCTATTGTCTACAAGCTAGACAGTAACGAGAAAGTAAGGCCAGATTTGTAAAAATAAAGTCTTATAGTCGATATACTTAAATATTACATAGATCTCTCGAGGCCTTATTACTAAACGATTCACCTCAGCATACGCTCCGTCTCTGTCATAATTATTGTGCCCGACAGAGACGGAACATATTCTAATGTCTTCTCGTTCATCTATAAGAGTATCTATTAGCCTATTACATTGGTTCCGTCTGTGTACAAATTCAAACATGTCTACAACGCAAACTAAAGGCGCTCTTAAACTACTTATCGTAAGTGCTAAATATATAGGCTCGTAATATTAAGCCGAAGGTTTCGGTCCACGGGAACGTAACACCTAGTACACTAAATATGGCGGTCGGATGATCGGAGCGCGTCCGACGAACGCGATTACCCGAACGCGATATGATAAAAAATGTCTATCTATACGATATATTGTCGTCAACTGTCAACACTAACTCGGAACCAGCAAACTACGGAAAATAGACATATGTATATCTATAATGTATATAGTACATCTATTCATTTATACCTTTTATTTATTAATCATTTTTAAATAATTCATTGTATCGATTTTATTAAATGCAACTATTAAAACTTACATATACACAAATATAAGATCACTGTTTGGTTATTGTAGGAAATATAGGTTGTCGTATGAAAATAAATGACTATCTAAGATCGGTAACTATCTTATCGAAGTTGTCAATGATCGAGGGGGAGGAGCCGTGACATGATTGTGGAAGAAATGGAGGATTGGGGAGCTTGTCTTTTAACGTAGACCACGCGTCAGCCACTTAGTATGCACGAGTAACATGGGCGAACTTTAAAAACCAAAGTATTATTAAGTTATATAAATACGATCTAATCCATTCAAAAATGATAAGAATATGTTTTTTTATTTGATATTATTGAGATTTTGAGTTCATTAAGCCGTTTCTCTACCTTTTTCGTAATCATTACCCATGTTACACGTCAAGCGTATAAATCACGATCAGTTCGTAGTCTGTATCTCACCCGACACGACCCACGACAGCTATTAAGCTGGTAAATTGAAAACGATGTGTTCACAGTAACACATTTAAGAAGCCTCTTAGTTTTTGTGGCGCTCACGTGGTCAAATAACATATCTGTTATTATAAAAAAATTCCTAAAGCTATTTATAATAAATGTTTCATCTACACTCGAAGTATATTCTACTTCCTTAAGAGTGCTTTACAATCTAAACAATATTTTTTTCTTGTTCTACTTGCTCGACGTCTTGCGTTGTTATACTATAGTGCTTGGAAATGGAGAAACGAGATTATTTTACGGTACAATTTAGAATTCGCAAGAAAAAAAAATTGTACAGATTATAAGACATTGGCAAATTAAAAAGTATATTTCTATTAATAAGATGACTAATTATAACTTTTCAGTCAGAAATGAATATCATTATTATCATACCAGTAATTAAATTTTCATAAGAACGATACTAGGCCGTGCTTAAGCCGAAAAGTGACTCGAAATCATTCATTAAGTACAAGCATATAGTAGCATAAACGTTATGACCCGTTCCATTAAACTTTGGACAAAAGATAAATAAGTGACCTTGTCATATTGAGACAAATAACGTGACTACAGACAACAGTGGTGTGAGTGATAATATATATATTATTAATATTACAATTCATTACATTTAATTGTAATCGTAAAGTTTACGTTAAAAAATTATTCTGTCATAAAATTTGGATTATTCGTATAACATTGTAAAAGATACCATATCACTAAATAGAAGTAAGATTTAATATTGTCTTTAAAGGCTTTTTTCATCACGAAATAATTTTTAGATTTATCATAAATTTCAAGTATTGAAAGTTTTAATATTCGGAATCTGTAAAAACTTAAATGACCTTTAACATTAATTTATAATTACCATTAAATTCATAAATAATTTCTTTAATGGAATCACACTGAACAGACGGTCAATTTGCAGAGACGAAAAAAGTTAGTCATTAAAATAATGATTTTTTTATTGTTAGCTTATCTTTTGTCAAATTTTTTTGGAACCTATAGGCCTTAGACTACATATTAAACTAATTGTTTCATACCAATTCTATACACAGCTGCCAAAAAATAGCAGTCTATCGGTTCAGTCCAAAAGATTATTAGATTTATTATAGTATTGTTAGCTTTGATTGGGCGAGGTGCGGTCGTCGTTATATTATTACTGTTTCATAAAATTTATAAATATACAATAGTAATGCTGTAAACAATATTTCATATATATGGCACGACTTATAATATATACACAGTACTTAAAAAATATTGTTACAAAAATTCAATTTTCGTTGTTCTTATTATGATTAAAGCTTATATTGTTTTTTTTACGAATTAATAATAAAATATATTAAGTACATAATTACTATGAATCTTTTAATAGTATATTAACGTCCGCACCTCACCATTTTACGGGTTTTACGTGGAAAACATATTGCGTTAAAAACCGTTACAAATCAAAATATTATCTCCCCATTGAGAAACCCCCCCACAAAAAAATAGAAAATATAATAGTTTTGGGGTAAATAATAAAATAATATATGTGTAATAAACGTTTAAGATTCTCATTACGAGGTATATGTAGGAAAGCCTGACAGACTAGCACCTAAGTTACAGACAGCTAACGGTTTTTAAAGATTTCACATTAACGAAAAAATTATATCGTAAGAAATATCATAAGAAATTATGTATTCTTATATCATCGTTGTAAATATACAATCTCACACGCCATTGACATTTTTTGAAAATATTTATTATTAGTTTCTTAATTAACAACTATTGTTCCCAAGAATAATCTTTGAATACTTTTTTTGAAAAATAATTTTTGAATTATTGGGCATAGGGCTGTCAACTGTATTTTTAGACTGTGGAATATAATAATTACTCTATTCTTATATAAAACCGCAGATTTATATATTTGTCGTATGTAGTCTGAAAAGTATTGGCAACCCTAATAGCGGTAATTGTTAATAGTTTGTCATCCACTTTACATTCGTATAAGAATTTTATTTTTACAACGACGATACATAATTGATCTCTACCTAAGTATATAAATAATTTAACTCATACATTACAATTAAGTGCATATACAGAAGTAAATAACGCAAAATCCAGAATATAAAGACGATAGATACGAGGTGCCGAGACGATTGGCTTTTATAAATTTTAGCTCCATTCAAACACTATTCGTTACACTAACCAACTATTGAATGTAGAAATAGTAAAATGATATACTATTTTTTTTAAAGAAGGCAAACGGGCAGGAGGCTCATCTGATGCTAAGTGATTACCGCTGCCTATCTGCAACACCAGAGGGCATGCAGGTGCGTCACGAAACGAGTTTTTTATAACTCACAACGTAAATTCATATCGTCAGATCAATTAAATTATTTGTTCAAGATAACGATAGTGTTCGAATGCAGCGTTTATTATCCTATAACTAAAAGGCAGGTAAGTTAACATTTGGTCGATTTTGAGTCATACACTGTGGGAACCAAAACTTTAATTACAATAAGTTTTTTTTTCGGATTTCAACAAAAGTAACATATGATATTGAAACTATATAGATTTGAATCAGAATAACAATAAAAAAATATGCTCTGTATAGATATTTTTATGCACAACTCAAAAATAGTTTGTTTGTTACTCATCTGCCTTTTGCCTATCGGATGTCAGTATATGGTTAGCCGGTTCACGTCCAGAGGCACCTCGGGGTTATTGTCAGTCACGAGGTCGCGTAGCTCAGCACCTTCCTCTGGAGGAAGAGGTGGATCTCCGCGAAGTTCGGCCTCTCCAGCTCGTCCCGCCTCCAGCACTCGCACATCAGCTCGTAAATATCACGAGGCAGTCCCGGACAGCGGTCGACACATTCGAAGAGTCCGTCGTCAGCTTGGAGGTGCGAAAGATTTTCCAACACCTAAGAATAAATATAAACACTTAAATATACAGAAGTTCAATTTAGTAGCAATAACCTTTTATTAATTTAACTGCTATTGATAGAAAATAGGACCGAGTTACAGGTATGGACTAAGTCTGTTTTCAGTAAAAAAAAAATGCTAACAACTATCAGTTACATAAATTTTGCATTAGGAATATATAAATAAAGCAAAACAATGTTTCATAACCTGTGGTTACTTAAGTACATTTAAAATTAAAAATATTTAGATTTTTAATTTCTTTGACGTGTTCTGTCCTCAAAGATTATTTCTATGATACGCTTTCTTACTAATATTATAAACGTGAACCGATTCTGAGGATGTAACTATCGTAAGCAAAAACCACTGAACGGATTTGGGTGTTTGGCATACAGATGGCTTGTTATCTGGATGGTAAAATTTTAGTTTCTTGTGGTATTTTCAAAAACAATACTAATACGGCCGGAGTCAAGGACACAGCTAATTATTTTATAAGGTAGAAACAAACAAATTATTGAAATGACTTAAGATTAGTAAAATAACAGCAATTATATTCATCTGACCTCGGCATCAGTGAGATGTTCGTATGGTCGCCGCCTGCACAGTGTGAAGATCTCGTGGAGGGTGACCGCGAACGCCCACACATCGGTCTTGGTGGTGTACTTCCCCCTCAGCACGGACTCCCACGCCGCCCACCGGAGGGGGAGCGGGATCCTCCCGTCCACCTTGTAGTAATCGCACGAGTACATCTCGTTATCAGTGCCGAAGTCGCTTATCTTTATCTGATAGTTCTTCCCGATTAAGCAGTTCCTGGAATACGTTTCGATTTATATTTTGGTTTAGATACAAATTATATGAGCATTTTGATAAATTACGTCACACATAATAGGGGGATAGATAACAAGGTGTGACAAGGGGTGGGAGGAAGGGGTCCTAAGTTTTATATGGGGACGGAACGGAGACCGGAAGTAGCTCACCTGGCTGCGAGGTCCCTGTGCACGAAATTGAGCGACTCGAGGTAGTGCATGCCCGCCGAGATCTGCGTTGCGACGTGCATCAGCGTGCTCGTGCTCGCGCTGCCCGGGGGGGACGTGCGCAGGAACGCACACAGATCACCTAAGAACATAGATGTCGATCATTAGACATGACAATAGTCGTATATAGAATTTTGTCGTATATACAATTGTGCTGTGGAGAGTCTGCTTTTAACCTCGACAGTTGCGATTTCGATTCCCGCTCGGATACATTAAAAACAAAAAAAAATATAGTTAAAATAAATTTACATTAATGTATATATAGACGGTGTAAATAACTTAAACAAGCTTTGAAATATAATTGAATACAAAAAATCTAATATCAGACCTAGTTCCAAGTACTCGAGCACGACGGCGAGAGGGGGCGAACGACACGCGCCCAACACTCTCGCGAGGTGCGGCGACGACAGCGCCGCGAGGATCCGGACATCCCTCTCAAAGTCCTCCCTGGAACATTGTCCTCATTAACCATAGAACGTATGTAGCAAAATTATTGACATTCTAACCAGGGCCAGATCTAAGGTTTTTCTGAGCTGAGGCAAAATTTTGACATTAGCGTCAAACGAAACTAATTTACTTAGTTCTTGTAACAGAACAGAACGTCTGAACAAACATTGCAATGATTCTCTTCGTAATTATTACTGATTGCGAGTTCGATTCCCGTTCATAGTAGATTTTTGTTTTGACAGTGCAAGCATATGTTGCGATTGTATGTGTATGTGGTTGGGATTGTGTTGTGTTTGAATGTTTTCGGACCCCCGACAGGATCTATCGTACTTGAAGCCATTGAGTAGTGGCGTTAATTATTTATTAATTATCCTGTTATTATGTTTGTGTACGTGTAAGGAAAACAACGGTAGATTATAAGAGTAGCAATAGTTAGAGTTAAAACCAACCAAAAAATCTACCAAAATCAACTACAGAAACAGACATTTTCTACAGAAACAGACATACATCAATACACTCGAAAATCATTAACTTTTGAAACAGCCTGGTTACTACTAACTTGTCAAATCTAGACAAATTGAAGAAGAATGCAGTTTAATTAGGTATTACATACTATAACTATATAATAATATAATATAAAGATTCGCATACATGATATACCTCTCCTTGGCGGAAGCGTCGTGGCAGAGGAACTTGACTGCCACTAGACGTTTCTCCGACGTTATAGTCCCGTTGTACTCGGGAACGCCGTCGGCCTCCGCCACGTACACCTACACATGAAACTCACTTACTTAAACACCCAATTATAACTCAAAACTCATCAAGAGGCTCTTAAATCTTGAGTTCCCATATAAATTTTTATGTGTCGGGACGTGACGAATCGTCCGCTGTTGGCATAATCTCTGTCACAGCAGAGATGATTGCACCAGTGCAGTCAGTCACACTGGTGGTAGGTCTTTTGTTGCAAGAGGCCGGATAGGTAAGTACCGCCGCAGTGTCAAATATTCTGTGTTTGTGTTATATATTCTGTTACTATGTTTCGATTTGAAATGCACTGTAAGCTAGTGAAATTACAGGGCAAAGGAGATTTAAGAACCAATATCTCTCGTTGGCAACCCGTGAGTGGCACCTACTAGTGGTACTAGTGGTGTTGCACGCGCTCATAGGCTGCGGCAACCGCTCACCATCAGGTGGGCCGTAAGCTTGCTTGTCAAATTAGTAACATAAAAAAAACGATTTCGCGTTTTATTACAAAATACATTTAGAATTATTTTGATATCTTCCTGATATCTCAAAGTGTTAGAACTTATAATAATACAAAAAAAATTGTATTACTCATTAATTTTTCAAATCGACGCCTCATATTAAACCGACTTTATTCCAACATCTTATACAAATTTGAAGTTAAAAGTTCCCTTAGCATAGAATTTAACAAAAAAAAAACGTCAGTTATCGTCTTACATACAAAGATGTAGCAAGCAAATGATCAACCATCATATAAAAGTAATGAAATAAACTCACAGTGCCAAATGCACCCTCGGCTAGTTTGGAGATCATACGGAGGCGATGTCGCGGGAATTCTATCACGTTCGTTGTTTCGAGGCGACGCTTCAGGTCAATGAGGACTTCCTGCTGGCTCGGAGACTGCAACAAAACAATATTCATTATTATATTTTGAAAATATTTACCTATCCCAAAATGTAATTCGTTTTCTAGTAAAGAAAAGGGGGAGTCCATGAAAAAGGGAGAGCTCAAAATTGACTCCATACACTTCTGTAACCTTTAAGTCAAATAAACCCGAAAATATTAAGGTTCCTTAAAAAAGAATGGTGCAAATAGTAACAAAATCCAGGATTTAGAGAGTATGTACGTCAATGATATTCAGTGCTGACCCTGGTGCTGTGCTTGGAGCGTATCGACCCAGCTGCCGATCTTCTCGTCTCCAGGTCCAGGGTGTCCATGTGGTCGCTGATCAGCTCGGTGGCGCGGTCCGAGAGGTTGTCCGGCAACCTTCGCTTCGTGAGCAACGGTGCCGAACTAAGCTCTGGTACCGCATAGTCGTAGTTGGAACTATCTGTTGTGGGTAAAGGGTTAAAGTTTTTATTTATGAATCGTGATTTTTGATATACCTAGTTGTTTTAGTTTCGCCAAAAATGACATCGTATAGATATACGAACAACAATCTTTAGATATACGAGAGCAACCTGGTAGGTTGTTCTCTACGTATGCCGAGAAAGCGATTGTCGTGGTTTTTTTCGTCGAAATTTTCTCAAAATGGAGGAGATATGGGTGTTGTAAACCTAATTTCTCTGGTCGAACCAGTATATTCATAGAGGAAATAATACATCCTCTTTTAGGAATTCGATTAAAAACAACACAAAAAAAAACGAAATTACCCGACAATGCTGTGCTCGAATCCTTAACGAAATCCTTCATCTCGAGTAACACAGTGCTATAGCTGAAATACGGAGCGCACTTCAGAGCCTGATATGGTTCCTGGTACTCGTCTGACTTCACATCGAGCGGACATTCGATTATCATCTTATTTTCAGGCAACATCGATGTACCGCAAGGGTTATAATTGTCTGCAACGGATCTCTGTGCTATTGTCGTCTTCGCTAGCGGTGAAGCAAAGCATTTCCTATGTCTATGTCTATGTATAATGAGGAAGACTGCGACAGCTAGTAGTATGACCAGCGCTGTTAGGACCCCGACAACGATCGCCATGTACAAGGGATCCTCTTGGTGGGCTGTTGATATTGGGAGGTCTTTCGTGGCTGGTATCTTCGTTTTGTCCTTACTACCTTGTGATTTAAGGATTTCAGGCGTGTAGTTGCCTTGTGCGACATCTGTAGACAAAGGGATATAATTTTCGATAATACTGATCTATCATTTTACTCTCAAAACGCAATAACGTATGTTCGAAATGTTCGTACTGTCGAATGTATTGTTTGGTTACGAATATACCACTACTTTACGCGCGTATACCACGTATAGATGCGTCTTGTGCCACACGTGTAGCAGCGTTGACGTGCTTATTAGCTCGTTTAAGCGTGTAATAATTTTAGAACTCACCATCACAGATTTGAGCGTAAACGCCGAAATAAGCCCGTGTACGCACGTTCGGCTTTTTGTAACGCGAAATGAAGCACTCGTCTTAGCGCATATACCGAAACGCCATCACAGTCATATATCTTGCTACAGTTACATAATTATATTATTTGGGTACGACAATAGCCCAACGGGGTCAAGATCCAGACCGCGACTATCGCGTTAACAGAGCGAGGTCGGTCCTTCTACCGTGCTTACCGAGCTTTTGAGGCTTCAAATATATAATATGTTCAAACATAATCTATGTATCTAAAGATAAGCCTAACAATAAATAAACAACAAGAAGACACATTGAAATTTATATATAACAGAAGGTTAATAGCTAATACTCACCGGAGTCAAAAAGCACTTCGCTAATGAGGATCCACCGAGCGGAGAAGTGAAGCTCGATGCGAACCCACTTCCCTATACGATGATGCAGTTTTATACTGACGTTTCTCGAACTTTCGAAGATGTTGTCCTCCACCGTTGTGTACCGGATTGGCTCGTCTTGGAAGTGTCGGCCTCCGATCGAAAACGATATTATCGCCTCCGAGAACACCTACAAAAATAATAAAGCTTTGACCATATATGGTGCGTTTCGAACACAATTAGTTCATGTATAAAGGTACGTTGCCTACCTGAACATCCCTCATGAACTTATTATTGCAATAGAGATGTATCGCACTGAACTCCCTAACTTTATCGAACTCGAAGATGATAACGGGCGGGTTCGGTTTCGAGTCGTTCCTCCAGCCCACCCAGGCGGAGGTCTTCGCAGCCTCTCGTATCTCGTCGCCGCCGAACTGACCGTCGACCAGCTGCCCAAGGCCTCCCCGTAGCTCGTCCGCCCACTGCCCGTCGTATGTCATGTCGGTCAGTTCGACGCCGTTACTCCTTTTATCGCCTTTCGGCATTGAGTACGATACTATGCCAACTGAAAGAATAAATACGTTGCTTAGTAACCCTAATAAATAATAGTAATATTATGAATACTAAAGTGATTTTTTTTGTATGCGAGGCTTTATCGGCTAAACCGCTGAACAGAACAGCGGTTTAGAACACATTTTATTCCTCGCACAACTGCTCTATGGAAACAACTTTCGTCAGCGGTCATTCTGAACCGATGCGACCTTCTGAATCCAAATTTGAAAATGATATTTCAGAAACGGTAACTCTTACCAAAGTATTACGACATTTTTTATAGATAATTATCCGATCTAGAATTTTTGTCTAAACTATTTTTATGATAAAACTTACCATTTTATGATAAACCGCATAAAAACTATTTTTGTGACCTTTGATCCCGACTAAATGTTCATAGTTTTACAGGTATCGGATCGATAAGGATTTTATAAATTAATCATAATAATTACCAAAGTCTTTCCTTAATTGGCACAACTGCCATTAATAGAAAAATTGAATCTTATTAAATTACCTAACACAATTGTTTTAAATCCAAGAACATTACAAAAGCTAACAACAGTCTTCTGCGATTTTAGCATACACTGGAGGTATTGTTTCTAGTGAATATTATTATAACAAACTCAGTTTTTCCATGATAGTTATGTAATATATTATGTGCAGGGTTACCTCGTGTCGCTGTTCTGCGTCACGACACGTCCCTTATTAGAATAATATCTACGATTGAGTTATTGTTAGCTCTTTCTTCGCTAAACATAAACGATTTTTTATTAAGAGCTATGTATGGCATTATTATCTATACATATAATAAAATTGGAGTGTTTGTAATATTGAAATAACATTTTTTTACAATTTTTGTCTGTTTGTTGTCTGTCTGTTTGTTCCGGCTAATCTCTGAAATGGCTGGACTGATTTTGACGGGACTTTTATTGGCAGGTAGCTGATGTAATAAGGAGTAACTTAGACTTACTTTTATTTTAGAAAAAGAATTAGGGTTCCGTGCAGTAAAAAAAGATATACATCACGCGAGCAGAGCCGCGGGCGCAAGTAGTTTTAAAATAAAAACTTTTAATTTTGAAGTTTATAATTTTATGTTTAGAAAATTGATGAAGATATTTTTTTTTATTTGAAAAAGAATACTTTTCGAACGAAAAGAAAGATAACGATCGTAACGATTTATTAAATTTCATTTCAGTTATTACTTGGAATAAAATGAAAACAAAAAATCTCGAGAAGCAGACGTATGATTAGGCGAACAATTTTCTGCATTCGTTGTACATTGCATGCGATGTAGAACGCGATAGAACCTGGGTATTACCAAGAATTACTATGGTAATTATTCTATGTATG
Organism: Hestina assimilis; assembly: GCA_023373885.1. Classification (NCBI taxonomy): domain Eukaryota; kingdom Metazoa; phylum Arthropoda; class Insecta; order Lepidoptera; family Nymphalidae; genus Hestina; species Hestina assimilis. Next base: position 13,714,185 of record CM041759.1, read on the forward strand.
TGTATTGATGAAAGATATCTTCGAATGAATTCAGTCTTTGTCGACATTTCTTCAGGGTTGACGTTTTGTTCTATAATTAATAGCTTATATTTTCAATATTTGTTTTTATTAATTACTAAGGAAATTTTTCACTTCAGAATTTTTGTTACTTGTTACTTATTCGTTTTTACATGTATAAAATCCAAGTGAAATATAAGTGAACAATACAATAATAATACAATACGGTAATATACAATTAAAAATATATATAAATTATATTTTTATATAACTGATCTAAACAGAATGAATGGCAGTCCTATTTGTCATATCGAAGGGGTTATCGCTGATCATAGAGAGGCGATAGTTTTTGTTCCCATTGTATAAGATTAGTTTTAGTTGAGGTGGAGTTCACAACATGAGGTTGAATATTTTAAAGTGACGACATTTTTAGTTCAATTTTCCGCCTCCGTGATAAGCATAACCTATATTTTAAACTTAATTGAAAAAAAAAACTTCGTATATTATATTTTAATAATAATCACGACCGTCGAATCCATATCTAAAGTGAGTTCCGCGGAGCTAAAGGGTTCAGTGAAGTCGCCAGCTTTCCACGAATCAATTACCGAGGGCAATGAATCCTAAGATTATTAAATAAATCAACGATAGAACGAATAAAAAAGGGTTTAATTATTCAATTCAATCTTTGTTGGAAATCTTTACGATAAAGGTTTTAACTCGTTATAAGTTTCGTTATCATTTATAACTTTTAATGGATATAAGCGTAGTGGTTCTGTAACCTTTTAAGAGCCACTGAGATAAAGGTTTCTAGACCTTATTTATTATTACCTTATTATAGATTTCGGTGATAATGTATCTTCTATCTCTAACTCCTTAATATCTTCTTTGTATAGTTTTGTAAATCGAAGTTGAATTCATATTATTATTAATTAACATGTCATTACCACTCCAATAGCAGCCATACAACTCGACCCGCATGCAGACGGTGCGCCGGTGGGAACTGTATGGTATGAAGCGTATTTTCGACGCCCATATCGGCGGCTCCAGATGGTTCTTCTTCTCTAAGTAGGTATTCGTGTTGCCGGAGAGAATCTATAAAAGAAAATGTGGCTTTTGTGAGTGTTTCATTCATATTTAATAATAATAAGAGTATATGTAAGTCCCAATGTTAGCCCACCTCTTGTCCATCGCCGCCGCGGTAACGCACCCACTTGCCAAGCTTCGGTCGCCAGTATTCTAACACGTAGGCCTCAGCGTACTCCGCCCCTTGGCCGTTACCGAATCTCCCTGAGTACCAGCCCCGTGATCACGTGTACTGAGTGGAGATTCACCTCCAGCCACTCTGTCGACTCGGTAGTTATTTGTGACTTTGGACACCAGGCGCCACCCTTTATCTCTTGATTCAATCTGTAAAAGTATTGCGAAATTGTTTAGTTAGCTGCTGACGTAAGTTTAGATCTCATCACTTAAACAATAATTACCGTCTTTTTACGAGAACAATTAAACTACATCGTTGTAGTCGCAAGTTTTATAGCTCAATCGTAATTCTAATTATCACTTGACGGTTTTATTGATGCGCTCGCTAAACTTACATACGGGATTTGCGATTATTTAAAACTAGCGGCCCGCTCCGGCTTCGCACGGATATAAAATATATAGCCTATGACATTCACTGAAAAAAATATTAAAATATATCCAGTAGTTTAAGTTTAAGTTTAGATTTAATGGATGTTACTATACATATAAACCTTCCTCTTCAATCACTCTAGCTATTTAAAAAAACCGCATCAAAATCCATTGCGTAGTTTTAAAGATTTAAGCATACACAGAGACAGAGAAAGCGACTTTGTTTTATAATATTATATAGTGATAGTGATAATTTACAAGCTTACATAAATGTGTTATAGATTTTTTAACATATAGACAGACGAGAGAGCTAATTGATATTAACTCTTTAATGCTAATAAATTTATTATCATTAGTTTTGAGATATACTTAGTATTTATGGTATATTATGTAAAAATACACATATTTTATAGGATAACCACTATTGTACGATAAGTTTTAAGACTGTATTAGTTGATACATATAATCGATATATATACAAAAAAAACTAGAGTTTATGTCGGTGTCTTTCTTTCTGTCGCTGTGTAAAAACTTGCTGCAGTTTAACCAATTTAAAAATTTTAGTTATATGCAGGTTTACTGAGCTGAGTTGTCTTAGCTAAGATTTACCGATCCGATTAATAATTTTGAAATAACAGAAAATACCATTATCACTGCTCAAAATTACATCAGCAGCACTTCGAAGTAAAGACAGAAAATATGAGATTACATCATTTTGTCTCGATACTAAAGTGTCCTCGGTCACTACGTTTATCGACGGGCGACGACATTTCATGCCTTTATATTTTTAAAAAGTTTAAAAGTATTGTACACGTTTTTGCATAATAAAATCCATAATTTTCCCTCTTGGCTCAATTATTGTAAATATTTGGTTGGTTTTAATTAGGGTTTTTAGAATTCCCTTGACACTATTCTAAAAACCATTGTATTGCGTATTATTTAACGACGTGGTTTACAGTGCTCAAGGGTTCATACATATTTACACATACATGCAAAGAGTAATAAGTAGGGTAAAGTGGTTATTTTAAATCCATAAATATTTTATTATATTTTATGAAAACAAACGATGTAAATAGGTTACGTACCCACGTGTCGGATCTGCTGAGCAGGCGACCACCGGGCAGGTGGCGTGATAAGTGTACAAGTGGTGTTATGATTTAATCAGTAACCGAACAATAAAAATGATGAAATGAAAGCTTTCCAAATATATTTATTAATTTAAGTTATTACTTATGTTCAAATCGGCGCATGTTAATAAAAAAACGTTTTTTGTTGATCCTACGCCTATCCTCATACACATTTATTTAAAATTAAAATATCGTCATGGAAGCTGTTTGAATAAAAAGTTTGTTCGATGGTTTGAGGTTCAAGTAAGTTAAACTACTTTTCATTCACATTATTTCATTATCAAAAAAAAGTTCAATTTCATTTACATGAATTTCGAAATTATTTGCAATTTATTACTATAACCTAAATTTTCATCGTTTAAATAATAAAGAAAAGAAAAGAAGGATTTACCTAGGACTAATCTTTATAGTAGAAGTCATTGATGATATTTATTTGAAAATCAACCACATATCCTACCGAACTCTAAATAAAGATAGTAGCTCGACGCTCACCCACCTTCCTCTCACAGAAAATCGGAGTAAAGTAACAGTATCAGTACCTACTGTTTGCGTTTCTTTCGATTAGTGAGAGCGCCGAAGGCCAAATCTCCCAACTCCTCTGTTCCCTACTCATCCTTTACCTCCTTATCCCTTAGGTTGGCAACGCTCATGTGGCGTTTCAAGTATCGCAAGGGTTCATAGGTTGCGGTGACTGCTTACCATACATACTACGTTCCCCTCGTTGATTGCCTCCCCTCAAATATATGAGATTTAATTATTTTTACAATATATACGAAAGAGGTTGTAGTCTAGTAAAGTAAAGCTAGGTAGCTTTTGACATCCGTCGTATTTGTCATGGTGCGTTTTTATTCGTGGGATCATGGCAGACACAAACATCAACCACGCAAATCACCTTCAAGCAATTTTGTACCCTGGCTATGAGATATATGTAACTGAATTTTAGTGTACATGAATTGTTATATAAAAAATGTATGTTTCGGTTTAATGCATAGAACAGTTGTAGCCCGTTATTGTCTAGTGAGCCTAAGAAATATGTCAGTAGTCAGTACATTTGGGTTAAGAATACCACAGGTTGTTAAAACATGCGACATCATTAAGGTATGATGGAGGTTTAGGCACGCACGCTTGTTAAACGGAAGGGAATTTTATAAATTTTCACCATAGATATAGAGGCTTTATAGTTCACGCACCGGTGAGGTCAACAAAATATAAATACTATTTTCATCAAACAATTCATTTTAGTATATTGTGTGTAATAACCTCAAACAAATATCCTATTGTAAACAATTAAAATATAATTATATACCAAATAATATAGAAATATATATAGAGCCACAAATTGGCTACTTTATTATTTATGCTCTTCAATAAATTGAACTCCTCATAAGGTTGTAAGGGAATTCCATGTTTCAATAGTGTTTGATTCAATGTTGCTTGGACGCCCACTTAATAAAAACATAAAAATATTAGCTCTAAATTAATTAACTCTTTTGAAAGCTGAAAGTGACTTTTACTTTTTTATAGTTTGATATATTTGTGAAAAATAATATTACTCGTACACAACCAGACGATATGTCGTGCTATTAAAAAGCTGTTATACGATATTAATATGTGAAGAAAAATCTTTCAATTCCTTTTTAGAATATTCCGTCCGCAGAGAGGGATGCTTTGACAAACTTAAAGTTTATATTGCGAAGAATTGTAGAATGTTAAAATTTATGTATAACTAGCTGCGCCCCCAGCTCCATTCCCGTGGTGTTCCGATTTTTGTTTATTGCACGGAACCCTAATGCTTAAAGCCTAAGTTACCTTAAGTTCCTTACAACATCAGCTATGTGCCAGTGAAAGTCCCGTAAACATCAGTCGAGCCGTTTCAGGGATTTGTCGGAACAAACAGACAGACTTAACTTGACTGTTTTTTACGTAAGTACCATATATACTTTCACAGGCATATAGTGAAAAGTTGGTAATTTGGAATAACACACAGACACTTCCAATTTTATTTATTTATATAGGGTATGTCACAAATAAAAATTAACAAATGTAAATTACATAAAACTACGTAAAACGATTGTGAAACACACGACTGTCATTTGATTCAATTAAAATCCTCTATAAAACCGAAGCAGTACAAAAGCGGATCGCTATACATTTAAATAATAATTAACATTAGTGTGAGCCACAGCGAAACGTGGTCGGGCTTAGCTAGTGTATATTAAAGAATTAAATATGAACGCGAACACGTAAGGAGGTAACTTAAGTAATGCTAATCCTGCCGGCGTCTTATCGGGCGGTAATCGGTCGCGAGGAAGGCTTACGCCTAATTCCAAAACTCGATGCACATAAGGCCTGTAGACCTAGGGCCACTGCTATGGATTCCGTATCAATGTTAACGGTTTTCAGTATTATTTCGATTGTTTCTTTAACAATACAATACCATGAACAAAATTTATAGATCGAATTTTATTGAAAAACTAGCTGACCCGGCAATCGTTGTTTTACCATATAAAATAGGAGTTGATGGTAGATGGGATAAAATTTTGGTTTGTATGTATTTTTAATGCCAGATCAAAAAAATAAACAATTTTGACAAAAAAATAAAATATAAAAATTTGGGGTCTGAAAAATAGATGTTGATCGATTCTCAGATCTATCCGATATGCACAAAAAAAAATCATAAAAATTAGTCGAGCCGTTTTAGAGCAATTTGGTTACAAAAATCGTGACAAAAGCATTTTATATATTAGATTATTTTGCAGTAAAATGAAAATGTGTAAATTATTCTAAAAAAAATTGAATATTTTATATTCAGATTGTATCGCATCATACCACTCCATAGCATGGAAAAAGTGTTAATGTTGGTTAGTGTAAATATTTCAACACGTTAGCTTCTATTTATAGATGGTAAAATTATTTTCAATATAATGTTATGATTTCATCAACGTGTATTTTGGTAGTCTTATAACTTATTTAAAATACAAAAACCTCGATATTTTGCAATCATGACCCCTACACAGCCTAACTCCTATTTATTACGTAGTATTAATACAATCATAAATAATAAATTTAGTTATTTCTCATCTTACGCAAGTTTCTCTCTAGATTTGTTTATAATAAACAAGACGCTTTCTGAGAACAAACAGTTTTTATCTACACGTGTTGGAAGACAGAATGTCGACCACACACCAAGACATGAATTTAATCTCATACTTGCCACACAAATATACAAATATTTTACAAGTAGCAACACTTCGTGAATAAATTTTTTTCCTGGATAAAAGGGGTTATTTACTGTCCAATTGTAAGATGTACTTAAATAATCTCTGATTAAGAACTTCGCCTTTAAATAAAAAGCCACACAAACGCTTTTGCAATGAAATCGAAGATGAAACGAAAGAGAAGCAGTTAGTTAATTTGTGCGGCTTCTGAGTACCCTTTTGAGGTCTATCAAATTTATTACTCTTCAACCGGATATCTAAATTAATAATATGATTTCTTAAAACATTTTCATTAAATTTTGTCCATAGCCTCGCATATTTCTAACTGACGGTATAAGTTATTGAATGTAAGTATATACGAAATAACAAGCAATCTGGCTTAAGAATAGTTACGAGTTATTAGTGCATTCACTTATCGTGTGTCACGGCGAGTGCCGGCCAATCAAAGTGACTCGCTTCAGTCATTACTGCTTATTGACGCGCACTACACTCGGTAGAACAATAGGGTCACTCCAATATATGTGTAGTTGGGAAAGTTCTTACGGTGATTGTATACGAAAATAGAACGCAGAGTTCGCTCATCAATTTAAATTATGAGTCACTCGAAACCGAGAGCGACGTTTTAGCCATCTCACTAATTGTAACCGCAATCGATTTTGGTCGTCGATCAAGAGCACTACATAAAGCTCATTTTTAACGTTCTATAAATCGAAATAGCGACATTGACTTTATAATTACAACGATGTTCGTATGTATCAACGGAGTTATCGTGCTTTAATTCAATAATCCTACTCTAAGTACTGTACACAGGCTTATTATTTCACGCTCTGGTGAAGGATTAAGTACTTAATACACTAAGCTTATCACAGTCCCGCCAAAAGTATAAACAAGACATAAAATTCTCTTCATATATCACATGAAGAATTTAAAGAGAACTTTTATAAAATATGGATTTGAAACCGTATTTATACCGTCTGCAATATTTCAACTTGAAACAAAATTATTAACATTTTTTACGAATTATTCGTCTCTTGATAAGTTTGGCTATATTATAATATCGCCGACGATTTGACAAAAATTAACGAGTCTCTTTTACAGACGCTAAGTACGTCTCTTAGCATCATAGTTCTGAAAATAAAAAAAATATTTTCACAAAGTTGAAATATTTGCATTTACTTAACATTACCCAGTATTGCACTGACCTCATTAATTATTTCGAACAGTTATTTATATTACCACAGCTATTTTATAAAGAGTGGTTAGTACAAAATATTATAAATTGAACATACCTATGTATTAACCTGTTCGAGATTTGATAGAACAAAGGAAATCTACATAAAGTTTATGTCCCGAGTTGAACGTAATGGAACTGGTCACCCGAGTTATCAATGATGCGTTAAGAAGCGCCTTTCGTAATTGATATCATCCCGTACTCATTTCACAACAAGCGACAATATTAGACGAATATAAACTTAAGTACGTCTTGGTTAAGTGCTAAATTGTTTTGTTGAAACTAAATCAACTAAGCTTTAGTCGGCACTGCAAATATTTTATGGCTTTAAATAAAACAAACTCAAAGATTAAAATGTACACTGCTAAAATCTTAGCTTTGCTGGTATAGGAATGGGTAGTACAGGGTTTTTTTCGCTGATCGATACTTGAAAGCGGTCGTTAAGCTAGCCTAGCCGTAATCGTAAAAACACGCATTGCATGCATTGTTTTAGACTTGATTCAGGCGACAATGTTGGTTACTAAGCGTTCTGAGGCGAGTAACAATGGCTTTTATTCTCACACGACCTAATACAGTTCTCTTTCAATAGCACTAGGTCAAATTAATATGGAAACCGTGCATTATTACGTGACATTGTATAGAAGTTTATTATCAAAGAACTGCTAAGTTTTAATCTGCTGATATTATATTCATTACTTTTTGTACCAACTGTCTACATGTTGTAGGAAATAAACGCAAAATAATATAGAAACTGTCATTACGAATATATGAAAATGTCTAAAATGTTGCAAAAGCAACGGAAAATTAGATTTTGCTGTGAGCTCCCGAATGAAACGTCGGATTCTGATATCAGAGGATTTAATAAAAAAAAATGGATGTGAAATTCGTTCGGTCTTTTCGCATAAACAAAATAAGTCCGGCTAGTCATGGATGATTTTTAAAAAAACTCGTCTGATGTCGACGCGCGACATTTCGACTAATACTCGTAGATACCTCGTTTATATTCGATGCTGATTCGGTACTTCGAGTATTCTTTTATCCGCTTCGATACATTTTAATAAATGAATACTGATTTCCTCTGATATCACTTGATTAACTGCCAGTAAAATCTAATACCTTTAAACGAGGAATTCTTGTGTATATATATATATATATATATATATATATATATATATATATATATATATATATATAATTGGGATCTCAGAAACGGCTGCACCCATTATCATGAAATTTAGTATGCAGGGGTTTTCGGAGACGATAAATCGATCTAGCTAGGATTTATTTTTAGAAAATGTGGCTTTGTCCGTGTTTTCAGGCCGTAGTCGACACGCCATCTATTATCAACAATTATTAAAAATGTCAAAATATATAAATAAATTCACAGCGCACTTGACCGACCACGCGTTGCTATGGCAACAAGGATTTATTGAATTGAATCGAAAGAAAGATAGTTGACGTTTTCTTTAATTTATTATATAAAAAAATAAAAATAATCCAGATCTGATAAGCTACTAGTTGCAACAAAAGATTCAATTTTGCGAATCAGTATCAATGATGCTTTTCATAAAATGTGTTTTGACTTGAATTTTATGGTCTTTTTGTTAAAAAATAGGAGATATCTATTTAAAAAAAGATTCAATAAGGTTTATTCCACAATTGTTTTTAATTTGAAAAGTTTATATTAACTTTATCCGGATTTAAAATACAAGCGAGGCGACCTGAGTAGACAACTCGTTTAACTGTCGTGCTTGCTTCAAACTGCTGAATTCACTGAGGCACAAAACACACAACTTGATACAAAGGAATTTCGCTATAAATTTGGAGTTATGAAACAAACGTTGGATAAAATTATTCTCGTTTTATAATTAGGTAAATTATAAAAATAATAAAACCAATATTTTAATGAATAATTGATTACGTCTATCACCTCAGATGCAAATGGCGACTGTATTGTTTTATTGTTAGCGTAACTTTTATGTCATTGATATGAAAGTGATCAAAGTACGTACTTTCATCTAATTAGTTAAGTGATTTTATACAGAAATCATGTCGACATGGCCAAACAAGTTTTTTGCCATTTCTATTCTATACAAAATATACCATTCATTGACTGTTATCATAAACTAGCAGTCGCTTTTGGCTTCATTCGAGCGGAATTGAAATAAAGCGCAGAAATGAAAAGAATGTCAATATGGGTTTATTATTTAATTTAATCTTTGATTCATTTTAACTAAATAAAAAATGAAATAAACTTTAAAACAAAATTTTTGTTATGGTACATCTTATTGATAGTCACTAATGTCGATCTTAAACTATTCAAACACGACCGGTTCGTTTGCGCGGAATCGTGAAATCGAAACTTTGCGCAAACTTGAAGAAGTAAACTTTTATATATGGTACAAACAGCTTAACCTTGGCAAAGAAATTGTCCGCTAAATCTCATGCGACAAAAAGCGCATTTAAATTGCGACTCTTGAGATACGAAACGGATGTTACACATAGTGAATGCTAAGAAGTTAAATTATTTATATAACGGATGGAAACATTAACAACTATACACCTTATATAGAAAGCTGACATTAACACAATGTTTAAACAAATTTTATCTTTTGATCGTGTGAAAAAAAAATATTAGTCATCTAGTCATGAAAAGCTTACAAAAAGACACGAGATTTTTTTTCTTTGTTATCATTGTACATTTAGTTTTAAGTATGGATTGTCCGTCTGCCTATTCTATAATTTAGTAAAAATTATATTTATACGTTTATATAAAATAGAAACTTATAAGACGATAATTAACAACTCCTCTGTTTAAGGATAATTATTATGCGCAGACAGAAAATACAAACGCATGGCAACGTAATTTTGTAAAGTATATAAATAAAGTTGCTGTGGTAAAGTTAAGTGATTAATGAAAATGGAAGATTAAGTGTCATTTTATTAAACTTACCGTCCATTTTGCGGTCCGACGTTGCCGTCATTGAAGGATGAACTGGCGGTAAGATCTCTGTCTGGTATCAGCCTGCTCTCAATACCGAGCGGCGCGATACATTGAGCTGAAAAAAAAGTCAATATGTTTATAATAATATCACATATTTAAAAGCTGTCTACAAGTTTATTTTTAATGTTTTTGTGTCAATTACTAGTTCTTCGGTTAGAATGTCAAATGCTTTGAAAATGAAAATAATTATATAAAAATATTTCAATCCTAATAAAATATGTGCACTTCAAAATTATACAGCTGGAGCCGTAGGCGAAAGGTATATATAAATCTAGTTCAACTAGTTAAACTGAAATCGTTCTAAATCTATAGATAGAAACAGTTTATCGCTGTAAGACATGCAAGTCTTTTTAAAATTTCAAACAGCTTCGAACTATACACATGACATTTAAATGTTACACATTAAAGAGTCACACGTCAATTAGAACGGTCGAACATTACTAACGTCGGCGTTAAAATTACAAACACACATTCACCGATCGATCACAAAACCGCAACTTTAATATGTAACGACGCGGCCGTGTTAATGAAGACGAAAATGATTTCCGAACGTTCAACATGCGAGCCGAGCCTCATTCGTAACTGTCGAAGCCAGTGGTAATATTTACGTATGGAGACGTATGACCAAACAGGGCTCTACACTTTTAGGGTATAATCACTGGTCAAACTGATTGATTAACAGCCAAATATAGATAACGTTAATAGATTCTTATTAATGGTATCGATACATCACACATTTAGAGCTAATTTGAGAATTAAATTGTTTTCCCACTACTGTAATTCGCATTACGCTTTATCTTTATACCAAGACAAGCATTCGGTTAAAGATATGTTTATCAATAGGGTAATCAATGCATAATAGATTTTTATAAATTATGTAATTCTAAACAATGCTATATAACCTGAACGGTTATAATTTTGAGCATGAACCTGAACAACCCGTAGTGTTAACCATAGAATCGCGAAGATCCGACCGCGTCACGACGCGACGTCTCCACTTCCGCTTCAATGATTATGTCAATCAATTGGAACATGTGGATTATATTCATTGCACGCGTTGTCGAATATTCGTGATCGGCGATCGTCAAAAAGAAATGATTGAAATGCGAACTGCGCCGGCGCATGTTATATTTTTAACATCACGATAAGATCCTTTTGAGATCTGCGACGGACGGAAGGCGAGCGTTGAGTAAAAGTGAGCTTTCTTGTTCTTATATTAATTCTATGAGTGACGTTGTATGTTAACATCTCTCATATACTAGTGTGGAATCTTAATGCTGATTGCACAAGAGTTGTGCGATACAATTGCACAAGAGGATGCATAGCGAGGGATCTATTTCTTAAAACAAATAGATTCACTTCATTTAACTAGCCTCCTCAGCGTAGCTCGTGTTGAAACGGCTTATTGGAGCGAGATTATGTAAATTAAAGTATTCTATTGGTTCTTAACAAACACATCCCCGCTACCGATCCTTGCAGATCTCTCATGGAAATACAGCCTAAAAAGGATCGATACTCTTAAAATCAACTAATATAAAAGTTAAATTATATTGCTGCCCAATGACCAGTGTGGTTCGACCGATAGCGATGTGTAATTTACGTACCAATAAAACATTGATAAATTGTTAATTGACTATTGAATGTGAAACATATATAGCTTGTTTATTATTACAATGATTATTTAATCATATTTAATATTATGACTTTGAATAATTGTTAATAAGTAGATAACATATCGTGAAGTGTAACGAAAAACTTCTTACAAGATATACAGGAGCAGCGCGTTAAGCGGCTTTAATCGTGGTCAGTCTATGCATAAGTGACTGTATTGTGTATTTCAATTTAGAGTTGCTGTGCTAATATAATGTCCAGCTCGAATCAGATCTTTGTATTGACCACACAGGCATGTTTTCTGGTTTGGTGTGTTTGTCCTTGTCATTGTGTATGTTTCCGAACCTCGACACAGGATATCACTATCATAATGGGGGCCGTTGAGTGTGTAGCGTTTAAAATTGTAAAATCGCAGAACTAAGTTTGTGTATGTACCGTCTTTAAAATACGTAATTATTCGGTACTTATGCTGTGCTACATGGTCGGTATATTGGGAAAATTTATAAGCTTTTACAGATCTAGATAATACAGTTATTAATTAGCTGTATTCTATAAGTCTTTATAATTTGATATTGCGGGCATTAATTTTTTGAGTATCATGATACTTGTGCTTACATAAGTAGTATAGTTCTTAAACTACTTCTTCTTCTGAAACTACTTCTTTGTTATACTAATAATAAAAATACTACTGTCCTTGTGTCTCATAAATACCGAGAAATGAAAAGACGGCAATCCATTATCTCTTAATTCAGAACGACATTATAGCGGAGATAAATATTAGGACATGCAAAGTAAGCAAGTCATACTCAATATTGTGATTTTATTGCTTGAATTTAAGGAAAAACTATTTACCGTGTGAAGCTTAAGTTAGTTTTTCTGCTTACAAGGATATTTAATGCTCAACTTCTAAAGCGTAATTTATTAATATACTTTAATATTTATGGAGAACTACAGATCATAGCATTCGAAACCGCATCTATATCCGTTCTGCGGTTGTCGAGATTAGCACATTGGTAAATCAAGATAATTTCATAATGTATGTTTAGCCATTGAGTAATCGAATATTTCAGATTACTACAGACGCATCGTCTTACAGACGTAACATAAATACTGGGTGAAATTTTTGTTTTTGATAGTTGCTGCAGGATGATGCGACGGAGTAGAAAAAAGAAGGGGACAAAAAGTAGCTCCCCCCCGATTTAGGTCATCAGCACTTTCAGCCATTGAATTAATCGCAACTGCGCGGATATTGCTACTTCAAATTGATATTCTGTAGAAGAGTAATACTAACCCGTTCCAGCCCGTTTTATTCACGGCGAAAGTATCATATATTATTTAATTAATTACCTTTATAACGGCGCGTGTGGCTCAATAGTGTGGTCAGAGGTAATCAATATATCGTTTGACATAAAAATACTCAGTATGTTATAAAATTTATAAATGGCATGGCAAAATAAACACTATTGAGTTTTTAGTCTTTATATTGAGTTTAGAATTCATCTGGCGAATTGTAGTGAAGAAAACATAGTGAGGAAAATTGCAAAGAAATGTTGTGGCATATATCAACTGACACTTTTGCAACATCGTGGGGAAATAAGTTCGTAACTGTCTATTATAAAACGATATAAGGCATTTTGTGAAAGAAGTGTGTCATCAATATATTGCCTCTATTTTCCAATAGTTTTTTTTTACATATTACTGGTGGTAGGCTTTTTATTGGAAGAGCTAGGCACCACCGAAGTGTCAGATATTCTACCACAAAGCAGTAGTTTATTTTGCATGACTGTGGTTTGAGGACACTAGCTAGAGGAAATACTGGGCGATGGAGATCAAGAACCAATATATCGAGGTTGGCAATACTTAACAAATACAAAGGATGTTTCTAGGCTATGGCAACCGCTCACCATCAGATCTACCATATGCTTGCTTGCAAGTTTAGTCAGATAAAAAAGATTACATTAGTCACGCATAAGTTAAAAAAAAACAGTTAATTTAATTCATAAAGGTTTCCCGTATACAAAAATACACCACAATTACCTCATACGCTGATGTAACAATCGCAAAGCTCATATCGCCGGACATGCACATAGCAAATAATAATTACGAAACGCTGAAAGAAAAAACGAACGTAAAGACAATAATGAAATGACAATGTTCACCCTGGCCAGTTCTACGTACACTTTGCCTATGAATTATATTCATTTCACGTTTCAAAACGTATTGCCTTAACTTAACGATCGTATTTTAACATTCATTATTCTTTTAAATTGCTGGACAAATAAATATTTTCTGGCAAAAGCTTGTGTAGAGTTTATGCTCGTTATGAAAGCAAATGATCGTCTTTGTTTGTAACAGTGAACATGGTCTTTATATTGTGCATACAGCCTAGCTATATATATTGTTTTAGAAATAATCGGTTGATTATAAATGAAAAAGCATCAGCCAACATTTTTTCTTTTCAAAACTAGCATTGTAAAAATGAACACACATTCGTGTACATATACACTGTTTTAATTAAAACTTTTGACAACAAACAGGAATTAAAGTGAAAAGTACTATTTATCAAAGAATTTCTTATCGAAGCATATTAAATGGGTCGAGAATTAAAAACCGAAACAGGGTAGTGCATGGAATTAAATAAACCAAACTACGTAACACGTCAGGCGAAGTTCTCATCGGGCATGTATATTATAATTACGGAGGGGTCAGCCATTAGTCAATCTATCAAGTGATATCGCGTGCGGCGATACCAGTGTAAATAAACACATATTTGTATACACGACACCGTCTGAGAACACCCCGCGTAAACAATGCGACTCTGCCTACGCTCTAAACTTTATGGTCCCGAACTAACGAAACGCCCGTCAAAACCAGCTCGCAACGTGTTTCAGAAGCTTATCTCAATTTAATTTTCAGACAATCTAAAGCAATTAAAGCATATTTGGTCTTAATATAATTATAAAACTTTGAAAGTATAAACAGCATGACAAGGTATATAAAGATAACTAGATATAAATGTCACAGACATCAAAGGAAACTGACCACACTAGCAGCGAGAGTTCCGTAATTGAAAACGCACAGACGGACCACTCAAAGATATTTACGGTACATATTAATAGAGTACATAGCACAGTGGCCCTTAATTGGCCACTGGCGTCTCTGATAAGTCGCGTCGTCAGCGATATGTATGATTAGACGAGGCAGGAGCGGAAGCGTGTCAAACTTTCTCAATATTATACAATGCACCTTTACGAAACTTAGTTTCAATGTTTTGGGGTAGACATCCTAACTGGTTAAACGTTAGACGCTGCAGCTGGTGTCTTCGTCGATGATTATGAGTTGTGGCGTTGTGAGTTTCCTCGAAGCGAGTCTGCCTTTAGCCTCGACGATTGCGAGTTCAATTCCCGCTCGGGTAGATGTTTGCATTGATCTTACAAATATCTATTTCGGTGTAGGCTTTTGATCTTGTGGGTCTCCCCACCGTGCATTGGAGAGCACGTTAAGCTGTCGGTCCCGGTTGTTATCACATCAAAGCTGATAATAATATTTAACTCTCGATAAGTAGTTTGCTCTTATCCAATGAGTCACTGGTTCGCCCTTAAGGTCAGATGGCAAAAATGTAAAAACTACTAACCTGTCAAATCCGTACAAGAGTAATAAGCAGACCCTGGGTAAATACTCGTAAAATACCAGGAATAATCCTAGAAAGAAGAACGCGATAATCTTCTCAGTACATGTGTAAAAGTTATATATACATTCAATATAGCCAAAATTTACGTTCGCAAACATTATGCATAAAAAGTTAGAGGATGTTGTTAAAATAGTGTAAGCTCATAATGTATAATCAAAAATTATTTTCGCTCAGCGTGCCTGACTTAAGTCAATTGCATCATGTCAATAAATTGTGGAGAAAATTAAATTAGGTCTACGAACAGCAACCTATTCTAACATAATTTAATAAACCATTTTCAAAGTAAATTTATTGAATTTCCAATATCGTTACTTGTAAATGTAATCAATATATTTTAGTAAAATACTTGTTCCAGAAGTAAGTATTACTTTATCACAGATTATCGCCGGGAACTAGCAGTACCAGTGCTGTTGCATTTCGTTTCTTTTCTATTTCCCTTCTCTTTCTCATCCTTTCCATGGATTAAGTATTGCAAGCGTCTATTGGCTACAGTGACCGCTTTCATCTTGCCATCAGACAGTATTTTTCTCATCATTATTAATTCTTATTAGTCTCATACTCATATCACCCGATGTATAAATTTAAAATGAGTATAACTCAATTCCATAATCAGAGAAAAGCAGAAATGTTGTTAAATAAATAAACAAACGGCATCGCTATCGCAGAGCAAACATAACGAACAATATTACTGTGATATGAACATGGGAATTGTTCCACAATCACAACGCGAGCTAAATTATAGACTCGTGTCAATAATCTAACACACGTGTACTCCACTTTCCGCCTGGAAAATAGCTACATTTTCTTTTTTTTAAGCACCACAAGACCTAGCGAAATATCGTTTTATATATATGATGGTTATAAACTCTGATTAAAATTATACAAATACATTTAACTATAAAACAGATAAACAGTAGTTGTTTGTTCGTTTAAACGAAGAACAGGACAAACATTGATTTGCATTCGCACGCTTTTGTTACATCTACACCCGGCGATAGACGCCATTGCAAGTGGACTTTTCGTAATTTATATTCATAGTCACAATGCTTAGCGATATAAGGGCCCGAAGACAGATATATATCAATCAGTCGAGCCGATGAATGTTGTGTAAACCCATCCGTGTCCACACGTGGATGAAACGAACAATAGCTAACGAATATCCTGATAAGTATGGAAATAGCATTCCGATGACGCGTTCGTTTGCGATCGTATGTATCCAAGGATTTGCTAGGAAACTATTTAAATACATTACAATTTATTATCAAGTAATAATATCCATAATGAGAATCGTTCCTTTTCAGGGTGTAACGTGTATAGAAACTTTATGAGTTGTTTGTTAGGATCTTGTAGCAGGTACTAAAACTTAAGCCGAAGTAGGAGGCTGGATATGCACCACAGATCATCGTATATCGCTCGGCATCGTTGTAACTACTGGGGTAATTTGGGTATCGAATGTCGCTCACGTCCGTTGGAATCACCTACTACGACCCTACCTCCCCAAGCGACCCCCTTAAGTGGTACTAAGAGAGATGCCTTCTACACGATCAAGGGGTGTGCCGTGATAAATAATAATGATGGTTACGCTTTTTATCTCAAGGTAAAGTGCAGTTCTTTTTTAAGATGTAACTCTCAATTGAACATTTTTTTATTATAATCTTAAAAAAAATTATTTCAGTGGTGTTGTTTTTGCTAAGGTACAAGTTTGTCTCCAAGCTAACTAAATCCTATTTTGCCTAGTACAAAAGGTAATTTTAGGTCAAATGTCAATAGAATTCAATGTTTGCGTGTCTCGACGTTCAAGTACCAATTCACTTCGGAGCTCCGGCTACCTCTCGGTGCCGAGGACTGTGCGCTCGGAAACAAATTGCAAGCGTCATAAGCCAGTTTTGAATATTAATAAACGGGAATAAATGATTTCACTTCAAGCATATCATTTACTTCGACCACACGTTCCCAAAGTTCGCTTGCAATAGAACGAGCGACTACAGCGGGGTTCAGATATTACTGGCTTAAAATCGAATTCGACTGGAGGTGTTTGAAGTAATTGTAAAATGTTAGATAATTACACATGCTAATTATGAAATTAAAGAGCGAGGAAGTTTGAGAAGCGGCGGGCTCGTGCGTGCCTATGCTCTTGCGTGACATGTAGTCGTCTAATGAATAATAAACAGCGCAGTGGCGACTCGCTACTCATTCATATACATCCACAATAGGCAATAATAATTTTAACATAAAACGATTGAACGTCGACTTAAACCGCCTACAATATTGGCACCCGATCGTATAAATTTCAGAGCATCCGTTGCTCCACGAAACGCAATCGTTACTCGGTCGCTAACATAAATATACTGGAATTATGAAAAGTAATACTTTGTGTACGTATAAAAAAGAGGTTTACGACTGAAAAATACTTCGCGTGATGTCGTTTGGACTATTATTTTAATTACTTTCGTAGTACGTCGGCGAGGGCCGTCAACATTTGACTTTTTACATTCGTCGGATCACTAATTTTCAGTGGAACGACGCTTCGTATCGATCAAAGCTAACGGTCCCTACGGTACTTCGGTAATGACTTTCAAAACTATTCAATACATAGATATAATTGTAAACACGGAGGTAATAATTACACGTTCCAAAGATCGATATGGGAGCCGCGCCGTGCGGGTAATGGACGCGTGTAAATCATGCTTTAGGCGATTTCGATCGGCCACGTTTTACGACCCAAAACAGAGTTTTTTATACTTTTTCTCGAAATCGATACCGGCCGAATAATAAAGCGGGATGTGACGGCTTCCACGAAAATAAGTACGTGCATCTGGAATCCGCGAAATTTAGCAACATGCGTCGATTCACTCATTTCATGCACTGCGATCGTTAAGAACCAAGGCAAGGAGGCAAGTTGAGTCTTCCGTTTACATGCCTAATAATCTTCATCCACGACACAACCCGCTATTGTCTTTGAATGAACTACGTGAACTGTATTAAAAGTTGGAAAACCAGCGATCGCTTATTCAGAACAGCAACCATTTTACGAACAAAAATAATTCCGCTCATCTTGAAAGTTACGTTAAACTCAGACGATCTCTGCCAATGACCGTTTTTGAGTTTAGTCGATTTTAAGTCAAAAATAGCCAAACACTGAAGACGTTCTTGTAATAAGTGTGCTTGACTTTTATTTAGATATCGCCAGACAAAGTGAGAATACTTTGTAAATTTATAATACTTCGCATAACTTGATCGAAGTGAGTCAAGGTGTCTGGCAGCAAGGAAGTTTCTCATTAAATATTAAAGCTGTCTATACACTGTTCTGCTATCTGTTCGGAAATAATTCAATAAAAATAGTTTTATAAAAACATGTAAAAATGGAATTATCATTCACAGCCACCCTTCGCTGTTTGTCATTGAACATCGGCTTAATGGAGACGCGGCTTTCACTAAAACCTAATGGGTATTGGATACACTGTCACTGTCTATAAATGGATCTCGTTTCAGACAAAATAAAATTGAATCGGATGCGAATTAAAACTAATAAATATTTTAAAAAATTAAATCTCAATCTACTTATTGCTTATTGTACACCCTTCCTGTTTAGATGAGGGTTTACGTTATTTGAATCTTAGCATCTTTTTTTTCGAAACACGTCGATTTCAAAACTTATTATTTTTCTGCTGAAAGAGACGTATTCATCAAGTGCCTCATCGAACCTTACATCAATTGTATGTAATTCATATGGTGCACGAAGTCTTCGCCTTCCTAGCGTTAATCCCGGTATTTAGCCAGGGTCACTCAGGTTATACTCTTATCCTGATATGACGGGTTACTATCAGAGGTACTTATTGTTGAGAACAACGGCCGACAGCTCAACATGCTCTTTGGGACACCGTGAAGACATCCACAAGGACAAACGGCTAGACCGAAATATAATTAAAACAAACATCTGCTCCGAGTGAGAATCGAACCTGCTAACATAACCAGCACGTCACAACGGTCGTCCTATTTGGTGCAGGAACTATCAATTACTAAAATTAACCAGTCCCGAGAAGATATACGAATACACATTGAAAATAAAATATTTCTGATGTATCGAAGAAGACGAAATAAATACGAGTAGCAGCGATAAGATAGTACCTTCAATAGGTGTGCGAGGTATATTGCTTTTATTTATAGTTTTATATAAGATCTCACTGACATCGTAAACTGTGTATGTAAACGTCAAGCGGCTCGATCGCTTAGATGATATAAAATGTAGGTGCCTCGATAGTACACGGGGACACGTGCGCATTGTAGGTCATTGCTGAAAACGTGAACGATATTCATCTTCCTTTGATTGGTAACAACACCACATTATCACGGGGCACGGCAGTGTCACCGCCGAGTCGAGCACAGCCGTAATCAAAAGCAAAGTAACATTATTTTCCAGAAGCAACTCACGGCACTTTTGAGCCGCTGTAAAAGTTGTGGTGAAAACAAGAAAATTGAATTTTTTGCGATCAAGAGAACTCACTAAATTAGCTATTTTGCCGACATAGCTAACATACATAAGTTAAGATAAACAAATCAAATAGTCTTCTTCTTGGCGAGTGGTTAGTGGTATCAGAGTTGTTCAGGTCACCCGTACAGGCCTTGGACTTGACTTTTTGACTATTTGCAAATGTTAACAGCCGGGACCGACTTTTTACATGCCCTCCAAAGCACGGAGACGCTCAGTTGAAATACCATTATGCGATCACCAATCTGTTGACTGACCGTGCCTAAAGTTGCTTAACCCAGCGATCGTTTACGAGTCAGTGAGCGTATGAGCGTCTCGATTAAATAGGTAAAAAATTTCAGAAACTATCTGATGTGTATCGGCAAAAATTTGTACCTTATAACGTGATAACAGGACTCACACAATCCAATGCCTACACCAGTAGACCTCTTGTTTTTATATTAAGAAAATTTTCTTTAAACACTCTTAAGAGGGAAATAATAAAGATTTTTTTTTATTCCAAGATGAAGGGTGATGAAATTTGTATAAGGAAAAAATTTAATAATTCTTTGTTCATTGTCTACAAATTTAAAATAAATAAAAATAACCAGGCACGTTTTCATTTGTCAGATTTCATAAACTCAGCTTGCGAAACAAACAATGAAAGTTTGTACGGGTTTTTCATTTTATTTTTATATTACAATTATTTTATGAGTTTAATATTAGCCTTTTTCCGCTGTCGAAATAAACATAAAAGGTTGACTTAATTAAAAAGGTTCATTTATGATGTTGCAATCAAGATAGATCTTTAAAAATCTTACAAGCGTTATACAGAATTACAACAAATAAAATCATCGGTTGTTATTAATTGTACTCGTACCAGCAACAAGACAAAATTCAGCTACAAAGTTGAAATGCCATAAAAAACTAAAAGGATTATCATTATCATATTAATCACTACATAGTATAGAACAAAGTCGCTTTCTCTGTCCCTATATCCCTATGTATGCTTAAATCTTTAAAACTACGCAACGGATTACGATGCGGTTTTTTTAATAGATAGAGTGATTGAAGAGGAAGGTTTATATGTATAATAACATCCATTAAATAGTGGAGAAAAAACTGTTATTTTTGAAGTTTCTAATGTGATGTCGTAAATAATTACATTTAACGCGTGCGGGCCACGGGCAGTAATGAAAAAATCAAAACTACTGGATCGATTTTAATCATTTTTTCAGTGAATGACATAGGCAATATATTTTATACCCGTGCGAAGCGGGAGCGGGCCGCTAGTCGGAATATAAATTGTTTTAATAATAGCTTTCCACTGGTTAATGAATTACGATTTGATATGTTTAATCGATATAAACGAAAATATTGAATATTGTAGGCTTAGAATACAAGGCCGTAACTTCGCAAACGGTGGTTCTGTGAGGCAGGAATTTTATACAGGTTCCACGGGCTCAATTTGCATTGAAAGTAGCAACGGCGTCAACAGGCTTTCAACTCGGTTTCTATATTTGTGATTGCGGCTATAAAACGTATTCGAAAATTTCGTACAAGATTTTAATCTAAGAAGCATTATCAATATTTAAATAAAGTGTGTATTGTAAAATAGATTATATACAATAAAATAAAAATTATTGACGATAACAAAGTTTCTGCATAAAATTTTTCAACTTAATCGAGGTCACTACATCTGAAACGAAACGGGATAAAAACCCGACATTACTGGCATTCTTTACAAAGTTCAGATGAGGCCAAACTACTAAGTTTAAGCGAGGTGGGGTGGCTAAAAAGTTTCTTTAAGAATAGTCATTGAGGTGAAATTAAATATCTAGGTCACTAGGCAACGCTAGGCATATTATAATGTTTGATTAAGTGCTACTCCGACTCGGCGGCATTTGTGTCTTTATCCGAATAAGAAAAGATGGAGTTCCTCAATACGGTTGAATAATACTATGAAAAGATTTAATTTCAACCCTCACAAATAACATCATCATTTTTCAGATATCTGTTTCGGTCTGGGCTTTCCTTGTGAGCCTCCCCACCGTGCCTCGGAGAGCGCGTTAAGCTATCGGTTCCCGTTGTTATCATAACATCTGATAATAATCGTTAATTCTTGATAGATTATTTGCCCTTATCCAATGAGTTACTGGTTCACCCTTTGTCAGTCGTTGTGGTCAGATGGCAATAGCTCTATGTAAAAACTAACCCGTCAAATCAAGATAAGAGTATTAGCAGACCCTGGTTAAAATAAGAAAAGACTATTAACATTATTTAAATTTTGTCACTATACGTATAGTATAGAACTCTAAGCGTTAATTACTCCAAAGTTAATTACTCGCTATCACTGTATCCTAATTGCGTTTACTTTAACTTTTTTCAACTAGTCTCTTCATGTACAATTACCTACAAGTCTGGGAGACCTCTTTGGCTTGGTAATGGCAGATCCTTATTTGTCTTACAAACATTTATTTAGGTCTGAGTATTTCTGCCTCCCGTCACAGGAATTCATATCATACCGTATAAATTATGAAGATATTTCACTTGTTCAGCTACCTCGCCTTAAATGTTATTTTAATTATAATAGAAATGTAAGTAACATTGTTTCAGGAAACAACCGGAATAATTTTAACAAATTCCCTGTCTTTCAAATATACATAATTGTTAAACAATTGAAACGTATAACCTTTTGGAAATTCAATAAATCAAACGCTACACACTCAACGGCCTCCATTAGGATAGATTTATCCTGTGTCGGGGGGAAACGCACACAATGACAAGGACAAAAACACCCAAACCAGAAAACATCCCAGTATGGTCAATACAAACATCTACTTAGAGCGGGAATCGAACCAGCGCCCTGTGGCACTTAAGTCAGGTTCGCTACCACTGCGCCACAACGTCGTCGATTAAATTAAGTTATTGTATAGATTGTCTTTATCAGTTAGTCTGTCGAAGTATCAATAATAATAATAATTGATGAATATTTTTTTTTCGAATAAATGAATCAACTTTTTGATTATGGTACTTGATTAGTATTTACAGTAAGCTGCGGTATTAGTTACTTTAGTGTAACAGATAAATAGTCTACTTAAATGCTACTGAAATTTGATGAACGACGCTTATCAGTTTAGCTAACAGTATATAATTAGTAGCACTAGTTAGTAGTTACACGTTGCTTTGTTTCTACTTTCTGATAAACTTAAACAAGTCAGTTTGCAACGTCTATTTAAAATAACAATACAATAATATTATGTAGAGGTTCTGTCGTGATGTAAGGTGGCCGTAGAAACTGCTAAACTATGGAGCAGTAATAAATAAATAGTACAAAAATCTATAAACACATATATATAATAACTGAATTTATTACCATTGTGCGTGCGATGTATTTTTATTTCGACTCGAGCAACGCCGGGTTTTGTCGCTACTAATTACATATAACGATGGAAGTAGCTTCTGGGTGCAATATCGTTGCGTCATCAAAGTCATCAACGGTTGAATGCATAACCAACCTCCGTCATCGTTTCGAAACAATACACAAGCTATTATCCGAAAGCAGCCTCTCCCGTATTTTCGTAGGAAAATTCCCATTTGTTCTTATTTATTTATATACGAAAACAGGACGAAACATAACCAAGTAGTTTTATAAGTCGGATTATCTCTCACTATCCAACTATATTTTCAGTCGGCAGCGTTTATTTAATCTTCTCTATTTAGAGGAATCCTCATGACGAGATTTTCCGAAACTTATTTACGTAGGAGAGTAACTAAATGTATGATAATTGCATGTTCACCAAAGTTGGTATTAGTTGTTAATTACTTTTTACCTTTTATTATCAAGTCTTTTAAAATACCAACAACCTGCCTCAAACGAAAAATTTGTTTAAGATAAATATTAGATATACGAGGCGTGTTCGCAGCTCTATTTGCCTGAACCCAATATATGCTTCTAGTGTATTCTTTTGAAACACGGTTATTTTTAAAAACGGATTTTCATACAATAGTTTTAGAAAAAAATAACTTATATTTTATGGTATTCACAAATCAAACGAAAAAATTCAAACACAGAAATTTTTAACGATTGATTTCGTTGTTTGATAATATATCGAAGAAAACAGGTCCTACATAAATCCAATCATACCAAGCCCAAATAAATAAAATTTGTTTATGAAGAAAATTTTTGATGACTGATTTTAGTTTCTGCGTCAATTATAGTCAAATGCATAATTTAAGTTATATAAGAGGCAAAAAGAAAATATCTCACCAAATAATTAATGTCTTAATTAAAAAGTGTTTTATAAATATGAGAAACACGGATCAACAAAAAAATAGGCGAAACGATACATCCTATTAGACGACGTTACTTAAAAAGGACTTAGTCTTAGTCAGTAGTTTAATCTGATATTTATGACAGATATGATACAGTAATTTTGTACATATGCCCTATTATTACAATTGTATTATGTAAATATGTACACATACATGACCTACGATCCTCTTATACTTAGAGATAACAGTAACGCAATCCGAATAAAGCGACAGTGTTAAGAACCTCGTATGTTTGCTGTGTCATTAGAAAGAGGCATTGTTTCTCGTCGTGATCTCGCAGTGTAAATGTGAAGTGACGGTACGCTGCACGGTTAAGGCGACTACAAACGAAATTAAAACACACTCAGTCAAACTTATCTTACTTAATATTGTTAATGTAAATGTTTTTGAGAATGGATATATGTTTGGATGGATGTATGTATGTATGGATGTATGGATGTTTGACACTTTTTCCCCCTTGGCCTGCCTAAGCGCAAGATGCAACTGGTTATACGCTGGCTGACGAGCAGTTACTTCATGAGTTTTTCACGAATGTACGGTCGTACTAACCAGGCGCGTATATTTAAGTCCTACCACCAGCAACTCTTTTATCTCGTAGCTCTGGTGTACTTCAGCAAATATTTTTTATCAAGCATGCCAAAAGCTTGTTAAATTATTAAAGTAAGGAAAGATGGCATTATTGAAAGTCGTAATTGTTTAAGTTTGTTCGTACCGACTAGTTTGCACGAGGCTTTAAGTGAAGAGACCATCTCCTAAGACTAACCCCTGAAGGGATCTAGACGCCCAATGAATTGTTTTCAGGGCCCGACGAGTCTTTTGTCTTACCGCGCCTTCTCAACGTAAGTTTTGTGCTTCTTTTAAATATGTATGTATGTATGTTATTGTATACATTTAGGAGTTGTCTTTTTAAATATTCTTAAGTCATGTTGATGGCAGACACTTCAAAAGTTTTTTATATTGATTCAATTCTTTGAAAGAAATAAAAAAAATAATAATGTTTTGCTTGCTTCTTTACTTTAGTAATTTTTATTATTTATAATTTTTATTGCGACACGATTAAGAAGTTGTACGATAAAAAAATACTCTATAATTAATTAGGTGGTATAACATTATTACACAATCCATCAATTATTACTACTTGGTAGTAGAGCCATACTCCTTCCAGCACAAATAAGTCGACTAAGTAGTCGCGGAAGTACTACCATCTTACAGAAAATCGGCATAAAGTAACAATATCAGGAGATACCGTTGCGTTAAGTGAGAGGAGTGAGAGCGCCGGAGGCCCACCCCTGTGTTCCCTTCTTTTTTCACTTCTCCATCCTTCTCCCCTATTCTTTAGGTTGCGGTAACTGCTTACCATCATCGTAAGCTTGTTTGTCAGCAGTCATAAAAAAAAATTTATAACACACAAAGAAATCTTAGATGTTTTACTATAAAAAGTAATTCAAGTCACAGAAATTACTAACCACAGTTATAGACTATGCAAATGAACAACCCTCTTAATGCCAGGGGTTAAATGCTCTCTTTTAATAGAGACAAACGTCGAGTGATCCGTTCATTTGTTCATAACTTCCACATGAACGCTTACGTAATGACAGTACCGGTTGCACTGCACGCAAGGATGAACAATTTATTTCTTATGACATAATGCCGAGGTGCACGTTATCAAAATAGCATTTTTATAAAGAAAAATATTTATAGAATTCATTTTTAATCGGCGTGAAAAGTAAATAATTAAACTTGAATATACCACCTGTATCGTAACAAATACAATCACTCGAATGTCTATACCTAATATCCCGATTGAAAATCGAAAACACGACCAACTTCGTGTATTTTTATAGCTTTTAAATTACAATATTATAGATTGAAAAAAGCTAGCTCGAAAATAACGTAATAATACTTTTTAGGTTTTTCTAAAATAGTATCAATCCAAAGCTACAAATCAAATAAAATACTCGTACATTTACTTATTTTTTCCCCAATATCAAAAGTAACATCATAATCACAATCATTTAAATCATATGATGATTAACGCCATCGGTCCATAAGACCGGAGGGTGTCATGAATTACGCTTCCCGATTTGTGTTTTTCCATTTCTCAGAACTTATCAGCACAAAACGGCCATCAATTCTGCTACATCCCATTGCCACTTCAGTACACCGATCATTTTCTACGCTATGTTTACTTTTGTGCCAATTGTATCATGAGGCGCATTAATATTATTCTTTAATTTGTAACTTCAAATAGAAGAAGCTATCAATTCGACCGTATGTTTATTACTTGGTTATTTAAAAATGGCTGGACCGATTTGGAAAACACCTTTATTTGTTTGAAAATGCTTTTAACTTAGTCGCATTGTAATTTGGTCAGGACTTTATGATGGAATCTTGGAGCAGACTGCAGATTTTAACAATTATTTTTTGGTTATGCTTGTTATATATCTCACAAATTTAAAACTTTTTATTTAACTAAGTTACTACTGATGACACGATCATCATTATAACTTATTATTCTATTACTTCCTCATGTTACAACACTACAGTATTTCGCAATTATTATAAACAATGACCTGCGATGTATATATATCGCTCTTGTCCACTTTCACATGCAGATGTCCCCGGGGCGATGTTAAGCGAGCGACAACATCACAGCCGGTCAAAACTTTAACATTCTATTAATATTAATTGTACATAAATACTATAATAAACGTTAACTTTAAGTAAATAAACCCATCGTATTAAGACATTTTGTGAAATTTGCATTTTGTTAATGTAAATTGCAATTTGAAAATTAATTCCAAGGATTTTTAAACAAAACGAGTTCATTTTACAAATATTGGGACCAAATGTCAAAGACTCGCTGGTGCTCACAAAGCAAGTTTTTTGCTTTCGTAAATTCAACATCAACGCAACGAAATGAAGCTAAGTCAAAAGCTTGCAATATAAGGGAATGAAGTGAGCATGCGAGTAACTTCGTCCCATTACGTTTACTAAGGAGTCTTTGACTTTCCATACAAACAAAACTGTATGGAAGGGCCTGGCCATAGTATACACATTAGTATATACAGTATATCACTGGACATGTAATTTGTACGTGATGGTTATTTATCTTTAAACGTTTGTGAATAACTAGAAGTGAAATTTAAACATGATGTTATTGTAACAATATTCAGAAAGTATATGTACATATTTATTATTAATTAAAGGTATTTGAAATTTAAATCTAATGCATAAATTTAAACTATAATTATAATTTACTAATCATATTAACAGATGGGATCGAATCTGATAGGTTTAAGTTACAACCTTGAATTTTTTCTCAGGAGATATCACTTGTCTTAATTTTGACACTTTATTTAATTTAAGACATGTCAATTTTTTGTTTTAATCTTTCAATTCGACGTTGTCAACGTCAAGTTGACGATAGTATATTAATCCAAATTAGAAATAATTACATTTATTATTAGTAATGTTCTTGTACCAACTTGATATATGAAAGACGAGACGGTAGATTCGCTTCTGTCCTACTCTATCACTAACTCATATGAGGTTGCATTATTAGGGTTCCGTTCCCAAAGGTTACCAAACAAACTCTATTACTAAGCCTCCGCTATGCGCCCCGTCTACATGTCACGAACTGTAATAGGTAGCCAATTCTCAAGTTATACTTTCTGTTGCCGCTACAACAACAAATAGAATAAAATTTAAAATATGGTGACACATATATGAAACTTGATAGTTTTATTCTACAATGGTACGAAAATTTTTTTGTGTGAGTCCGACACGCGCTTGACTTAATTTTTAGTTTGCGGAACTGCGAGATTCGAGGGGGATGAACAATACATTTTTCGGATGCAAAATTGTGAATGACTCGACTCGGTTTTTGAACTATAATTGAACAAGTTTAGACGGCAGTAACTATTTGCAATGCTCCCGACTCATTTTAAATTATATGAATGGTTGAGTACGTCAGTGATTCAATGAGTTGTAACCCACAGCCCACTGCGACCCCTCCTACTGTGCCCGATACTATTTTTTCTTTGTCAAGTAAAAGGAAAGGAAAAAGGAAAAGAAAGCGAAGGAAGATCAAAATTGCACACATTAGGCAGGTAACATACCTGTGGTACCTGGTATCGGTATTACAAGCCATTCTTGTATAAGGGCCCTTTTATATTTAAATAATTTTATTTCAATATTTTGTGTTGTAGCGGCCATAGAAATACACATTCTGTGATAAATTCACTACTTATTACAGTTCGTGAGATACAGCTCGCTGACAGAAGGTCGGACAGCGGAGATTTAATCATACTTTGGGTACTAAACTCTAAAAAGAAACAACCGCATCGATTCCCTCCTTCTTGAAGTTTGATAAAAAATAGTCTTGAAGACCAAAATTCTATTTTCATTTATAGTAACTGAAACACACAGAACTGAAAGGATAAATAGAGATTGATGATATTTTTACGCTCGGGAATATCCTGCTAAGCCTCAACACTGATATCTCTAGAATGTTACATATTTAAATTATCTTCGCTTGGCACTCGCTTCGATAATTTCACTACAGCCTGCGTAATTTGATATAAACGGATAATATCTTTCCGTAATACATAAACTTTTCATGAAAAGTTTTAAGAGTTAACTTTCTGTATTATTTGAACACCAGCAATTATTAAAAAACCGTAGAACAAAAATAAATTTTAATGAGAAACATTTTCCATACTGCAAAATAAAAAGAATTTTTATATAGTTTTTCGTTCAGACTTTTGAAGATTAAGAAAAATGCTATTTAATTCTTGAAAAGCACAATTCTATTACACCTTTATTACTGAGTTATAAAAGACAGCACAAATAATATTATTGCTTAATAAACACATGGCTGAGTGCAAAATGAAATCAGAACTCATTTTTAGTACAAAGCTTTCCTCGAACAAGTAACTGTAAAATACCGTTGAAAATTTATTATCTTGTTGTCCTTCAATATTATATGGAACCCTAAAAGTGAGAAGACCTAACTGACATTATTTTTAATTTCTATTTCATGACGTTTGGCAAACAAGCACATGGTCCGCCTTATGGTAGTAGTCACCGCAGCCTATGAATGCTTGCGATACTTAAAGTATCACTTTATTGTTGCCAACCCAAGGAACAGGAGGGAAGGGATGAGACGGGATAAAAGGCAGGGAACAGAGGGGTTGAAAGATTGGGCCTCTGGCGCGATGAGTGAGACTCATCGCACGAAACACAATAGTACCTACCGATACTGTTATTTTACGCCGATTTTCTGTGAGAGGGTAGTCCTTTCCCGGTCGAGCCGGTTCATTTGAGCTAGGAGAAGCATGTCTCTACTACGCTTAAAATCTGTACATATCAACGCCTAGCGTAAACCCTTGAACCTTGAAAGCTGAAATTTTTGACATGTGTTTTTTCTAAAACGTAAACGAGCTTTACGAAATGATTAAGGGGTTAATGAAAAGTGGGTTGAGAGTTTGTATGGAAGTCCGTCATTTTTGAAGCTAGAAGCATGATTTTGGCTTTTAGGGGCATAATTATATATAAAGAAACATGTGTTTTAAAGTTTTCTAAAATACTACCCCTGAATGGGTGAAATGGGGTTTCAAGGATTGTATTAAAATCGTTACTCACGCGGGCGAGGCCGGTAAAAGAAGCTAGTATAAGATAAAAATGTTCGATATCACAGTGAGATAAGCTGAATGGAATTTGATAAATTCAAAAGGCTGAATATCTTCTGTGATATAGAAGTAACGTTTCATTTTGATATGTCGCTCTAGAGGCTGTGCTAACGATTCTCGGATCTAATGAACATTGGTAGTGCTAATGTCTTAGTGCCGTAATCAAAAGCCTGTTTCTCGCGATACCGCTTCAAACTTTCTATTAATCTACTCAAATGATTCGGCGGATATGTATTATCAGTTATCAGCAAAATTAATGAAAATAATCTTCACATAAAGCGTTTCATACCACAAAGGTATAAAAATATCAAGTTTCTTGTAAGAGGACAACCTTTTGTAACCGTAGACTTGTTAATTTAGTACTGTTTTTATTACCTACTGAAAAATAGATCAATACGAACATCGGAAACCTAAACTCTAAAAAGAAGAGGGACTCCTTTTCTCTTATTCACACAAAACACACAATGGTAGGTAAGCGATCAGTGGGTAAAGCAACTTTGCGCAGTCAGTCTATGGATGGTTGTTCGCACAGTATTTCGATTGAGCGATATTGTGTTTCAAAGGGTACGTAAAGTGTCGGTTGGTAAGAAGTCAAGTCAGAGACTTATAAGGCTACCTGAACAATTCTGTCACTGAGATAATTGGTATCTATTGTTATGGTTGGTAACTAACCAAACGATTAGAATAAGAATGTGGGAATACATTTAAACCAAATAATAAATGAATCATTTTGCCGACAATTGTATCGATAATAAATGTTTTTATAATAATATAAAACAAGCATGTTTTTATCATACTTGTCGACGCGACGTCTAGCAATAGTACAACGTTACAAATAATTGGAAGCTTAACAAAGAAACTGGCGACAGGCCATTAGATAGATTTAGTCGCGAGGCGGCAAAGAATGATACTCTACCAAAGGAAACATGGAAAATAGAACCGACGTTCAAAGGAATAAAGATATTTAAAAAGCAAGATATAAATATTTTTTTGTAATTGTTGACGACTTACACTGTTAATGGTCTGTAAAAAATATGTTTGATACTTATCAGGATTTTGCGATTTTCACGACAAATAATTTAATTTAGCTAACTAAAACTTATAACATAGCGAAAATACATACTATTTTAAAACCTTCGCCTTTATCGTTCTCTGTTTTTAGCTCGACTGGGGAATTACTATCCTCTAACAAAGTCCCACATTACTAAATAGTGTTTTTAGAGATTAGCAAAAGGCCTCCTACCCTAGTTCTTTCATGTTTTCCAAAATTCCATCATCAGATCTTGACAAAATTACAATGGGATCAACTGAACAAAAAATAATAATCCATATTCGGTCCATCCGTCTTCGATTAATCGACCAACATAAATTAAAAAACCTATAACCTGGGTTGGTGTTGTAGGTGAAACTAGAACTAGCGTTGCAGATAAGCAACGTGGAGATTTGAGGATGCTGTCAACGAAAATGAAACCGAACATTAATAAAATAATGAATAGGCATCTTTTAGGTAAGCACGCTCAATCTTCTTCTTCAAATCACTGCACTCCACAAGGCATGATTGTAGTCAAGCGCAAGCCTGTGAAAAAAGCACATCAGGCTCGTCCTTCATATTAAATAGGTTGTCAAGCATGTAATTTGTAATAAACAAATAAATAATACGTTAAATTAAAAATGTCAATTTGTTTATTACTTTTTTTAAATAATCAAAATTAAATAAACGAACCCTAGCCGCTAATGTTCTCTTGTTTATTTGTGAAAATTCAGATGAAGAATTTCTGAGTATTCAAATTTTCCTAAAAGAGACGGATCACCAAAAAGTTTCAGAGACACTGACGAATAAGATCATATTATGAAAGATGCATTAACGCTTGACTCTTGTGCAGATCCGCTGAAATTTCAAAGTTTCAGAAATTCCCCACGAAACGAACGAATAGTTTTATAAGTAAGTACTTGGAAAACTTCTACTCGTGCTTCCCCAGGCATCAAGCCTATTAGGAAAATTCCAACATTTCCTCTATTGCTTCAAAGCTCCTTGCCTCAAGGTAGTGTCCGGAAACCGGGAAAATATTTGAACCGGTTATAGCACAATACCAGAAATAGATTACAATCACACACACACACTCACAGTACCCCAAAGTTTGTACTTGTAAGGGACTGTAAAGATTGAGAAGCAATAAGTTCTCAACTAATTAGTCATAACGGTATCTGTCTAGTAATATTTAAAAAAATGTACCGGTCTTTATAAGAACATAAATAAAAAAGAAAGCTCAAGTAATTAAGTGGTATTAACAAGACTTAGCTTAGTACGGTAGACGTCTAGCTCACGGGGCAGACACTATGAAGATATAATGGTAATAAATTAAATAAAAACTTGAATCTCATCCGCTACTTACTAATCTTTATCCTCTTTACTTTATTGTCAGGTAAGCATTCGACAGATACAATAATTATTAAATAGTTAATTTCGATCATGTATCTAAAGAACAATTTGTTTCATAAAAGGGTTTCCACCACAACTTTAAAGAGAAATATACTAATTACCTCCTTCTGGGTAGAGGGAAAGACGATTTGAGTCAAGAATTAAAGGATGAGCGATCCAAGCTGATTAGAAAAGCCATTACATTTGTCTCGTGTATTGTTGTCACGAGTTTATCAGATATCATGATATCCCATAAATGTCTATTCGAATGCAGTGCAGAGGCTTTCATATTGAAAGCTAGATTGTACTAGTTTAAGATCAGCTTCAACGTTGCTTATATAATATAATACTGGCTGACTCGGTAATCGTTGTTCTGCTATATAAATTATTGAAGAAATCAAATGTAACTTGTCGTGTCGCTGTAAAACTTAAGATTTGCACAATGAAGTTTCAGAGAAGTGCGACCACAAACATCGTGACACAAGAATTTTAATATCATCGTCTTCAGTAACCAATACAATCACATATAACCACCACCAATACAACACCCCTTTGTTTTAGGATAAAAGTTAAGGTTAATAAATATAATCGCATTCAATATTTGCTAATTTCTTGCAAATCTCAAAGAAAACAATCGAAAACTTTTTAAACATTTAAACCCTGCTAACGTTGAAAAGCTTAATATTTCAATTCAAGATTTATTATTCCAGATAACCAGATCAAACAGTGAGTAATATTTTCCTTTATTTTAATATTCAAAATAAACATAAGAAAACTGTAATAATTTAAAAAAAAATCTTCAAGAATTTAAGAAAAGTATGGATAGTGAAGTCTGCCAATGTCAAATCTATACGTTTTGAGTAGGGAAAAACAAGGAAATGCTTTCAATCTATAAATAAAATAATAGTGAATCCATAATTTGAAGGCAGTAAGAACTGAAAATCTAAAGTTTTATTTGCATCAGGCGAACTACTCAGTTTGGTTTAGTATTCTACTATGATTTAAATGACATCCAGAGACACGGTTTTCAGATTATGACAGATCCATGGATCAAAGAGTTGATATAGAACTAAATGATAATACAAATCCCCAGAATCCAATAGCGTACTTTGGATGCACCAAAATAAACTTCACAAACATGTAACGAGTTCTCTACAGAGGTCCTATTACGGACCTGTAATAGACCTCTATACCTTAATCCGCCCAACGTTAAACTAAGTTTTACTAAAACTGACCAACAAAGATACGATGTGTCATTGATGAAATTGCTTTTTACTATACCCATGTTGGATATAGTTTAGATGCACGATTATATATTATTAGAAAATAGCAAAAACTATATATGAGTTTTAAATAATTTGTAACGTTTACAGATTACAGGGGGTCTACCATGAACTCTTACTGCGATTCAAATGACGACCTAAATGAGCCGCATCGCATTGTAGTTCGTTCCATGAAATCAAAGTATATAATCATTGTTAATTATTGTATTAAGTTAATAAGAAGTTACAGACAAATACGTAATTAAATACGTTCATTTTATATTAGAACGCAACGTCATGCATTTACTATCTAAACATGACCTGAACCGAATTGTATCGCAATAAAATTGTATACTAAAAGTTCGTAGTAGGCCAGTAGTATATACTGAGCTTAACCTGGAAAACATCAACCAATCTCAAAGAGATACTGGTGAACTAATTACTTGGCTTATTACTTCTGCTAATAAACAAAATTGCGATTACAATAAAATTAACCCGCCCTTGCTTTGCAATAAAGTTGTATAAAATGAGTTTGTATTTTACGAGATATTATATTTAACGGCAAACATCAATAGATGAATGCAAAGGGTTGGCGGCACGGTACAGGTATCATTACTGGGAACAGATAATTATCGGAGCTTTTCAAAAGAGGCTTTGCAACAAGCACTGCTACTGACGTTCGCAATATTATGCATTGATGGCCGATTGAATAGCGTGGCAACACCCACAAAGTCTCGTTTGTGACTTCGAAAATTCGTTGCTATGAGTTACGCCAGTAAGCCGCCTTTTATCGCACTCAATTAGCGTTTCTGTCAGGATTTTAAAGAAATACAAAATCATTAGTAGGTGGCAAGCACTTTAAAATTTATTCATTCATTTGTAGATAGTTTTCAGTAATAATTTAACATACAATCAAATATTAATAACGTGAAAAGGGTCTTGACAGACTGACTGTCGGAGAGTGATCCTATTAAAGTTGTGTTTTGTATTAGTTAGGGAACTAGCAAAACTCTGATCGTTTTACTATTTCACATACTTGTTAATGTTAATTGATTCGAGGAAGATTTTGAATATAGAAATGCTTGAAACTGGTATTTTTAATTGAGATAATCAAGCGTCATTCATGTATCATCAAATTATTCAGTTTAATAATGACGATATTTTAGTTAAAAAATTACCGTTTATTACTAAAAACTGAGACGCTCATAGCCGAGGGTAAACAATTTCAGGAGCGGTCAGTCGCTAGATGGGTGATGAGGTAAAAAGGAGGGCGCGTAAAAAGTCGGTCCCGGCTGTTATCAATTTGATGACAGTCGATAAGTCAAGTCAGAGGCCTATACGGGCGACCTCAACAACTCGGACACTAGGTTGGCCACTAACCACTTGATAAGAAGAAGAATTACTAAAAACTGTGGTCCTAGATTTGGGATGATTTGCAAGTATAAGCAAAGTCCTGAGAGTATCATTACATAGTATAAAACAAAGTCGCTTTCTCTGTCCCTATGTATGCTTAAATCTTTAAAACTACGCAACGGATTTTGATGCGGTTTTTAATAGATAGAGTGATTGAAGAGGAAGGTTTATATGTATTATAACATCCATTAAATAGTGCAGAAATACTGTTATTTTTGAGGTTTCTAACGTGATGTCGTAAATAATTACATTTAACGCGTGCGGGCCACGGGCAGTAATGAATAAATGAAAACTACTGGATCGATTTTAATCATTTTTTCAGTGTATGACACAGGCTATATATTTTATACCCGTGCGAAGCCGGAGCGGGCCGCTAGTGAATGTATAAACACAAACTATATGTATACACAGTTATGTATTCTATTCGCCAGTCGTCTTCAATAACCAACGACGCGACGCCGAGATACTAATGACGCCACCTCTTAACTGTTGCATATCATAATATTTTATGAAGAATATCATTATTCCTTGACTTCTATCCTTTTCTCGACAAAACATTTTAAAGCATTGAACGTGCTTGTGAAATCCTATATTGCTTCGCATGTTCCCACTATATTATGTAGAGAAAAGTCTTTATAAACATAGAAATACTATTAAAACGTCTTTCGCCGTAAGGGTTCACCATAGCCTATAGGTACATGCAAAAACAGTAGAATTGCTCGAAAAAGGAAGTAGTGGACAGAAGAAAGGAAATAAAAGGGGAAAAGATAGGAAGCGGTTGAGCAGTCAACGCTCCCACTTAACAAACAAAACGTAACAGTAAGAATACTATTACTTCCGGTCATGCCAGACTATTCATGCTGAAAACACCAAAGCTCTACCACTACAAAAGTAACACAATCCTTAAAATAATAATATTGTATGATGCTCAGTATAATTAAATTGTTTTGGAGCGCATAAAATACACTGAGGTATTATCGACCGCTGCAGCTGAACAGCAATCAGGTGACAATTTCAAACTGTCACGCTCACAATGAGCTATCTCCCGGTGTTGGATATTGCCATGCTAAATGCCGTGTCAAGGAAACGTCTCTGCCAACATCGCTCGCTATATCGGTTTTCATACGGGCCAACCGTAATATTATTTCGAATAATGCATCTATGTATATAGAAAGAAATAAGTATAATATCAGTCAATTGTGAACCACGCACACGAAAACTAAAGGGTTCCGCAGCTTGATGATTAAAAATCTAAGGACTTGAAAAATAATAATGAATTAAAAGTTACTGCAAAATAAGTTGGCAATGTCATGGTAATTATTAAAAGTAATATGAAACCAAAGTTATGGGAAAAACTTATATATCTCTTAAATTTCTAGACCTATATTCTTCAAACCAAATGTGGTTGAATGTTCATTTGATGTTCTACAACCACAAATTTTTTCACAATTTTTATGACTTTACGAGCTTATATCTCAACTACTGACTTAATGAAAAAAGGCAAAATCAAACCACCTTATAATTTTGAAAAAACCTGTCCAAAGATATCTCACAGGTTGCCATATGTTGGTTTTTTTTCAATCTTCAGTTACATGTATGGACTGTTAATTTTTATATATTTAAGGATTTCATTACAAAATCGTGGTGCGGTTCATAAAATACACCTATTTACTAAATTTCGTATAGATAGAACCAACAGTCTCCGAGTAAAATGACTGTGATATACGGACGGACGGACGGACGGACATGACGAAACTATAAGGTTTCCGTTTTTGCCATTTGGCTACGGAATCCTAAAAATAAAGTATTTTGATTTTTGTCCTGGTTACTTTTCCCAACCATATGAAGGAACTTAAAGGATAATATTCAAGGCTACTTGTACCTAAAAAAGTGATCAATGCGTCATTTTTTGTCACGTCGTAGTCTGATCTAGTGCGAATTTTTAACACTACCATTCTAGTTGCGTATACGACAGTTTATATGGAGAAAGAACAGGACCATATATGCGGGTCGCATTTGTATGAGATTTTCTCTAAGCCAGCTGGCTCGCTAGTATTTACTACTCGAAAAAATCTTCATCACTTTATCGTAAATTTCAAAGATAGATAAAAACATATATTTGATGTTCGATAATAGTGATAATACTTTGTACGGATCCGGACGTTGATGTGAAACTGAAGCTGTCACCGAAAGTACATTCGCCGAGTTCTACTCAGTAGGTACGAAGATAACAAAGACATTCCCCTAGATAATTTCCGGAGCTACTGAACATTGAAAATTTGTTCACTGTTGAAAAACTCTTTCTGAATAGATCATATCATCTCATGGAAAAAATGCTAAGAAATGGAATAATGCTCTTAAAAATCAGACGAATTTTGTCACGAGGCGTTCTTAATAATTCAGAACAGTAAAAAGCTTTGACTGTCAGTGTATATTGGAAATGTCTGTAATATTTTATGTCAAGATGCTAAATTTAGACATCGATGCGACCATACATGCCCGAAACAATACATACAAAGAAAACTATCACCTACATATACTTAACTTAAATATATTTTAATAAAAACGTTCGTTATTTCTCGTATCTTATTTTAAAGTTATGGATACAATTGTTTAGCTTCGTCTCCATGCCTCCATTGATTGCAATCATTA
Organism: Hestina assimilis; assembly: GCA_023373885.1. Classification (NCBI taxonomy): domain Eukaryota; kingdom Metazoa; phylum Arthropoda; class Insecta; order Lepidoptera; family Nymphalidae; genus Hestina; species Hestina assimilis. The sequence continues at coordinate 13,751,932 of CM041759.1, forward strand.
AGTATATCTTAAATAGCAGTGTCCGCGGCTCGCCGCAGTAGTTTGTAGTGTGATCCCACCGGAACCGAAAACTTTTCGGTATTGAAAGTATCCTATGGGTTAATGCAGGTAATAAACTATGTGTGTACCAAATTTCATCTAAATCCGTCCAACAGTTTTTGCATGAAAGTGTAACAAACATCCATCCATACAGCCTACATCCATACTTTTACATTTGTAATATTAGTAGAATTATTAGAGACGTTATTAATAATATTTTGATAGCAGTTAAAAAGTACGAAAATAAAATAATAAATAAGACCACGATTAAGTTCAACTCAAATCAAAATTTATGGTTATGGTTAAAGAATCTTTATTTCTCATAAGAATACTTACATTCGCTATTAATTCAAAATTCACTCAACAATATCGTAAGATAAATTTAATTGCGACTACCACAAATGTTTTGGGAAGTTATGCTATCATACTTAAATGAAGAGTAAGAGAATACAAAGTAAGAAGTACTCAGCACATTTAACCAGAGTGTCGACTATCGATCCTGTAATGACTTGTACTTACCTTTTTACTGCAGCTGCTCACCATGCCTACCTTGATTCCATGTAATGCTTCCTAATCAGGCTAAATATAATGAGCTATTTTTTTCTAATTACTTACATATATCGAGAGCCGACACGCGCAGGGCCCGAGCGAGCAGCAATAGCGCTACCACACACGGCACCATCTCGCCGCTCTCACTTCACCATTTCTACCGACACTCCGATTCTAAAACAAAAATAAAACATTTCAATACATAAATAATACATTTCAAAAATATAATTTCCCCGGTTACCGAGTAGGTAGTTCACATGACCCTATAATTGGACGCAAATAAGCAATACCATGTCAACCCACACCAATGTCATTTCAAGAAAAACGCATTTGAAAATTTTGAACGACTTGTTTTATATGAAATTTTTTTATGAATTGGTCAAGTTTTTGGCAATTTCAGATTTATGTAAGTTATTTTACTTATTTTCACAAAAATAAGTATACAAACTGCATATTTCGTACATAATATAACCCATAGCTTTTAAAAATACATAAATTGCATGATTGAAAAAATGGCTTTTTAGAAGTTTTAAAGCTTAAAACTCTACAAATATTAAAGAAAAATGTTCTTCAGCCATTTACCAACACTCCTGCATATGTAACTCAGTTTTTGCAATTTTGTGGGTTAACATGGTATTGCTTATTTGCGTCCAATTATAATTATATCCCATCAAAAACATAAAATGTAAAAAAAAATCCAAGTCTCGCAAAACAGTTCTTCTACTACAAAAAGTGGTGAGATCTCATGTATAACTACTATACGTATGTATAACTACGCCTGAAACTTGTCAGTTTTACGACACTAAAGTATTTGAATGAATAGAATATCTTTTTGTAGAAAGTCCTATTTTTTTCTACCTACTTCTTGAATTTAATCGTATATTATCTTGGTACCCGTCTGCACCTATTATTCCATTATATTATGCATATACTATATACTATACAGGTACACTGATTAACTGCAACTGTAACTTTGTAATCCTATACATTTATATGGGATTACAAAGTTATTTATGCAGTTGGTGTATCTAGAAAACTGGACTGAAATTACAAAATATTTTAGTTTTTCCTTGATTCATACACTAAACACTAATTATATTCATTCTAAACATTAATTATATTTATTATAAAATCTAAAGACTAATTATATTTATTATAAAATTTGAAGCTCCCATGTCTGGTAAAAGTGCCTTAGAGTTTTGATGATCGGTCAGTCAGAGTGACAAAATTAAGAATTTTAACTAGTTATCATTCTTATAAACTACTGGCGTTTAAATTGAATGAAATTTGAAATATACCGTGTCTATACAATGCCTGCTTGTTTACTGAAAAATCAGGCTTCTAGTTTTATCCACAACGAAGTTATACTGGGTCGAAAATGGCCTAAAGTGCTTCGAGAAAAGGATAGTATGGTCGCTTTTTTTTTTTGCTCGTCTTGGCGGGGGACGGTAGTGCCGGATACCATTGAAATTATTAATCTGTTCACTTCAATCAGAATCCCAAAATACACAGGCTGTGGGAGTGTGTATTGAAAAGAACATGATATTGTGAGGAAATCACTTCCACGCGATGGGTGGATAGTATTGAAACCAAACAAAATCATCTAACAGTAAGTAATTAGTTTAGGAATATTCAACGTAATAACTTTTGAATTAAACATTGGTATTCATTACATATAATACCACGTATCATGCTTCAAATTTATATCAAAATAATTACCACTAGGCGTTTAATTAAATCAATAACTAAGATGGAGTTATATAGGTAAGATACTGAGCACGGCTCATACGTATTTCAGTACTAAGAAGCCCTTTAGGCAATTTTTAGTAATGAAGCAGAAATGCGATATTAAAGAATACTTTGTAATAAAATATTCTACTGATATTATGTACGTGTACCTACCTATTTAATGTTTAATGTTTATAAAATTAACATATCTATTAATACAATGTGACCCTTACATTGACACAAGTGTTAAATTTTTACAGATTCTGTCGTAGTCTTCAAGACCTTACTGGTGCCACTGCAGTGTCAGTTATTCTACCGTAAAGATAATATTTCGAGGTTGGCAACGCGTGAGTGACACCTACAAATGTATGGTGTTGTAAGCGCTCATAGGCTACGACCAGCACTTACCATCAGATGAGTCATATTCTCGCTTGCCAACTTAATCACATAAAAAAGATCGCTATCCTTCAAAAACAGTCCCAATCGATGGAATAGATATCTTAACAAATCTAGTGATATACCCTCTCTACTAGCAAATTTCACAAAACTATACAAAAAAACCATACTCTTTAAAATACGAATGTTATTTTTTAATAGTTATAATTTTCATCATAAAGGCCTGCTATCCTTAATACAGCCCTGGGTGCATATTAGAATATTAATTAAAATAACGATATTTGCTTTTACGGTCGCTATGAAATTTGCTTTTGCCGTTCCTCTTGTTTGTAAAAGACGCGTAACTTACGGAAACTTATATCAGCCACTTCAAATACTGCTAAACAAATTTAATAGCTTAATTAATCTTTATTATTCTATGTAACTATCGATACTTTTTTTATATTTGTAATAGATTATAAAAAAAGTTCTTATATTATCAGAAGATTTTTCGGTTTCGTTACTTTTTAGCCGCGACAAATTTTAAATGGGCCGGCTCGGCTGAGAAAGTACTACAATCTTACAGAAAATCGGCGTAAAGTAACTCTATCTGTAGTTAAAATGTTGGATTTCATGTGATGAGTGAGGGCTTGTTCTCTTCTCATTCCATCCTTCCTATCTTTTCGGTAACCAAAGAAAGTAGTTTTCCAACAGAAAATTCAAAGTAATATTAAATATTAAGAATGCAACGTCAACGACAAGTTGGTTCGCCGCTCGGTTTGCTTCTCAACATACAGAGTTCTTTTTAATATTTTTATTAAAAAAAGTGTACTACAATTTTTTGTATAAAGTATCATAAAATCGGAAATTATAATTTAAAAAATAAATAATAAGCTATATTAAAACATAAGACGTTATATTGTAAATGATGTTTTCTTTAATTAAATTATCATACTTACAGAATTTACGTTTGCCCACGAGAGCTAACAAAAGTTTTCAATTTGCTCGTTTGGAAGATATTCCGTTCAAGTCATTCAAAGTAGAGGCCACGATCCACTAGTCCTGAGCACCTTATACGGAACGGAGTTGAATTTACTTCCTAGTTAAGAGGCTTTCAGTGTATTCGTTAGAGGAATTCACGTTGGACTTCTTTAGCGCGGTCACAAGCACGACGTTTTCTATATTAAATATTATTTAATATTTATTAACTTGTTTAAATTTAATTACCTATAATGTAAATATAGGTTTTTTTAAATACCGATTTCAAAACTAAAAAGCATGAAATAAATATTCTGTAGAAATATATAGTAGGTACTTGATTTTTATTCAGTGTTTTTTTTAATTATTTTATTTTTATTTTTTCAGTTAATTATAGTTCGGCAATTGTTTAGTTTCGGTGGCCCCCTGTGATCATCATTAGGGGTTCCACATTACCACACGACGCTTTTCCAAACCGAAGTGTTAAGTTACTTTAAATCAAAATCGCAACAGGTGCGCCCATACAATTTGAAAAGTATATTTGATACCTCCAAGATCCCATCATCAGATCTTGACCAAATTACAATAGGACCAACTTTAATTATACCCTTTCAAATAAAAAAAAAAATATTTACAATTAACTGAGAAATTGGCTAACATACGAACAAAATACTAACAGTCCAGCATAGAACATCCTATTTTGAAGTCACTAGTCATTAGATATGTACCAAAACTTCTCAAAAATATGTAAAGTTTGGAATAATTTGAAATAATAAAAGTAATACGTTTTTAGTACAATCGACGTGAAGAAAAGTTTCTTTTATTATTATTTAATATGTTATATTGTAATAAAAATTCAATGGAAAAATCATATCATTAAAACACCATAACATTACAAACGCTTAAGTACGTAATATCGTGCGTAAAGCAACCTCCGCTCGACGTCTTTACGCGACCGGATGCTCTGAGACACTAGAGCAACTGGGCAAACGATACGGCGGTGCACGGCCCACGGGCGGAAACGCCCCGTATGCGCCCACCCTTACACCCACAACTATAGTCACTATGAAAATGATACACAACATATATAATTACTTCAATACGTTTGAGAATTTTAGGAACTCTCAACGTCAATTTCGCAAAGTCGCATCTTTATCATTCCGTAACGAACTCAAGTATTTTGTTTGTTGTGTAAATATTCGGTATTTTCTATGAGAGACTTCTAAAATACAATTTACGAATGCTGCGAAGAATATTTCGAACAAAAAACAAAGAAACGAGTATGGAAGAGAATGAGAGCAGTCGCCGGATTTTTTGTATTTTGACACAAGTCTTATATGCCGTCAGACAATACACAATTTGTGTTCGAATATTTGATTAGCTTTACGGACGTTTAAGTGTTTAAAACATACGAAAATGTATTCTACGTTAAGGTTGTTAGAGACGAAAAGACATTAACTGCGATTGCAAAACAAAAGTATCTAAAGCAAAAACCCAATAAAGGAAATATTTTGGACAGTTTAATAATGAAAGCAGCCAGTTTGCAGGCTGCACGTACTTTAGTTAATACATGACGAATCCACAAGAGAGTTGATCAAAGTGAACTTTGTACCGAACAGATTTTCTTTATTGAAATCATTCCACAAATCCTTTGATGTCCCTTTCATAATTAAAAAATATACCGTGTCTAAACTAAAGCTCACTCTCATTTGCAAGACCTCATTAAGAAGTTTTATGTTGTCATTGAAAATAAAGACTATTTCATAACTTTTTTCTATTACTTGTTTCTATTCTAAAATTGACATCAATTCAATGGGTGAATTCATATTGAAATATTCCATCATCTGTTATCGAGATCCAAACAATACAAAACACAAACAACAAAAAGAAATATCAGAATAAACTCGTATTCAAAGCGTAAATAACTGGCTTTTACCTTTGATTTCATCCGAGTTGTAAAGTAAAATATAAATAAAAATACTTTATGTAGACAAGGTATTCAAAATATTTGCATCTCCGATAGAGCGTTATTAGTCCGATGTCTCAGAAAAATGTACCTTCATATCTTTGAACGGAAGAAGCTGAATTCAGTTTTTTAATGATCAAATAAATAAATACAGCAAACGATAAATAAATTCGCACTCAGTAGACTATTTGCTACCATCCCAGTTTAGTTTTTAACCGAATTCAAAAAGGAGCCAGTTTTCAACTGCCTTTCTTTTCGTGAATATTACAAGACGTCGTTGGCGTTTATTAACCAATTCGCGTGATACTCTTTATCTGATCCACGACTTTGAGATATTGAGTGGAACTATGAGAAAATAAAGTAGGAGTACTAATTATCCGCAACCACTTAATTCACTTTTATTATCCCATGTCCAATCTAAGGACAGGCTCAAAGCAGGCTCGTTACCAGCACGCCACAACGGCCGTGCTAGTTCTTAACAGCAAAATTGGTAATAAATCAGCTACCTATATCGACTGTCACGGTTTCGATTTGTCCTTGTGTTTATAGTAGCTTCGACACAAGATAAATAATAGACTAATAGACTAAATTACAGAAAGATATTAATTAATATAAACATTTTTCTGCAATGTTTCTTCAAAATTAATTCAACATCCAACTAGTCTTCATGAAATCCTTTCAAAGGTAGAGCGGGTTTCAAATCTTTAATATAATTATCTTACCCACTCTCAGCGATAACACTATGAGGGTTGAGCGGAGAAGTTAATTAAAAACTCACCTCTGATATTTTAACAATGAAGTAATTAAAACATTCTTCATTAAATATTATAAACAGGCCCGTGACTTCGTTCGTCTCTTGGACGTTAGAATTGGAATCCATATTTTAGTAACAATTCTGTTGCGAAGTAATTAAATTCAGGTAGTAAAATGGTTAAGATTTTAATTTACCATGACGTATAAATATATAATATCATGGTAAATAGCAATTCAGCTAAGAGTAGATCGTTGTTTGAACCGCAATAAGAGTTCATAGTAGCCCCCTGTACTTTTTCATTCAATAAACTTACATTAAACAAACGGCCCGCTACGGCTTCGCACGGGTATAAAATATATAGCCTATGTCAATCACTGAAAAAGTATGAAATCGATCCAGTAGTTTTTATTTATTCATTACTGCCCGTGGCCCGCACGCGTTAAATGTAATTATTTACGACATCACATTAGAAACCTTAAAAATAACAGTATTTCTGCACTATTTAATGGATGTTATTATACATATAAACCTTCCTCTTCAATCACTCTATCTATTTAAAAAAACAGAATCAAAATCCGTTGCGTAGTTTTAAAAATTTAAGCATACATAGGGATATAGGGACAAATAAAGCGACTTTGTTTTATACTATGTAGATTATGTCAATATAAGAATACACGTCTAACATATTGCTCTTATGTCCCTTTATACGTAGCGATCTTGTTTAAATTGTAGAAATAAGTCCACCAACAAAAGTCAGGAGTCCTAAGCTCGTTGTCCAAGAACCTGACTATAGGATTACGTTAGGTCAGTAAGGTAATGGCCCTTACAAAGCACAGACACGCACATGGGACGAGGTCCCTTGTATCGCACGTAGCGACACACAGCACTCCGAGTTTCGCCTCCATTCCTGTTGACGTTCATAGCTGTGGTTCGGCCTCGCAAGTGGGCGAATCAAAAAAGACGCTCATAGCCGAGTGCACCTACTGATCGGTAAACGATCGGTAGAATAAGCAATTTATGTGGCGGTCAGTCACGAGATGGGTGATCGCATATTGGTATTTCAATGGAGCGTCTCCGTGCTTCGGAGTGCACGTAAAAAGTCGGTCCGGCTGTTTACAATTTGACAACAGTCGATAAATCAAGTCAGAGGCCTACGGGCCTACCACTCGTTAAGAAGAAGAAATTTAATACAGAAATACAAATACAGCCAAACCAGTAACACATTGGGTTAGAATAATTACGTTCTCTACCAAGAAGTAACGATTATTATCACATGTTTGACAATCGGGACCAACACAAAAGGTTAGCTTATTTTAAGAAGAACACTCGTAAAACAATATAAAAAACACCTTAAACGAAATAACTCGTCTGTATGTTTTATTAATAATGTTATTAAAATGTATAACAGTACTCTTAAACAGAAAAAAGCTTCTATATTTATAGAGTATATTTTTTTACTTTGTATGTTCTACAATGTCTATATTAATATTGTGCGCCCACTGAAAATTATAATACAGAGCAAATAATAAGTTATTATTATTTGATTTGGGATCGCTTGAATATTTTATTAAGGTAGATTCCGAAATTAATGTCATTACGATTTAATTAAGAAGATATAACGTAAGAGAACGGAATTCTAACATTTTAATCTGAAGTTATTCAAAACATTCAAATTCTGTCTAAGTTTAAACGATTTTATTATTATATTATTATATACGATTTTATTATTATTTGCTAGCTAATTTCTGACTAAGCCGTGCATTATAGGCGAGCATACTAACTGAGCATTTAATAAATCTTTGACCTAGATGTTGAAATATTGTAAAGAGCAATTTGCTCGGAAAGCTAGCTACTCTTAGTTCTTAATACAAGTAGTTTCGGACTTTAACACCGTCCTGTCGGCTCTAGACGTTATTTAAAATGAAAATGACAACCTCGGAAGTGTTTTTAGTCCATAAAATACTTAGCACGAAAGTGAGCCTTATAAGCTACAACTATAGTTCATCTCTATACCGGTTGTATTCTAGATCTGTTTATATAGGTAACCTGAACATAAAATTGAGAAAATATATTCAATGTGGTTTTCAATCAAAGATATTTTAAGGTTGGTTTCATACCAGCATTTTATAAGACATTACAGCTCGTTTTTTAAAAGTAGGGCGCGTGTAAACCGAAAAGAACGTATACACTCGAAAAAAAACTGCTGATATGAAACCGTCCTAATGAATAGGACTTTATAAAAGTGATTTTGAATCGTTAGACGTTAGTTCAGACCGTTGCTTCTACTGTTAATAAAGGACGTTCCAAATATTGAATAAGCTCCCTGCCGAGGTTTTCGGACTACCATATGAGGTTATCGGAGTGCAGTAAATAAGTTTTTATAGGGTCAGCAACAACGCATAAATAATACTTTTACTTGCAAACGTAACCATTTATCATCACGCAGCACGTCTGTTCACAACCTTCGAAACATAAAAAGAAAGCTATATAAAATGTATAGTTTCCTATTATTTATTTCTTTTTATTTAGCCTATTCGTATATATAAAATCCACAAAAATTACTTAATGACTTAATTCGCATCAATCTTCACTTGATATTTAGATAACAAAAAACTGAAATATTCTGACCCTTGATGCTACGGTACTGCGGTAGTGTTCTGCACTACGATGTGCCCCGCCGTGTGTGCTAGTTCCGTGCCGTGCTAGTTCTAATATTTAAGCTTCCTTTTTTATATTTTAGTAAGGATTTGAAGTTCTTATAGAAAATAGCATAATTATTTAAAAATTTCATCACTAAGATAAAATCATAAGTAAAAATTATAATTTCTGAATAATGGCCCTTCTAAAATAGAAACATGAGGACAGAAACACTCACTGAGAGAGAAACTTGTAAGGTGTGAAAAGAAAATGCATATTTTTTAAACAGAAACTTTCAATGTTAATGGACCACGTCAATATTCTTCCCCTATTTTTCTATATTTTCTACAACAGTTTACGAAATACTCCCAAAAATAATTGTAATTTTTTATTAAATTTTAAAATGGTTAAGCTCTTGATCTCAATCGAGCGCGAAGGCATATATGAGGTCTATGAGAGATAGAGAAAACTTACAAATGAGACGCTTATGTACTCGTACCTTAAAGAGATTCAGGTTGTATGCCTTCGGAAATACAGACGCCGGAAGAGCATTCCACTCCCTAATTAGACTTTTATAAAGATTTGAAACACTATTCGTCATGATTTGATTCCATCCAATATTAGGAATTTCTAAATAATAATTATTATTATACTGAACATTGCATCATGTCGTTCTTAATACTATGCATAGCATTAACTTAAAATTTATATGTATTCCGAGATCAATTATTTTGACCTATTATATTTCAATAACTGATAATTGACTTAAATCAACAGAGACACATATGTCAAATGTAGAAGAGCTGTTCTTATTGCATTAAATTAAATGATAAGAAATCATAAATTTAATAAGACCAATTGTAGAGTTGCATCAGCGCCACTTCAATAAAGTGCATCAACTATGTCAAATTTCTGTTTGAATTTATTAATTTTAATAACTGTTAGACTTGCAAATCTTGACAAACACAAATTACTACAATTACTATACATTTACCATGTATTCAAGATCATTATAGCGTATTTGATGCTATCTTAATCCCTAGAAATAAAAACAAATGGTTAGTAGCAGAATTGTTAATTGTTAACACTCATACAAAATTACATACCAGCAATATTTATTCTGTACATGGCCTATTACAACTATAAGCTAAGAAAAGTCTTTTTATTCATGGAATAAAATTAAGAAGCGTACAACCTGTGTGATGTTGAGCAGTCATCGAAACCAATTGTTCAACGAAAAGAAGTATCATAAATGTATTGCCGACCTAAAAGAGTAATGGGTTAAAAAGGATGTCAATAAAACCAATCCCTGGTTAAAACACTGTCTCACACATATCAAAAGAAGTACAGCAGCAGCTGCAGCTCCTATTTAAAATTAAAAAAAATTTGTTAGTTTATTCAGCCTGCCTATGTTGATATCAGCAGGGCGGCAGGGTATAGCTTCTCAAAAAAGTTATAGGAAGAAAACTATATGACCCTTGACAATATAACATAGAATTTAGATTTACTCCTTAATAAAGACAGAAAAGTTTCTATTTAACATCAGAGAAACTACAAAAGTCCCTTTCGTTTGTGAAATGCCTGTTGTTCCAAGCTTTGTTACAAAAATTTCAGCTTTTCCGGCAAGTGTCAAAATCAATAATATTATCATATTTTATTAAGTCTTAAGATTTTCTAAATGTTGCTGAAATTACAGAGTTCTTAGTTTTTAGGGTTTTAATAAAAATAATATTTAAAAACAAACAATACTTAAGTGTTAGATATATGCATTTTATGTTGATTTCCTGATTTATAAAATCTACTTTAATGTTATTAAACTTTCTGGAAGCCATTAACCTAAGAATTAAAACATACTAAAGTAAGTAAGTAGTAAATGTACATTTTGAACCCTTAGATATAACATTTTACTCTAACTACCTATAAGTTAAATTAATTAAAAACATATATTACAATTTTCATTTTCTTAATATTTAAAATATTTTTGTACACTTCGAATCGTATACTTTAAAAATATTTAAGATACATACAAATAATAGTAAATAAACGTAGAAGAGCAATAGAAATTGATGGAGATAGAGATGTAAATAAACGCAATATATCCGTCATCAAGCGAAGCTTACACACGAAACAAGAGGGCCTCTTAGCGTAATTTATTTATGTTTGACCAAGTGTTATACGAAACAAAGAGAACAACAACGCATCCAAACTTATGAAGCTTTAATTTCAGTTATTGATATATAACTTTTAATACATAATAAAATATAATGTTTAACGCACCTTTCAACGCCAGGTATATAGGTGAAACCCGGTAACATGGGAAGTAAATTAGCATAACGATGTCCTCGCACTGCTGAAATCACCAGCCATAATACTATATTATGAACACTTAGTGGTATAACTCACTCGCTATCGACCTAATATCACCATTTTACGTTGATGTTTAGTTATGAAATTTTAAAAAAAGTGTGAGTTATATACGAAATTAAATATAATTATAACACTCCAACTCAATCGACCATAGCACAAAGCTCCTACACGTAGTAAAGTTTAGTCTGAAGTAGGCTAAAAATGACGATCTTATGAATGACAGAATGTATGATTGAATGAAAACATTAATTGTCTATACCCGGAAAAGAATGGATCAAACATTCAACGATTTACCACAGAATAATATAGCATTACTCTAGCTACGGTATAGACCGTCCATAGACTGTCCATAGAGTGACAAAAATAATGCAAATAATTTCGAAAACAATTTAAATAATATAAGAAATAACAAAAATACGTTTAAAAAATATATAAAGTTATTGTTATTTTTGAATTATTGATATTAATTTTCGATATCTCACTAGAGAAGTCACTAAGAATCCCACGATCACAGAAAAGTCTCTTGCAAGTGGAAGATAACAGAAAGCCAGTGATTTTAAACAATATTACATGTAATATTAATCATGAAACTATAATAAAAAAATCGAAAAACATATAGGAAAAATCAACATCACGAAAGTGGAAATTTTATGCATCGACTCAATAAAAAGAGAACGATTTAAAACACTCCTCGCTTCTCTTTTCAGTCGTGACCAAGTTGGCACTTCAAGCTGGCAAATTTATTAAATCCATTATAACGTACGGCTCTCTTGAATTGAGGCCTTAAGCCGCACTAGTAGTTGGGCAAAAGCGTGTACAAAAATTCCAGATATTTGCTTAACTGACCATTATAAGATGCATGCAGAAAACACCCACCGCAGCCATACAAGTTGTACTAAGTCTAATTCCAATAGACTTGTTTGACCAAGAAGTGGTGATAGCACTTAGAATCATGACCAGCGGCCTGTGGAAGTCAAACTTAAGGACTAGACATGGAATTATCATGGATGATGCCCAAAAGGTACATTTCCTGATACAAGCTATGACCTCATTCCACGCGAGTATAACTTTAAAAAGCGATGCTGCATAAACATGCAGAAGCATCAAGTTGAACCCACATCTGGGGATATACAAATTTACACTGAAAAGACTTAAGACAAGAGAAGGCGCTGGTTCTGGTGTTTGCTCTGACTATCTAAAGGTAAACATTGATATAACTTTCAAAGCTCATAATAAGGCCTACCAGGCTGAATGTGTTAGTATAAGGCGAGCTGCAAATGCAGTAAAATCCAAAAGAATAAGAGAACGTAATGTTAAAATTGTTTTTGATAGACCAACAGTACTCTAGTTTATTTCTAGCAGTAGTGTGAATGTCACGTGGTCTTGGGCTAAGGGACTAAGTGCGCAAAAAGAGGCGGCGAGGAAAAAAAATAGATGGAACGCATTTAAATTAACTTAAAAATATCTAAGGTTTCTCGTCATTCTTAATAGCAAATTTTATGTCTTTGAACTTATCGTGATAAGTCTGATCAATATTTTTCATAAAATCCTTAAATATCTTTTTAACTAAGCCTATAATATATAAAGTTATATATATATATATATATATATATATATATATATATATATATATATATAGATAAGTTTGAACTAAGCCCTTAACAGTATCTAATTGAATTAATTCATAGTTGTTACAAACGAGAAAAGTTGTTTTTATTTATTTTTATTTTATACTAAATCTATGTATTTTTATGTAAAATCTGTTAAGTATCTGTCTGCCTGTCATTCGTTCCCATAGAATTACTATACTATTAATGTCCGTTCCGCTTTCCTTCTTTTGTTCTTGCAATATCTATAAAAACCATAGATATAGAGGTAAAAATAGAAGTTTTACTAGTGCCACCAATTAAAGCGCTAGAACTACAAAAATCAAATCGGTACCGCATGGTGGTATGCCACTTGTGCTTGAAATTTTAATAACTGTCTTTCGTTTTACAGAATCTGTCAAATAGACCTGCAATCTAGCCTTTTCTATATCTATGATTAAGACTTACTCAAGAGTCGACATGTGTATGACTGTAGTCTATGGGTATTATAAATTTTTCGGGGTTGGTACTTAGAATATATGTGTTGTATAAGTTGGTAGCACTGTCTGTGTTAGGTATTTGCCATTCCTGACAATTCCAAAATCCGCACTATCCACCTCTCCGATTTTATAGTAAATTACTTTTAGTTTTAAATTACGAAGATGGCAAATATAGCTGCAAAACGAATTAAAAGGGAGTTCAAAGAAGTTATGAAGAGTGAAGAGGTAAGGCTTAAAAGTTTAGCATAAATTTCAAAAATCCTTATAATTTCTTGGCTGTTACTTGCACTTTTGTGTATCAATGTCATACTTTTAACTAGCATGATTGAGACTGCGGAGGAATATTGCGAAAATAAATAATTAAACTTGTCAAATTGCAAAACTTTGAAAATTAAAGATATTATTACTTCAATGAGTTTTAAAACACGCTGTCTAACTTTCATGAAATTAAAGAAAGTTATAATTATTACTGAAACTTTCATATAACTAACGAGTATTGTAACGAAATTTCCTTATTTATATTTTTTCTAGTACAGTCCTAAAAGTTTTAGTTTTAGGGGTTAATTAAATTAGCGTTGCCGATTTTTTTAAAAGAGGCAAGCAAACGACTAAATTATGTATGTGTTGTGGGCTTATAATGTACTTATCTATGTTATTTATTTAGTTATTTTTTAAAAAAATCGATAAACTTATATAAGCCTATATAATGTATTTTTGACCCAATGCTAGAATAAAAAACCATCAAAATTTCGTGACTCTTAAAATTTTAGAATAGGTCCATATCATAAGAAAGCTCAAAAGTTTATATGTTAAATTAAATTAGATACTAATCTGGTTTCAACCTATTAACCTGCAGTAAGAAAAAAATCTAAAAGAAAAACAACCAAGAAATTTTTAAATACAAATGTGCAATATGGTATACCTATTAATAAAATAGTCTTGCGCTGTTCGTATGTTTAGTCTGATTCTTTGTCCTCAGTTATTTTAATCTCTGATACATTTAAAAATCCCTAGTCATTATATTACACAGCAGTGCATCTTGTCTTATTTCTTTGGCATAATGCCAATATGAAATTTACCAAACAAAGTGAATAAATAGAAATTATCTTTTCACTACCATTTACAGAAATAAATATCAATTTTACAAGGTTTTATCTAACTTTTTGACACAAAGTGGATTCTTTCAAACTGAAAGAATGACTTGCACTATGATAAATTAGCAATCTGCTGTATATAATATGATGAACTAATAGCAAACAAATATAAATATAACAAATATAAATATAACAAATAAAAATATAACAAATATAAATATAACAAATAAAAATATAAAAATAACTAAATAGTCTTTCTGTCCTTTTGCCGTTATGTTTTTATAAAATAATACAGAGCCTTTATTGTATTGTTATGAGTATCAGTATCCACACTGTGCAAGTTTTTGAATAAATTGTATCACATGTACCTTTTCCTACTCTGTCAGTTGTAGTAAATGCCTACCGTCAGTTTTAGCACCACTCATTTCCTATGTTGTGCATAAAAAAATTGCAGCTTCAACTGAGTTATAATAAGGATAAATGTTTAAAAATTTAACTTATTCAAAGCAATGGCAAATCATAGGTAGCAAATTTGCATTGATACAGTCTTCTATGGATATTACAATAGATTTGTAGATTTCGATCACGCTATGAGCTCGAGGATCAGAGATCAAAACTCTTAATATTCAATGCAATTGTAATCATAGTAGATTTTTGTTTTCATTTCTAAGATAAGTGGAACACTCATGGCCAAGGTTATTATAGTTATAACATAATATGCTGTTGGAACAACGCACAAGCTACTTTAAAAATACCTAAATTGCAATAGTGTGCATACCAAAATTTAAAGAGCTGCCTCCATTTCTCCCCGGTTCCCATATTCAGATCAGGACCAGATTACAATGGGACCTCTTCAAAAGTTATAACCTATTAAACAAAAAAGAGTTATCCAAATCAGTCCAGCCGTCTTAGAGTAATCGACTAAGAAAAATATTAAAAAATATATGTACGGTGGAATTGATAACCTCCTTTTTAAAGTTGATTGAAAATAGATTTCAGTTAGTAAATAGATATTTTTTTAATTCTAAAATGGGTGAGCTCATGACCTCCATCGAACGCAAAGATATAGATGAGATCTACAGTGGAGCTTACTCATGAGAATGATTTGGTAATTAATATTTTAAAAATAGCCCTACAATTTCACAAATTTTGGAATCATAAATAAGCCAGTTTTTCTTGTTGAAATTAAGTTTTGTTATGTCTTTATCAGTGTTTTATTGTGATATACAACCTTTTAAAGTTTTTTTTATTATTTAATTGTTTATTTTACTTCACACTTTTATGTGTTTCTATTTGAACAACAAGGATCTTACTAAGTTGTATTTATATTATTA
The DNA here is from genome assembly GCA_023373885.1 of Hestina assimilis. NCBI lineage: Eukaryota > Metazoa > Arthropoda > Insecta > Lepidoptera > Nymphalidae > Hestina > Hestina assimilis. The sequence continues at coordinate 13,767,839 of CM041759.1, forward strand.
TTACACTTGTTTTTAGCTTTTTAGTAAGTATTTCTGTTGTTCTGGTTGATTGTTCCATTTAAGAATTTATTTTTACATGTTTTTATATACTGTCTTCATGGAGTTGATTTAGATTAAAGAGCTATTTTCTAATTACTTTAAAGCTATTAAAACAATATAGGATAGTTCATCAATAAAGAAGCAAAAATTTTACCCAAGAACCCGGATATATTTGCTGCACTATAAAGGTTTTAACTTTTAAATTAGCGTACACACAGTAGCAGCAGCATCAGCACCTGCCCTCACACCTGAGGTAAGTGGAAGTTGGAGGAGGAGGAGGAGGAGGAGAAGGAAATAAAGGGGTCACAGATTTATTGTTGATCATGACAAAGTGGGTTTTTATTGGAATCAACCCATCGTTATACATATTAATGACATATTGTTAACATATTTTTATGTATTTTACGGCTTATCAATTAGATTCAATTCAATTATTTATCATAAGTTATTTAAATACGTTTTTTTCGTTATAGTAAAATGGAATCGACATTTTTTTATATATTAATATTTCAGGTAGCGGGAGGGGCAATCAAGTTAGAGTTGGTGAACGACTGCTGGACAGAACTACAGGGTGAAATAGCCGGGCCGCCGGATACTCCTTTCGAGGGAGGAACATTTCTTCTAGAAATCAAAGTACCAGAAACGTATCCATTCAATCCGCCAAAGGTAATTTCGTGAAGATAAAATTTTTCCAAGTTAACGCCATTGAAATGTTACATTGTTTTGCCATCTCATTTTTTGACAGACGATTTTGAATTTGTACATTACACCCTCTACAACTTTGGTCCTATAGATTTTTGTCGTAGAACCCGAAATAAAAAGATATCCAAAAATAATATTGCGTACTCTTAAAGTTACTTTTCATTAGACTAGACTAGATAACTTGCGTCATATAATAAATAACTAGCAAGCAGCACTTGTTTTATGATTTTATATTTGACGACGACGTCGCGTAGTCGATTCGCCTTTAGTTCTGGATTTTGATCACGAAGTGATCATATACAGGCATTAATTATTTCGACCGGGCTGTAGTCGTAATAAAAAAAAAATTGGTCATAATCCTTAAATCTTAGCAGAAAATTATCTATATAAGCAATCCTTTTGTGTAGAAACAAGTGACCCTAAAAGAAGGTAGACGTAAAATCTTATGAAACAAAATTTATGTTATCATAAGTAGTTCTTTCGAAATAAAATTTTCGTTATCATACTATCATAGGTAGTTTCTTGATTTTATTTTTGTGTCTCAAGCTTTCGTTTTCGTAATTACACAAGTTCTGAACTAGGTTGTAAGTTTTATAGTGTTATAACGTTTCATAAAAAAATTATCAAATGGTTTTTTGAATGAATGAATGTCTCATTAGTTTGGGATATAATAAAACCATGTAAATTACGTTAGAATCAGTTTCCGAGACTTGCTTTTAAAATCATTTGTCTCAGAAATCAGTCAGTCCATTTTTTTTTAATTTATAGACTGCTTACATAACATTTCATCATAGTACAGACGGCTATTGATCAGGCTGATATGATACATTATTATATTATGGATAATAATTAATATACTATATTCTTGTATGTCGGATACATACATTTAGAGACCACAACAACTAATTGAAATCGATTATGATATGACGATTTACAATAAATCAGTTTAAATTTAAGACATATAATAGAGATATGTTAAAATCCACTTTTTTAATTTCTACCTCGTTTTTTCAAACTTTAAACTTATCTTTATTAATATTAATTGAAGTCTTAGTAGAATGTCCGTCGAGCTGATTACCTTTAATAACATGTTGTACGATCGATACGAATTTACGTAGTTACGTTTCTATTCTAATATTTATTTACATTGGAATTATACAGTAGTTATGCGGCCATATATGTATTTCTACATAAAGTATATTTAATAATTTTGTTTGTAAAGGCTAACATTAAATACTGTTTATCTCGTTTGTGACCAGATTTTAATTTGGATATGCAGATAGCATCTTAGCCTTAATTCGAGCCGATTACGAGGCTCGACGGTCACGGTTTCGATTCCCGGAGCGGATGTTTGTTAATACGGAAATTAATAATTATATATATTTAAAAATCTTCGTTCGTCTGCAGACAGGTCAACTATCTTTACGGTATACTATGCAATACTTCAATCGATACTTAAATAATGTATATTGGTATGGGGTGCAAGTTATAAAACATCGATTCTACAACTGGAGAGAGCACAGAGATCCGTTTTAAAAGAGACCATTTAGATTCCCCACGATTAATTTATATAAAGACTGTAAAGTGCTTTCAGATCGTCAACTCTTCATCTTTCAAGCTATAACTAGCAAACATAATTCGCTAACCTACAGTAAAAGTCACGAAATAAGAAGAGGAACTCTAATTGTACAAACTGAAAGTCACAAAAGTAAACTATCCGGAAGACAATACTACATTATTAGCTGCAGACTTTATAATAAAATTAATAACATCCTTAACATATACCCTTTTCCTAGAAATAAATGTAAAAAAATTATAAAAGAATGGCTGCTTTCGAAATCGTATGAAGACACTGAGCAATTGCTTGTAGTTTCGCAATAAAATAACAAAATAATAATATACAGAAAGTTCTATACTTAAGCACGCGACATGCACACTCACACACTCACATAGCCATGCATACACATACACACGCATCCTCTCACACACACACGCTCCCACACACACACAAACACACGCACATACACACACAAACACGCACTTGCTGATTAAGATATCTTTACATTTATGCACTTGCTAACAAATTTAAGTAAGCTAAACTGTAATAGCAAACATAATTGAATATATATCATCTTTTTAGGAGAGCACTGTCGCCTGAAATACAGGGTTGACCTAGTTCAGGGACAGTAGAATTTGATATGTGCCTTAACTTACTTGTGTTTTCTTTTAATTACTTTGGTTGTATATGTAAAACTGTAAACCTTTTATTGGATCAATAAACATTATTATTATTATATGTGTTTCGGTCTGGGCGTTTGTCTTTGTGGGTCTCCCCACCGTGTCTCGTACAGCACGTTAAGCTATCAGTCCCGGTATTAATCATAACATATGATGATAATCGTAAAGTCTTTCTAGGTAATTTGCTCTTATCCATAAAGTTCCAGGCTCGCCCTTAGGGTTGCGGAGATCAGATGGCAATCGCTCTGTGTAAAAACTAGTAACCTGTCAAATCCGAATAAAATTAATTAGGCTACCCTGGGTAAATATACTGCCGGAATGGAGAAGAAGAAGAATTTAGTTAGGTAGATATAATAATAAAAATTGTTTTCGGTCTAGATCCGGTTCATGACAAAGATTTGGCATCCCAACGTATCGTCAGTAACTGGCGCTATCTGCTTGGATATCCTCAAGGACCAATGGGCGGCTGCGCTTACCCTCCGAACCGTCCTTCTGTCAATACAGGCCTTACTATCAGCCGCCGAACCGAACGACCCTCAGGACGCCGTCGTCGCGAAGCAGTACAAAGAAAACCCTCACCTCTACGCCCTGACGGCACGGCATTGGACCAACATATACGCCGGCGGTCCGTCGGCAGTTTTGGAGTTTAACCATAAAGTCCAGCGACTCGTCGATATGGGAATCGACGAACATCAGGCCAGAGTAGCTCTATCAAGCTATGATTGGGAACTTGAACGCGCCACGGAACAGCTTTTTTGTTAGTCATTCAAATATGCTTAGTTACGTAATGCTAAAGTAGCCCTCCCGCAGTTTTGTGATTTAGTATATTATATTTCTCGGTCTATTCTCCGATTTTTTTTAACTGTGATCGAAGTTAGCTGACAATGATTTAAGTTGAAAATTCGGTTCCTTCATTGTGGCGCGTAAGCATAAGCAATAATAGATTAAGTTTTACAACCAGACAAAATTATATATATTTATAAAAATTATAGACGTTTTATATTGTAATTTTTGAATTTTTGTACTTTAAATTATCTATAATGTTAGTATAATTCTAGGAATAAACCAACATCTTTGAATCAAGTTGATAGAATTGTAGAATTCGAAGCAGTAAAGGATCATACTTCCGCCTAATACTAAGATAGGTGTATAACTGCCATTACGATGTTAGGTCGCCGGCAACTGGTTTAATCAACTAGTTGTGGCGGCATCTAACTAACCTGACCTTTTATGACATGACCTGACTTTGACATTGTACACTGACGTGTTGCGATATGTTAGAACTCTGAACACGCCATGCGGAATCGCATACGAACGGTGCTAATAATAAAAATATAAAACTATTACAAGAATTCTTACATACATCTTGATATAAATTATGTTTATTTGACGTCGCAAAAATTAACTAATTGCAATGGGAAAAGTTTCAAACATTAATTCGTTAAATGAATGACCTAACATCAACGATCAGCCTAGGCATTCGATTGAATTTCAGTATGTAACGACGAGCTGGGCCGAGCCGACGTCCAGTTGGTTAACTGGCTGATTACAAAACCTATACGTTTATTAAATGCGTATTACTATTCCATTCCGTTTTGAATAAATAATTCATGTAATCGAACAGATATGACGCTTAACACGTTTCCATTAAAACTAACATTTTAACTATTTTAAACATACCCAGCTTAAATTTCATAAATATAATTAAATATCAGCCCAATTTATATGCTTAAACGTAAACTCCCCTTACAAGTTGCATATTTAAACTTCGTTAAAAATGAAAAATATTTTTCAAACTAATAACTTTTAACATTTTATGTAATTTACAAACGTAACAAGCTAATAATACGCAAAACAGGGTTTGCTTACACTTCCAACCGACTCTTGCAGCCTTCTTCCCAAATTGACATATATTATCGTTTTAGTTTATTTTAATAATAAGTTACTCTTCATACAGGATTACTAATTTTGTTTTTATTCTTTGAGAAAAGTGAACACGTATTATTTAGGCGTTTGTTTGGAATGGAAATAAATTAATTATAATTTTTTTACTTAACAGGGCCAAGTTTACTTTTTATATTAAAAATGGCATACAAGCGTACTGTCTACATTACCACTAATGTGCGTTGCCACCCAAAGTATAGGACGGATATATTATGTAGGCAAAAGCTTGACGAACGGGGATAATGCTATTCTATGTCGATTTCTGTTAGATGGATTGTACTTTTCCTATTGAACTGTTGTTGGTATTATATAAACTTCATCCGTATTGCGTCGTACAGAAATCAAAATAGTTATTTGTCATTCCTCCTTTTATTTTCCGTATTTGCCTTATCGGACATAGATATATTTGTTTTGATCCTGGTACCGAATGTGATACTGTATATTTTTACCTTCTGGAAATTGAAGATGAAAAACAAACGAAAAGATCAAAAAAAATCGTGCTTTGTTATTAATAGATATCACCAAAACAACTTAAAATTCATTAAACATTATGTGGCTTAAACTGCAGCATTGTAGCTGTTTGTAGACCAGAGTAACATTTGTTATTTTAATGTTAGATATTAGATTTAGATTATATTAAGTATACATGTGACTGACGAGCCGTTCTTCTATTACGTAAGAATCTATGCGGAACATGTTATTTTGTAACGATCTCTTAAATAACAAATAAAAAAGATGACATTTTATTATCGTAAAAATATTTAAATACATATCTTATTTTTCACATTGTGAGAGTTCATCGTGGCAATTATAGTCTTACGTAATACATTAACGGTATTAATTGATCAATCGTGTCGATTTTAATAATGGTTATATTTACAAAAATTATATATTAATTCATATATATCTAATAATTTGTTACAATTCATGATACAATTTCGCCTTATAAATAAATTGAAATTTATTAATTACAAATTAGTTTCGGGATTATTTCCAAGGATGTTAGTTATCTTAAGGTTAAATGTCCAAAATTGTTTAGTATAAAAAATAATGCAATAAAAATGTTCACATTAGTAATAATTATATGTCATTAAGTATATAAAAAAAAAATATTTTGATAAGCTCTGTTATTGAGAAACATAATTTGATCGTTGTATTCAATAGATATTTTTAATTGATTGGAGTAACGTGATTGACATAAAATAAGCTTTTATACAATTTGACAAAGCCTGCATCCATCGGCGGCATGACAGGGGTCGTCAGGGGTCAGTTTGTCACAGTTTTTATGTGACAAATATTAATAAAACTTCAAACTATGAATATAAATGAAATGCGATTTGCTTAGACATACCGCGTGAGTGAAATTTCCAATTTATCGTCGTAGTTTCATAATATATTTGTCACAAAAATCATGCCATGCTGTGCACCGCAAATGGGTGCAGGCCCGTATCCAATAAAATATTTGACAGGACCAAATTTAAGGGAAGGAAACAGGGCTTGAAACCACACGCTTACTTTTTATCTTTTTTACATGTGCTAAAGCAATTCAAAGTATTGTTTTATTTTAAATTAATATCAAATTAATTATATATTTTATTTTGTTCATTATTTACGTTGGTGCAATAATATACCATAGTATAATAAATATTTTTAAAATATATTGCTGTATTTAACACTGTCAGACTGATAGGCATTCTGTTGGAAGCGTGTGTGTAAAAAAATAATTACACTTGAGATAATTTACATTTAATAATTTAGTCAGCGACTTCACGATTCCATCATATCGATTTTGTGATTTAAAATATCACTAGTAGTTTTTAAGATTCTTTAAATAATATATAATTTATGTAGGTATAATTCGGAAGCAATAAAACTAAGCATAAAGATGAAATGTTCGGAACGTGTCAAGTCATGTTTAAGTTTCATGTTAATGGGAACTTGTATGACATATGTAATATCACTAACACTAGTTTACTGAAAAATTGAGGATTGTTTCCTCCCGTATCTGTCCTGGGGCCTTCTGGAAATCTGGTCCTGTAATTTTGGATTTTATTATAATAATTGTGTTACTGAGTTTCACAGTTGGTGCTACCGTTGTTGTAACTAGTTCGACCGATGTTATCTATACTTGAATCTGGAGTAGACTATTACGTTTTAACAATTAGTATAATATGTAACTGTTGCAAAACTCTTTTAGATATTCTATAGGAATGATAGAATTCGATTTTATGACTAACCCATCTGATCTAAATGAGTTTGTTAAAATGTATTGAGGAAGTTAATAAATAGTTTTACGTAACAACTCGAAATAAAGTATCTAAATATACAATCATATTGTAAGCACAATAAGACAGCCCTAAAAAGGGGCCAACCAAAAATTACGTCACACGAATTTCTATATTATTAACCCCCATCCTTGTCATGGCTCACAGGTCATATTTCTTGAGACCCCTTCTCTAGTTCCCTAGTGGACTCAAATTTTTTTTTTTAAATTTAACATGTAAACTGTAATAAATGAAAACAGGACTTCCCAAATTAGTTCAATTATGTAATATTTTAAACAATTATTAGCACGTCACTTGGGACCCTTCCCACTACTTGTCAAACTTCATCGACTCTCCCTCCCGTTACACGTAAGGGAAGGCCCTTCACGTGTGACTTAATTTAGCAATGGCCCCTTAAGAAGATTTTCAACTGTTATGTATGGTTTCAATATTACACAAAGTTGACATCAAATGCCATATAGTATATCGAAATGTTATTTATTCAAATGAAAATTAGTTTCTGTCTTACGTTAGTTAATTTTTATTATGAAAGCGAATATATGTTATAATACATACAATTAAATGTATTAAGTCTATCATAGTTATCGGTTATCATCTTTATTGATCAGTACATTAATTAGTATTATATAGTTAGCTAAGTATTATGTTTACAACTTAGCTGCAATGTTTGTTATGTATTTTGAAAATTTTAGCTCTATCGATTCTATATGATTATATTCATTTTCTAAAGACGGTTTTTTGCAAATTTCAGGACATGAAAGCGAACTTCTTCTCCAGCCAGTTCTATGCTTTATGTGTTGGCATCATTTTGTTATTGTAAAAATTAATTATACAGAATCAAAGAAACAGCAAGAGCGAATAACAGACTTATTGTATTTATAGTATTATATCAAATAGATTATTTCTTTTACATTAATTATAGAGGATTAACATGAATAGTAAAATATATGGAACAAAAGTGGCTTCATCGTAATTATGGAATTAAAATATAATATACATGGGAATAGGAGAAACAATTTTATTAATTAATAATTATTATGTAAATTAAACGACGGTTAACGTTATAAATATATTAATAGAATTTGTGTCGTAATGAAATAAATAATAATTTTATTGAACGTTAGTTTTATTTAAATAATATTTAAACCAAAAAGTTGCTTAATATTCACATATTTTATGAAAAATGAAAAAAGTAGTAAGTATAAAAGTTTAAGCGATTTTTTACACCACAAGGGTGACTAAGCAATCTGCTTGATGGTAAGTAGTTGTCGTAGCCTGTGGACCACTGATCTGGATTATCGCATCTGTATGGCGCAAGATGACAAATATTGAAGCGACGTAGAGATCATTTAATGTCGGTAATACTTCTCAGTTCAAATGACCCATTAATGTCGAAAACTACACATGGCAATTTCAAAAAATGTGATCACCAACGATGATTGAATACACCATCAATAATGGCTTTCAGGTTTGACGATAGCTTTAGGGTAGTGAAAATATAACTTTTTTTCGGAGTGAGTATTACTGTTGGTCTCAGTAGCATCGATAGCGTATCATCTGAGGGAGCCGGGTCAACAGATCAGCCCGGTTAAAGATTGACGGCTCCAGCGGGTCTCAGGTTGAATCCGTCAATCTCCTGCGAAGTCCAGCCTAGGTTTGGGACGTCATGTGAAAAGAGTGAGCGCAGCGGAGCGCAATCTACTTATCGTACGCGGCGCGGCACTTAATGTTATTGTTCGATCTCGTGGCGCTTCTTGCTGCAACATGTGTGACTACTCTCCTGTAGTGTTAGTGAATGAGGAGTTAGCGTATGTGATACTAAGGTTGGGGTCTTGGAGGACGTTCTTGAGACGCTTGAGTCTTGTCGGTATGTCACCTTTACGAGTGTATGTATATGGTAGCGTGTCTAACGAGAATGTAAGTGAGGGTTGTTGTTGTGGCGCTTTCTCGATAAAGCTCTTGGAGAGCTGTTTGACGTATTTTTTTTGTAAATTGTCAGCCTTTTCTAAACGAGATTTTACTTCACCAGCCTATCATTATATAAACAAGACGGGGGAGCGCCATCTCTCAGCGATCGCATCCGTCATTCTTGAAGCAACGCAGTTTTACTAGTTCCTTGCTGGCTAGGTTGTGGTTGTTGTGTTTTTTACGTATTATTACGTATAAATTAATTAAAACTACTAGTGTTAAAATAAACTATAAATTTATGAAATAAGATTTTTACGATAGCAGACCTATGGTCCTCCAATCACAAATGGGCCGGCTCGATCGGGGAATTAGGTACTAGCCTCTCACAGAAAATCGGCGTAAAGTAAGCGCATACAAGTAAGCTACTGTTGCGTTTCGTGAAATGAGTGAGAGCCTCGAAGGCCTAATTTCACACCCTCTGTGTTCCTTTCCGGTTTTTCCTTATAATTTCTTCCTTTTTTCCCTTCTCACCACTTCCCTCCTGTTCCTTGGGTTGGCAATGCGCATGTTTGTTAACCGTCATGAAATAAAAACAAAGAAATAAGTTATTCCCATACAACCCGAATCATGACAATCCATAAATTCATGTAATTGTCTGCATTTGTTTTTGGAAAAGCCTAGGCGGCTGAATAAGGATGTTTTTATTTCAATTATTGACTTCTCTACTTTTACTTTACAATTCGTTTGAAAAGTTCAAGTATAACAAATTGCATCTTTAAAAAACTTTTATAATGTAAGCTCCATCTAGTATCGTATGGAAAGAACTATGTCACTGCAGTGATAAAAGATCGATCCTTACTTGAACTTTGTTTGAACACCAGAAACGCCATTTATAATAACGTAATGTCGCTTAAACTTAAAACAAACTTATCATGTACAGTATAAACAATGCAGTAAACGAAAAACCATGTGAGGTCACTGATGTAGACTTTTGAAACAACGCATAAATAAACTCAACAGTTGTTTTATTTACAAAAAAGAGTTTTTATATATTTCGTTAAATAAAAAAAATAAATATATGTTATTTGTATTAAAGTTGTGTTTAATTTGTTATTGCTGCAGGTTTACATATATTATCACATGATAATATATGTAAATTATGTTCAGCTGGTTTTAAACTTTTGTTATTCAGGAAGACTGCTTTTTTAAAAGCGCCATCTAGCGCCGAACAGCGTTACCCAAATACATCAGCAAACATGATTTCAGTCAGTAACTTGAGCAACATACCAGGCGGGGTATCGCTATTCGGCTATTCGCTCGTCAGTCACAGTTGTCGCGACTTTGCGCATGGTGCTCTCGCGCGCCTTTCTTTATGTGTTACAACAAGTCGGGGAGGGCAGAGTGTATAACACATCATCAGAATGTAACTGATTGGCAGTGTCTTCTTTATAAAATAATTTCCCTTCGCCTTCCCTAGTAGCTAGATCTCGAGAAACTTTTTATTACTTTCTAAAACGTATTTAATTTTCCGCGTGTGTTTCGTTTCGAGCTCGCGCCAACAAAACGTGTGTGTGTATAAATAAATATTAATTTTATAGTTGTCGATCTATACCCGACATGACTATATCGTACGCCGGTGAAGTTCCAAACGGTAGCAGTTTCGGTTGTTTCTGGCGGATCCTTTGCAAGTAAGTAGAGAGCGTGCGGATCGAGCGTAGTGCGCCCGTGGAGGCTGACCAGAGGGCGACCCTGCGCCACGGTCGCGGGTCGATCGCATCTCAAAACAGCTGTTCCGTACGCCCGTGCCTGCATAAAGCACGGATGCAGCCCGCGAGTCGCAGGCGCACATACTCGCTCGATCCACGCACCGTCACAAATCACAATAGATCCATTGTGACGTGCGACTTTTGTTTAGCTTATAAATCTACTGTGTTCCGAGTTCTGCGCGATGTTTACAGAGTCGTAATCAAACAGACACTTTGTTGTTTGTTATAAGAGTGCAGAATTACTATCGCGGCCTTGGTTGGTCGTGGAGGTGATGAATGTGATTTGTCCTGAGCGGAGATATCGATTCAATGTCTGGTAGCTAGTTTGGCCATGACAACGAAATGTGGCGAAAGTTGGCTGTGGTCTGTGACGCATACGCTGAATGATTTATATACCTATTCGAATCGAGCGAAACTGAACAGCTGGCGATAAGAAGGATAATTAAACCACCTTAATATTAATAAATAACTCAGCGTAATAAGACGAAATAAAATCTCAGACATGTAAAATTAACATGACAAAACAATAGGTGTATTTTTAAAATACATGCATTTAAATATTTAACTAAGACCTAAAAATATTCTACGTATATAGGTAGGTAGTCATTAGACACCTTCCAAATACCGCTAACCTAGTTGTGAGTATTTGTATTGCTTATTTTGCAAACGAATAACCAAACGGTAAACGCAAAAAGTCACAAAATAAACATCGCAACCTGAACTACATACATAACAAAACCAGTCTAAAATACAAATATATGTAATGTCAAGAGCTAAGTGTTCATGCGGGTCTTAAAGTCGCGACGCTGGCTTTTTTATTACAGAGAAATAATAATTATAATTTATAATTGGAATTTAAATCAAGGTGACGAGCTATTTCCACAACAACCCATCACTCGCGATTGCTTAAAAATAAAAAACGAAGATAATTATATAAAAAATTAAAAACCAAACGGTTTTATACTCGAAAAAATATATAATTAAACGTGTAGGTAATATTTAAAGTAAAAGTTCATATTAAATTGTGATTTCTTATACCAAATATTCGTTCTGCCCTGTCTGAAATCCGACTAAAATAAGTCCTTCTAATTATAAAATAAAATAATTACCTGATTGTGTAGTTAAATATAATTATGTTCAATACTCGTTGTTTTCAAATTTAAAATAGTTTTATTTTAACTTGATATATTGCTCTAACAACTATAAGTATATTAAGAATTATTCGTATAAAAGCTAATAATAGTAATATAATACGTTAAAGGCAAAAAATGTTGATGTTCAATAATGTTTTGAAGACACTTAGGAGAAAGTCAAAAGAACATTTTCAAATATTGTCCAGTCTCTTGAATTTCGATATAACTTTCTATTTGACATTTAACACGCACAAAAAACTCTTCACTAATAGAAAAACTATAACAGTCGAAGGCGAAGCCCGCTCTGGCACGGATAATACGAGTAGGTCGCTTGCGCAATGCGCAATGCTCCGATCCGGCATCCGATAACTAACGGTCCGATGTAAGAATATACTACAATCCATGCTTTTGCATTACTCATATTTGTCATCCTATTTTCGCCAAAATTGTAACCCTAGCGTACGATAATAAGAATCAGATAAGATGCAATCGCCAGCAGCTAAGATATGCAAAAATTATTCTGATTGTTGATGGCAGATGTCGTTTCATCACAATTAATTAGCCATTTCAAAAGAAGAAGAGAACCCTTTAATTAAAAGTCATAGACTAACTGAAATACTATGTACTATGGCCCTTTCATACAAGCAAAATGACAGACCCTGGGTACATAAAATACCGGGAATAATGCTAGGAAGAAGAAGAAGAAGAATAAATTGCAAGCATTCAGTCTTTTCACTCGTCTCCACACATCCTACTTTTCATAGCGACCCTGCCTGGAAGATAACCAATACATAAACATAACGCTACAAAAGGGACTGTCAATAGTAAATAGTAAGTCTATCGCAAAAAATTACATGCTGTTAAATTTACAGAAAAGAAAGAAAAAATCTAAAACAAATCGTGAAATATTCACAAAGAAATAACTTAGGTACACAAGAATAACTTCGTTCTAACTTTGTAACATAATATTTTACATGAAAATTTTAATCGAAAATTTTGTAGCAATACTGTTTCTAATTTCCGCTGTCCAACACCGGGCGCACACGGTGAATTTCGTACGCTGATACGTTGTACTGTGGATGATTGGCAAGATCCTATCAAGGCCAAATTGTCAATTTTCACGGCGAAAATTCAGATTAATTAAAATCTGTTAGTGAAATCCTTCGTAGGAAGTTTTGTCGGCCGGCTGCTTTTGTTTACTTAAAGCCTCATTTTATTGCTTGTAATCTATTATATATAAAAGACTTTGTCCAGAATGACTGACGGATCAACGCACAGCCTAAACCGCTGATCGTAAAAACCTGAAACATGGACAGTGTGTTTTTTTTATGACGTATGCATCCGATACGAAAGGATTTTCCGAAATACTACCTACTAAGTAGGTAAAAAAGGGGGGCAAAGTTTATATGGGACAATGAGATCTCTTGGTTCTTGGTCTGCTTCAAATTTTGCATAAACCTTTTTTACAGAATTGATGTTTCATATTTTGTTGAAATCAAAACTAAAACTAACGGGATTTTATCATTTTCAGTATTGCCTTCACTGTGAACGCCCCCTGAAAAATGCCGAATCATTCTATTAAGGGCGCGTTTATGTATTTGACGAAAAATAGATGTTTTTCTATCTAATTTCCGACAAAATCAAAGTAAATTAAATAGAACTATTAATTACTATGAATAGATCGGGCATGTATCTTTAATAACGCTATAAAAAATATGAAATGTTCTTATTATTTTTTATAGTAAAACTGATTTCCTCTGGCTCCCCGGAGTCTCTTCACACCGCTGAGTTTAGGAAGTCTTAAAAACTATTTCTTACGTGATATTCATTTTAAAAAAATACCTTTAGTAGTAAGACATGTTCAACTCAAACCCTTCGTGGAGATATTTATAATAATACGACACATTAGCTCAGAAAAAAAAAATATCAAATGTATCTTTTTCACATATTTTGCTTCTAAAGTTGTACCTTAAGCCGTTGCATTAAGGCCTATTTTTTAAAATTTTCTAGTATTATATAAAAAACGAAAACATAATATATTACCACTGCCCACAGCTCCTTCCTTGTATATAAAATAAGTACTTAAGGCGCTTATTTAGCGTTATGCGAAATTATTTGTGCGTAAAAAATTAATTCGCATGCATGGTGCCCTGTAAGCTCCTGTAGCGTTCCTGTGATATAATATAGGGAGAATCGGAATTGAGAATAATAACTTCGGAACTGAATTTCCATCTGAAATACCTCAATCGGGAACTGAAATTTATTTAACTCTGATTTCTTATACTATAAAAGGAAAAAAGGTTGGATATTGTATTGGCCACATTAATAATAAATAAAAAAAACCTACTACTTTTCCCTTTCACAGTAAAATGACATAAAGCAGCAGTATATAGTACACTTGGTTTTTCTGTTCCCTCTTTTTGCCTTCTCATTCCTTCAAGTATGGCAAGCGTTGAGCATTTGAGTTATCTGAAACTCGGAAATTATTTATTGGTGAAATTTACTACAATTGCTACCTTTATTTTTAACGTTCTTGGTTACTTTTTGCCTTGAAAAATATTTTAAACATATGTATATTGCATACATAATCAGGTGGATTAAGACAAATATAATTAGCGAACTATCAGCGCGAATATCTGGTTTGTCATGTGTGTCAATCATGTCAGTGACGAATATTAGTACGTATATGTATAACATAAAATACTGATATTGTAGTTATTTTCCGTGTTCAATATTCACACTTAGATTTCTAAGAATCTGTGCTAGCACATTAATGAATGGATTTAGTTATATTGTTCCCCATATGTCATGCGCACGGTGAGGTACGTTATCATTTAAGAAAAAAAATCTCATTGCATCGAAATTATTTTAATGGAAGCTACGGATTTCGATGAAAATTAGCACACATAATACAGATAGCTAATTACCTTCTTTTTATAAAGCACACCACTACTATCAGGTAGTGGTAGTGTGTTAAGTAGCCCCCAAAGTACCACCGCGATAGTGGGCGCCAGCACAGTTTGTGATTCTAATTCATTTCATGCTTATTTTTCATTCTCAGCGAGAGAAAACATCGTGACGAAATCCACGCACGTCTCGGAAGAAATTCTGTAACATGCATATTCGAACTATTATTCCTAAATAAAAAAAAATAAGAATACCGACTGCAAACTAAGAAGCACATTATAAAATTTTCTATAACAGAAGTCGTTGTGAGCTAAGTAGACATAAGGCATCGACTTAGATTTTTTTTTGCTATAAATTTGTGATATAGTATAAAATCACAAGTGTGAACACAACTTGAACATAACCTTAGTGTTATGGTCATACAAAATACCTGTGCGATTAAAAGGTCGTTTTAGAACCTGTTTTTAGAAATCCAATAAACGTGTTCCTATGTCCGGGTGGGCTCGAAATTTAGATACGTTTTTGTTAAAAAAATATATTAATCAATTGATTGACGTCTGCTGTTTTAATTACGCGATCGAAGCCGTACAATATTTCATGGTTGTTTCATTCAACTCTAATAAAAATTCATTACGTCTCTGTACCCCATGTACGTTACTTACTTACGTTATTATTTTGAGCTTTACACTTTATATTATAATTTTTTTTTTAAATAATTTCGATTCTATTTTAAGTTTCTAAATGCAAAATAAATATGTTATAACTTTCGTCTGCGTAATGTGAAATATATCGGCTAAAACTCACGCTCAGTCGGTTCAATACATTTGACATTAAATTATATAATGTCTCACGACAGTTTTAATAATTTTATTTTGTCTGCGTGTTTGATGTCGTATTGCGAAAAAAGCGAATATGTCGTGCTTTTCACTATTTTTTTAGCTGATATTTTTAATGTTCAACAAGAGCGAAAAACTACATTCAATGTCATTCAGTAAACAAGTTTATATCTGAGTCGTCAAAAGCTAATTACATGCTTGAAGAATGAAGAATTTAAAATTTCGAGTCTCTAGGTCAGAGGCTCCCAAATTTATTTCTTATACTGCCCACTTATAATATCAATAACTATTGACAGCCCCCAACTTTTTACTTTACCATTTCTTAAAAACCACAATTATATTCATTACTTAATTTAATTTCATTCTAGTGTGCTATATTCTTCTGGTCTGGAGCTTCACGTCCGTACTAAAAGTGACTTTTTTAACAGTAAGAGCAATTCAAACCCAGCTATAATATTAAGAGTATATTTTAATCAAAATAAAACAAAGAACTGAAAGATTAATCGCCCCTAAACGACATCAATTCAACACTGTCCAATTTTTTGTCTGGTCCGGTCTGGGTGTATTTGTCCTTGTCTTTGTATGTGTTTCCGGACCCCGACACAGGATATCACTATCCTAATGGGGGCCGTTGAGTGTGTCGCGTTTATTTATTTATTTATTTAAATACATATAATTCTACTGTACGTGCGTATGTCACTGAACTTTGAACGTTTAGGAGGCTAAACGGCTGATTTCGATGATTTTTTGTGTATGTTCCAGTCGATTCGAGAATGGTTTAGATTCACAATTGCACCGAGTAGAGGGCGCTGTTATCAGGTATCACTTTTTTCATATTCGTGGCAGAAAAACGTCTGGCGGCCCCTCTAGTTCTATATATAGTAAGTTTTTGATAATTTGTGTATTGGTTGATTCGTTTCAATCAATTTGATAATATAATACAAGGAAAAATGTCGCAAGTAATTATTATTAGTCACTCACCTTGCTTCGTATCGAGGTTCTTCAAGTACCATGCGGAATCTGTTATTATCTCAATTTTCGTATCGTATTTAATTACGTTCTCATATTACGCCATTATTATAATATCAGCGAATCGTCCTTGTTTTGTATATATTATAATGATTTATAAATAAATAATAAAAACAATCATTAAAATATTTTTTTAAAGAATTTAGCTTTTATGGAAGTGGAAGTTAATATAAAGCCTTGCTGATTAGCTCAGTTTTAGAAAAAATCGAACAATTTCTATTTGATTGCAAACTATTCATGCGATATCGATTGTTTTTGGTACTAGAATCGTAGCTATCAATGCATTTAACAATCTGCAAATAAATAGTATTCCTTGGAGGCGAATTGATATATTATTATGATGACTCAAAATTTATTCAAAGAACATAATACCTAAGTAATTAAAATACGATTCAAATTTACGCACAATGCGAGAGAAAAAATACCTCAGTCCGGCTGTTGGTTGATAATTCTCCGTACAGGTTTTATGTTTATGTTCTTTTACCTCGATCCTCGATGAATTATTATAATATAAAAATTGTTAAAGACATATTTGAAACGAGTTTAAAAAAATAATGAAACCTCTTTATCGATGGGATGATTAAAGAATACCTACTGGAAGATTTTGTAAAGAGGAATGGAGCTCTTATTAGATAATATGGTTACTCGGGATTAATAACCGCTAGGAACTTTATGCTGAACCGTTTTTGACGAGTCTTCATATAGACGGGGCGAATGGAGACGTTTATAGGCTACTTATTGTGATAGTTTATATGGGGATCTAATTATTTCTATATTCCTTTAAAGGTGTCTTATTAAAAACCGTTTTGTGTTCCGTAGTAGCTAAGAGGCAAAAACGGAACCCTTATAATTTCATGGCCGTGTGAGACTATAGGCTCTATCTATACGAAATTTAGTATATAGGTGTGTTCTGTGAGCCGGTACACCATTTTATTCCGGAAATCCTAAAATATATAAAAATTAAGGGTTAGTACCACTTGACTGGTTATTAATAATAAATATCGGATAGCCGGACAGAAGGGTGTTAAAGAAGCGTATAGTTCGCCTGAGGTACGGTCTTGCGTTGAGTATTGCTCGCACCTTTGGGATGGCTCCGCTAAGTACTTGCTCGAAGCCCTGGATAGGTTGCAGCGACGAGCGATTCGCATCGTTGGCGATGAAGAGGTCTCCAACACCCTCGAATCTCTTCAACTGCGTCGTGAGATTGCCGCTTTAAGCGCCTTCTACCGAATGTATCACGGCGAGTGTTCAGAGGAATTATTCTCCATCATACCTCCCTCTCCTTTCCTTACAAGAACTACGCGTGCCGGTCTCCGATGTCACCGTCTAACTGTGGAATCAATTCCTTCGCGAACAAAGAAGTTTGCCAATTCTTTTCTTTGTCGTACTTCCAAAAGTGGAACTCATTGCCGGCTCACGTGTTCTCTCCTTCTTACGATCTGGGCTCCTTCAAACGAGGCGTGAAGAGGCATCTTGCGGGTAGGCAGGGCAAGGGTGGCTAACACGGTTGCATTCCGCAACCCTGTTAGCCGCCTTCGCGTTTGGACTTTATTTCCACTTACCATCAGGTGGAGTAGAGTCATCTGCCTTACTTTCCAAATAAAAAAATAAAAAAAAAGCTATCTCTAAACAATTGTGTCATGTGGAACATTAAAGCTGGGATAAAGTGCAGGAAAGGAGAATTAAACCAAAACTAACAAGGTAATAGTTTTCCTCTAGCGTTCACCTAAATAAAAAAAAAATCTCATGCATAATTTATTCACAATTTGATTGGTTGGTTACGTATACTATGTGGAATGCGAAAAACAACTATTATCTATTAATATTTCTATATTATGTATATTTTTTTCATCAATCACATATAGTTTTATATTAAAAAACCCATAATAAAATATTGACGATTCATAATAATGAAATAAGTATTAATTATTTCATATCTTGACATAGTATAGAATGAAGTCGCTTTCGTTCGCTTAGTTCTTACTATTCAATAGATTTTAATGCAGTTTTCAGCAATAGATAGAGTGATTAAAGAGGAAGGTTTATATGTATAATTTGTCCAGGATTTGTGGAAATTGGTTAAAATAATAATTGTTGGAAATATCGGTTATAAAATTCAAGCCGGCCTCTTGGTTGCCATAGCAACGCGTGGGTGGGTCTGTTAGTAAGATAATAAAACGTTCATCGTATTTGTAACGATCACGCCATGTTCGGTTCTACTGCACGTGAATAATATTGTTATGGGCTGGGGATCGCGAATTTGGAAATAAACACCTGATGGCTCTAAATAATACTTTATTGAGATCTAGATTACACAACAGAACTTCACAAATCACAGGTAGAAATCACATGTCAATCACAGTCCAAAAGAATAGCCGAGGTCGCTAATTATCGCACTTGTTCACTGGTATCACTTGTAGTTTCTTCGCTCGTTGCTCAGAACTGAATGACTCAGTCGACGCGCCGGGCCGCTTCTATAACGAGGAACACGGGTTCGAGAAAGTTCCGTCCGCGGAACGCTATACTAAATCTTTCGAGAACACATCTTTCTAGAACCCACGAGTCGTCAAGGAAAGAGGGAGTAGCAAGCGATTTTGAACCTTATATCCTGGAGATAAGGTTCTCAGTAACAATAAGTTCCTTTGAAAGATTTGTGAAACCCTTCTTCATTAGCATTATTCCCGGTATTTACACAGGGTCTGCTACTCTTATCCTACTTTGACGGATTACTAGTTTTTACACAGAGCAACTGCCAACTGAACTGCGCAACCCAAAGGGCGAACCAGTAACACATTTGATTAGAGCAAATGATTATTATCAGATGTTATGATAACAACCTAGACCGACAGCTTAACTCTCCAAGGCACTATGTGGAGACCCACAAGAACAACCGCCTAGACCGAATTAAATATTTATAACAAACATTTGCTCCGAGCGGGAATCGAACCTGCGACCGCCGAGGCTCAAAGCAGGCTCGCAGCACGCCACAACGGTCGTCAAGGATTTGTGAAAGTAAAAAATGTTAAGTAAGCAAAGGTACTACATAAACCTTTTTAAATAAAAAGGTAGATTAGCCTCCTCGAGTTGAATTTGAAGCTGGAATCGATTATGCAAGAAAAAGGCATTACAATGGTTTCATTGAGGCTTCAAAGAGATCTTCTAAATTGTGTGACCCAGCATTATCTCTGCACAGAAATGAAATTGTAGTGTTTGTTTGAGTTTTCGTAACAGATGTACCTTCGTGAAAGGATATACAGTTTGTATAAAAACACTATTTCTGCCTGTATGCCCGGTATCAGATATTCTGAACCACGAGAGTCGAGCTACGGGCTCATTTAGCTTAAAATATAATCAAAAATTTAAATCTTTGTTCTACGACCACGCAGATCGTGGGCGAGATACTTCGTATGTATTGCGCGTGCCTCGTCTACTACTTACTTGTGGGATACAGAGATAGCATGCTTTTCGTTAAATATTATGTACATCTAATCTAACTAGTTAGATGTAGTTAGTTAATATTAAGTAGATTAAATGTAATTAGTTAGATTAGACGTACTTATGTACTAATAACTTTGACGACGTTGTGGCGCAGCGGTAGCGAACCTGCCTTAAACGCCACAGGTCGCGGGTTCGATTCCCGCTCGGAGCATAATATGTTTGTATTGACCATGCAAGCATATTTTCCGGTCTGATTGTTTTTGTCCTTGTCATTGTGAATGTTTCCGGACCCCCGACACAGGATATCACTATCCTAATGGGGGCCG
This sequence comes from Hestina assimilis, assembly GCA_023373885.1. Taxonomy (NCBI): domain Eukaryota; kingdom Metazoa; phylum Arthropoda; class Insecta; order Lepidoptera; family Nymphalidae; genus Hestina; species Hestina assimilis. The sequence continues at coordinate 13,788,390 of CM041759.1, forward strand.
TTGAGTGTGTAGCGTTTATTTTATTTAATAACTAACTAATCTTAATTCTTAATGAATTAGAGAGTCGTTTTAAATGTCTATACATTACTTATCAGACATATGCAATCTTAAAACTATATTATTCTACTGCAACTATGTCATTCTTCATCCTAGCATTATTCCCGGTATTTTATGTACCCAGGGTCTGCTTATTACTCTTATCCGGATTTGACAGGTTACTAGTTTTTACACGGAGCGATTGCCATCTGACCTCCGCAACCCTAAGGGCGAACCAGTAACTCAATGGATAAGAGCAATTTACTTATCAAGAGTTAACGATTATTATCAGATGTTATTGATAATAACCGGGACCGACAGCTTAACGTGCTCTCCGAGGCACGGTGGGGAGACCCACACGGACAAACGCCCAGACCGAGACAGAAATTTTAACAAACATCTGCCCGAGCGGGAATCGAACCCGCAACCTTCGAGACTAAAGGCAGACTCGCTACCCATAACGCCACAACGGTGTCATCTACTGCAACTATGTCATGTCCATTAGTAATACGCGAAGTTCTGGGCATTTTAACTCAGATTTCATCTTTTATCAACTCTCGGTTACAGGTATGGATTGCTATCCAAAATTTTCATATATATTTTTGTTTCACTACTAATTTGTTTTTATAGAATACACCAACATACTTATTTAATTTCGTATGGAAAGAACCAATAGTCTCCGCGACAGGATGAAATTATAAGGGAACCCGTGTTTACCATTTGGCTACATTTTTAATTTATTTCCTTATTTTGCCAGACTTTCTTACAAGAATGGGGAAAATAAGTTAACCGCGTGGTGATGTAATGAAAATGACTGACCACTACTTTAAGGGAAAAAACAATTTTTAACGTAAACGTTTTAACAACAATCGTGAGTAGGTGTTAGTAACAAGAGTAAACAACGCTTGTACTTTAATGTAGCAGTGTAAAACCCAACTTCCTTAACGCTATCATAACGAACATTCATACAAGACAGGGGGTTTACCATTACCATTTGCCAAAAACTGTTGATATTACATTGTTATTTCGTATCGAGACATATTTATACGTCTTGCTCCTATCCTTACTAATATTATAAATGCGAAAAGAACCGATTAAAACGAAATTTGGGACACAGATACTGTGGAGCCTGAGACAGAACATATATACTTTTAATACGAAAAAGGGATTTACGGTGTTGAAAAGTTGCATGGAGGTATATACTCAACGGTTCCTTTAGTGTAATATTTAGCTGTGTTGGAATGCGGAAACATACACAAGTACAAGCACACAGACCGCACGCTGCCGCTGCCTCGAAAGTCATCAAAAAAAGTTAAGAGTATCAATAGTGGGGTTACCATAAACCTTTAGTAAAAATTATATTTCCCTCAAATTCAATTCTGACAGTAAATCGATTCAGATCTTATATGAGCATGACGTATCAATATCAATACATAGTATAAAACAAAGTCGCTTTCTCTGTCCCTATGTATGCTTAAATCTTTAAAACTACGCAACGAATTTTGATGCTAGATAGAGTGATTGAAGAGGAAGGTTTATATGTATAATAACATCCATTAAATAGTGCAGAAATACTGTTATTTTTGAGGTGTCTAATGTGATGTCGTAAATAATTACATTTAACGCATGCGGGCCACGGGCAGTAATGAATAAATCAAAACTACTGGATCGATTTTAATAATTTTTTCAGTGAATGACATAGGGTATATATTTTATACTCGTGCGAAGCTGGAGAGGGCCGCTAGTAAATATATATGTCATGGTACGAAATAGCGATCCAGCTCAGTTTAGGTCGTTAATGGTAAGCCCGCAGCTGATGCCCAATAACAATTTGTTAGCCATGACCCAGTGATCAAACAAAATAACGGTAGTTTGGGCTGTTTCTGTATGTATTATTTAAAAAATATTAATATTAATTAATGTAATATATTATCAGTCACAAAACAGTTTATTTTAATTATTCATTAGAAAAATAAAAAAAAATATTAATAGCTACATCAAAAAGATTTATACTAATAGATATGATTATTAATTATTATTATTTTGACAAAGAATTAGTCAATCTTTGATTATGTACATACAAGCATCTGCCCGCGACTACACCCGCGTGAATAACGTTTTGTAATGAACCTTTATAAGAATAAAACTAAGTGGTTCCCGAAATAAACTTTCATTCCCTAATTCAGTTTTATTTGTAACTATGTACCGCATTTGTCTAAATAACGTCCCAATCACCGCTTTATAATTGACTATTTTTGAAGTATTAAAACGTGTATAGTATGTTATCCTTAAGAGATGGTTATGCTATCACTGACGTTTCTGTAGATTTATATAAGATACATAATTTTACCATACGTAATTTTGTTATATCTCAAAGGGTTTAGGCAGCGTTTTCGTTGAAAGCTTCCAGACGGTACGGTACGAAAGATTTTTTGAACATTATATTTTAGCCAATGTATACAAAATCTTGACTAAAACCTTCCTCGAGAACCACTCTATTCATTGGTAAAAACATGAAAATCGGTGCAGTAGTTTTTAAGTTTATCGCGAACAGACAGACAGAAACGGGGAGATTTTTTTATTTTGTAGTGATATATTATGTCTAATCAAAGTAGTCAACATTTGTTATTTTTTTTTTATTATGTCATCATAACTACGGCATTCGAAAGTATTGAGTTTATACAGCTGTTTTGTATATTGACGACTAATTAATAATTTAAAAAAAAAACATTATTTCTATATTCATAGTATTTACGTTTAGTACACATTCGAGTTATAGTAAAGTTTAGACTTTAGAGCGTTCAGTGAATGTTTTGCAGACCCTAAAAAAATTAAGAAGTAAAAAATATGACATAATAAGTAAAAAAGAGTGCAATACACTTAACGGCCCCCATTAGGATTGTTATATCTTGTGTCGGAGGTCCGGAAACAAACACAATGAAAAGGACCAAGACCGGAAAACATGCCTGTATGGTAAATACAACCAACTGCGCCACAACGTTGCAATATTGTCATGCTGCATGTTTAGAAGATAATTTTATAGAACAGTTACTAGCGGGCCCGGCAGACGTTGTCCTGCCCCGAAAAAATCTGGGACCCGATAGCAGCGCCCTCTAGCCGAGTCTGGAAATGACACCGGTGAAAGTTGTTGATTTACTAATATGGCTATTAAAAATAGGGGTCATATGGCTATTAAAAATCGGTCAAACCGTTTCGGTAACTAACATTGTGACACGAGAATTTTATGTATAAGATATTCAGAGCAGTACCTGAAACTACGATCTTAAATAGTTTAATATAATAATATCGTCCACGTTTTCAATTCCCATTCAATGAACCAGTTGGTGTTCTCTATAGGCCCTTAATAGTTTAAGTATTATTCAAAGAGCCTTGACATGTAAGAGCCGAACCCAAATCTAAAACAAATTATGACCAATGTCATTAAGAATTTATTGTAGACAAGTATAGGTGTATGATTTCAAAATAATCCTATAGTGATGATATACATTAGGGTTCCGTAGCCAAATGTCAAAAACGAAACCCTTATAATTTCGTTATGTCTGTCTTTCCATCTGTCCGTCCGTATATCAAAGTCATTCTACTCGAAGACTATTGGCTCTATATATACGAAATTTAATAAAAAGGTGTATTCTATGAACCGCTACACGATTTTTTCATGAAATCCTAAAATATATAAAAATTAAGGGTAGAAGTCCATACATGTAACTGAGGATTGAAAACAAATTCAACGTATGGCAACGTGTGACGTAACTTTGGGTAGGTCTTTCAAAATGATAACGAGGTTTGATTTTGATTTTTTTCATTGAGTCAGTAGTTGTTGAGATATTAGCTTCTAAAGTCATAAAAATTGTGCCCGTGTCTGGCACACTGTATCTGTATAGAAGGTCCGAGTACAGAGACCCGCCGCGTAACACCGGACTAAGAAACCGGACCACGGCTTACGATGTCATAAGGAATGCACTCAGCACTCGACGTGCAAAACAAAGCATCTCGTCTCCGCCGACAAAGACAAAGATGCGTGCGTGTGTTGTAATACTAACGAGATCTTATCCTCAGCGTCTTGCAGGTCTTAGAAAGCTTGAGGTTGCGAGTTGGTTGGTTAACTCTTGTTTAGTTTTGAAGATTTTTAGGTACACATAAGGAAAAGCTTTATGCGATGATTGCTTATTGGAACTGCCCATAAACAAGTTTGAAATCGACATAAAAAATAAACTTATAAATAAAGCATATTATTGGTTAGAGGAATATTTCTCCGATAAAATGCTTGGGAATCTTAATACTTATTGCTGGATCTCATTCAAGAACCAAATTTTATAACAAATAATACAATTGTAACAGATATTTGAAAAGAGTAACGTCACCCGACCACACACGTTATTTCTAAAAAAATCTATTTTAATTTTTATTATGTTACTAGTTCTAAAGACGGTTGTTACACAATGTTTTTGATTTCAGATGGCGAGGGAGCGTTTACAAGCTAGTGTGGCGTGAACTGCTCGCCTATCTAACTCTCTACTACACGATTAACTTGCTGTACCGGTTTGCACTGACTGAGCAGCAACAGAGGTATGACGCATGTTGCTTTTTATATGAACATTACCAATAATTATAACATGTATTAATATCTGCTGATTTTCCTTTTTTTTAACGTTGGGAAACGCATTTACGCGCACCACTACTAGGTAGAGGTAGTGGATAGGCAGAGGTGGGTAGAGGTAGTGGATAGTGGTAGAGGTAGAGGTAGGATTCACAGCTCGCTAATCGAGCTAAGCACTACAGACTAAAACCCAACGACCTGTCTACGCCATATTGGGACGACACGGGTTCGCTTGCGCAATCAACTTTGACGCCCCGGCGAGTTAGCCAAAGCAGGGTGGATTTCTTCTTCTTCCGCCTGAAGTTAAAAACCCGGTAAAAAACTCTGATGTCGCAGGGGCCGCTGAAATTTTAAATATAACCAACTAAACTTTTAATGCCACAAATTTGGGAAGCCAATATTATTTCATAACCCTCAAGATATGTTTGATATAGAGCTACAGTGAACACTTTATAGCAAAATCAAGTTTTTACACGCGTCCTTGGAAAAGTTTTTTTTTCATACTATATTATTCCATTCTATGTAATTACTTAATTGGTGCAATTATAAGGTTCGGAGGCCCGGAACTAATCGCCCGTTTTCGTAAACAAGTATATAGACTTGAACCGTTTAGATATGGAAATCAATTATGCCCAATATGAATGAATTAGTTATTTATTAATGGACTGGTTGGTCCGGCGAAGTATCAAGTAACACTCAGACTTGAATTAAGAGTATCCATTTTCATTTGTTTCATTCGACAATCGAGACCCCAGGATCCCCAAACTGTATCCACCGCCACAACCTTCGCCCTGCTGCCTAAAATTACATATTAGAGCTTAAAGAATACCATTTTAAGGTCTTTGGAATCTTTAAAAATTAACAGTTTTGTTTTTTTTTTTAATAAGGAAAATTAGCAATGGTTTTTAAGTCATTACTAATACTCCTATTGCCCCTCCAAATAAGCTCGTAGCTTACGCTAGGAGTTACTCTTTCTGGTCAATAAAAGATAACGAAAGTTACGTTTACATAGATAGCAATCGCTTTTATATGAGCTAATAATTTGTATATAGAAATCGTTATTGTCTAGGGTTGACTGACGTAATACTGTATGAAGAAGCTCCGCAAATATATGTATAGTGATCCCATCAAAACGATAAAATGTAAAAAAAATCCAAGTTTCGCAACGCAGTTCTTCTACTACAAAAAGTTGTGAAACTATGACTGAAACTTGGCGGTTGTACGGCAACATATTCTACTATTTCAAATACTTTAATGTCGTAATGTACGGGAGTCGGCAGCATATTCTACTTATTCAAATACTTCATATAAGATAGATAGATAAAATATATACTAAACTTCCTTACGTATGAGAATGGACAAATCAAAAATAAGCCGATGTAATGGTTGCCAAAGTACTCGAGGAAGGCTATAGAAGTTGAAAACATGCGAAAGCATCCTTTAGTGTGTCCAAAACCATCCAGTTCATGGTAATGTAACCATCCAGTTGTTCTTTATTGTTTTAAATTGCTATAACAAAAAATAGCATTTAAACCACAGATTATCATTATTAATACCTAATTTAAAGGCTTTCGGCGTTAAACGCATTAAAGATACGTCTGCGTTTGAAAGATTACATAATAAAATATAATCGATAGTATTTTAATATTTAGTATCATAAAATCTCGCAATACTACTTTCACGTTATCACATGACAATCTATTTTTTATGTAATGTATTATAGAATATTCGAGTTGCTGTTTTTGGCACAAGGATCTGCTCAAGGAAAATACCCAATAATAAATAATAGCTACGCACTTTATGACTCCCATTAGGACAGCAGTTTGCTATGACAGGGGACCGAAAGCAGTGTATCGTCAGTATAAACAACTGCCCGAAGCGGGAATCGCACCCGTGACCTGTGGCGTTTCGCTACCGCAGCGCCACGACGATCGTCTTATTTTAAAGAAATATTAGCAATGCTTTATCCTCCAAACAGCGTATAGCCTGTGATAGGAGTGGGTGTGACAGCCTGCTACCGTTGAGCTATTGAGCTCAAATAAAATAGGCTATATTCAAAATATATCCATCCAACAATCCAGCAATCCACAACAGCGCAATTTAGAAGACATTTTCTTCCTCGCACAACCACTCTCTGAAATCAACTTCCGCCGGCAGTTTCCGCACCAATACGACATGGGAACCTTCAAGAGAAGAGCGTATCCTTTTCTTAAAGGTCGGCAACGCGACTGCATGCCTTCTGGTGTTGCAGATGTTCATGGGCGGCGGTGATCGCTTAACATCAGGTGAGCCTCCTGCCCGTTTGCCCCTCTCACATAAAAAAATACGATAATTATTATAGTTATACAAAATGTAAAAACAATGTAGTTGTTGTATTAAAATACTAGCTGCGTCCGCGGCTTTGCTTCCATTGTATAAAAATTATTAACTATTGCTTTTGGAACTAAGTTCCTTATCGCAGGTTGGCGAGCGGGCGCGATTGAGAAAACAGTGTAAAAAAACGTTATCGAAAAACATTGTGTGCGTGTGGCAAGGGGTGAGGAGGTCTGAGTTGGGATATAAAATGAAATTGATAATGAAAAATGATAGTAGGAAATGAAACAAAGAAATTTCGTTACTACGTATACATACGTCGCCCCGTGTAATAGAAAGCCCTTTAAATAATATGGGTATTATTTACAGGTCATTGACACTATTGCGTTTTTGTAAAAGCTAACCGCACGTCACATCATAATAATAGATTTTTATAAAAATAACTTTTTCTCGAAAACAAAAAACTGTTTTTGTTATGCCATTGTATCTTTATCAGCAAAAATACAAGGTAAATTGTCTTTTTAAGTTCTCATAAACTATGACATGTTGCATTTAGGTTTTTACGAACTAAGACGGTTATACAAGAGATCTGTTTAGTAACTATACAAAAATTACATTTTTTTTTATTTAAAACATTATTACGATTAACTAATTTTCTAAAGATACTTAAATATATACCGCCTCCACAACAAAATACATATTTATAAATGGACGCAAATAAGCAATATCCTGTCAACCCACAAAATTGAAAAAACTGCAGAAGTGTTGGTAAATGGCTGAAGAACATTTTTCTTTAATATTTGTAGGGTTTTAAGCTTTAAAACTTCTAAAAAACCCCATTTTTTAATCATGCAATTTATGTATTATGTTAAACGTTTATGCAGTTTGTATACTTATTTTTGTGAAAATAAGTAAAATAACTTACATAAATCTGAAATTGCCAAAACTTGCTTAATACATAAAAAAATCATATAAAGCAAGTTGTTCTAAATTTTCAAACGCGTTTTTCTCGAAATGACATTCGTGTGGGTTGACATGGCATTGCTTATTTGCGTCCATTAATGATACTAATTATCTGAGTAATACATTTATTCACAGCATTCAGAGCGGGGGCAATTATGAATTTATTAAATTAAAATGACATGGCCTTACCTACGGAGGCCTTCAGTCATGTAACGAAGCAAAGCAGTGTAACGCAGTATAGTACAAGTACAATTTTAGAATTTTAGTATTCTCTATTTTAGGATCCAGAGAACATTTCCAGTAATATTTCTTTGTGAGGATTCCGTAGCCAAATGGTAAAAACGGAACCCTTATAGTTTCGTCATGTCATGTCCATCCGTATGTCACAGTCAATTTACTCCGAGTCTATTGGCTCTATCTATACGAAATTTAGTAAATAGATGTATTCTATACGAAATTTAGTAAATAGATGTATTCTATACGAAATTTACTAAATAGATGTATTCTATACGAAATTTAGTAAATAGTATTTTAGTAAATAGTATGTATTCTATGAACCGCTACAGGATTTTTAAATTATGTCATAAAAATTGTGTGCCCCCACCCCTCTAACTATGAGATTTAAAATTCTGGAAAAAAATTGAGGCTGTAGACCGTCATAAGACCTTTCAACGATAATTATTTTGATGAAGAAACGTTAATAAATTTCTGAGTTATATAGTTTTTCTCGTAACTTTGTTTTTCATATTAGTTTTAATAATTACTATGAAATTACAGTCTTATATTTGCGGTCGCTTTTAATTCGTTCATATCCTAAAGATTCTTCATCATCAAGCTGCGGAACCATTTAGATTCTGTGCGTGGTCCACCACGTACTTGACTACTATTTTTTTCTCTACCGCGAGTGTAGCACAGAGTAAATATATTAGTATGCATAACGCAATAATACGTACCTACTTAGTATTCTTATACAAAAAAGAGTTATAAATACATAGTTATTTTTGTTTAATTATAAACATTTGTCTGTAATTAACAAAAATTTAATTTGATTCATTTGAAAAACATATAACCGGCTCCCACGACCAATAATTATATTGCGCTCAGTAGTCGGTAAACAATCAGTTGGTAAAGCAACCTTAGGCGCGGTCACTCTATAGATGGGTGAAACCGTTGTGATGTGAGTAGCAAGTCTGCTTTGGCCTCGACGGTTGTGGGTTCGATTCCCGCCCGGGGCAGACGTTTGATTGATCTTTAAATATCTTTTCCGGTCTAGGCGTTTGTCCTTGTGAATCTCCCCATTGTGCCTCAGAGAGCTCGTTAAGCTGTCCGTCCCGATTGCTATCACACAACATCTTATAATAGTCGTTACTTCTTGATAAGTAATCTGCTCTTTTCCAATGAGTAACTGGTTGGTAAATTTCATTAAAATCAATTCGGTTGTTTGTTTTTTAAATAAAAATAACTGAAAAATGCATGCCATACGAGTGATGAACATTGCGTATTTTGCCTTCTTGTGACTTTCGTGTATAAATGTATGTATTGCTGTTTGTTTATTTACTTATGCACACTTCCCCGCAAAACAACAAAGTGTCAACTGATAAAGTCTTCATTATTAATAAATTATTTTCCCTTATCCCTCCCTCCCCCTTCCGTTCAATGTCACTGACTAACTGTGGCATCGATTCCATCGCGAACAAAGAAGTTTGCCAACTCTTTTCTTTGTCGCACGTCAAAGAAATTGAATTCTTTATCGGCACACGTGTTCCCTCATTCTTACAACTTGGGCTCTTTCAAACGAGGCGTGAAGCATCTTGCGGGTAGGCAAGGCTATGGTGGCTAGAACAGTTTGCCTCCTGCAACCATATTAGCCACCTTCGCGTGTGGACTCCACTTCCACTTACCATCAGGTGGAGTGTAGTCATTTGAACTCTGGCATTATAAAAAAAAATCTCAAGTAACATTTAGTCTTTGTTTAAGCCAAACCAAGCCGCAGGCACACCTAGTTCGCACTTAAAACATTAAACTTTTTGCTATCATAATAATTACAACAGCCAAATTTATTTTGTGACAAAAACAGTGAAGCTTATCCTTGACATTAAAATATACAAACACTAAATTTTTAGGGTTCCGTAGCCAAATGTAAAATTATTATTTTACACAACACCATAGATTTACTATATATATACCCTAGGCAGATTGACCTACTTCGTTTCGTTGCATTGATATTGAAATTACGAGGAGCATCAGTGATTTTTTAACATTTTGTAAATCTATGCACAACAATATATTTCTTTTTTCGTAATGTGTATTGCTGCTGGCTCTACTGGCCTCGACAGCGTCACTGAGAGGGGAGCCCGAGTACGGAGATCCGGCCCTGAAAAAGGGACCGCCCTCGAGAAGGCTCAAGTATAATTCCGTCCTTAAGATTTCTCCTACGAAACCGAAACACGGCTAAGGACGTCATCGGAGATGACGACAGCGCTCCGAGTGTTGCACGATGGACTCGCCCGACGGTGTGAGCGCGACACGACGCGATGTGAGAAACAAAGGACGTTTTCCGTATCGGCGAAAACAGTGTTGTGTGCGAGTATGTGCTGTGTAAAGAGAGTTTTCTAATGTAATCAGGGTTGGTTATATCTGTCTATGTATATACATCAATCGAAATAGTTTTGTGATAAGCGCTTTAAATGTTTGAGGATCGAATCGATTTTAAAGTCTCTATGAAGATCTACGTCGCGTACGTACCACGGATAGCCCGAGTCCATGCGTAAGAAAAGGTTTTGAAGTATTTTTAGTTGATTAACTCTTCTGTTATGGACTTCTGGAGGTATACAAATTTGGACACCATTTTAATTTAATAGATGAACCTTGTGAAAAATACTTAGACCGCTTACAATCAGACTCCACAAACGCTGTACACTCAACGGCCTCTTTTAGAATATTTACATCCTGTCCCCGACACAGGTCCGGAAACATACACAATGACTAGGACAAATACACACAGACCGGAAAACATGCTTGTACCGTCAAAACAAACATGTACTCCGAGTGGGTATCGACTCTGCGATCTGTGGCGCTTAAGGCAGGTTCGCTACCGCTGCACCACAATGTCGTTTGAAGGCCGTACGTACGCTTGTTTGCATAAAATAAATGAGTTGCACAAGAAATTAATATTGCATTACATATCTATATAGAATCCAAAGGACAAATTGAGACCTTTTAATAAAATGTAAAATTCTCCAGCAATGGAATGCTATTGTTCGCTTGTTCGTTATAATCAGATCGGTAAGTCTTATTATTATAACAGCTCATGACTCTGACGGATTGTCACGTAGAAATGATGAATAATCGTTATTATAAGCTGTGGTATATGTAATGTCGAACCTCAGTATTGAGGCAGTTAATAAAGAACGGTATAAGAGAATGGTCGTTTCATTTACGCTAACAACATAAATCACTACATGGCGACCCTGCCAGGATTCGAACCTGCAATTTTCTTCATTGTTGTAAATTTAATACAAAACACTACAATAAGCTATGTGTATATACGATATACCTACATTGTATACTATTTTCAGCATGAATGAAAAAGCTCAGGATGAAAAAATAAATCGTAGTTTTTTTGTACTGTTTTACTAATATTATTATTTCGTATGGTACGTATGTACGGTTGGCAAACAAGCATACGTTCCACTCACTGAAGCACTCATGGTAACATATGAAAGTGAGCGATACTTGAAGTGTCACATGCGCATTGCTACCCAAGGGATAGTAAGGAAGGAATGAGAAGGAAAGAAAAGGAAGGGACTATAGGGAGTGGAAGTACAGTACAGTAATATGTCGGGGTTTCGAAAACACACACACTGACAATGTACCGAGCGGGAACCGAACCCGTGACCTTTAGTGCCTTTGGCAGGTTCACTAATGTTGTACCACAACGTCGTCAAATTTGTAAATGTATAATAATTTAAAAGTACGTACGCACTTTATGACAATAGTTTACATAGCTGTCGATTCCTTTGTTTGAGTTAAGATGGATGTATAGGTAATTATATGTTTTGTAATCTTATTTTAAGTGGACTTATCACGTTGAATACTTATTCAACAGTAGCAAATTCGGAAGTTATTTTCATTAAGTATCAAATCTATTTATTTACAAAAAATTCCATTATACATAACCATTCGGTTCTGAGCGAAGATCGAAGAAACTACAGGCGATATAAGTGACCAAGTTTGAAACCTAGTGTCAACCTCAGCTGTCCTTCTGAACTTTGATTGACCTGTAATTTTTTAAGTTCTGTTCTGTGTTCTTTTAGACCTCATTAAAATCGAGCCATCAGGTTTTTCAGTTATTTTTTTACAAATAATTACAATTATACAATTAAAAATGGTAACTGCATTGCTCAGCTAAATCGCATTCCCGATTCAATGGGTGAAAAATGAACCTCTCCTCTCCCCTCCTGTCATCTGTGGAGGCAAATGAGATGTAAAATCTTTTCAAAATTATTTCGTGCAAACGCTTCATAGAGAGGGCAAGGAGGCTCACCTGATGTTAAGCGATCAACGCGGCTCATGAACATCTGCAAAGCCAGAGGGCATGCAGGTGCGTTGCCGACCTTTGACAGAAGAATACGCTCTTCTCTCCGAAGGTCCCAAGGTCGTGTCGGTTCGGAAAAACCGCGGTACACTGAAATCAGCTTTTTCCGCTATATATATTATAAATATATTAATCCAGGTAGGCATCATTCGTATGTATTTACCTAGTCATTTTGACCAATTTTAATTATTTTTTTCTACTCAATATTTATAAGGAAAATCTAAAGTATCTAATATTATTTTATTTTGACGACATTGTGGCGCAGCGGTAGCAAACCTGCCTTAAACGGCACCACCTGCCAGTCCCACTTGGAGCATGTGATTGTATTGACCATGCAAGCATATTTTCCGGTCTGGGTGTATTTGTCGTTTTTCTTGTATGTGTTTCCGGACCCCGACACAGGATATCACTATGCTAATAGGGGCCGTTGAGTGTGCAGCGAGTTTGCAGCGTTTTTATATCTTATTAGAAAAATATCTGCTTTAGGACAGCGCATAGCAGGTCGGCTTGTGTATTGTATATTTTACGATCGTAGCCTTGACCGCTTTATTTGTGATATATATCTGATTTAGGCGATCATAATATAGAATGATGTCATCGAAATTCGCGAGCTCAATGTTACACGTAACTAGTTTCAAAGTTAATTTGAAGCTAAATTAATTTTACGAAGTAAAATATTATACCTTAGCATTCACGATTTACGACGTCTTGCTGATCTATTTTATTTATCATTTAATATACGTAAATGAGCAAAAGGAATTCTTTAAAATCGGGCTTTAGCGTGATTCTTCCTAGCATTTTTCCCGGTATTTACCCAGGGTCTGCTTATACTCTTATCCTGATTCGACGGATTAGTAGTTTTTACACAGAGCGATTGACATCTGACTTCCGCAACCTAAGTGGTGTATCAGTAACTTATTGGATAATGAATAATTACCTATCAAGAACTAACGATTATTATCCGATGTTATGGTAAATAACCGGGTCCGACAGCTTAACGTGGTCTCCGAAGCACGGTGGGGAGACCCACAAATACTAACACCGAGACCAAAAAATAGATATTTATAACAAACGTCTGTAAGGACCGGGAATAGAATACATGACCGTCGTGGTTGTAGTTTTTAGTAGAATAAAAACCGGCCAATGAAGTAATTATAAATTTTCTTATTTTTTTTTAATTTTTATTGTAATGCCAACAGAAATACAGTCCGTCCATTTCAACGCTATGCCTTTTGCGGTTCATGAGATACAGACAGACAGCCGTGGCTTAGTAATAAAAGGGTTCATTTGCATTGGTTTTGCAGTGCCTTAGAGTCGGGACCGCTAAGATTTTTTTTGTATTATCAATGATACAGACTTACACTTATAGTGTATATTCTTTTAGTAAATATGTATGGCTACAGTTTTAAATAGTGCAGATTGATGTTACGTAAAGAAAATATGAATATACATGTAAAACTGAAGTGTGAAGAAACTTTTCTATGACCCATAATTACTCAAACCGCGTCGAAGTCAGTCAGACCTGAAGCGTTACAAAACATTTCTGGTAAAACGTGTAAGTGAAACACTAAGAGACTGTGATATAACATTTTAGGTCATGAGATATAACCTATCTAGATATAGTGAAAAATTGTTTTGAAACTCATAACACTCTCTCGGAGTAATTTTATTATGCTTAATACAGAATAACTACTTATGTTATAATGTATATAATTATAGCGCACAAAAAACTTGGGCAATTACTGATTGTTATTTGCAAAAACAAAATGTCGATCAAGTGTGAAACGGTTTTCACACGCTGGGTTTTTTTTACAGAACATTATTATAATATGTAATTTTTCAGAAATGTATTTTATTTCATTTAATTACTCTATTCAGTTTTCAAAATGGGCGGTTTTTTTTATTTTGTTCCCTATTAAATTGTTACATTACCATTATTTTGATACCACCTTTATAAACATCTAATTCTCTATTTAGCCTAACAGCTGAAACTTTGTATTTTTTACCGTTCAAATCTCACAGCTTAGACAAAACTACAGAGGCTTTATAGCGTATATACATAGTATAAACGACCCTAAAAATATATAAATAGCTTTTTGTATCTAAATTATTGGCAACAAATATAACAACATATATATTTTTACGATGACTTTTTTTTTCGAGTTTCGATATTATTCTAATTCAGTTCTGGATTGTAGAAAATAAAATTATTGTAAAAGTTTTTGTTATTGAATCGTTATTTTTAAGGTACTCTATACCCCGCCGAATAGTAGAACTTATTCAACCGAATAATTAAATAAGAACCTAAATATGTGAAATCTCTAGTAATTCCAATAAAAATTACGCAGTTCGCAATATACTTTGAATTTTGAAGACTCTTCTTTTCTTCCAGAATCTTCGAGAAGGTGCGTCAGTATTTCGGCGCGCAGAGCGAATCTATACCAATGTCATTTGTACTGGGCTTCTACGTGAGCTTGGTTGTGAAGCGATGGTGGGAGCAATACAAGCTGCTGCCGTGGCCGGACACGCTCGCCCTGTTCATCTCAGCAGGCATACCTGGAGCGGTTAGTAGTAACTAAACTGGCGATAAGATAATATACCAACATCTACATGACTTTATAAATAAACGTCAATTTCAATAAAAATAAGCCTGAAAGAGCCATTTTAAGTTAACAAACAAAAATAATTTTTATTCAAAAAACACCATTATGGTTGGTTACATAGATTCTAAAGTACCCATACTACATATATTGTGAAATTAATTAGTCCAGTACACTAATATAATAAATGCAAAAATAACTCTGTTTGTTGCCTGCTCTTCATGAGGCTAGAAGGTCTGACAAAGTTTGATATAAAGATAAAAGAGGCTAATAAGTAAAATTTTAGAGAAACACTAATGATAAATCTTATCACGATAATCTATTACAGTAATCTTCAATAAAATGGATCCGGAGCTTAACTTTTTATCGTCCTGTTTAGTAAAATGAAAGTCGAGATAAATTGTAACTATACATTTCATTAAATTACCATATAAATATGAATATATATCTAGTTAAATAGAGATGATTAATAGATTTATTTTTATATTTTGAACGAACATATTCCATATAACATATATTTAATTCAGACTTAGATTATATTATGTCATGATGTAAGCATACATAATATTATTTAATTGATCTATTAAAAAAATAGTATATTTATTTTTGATGACATTTCATAATTTTTCAGTAATCAGAAACCTTCGAAATTTATGAATTCAACGTCACCTCGCCCTTTATACTTACATAAATATATTTCGTAACTACATACGTTGCATGGTCATTATAATTAAAATCATCCGTATGCATGCTTAAGTAAGACTATAATAGGTAGTTTATAATTTAACAGTATGTTGGGTAAATAGCATATTTTATGTTAATTCTTAGTTTAATAAGTCATTATGCAATATTTTATGAACAGTATTCTTAACGTTCGTTTGCCTTTCCACGAAACGACCACTTCACGACGTAGACGACACGATGTATAAAATTTAAAAAAAATCGTTTATGATAAAGGAATGAAATTTTTTAAATAATATTTTTATAACAATATTTGCGATTCATTCACTCTCACTGGTGTCTTAAAAAGACTGAGTTGAAAAAAAATACATGTAATAATTTCATAGTTATCGTCTCCATTTGTCATGTGCTAAGAAAATCTTCGAAGACTTAATTAAAAATGTCAAGAAAGAGAAATTATAATTCCATAAAATTATAATATATATTTACCTACCTATGAGTGAACATCCGGGTGACTAGAAGAAGTTTCTGATTTATTTTCAGATCTTAAGACATTTATTACGGTAACTTACGTCGCGCGTCGTTCCGTATAAAGGGTCTTGGTCTAAGCTGCTAAGAACTCTATTGTAACTAACTACTAGCTGATGTCATGCGAATACGAAACAATCATATTTTTATTGTTGCCTTTGCGAAAATTTATTTATTTTCCAAACAAAGCGAATGCGACCTTCAACCACTTCCTTAATTAAAATATTATTATATAAATAAATAATACAGTTATGGTCTATGGCTTACTAGGAAATTTCAAAAGGACTGTTGACGGTAAAAGGCACAAAAAAACGAAGAAAACTTTTATGGTACGCGAATTTACAAAACTGTTCACAAAACGTGTTATTTCACAAAATACACAATTCTTTGCATAAAGCAATTTCAGTAAAAACAAGTTGTTTACAGAAAATATATTAATAAGAAAAGAGATTACAAATTACTAAATAAAACAGAAAATTCCTTGATTCTTACGCTGAATCTTATATTTCGTAATAAGAAGTAAAATTACATATTACGCTTCGCTGGTTTTTTTTTAACTAAATCGTATTTTCGTATCAAAATTAAATTCGCTCAGATCACAAAAAATGTTAAGAAAAAAATACATGGTTCATTTTTTCTTTCATTTAATGCATTACCTAATTTCAATTAATTCATCATAAGACACTCTTACTCCGCTCCTATTATCAACGTCGTGTTAGTGTGGGGAAAAGTTAGATTTTTAATTTTCCATGAATTATAAGTATATGATTTTTCGTAATAGCTATTCTGTACAGTTTTTTTGCTAGCATCGGCTTTCTGAAAACAGCTCCATCTAGACGATATAAACAACTCCTAAAAGTAATTTCCTTTTTGAATTAGAATGAGTAGAATAGTATTTTTTTCCTAATGGAATGTTGCTGGTGTAACGTTGAATTTCTTTTATCTGGTATTGCAACGAGTTGTCATCACCGTGACGAAACGAGACGAGCACTTTGTGGTGTAGAATTAAGCGGGTGTTAGAATATGCAAAATATTTATCACTAGAACAACTGGTTGCGTCAAAACAAATCTTACGGCAAATTCATATTGTTTTTCAATTCAGAGTTTTTACTTACTGAGTAATTTTGTTGCGCTGCAAATGCGCTTAGCGAAAAAAATCCTGTTGTCAAAATATGTAGGTATAGGTAGTGAGTCAATATAATTTGTTACAAAATATGTTCCATTTCATTTTTTTTTTTTTGAAAAACTCAAAAACATTTCAACAATAGTGTCCCTTTAATTTTCATTTATTTCAGGCTCTTTGTGTTTCATGAATTGAATTGATTTTCAAATATAAAATAAATAATATGGCGATTTCCAAGTACTTAGCTTCTTCGGATCGGAATGGTTAAGTAATCTAGAAGCTAACCCCTGGTTTCTTGTACGTTGATCAAATTTATGTCAATATAACATACCAAATATAAAACAATTCTTATAAAACGAGTCTTATAGTATTAAAACGCTCATAGCCGAGTCCACCCACTGATCGGTGAACGATCGGTAGGTTAAGCAACTTTAGGCGCGGTCAGTCACTAGATGGGTGATCGCATAGTGCTATTTTAACTGAGCGTCTCCGTGCTTCGGAGGGCACGTAAAAAGTCGGTCCTGGATGTTGACAATTTGACAAAAGTCGAAAATTCAAGTCAGAGGCCTACGGGCGACCTGAACAACTCTGACACTAGGTTGGCCACTAACCACTCGATAAGAAGAAGAAGGTCGGTGATGAACAGACAACCAATGAGCGTTTAGTATTTGCTATGTTAAGTTGACATGAGTTTGATCAACGTTCGAGTAACCGGGGGTTAAGTGTCAAACTATACATACTACTCCCGCATAGTCGGGAGGTGAAGTCAGTAATACAAAAGAGTCCGATCGAAAACCAATTTTACTAAATCGATTTCGCTTTTAAATGGATGGAACAAGCGGAAGGGTGCTCAATTATTAATTACAGCTGTCATCATTACATGAGTTCATGTCAGCTAACGTAACAAAGGCGGGCGATACGATTCCTTATTTTAGTTTTAATATTAATTAACAAATTCTTTCTAGTGACCCATATCAAAATATCACAGTTCAGAATAATCTTTTTTAATGTCATGACGGTTGGCAAATAATATATGTACGCTGGCGATACTTGAAGTATCACAACCGCGTTGCCAATCCAACGAAGTGCAGGGACGGGATAAAAAAAAAAAAAGGAAGAGAACAAAGTGGGTGGGAGATTGGGCCTCCGGCGCTCTCACTCATCCCACGAAACCCAATAGTACCTAATGATACTGTTCCTTGACGCTGATTTTCTGTGAGAGGGTAGTACTTCTCCGGTCGAGCGGGCCCTGTTGTGCTTAGAGAAGCATGGCTCCACTACTGTAAATAAAATTAATCCTACGATTCAATTATGAATATTGGAAAAGTTATGTAATATATTATATATTACTTGCGTACATAAAGTCTAGTCTAGACTCAACGTAAAAGTATTGTGTCAGATAAGCGTAAAGAAGAATACGTGTATTTAGATCAGATAGCCTTCTAAGTAGATACAACACTATTGTTATTGTTGTTGAGCTTGTTAGCTTTGAGTTATGTTAGGAGTCCTTCGAAACACTGTATACATCTAGTTCATTGGACCAGTTTTTATAATTACCATGTATGTATTAAAAGACAAATGACATTAGTAAAGATTTATAACGATTCGAATCACGAACATTATTGACAAAAAAAAACTAAAATTTGATTGGCTACGTGTACTATTACGTGTTGCAAATAAGGCTGATGGTGTTATCGACTTGCGACTACAAGACCAAGCGACAAAAGGTGTCTTAAGTACGTTAAGATAATGATAATGCACCAAGTCAAAGCACAGACACAGCCCGCATTCAATACCGTCTTGGATGGCACTACTTGCCATCTGAGTCCTCAAATATCTTCCATATAGAAATTGAATAAGGATTAAAGAAAACAGAAGGAGAGTAAATTTCGCCCTGAAAATAGGCAAAGGAATATGATGACTTTCGTCTCACATGGATATTCTGTGTGATGGTATTACTTCATGGTCCATTCATGTCGAAGACCCTACTAAAGATTGTTAAAAATACTGCATTGCTTTATTAAACGTTTATTCCGGTTCAGTGGCTTGAAAATATATTTATAACCTGACTCCATTAAAGCGTAGAAAATAACTCGCGACCCTTCAGCTATATTTATAGCTTGATGTATTTTAAACAATTATTTATATTATACAAGTTATAACTAACTGTATGAATAAATTAACAAATCTTTCCGTGTTACCTTCTTACAAGTGCGTCATGAAAAATAAATGCATTAGGGTAATACCAGGACAAACGCCTTCTCATTTAGCGTATAAATGTTCATTTAGTAAGTCCTATTTATATATATAATAAATTTCAAAGTTTGTATGTTTGTTACTCAATCGCGCAAAAACGGTTGCACAGATTTGGATGAAATTCGTCACACATGTAAACTGCTACCTAGATTAATACATAGCATACTTTTTAAACCGAAGAAATGATGTTTTCAGAGGATGAAAGTTGGTATGGGGAACCGCATATTTCGTAGTTAGTTCAATGCGATGCATATTTTATGTAAATTTCGAAGTTAAAAGATTATTGGTTTACGTGTTTTCAATTTATTATAAGTATTTGACCGCTAATTCGCCGTATCACTTTAAAAGTTAGATTCACATCTTGGAATACATTGCTCTAAATAAAAATAATTACAAGTCAAGTGCGTTGTGGACGAAGCACACTGCACGGTATAAACTAAAAGGTTCCACAGCTTGATGGCGAAGATTCTTAAGCAATTTAAATATGATAACGAATTAAAATCGATCGCCAATATAAGTTGATAATAGCATAGTAGTATTAAAAGTCATTATAAGTAACGTCCTGGACAGACGGACATGACGAAATTATAAGGGTTCCTTTTTTGATATTCTGCGATGGAACCCTTATGAAGCGTCAAAAACAATTATTTATATTTATCTAAACAATTATAATATTTATATAATTTTATGATCGAGTCGGTTCTTCTCGGTGGGATCAATTTTCTGAGCCATCGGTAGCGTTTGAGTATTTTTAAAGGTGTAGCCTTTGAATAAAAATAATTTTTATTTTTATTTTATATTGTAGTATTTCATCTAAGAAGTGACTATGTATGTCGTCTTGATTAAAATGAAAGATCTTTAATCCTATATCGTGTCAAAGTTTTTGTAAATATATGGTTTTAATCGCGTTGCGAAGTTATATATGAAAAATTACTTATATATTTCGTTAGTACATACTTTTAGGTGGTGTTTTGTGTGCTGGCCAGCGAACCGTGAACCGGAAACTCTAACAAGGTAAAGTATAATGAAGGCATTAATTATAATTATTTTCGTGTCTTATTCGCTGCTATATTTTTATCATTTATGAGATGTTTGCATCTGCGATTATCCTCCTGACGTTTGAGCTATTGTTCTCTTTAAATTGAAGATGCTATACTATTGTAAGACTTATAAACATAATTTTATTATATTCTACATAGTCTATACAAAGTAGGTAGGTATGTGTTATGTCCATATACTTACTATTACTTATGATTTGCTCAACATAAACGAAAGAAATTAGCGTAGTAGTTATTATATATGGACAGGTCTTTCCATACAAACAAAATGTCAAAGAGTCGATGCTGCTCCTTCGTTAATTCAACATCGACGCTACTAAATGAAGTTTACGAAAATTTAATGGCATTTATGAATCTGTGTAATTTCATTTTGCCTTTTCGGTCGGTGTATAGTACAATAATATAAAACAATAATAATATTTTTAATTCAATAAAGTTACATAGGTTGATACCTACCTGGTCCCCACACTAGCCAGTGCCTGTCCCGTGACTTTCCAGACTGAAACTAATATCTTCAATCTATAAGACTGATATATCTATCGTTAAAGAAATACGCACGCATTGCTTCTGCGATTCTCCCAGATATATCATTATAGAGAGTTATATATAAGTAACGACTCAAAAATAACGTCACACACGTCACACATTACACGTCAAGGTGGACGAAGCGTGACGTTGTTTGACAAAAAGGGGTCCTAAGTTTCGTGACGGTACATTTTAGTCTAATATAACGTTTGAGTATTAAAATGCGAAATTTTAACTGTTAACAAAAACATAAAATTTTATTGAACAAGTTTCGAAACTGCTCTTTTTTTATTTAATAATTATTAGATAAAAAATTGCAAAAATTATGTGCCTCACACTAAGGAGAGGGAGTCTCGCTTTAACCAGCTTTGATAAAAATCATAAAATATATATGACGTAACTTATGGATGACATAAAAAAATTCATATAAAGCAAGTTGTTGAAATTTTTCAAACGCGTTTTTCTCGAAATAACATTCGTGTGGGTTGACATGGTATTGCTTATTTCCGTCCAAATAAACGATACACACACAACGACCCCATTAGAATATTTGTATTGTTCTGGAGAGACACAAATATAAGTACAACCATTCTGGTTAGGACACATGTATAGACAATACAACTGTTATAAATATTGATGTATAAGGCGGTTAATTAAAAAGTCGACTCATACTTTACTATAAAATACTACTTATAAAGTACAATTAGTCGATAAGACCATTTAAAAAGACAGTACGTGCCTCGATTCGTGTTATTTTTTTTAATCCGTCAGTCGAACCTTGACCAAAATGTAAAAAGCGTAGTTAGCATTTCATTTCAATTTAATGGAATTAAAAACAATACAAATACAGAATTGGTTTCGCTTTGAATCTGACATGAAAAATTGTAAGTTTTAAATTATTTTTAATTTAATGATGATAATATTTTAGAATTTTGCAATAAGCAATTTTCTGTAACAATTTAAAAAGAGAAGACCCGTATGCCCTGTCTCAACCCTTGGACATTTTGTTTAAAATTCTTTCCAAGTGCTCGTTTACGTGTCATTTTGAAAACGTAAACGAGTAATTACAAAGAGTTTTACACAATGACACCTTTAAGTAGATAAAAAGAAATTGAAAGTTTGTATAGAAGTCCGTCATTTTTGAAACTACAAGCATGAAACTTTGTTTTTTGGCGAACAATTAAAGATAAACAATAATACGCTTTAACATTTTCTAGAATTTGACACCTGAAGGGTTGAAATGAGGGTTCAAAGTTTGTGAAAATCGTTATATCGTCGCTCTATAGTTGTGTAACCCCCGGTTTTTCGTACGTTGATCAAATTCATGTCAACTTAACATTCCAAACATAGAATGTTCATTAGTTTAATTATCTTTATATATAATCGATGATCAACAGACAACCAATGAGCGTTTAGTATTTGTTATGTTAAGTTGACATGAGTTTGATCAACGTTCGAGAAACCGGGGTTAGTATATCATACAGTATGATATTAGGAAGTACTATCGAACTTGACACAAACTGTCCTATGAATGTTAATGTTATCATGAAGCTTTAACTTATGGGTTGGAATTTCGAAATCAACAAGAACTAGCACCTATACCGGAACAAACAATAAATGTATGGACATTGCAAATATCTCACCTTAGCGAGAATTATTGTGTCCACGACACTTGATATTTAAAGCAGGTTCGATGTTAAAGCGGAAAGAATATTAAGTTTTTCCAGACGGCCGAAGTCGAAAATTAATAAATATCATCCACATCATTTTTTTTTTCGGAATGCATATTGCTGTTGGCCCTATTGGTCTAAACAGCGTCCCGGGCGGGAGGGCCGCGTACAGAGACTCAGCCGTGATATAGGGGCAGCCCTCACGGAGGCATTCACATCAGTTTATCACCAGCTCTATGTGGGTACAATATGGCGATCAATTTATCAAGCAGAAATTGAAATCCAATTGAGAAAGCAAACAAAGGCGATATAATGAAAACCGGCTGTATGTGGCGTACTCGCACATAAAAGGTTCTGCACCAGAGGACAGCGGAGACTTTGTAATAGGGTTCCGTTAGCACTGTTTTAGAAACGGAACCTTAAAAATGAAGACCAAAACTTGGTTTTCTTATTTTTTATGTGAGAGGGGGCAAACGGGCAGGAGGCTCACCTGATGTTAAGCGATCACCGCCCCATGAACATCTGCAACACCAGAAGGCATGCATGCGCGTTGCCGACCCTTAAGGAAAGAATACGCTCTTCTCTTATAATTATAATAAAACTCCATAGAAACTGTTTAGCTAAATATAACAAATGGCCTCTGTTGGGAGTAAACGCATTTATGCCGTTGATAATGCCTACTCGTAATGCTGAAAATGAATTTACGCGACAAGAAAGATTGGGAGAAGAAGTTATATGTATGACATTTATGATAATAATATTGTGATTTATTATTCTTCAAAGGGCACATGATAGGAATCAAGAAAATAGCAGGTAAATTATTATGTATTTCTTGCCTATATAGGTATAAGAAAACTATTAACATTAATGACTTAGAAAAAAAAACGTAGAAACATTTGTGCTATATAGAAATCATAATTTTATATTGTTACTAATTCGTCGTAATTTTTTTAATGACGGACGGGATGATAATTATAAAATGGGCCATGTTATAGGATTTAAAAGGGCCGCCTGAAGAAGCTACAATTTTTGATGGCTTAGAGCAAAAGAAATAATAAAACCACAGCTTATGAGTACTGAAACCATTGACAACTTCAGTAAATCGCAGCGATGTACATGACTTTTAAAAAGGATACATGGCAATAGATCAGTGAAAACGATGGTAAAGTGAACACGACGGCCAAGAAGACGTTGGAAAGATTGTGTTAAAGAATATCTAAGAGCAATGGGCATAGTGACTTTATGGAGAACAGAGGAGTGCGAGCAAAGTGGACGACCATCGTAGATCAAGCTAAAACCCACAAGTGGTGTTCGCATTGTAGGGAATAAGTATTATGAAACCTACAAAGTTAGCATAGCATCCACGCTTTGCTTTTTATCGAAGTAAACGTACCTAAATTCTCATATTTACACGATGATCTTATTACGTAAATATTAAACTAAAATATTTCTTTAAAATATCGCATCCGAGTTTTGAATAGGAAGGTATATTGTCCAGGTTCCGCTACTGCGCGATAGATGTCATTACAAGAAATACGTTCATTTGAAAGCCATGTTTAAACGCTTTAATAATAGTAGGCAGTGTGCGAAACTATGTATTTCATTTTATACTAGCTTCTGCCAGGGGTTTAGCCCGCGTGCATAACCATTTTAATTTAAACCCCATTTCACCATTTCAAGGGTGGAATTTCATAAAATGTTACTAACCTAAACCTTAAACCTATAGGTATTTCTTTATCTTTAATTGTCCGCTTATAAACAAAATTTGATGCTTTTTGTTTCAAAAATGACGGTGTTCCTGGATACAAACTATCAACCCCTTTTTCGCTTATTTTTGTTTTAAAAACAACATTTGTACAAAAAATTATCCAGTCAGTTCTAATATTTTTATATACATAGATTTTCGCATTGTTACCAGAAAGGTATTCAGAACAACACAATGAGAGATGATAATTATGTTGATATGTTACATTTGCGAAACTGCACAATACCCTTACGTTCTGCCCACCTCTGATTTACCGTTTTTATTTTATTTTTTTAATGATACTAAATAAGCGAGGGTTATGTTTTCCGTTGTGGTTATAAGAGCAGAGCTGGGTTCTGAAGTAGTAGTTCTGTGTTGTTCTACATGCTTACATTACAGCAGATAACGTTAAATCAAATATCAGTCCGATAATTCGCAAAAGGCCCGTCCCGCCGTGGTTTCGTGGCCTGTTGTTACGAATATAATGACCAAAGTTGTTTGTATAAAATTAAATATGGTAATATTGTACAATTGAGGAGTCGGGTTAAAAATTATTATTCTTTAAAATGACGACAATCCATATTCCGTGTGAAGTATAAAAACAAGTTTCAAACGATTAATTTGCTACAAACAATCAAGTTTATTTTTCCTTGTGCACAATGTTCGTTATATTGGAGGTTATCTCAAAAGCAAAGATTTTTAACTTAGATTGTCTTTCAAGGCGACTATCGGGCGATTGTCTGAATGACAAGCTTATTATTACTTTTACTGCAATCGAAACTGAAAATTTCGATTGTTTTAACCGACTTCAAAAAAAGGAAGAGATTCTCAATTCTTTTGTAATATTTTTAATGCTAGGCTACCTCTGATCTCCGATTCTTTTTTGTTTGATAGGGAAATATCGATAGGGATAGACTTTCAGCATTGTTTAAACTCTTTTGGAATTTTTATTATAAAGGATCCACTTTTAGTTTGGTTGCATAGCAATTTCCTTAAATATGGTTCAGTAATTTGGTTTTTAAAGCTTGACGAATATGTCACCAAAATAAACGAAATTGCCCATTTTGCTTTCTCGTGACTTTTTATTAACGAATTTGAATTTGACGTGGTGATTAAATATACTCGTATTAGATCAATTGTGCGAAAAATGAAAGGCGGAATTAAGTTGATTGATTAACGAGGTATTTTTTCATAAACGAATTCTGGTAAACGTAAACTCATGAAACGCATTTGAAACTGACTTCAATAATGAAGGCTACTAATTCCTCTGTATTATACATAATGATGCGATACTTTGGCATCTGCGAACCAATTTTAATTACATTTTTATTTTTACAATTACATTTATTTCAACCAAAAATACCATACCCTAAGGATAATATTATTTTCTATTGTATTTGTATTTCAATAAAGTATTCGCTTAAACTTATGAGTAGATATCATTTTACTAGTTTACTTTTAAGAGGTTCATGCTTCAGATATACAGAACAAAAATGTATATAACAATACAATATATATCAAGGTCATAATCCTGACCCTCGAACATGTAAATTTGAAAGGATTTGGAAAGTAGGATTGTCCACCCGCGATTATCGCGATAATAGCAACTTTCAATAATCCGCGGGTGAGAATGTATTAATCTGTTCCTAGACACGTAATGTACTAATTCCTTTACGAATCATAATGAACATTTCGACTAAAAATGGCCCTTCATAAATCGTCTTAGGTTAATAATACAAAAGGTCAATATGTATAATATTGTTAAATATCACCTTAAAAATGATCGTCGTATAATTATTATTCATTATAATCTATTTTGATTGCCAATTCAGTTTTAAATACTGAATCGAATGGTTCTACGTCACACGATAAGGTTTAACGCTTTAGAAATGATTGGACACGGTATAATGTAAGGTATAGGCTTTATATACTACATAATAAGAGCTATTATTAAATTTATATGTGTGCTGTGTTTAAATAACCGATCGCTTATGTGTCGAGTTGTTTTTGCACCGAACACGTAGGACCCGTAATTTCTTCAATATTACGAAACAATGGTGAACAATGAATACGGTTACGTGACTGTTATTTTTGGCAACATTTTAACTGCCATTCGTAGCTAATCGCAATATAAAAACATCTTAATCTATGACTAATAGCTTATAGCAACAGTACTTAAACATAAAGTTAATGTTCCTCTGTGGTTGGCATGTGCCCTATTTACTTCCGCAGAACACTGATCTTTATAAAACTTAAACTACTAAATAACTGAAAAATCCGATATATATGAATGAAATGCTGTTTAGTTTAGTAGTTAATGAAAGACCAGGGAAGGTTTAAATCAAATTGAAAATGTGAAAAACAAAACCATTTTATTCTCCCATACAAACCATTGTTACCTATCAAACATTTGATGTTCGTTCTGTATGTGAAACTTGGATACCGTCAAATCAAAGAATGTGTTTAAAATATAAGGGTGTTCAACAATATTCGATATATCACGCATCCGCCGTGATAGCAATTGTGTCATAATTTGATTCGGAAATCGGAATAAATGCTGCATAACCTTCATTTCATTGAAGTAAACAAATAATGTGTGATGATGTTGCAAGACTACCTTTTGGTGCCACTTCACTCACATATTTTATTTCCATTTCGTTCCAAAGCGACAGATAGCCAAAAAAACTATTTACTCTTTATCACAACTAATATTAAAACTATGAATGAAATAACCTCATCAGCTTTGTGTCACGTGTAAACAAATTAATAACAATCTTCATAAAATTTAGTATTGGAATACTCTTTGGAAAAACACACGACATAATTTACATTGCCATAAATTACGCTAAAGAAGTTACAGATTATATCTATTATATAAATAATTTGTTCAGAAAAGTCGAAATCATCAAAAAATGTATTTGAGAGAAGTTAGATTAAATTATTTAATTACTTTGCAAAAATTGTCCAAACGCCAGGAATTATTCCTTGCTACAGGTTTGTGATTAAAGCTTTATCGGTGGTTAAATAGACACGGTCTCAGTTTTAAAGGAGACCCCGTTTTTAAGATTTTCCTCATGCTCTCGTATTATAAGCGTAACGAATACTGTCTCATATTACATAAAACGTACCCGAGACGGTGTCTGTGAAGTTAGCATCTCAATTGTTAGAATCTCAAAAAAAACTTCAGTTCTAGTAGCATCCAGCATAGTTCTACAGTTCTAGATAGGTTTTAACAATAGTTCAGCCATAATCTAGATTTTACAATCAAAAACGTATTTTGGCCTAATGAGATGCTAACTTCGCAAAATGCATCTTAGCATCTCATCGGATTTGGATTCTTTGACTTCTCAATAATTAAAATCCGAAGAGTTCTACATCCTCAAGAAGTTTTAGCAATAGTTCTAGCCATTTTAGTCTTAAAATCGCAATTTTAATGTATGAAAAACCAACTTTTTAAGATATATCTTATAATTAAAGTGAAATCTGGGTCAGATCAAACCTTCATATGATGGACAAAACTATCATACACGATTTTTAAAGAAGTTCTACTTCCTTGACCAAAACCACTAATTTTATATTTTTTTAATGAAAAAAATCGAACTTTTGTGAGATGCTGGGTTAAAATTTGGAGTTCTGGGTCAGGTCAAGCTTGAACATGATAGATAACGATGTCCTACACGATGTTCTACAATAGTTCTACTCCTTCGACCAAAACCCTAATTTTAAAAAAATTTTAATGAAAAAAATCAAACTTTTGTGAGATGCTGGGTTAAAATTTTGAGTTCTGGATTAGGTCAAGCTTGAATATGATAGGTAATGATGTCCTACACGATGTTCCACAATAGTTCTACTCCTTCGACCAACACCCTAATTTTAAAAAAATTTTAATGAAAAATAATCAAACTTTTGTGAGATGCTGGGTTAAAATTTTGAGTTCTGGGTCAGGTCAAGCTTGAACATGATAGGTAACGATGTCCTACACGATGTTCCACAATAGTTCTACTCCTACGACCAAAACCCTAATTTAAAAAAAATTTTAATGAAAAATAATCAAACTTTTGTGAGATGCTGGGTTAAAATTTTGAGTTCTGGGTCAGGTCAAGCTTGAACATGATAGATAACGATGTCCTACACGATGTTCCACAATAGTTCTACTCCTTCGACCAAAACCCTAATTTTAAAAAAATTTAATGAAAAATAATCAAACTTTTGTGAGATGCTGGGTTAAAATTTGGAGTTCTGGGTCAGGTCAAGCTTGAACATGATAGATAACGATGTTCTACACGATGTTCCACAATAGTTCTACTCCTTCGACCAAAACCCTAATTTTAAAAAAAAATTTAATGAAAAATAATCAAACTTTTGTGAGATGCTGGGTTAAAATTTTGAGTTCTGGGTCAGGTCAAGCTTGAACATGATAGGTAACGATGTCCTACACGATGTTCCACAATAGTTCTACTCCTTCGACCAAAACCCTAATTTAAAAAAAAAAATTTAATGAAAAAATATCAAACTTTTGTGAGATGCTGGGTTAAAATTTTGAGTTCTGGTTCAGGTCAAACTTGAACATGATAGATAACGATGTTCTTCACGATGTTCCACAATAGTTCTACTCCTTCGACCAAAACCCTAATTTAAAAAAATTTTAATGAAAAAATCAAACTTTTGTGAGATGCTGGGTTAAAATTTTGAGTTCTGGATTAGGTCAAGCTTGAATATGATAGGTAATGATGTCCTACACGATGTTCCACAATAGTTCTACTCCTTCGACCAACACCCTAATTTTAAAAAATTTTTTAATGAAAAATAATCAAACTTTTGTGAGATGCTGGGTTAAAATTTTGAGTTCTGGGTCAGGTCAAGCTTGAACATGATAGATAACGATGTCCTACACGATGTTCCACAATAGTTCTAATCCTTCGACCAAAACCCTAATTTTAAAAAAATTTGAATGAAAAAATCAAACTTTTGTGAGATGCTGGGTTAAAATTTGGAGTTCTGGGTCAGGTCAAGCTTGAACATGATAGATAACGATGTTCTACACGATGTTCCACAATAGTTCTACTCCTTCGACCAAAACCCTAATTTTAAAAAAATTTAATGAAAAATAATCAAACTTTTGTGAGATGCTGGGTTAAAATTTTGAGTTCTGGGTCAGGTCAAGCTTGAACATGATAGATAACGATGTCCTACACGATGTTCCACAATAGTTCTACTCCTTCGACCAAAACCCTAATTTTAAAAAAATTTAATGAAAAAAAATCAAACTATTGTGAGATGCTGGGTTAAAATTTTGAGTTCTGGGTCAGGTCAAACTTGAACATGATAGATAACGATGTTCTACACGATGTTCCACAATAGTTCTACTCCTTCGACCAAAACCCTAATTTTAAAAAATTTTTAATGAAAAAAATCAAACTTTTGTGAGATGCTGGGTTAAAATTTGGAGTTCTGGGTCAGGTCAAGCTTGAACATGATAGATAACGATGTTCTACACGATGTTCTACAATAGTTCTACTCCTTCGACCAAAACCCTAATTTTTAAAAAAATTTTAATGAAAAATAATCAAACTTTTGTGAGATGCTGGGTTAAAATTTTGAGTTCTGGGTCAGGTCAAGCTTGAACATGATAGGTAACGATGTCCTACACGATGTTCCACAATAGTTCTACTCCTTCGACCAAAACACTAATTTTAAAAAATTTTTAATGAAAAAATCAAACTTTTGTGAGATGCTGGGTTAAAATTTGGAGTTCTGGGTCAGGTCAAGCTTGAACATGATAGATAACGATGTTCTACACGATGTTCCACAATAGTTCTACTCCTTCGACCAAAACCCTAATTTTTAAAAAAATTTTAATGAAAAATAATCAAACTTTTGTGAGATGCTGGGTTAAAATTTTGAGTTCTGGGTCAGGTCAAGCTTGAACATGATAGGTAACGATGTCCTACACGATGTTCCACAATAGTTCTACTCCTTCGACCAAAACCCTAATTTTAAAAATTTTTAATGAAAAAATCAAACTTTTGTGAGATGCTGGGTTAAAATTTGGAGTTCTGGGTCAGGTCAAGCTTGAACATGATAGATAACGATGTTCTACACGATGTTCCACAATAGTTCTACTCCTTCGACCAAAACCCTAATTTTAAAAAAATTTAATGAAAAATAATCAAACTTTTGTGAGATGCTGGGTTAAAATTTTGAGTTCTGGGTCAGGTCAAGCTTGAACATGATAGGTAACGATGTCCTACACGATGTTCCACAATAGTTCTACTCTTTCGACCAAAACCCTAATTTTAAAAAAATTTTAATGAAAAAATCAAACTTTTGTGAGATGCTGGGTTAAAATTTGGAGTTCTGGGTCAGGTCAAGCTTGAACATGATAGATAACGATGTCCTACACGATGTTCCACAATAGTTCTACTCCTTCGACCAAAACCCTAATTTTAAAAAAATTTAATGAAAAAAATCAAACTTTTGTGAGATGCTGGGTTAAAATTTTGAGTTCTGGTTCAGGTCAAACTTGAACATGATAGATAACGATGTTCTTCACGATGTTCCACAATAGTTCTACTCCTTCGACCAAAACCCTAATTTTAAAAAAATTTAATGAAAAATAATCAAACTTTTGTGCGATGCTGGGTTAAAATTTATATGTAAATAAAGAATGCCAAAGAATTTTTTATGCTTTTAAGACTTAAGACAAAATTTCTAGCGTAAGTCTGCTAAGAATTTGTTATCGCTTAGGTAACATCCGTATCGATTAGATTCGATTATTGAAATTTTTCCAGTAAAATTGCAGAAAAATGCAACTGGTTAAAGTAACAGACGATATTAGATGGGGCATGGACAACAGGCAGCTTACTGTGCTTACTTTGTTAGACTTCAGTAATGCCTTTAACAGTGTTGATCATGATATCATTTTAAGCTTACTACCTTCTTTTAACATATCTCCATCTGTGGTGGGTTGGTTTCAAAGTTACCTTAGGGGACGCCGGCAACGAATAAAAATTGAAGATTCCTACTCATCGTGGTGTGATGTCCATGCCGGTGTTCCTCAGGGTGGCGTTTTGTCGCCTTTATTATTTTCTATTTTCATAAATTCTATATCACAAAATATAACTTCTCTCTATCACATGTATGCAGATGATGTCCAGATTTATACTCAATCGACTCTTGAAAATCTTGCCACTGCCATTACTACAACTAATAATGACCTAGCGTTAGTTTACCAATGGAGTCAATCCTTCGGGATTAAAGTGAACCCTGGCAAGTCGCAAGCTATCGTCATTGGAAGCCCAAACATGATTTCGAGAGTCGACTGGAGTAACCTACCACCTATTTTGTTTATCAATATTATTATACCCTATAGTACTAGTGTTAAGAACCTGGGCATTCATATTGACGCCACTTTGTCATGGACTATTCAAATGAGCGAATTAAGTAAAAAGGTATATAGAGTTATGGGCTCATTACGGCGCCTTCGCTATCTTCTTCCTATTTCTACCAAAACTATGCTAGCACAATCTCTTTTTCTCTCCATTTTAGACTACGCTGACGCAAGCTATTCTAATCTAACCGAGGAACAATTAAATAAATTTAAGAGACTTCAAAACATTGCTATTCGGTTCATATTTGGACTACGTAAATATGACCACATTTCTGAATTTCGAACTAAACTCAAGTGGTTACCCATCCGCCTTCGCCGGAATCTTCATACTCTTACTCTTTTGTACTGTGTGCTGTTTAATCCAACGTGCCCTGAGTATTTAAAGCAGAAGTTTGAATTTACTGGGGACCACATTACAGTGTTGCGTTCCTCTGTAAACCTTACACTAACACTGCCTGTGCACCATTCAAAGTTCTACCGTGGTTCTTTTACAGTCCGTGCAACTATTCTGTGGAATGCTCTCCCTGCCAATATACGCCAATCTCCATCCATTGACGTATTTAAAGAACGGGTAAAAGCGCATTACCTTACATTCGAATGACGACGCCTATAATTATTGTTTTCATTTATGTATTTATTATATAAAGTTTAAATATAATAATATAATAGTTTAAGTATGTATATTTGTGTATATGTATGTATGTATATTGAATATTTATTTAGTTTGTTGTTTATATATTTAGCGTTAGTATTTACGTTTATTTATTGTGTAATTTATTAAATTTACGTTTATATTTACATTATTATATTCTCTTTTAGCCTCACTTCTCAATCTCCTTGCTCAATATCTTCAACACAAAGGTTGTCTGGAAGAAATCGCTATTAAGCGATAAGACCGCCTTATTGTACAATCATGTTTTTATTTTTATTTCCTTTTATATTAAGTGTTTATTTCTTTCTGTGTGATGTGCAATAAAAGAGTATCTATCTATCTATGAACACGTTAAGGAATTTAAAATTAATCGAAAAAAGATAAAAATAGAATTTGTATAAAGATTTAAAACTATTCTATGAAAAATTATTTAAAACTGATAAGAGTAATGCTCAAGAGAGTAGAACTATAATTGAATCATGTAAAACATCTTTTTCTCATCACAAGTTTGATTTTTTTTCATTAATTTTTTTTTTTAAATTAGGGTTTTGGTCGAAGGAGTAGAACTATTGTGGAACATCGTGTAGAACATCGTTATCTATCATGTTCAAGCTTGACCTGACCCAGAACTCCAAATTTTAACCCAGCATCTCACAAAAGTTTGATTTTTTTCATTAAAAATTTTTTAAAATTAGGGTTTTGGTCGAAGGAGTAGAACTATTGTGGAACATCGTGTAGAACATCGTTATCTATCATGTTCAAGTTTGACCTGACCCAGAACTCAAAATTTTAACCCAGCATCTCACAATAGTTTGATTTTTTTTCATTAAATTTTTTTAAAATTAGGGTTTTGGTCGAAGGAGTAGAACTATTGTGGAACATCGTGTAGGACATCGTTATTTATCATGTTCAAGCTTGACCTGACCCAGAACTCAAAATTTTAACCCAGCATCTCACAAAAGTTTGATTATTTTTCATTAAATTTTTTTTTAAATTAGGGTTTTGGTCGAAGGAGTAGAACTATTGTGGAACATCGTGTAGAACATCGTTATCTATCATGTTCAAGCTTGACCTGACCCAGAACTCCAAATTTTAACCCAGCATCTCACAAAAGTTTGATTTTTTTCATTAAATTTTTTTAAAATTAGGGTTTTGGTCGAAGGAGTAGAACTATTGTGGAACATCGTGTAGGACATCGTTATCTATCATGTTCAAGCTTGACCTGACCCAGAACTCAAAATTTTAACCCAGCATCTCACAAAAGTTTGATTATTTTTCATTAAAGTTTTTTTTAAAATTAGGGTTTTGGTCGAAGGAGTAGAACTATTGTGGAACATCGTGTAGGACATCGTTACCTATCATGTTCAAGCTTGACCTGACCCAGAACTCAAAATTTTAACCCAGCATCTCACAAAAGTTTGATTATTTTTCATTAAAAATTTTTTAAAATTAGGGTGTTGGTCGAATGTGTAGAACTATTGTGGAACATCGTGTAGGACATCATTACCTATCATATTCAAGCTTGACCTAATCCAGAACTCAAAATTTTAACCCAGCATCTCACAAAAGTTTGATTTTTTCATTAAATTTTTTTAAAATTAGGGTTTTGGTCGAAGGAGTAGAACTATTGTGGAACATCGTGAAGAACATCGTTATCTATCATGTTCAAGTTTGACCTGAACCAGAACTCAAAATTTTAACCCAGCATCTCACAAAAGTTTGATTTTTTTCATTAAAATTTTTTTAAAATTAGGGTTTTGGTCGAAGGAGTAGAACTATTGTGGAACATCGTGTAGGACATCGTTACCTATCATGTTCAAGCTTGACCTGACCCAGAACTCAAAATTTTAACCCAGCATCTCACAAAAGTTTGATTATTTTTCATTAATTTTTTTTTAAATTAGGGTTTTGGTCGAAGGAGTAGAACTATTGTGGAACATCGTGTAGAACATCGTTATCTATCATGTTCAAGCTTGACCTGACCCAGAACTCAAAATTTTAACCCAGCATCTCACAAAAGTTTGATTTTTTTCATTAAAATTTTTTTAAAATTAGGGTTTTGGTCGAAGGAGTAGAACTATTGTGGAACATCGTGTAGGACATCGTTACCTATCATGTTCAAGCTTGACCTGACCCAGAACTCAAAATTTTAACCCAGCATCTCACAAAAGTTTGATTATTTTTCATTAATTTTTTTTTAAATTAGGGTTTTGGTCGAAGGAGTAGAACTATTGTGGAACATCGTGTAGAACATCGTTATCTATCATGTTCAAGCTTGACCTGACCCAGAACTCAAAATTTTAACCCAGCAGCTCACAAAAGTTTGATTTTTTTTCATTAAATTTTTTTAAAATTAGGGTTTTGGTCGAAGGAGTAGAACTATTGTGGAACATCGTGTAGGACATCGTTACCTATCATGTTCAAGCTTGACCTGACCCAGAACTCAAAATTTTAAGCCAGCATCTCACAAAAGTTGGATTATTTTTCATTAAATTTTTTTTTAAATTAGGGTTTTGGTCGAAGGAGTAGAACTATTGTGGAACATCGTGTAGGACATCGTTACCTATCATGTTCAAGCTTGACCTGCCCAGAACTCAAAATTTTAACCCAGCATCTCACAAAAGTTTGATTATTTTTCATTAAAATTTTTTTAAAATTAGGGTTTTGGTCGAAGGAGTAGAACTATTGTGGAACATCGTGTAGAACATCGTTATCTATCATGTTCAAGCTTGACCTGACCCAGAACTCCAAATTGTCACCCAGCATCTCACAAAAGTTTGATTATTTTCCATTAAAAATTTTTTTTAAATTAGGGTTTTGGTCGAAGGAGTAGAACTATTTTGGAACATCGTGTAGGACATCGTTACCTATCATATTCAAGCTTGACCTAATCCAGAACTCAAAATTTTAACCCAGCATCTCACAAAAGTTTGATTTTTTCATTAAAAAATTTTTTAAAATTAGGGTTTTGGTCGAAGGAGTAGAACTATTGTAGAACATCGTGTAGGACATCGTTATCTATCATGTTCAAGCTTGACCTGACCCAGAACTCCAAATTGTCACCCAGCATCTCACAAAAGTTTGATTATTTTCCATTAAAATTTTTTTTAAATTAGGGTTTTGGTCGAAGGAGTAGAACTATTTTGGAACATCGTGTAGGACATCGTTACCTATCATATTCAAGCTTGACCTAATCCAGAACTCAAAATTTTAACCCAGCATCTCACAAAAGTTTGATTTTTTCATTAAAAAATTTTTAAAATTAGGGTTTTGGTCGAAGGAGTAGAACTATTGTAGAACATCGTGTAGGACATCGTTATCTATCATGTTCAAGCTTGACCTGACCCAGAACTCCAAATTTTAACCCAGCATCTCACAAAAGTTCGATTTTAATCATTAAAAAAAATATAAAATTAGTGGTTTTGGTCAAGGAAGTAGAACTTCTTTAAAAATCGTGTATGATAGTTTTGTCCATCATATGAAGGTTTGATCTGACCCAGATTTCACTTTAATAATAAGATATATCTTAAAAAGTTGGTTTTTCATACATTAAAATTGCGATTTTAAGACTAAAATGGCTAGAACTATTGCTAAAACTTCTTGAGGATGTAGAACTCTTCGGATTTTAATTATTGAGAAGTCAAAGAATCCAAATCCGATGAGATGCTAAGATGCATTTTGCGAAGTTAGCATCTCATTAGGCCAAAATACGTTTTTGATTGTAAAATCTAGATTATGGCTGAACTATTGTTAAAACCTATCTAGAACTGTAGAACTATGCTGGATGCTACTAGAACTGAAGTTTTTTTGAGATTCTAACAATTGAGATGCTAACTTCACAGACACCCCGAGACGCTGTCTATATGTAAGCGTGACCATATTTTCCTGAATAGATTCATTCAATTTACATTAAACATTTACATACGCCAATATTTGCGTTATTACAACTTTTTTTAGCTTTTTTAAATTAGGCCGTGAAATCTTATAAAGATTAAAAAATAATATTTTCATGATCATAAACAGTTTCGCATATATATTTCGTGTCATCTTTTAGCATACTCCAAATCAATCAATAGACGAACTTAGATGTGTGAGCATAGGCTTAATTATTACTTAGTAGTTCATGGTAAGCACGCTGGGAACGGTAAAATTTTAATTTAGGGCCAAGAGTTTTTAAAGAATTTTTTAGAATAGGTAAACTATCAAAGTTCAAAATTATATTACCTTCCTGCCTTTTTCAGTATTGAGTAAGTTCGGGGGTTTAGCCGCCCTTCCCTCGGTTCGCCCATGTGTGTCAGTACAACCTTACTCAATATCCGAGCTATAAAAAATAGAAAAGAATGCGTGTAAATAAATAAAGTTGTATATAGCGGAAATTACTACGGCCAATGTCGTTGTATAACTATATTTATATCAATGACTTATATGTAATTTAACACTTGACTATAAATACCTATCTATTAATTACATGAAAAATTAAAACAGACTTTACCAAAAAAAGAAAAACAATCAATATAATTTTATGCTTCAATGTTTAAATTTATTTTTTCATGCTAAAAAACTGAACTGTTGTAGAAAATATTTATTTTTTCTTTTGAGGCGGTTTTAAGTCGGAATTAATTGAATAATGATTGAAATATTTATTAGAAATGTAATTTCATTGACCATCTGTGATCATCATCAGGAGTTCAATAACACTTGAGAAAAGTGTGCTTATAAAATTTTAAGAGTTCCCACAGTTCTCCAATACTCCTCCACAAGATCCTGATTACAGAGATACCATTTAGAAAATATATTCTATCCTATCTTTCAAAGTAAAAAAATTAATCCAATCTGTACAGCCAGCCTTTGTGTAATCGAGAAAAATACATAAAAACTTAAGTTTTAAAATTGTATAATATTAGCACAGAGTAAATTATACATTAATGGTAATAGTGTTATATTCATTATGATATTTAAATGTGAAATTAACACTCTGTGAACTATTGAAATCGAAATTACACGTATTAAAATTCAATTTATATTTGGACAAGTGTCATTCACGTCCCGAAAACAAGGTTACTTACATATTAATCTTTTATTGAGTACCTTTTCAGAAAAAATCATCGTAACAATTAACTTTTTCACAGAAGTCTTTATATTTACTATTTTAAACAAGTTATGATAATTTCGTGATTTATATAATAATCAATCAGAAACTTACTGATATGAATTTTAGCTCGTAACTTTATTTAAAAAAAATTGTTTTAGCACTTACGATGTTATTACCAAAAAGACTTGATATAAATAAAGAATTAATAAAACTACAATAACAACCATATATAGGTATTATATTATTCCTCCGATAACATTTCTATCTAATTGTCCAATTACGTAAGGTGTTAATTGTCAATTATTAATGTGCGATGATAGAGAACAAAATACTACAATATTGTGATTTATTCAACAACAAAGTTACATAAGAAGTTACGTCGCAATTACAGTACATAACATGCACGCAATTATTTTTTTTTTATTATTTATTTACACCTACTTGCTCGTACTGTATAAAATCATAAGAATGAACTAATTGGTTGCTGTCAGATTTTAATGCATGAATGTTATACTCATTGAAAGTAGAAGTGAAACTACTTACTTTTTTTAAGATTTTAAAATTTCTTAATTCGGTTTAGTATCATATAAAGTTTTTATATAAATACAAAATGATATATTAAAAAAAATACTTAATAGCTGCGTCAATCGGGAACCTACTAGTATTTTAATTATTCTAGATAGGCCATGTTTTCTTAACTTTAAGCGTTAATGAGCCGCGGTTAATCCATTAAAACTTTTATGTAAAGCGCTGACTATAGTCAGTTTTCGTTTATCACATCATACCTAATTTATAGAATATACATATATATTTTATTTTTTTTAATTACCTATTTTATTATCAAAAATAATTCAAAGTTACTTTCACACAGCAGGTAATCGCGTTTTGAAAAGTTACGTTATAACTTCTTGTGAGCTATTTTTAATTTGGTAGTAGACGCTTTTTGTCAGTACTGTCGAATAACATAACTCAATTTCTAGTCAACCGAAATAAGTTGGTTGAGCCACTGGCACCGAAAAGCGCACAGACCTTATGCACGATTCGTGCCCCAGCCGGCCAAGCATAAGACAAAATGTAAACAAACAACGTCTATACACACTTATATTATTTCGTATTTGGAAATGTATCAAAATTTATTAAATTTTGGTAAACAGGCTTACGGTCCGCTTGATGGTAAGCGGTCAAAGTAAATTATGAATGTTTACAAATCTATTTTTTATCAAAAGTTACGATATATAATATCACTTTTTCATTAAATACATAGAGTAGTTTTGAACTTTTTAAACAATTTCTGACTTTTTCTGATTCTTATCAGTTCAAAACTTTTTCATAAAATTAAATATTTTTATACAAAAAGAAATGTAGACATAAATTATGTTATGATGAGTTCACAACATGATTAATAATTTCAAATTATTTATTGAATATTTTTGCAGTAACTTTCGCATTAAAAATGCTACGTTTCATTAATAGATGTCTTAAAATATTAGTATAGCGGGTTGTCGGAGTTTAAAATCTTTAAAGCTTGCGTACGTAATATATTTGCTGGTATAAACTTTATCTATTTAAATATATAATTTCGAATCATAGATATGTATAAACCAAATCGCAAAAATATATAGTAATATAGAAAAAAAAATGGGTGGAACTTTATGATTCCTGATTATTTACAAATAATAGGTATAGACGAAGCGATATAAGCTGGCGACTTTCATATTTGTTGAACATTTTCAAATGCCTTTTTTCTTGTTGCAGGATGAGACTCAGCGACTGATGAGGAGAAATATAGTAAGATACGCCATACTCGCCTACGTCATCACTTTGCAGAGAGTATCGCTCAGGGTCAAAAGACGGTTTCCCACGTGGCAACACGTCGTCGATTCTGGTTAGTAAAGAATCATAAAACCTTTATTATGCTATAAGGAATCAACGGCTACAAATGAAGACTCTGATCACCTTACCAGAGTCGGAAGCTCATTTTATTGAAGCATGTGACTAAGATTTGTACTCTTAGATTGGTCTTTTAGAAATTTCACCAAAAATATGCTTCGTAATTTTTAAAGCAAGCATCCAGCTAGGATGAATATATAACCCTGTAATTTGTATTGCGTATGCTTTCTAGTCACTAAGGAGATAACATAAAAAAATATTAAAAACAAAATAAAAATTTCTTCTATAACAGAAGTCTGTACTAAATAAAACATCGGAACATGCAGGTGTTGCTTTTTAGAATAGACCATCGATTAGATCGTGAAATTCTGCCTTTCTGCAGAACTCTTCACTTTGTTAGTTGTAGTAATTATAAAAAAAGCCGTATAGAAATTTTATAAATGATAATTGTTAATTATCTTTCAGGTCTGATGCTGGAAAGTGAGAGGAAAGTTTTCGAAAAAATGGATGGCAAGAGCCCAATGTCAAAGTACTGGATGCCCTTGGTATGGGCGACGAACATTATCAACAGGGCGCGGAAGGAGGGCCTCATAACCAGCGACCACATAGTCCAGACGTTGTTGGTGGAACTATCGGACATCAGGAGACGGTTGGGAGCTCTTATCGGGTACGACACTGTGTGCGTGCCTCTCGTCTACACACAGGCTAGTAGATGTTGCTTGCGTATGTGACCTGTACCTTATGACGGTAGAGCCTCATTATATTCAACTTAAGCCATCCATAAACTACGTCACACGTAAAGGCTGCCAACGAAGTTTAACATTGTATGATTAGGGTTCTAAGTTTTGTGGCGTCGCATGTTAAAATGTAATATATTTAAGTATTTATTGGCGCAATCAACTGTCAACGACAGGTCAACTGTCAATTTAGGTTTTTATTAAAACAGCAGTTTTAGAACAAATATATTCTAGATGCCAAAAAATTTGCCAAAATTATGTGACGTCACCCTAGTGAGGGGTAGTCTAACAAATTGGACTAGCGGTGACAAGAACGGGGGTGGGGTCAAAATATCGTTAGATTTGTGTGACGTAATTTAAGCATGGCCCCTTGCAGTATTTTTCATTGATAATTATTTTAACAGATTTTTCTCAATGCGACTGATTTATTTTTGCC
Organism: Hestina assimilis; assembly: GCA_023373885.1. Lineage (NCBI taxonomy): Eukaryota > Metazoa > Arthropoda > Insecta > Lepidoptera > Nymphalidae > Hestina > Hestina assimilis. The sequence goes on from CM041759.1 coordinate 13,829,299, forward strand.
TTATATCTTTGCCGTTTAGTGTTAATTTATTGGTATGATCCGATCAAGTATCTGGAAATAAAGAATGAAATTTCTCATAATATAAGAGTGAATTATTATTCATAATCAATGTGTCCAGTTTATATTTTTGTATCGGTTGCTTGTTCTTTTTTTATGTACATAGTCAAATTATTAAATTCAATATTCTCAATTATTTTGACCCTTGAGGCTCTATTGCGTATTTTTCTCTTTGAAGTCCAGTTGCTTGATACCAAACAATATAATGTCCTGTGGTCATAGAGTTGCTGTATACTATAGACAGCAGCTTCCGTACAGACAAAGACTCTTCAAATATCCAAAGATTATATTGCAAGATTGAGACAACTCCGTTTCGTGACGTGTGATGTTGAATTTACGAATGAGCAAGCGACTCTTTAACATTTTGTCTGTATAGAAAGACCTGTCTATAATACCTATATATTAAGTCTATGACATTTGCCTGGTCATTTTTTTTTTGTTCTAAGCGCTACTTTTTAACAGACTAATAAAATAAATACTTTCCATTACCAAAATCAAGCCGATAATTAATAAGTTATTATTAGAAGTAATCGTATCAATATTGTGATGTCCATATCTGTGTAACAAGAGTCAATGTTAGATTGTAATATTTCTATTTAGATAATTTAATTAGTAGTACTGATTTCGAATAATTTGAATGTGCTCGAATGTTCTTGAACTTTGTGTGCTCATATATGTTGGTTGTGGCTCTAACCTATTCGGAGGCACGGCATTGCCTCCGCCAAGTCGATGCCGTACATCTTTTCTCCTGTAACTTGGTTGCGTATAAACCAATCTAAGAGACGTCCGGACGTGACGAACCCCACCAACTCGTGGCACCCACTAATGGTAACATAGGCTACGGCAACAGCTTCCTTGTCAACTTAGTAACATAAAAAAATAAAGCAAGAAGTTTGAATATTTAGTGATCAAGAGAACTTTTTTTTTTACATTCTATGTTTATTTGGGATCACAATTATGATACAGATTCAAACTAGCTGAACATTGTGGTGCCATATAAATTATCAAAACTCTAACGTAGACATTGACTGAATATAAATTAAAGACCCTTCCAAAGAAAAATTAACTGATGCTCCTTTCTACATTTAACACTAATGAAAGGAAATTCAACAATCATTATTTTATTAAAGGGTCTAAACTGAAGAGCTTACAAGATACATATTTTATTAAAGTAAAAAGTGCGTGTATGAGATTTTTAATGCCAGATATGATTTGTAATGCCAGATATATTTATAAATGCATGGTGCTCAAAATACGTTTTGGGCTATGGATTTTTTTTATATTTAGGAACAGTACTTTTAAAGACATCCGAAAAAACTCATTTCAAGCATTGAGTTGGAATCAAATTCAATGAAATTATTATTGAGTCAGCCGAATCAAATTATTAAAAATATTTTTGATAGTATTTTTAATTTTAATACTACATTTATTATTTTTAAAACTAGAATTAACACAAAAAATACTATGACAATTTCTCGCTTCACTCACATTACACAATAGCTAAATACTCTGAATAGGACTTGGAAACAACAAAACGTATTCTGCAATTTAAAACAATGAAACTGAATTTACAGTCATTATTCTTTGTCACTAAAGAAACACTGTCTTTTATATTTCTGACTATACCGCTGGGTAGGTGGCATAAACATAATTTTTAGTTATTATTTTTCTAGTACTAATATCTACTAATGTAGTACTAGTACTAATATAAGAAGCTATACTAACTAACTGGGGCTGAGGCAAAGAAATCCTTTCCTATCAGGGCCGTATTAACCATTTGTGGGCCCGTGGGCAATGGTCTTGAAGGTTTTTTATCCTTTCCGAAACTTCATTTGATTAATTTATAATTTTACTGATTTTTAAGAATGGACACGCGCTTCGAAATGATGATGATGATGATGATATGTAAAAAAATGTAAGGAATAATATTGTCAATGTGACTTTTTACACACATTATTTTTGAATTTAATTTAGGCATTATTTTAAGAAAGTTCTCTTGGAATGACCACACTATCTGGGGCGTGCCGCTGAGCCTACCAAGATAAACGGCCCCGCATCCCGTGGATTTTTCCAAGCCCACTTCCGTTCTAAATTTTACCGAGATCTGTTCTGTCTTCTTATCGTGAAAAAGTACAAGAAACAGACAAAATTACTTACATGACGATTTTAGTCTCCGCAGACCTAGCAAATGCTCTATAGCACAAATTTTCAACATTTAGCATTAACTTGCTATTTTTAATTAATCCACTCAACATTAGTCCCTTATCTACGGATTCTTATAATTTTATTCTCGAATTCAAAAGTGAATTGTCATCTTTTTTACAATCTTCATGCCAAATGTAATTAAAATCAAAAATAAAAAGATAAATATAAAATAAATAAAAACATCGGCATTTTTAATATTATTATGGGTTTCGATACGCCTTTATTGTTTTCGCTTTCAACATAACATTCTTATAATTCTTATTCATCTGTGGATAAAGTCGGTTACTATGCGTTTTGTATTTAATATATATAATAAATCTTTTTGTCGTGCCTCGGAGAGCACGTTAAGCTGTCGGTCCCGGTTGTTATCACATAACATCTGATAATAATCGTTAACTCTTGATAAGTAAATTGCTCTTATCCAATGAGTTACTGGTTTGCCCTTAGGGTTGCGGAGGTCAGATGACAATCGCTCCGTGTAAAAACTAGTAACCTGTCAAATCCGGATAAGAGTAATAAGCAGACCCTGGGTACATAAAATACCGGGAATAATGCTAGCATGAAGAAGATAATAGATCTTTTTGTATCTAAGCTATCTTAAATGCTTTTCTATCATAAACTTATTACATTTGATGACCAGATCCTTATCAAACTGTAAATGGCAAATGCTTTTTAGAGTTTGTACTTAAGGGTGCCAACTGCCGACAACAAATAACAGAACCTTATTACTAAGCCTACGCTCCGCTGTATCTCACTATCCTATATAATAGGTATAGAGTTGAAATAAGTATTCACAAACGTGTATTTCTGGCGCCGTGACATCAGATACTAAAAATGAAATAAAATTTCAAAATAAAGGGCCCATGCTTGCAGCTTGATATTTTTATTCCACGGTGGTAAGGAACACATTATCTACGAAATCACCCAAGGTTGTGTTTAATTATATAAATCAAAATATTCTCTGTGTAAAGAAATCACCGTGTCTAAATAGATACGACGCGACGCGAGAAATTTATTTTCGCTCACTCAAACGAGAGACTTTTAACCTGGGTAATCCAAGTACTTATGTTTATATGGATAAACACAATATATAAATGAAATGCAGTACGTTGAAAAATCAATTCGTATTACCTCATGCGCACGTGATCGACGAGTCGCAACTCGCAAGTAATTGTTGATAACACGAGCCGGCGATTACAATCATGTTAGTAAACCAGCGCTAGCGCAATAAACCAATACGTTGAGTACAATTTTATTAATCATTTAGGTGTTATTGTATATCGGTTTTTCACACAGTAACCGCGAGGCTATTTGCGTTATCGATAGTGTCGTTTGACTGGAGTGGAGTCGGGTAGGATGGAGTAGGGTGAATGGGGCGAAGCAAGTTTAAATAATTACCAGTCAAGTGCGTTGTGGACCACGCACTGTTGAAACTAAAAGGTTCCGCAGCTTTGTTATGAGGAATCTTAAGGGCTTTAAAATAATAAAGAATTCAAATCGACCGCAAATATAAGTTAGTAATATCATAGAAATTGTTAAAAGTGATATGAAAAACAAAGATATGGGAACATTATATAACTCTAAAATTTGTTGTACTATCTTCTTCAAACCAAATGTGGTTGAAATTTTATTCGATGTCCTAGAAGCTCAAATTTTTCCAAAATTTTAAATCACATAGTTCAAAAGTTGGAGGAGACAATTTTTATGATTTTACGAGTAAATATCTCAACAACTACTGACTTAATGAAATAATTACCAGTCAAGTGCGTTGTGGACCACGCACAGTTGAAACTGAAGGGTTCCGCAGCATGGTTATATAATAATATATATAATAATAACTTTATTTCGACCAACAATGGATCATATGTTGTTAGTAATACAAGTATCTGACGCCTATTTGTTAGTAATTTCTAAAACTTATTTAACCTAAGACAGGATTAATTTGTCAGCACGTGAATCCGACAGCAGTGGTTCACATACAAACCATCGAATCTTTTAACAAATGCTCTCAGGACGCCACTTGAGCTGGAACGAATCCTGTGCAACAACGATGTGCACCGCTTTCGCATAATAGTATAAAAGTAGTCCACATACGCCTCGGCAAACATCCCCGATGCACTACAAAAACGAGCCATACCCATTAGCATTGTTATATTGTACATGCCGGGCATTATACTGTTTCCGCGTATAGTCTGCCCACAGGCTGCTAGGGTAAAATTTGGTGCAGTAAGCTCTTAAAAGCGTTATTTTGACTGGTATTGACTAACGAGCAAACCTGTGAACAATCATATTTGCCCTAACAGACAAAGCCCTGCGTTCTCTCTCAATATCTGCATTGTCTTTCAAGTCATAGAATACTATATGCCAAGATATTTAAAGCATTCAACTCTCTTTAGTGGAACCCCGTGTAACTTGATAGCAGGTACAATAGATGGAATTGATTTTCCCCTGGCCTGAATGACCATGCATTCGCTTTTCTTACAGTTATAGACTAAACCATGACTAAGCCTAGTTTGGAATAGTTCTCACAAAGACTTAGCAGTTTTGATAACCCACAAACAGATGCACTCAGCAGAACCATGTCGTCTGCGTAACTAATGTTATTCAGACAGACTCCGTCAATATGACATCCGACACGAGTGCTACTGAGCGTCGGTATTAGGGCATTTACATACAGATTAAATAACTTGGATGAGGTCATGCCGCCCTGCCTAAGGTGGAGGCCGAAAAACCTGTCGCGTTCACGCGCGGCGGTATGTATTTGTATATATTTATTGGTGTGTATTATTATGTATGTATGGCGGCAGTAAGTTGCCGCCACCGTTGGGCCCCTCGGAGCAAGCGCGGGGCGACGTTCCACTATGGCGCTAGATGCGACCTTAGAGTTTTAGTGGGTATAGGGGAGCTCGGCTCCGAGTTTAACCTGATTTTTATACCAAACCAGTGCCAGTGAGTTTTAATTTCTGCCGTAAGATATCGTAATTAACCAGTTCAAATGCCTTGGATAAATCGAGAAAACAGGTGTAAATGGGTAATGGTAAGGTTATGAAGAATCTTAACAGTTTTAAAAATAATAACGAAAAAAAAACCGACCGCAAAAATAAGTTGGTAATTTCATAGTAATTATTAAAAGTTATATGAAAAACAAAGTTATGGGAAAAACTTATAATCTGTTAAATTTATAGACCTATCTTCTTTAAACTAAATGTGGATGAAAGTTCATGTGGTATTCTATAAGCTTAAATTTTTCCAGAATTTTAAATCCCGTAGTTCAAAAGTTAGAGGGGGGACACAATTTTTACGACTTTAGGAGCTAATATCTCACCAACTACTGGCTTAATGAAAAAGCTTAAAATCAAACCTTCTTATCATTTTAAAAGACCTATCCAAAGATATCTCACACGTCATACGTTGAAATTTATTTTTTCAATCCTCAGTTCCATGTATGGACTGCTACCCTTAATTCTTATATATATTAAGATTTTATTACAAAATCCTTGTGCGGTTCATGGAATACACCTATTTAGTAAATTTCGTATAGATAAGAGTCAATGGTCTCCGAGTAAAATGACTGTGACATACGGACGGACGGACGGACGGACATGACGAAACTATAAGGGTTCTGTTTTTGCCATTTGGCTACGGAACCCTAAAAATAAAACGAAACCCGTCTTCACTTTAGTCGGCAGATTTTGACTGCCATCTGCATTTTTCTATTTTGTTGCAGAAAAATCATGATACTTTAATTTAATTTTTTTTTTCTTGAATATTTTAATATAAAACGTTGAGAGCCTCATCCATAATCTGTTAGTTTCTGGGGACACGGCAGTGCCCCCGCCAAGTCGAGCAAAAAAGCGGCACGGCCGTAGGTCCTTTTCTCGAAGCACTTCAGGCTATTTTCGACGCCCTATAACTTCGTTGTGGATAAAACTAAAAGCCTGAACACGGTATATTTCAAATTTCATTCAATTTGAACCAGTACTATAAGAATTATAGCTAGTCAAATTTTCTTAATTTTGTCACTCACTGACTGACCGATCATCAAAACTCTAAGGCATTTCTAGCAGACATGGAAGCTTCAAATTTAGAATATAATTTGTGTTTAGTGTATTAATCAAGAAAAAACTAAAATATTTTGTAATTTCGGTCCAGTTTTCTAGATACACCAACTGCATAAATAGCTTCGTAATCCTATATAAATGTATAAAATTACAAAGTTACATTTACAGTTAATCAATCAGTGTACCTGTATACTATATACATAATATAATGGAATAATAGGTGTAGGTGGGTACCTAGATAATATACGATTAAAATCAAGAAGTGGGAAGAAAAAAGTAGGACTTTCTACAAAAAGATATGAGATCCCATTAAAAACATAAAATGTAAAAATTCCAAGTCTCGCAAAGACACTAAAGTATTTGTATGAGTAGAATAAGTTGCCGTACAAATCCCAAGTTTCAGGCGTAGTTATACATGAGATCACACCACTTTTTGTAGTAGAAGAAGTACTTTGCGAGACTTGGTTTTTTTTTACATTTTATGTTTTTAATAATGGGATTTTATATTACGATTGGTAAACATACAGAGATGTATAAAAAACTAGACTTACGATTTAAAAATAGCATAGATAGATACTCGTTGCGGAGATCGAACGTGAATGCCCACGGTACTGAAGAACGAAATTGTGTAATTTCCGGATGCAAACAGCACTAAATTAAAATCGTTCTCGAACGTCGTAACATGATTTTTCTCTATAGGTAGTGACTTTGGCTCTCTACACATACTTCGTAGCAGCACTGATGGGCAGGCAACTGGTCCCGCCGGCTCCTGGCAGCACCTCCAAATACGAACCTGACGTATACTTTCCGTTATTCACCGCATTACAGGTCAGTGTTTGTTTCTATATTGATGGGCTATAATGAAATTGTAAATTATATTATAATGGTTTTCAGCTGGATTTCTATTAGCTTGAGTTAATAATAAATAAATAAATAAAAATCTTTATTCACATAAAAAGTAACAAATTGAAATGAAGTCTCTGATGTCTGCGCTAGGCTCAAAGACCTGTATTACAGAAATCAGTGTCCTCTCTCATATTCTAATGAAATATTGTTCTATGTAAATAAAAAAAATTAAGGATAAATGAATATTTTGAATATTTCTTATTGCGTACTAAGAGATTGTGTCAAAAGATAATTGTGGGGTGTTTATGTGTGTGTGTGAGTGTTTGAGTGTGAGTTGAAGTGTTTTATGGGAAGTTAAAATGAGACCACTAGAGACCTAAACCGCCAACTTTATTTTTTATCATATAAATACCCCCCTTAGGACGGCAACAAGGTTTTGACTACTACCAGTCTATTGGCTACGGTTAACGCTTACCATCAGGCAGTCCGTACGTCTGTTTGCCATCTTTTATATAAAATAATATATATGATAAAAAAGTATTGACGGATATGAAAATTAAAATGTAGTCTAAGTGGAGGGGTTGAAAATTACTTTGAGTTACTGCCATTTATTTTTATTCTATTGTTATTAAAGTTTTGTTTCTACGTGGGATGGCTGAAAGTAGCTGAAGTTCTCATCAACCCGTTCGGCGAGGATGACGACGATATTGAACTCAACTGGCTGATAGACAGACATATCAAGGTGATATATTATGTATTTTATATTGCATGTTTATTTCACAATAATGTCATTTCACATTAAATTTTATTACTGTATATTAAATTCAAATTAATATTATTCGAATATTCAGGCTGCGTACATGATAGTTGATGAGATGCACGAGGAGCACCCGGAACTGCTGAAAGACCAATACTGGGAGGAGGTGGTACCTAAAGACCTGCCGTACACCGTAGCGTCGGAGCACTACCGACGTCACGAGCCGCCGTGCTCTGCAGACCACTACAAGGTGAAAGCCGAAGACGCGGTGTATGCAAACGTTCAGGCGCCGAGGAAGAGCCATGATGAAACATACGCTGATTATGTAAGACTTTGTAGAAATATAGAAACTAAGCGACCTAAAAACAATAAACAAACTATAGTTAAATTGCTTAAGCTGGTATTGTTGGTATCTACAACCAGATTCGCCACCATTATGCCTGAGACTCATTCATTATTTATATGGTTATTATTATCACTATTTTACTATATAATCGTTCAGAGTTCAATTTCATAAATATGCTAAATTTCGCACTTTGTTAAAAGAACAATAGTCTCTTGTTAATTATTATAGTCTATTGTTTCCGTTTATTCATAAAGTTATCGCCACCGACGCGACTCTATATAATTACCTTAATTAGTGCTAGCTTTTTAATGGGCTCACTGTCACTTCCACTATGAAGACATATATTTAATAAATAATAATATTTATTTCAATGAAATATCACAACAATTAAAATGGGGTATCATTTATTATATCCGTCAAAACATTTATGCTACAGAGCATAGTTAAGGTAACAGGCATTGTATCTGCTTCATCCTTCTGGGGAATTGGAAGATAATGATGATAAGAACACTGTATGCATTACTAATTCACACTAATTATTATATACAATTCTATATTCTATTATTTAAGTATATTGCTAATAATTTAATTTATTTTCTTTTAGGAAAGCGTAGATACGCCGCTGGTGGAGAGACGAAAAAATTGGTTTCAGAGACAAATATCACGCATGGGTTCCGTTCGTTCGGCTTCAACGGCGTATTCATCCGGGGGATTGTTCGGCAGAAATCGACATAACTCAGTGGTGTATTCCAGTCCAGAAGCAGGGCAGCCAGTAGGACCACCACAGCCCCATCATAAAATGTCGCTCTATGAGAGGCTCGTCGGCAGAAAGTCTGGCAGGGGACAACATCGTCAGAACTCGAAACATGGTGAGCATCCAATATATATAGCCATATTTTTATGTTGTGTAAATTCTTGGCACATACTTAGAATAATGAGAAAACAAACAATCACTATTACGTTTGGGTGCATCAGGCACTGCTATTTTTTCGCAGTTTCTGTTCGTATAACATCATGCCATACATGACATCTTTTATAAAAAATTTAGCGTCGCGGTTATGTTTAAACCTTAGACTTTTTATTTTTTTTAATTTTGTATTTAAACATTCATAGTATGATATTGAGTCTCAGTAATTTTTACCTTTAAATACAATTTAATAATATTACAGGCGGACAGAAAAGCAACGGCTCTGCCATACCAATAACACTGCGTAATCGTCCTCGCATACCAACACCGGACGTGACGAAAGAGATAATGGACCGTGAAAACAGGATAGCTATGGGTATGCAAAACATGGGCGTGATCATGGCCCACCAGGGATATCAGAACGAGGTGCCGGTCTTAGGGGCCCTTGTGCTGTCTCCTATTCAAGAATTAGACAGCGGCTCCGTGAATAATACTTTGCACGCTGGGCAACCGGGGACGACAGCTTTAGCGCAAGCTGTCCTGTCGCCTGGACTAGCACAAGGTTATAAATAATCTTTATTACTATTATTATAGCAAAAAGAATGTCGTTGATGTTTTTAGTAGTTCGCCCTCAGACTTATATTTTTAGACTAATATTCTAAGCCCTGGCTCCACCCTCCCAAATAGTTAATAATTTAATAGTAATTAATGTGCATTTTAAGATTTTAAATTTCGTAAACACATCTTAGACTAGACTAGACAGACAGATATCGTTAAACAAACATATAAATATTGATGAAAAATGTCATGGCAATGTAAAATGTTATTATATAGATTGAATTATTTCTTGGTGATAAGAAAAATATTCGTTATTTAAAACCAAATTTCATAATAAATTTTACAGGTATAACACCTATGCTAGCAGCGCCTGTGGTGTCTCCTGTGACATTGTCACCCCTTGGCGTTTCACAATTGACATTAGTGAATGGATCCGCTCCAACAACCCCACGAGCTGATCGCACCACGCCCCCAATACCGAGAGCAACTGTAACAGAAATTCCATCAGATAGGGACAGTGAACACAGCGGAACCGGAACACCGCCAGAATTCAACAGAAAACCGAATGGCTCCAAACGTGGAGAGGTTTACGTATAAATTTGGAAGGCGAACAAACGTAAGCGTAACTGGAGATGTGTTATTAGTTTATTTAGAGAAACCGTTTGTTCGTTAACAGGACTAAGTTTTGTTTTACAGTGTTAGTTAAAGATTTTGATCGATTTGCCTGTTAAAGTTTGATCGCTAGACGTTTGTTCTCCGGTACTCAAGCGGCTACGGGAGCGCGGACATGTCTGACAAAGAAACGAAGTCTGCAACGAATTCTGGAAGAGCAATTTTCCAGCTGTCTAGATTTCGTTTCAATCGATAAAATAAGAAAATAGACAATGTGTATAAATATTTTAGGTGAACTTTTTACAATAAATTAGCGTTATCGAATATTATCTATGAATTTATGTAAAAATTCAAGTTCTTTTAACAAAATCCGTCCATGCGAGTGGTGCTTATAATGTGATCACTAATTTTGCCTCTATATATTATGTATGTACAGAATGTTATTTTGACTGAATAAGAGTTTTTATTGTAATAAAAATTTAACGTGTGTTATTATTAAGTCAAATTTTATGTAACTAAGTAGGTATATGTTTACGAAAATTTAATTTATGCACAAACAGGGATTGATATAGCTTTTTATATAAATTCTTTTTAACATATCTTTTTTTATTTAACCTTCATTTGTATTTTGATTACATATTCAGAAATGAAAAAAATATTAAAATTTAAATAGAAAAAGAAAAACGTTTTTTTATTGTACATTTAACGCATACTCATAAATTTATTCCGATAAATAGAACGCAATAACTTGATCCTGGTTTCGTCTTTCGTTTTTGTGTCACAGTTAATGCATTTGCTGATAAATAATTTTTCTCTTAGTTATATGGTATATATATAAATATTATTATATATATTTATGCAATAGCCGTAGCTGAATTTATATTAATTTTGTACGTATACACATGACTTTCAAAACAGACAAAATGTTATGATACGAAGCCAATCACAACTCAGAAGCTAACTTCAATGTGCACAACTTAAACGAATGGATTGAAAGTCTATGCTTACGACATGTTTCTATATTGAACTTCTAAATTCTTAATTAACTTAATACAATTAACCACTATTTTCAGTAATAGTAATCAATTATACTAATTAGACCAATCATAAACTAAAAACAAACCACTCAATGATTAAAATTTACAATTATTATACCATAACTTGAATACCTTATATTTTTAAAAATAAGAATCCCTTTCATAATTAACTTTTCTAAATAAAAACACACGAGGGTGTGCATGTCGCAGTCGTAGCGTAGTTATATGCGATTCAGTGTAACTTGTAAGGAGCCATATTTTTACGTAAATAATATTTTTTATTTTTCAACCCAAGGTCTTTATAAGTTTTATTTTAACAAAAGCGTAATAAAAAATAGGTAAAAGGAAACAATGTATACAGGAATTATATTCATATCGCCGTGCTAATAATAATAAATAATAATAACGTAGTCATATGTCTGCGATTGTTGAATTTGTAAAAGGCGCCAAAAGTCGTGTCATTACTTCAGAAGGCTCTGTACACAGTACAATGTTCATGCGTACTTATAACATTGATTTTATGTTTTTCCTTCTTTACTCGTTTAGTATAGCATGTTTAGTTAGCATTTATTAAAACTTTATTTTGATATGTTATAATTATTTGCATAACAAGTTCATAATGTAATTTTCTTTTAAAATCTAGCGCTATTTAAAACACTATATTATATTGTGTAAGAATAAACCATAGCACATACTTCAGCACCATAACTATATAATATGTACTATGAAATCATACTTATTCACTCATTATTAACTGATTCATAAACATTATTTCTAGTAAAATATTATAACCTTTAAAATTTAAATGTATGCAGAGTATATGCGATAGTATGAAATATAATGGAGTTAGAATTATCAAAATCATCATTTTAAAATATTCTTCAACAACATACATATTACAGCCCTTTATGGCATACCTAGTATAATATTACTACAATGCTGTGCTAAAATTATTTTTGTCCTGATTGTGTATTTCAGTTGGCCCTACTGGCCTTGGCATCAGGCATAGAGCTCGCAAGATCGTTATCGGTTTTCGAATTTATTCATTTATTTGAGTTACAGATCCATTTAGAATTATGTTTTACAGACTATATACAAGAATAAATGTCAAAATGAATCTAATTAATAATTACGGGTTGCAACTAGTGATGAGTAGGACAAATGATTTTGAACGTGTTTGTATGAACGACTCATTTCTAGATATGAGTCGAGACAATGTAGCGCTTCAAATGAGTCGCGACAATTGAACTAGATGAACTAGATGATGCAATTTGTGTCAGTGAGGACAAAGTTATTAATGTGTATGTATTAGAATACTGTCTCGGTTTGCTATACTACTATTTGCTTAGTTGAGTATTTGAAATTAAGAACTTATATGATTATTACGTGTTTCTCAGCTTGAATTTATTTTTAAAAGGAAAACTTTAATAGTTAAAAAATGTTTTTATTAAAAATAAGGACATGTAAATGTGAATAATTTATTAAAATCAAAACCCATACAAACAAAAAAATTATGATTAAACTATACTCAAAACTTGATACAAACTCTAATATAGTAATATACGTACCTTTATTCAGTTGATAGCTTGGTATTCTGTTAACACTTTTATCCTTTAGACTTTAAGAATCCAAGTGAATTCAAAAATTACAATTAAACATAGACAGACGTACATCAAAAATCACAATATTACCACAGTAACTCTTAGACCATTTAACAAAAATAAATGGTTAAATAGTCTAAGTAACTATGTACTAAATCTATTAAATTCTACTTTAGATTTGTCAAATAAAATTTAAATTCGCGGGAAACGCAAATAATATTTTGTCTCGCTTCCACCTATTTGTTAATAGTAATTGTCTCGTTCCCGCGTCGGCGTTCGTCTTCCCGGTATAGATTTCGTACATATTCATTAACACATCGTAAGAGCGAGACATAAGCCAACGTGTGATAATCATAACACATATTGTGAGAGCGAGACATAGCACAATGTGTGCTAGTCATACTAGCCCGTTCATTTTTGAAACGGTTCAAAGTTTTAATTTGAAGCGTTAGGACATTTGATCATGTTGTATGCGACATTTGAAGGGCCTCATGTATGAGGCACTCAACACTAGTTGCAACACTATGTTTCCGGAGAGACAAGGTGCGATAAGGATGAGATATCTCACCGTTCGCGCCGATCCGCTCTCACCCATTGCGTGCTGTAATATACTATGCTATTATATACATCGCTGCCATACTGTACCCGCAGGGTAACTCTAGTAGCATTAAGAGACTTCCGGACCTGAGGAACGAGGATAGTTTTTTTTTTATGTGTAATGCTGTTGGTCCTACTGGCCTTGACAGCATTACTGGATGGGGGAGCCGAGTACTGAGACGAATTGATTCCGTCATTAGGGTGCCTCCCGCGAGGCCGAAACGCTCCGAGCGCACTGTAGTCAATGGTCAATGGATCTGAAGGTATGAGCATGTCATGACGTGTGGAACAAGGAACCTCGTTTCGTCGTCTTTTGAGGACGGTGATGTGTGCGTGTTTGAACAGTGTATGGAGCATTGTCTAACGTGATCTAATACTCAGGGGCTTGTAGGACGTGCTTAGGACACCTTATTTTAGTCGGTTTGTCATAAAGATGATAGAGAGGTGGAAGTAATTTGTACGCCCGAAACTCTCTCCTTATCGATCGAAAGGCAATAAATACTACTGATTCTATTAATGAATATTTTCAACCAATAATAATATTGTTAGAGAAAACCTTATTACTAAGGAGATAAGGTTCGATATCGCTCTCTACTTTCTCGGTATTTGGTTTTTGTAACGCTTACGTTCTATAAAGTCAACTGAACCACCGGCCGAGGTCTACCGACTCGTCTTTAGTGCTTGTAGTTCTAATCAAATAAGATAAATTTTCTTTATTCAGTATAAAGACCAAACTTGATTGTTTTACTATATTTAAAATGTTAATGACTATGATGAATGACTTGAATTCTATATCAGCATCACCACACTATAACAAATTTTTTTAGTACCCAGGGATATTGTAGGAAATTAATAGTACGTTCAGGAAAAAAATATCTTGCGTATTCAAAGCCATTTCAAATAAAAAAAAATAAAAACATCGAATAATTGACTTATCTATTAATTAAAGCTACTTTTAAAACGAGAAAAAAAACACTTTTTCTCCACGATAGCTTTATTATTATTTTTTTTTATTAATACACTTTATTGTACACCACAAAAACACAAAATCTTAAGAAGAGGAGAAATAAAAGTAAACACAATATGGGAGCACAAATGGCGGCCTTTTCGCTTAAAAGCTATCTCTGCCAGGTAACTTTTGGGAAAGGAGAGTTGTCTTTACATAATTAGGTAGGTCGTGCGGGTATAATATACATACATATCAATAGTTAAACACGAATACATAAACATACTTATATACATAATAATATTCAATAATAAACTAATAAATAATTATAATTACAAAATAATATAAATAAATAAATTTTATTATGTTATATAACGAAAATTACAGTCGCTTAAAGCAATCGCGGGCCGCAAGTCTCGACTCGTCTTTAAATAATGGCGCTTATTGCGTGGCACAGTATGTACGGAGAAAGCGGGAAACAGATTCATAAAGGATAACAGAACAAGGTAGAATATTAAAAAAAAAAAAGGGATGTTGGCTATACTGTGCAGAGTACATATATTTTTAAACATTAATCAATAAATCATAGTTCTGTTTGCTGCCTGCCCTGTTTGCGCTTCCGACAGTTTTTTCCTGATTCCAAAAGAACATTCCAACGATTACAGGTAAATATTTGATTTTCTATCGTTTCTTAATCAACTAAGATCTTTAAAACAAACATTTATTGAAATCTTAAAAATATACCCATCCTATCATTTTTGTGCGATTAATAAAAAAAATGTTTTAATTCAGAATTCTCCTTTTATTCAGTTTAACTATTGGTTATATTCCATTATATTCATTTAACTTATGATTCTCTTGAACAATTCTTCATTCCAAGCTTCATTGATGAATAGCGTATCCATCTTGGAAGGCGTTGGCAGAGATGTTAACGAATAACTCAGACCCTTATCTTAACACTTAAGCTTTCCGTAATAGGGTAGTGAAGACAGTTCCTTTATCTACTTCTTTTGAAAAAACGTGAAACATATTGTGCTCTACCCCATGTCTTTTTCTTTATATTTGTCTCATAACAATATTCTCTAGCTAAGTTTCTTCGGATTTTCTGGCACAATTCAATTCTTTATTTCTTTTTATATTTCTAATTTATACCTAAGAAATACCACTTTTAGGGGAAATATGCAAATTAGAAGCAGTTTTAAAAAATATTAATCCACAAAAAGCCATAAATCAGATAGTTGGCATTCACTCTCTTGGCAATATATTAATTTTATGTATTTTTTTTCTTTTAAGTCAGAAGGGTTGAACTTATCTTACCAATTACAAATACCCTGTTGATTTTGAGGTGATGAGTGAACAGATAAGGTGAAAAATTAAAACATTTGATCTGGTTGCCGCTTTTGAAACAAGTTTACTGAAATCTGAGATTTTCTCGATATATTCTTATAATGGCTTTTTCATTAACAGTAAAACCGCTCAACAAATTTTGCTGTAAATAATATAATAAAGCCCCTCTTAATTTTCTTTTCCTGGAATAATTTCTATGAAATATGCTCGAAATAAATTACCTTTTTTTATGTTTGTGTATCGCTGTTGACTCATTCGAGACAACATTTTACATCAACATTGTACCCCTCAAGCTTTGTATGTATTGTGTTTAGATTACAAATGAAATTTAATTGGTATATGCCAGTTTCTACAATTATTAGTGTTTGTTCTATTCCATGATTATCGGTCCGGACCACAGACACAGGATACAACATCCTAATGGGAACTGTTGAGTGTGTTGCATTTGTTTATTATCATTACTATTTTAATTCTATCATCTTATATTTATTTCCTGTTCAAGGTATTGCTAACTTGGTTCTTTAAACGGAAGACTTCAAACAGCGATGGGCGATTGGAACTTTATTCGAGAAGGTAAGTTGTTAACCTTAATTACTTAAATTTATATAATTAACTCACGTTAACTTAAGCTAAAATTGAAATAGGTTAATTAAAGTTGTTAATATTATATGGCAGAATTATTAATACTTTCCATTCAATAAAGTTAAAATTTATACAGGTGCAGCCGATGAGCTACATATGCGAAGGGGAAATATGCCTATACCAGATGCAAACCCCAATAACCATTTCCCTCAGCAAAATAACGATCGGAATGCCATGCAAAATGAGAATATATCTGATTCCCAGTTGCTGTTCAATCAGTGGCAATCGGATTATTTGAAATGGCTATTGAAAAAGCCTGTACCTCCGTGTGGAACCTTGACTTCTAATCTCCCTGTTTGTAGGGATTATTTACACAATCGCTGCAGACGGTTGAAGTGCATATTCCATCACCCACCCACGAGAGAAAATGAAGCTGCCTATCAACATATGCTTAATCTAAGGTAGAATATAACCCTACAAATATTTATGAGTAGAGATTTTTTTATAGGCAAGTTGTCTATGTCTATATTAGGTTGTCGTCGTGGGCACTACCGACAGCAAGACAGCCACCACCACCAACAGCACTACGACCACCACCACCAACAGGACGACGACCACCACCACCAACAGCACTACGACCACCACCACCAACAGGACGACGACCACCACCACCAACAGGACGACGACCACCACCACCAACAGCACTACGACCACCACCACCAACAGGACGACGACCACCACCACCAACAGCACTACGACCACCACCACCAACAGCACTACGACCACCACCACCACCTCCTCGTCCTCCGACACCATCTTGCAGCCACCATTTCTATTAAAGGTAAACTGACTTATGCCTCACACATATATAGATATTATCTTTAAGAATAAATAGCAATACTACAACAATAGTGCATCTACTACAGGATTATAAAATCAACTGTCTGGTTTTATGAAACCACAACACAACAGAAACTTTTAACTTTTTTATTATTCTATTAAGGGTATTAAAAAAACCAAAAGAATAGAAATAAAAATATTAAAATTAAGAATTAAATATTTTAAAAAATAATAAAAACAAAATAGACACACAAACATGCGTGAGAACAAACATTCAAATAATTATAATAAAAATATAAAAAAATGGATATGAACAAGCACACGCAGACATACATACACACATAAAAATTAAAATAAATAAAAACAAAACAGACACACAAACATGCATGTGAACAACCATACAAACATAAAAATAGTCAAATAAATCTTAGTCTTTTAGTGTTTCATATAAATATTAACAAATACTTTAAAATTATGTGCAAAATAGTTAATGTTAATTATTGTTGTAGTTTTATAACCTATATCTTCCCATATGCAAAATGTCTCACTTAGTAATAGACTATCCATCCAAACGGTTATAAAT
The DNA here is from genome assembly GCA_023373885.1 of Hestina assimilis. Classification (NCBI taxonomy): domain Eukaryota; kingdom Metazoa; phylum Arthropoda; class Insecta; order Lepidoptera; family Nymphalidae; genus Hestina; species Hestina assimilis. Next base: position 13,847,181 of record CM041759.1, read on the forward strand.
TATTATGTATTATAAATTAATTATTATGTATGGCATGAACTGGCATGGTTTGTTCAATTATTATATTTATTTTTGTGCATATATATTTTATTAAATGTACTTGTACCAAGTAGTAAACAAGTGAAAAGGACACACTTCAATTATTCAGTAGCACCAAGGATTAACCACAAGGCAATACAGACTAACACCAAGCTACATAACAGTCAACAATTTTATAATAACCCAAAGGTTTTTTTTTATCTATTCTTATATTATAATATAAGGTGAAAAATATTCTTATTTTTTTTTTTGCAGGTTCTGGGAAGATATAGAAAGAAGTGGATTTAGTGTGAAATATTATTTCAGTGTTTATTGTTGTAATAAAAATAGATGTTGTAGTTTTAATGTTGTAACTTGAATCAGAAAAATAAACGAATCTAAACTAAAATTCGTTTACCTACTTATGTGTATACTGTAGTATAAGGAAAATTTTGAGGTGGTGTACAATATTTATTCCTAGAATTTCATTGTAATGATTTGAAAATTAACTGGAATGAAACTAAATAATATTTGTAATGTCATTAACTAGATATGACAATGCAGATATAATTATTAAATTTACTTCGATTATTTGTTATGAAACAATTTCTGTTTTCTATTTTCTTTATCATTCAATGTTACTCAGACGACTCTAGAAGCGGGTATACTTTATAATGTCAACTTCTAGTCTTCTACTACTCACCAAACACTTGTAAAATTGGCTTTTTAGTGATTTTATTGCGAAATATAATCCAATTTAAAATCACTGTACACTGATGAATGATATAATATAATTGAATACAAATAATGATAGGTGTAACTTGTATGCTTTTTCAACATCTAAGACATTTTCACGTACTTTTAGTAAGTATTTAACGGTAAAGTAATAACTTTTTAATATAAACGCAGGCCTATTTTTGTAACTTGTTTTTTGGAGGCACGCTAATTCTCGAAGTTGCAACTCGTGGTAAATCCATAAATTATACAATACAAAGGCAAAAGCCTGAGTTTTGAGAAAAAAAATTAAATAAATTCTTTTACAATTAAAAACCATAATTTCTTTGGAAATAACACACCAAAGTATGTCTAATGAAAAACTATTTAAAACATACATACATACGCTCGAAAAAGAATTCTCGTTGTCAATCTACTTGGCCAAAGGTAAACAAATGCATCTATGATTATTCTATGCGGTGCATCATTACGGTGGACAGTGACAGACAAGTCTCAACCTCTCATCAGTAGATTACATTTTACCCCATTTACAATCATACCCCATTTTATTTTTTTAATTCTTTATTTTATGTTTCTTATGGCAAATTTTTTGATATTGACGAAATTTCGAGTACTGAGACTCAGCCGTGATAAAGGGACAGCCCTCACGGGGCTCAAATTTGATTCCGTCCTTAGGGTGCCTCCTGCGAAGCGGAACCACGGCTAAGGACGTCATCGGAGATGGAGGCAGCGCTCCGAGCGCATTCTATACGATACTCACCCGACGGTGTGAGCGCGACGCGACGTGCGAAACAAAGGACCTCGTCCTCGCCGGTGAGAACGGTGTTGTGTGCGTGTCTTTGCTGTGTAAGGGGCATTTTCTAATGTAATCCTATCGTCACGGTCTTGCAGGACGTGCTTAGGACGCCTTACTTTTGTCGGTTGGTTTCATCGGTCTGTGTAGATACAAGCATGTCTAATCAAAGGATTTGGATGGAAAGTATTGATCAAACATCAAAATAGTTTTGCGATAAGCGCTTCAAATGTTTGGAGATCGAATCGATTTTGTTGAAGGATATTTTGGTTGAGCACGTCGACGTCCGGCGTAGACGTCTATTCGCCTCTAGCGCTGCGCGGTGACTGTGCGGGGGAACGGGATGGGAGATCGATTATCGGCTATCTATCGGCGAAGCTTCGTGCGTCTGCGGCTCGTGGCCGACCAAGCGCCATCTAGCTTTATCTGTGCAACTTCGTACAGCTACGTCACTCACATACATTGACAGTTGTCACGGGAGCGAGACACGCACGCCCTCGCCTACGGTCTAGACATTTGAATGTTTTTTTTAATAGTTGGTAGAGAACGTGCCACAAGAATTTATATTTTACGATGGTCATGTCAATCGATGGGAGTTAAGTCTCTTACTTATATGCTCTGTGGTACTAACTACTTGAGAACACTAATTAACTTTGAACTTGAGAACTAATCAACGACTACAAATAACAAGACTTGATTTTTATCATAGACAATATATTTAACAAATTAAATGTTGCTATTCCAATAAGGATGACGATGATATTGAACTCAACTGGCTGATAGACAGACATATCACGGTTGTGTATTTTATATTGCATGTTTATTGCACAATAATGTCATTTCACATCTGGGGCACGGCAGTGCCCCGCCAAATCGAGCAAAAAGCGGCACGGCCGTACTATCCTTTTCTCGAAGCACTTCAGGCCAATTTCGACGCTCTATAACTTCGTTGTGGATAAAGCTATAAGCCTGAATTTTCAGTAACCGAGCAGGCATTGTATAGACACGGTATATTTCAAATTTCATTCAATTTGAACCAGTAGTTTTAGAATTATAACTAGTCAAATTTCTTAATTTTGTCACTCCCTGACTGACCGATCATCAAAACTCTAAGGCACTTCTAGCAGACATGGAAGCTTCAAGTTTAGAATATAATTAGTTTTTAGTGTATAAGTAAAGGAAAAATTAAAATATTTTGTAATTTCGCTCCAGTTTACTAGATACACCAACTGTATAAATAACTTTGTAATCGCCTATAAATGTATAGGATTACAAAGTTACATTTGCATTCAGATACGTACTTATATAATTTTCAACCTCCTATAACTTCGTTGTGGCTAAAACTAAAAGCCTGAATTTTTAGTAACCAAACAGGCATTGTATAAACACGATATATTTCAAATTTCATGCAATTTGAAAGTGTAGTTTAAGAATTATAACTAGTCAAAAATTTCTTAATTTTGTTATTTATTGGCTGACCGTCATCAAAACTCTAAGGCACTTCTAGCAGACATGGAAGCTTCAAATTTAGAATATAATTAGTGTTTAGTGTATAAGTAAAGGAAAAATTAAAATATTTTGTAATTTCGCTCCAGTTTTCTAGATACACCAACTGTATAAATAACTTTGTAATCTCATATAAATGTATAGGATTACAAAGTTACATTTGCAGTCAGATACGTACTTACATAATTTTCAACCTCTTATAACTTCGTTGTTGCTAAAACTAAAAGCCTGAATTTTCAGTAACTAATTAGGCCTTGTATAAACACGGTGTATATCAAATTTCATTCAAGTTGAAAAAGTAGTTTAAGAATTGTAACTAGTCAAAAATTTCTTAATTTTGTTATGCATTGGCTGACCGTCATCAAAACTCTAAGGCACTTCTAGGAGACATGGAAGCTTCAAATTTAGAATAATATTAGTGTTTAGTGTATAAGTAAAGGAAAAATTAAAATATTTTGTAATTTTGGTCTGGTTTACTAGATACACCAACTGAATAAATAACTTTGTAATCCCATATAAATGTATAGGATTACAAAGTTACGTTAGCAGTTACATTTGCAGTTAGATAGGTATTTAAATAATTTGCGACCCCTATAACTTCGTTGTGGATAAAACTGAAAGCCTAAATTTTCAGTAACTAAACAGCCATTGTATAAACACGGTATATTTCAAATTCCATTCAATTCGAATAAGCAGTTTAAGAATTATAACTAGTCAAAATTTCATAATTTTGTTACTCACTGGCTGACCGTCATCAAAACTCTAAGGCACTTCTAGCAGACATGGAAGCTTCAAATTTAGATTATAATTAGTGTTTAGTGTATAAATCAAGGAAAAACTAAAATATTTTATAATTTCGGTCCAGTTTTCTAGATACACCAACTGCATAAATAACTTTGTAATCCTATATAAATGTATAAAATTACAAAGTTACATTTACAGATAATCAATCAGTGTACCTGTATAGTATACACATAATATAATGGAATAATAGGGTACCTAGATAATATACGATTACATTCAAGAAGTGGGTAGAAAAAGTAGGACTTTCTACAAAAAGATATGAGATCCCATAAAAACATAAAATGTAAAAATTGCCAGTCTCATAAAGCAGTTCTTCTACTACAAAAAGTGGTGAGATCTCATGTATAACTACGCCTGAAACTTGGCAGTTTTACGAATCTAAAAGTATTTGTATGAGTAAAATAAGTTGCCGTACAACTGGCAAGTTTCAGGCGTAGTTATACATGAGATCTCACCACTTTTTGTAGTAGAAGAACTGCTTTACGAGACTGGCAATTTTTTTACATTTTATGTTTTTATGGGATTACATTTTATTACTGTATATTAAATTCTAGTAAATATTATTCGAATATTCAGGCCGCGTACATGATAGTTGATGAGATGTACGAGGAGCACCCGGAACTGCTGAAAGATCAATACTGGGAGGAGGTGGTACCTAAAGACCTGCCGTACACCGTAGCGTCGGAGCAGTAACGACGTCACGAGCCGCCGGGCTCTGCAGACCACTACAAGGTGAAAGCCGAAGACGCGGTGTGCGCGAACGTTCAGGCGCCGAGGAAGGGCCATAATGAAACATACGCTGATTGTGTAAGACTTTGTAGAAACATAGACTCTAATCGACCCAAAAATAATAAATAAATTATAGTTAAATTGCTTAAGCTGAATCCACAACCAGATTCGCCACCATTATGCCGAGCATCATTCATTAGTTATATGGTTACTAGCTTCTGCCAGCGGCTTCGCCAGCGTGAATAACGTTTTTGACAAAACTTTTGAACCCTTATTTCACCCCCTCAGGGGTGGGATTTCAAAAAATACTTCAACATGTTCTTCTTTATATTTATTCGTTCACCAAAAAACATTTTTTTCTATTCAAGTTTCAAAAATGGCAGACATATTATAAATTATATAAGTCAAATTGGATAGTAATTAGAACATTTTTTATCGTGCGATAACTTCATGAGTACCTATCATTAAAATGTTGACCGATCAAAGCAGTTGTCAACATTTTACTACAGTTATACAATTCGAAGCTTTCTTGCTAGCTTGCTTCAAGCTATCATTATAAGGAATATAATTGTTATGTCATAGCGAATTATTCGAAAATTGCATACGCTATTTTTAAATTGATTATGTTCTCGATAAGTACTTATTAAATTTTATTGTTTGATACAAAGAAGGCAATAAAAATTATACCAAAAATAATCACAAATGAAACTTAACTCCATAACTTTATAGATAAATTACATTTTATTGTACAGTTTAATAGAGTGATTTTTCATTTTTTACGGAGCCCCGTTCACAGATGCCGACAATGTTACAATCGATTCCAAAACAGTTTTATAAACGCATTCGACTTGTTGATCCATTACATTCAGTGGCGGATTAACTATAGCAGCAATTGCTACGGGCCTCGCACGAAAAGGGGTCCCGCGTATCCAAGCCCGCCAACATATGAAAAGTATATTAACACAGTTTAACCACTGTACCAGTGTGGTTAATTATTAGTTGAGGACTTGTAGTTATAAGTAAACTCTCCGGTGGAATGTAGTGGAATAATTTATTCAGGAAGTACACGAGTATATATACAAAAAATCAAAATGTAAACAGCCAATGAGAAAACAGTAAACAAAATAAAATATAAAATTATAAAATGAAATTCCAATTAAAAAGTCTACATTAGTACGCGGGCTTCTGATAGGTGGCGTCCTGCTCCCCGCACGCCGCTGTCTGAAGCGGGAAGGGCGCGCGGGAGGGACGCGCGCGAATTAATAAAATTGACCGCTGCGACCCGGCGTCGCCTTAGAATCGTCGAGCGCCGAGTGCAGCGAGGTCGTCCTGTCCGCGTTCGGTTCCCGCGTCGCGTGTTGCTTGAAGTAGTATTGTGTGAAGATTCTTATTGGAAGCTTGAAGAAAGAAGAAACTGTAGATCTTCGGATCTGCATCTTAAAAACGCTCTTTTCAGAGCGACGCTGTTTCGCATACCAACCACGCCTTATAAGGCATATAAAAACAGTTCTTTTCAGAGCTATCTACGTTCATCTATTCCGAACGATGACGTAGAAAATAAAGATAAATAAAAGATGTGTAGCGTACAATTATTTCCTAACTGCATGTAGGGTGATGCTGCTACAGTAATCCCCCTCAAGTGAAACGTACCGGCAACTTGATGGTACGGCCTAATCGTGTTTTCTTGAGATTAGGTTGTGACGTCATGTTGTTCGCTTGCTCTGGTAATAAGGTTTTTCTGGTAATGGTTTCTGGTTGGTATGGTATGGTAATCTTGGTAACAGGTTCTGAAGGTAAAAGGTAATCGGTATCTTGAAGTACATATGCAGGTTTCAATCGGTCGATTGATATATTTGTTTGACGATCGGGTAATTGAATTGTAAAAACTTTATCCGTTCGTTTTACAACTCGATAGGGACCTTCATATGGTGCTTTTAAAGTTGACTTTGCTGCGTCGATTCTAATAAATACGTGCGTGCATGTGTGTAGGTCTTCATGTACGAATATGTGTTTATTGTTTCGGTGTGTGTTCATTGGCTTCGGCTTGTTCTTTGCTATGTTCGCGCGTAATTTTTCGACGTAACTGTAGTCCATTGATGAAGTAGCGGGAGTATTTGCGTCGAAGAAGTCGCTAGGCAGTCGCAAGTTGAATCCGTAGGTAAGTTCGGCGGCGCTTACGCCGGTGTCGGTGCGTAAGGCGGCTCGTAGTCCTAGTAATACGGTTGGGAGTTCATTCATCCATGAATTTGTATTTGATAGTTTCGCTCGTAATGCAGTCTTCAATGAACGATGCCAACGTTCTACGATTCCGTTACTTTGCGGATGGTAAGGCGTAGTACGTATTTTTTCTATACCGAGTATTTTTGTAAGATGAATGAATAGGTTACTCTCGAACTGTCGTCCTTGATCGGTCGTTATCGTAGCGGGGCATCCAAAACGAGTAATCCAGTGTGTGTATATGGAGTCGGCGACTGTTTCTGCGGATATGTCAATGGTCGGGATCGCTTCGGGCCATTTCGTGTGACGATCAATCATTGTTACTATGTAGCGGTGTCCTTGCGCAGTTGTAGGTAACGGTCCGACTATATCGATATGTATGTGTTGAAATCGTTCGGTTGGCGGGAATGTTGCGATCTTGCTGTGTGTGTGACGTAGTATTTTACTTTTTTGACACGATAAACAGGTTTTAGTCCACTGACCTATATCGGTATTCATTGAAGGCCAAAAGTATTTTCTTGTTATTGTTCTTGTTCCGGGATGACTAATATTATGTATGATATTAAAAATTTTTCTTCGATATTCGCTAGGTATATACGGTCTTATGTATGAAGTTGATGTTTCGCAGTATAATTCGATGTTATTATTAGGTATGTTGATCTTCTTGAAGGATAAATTATTTTGGTGACGTAATTGATGTATAGTGCTGTCTTTGTCTTGCGCGCGGGCGATTTCTTCGTAATCGATCGGTGAAGGACAAGTTATTGTCGCTATGTGGCTCGATTCCGCGGATCTTGTTGCGATGTCGCTTGTTTCTATGCGGCTGAGAGCGTCGGCAACTGTGTTTTGTTTGCCGCTTACGTGACGTATGTCGGTAGTAAATTCGCTAATGAATAATAATTGTCGCGTTCTGCGCGGAGTTTCGTTTGATGTAGTAATCTTGTTCATAGCGAATGTAAGCGGTTTATGATCCGTGAATATGATGAGTTCGCGTCCTTCAAATATTTTTCGAAAATGTTTTACTGCCATATAAATAGCTAATAATTCACGATCGTATGTTGAATATTTTTGTTGCGCTTCGGAGAATTTTTTCGAGAAGTATCCTAGTGGTTGCCATGTATTGTTGATATATTGTTGTAAGACGGCACCGGCTGCTGTGTCTGAGGCGTCACTGAAGATTGCGAGGGTGGCTTGGTGCGAAGGGTGGGCGAGTAAAGCTGCGTTTGTGATGCTGGCTTTACATGCCTCGAATGCTTCTAGTGCTTCGGTGTTCCACTCAATGATTGTTTTATCTCGCTTCTTGACGTTGTGTAGGTATGCGTTCAATGGAGCCTGTAGCGTCGCGGCGTTAGGTATGTGATCGCGGTAGAAATTTAACATACCGAGGAAACGTCTTAATTCTTCAATGGTTTTCGGTTGTGTGTACTCAGTGATAGCCTTGACTTTCTCGAGTGGCGGTTTGATTCCTTCTTGAGAAACGATGTAGCCTAGAAATTTTACTTCCGACTGGCCTAGATTGCATTTGGCTGGGTTAATAGTGATTCCATTTTCTTCTAGGCGTTTTAAAACACATTTGAGATGTTCGCGGTGTTCGGCTTCGTTTGATGAGGCGATAAGTACATCGTCGATAAATGGGAACACGTAGTCGAGTCCACGGAGTACTTCGTGTATGTATCGTTGAAATGTTTGTCCGGCGTTTTTCAAACCGGGACACATGCGCGGGAACTCGAATAAGCCGAATGGAGTAATAATCGCAGTTTTTTCTATATCTTCGTTTCTTACGTTGATTTGCTGATATGCGCGGTTGAGATCAATTGTTGAAAATATTCTTTTTTCTGATAAGTGATGTGTGAAATCTTTTACTCGTGGTACTGGATAGCGATCGGGCTTTGTTATCGCGTTGAGCCTGCGATAGTCACCACACACTCGTATATCCCCGTTCTTCTTGGGTACTATATGCAGTGGTGATGACCATGGGCTTTTGCTGGGTCTGCAGAGTCCTTGTTGCATCATGTTCTCGAATTCTTTTTTGACTGTTTCGTAGCGATGTGGCGGTATAGGACGAGAACGGCAGTGTAGAGGTTGACCTTCTGTTTCTATGTAATGTTCGACGTGGATCTTCGGTTCGAGTTGCATTGCGGTGAGACGTGTGATTCCGGGAAATTCGGCTAGGATGTCGTGGTATGTGCTATGTATGTCGATACTGCGGACTGTAGGGATGTTAGTTGACATCATCGGAGCTTTAACGTTGAGATTTGTGACAGCATCAATTAATCTTCGATTTTTGACATCTACGATAAGTTGATGGTGGTTTAGGAAATCGGCTCCTAGTATCGGTTTTGAGACATCAGCGACTATGAATTTCCATTTGTAGGGACGTCGTAGGTTGAGATCCAGTTCGAGTGTTTTCTCGCCGTAGGTCGATATAGTTGTATTGTTTGCGGCGTATAGTTTGAAAGGTAGCGGCGTTGCTTTCTGGCCTGGTTTTCGAGGTAAGACGGATATATTAGCTCCCGTGTCTACCAAGAAAGAGTAGCATGTCCTTTTGTCCTTGACGAACAGGCGGTAGGACTTATTATGATCGCCGAATGATTCCGTTTCTGCCAATTGTTGTTTGTGATTTGATGACTGTTTCTTGAAGCTGCAGGGGGTTGTACAGCGTGTTGCTGCGTTTCTGAATCGACGGTGGTAGTAGCAGAGTGATGAATGTGCAGGTGAAGAATGCGACCGGGAACGACGATGCGATGTGTTTCTTTGATGAGATGGGTATCGCTGGTGGTGGTTATGCGTCGGTGTTGATTTCAATTCTGCGAGTTCTGCTTGCAATGTACGTAGGACGTCGGTGAGGTATTGAGTGACGGTCTGGTTGTTGAACGTGGCTGGTGCTTGGCTGTCCTCCATTTTCCGGATGGGTTCGTCAAGCAGCGTAGCGGTATTTATGCAGAGATTCGTCACGGCAGCGTGTAATAGAAAGTTTCTATTAACAGTCGGGCAGAGATTCCACGTAGGACGGTTTTCCTTCAGAAGGGTGCTTCGGAGCCTGGTTCCTGTCCGGTATGCTTCTGTTCCTCGGGGTCACCACTTTAACCACTGTACCAGTGTGGTTAATTATTAGTTGAGGACTTGTAGTTATAAGTAAACTCTCCGGTGGAATGTAGTGGAATAATTTATTCAGGAAGTACACGAGTATATATACAAAAAATCAAAATGTAAACAGCCAATGAGAAAACAGTAAACAAAATAAAATATAAAATTATAAAATGAAATTCCAATTAAAAAGTCTACATTAGTACGCGGGCTTCTGATAGGTGGCGTCCTGCTCCCCGCACGCCGCTGTCTGAAGCGGGAAGGGCGCGCGGGAGGGACGCGCGCGAATTAATAAAATTGACCGCTGCGACCCGGCGTCGCCTTAGAATCGTCGAGCGCCGAGTGCAGCGAGGTCGTCTTGTCCGCGTTCGGTTCCCGCGTCGCGTGTTGCTTGAAGTAGTATTGTGTGAAGATTCTTATTGGAAGCTTGAAGAAAGAAGAAACTGTAGATCTTCGGATCTGCATCTTAAAAACGCTCTTTTCAGAGCGACGCTGTTTCGCATACCAACCACGCCTTATAAGGCATATAAAAACAGTTCTTTTCAGAGCTATCTACGTTCATCTATTCCGAACGATGACGTAGAAAATAAAGATAAATAAAAGATGTGTAGCGTACAATTATTTCCTAACTGCATGTAGGGTGATGCTGCTACACACAGTTTCGAAAAAAAAATTAAATACGTCCTTGTTTTGTAATGCAACAGTGTGCAAATAAACCTATTAAGTAGTGATTGTGAGGCATACTGTCTGCTTCATCCTTATGGGAATTGGAAGCTAATAATATTTAAACTAGAGATGATTAGAATACTGTACGCGTTACTAATTCACACAAATTATTATATAAAATGTAATATTGTATTATTTACGTAGATTGCTAATCATTTAAATTTTTTGTAGGAAAGCGTAGATACTCCTCTGGTGGAGAGACGCAAAAATTGGTTTCAGAGACAAATATCACGCATGGGTTTCGTTCGTTCAGCTTGAACAGCATCTTCATCCGGGGGATTGCTCGGCAGAAATCGACATAGCTCCGTGGTGTATCCCAGTCCAGAAACAGGGCAGGCAGTAGGGCCATCACCGCCCCATCATAAAATGTCGCTCTATGAGAGGCTCGTCAGCAAAAAGTCAACATAGTCAGAACTAGAAACATGATGAGCATCAAATAAATATATAGGTATATTTTTATTTTGTGTAAATGCTTGGCACAAACTTAGGAATAATGAGAAAGCCACAGTAACTACCACGTTTGCGTACATACTCAAATTCCGTTGTTGTTCCGTTGTGCACTACTATTTTTTCGCAGATTCCGTTGCTGTAACATTATACCATACATGAGATCTTGTATAAAAAACTTAACGTCGCGATTATGTATAAACGATAACGTGTGGCATTTATTATATCATAAATGAAAACTACTAACTAACTTTGCACAGCAAATTAAAATTATAAAGATGAAACTTATGAATAGAAATTAATACAAAAAAAAAACTAAATATTTAATTAACTCTGAAGGAAAGATAAAAATTAGCAACGATAGAAATGATAAATAAATAAACAAATAAATAAACGGTGCACACTCAACGGCCCCCATTAGGATAGTAATATCCTGTGTCGGGGTCCGGAAACATTCACAATGACAAGGACTAATACACCCAGACCGGAAACTATGCTTGCATGGTCTATACAAACATATTATGCTCCGAGCGGGAATCGAACCCGCGACCTGTGGCGTTTAAGGCAGGTTCGCTACCGCTGCGCCACAACGTCGTCAAACAATTACGTAAATACAAAATATCGTAAACAATGCAAGCGCGTGATACATAGGCGAGAAGCATAAAGCGAATAACGAGTGTCTTGAGTAGTAGCGGGAGCGCAGTAGCGGCGCGGAAACCGGTCTCCTAAGCCTCTGCCGCAATTTCAATCGAGCTATGCGTTTTATTATTAAATATAAGGTTGTGGTTCAAGTACACCACAAACGCTTATTCCACTACTAAAAATGTTTCTCATATTTTTCTTTTTTTAGTATTGATATTGAGTTTCAGTAACTTTTGTCTTCAAATACAATTTAAAAAGATTACAGGCGGACAGAAAAGCAACGGTTCTGCCATACCAATAACACTGTGTATTCGTCCTGGCATACTAACGCCGGACGTGACGAAAGAGATAGTGAACCGTGAAAACAGGCAAGCTATTGGTGACCAAAACATGGGCGTGATCAAGGCCCACCATGGAATTTTGCTATCTCCTATTCAAGAATTAGACAGCGGCTCCGTGAATAATACTTTGCACGCTGGGCAACCGGGGACGACAACTTTAGCGCAAGCTGTCCTGTCGCCTGGACTAGCACAATGTTATAAATAATCTTTATTACTGTTATTATAGCAAAAAGGATATCGTTGATGTTTTTAGTAGTTCGCCCTCAGACTTATATTTTTAGACTAATATTCTAAGCTTCACCGTCCCAAATAGTTAATAATTTATAATAATAGTAAGTACCTGGGTGACCAAGCCTTGCTCGGTATATTTTTAATTTTTGGTAAATCCTGTTTTTGGAAATTATAATTATTTACATAAGAAAATAAGAATAATATTTTAAAACGCCATCTACTGAAGTAGCTTTAGTTTATCTTGTTAGTTGACTTGCTGGGTCTTTAAATCAAATATTAGTATTATTACACGCCAATAGATGTCAGGAAGAGTCATATATTCTCGAAATGGAGTTTTCATTGCCTGAAAACATGGACAAAATCACATTTTCTAAAAATAAATTCTAGCTACATCGATATATGGCCCTCGCCAACCCCTGCATTCTAAATTTCATGATAATCGGTGGAGCCGTTTCCAAAGTCCCAAATATATATATTATATATATATATAAGATACAAAAATATTCATAATTGATATTTCTTGGAGATAAGAAAAATATTCGTTTATTTTAAACTAGTTTTTATAATAAATTTTACAGGTATAACACCTATGCTAGCGGCGCCTGTGGTGTCTCCTGTGACATTGTCACCCCGTGGCGTTTAACAATTGACATTAGTGAATGGATCCGCTGCAACAACCCCACGAGCTGATCGCACCACGCCCCCAATACCGAGAGCAACTGTAACAGAAATTCCATCAGATAGGGACAGTGAACACAGCGGAACCGGAACACCGCCAGAATTCAACAGAAAACCGAATGGCTCCAAACGTGGAGAGGTTTACGTATAATTTGAAAGGCGAACAAACGTAAGCGTAACTGGAGATGTGTTATTAGTTTATTTAGAGAAACCGTTTGTTCGTTAACAGGACTAAGTTTCGTTGTACAGTGTTAGTTAAAGATTTTGATCGATTTGCCTGTTAAAGTTTGATCGCTAGACGTTTGTTCCCCGGTACTCAAGCGGTTAATGCATTCACAAAAATATAGCTATGGAAATATTGTATCTATAAACAAAACATAGACAAAAAACATAAGTACGAAGCGCTGTCAAACGTCAAACTAATTGCGACAGACAACTGACATTTCATATTAGTAATATTAAGATATTTGTACCAAAGGCCAAAACAGAAAAAAAAAAAAGATAATATTTGACATTTTATTGAAAGTTAAAAAGTTAAAAAAAGACAAAACATAAACATAAACACAAACTAGTTATGAGAAGGCAAAGAACTTAAAAATAAAAAGAAGATCGTATAAAAAACATAAATAAAACAAGTGTACGTTACGGGATTACGCAAGTTGGAAGTGGCCTTTTCTTTAGAAAGGACATTCGGCGCTGGTTGGGTTTCTATAGCAGATGAGCTTGGGATCTAATCTAACTCTGCTATTGAGAAGACGCGATGTCGGTTACCATCGGGGCTAAGAACTATCACAACCCCGTCTCTGGTCTAGCATTTCTCCACACACCAAAGCGTTTCCTTGCTTGCAGAAATGTCTCGTGCCGTCCTTTTGTAAGGAATTCGGATAGAGTAATCCCAGAACCCTTGAGGCTTTTGCAAACCAGATTTTCTCCCTTACATAAATATCATGGAATTTAATAAGAATGGCCCTAGGTCTCATCCCTTTCTTAGCATGTCCTAAGCTATGACAGCGTTTTATGGAGCCAATAGTTAGCTGTGGCATCTTGAGATGTTTAGCTAGCACCTCTGAAGAATATGCAGCTGTGTCTTCATTATTTTCTTCAGCGACACCATGAATAAAAAGAATTTTCTTTCTTGACCGCATCTCAATATCATCACACTGCTTAGTCAGTAGCTTTACTTGCAAGTGTAAACTCTCAAGTGCACTGAGTACAAAAGTTCTGAACGTTGCAAACTGCACCTCGATGCTACAGTTTGAAATCATTGGGGAAGAAGTTGTTTTATGTTCCTCTTGAAATTCTGCCATACTTACATTAAAGTGCTGTGTCAAATCCGCAATAGTGTTTTTAATAGAATCCATTTCGAAGTGATAATGTGGCTAAGTTTATACCACAGGTAAAATTTGTAAATTGTTTTGTTTTGAATATTAGAATGTGAAGTTGGTAGGTTTATTTATTTGCTTGCATAATTTCATGGATAATAATTCGATTTATATAATTTTAAATTAAAAGTAAAATTGGAATGAAAAATTGTTGCTGTTACTTTAGGCCTACCCTCCTAACGATATATGATATAGCTTTTTATATAAACATATCTTTTTTTATTCAATCTTCATTTGTATTTTGATTACATATCCCGAAATGAAAAATTTAAAAATTAAAATGGAAAATAGAAAAATGTTTTTTTTTTATTGTACATTTTACGCATACTTATTCATTATTAATTTATTCCGATAAATAGAACGCAAACACTTGATCCTGGTTTCGCTTTTCGTTTTTGTGTCACAGGTAATGCATTTGCTGATAAATAATTTTTCTCTTAGATACCATATATAAATATTATTTTATATATTTATGCAATACCTGTAGCTGAATTTATATTAATTTTGTATGTATACACATGACTTTCAAAACAGACAAAATCTATGTTCTGAAGCCAGTCACAACTCAAAAGCCAACTTTGTTGTGCACAACGTAAACAAATGGATTTAAAGTCTATGCTTACAACATGTTTCTATAATGAACTTCTAAATTCTTAATTAACTTAATAGAATTAATCATTATTTCGGTTATAGTTATATATTTACATTTTTTATAAACCTTTCATTAATATTAACAATCAGACAAATCCTAAACAAAAAACAAACCATCACTAAAATTGACAAATATTATACCATAACTTTAATACCTCATATTTTTAAAAATAATAATCCCTTTCATAATTAACTTTTCTAAATATAAACACATGTGATTCATTGTAACTTGTAAGGAGACATATTTTACGTAAATAATCTACCCAAGGTCTTGAAAGTTTTATTTTAACAAAAGCGTATTAAAAAATAGGTACAAGAAAATAACGTTTATAGAAATAATGTTCATATCGTCGTGTTAGTATAATAAATAATGATGACGTAGCGATATGGCTGCGATCGTTGAATTTGTAAAAGGCGCCAAAAGCCGTGTCATAAGTTCAGAAGTATCTGTTCACTACATGTC
Organism: Hestina assimilis; assembly: GCA_023373885.1. Taxonomy (NCBI): domain Eukaryota; kingdom Metazoa; phylum Arthropoda; class Insecta; order Lepidoptera; family Nymphalidae; genus Hestina; species Hestina assimilis. The sequence continues at coordinate 13,862,631 of CM041759.1, forward strand.
AATAACATTGAATTTCACCTTTTTCTGATTTTTCCTTTACTATAGTATGTTTATTTAGCATTTATTAATATTTTATTTTGATATGTTATAATAATTTGCAAAAAATGTTCAGAGGGTAAAATTTTATTTAAATCTATGTCTATTGAAAACACTATGAAATCATAATTATTCGTTCAACATTGACTGATTCATAAACATTCCTTCTAGTAATATATTATACCTTTAAAGTTTTAATGTATGCAGAGGATATGCGGTAGTATGAAATATAATGGCGCTAGGATTATCAAAATCATCATATCAAAATATTCTTCAACAATATTACGGGCATTTATGGCATACCTATAAAATAATACTTACATAAAATATTATTATATTAATATTTTGTGCTACAATTATTTTAGGATTGTTTTTCAGTTGGACCTAATGGCCTTGACAGCATCACTGGGTGAGTTTATTCTAAAATGTTGGCCAACAGGCATAGAGACAAGGTCCGATAAGGTTGCAATTTCTCACCGATCGCGCCGATCCGATCGCGCCGATCTGCTATCGCCCATTGCGTGCTATAATATACTATGCTATTATATACATCGCTACCATACTGTACCGGCAGGGTAACACTAGTCGCATTAAAAGCGGACCTGAGGAACGAGGATAGTTTTTTTTTATGTGTATTGCTGTTGGCCCTACTGGCCTTGACTGCGTCACTTGATGGGGGAGCCGACTACTGAGACTCAGCCGTGGAAAACAGACAGCTCCCAGATGCTCAAATTGATTCCGTCCTTGCGGTGCTTCCTGCAAGACCATATACCAATAATAATATTGTTAGAGAATACCTTATTACAAAGGACATAAGGTTCGATATCGCTCTCTACTTTCTCTGTATTTTGTTTTTGTAACGCTTACGTTCTATAAAGTCAACTAAACCACCGGCCGAGGTCTACCGACTCGTCTTTAGTGCTTGTAGTTCTAATCAAATAAAATAAATTTTCTTTATTCAGTATAGAGACCAAACTTGTTTTTTTTACTATATTTAAAATGTTAATGACTATGATGAATGACTTGAATTCTATATCAGCATCACTTTAACTTAACTTAATTTTTTATTACCCAGGGATATTGTAGGAAATTAATAGTACGTTCAGGAAAAAAATATCTTGCGTATTCAAAGCCATTTCAAATAAAAAAAATTAAAAACATCGAATAATTGACTGATCTATTAATTAAAGCTACTTTTAAAACAAGAAACAAAACACATTTTCTCCACAATAGCTTTATTATTATTTTTATTTTTTTACACTTTATTGTACAACACATAAAAACACACAATCTTAAGAAGAGTAGAAAAGACGTAAACACAATATGGGAGCACAAATGGCGGCCTTTTCGCTTAAAAGCTATCTCTGCCAGGTAACTTTTGGGAAAGGAGAGTTGTCTTTACATAATTAGGTAGGTCGTGCGGGTATAATATACATACATATCAATAGTTAAACACGAATACATAAACATACTTATATACATAATAATATTCAATAGATATTCAATAATAAACTAATAAATAATTATACTTACGATAAAAATACAATATAATAAAGAAAATAATATAAAAAAAATAAATATTATTATGTTATATAACGAAAATTAGTCGCGTAAAGCAATCGCGGGCCGCAAGTCTCGACTCCTATTTAAATAATGGCGCTTATTGTGTGACATAGTATGTACGGAGAAAGCGGAAAACGGATTCATAAAGGATAACAGAACTAGGTTGAATATTAAAAAAAAAAAAAAAGGGATGTTGGCTATACTGTGCAGAGTACATATATTTTTAAACATTAATCAATAAATCATAGTTCTGATTGCTGCCTGCCCTGTATGCGCTTCCGACAGTTTTTTCCTAATTCCAAAAGAACATTTCAACGATTACAGGTAAATATTTAATTTACTATCGTTCCATAATCAATTTAGATATACATCTTTAAAACAAACATTTATTCAAACCTTAAAAAATACCCATCCCACCATTCTTGTGCGTTTAATAAAAAAAAATTAAATTCAGAATTCTCCTTTTATTCAGTTTTACTATTCGTTATATTCTATTATATTCATTTAACTCATGATTCTCTTGAACAATTCTTAATTCTAAGCTTCATTGATGAATGGCGTGTCCATCTTGGAAGTCCCTGGCAGAGATGTTAACGAATAACTTAGACCCTTATCTTAACACTTAAGCTTTCCTTAATGGTAATTAGAGTAGGTGGTATAAGAGTACCTTTATCGATCTTTTGAAAAAGCAAGAAACCTATTATGTGATCTACCCAATGTCTTTGTCTTTTTATTTGTCTCATAACAACTTCCTCTAGCTAGATTCTTCGGATTTTCTGGCTCAAGTACTGATTACTTTATTTATTTTCATATTCCTAATTTAATACCTAAGAAATACCACTTTTAGGGAAAATATGAAAATGGAAATTACAAAAATTAGAAGTAGTTTTAAAAAACAAGAATGCACAAAAACCCATAATTCAGATCTCTCCCTCTTTTGGAAATATATAAATTTTATGAAATTTTTTTTTCCTTTGTAAGTCATAAGGTATTGAACTGAATTTCAATATTTAGAAATACTGTTGATTTTGAAGCAATGAGTGAACAGATAAAGTGAATAATTAAAACAACTGATTTGGTTGCTGCTTTTGGAGCAAATTTACTGAACTCGGAGATTTTCTCGATATATTCCTACAGTGCTTTTTTTATTCATTGTAAAACCTCTCAACAAATTTTACTGTAAATAATATAATAAAGCCCCTTTTAATTTCCTTTTCCTGGAATGATTTCTATGAAATATGATAGGAATAAATTCCATTTTTTTATGTTTGTGTATCGCTATTGACTCATTCGAGACAAAATTTTACATCAACATTGTACCCCTCAAGCTTTGTATGTATTGTGTTTAGATTATAAATGAAATTTAATTGGTATATGCCAGTTTCTACAATCTATTAGTGTTTGTTCTATTCCATGTATATCTGTCCGGACCACCGACACAGGATACAACATCCTAATGGGGACTGTTGAGTGTGTTGCATTTATTTATTATTATTACTATTTTAATTCTATCATCTTATATTTATTTCCATTCATCTGTTCAAGATATTGCTAACTTGGTTCAAACAGAGAGATAAGATTTCAAAAAGAGATGGGCGATTGGAACCCTACTCCAGAAAGTGAGTTGTTAACCTTAATTACTTATATAATTAACTTAGGTTAAGTTATTTAAGTAGGTTAATTAAAGTTGTTAATATTATATGTCAGAATTATTAATACTTTCCATTCAATAAATTTTGTCTTTATTGTCACCACAGATGCAACCGATGAGCCGCATATCCCAAGGAGAAACATGCATATACCAGAGGCAAACTTCAATATCTATATACGTCAACATAATTATGATCGGAATGCCATGCAAAATGAGAATATATCTCATTCCCAGTTGCTGTTCAATCAGTGGCAATTGGATTATTTAAATTGGCTTTTAAAAAAGCCTACATTTCCGTGTGGAACCTTGAGTTGTAATATCCCTTTCTGTAAGGATTATTTAAACAATTGCTGCACACGGTTCAGGTGCAAATACCTTCACGACCCACCCAGAAGCAGAAGACAAGAAGAGGCTGCCTATCAGAATTTCCTTAATCCAAGGTAACAGTATAACCGAGCGAATATTATGAATATGTAGAGAATTTTTTATTGGCAAGTTGTCTATATTTATTGCAGGTTTTCGTCACGGGCACTACCGACACAGACACGACAACCGATACCACCACAACCACTACCACCGACAGCACCACGAATACGACAACCTATAGCACTACTACCACTACCACCGACAGTGCCACAACCACTACCATCGACAGCACGACGACCACCACCACTGACAGCACGACGACCACCACCACTGACAGCAAGACGACCACCGCCACCTCCTCCTCCGACACCATATTGCAGCCACTATTTCCATTAAAGGTAAACCAACTTATGTCTCACATTCTCATCTCACATAGTATATATATATATATATACATACTAGCGGCCCGCTCCGACTTTGCATGGGTATAAAATATATAGCCTGTGTCATTCATTGAAAAAATGATTAAAATCGATCCAGTAGTTTTGATTAATTCATTACTGCCCATGGCCCGAACGTGTTAAATGTAATCATTTACGACATCACATTAGAAACCTCCAAAATATTTTTTTTTTCTCCACTATTTAATGGATGTTATTATACATATAAACCTTCCTCTTCAATCACTCTATCTATTAAAAATAACTGCATCAAAATCCGTTGCGTAGTTTTAAAGGTTTAAGCATACATGGGGACAGAGAAAACAACTTTGTTTTATACTATTTAGTGATATGACATAGGATTATAAAATAAACTATGTGGTTTTATGGAACCATGACACAAGGAAACTTTTAACTTTTTTATTATTCTATTAAGGTTAAAAAAAAAGAAATAAAAATATATAAATAAAAAAATAAATATTTAAAAATTAATAGAAATGTAGACAAAATAGACATGTAAACATGCATGAGAACAAACATCCGTACATAAAAAAATAAAAATTAAAATAATTATAATCAAAATTTAGAAAAATGTATGTGATCAAGCAAACACATATAGACATAAAAATTTAAATAAATAAAGACGAAACAGACACGCAAGCATGTGAACAAACATACATACATAAAAATAGTAAAATAAATCTTAGTGTTTCAAGGATTATTAATATTTTAAAATAATGGGCAATATAGTTAATGTTAATTATTGTTGCAGTTTTCAAATCTATGTCTTCCCATATGCAAAATGACTCACTTATTAATTGATAGCTGCTTTGTTGGCATGAACTGACATGGTTTGTTCAATTATTATATTTATATTTGTGTATATATATTGTATTAAATGTACTTGTTAAAAAGTAACCAAGTGAAAAGGACACACTTCAATTATTCAGTAGCACCAAGGATTAACCACAAGGCAATACAGAACACCAAGCTACATAACAGTCAACAATTTTATAATTACCCAAAGGGTTTTTTTCATCTAGAATTCTTATATTATAATATAAGGTGCAAAATATTCTTAAGTTATTTTTTTTTGCAGGTTATGGGGAGATATTGAAAGAAGTGGATTTAGTGTGAAATATTATTTCAGTGTTTATTGTTGTAATAAAAATAGATGTTGTAATTTTAGTGTTGTAACTTGAATCAGAAAAATAAAAAAATCTAAACTAAAAGTTGTTTATCTAATTACGTGTATACTGTAGTAAAATGAAAAAACAATTTCTCTTTTCTATTTTCTTTATCATTCAATGACGACTCTAGAACCAGGTAAACTTTATAAGGTCAACTTCTACTACTCACCAAAAACGGTTGTAAAATAGGCTTGTTAGTGATTTTATTGCGAAATAAAATAATTTTAAATTACCGTACACTGATGATTGAAATACAAATAATAATACTTGTAACTTGTATGCTTTTTTCAATATCTAATGCATTTTCACGTACTTTTTGTAGGTACTTAACGGTAAAGTAATATTTTTTGATTATATACTTAATTAACAAATGCTTTTTATCTGGTTGTAAAAATGAATTTTAGGCGGAGGTGTCAATTCTTTCCACTGCCCATCGGTAAGAAATTGTTTTATAAGAAATAGGGTGACTGTGCTACGTTAACTTCAAAGACGATTCTTGAATTTAATTTCGAATTGTAATTACCACAACTTAATTTTATTCTAGAATACCTTTGTCTGATACGATAGATCTTTTAAATATTTTGAAAAAATAATAATTACTTAGATACGGTAAGTATTTAGTTTAGTTAAATACTTTTAATCTTTGTTATAATTCTATGTTTAAACTATTCTTTTTGGGACTTGACAATAAACTTTTAGTTTTATAATGTAATAATTAAGCATTCAATCTTATTTTAAGAATTAAATGTTATTTTTGGCATTCTTCATGATGAGAAAACGAAAAAAAATGAATTAAAGTGTTGCCCGCTAAAAAAATATACAATTATTTGCAGTCAGCATATTAAATTGTTACAGTTCTAATTTCCATCATTTAAATTATACCATTTTTATTTTCAGTTACTAGCCACCCTATTAAAAGTTGTTCAATAGAATAAAATAAATATTATTGGTTTATAATGCCAATATCGAGTTAATATCGTTCAGTTTTAATCACTTACTGCAAAGCGAGAACGTCAAGAAAAAATTTAAAGATTATTTCAAATGATCTCTAACCCTTATCGTTTTGTTAGTATAATCGCACGAATACATAATTTTTCTCGACTGTCGATAGAAAACCATAATTTTTGTCGCATTTTTTAATTATATAAACGCAATTGGATGACCCATTTCAAGAAGTCCCTAAGTCCACTTAGGGACTTTATGCACTAATAACACTAAAATAAACAGAATCTCATTATCTATCGTTCAGTCTAATCGGTTAATTCAATGGTCCAGTTCAAGAAATCCCTAAGTCCGTTTTTCCCTTTTGAGAAAAGTGCATTAATATGTTTTACTTCGCCTTTTTTTGAAATAAATTTGTGATATCCAAATGTAGGTCCTAAAGTCTTTTTCCCATAGGCTTAAAATAAATATGTCTTTTTAAAATTTGTTGAAGAAAATCGGAAAAATGTTGCGGAAAAAACGTGGACTTAGGGACTTTATGATGGACTTAGTGACTTTCTTAAAAAATAGATGGACTTAGGGACTTATTAGGCTTTTTTGCAAAACAGGTAGGCACAACTACATAGACATGGATTGTACACACAAGCAACGTTTTTGCGTCGGGAGGTAAACATGACAGATATGATGATACCAACTCGGAAAAAATATTTACCCTTAAACTGCTGTCAAAACCCCTTGAAACCGCTCAACTATTTGGAAATATCTCAAACAAACATACAACAATTAGGCATATATTATAACATAAAGCTGCTGAAATAATATGAAAGCGTCTTTTAACACACGATGTCTATAAGTGTCTCCAGAATCTTCCAGATAATTACTTATCAATGCTGATAGATATAATTCAGACCATAAGGCTTTATATGTATATTCCTTACTTGGTATTATCTGACTTTCTTCAAATAAGTGTTATGCTTTTTATGTTGAATAAAAATATTTGATTTTATTTGATTGAACAATATACCTAAAAATATAAAGTCCCTAAAATCCGAACTCACTTATTTTCATCCTAAATTTAGGGAAAAACATCTGAGTTGGGAACACTGGTTTTTGAACATTGATTTAACATTTTGAACTACATAGAGCTATAAAGTAATTAAGTCGGCTGTACCTAGAGAGTGCATAGCTTGTTTTTAAGTTTCAACTATCATAATAAATATTGTACAATATTATAAATTAATTATATTTATTCATAAAGATTAAAAAGAGTATCAAAATATTATAATGCTTACATGAAATAATTATAGCTACGGGATAGCCTACTCAATTCATTATACGTGTATATAGATACATATAGATATTACTTTAAAAATATTATTTTAACGGAGACAACCACCGACTGAAACGTGCTGACAGACTGCGATTTTTGAGAAAGACGTTCATGACGGTTGTGAGAGTTGACGAGTTCTACTGAATTCTATTCTTTGATTGAATTCATAATTCTATGTTGTATAAAAACTATGGGGATCATAGAGATTAAAACTACGGAAATGATAACTAACTCGAAATAATGGGTATCAAGGTCAATGCCAAAATGTGACTCGAAATGGCTGCCAAGAAATGATAAATGTTCTGAAAATCGGTTAAATGCATATAGTTTCTATTAATCGAATCTTATACATTTCTAAAACAATTTAAAATATAATCATTATTACTAATTCCAAACAAAAGATTTTATTATATTTTCCTTCATATATTTTTAATGTTTATTAAATGGCTTATTTATATTGTTAGTGTTGGCCAGTTATTTACTCAATTAAAGAAAATAAAATGAAATAGTTAAGTAAGCTGCAGTGAGTTCTATTTTAGAATGAGCATCTAAAGCAGCTCCGAGGGGCTCTTTTTAAATTTGGCTAGTGAAGAGGAGGAAGGCAGTGTAAGGTGAGCGTTGATGCATATCAGAAAAGAGGTCTCCTTAAACCTACAACCGGGTCGCAGGAAATGCTTGGAGTTTCTCCCACAACCACACGATGAATAACGCAACTCTATGTTTATTACTTCTTCGTCTTTTTATGTAATATTTGTTGATTAAAATTTTCTGTAGAGGAATATAGCATCTCCATATCTTTTATACTCTTTGATGGCGACGATGGATTTGACTTATGACTTATGAAACTGATGAGACTAGACTAGACTTGTGGACTTAGGTACTTCTTAAAACTTGAGGATAAAACATCTTTAAAAGTACGACGTAGAAATAAGTTAGAAATTAACCGATTAGACTGAACGATAGATAATGAGATTCTGTTTATTTTGGTGTTATTAGTGCATAAAGTCCCTAAGTGGACTTAGGGACTTCTTGAAATGGGTCATCCAATTTCTAACTAATTTCTAAGTCGTACTTTTAAAGATGTTTTGTGCTCAAGTTTCAAGAAGTACCTAAGTCCACAAGTCTAGTCTAGTGTCATCAGTCTCATTAGTCATAAGTCAAATCCATAGTCGCTATCAAAGAGTATAAAAGATACGGAGATGCTACATTCGTCTACAGAAAGTTTTAGTCAACAAATATTACATAAAAATACGAAGAAGTAATAAACTTAGTGTTGCGTTGTTCATCGTGTGGTTGTAGGAATAACTCCAAGCAATTCCCCAGGTTATAGGTTTAAGGAGACCTTCTTTCTGATACGCATCAAAGCTCCTCTTGCACTGCCTGCATTCCTGCTCCTCTGTAACCAAATTTAAAAGGAGCCTGTCAGAGCTGCTTTAGATGCTCGTTCTAAAATAGAACTGACTGCAGCTCTAGGTAGGGCACCGTCTTTCACTAGGTTGTAGAGAAATGTTGCTGGTATACCTCTTGCCTTTTATCTACTGTATACAAATTAACTACATAGCCATTTTTGTTGAGTTCATTTGCAAGTTCGCGATATTTATTGATTTTTAATGTGTGATCTACGTTGGTTTCCCACGGTAACGTAAATTCTACCAATACGATACGTTTCAATTGCCATGAAGAAACAAATATGTCTGGATCTGTAAATCTGATATGGATGACGAAACACAAACATTCTCTGGATTTTAGTACTATTACTTGACCCTTCTTAAAGTTAATTTGTTTGATCACTGCCATCGTACAAAAAAAATTAAATAAATAGCACAGCATTATGTCATAACATAGCATACTTATTTTTTTATTATTTCATTTTATTTTCTTAACTTGAACTATTTACTGGGCAGCAATAACAATAAATTATTTAATAAACATTAAAATATATGAAGGAAAATATAACAAAATCTTTTGTTTGGAATTAGTAATAATGATTATATTTTAAATTGTTTTATAAATATACAAGACTCGATTAATAGAAACTATATGCATTTAACCGATTTTCAGAAAATTTTTCTTTCTTGGCAGCCATTTGACGTCGCATTTTGGCATTGACCTTGATACCCATTATTTCGAATTAGTTAGCATTTCCATTGTTTTAATCTTTATGGTCCCCATAGTTTTAGGGCAACATAGAATTATGAATTCAATCAAAGAATAGAATTCATTAGAACTCGTCAACTCTCACAACCGTCATGCATGTCTTTCTCAAAAACCGCAGTCTGTCAGCACGTTTCAGTCGGTGGTTGTCTCCGTTAAAATAATATTTTTATTAAGCAAAATATCTAACTGTGCAGTGAAAATAGTTATGTAAAAACTATTACATAAAGAAAAACTTTTAATTCAGTGGTATCTCTTTTCATGTGTGCACAGAAATAATTATTAATTATATGACAAACTGCCATGACAGTTTAATTTAGTCAAGAAGCTGTACTGTTGTTCTAACTCTGTATTATATCGATTATCTATATATATATATACACATATTATGAATTGAGTAGGCTGTCCCGTAGCTCATGTAAGCATGATAATATTTAGATGCCCTTTTTAATCTTTATGAATAAATATAATTAATTTATCATATCATAATAAATATTGTACAAATAACATAATTATAAATAATTATAATATTTTTATAAGCTCTTTATAATTTAATTCGATTTTTCCGGGTGTAGAATTTTTTTGCTATTTCTTCCATAGCTATTTATTTCAATGACCCAAAAGACATGAAATGCATCAAATGTTTCAAAAAAATGTTTGTGGTAAGCAGCTGGTTAACTTTTTATTCAATTTCATTCAAACTACTCTATTTTAGTGACTAAGATAATTTTGATAACATTATTAGAATAAACAAGAAAAATAAAAATTTTTGTCGAAGCTATTTATAATATTATTATTAGAAAATATCGATACAATATACATATGGGCCCATAATGCGCATCACTTTAAAACTCAGTGACAAACCTCGTCTTACCCCACAACCCTCCTTACACTGCGGAAATTGATTGATCCTTAGACTAAGTATCTCATCTCTTTCTAAGAATAGCTTGGTTTCGATACTTAAGAACAAGTTATGTAATCTCTAGGTACAGCGGACTTAATTACTTTATAGCTCTATGTAGTTCAAAATGTTAAATCAATGTTCAAAAACCAGTGTTCCCAACTCAGATGTTTTTCCCTAAATTTAGGATGAAAATAAGTGAGTTCGGATTTTAGGGACTTTATATTTTTAGGTATATTTTTCAATCAAATTAAATCGAATATTTTTATTCAACATTAAAAGCATAACACTTATTTGTAGAAAGTCAGATAATACCAAGTAAGGAATATACATATCAAGCCTTATGGTCTGAATTATATTTATCAGCATTGATAAGTAATTATCTGGATGATTCTGGAGACACTTATAGACATCGTATGTTAAAAGACGCTTTCGTATTATTTCAGCAGCTTTATGCTGTAATATATGCCTAATTGTTGTATTTTGTTTGAGGTATTTCCAAATAGTTGGGCGGTTTCAAGGGGTTTTGACAGCAGTTTAAGGGTAAATATTTTTTCCGAGTTGGTATCATCATATCTGTCATGTTTACCTCCCGACGCAAAAACGTTGCTTGTGTGTACAATCCATGTCTATGTAGTTGTGCCTACCTGTTTTGCAAACCTAGCCTATAAAGTCCCTAAGTCCATCTATTTTTTTAAGAAAGTCACTAAGTCCATCATAAAGTCCCTGTATGTCAATGTTTTTTGCGACCTAAATCCACAACATTTTTCCGATTTTTTTTCAACAAATTTGAAAAAGACATTTATTTTAAGACTATACGAGAAAAGACCTTAGGACCTACATGTGGATATCACACATTTATTTCAAAGGCAAAAAAAGGCAAAGTAAAACATATTATTGCACTTTTCTCAAAAGTTAAAAAACGGACATAGGGACTTTTTGAACTGGACCATTGAATTGGAGTATCCAACTTCTTATTTTTGAGAGTTTTAAGGAGTACTGGCCAGTTTTTTAGGAGACCTAGTAATTTACGAGTTAAAGCAAAAATAATCGTTCTTCTAGTTATCTGTGTTTGAGTTTCATTATGGGTTTTGTAGCGCCTGCGTACGATGGAATTACTTAGTTCCCGCTCCCGTCTAACTTTGCCGCCATTTTGTCTATAATTAGTTGGTATCTGCGAGTGTCTTTGTCTTTGGACGTTTTCCTAAACTTCATAGTGGCATTTGTTTCTGCAATACGACACGTAATTAATCGACGCCTACCTTGTGAATGTGTTTTGATATAACTTTTATAAATTTTGTAGTTAGCGTAGAGGTTGCTAACTTTTTACGCCACAGCTGGCTATGAATAATAATAAAACTGCATTGAATAGAGAAGGCGTAGGCGTTCCCGAGCAACATAAGTAAATGCAGGCTCCACAGACAGGTAAGTTGTTGAAAGATATTAATTTTAAATACGTGTGCTATGGATTATTCTATAAAATAAATAAAAGTTATGTCAAATTCTAGTAAACACGTGGGTGTTTTTAACGTTTCTTTTGAATTATACAAAGTTTCGTTCATCCACTTTAGATGCAAGAGGCTGCAAAAGAGTTGGAGTGGAAGAACACTTGATAAAATTTAGATCATCTCCAAATCTGAAAAACATGAAAAAGTTTATTAGATCTAAAATGGACCACATTGAAGTTTCAAATCGGGCCACTCCTAACGGCGTTCCAGACCCCCCGGCACCCCCTAATAAAGGAAGGTCGGAGAGAAATAAATCAGATGTTCAGCCTCCACTGCCTCTCGACCCACCGCCTCCTGATAAACCAATCTGCTTAAATTTACCCGTAAAGCAAGAAATCGAAGATATTGGCTATCAAAGTGATAAGGCACCAGTTTTAGATAATTCAGAAATGGAAAAAAATGGTGAAACATCAAACGGAAAACCAGCTGATAAAATTAAGAAGACAATATGCAGAGACTATATTAGAGGAACATGCAAAAGACAGGGCTCATGTAAATTTGCCCATGAATATGATGTGTCACAACTCGAGGGAGTTTATACTTTCTGCCACAAGTATCAAAATTCAGTTTGTACATTTGCGAACTGCAAGTTTGTCCATGCAGATGTGTTTGAGGAGCAACATTTTTATAGGACGGGCATATTGCCTGCCCATGCTCTTGCCCATCATAAAAAAGCCTTACAGCCTCCTCCACCACCACCACCTCCTGAAGGTATGTTGTAGATAGTATTCAATAATTATAAAATAAATTTACAATATGTATATAATATAAAATCTTATAAGTGATCTTATATGCGACTGGTAATAACTGCTTTGGCTTCACTCTGATAAAATAATTAAATTTTAAACTTATTATTATAATTATTCATATTCCACTTCAATGTAGTTAAAACTGTAACCAGAAGCTAGTAACTAGTAATTTTATAAACCATTTTTATATTTATATGTTGCTAGTGCGAAATATTATATTATGTGAATAAAAAAAAGTAACGTGATTCATTCAGTCATTAAACCATATAACACATTATGCAAGAATTTAAAAAGGAAATAAAGGATGTATATAGCCACAAAATAAATACTGTATTACTATTATAACTTGGTGGGTCATTTTTTAATCTTCTTTTTATAACAGCTAATGACTGCATGCATGATAGTATGTGTTACATATTTATTTGAAGAGGGTAGAATACTGAGATCTGATGATGATTTTTTATTGCATGTCATGTGTACTTGGTATTTTCTAGCCCTATCTTATGATTGAAATCTTATACATCATGCTAAGAACATGTAACTGTTTAGTCAAGGTATTCTATTAAGAGCTATTTGTGCAAAAGATACTCAAATACCAGGAAAGTTTCGAATTCATGAACTACGATTCCTGCATGGCACCTGGGTTCTAGGTTAGCCTAGTATATTCAAACCGTATTATGCGAATGAGGGATGTTATGATTAAACTTTATTCCTAGTGTCTGCTCGGTTGCACGTCGCGACGTTCAATATGTCTTAGTTATACTTTGGCCCCATCCGTAATTTTCCTTTCGCATTTGGAGACTGATTCGGATAGATTTTTTTTTGGATATCCGATAGTTATTGTTACAGTTAGTGAGGACCATAAAAACCCGGGGATATATGCATCTGTCTGTCTATTTTAAAACTGTAACAAAAAGTTATTCCTTATTATCATAGTACTTGTTATTATCGACAGTTATTGTAGACAGGTACAGTAACTGGTGTTTATTTTCATAGTATCATAAAGGATGGTGTATTTAATTTCTATATTTTTTTCACATATTATTACCTTATGCGGTATCGGACACGTCTTTAATAGTGTGTTACACTGTAGAAGAAGTTGTATATTTCAAACTTCGTAAATGCGGATGTTCTAATGAATGAATAAAATTACGAATATTTAGGCTTTATTATGCAGAATTTCTTATAACTACCTATTTTAGGTAAAAAATTTTTAGGTAAAAGTAAGTATATTTATATTTTACAGAACCACACCCAGCGTTACCGCCGATGGCATTTTCAAATCCGCCTCCGCCTTTACCATCCGAGTGAGTATTTTTTTTTTATTGCATGAGCGGAAAATCGGTTTGAGGATAACCTGAAAGTGAATGACTCCGCCCATGGCCATTTGCAACCCCAGGGGAGTGCAGGTCAGTTGCTGTCTTTAAAAAAAAGGAAGAGGTTCTCAAATCATTCCATATTTTTCACAAAACTGACTAGACTGATTTGAATAATTATATTAACCGAAACACCTACAGACCGAACTTCTACTAAACGATGTCAAGCCAATATCTAGTCGATCGCGTGATTCTATAGTTGTTATACAGACGCCAGCTTTCAATCTCTATATTAATACATATTAAATCATACTTTTAAATAACTTAACACTATTAAGTAGTGAGTATAAAAAACTAAAGTAGAATAAACTAAAATAAATCCTAGCAACAAATTAAAATTATAACGTCACCCCGCCCGGTGACTCTGTCAAGGCCATTAGGGCCAACAGCAATACACATTCCGAAAGAAAAATAGTTGTTGGAAATATATTGTTTTATTTCTTGTTTTAAAAAACATTTGAAAAAATCTAAACCGTCTAAAATCTTCGATGTAGTCACACTACAGACTATTCTATTTTAATTACACTGTCCAAGTTTATAAGACAAATATATAAGTTGCTCAATAGGAGCAATCGTTCGACGAAATAACGAACATTTTTATATGTGAAGTATCAAACTTAACATGTCTATGTATCGAAGGGCTCAAAAATTCATCTAACGCTACCAACGCCAGGTAGGAGTACCTGGTAGGACCAATTCAATTACGGTCCCAAAACTATGTATCGGTTTATGAATGACCATTACAAACACAACGCATACTTACATAACGTTTCTCGACTCTCACTTTAAGGCATTGTAATAGTTTAAAAATTTTGCGGATTACTGTCAACAGCGGACCCGCGGGCCACATGCGCCTTTAAATTTTGGCGCTTCGGCCTTTTGTTTTTTATTATCAGATTTATATGGTCGAGGTTTTAAATGTATTATTCATATTGTTCTATTTTTTTCCGTACCTTTAGCCAATGGTCTATTTTTACTATAATTTAATAACAAACAACAAGATTTTTGAAGAGATCCTAGTTTTTATACAGTGTACTAGTAATTCAATGGATTCATGTATATATTATATAAGAGATAATATTTTAAGCATTTATCGTCCGCGGAGAACCGTGAGCTTTGTTATAATTACAATTTATAATTTTGAAGAAATAAACAAAATAAAATTTGTTCATAATTATCTTCTTATATATGTATAAAAGGCTTTGTCCTGAATGACTGACGGATCAACGCACAGCCTAAGTCGCTGATCGTAGAGATCTGAAACTTGGAGGGTGAGTTCTTTGTATGAGGTGGGCATCCGATAAGGAAGGATTTTCCGGAATACTACCCCTACGAGGGTTAAAAAGAAGGGCAAAGTTTATATGGGACAATGCGATTCTGCCTTCGTTCAATCTACTTGAAATTTACCATAAGCCTTTTTTAAACAAAATTGATGAAAGATGTGTTTCGTATTTTATTAAAATTCATCCTCAAAAAAAAAACGGGGTTAAAAACGGGTAGAAAATTATTGAGCTTCGAAATTTATATCAATACTCTTTAGTGCTTTTGATTAAAATTACATTTAATTTTGACAGATGTTTGAAAATTCAATCTGATACATGGCATATCGACGTCTAGCCTAAACGTGAAATAACTTTTTTCTGATTTTTTCACAGGCGTTGTTTTTAAAACGTAAACGAGCACAAGGAAACAATGTTGTGGAATTCAACCCATAGGTAATTAAATAGGTGAAAAGGATTTTGTAGAAGCCAGAAACTCTGTGTTTTTGGCGAACTATTAACACGTGTTAAACATTTTCTGAAATTCCTCAACTCAAGAAGTGAAACGATGGTTCAAAGTTTGTATTAAAATCGTTATTCACGCGGCCAAAGCCGCTGGCAGAAGGTCGTACTTTATAAACAGATTAAATTAAATAAAACATCCGCTCTTTGCGTACAAACTGCGCACGTCCTTCATGTGAAGTAATTCAATAAATCCTTAGTGAAACCAAAACGGGGTGGGTCGGTATTAATTTAATTTAATTTAATTTATTATTAATAAATAAATAAATAAATAAATAAATAAATAAATATACATTAGTCTATCGTCACATTGTTAAATATTATATATACTGTCACGTTAGAGGTCTTTCGAAGGTCTTCTAAATATAATAAAATATTGGTAACGATGACGATAATAATTGCGATTTCTGTAGGAAAAACTATATCTTACTAATATCTAAGGCAGCCCTATCTATAACACTGACAATTGCGCAATAAAATTTTGGACCTTATAGATTTCACTTTCACCTAGACTTATAGGCTTTCATTTCACTGTAAATACTTCTTCGTCATACAAAAGATACGAGACACGTAAAGTTGGTGAAATAAGGGATGAAGATCTGTATGAGAAACTAACTATTTCTATATTGCATTAAGGGGTGCCTCATTGAAAATCGTTATTCACGCTGACACAGTCGCGCGCACAAGCTAGTTAATAATTAATTAGGGAAGAATAAGTTCTCTAAAGATAAATCGAGTTACAGGCTAATTTTATCCGATTTTCTTTAACTTATAATCATAATTCCGATAATTTCAAATCGACATTTTTTTGGGTAGAATTAAATTTATTTGATTTTTTATGACATAAGATGGATATATATTGGATGTATTCTTTTAAGTGTGAAGTTCTGGAAGTCTCTCTTTCTGTACTCTTTCTGCATAACTACAATAGCACTGACCCAAAAAGTACATCCCGTCTTTCCGTACCAGGTCAGGTTGCCTGAACTACCTTAAAATCAATTTTATCTGGCTATATAAGCTATTAACTGCCTACTTCACAAATTTTTGACAGCCGCGAATATGCCAAAAACCAAAAGCGTGAGATGCATACGGCTGGACGGGCATCAGGTAAGAGTTCCGCTTTTGTAATTTAGCTCCGCGGCGCTAAAAAGAAAGTATACCCAGTTATAGTTCTTATAAATTGACTACTTCTTAATTTCCGGCGCCCTTGGTAAGGTAATCATAAAATTGTTATGAGAGTTCCTTGGGTTCTGTTCGAGTCAAGGCTTCTCTGTAATGGTAGACTTGGTGTGAATGAGCTGGTTCGATTGTGATGCTACAGTTGATCGACGATCGATCGATTGGTGTGGTACCACCCTTACACAGGATATAGGCGTTGCATTTCCTTTGACAAGTATCTGCTCTCCTCCCTCTTTTCATAATGTTCTAATGAACCATAGCGATAAATGATTTTCATTTGATTTCATTTGTTACCTATGTTAGAACAAATATATAATCAACTAGCGTGCCGTTGCTATGCGAAATTAAAAGACTATTTTATTTTCAGAAACGATAATCAGATGTTAAGTGTCATATCAACCAGCTCTGTAAATGGCAGGGCTTTTACCGATCTTCTAGCCCCTCCTACATACACGACGCCATTGAAGCGTGATTGGAGTAAAGTCGAACCATGTACGTATTTTAAAATAAAGATGGTAAAATTTATAGTTTTAAACATAATAACTACTTCCGATATATTTTTATATAATTTAAACAATTGCTATCATTAATTGCAAAAAATGCTAGCGAATTTACTTACCGCTTACAATAATAATAATCAATGGCAAGTGTTGATTGTTGCATGATTTTCATAATGCAAGATTCGTATATTCTCAAATTTATAAAGCATAATTCACAGATGTAACGTGTCGCAATAAACAGCCAATAGCCAATTATTAATATTCTGATACGATTGTAAAAGGCTAACTCAAATTAACTAATTTTTATGGCTCGCTGAAGCGTGTAAAATATATAAAATAGTATTGATTTAATATTTTTGTGCAAATTTTTTAACATCTAAATTATTCCAAACTCGCATTGCCACGCCGTGTAAGTAATTTATTATAAGTGAAAGATTTTTTTAAATTATAGAATGCAATTCATTTTTTATATCTTTAACAACGGCGGAGAAGCACGATATTTTATTTTAGTGTAGGCACTTCAGGAATCAAAAACGATAATTTCAATTGTTTAACTATCGTGCGTATTTTACGATCAGTAAATTGTTAGTTTTGTTGTATTTATTTAAAGTTCATTATCAAAGGTATTGTTACTAAGCTAAATTAAGAAAGACTGCTGTTGAATGTTTGTCAGAGTAATTACATCAGCTCAGTATCATCGTAATAACAACCACCTTAGTTGCACAGGTCTCGAGATCACCCATTGGTTGTATTAGGAATCGGCGGATTTTCAGCAAAAGTTTACATTGAGATTATATCCATCAGTGTAATTTGTCTTGAAAGTATTCGTCACATTCAAAGCCGATTGTGTTTTGATTTGTATTGATTTTTCAGACTAAGTGCACCATGTCAGTTTCATAAATTATAATAATAATTATCGTATTATCAATACATGCTGCCAATACTCGAGAGTAACGGAATCCGGATCTGTTGACGTGTCATCGCAGACAATACGATATTGGCCAACAAGCAACATGGACTCTACATACTCAAGGGTGTTTTTTTTGGATATCACCATCCCGCATGACGAGATTCTCTTGGACACCGAAATTACGAACACGATGTTGTCGTCATGTGGGGTGGGGAGTTCACTGACTCGTCAAGTCAAAAAATCGTTATATTTGCTATCGTATTGATTTCATTAATATAGTCTGACCCTAAAAGCAGTGCCGGGGTCACGGCCACTGACGCCACGATATTTTTGCTCGGAATAGCAAGAATATCGTGAAGCCCTCCTGAAGAAATCGATTACGTACGGTTTTAATTTAAATGTTAAGAATTTCCTTTAGTCTAATCTAGACTTATGGTCCGGAAGTAGAAAGTTTTCTAGCTGTTCTTTTATTGATTTTTGATTTTTATATTTCTATATCTTTAATTATTTTTTGCTTTCTGTATCAGTTAAAACATTGTAGACCAAGTCCACAAATTTCGTAGACAGAAGGTTTCGTTACTCCTACAATCCACCACGCGTGTCAGTTTGGCGACAGAAGCGTCCCACCCCACCAAACGCCCCCCTCCTCCCAATTTGGCGCCCTGGCCGTCGCCCCATCTTGCACACCCTACCCCCCTAACGCCGGCACTGCAGATACGGTTACGTAATATTGGTTTACGTCATAACAAATAGTTATGTTGTTATGTTGTCTTTCGAAAATTGATATTTAAAAACTTTTGGATCAATTAAAAACTATTACAGATTTTTATTTCGCTACTATGAAAAAAGCGGGTGATTTAATAATGATCATTTGTTTGGTAACTCAGTGCTAGCTATTTATTAATTGTAAGAATGTAACTGGTAAGTATTTATCATTGTAAAATATCTAAAAAAATAGATATATTACAATGACAAATACTAAAATTTTCTCTATATTAAATATCCTTTTTCACAATAGTTATTTAGTAAATGATATTTTGACGAAATTTTCTCTGGTGTAAAGTAGAACCTTTAATACTGATGCTGGTCAAGTAGATATTCGATTCGATCTGGGTTGGTTTTTCCTGTTCACTAACATAATATATTAATTAATGCAATTGTGTGAACAAACTCAGTCACATCATTCAATAAGAAAATATCAATTATTTGTATAAATCAGCCGCAAACTAGAGTAGTTATTGATAATATTTGCAATTTCGCTTAGCGATTGTCATTTACTAGCAATTTTTTCTGCAGTCGGAAGCCCGCCGTGCGACATCTACAGGAATGAGCATTTGTCGAAAAAATGCAAAAATTGCAATTACATGGAATTCAGGTTTGATATATGCTTATGCTCGTTTTAATATTAAATATTTATATATATACATATTATATATGATATACTATATAAATATAATTATATTTTATCCCACTATATTATAGTAATTGAATGTGTAACGCAAAATATTTAAAGAGCGTTAGGCGATTAAATTATTTTTGCATGACTTTTTCTAATGATTTAATTTTAAGTATAATTAGTGTTTTGTTTTAAATATATCCATACATCTTTATTTGAAAAATATATAAAATGCGATGGTTTTTTTGGTCACTACGTTATTACGTAGTGCAGTACCTAAATATATTTTGAATATTTTTTCATATTGCTTTATTATGTGTTTTGAATTTTGTTTTTAATATTTCAGGCTTCAATATAATAAAGATAAAGTGGAAAATATGCGTAGAAACAAAGAAGAAATGTACAAAAAAATGGCATTAGTTGATAAGCGAAGTGAGAAATTAAATACGCTTATTTCGGCGCTTGTCAAACCCGTAAGTGTAACACTTTATACTTTATTTTATAATAAGCTTCTGCTTGCGGCTTTGCGTGAACAACGAACTTTAACGAGGCGCATTTAATTACATTTACAATTAATCGGTTCCCCATACAAATAGTCACCCTCTTTTACCCTTTAAGTTTTGCTTTCGCGACGATAACTAGCCAAAAATCGTTTCCATAGTCCCATCTATATCTATACCGAAATTGAACCTAATCGGTTTAACGACGCGTCTCAAACAAACCAAATTTCGCATTTATAATATTGAGTTAAGAGATGTACATTTTTTAATAAGATAGATATTTAACTAAATAAATAAAGAAACAGACGGTATGATTGTATATGTCGCTGGGATATTTTAAAAGCTCTATACATAATGATATAGAAATGGATTTGTAGTCATGTTAATAATAATAAAAATCCTGTGAAAATTCAATAGCTCCGCTGATGTCACTTGTTCATAATAAATAATAATTTCAATAATATTTTATGTATAATATTCTATTATTTTATTAATAATCTGATATCTCAAATGATTTGAAATAAGCGCAAAATATTTTTTTTTTTTATGTGAATTTAGAATGTAACCTTTTTTTGTATAATGATATTTTATAATAAGTTTCTTATAATAAATAAACACTACATCTTATTCAATCGATTAATACAGACGAACGTATAAAATATTTGTTGTTAAATTGCTGATATTTAAGAGGAATTGCGTGTAATACTGATTTTCATATATGGATCAAAGTAAATCCCGAAAATCCTAATAATAAGATATTAGAAATGTTAAAAATCGCTCATTACTGTCGAAAGATGTGTGTCCGCCTTGCCCGCTATATTTCTCCCACCCATGCTGACACTACTACATACGCAGAGCACGACGATATCGTATATTTCATATTACATTGCTACGTGTGCTTGTACCGTTTATGGCTCCAATTGCCCAAATTTACGATATGCGACTTGTACCTTGTTATTACTTTTGTTATGTGTCGCAATTACGAGTTTTATGAAAGCATGAGTTATTCATCACTATCGTGTTGATATTATAACATATTGTTACAATATTATGAAAAAGTAAACAAAGCATAGTAAAAACCAAATCGTCATATTATAATTTATTGTTAAGACTATAAAGTAATATAATTATTACTAAATTATAAAATCCTACTTATTCTACCCATTTAATAAACATAAAAATCTGTGTGTTTGGATGCTTCGATGTTTTGTATTCAATCATAAAAACAATACGAAAACGGATGAACGGATTTAGATGAAATTTGGAACAAATGTTTCGTTACCTGGAATAAGACAATACTTTTTATCCTGGAAAAATGATACGTTGGTGTTGGATTATCAAAATACTGTAATTATTTAAATATTAATTTGTTTACATGTTTGTTACTTAATTATGGATAACGAATTGGGATAAAATTTATCATGCGGTTAACATATTATCCGGATCATTTATTTTATCCTGGAAAAATGTTCAGTTCCTATGAGATTTTTAAAAAACATTCTATAGGACGTATGAATTGAAATTCGGTATAGATGTGTTTTATAAATCATTATTTAGATATTGAAGCCAATTCTAAGGTAAACGCGGACAGAGTCGCTGGCAGATGCTAGTATATAATAAATGAAATTATGAAAAAGTGATAATTCATATGAATGACAATGAATTTATAGTAAAAAATATATATATTCTCCGCTTTCGCTTAGCTTCTAGGCTGTATACTTCATGGCTTATACTTTTATGTTCTACCCAGATGTAAAACTATATACATTATTGCCAATGATTTTTTACTGGATAAGATTTCTCTTTGTTAACTAGGGGAGAGTTTTGTGAGGACGGTAACGTTTTTTTTATTCACATAGAAAAGTTTTGAATTAAAGTCCGATGTGTTTTGTATAGAGAATGTATGGAGCTATGTCCAGTACATAGTTTTAATGAGGGATTTTTTTTGTTCGTGGATGAATCTAATATTTAATATTAATTTCAGGTACCAACGCCAAAACCGCAGAGTCACACTAACGGCTTATCACTTCTCAGCGGAGACAATAACAATAGGGTAAATATGCCATTAAATGATAATTTCCGTTAAAACAATTTCAATGGTTGATACAAACACACATACAAAATTTTTAATTTATTTAGCATGAACCTCAGATCTATGCTTTTTTTTGCGGAGACAAAAAGTTTGGGCCATGGTTTAATGATTTTAGCGTACCCTATAGTGCCCTTAGTTTGCGCCTTGGTTTAATGATTTTGGCGCCCCCTATAGTGCCCCAGTTTGCGCCTTGATTTAATGATTTTGGCGCCCCTATGGTGCCCCAGTTTGCGCCTTGGTTTAATCATTTTGGCGTTCCATGTAGTGCCCCAGTTTGCGCCTTGGTTTAATCATTTTGGCGTTCCATATAGTGACGCAGTTTGCGCCTTGGTTTAATCATTTTGGCGTTCCATGTAGTGACCCAGTTTGCGCCTTGGTTTAATCATTTTGGCGTTCCATATAGTGACTTAGTTTGCGCCTTGGTTTAATCATTTTGGCGTTCCATATAGTGACCCAGTTTGCGCCTTGGTTTAATCATTTTGGCGTTCCATATAGTGACCCAGTTTGCGCCTTGGTTTAATCATTTTGGCGTTCGATATAGTGCCCCAGTTTGCGTCTTGGTTTACTAGAAAAAAATACTACATTTTATTTGTTTCTCAGATTCCTTTCAATTTTACTTATATATAGGCCTTTCTTAAAGTATAAAAAAAGATAATGGGATATTTTCTATCTTGTGTTCTATATTTTATTCTTGTTACTTCAGGCACATTCGCTTTTGGAACAGCTTAACACAATCATGCAGGTGACGAGTAGACTATCGTCACGTAATGAGGATCAATAATATTTAAGGTAAAGTTTTTGTGTAATCAATATTTAATTTATTTGCCATACGCGTTAAGAAAATATTGAGTCATTAACTGTACGCCTTGTATTCCTAATGGGTAAAAATTAATTTAATATACAGCATTTAATTTTTTGCATTTAATTAATTCATTTGCCTTTTTTTAATAACTAAATTTTCATAAAAAACACCACTTTAAATTGGCCTCAGTCAAAATACTTTGTGATATTTTTAAATGTTTAACTTTTTATGATTATGATGACTTTACTATTTTCTAAACGCGAATAGACTAAAATATAATCATTTTTGTCATGTTTAAGTTTTAGATAATAAAGTGATTTTCACGGTTATTTAAATATTGAATGCGGTGATTACAAATTGCAGTGAATGATAAAAGTTAATTTTTTTAATTGTTTGTTGTGCAGGATAATGCGGACGGAAAGTATCGTCTGGCAACTCTGATGAGAGTAAAGCTGCCCCAATCGTTCGGGGCAGCTCTACTGGACATTATTAATAGTGCTTTTGTACTACAAATCGTTGACGAAACAATCGTATTGCGTATAGTTTTAAGATTCAATATTGATAATTCTTTTTTTTTAACTTTGATATAAGTTTAGTTTTAATTTTTAATATTCGACGTTAATTTTTTGTTCATTTATTTCATAAAAGTGTTAGCTTTTAAAATTGTGATTCTGTATCATCATACAAGATTAATTTCGTAAACTAAATATTTCGCGGAATATTTCAAATATCTTATGCCTGTATTTACCAACGACCAACTTGCCTTAAAAGAAAAAATCGCTAAAAATAAATAATGGCACCTAATGTATTTTTTTAGTGATTTAAGAACTAGCGCGCACTGCTTTTCGGTGGAACGCAGAGCGCTTATTCTTCCGTACAATATAATAAACGCAGTCACGGGTCCGTCCAATGTGGTGAAAAAAATCAAGAGTTATTTGTCACATGGTATTTGTCACATCCCTTGACGGTCATAGGCCTATGAAAGGCTTTTTTATTTCTTTGTTTTCTATGCGATACCAAAATTAGTGCGGGAAAGCCAACGACGATTTATCGCGATTATTTCACCGCAATGCGCGCACTGCTATGCCACTCCGTATTTCGCATAACATATTATACAAACCCAAGTCAGAGCGCGCCTATTTGCATTATTGACTTTCTAATGAAACCGGTCAACCGAAACTTTGAAACCGTCGAGGATGGTTTCAAAATAACCTCCAAAAATTTTTTTTTTCTTCGGTGTTTTTATGGTCCCCTTTGTGATTCAAATTTTTAATTTAATAGGTCACTATAATAGCTATCTTTAATGTCACTAATATTGCTTATAATTAGGCATTCGAATTTGCGCTCTTGCCCCGCCATGTTTATTGTTTGATATGCAGCGCCACGTGCGATTAAATGTGGTACTAACTGGATCAATATGCCGCGGCATTTTGTAAACGGCAGTGTTAGTGTTTGTTGCCAATTATAAAATGACTACATTTTATATTCTGCCTTCGCCATTTAGTACACTGGATTCCGTATATAAACTGACGATGCCGTTTGTAAACGGGCGGATTATAGAATTTGAACTGAGAAAGAAGTTACTAAGTGAGTGCTTGTTTTAGATTAATATTGCTATTAGGATTTGTTGGGGGAGAAGGGTAAATAGTTCCGCGAAATATGAAAAGAACGAAATGAACTAGTAACTGATACAAATTTGCCATTAGTACTTAAGGTTTTATAGGTTTTTATATTATAATATTTGCGTTTGACATATGATAATTCATCGTGATAATTGAGTACGATAAAAAAGTTGACTTAACAAGTCATCATTTTATGGACAATGATGCCAAGTATAATGTTCAAAGTAACGTCTTGCAATTGCATTCATTATTTTCAAAAACAGTTTTTATCAACTAATATTGAAGCTTTTTACCTTATAATTTACGTCCTTCTCTCTATCATATTTTCTTAAACTCAAAATTAAGTTTCAATACAGACATGTCTTATAATTTGATACGTGTAAAATCCATTTAATTATATGATGTAGATGCTTGGGATACTTTTTATAAAGAAAAGTCAAGCAAGTTAATTTTTATCAAATAATATTTCAACCCATATGGTCATATTACCTGGAGACAACCAGACGGACGGGCGGTGGTCGATCACTTACCCCTGACACATTCAAAAAATGATGGGACTCAATCCGACTGACCTGAAACAAGTCGAGGATAGAGTTGTGTGGAGAAATCTATCAGTGAAGGCCCTTAATTACAAACACGACCTAATAAAACACGAAGGTTTTAACCCTATCCCTGTCCATAAAATAGGATGGGACGGGGAACCTGTTATTATCCCTCCAAAAAGGCTCATAGCTTGCTCAAGCGGGTCAGGATCGAACCCTGTAATTCTCACGTTACTGGAGTTGGGCCTTGTACCTTTGAGGCTCGTTTCGTAAGGTAGCAAAAAATGCCACCTTATAGTTCATTCGCGTTAAGAAAATCCGCTGATATACATATGTATGTGTACAACTACCATTTTATTTTTTGTACCAAAATTATCTCGTATGATGAAACAGAACGTGGTATGAATATAAGTTCAAGTGTCTTCTAACTTACAAGTACACAGTACTTGTACTGTTTTTCAAAAACAGTTGAAAAGACTTACAATAGACATATTATTTTGAGAGACTTCAAGTGAAAAGCAATAGTACAATTCTAGTTGTAAAATCGGTTTTATACTTCTTGTGTGCGTGTTTATTGTAATATTAGGTGATATTAAATCGTATGCGATACATGGGGAGGCGAGGGGTAAATCTTACAGTGCTCATATATCCGGTTCGAATCGGAACTTGGCTTCCAAAATGCAATAAATAAATAACGATATTTGTACACTCGTCGGAAATTTAGCGGATAATTTAAGCGTTAGTTAGTATTAGTGATTAGGTAGGCGATTAATTATAAAAGTGTTACCGACTTGACCGTATTGTGCACCTAATGGCGATCGCTATGTAAGAACATATCTGAAAAGCTAGCTAATATTAAAAGGATTCCGTCTGAACTTAGTAAAGTCTAAGATTGCAGCAAAAGCTGAATACATGCCTTAATTCATGTGAAAGCAAAACCAAATTTTTTTACCGGATATACTATTAGTCATATTTATTTATAAAATATAAAATCGATAGTTAATAATAAAAGAGATATTTTTAAAATAACATTTTTCACATTAGTTGTAATTTTAAATTAGTGATTCGACACGAGTTAAAACTTTAACTCTTAACGAAAGCATGTTTGTGTTATCAAATGACTAATTATAGGTTCTAAGTCGATAGTTCTCATGTGCCTAGTAAGTCGGAGTCATATTACTTAACTGTATATATAGTGCTGATAGTTTCCATAAACAACGAAAACGGATAAAAACACAATTGACTCGAATGTCGCATCATTAGTTTCCATCCAAAACTAACCTAAAACTGCTTAGATATAGCTTAGAAATAGCTTAGATTGGCTAGAAATATAGCATATTATATAAGTTTCTAGACGAGTGAACAAGTGTTTCGATCTCGCACCATTGAGTCTTATAACTTACAATCTTTTCATTCCTCGCAATTCGGTAAAAAATAGAAGTGGAAACATGGGCTTTCCATACAGACAATTTGTCAAAGACTGTGGTTTATACAACAAAGGAATGAAACGATGTTAGTCACACGCTAACTTCTTTCGGTTATGTGGCAAGCTTGTGACTAAATTAGTTCCGTTTGGTGTTGAATTTACGAAGGAACACCAGCGAGACTGACATTTTGTCTGTATGAAAGGGCCTGTCATATAGTAAGTCTATGCGTGGAAAATATTGTCTACGGTTTTTTAGTTCAATGTTTCCATGTAAATTTCGAAGGTTGGTCAAATTATAAGACATCAGTGAATTAGAATATAGTTGTATAGTAATAATTCTGCATATAAGATTTGGTGCATGAACGAGCTGCCTTATATATTCGCAGGTCTTGTCTTAAATATACTTGTTTATATTAATTCTTAGGGGATTCTTACATAACACAAATTTTATTTTTATTTAATTTATCAGATTTAAAAGAATTTTGATGTTAAATCATCGTTTTTTAAATAAAAGTTCGATTTTTTAAATAATAATCTCGTAGACAGTTTTTAATAATAAAAAAATATAATGGCATTTTAATAAGAGATTTTATCAATTGATCATGGAGTTGAACGTGCAAAGAGTATAGATTCGTATTTAATATTAATAATTTAATACATAAGTTATAATTAAACATGTATAGTTCAGACCTACCTGCGATCGTCTGTATATTCGAAATGAGATCGTTAATGAATTTAATATAAAAAAAATAATTTTAATTATTAATTTTTAAATATCGACATGGTTGTTTATAATGTTATATGTAATGAGAATATGGTATAATTATTTTTAGGAAGTCCTATCTATAGCCCAAATATTATTTAATGGCCAAAATGTTTAAAGAAGTTTGTCTTTTTTTTGTATATTTCTGTTTTTGCATTGATCGCAATAATGATTGAGGCTAATGTGGAATAAATGGTCGCTAGAATTAGTTATTAGGCGTAAGGTGATTACCAATAATTATATGATATTAAATATTCTATATCATATATATAATGTTTAAATATTTCAATGTAATGATTTTAATAATTTCATTCTGTATTTGTATAATAAATACAGTTCGGTCGCTAGAAGGCCATTTTAGGAAGCTTTGATTGAGCACATTTTTAAGTAATGGATTCTAGATAAGTATGAGGTTGTCTAAAAAATATATAACTTGAATTTGTTTGCCTTATCTAATGGTAGAAAGAATTTTTGTTTTCACAATATATTTTACAATGCATATTTGATTTTTATAACGAATTAAAATCAATAAAAAACTATGGTTATTTCGAATATAAATTCACATAATTTAGTGTTTCCTAAAAACACATTTTTAGGCAAGTGTTGTTATGTATTTTAAGGACGCCTTTGTATAATTAAATGTAAAATAGAGAAATAATGGATTTTTAGCGACCGGACTGCTCAGAGGGAACCTCAATATATACCTAACATGGTCCTATACACGATACAAAAAACACCAATATGACCGAAGATATTAGTATATTAACGCTGGGAACGCTTTATAACTAAACGTACCTTTAAAGATGCCTTTAGTTACTAATAAAATTTTTACCTTTTTAATATTATAATCTATAGTATACAATACATTCAATGGCAATTTAACAGAAGCAATCAAATAATTAGAGTGATGATATAGGTATAACTAAGTTTAAAGACTTCAATAATGGAATAAGGCTGCGTTTCCACCCGAGAGATGCTCTTTTCTACCGCAAAGCAGTAGTGTCTTGAAATTACTGGGCAAAGAAGATTTAAGAACCAATATCTCGAGGTTGGCAATGCGTGAGTTGCATCTACTAATGGTGTTACAAGCGCTCATAGGCTACGGCAACCGCTTACAATCAGGTAGGCCGTATGCTTGCTTGCCAATTTAGTAACATAAAAAAAAAGATTTGTAGTAATCGTAGCGGGGTATGTATTTGTAAGAACCGATAGAATCTCTTCATTTACCTAGCCTCGTTTAGTACAGCTCCTTATTTCTATTTAAGTAATTAATAACGATAATTATGAAATAATTAATTGAATGTAGAAGAAACAATGACGATATTATCTACTCTATTCAAATAAGACGAAATCAATATTTTTGTCTAACATTTTTGTCCATGATTGTACCTGAGCAGAAGCGGCTATTTTTAAATTGAGAGAACTATAACGTATCATCGTATATCTCTGGTGGAAACGCAGCCTAAAGTTCACTTTATAATCGAATATTATCCTAAAAATATGTAATCATAGTTGTGTATCGCAATTGTTACAACATTGTAGCTATAACGTTTTTATATATTTGTTAATGTTAAATATTGGCTATATAAAAGTCATAGATTGCAATAAATTTTATTATGTTTTGACAGAAGATGGGCACACGGTAAACCGAGATTTAATATAACCGTTCTTTTCTGACTCAAGATATGTACAATGACAAATATTTATAACATTTTTATGCTAGAAAATGTTTAAATAGTTCGTATACATACATTTATATACACATAAATACATTTTACACATAGTTTTCGAGCTGTTTACCATTTGTCCAACTTTTGTTGAAACTATTTATATTTAAAGTTTCATAATCAGTATTACAATAATATTAGACCAACACTCATAAATGTTGCAATTAATGAAGTTTAAAATGAAATAAATCAATTCTTATCACTAATATTGGTAATATTTTTCATTCATTCTGTAAAAAAAATATGTTAAACTAATGGACCTTCTCAGACTTAAGTGTGAGCGATGAGACATTAAGTTAATATATAACATTAAGTTATAAGTTGGTAAAAAATGTTTTTATGACAACAACAACAAAAAATAATTAAAATAGTCGCTAACTTTAACTTTCTTTTGAGCAGGTCCATGGCTATAATTCAATATTTATAATTTAATTATTGTTGAGACACCTTTGACTATCCAGTATTATTCATTCTGTTTTTATCATAGCATATTAAATGTGTTAGCAATAATCGGCCAGCAATACACAATGCAACGATGACATCTAGATAACCATGTACTTACTATGGATGGGACCTTCCATATAGAAAAAATGCCCCTTTGTAAATTCAACATACATGCGATGGAACATAGTAAGACCCACCATAACTTCATTTTCTTGAAATTGGGAACAATGAATTTAGCTTGTGACTAAATCCGTTTTGTTGCATTGGTGCTAATTTTATCAAGGGGCACCAACATGGGCGTAGTGAGGTAAGAGTAAGAGGGGTGGCTGCCCCACCCTGGAACTTGTTAAATACTCAGAAATTGAAGAATATAATACATTTTGAAATATTTAACCAACAACTGTTGTAGAGAATAGGCATTTTGCCCCCCTCTGGGCCCTAAATTAAGATTTTGACCCCCCATTAGCCAAATCCATGGGCACCAAGCAGTTTGACATTTTGACTGTATGGAAGGGCCTGTCCATAATATATAGTAATTCTATGCTATGATAATCAATGTTTTGTTTAAAAAATATTTTTTGTGTAATATTACTGTGGGATATATCCCATAGTATTACATAAGTCTTCCGAAAATTAATACAAATGATTAATACATATATCTCTAGCTTTTTGCAAATATCTTAGACATAAATTTAAATTTTTCTTAGATTTATAAAATAAAAGCAGGGTAGTTCAAAACTTGTAGTTCAAAACCATATTTAAAAGTCTGAGATTCTTCTCTACAAACTATAAATTTCGTTATAAAAGTATAAGACTAAAATGACTAAAGAATGAATAATTAAAATAAACAATCGCTCTAACATGGAATATTACGTTAATTTTAGGAAGAGGAAATTTTCTCTTTCTTTGCTTTAATTGACTCTGAATAAAGTATTTCAAAAAGCTATTCTATCCGTTAGTTAAATAAAGGCGATATTTCACTGCCAAATTAAAACTTATTGTGAAATATATTTATGTTTACTCTTGCCTAGTACTGAATGCAAAAACAAAATTTTGATTGAACTCATACTTAATACATATGTTTCAGATTGGAAATAATAAAAAACATTATTTACATTACATTTGTAATTTATTCAATATGGTGAGTAGATTTTTAATTAAATAAAATATTAAAATTATAAAAGGTGTTTTATTTTCGACCTCTTGTACAACCGATGTGCTCACATTGCTCAAAAAATTAAAAATATGAGTATTTATAAGTAAGTTTGTTAATTAATAACTTAGTAGGTATAATAAATTATTTAATTAACTTGACAACACTTAAAATAAATAGTGTTAAATCATAGATGGAAGGAAACATAGACGTAGGTTAGTAGATAATGGATTCCATACAAAGATATGAAGACTAGACTGTAGGTATATATATATGGCGTAAAGTGACAGGAAGTGGCTAAAATTTAAGCGCCACTTCGAATTGATCGCAAACTAAATATTTTTCAGATAATCAAAAAAAAACGAATATATTCACAACACTAGGAATACTAACGGAAAGCTGTGTGACAATTTCAGAATCTTTTTAAATAGGAGATGGAAACCTAGAGACACTATTAATACATAAAAAAAATATCAAGCTTAAGTTATAATATAATTGTAATAGGATGCGTGGATGTTGTAAAATAATAGAATAATATTCTTTCAATTATTTAATTATCAGAAAAAATACTACAACATTAGAATTATATACTTTGAACAACGACATCTCGTTGTCGCTTGCTATGCGTGCGGTATGAAGTTCGTGAGAGTTATGTGTCCCCCTTCTTCGTCCCGCCGATCTTCGGATTTTGAAGTGATTAATTGCTTGATCGAAGTATTGGTAGGATACATATATTGTCAACGCCTCTGCAAATTATTCCCTTAGAGGTCAAGAGGTCGGCCACACGTGCTACACCGTCTGGACCAGGATGCAGTTTTGTGATGCGATCCATACGGCCATTTGAGTAGAGGTAAGTTTGCTTCTTTCAGCACCACCATATCTCCTGCAAGCAGTTCGCCTTGATTAATTCGCCACTTGGATCCTTCTTGAAGCTGGCAAAGATATACATTTCGCCATCTTTCCTAGAAATGTTGCTTTAATTTTTCTATTTGTTGGAATCTATTTAGTCGATTCATGTTGACATCATAGAATAATGGCGATGGTAGAGAAGTGAGTGGTTTACCGATCAGGAAGTGCCCTGGAGTAAGAAGAAATATGTCTGTTGGATGGGAAGACAGAGGTGTAAGGAGCCTGGAGTTCAAAATTGCTTCAATAGAATTTAAGAAGAAAGTAAATAATTTTACGTAGGTAAGATGAAAAGATGATGATGATGATGTAGCATTCTAATGAAATGATATTTTGCAGACTTAACGCCTGCCTCCCGAAGCCCACCGTAGTAGGGAGAATAAGCCGGCGAGAATTTTATTTGTATACTTTCGATAGCGTATTAAGATGAGATTGATTCATTGTTTGTTTCTAAAAACTGAAGGAGATCGTTGCTTGCTTGCGCCCACGAAATTTCAACCATTGTCACAATATATAAACTCTCGCAGACGAGATTTAAAACGCTTTAAGCAAAGAAAAAATACGTCGTTACTGAGATCAGAAGCACTTTCTAAATAACAAAACTTGTTTTAAATAACCTTTTATTATTTTACAGCCATGACCGACACGGTTTATCTTTCCTAAAAGTTCAAAGCCTGAAATCTGAAAAGGTAAGTTAGAAGTCACTCTTGACTCTTATAAGTTTTAAGATTTTAGTTTTATTTATTTTACATAGCTTGCAATTAGTAAATGTTCTCAAGTAAAGCATATGCAAAATGCATAAACCTTTTGTGTTCTTGAATGAATAATAGTTTTGTAAAGCTATGTTTAGAATCTAATAATATATTATAATGTTTTTTAATTATGAGTTTCAGGTGAGTTTTAATAATAATACTGTTATCATTCATAAAATGAAGTAGAAATATAGTCTGAATATTATTTCAAAACTTCTGTAAAAAAAGACAAATGTGGTAACTTAATATCTTTTGTTTTACATCAAAAACATCCCATATAAAATTTATTAATTATTGATAAATACATAAATATTAATCATTTTTATTTCTTAAACTATAACATTCCCATCCTTATTCGTACTCTTACTCGCGCATGTGCAGTTTTGATTTTTTTAATTTCTGTTAATTCGTTGATGGCGCTAGCTCATCCTACAATTTTACTAATTTCAATATTCGGGATCCGTTATCTATTGTGTGTTATGTCTATGATAAAATATGTTCATTGTCTGTGGTTAGATTTTCGGAGTTTTCAGACTTTCAATTTTCCTCAATGTCAATGTCATTTTCTTAGCTGTGAAAATGCGAGATAAATATTTAACCATGTTAGTTATTTAACATTACGCTAGCGATCAAAGTTCAATTAGATAAGACAAGGTTTTTTGTTCTTTGTTTACCGTGAACATATTTAAAATGGCTGAATATGGCAAATTTGGTCCTCTAGTGGGGGCTATTGATGAAGGAACTTCGAGTGCAAGATTTATTATTTTTAAAGCGAATTCTTGTGAGGTGGTAGCTTTGCATCAACAGGAATTAGAACAATATTTTCCACAAGAAGGATGGGTGGAACAGGACCCAAACGCAATTTTAGAAGTTGTTATAACTTGCATAACAAAAGCTGTGGAGCAACTTGTGAGCTTAGGAGGGCACCCAAAGGTTTTAATTTTTCTAGTTCATAAAAAATATATATAGATTGGATTTATTTACATAGTATACTGAGAGGAAACCTAATGTAATAGACCTAGAATATTCAAACAGAGAAAACTCATATTCTTTTGTTACAAGGATGCATACTTGCAAAATTCTAAGTCTAAGGACAGTAGGTATAAAAATCTACAATGTTCTATTAATGGTATGAATGATAATTGAAGTTAGACAACTGCTTGATTGTATACAATACTCTCAGGTCTAAGCTTGGAATTGAAGGGTAATTTGTATGTATTTCTATACATTTCAACTTTATTGAAATCATTACTTGCTTTCATTTGGATATATTTTTCAGGATATAATAGCAGTTGGTGTGACAAATCAACGAGAAACAACAATAGTTTGGGACAGATTTACAGGAAAACCACTTCATAATGCTATAGTATGGTTAGACATGAGGACATCCTCAACAATAGACAAGCTATTAGACATGGTGCCTAATAAAACCAGGAACAAAAATTATTTGAAGGTTTATTTTTAATCTATTTTTAGACCAAATTATGACCAAACTTAACTAAAGATTGCCTTCGAAATTAATTAAAACTATATAATCTAAGGCATACTTAAGATAGTTTTAATGGAAATCAACTTTGTTACGCCACAAATATCACAGTTTGATATGTATAATGTAAATTGTTAGTACAGGCATTTTCCATTTTCTTTACAATATTACTATATTATCTGATGTTATGACTAACACAATTATAGATGGTTGTCTGAAATAGATAGTTTTTGTTCTTATCTCTTCATGTCTGTATGTTATTTTTTTGTTTCTGGTGTAAAATAGTGTATTATTAGTATTTTGAAAAAGATTCTTTATATCTATAACTTAAATGATTTAATTATTTCAGCCCCTCTGTGGCCTTCCAATGTCGCCTTACTTCAGTGCAGTCAAACTTAGGTGGCTTAGCGACAATGTGGATGCCGTGAAGCAAGCCATGAAGAAAGGCTCCTGTTGCTTTGGAACTGTTGACACTTGGATTATATGGAATTTGACTGGTATTAATAATATTTTCTCCTGAATAAGCAACTTTCAAATATATTCCATCATATAATGTTTAAAATAAAATTAAGCATCAATAGATCAACAGTAGAAGGGCCGACTCTGCTCTGTTGATGTGAGAGCCGTGGGTTTGATCCTGACCCCCTTGTGCCCACATCCAGCGCAAGCTTCAAGCTTATTTTTGGAGGGGCAATAGGAATATTAGTAATAAAAGCATTGCTAATATTCTTTCTAAAAAAAAAGTAAATTGACTGATGGGTAACCAAATCAAAATTTATTCTTATAAAGTCTATCAAGTCAGTTTGAATATTCAGAATAATAATATGGATTCTATAGAGAAGAGCCAGACAAAAACTTTAGTATTTACTCTTGTAAATTGGAAATATAATTAGCTACTTGGGAAATGATAAAACCTACCTATAAACCTATTTACAACTCAAAATTGACTCTCGGTGAAAATCCCATTCAAAGGTTTAGCAATATTTTGCAAATTTTGCGGTTCACCAGTGTAGTTTGACATTTCTCATTTCAGGTGGTGTTAATGGTGGTAAACACATGACTGACGTCACGAACGCTTCGCGAACGATGCTTATGAATATAGAAAAGTTGAACTGGGATCCGCTTTTGATGAAGTTCTTTGAAATACCGAAATCTGTTCTACCTGAAATTAAGTCCAGTTCTGAGGTAAGAATTTAAGATTTTTAGAACATTGTACAAGATAACACATTTCTTAATTGCATAATTTAATATGGCTTATATCATGGTAACAGCCAATTTTGTTTTTAAAATGTATTTTTTTTTTGGACAAACGGTCAGATCTTTCAGTCATATTTCATAACAAATATCTGTTCCGAGCGGGAAGCAGGCTCGCTAACAGCACGTCACTACTATCGTTATTTAGTTGTGTAACTATAATGTTAAATTTATTTCAGATTTACGGGCATATAGCTGACGGACCTCTCCAAAACATACCCATATCCGGATGTCTCGGTGACCAGCAAGCTGCCTTAGTCGGTCAAATGTGTCTCCAGAAGGGTCAAGCTAAAGCTACATATGGAACTGGTTGTTTTGTACTGTACAATACAGGAGACCTTCGTGTTAGTTCTAGCCGAGGGCTTTTGACGACTGTTGCTTACCAGCTAGGGAGTTCTAGCCCGCCTTGTTACGCTTTGGAAGGTTCCGTGAGTTGTATTTATATATCCTAAATATCCTTCTTTGTACGGGAACAACATTTGCTATTAGATATGCTTCTTGGGCATGAGAACTGGGGAGAACCTCATTTGTGGTTGATGTCACTAGGGACAAATAATGAGACCAAATCAATTGAATCTGCCAACTCAAGTTGAAATCTTCAGAATACAACCGAACGTTTTGTTAGTGAAGTGTATAATTTAGTCTTCTTCTTCCTAACTTTATTCCCGGTATTTACTCAGGGTCTGATTATTACTATTATGCTGATTTGGCAGGCTACTATGGCTTTAACAGAGCGATTTCCATGGATCAGAGAAAATTGTCTATAAAGAGCTAACAGTTATTATCAGATTATATGAAATAAGAACCGGGACTGACAGCTTAACTTTCCCCTCGAGGTAAGTTGGGGTGACCAACGGAGGGTGGGCTAGCACAACGCCTAGGCCGTAAAAACACATATTTGGAAGATCAATACAAAAATCCGGGCCTTGCGAGAAATACGCCACAACGATCCACTTGCAAAAAATTTAAAGTATAAAATTAATGTTTTTTTTTTAAATGTTTCTCATAGCTGAATATGTTTTCAAATTATCTTACCAATTATTGCTTCAATTTGGATTAATAAATTATAAAAGTAGCAATCTGGCAAACTGCAGGTGGCAATAGCTGGTGCCGCGTTGGGTTGGCTCCGTGATAATATCGGTCTTTTGGACAACGCGAAGGATTCACAGGATATAGCGGAGAAGGCCACTGAGAATGGCAGCGTTGTATTTGTGCCCGCCTTTAGCGGACTTTACGCGCCATATTGGAGGCAAGATGCCAGAGGGTGAGAATTTTATTCTATTTTATACTATGAGGCATTTTTAATAGACTATAGAAATAATTGGTTTCCCATATAAACTTTAAACTTCCATTTTGCCCCAAAGCGTGGAATACGTCTTAAAAACAATAGGTGTGAAAAAATTCAGCTTTCTAAGTCCAAGGACTGAAGCTGGGCGTTCAGAGTCAGGGAATTAGATATGGGCACAGAAAGATTTCGTGAAACAAAAGATTCTTTAAATCGCCATACTTCATCGAATATTTTCAGAAATAAATTGTTTTATTTTTTTTATATTATAGAAATATACATGCCCTAAAATCATTTTTAACACTTATCATATTTGACTATTTAACGACTAAGGTATTAGAAGTATTTAAAGTGGCATATTGTTTAAGAAATGCTTGTTTGTTTTGCCTCTAGATTTTTCCCACTCATGCTTTCACTATTATAACTTTCGCAATATAAGTTGAACTATGACCTTGAATGCGCAGTAACACATTTGTGGGTCTCAATTGAAGTGTGGGACGAAGGCGCGTGCGTAATTATAGTAACGCAGCGACGCTAGCCCCTACTCAGTCGAATTCCTTCCCCCTCCTCTCGCGCATACTGCGCAGGTACTTTAAAATCTATATTTCTTTAAAATGTATATTTTTGTCAAGTGTGCGAACATTTTATTTTATTTCAAGATAATGCATCGACTATAACCAACTTTAAAGAGACAGGAGACAATGATGGTATTTGACGTTTATAGTTCTTTTTTTTACATAAATATATCTGATTAGCATGCTTCCTTTGTAGTTTTGCTGTTTATAAGGTGTTTATACTTTTTAATATATTATTATTTAAGTGAATTCTGCAAGCATTAATCTATTCATAGATATTTTTTATTTCTAAGTGGGTAAATGTTATATAACACTTAACGATATTTCTTCCTATACTATTTATTTGTTATAAAACAAAATGTTAGTATTGTAGTATGTTAGTAATTAATAATAATAATAATAATGAATAAATAAGGAATTGAATTTAGAAGATACAATAATTATATTATATACTTAATTCCGTTTTCTAAACTAAAAAATTATATAAAAAAAAATGTATTTAAATAAGACGAGATCACGATTTTGTTCTTTAAGATATTTAAATTTCCTAGGCAACCGTTAAGCATTTCTCTAACATTTTTGTCCATGATTGTACCGCAGACGGCCGCCATTTTGGTTCAACATATATTGTGCGAGCTATACATACGGAGAGCATGTCGATTTTTTCCGATTTTTTCCAATCTAGTTGTTTTTTTGCGCTGATAGAGTATCAAACGTAAAAACTTTCATTGATAATATTAATTATTAATTGTTTAATTTTTAGTGTTATATGCGGTATAACAGAGGACACGAACTCGAATCACATAGTGAAGGCGGCGCTAGAAGCGGTCTGTTTCCAAGTCAGGGACATACTGGACGCTATGAATGAGGACTGCGGTATACCGTTACAATTACTAAAGGTAATTACTATATTATAATAAATGTAAAAGTTTGTATTCTGTTTGTCACTCAGGCAAAAACACCTAAACAAATTTGGATGAAAGGCACATAAATTGCATGTTACCCAGTTTAACACATACGGTACTATTTATCCCGGAAAATGCATATATGTTAGATTCATCTGTGTGCGATGACTGAGAGTTGTGGGGGCCCCATCCCCCACTTTTTCTGTACCCTTCCTTTTTTCCCATCTCATGCCTCCTACCCTTGGGTTGACGACGCTCATGTGATATTTCATGTAACTCGCGCGTTTATAACCGCCATGAAATAAAAAAAAAACGCTCAAAGGCTACGGCATTAAATAATTGACGACGTTGGGGCGCAGCGTTAGCGAACCTACCTTAAGCGCTACAGGTCGCGGGTTCGATTCTCGCTCGGAGCAGATGTTGCATGTTTTCAGGTCTGGGTATCTTTCTCTTAGTCCTTGTAGGTTTCCGGACCCCGACCACCTATATATAACTGAATATCCAGTGATATAACTATCCTAATGGGTTGCCTATCCTAATAGCCGTTGAGTGTGTAATGTTTATTATTATTTATTAACCATATTATGAAAAACCTAACACAACCATACCGACCGGAACACACCTTACTTTACAAGGTTATAGTCAGTACAAACATCTGCCAAATTAAGTACTGAACCCGCAGCCATTGAGGCAGGTTTGCTACCACTTTACACAATTGTTAAGATTTTCTCAATAAATTTAATATTTCAGGTCGATGGTGGTATGACGTCGAATGCGCTCGTGATGCAAATGCAATCCGATTTGATTGGAATAAATGTTATCAGAGCCGGTTTTAGTGAGAGCACAGCTTTGGGAGCCGCACTAGTTGCCTATTGGGGTCTAGACGATAACAGGCAGGCGTCACAAATAGCGATGTCGAGCGGTACCACTTACATGCCGACTATGAGTGACGATGAAAGGGACATGAGGTACAAGCAGTGGAAAATGGCGGTTGAAAGATCACTGGGGTGGGAACAAAATTAAGTACAAACTAGTTGTAGGTAGGACTACGATAACATGGCGCGATCCTCCAAAATTTTGCATTTTTAGTATCACAATGCATGTGTGTGTAACACACCGCCGTAAAATTGGAGCCATGCTTCTCGCAGCACAAATGGGAATCTGTCACAAAAAATCGGCGTAAAGTAACAGAATACTGTAGCGTTTCGTCTGATTAGTGAGACCGCCGGAGCCCCAATCTCCCATCCCCTCTGTTTCCTTCCTTTTTCCCTTCTCATTCCTTCCCTCGTATCCCTCGGTAACGCAAGCGCTTATTCGTTGCGGTGACTGTTTACCATCAGGCGGACTGTATGCGCATTTGCCAACCCTCATGATAACAACATAAATAAAAATAAGTGTATGGATTTATTAATCGACTAGTGCCGTCATTAAAATTATTATTAGTATGGCGCTGCTGTGACATAATGTATGAAAATGACACGTCGGTTGTCTTGGAGGGTCGGCTATTTATGATCCGTTCACCAACAAAACCGTCGGCATGGTGCTAAATACGACATCATCATTACAACTACATACAAACTTTTTCGTATGTGACTACATACACTGAAGCAATAACTGAGAGGGGCGCGCCATGTTATCGTAGTTTCTCTATTGATGTATTGAGCCTTTCCTGAAAAAAAATCGTAATCGACATATAGCATTTTATACAGAAGGTTTTATGTTTACTGATTTGAAAGTATTCATATTTCTGTGTTTTTTTTTATGAAATTTTATTTACATAACTATTGATTGATTATTATGGTGCTTTTAATTGCTTACTTAAAACTGACTGTTCAGGGGCTACTTTACAAAAAAATGTTTAGTTTTTTGTCGCTTACGATGTTCTTCCTGACAAGGCTCGAATTATTTTGATCGAATTGCGAATTAAACTAATTGTTATTATCAAATACATTTCGAATTACTCAATATATATTTCAAATGTTTAATTTTTTAAAGTATAATATAGTACGTTTAAATATAATTTGGCCTGATATAGATGCTCTTTTTAATATAATGACTGTTCCATTATAAATGAATTAATTTGAAATATTTTAGAGAATTTTACAATTTATATGATGTATATTTATATATAAGGTATAAAAAATTATTATTTAAGAATTTGTTATAAGTGATCATCTATAAATTACGTCACACGTACAGGGAAGTCGTCGATGAAGTGTGACAAGGGGTGGGGTGGTCCTAAGTTTTGTGACGTTATATTTCAAAATCTAATATAATATTATCTAAATAATATAACGTGAAATTTGAACCATTAACTAAAGACTTCAAAGTTTATATGAGAACTAATCTTGCTATGTATTTTTAAATTTTTCAAATGTTGCTCTGATGATGGTTTATATAAAAAATAGTTTCAATGAAAAAACTAATTTCGGATCTGTGGTTTTAATTTGATAATTTCGAGATGGCGATGTATATCCATCACAAATACGCGTAGCTAAGTAGATGTCATAAGTCAGTGTCGGGCAGCAGCGACACTGGTACAAGTAGATACGCACTGCGATTGCCAACCCGCCTGCTCAGCGTGGCAATTACGAGCAAACCCTCCAATGGCAAGCCAGAACGGAACACGGCCCCCAGTTCCCGGCCACCCTGCTATTCCTGATCACGGCGGCGGTCATGGTAACGGCAGGGTAGGGGGTGCGAAGAATCCCCGGGTTACGGAAGGCCGCCAAAAACAACTGACCTTGGCTACGTTTAATGGACGCACGTTACGGCTAGACGAACACCTGGCACAACTCGAAATTGAACTCGAAAAAATAAAATGGCACATTCTCGGGTTATGCGAAGTCCGAAGAGAGGGGAGGATACCATAACCCTTGAATCAGGCCATCTTCTTTATTTCCGAGAGGGAGAAAAGCTATCCCAGGGTGGTGTTGGGTTTCTGATTAATAAAGCCCTTTATGACAACGTTGTAGAAGTTTCAAGTGTATCGAACAGGGTGGCGTATCTTGTACTTAAGCTAACCGAGAGGTACAGTCTCAAGGTTATACAGGTTTACGCACCGACCTTGTCACACTCAGACGAAGAAGTGGAGAATATGTTCGATGACATATCGAAGGCCCTTCACTTCACCACCAAGGCCCACTACAACGTTGTCATGGGAGACTTCAACGCCAAAGTGGGAGTACAGAATTGCAGCGAATCAGTATTAGGATCCCATGGTTATGGTAGCAGAAATCATAGGGGGCAAATGCTTGTCAACTTCCTCGAAAAGGAGGGGCTTTTCCTGATGAATTCTTTCTTTCAGAAGAAGCCTCAAAGGAAGTGGACATGGCGGAGCCCCGACGCTATGACTAAAAATGAGATTGACTTCATTATAACGGACAAGAAGCGCATATTCAGAGACGTCTCAGTGATCAATAGGTTTAATACCGGAAGTGATCACCGACTCGTACGAGGCTCTCTGAATATAAACTTTAAGCTAGAACGTGTCCGTTTAATGAAGGCTAGGCTCCGACCTAACCTGCTACAAACTGTTGTGGGATCTGAAATTTTCCAATCAAATCTGGAGAACAAATTCGCTGCCGTGGAAACCACAAACAGCTTTGACATTGACCAGGCCCTTGAGAAAGTGGTAGGGACCCTCAGGGAGGAAGGTATAAGATTTTGCGAACTGCAGCGTATAGGCAAGAAGTCTAAGTTTTCGGAAGAAACACTCAGGCTGATGAAGGAAAGACGTGAGTACCCACCAGTCACTGCGTCAGAAAGGCATGCTCTAAACAGGAGAATTGGCAAACTGATTAGACACGACCTCCGATGCTCCAATGCTAGATTAATACAACGAGCGATCGAGCAGAATCGGGGGCCCAAAGTGTTTGTCCAATCTCTTGGGAGAAGCCATCTGACAAAGCTGACCACTTCGGATGGAACAGTCGTTACTTCAACGGCAGCGATTCTTTCCGAAATTGAAAACTTCTACAGCCAGCTCTACGCTTCGCATGCAACAGAACCTGATCCAGCAAATGAGGATTCCAGATCCACATTAACACGCCACTTTACCGAAGACTTGCCGGAAGTCAGCCTTGGCGAAATCGAGAGGGCTCTTGGGGAGCTTAAAAATGGAAAAGCCTCTGGAGAGGATGGTATTACGACTGAGCTTCTGAAATCTGGTGGTACACCTGTAATGAAAGAGCTTCAGAAAATTTTCAATGCTGTCCTCTTCGATGGGAGAACTCCAGAGACGTGGAGTAGAAGTGTTGTCGTCATATTTTTCAAAAAGGGTGATAAAACGCTTTTGAAAAATTACCGACCTATTTCGCTTCTAAGCCACGTCTACAAACTGTTTACAAGAGTCATCTTGAACCGCCTAGCGCGAAGACTCGATGAATTCCAGCCTCGGAAACAGGCCGGTTTTCGATCGGGCTATGGCACCATAGACCACATTCACACAGTGCGGCAGATTATACAGAAGACCGAAGAGTATAATCGGCCCCTGTGTCTAGCGTTTGTGGACTATGAAAAGGCCCTTGACTCTGTCGAAAACTGGTCTATTCTAAAATCCCTGCAGCGGTGCCAAGTTGATTGGCGATACATCCAAGTCCTGAGAGGTCTTTACAATGCCGCTACCATGACCGTCCAAGTCCAGAACCGACAAACTGAGCCTATCCCCATGCAT
The DNA here is from genome assembly GCA_023373885.1 of Hestina assimilis. Taxonomy (NCBI): domain Eukaryota; kingdom Metazoa; phylum Arthropoda; class Insecta; order Lepidoptera; family Nymphalidae; genus Hestina; species Hestina assimilis. Next base: position 13,905,512 of record CM041759.1, read on the forward strand.
CGTGGTGTGAGACAAGGGGATGTTATGTCCCCCAAATTGTTCACAAATGCATTGGAGGATATGTTCAAGACGATAGACTGCAAGAGCTGCAACATATGCTGAACGACCTTGCTGATTCTTCTCTACGCATAGGTCTCCGGATGAACTTGGATAAAACCAAGGTTATGTTCAACGAACATGTAAATCCGGAGCCAATCGCAGTACAAGGCAGTATTCTCGAAGTTGTTAAAGAGTATGTTTACCTTGGGCAAACCATGCAGTTGGGTAAAAACAATTTCGAGAAAGAGGTCAATAGAAGAATACAGCTGGGTTGGGCAGCATATGGGAAACTACGTCGAGTCTTCACATCGCCAATTCCCCAAAGTCTGAAGACGAAAGTCTTCAATCAGTGCGTCCTACCCGTTATGACATACGGTGCCGAGACGTGGACACTCACGGTTGGGCTGGTTCACAAGTTTAAAGTCACTCAGCGAGCTATGGAAAGGGCTATGCTCGGAGTTTCTCTGAAGGATCGTATTCGAAACGAAGTGATCCGACAGAGAACCAAAGTCATCGACATAGCCCCCAGGATTAGCAAACTGAAGTGGCAGTGGGCCGGCCATATCAGCCGAAGAACCGACCACCGTTGGAGTAAAACGGTTCTTGAGTGGAGACCACGGACCGGCAAACGTAGTGTAGGACGTCCTGCGACTAGGTGGAGCGATGATCTTCGCAAGGTGGCCGGCAAAAGCTGGATGAGAGTGGCCGAAGATCGTGCTCAGTGGCGTAAAGCTGGAGAGGCCTATGTCCAGCAGTGGACTGATAAAGGCTGATGATGAATTTCGAGATGCGAAATGCCAGAAGGTATGTGACGTCACACTAGGGAGGAGTCTCATAACTGTGGCTGTTTTTTGACAATAATATCATGTAACTCGATTGACGTAATTTATTGATGGTCCCTGAAAAAAATCATATAATTATAGTGTAATTCATATTTACCATACAATTTCGACTCCATGGGTCTATTCCAATGCCCAATGGTTAAAATTTGTATAATAATACTAGACAAAAACATAGCTAATTAATTAATTATGTTTACATAATATAAAATATAACGTCTTTATTTTAGTCCGTTTGTACGTGTGTTCTTATGTCTTGAAAGGCAAAAAGTGTCCTATAACTGTCTCCGTGGTCCCTTTTATATTTACACAAAATAATCATAATCGGTAAATCAGTTAAGCGTGAAAGCGACACAAAGTAACAAAAAAAAAAGCTCACTTTCACATATATAATACGTTACAATACGGTTACGATAGGATAATAACTAGTACAACCCAGAGAAGAAGTTATAAGAAGTGGCAATTCAATTTAAGTCACTCACAAAATGTCTATAAACTAAAATAAAGTGTGGTCTGATAATGAGGTAGTGCCTTTCCACAGGCACCGGTAGCCGGGTATCCGGCACCGACTGTCCGGTAACTCATTTTACTTTCACACGACCCAATTTTAAACCTAGTAACTTGTACGCACAGTGGTGAATCCGGCAATGCACCGGGCGACCGTTTGCCGATTAAAATAACGCCGGTACGTGAAAGCTGCCATACATGCCCATACACTTCGCTACCGGATACCCGGCGCCGGCTACCCTCCAACCGGCACGTGTGTTAAAAAGTATATAAGTTAAGATTGAATTACAAATATAATGAGAGACATACATAGAGACGTTGTATTTTATAAAAAATATTATATAAGGTTGATGAAAAAATATAATAAAAACTATTATAAAATATAGTAATTCGTTAACGTAATAGTTTTTAGGGTCCATTTACACCGTAGGTGACATTATTTGGTAACAAAAACTTTATTTTTGTGCGGTTTGGATGTACCATTACTCATCTCCTCCCAGCCTTATTTCTAAATGTACTCTAAGAAGAAAAATGAGATTTATAGAATTCAAATTATTACTGTTATTAGTCAAAGTAAGAAAACGGTGCCTATTAAAAATAGCTTCATCACAATAAACGAATTTTTAGATTTTTATCATTATATGGACGCAAATAAGCAATACCATGTCAACCCACACGAATGTCGTTTCGAGAAAAACGCGTTTGAAAATTTTGAACAACTTGCTTTATATGATTTTTTTCAATTTCAGATTTATGTAAGTTATTTTACTTATTTTCACAAAAATAAGTATACAAACTGCATATTTCTTATATAATATAACCCAAAACGTTTAACATTATACATAAATTGCGTGATTAAAAAATGGCTTTTTAGAAGTTTTAAAGCTTAAAACCCTACAATTATTAAAGAAAAATGTTCTTCAGCCATTTACCAACACATCTGCATATATAACACAGTTTTTTTTTTTCCCCCCAATTTTGTGGGTTGACGTTGTATTGCTTATTTGCGTCCATATATCCATAGTATTGTTAATAATGTATTGTTAGTAAACTTTATAATGTAATGTTTAGAGAATAAAAACGTCCAATGAAACTAATTCCTTTTAACTTTAACTTAACAAATACTATAGCGCCCTCTATAAGAACTACGGCAGAACTACACTGCACACTCAACGGCCCTTATTAGAATAGTGATATCCTGTGTCGAGGTCAGGAAACAACCTACGACCTATGACGTTAAAGCAGGTTCGATGCCGCTGCGCCACAACGTCATCATTAGGAACTAACTTGTCATACGCTAACACCATTTGGTTATTATTTGCACAACATAACCTAATGAAACTAGCGTACGTTGGTGGTAAATTTACGAAGAGGCACCAACGAATTTGTGACTTATCTTTATGGAAGGGTCGGTCTATAGTATATAGTACAGAAAAACTATTTTAATGTCCCTCGGCAAACTTATTGTTTCGTCGGTCGTTGGATTTATTTTTTCTATATTCATAAATCAATACTCATATATTTTATTTAATAAGGAATCAAGAATTGCTTCAATCAGTTACTTAAAATTGTTTTATAGTATAAATTTTACTCATGCATAGGTAATAGTTTTAGGTTTAAGTTAAATCTACACTCCGCTTAAAGTTATTTGGGTTAAATAAAAAAAATACAAATTTTTTCTCTAGTTTTATTTGTCTCATATTATCTACACATAATTATTAAAATAAAAATGGATGTCCAAAAGCGACATCTGAAAAGATGCTACATAAAGCTATATCGTTGGGAACGTTTGGTAACAAAGCGGCCAGAATGGCGCAGCATGGTGAATAACCAAGTATGCGAGTTCGAGGCTCTGCTTAAAGCTGACCTCGATAATAAACGCGACCAGTTAAAGGTTCGCCAATCTGCTTATGAGAACGGCGTACTTACGTGTCCTCAGTGTGCACGGAGTTTCGCCGCGAAGATGGGATACATAAGCCATCTTCGAGCGCACCAGCGCCTTCTTTACGGCTAAGGGTCGAAGTGGTCACCATGACCGAAATCGGTCGGAACGATCATCATCATCATCAAAAATTTAAAAACTTCACACGTCACATTTCTGTTTTTTATGAAATAAATATTTGCCTGCGGGGAAAAATTAGAAATATAGGCCTGTCGGACAGTACACGCATCACTACTCATCAAGTTGGAAGTTCTGAATGAAAATGACGAAATATATTCTCGAGTAACATTTAGCATGTTTCATTATGAAATTATTAAAAAATATATTAATAATATAATAAAATTAAATATAGGAACAGAAGGTTTCGTCTGAATAAAATATGCTGTAGAAAATATTTGGTTTTTGGTTTTAATTTTTCAGTTTTGAGGTCACTATGGCATGGCAAGGCAGGGTAATAATAGTAAGTATAAGTATACTTAATTGTACCACAACCCGTGAAATATATTCGTAATGTGTTGTTTCGGTAGTCACCAGTAGTCACCATCAGGACTTCTATATCACGAAATACTACTTTTAAAGAGCAATTTGGCAAGATATTTTAAAAAAGTTATCCTAATCGAAATAGGTGTGTCATTGTACCTATAAAACTTGAGTTCTTTCGATTTCTCCATGATCCCATCATCACATGACCAAATTACAATGGGACTAGCTAGAAAGTATACCCTTTGAAACAAAAAAAGGATTATTCTAATCGGTTTACCCGTCTCTGTCGTAGTAATTGGGTGACATAGAAAAGAAAAAATATGGACACTTTTATATATTTTATTGTTATTAACGGCAGTTATTTACGCTCGAATATGGCTATGTTTGAACTATTGTTGAGAATTTCGTTTCAAATAATTTTAGGTTGATAACTAAATTTTCGATATTTTTAATAGTAGCGTTTTCGTTCTAAAGGTGCGATTATCCTGTGTCAAGGTTCCCTAAACACTAACAGAAGCACAACCATACAGATCAGATTAGGTACACGTGTGTATATTTTCAAACCAAATATCTGCTACGCGCGGGTATCAAAACCCCCATCTCCGGCGCTTAAGACAAGTTAGAATTTTTTTCGACATGTCATGTCAACCGTCAGGTTGACAAACTAGCATACGATTGGCCTGACTGTAAGCATCACTGCACCTATGGACGCTTGCGAAATTTGTAGTATCACATATTGCCAATCCAAAGGCTTCCCTAGGAATGAAGGGATGAGAAGGGAACAAAGAAGGAAACAGAGGGAATGGAAGATTTAGCCCCCGGCGCTCTCATTCATCGCACGAAACGCAACAGTACAGTTACTTTTGGCCAAATTTCTATTAGAGCTGGAAGAAGCATGTCTCTGATAAAAGATAAAATAACTGTAAAATATCCAGAATCGATTAAATGTTTAACTTTATAGCGGGACAAATTCGAAACCCAAATTCCACTACACATCAATATAATAAATTCAACACGAATCTACATCTATAGCGTGGTTCATTTACGTATTCTAACATTACGAGGTCCAGATTATATGAGAGAAGTCACATGGGCGTAAGACGGTCCCCTCCGCCATCACTCAGCCTGTCGGGCGAAGGATCCAACACGGCTATGCACTTTACTACGTCTACAGTACATATATACGGTAGTGTGAGACGAATAGACGCTTGTACTGCTCCGTACTGGCAAACCGATAATTATTGCAGGTCTGAATAGCAATCCCAAAGGTCAACAATGCTTAAATAAAAAAATGGTATTACGTAATGAATTTAATAAGTATTAATTTTATTTTAATAATTATCTGGTTTTGTTAGATCGTGTTATAAAGCAAAGAATGTTTTTAAACTAAACTAGATTCTAGGCTCATATAATGCCAACTCGAAAATAAAACCAATAAAATCATGATCACCTAGAGATACCTTTGATATAACAAGCAACACTTTTGGAACCAATAGACTGATGGGAAAACTTTTAAATGTAATTGATTTGCGTTTAGATTTGCTAAATTAATTGTTGATACCAGTTAAGTAGTTTTTTTAAACCACCAAGAACAACGAGATCTGTTGTTATAAAAATTTAATCATGCATACATTCGCATTAGGTCGTCAAATTTTCATGACCGAATTTTTGGAAGCAACTACTTTCCAATAATTAACATATTTTAAAAATAAATAATAATGGTAATAGTTTGTTTTATATACGATAATTTCACGTAAGCATTTAATATGTGTGTGCATTTATAGTTACAACTATATAAAACGTGCACAGCGGTTTACGTTTTTTTTCAACTTACGCCGTCAATACCAGAACGACCTAATGCATAACATCAGAGTATTGGTGTATAGCTAAATGAACATCGACAAAGATATATTTTTACCGATCCACGTAATGTTTGTTTAGTAATCACTCAGTTCTGTATTGACATCTATATCGGAGAGCGGCGGTCGCAGGTTGACAAACAGTGGCTCGACGAGCAAACGCGTGCCAAAATTTGATAAACTCCTAGGTTCATGTTTAATCATACGATATTAAAGGCTGTACACACTGAACGATCGTTGCATTATCATTTTCCATTAGGGGTTTTGACTGTTCAAACGTGCGGGACGTGTATCTAGGGTTGCCTCCTTTTTTTCTTGTTATTAAAGTAGGTACATTGGCGATTACAGGCAAGAAAAAAGAGCACAAAGTGGCAAAATGAAGTATCATAAAATTTTCTTTAGCATTATATTTTAAAACATATTTTTATTAGTTTTGACAAGGTTTATTAAATACAAGTAATTATTTCTCTTTATGGCTCTGAGAAGCTAAGTTCCTTTCGTCTCGCTATTTCATCACAGAAAAAGCTCTCTGTGAATGCTGATGTCATAGGAATAGACATTATACTTTATAAAAGTATCACCAGTCTTATTGCCTCTATTTTTGTGTAGTAAAAAATTCCACAAAATCCGATAAAATCAAATCAAGCAAAATAAAATATTTTCGCATACTTTATTGGTCTCGTGAAGTGTAGAGTACAATTGGCCGAAATAACGAATAATACTTCATAATAAAGTTCGGGTGGCAACCCTACGTGTATCGCTAATTCGGAATTAATGTGTAAACCTTTTGCGTTTGATTACTTGTTACAATTTTTTAAATAAAGTTTTTAGTTACTATTTGTAGTTTTTTATTTTTGAATGTTAATCATTTACTTATCTGATTGATTGTTTGTTTAAAGGCTTTTAGTCGTGATATTTTTATTATAGGATTATATTACAAAAATAGTTTTTATACATTGTGTTTACTGTCACTTGAAGCTATGTGTTAATATTTTTGTTCTGACGAAAGTAATTATGTATAGTGTGGATACAGAATAAAATGGTTGACAGTGTAGATACTATGGAAGTCGCTGATTGAAGATGACGATGTCAGTAATTAAGGCACTTCAAATTGGCTCGGCTACTGACATGAGTGCCAATTAAATTTTAAGCGATGGCTTTACAGCCGAAGTGCTTAAACGATTTTTATCATTATTATTTTAAAAAATCATTGACTGATGCAATTAAACTTTTGCTTTTACAAAAATGATTACAACTTGATTTTTTTATTTCTTTTCAATTAAGCGTTGAAAGCATATTTCAATTTTAAAAACCAACTTAAATCATAGTCACGAAAATCGTCCAAGCGACGTATCTACAAATTTTTCAAGAATTATCTATAAAATAAATATTTGCATGCGTTAAGCGATTTGTCTAATTAGTTTGTTGATCGTCGTCATAGTTAAAATTAACTCGGAGCAAATCGACGCGTTGTTTAAGTAGTTTTAACTTTACGTTTGACTAAAATCCTAATTGATGTAAACACGACGGTGCGTAAGTACCTGTTTGTACGTAATTTTAATATAAGTAAATTTGTTTATCGTATTTATCTATAAACAAATAAAAACGTGTTCCCAAAGATGAGAATGGAGATAGGATTGTTGATTAATTTGTGAAAACTTTGGGAAACCATTCTATATTAATATTTGTTTCCTTTAAACCGGACTTAAGAATGCTTTACTAATGGAGTGCATAATGCATTCTAGCGTTGGAGCGAAGGAAATGTATGTCGAACCAAGTAATTAATTGGACATTACAAAAAACGCCAGCGCCGTTTGAAATATGCACAATATTATCGGGTAGTATGAACAATCAATTATTATAAAGAAAGGAAGAAATAAGTATTTTCAACAGAAGAATATCTTCAAAAGCCGATGCTTAGTTGGACATGGTATTGCTTATTTGCGTCCAGTTATCGGCACAAAAGGCAAGAACTTTCAAACTTTTTTAAAAAGAAATAAAATCTTTCTATTTATAGACAGAGTGCCTAACCTATGACAATAAAAAATTAAATTGACTACACTTTACCATAATTATCAATAATGTAGCTTCTGCCCACGGTTTCGCCCGTGTGAATAACGATATTGATACAAACTTTGAACCCTTATTTCGAATTTCAGACAACGTTACAATTACGTTTCTTTATCTGTAATTATTAGACTTAGTATGTTTTTAGTTTCAAAAAGGATGATCTTCTATACAGACATTCCATCCCTTTTTGACAACCTCAAAGATTAAATTTCGAAAAATCTTTTCTTATATTTTAAAAACAACATCAAATGTCGTTCTCAAGGACACGCTTAGTTCGAGGAGAAATATTAATTAAAATTACTTGAATTTATTATTTCTACATTTCTTATTAAGATCATAAAAAACAAATTCTAATAATATCGCTGTACCACTTGCTGTTACAATACTTTAAATTTTATACTATTAATTTAATAATATTTTTTTATTATATAAATATCCCTTAATATTTTTAATAAGACCATAAGATTTATTCCTGCGTCTGTTTCTATAAAAGGCATATTGCACAAATTGCGTTTCAACCCCTCTCAACCCTTAAATTTTAAAATTGAGAAACTCACGGTTGTATGCATCGCGGCGATAAGTGCCTACATATTAAAAGTAACCCTTTTGAAACGTGAAATAAAATTTTGTGACGATTGTTGTTATTAAATTATTATTTTTTATTGATTTTTAGAATTGTTCGGTATGTTATAAAATAAAACACAACATATTATTTTTACTATCTTCGAATTTTAAATCTTATATACTATTAGGACTGCCGAAGATGAAACTTACTGTTTACCATTAACTTTTAGTAAAAATTTTATTTCGAAATTTTATTAGATTGAAACAGAATTTTAAATAAAAGTAAGCCCGCTGTTGACAGTTATTATTATAGCAGATTTTTCCTTCAATGCGTTGTTATGTAAATGTGTCCAAATTCTAGCCTTATTTGAGCCTTGATATTTTAAGCGTGAATATAGTTATAGCTCTCTCACAGAATATAGACATGAAGTAATATTATCTATATTGTTAAGTTGCGCCAGATCCCTTGTCATGTCTTCTTTGGTTACCTTTTCTTAGTCTTAACGCTTCCATATAGAAAAATGCTCAAATAATAAATCGATGCTTACAATACATAAATTTATACTGTACTAGCGGGTCCGACAGACGTGGTCCTATCACGAAAATGAAAAAAAAGTGAGACCCGATAGCAGCGCTCCCTATTGGGTCCAATTGTTAATCTAAATCACTCTCGAAGCCACCGGAATACACACAAAAAAAATATCAAAATCGGTGCAGCCGTTTAGGAGTTCAGTGACATACATACGTACAGTAAAATTATATATATAAAGATAATGCTCCATATTAAAAAAAAAACCATAGACGGATAATTTGAATTTCGATAGGCAGACAGAGACGTTATGTTCGAACGCAAAAACTCTTATAAGCACGTATATCCACAATCTAGAAAATCAACCCTTATGACAACAAAACAAAAGAAAATGTTTGTGTTTTTTTATTCAGATTATAGCTATTTATGAACGAATGTTCAAATTAGATCAAATTTTTGTCAAAGTATTTTATGACAGTTTTGCTCATAATATCTGACAGTTTCCACGCCACAGATTATGATAAATACAACGGAACTATCCAAGTACCTACATAATTACAGTAAAGTATAATAATTCGTCAATGAATTAGACGCTTCCTTGAATAGATAAGTAAACCCTTTGATGTCCATAGCTTATTATTTGTATAGGATTATAACAAACAGATTTAGTTTACACAATAATGCATTCACATTTATTTCGATAATAGATTTCGTAACAAAAAATTGTTGTCTCTTATAAATCTTTTGTATATTTTGAAATTCATAAGAACGACACAGATGCAGAGTCTCACGAAGTTTCCATCTCAGAGAACCATGATAGGAATACTATAAACTATAAATTAAGTACTTGAAAATATCAAAGACGATTGGACCAACTCGGTTGATGAAAGTTTTGAGTAAGTTTCATATTAATTGAATATACTTCGGGGGTTTCAGACCAGCGTTTTATACGAGCATATAAGGTCGTTTTAGGTTTGAAGGCTTTAACGTTGAATGGCTTATAAGTTATACGTATATATTTATTTGGATTACATGCTTCTGATACTCGCCACCATCGTTACGAGCGTAGGCGCCGAAATAAAGGCAGTGCGCGTGTAAGCGCGTATCCCGAAACGACCTAATAGGCTCGGAGAAAAGACGCTGGTCTGAAACAACCCATAAGCGGCTTCAAAAAGGGTTCTAGTTCTATTTTCATTTACGAGTTTCATATGAGAATAATTTCCTTTGAAAGACGTTTCTAACCGCAATCACTATAATTAATTTGAGTTGCTCTCTGGTCAGTAAACAAACAGTCGTATAATATCAACTTTAGGCGATGTTAATATTTGGATAGGTGACCGTATAGTGCTATTTCAAATCAGGGTCGTTGTGATCCAGAACGCACGAGTACTTGAGTATTCCAGCCTGGATATTATATGTAGGATCTATTTTATAAAATCTCTAAATAAAGTCAGAAGTCTATACGCGCGTCCCACGATACCACCTGGATAACTCTTATACGAGGTTAGTGATAACCAGACGACTGTAAGAAAACTATAGATGGGTTTGGCGAATTTGATCCCGTATGGCTAACATTTGGCACGAAAAATCATAGGTACTGTAGTTATATTATTAATTTTGTTTAATAAGTCTCAATAGTTTTCACTTGCACGTAGCCAATAATTGATCGATTCAAAACAGATGATCTTATTACTCAGAAAGAGTTTTTGGTTGCACATAATGTAATCGTACTGTTTTAGAACTACACAAATACAACACGACACCAGTCAATGTTGCATTTTGCGTCTTCGGCGACGAAAACGAGGTCTCTTGCTTTTAATGGAACGACACGGAAATTGACGACATCCATTCGCTCGTTCATTTCGGACGGTTAGATTGTGCTCCACATCTTTTCCACCTGCCGATGAAGTCCAAAGCGTAGGCATGAACTCGCAAGAGATGCCCTTGCAAATAAACTTCTTGTTCTGTGTTCCTTGGGTGCGTGTACTGTCACCGGCCGGCTCTACCGACTCGGCCCCCCCACTGGTGACGCTTTCGAAGCCACTAGAGCTAACACTAATAGACACTCTTCTTCTTCTTCTTCTACTCTTAGCATTATTCCCGGTATTTTATTTACCCAGGGTCTGCTTATCACTCTTATCCGGATTTGACAGGTTACTAGTTTTTACACGGAGCATTTGCCATCGGACCTCCGCAACCCTAAGAGCGACCCAGCAACTTATTGGATAAGATCAATTTACTTATCATGAGTTAGTGATTATTATCAGACGTTATGTGATAACAACCCGGACCGAGGGCTTAACGTGTTCTTCGAGGCGCGGTAGGGAGACGCACACGGACAAAGGCCCAGACCCAGACCGAAGTAGAAATTTTAACAAACTTCTGTCGGAGCGGGAATCGAACCCGCAACTGTGGAGACTAAAATTACTAACAATCAATAGTAATAGACATTCTGAAAAAAAATGCTGCCGAAAATTAGAAATATATCAAAAAAGTTATATTTTAAAAACAATTATTTCAGCAAAATAAAAATAATGGTTTATTATATTACAATGAACGTGACACACTTTTGCGAAATCATTGTTGCTCCAATCAACTAAAACAAAATTACGAAACTAATTTTATTTAATTTTTACCAGCAGAAAACCAGGACAAATAAACATTAAAATTTTCGGATCACGTTCCTTACATTGTTTCCACATAAATTAATGAAAAAACTAGCTTTGAGAAGTATTTTTATCGTTTATATTATAAAAGATTCTTTGAAAGAAGTCTGACGAAGTTTCAAACTTCGGGAAAAAATTTCACGCACAAACGCAATGTTTTCAAAATTTCGTAAACTTCATTTCTACTAAATCAACATGTACAATAATTGGTTATTTTTAGGACGAATTTGGTAAGGTATTACGAAATACAATGGTTTTATGTCTAAAACCATTGAATTCCCGCGTGTTATCTCTACTTAATCCAAATTTTTTTTTCGTGTCAAAATCCGACATGTATACCTCTAAGTGTTATGTCGGACTCCTACCGGCTAGAACTCACCACCACCTTTAGCCAGGTGCGGGAACAATTTCATAATCTTCCGCAGCACCGGCGATGCAAGCCTTCATCCGGTGGTCTTCACCCAGGGCTTATTCTTATTCAGATGACGGATTACAAATATACGTCAGAACAATTCAGTATTTTGAAGATTCAAAGTGCTTAAAGCCCATAAATATAAAGAATATTTTCAGTTTGAATTTGGTATGTATGTACACAATTATAATAAACTCGTCAAAAATTAATTATTGATGTTTGGACAACATTTTTCGAACAGTGTAAAAGTATTGAACTTTTTTTAATGTATTACTGTAAACCCACCTTTTAAACCAAATGGTTACATTTGGTTTAGTGGGTGCGTAGGTTTATTTTTTTACAAATTTTAGAGATTAATGAGTATTTCCCATAACTTTGATTTTCATATTACTTTTAATAGTTACTATGAAATTACCAACTTATTTTTGCGGTCGATGTTATTTAGCTGCGGAACCCTTTGGATTCAATTGTGCGTGGTCCACAACGCCAAGTTGAGGCACTGGCAAATTTTCAAGTATTCTAATATGAGATGAACTTATTCAATCTCTTGAGTATATTATCGGGCGTTTCCAGTCGAAGACCAGAAGCGCCACTAAAAAAATTAACCTACCCAGCCGACCGTCCAACTGATAGAACGGCCGGCTAGGGTAAGTGGAAAAGCACAAGGACTACGAACTAATTATTGCTCATGAATTTATTGCTTATAATTTTACTATCTAATGGCAGTGCTCAGTCGGAAAATAGGAGAGCCTTATGTATTTTGCAGAAAACACAACGATAGCGCGATCTAAAATGGAACACCGACATCTAGCGGAGGGCGAAGGAGGCCTGTCGGGGTAACTGAGGTTTAGCTTTTGATAATGCTGTCGAAACGTAACATTTTTGCAGGATAAAAATTATCGTATCTATTAAAAGAAATAGTATGCTATATATGTGATAAATAAAACCAAATTAATTCTACATTTATGATATTATAGGTAGGATTGTATAGTAAAAAATAATTTCAGTTGTTCCGATCGAGAAAGCGTCACAAGCAAACTCATTTTCGTATTTACAATATTAAGTTATGATATCTGTGTGCTCATAACATGGTCATTATTTCAATTAAATTTAATTAATTTAAACGTTATTCCGAGTCAAATTTGAGGATCACTGAAAATGAAAGTTGTCTCAAAGGATCAGAAAAAATACATTCTTAATATATTCTAATTCATGTGTGTAAAAATTATTAAAAAAAAAAGATTTTTAATAATAATAAAAATAAAATAGGTGAATAATAAAATTTTCCTAATGTAAATAAATAAATAAACGCTGCACATTCAACGACCCCCATTAGAATAGTGATATCCTGTGTCGGGGGGAAACAAATACAAGGGCAAGGACAAATACACCCAGACCGGAAAATATGCCTGCATGGTCAATACAAACATATTATGTTCCGAGCGGGAATCGAACTCGCGACCTGTGGCGTTTAAGGCAGGTTCGCTACCGCTGTGTCACAACGCATTCACACATTTCGTTTCATTTTATTAATTTGAAAATGCCTTTACAAGATTTTCGTTTTTAAAAAATGTCCGTTCAGTTTCAGTTATTTAAATATTTTTCCACCAACAAACTCATAATTATAATAAAATAAAATATGTACATCATTTTTATGAATACAAATCAAGATCGGATATTCACTGTATACTATGATAGGAACGAACTTGATCACGAGGTTGCAACATAACCGAATGAGGTTGGCACGTGACTAACTTCGTTCCATTGTGTTGGTGTTGAATTTATTAAGTAGCACCGATGAGTATTTGAAATTTTATGGGTATTGAAAAGCCTGGTCATTGTACCTATATAAGAACTCTATGCATGATAGTTATATTCATTAGAATTTATGTAGTTCTGAGCTGATAATATAGATGGCGTTACACGTACGCTGAACCTATAATAGCTATAATTCAAGATTGAAACTACTTTAAGTAATCAAGGAGTTACCTTTACGTTTGTTGTTTAAGTGTGGCAGTCCCGCCGGTTAAGCAACATTGACCCAAGCTAGTAAGTGGATTATGATTTACCGGCGTCGGGATGTGACGACCCCATCGCCCGCTGTTGGAATAACCTCTGTCATAGCAGAGATTATTCCACCAGTACAATCAGTCACACTGGTGGTAGGTCTTTTATTGCAAGAGGCCGGCTAGGTAGGTACCACCGCAGTGTCAAATATTCTGCCGCCAAATAGTAATGCTTAGGCATTACTGTGTTCCAGTTTGAAGGGCACTGTACGCTAGTGAAAGTACTGGGCAAAGGAGATTTAAGAACCAATATCTCGAGGTTGGCAACGCGTGAGTGGCACTTCCTAAAGGTGCTGCAAGCGCTCATAGGCTACGGCAACCACTTACCATCAGGTGGGCCGTATGCTTGTTTGCCAACGTGTGTGCTTCTTTTTAAAAGCAATAATTAGCGTATTGTTAGATTATTCTCTATAGTTTTACATGGCGATGTAAGTGTAAGACAATAAAAATATTCTAGAAAAATCGCTAAGAACTATCGAATGTACCCGAGAGGCACTTGCAAACATATGTAATAAAACACAGTCAAAATTTGGATACCAAATCGGTGTGTTTACATAGAAAAATATATTAGGACTGACAATATAAAGATGATCGGTCTACACCCGGTCTCATGTATAATGTGCATACAAATTTGAGTAGGTTGGGTGTTCTCCTTGGGTGGCAACATGTGTACGCCCCGGCGTCGCGACGCCCCCCCAACACGTGTTTGGATGTCGACGCTTGCTATACTCCTCGGCCTTTAGAACCCGTGCGGTTGAGATTTTGTTCCGCTCTATATTAACATGAATCCAATCATTCATTCATTCGTTCATTTGAACGATAAATTTGAATTATTTTAAGTTTATCGTATTTTTTTACTACAGCTATTCTTTATTTTTGACGAAGTTGTGGCACAGCGGTAGGGAATCAGCTCCCGGGTTCGATTCCCGCTCGGAGCAGATGCTAGTTCACCATGAAGGCATGTGGTTCCTGTCTGGATGTGTTTGTCCTTGTCCTTGTTCCCGTTGTCTCCGGACCCCGATCAGGACATCAATTTCCTAATGAGGGCCGTTGAATTAATTATTATTTTTTTTAAATATTTTATTTATAGTTGACTTTTAAAGTAAAAAAAAGAGGTAATAAAGTCATGGCAATATGTAACTATATATTTTTAAGTAGACGACATTTTTTATATGCTTGGAGGCTGCGGACACGCTTTTTTTTCTTCCTCAAGGTGGCAGGAATGTATGAGGCCTGATAGAACAGTTATCGAATCCTATTCACACAGCTCACAGTTTTTTTTTAATGTTAGAATTTGGCAAACAAGCATACGGCCCACCTGATGGTAAGTGGTTGCCGTAGCGCTTGCAGCACCATTAGTAGGTTGCCAACCTCGAGATATTAGTTCTTAAATCTCGTCCGCTCAGTAATTTCCCTAGCGTACAAACCGGAACACCGTAGTGCCTAAGCACTACTAGTTGGCATCTGTAGCAAGGGAATGAAAGATATTGAGGAGGTTATGAAAAAGAACTAGATGGGGTGGGAACTAGGTCCTTCAGCACACTCACAGAAAAGAAACTTACCATATTTTCATCGTAATCGTAATGACAAACGAATGCATAAACAAAAAATAGTAAATAAATCTGGCTGCAAACATTTAGTATGAAAAGACGTTTGTCGTTACCTTCCTTACTAATCTCTAAGATAAAAAGTTACAACATAAGGGCGTTACAAGACCTCTAACAAATAACGCATCTAAACTGAATTGTATGAAGCCACGAGTGTTTACACCCCTCGAAGCTACCACCCTATATGGGTGGCTTATAACAGCGAAGTTACCCCGTCTGAACGCGGTGTGCATACAAGGCATTGATTTTAACTAGAACCCCTTAGCTCTTTCATTGTGTGACTTATACAAACAAAATGACATGAATTATCGTTACCGGTCTAAAGACATTATTTAGAAACGGGATGTTTGTTAATACACGCCATGTATCGCGACAAATTCAGTTAAACATAATTTTAAACAATACAATAATCTATATATACATACATACAAATAAATAAAATTGAAGTGTCTGTTTGTAATTATAAACAACATAAGAACAAACAGATTTTAACTAAATGGATTTGAAAGTATTTATATCCGGTACTTACATAAAAATCAATTTTTAAAATTTTTGTCAGCGGTCTATTTGTTAAGATCGATCTTTGAAACAAATAGCTGATGTTGTAAGATGTAACTTAGGCTACATTTATTTTAGAAATAGATTTAAGGTTTCGTGCGAAAAATCAGTACACCACGCGAGCGGTGCCGCGGTTGATAATAACTATTTAGTTTGCCGAGTCTGAAAGAAACTGATGTAGTAAGATCACGGTTTTTACACGTATGTAATTATTTTAGATTCTTATGATTTTTGATAGAACACTAGTTTCAATTTTTTCGTTACGACGCTATGATAGCGTCACTAAGGAGTCGATTACGAGACTAGACCGTGGAATAAATGCATATTAACGCTTGAACGTTTATGACCTGAACACTATTGCTCAGGTTTTCACAATGATTGTTTTAGGATGGTTATATGTTAACTGGGGATTAAGTTTGGAATAATTATTAGTAATAAAGATTAAAGCAAGGCCGCGTTGCGATTGCTTGATTGTTTTATTCTCAAAATAAACCTAATGTAACACATTAGAAATAAATACGTGGTCCACGCGAGCGTAGCCGAGGATGATGCTAGCTAATTACAAAAAATGCTACTTCGCTAGATAAATTCCACTTCAAAGAATGCAAACCCGCCGGCAATGTCGATGCACAGATAAGTTAGCAGACTTATAATTATGTAAGTACATAAAAATTATAAGCAATTATGAAATAATACATTTATCCTCAGATACATCTATTGTTTTATAAATCATGATGGTTGGCAAACAAGCAAACGGTCCGCCTGATGGTAAGCAGTCACCGCAACCTATGCACGCTTGCGATACTTGAAGTATCACAGGCGCGTTGCCAAACCAAGGAAAAGCAGGGAATGGATGAGAAGGGAAAAAAGGAAGGGAATAGAGGGAAAGGGAGATTGGGCCTCCGGCGCTTCCTTTCCGGCGGTACTGTTATTTTACCGATTTTCTGTGAGAGAATAGTACTTTTGTGGTGAGAGAAACAAGAAGCTCTACTACCGTTTCACATAGTATTTAAATTAGCAATTGAATTGAGCAATTTTGTTGAAATCTTTGTAATATAAACCACAATAAGTTTACAATTAAAAGGAATTAAATAACGATTGGTTACTTTGGACACGAAATAATTCCTTTGATCTTACGAAAATTCTCACCCGTACCAGAGACAAGTTTTAAAAGTAATGTAAAAAATACACATAACACATCCCTACAAGTGGTTTTATCTATACAAAATTACCTACGTATGTTTGTCAATAGTGATCTGTAAATAAAAACTGTTAGAGTCCTTTAAAAGGATGACCGAAGTTTACTCAGGTGCTTGGGATACTCCGCGCCATTCACACAGGTCATTTAATATAATAATACCGCCATCGTTGATGCGAAATTGGATCAGATGTTATTTAAAATATACATTTTGCTATTTCATAATTTAAACGATTATCATATTTTTATTATAGAGAAAAAATAATTAAATATTACGAAATTTCCATAGCTTTTTCATGTGTTTATAAATTAATAGTAAAAATGAATAATGTCTCATTGATTTTTCCATCCTAAAAACATATCCAAAGATTCGATGTGGCTTCGTAACGTCACATGCTAAAATAGCTTTACTCAATGTATTAATATTGCAAGGTTGTAACTAACTTCGTTTCGTTGCGTTGTGATATTTCACGAAGAAGCACCAGCGCTACCCAGCGAATCTTTGAACAGTTTGTTAGTCTAGAATGTCTACATACGGTAAGTCAATAAGGTTATACCTATATTTTTTATAAAATGTAACTTATCAAAAAGTATACTTAAAAATATTGTGATGACGACACTCGGTGTCGTTGTCGATATGTTTAAGGACAAAAACTGATCTAAACAGTTTGAAAAAACGATTGTATTTACCTACGTAAAACAATAGAAACGTTATACAAAAAAATAATATCAAAAGTTGAACAACATAATTAGAGACATAAGTCCCGAGTTACATATAAAATGAACGTTGAATTTTTAATCCATTCGGAAAGCAAAAATCACAGTCACTAAAGCCAGCGTTGAAAAAACACGGTGTGCTCTCCTTTGTCCCTTTATTCATATTTAATCTCCGACAAAAAAACAATAATTTCACGGTACAGCATTAACCCATGTATGCATAACAGAGAACCGCCAAAGTAAACAAGGTTATATTATATTAAAATGTTGTCGATCCTATTTACGGGCATTTTACTGTCTGTTTATCTTATAAATCTTTTGTGTGTACGGCGGTTATATGGGATTTTGTGTAAATATTGGGCTAAGCGAGTTGCATTTAACACATACCACCGGTTGTCTGTCGAAAATGTGCAGTCCACTATTAGTTCTTGGTTCCGATAATAGATGGCGTTAGTTGTTCGAAATTTTGTATTGATATAAAAATGTTCGAAGAGAAAGTTTTGTTTATTTGCGTTACATATACGTAGAGATTTCATTAAATCATTTTTTTCCCAAAAGCGTGGGAAGAAGTCTGGTTCGCCGAAGTTTCATACATATTTAATAAATACTTAATCTGAAATGTTTTAAATTTCTGTAAGTATACGACAAAGCTGTGTCATTTATTTATTAGTAATTTGTACTAGTTTGTTTTTTCATAGAGGTAGTTGGTATTTTATACCGACGCCAGACACGACTGATAAAGATTACTTATTAATTATGTATTATATGCTTTAAATCCCATACCAATACGCTGTTTTAAATAGTATTAATATGAATTTTATTTCACGGACAGACACGTCAGTGGTTACTAAACTAGTTAATCTTATATAATAGTAATGTTGAATTTGACAGCCTTCAAGAAGAAACCTCTTTAGCTGCCCCCGTCTCTGCTCGCGTGGTGTACCGACTTTTCTTTAATGCACGAAACCTTAATTATTTTTCTAAAATAAAAGCATCCTAAGTTACTTCTTATAACATAATCTCCTTATAATTACTGGCGTTAAAATTGGTGCATTGGTGCGTTTCCGAGATTAACTGGAACAAGGAAGAGACAGGCAAAAAATAAAAATTAGATTCCGTTCGGATCATTTCTGACCCCATTTTTGATGTCTTTCAGGATCTACCTACTTTATGGGAACGGCATGGTCAATTTTGTGTTGATCAGATCAAGTACTCCGAAGATATAGAACTTAACTTCTTTAATTATATAATTATAAAACTTAATTAGCCATGGTTAAACTATTTTTTGTGATAGTGCTTTGTGCATTTGAATTTCGTTGTCCTTCAGGTAATATAAATATTGGAACTTATACATAAATCAATTTTTGTAATACTTCAATATGATAGTATACATTTTTTATATGAAAAGTGTCATATCGTAGTTTATCCTGGTTCTCTTCAGTCGAAATAACTCTACTGGTGTCAGAATTGAATTGGATTGATTTTGATTTTGATCGCTATCAGAGGTAATGGTAAGACCCCTGTACTATTAATAAAATCGTAAAAAATTGTGTATGTGCATTTAAACAAGGTAATCACCACAGTGGCAATTCCGAACGTGAAATAATTTATAGGATAGGATATATACTGGATTTATACGGCATAGGATATAGACGAAGCATTTTACACTATTTGCTATAAAATAATTCAATAGAAAATTGACATTTTAAATGTATGTAAGAGGTCTAATTATAATACAACGCAATAAAATGTTTATTTATGTGACCATAAAGTTATTATCTTTAATGTGAAATCAGTACAGTGTAACGGTTTGTTAAACTTAAAGTATTTGGCTAAAAACATGATTTTATTATAAATTTTTAACGTTATCCGCTTTTTATTCTGTTGTCTGCAAGCTTAGGTTTTTTCGGTAGTTAAAAAATTTGTTGAAATACAAAATTAGGATTGTAATACTCGTTGTTGAATAATTTATTTAATAAAATTATGTTTTTTATCTTTTTATTTGTTACGTGTTCAACTTAGGATCATAATTATGTTCTATAATATATTATATTAAAAGCCGAGATAACCCGACGGATAGGAAACGTAGATTTTAACTGAGTTATAGCTTAAAAAAGCAAGCATCTACAAAATTTCAAGTAAGTATATACTTAGTTATTTATTTATCTTGGTGAACTAAAACTTGTTGAGGAAAATTTCTTGTCTTGGAAAACGAGTATCCGCCAAACCACGAGGAAATCTGCTACCAGATACAAGGCTTATCGGGTAGGAGGACCGGACTGTGGGTTTCCATGACAAGAATAACGCCAACTTTGGGAGTAAGGTTGTTCGTAATAATTCGCGTCATTAGCACGGAATTTGAATTCTGTGTAGTGTTTATGTCTCGACTCTTTTTATTCTACTGTAGTGTGCTATTGTACAACAGTCAACAGTACGATAGGCTGTGTAAAACCAAGTAAATTACCTTAGGATTTTTTTATTATGATATCTACAATAGTTTACGAGATATTTGTGAAAATTAAAACTCTATCAAAATCTTTTGAAAAACTATCAAAATTCGTTCATAAACAACGAAGACGTGGCGCGAATCAGTCGGTTGAAAACTCAAAATTACCTCAACAATATAATAATGATAAAGAATAAAGTAATATAAGTTGTAAGTTTTCATCTGACCCTAT
Source organism: Hestina assimilis (assembly GCA_023373885.1). Lineage (NCBI taxonomy): Eukaryota > Metazoa > Arthropoda > Insecta > Lepidoptera > Nymphalidae > Hestina > Hestina assimilis. The sequence continues at coordinate 13,926,246 of CM041759.1, forward strand.
TGGTTAGTGTCGTACTCCCTCTTAGCGTCAAGTTTAGGTGGAAGGAAAATTAGTCATGGCTTAGAAAAGCATAGTTTGCTGCAGTGTAGCTTTTGATAGATCTTTTAGTTAAAGAATTATCATAATCACTTCTGTTATCCCAATTAAAATCTTAATAATATACTATTATTAAGATTTCAGTGGCTATCCCACAGATAACTCTAGGTAAAAAAAAATAATATTATCAAAAAAAGTATATTATACACATCATCATTAGCCACATAATGTAACGCCTTATCGTCCTAATTATACAATATTTTTTTTTACACGGAACGAGCAGGAAATTTAAATATAATATATTTTAATATAAAGTAGCGATCTCAAACTGTGAATCAACATTTTTTACACATAACATTTACAATGTGCGAAACATTCAAACATTAGGTACACATAGTTAGCATTGAGGTCTGGTTAATTAATTTTAATACCCTCATATTTTCGCGTTGTGAAACATTTAAGAAGGTAAAAATAAATGAACGTTCATGAACAAAGAGTTATTTGGTTAAAATGCGCTGGTTCAACTTAAGGTTGGTGTACACTGATATATATATTTTTGGAAATAGTCTATTTCTTTACGATTTAAGAACTACGCGTGCCGGTCTTCGATGTCATCGACTAACTGTAGGATCGATTCCTACGCGAACAAAGAAGTTTGAAAATTCTTTTCCTTGTCGCACTTCTAAAAATTCGAAGTCATTGCTGGCACACGTGTTCTCCTTCGTATAATCTGGGCTCTTTCAAACGAGGCGTGAAGAGACAACTTGCGGAAAGGCAGGGCGAGGGTGGTTAACGCAGTTGCCTCCCGCAACTGTACTAGCCGCCTTCGCTTTTGGACTTTACTGCCACTTACTACAGGTGGAGTAAAGTCATTTGCCCTCTGTCTCAAATAAGAAAAGGACTCGGTTTTCTTATATCTTCTTCTTTTTTCTCATTCTCATTCCTGTCCTCATAACCTCATTATAGGCTTGCGTAAAAGGATGTCATTATTGTTGCCTATTATTAGCTATAGTAACTCTTAAGGCCGGTGGTACTTCCTATTTCTGTGGTATAAATATGCATTTACAGTTCGCTAACGAACAATACTTTAATCATCTGACAAAGAACGAAAAGTCTCAACGTATATCTACTTATGTTTGTATATTTAAGCAACTGACAATTGAAGTAATCAATCATTTTTATTTTATTTAAAAATGTTATTTTAATTCTCATATAACTACTTTATAGCTTTAATCCAATTCTTATGAAATATATTTAATTCATATTAAATATTAATAATTCGAAGGATTTTTATAATAGGTTTTATATAATATTTTAATTTAATAAAGGCTGTCTTGCACATTTATTCTTAATAGTATTTAGCTTTTCGAGATTTCGTAAACATGTCTTAGATCTAGCGATGAGTGTACCTACTTAAGATAACTATAATCTATACTAATAATATTATAAACCATAGCATATTTGTTCAATAATATCTGTAAAGATTTTATTTATTGTTTTCCTTAGCAGAGAGCTCCGTTATGGGTCATCTAGAATCCTCTCCATTCAAAAATCCTAATTTTTGAGTTTTTGCGGTCACAAAAACATGTTATATTTTTGGTTTTATACCGCAAAAAAATAATTTTCCGATGTATTTTTAACAGCATTTAAGCTTTAAGCTTATTTCAATTTCATAATTAAACGTTATATTCTTTGAAAAACTATTAACCTAAATTAAAGTAGTCAAAATTAATTTCTATAAAATCAGCTGTCAGTCCTGTCAAAATCGGACAAAACGTTTCGGAAATTAGGCGGAACAAAGAGTTTTACATTTTTTACTTCCAAGTATATAATTTCATATACAATATTTTGTTTTAGACTACAAACAGACAATTTTAATTTACTCATGGTTAAAACAGTCGAACCTAACAATTCTATTGATATTACTTACATACGACTACTGTACTATATTCCATAAAATTGAATAGATAATTGTGATTCATACATTTTTTTATGTAAGAGGGGAACCGGCAGGCGGCTCATCTAATGTTAAGCGATCACTGCCGCCCATGAACATCTGCAAAACCAGAAGGGATTCAGTGCGTTGCCGACCTTTAAGGAAGGAATAGGCTCTTCTCTTGGTTCCCAGGATGTATCGGTTCGGAACCGCCGGCGGAAGTTGATCCCACTAAGTGGTTCTGCGAGGAAGAAAATGTCTTCTAAATCGCGCTATTGTGGATTTCCAGAGGTAAGGATGGAATTTTGAGTTGTCCGATAGTGAAATCCCAACGGCGGGATCAATCCAAACAATTCCTCAGAAGATTCTCCGTGATAGATGCGATAGAAGACGCAGAGCGATCCGACATATTTCTCATCATCTCATTATTATGTTACTATATTAAACTATCCAAGCAATCTAACTTAGGTTAATAATTTATTGTGTTTAAATACTGTAGTGTGCACTCAGCTCAGCCTTTCGAGACGTCATTAGTGAACTCCCTGCCTTTCTAATGCCTAACTGTGCACCGCCTCCATTGTCGCGGCAATAATGAGTAACTAACGACAGGGCCCGTTGCGACGCCACGAAAACGTAAAAATAGGCAACCTTTATAAACATTTAGAGATTCATTATACGATGTGGAGAGAGACTGAACCAATATCTACTGTAATTTTAAATATGATACAGTTTTTTCATAAAGGTTTTCTTGAAGAATGGGTAACTTATTATAGTCAAGCTCGTGGTTTAGTCTATGAAAGCTTTAAGTCATTTTTTGTCATAACTTGTAAGTATACGTATTGTATACTCTAAAATCATTCCTGATTCAAAAAATTTTACAGGCGTATACGAGCTTATAAGCTCTTCAAGGTCGTACGAGTTGCGTGCGTCACAAAAAGCGCGCTTATACGCGCTTCAAAAACCGAGCGTGTACGCTTGTTTAAAACGATGGAGGGTGACCGCTCTCAGAACTTGTGTCAAATGTATTCTACTATTTATCCCATTATGTATGTTGAAATTAGCTATTTAATAAAAACAGATTTTTGTATACATGGAAAAATATACTGGATTTAATAAATAATATAAGTTGAAACAAATTGGTCTACTAATTGTCGTCTAATTACTTGCTTTTCAAGTTGTGGTTCGTTCTTAAAAGTTGAAGAAACTTCAAGAATTCTTGGGAAATGATAAGAACAATAATGTAGATTACAAACGTTATGAGAATAGCCTTACTATATACCATGGACAGGGCCTTCAGTAAAGACAAAATGTCCATAGACTGGCTGGTGCTTCTTCGTAAATTCAACATCAACGGAACGAAACGATGTTAGTTACACGCGTAATTTATTCGATTATTTTTAAACGCTACATGCTCAACGGCCCTTTTAGGATAGTCCTGTGTCCGGGAACCGGAAACATACACAATGACAAGGACAAACACACCCAGACCGGAAAACATGCTTGATATTATTTATTATTATTATCTTTTACTAACACGATGCTATCGATTGAAATATCTGGTTGAAAGACATTCCATAATATTTATTTTAAAAAAATGGTCAGTACAAACATCAGCTCCGAGCGGGAATCGAACCCGCGACCTGTGGCTTTTAAGGCAGGTTCGCTACTTTAAACTTACAAATTAATTATGTTGGAAGCTTTTAACTGGACTTTACTGTACCTACTGAAATACAATATTCTAGATACTATTTCAATGATTTATTTTTTTTAGTTATAGTTTTATAATATAATAGAAAACGTCTCAGTTAACGTTTGACTAACATTCGGCCTGTCACAATTGTCACCAGAAAATGCTCAACGACACGTTTTGCGGCGCTTTATACAAACATCCAATGTTTGTATTCGTGGCATTTATCACGGAGCGAGGATCATCTTAGGATCCGTGATTAAATACGACGAGTAAACTTACCTGCTTCCAATCAAAGATGACAACCGTTGGGGTTGACGAGATTATTATACTTGCTAGTCATGTTCAATGGTAAATCATCTTTTTTATATCATGAAGGTTGGCAAACAAGCCGGTCCGCCGGATGGTAAGAAGTTACCGCAACATATGAATTCCAGCTGTAGGTACTTAAAGTATCATAATTATGTGCATTGTCAAACCAAGGGGTAGAAGGAAGGAGATGAGAAGGGAACACCTTATACTTAATATATTTCATTGAAAAAAGTGATTTTTATTTAAATTAAATTAAAACGTTTTTCTTATAATCTAGGCGTCAGTAACAATACAGCTTTGTGATTTAAATTTTTCCTAGACATGAAAAAACTCAAATTAACATTTTGTACACACTCAATGGTTCCCGTTAGTATAGATACGACTTGGGAACCTTCAAGAGAAGAGCGTATTCTTTCCTTAAAGGTCGGCAACGCGCCTGCAAGCCTTCTGATGTTGCAGATGTTCATGGGCGGCGGTGATCACTTAACATCAGGTGAGCCTCCTGCCCGTTTGCCCCTCTTACATAAAAAAAGGATATTTCCTGTTTCGGGGTCCGAAAACACACACAAGTACAAGGACAAACACATCCAGATCGGAATACATACTGTATGGCTAATACCAACATCTGCTTCGAGCGGTAATCCAAGCCGCGACCCGCTTAAAGCAGCTTCGCTACCTCTGCACCACAACGTCGTTGTTTTCAAATACCTGGCATCTCAGTTAAGAAGTTGTTCTTCTTTTTCTACCATTTTTACCGGTATAGTACGAGTATTTCCTAAGGGTCTGCTTATTACTCTTGTCCGGATTAGACAGGCTATCAGTTTTAAAACAGAGCCATTGCCAGTTGATATACGTAACCCTAAGGGCGAACCAATTACTCGTTAAATTTATAATATAATATATCAAGAGTTAACGATTATTATCTGATGTTATGTTATGTTATGTGATAAGAGACTGACAGCTTGACGTGCTCTCCTAGGCAGGTGGAGAAACCCACAAGGACAAACGCTCAGTCCGAAAAAGATATTTGTAAGATCAATGCAAACATCTGCCCTAGCGAGAATAGAACTGTCGAGGCTAGAGGCAGTCTTGCTACCCACAACGCCACAACGGTTTCATAGTTAATCTCTCCAATATCAATAATATTCATTTACTTACAAAAACAGTAGAAGTTCGAACTTCCATTTAGTAGAGTAGATCAAAATAAGAAACATATACAAAAGATAGTCCCTAATGTTCTAAATCGTTTGTTGCGAGTGTAATACAAACACAACCTCAGTTGCTATTCGTAACAATATACATGGAAAACCCTCTGTTTACCTACGTGTGATTTATTGGCTTCTTTGGATTTAGAGGCACAGTCGACACGCTGAGGCGACGGTGTAGTATTACGGCTATTACCAACACCCTCCGACATTAGAGCGGTGTACTCTGAGTTTTGTTAATCAAACTTCACTAAGCATCTATTACGCACACGGAGTGTTTTGATTAACTTAACTCTGTAGTCACACTGGGGTAAGTTTACAGTGTATCCATTTTATATTGAATTAGGTGTATATTTCAGTTAACATATCGTACACCGTTTCAACTTGAGGATTTTATTGTGTCGATATATTTCCTATTTGAAAATGTTCAGTTTTGTGTTATTAAAATGATGAATGGATCGGATTTTCTGTTGAAGTTATTGTTTAAGCTAATCCTTCGTATAATGATGTCGTCAACTCGTAGGGTTTTACCGCGGTAATAATTATAACCTCGAAATGTCAACAAGGAAGCCACGGCCGGCGGCGCGGTAGCGGACAATGAAGGGGACGGACGCAGTGTCATCTGCTTTCAACATAATTAAAATCACTTAAAATAATGCCAGTAGGCGCCCAACCCTGCCGAGGTTTTATTTTACAAAGTGCTATTAGCATTAAATTTAGTTTTGCGGATGATTATGTCTCGTTCAGGCAACGGAGAACATTAAACGTTCGCGCTTTTTGTGAATTATCGTTCCGGACCTACACCCCCGCCTTTTATAACACGCTTACTCCAATTTTTCACTAGTCAGGGTGTTAACGCGGAGGGAGATTGTTGGGCGGAATAGGGAATCAAAAGAAATTTAATGATCCGTGGAAAGTGGCTGCATTTTTAACGACTTTCCAACTATTGATTTGAGTTATTCGTGTTATTTTTCTTCAACTTCATCTCGTTCGTATAAACTTCGAGCTCGTTTGCTAGTTATTTTACAATGCAAATGCACGACCATTCCTTTGAATGATATATTTCATATCCATTTATCAGACTGAGTTATTTAAAATTAGTGTATAGAAAAAATTAGAATAAGTAAATTTTGGTTTCGAGTTCCATTCCCTATGGAGTTTGGTAAGATAAATCTACATTAAATAGTAATTAAAAGCACCCGATTGAAGGACTACCTACACAGATACACACGTAGCGACACGAGAACATAAAGTTTGCTCACAACAAGTCTTATCAGCGAGATCGAAGCCGAAGAATCGCTGCGAAAAACAATCGCAGTGTTGGATTCTTTTAATTTATCCGTCGCAGTTTTAAATCGGTGTTAAGATTCAGCCTGTGCGTTTATTTTTATACAATTATCAGCGTCGATCTTCCCCGGCCTTGCGACGGCTACCAACAAGAAACGTGCGAGAGAAAACGAACAAGAAGCTTGCACACTTCCTCCCCCGATTCGAGTATTGTGCGGTTATTTCAAAATAAATAGAATAAAAGGATGTATACATATTATTTTTATATTATTTAATGGGTATATAGATCATAATGATCAGGCATAGAAAAGATGTTTCAAATTATCTACAAATTCTTTAATTGATTTTCTAATTGTTTTGATGATCAATTTAGTCTAAAGAATTTTCTTTTATTTTAAACTAGATTCCATACCAATTCAGTCAAACGTCAGCTCATTTTATATACATATATATATATATATATATATATATATATATATCAACAAATATATAGAAAAGCTAGCACTAAAATTTTTTTTTTTCTGATACCCCGTAAAATTCTGATCTTCTGATGCGTCTGAAATATGAAGCCGGTAGTGGATGAAGTCTTTATTTTAAACAGTCAAATTATAGTAATTAAAGATTAAAATTTTATTTTACTCTTTCAACAGAAAATACGTTCAAATATTACGATACGCAATATTAAAGACTAAGTATAATCGAGTATAAAATAATTACGTAGTGCCTAAATTATAATGGGGACAACGGGGTGAATAGACGTAATTTCAACAACGAAACTGTGAAATTGGATAAAAGTTACATAGTAAGCAAGGCGAATGCAGTAATAATCCTAATAATATAACAATTGTGGAATTTTGTGTGTTTTGACGTTTACTTCTCAATCACGCCAAAACGGAGAACGGATTTGGATGAAATTTATCACACCTATAGCTTATTATCTGGAATGATACACAGGATAATGTTATCATGGACATGATAGTTAACACAAAATCAGACGATCAGAAAGCTTTTTTTTACAAACAATTTCGTCAATAGGCGGTCCCTTAATTTCCTGTCTGGACTGAAACTTACTTTTGTTTCCGTATGTCGCTTGTAGAAAATTCCAATGATATTTTTGACTGAGATAGTGATAAATCAGTTACAAAATATATTAAAACGTATTTATATATTACGAAGAGGCTCGTATAAGTCCTATAAAAATCGGTTGAAACGTAACATTAATCTGTACACATAGTTTACACTTCCAATTATTTTGTTCGTTGGGCATTAAAATCCATTGAAAGCTAGTCATTTTCTGTGTAGAACAAACTAACCCCAGTCTCCCCTTTTCTGAAAGTCTGGTGATATTCCTCGTGATCTCATTTGCATGGCAATAGAGACATAATTAAAATTTGAAATTGCCTAAATCGTGAGCACTGACCGAAACTTAGTCTGAACGGTATTTTAGTATATTGTTTAATTCGTTTATTTTTATACAACTTCTGGAAATTTTATATGCAATAATTTAATTGTTGTTCTCGGTTTTTATGGAGCTAAGAGAGGATTTTAGAATTTGTAGTTAGTTTAAGTCACCTTATTTACTCAAATAATTTTGACGACGTTGTGGCGCAGCGGTAGCGAACCTGCCTTAAACGCTACAGGTCGCGGGTTCGATTCCCGCTCGGAGCATAATATGTTTGTATTGACCATGCAAGCATATTTTCCGGTCTGGGTGTATTTGTCCTTGTCCTTGTATGTGCTTCCGGACCCCGACACAGGATATTACTATCCTACTGGGGGCCGTTGAGTGTGCAGAGTTTATTTATTTATATATTAATTTGAAAATAAAAATCTTAAGTATAAACTATATGACGATGGTGTTTGAATTTGAAACTGATTTCTTTTTCTTATTAAAATTAAACGCGATTTGATGTGAATATGATGTACATAGTACATGATGTCATTTCAGATAAATTGCGATGGTGCTCGACTACTATTCTACTACTCGAATTAGAGTTCATGTTAATTGTAAATTCATATGACAAAAGTACATAGGCAACTCGAAATATTGCTCGAGGCGCGGTCACAACTGAGGTCAAAGTGATATTCCATCTTAACTACTTTTAACGATTTTAAATAAAATATTGTGCCGTTCGTAATAACGATAAAATGTTTGAAGAAGATCATGAGTGGAAGATAGATAAATGTAATTTGTTACTAGTGAAAATTACTTTATGGCGAAAACAAAAATTATATCTATTGTTTATGGACGAAGAAGCAGCATGCCGCAATGTGCCGAGTGTCAAATAATTTATCAATGCTTTCTGTCTATTCTCTTAGTCGCCCTTCAAATATTCTCAGCCAATCCTTCTCAATGTATCTTGAATGATGCAAAGAGTCCCATACATTTTTTTCTTGTTTCTTCCTAAATTCTGAGTGGTAAAAAAGAAAAATAGTAAACTGTAGATTTTACAAGTCATAGAAATTCTTTTAATATCATGTGCAGACTGATAGGGTACATATCTTTCGATACCAGATAACATTTTTGTGACCCACCAACAGCTTGAATCCTCTATATATTTTCTTTCTACATTCAAAGGCTTAGACTGACCGTTCTTTGTCAGTCTGTCACAATAGTACTGATTTATAGTTTTTTTAATTTTAGAGGAGACAAACAGGCAGGAAGCTCACCTGATGCTAAGCGGCATTTGGACTTTAGTCCCACTTACCATTAACGCGGTGTACGATGGTCAGGTTGGCATTTTTAAGCCCTACCATCGCCAAAAATATAAGGTATAAAAAATGATTGGTTTTATAATGAAATATAAAAACATTTTAGTAAATATGTAGATTGTTCCACTAACATTAATTGATTTTGTTTGTTTGTTTCATTAAAATTTTCTTATGATTTTATTTAAGAATTGATTAAAACATTCGATAGTGTTCAACCGTAATTAAAAAGCTTCGGTGATTTAATTATTACCGTTTATTTGTAATATGGAAAAATAATATTGTATACAAGAAATATTACATTTTAATTACAAATCGTACACAATAAATTTAATTGTCTTCATATTATTTCGAAATTGCTGATTTTTTTGAAGCACACATTGTTACTTATTATATGTGCGTCTTTTCTTCGGTTCTTCTGTCAAGGCTAATCTTCAAAGTGACATTTTTTTCTGATTGTGTTTTGCTGTTGGCCCTACCGGGCTTGACAGCGTTACCGGGCAGGGGCGGCTGAGTACAGAGACCTAGCCGAGAAAAAGGGACAGCCTTCGCGTAGATTCAAAGTTGATATGTGAGTCCATAGGTTGGCTCCTGCCGAATCACGGCTATGGACGTCATCGGGTATGGAGGCGACAATCCGAGTGCATTCATCGATTCACGCGACATTGTGAGCGCGTCGCGACGAGCGACACAAGTGGGCAAAGTGACTGAATCCATTTCACGTCGCTGTCGCAGACATAATTATAAAGGAATTTATAAGAAATGACTTCGATTGTGTATATGCAAAACTCGAATGTGACACTGGTCCATATGTACAGATAGTTGTGCTTAAAGAGTCCGCGGCAGTCTCGCGACATTGTCGACAAGCTGCAAGAGAGCACGCTACGTTGGTATGGACACGTAAAAAGAAGACCGTCTGACTATGTGGGTAAAGTTGTGGCTAATCTTAACATCACGGCGTCTAGACCCAGAGGTCGACCAAAGACGAGATGGGCGGATGTGGTCAAGAAAGACCTAAGTTGCTGAAACTGTTCAAAGAGCGAAGTGAAGGAGAAAAATTAGTAAGGCAAACCCTACCATCTGATGGGAATAATAAATGTCACGGAGAGAGAGAGAGTTGTGCTTAAAGACCTGTTGTTTGTGTTACCGTCGTGTGTTCCTATAGGGACCTAGGCGTTTGTTCCAAACTACTCTCGTGATAACATTGGGTTCCACAGGGTTGTGTTTGGACCTGTTATAAGGAATCTTGTAATATGAACGTTCATAAGTCTCAACATATGTGTTTTCATTCTTGCTGGTTAACCTGTCCGAGGGTATATTGGCATCACGTAGAGCTCACGATCGACAAGCTTGTGAAATTAAAACGTCCGTGATTAAAGGTTTTTGAAAAGTATGTCTAAAAGAAGTGAAATAATATTTGTAATCTCAGCAAACATTTTCCAAATTTCTTATAAATTCTATTATATTTGAACGAAACGAATGTTGAAGTTTAAATGAGTGAGGTTTACGCGTTGTTTATAATTAAGTTCTTCAAAATAAATATATTTTGTAAAGCTTTTAAATATTTTGAATTATGATTGTAATGATAATATTTTAAGTGAAATATAAAGACAGAGTTTTTTGGACATGGAACGTTAAGCATTTGGTCTTTTGTATAACGGACATTTATTAATAATAACTAAATACTGTAAATATGTAAATTATCCGAAACATTTTACCGCTACAATTAAATGACTCGTTCATTTTTCTTACTTTTCACTTTATTTGCTTTACAAAGTTTATTCTAATTTAATTTTATGTTTTCGCAAATTGCTGAATACTTTCTTAATTTGCTTTTTGCCGTAATTAGAAAAAAATTGAGTTCATTTTTGGTGTAAAGGTAAAGTTCCTTAGGGAATTAAATTAATGTACGAGATTTGAAGAAGAAAGCAACAGAGGGTCCATGCACTACTGTGACCATACGCTAATCCCCCCCGGTGACGCTTCAAGGCCATTGGCCAGTAGGGCCTTTAGAAATTCATAAACAGAAAAAAGCCGTACGCTGTCTTTCATTATCATTGCGGCATAAAAGGGACTAATACTTCAAGAGTGGAATTTTAGAAAATATTAAAACTCTTGTTTCTTTATTTTTAATTGTTTACTGAATGACAAAGATTCATCAAAAATGACTGACCTCCGATAGAAACTTTAAACCGCTTTTTACCCCCTTAAGTGTTCATTTAACCCCCTTAATTTCGAAAATTCCTTTCTTCACATACATTGACGTGTAAAAACATCTGAGAAAAATCAGCTTTCTAGGTTCAAGGACGTAGGCTGGGCGTTGGTATATATATACTAGCGCCCCGCTCCGGCTTCGAACGGCTATAAAACCTATAGCCTATGTCATTCACTGTATAAATGATTAAAATCGATCCAGTAGTTTTGATTTGTTCATTACTGCCCATGGCCGCACGCATTAAATGTAATTATTTACGACATCACAACCAATAAAAAAAAATACACACACTTACACATACAATATATAAACCTTCCTCTTCAATCACTCTATCTATTAAAAAAAAAACCGCATCAAAATCCGTTGCGTAGTTTTAAAGATTTAAGCATACATAGGGACAGAGAAAGCGATTTTGTTTTATACTATGTAGTGATTACTATCTGCCCGCCCCGACTTCGTCTGGGTACATAGTGTGTATACAAGATAATATGCCTTAAACATTTGCAATGCAAATTAGCATATATCGAAAAGTTAAGATATAAGTTGATTTAAAAAAAAGAATACAACCTTTTTATTCGCCAAGCCTTTTTGTCAGCAATAAAACCGTACCCGTGCGGCTTGGTAGCACTGTCTATAATTAAACAATGGGTCAAATCCTCCCCATTACATTGCAATCCGACTGACGTTTAACACATTCAGATAATCTCCAAAAGCGGCTGATCCCGTTATGATACTTCCATTTGAACTTTATCCGTTTAGTGTGAAAATTGTACCGGATTGTAACCAGTTTCGTTCGAGTGAATTTGGTTTAACAATAAAAATGTTTGATCCTTTTACAATGATTAAAAAATTAAGGACGGAATCAAAGTTAAGCTCTCGCGAGGGGGTATTTTTTCTTATATGCATTGCTGGTCCGACTGGCCTTGACTTTCTGAGTACATTTTTTTGGACATTGATATTTATACTTAAAAATGTAATAATATTTTTTTGTGTTTTCTTGTCCTTGTCATAGTGTGTTTTCTGGATACCTGAACCAGGATATAACTACCCTATTGGGGGATGTTGAGTGTATAGCAATCACTTTTTTTAGGGGCAAACGGGCAGGAGGCTCACCTGATGTTAAGCCATCACCGCTGCCCATGAACATCTGCAACACCAGAAGGAATGCTGGCGCGTTGCTGACCTTTAAGGAATACGCTCTTCTCTTGAAGGTTCCCAAGTCTTATTATTTCAATAATAACAACAATAGTTATATTTTTTTCAGTAACTTCCCGTGATTCAATCTTGAGAATCCAAGTCTCTTTTTATTTGTAAATTAACATCTTTAATGTACAGACTAGTGATGTTCTGGATATCCGTATCCGGACACCAAATTGTATTCGGATCCGTATCCGCGAATATACATCATTAACGATCCGGCACATCACTAGTACAGTCTAATAAAACATTATTTTTATAAATGTAGACGAGAAGTCAACTCAACATGAAAGGTCGTAATAACGAATAAATTAAGCGTGTTAAAGGAGCGTGTTACATTTGATACTCCTAATGTGGCTCTTTATTATCTTTCCATTATACTTGTTGTTTTATGAAATAACATGAAGGCGTTTTTATGTATTATGTAACATGTTTTCTTCTTCATTATATTTTAAGATCTTTAGATATTAATTTTGACAAAAGGTTGTCTTTCAGTTGTACATGAAAATGTAATGCTAATCAGTGACAATAAGTATGAAAATATTTATAATATTTTTTTATATAAGGGCCAAATGGGCAAGTGGCTCGCATGATGTTAAGTGATCACCGCCGCCCATAAACATCTACAATGCCAGAGGGCATGCAGGTGCTTTACCGACCTTTGAGAAAGGAATACTCTTCTCTTGAAGGTTCCTATCTAGTCATATCGGTTCGGGAAGACCGCCGCCAAAAGCTGGTTCCATAGAGTAGTTCTTGGAGGAAGCCTTCTAAATGTTGTGGATTTTTAGACATCTAAGTGGTGAGATTTGAATTTAGAATTCTGCTACCGTCCTTTTTTCCCATCTCATCGCTTCCCTCATATCCCTTAGGTTGGGAACGCGCATGTGATACTTCAGGTATCGCGCGCGTTCGGAAGTTGCGGTAGCTCTGTACCATCAGGCGTACCGCATGCTTTTTTTATGTCAGAGGGGACAAACGGGCAGGAGGCTCACCTGATGTTAAGCTATCACCTCCGCCCATAAACATCTGTAACACCAGAGGGCAAGCAGATGCGTTGCCAACCTTTTCTAGCATACAACTGGTTTTAGGCTGGCTGACCTCGAAACTCGGCTGACGACCAGTCACTTCACGGGTGTCTTAGAATCTCTTCCACGACATGCATGTTTCCTCACATCGTTTTCCTTCACCGTTAAGCACGAGATAAATTTGAAACAAATTAAGCACTTGAAAACTCAGAGGTGCTTGCCCGGATTTGAACCCGCGACCTTCAGTTAAAGTGTACGTTTTCGATCCATTGGGCCATCTCGGCTTTTTAAATGCTTTATTGTCAGCCGTTAAGACAAAAGAAAATAAAAAAAGGGGAAAGATAATTGTATAATGAATTGTCATATATCTTATAGTATTTGGATTTTTTATTTAATAATAAAGCGCAGTAATAAGCCTGACCAAAGTGAGATCAAATCAATAGTATCTATTACATTTTTGTGGTTTTTGTATGAAAAACTTTTATTAATTCACTAACATTATTTCTGTTCGTTAAAAATTAGTAAACGTCACACTTTTACAACCTTTAAATTTACTTTTTTAAAATATATGTTATTTATGTTAATAATTATGTTTATATAAATTTAATAATTTCAAGACTACATAGAAAGTATATACCGGATTTAGATTTTAAAGATATAGGTGCTCACAGCTTATCTCGCGTGTTCCTTAGATTTATTGTGTAGTTTTATTTGTTTCACGGAATCCTAATTCTGTTTCTAAAATTAAAATATTTAATCCTAAATTACTTCTTATGAAATCAACAATCTGCCAGTTACAACTTTCTCAAAATCGGTCCAGCCATTTCAACAGATAAAAATAAATAAAATAGTATTTTTTTTGTTATAAGTGAATGCATATGAAAATTTTGACATTACAAACAGTCATTTCAATTTAATTCTTTCTATGATGTTTCGTGCCCAAATACGATGTAGACTGGTGATAATATTCGCGTGAATCAATCACCCACGATCATTATAAAGAACCGTATCTCCGCAGATTCGCGTAGGCGATTAAAACTAAAGTTTATTACACTCATTTGTTATTAACACAAACGTAACAACAAATAAAAACGACTGAATTATTAACAGTAACATACATATCGGTTAGCTGTATCTTTATGATAAATCTGATAGCTTAAATATACAATAGATTCTATATTTTTAGACGGTCGAAGCCGGCTCACTGTCGCCGGTTGCCCTGACGTTTACAAATTATATACGCATCAAAATATTTGAAACAATATACAGTTTACCGTTTAACTTATCTCTGGAGTTTTCGTCTTAGATAATATGTTGTATTACTTAAATGTCGGGGGCCGGTACTTGTACGGTGCAAGGTATAATAATTCATTGGGCGCGTTTGAGACGATATCTTTTCATAGGGAATTGTAGCCGATTTGTTTGCTTATCTATCGCTATGAGGTTGATAGGTCAACTCGGCTGTATCTGACGGGGTATTTGTGTACGATTGTTCCGCCTTTGACGTTTAGAGTTCTCTAGTTTTCAATAAATACCGTTTATTGATTTATTGCATTGTTCATCGTGAGAACTGATTTTGGTTTGGTTATTATTTTAAATTATAAATCTATATTGTTTGTTTGATTAAGCATATCTTATTACAACACTTTTCATTTTATACTTACATAGAGTTGAAATATTGGTACCCTACCAATCACTTAATCTTTCCATACAGAAAAAAGTCCAAAAACGTCCTTCGTTAATTCAACAGTAATGCAACAAAACGAAGTTTGTGACACGCTAATACTTTAACAATTTTTAAAAATTATGTTTCTGTGAGTTTTACAAATTTTGCGAAGACATCAGATTTATTATTTAATGACGGTTGGCAAACAAGCATACGGTCTACCTGATGGTGAGCATGGCCCGCAACCTGATTACGCTTGCGATATTTGAAGTATTACACGCGCGTTGTCAACCCAAAGAATAGAATGGAAGGGATGAGAAGGGAACAGAGGGGATAGGAGATTGGGCCATTCGACGCATGAAACTTAACATATCACTCTGTTACTTTACGCCGATTTTCTGTGAGAGGGTAGCACTTCCCCAGTCAATCCGGCATTGTGCTGCATGCTGGGAGCAGCATGGTTCTACTAACATATATATAGAATTTGAAATTCCTGAAAGAGTTTGTGTTAACACGAAACCACTTCATTCAAATTAGTATTGTGTATCAATAATTATTTCATTTTACATTATTTTTATTGACAATGTATTCATTAAACTCGTATTAAAGTGCATTCACCTTTATAATAAGGTACTTATTTTCATTATATTATAACGTTATTCACGGCTTTTAAGCTTAGTAAGACAACACAATGAAATTATGAAGTAAATTCTATTAGCTTGTCCTTAATCTTGAAAACGCAAAAAATATTATATTTTTATAAAATATCCATATGTTTTTGTAAGCCTATCAAGTGTGTGTCGGACTATTACGTAAAGGGTACCATTCCATCACCTTTAATTTTAATTTTTTTTTATGATAGTGGTGTTAGTAATATACAATCTATGAAAATTCCAGCTATTTATCTGTTATAGTCCATGAGATAGAGTAAAATACTTCAAATAAATCAATTTTTTTTGGGTACCCCTTTATTTTTAAATTTTATTATATTTAAGTATTTGTTGTGGCTTAATGATATAGATATGGTCATATCCCTTAAAATTTTTCAGACTTGTTTTGTGCATAACAAAATCGACATGCTAGTAGCACGTATGGACAATATTAAACGTATTACCCTTTTAAACGTACTAGCCTTTTAACCGCGACTTAATTCCTGTGCAGTTCTGTACTACAGATAAACTGTGTCGCCTGTTATACTGAATGGATATCAACTTTTCAGTTCAAGCTCAAGCTGTTAAGCTACTGAATTATTATGTAGTAAAATCTCAATTAGTCTTTTAAAAATATAAAAAGCACCATTATAGTTTTATAATAGTACATTATATATATACGGTATCTACGGCATTTTTAGTGTTAAAATTTGTCTTTAAAAAATTCAGTAGGAGGCGAGCAATTAAACTCGCTTCTGTCATGTAGGCACGTATTTTTGAATGGGATAAGGCCGGAGTTAATCTGACAGTGGACCACGATAGCATCTCATCTCTCCACGGTAACATATTACCAAGGAACGGGCCGACCCACACAAACAATCGTCTCTAAAAACTAATCACATCGCTTTTTTATTGCTTGTCGCGGTTCAACCTAGCAGTGATTTGTCCGCGGCAATCTATCATTCGAGAAGCATGAGAATAATTAGTGTCAGCGGTCGCATCCGGACGGAGTGTGCGCCAACAATGAACTGTGTGACGCATTCAAACAAATCATTAATAATTCCCAACGCCACTTTTTCTAAGACGGATCCGCTGTTTATAAATGGTACAGCGCTCTCGACTACCTACTTACGGAGACATTTTTTAAGTCGTTAAGGACTGGACACACCTGCGCAACGTATTGCAGCGGGAACGCTGAGGCGCGCGAATGATTCGTTCAACGTTTGATTGATATGATTTTGGTTGATCGGTTGATGTGTCATGGATTGTTAAAAATAAATCGTAAAACATAACTGTATAGATAGGTATCGGCGTTTATTTCATGTCATCATTTCCATTCATTTCATACTATCGCTTTCATAGTTTAACTGTATTTTTTTTCATGACAGTTTAATCTTTACGAGGCAATGATGCTGATTTTAACTTATCTGGAATAAAGCAAAGTATAGTTAATTCGAAACTATAATGCGGACGTAACAGTATAGATTATTGTTCTACGCATGAATGGTCTCATTCGACAAGGACTACCTTATCACTGACTGTCTCCGAGTAGTCGCAGTATTCGTACTTTTGCGTTTCTTCGATGAGTGAGACCTTCAGAGGAACATAAACCTAGAGGGCCTAAACTACTTTCCTTTTCCTCTTAGGATACGGATATTTTCTTCTCTTTAGGATGCGGCGATTGATTGCGATCAAATGAGCCGTAGCTTGAAGACCACCGTTAAAAAAATGGCGTCGCTGCTTCGCCGATGTATCCGCAGCTTTAATCTTTTTAATTATATTCGCATCGTTCTTTCTCGGGTAAACATTATTCGAGCGTTTAAAGGTCGAAAAGTTCTCATTTTCTGAATACTTCTACGCGTGAACAAGAAAAAAATGTTAAAAACGACGAGGGAGCGGCGGCCGCGTCTCACCGTGCAAGATGTTAACGACCTATGTTTCGTTCGCTTGTTTAATACGCATTTTTATAACACTCGTATTGTTTGGACTATGCCGGAATACATTAAACTCGGCTATGTGGATATGAGTTGTCGTTACAAGCTCGTCGCTTCCTCCACGTATTTTTATGATGCTCGTAGACAATGTACCTGACGTGTCTTAGTGAATTTTTAATTAGGCGTTTGATTATATTACTATTGAAGCATCAAACGCTTATCAGCCATTGTAAAATTTAAAGTATATTCAAAACTGATATAACTTTGAATAATAGTCTAGTTATTAATTTAGTTTCAAACTGAGATTCACCTTTTATTCGTGTATTATGATTTAAATATTCGAAAAATGAATGAAATTTAAGTCGAATTTAAAGGACTCAAAATATACTTTATACAAAGTAGATTTAATACATATTTTTGATGGTCTACATAAGCAAAATCAGTGACGCGACGTGAAACATTTGGTATCAAATACATGCGTTGCCATGGCAACAAAGGATTCGGCTTGACTATTTCCGATTTTGTAAAATTATCTTTATAATATTTTAACAAATTCACACAATTATTTACCCTAAGCCTTCCTCATGCATCCATGCGAATATACATACAGACACATACGGCGGTGGACTGTTTATTACTGTTTCATAATTTGTAATAATGTAATGACAAAAAGTAAACAAATTATGTGTCTTACTGCGAACTTATGAACCTTAAACGTTTTGTAGCTTATTGGCAGCGAATCCACTATTAAGGTCAATGGTTTGGATTGTCTCATCTGATGTTCATATTAGCCAAACAGGCATTTGTTTCTGAATCTGTACGCAACAGCACTCTACCGGTATTATATCTATCTATATAATATCAATAAAAATGAATCTTGCAAATGTATGTACAATTCTACACGCATAACTTCAGAATGACTGCACCAAATTGAATAATCTTTTTATAATTATCAGTACAATTTTTGTACGGGATAGACGGGATCTGGAAAAATGTATGGAAAAAATTAAATGATTTTAGTATACAGTATATAGTTAGGAGACCCATGAAAAACTACCACGGGAACGGGATCAACGCAACAGAATTTTACTATGTACCCGGACAAAGTCGGGTCGGCCCGCTGGTAGGAAACAAACAGAAATCAATATTGAATGCCACTTTAACATTACCAATTTATTTCGTCGTCGTAGTAAGGGTTTCAGGTCAGCCTGTAGAGGTAGGTTCTTTCGGAGAACTAAAGTCGTCACACAGAACATCAGCTTGGAATATCAGTTTTCATAATGCTGCGTATGCTATTCGATTAGAATGTAGAGTGGAGGTCAATACCCTAACTGTTCTGTTTCTATATTTCCTTTCCTCTTCCCACCCCTCGTATCATTTGAAACTGCAATAGTGTCTCTAATGTAGCTAATAACTTCTGACTTCTGTAACTGCTTTCAGTTTGGCATGTGAATTACCAAACCAACTGCTTCTGTATGGTGGTAAAACCTAGTTCCTGCCTAGTTCCTAGTATCAATTCTTGACCTTGGCTGAATACTTATTTCAAGATTTGTTTTGTGAGTCTCTCAGAATGATTCAGAAGGAACCAGAGATCCCGACTCATGAGTCATGTGTGTGCATAGATTCTGATTCTTCATTTTAAAGTGAAATAGATTATTTTGAAACATAATATTATGTAATGTGTTTCTGTATATTGAATAAAGGAAAATAAAATTGTTTTCAATATTTTGTTTAGATGTTCCTGACGCTATATATAACGTTTTTTTAATAACTCGTAAAAAGTATTGGGCCTATTTTGATTTAAATTCATGGATATCCTAAAGCTATAATTAAAATTTGGCAGAAGCTAAAATTTAGTAAACACCTAAATAATTATATTTAAAAATATTATAATGAAACATTTTTAATATCATTTTAATTACTTATTTTTCTTATTTTGTTTTTGTAGTTAGTTTAATTGGCCGTATATCAGTTTTTGTGAGAAATTCTATCTAATGTAAACACTATACGCACACAGAAGATTGACACAAACACACTAAAGGATCACCTTTTTTCTAAGTCAGGTATTGTAAGTGGATATTTTAATATTATTTAAAGATAGGCCTCGAAGAAATTGAATTTTGTCATTCGGAGTATTAAATAACATAAAGTTTTTAGGCGACTTTTTTGAATAAATTTTTTATTGTTACAATTTTATCTGTTCAGGTTATTGTCGCATATATTTTGATATGATCTCATCAAGGACGTCGGAAATGGAAGACAAAACTTCTCAAACTGTGAGCTTATATTTCAACTAGTTGTCCCTTCGGCTTCGCTCACGTGGTCTACATAGTTATTGTTTAGTTAAACAAACAAACAAACAATTCGATCGCTTTATTATTGTCGCTGTTGCACTAACTCTCCGTATCGCATCGGCCACCCGCGCTTTCTTTCTTATTGCTCGGGTTCTATGTATCGTATCGTGATGTCATATAACCTATAGTCTTTCTCAAGAAATACACTATCAAATGCAAAATGAATTTTTCAAATTCGGATTTCAAAAATTGTAAAATTCAGGAGATTAACATTGAATCAAATAGTTCATTTCTAAGCATTTTCAAAATAAATAATTACATGATATTTTATTTACTTTTTGAAACTCATTATATAAATTGGTTACTCAAAATTTTACTTTACTTTTTCAATATTTTAATTAATTACTTTATTTTTCATATAATTCAAGCAATTTTAACACATATTATTGCTATTATTATTATTGTTATTACATTATCAAATTATTTATTATTATATTATTAGGTATAATTATTATTAATAGATAGAATTTTTGTACTTGTTATATTATATGATCTACGTTGATTGAAATAAATAAATAATAATAATAATAATTATTTTCCAGTGTTCAATCAAACAAACCAATTCTTCTGCTTTATAAACTTGGTATAGATTCAAGTCAGTCGGTGGCTTTCGGGTATGCCAGTTGGGGACACATTACTTTGCCAATGTGACGTTGAACGAAAAAAAAATAGTTTTTGTGTACTAACACATTCACAGTTCCGACACATGCGACAGTAGGCATTAGTTAAGCAATTGCCATGTACCACTTACGGTACACCGAACTGTTAACGTATTAAATGATCGAAATTGGTTTTTTTAATGCCCGATGTTTTCATGTCATAATATTAAACATAAGCTAAGGTGTTAGGTGATATGAAACGATAACGTGTCGTAGGAAGACGATCATTATTCTTTGTATTACCTTTAGAGTAATCAATTAATATTTAAAAAACTATTGTCAAAATATAAATCTAATATCTAGGTGCAAAGTACGGTGTTAATATCCGAGGCTTGTGAAATCATTGTTTCCGGTATCCGACTTGTCTTACAAGACTCGCCTCGTCGTGTTAACGACTCGGTCTGTTGCTCCCCTTAATTGTGCCTACATGTTAATAAAATACATGAGTTATCAATAATTTTTTTAATGACCCATACATTTAGTTGAAATATACAATTGTAGGGTTGGCAAAAAACCTGTTATTAAATGTTTTTTTTATGGACGTTCGATTTGGCTCATCCAGAAGTTGCACAAAATTTCACAGTAACTTATCTCTCTGCCAAAGTTGTGTTTCAAGATACGAAAATTGGGCAGTCTGGATGTGTTTTCTAGTTGAAATCGTACAAGATATACTGCAAAAAATATAGAGGTATAGTTAGTTCCTACTGTTAGGGAACGTACCCATATAACGTGACCCATTCAGGCGGCAGGGTGGTTTCTTTAAAATGTATAGGGTTATAGGGGCGGTGGGTTTATGTTAATATCATTTAATGAATTGAGAAAAGATCATGTAATAAAAACAAAAATATGTGGATAAACGAAAAAAGATTTTTATACATTTACATCGCCATGCGGCAAGCGCCACAAACACAAATATGAGCCAATTTTTTCTTCCAACTTTCTGTTTGCGAAAATGATTTGAAATCATATTAACGAGTTACTACGTAAAAACTAGAAGGACGGGCAAACACAACTTACAGCCACTGATTGAAGTGGCTAAGAAATCGAAATCAAAAATGATTAGAGATCAACTACAGCTACAGAGATAATAGTGATAACGTCAATGATTACTAAAGAGAAGTGTCTGATGACTAAAAGTAATGGTATAGTACCATTTTCAGATTGTATTTAGTAGATTGAGTAGATGTGTTGTGATCAACTGAGTTCAGCCATGATGTACGCTTGTGATTAAGCTGGATACCGCTATGTTTTAGGGGAAATCTTTTACCGCAATTAAAAATTCATGTGATTATTTTTTTAATGTAATTTACCCAGATAATATAAAAGTGGACTCCGAGACAAGCCCAAATAAAGCGCATATAAACGTTGTAATAAAAAAAATGATAGCAATAATATAATTTACAGAACCCTAATAAAAAGACAAAGGCGATTAACGTCGCAAGTATTTCTCTCAGCATAATAAAGTACTTGCTCTTAATTAGCGCTGTATATAAAATATAATGTATAAAACGTGATAATAAGGAAGTAATGTTAGCAAGATTGTTATAATAAAAATAGTGATTTCTTTATGTGTTCAACTAAGTGAGGGACGTCGTGTTAATTTCTATGCTATAAAAAAACTTTTTCGGTACAATTTTAGGCTTCGGTTTTTAGGCACGTACTTGTACTGGCCGGATGCTCGGTACTAATCTAAATAAGTACATTAAATTTTCAACACTCGGAGGTTTATTACCAATTCTTTATTTATAATATAATAAGTGTTACGAGACTTTTTTTATCAAACAAAACTTTCAACTATTGTATTATTTGATTTTAAAGTTAAATTTCAATACTAATTTTTATGACTATACGTTAGCCGTATCGATTTTAAATTTTACATAAAAATAATATTTATGCTATGCACTTCGTCTCCAGTGTGAGAATCTGTACGTTATAAGGAAATTTAGTTTAAATTTGAGGAAAATATGACTTAAATAATAGACTATTGTTGTTTTGAGAAGCAGTGACTCGACTCGTGGTTCTGATG
The DNA here is from genome assembly GCA_023373885.1 of Hestina assimilis. Classification (NCBI taxonomy): domain Eukaryota; kingdom Metazoa; phylum Arthropoda; class Insecta; order Lepidoptera; family Nymphalidae; genus Hestina; species Hestina assimilis. The sequence continues at coordinate 13,949,144 of CM041759.1, forward strand.
GAAATGATTGATGATTGCCGGTAGGGTTATTTGTAGGTGTTGCGTTTTGTTGCGACACTTTCAATTTTTGTTAATGTTCCGAATTTTTTTTACCTCTATTAGTTTCTTTTACGGTTTAGCTGTTTGCGATTCACATTTTATTTATCAGCAATTTGTAGTTTGAAAAGTAAAATCAACTGGAAATTTAAGAACTAGAATTATTATCTGGTAGATATTTATTTCAGTGGAAGCTACATATTAAGATTTTATATGGAAATTGGTCACTGATGACGTGTTGTGGCGCAGCGGTAGCGCACCTGCCTTAAGCGCCAAAGGTCGCGGGTTCGATTCCCGCTCGGAGCAGATGTTTGTATTAACCGTACAGGCATGTTTTCCGGACTGGGTGTGTTTGTTCTTGTCATTGGGTATGTTTCCGGACCCCCAACACAGGATATAACTATTCTAATGGAGGCCGTTGAGTGTGTAGCGTTTATTTATTTATTTACCTTAAAACTTGACGGTCAATGAAGAAAAAACAACTACCTTATCAATTCTTACTAAATTCAATAGGATAAGAATGCGGTGGTAATTAGAACTCATATTTTGAGTTCCGTTGGAACGGAGGTACCTCTGAAGCTTCTATCACATCGCTACATAATTTATATGCTACAACAGTAGACGAAAATTCCATCCAATAAACATACAATCATCAAATCAAAAGCAGAAATACAGCCAAAATCGGATGAATTCCAAACCTCTTCCATTCTGAAGTAGGTTAAAAATAATTCCAATCTGAGCAGGTAATATAATTATGAATATTAAGCAAGTATATATGCATGTGTTAATTTTAAGACTAAGGCTAAGTCTTTGATGGCGAATATGAAACGATGAGAGGTAAGGAAATTTTTCGGTATAACTCCGACGATTACACGGCCCGTCGAAAGATTTAACGTCCCGTGGGACATCTGTGACATCTTTCACCTTAGTATTTAGATCTTTGTGTAAAAATAAATCTCAGTTTCCGAGAACAGCATCAGTGTCAAGTCAACTCGGCTTAAAAATTATATTTGTCATCGAGTTACGCATTAAGAGCGTTTAGTGCGCCGTCTTTGAAGACAACTGTTGCCGAATTAGGAACGATAAAGTTTTCGTAGTTTCGTTTCGTTTTCTTTCCGATCTCAAATATTTGGTCTTTGATTGAGATCATCAGATCATCAGAGACAGATTTTTTTTTAATGTAAGAGCGTGCAAACGGGCTGGAGGCTCACCTGATGCTAAGCGATCACCGCCGCCCACGAACATCTCCTCCAGAAGGCATGGTGCGTTGCCGACTTTTAAGAAAAGAATTGGTTTCCGGATCGTATCGGTTCAGAAAGACCACCGCCGGAAGTTGGTTCCACAAAGTGGTTACGCGAGGAAAATGTCTTCTAAATCCCGATGTTGTGGACTTCCAGACATCGATGTGGTAAGGGTGGACCAGAAAATTATGTTTTTGTTTTCATTATTAAAAATAAAAATCATCGCACTCCAGATAGTCCATAGGCAATGATAGTGTGTTCGGAGTTTTTGACACCGCTGTGGCGTTGTGGGTAGCGAGTCTGCCTTTAGTCTCGACGGTTGCGGGTTCGATTCCCGCTCGGGCAGATGTTTGTTAAAAAAATTCTGTCTCGGTCTGGGCGTTTGTCCGTGTGGGTCTCCGCACCGTGCCTCGGAGAGCACGTTAAGCTGTCGGTCCCGGTTATTATCAATAACATCTGATAATAATAGTTAACTCTTGATAAGTAAATTGCTCTTATCCAATGAGTTACTGGTTCGCCCTTAGGGTTGCAGAGGTCAGATGACAATCGCTCTGTGTAAAAACTAGTAACCTGTCAAATCCGGATAAGAGTAATAAGCAGACCCTGGGTACATAAAAATACCAGGAATAATGCTAGGATGAAGAAGAAGTGTGTTCGGAGTTTTTGAGATTAGCACAAGCAATTTTCAGTTTATAAACGTCAAAGTTATTGCGAAAACCAAAAAGGAAAGATAGGGATCGACTACAAAACAAAGAAAATTTTGGTTTCAAAAACAAAAAAAAAATAAAGCAAAATTACTTAACTACGCTATTAACATCTGACGGCAGAGTTGGTAGGTAACATCCGAGTTTGTTCCTTAAAATAAAACAATTTCATTCAAGGAGACTTGTATTTATAGATCTGTCATCTGAGATTAAATATTTAATGAGCTGAGAATCGGGTGGTTTGTCTCATTTCAGCTGTTTGTTTGTTTAATTACTATCCTCTTCGCGTGTGCTTCGGTGATTTTAAAGAAGATTTAAAGATTCTATTTTAGTCAAGAATCTAACAATTTTTCTTGCAATTTTACTAAGTTCTTAATTTATTCTGACTAACGCTGCATGATAACCTGAATTTGACGGCGTTGTGTGTCAGCGGTAGCTAACCTGGCTTAAGCACCACAGGTCGCGGGTTCGATTCCCGCTCAGTGCAGATTTTTGTACTGACCACACAGGCATGTTTTCCAGTCTGGGTTTGTATGTCCTTTTCATTATGAATGTTTCCGGACCCCCGACACAAAATATCACTGTCTTAATAGGGCCGTTGAGTGTGTAGCGTTTAAAAAAAAACGTTTCTTCAACACTTTTACAGGTTGCAGGCGTTCATAGGTTACAGCAACCGCTTACCATCAGGGCCGTAAGCTTGCTTGCCAACTTGTAACATAAAAAAAGATATTTATATTGACGTAGGTATCACTCGTCCATTGCCAACATCGAGATATTGGTTCTCCTTTGCTCAGTAATTTCACTAGCCTACAATGCCTTTCAAAATGGAACATAGTAATGCCTAAGCACTACTATTTGGCGGTAGAATATTTGACACTGCGGTGGTACCTACCTAGCCGGCCTCTTGCAACAAAAGACCTACCACAAGTGTGTCAATATCTGTCCAGGGAATTCAATCCGAGACATATTTATATCACTTTTGATAGCTATAAAATCTCTCTATCACTAAGGCCAATGTTCTCGTCAATGTTATGCAACTACAGGTCTTGACTGGCAATTTAAATTTGCGACAATAACATCCGTTCTTTATAAAATGATTGTCGTCGGTGGCCCGATTTGCACTAGCGAGACTCTTGTCCAATTTGCGTCTTGTATCAATGAATATCTCAATCTATATTCAATACTAGAATCTGCCCGCCACTTCACCCACAATTTTTTTAATGTAACTTTTTTTTGCTAATTGTCGTTTATTTTCAAAGTTCCATCTATTTTTATACCAAAATTCTTCAAAATAGGTTCAGTCTTTTAGGCGTTAAAAAGCAACAGACGGCTACTTTCCCAATAAGTTTATCGAAGTTTATTAATTAAATAATATAAAACAGGTAATATTTTGTTAATCCCACGAGAACTTAATGTTTTTCCAAGACAAAAAGTATCATTTGTGTTACCAGGGTGAAATTATCGCGTATACGACAAAGCTCTTTTTATGATTAAAAATCATTTGTGTTAATCCAACTAACAGTTTACATTTTAGATTTTTATTCCAGTTTTTATTTACAAATATTACACGTCTAGCGGCGTCGGGATGTGACGACCCCATCGCCCGCTGTTGGGATAACCTCTGTCACAGCAGAGATTATTCCACCAGTGCAATCAGTCACACTGGTGGTAGGTCTTTTGTTGCAAGAGGCCGGCTAGGTAGGTACCACCGCAGTGTCAAATATTCTGCCGCCAAATAGTACTGCTTAGGCATTACTGTGTTCCGGTTTGAAGGGCACTGTACGCTAGTGAAATTACTGGGCAGACGAGATTTAAGAACCAATATCTCGAGGTTGGCAACGCGTGAGTGGCACCCACTAATGGTGCTGCAAGCGCTCATAGGCTACGGCAACCACTTACCATCAGGTGGGCCGTATGCTTGTTTGCCAACTTTTAACATAAAAAAAAAAAAAAACGTCTCATTTTTCAGTGTCATTCTAGAAGTTAGAATATAATTATAGTAATCAAAGACAGATGACAGCTTTGTTTACATGAGTTAATACTTTATTTTTTTAAGATCAGAAACAGTTCACTAACATGTGATTTTGGGCTCCGTATTAAGCTTTAACAATCCAATAATAATTCACAAGAATGATATCGAGTTGTAATGACAACTCGCATTGTTGAATTTAAATTCCCCCATACCTATAACGTAAATATTTTAATTTCTTTTGTCATTACGGTTGGCAATCGAGCATACGGTCCGCTTGGTGGTAAGCAGTCACTACAACCTATGAATGCTTGCGATACTTGAAGTATCACATGCATGTTGCCAGTCCAAGGTATAGGAGAGAAGGGATAAGAAGGGTAAAATAAAGAATACAGAGGGCGCTGTCACTCAACCCATGACATGCAACAGTGATGATAGTGTAACTTTACGCCGAGCCGAGAGTACTAGAGTAGTCCATTTGTCCTGTGACGAGCGTGGCTTTATTATAGTTCCTTAAATGTAAGTTGAACCAAAATGGCCGCTTCTGCGCAGGTACAATAATGGACAAAAAAGTTAGACATAAATATTGGTTTCGTCTTATTTAAATTGATTCTTTATAAAGTGGGAAAACGGAATTCAGTATATAATATAGTTATTATTTCTTCGAAATTCAATTAATTCTTTATTTATTATCGTTATTAATTACTTTAATAGAATAAAACAAATAAATAGTATAGAAAAAAGGTACCTATATATAAAAAAAGTTAATGTACATTATTAATAGTGAGACAGACTTATTCGTATCTTCCGCAGTTTTATTCAGAGAATTAATTATATTATTTTCTTTTAAAAAATAACTATAAACGTCAAATACCATCCTTCTCTCCCGTCTCCTTAAAGTCGATTGTGGTCGAGGCATTATCTTGAAATAAATGTTAACACACTTGACAAAACTAATTTATATTTTAATTTATTTTTAATAATTTATTATTAAAGAACTAAAACAACCGTGAGCGAGTGTACTAAACCCGGCCCCCTCATACCGCATACGGTTGAGACCCAAAAACGTGTTACTGCGCTTGGTTCAACTTACATTTAACAGACTACACTATGATATAAATACTTTATACTTGGATATAAAAATTTAAATAATTTAGCAAGTTTAAAACAATGAAAGAAAAAGAAAAAATCTGTATTTTTAATATGCGATACACGAAACCTCGTGGCTGATTAACGAAGTATTCCAATACGACTATAGCCCGCGACTTGCCTTATTACTATAAACATTTGCTCCATTCATACATACAGTGACCAAGGTTTTAGGCTAAAATCTGGACATATAACCTAATTGAAAGGTAACTCACACTACTTCGATTTAGTTTTAGTTCCGAAAGATTTTAAGAAGAATCATTTGAATTTATTTAATAAAAATGTTAATATGAAATAAGATGTCCCATAAATAAGCTTTTCAATTTGGTTTTTACAAAATTGTACAAAATTAAAGTCCTTATAATATTCCTATTTCCCGCCCAATTAGGCATGAATTTCACGTCTCGAACCTGTAATTATCGGACAGCACTTCGATCTATCAACTATCGATGCTTTATAGGCATAGGGTTATGTATCGTCGGGATGTGACGACCCCATCGCCCGCTGTTGGGATAACCTCTGTCACAGCAGAGATTATTCCACCAGTGCAATCAGTCACACTGGTGGTAGGTCTTTTGTTGCAAGAGGCCGGCTAGGTAGGTACTACCGCAGTGTCAAATATTCTGCCGCCAAATAGTAGTGCTTAGGCATTACTGTGTTCCGGTTTGAAGGGCACTGTACGCTAGTGAAATTACTGGGCAGGGGAGATTTAAGAACCAATATCTCGAGGTTGGCAACGTGTGAGTGGCACCTACTAGTGATGCTGCAAGCGCTCATAGGCTACGGCAACCACTTACCATCAGGTGGGCCGTATGCTTGTTTGCCAACTTGTAACATAAAAAAAGGAATATACTTTAGTCCGTTCCTTTGATACGTTTATAGGCTATGATTTGCGTAACGTAAAGGAATGAAGTTCTAAGTAGTAATCTTTTGACTAACTTCGTTTCATTGACTTGGAGTTGAATTTACGGTGGGACACCGTTGTAGCGTTGCGGGTAGCGAGTCTGGGTAGTTTCGACGGTTGCGGGTTCGCTTCCCACTCGACCAAATATCTGCATTGATCTTACAAATATCAATTTCGGGCGTTTGTCTTTTTGGGTCTCCCCACTGTGCCTCGAAGAGCACGTTAAACTGTACGTCCCGGTTATTATCACAAGATAATAATCGTTAACTCTTGAGAAGTAAATTGTTCTTATTCAATGAGTTACTGGTTCGCCTTTATGGTTACGGAGATCAGATGGCTCCGTGGATCGCTCCGTGTTAAAACAGCTTACTGACCGGTCAAATCCCGATAAAAGTAATAAGCAGTCCCTGGGTAAGTAAAATACCGGGAATAATGCTAGGACGAAGAAGGTATTGAATATACGAAAGAACATCAAGTAGTCTGTGGCATTTTGTCATTACGAATGGGTTTTTAAAGCTTAAATATTAAATTTTATTAATTATTCTTAATTCTTATGATAACTTCATGTACTTAATTATTCAGGTGTGTAAACCTCACTACAGACATTGTACCCGAATCTATTAGTATTGCATTACATAATTGACTCATTTTTTGTTTTTAGCATTTTCATACACATTAAAAATAGCGAACAAATCACACGCACACATACACAGCCCTGCGAAATCCGACTAAAGTTAGATGTATATCTCTAATGCAAATGAGTTACATTACCCTACTTAAAATACATACAAAATTATCTTTATTTTTATTATATGATAAGCAAATCATAAAGTAATGTATAATGAACAGTAACTATGGAAAAAGAAATATTCCCAAACGGTCTTTTTAATTAGATTGGGCAAACAGACAAATGCTTATGAACATTTACGATACCGGAGGATATACAGGTGCATTGGATTTGTATTTTTGTGGTTCCGTACCGACTGGGGGCCAATACCCTTTTACTAAGCCTCCTGTCAGCGGTTTGCACCTCTCGAACCGTAATAGGTAGAGAGTTGAAATTTTCATAGAATGTGTTGTCTGTGTTCGTTATAACAACAAATACTAAAAATAAATTAAAATTTAAAAATAGTTATATTTTTGACGTTGTTTGCTGTATCTCATGAATTGTAATAGATAAATAGTTTTCTTAGGACGAATTTTCATAGACAGTATGTTTCTATGACCGCCATGATAGCAAATGATAAAAACAAATTTAATTTCAAAATAACATGGAACTGTAACAAACCCACACAATGAGCTTGATATTTTTATTCTACAGTGGTGTCGAACCATTTATGTGCGAGTCCAACACGAACTGGCCTGGTTTTATTATAATACAAAAGTGTCGTAAAAATACGATAAAATAGCAAAATTCAAACAGGACAGTCCTAAGAAAAGCGATAGTTGTGGTAACACCAGTCATACAGTATTGAGTCTGATTAAATAAACGAAAGCATTCGTTCCAGGCACTTTTATATGTATATTAGTTTCGCGTAATTAAGTAGCTAAAAACTAAAGGTTTGGTTTTTTTGCACTTTTACTACTCTGAAAATATTGACCTACATTTATGATAGGTTATGGTATAGGTATGGTACGCAGTGTCAGATACTCTACCGTAAAGCACTAGTGTATTTTGCCTTAAGTGTAGGAAAAGAGGTAGCTAGCGAAATTACTGGGCAAATGAGATTTAAGAACCAATATCTGGAGGTTGACAACGCGTGAGTGTCGACAACCTCTTACCATCAGTTGGGTCGCTGCTGGTAAGCAGTTGTTATAGCGTAGATGCTTACCAACTTTGTCACATAAAAAAGACTCCTTTTTCCTTCTTCGGTCTTGAATTTTTCTTGCAATTTCACAAGATCTGTTTATTATTTTAGAGTAATTGTAACCTAGCCTCCACATCCGAAGGGTGGAAAAGGAGCTCATTGGTAGCTCACACTACCTTCTGCCCACGACTTCAATAACGATTTTTAATCAGGCACCTTTAATTATTGGATTAAGAAATTGAAATAGAAAGATCAGATCGACCACAGACTAGCCAGAATAAACAAACAGACAATAATTTCAAAAATACACTTTTTTTATGTAAGTACCGTATATACTTTCACATGCATTTAGTGAATAGGAATTACAAACAGACACTTCATTTTTATTTATTTGTTGGCGTATGACAAAGTATAGAACCTATTTGATGCGTCGGATCAGAAAGGCAATATTTGAAAAGATGTCATTCTGGCGAAGCGTCACAAGTTAACTTCAATGTTTCACCATGCGGAGAATTATTTTCGTACCGCATATAAAAGGACGAATCGTTGAAGTCCGACGTAGTAGTTACAGTGCTGTGCAATTTATTGTGTTATCTAGTAAAGAGATTAGAAGCATAGTTGGTTACAATAAGTTGTTCATAATGAGACGAAATTGATAAAGGATCAAGGCTATACTCAACTTAGTTTGATTCTAAATGAATACTGATAAAACCAAAGGCGTGGTTTTATATTTCCATAGATTTACCAGCGTCGGGATGTGACGTCCCCATCGCCCGCTGTTGGGATAACCTCTGTCACAGCAGAGATTATTCCACCAGTGCAATCAGTCACACTGGTGGTAGGTCTTTTATTGCAAGAAGCCGGTTAGGGAGGTACCACCACAGTGTCAAATATTCTGCCGCCAAATAGTAGTGCTTAGGCATTACTGTGTTCCGGTTTGAAGGGCACTGTACGCTAGTGAAATTACTGGGCAGACGAGATTTAAGAACCAATATCTCGAGGTTGGCAACGCGTGAGTGGCACCTACTAATGGTGGCAAGCGCTCATAGGCTACGGCAACCACTTACCATTAGGTGGGACGTATGCTTGTTTGCCAACTTGTAACATAAAAAAAAGATCACTAAGAAAGAACATACCTAAAAGTGAAATAAAATTAAACATGATCCGTATACATTTGCTTGAAGCGGAAAACGAAAAAAATATGTTATTGTGTCAAAATAAACAAATTTTATTAATTTATTTTTATTTCAACACCACATAATAAACACGATTTTAAAGAAAGCAAAAAAAAACACAATAGGCAAGTACAAGAACTTTATCGCGATATTTCCCAGACAGACTTTACTTATATAAACAGTCAAAATGTAATAACAACCTCAGTAGTGTTATTTTTAAAGGACTTTAAAAGTCAAATTAAGAAGTTCATAGATAAAAAAGAGAGAGGCAAACAACGTCATCTATTGTTTAATTAAAGCAAAAAAGAACCACTTTAACGTATATGTAGCTATTATAATTAATTAAAAACATAATTAAAAGTATTTGTTATCTTAATAATTTTAACAATTAAACACATAATATATTCCTTTATTGCGCACTAGAGCTATAGAAGCACAGTAATGTCTAAAAATATTCTGTATAAATATATTTTGTTCACTAATCGCGATTAAAGTTACACATATACAGGTATATATATATATAAAATCAGCGAACGGGTGCTAGCAACCAGGCCGTGAAGTTTTCATTTCACAGCCCGCTTATACGAAAGTATCCCTAAATCTCAATTTGCATATTAACGAGAAACTCTGCATCGGCAATACCGAAAAATTACAGTGCCCGTGAGAGCCGACACCTGCAGTGGCTAACCTATTAGAACTGGTGGACGTATATACGATATACTAAATTTACATCGGCCATACGTTTATAATTCGGCAGATTCTGATAGAAACTTGGATAGTTCGGTTATAAATATTTCAATAGTATATGTATAAGAAAATATTTTTTTTAAAACTTCCAGATCTACTAAAATTTATGAACTAAATACATACAATGTACAACTGTATCATTAATTTTTCCTTTTTCTTTTCAGAATGGTTTATGTATTGATTTTGGGTCATTAGTAAACGCTTTTTAAATACATATTTACCAAGTCTATGTTACCAAGACGATAAGGTACGCAAATATATACAATAATTTTTTTTTAATTATCAATATATAAGAAACGCTTTTATATGCATAAACCGTTCCAGATTCTGAATAAAGTGAGTTTCCGAGTAAAAATTTCCTTTTTTTACTATTTCAAAGTAAAGAGTTAATTTTAAAATAAACCCTAGACTTGAAAGGTTTCTAGGCTCAGCTAAATTATCTCTTGACCTACTGAAGATATTGATTTACCTCTTACTTCGCCTTATTGAATTAAGGCTTTTTATTTTTAATCTTGATATTAAAGGAACAACAGATACTGTGACAGTTATGTAGTACTGTTATTCTTAACGAAATAATACAGGCGTTCAAAACTTTTAGAAGAACTTCTGAAGAAATTATTTCGACACTTTTTTCTTATGTTTCATTTTATCATATAAAATAATTTAAAGTGAAAAAACAAACAATTTTTTCAGCATAAACGTAGCCATATCTGGCTTGGATGATGTGATTAACATGTTTTTAATTTAGATAATAAATTTTAATGTACAATAATACTCCAACCTCACTATCCACAAGACTTTTAAGAACTACGTATACGAGTAGTTAATGTTAAACGAATGTGCAAAAAAGCCTTCAAAATCAGAGTTTCACGTTCTTAATATAAAGTAATCGGTCGCAAAGCCGCTGCTGTGAATAGCCGCTTGACCGAAGACCATAAACCATACTCTAGCCATAAACTGAGGATCGGCCAATTAAATCCAATGCGTGTTGGAAAAGATTTGTCACAGCCACTTGTGGGGATTCAAACGATATTATTTAATTATTGCAACCTCGTATGCGTGCGTTTTATTAAGACTTACGATGTACATACATCTTTGCTTACTAATGCTTCGGCCATGAGTTACGTAACGTTATGGTTTCATCCACAGAAATCATAATAATAAGCTACTAATTACGAAACGTGTCAACGTTAGATTTCTCCCACCCAGCATGGGTCACCCAGTCACTACTGCATACATAACGCACGACGATATCTTAATTTTGACATTACATTGCTTCATGATCTTGTACTGCTCCGAATATTGAATAGCTTATACAGCAATGGTAAGCAAAGTTAATAAACGAATGCATGATCGCACCGCTCGTGGTTCACAAGTCACAATTGCGGCGTGAAGATCAAATAGATTATAGCGACTTCTGGTACCTTATTATTAAGATTTCTATGGTTTTTACCCATCATCAGTTTGTGGAATCTTGAAAGAAAAAATTTAATAAGAACAATAAAATGTGATATATGAACTTTTACTAATCGGCTAGGATGTTTAAAAATAACACAAAGCAAAGTATAAGCCTTCAATTAATTATCGCAAAACGTTTTAATTCAATAAAATATGCTTTTAGCACGTTCACCAAATTTAATTTAGAATATAAAACATTAAAAAACTTTATCGTTTATACTGTAGCTAACAAAATTAAGAATGAGGTACGATTCTGCTTACCTGGTTATTTATAAACAGTTGAAAAATATTTAAAGATGAGTTGTAAAATTTAATGGCGCTTTATGTACTGTAAGTAAAATGAAACGAAATAATGGTTACCAAAAGTTGCCAAACAAGAAACCGTATTATCATCGATTTTAAGATAAGTTTCTTATACTTTATAAAGCTATTGAAATCAAAAATTTCAATCAATACAAGACACGGCCTAATGAAGCGTCGCAGCTCCTAATTGTTTTTAATTATTATTTACAAATTAAGATGTTGTCCGAATCGTATCGAACAAAACATAATACAGCAGTTTTAATTCATGAGTTCTAAATATGCCAAGGGGCATCAGGATTGATTGAAGTCCCGAATTAATCGTATTATGAATCTTTAAAAAACAACGACAAATGTTGTATTTGAAATTCCAACAAAATAACATTTAGTCGGTATGACAAAACCAACGCTGGTCGGCATTGTTATCGGAATACTAATATGTCTTAAAGAAGAAATAAAGAGACGCATAATATTGTGTCGTATTTGTAATATGGACATCGATAAATCATAGGGAACCGACTACAGTCGTTCCGTTGACATGGTATGTCTGCAAAAAATAATACAAGCAGTCATTCATATGGCCAGTAGGATTGGGTGGGAGGGACGCAGGGTCGGGTGAACTTGGTTTGATTCAATTTCTTCATATCTTGAGTATATACTGTCAATTTAAGTTATTCAAAATTGAAATTTTGTGCAAATTGTTAAGTCAATACAACTATATTTTCAACCCTAGGGGTTGAATTAACATTGAAACTTATTTCGTTTAAGGTTCAAGGTTTATCGATAAAACTTGTCATTGTTAAATGTCATAATTATTGCTTTTTTGTCGCATCAAAATTTTTATTTATTTTTGTAAATTTATCAAAGTGAGCTAACTGAATACTTAACAATCAATAAACATGAATCAAATCAAAAACAATACTCTGCGGGAGTTTTTACATATATTTTTCTGTGGACGAGAACTAACAGTTATGTTGCATTATTTATGTACCTTGTTTATGCGCAAGAATACTTTGATGTCTAATATTGAAATAAAAAACTTTAATATTTGTTTCGGTTTTAAGCACTTCTAACGCTAACACCGGGTGAGTTCGTCGATTAGATTGCGTTCGGAGTGTCACTGCATTCCCAATTACGTCCATTGTCGTGGTTCGGCCTTGCAGGAAGCATCTTTAAGCTCTGAGAATCAACTTTGAGCCTCCGCGAAGGCTGTCCCTTTTTCTCGCCCGGGTCTGAGTATTTGGCCACCCTCGTCCGGTGACGCTGTCAAAGCCAGTAGAGGCAACAGCAATACACAATCCGAAAAAAAGCACTTACAATTGAATTTTTATAACAAAAAATCTATAACATCTAATCAATATGATGTAGAAACAAAAAGGAAAAAAGGACACGCGGTAAGAACGAAGTTCTTTTTGCTACATACGTAATATTAATAATTAATATTAATTACTTAAAAAAATTGTATTTCCGTAAGTATCTATGACGGTATTTCTACTAGAGGTTAACTTAAACTGGGCGGTAGCAAAACATATTATATGAAGCTGTCGACTGTTACTATGCCACCTGTGGGCCGCCTCTATGGGCCAGTGAAGTGGCAGTATTCGTACTGTTACGTTTTGTTTGATGAATGTGTCCAATACCAATATATTTCCTTTCTTCGTCACCTTTCCTCTTGTTCTCGCAGGATGATTATTTGCCATTAATAGCATTGTTGTCAGTGCTAGCAGACCTCCTAAGTGCTGGATGTTGAGGATTTCATTCTCTCTTGGAGTAGATGTTTGAAGTGATGTGATTGTTTAGCTTTAATAGCTATTATTGTTTATTATGATTATTATTACATTGATGATGATTTCAAGTTATAATACTACTCCTTTGAAACATACCTTAATTGAAAATCAAAGTGTGATAACATTATAATTTTTATTCTGATTCATGCTATAGCTTTAACGTGGATACAGGGTGTAAAGTTTAAATTATGCGTGTCCAATGTATTTGTTTCGATTTTGTCAACCTTATATAATCATGATCCAATCAGGGACTATACGCTTATAAACAAAATGTTAGTACGAAATAATTTATTTATCTATTATATTAATGTCTTACTCGCACACACACACACATACATTCTTTATATATATATATTTTTATTCCTTTTAGGGTTCCGCAGCCAAATGGCAAAAATGGAACCCTTATAGTTTCGTCATGTCCGTCCGTCCGTCCGTATGTCACAGTCATCTTACCATTCGGAGACTATTGGCTCAATCTATACGAAGTTCACTAAATAGGTGTATTCTATGAACCGCACAACGATTTTGTAATAAAATTTTAAAATATATAAGAATTAAGAGTAGCCGTCCATAAGCCGTCCATGTAACTGAGTGTTGAAAAAAAAATTTCAACGTATGCAAACGTGTGAGGTATCTTTGGACAGGTCTTTTAAAATGATAATGAGGTTTGGTTATGACTTTTTTCATTAAGTGAGTAGTTGTTGAGACATTAGCTCCTAAGGTCGTAAAAATTGTGTCCCGTCCCCTCTAACTTTTGAACTATGGGATTTAAAATTCTGGAAAAGTTTGAGCTTGTAGAATACCACATGAACCTTCATCCACATTTGGTTTGAAGAAGATAGGTCAACAAAATTTTGAAATATATAAGCTGTTCCCATAACTTTGTTTTTCATATTACTTTTAATAATGACTATGAATTTACCAACTTATTTTGCGGTCGATTTTAATTCGTTATTATTTTTAAAGTTCTTAAGATTCTTCATAACCCAGGTGCGGGACCCTTTAGTTTCAACTGTGCGTGGTGCGCAACGTACTTGCGGTTAATTTTTTATGATTGTTTGCCTTTTTTTGTTCTTTTTTATTAACCAATATTTATTTGCAATTTTATAAACTATTTGACAATCGACAATGTTATGTGATGTTTTACCACTTTGCGAGGGCACTGACTTTTATTAGTAATATAGGTACTTCCTAGTTCAGAAGTCAGCGTTTTATACATAATCTTGTGTAATTCCTAAATCTTATTGTATGCCTGAGTATCTTTCACAACGTGAAACGTCTGCGTATGCAGGCCTACGGGTGGCAAAGTCCGATCAGCTCGGGTGGCTCAGCCTGTGACATTGATTGATTTTGAGTTTTCCGGCATACAAAGGTGAAGCGTAATGTCTTTGTTAAATAATTATGTTGTGACAGAGATTTTTGTAAAATGCAATAAAGATTATTATTATTAGTAACGACTTTTAATTGCGGTAGGCCTTTTATTGCAAAAGGCCGGCTAGATAATACCACTGTGTCAGATATTCAGACAAAAGAGATTTAGGAACCAATATACCATTCTATGAAGGCGTAAGAAGACCTATTTTTGAGATCATCCCATTGTAATTTTAAGCTTTGCCTTTTTTTAAAATATGAAATGATTTCTTTTGTCAGTGATAATTTAACTAACATAGTATGTATAGAAACTTATAGTTTTATTATTTTGTTTGAATTGATATTAATGTGGGAGAAAGATTTAAATATTTAAAAGTATGCACACATTCCAGTTACGATCCCGTCTCATTGTTTGCATCAAAAGAAAGAGCAAAACACCGTTCCAGATGGAGATGTCTAATATTTTAGATCGCATAGCATTCGCCGCTACGGAATCGGAATTCCTGACTCAAGGATCCCTGCGATAATCGTCTCGAAAACAATCTATACATCGATTGTTTATAAAGTTCATAATGCAACGTAACAGCCCGTTCTGAGGACCGTATCGGGATGTCCGAACAACGTTTCAGTAACCAAGTATGCAATAGATAAAAGTGTTTTATGCTAATTCCACAAACATGAGCATAACTTACAAATTTTCGATGTGTTGAATCGAAACGATAGGGCATTTACCGCCATATGCGCTTCGGGTATTATGAGCAATCAACTCTTTGATTGTTATATTGACTCTCGCCCGTCATCGGCTATTAAGAATTCTTTGTTATAGAAACATGTTAGACTATTTACACAACACGTCGGACGATCAATTTTTTTTTAAAGAAATAAGTTGGAACTTTTATTGAGTTTCGGTCAACGTTCGAATGAATAAAATTTCCAAGTCACTAGCGTTAGATTTGCTTTTAATACGAATCGTCCGATGGCTTTATTACGAGTGAATGACGGTATGGAGCCGAGTCAACAATAGGAGCATCTCGAGGTGACAATGACACGTGATTGGTGTGAGAGTTTGTAATTGAAATGAGAACTTAAACATTTACAAGTGAGTCATCATCGAAATATGTTGATTGGCCTTGGATGCCCCATTCAGTATTGCACAGCTTCGATCAATAGTGATCAACACTCAAATATTGTATCAACAGTCGTATGGTTTGTTATTTGATTTTGTTATTCGTTTCCCACGGCTTATTCATCGATCACAGACTTCTTTACCGAGTACTCTAAACTTACAAGACTTCAAGATAATTGAGATTTATAAGAGCTACTTAAAATTGTATCTGTTATTATTGGAAACATTTTATTTCGAATATCAAAGAACAATTAAATTGTATTATAAATTTAAAAGTTACATATATTCAATTTCGTGGTAAAATGATTGTCTCATAATTATGTTATGATCAAGACTTTTGTGGCGCAGAGGCATGTGTTCCGGTTTGTGTGTGTGTGCTTCTCCTTAGGCGACGTGAAAAAGGTGTTAAAAGTTTGTATGGAGCTCCGTCAAATAAAAGCTTTGTTTTTAGGCGAACAATTATAGATAAAGGAACATGTGTTTCAATATTTTCGAAAATACTAGCTAGAAAATTATTTACATTAGTTTCGAAACTAGAAATATAAAATTTTGTTTTTTGGCGAACAATTGAAAATAAAGCAAGCCGTTTTTTAACATTTTCTTAAATTCTACAACTAAAGGGTTGAAACGGGGGTTCAAAGTTTGTATTAAAATCGTTATTCAAGCGGGCGAAGTCGCTGGCAGAAGCTAGTCGTCAATAGAATTCATTGTCGTTTCTAGTAACTCCCTCTTTGGAAAATAGAAGTCATAGATCAATCGTTAATTTAATAGAAGCGTTCAAACAGGATATACCGAAGTAATGGAGTAGTTCTAGTGAATTCCTCTATAATATCATCTCTCCCTTTCACACTGTCACAGGTTGAGTTTCACACGATGTGTTTATTTATACAACAAATACAAACTTTCCGTCTTCTCGTCGTGGCTAAATCATACTGATATTAAAGTACTAGCTGGTCCCGATACTCCGCTCGCTTGATAATCATATGACAACCTAATGTTTTTCAGAATAAAAAGTATGCTTAGTCTAAGTCAGTGCTTCCCAATTAGATCTTACTATGTCCAGAAAGAGTTCAAGATAAGAACTTACACCCAGTCTCATTGCCTCCATATGTGACAAGCGTGCTGGTTAATTTTTTGGCCAGTGTCGGAATTAGGACGTATGGAAATGGAGCTAGCATTCTTGAATCTTGCCACCTATACCCGTGGATTTGTAATTTTGTACAATTGTAATTTTTCGTAAATATAATTAGTTATTAAATGCGTTTTTAATAGCTTAGGCCTATCGCCCACTGTTGTGCAGTCGGTCACACTCCTGGTAGGTCTTTTGTTGCAAGAGGCCAGCTAGGTAGGTTAAATATTCTACCGCAAAGCAGTAGTGTCTTTTTGGATTTATTGTGTTGAAGTTAAAAGACACAACTTTGTAGGTTAGTGAAATTAATCAGCATAGAAGATTTGAGAACTAATATCTCGAGGTTGGCAATGCGTGAGTGGCACCTACTGTTGCGCGCGGCAACCGCTTACCATCAGGTGGGCCGTATGCTTGCTTGCCAACTTAGCAACATAAAAAATGCTGTTATAATGGTTTTTAATAGAATTACTATGTAGGTCTGTATGTGATATGAAGTTCACTGAACATCTGGTTATATAATATCTAGTAGGTATGGTATTATCCATTGTAAGAATTGTACATATTAGATAAAATAAAAATTGTGGGGTCGGGAGACGAAAGAAGTTCCGTACGTTATTTTCTTCAACTCCGAATGTAATTCGAAATGAAACTTGTTTATTTCAATACTTTAGGATAAAAAGAGACAAGGGCACTTGCTAGTGATTTCATTTGCTTTTAGTAGGCTCGATACACCCGCACACACACAGCATACGGAATTTCGTTACGTGACGATTACTACTAAATCGCACTACCCGTAAGCCGCGTTAAGGAACTTGGTTCGAAACATGTTTAAAGTTTAATGCGTTAAATACGCTATATGATATGATGCTTTAGCATTCTTTATCAGACAACCGTGGAATGTATAGGAAAGAGTGTAGAAATGTAGTAAATGTATATCATTAAAATACGTACTACGATTACGAAGAATCTATGGTAAGAGAAATGATATAATAATACTACAATATGTGGACGCAAACAAGCAATACCATATCAACCCACAAAATTGAAAAAAACCGAATTATATATTATGCAGAAGTTGGTAAATGGTTGAAGTACATTTAATCTTTGTAGAGTTTTAAGCTTTAAAACTTCAAAAAAAGCCATTTTGTAATCATGCAATTTATTTATTATGTTAAACATTTTGGGTTATGTACGAAAATGCAGTTTGTATGCTTATTATTTAGTGAAAATAAGTAAAATAACTTACATAAATCTGAAATTGCCAAAAACTTGACCAATACATAAAAAAATTAATATAAAGCAAGTTGTTCAAAATTTTCAAACGCGTTTTTCTCGAAATGACATTCGTGTGGGTTGACATGGTATTGCTTATTTGCGTCCATATAGATTACTAGTATTTGGCCGCGACTTCATTTTTGATGAGCTTAACATTGGCTCCAGAGCTATTAAACATTAATTTGTAAGTAATTGACGTTGTGGCTTAGCGGTAGCAACCCTGCTCTAAGTGCCACAGATCGCGGGTTCGATTCCCGCTCGGGACATGTATTGACCATACGGGCATGTGATCCGAGCTGGTTGCCTTGTGTGATTCCAGACCTCCAACACAGGATATTACTATCCTAATAGTTTAGTTTAGTGTTTAGCATTTAGTGTGTAGTGTTTATTTATTTATTTACCCTTACGAGGAAAGTAAGGATTCAAATCAATATCTAATATGAAGTGAATTACGTTCACCCATTATTTAATAGTTTTTAAACATCTAAAATATAAATTTCACTTTTATCATGTTATTAGTTTCATGAAAGATTTAAATAACAAATACATTCTACATACAGAAAGAATCATTGCCTGATTGAAAATAAATTCTAATTTTTGTCCGCTTTCTAATGTCTATATAATGTTCATGATGCTTATAAGATGTCAGAGGTTACACACTACTGTAAGGCTGTTTTTGCATCAGAAATGTGCGAGGATGTGCAGCGAGGGATAGCTTCGGATTTATGTTTTTTGTTTGACCGGGACAAGAGATTCATAAAGCCGCTCTCCAGATTTTGAGCTATATTATTTAAAAATATAATAATGGGATGTTTTCGAAGTCGTGTGGAAACATATTTATAATCAGAAAAGACAACAGCTAATCTAGAACTATCTAGCTAGTTATTTCCTTAATCTTAAGGATTTTCCATTTTTTACCTTTACCGGTGTCGGGATGTGACGACCCCATCGCCCGCTGTTGGGATAACCTCTGTCACAGCAGAGATTATTCCACCAGTGCAATCAGTCACACTGGTGGTAGGTCTTTTGTTGCAAGAGGCCGGCTAGGTAGGTACCACCGCAGTGCCCAATATTCTGCCGCACTACTGTGTTCCGGTTTGAAGGGCATTGTACGCTAGTGAAATTACTGGGCGAACGAGATTTAAGAACTAATATCTCGAGGTTGGCAACGCGCGAGGTTGGCACCTACTAATGGTGCTGCAAGCGCTCATAGGCTACGGCAGCCACTTACCATCAGGTGGGCCGTATGCTTGTTTGCCAACTTCTAACATAAAAAAAAAAAAAACTTTTCTTTTGATGGCGATGATGACAAGACGTTCCTGGCATATTATGATTTTGGCTCCCCATGAAACTGTCACCCGGGGTCAATGTCTCTAAGTCCCAAACTGTTTCCACAGGAGATGTGCTGAGCGAGGCTAGAAAGATGAAACAAGTCTACTGTCGAACATGTCTGGTAGAAAAGCAGACAAAGGCTCGTTTAGTTTTTCTCTTATCGGAATGTACATTGCTGTTAATGCAGCTTTGAAAGCCAGTGGAGACCCCAGTAGTGAGTCCCGGCCACGAACTTTCAAGACCATTACAATGATATTACTTAAACGCTCCTTTTAAAAGTTAATCCTTGGCTTATAGCTCATCATCATTTCACTTATAAGTGAAGTCGGGAGTTCCACCAGTAATTAATTCACGACATCAGTGCTGTTGACGTCAACCGGACAGCCAGATCAAAGGTGTATGATGATTTATATGTATTCGTTAGTCGGCCCAGTTATAAGTGGGAATATTTGTGTATTCTCATAATAAAGACTAACGCACGTCTCACTTTGATGTCTAATTGGGAACGGGGAATTTACTTAGACGATATAATTGTCGATTGATTTACTATAGTAAATACAGTACAGTGCAGGGTACGTGGGTACGCGTAATTAGTTCAGCACTAGACCACTTTTCCTGTTTTCGACATGTCCACGCTTGTTATATGTATTTATATGACAGTTCTTGGATATGGTTTCATTGATTTAAGAGGTGGTATGCTATTTGCAATGGGAAGGCTTAAGTTTAATATAACAAGCTCATTTTAGTTAAGATGGGTTTTTGATTTTGTTGCGTTAGAAAATTATGCTACTTATTATTATATCTTTATAAATGTTGTTCTCAATGTTGATTTTTGTTGATTTTTGTTGTTGCCACAGGGTGGAGGTAATACCCCTAACCAGACCCTGGGTAAGGGCGGTTTCAGACCAGCGTTTTTTAAAGTTTAAATACGTGCGCTTGTGTGTTTAAACACACACACGCGCAAGTCGTACACACGTTGACGCCTTTATAAGCTCGTATTTGCGCGTGTAAGATAAAGCGCTATTAATATGCTGTTGGCACTCGCCATCACTGGTTCGAGCGCACACGCCGGAATTAGTGCTTAAGCGCTTTTAGCTTTTTCAAGCGCTAATTGAAATACGCGTGTAGGATGTATGCCGAAACCAGTCCAGTCTAAGGATATCATCGGGATTACATACAGCATTTGAAGCGCATTCAAGCCGACTCACCATCCGCGACAATGTGTGGCAACTTGCTTAAGAAGAGATGTTATCTTCTATGACTTACATGTAGCTAACTCTACCAAATACTAATCTCCATTGCAGTTTTATTATGGCCGACGCTTTGAGAAAGATGGTGGTCGATTTAAAATAAGATCACAAGTAGAAATCCTTTTGTAAATATTCTAAATATTATGTTAAAAGAATCATTTAATTTTCAATTGAACAGTAATAACTTAAATAAAATAACTCTTGGTACTTGTGCAAAATATTTTAATCTAATATTTAACTAATTCACTACAAGTTTGCATTGTATTATAATTGGTCTAAAAAAAACGAAGTTCAAGTTTTCTTATCTACGTAGGAACTTGCGTTCTCACTTCCAGGTCATCAATCATCATAAAAATTGTGCATCTGACAGCAAAATAATTTTATATTTCTTCATTTTCGTTATTTGAATATTTTGATGTAGACGATTGGTATTAAAATATTCGTGTTGTGAAAAATTCTATAATATGGGACGCTTTGTTGAGGATATAATAATAAAAATCTGATATTATTTCTGTATTAAATTTTATTGCATCTATTCACACACCTCTCTTGAGAACGGTTGAAGACATTGAAGCTAACAAAATACAATTACAAACAATAGACACCCTAAATAACTTAATTTGCGAAGGTTTCAGTATTCATATAATAGTTACCATTGAAAATAAACGTAAAATGACGATTAATACTCAATATTACTCTAACACACAGAGCTATTATTGTTATACGTGCAACTCAAAGCGCTTACGATATCTGCACTTGCACGGTTTTATTCACTATGACTTAGTGCTTTGCACGTTTACGTTTACTGAAAATGACAGTGGGATGCGTGCATCCTAAATAAAACTATTTTTCTATGCTCTATAACAGATCACGACACGACATCGAAACGATATTTACTTACAGTAAGTAGTGATCGTATGTGAGGTTTTCTTAGCCATCCGTTATCGTGATGTGTAAAACTTAATCGTGCAAGTACAGACATATCCTATTCCCGTCTTCTACCGTTTTTTTATATACATCACAAGGATTTGCTAATACAGAAAAAAATATTGCGTTTAATTTCCTTAAATATTTATTTTACCAGTATATACTTACAACAGTGACGTTTGTATGTACAAAATTATAGACTCAATTTTGGACTTTCAGTCTCTACAATATTGAAAAAAAAAATATTTTACATTTTAACGGATCGTGATTATACAAATACTATATATCGTTACAAATATACAAGGTGTTTTATTTTTATGATTGGAAACGGGTCTATGACAAAGTTTACTTTAAATATTCGTTGATGTTTATTTATATATTAAGAACAATTATGTAGTATAAGTATAGATTTTTTACAATGCTTTCTTTATTTTCTATTTATGGTTTAATTGAGTGATTTTACACAATAACTCAAATTATTCACATTGAAATGCACACCAAAGTATTGATACTAAATCACTTTTAATAATACGAACTATTTTAACTATTTATTTAACAATAATAAGGTGTTATTTCTGTATTAACTGGTTTATTGTTCTGAAGAGATTCAAGACGCCAGCTTTAACTGATTCCGTATTTAAAAATAATACTTAAAAATATTTAAAAAAATGCTCTTTTCTATAGTGACATTTTTAATTATAGGTTTATCATAGACGATCATAGTCTTCTGACTAGAAATGAATCTATACAGATATCTCACAATCTCGTATTAATATTTCTTAGATTAAAATAGTACACAAAACAAAACAGGTTACAACTACTGACCTCGTACCAATAAATATTAAAATTCGAATCGTTAGATATTTACGAAACTACCAAAACAAGAGATAAACTGGACGTAATCAGGGACTAAGTATAAGGAGACTTTATGAAAAATGAAAATAATTTACAATCTACATATCAATTTAATAATAATCTACAACTGTGTCATTTACCTAGAGGAAACATAACACATATTAATACCTATTTTTTCATTAATCACTTCGTTTAACCACTTCCAGTATTAATAACTACGCAACGTGTCGCAAGGTCCAACTCGTAATAGCACCTAGTATTGTCGGTCGGTCGGCGCGGACGCAGCGTCGACGTAAGCGAGACATCAACATCACGTGTCCACTATCACAAATCTAAGCTTCTCTACCGGTGCATAAATTATTTATTATCACGTATATACGTATGTATATATTTATATTTATAGATCGATATTTACAGACGCGGTGCCGTCATTGCCATTTCGTCGCTCTTCGGCCGAGATCGTGATTATTGTCGGTGCGCCAGCGGCGGGCGAAGAGCAGACGGTCAGGCGCGAGAAGGGGGAGGCGGCTCGGCAAGCGACGAGGTCGAGGAAGAGGACGGGGAGGGTGCAGGAGGAGCGGGCGCTGGCGCGGCGAGTGCGAGGGAGCGCGAGTACTCCAGTAGCGCATCAGCAGGATGGGTCGGAGGGTAAAGGCCCCGATACAGCTCTGGTCGCCCGTAGGGATGCGCGAGCCTCGCAGCTGCCGCTGCAGCCGCTGACTGGTAGAAAGCCGATGCAGCGGATGGTGGTGCTGGCGCTTCTCCATCTTTGCTTGCCATGTCAGCAAGTGACCATATTCTAGGCTTAGCCGAAGCAGGTGTACTGCCAGGTGGTGCACGGGATGGTAGGTGCTGATAGGCTGGGTGGAGGGGTCTTTCATATGGTTCTGGTGATTCTGGACCACTGTCTGCACGGGACTCTGACCATTCGGATTCTGTTCGTTGTCCCAAAAGATCTAACCTTTGCTGAGGTCGCTCGCCATCCTCGCTCGATCCTGTGCCGGAGTCTTTTCCATCTAAAAAAAAAGAATGAGTTTTACTACAATTCTATTGCAATTGAATCCCAGTATAGCAATAGCTTAAATTTTAGCTAAGGATATTAAATACTTTATCGTACCTAAAGCATCCTTCCCATCGTTGCTTTTGTGGTCATCGTCATCGTTGTTATTGTCATCGTCATCAACCCTGTTTCGCGGTTCCCAAGTCATCTTATTCTCCTTCTTAAGGCGTCGGCGTGCGTTCGCGAACCACGTGGAGACTTGTGTGAGAGTCATTTTCGTGATGATAGCGAGCATTATCTTCTCGCCCTTAGTCGGGTAAGGGTTCTTCTTGTGTTCGTTAAGCCAAGCTTTAAGGGTACTTGTGGTTTCTCGTGTAGCGTTTTTCCGTCTTGCGCCATTTAAGTCCATTCCGTATCTGCTGACGAATAATTTTATTAGAAATTTTAATATAAAATCAAACAATTAAATACCAATTTTAATAACTGGGAATTATGAAGACATTTGAAAATATAAATATGCTGGTGCGTGGCAAAGATTCTATAATCCATTTAATACCTTGGATTAGAAAGACAATGTTGAAAAGCTGCCATTCTAAAGAAGCGTCTCATTGAAGGCTACTTCAATATTTCATTATTCAGAAAATCATTATCGTACCACATAAAGACGAATCGTTGAAATCGGGCATATTAGTTACAATGCTGTGCAATTTATTGTGTTATCTAGTAAAGGGATTAAAAGTATTGTTGGTTACAATAAGTTGTTCATAATGTTCACATACTGAGATGAAATCGATAAAGGCTCAAGGTTATCCTTAGCTTAGTTTGATTCAAAACGAATACTGATAAAACCTCGGGCGTGGTTTTAAATATTTTTTTTATGTGTCTAAAATAATCTAGTTAATCGAAATACGTTTGTAATACGAATTTATATAATTATATTTTAGCATTTAGATGATACAGCGTAAGTAAAGTTTAAGGTAGACACAATGAAGCGTAAATGGCGTAGTCCGATTTGGAAGAGATTTCAGATAAGTTGGGTCGTGACCGCCCTCCGCACGCCTCCCCCGCCCCGTCGGGCCAATGAAAGCGCCATGATAATTGAAATCGAGATAAGCCATCGGCTGCTGTCCTAGAGTTAAGCTGTAGCTTATCTCCTAGCCCCGTACGCATTCGCTCGCAGACCACGCACCCACAGTTGCCTACTATCTTTATTACAATGCAGAACCCGTATCATTATTCTATTAAGATTAATGTGCACGATGAAGAAAATTGATTAAATGACTCTTAACGTAATTAATTCGAGAGAAAACAAATGAAATACAAGTATGTAAGTATACGTACACATGTCACGTGGTATGTGTGTTGACGAGGTTGTGGCGCAGCGGAGGCGAACCTGCCTTAAACGCCACAGGTCGCGGGTTCGATTCCCGCTCGGAGCAGATGTTTGTATAGCAGGCATGTGTTTCGGAATGGGTGTGTTTGTTCTTGTCTTTGTGTATGTTTCCGGACCCCCGACACTGGATATAACTATCCTAGTGGGGGCCGTTGAGTGTGTTGCGTTAGTTTATTTTTAAATCAACAATACAATATGATTCAAAGCAATTGCCGTGATATTTTAATGCCACCTAACGTATTATTAATAAGAACGTAATCAACATAGTGATTAACAAGTTTAAGACATTATTCAAAGGTTCGTTTGAATTTTATATTACTCGTTGAAGACTAGCGCAAACATTGCCGTCCATATGCCGCCAATGCAGCATTGTTTGTAGCTGAGAAGGGTGGAAAATAGGGATGAGTGCTATGGGAAATTAATAAAACTGTCACTTAAATCGCAGAAGTGACAGGCTGCGCCCCTCGCCTGGTGAAACAGCACTCAAATATGCACTGTATCACGTTGAGATAACAACGCATTTCCGAAATCAATAGTCACGAAATGAACTCAGCCTCTTTTGTTAAGTTTGTTGTTGACTTAATTCTCGCCCTCCAACGGATGAGATACTCGTAAATAAATATGAAATGGTATATCTATTTCGTTGCCGTTTTATTATCGAGGATCGAGTGGTTGGATTTTAATAATCCTCAAGCATCGAACCACGACTGACGTTTTAACATTAATTAAAAAGGCAATACCATAATTTGTAAATGAAACAACTCTCGAGGCGCATTTAATGACTCGCGGGCTATGAATGAACTAACATTCACAGAATTGAAACGACAATACAAAAGTGGAGCGACGGAGCTTAGGCGTATTCCGCAAACAAAAACCTTCATTTATCCACGGCGTGCCACTTTCATGGCATCCGAGCTCGCGGGGTTGGCTCGGCTTCATTTTTTTATTATTTCGCCTTCAGGGGGTGTATCACCCTCGCCCCTACGCCTTCAATTAAACGTCTATGTAGTTCGCCACCTCGCGCTTCCTACTTGAAGTTATAAAAATGAGATAAACATAAAAATATTATTCACACCTATCGTTTTTCTTTACGGAACAACGTTGCATGCTTTTAAATGAATCTTGATACATTTCTCACGGAACTTATCGGTTACGGCCGACAAAAAGTGATGTCAATCGTCTATCTTTCTAAGGTCAAACAGCTCAATAATTATATTTAGTTTAATTAATTATACTTATCGTTGAATACAAGTAATATATTTGACGAAATTTGGGTAGTTATTTCATTTTATATTTAAATTAATTGCTATTGTATAATTAACAATTTTGAAATAAATAACAATAAAAATAATATATTCGACCGTTTGTAAAGTTCAAGCGTCAATCTATAAAAACTATCTAGATACACAGGCGTATAAAATTGTTAGAAAATAATGAAATAATATGTACTGTAATAAATAATTGTATATTCTGTTGATAATTGCTTCTTATTATTTTTATTGTCTCTTTCCAATATACTAGTTCGATTACAAGCAAGAGTGGGACGTCGCAACGTCATGATAAAACGATAAATAAAAACGTGCATAATGCTCATAATATGAAATTACCTGGAGTTTTTTTTTTATAAAACGATGTGTTAAACAGAAAACATTTAATATTCTCTGCATTACTTTTTATGTGGAACAAAAAAAGTAATGAATATAAATTGAACACGCCATTGTCAAAGTATCATATGGAGAATATAATTATTCTGTCTCGAAACTGCCAGGCGTGAGCCAGCTCCTGTTATTACTTTCTTGACGGTGAGTGGCCAAGTCATTAGCCTTCGTTTATCCATGCATGTACCGCTAAGATGTAGGGTGGTAGAGTTTTAGGCTTATCGAACGGCTAATAAGGATACCATATTTAATAATTATTCTGTGTGATGGTTGTTCTATTGTTGTAATATTAGTGGTAGTACTTTTATAGCAAGTTAAGCAATATTCTACAGCAAAGTAGTATGTTTTCCTTTACTGTGTTTCGTAAATGTACCACCGTGTGTTGTTCGTAATGTGTATCAATTAAAAATAATTAGCAGTCAAGTGCGTTGTGGACCACGCACAGTTGAAACAAAAGGGTTCCGCAGCTTGGTTATGAAGAATCTTAAAGCCTTTAAAAATAATAACGAATTAAAATCGACTGCAAAAATAAGTTGGTAATTTCATAGTACTTATTAAAAATTATATGAAAAACAAAGTTATGGGAAAAACTTATATATTTGTAGACCCATCTTCTTCAAACCAAATGTGGTTGAAATTTTATTTGATGTCCTACAAGCTCAAATTTTTCCAGAATTTTAAATCCCATAGATCAAAAGTTAGAGGAAAAGGGACACAATTTTTATGACTTTAGAAGCTAATATCTCAATAACTACTGCCTTATGCTTTTGAAAGACCTATCCAAAGATATCACACACGTTGACATACGTTGAAATTTTTTTTTCAACACTCCGTTACATGTATGGACTGTTACCCTTAATTCTTATATATTTTAAGATTTCATTACGGAATCGTTGTGCGGTTCATAGAATACACTTATTTAGTAAATTTCGTATAGATAGAACACCGGCAGTCATTTTACTCGGACTGTGAAACGGACGGACGGACAGACAGACGGACAGACGGAGAGACGGAGAGACGGACGGACAGACGGACATAACGAAACTATAAGGGTTCCATTTTTGCCAAATGGCTACGGAACCCTTAAAACATTCCTTCAGCAGTTAGAAAGTCGATTTACTAAGAATTTCTTATTTAAAACTACATTGTCAGCTCTATAATATTGTAAGTTAAAAATTTAATACATACATGGAAACCTTATAACGCTGTACAGTGAAGTATATTTGAATACCTAGCACGCAATTAAAAAACACCGCAGGCGGTAAGAATCGTGGCAACACATTGTGTCATTTAGCATAAATGAAAAAGATAGAACATGTTCGATGTAACAGTACACCTCCTAGCACCGAGTGCCGCACTGCCGACTCACGTAGGCAGAACGAAATCGCCCCAGCATATTGGGTTACCCTTACAATTTGAATTTACCATTGACATCGTCGGCGTCCATATAAAACTACTCGACAAGATATTTTGTGAGGTAATAGACGTACACCTTTTTCTTCCAGTCCAACGAGTATATCAGTCCGATGACACACGGCCTATGAAATTAAAGACTCGCCTTAACTCTCGTTGACAGCATTGTGTTAAAAGTTTGTCGGAGATTGTAAAGAGGATCGTGTTTCTCGTTCGACTAGACATCATATTACGCGTGCACTGAAAATAATTAATGCTATTTTTTTTCCAAATGTGACAACTTTTATCACCCGAACAAAGAGAATATAAGAAACGAAAAAAGAAAATGTTTTCGCCCAATAACTAACATCGCCTTTCATGCGACAATAAATAATTCCGTTCGTAAAAATGGTATCCGATAAAGCTAATTATTCGTCGTCGTAATATCGAAATGAACTCACGCAAAGGCCAATATCTGGTTGTGGGGGAAGTTTTAAAAGGTACTACCTTTACACAGGTAGTAAATAATGTCGGGTAGATACCGTGGTTTGGGCGCGCCGCACAAAATCACATTACCGGCGGGCAGTGTGCTATTAAGGGCCACCACACGCGTATCGGGCGCGGGCTCTGTTCATGATACACACGACTTACAGGCCACTCATACCCCAAATAGTAGGTTTGTAATACGAACCTGTAAGCGGTGTAATAATTTCGGACGAATGTAAATGGGCCAATCGGTTGGTACCTTTTTTGAAGGGCGTGTTATCTAGACTGGGCGGTGCGTGTTCCGTGCGAAGCCGAGCGTAAAAAAAACTCACCACCGTCTGTCAACACCCATACTGATTTTTATTTTAAGGGTGTCTTTTTGTTATGGGTTAGTATTGCGTGTTTAATTGAAAATTCATTCACCAACATTATATGTATTATTAACCGAAGGCGTAAATACACGTAATGAACGACTATAACTTAACTTCATATTATGTAAATACGATATTAATAGAAAACATGACGTATCACGTAGAGGAATATAACGCGGCTTCGCTCGATTTGATGTATGTATTATTCTAGCCGACCGTCTTAAAGTTATTTTTATATTCCATAACTTGTATAAGTCTTGTCGACATCGATTTATAGGATATACTCTAACTTCATTCAGTTTTGATTTGTATAACATAGATGAGTGAAGTTACCGTGGGCTTTTGATGAATTTACTAAGGAGGCATAAGGACACCATGTCTGTGACGTTTTATCTGTACGAAACGGCCGGTCTATAGCAAGCAGGTCTATGTGAATAGATCGTGTTTTGATAATATCACAAAAAGGTTTTTTCCCGGACATGCCAAATTATATTCAAACTCGTTCAGCTGTTTTTGCGTGATTGAATAGCAAACATTGAAACTTTCACATTTATTATATATAAATTTAAAATGTATATATTTATAATGGATATTATAATTATATATGTAAGTAGATATAATTATATCAATCTGTGTGTTCCGATTAACAGAAACAAGGAGCGTCGATGTTATATTATCTGTGGCAAATTATTTTTCTGTTCGTCTCACACTTGACCCCACGATAATGATAATATGTGTATATAATAAATATGAAACATTAATTTAACTGTAGTAGAATGTGATAACAATGCGGTAGGTACAGTGATGGATGTTCACTCATAACGACTGACGTCCGAAGACAACTATATATATGGAATATGTATTTAAAAGCGTTATAGAATTTTATTTGTAGGTAAAAGGATAAAATGTTGAAAAACTATCTTGTGCTCGTAAATTCAATCATATTTAACATAAATCCAGCGATGCGAAGTTAGTCACGGACTTGCAACATAATCGAATAAAGTTAGAGTGTGACTAACTTAGTTTCGTTTTTAAGGAGATTTTCCTTCAAAATTTGATTTAATTTTAGATATCTAATAATAAGAGAAATACTACTCAGTCGCCACAAGATCTCTGAAACTATACAACCGATTGACTTAGAATTATGCATAAATAATGACTCTATTTGCGATGTAGACGCTCACTGAGAATGAATGTAATATAAAAAAATTTATGATAGTCTATAAATTTTTTAAAACTATTAAAAAAACACAATTTTTGCTATTGTACTATAGATATATGGATAGGAACAAGCTATTTTAAGATTAAAATTAGGGTTTTTTTGGTAGTGATGTGAATTTAGTCTGAGTAAAACTCTTCCCCTATAAAATATTCCCGTATCACGAAATAATCTAATTAGTTTAATCTGCAATGTATTAGCTGTTATCTAATTAACGGTGGTTTGTTTCACATTCACAGCGTTCTACAAACATTTATAAAAGCTTGTCATCCACACAGTGCTATTCTAAGCTAAATTTTTAACGTTGTCTCTCTTTAATAGTTATACTGTCTACATAAAAAATGCGCTTTCGAAGTTTTAATTTAGGAATTAGTTGCATACGCTATTCTTGGGACTGAAAACATAATTTTGCCATTTGGGTCAGTTAGCTTATTATTTAAATCAAACTAAATTTGTGAGATTAATTGTATTAGCTGGTAAATTCAGTTATACATTTTCAGTGTCTTGTTTGATTATTTTTATGATTATTTATTTAAATTAAATAAATTAAATACTTGAACATTGCATCGAAATATTTATAATAAAGTGACAGGCACTTTCATGCAAAAAAAAATGTCAAACTCGTTGGTGCTCCTTCGTAAATTCATCGACGTAACGAAACGAAGTTAGGCACAAGCTGCCAATATAATAAAATGAAGTTAGCGATACAAGCTTACAACATAACATAATGAACAACGTATATAATGAACGTGTGACTAGGTTCGTTTTTTTGCGTTAGTTCTAAAATGAAGTAGGACCAACGAAGCTTTTTTTTTGTTTGGAAGAGCCGGTCCTTAATTGTATAAACAAATATTTAATATATATTATTATATGATCCAGTTTATTTTTATTTCAAAATTATTATGACGACCTTGTGGCGCAGCGGTAGCGAACCTGCCTTGAGCGTCACAGGTCGCGGGTTAGATTCCCGCTCGGAGCCGATGTTTGTATTGACCATACAGGCATGTTTTCTGGTGTGGGTATGTTTCCGGACCCCCGACACAGAATAGAACTATCCTAATGGGGGCCGTTGAGTGTGCAGCGTTTATTTATTTATTTATGTATGTACCAGTTATAAAATAAAATAGCGTTATATTAAATGTTGCTATGTAATGGACGATTGTCTTTACTAACGTCGACTCTTCGCCATTGTAAAAAAAAACATTTTCACCGCATTTGCTTAGTAATTGCAATAGTTTATCGATATAATCCATCAAATTTTATCAGATAATTTTTTTAATTGCATTACCATAACAATGAAAGTTTTTATTCTCTATATGCTATGCGAAAATGGCTTGCTTATCTTTGCTTTAGAAAAAAATTAATAAGGCAGAGAAAAAATGTTTTACTAAAATAAAAGTAACAGTTATTACTTTTTTGTTTTAAAAGATTGGTAAAAAAATTAGGAATATAGCGACCTTATATTTATTGTGGAAATCTTATAATTTGTGTTTTCGACCGATTATTATTTCGACCGTATGTTTTTTTATATGTTTTATACTCAATTAATCGAAGATTTGAATAATTCTTCTAAAAGTAAGTTCCTGGGGTAGGCAACGCGCATATGATACTTCAAGTATCGCATTCATAGTTTGTGCTAACTGCTTACTGTCAGGCGGACCGTATGCTTGTTTGCCAACTGTCATGAAATAAAAATTGAATTTATGTCATTAGTATAAGACAAATAGCGCATTTCAATTATGTTTAATGATCATAATAATAGTTTATGGTGATAAAAAGTTTCATTCACATTTCAACTTTGATATTAAAATCGAGCTGACAGAGTAGCAGTAGAATCTGCCTTAAGCGCCACAAGTCGCGGGCTCGATTCCCGCTTGGAGCAGTTGTTTGTATTGACAATACAGTCATGTTTTCCGGCCTGGGTTTGTTTTCCCTATCAACGTGTATATTTCCGGATCCCGACTCAGGATATAAATATCCTAATGGGGGCCGTTGAGTGTGTAGCGTTTATTTATTTAAGGTAGAATATATTCGCTATATACATACGTGTTGTAGGAATAGATTTAGTATTTCCTATGGATAGGCATTTTCATAAAGGCAATCACAGACTCAGACTTTTACACCTTCAGTGACTGCTTACCATCCGGCGTATGTCTTATGTCTTTTAATAATGTTCTGGTCTGAAATCGATAAAGTATGTATGAGTATGTAAGTATGAGTAAACGAGTCAATATATATTAAATTTTCGGGACCGATATATATATTAAATTTTCTATTCTAAAGAAATCCTTTAACTTTTATATGGTCTAGCTTTTTGATGGTTTAATTTTTTTTCTAGGAGAATGTTAACAAATACTTAATTTTTATTTTCTCGATTTATGTAATCGTGGGGATAGTGATAAATAGGGACAGAGAAAATCGATTGCTTTATCACATTTTTTAATATAAGCATTAAGGTTTCGCATGTAAGACCAAATTTTAATATCATGTTACAAAACTGTCGTTGGATTAAGATACATGCGCTAAAGATTAAATCGATACGACGTGGCGATGCGTCTGAAAATGTATCAAGTTCTAAACTTTTTTCACACCATAAGTACATTATATAAGGGTACAATGTAGTCTTAATTATTATTTTTTAATAGTTACTATATGTATATTAAATTGTTTATCCAACTCTCTCACAAAATATCAATGATTAGTTTCGGTAACTGCACTGTTGGGTTTTGTTCGATTATTTAGTTACTACTATTAGTAGAGCCATACAATGAGTGGAGCATAGTTTTTGTCGTTCCCTTTTTTTTCTCTTCCCAGTCCCGTTCCTCCCTTTAGTCCACAACACGTTTGTAATACTAATATTGCAAGCGTCTGTATAGGCTACGGTTACCGGTCACCATCAGGCGGGCTCAGGCTTGGTTGCCACCTTCGTTGTAAAAATATGCCTTTTCCTCTACTGTCCATTTCCTTGAACTCTTCCTCCTCTGTCCCTTACAGGTGTAGTGAAACAATTACCTTGTTTTCTTTAGTCAACATAGGCACAAGTTAACACATTTCATTAGGCCGTTTCTAAGATTGCTTGCCACTTTTGTTGTAGAAAAAAAAATCATTTTTGTTATAAATATAGAAGCGATAAGAATCAAAAAGGTACATTTGTTTACGGCCTATCACTCATTAAGACTATTATCTGTACTTAATTTAGAAAGATGTCAACAGATGCGATTTATCACATGTCATTCAGCTCTCTAGGTCGTTAGGGCGATCACATACTTGAATGTATATTTTATAATTCTTTGTATTTATTTATAGAGACAAATTGATGTGAAAGCAATTGATATGAAAAGATCTGTCAATTTCGTAATGTTTATAGTATAATGTAATTTTTTTTATGTTATTAAGTCAGCAAACAAGCATACGGCCCACCTAATGGTAAGAGGTTGCCATTGCCTATGAGCGCTTGCAACACCATTAGTAGGTGCCACTCACGCGTTGCCAGCTCGAAATATTGGTTCGTAAATCTCTGTTGCCCAGTAATTGCACTAGCCTACACTGCCCTTCAAACCGGAACTTCTACTGCATGGCGGTAGAATATTTAACACTGCGGTGGTACCTACCTAGCTGGCCGCTTGCAACAAAAGACCTACCACAAGTGTGACTGATTGCACTGGTGCAATAATCTCTGCTGTGACAGAGATTATCCCAACGGCGGGCGAAGGGGTTTTAGGAAATTATAAATTTCTCAGTAAATCATGTTCAACAATTTGTTGTGTTTGTTTAGTTTTTGATGGTTACTATTATATATCTGTATCAGTCTGATATGCAATAAATATCCTTGTATATAAAATATCAAGAGTGTATGACCCGAGTTTAGGTTAAAAGTAGGTTATAAATTTTATCGAGATGAGAACGTAATTAGTGCGGTTTTGTGAAACAACAGTTAAATTTTCTTGTCGTAAATTTTATTATATGTTAATTATTTACGCTCGTTAATTATAGAAGTTTTTAATAAGAATATGCTAATTGCTTGGAATTAATATCGTTATTGTTATTGAATATAACGAAAATATATTTTTATATGTTTTATATGTTGTGGCGCAGCGGTAGTGAACCTGCTTTAACCACCACAGATCGCAGGTTTGATTTCCGCTCAGAACAGATGTTTCTGTTGATCATGAGGCATGTCCTTGTTTCCGGACTATTCCGAACTATAATATGATACATAGTGGGTTTTGTATAATTATATAGAGTTCTATAGAATAGGAAGAAAAAAGAGAGATGTCTGTACAGACACGCGGTTGACAGTTACCCGTTAGTTAGTTAGAAAATATAGATGAATATAATTACGTGAATTCATAAGTATAACGGTAAGATTTAACTGTCATTTTATACCATTTTAGGAAGACTTCTTTCTACCTGTCTTTTCATAGCTATTTATGTTGACAAAAAGTATCGGAAAAAAGCGAAAAAAAAGTTTGATTTAATTTTCTAGAACATTCTTATTTTTTTTTACAAAATAGTAAATTTTTTAAAGATACTTTGCTGAATCAAATAAGGAACGTCTTGGTAGTGTATCCGGCCTTATTCACTGGTACTGGCGCCAAAGTTTGCTGATTGTCCCCGGACCTCACAAGTCGTTCAATATAGAACGTATAAACTAGTGAAAATTAAGTGTTGAGACCACGGATCACTTGTTATCGTGGGTCACGTCTCACTTTATTGCTGACATATTATTAATATCGATGAATTTTACGAAGCTGGGAGGTTTCACAATTTGTATTATATACGAGTCTTGTGCTGCAGTTATTATATGATTGATGTAAAATTATGTCTGTGATGTGTTTGCATGTTACTGGTTAAGTACCAAGAGAGTTAAGAATTCGTTGTTGTAAATTATCCGAATAATATAATATATTATATTACGAATAATATAATATATTATAAATTATCCGAAACTTATTTTGTTATTTTTCTTCTATCTTTTATAGTTCTACTTTTCGTATCCCTTAATAAGTTTTATGTAATTTTTCTGAAAATGTATTAATAATCCATTTATAATTTTATGCTTCTCTTTAAAAAACAATTATGTAAAATGATTTTAATAATTTAAAAAGTACGAAAAAAATATAAACTAAATATTTTGGTAGTAACTTCTGACTTAATATTTTCCAATACTACGTCGCGTTTTAAGTAATTGGATTAAATCCTTATACAGAAGGGTCGTACATAAGTATTGTTTTCGTTAATCGAAAAGAGGCCAAGCGTGTGAAGAACATGTAAGCCATGCGCTGTTGTAACAAAATTAAGTTTTTGATTTTAACCTCCAGCATTATTGATACAGCAATTTTACTAGACAATCGTTAAGCATTTTAATTTACACTACGCATTTAGCCATTCATTACTTTTAATTGTTTTTACATAAAATGTTTATCTTGCAAAAACATTTATATAAAAATAAATAAATGCTACACACACAACGGCTCCAATTAAGATAGTTATATCCTGTGTCGGGGGTCCGGTAACATACACAATGACAAGGACAAGGTTCAGTTGTGTTTAAACACAACTAGTTATTAGCTTATTAAAATGTTGTCTATAAGTTTTTTCAATTAATTGAGTACGAGTTTGAAAGAAGAATAATTATTGTCTAAGTAAGTATAAAAGGTCTCCGCTGTACACATTGAAAAGATACAAAGATTTATACGCATCCATCTTAAATACAATATTTTAACAATTTTAAATTATCTGTTGGAAAGTAGTTGTAGCAAAACTGTCTTAAGTACCACAGGTCGCGGCTTTGATTCCCGCCAGAAGCAGATATTTGTATTGACCATACAGGCATGATTTCCGGTCTGAGTGTATTAAGTCTTTTCCTTGTGTATGTTTGCGGACCCCCGACATATGATATAACTATCTCAATGGGGGCCGATGAGTGTGTAGCGTTAAGCGTTTATCATACAGAATTACAGAAGGTTATTTATCTTTAATTTAATGCGTAGAAAGATGTACTTCTGTATGGTAATTATTATTTATCATTTGAAGCGTAGCAATAAAAAGATACGTATCGTAATTGCAACAGTTGCGAAATATTAAAACATTTCATCATAATTATGTTAGGTTATGACTAAGAGTGTGACGCTGTTTTTTTCCATTTATCTTCTGTCTACATATTATCAATACTTCTGGCTAGCCTGAGGGTTTTAAAGCGATTGAAATAGTGCGTAGAAGCTTGTTATCATACAGTAATTTCAATTATGTTATTGTTAGGCAGCGAAATGTTCTTTAACGCAATTTTTAAAGTAAACGGAAAATTAATAAATAAACAAACTCAACACACTCAACGGCCCCATTAAGATGGTTATATCCTGTGTCGGGGGTCCGGAAACATACACATGGACAAGAACAAACACACCCAGACTGAAAAACATGTCTGTACGATCAATACAAACATCTGATCCGAGCGGGTATCGAACCCGCGACCTGTGGCACTTGAGGCATGGTCACTACCGCTGCGCCACTACTGCGTAAATATATTGATATAATAAAGATTACTTGTGGCAAGGAAAGTAACGGGTCAAACAATTGCATTCAAATTGATCGCAGTGAGCTTTAACACTTTCATTCCTTCCCCAATGTGATTATAGTGAAATATTACTCTCCGGATTTGACAGGATACTAGTTTTTACACAGAGATATTGACCTCCGCAACCCTAAGGGTAAACCAGTAACTCATTGGATAGTTAACGATTACTATCAGATGTTATTTGATAACAACCGTGACAGACAGCTTAACGTGCTCTCCAAGTCACGGCGGGAAGACGAACAATGAGAAACGCCCAGATCGAAACAGATATTTAAAACAAACATCTGCCCTAGCAGGAATGGAACTCAAAACCGTCGAGACTATAGGCAGACTCACTACCCAGAAAGTCACAACGGTGTCGATATTATAAACTTACTATGTAACATAAAAATAATCGGTTCACAAAATACGAAGATAACGCCTAAAGTTGAATCGACAACCTTGTCCATTTCGAAGTCAGCTAAAAATACTTTGTCACTATCTTACAAGTACTCTCTAATAATGTACTTGTTATTCTTATATTCATTCAATGAATTACATGTTTTTATTAAAAGTTTTTAAGTACAGCGATTAACGAGCAACGATCAGCGAGGTATCTGACCTCTAGAACTCTTAATTAATTAGTGGCAAATTGGTAACTAATTGGATAATAGTAAACGAATTATCAGATGTTTTTGACAACAACCGGGAC
This sequence comes from Hestina assimilis, assembly GCA_023373885.1. Classification (NCBI taxonomy): domain Eukaryota; kingdom Metazoa; phylum Arthropoda; class Insecta; order Lepidoptera; family Nymphalidae; genus Hestina; species Hestina assimilis. Next base: position 13,986,474 of record CM041759.1, read on the forward strand.
CGATAGCTTTACTTGCTCTTAGTGACGGGTGAGACTTATACAGATAACACCCAGAACAAACACCTGTCTGTTTGACCTATAGAAATACTTTTGACGTTGTGGTGCAGCGGTAGCGAACTTACCTTAAGCGCTATAAGTCGCGGGTTCTGTTCCCGCTCGGAGCAAATGTTTGTATTGACCATACAGACATGTGTTTCGGTTTTGTTTGTCCTAGTCGTTCTGTATGTTTCCGGACCCCCGATACAGGAGTGTATTGGTGTAGCGTTTATTAATTTATTTAGCTTGATATCAAAAATTGGTACAGTAAAAAAATATGCTTGCGTTTATTTCACAGTTTCATAAAAATCATGTATCTGTTCTTACTAAGAAAATTAAGTAAAGCAATTAAAGATAGTTCGAAGCAAAGGATATGATACTTACAGTAATAATTACTGCTTCGTTAAACAAATATTCTACTAAGTAATATAATAAATGTATGAGTTTGTACGTTTGAATATCACTGTACTGTACATATTCACTTTTAATTTGGTATAATATAAGACATTTCTGTCTCGAATCATTATTATTTACCCACAAATATTTCATCTCTCACTAGAGCGAATTCTAAGGTCATTGCGAACGGAATGGCGGGCACATGCTAGTGTAAAATATATTGAATAATAAAGATATTTTCATGTACGATACTCTATATAATTTAACGCTAATTACTAAATACATTTTGATAGTTATTTCGCGTTAAAACTGATAACCGTAACGGCGTAATACGGCTATAATAACTATGATCATTTATGTAAATAGTTCTATGGTGATCGGGCGTGACCGCTAATTTGTCATTTGACTGGTTACCTAGGTGTTATACATGGATGGAATGACCAGTTTACACGATAAACTGTTATTAGATTGTGGTGGCCTTGTCAGTGTTATACTGAGACTAAGATTTAACGCGCCATGAAATTCCTTGTCTTGGGCGCCTTTGATTTTACTTGTTCTACTAGCCAAGAGCTAGGCTAGTTATCGATGGCGTGATATCGATAAGATTGGATATACTTAATCGTTGTGGTCTTTTGTACGTGGTTCTAATGGCGCTTTTTAAATGTGGAAAATGATTCAGATCTCCTGAGTAAGAATGAATGTCTTAGATGGATATTATCATTTTAAATAAGAAATGATCTAATTTTTTTTTTGTTCGTGACAGTTGGTAAACAATTGACACCGTTGTGGCGTCGTGGGTAGCGAGTTTGCCTTTAGTCTCGACGGTTGCGGGTTCGATTCCCGCTCAGGCAGATGTTTGTTAAAATTTCTGTCTCGGTCTGGGCGTTTGTCCGTGTGGGTCTCCCCACCGTGCCTCGGAGAGCACGTTAAGCTGTCGGTCCCGGTTATTATCAATAACATCTGATAATAATCGTTAACTCTTGATAAGTAAATTGCTCTTATCCAATGACTTACTGGTTCGCCCTTAGGGTTGCGGAGGTCAGATGGCAATCGCTCTGTGTAAAAACTAGTAACCTGTCAAATCCGGATAAGAGTAATGAGCAGACCCTGGGTACATAAAAATACCGGGAATAATGCTAGGATGAAGAAGTTGGTAAACAATTATATAGTCCGCCTGATGGTAAGTAGTCACCGCAACCTATGAACGCGCACTATACTTAAAGTATCACAAGCGCGTTGCCACCTCAAAGAAAAGGATGGAAGGGATGAGAAGGGAAAAAAGGAAGGGGACAGAGGGGTTTGGAGATTGGGCCTCTGCCGCACTTACTCATCGCACGAAACGCGTAAGTCAAACATAAAGGCAGGCTCGCTAGAATAAACTTGTTCTTTCTTTCTTTTTCCTACCGACACGCCACAACGGTCGCCAATTCGAAATACTAGTCAAATTTTAATGAAATAATTAAAATGACTAGATATTAAATCAAAGTTCTATAAACGCTTTTTAAAAAACCTGTTTTGTAAAAACAAAACAGATTTTTCTATCAGCTATCGTATTGTCTCCCCGATTCGAAAGCTAAATATCTATCTCCGAAACTCGTATCAGAGCAGAATCAATTTAAAAAAAAGGTTATAGCAGAACTTCAATTACGTATGTAACAAATCATGTCCGAGCCGCCTCGTGGCCGCCGCTGACCGATAGGAAAAAGGAAAGAGGAAGCGACCAATGCGGTTAGAATGATATTAGCCCGTCGGTCAATTACTTCGAACCCGGTGCCGCTTAGTAATGGCACGCGCGGTGCTGGCTGCATACGGCGTATTCATTGTTATGCCACAGCGCACACTCTTTATTGTTCCATAGATTGGTAATACACGGGAGGACTGCCACTTTGTGCTGTAAATCGTTGTCTGTACACGTATCCTCGATTAACTGTGTGCTGTATTGGACGAGCGTGTCGCTACACGCTAGAAACGGTGACATCATGTCCGCGGACACTAAACGTGAGGCAACGTTCGGGCTTTATAGGCGCACGTACCGCCGCGCCGTTCCAGATGACGCATCATCCACTCCTTACCACCGCCGTGTTGTCTTCGAAGAAATCTCAATAATATTTGCATACACGAGCTCCGTTAATTGATTACACGGGTTTTAGAAATATAACAGATATAAGTGGTAAAGTATTATATTAATATGCATACAATAGTGTGCTCATAATATGATATGTGTTTTTACATCATCTCACGGGAATCTTTAATTTTTTGAGATAATAAGTATCCTTTGTGGTAATTGGGATAATAAGCTATCTGTGTGGCAAATTTTATCCAAATCCGATATTCTTCACTCACACAAACACAATTTTTACGTTTATAATATGAATGGAATGTTCGAATTTCCACCCCTTCCGTCGTCTTCTAAGGTGACTATATCCAATCGTTGTCATACAAGCAAAGATGCTGGCCTATAAATAGTCAGTATACGATATATGTATAGTTATATTTTCACACATACACATTAACTATATTGTATGTTTATGTAAGAGTATATTTCTTTGATTGGTATTATAGAGTTGAATCTTAGACGATATCTTATATGATTTGTTAGAACTGTATTACTTATTGTTATCTATAATAGATAGTAGCATTCAGTTATACATAACAAGTAATCGAGCACTGTTCCTCGTCACGGTCACTTCGTAAGAAGCGCTTACCACCGGCGTTTCTCGCAATCATAATAATTTTTGTTATTATAAATTCATTTGCATATTATGTTGTATGTCAATTCATTACTGTTTTGCCGTGTTTTGACAGAAGCGATATGTCGCCAAAAATGTAAAAAAGAAAGGATCTCGTTCGTTTTGTGTTGTATCTATAATACTCGGTCCATTAGTCGGGATCTGGATTTAAAAAAGAAAACCAAAGAACGCTTCAATTCATTTTCCTTAAAATATATTTATACCGCTAAAGTTCGAAGCTTGTAAAAAAGCGATAAGCTTTATTAATATTACCGACCACAAAGAGTTTAATTAAAAATTTCCGAAAATACAATAATATAAGCGTTTCACGCCTGTCCGCTAAGTTCATTAGGATTCGATTACGTAATAAACATTATATTTCATTAAGATTCCTGCAAACAAAAACCATATTATTAGGAAGTTATAACCATTAAGAGAATACAATTGCAATTTCTTCCTGTCTTAAATAAACTTCAGTATGAGTAATCGTTACTTTGTGAGCACAATATCGAATCGTTGGGGGCCAAATAGATTGATACGTGCTTGGCATCTTCAGGGCTTTCTGTTAGTTGCGCTACTCATTCCGCCCGATGGGAAATTCAACCTTCTGCCTATATCTTTACGGCTTATATTCCTATGTATATTTGCGGTAAATAAACAGTCAATTCTCGTTTCCACTACGGACGTGGCTAGTCACTTTGTCGAGTGAACTATAGTCTTTAATACTAAGAGTGTAAGAAATAAGTTTCCTTGGTTGTTTCATGTGAGCGGTCCGTCAAATTTCTTCTAAGTCGGGTGTTGAATTTTCCGTTTATAATTATTATGCCGGCAGAGCGGAAGTGGTTGAACGCGTTAGCACACTGGTCACGCCGGAGTTGATGACCAGCGGGTAACGGGTTCGTGCCCGCGTATGGACTTCGGCGCGACTGTACCAAGGGACATTACTAAACCGTCAGTAATTATACATTCGTTTGAAAATAATTTTGGTTTGTTGCAACAATTTGTATTTCAATTACATTGTCAATTAAATCAAGCCTATATAGCAGACGATTTATAACCGGACCCGAAAATAATGTAATAATATTGACCGTTAATTGAAAAAAAAAGTCGTCTTAAACTGCTGGCGCTCTAAAGCTTAGTTCTATATATCTAGTAATGATTGTCAAATTTATATGAGATGACAAAAATATTCAAATTAATTGATAAAAAAAATTATCTAATAATTAAAAAAGTAACTTACAATAGTGTTATAAATAGTAATAAAATCTAAACACGTCGCAACATACCAATTCATATAATTTCGAATCACGCTTTCAACGAATATAAAAATTAAAGTCTCATCATTCCGAATAACAACAAAAAGAATACGAACCTTATCATCACAACATAAAGATTGTAATGATAGAAACTAATATCTCATATCTTTAATCAAGCAATTCTTGTATATAACAATCTGAATCTCGGAAACGGCTCTAACGATTTTCATGAAATTTAGTATGCTTTATTCATGTTTAGGAGGTTTGGGGGGAGATAAATCGATTAAGCTAGGATTCATTTTTAGGAAATTTCGTTTTATCCGTGTTTTCACCTTGAAAGGGCAATGAAAAACCTTGACATCTATTGGTGAGTAATAATGCTATTATTGCTTTAATGATAAGGCAACACTTCAGTAGATGGCGTTATAAAATATTATTCATGGTTCATCATTATGTAATTCGTATCCTAAATATAATTTCCAAAAAACACAATTTACCAAAAAAAAACGAATAAAGCTAGGTCTACCAAGTACTGATAATAATACCTCATTCAGTTAAAAAATATTTTTAACATAACATTTTGCGGTATCGGTATTAAATCGATAAGAAATGCCTGAGCCTTTCACTGGCGGATGTCTAAGTCGAATAGTCTAGCTCTTCAGTGTTCCTTGGGATTCCTGGATAATCATTGTAATCGCTTTTGAATATCAACAGAAATATTTGAGCACAAAGCGAATGAATTCCCATGGCGCTGTACCATTATATATTTATGATAAACCCGTTATTTAACGTTTGTTATACATTTTTGTCCGTGACTTTGTCTGTCTGGAATTTTACACCGACGTCAGAAATTACCAATTCGTCTGTAATTTTGTTTTTGTAGGTACGCATTTGATTTGATAATTACTCAATAGGGTATGTTTTCATACAAATGTGATGATCTCCAAAGGGGTCGGTTAAACCGAATTTAGCTCCGCCCAGTGACGCTGTCGAGGCCAGAAGGGCCAACAATAATACACTTAAAAAAACACCGGTTATTGTACTTACATTGTTTTTTACACTTATGATAGAGTAACAAAATAATAAAAAAACTCTTTATTAGAAATGGATTTGATTCAGGTCGGATTTTTAGATTCATTTCCAAGCTATCGCCTATTCCTTTTGCTGTATATCCGTCCGTATGTTAGCGGGCTTTATATCACGAAACGCAATAGGTAGAAAGTTGAAATTTTCAATTCATTCATTTGTATAATTTTTTTTATAAAGTGGTTCCCCATTCAACAATCTTGATATTTTTATTTGAGTGGTGCAGTACAGTACATTAAACAGTTTTTCTTTCAATCAGATGTCATATTAAGTTGTTTACAATTTGCCTTTTTTAAAAACATTAACCAATTTCAAATGGTAGGATAAGATACATGCTAATTTAATTTTACCCGACGGGAGCAAAGCCGCGAGCACATCTAGTATATCATAATTTCCGTAGCAGAAAAATAGTAAAATGTGGTATCCATAGGATTAGGTTGATAGTAGTGAACCAAACATTAGTCTATATTTGTTAGTTGGTATCATATTCTATTTAAATACGATTAATGCGAATAATGAAATCGCATTTATATTTAATAGAGAAACAATCGATTAATTCCGAATTGCTGAGTCGTGAGAAGGTTCAAATCATTTAATCTTATTTTAATTACGAATATAAACGAAGTTTCTGTTGATTTTTCCGCCATTCAGTTCCCGTTTAAGCTTTTTAATAAAGAGATCGGAGACAGACACGGCTCGTCCGAATAAACTTTGGAATTATTAATATTATCTGAACTAGCAGTTGCCCGCTGCGTCGCTCACTTTTCACAAAATGCTCAACCATATCGTGATAAAATAATAGGCGTGTTACATACGGCATATTATGCAATAGCATAAGTAACATTTGATTAACCTTAAGTTTAATATAATCAACGAGAATTTTTAGTAGTTAATTATTTTTATTAAATTCAAAACAAATGAGATAAAACTTTTGTCCAAAGAGTGTAATATTTGTGGTAATAATTACTATTATATTAGAAAGAGGAGCATTTGGCGTAAGGCGTTAGTAAAGTTGATGTAAAATCTTATTAACAAACATTGAAGTTTATTAATGACTGGCTTCTGCCAGCGGCTTCGCCTGCTTTTAGCACACACCTTGAAACCTCATTTCACCCCTTGAGTGGTGGCTTTTAAGAAAAAGTTAAAAGACGTGTTGTTTTATATTTAATTGTTCGCCAAACAACAAAGTTTCATACTTCTAGTATCAAAAATAACGGACGTCTATACAAACTTTCATCCCCTTTTTCACACCCTAAAGAGTTGAATTTCGAAAAACACTTTCTTAATGCACGTTTACTTTTTAAAAACAACACTAGTAAAATTAAGCTTTCTAGGTCTAAGGTTTAGGTCGGGCTTCTTTTAGATATATACAGATGAATGTGAAGATGAATCATTTCATCTATTCCATCCAGTTTTATTTAATCTATTAGATAATTATATTGGATTTATTTCTAATCTTACCTTAATTTATATAAATAGATGGGTACTAGAATTACCTTTTATACTTTAACAAGAAATAAATTAACTCAGCTTCATTAAATTAACAAATAAGGTAACGTTATTTATTTCATTTTTTCTCATTTACCGTGACCGAATTCTTTTCGAAATTGCATTTAAGGGATATGGTTGTTCTATTTTTTGGATCTGAAGTCTGTGGCAAGGAAACGTATTTTTCTAGATATGCTAAGAGATCACAGTTACAAATAGATATAGCAGAGATTATTCCATCAGTGTAATTAGTTAAACTGGTGGTCTTTTATTGCAATACCGTAGATACCACCGCAGAAGCCGTAGTGTTTTTGGCATTATTGTGTTTCGGTTTGAAGAGCACTGTAGACTAGTGAAATTACTGTGCAAAGAAGATTTAAGAACCAATATTTATAGGTTAGAAACGCGTGAGTGGCACCTACTAATGGTGTTGCAAGTGGACATAGGCCGCTGAAACCACTTATCTATCAGGTGGGCCGTATGTTTGATTGTCTTCTTAGTATCATAAAAAAGTACCAACGTGCGTGCGCTTGACGCAGGCATGGGAACGAAACGCAACAGTGTGAAGACTACGATTTACCGGGAGGAAGTAGCTTTTAGTCCTTGCCGGCAGACACTGATGTGTGCGTGTCTGTATATTGTATGATCTTATCGTCAGCGTTTCCATCGTCGTGCAGAACGTGCTTACAACTCCTTTGGTTCGGTTGGTCACCTGTCTAGCTTCTGTAGCTCTTTGTATATTATAATGTTCGAGACTAACGTAAGCCATAGATTTCGACTAAGGGTTAGTCTTTGATTACCGTTTAGGACTGAGGGATAGTGCATTAACCTTAGTGAGTCTGTCAGTCTTCGTTAACTTTGACCTCTCGCTTATTCTTGAATTATTTGTCCGAATTTAATTATTATATCAGAGAATTATTTTTCCGAAGCTTGAAGATGCTTATTTAAAACATTAAATTTTTTTTTGAATAACGCCACGCACGCACGCCACGCAAATGACTCTACTCCACCTGATGGTAAGTGGAAGTAGAGTCCACACGGGAAGGTGGCTAATATGGTTGCAGAAGGTGAACTGTAATAGCCATCCTTGGCCTGCCTACCCGCAAGGTGCCTCTTCACGCCTCGTTTGAAGGACCTATTACACTGTTACACGTAATTATATTGAACGCGTACGAGGCAGTTTGCGATGCGCAACATTGGGAGAGGTCAGTCTATGATGATCATCATCATTTTCATCATCAGCATTACATCAGCCGACGTCTTTTAGTAATTTTACGTCCACACATCTTTAAATTAATTATAATAAAATCTAGATAAATTCAGAAATGCTAGAATTAATAAAAAATTAAATTTTACATACGGTTTTTATGTTTGATAAGATAAAGAACTATGTTACTTTAATAAAGCAATTATTTTTACTAAAACTCGACGGTCTTTTTTTCATTTGGTTATTCCATTGCAGATCTTATCATCGATTTCGTATTAATCATTTACAGTATCATTAAAAATGGACTGATGAAATCATAATCACTTATGAAGTTGTTGAATTAAAAATGACCTGTATCCGTTACAGCGGTCTTAAAAAAAACGTATAATTACCACAATTTTCGTGTGTATCCTATATTACGAATTGTCGACGAATGATTAAAAACCGAGATAGTGTCGGATAGTGTCAGCCATCTTGCCGCACCTGCTTCACTTCTGAACGCCTATTACACTGTTATTAGTGAAGCCACCCTGCGTTTTATAACAAATTAATTCGTTATTTTATAGTTTTTATAAACGTCTAAACATTCGTATCGGTTTGATATTGTGATTTATATTGGTTTTAATAATGATAACAGTATGCGATTTATAGATTTGGTATTGTTTATCTTTCTAAATCAAAAAGCCGATATATGGTCTGTGTATTAAAGATAATAACTCATCATAATTATATTGACAATAACCCAAGAAATTCCCTAATTATTTAAGAAAGTGTATGATGAGATCGAAGTAATAGAAGGTGACAATGGGAGTTCATAAATAAGTGCATTTAACGAAACTTAAGAGTACAGGTTCTACTATTTTCTGACTGTGTAATACTATTGGCCCTACTGGCCTAAACAGTATTTCCCGGTGGGGCTGGCCGAGTATTGAGACTCTTCCAAGAAAAAGGGGAGGCTGAAAGCTAAATTCGTCTTAAGGCTGCCTCCTGCGGGGTCGAACCACGGCTATTGAAATCATTAAGTATGGAGGTGAAGCTCCGAGCGCATTCTAATCGATGGACTCACCCGACGGTGTGAGCGAATCGCGACGTGCGAAACAAGAGACCTCGTCCTCGTTGACCACGACGGTACTGAGTGTGTCTGTACTGTAGATACCACTTCATGTCGATATTCTTTGATGTATACAAGTGTCCGCTAGGGCCTGACTATGCCGAAATTAGTAAAGTTCTATTTATGTTATTACGTTAGCGTTTATTAAATAATTATTGACAAACAGACAGACGGAACGACAAAATTATAAGGTTTTTGCCGTTTGACTACGCGACCCTAATAAGAATGATTGGTACTAAAACAAGTTTCTAGTAGAAAAAGTTGACATTGAAGAAATTTCATCCATTACTAAGGGGTATTTATGTAGACAAAACCGACAAGTTGTACCGCCTTACGACGAGTAAAAATAAAAAAATACACGCCATTTATTTAATGTAAGTTGATGTTGAAAATTTACTACCGGTAATGGTTTATTGGTCTGTAATTACTGAATGGCATTTAGTTTAGAAAGAACTTTAATAAAAAAAAAATCTTTTCTGGTAATAAGAATTTTATCTGTATTGTACGAACGTTACATGTCGTTTAAAAATGTGTTTGGAATACGTACTGTCTAAAAAAAATTACGACGTTGTGGCGCAGTGGCAGCGAACCTGCCTTAAACGCCACAGGTCGCGGGTTCGAGTCCCGCTTTGAGCACAATATGATTGTATTGACCATGCAATCATATTTTCCGGTCTGGGTATATTTGTCCTTGTCTTTCTATATGTTTCCGACACAGGATATCACTATCTTAAGGGGGCCGTTGAGTGTGCAGCGTTTATAAAAAAAGTTATGTATACTTTATATATATTGTTTACTTTTAAACTCTGGTATTTTAATATAATTGTTATATATTAAATAAAACGAAATATATAATAAATACTTTTCTTTTACATATAATGTATTAGGATACGTAAGCAAGAAGCGGTACTGGTACAAGCATGTTCCGATAACATTATTATTCAACACTAGAGTGCGCGCGCGACTTTGTACGTGTTCCTCGTATACGGGCGACTTCCTTCGCGCCGGTTACTTTTATCTTCAGCTTAACTTCCATTTGTATCCATGATTTAAATAATAAAACTTACTTACATTTAATATATATGTATACGTGGAGTGATATAAAATTACTTCCTCAGAATTTATACGTTTTACCTAGATAGATAGATATATAGATAGATAGATAGATAAATAGATAGATAGATAAATAGATAGATAGATAGATAGATAGATCGATAGATAGATAGATAGAAAGATAGATAGATAGATAGATAGATAGATAGATAGATAGATAGATAGATAGATAGATAGATAGATAGATAGATAGATAGATAGATAGATAGATAGATAGATAGATAGATAGATAGATAGATAGATAGATAGATAGATAGATAGATAGATAGATAGATAGATAGATAGATAGATAGATAGATAGATAGATAGATAGATAGATAGATAGATAGATAGATAGATAGATAGATAGATAGATAGATAGATAGATAGATAAAAGCTTAAAGGCATACAAACTAAATATTGTATACAATTAATCTTAGGATAATTGCTGGTGTGCAAAGGCGATCTTATTGCTACAAGCAAACTCTAAGAGACAACCTTTTGAGGTTGAGAACTGTTACAATTAAAGAAACGGGGTAGGTGCAATATGATGGACTGTAAAGGTTTCTTGAAAACAGTTATTGTTATAAATCTAATATTGTTATAGCATCACGCAAAGCAATGGATTATAATTTTGTTTTCATCAAATGTTAAATATATTGAAAATGTAGTTCAATAGACAGTCTGATCATCTGATTTGCTATATATACGTAAGTCTTAGTTCAAATCCCGTTTTCGTTTCTCCTTGTTCAAAACGTTTCCAATTATAATTAATTTAAGGAATAATAAAATCGATAAAAATCGAACCATTCAGAGGAACCATTACTGGGGACGGTGTTTGAATGAAAAAAGTGAAAGTGTCTCCAAAAATAGAAGCAAAGGCGGTTTATTTTTATTCCATTGATAGGGAGAGGAATGGAGGCGGCCGGGGGCTATCAAATGAAATTCTCTTGTTCGTCTTTGACACTGTCGGACCACCGACGCTAGATAGATAAGCACGTAATGTTACAAGTTTACAAGCGTTCACATTAAGGAAGCTTGTTTTTATAAAGAAATTTTATCTTAATAACTCTCTATTAAAAAACCTTATTATTTAAATACTCGATCCCATGGACATACTGGTTAGAGTGACATAAAAAGAAGGGAATCGCGAATATCGAGTGTATTTTGTGTAATTTGTATTGTTATCAATTTTATACTTATATGTACTTTAATACAATTTTATAATTTGTATTGTTATCAATTTTATACTTATATGTACTTTAATACAATTTTATAATTTGTATTGTTATCAATTTTATACTTATATGTACTTTAATACAATTGTATACACTTGTAGAAGTGACGTCATATGATGACAAATTTTTAATCAGGTTTAGATATTATGACGAAATAAGGTTCTTGGTTATTTAGTGCCCTTAAAGTTCAGGACTTAAAGAAACGTTGTCTGTGATTGTTTGGATGGACGCCGCGAGCTTCGGGGGAACAAATTTTCGCCCCCTTAGTTTTTTCGTCTAGATCCCTTTACCTAAGATGCCATGGATGCTACTTGTATTTCATGAATATAGTCTGCGTTGATTGACGTACTTTATATCACCTTTTATCATTGAAAACGGAAAGATAAAATGTGCCATAACATCAGAAGTATATCAAGCGTCTTGCGAACTCAATAAAATAAGGGAAACAAAAAGAGATAAATAATAGAATATAGGGGGGTAAAGTAGGGGAACGAAAGCGTGGTATTGTGAATTCAGACTTCACCTCGATGGGTTGTGCCACATGAAGCCCTCCGGTATTATTTTGATTATCAGAATGGACTTCTGAGAGGGCCTATGGCACCGAGCTTTTGTTTATGAACGGTGGTGAGGAATCTTTTTCAAAATTGCTCTTGGTTTAACGTGCCCTCGGAGCGTCATGTTGGACTGCGCGCTCGTGTAGAGACGAGAGTATATATAATAGAGTCCAGACGCGAATGAGGATAACACCAATGCAGAAGGCGATCTACACTCGTCCTTTTCTTGCCTTGCATCGATGCTGGAACGCAAGCTGCCATGCCATGCAACGATGCTGCATTTTCACGATTCTTGCGTTTGGTAGCAGTATCGAAAGCTCGTATGTTAGCGACTGTTTTAATGCTGCGTCGCATTTTTGCAATTCACTGTGTTCGATAGTAAAGTGATTCTATCGAATCACCGAATATAAATCGGTTGTGGTTGAAGCGTGAAATCATGCGAGACAGACAGAGAGTGTAAGTTTTGCATTTATAGTATCAGTAGGAAACACATATTCAGATCTTGAATGTTTGATTGCATTCTTATTTCATAGTTCAGCTCTGTTAGTTAGATGCTGATATCCTGTGTGCATCCTTTACTAAATTTCAGTTGAATTTAAAATTTTTTTAATAATATCCATAAATTATCTGCATTTTTAAAGGCGTCGGGATGTGACGACCCCATCGCCCGCTGTTGGGATAACCTCTGTCACAACAGAGATTATTCCACCAGTGCAATCAGTCACACTGGTGGTAGGTCTTTTGTTGCAAGAGGCCGGCTAGGTAGGTACCACCGCAGTGTCCAATATTCTGCCGCCAAATAGTAGTGTTTAGGCACTACTGTGTTCCGGTTTGAAGGGCATTGTACGCTAGTGAAATTACTGGGCGAACGAGATTGAAGAACTAATATCTCGAGGTTGGCAACGCGTGAGTGGCACCTACTAATGGTGCTGCAAGCGCTCATAGGCTGCGGCAGCCACTTACCATCAGGTGGGCCATATGCTTGTTTGCCAACTTCTAACATAAAAAAAAAAATTCATCATAAAGCGATTATAATTTTTATTTCTAGAATATAAATTCATGATATTTAAAGTGAGTAATCGATCTTGAGGAGTAATTAGAATGTTCAATTAAATTGAGTTAATTTGTATATCAATTAATACTGTTTAAAATACTGACAGACAAAAATTAGTTTTGAATTAGATTTTTATTAAGCTGGATGACTAAACATAGTTTTTTTCCCCGGAAACAGTTCATCAACTGAAAACTTACTATGACAGTTATTTTTATCTATACAAATAAATAAAAGTGTCTGTTTGTAATGGCCGAATAAAACCTTCAGTAGTTAAAATAAAGATATGTATATTTTAATAAAAAGGAAATTTTAGCTTTTGGAGTTTTGTCTATGGACTTACGTGAATAAATTTATTTATGTAATTTAAATACCCAAAATAATTATTCTTATCATTCGATTTTATTTCTGAACATAATGATGATTATTTGAACATTAGGATTAATCTAGTTCCATAAATAATATAATTATATTATACGCATTATCAGCGGCTACTTATTATATTGATATTCATCAAAGATTATTAAAGTTAATTACGATTGGAAATGATCGCCGTCATAATAAAGATCGTAAAAATTGATCGATTAGATCAAGGATCTAGGGTTGTGACTAGGGTGATATTCATTCCAAATCATACATCAGAATCCGATGAAACTGGTAAATTATAAGCGCACCCGAAGTTTTCCGACGAGAATCATATATTTTTAAAGGAAAATATCCCTTAAAGTTAGTGTTAAATAAATCTAACTCGTTTTTTTTTAAATGATACGATTTTAATATTCAAGTGCTATCTCTGAATCTACGTCCTTGCCTCGTTTTGTTGGATTTTGTTAAGGTGCTCCCATATCTACGCTAAACGTTGAAGTAAAATATTTGAAACTACCAGACCTAAGGCCGCAATATGGTCATAGCAATTTTTTAACTATTCATCTACTATTAGGACCTTGATCGTGTTAAAACATTGCAGTAATATAATTATTATTATTAATTTGTAAATATTAAGAGTTTGTTTGTTTATCGTCTGGACCAGTTACTGTAATGGTTGGTTTTATGGATGTTAGAGCAGTAGCGTATTTTGCACTACTGTGTTGATATTTAAAAACCAATCAAGGTTGGCAACTCGTGATCTTAAAATAAATTGTGTTGCAAGTGCTCATAAGCTATGGCAACCTCTTGCCATCAGGAAGGCAGTATGCTTGCTTACTAAAAATTATGAAAATTGAAAATTCATTTACTTAAACGTTATCCTTTGGCTTAATTTTTATAGTTAATATTTTACTTTACAAAGATAAAAAAATATATTTATAAATTTTAGTAATCAAAACAAATATTTTAATTTGAATAGCCGAAGATGTGGGGTAACCTTAAAGACGATAAACAACAACGTTCTTGATAATCACGATACAACTGATATCTAATAAACTCGTGTTTTTTTACATTTGGAATATGCCGCTATCAGTTTACACGAAAGCGGTGTATCTTTAAAGTTTTCGTACGGGCGCATTTTCGGCGATAATGCTATGCCATTTGTGCACTCCGATACGGTGTCGTATGACGGACGTTGCCAGATCAACTGTAAACGAAACCCGGAGCTTTACATGCTGATATATTTAAGTGAATTTTGTAATAAATGCTAATAGTAGTTGTAGTTTTATTAGTAGATGTAAAAAATGCCAAGGCAACTATCATAATTTGTAAATTGAAATTATTGATATCAATCCGGTAAAATCCAAAGACGCCAATATGCATTCGCGTCACGAGTCTGACATAACACGTCACATGAACCATGTCGGTGATGTAAATCCATACGTTACCCTCTATCAAAATAGCTGAATGCGTCTAAAGAAGTTTTCACTTCAAAAATTGAAATGATAGACTAATTAAGGCAAAATAAACTTCTACTTAAATAAATTTTTAATTTTACGTTATTGTTTACAAAAGTTTTTTTAAAAAAAATCGTTGTTATATTTGGTGTATTATTCCGGCAATAATTATGATATAATTATGAATGTCGGATTGGAACAATGCGCAAGCGTCCTAAAATTCTATGTTTTTATATCCGGCAGCGGTTTCTTTCAATCAGCCAATACGTTTTTGATACACACAAAATGTATATGAATGATTATTTGCCAAAGATAGGATAGATAGATAGATTTTAAAAGAAATTTTCCCGTATCCAAATGTATAAAACAAATATTATAAACATTTTTAATATATTTGGATATCAAGTAGTAAAATATCAATAGTAATTGAAAATTTAAAATAATTGTACTGACCGTCAAAAAGTGTTTTGAATTTTGTCAAATAATTCATAAATAAATCAAATAACTTCAATACGAATTTACAAAAAAAGAGCAGAAACTATTTACGAAAGAAAGATAAAACGTATAAATTGATACAGATCTGATAGAGAATTTTTGTTATATACCTATTATAAAAAAATCAATTTAGGGATTACGGAAATCCAGATTAGTTGTAGCGTAGCGATGTTGCCTAATTCTTACTTTGAAACTAAAGCAGCTGTATTCAAAAATCCGATTCCGAGATAAATTTAACGATTCAAATGACAAAATAAAAAATACGAACTAAGTGAATGGACATTTCTGAACTGTTACTTGAAATTAAAAGTTCAATTTTCATTTATTCCGGATTGAACACTGGCTGTTGATCAAAACATTCAAACTAGATATCTATCTTTAGGGAACAGGATCAGGAAAAGTTTATCTTTAAATAGTCTTCTCTTCAATTACGATCATTTACTCGTATATTCTATCTTTGTAGCAAAGTATAAGCCATCAATCCTAGTTTCATCCAACTTCTAGCAAAGTTTCTTTCCAAATAATAACTACATTTTATGAAGAAAAATTGCTCTGTGTATATTATTATATATTTTATATTAAGAATGGATTTATATGTGATAAGTTAATAGTTTTTATGTGCTCTTAAACGAATACTATACCAAATGGAACCTTTATACATTGTTATGTTTGCAACTATTTCTCTATCATTGGACAATAATACAGATAAAATTGGCTCTTGAAAGCTTAACCATTATGCTCATTTTTCTACAACTAATTATAAACTCTTTCCTATCAAAGAATTAAACGAGAGCTCGAAGATTATACCATCTGATGTTTCGTTAATAGACTACAGGCCTATAGCAAAACTTTGCTTTTAGACGGCTTCTCCTATATCAGAAAATGTTTCTCAACGTTTGAATCTACTCAAGATTAGAAAATTGTATTTCGAAAGTTTTAATTTGCCGATATTGGTAGAAATAGTCCTTAGAAGTCGATCTTCAAGTTGAGTGATGGTGACTGATGATAATCTTAATGACAATAGTTTGAAAGACTTACCCATTAAATGGATATCCAGCGAAAGCAGCGTCGTAAGGGTGATAGACTGTCGGGTACGGCCAACTCGCAGCGCTAGCAGCGAGGTTTTCTTTCAGCTCAATTCCCGCTGCCTGAGAAAAGAAAATAGATTACAATTTATGGTACAAGAATATTAAAATAAGGATTATAAATTTTTAATTATTTCAAAACTCCGATGTTTGAAAAAAAATAACTAGGAGTGAGAGAATAGTCAAGATTTTTTTATATATGCCTGATGGTGGACTCATCGCACGAAAATCAACAGTACCTGCTGATACTGTTACTTTACACCGATTTTCTGTGAGAGTGTAGAACTTCCACAATCGAGCCGGCCCTTTTGTGATGAGAGAAGCATTTAAACGATCATTGCTATGTTATATCTTAATATTATAAATGGGAAAGTTAGTCTGCTTATTTATTTGCTGTGATACTCTACCGCAACCCCGTCTACACCGCAAGCCCGTGATGAATTTTGGTATAGATGTGGCCATGGAGACGGTTATAGGCTTGTGTCGCGAAAACAAAACTTAAAGGTGGTGACTATATTATTTAAAAGTACCTCATTAAAAATAGTTATGATCGTGGGCCGAAGATATTATAAAATTATGATATTTGTAATTACGATTCAGTGGAAAAATACTGACATAATTCTTGTCACCAGCGGGCTTACCATTTACTCTAATAGCGAATCAAAATTAATCCTATTGAATTCTGACATATATATTTTACAGGAGCATGACGTGTCAATGTGACGTGACGTATAAACGTCATAATATATATTGCTCGCCATGTGAATCGCAGTAAGAGTTAATGGTGTTTTTAACATATTAATTGTTCATATAGTTAGTGGTTTGAATTATGTGAATGAAAAAAAATAACAACTTTAAAAATTAATTAAAAGAATAGAATTATCATTGTACATTACTAACTAAGTTAAGAAAATAATATAATTTTTAATTAAGCCATAACAACGGAGGTGGCCCTAATTCATACCTAGAGACACGCCACGGTATCAGATTCACGGTAGCTTTAACTAAATGTATTATTGAACCGGGTATTATTGATTTCTTGATGGATCGCTTCTTGTTTCGTCTGAACTATTATTATTTAATGGGTGAAGATTGAAGTCAAGCATCAATCATCTTTGACAAATAAATTTCAATAGATTCCTGGGTGGATTCTTTTTATTACTTGTTCTCAGGGCTGTCAGAAGTTCTGTTATTGCTTGTTTTTTTTAATTAAACTGTTTTTTTTTGTTATACTAATCTATCTTTCAATATTATAAATGTTAAGACGAGGTTGTTGATGATTGTTGATGTTGATGATTTTTGGTATAGATGTAGATGAGACCGTGAAGACGGTTATATACTACTTTTTATCAGGAAAACAAAACTTGGTAAAATAGGGGCTTAAAGTTTGTATGGGAAACCAATTATTTCTATATTGCAAATTTGCCTCATAAAAAAATTACATGTGGTGTAAGCCACAGGCAGAAGCCGGTATTTATATGAATATAAGACTTATCATTGTTACTATGTTGAAAATGGTATTAATAAAAATGTATAAATTTGTTATACAAAAACTAATTTTTCGTAGCTTCATAAAAAATGACAAAAGGAATTATTTAATTTTTACTTTAATAATCAAATGCTAAATTATTCTTTTTCTCACTTTAAGTCATTAAGTTAAAAGAGAAGTTAAGACAATATTCTTTACACTCAACAAAAAATAAATGTGTTAATATAAACATTGACATTATACTTTAAGCTAACAACTCCATAACTATTCAACGAACGAACATCGAAAGCGGAATGATCTTTTATGTTTCATTTTAAAAAATTCGAATGCGGACATTTATAATGACGAATTTCATGTAAGTTCGAAGTTATTAATAGGGCTTATGTTTAAAAATCGCGTAAAAAGCAAAGAAAAGGACTGTCGGGATGCGCGGGTCCAAAAAATTTATAGCGATGCATTAAAAATAACCCAGGAGCTCGTCTTAATGCGGTC
Source organism: Hestina assimilis (assembly GCA_023373885.1). NCBI lineage: Eukaryota > Metazoa > Arthropoda > Insecta > Lepidoptera > Nymphalidae > Hestina > Hestina assimilis. The sequence continues at coordinate 14,005,102 of CM041759.1, forward strand.
AGCCAGGATAAATCTATCAAAAGATTTTGTTGTCCAACAACTTCATTGGTGGCCGCATCGAAAATCTGATAATAAATTTTACTCAAGTACGACAGCGTAATCCAGTCGCGCTGTCGCTCTTTGTTGCTTCGACCTCTCCGATATAATTCCATTTTCTGTTACTTCAAATAATAATCGAGCTAAGCCGACTCGGATCTGCAGTTGCCCGGATTTATTGGTAACGTTACAACATGGTGCCGATTAATATTCTCGAGTTCGGCAGCATGCGACATCGGCGAAACACTGTCCAATGTCCATAGTCCGTACCGGCAATTTTAGCACCAATCCCGTAATATATACCATATTATTATAAACGCAATGCATTTGCGTATTATCGGTTAAACGATAATATATTATTTGTTGCGATTTACATTTGTATTATAAGTTAACATGACCGGATGACTAATAAATAATCAACGTATGTTCCGTGAGGCGTGCCGATAGAAAAAAAAAAACGCCGGTAATCTTTATTGGTAGCAACATTATAAGTTTAATGGACACCTCTATAATCCCATTAACGTTAATAATATGTTCAACTAGGAATATTTTTATGGTACGAATAGTTTTATAATCCGACGAACGATTCCGTTGACACGCAAAGGCTCGCGAAGCTCCCTTAAGCTTCCTACAGACTTGAGACAAAACTGTCATAATACAGTTTATTACGTAGAAAGAGAAAGAAGACAGAACATTAGCTAAAAACCGCGTACCAATATTTTACGTATTTTGTGAGTGCGGTTGACTATCTTCACCGGATATAAAAACATGCCGTTAGTGACATTTAAGAAAAAGAAATTAAGTTGCTAAACCTTTATATATCTATTTCTTTTCCTCGTATTAGTGCTTCGAGAAACAGACTAAGATAACAATATCTCCTTTGAAATAACGTTCCAAGAACAGCAACAATGTATGGCTGCGTCTATGAGATTCTTAGTCAAAGGCTTATTAGTATTAAAATGTGTAATAATATCTTAATCGATTGTCAAATTAATAGGATTTTAGTATAGCACTAGTAATTAAATAGGCTGTCAGAATTGTATTACTGGTAAGTATGATTTCAATTGCATGGTGTAGCTGCAGTGTTCGTACTTTTCGTTGTGGTCACATGGTGTAGTTTCTAGAACCTTGCTTTTTAGGTAAGTCTAATATTAGTATTTTTAATTTAGTGTTAACATTTTAAGTACATTAATAACACCGTTGTGGCGTTGTGGGTAGCGAGTCTGCCTTTAGTCTCGACGGTTGCGGGTTCGATTCCCGCTCGGGCAGATGTTTGTTTAAATTTCTGTCTCGGTCTGGGCGTTTGTCCGTGTGGGTCTCCCCACCGTGCCTCGGAGAGCACGTTAAGCTGTCGGTCCCGGTTATTATCAATAACATCTGATAATAATCGTTAACTCTTGGTTAGTAAATTGCTCTTATCCAATGAGTTACTGGTTCGCCCTTAGGGTTCCGGAGGTCAGATGGCAATCGCTCTGTGTATTTACTAGTTTTCTAGTAACCTGTCAAATCCGGATATGAGTAATAAGCAGACCCTGGGTACATAAAAATACCGGGAGTAATGCTAGGATGAAGAATTTTAAGTACATTAATTATCTAAAAAGTTAATGTCCGGAATTTCATCTTATTAAAAATTATAGGGCGATTACGAACGAACGAACTAAAGACAATCGTGTCGCAAGATAGACCTGAACTTTTCAAGTCATCGCATGATCGCCAGACTTAATAACTTAAATAATTAACTTTTTTAAATTAATCTTTAATGAGGTGGAAATGAATAACGGGTTTTTGAATTTGCTTTTATAGAATAGAAACGTTTTAGATATATGTACCTAGTTTAGCAAAATAATTTGTCATAATATGGTATTAATCATCATGTATATATTGTATGTATTAATGCTATGTGTATATTCTACTTTACTATCTATACCGTATATGAAAAAGTTTACCTCGTATCCTTACATGATTGCGATTTTAAAGTATGTTTTTTTTTATTATTTTCTATGTTGATTTTCAGTTTTTACCTATTTAAAATATGTAAAATAAAAAATTATAGTCTCTTTGTTGACTAAAGTTTGTTGAAAAAAGTTTTAATATTTTGAAATACATCTTTTTTTTCTTAGCCATTTCATGTTGGAAATGTTCTAACTATATTATTTTCGTTCTTTTTTGTTCTTTTATCTTTTTAACATATTAAATTGTTTTCATTTTTAGTTTCACAAAATATTTTTATTGTAAATTTCACTACACAAAAATATTTGATGTATAATTTATTCCTGTATGCATGTTTTGGAATCCAGAAAGGATAAAAGGCTAAACATTTGTTTGTATGACTGATAAAAGAAATGCTGTCGTATACCGACGTCTAAATTTCAAACCAAACAAAGATCGCTTGAACACGACTATTCTTACGCAGTCAAAACGCTATAATAAATCGTAGACGAAATAAAAGGCGTGTAAAAAAAAATATGGAGCCATTGAAGGCGGGTTAACACTTTCGCTGCAGATGATAAACGACCATATCTCCATGAATGATTGAATCATCTACTGAGACACGTACATGCCCTTTTAACACCTTCCTCGAAGTTTTACTACACGTCATATATTACGTGCTTTGGCTACTTTTAAGTTGTTATGATCATTATCATTCAAAGTCACCCACGCGGCGGGCGGCGTACCTCTAAATTCTATTCGACATGTTCCTGTCTTTGCGACTTTGTTTATATATAATACTAGCATCCGCTAGCGACTTCGTTCGCGTGACATTCGAATTAGCTCCAGAGAGTAAGGAACCATTGTAAATATATAATTTTCTATAATACATATAAATATATATAACGAATTTCCCTTGAATACGTTCTGTGGTATGGTTTTGATATTCTCACAGGGACCTATTCCAGAATAAAAGTATTCAACTTGTTAATCCAGGTTTTTACTTCTTGTGGTAAAAATGTCAGGAGTCTCAGGAATTTAATGTAAAAAATATAGAAATAATAAAGGAAGTAGCAACGAATAGGACATAAATATGAAGCCTCAATAGATCAACGGTAGACGGGCCAACTCCGCTCCGTTAACGCGAAAATCGTGGGTTCGATCCTGACCCCCTTGGGGTATTGTCGTACCCACTCTTAGCGCAAGCTTTGAGTTTTTTTGGAGGGGCAATAGAATATATTAGTAATGCTTTGAAAAAAGTATTGCTAATATTCTTTTAAAAAAATATCTAAAACAGATATTACGATATAATGGAACCAGATTTAAAGCCTAGACTTAATTTTGCTTGACTTGGTAAAAAAAGATTTTTAAGGAATGCTTACAATCAGATCTTGAGAACCCTTTACATTTAGAAGACGGTTTGGGTTAAAACAATTTTCATATCAAGGTTTAACTAAACTTCGTGATAATAAAACGATGCCCTAAAGTAATATTTAATAATAACATCAATACATTAGTATCACACGCACGGGTCGATCCGAGAACTTACCTGTTAAACGCATTAAGATATTAAATCTCACCGCGGCAGAAAACAACTTTTTGTTACGATATACAAGGGAACATATATCATCGGATTAACGAACTAATTTATTCTTTATACTCGGAGTTCTGGCGTCTACTTAACACTGACGATTCTTACATTCACGACTGTTTTGACGTGTGACACTAATTATTTTAACTTAATGCCTTTCACTCAGAATAGGTAGCAGGGATTTTAATCCTTTGAAATTATAAACATAAATATTATTATGTAAATACGTTTTTTTTAATCTAAAATTATCGGATAGCTAAATCAAATATAAAATTTGTCCTCTCGATGGGTAGTTGTCTTTATTCAAAACATATATTTCAAATACATATGTATTAGGAAGTAATAAAATTGTTTACACGATTAAAATATAATTTAATGTAATTATAAAATAAGTAAGAAAATATTTAAATAAAAATTTAAAAGTCCGAACTATAAAATGAATAAAGGTTGTCCTAAAATTTTATGATCATCATCAATGGTTTGATCTCATGTCATTATGATAATCATTGAATTAAAAAAGAACAATTTACATTTTATCAGAATAATATCTATCTAGTTTTAAAGTTTTACTAACTATTATAAAACTGTAAAGACGCGCTGTTTGTATATTGAACATATTTTTGAAAAATTTGGGATGGATTCTATTGACTGACTTCTCTATCTTTCCATTATCTTCTACCTAAAGAAAAATAAGTTCAGAGAAAATGTGGTTTAAATTATTTATTATTCAGTTGGCAAACAAGCGTATGGTTATGGTAAGCAGTCACCCCAACCTACGAACGCTTGCGATACTTGTAGTATCCCATGCGCGTTTCCAACGAAGGGTTAGAAGTGAAGGGAAGATTGGGCCTTTCACTGGGCAAGAAACGCAACAGCATTCTGTTACTTTATGCCGATTTTCTGTGAAAGGCTGATATTGCCCCGGTAGAGCCGGCCTATTTGTGCTGGGAGCAGCATAGCTCTACCATTACTAAAAATATAAATGAAAACATAGACGTTTAAAGCATATTATTTAAATTAACTGATTGCTTAATAAAAACATGCCAAATTTGGAGATAGGAAGATAAATTTGGATAGTAGGTTTTTAAGTATGCTATAACAATGTTATATAAATGTTATCGAGACTAAAAAATATAATTTGAAAAGCATAAACTATTTAGAATCTTGACTGTAAGTACTTTAAAAAACGCTACACGCTTAATGGCTAGCATTAGGACACTTATACTCCGCGTCGGGAGTCCCGAAACGCATGAGCACCATTCCCCAGGCCGAAATTAATATTTCTGGCTAATTCAAAAATCTGCTCCAAGAGGGAATTTAAGGCAGTTTCATTATTATAAACCGCCTTTTGATATTAATATCAGGACCTAAACCATTTTTGAAAGTAGATTTTTTTTTCAAATACGAATGAGAATGAAATCTTACTTATTGAATGACTTTCGAAGACGCTTTAAAATTCGTTATTACAAATCAATAGTTCCGACTTTCGATTGAAGACATTATACAAAAGGTATGTTCAAGTATTAAAATATAAAATACAGTAAATAATATGTTTATCTACAAATTATACAACTTATTTAACATATCCTGTATCTATTAGGTTTTCAACTATATACATATATAGCCTAAATAACTACGTAGATGTCTAGACATATTTAAGTTTTTCTATTCGGTAAGGTTAGTTTTTATCAAACAAATGATCAAAAGCCTGATAGTAGGCGGTAACAGAAACCTATTGGTACTTGAAATACCTATATTACAAGCGTGTTGTGTAAAGTAAGGCATCTTTCTGTATCTGTTGTGCTGTGTAAAAGAACGGTTGAAAAGGAAGGGAAAATATAAAGATAAAAAGACACCGTTGTGGCGTTGTGGGTAGCGAGTCTGCCTTAAGCCTCGACGGTTGCGGGTTCGATTCCCGCTCGGAGCAGATGTATGTATTAATCGTACAGGCATGTTTTCCGGTCTGGTTGTGTTTGTCCTTGTCATTGTGAATGTTTCCGGATCCCCGACACAGGATATAATTATCCTAATGGGGGCCGTTGAGTGTGTAGCGTTTATTTATTTATTTATTTATAAAAGAGGGTGGAAGCCTTCGGGGCTACAACTCAATGAACGAAATGCATCAGTATAGATACTGTTACCGCTTCTCAATATACCGTGGGATAGTAACCCCTTAGAGTAAATCTGTGCTGAAAACTACTACACAAGCAAAAACCTACTAACCGCGGTGTAGCTTTCCATCACACAGAATACATGTATTAGCTTCATCTGTTACCGTTGCGTTTCGTTCCCTTTTTTCTGTTGATCTTCTTTTATACCTTTTACCGACTTTATATATTATACCACTGGTCACCATGTTTTTTTTATTAATGACCAAACCATTAAGCGCCACAGGCCACGGGTTCGATTCCCGCTTGGAGCAGGTATTTATAATGACACCACATAGACATGTTTTTAGGTTTTGGTGTATTTGTTTCCACCGTGTCATTGTGTGTTTCCGAACCCATGCACAGGATATAACTATCCTAATAGGGGCCGTTGAGTGTGTAGCGTTTATTAATGTATAGGCAGGCAGTATGCATTTTTCGCCTCTTCCCATATAAAACCAGTGAATAAATTGAACAGAATAAGTAGATAATATAAGATTATTAGCTATTAAATATATCGAAGGAAAATAAAAATAAAGCAATAAATTTAAGAAATAATTGTATTGTAATTAATTCTAATGAATTAATATATAATATAGATAAAATATATTAGGATTGTAGTTTATGAAATATAGATAATAAGAATTTATTTAGTTTCATATCGAATTCATTTGACTCAAGAAAACCTTTTTTGTTCAACACTTCTTCCTCTAATTAATTAAACAACCTTAAATTATTAAATGAACCAAAAAACCCGAATGACTTAAAATCATCAATCACTAATCATCGATTTCTCGAAAACCAAGCAATATTTCGAAAAAAATTATGATTACTTTTCGTCTTATTTTCTACAAGGAACCATCATCAGATTTTGGCGCTATAAGAATTGGAATATCTTTTTGCCACGGGCACTATATTGAAAAACAATACCCTAGGTCACTCTCATAACTAAGATGAATATAATGATACCTCATATGTTAAAATCCGTTATAGGGTCTAGGTTGTAGAGCGTCATAAAGAATTACAGATACATACATAGATATGCTCGAAAAACATTACCCTCCTTCGGCAGTCGGGTAAAAAGAAACATCTTTAATTTATATATTATATAAAATAAAAAACAAAAACGTTTTATAGCTGTATTTGATTTATTCCTATTCGTGATATGATTCTCAGCGAATGTTTTAAAATAAATAAAATTGACACCATCTAAAACAGGTGACAAAATTTTAATAACAACGTGTAATGCAAAATAATGCAAAACAGAACTAGATAAAGCTCTCAAGAGATAATAATCTTTGACTGTATCGATATTTTAAGATATCTTAGAGGAAGGTCGATGATGTCGAGATAAGGAAACATAAAAAAATACCCGTTTAAAATTCTTAAATACGTTTTAAAGAAGTCAAACTTCCATTATTAGCAACATTTAGATTTATAAAGATTAGAAATATACTAATATCAATCTATGGAAAAACTATTTGACTGTAGCTCTTTTGGTTGTTTAGTAATAAGTAATTTTAAATAAAAGTTAATGTATTGTTTTGCTTAATTTTTTTTAGAAACCATTTTTTTGGGAATCAACAAAATAAGTTTTAAAATTTTGACACCTGCACAATCTTTCGTATATTTTCTTGGTTATTTACGTCAGTTATTTACGCTCGAATATGGCTATGTTTGGACTATTGTCACATTTAGAATTTCGTTTTAAGTCATTTTACGCTGATAACTAAATTTTCGATCTTTTGAAACGGTGGCGTTTTCGTTCTAAAGGTGTGATATATTCGAATGCATCTTTGACAACAATACGCGTTGCCTTAGCAAACTCTAATTAGATTTTTCGCTAACAATGTATTTAGTTTTGGTGGACTGACACGCTAGTTTCATAATTAGTAAGTGAGATGGTATCATTATAATCTACTTGTGTATTACATTTCAAAATTTTGTTTTATACTTTTAATTACACAATAAAACTCGCCAAGTGCACATAAAAGGGTGTGTCTATGATGGTACCATAGAATAAAAACATCAAATTTTCTTTAATTTGAAGTTAAAATGAAATTTGTTATTACGACTTTTTATTACTGTGGCAATAGAAATACATAATTTATGAAAATTCCAACTATATCTATAACAGTTACACTGACAGTACTCCGTACTGACGGACGCACAAACGGATAGTGGAATGAACGGGGGCTTAATAGTTCCGCGTTCCATTGGTACGGAACCGAAGAGTATCAACGGAACCCTAAAAAGCATTGTTTGACGAATACCTTTTCAGTGCATGCTCAATGTAACTTTCAACAGTTTCTATCGTAGCAAGATACTTTTGTGAATAAGTCTGATAACTAGTTTTTTGTTATTATTACCTATGATTAGCATAAGTCATAGTTATTTGTAAAGTAGGTCAAATCGGGCCGGCAACATTTCGTGATTTTCTCTCGTGGTTAACTTCGTTTTTCGTATCACAACGCGTATTTTATCTGTATTTATACGTCAACTTAAATAATAAAATTCACGATAGCGACACAAAATGCTTTTTGTATTTTTATCAAGCTTGCTATAATTTATATTAAATACTCCAAGACTTACTTTATTTTAAATACATTGTTATACTTACTGTGTTCGCATAGAATGGAGGCTGGTCAGCGGCCAGTGCCGGGAAGTAGGCGGCCATGCCTGCCGCTGCGGCTGCGTCGGGGTATGGTGCGCTGTACATAGACAGCGGGACCCCGGACGCGAGCCGCTGGTAGTTAAGAAACTCGTATTGGCACGAGCACACCGTCTGCCCCGTGATGGGGTCCTGGAATATAGGACGGCCGGTGTCGCAGCAACGGCTGGCGGGGGCGGGCGAGCTCGGCCGAGCCGCACCGCTCGCGCCGCCCGCCCCTCCGCTCATCCCCGCCTGCGACGGCGGCGGACTGTTGGAGGCTGTCGATATGGTGCTCTGTAAGTTGTAAATTTTGAAATGCCTTTATGGCGCGTTTTCACATTCGCTGTTGCGGAATTGCATAACAGATTGGAGGCCTCCGTGCGCACAGCTAAATCGCATCGCAAGACGGCGGACGATATGCTCACATGGCTATCCATCAGCCTCGACGGGTATTGATGCATGCGAAAAATGGGAACGTTAGATGGGTTATAAATGTGCATTTAACGAGTTTGAGGGGCGCATGGGCGTAACTTTCGCTCGTCAACTCGTAGGCAAATCGGACACGCTCGCGAAACCCTTTTGATGCATTGTGTGAAGGAATTAGATTACTCGTAGTCGCATTAGTGCGATACGATTCATGATTTCTGAACATGACAATGGCACCGGGTGGGCATATTGTTGTCGTTATAGATTTATTCGTCGGACTACCTGAATCGATAGCGCGGTCGCAGAATAAACATCCGTCCGTTGTCAGAGAACAAAGGGGAAGACGCGACCCGAGCCCTTACAATCTTCTTAATTGAGCACTGCGAATTCATACGTGGATAAATAACTTTCTAAATATTTGTCATTCGAATGAAAAATGGTCCACGGTCTAAAAACTCAGTTCACTCAATAGGATTAGAAACCGATAAATACCACCCGACCGCTCGTGATACTAGTCCCTGACATTGGGAAGAAAACAAGAATTAAATCTCCATTGTGTCCATTCTGTGTTATTATAGGATGTTTCCGGATAAAATAAATTATGTTTGGAGATAAATCTTTGTGCTGTAATAAGGTCCGTGATATATAGGTTGACGTTTTGGATGACAAGTTATTGTTAGTTTTCTTGTAAGTGTCCGTGTAACGGCTGGGAATTTATTGGGTCTTTTTAACCTTTAATTATGTAAATTGACGTAGGCCGGCGGGTAAGTCGGTTATAGGATATGAGTTGTGGCTCTCGTATGGCTTCGGTCGCCCTACGCATACGCCATTTTAAATCGGAAAACCACCTATGGGAGGGCCGCTTTACCTCCCGACTGAAAACATTTATTGTGCCGAAGGTATTATTGAGGTAATCCTGAAGCCGTTAAATGTCGAATCCCTGTATTATCTACATTACATACCCAGCATAGTTATTTAATCCTTGCCGGCAATACGTATACCGCGGGTTCGAGAGTTGTAATCGCATCTTGTTGTCAAATCGACCTTATATCGTTGGGATAGCGGGGAAAATTATATGGGGGAGGTCTGCGGGTGAAATCGACGCCGGTGCTTATAGGGGATACAGTTCATTTGAACGTTACGAGTATTTGTGAAGCTACGGAATACGTGACGTCATCGTTTATTTATTCCGCCATTGAGAACCTCTGTATAATTGCGTGTGTAGTTTTAATTGGTATATTGATGAGTGTGTTGTGTTGTTGTGTATTTTCATTTAAATGTGTTAATATTATTATGTAATACGATTCCTTAGTTTTTAATATGTCATAATGTTTTATTAATATAAGAAGAGTATATAAAATTAAATATAAAATCATTTCATTAGAAACCCATTAAAATTAAATATATTATTTCTTCTTGAATATATTTTAAAACTACATTTATCGTGTGATATTAAACATATACAAATTAATAAAATATATTCAAGGTGATAATGAGAGTAAAAAGGACTTTTATCGAATCAGACAATAAATAACTAAAATATGCTATGCTTTCAAACAAACGGATGAATTTTCCTTACAATATATAAACTACTGAGTTTTTAAGTGCTTGATTTGTGGTTTTTAAATTATCTCAGGCTTAACTGCGAAGGTAATCATCGTGAAAACATCGTAGGTGAAATTCTAAACATGTATATCCATCAATCCTAATGATTATCCTTTGTTGTTAGTAGAGCTAAAATGTCCTGGTTGGTGTTGGACGTTGGTGAAAAGATCGTAAAATGACTTCGAGGACAAGTTTCGAGGTCAGCCACCGTGTAACCAGTTGCATCTTGCAGGTAGGCAAGGCCAGGGCAGATAGTGTTGTTCGCCTTCTTAAACAGTAATAGACGCCTTCGCGTTTGGACTAGTTATTATCAGGTGGAGTGGACTCTATTTACCTACTATCATCTGTCTCCCGGGCTTAGTAAAAAAAAACAAAACACTATCGTTAGTTTTGTGATGATAAAACTATTAAAAGTCTATCATAGAATTAAAGTTTAACTAGCGTCTTTGGTATATTTCATTTGAATTCTTTGAAAATAATTGGAGATAGTAAGGTTTATGTACAAAACTCTGCAGGAACGAAGCTAAAGGCTAGTTTCTTATTAGGTTAAAATTTCATACATATGAATATCTTTCAAATTACGGATGTATTAGGCGCAGACATGAGACATTACTCAAGACAGACGTGCCGTTAAATTAGTGTCGAATTCGTTGACGGGAATTGAGTGTTAGCTATTTTTAGTTGTTCAGTAAAATAAATAGTTATGTTTTACTAACGAATTAGCCGTAATTTCTTGGTATGTTTTCTTTCTTGTATGTATTGCACTACATTGGCTATAAAAATAACTTTAATTCAATATTTTAAAAAAATCTTTGTTTCGATTCTATCATATAGTCTTTTTTTATATTAAGAAATGTAGGTTTTTCGAAAACTAAAATATCAATATTATATTAATACTTTTGTAATAAATTAATAAGCAACATTATTCGTAGTTTTTTCGCACTTATATATTGACTGATAGAAATAGCATCTGTCTCGTCGCATGTCTGTGTTGACTCATGTGTCGGTGAGGGTGCTTAGCGGTTATAATCTAAACATCTGATATACGTTGACATTTTACAGCTTCGCACTTAAGGGACTCCATCAGTTTTCAAGGAAATGAACACTCCAGAGACCATGATCAACCAGAAAACACAGTACGAGCTCACTTAGTAATTTATACGTAATATATTAGAACTTAAGGTTCAAATTGATTAAGCACTTTTTATTTAGTATTTAATGTATACCATATCTAATTTTACTTCGATAATTAAATTAAAACGTTAAAAGTCTATACTTAGTTTTAATGTTGTAATAATCGTTGTACATTTTTATCGTTGATATTTTAATGCAGTATAAATAACCACAAACCGCCATTGTCTTTGTAAGATTAACCCCGTACATGATTGATTAGTCCGTAGGCGGTTTGGAAACTAGATTGATATGGTTTTATCGTGAAAGACGAATGCTGCTAGTACGGCTAAACGACTGATAAGGATATGTGTCACTACAGTTCGGTAATGCCCTAACAGTTACGCACTTATATACTTACATTTATTAGATAACAAGAACAAAAAAATATTGTCATCATGTCCTTTTAAAATATCGGACGGTTCGAGGATTAAAGTGCCGCGGCGTTATCTCCGTCAGACATCTTTTAAAAAACAAATACGGTGTGTCTTTTTGTCAACGTTTTTTTTATTGTAACCCGCAGGATGTGTGTAGTCGTTAAGCTCTTTTAAGTGTTAAACCTTGTAACTAAATATTCGATCGTACGAGGGTTCGATCTATTTGTTATATAACGTAAAAAATTTAATCTTCGAGAAATCGGACCCAATGACATGAATTTCGTTAAAGATGTCAAGCGGCAAAAACTTTGACGAACAGTATGCCGTGACGTAGGCGCAGGTACCGAGTTGTTTTTATCAAAGTCGGCCTATGGCATCATTAAAGTATTAAATTTACGATAAAGCCTACTAAAGGAATTATTGAGCAATGCTAAAACTAAATTGATACAAGCTCAGGAAGGGTTTCGTTTAAAAAATTACTCACTTAACAGTATCCATATAAAAATAGCTTACTTAAAGATACATTAATAATTACCAATTAAATTATTTCAAATAAATTTTTATTACATTCAAAATAAAAACAATATTTAATTAATGATCGTGTAACACGCACATGTTTTTTATTTACATGTTACATGTCATGTGCTTGTTCCTGGGAATTATCACTAGAAATAAAAGTACTCATCGATGGATGACCTATGTGATAACACCTTTTTATCGAGAAATAGTAGAATGAACGTTGTAATGTATATATTTATATTATTAATAATAAATATTCTACTCGCATGATAAATGTGAAAAATTGTATTTGCATGATTGTTACTCAAACACACAAAACGGCTACGGATTCGTATTTGGTAAAGATATAGGTTGTTGCCTGGTTCAAGACAGGATACTTTTTATCCCGGAAAAATGTTAGGTTACAATGAGGTCATCGAAAAGCGTACTGCAGGGCCTATTCAATTGAAATTCGATATTGATTTGTCTTATTTACTTAAAAAGCTTTATTTGGCCGAAATCACGGGCAGATGCTAGTAGTTGTAATTATATTATTCAAATTTTTACCATCAAATTGTTACGTTTGTGAAGGGAAATGCAACTAAATTCAGTATATAAATATTTTAAAGTGCACATGATATCATGTTACGTTATGTTACGAGTTATGTAAATCGCCGCACTTGTTCGCCGTCTTGTATTGTTTTGAAATAAAAAAGAAAATTGTACCTTCAATTTATTACAAATATACTAGCGGCTTCACCCGCGTGTGTACCGATTAATAGGATATTTATTTTATTGCATAAAAATATACATCTATACATAAATAAATATAAATAAACGCTACAAGCTCAAAAGCTTTTTTCGAGATACAAAGCATCCTATGTGTTAATCTAGGTTTTAGTCTATATTTGTCCAAATTTCATCAAAATCCCCATAGCTATTTTTTCGTAAATTTTTATATATTTGGATAATTGAATAACAAATATCCAAATATAGAAAAATTAAAATATTTAAAAATACGAACTCACATTTCTTATATTAGTAGGATAAAAAAACAAAAACGTCACTAATACCATTGTATAAAACAGAGACACTTTTTGTGTGAATGACGAATGATTGAAAGTCACACAATTCGTTTCCCCAGTTAGACACAAACTTGAAACATAATCAAATGAATAATTCTCATTGTGTGTACTAAATTGATATGTTGTATGATTATATTAATAATTATATATTTGTACTCGTCTATAAAATATTACAGATGTTATTAGAAAGAGAAATTTAATTTGATTCTTATCAGGCTAATGGACGAACTGTCAACCTCTAATCGGAAGTAATAGTTACAAATACATACATTATACTTTGCCGTTGATAGATCGCTAAATTATAAATAGATTGAAGTTCTTAATATGATTTCCAAGAATTTGGTATGGATTTTATTAAATGAATGAATTTAATATTAAACTCTATTATTATAGGTATATATAAACGCCCAGCTTAAACCCTTGGAACAAGAAAGTATTTTTTTTCACAGTTGTTTGTTTTTAAAAATTCGGATTTTTGGAAATTCAATCCATAAGAGGATGAAAACGGAGTGGAAAGTGTGTTTGGGATGTCCGTCATTATTGAAGCTAGAATCATGCAACTTTGTTTTTTGGCGAACAATTTAAGATAAAGAAACACTGAAATGGTGGTTCAATTTTTGTATTAAAATCTCCGGGGAAAGCCGTTAGCAGAAGTTAGTATGATAATTCCAATTCAATTCTTTTTAAAATAGAAATTAAAAATATATCAAACTTAATTAAATTTTCACAAGTAATTAAAATGGGTTCATCTGGTTTGTACCCAGAGTTGAAAATCAATGATTGATTCATTGAGATCATGTATTAGAATCAATCGATCATTTACATTGATTTAAAGAATATTTAGTTGATATTCTTTAAAATGTATGTATATTTATATAAAAGTAGATAACTCTTTTTTTGTTCTGTTACTAATTGCCAGGTCAATTTTGTATGGGATCAACGGTTTCAAAATTCTCACGGTAACGGTATGAACGGGTTTGTAAGTTTGTATGGAAAAAATTGTATTACCTAATGTTTGTATGTAAGTTTATAGATAGTATACCAAAAATCACGATTACAACTTCCACGGGAACGGTATAAATGGAATAAATTTTTTCTAAAAACCGAACGAAGTCGGAGCGTGCCGCTAGTTTATTATTTAGTATTAATTTGTTGAACGTAAATGCTTATAAAATCGATCTCATTCGTTCAGTCATTCACGAATATATTACTTATACTAAATTATTTGTGTTTTGACTTTTTAATGACTTACATAAGGTGTAGTTGTGCCAATCACGAATAGATAGCTTAAATCAATCATATCGATTATAAAAACAATCCAGGCTTATAAAAACAATAAAAAATTACTATAATTACTATTAATCCCATGTTTTCTTCCGTGATTTCATACATACAAAACAATAAATGCCTATATATTATCGTGACGATTTATCAAACAATAAAATCTGGTTTAATAGTCCCGTACACCTTTAACGTTCTCTATAATTTTATAAAACGTAAAATTAAATTTCTAATTGGACAATTACAGGTACCGCCGTTTCGACCTCTTGTATCCTGCCCAAGATATACGATCCGATAACAGGCCACCCTCAGACGTAATGTATTCACACCTTTTCTAATTAAGCTCGAATTAGGGATAAATAAATATTGAAGGAAGTTTATACCGATGCCCCTCAATGAAAAGATAAGTATGAAATAATAGTGTATAATGGTAATTATCTTTGACGATCGTTATGGCGTAGTGATAACGAAGTTTTAACGTTGCCGTGTTCTTGTTCAGGGCAGATGTTTGTATTGACATTACAGATGTTTTCGAACTGAGTATCACTACATAGTATAAAACAAAGTCACTTTTTCTATCCCCATATCCCTATGTTCGCTTTAATCTTTAAAACTACGCAACGGATTTTGATGCGGTTTTTTAATAGATAGAGTGATTAAAGAGGAAGGTTTATATGTATAATAACATCCATTACATATTGGAGAAATACTGTTATTTTTGATGTTTCTAATGTGATGTCGTAAATAATCGTGCGGGCCACGGGCAGTAATGAATAAATCAAAACTACTGGATCGATTTTAATCATTTTTTCACTGAATGACGTAGACTATATATTTTATACCCGTGCGAAGCCGGAGCGGGCTGCTAATTGTATATAAATACGAGTCCACAGGTGACAGGTTAATTTTCGTCCATTTCGTTTAACAGCAGAATGCATGAATGATTTGTTTTCTTCTTCCTAGCATTATTCCCGGTACTATACGAGTATTTACCCAAGTTCTGCTTATTACTCTTGTCCCGATTTGTCCCGAGTTTTTGCACAGAGCGATTGCCATCTGATCTCTGTAAGCATAAGGGCGAACGGGTAACTCATTGGATAAGAGCAAATGCTTATCAAGAGTTAACGATTCTTATCAGATGTTATGTGATAGCAACCGGGACCGGCAGATTAGCTTGCTCTCCGAGGCACGGTGGGGAGACCAACAAGGACAAACGCCCAGACCGGAACAGATATTTATAAGATCAATGCAAACATCTCCCCGAGCGGAAATCGAACCCGCAACCGTCGAGGCTAAAGGCAGACTCGCTACCCACAACGGCACAACGATGTGTCATGAATGATTTGTGTAATTGTAATGATTTGTTTGCTAGTTTTGAATAGTAAATATGTTATAGTACTTGTTGTAAGTAAGATTAAATAGAATTTGAGTATTGTACATACGGATATCCGTCTTTCCTCTATGCCCTGTAGAGCACGTTAAACTGTCGATTCTGGTTGTTATCATTTAACTTACAATAATTATTAACTCATAGTAGATAATTTACTTTAATTAAATGAGTTATTGGTTCGCCTTTGAAGGGTCGTCGAGGTCGGATGCTAATCGGTCTGTGTAAAAACTATTGACCTGTCAAATGTAGATAAGAGTTGTAAGTAGGCCCTGGGAAAATACGCAGCGGAATTTTCCATACAGGAAGAATGCTAAAATAAGATCGATTAACTGTTTATCACATTCGACCTTTTAATCGTGATGGTTATTTTTTTTTCGATAGGGAATTTCTTGATTTTATTTCAGTATTTTGCGAATTTACCGCAACATTACGTGGCAGTTAATGTGATATTGATTGTTGTATTTATCTATTTAATTTTTGAATTAAAATCGTACTTATAATTGAGATACTTTATTAACTATTACAAATGTGGAGTCTAAATATAATTTTTGTAGCCGAGGTAGTTTCATATTAATATTATGATAATCAATGACTTCGAAGATACAAAGCGGTACTCCTACAAATATAAGAAATATTATCCTTGAAACAATTTGCACTAACCACAGACTTACTATATTATACTCGTACTTATAGACAGGTCTTTTCATATAGACAAAATGTCCAAGGACTTGCTGACCATCCTTCCAACATCAACGCGCAGTCTGCAACATAATCGCACGAGCACCAGCGAATCTTTGGACTTTTTACTATATTGAGGGGCGGTACTTACCTTACAGTAAGTCAAAGGTTTTTTTTATGTATATTGCCATTGGCCCTATTAGCCTTGACAGCGTCACCGAGTGGAGGAGCCGGTACTGAGATCCATACGTGCAAAAGAGAGACCTCGCGGGGGCTCAAATTTGATTGCGTCCTACTGCGAGCCTGAGCTACGGCTAAGGACATATTCGAGGAGTCAATGGGTCCGAAGTTGCCTCTTCACGTTGCGTATAAATTGTTTTTTGCTTTAGAGATGAGGCTCGACGTAAATATAGTTATTTATAAACTTACATAGATATTAATCGTGTTCGATTTTGTGGTTGCGTTTATCTTATCAAAATTATCAGAACACGCTTTTTCGACTATCCCAATTAGAATATTATTCGTACAAAATAAATTAAATATTAATCAAATTAAATGTCGGATAAATCTATACGAGTATGTACTTTTTAACGTGTTTAGCAAGGTTCAGTCTGTCTATCAAAGATGTTTTTAATATACATATTAAACTAAAATATTCTGTCTGCCTGTTTCTACGTTATTCTAGTCATCAAGAAATCTATTGTATAGACTACAATGCAGTTAAAGCCTAAAAGATTTAGGGATTCATATCCTTACTGAAAATTTTTTTAGAGTCATTATCGCCTCGTATATTTCGACATTCCCAAATTGACTGGAAATGTAGAATTTAGTTAATAAGATTGCGGGTTGAGCATCTTCTGAGTAATTCAAATGCTTAATTTGTAATTCTTTTTAACTTCTTCAATGACCAGAAAAAAAATCCTGTATTAAAATTCGCTAACCTGACAATGTATCAACCATATTGAGGCCTCAAGGCAATGCAGGTCTCGGGCCCCTTTACTCTTTTCTAACATCATGAACTCTGAATTACCTATTCTGAATTAAATTATTGACATTGCTGTATTTTTTAACTACATTACTTATTATCTATTTATTCATATGCTTTATAAGGTCGAATATTCATTCCGGAATGTTCCGAAAAATGATGTGATATAAAAATTAAAGGCAAAAATATTTATTTAGAGATTGTTGTATACACAGTTCCTAGCTCAGGCCCTCTAGGTAGTTGCCTACATCGCCTAAAGGAAAATCCGGCCCTGGTGAATTTGCTGTGGAGCATCGCGATGTATTAAAATTCTAAGTCTTCTCATTAACTTTTATTGGGATAAAAATAACTGTTCATTTTTAAATAATCATTTAAACGACAATTTGAAACGCTAAAGAATACAATGAAATGATAACACTAAAATAAATATAACATTTAATGTGTCGTTATTCGTGTGAAAACGTAACAAAAAAAGGCATCGTCCTTAACTACGTTAATTAATAAACATGAAGTGTGTACAAACAAACTTAAACTTTAATCTGAAGTACGAAAACGTAATATCGTCAGGCGGTCGCGTTTGAGAGACATCGTTCCGAACTTCCGCACAGTTTTGGTTAACCACTATATAAAGCGAACGTTTTGTGAAATGCATTTAATAATTAATTTGTATTCGGCCAATTTCCGTCTGTTCTCGATGATTTTATAATTACAGCCTAAAATATTTCCGCATTTACAAGAAAGGTACGTCTCCTTTAATTAACGGGAAACACTCTTAAACATATATTTATTTATGAAAATGAGTTTTTCATTTTTATTACTGTATTCATTATTTTTACGTTAAAATATTTTCTAAGGACGTCATCGGAAATCGTTTAATTTTTAAAGTTTAGCGCTTTATTATATCATTAACATCTGCCCGCTCCAGATAAATGAATCATTTAAAAGTAAATAAGACACATCTATACAAATTTCAATTCTTCTTCTTATTGAGTGGTCAACCTAATGTCAGAGTGGTTCAAGTCGCTATAGGCCTATGACTTAACACTTCGACTATTGTCAATTTCATAACAGCCGGAACGACTTTTTACGTGCCCTCCGAAACACGGAGGCGATCAGTTGAAATACCACTATGCGATCACCCATCTAGTGATTGGCCGCGCCTAAAGTTGCTTAACCCATTGATCGTTTACTGATCAGTGAGCGCACCCGGTTATGAGCGTCTCGTTTGTAACATTTAAATTTCACTTAAATATGTCCCATACACCTGGTATAGGACACAATTTTGATAGTCCCACAGCAACCGATTTTTTTTTTCGGGATCAAATTGAAACTTAATTTCAACCCTATCCGTTAAGCCGTTTATGGGTGATTTGAAGTGATTTTTTATTTGTTTATAAAATTAAAAATGGCCGTTACTGAACTGATTTTGTTGAATAGAACTCGACGGTGGCCCCATATCAATTTGTAAAGATCAGATCTTACTTGATAAAGAACGAAACATAGTATAAGAGTTAGTTAGTAAAGATTACCTCATTTAAACTATTATGTATGTAAAAATTTCATTTGAAAATTAAAGGGAGTCTCAATACAATCAAATTTATTTATTTTACTTATGTGAGAGTCTGATCAACGCTTGATTGTTTTACAAATTAGCATTATGTTTTATAACAAAAGATTATTACCTTATGCTGTTAGTTCTTAACAAAGCTCAATACATTAATAGAAGCGGGTGATCGCAGAAGGTTCCTAGTCAGTTTCGAACTTCGAAACACTTGACACTTTGTAATTAATTTACCAATAGATGGACAGAGTCCGTCTGTATCAGCTACAATTGCTAGGACTTTGGGCATTAATATTTCGAACGTATGTATAGTAGCAACTTGAGGGGCTGCACTCTCTTTATTGTAATTGTTATGCCAAATTACCATCGAAAAGCTATTTGTCTATTCAGTAATATTTATATATATACTTTGTTTCAAGTTGATACGTGGTGTAATTAGTTTATTGATAATCGTGCGATTATCAACCAATCAAGGAACCTTACCATTCCGGTACTAAAAATTCCTAAGTGTTAATTCTGGTAAT
The DNA here is from genome assembly GCA_023373885.1 of Hestina assimilis. NCBI lineage: Eukaryota > Metazoa > Arthropoda > Insecta > Lepidoptera > Nymphalidae > Hestina > Hestina assimilis. The sequence continues at coordinate 14,025,038 of CM041759.1, forward strand.
AAATTATCTGTATGCCAAATTTCCAAGAGGTCAGCCAACGTATAAGCAGTTAGATAATCTTGGTAATAAACCAGCCTGCTTACAGCTTCAGCCACTCGCAACAACTTTTTGTAATAAATATCTGTTTCGGTCTGGGAAAACTCCTTGTGGGTCTCCCCACCCTTCCCTGACTCTGGGTACATCCCTAAGGCATGAAAATGTGGAACTCACTCCGGACATAAGAATTGGAAACAGCAAAGATTTTTTTTTCACTGGTGGTAGGTCTTTTGTTGCAAGAGGCCGGCTAGGTAGGTACCACCGCAGTGTCCAATATTCTGCCGCCAAATAGTAGTGTTTAGGCACTACTGTGTTCCGGTTTGAAGGGCATTGTACGGTAGTGAAGTTACTGGGCGAACGAGATTTAAGAACTAATATCTCGTTGGCAACGCGTGAGTGGCACCTACTAATGGTGCTGCAAGCGCTCATAGGCTGCGGCAGCCACTTACCATCAGGTGGGCCGTATGCTTGTTTGCCAACTTCTAACATAAAAAAACGTTATCTTCTCTCAAAATAATTTTTGTTCAAGTAAATACTAAACCAAGTTTCTAGATCGAAACGATACAATTTCATCGACGGAGTTTTAACCTTAGTTCGATTCACGACGACAATGTATAATTATGAGAGGTCGATCTTTTTTTTTCTCAAAGGGATCATATTCGACAATTGACTTGGTTGAAACGAGAACGTGTTACATAAGCGAGCCGTGGTGTAAATTGATATACTTTATTAAGACGTGTTTTATTGAGAGCTGAAATGTTTAATGTTGGGCCCAATACCTATTATAGGTTTTAAAATGCGTTCAGGAATACACACGTTGGTTGTAAAACGAGCTGTAATGTTTTGAGGGTAAAGTTCGAATTCCATTAGAGTCTTGTATTAAAAGTTTCTTAGCGGAGGCTTTCCGGGACGGATCGCAACCGAAGCGTACATTATTGTATTTCATTCAAGCAACTCATTCATAAAATTGCGATTTCTCGGCAACCGGAGATGTTTCAACTTCATCATAATGGGGAACATTTATGAAATTAAAAGGTTGCGTTACGAACTTTAGTAATCATACCAGAGGCAAAATTGGATGTTTGTAAAATTGTATGAAATATTTATTCTACAGGATTCGAATGTAATTTACTATATAATTAACCTACACTCACGAGCACAGATAAGTGCTTAGACACAATATACATATATCTGTAAAAAAAGGAGACGAAATAAAAAGGTTATTACCTTAATGCTTTAAATAGCCCTTTAACAAAGCGATAAAATGTAATAGACATGAGAAAGTAAAAGTCAAATGGAGACACGGATAGAACGAAAATTCATCATTCATTCAAAACCGTTCAATCATTCCCATACGTTTCATTTCTTCTAATGAACACGTTTGTCCGCGGGATTTATTGGTCTATATTGCGAAATAAACACGTGTCGTTCGTTGCTAATATTAAACGGTATAGTTCTTAATATCCTCGCAACATTCCGTAAACAGATTTAGGTATTTACGGTTTTATACATTTAGAGGTAAAACGCACACAAGAATGTATAGATGGTTAAAAGGACGAAGACAACTTCGATGGCTTTTAAAAGTATTGTTTTCATACGTACATGTAAGGGCCAATATTTATAGAACATTAACTAAATTACGTGTTAATGTATATAAAAGTTTATAATATTCGATTATGATTCGTTTTTATAGAACGAAATATTAATGAAGAATTTGGTGAGATTACATTTAACGTTCGTCTCGAAGTGATACCATATTAATTCCGGACTGATTTGGAGAACATCGCAGAGAGAGAGGGAACAGTGACAGAGAGGAGTGCTATTGGCTCGTCTGGCCTTGACAGCGTCAGCGGGTAAGGCCGTGTACAAAGTCCCGACCGCGAAAATGGGATAGCCCTCACGGGGGCTCAGACCTCAAAGTTGATTATTAATTTTATTTCAATGATATTTAATTTCGTAGTTATATTAAAAACCTACATTTGAATCGCAATAACAGTTAATAGACCTCTGTTCCTACTTCTTTCTCAAATATAATCAAAGTATAATTAATCACTGTGTTTATTTAGAAAGTTTTTTTTTTGTAATAATTCCGCTGGTAGTTGGGTTATTGTTTTGTGAAATAGACAAATTGTAAAATAAGTAAGGTTTCGAAAATGCCGTTATCATGACAATAATTTATTGTAAATTAAAGGTGACTAAAATATTAAATTTTATAATAAAACTATTCCCTACACATGTTCGAATGATCGCTTTCGAATATTGAATCATCGAATATGGTGGCTATTAAAGCTTACCGATTCAAAACATCCCGTGCGATTTCCAAGACTTTATCGCTCCCTGTCGTTACCTACTAATCGACTACTATTACTAAAATAACTGAGTATTTCAAAGTTTATACCTAAGGCTACATTTACACGAAATGTATAATCGCAGCGAATTTTCGAGGACGTAGTTTTAGTGTGATTGCACAAAGCTCTATGCTCTAAATTACTGTTGCTATACAATTAATGATATTATCCATTTGATATACAGCAATATATACATACATATGAAAACGCGGCGATTAAATCCGTGCGTATAATACAGATTCGGCAGCCGAAAATTGTAAACTATGTTAGATTATCAGATAAAAATTCGTTTAAACAAAATCATTATCAAAATCGATGATAATCATTGTTAAGAATCAATAAAAATAATCATTCATCGAAGCGGCGATACACCTCAGAAGGTGCCACGTAATAGTAGCAGATAAACGAAATAAGCGGCTTATTTAATTTCTTTTGATGTTACCATATCGCCATCTTTGTTATCGGCTATACAAAATGCAGAAGTTGATGGATAAGGATTGGTTTTTATATCTGTTGGAATCTTATCTGTACTACCTGTAAATAATATTAAATTGATAGAGTTCGTTAAAATTAAAAGTAACTTACGATATTATCGCCTGTGACACAATAACATCAATTTCGTATGTGCACCAGCGTGTTTAATATGCGAGTGGTCTCTGCAGTCTCGGACGATACAGTACCACTAATTGTCAAACATGTGTATTTTAGTTCACATAATATTGTCTGTCGACTCAATTTGGTAGCGAGCGAGCCTAAAGTGACGACTGATCTGTGGCTTTCGACCGTCTCTATATTACCTATATGAGTTCGTCAACGCGCGAACAAAAATATAACATTTCTTTACGATTTTAAAGTTTAATTGAACGTGGATTTTAACCTAAAAACTAAATATATTTACGAAAATTATTCTTAATATAATCGTAATGTATAAAATATAATTGACGTAGAACGCTATATGCGGTTGACAATATCACGCCATTTAAAGATCAAATTGTAATAGCATAGTTTAAAGTGCAAAAAATCGTTATAAACTGGTTAAACGACTATTAACAGCTATTCAATAACGTACTTTATATTGTGTGTGTGAAGGTGAAAATCGCAATGGCTGTGACGTTGTAAGCGTCGTACGCACACATGCAAAGCCAGTTGCGCTCGCGCGCGGAACAGCCACAATTCCATGTAACAAGACACGGTACTCTCACACTCGCTTTTCGGAGAAATTAATTGAAGATTCTGGGAAGCCTATCTGATTAGGGGCAGCCGGGAGCCTGCTCACTGCTTATCATCGTAAATCGTAGTAAGTACATGAATTATCGATATTGAAAAATATCGATTTCAAATGACGAGTTTTTCTCTCGCTTGCGATATCGTTCGGTTGTACTAATATTTATATTGATAATGTTTTGCCTATTAGGATGTAATTATTCAAATTGATCGAACATTGAAAACGAATTAAGTGCAAGTATTTAAACAATTTGTACAACGCTAATTCAAATAGATTTATTTCGCTTACGATCGTGCTTTGATCAAATAACGACAAAAAAAATGCTTTCGCGTAAATAAGGACAAAAATAAGGGCTTTACGCTTTTCTTACGAGCGGGACAAAATATAATTTTTGTACGGGACAAAAATTAAAAAAAAATATACATACACACAGCATACGGCATTTCTTTACGTGACGATTTCTGCTAAATCGCACTACCCGTTAAGGTGTTTTGTTTCAAAAGTGTAAAAAGTACATACTGATCAAATAATAATCTCAATCCGAAAATATTTTCATACAAATATATAATATATGTACAAATCTTGTAGAGAACAATGGGGAATGAGTTAATTATGACTGTACTTTTTATTTTTTCAGAACACTTGAAAGGTAAACAGTATGGGTTAAATTATGCGTGTGGATAAAAGGCCGGGACGGCAGGGAACTTATTTTCATGGCTTATGGCTTCACGTACTAACTAGCATTCCGTCACAGTTTCTCTTAATATGAAAACATTATAAGATTGTATGTACATATAACTTGTAAAATTTATATCAAAATTTATTTTTTAATTTAATTTAATTTAATGTTGTGTGTCCTCAATATAAATATATAGGAAGCTATATATTTTTCAATTAGTCAATAAATGTCGTTCTTTTAGAAAATCTTTATTTTTGTTCTTATGAGTTCATTGCTAAGCCCTGATGTCGGTGTTCTTACTTTTGGATTTCTCACATAAATAAAAATATTTGTGGCTGAACATCTGTTGAGTGACTTTAAATAATTCTAACATAATTGTCACAATTCCATTATTATTATTTGATTTGCTTATTTTTTATAGTTTGTTTCATGATAATATCCAAATTTATAACCAATTATAAAATCGATACATAAGGTTTTAGTATCCTTTGAAAAAATAAACAATAAAAACTATAATAAATTATCTCACGAGACCTTTATACGTAGTGTCAAAGGCAATGTTTGGACAAAATTTATTAATGAATGTACTATAAATAAAAATAACAAAATCAGTTAGGAAACAATGTATTCCGACGCATTAATGTAGACACACTGTGGAGCTTTCACCCTCTTGTTAGACACGCAAACGATTATCGACCCTATTTTCAATGTCATAGATTTGTTTTTAGTGTATAGTTTACTTTTTCACTAGATATTTGGTTAGTATTATACGGTAGGGGAGATTGTATTGTAATTTATCAATCATTTGAGCTTAATTACGCTATGATTCCTGTCTGTTGACTTTTAAACCGTCTTTTTATAAAAGGATTTTAAAAATATACTTAACTATTTTTTGACCGTGACTTAGACTTACTACATAGTATAGATAGCCTTTCAATATATAAACTGTCGAATATTCTCTGGGGTTCCTAACGAAACGAAGATAGTTACAAGAAGCAACATAATCGAATGAAGTTAGTGTGTGTGTCCATATATTAAAAGTCTGTTATTAGCAGATCCGGCCCCACGTTGCTATGGCAACAAAGATTTTTAGAATACAATCAAATGACAGACATGTTTGACATTGGCAGTTTGAATGTAAACAGTTTAGGTTTTATTTAATTTAATGTATAATTTATAATTATACATAAATATTAATATTCTGCACTTCTTATGTTCATATACGCGGAATTAGGCTTCAAAATGGCGTCCGAAGTTTTCGCTCCACGTATTGCTTATATACATAGTACCGTTTCTTCCGTTAATAGGAACGCTTTTAATGATATTTTAAGTTTTATCTATAAGTGACAGACAACACTATGAAATCATATGTTTTAGATTTCTAAGGACTTTAGAAATGTTTATAAAACAATAGAGACATAGTCGTAACAGTTTCATTAAAATTATAATTTTAATTCAAAATGAATGTTTATACTCGTCTTCTTTTTATTGAGGGGTTAGTGGCCAACCTAGTGTCAGAGTTGTTCAAGCCGCCCGTAGGCCTCTGACTTGACTTATCCACTGTTGTCAAATTGTCATTAGCTGGGACCGACTTTTTACGTGCCCTCCGAAGCACGGAGACGCTCGGTTGAAATACCACTATGAGATCATCCATCTAGTGACTGACCGCGCCTAAAGTTGCTTAAACTACCGATCGTTTAACGATCAGTGGGTGCACTCGGCTATGAGCGTCTTATATTCGAGCGTTTATACTCGTAACATTGGCACAGATTGTGTTGTAATTAAGATTTTTAATATTATAATATTCATATAATTTCTCACACAAAATCCGTGAAAGCTAATTAATACAAACAATAATATAACGAAGCGAATTAATACTTAGAGAGCAAGAATCGTATGAAAATAAACTCGGTATTAACGTACAGTTTATTTTGAGAGTACGCAATACAAATACGCAAATATATATACTTCTTATTGCTATAGGGATAGAGTTTAAAATCTATATAAATTATATCAAAGCCTTGGTCCTCTTAAAGCGTAGGCAGCATAAAAATTTACAGCCCATTCTTGTTCTTAATTGGTGTTTAAATAAAAACGTACCGTGAACCCCATAGAATAAAAATAACAACGAAAGTGGCTTGTACAAGACTTGAGCCAGAGAATTGTTCATAACTACTTGTTAAGGAATGTACCCATACTACGTGACCCATTTTTTACAATTTTTAGACCCCTGCCCCCCTCGGTGACCACGCTTAGATAAATCCTCCGCCCCCCACTAGATTTCACGTAATAAATAAATCCTAAAAATATTTTTAAAAATGATTTTTTGACAGCCGAAAGTGAAAAATAAGTTTGCTCATATTTGTCTTGGCGAACTGGATTTACAAGAACAAAAGTCTTTTCTCTTTTATTACCGTGAACGGGTCACTTAGTATAGGTACGTTGCCTTATATCGTCAAATACTCAGCTTTTATTGCATACGTCATTTATAAATACAAGTCACTAGTTTTATTATTTTTACTGTTCTTAGTTTACTTGTCTTAGGTATGTCTATCTCTTTTTAACATACAGGAAGAGTGTGAGACAGGAGATTAATCTTAAAAGATGAGGTTGTAGGCATGATTTTTTTAATTGGTACTTAATATGTAAGAATTTGCTTTTCGTTAATTTGCAATACGTTATTTGATATTATTAAAATGGCCTTCATTATAAAAAAATACGAAATTAAAAATGATTGAGTGTATTTAGCAAAAAACTATTTAATATTTAATATGGATGGAAATTCAACAGCAATGCAACGGAACGAATTTAGTTACACTTGCAAGCAAGTTGCCAGCTTGTGACCAACTATTATTTGTATGGAAACGGCTGTCCAGTGTCCATAGTACAGTCAGTCTATATATGTATGAATATTTTCGGTTAATAAATACTTACATTGACAATACAGATATATTAAGTATAGACGTCCGTCATTTAGAATATATAAAAACAGGTGTTTTAACATTTTCTACAATTCGACCTCTTAAGGGGTGAAATGGGCGTACAAAGTTTGTATTAAAACGACGTTCACGACGGTCTGTCCGTATATATTATAATTGCCACGGAAACGCGCGACCGGGTAGGCTACTATGTATTTATTATAAAAAATAGTGTAAAGCTACGTGTATTATCTTTTGATGAATTTGTCTTATGCTAATTCAATTAACTAATAAGGCTAACTCGACAGCTCCTAGTAGGATGATGAATGTTTCCTGTTACAGGAAACATACAAAGACACTATGTTATATAACAATCGTAGGGACTTTTTTGTGTGTTTTCAACGTCTCTTCAATAGCTTCATAAATTTGCATGTATTGGCCTATCATTTACATTAATATCGATTGATGAATCAATTAGAAAATATGTTTGAATTTGATATCGCGCGTTACACGCTTGAGTAGTGAGATCGAAGAAAGTGTAATAAGACTTTTTTCCAACACGTTTTATTGATATAAATATCTATGACATGATAGGGACGAAGAGGTTTGTCTAAAATGGTATCAATCGATAGGTTCATATATATATATTGCTTCCGTCCACTTTAAGTTGACTTCTAGTAGACGTTCATAGGTATGATGTACACGGAAATATATCCATCACTATTATTCTTTTTGCAGTAATGTGATCGTAATACTTATTGCATTAAAAAGTCCCTTCCAATAGGGTGTCCAGAAGACACCTCGCTCTTTTTTAAAGATCCTACAAAATGCCCGAATAATTTGGAACGTTAAATTTCTAAGTTTAAACGTTTCGAAATCACGGCGCATAACTAGCATATAATCTTTATATATATAATTCTACTGTACGTTTGTATGTCACTGAAACTCACTGTCCTCCAAAACGGCTGGACTGATTTTGATATTTTTTTTGTGTTTTCACTGTAAGGGAACTCGTGAATGGTTTAGATTATTGGACCCAGTAGGGAGCGCTGCTATCGAGCCTTACTTTTTTTATTTTCGTGGCAGGACAACGTCTGCCGGGCCCGCTAGTCTATATATAAAACTTTATATGTAAAATTATATGATAAACACATGATGAAAACACTTTTACTTATGTCAGTTAAAATGTTAATAGATTTCTAACGTCGATAACAGATTATTAGTCATCATACATTTTAATAAAAGGGACCTATTATGGTCAGTAATAATAACACCAAATATATATATTAAAAAAAATAATTGCCTCTTTATACCAGGTGATGGCTCCTATCTTTTATTACTTATATCAGTTATAATATCCAAAAGTTTTAAGTGAATAATTTTGTAAAGTCAACGAAAACGGAAGCTTTATAGATAGGCGAACTTATACCGTCCGTTTGTCCGTGAGTTATCTTAAAGGTAAATTTTAAAATGATAATAATACGTAATATATTCATGATATGCGTTTTGTAGTTTCCTTTTGTATAATTATTAATATAAGGGACTGGATACATTTATTCGTATTTTAAAACATATGCTCCGCGACTAAACTAACACATTTAACTTTGAGATATGTTTTGTATTGATGTACTGCGGGCTTACCATACACTTTTAGTAAAAATTATATTTCGATCTAATTCCATTCTGACACTAGATCGATTCATATTTTATATGAGCATGACGTATAAATATATATGTCATGGTACGAAATAGCATAGCAAGATGTAGCTCAGTTTATGTCGTCATTTGAATCACATAGAGAGTTAATGGTAATATGTGCGTCTGTATGTGTTGTCTCTGTGCTGCATAAGATCAAATTCGCCTCAAACATTACAAGGTAATATTATTAATATTAAGTTTGACTATTTTTGTACGTATTTATTATAATAAAAATCTAATAATTATTCTGTTATTTATAATTGCGATTTGAAGCAGATAAGTGTGATTAGACTCAGAGCACTTGAACTGACGGACAAAACTTGAATTATATACATAAAAATGTAATCACATTATCAAGTTGTGTTATCTGTTAGAATATTTAACTCAAATAATAAGGGTATTTAAAATGTATTCATAATATAATTGTAGATTGTAATTATAAAATTATGTCTACATACAAGCTGTAAAACACTGTTCTGGTTAACTAAATTTAATTTTCGTACTTTTTTATACTTTAAATGATACAAAGTCACAGACGCGCCATCTTTTAATAAACTGTGCTCATCTTAGACTGTGTCTATTATTAAATACATATTTGGACGTCAATGGACGTCACCAGGATTTGGCCCAGGGGATCAAAAAGGGAAAAGGGGCAAAATTACTTTTCTGTAACTATTGGTTAAATACTTCATATTGATGTTCTCCATTTCTGAGTATTTAACATGGTCCAGGGTGGGGCCCCGTCGCTCCTACCTCGCTACGCCCATGCTTTTCACATGCTTGTCACGTGATTGAGGGAAGGAGAAAACGAAATGGAAACAAGGTCGGGAATTTAGGCCTTCACACACCTTCATATAATAGATAGCGAATACGACTACTTTTACTGTACGTCAATGTTCTGTAAGAATTCCATCGGGTTTTAAGAATAATTAACTTCATATCTTAATATAATGATTGAATTTTTATACAGATAGTTCTTGAATTGATAAGATGATTAGTAGATAAAAGAGATTTAAGGTTCTATATCTCGAGTTTGGAAACGCGTGAGTGATACCTACAAATGTATGGTGGGCAAGCGCTCATAGGGTGCAACAATTGCTTGCCATCAATTAGGATAAATTCTGTTCCAGAACATCATCAAAGGCGAAATACTGTTAGTCAGTATCTTAATTTTCACTATCCAAAAGTAACTTTCTGTTAAGAGAACACGTTGTTGTTGGCAAAATATAACACAACGTTATTTAATACGTTTAACAAAAGCCTTTTTTGCGAGAGAAAAGATTTTCGTGTGTCCTAAATATGATGCTATTAGCTTAGTTTCATATTTCCTGTGTCCAGATACGTTGAACTAATCACATCTCACAATGATACCTTGATCAAGTTTCTTATTCGTATAGACGTCATTAGCTTCTGCCCGCGGCTTTGCCCACATGAACATTTTTTAGTACAAACTTTGAGTGAGAGCGTCGGAGGCTCAATCTCCCCCTCTGAAAGAGGCCCTCTGTTTTCATCCTTTCCTCCTATCCCTTGCGTTGGCGACCCACACATGGTACTCGTTACTGCTCACCATTAAGTGGACTATGTGTTTTTTTTTTCAACCATCAAACAACTTTTTTTCAAAAACGATTTGAAAACTTGAAACATTGATTGAACTTGATGGTTATTTTGATATTCGCTCAACACAACGGGCAGGATTTTCCATTGTGAATTTGTAGCTAGACTTTAAATTTATTGAAGATATATTTAACTCCGATCAACTATTTAGAGGCCGCTGAACAGAAACCTGCAGTTCTTGTATTTTTGTTTCTATTTATGGTTGTTTGTATGTTTATTTGTTTGAATACTTAAGTTCTTTAGATCCCAAGATATCGAATGAGGAATGTTTTATCCCGCTGTGACATTCGAATAATGGAATACCTTTTGTAATGCCTAACGATTCAGAGTGCTGCCACACATAAAATGGTCTTAAAGTAGCAGTTTCCGTACCGTTACGTTTTGTTATAAGAGGATGAGTATTAGAGGCCCATACTCCCACTCCCTCGGTAGCGCTTCCTCTTCTTACTTGTGATATTACTGGTATATTAAGTTATATATTTACAATCAGGTCTTCTATAATAAGTTGCCGCCTTTGTGTTATTAAAAACAAAGTGGCGAGTAAATAAATTACACCATAAGTTTTTATGCACATATTATAAAATTGGTTATAAACAATACACTTTGGCATCGCCTGTACAGAATGTTAAAAAAGTGAAGTGTCTATCGCTCATATGGTGGGCGGGATATTAAAAACGCTATTTAATTGAGTGTGTGCGCTCTTATCGTCGGCTTAAGCGCATTTAGACGATAGACGAAATAAGAACGACCGGACAACGTGACGACATTAGGTAGAGGCTGGTTGGGTCGAAAATGAGAAATAATGAGGATAATCCCTCCAACAGAGGGCTCTTACCCAGACCTTTTATCGCGAAGATAGCGAAACTAGACACCTCGCCACGCAGCCGGCCCCTACCCCATTGTATTATCTTTATTAACTCACCATTCACAATTCCAATATAGCAAAATCTCAGATAAGTCAAATATTAATATGACAAGCGCAAAATTTAATAAGCCACTATCGCATAACAAATAAACTTGACTCTGTTTAATAATTCATTGATACGCACTCAATATGTAGATAGAGTGATCTTTGAATAATAAACTAATTTGTGTGACGGTTTCGTTTCATACAAAATTCAGCCAATAGACGGAAAGATAACATAAAGTAAAATTGGCATTTGGGATATCATAGACTAGGTTACTAGTAGAAGTGGTAAAGACTACTTCATACCAAGTTTAAGCTTTTGAGTAAAAATAAAATATCCATACAAAACAAATAAAATTTCAGTGTCTTTATGCTATTTCAAATTTACAGATTTTCACTACGATACTTAAATTTTTTTTTTTAATTTTCGTCTGTCGGTCTGTTTCCGGCTAATCTCTGAAACGACTGGGCCGATTTTAACGGGACTTTCACTGTCAGATAGCTGATTTTATAGGGAGTAATTTAGGCTAATTATTTAATAAAAAGAATTTGAACGGAATTCAATAAAGTCGGTACACCACGCGAGTGGAGCCGCGGGCGCAATTATTTTTTAATAAAAAATAACAAAATTGTTCGTAAACCAGAACTATACTTACCTATATATAGTAGTTATGAAATTTAACAGTCGCAGGACTCTTGACTAACGACTGCGCTGGCCTTTAGCCATGTTAATGAATATCGACCATTTTCAATCCGATATCGGATGGCATATACCTATATGAAATGAAATATCGGACGATGCTATGATCCGATTAAGCTAGATACAGGAATTCGATCCAGTACAAAAATAAACTTTCATTTGTATCTAAGCCTTAGACCACGGGTCGTGGATTTAATTCCGCTCGGAGAGATAATTGTATTGATCATACATACATGTGTTCTGAACCCCCGACACAGGATATCTCTATCCTAATAGGTGCCGTAGAGTGTGCAGCGTTTATTATTATCTATTCAAATAGAGCGTTAAAACATATTCATAATATCAACGAAATTCAGAGAACGTAGGTGCACATATACGTACATCCGTTATGGAACAGATAATAATCGGTCGACGGATCGTAACAGTGTAAACCGTCCTTAGAACGCGGCACCTTTGTTGTGTCTCCATGTAATACTATAAATACCGTCCGTTTACTTAGGACCTAATTAAGTCTAGTTTAATTATATACTAGGAGGCTACCACGAACTTATAACGTATACATTTCTATTGGGATGCAATTCAATTCTGGTAATGTTCAGGTATTAAATGGATGACGTAACGTTTTCAAATAAATTAAACATTATTGTATGTCACTTCCTATTAGCTTTATTATTTATCGATTAATAATGAATCGCTATTAGGTTGTGTACAAATTACTAATCGTAATGAGAGTTCATGGTAGACCCCCTGTTCTATGCAAGCCCTCTGTAATTACTAAAACTATTTTTAATGGGCTCTGAGAAGAAAATTGTTGTATATCTTAACAACGACAATGTCTCTAGCGTGGGATATTGTTGTGAGTTTTATTATTAAAAAAAGAGTCTACAAAAGATACAACTATCCTAATGGGGGTCGTTGAGTATGTAGTTTTTGAGTGTGTAGAATATATGGAACTGCTCTGATGCTGCATTTCAAATAAAAAATATATTTCTTTTGTTATCGATTCAATATGTTCAGAATCTTGAATTATTTAACGTACAATTTTCATTGAAATAAGAATGTATACCGTCACTGAATTTTACATCCTTTTATGTAGTGACAAATTTAAAGATAACAATATATTAATAAATTACATTACTCTTATAATAATCCAGGGTTTCTTATATAACAATTATTTTAACTCAAACATATCATATTTCTGGTATCAAAAAAGATAAATTAATGATTTCTAAAAAGGTAATTATATACTCGTCAAGTTAAGGAAGTTATTAAAATAAAAAAAAAGCAATTTATAATTTTTTTAATCAAGTAATATTCAAGATAAGACAAGGTGTAAGCAACGTTTGATTTAATATTACGGTAGTAAAGCCACGCTTCTCTCAGCACAAAAGGGCCGCCTCGACCGGGCAAGTACTACCCTGTCACAGAAAACCGGCGTCAAGTAACAGTATCATTAGGTACTGTTGCGTTTCGTGCGATGAGTGAGAGCGCCTGAGGCCCAATCTCCCACCCCCTCTGTTCCCTTCCTTTTTTCCCTTCTCATCCCAACAGGAGGGATCCTGTTCCATGAGTTGGAAACGCGCTTGTGATATTTCAAGTATCGCAAGCGTTCATAGGTTGCGGTGACTGTTTACCATCAGGCGGATCGTATGCTTGTTTGCAAATCGTCTTGACATTCAAAAAAAAAATAATAAACGCATTTGTATAATTGATTGTCGATGCCGATTGCATTGATAATAAGCGTAGGCTTGCGTCAAGACTGCCACAGCGTCAAATTCGATAATTATATTAAATAGCATCGCATACATAAGTCACGGCTAAGCTATGACAATATATATATATATATAAAACTAGCTTCACCCGCGGTTCCGTTCACGTGGTGTATCGTTTTTTCTTTACTACACGGAATCCTCATTCTTTTTCTACAACAAAAGTAGCCTAAATTACTTGTGATAATATCAGATATTTCCTAGTGAAAATCGCTCCAGCCGTTACTGAGATTAACCGGAACAAATAGACATACAGAAAAATTTAATACGAAATGACTTTTTTTAAGTATTGTAGTAGTGAAAAGCTGTTAATTTGAAATTACAAACAGACACTGTTATTGTATTTATTTATAAAATGATAATAGTATATTATATACGTAGAAGATATAACTACTGAAAAATAAGCTACATTGGCTACCTGAAGCCTTTAAGTATGTATGAGGAGCCAATCCTATCGATTAAGATTGCGCTGCAGGCGAAGCCGGGGTTAAAAACTAGCATTATATAAGTATTACGGTATTTCTGTTACATTATTGAAATTTGTAGGATTTATGATTCTTTTTATTGTTATTGACGCGGACAAAGTCGCGGTTGAAGTGTACTTAGCACAAAAATATTTTACACTGAACTGAAGTGAACTTGGTAATTTACTGAAATGTATTGAAATTAGCAGCAATTGTACAGGAATGCTTGGTGTAATTTTAAATTATTCAAATGTATGAATCAATTGATTGACGAGTTATATTTCTTTCCATCTTTATTAATACAATATCCTTAGACCATTTTCCGGAGCTCCGTACACAATCAAGGCGATACTAACAATGATAAAATAGATTAAAAACAGTTTTTATAAAAGGGTTAGATTTGTTGATCCATTACATTTTCAGAGGGAAACGGTCAATAAGACATGTTCAGATGTTAAATCGTCTAAGACCTTTCTTTCTCTACGACCTAAGACTTTATAATATTAAATTTATAAAGCGTACACCTATAAACTCCTTAATCAATGTTCCATGTAAAATTGAATACCTTTCATCGGGATATCAAATCACGAATTTAAAATTCAGTCACAAATGAAATTTCATCCTAATAATAGCTGTATTATTAAAATTTACGAAATAGAAAAGATAATTATTATGTTTATAAAAATATACTGTACTCTTTGGTAATTAAAATACCAAAGTTACTAATTAGTAGTTTAAGCTTCTGCTATAATTTTCAAATACTTCCAGAATCATCTTTGCAAAACTACATAAAATACGAGTCAGAATCTTCTATCTTATTTATTTATCAATCGAAAATTATCTTTAATATTACTAAGCTAAGTTTTATATTTGATATTCGAATAACTTTAAAAAAGATGACGAAGATAAGATCTTAAGCAATAACGACAATTATTAACATATTTAATGTAATTTTAAACATTATATTTATTTTATTTCTTATCTTATATTGTAAATATAATTAGGTATTATAAATTCCCGCGAATTCGGTAATATTGTTTTTCGTCGTGAATTTTTGGACCGTTTTTAATATTATATTTTCTTTGCTCCGCTTTGGATATAGGACAATTATTTTGCTTTCAAACAAATTTTCTTATAAGAATTATTTTACATGCCTATTAGAATAGTTTCAATAAAGTGTTTATGATTGTTTAAATATTAATACATTGTCTATTTAGAAAGGTAACACATAAAAAGGTTTTCAATAACAAAAAATAGATTGCTTTCAATAACTTTTAATAACGGAACCTAATGAAAGTTTGGAGCGCAATATTTTTTATTCGTGCTTATAAAATCAAAACTAACAATCTTTACTAATTAAAATAGGAAAATCTCTCGTACCTACTCTATAATAAAGTACAGTAAAATAAATATTTTTTTTTTAATTTTAATATTAAATATTGAATATACGTAATGAATATAATTTCTATAAATTGTGAAAAATTTTTATGACTTTATGTTACTTTCGATTTTGTATAATATTATTTCGAGTAAACATCATATTCATGTTTTTTATAATATTATTATTATGTTTCATTCAATTATGTGTATTTTACTGTACGCAATTCCTGTAATCGAATATCGTGTATACATTACTTTAAAAGAAACAGCCACGAAAGTAATTTATGTTTATGTTTAAACAATATTTTTGTTAAATTCTTTAAGATTTATAAAAAAAAATATTCTTTTACGAAGGTAATTAAAGTGTAAATTAACATATTAAAACGAGAAATCGATAACGATCTCTATAATTTTATTTATTTTTATATTGGATTCAAGAAAAATAATAAAAATGTTTACACATAAACGTTAAATTGAGACTACACTTATTACAGCAGTAAAACAAATTATTGTACTTGTAAAATATTGTAAGAATATTAAATAATATATTTAGGGTATTTGTGGTCAAAAATTAATTATTAATAAAATACGCAAAGATGCGCATTGTAATAAGTTATTTATTTAATGTATGTGTTATTCTGTAATGTTGGTAACACAGTGTTAAGCTATTTGTGAAAACTAAATGGTGGTAAATGAAACAACGTGGAATTGGTTTCTACATTAATAATTAATCTGTCAGCGATAGTACTCGTGTATAGTATTATACCCACAAAATTATACGTTCAATTATATATAATAAACTAAACGAAGTATTTTATTAATTAAATATTATTTCGCCGAACGCCTACCTTTCGATTCTGTTTTGAAACTAAAGATAAATATATTCACGTTGTATGAAGTAAAATTGTAAACAAGTTTTAAATGTAGAGCCAGGCTGCTCGGAGGAATAATTCTTATTCCACGGCCAATGTAAACATTCGATATGATAACTTGTGAACAATCTTGGAATATTGCCAATAAAACACGATTTTTACTGAATGGAGAGCGACATGAGCATATCGTAGTATCAAATTTGTCAACAAATTTTTATGTACACATACTATGAAATATATTAAAATATTTTTAAATATGTATAAAAAATATATAATCGCACTGCTAAAGTAACTTTATTATTTCACTAAAGTATAACCGTTGAAAAGAAAAAAATATTTACCTGATTCGGAGGAGATCCTCGGAAGGCGAATTGGGACGTCATTTCTCACTTTTAAAATTCGTCGAACTCGAATAAACACGCAAAGTTCTCGTCACAGTCCGCACACACTTCACAGTTTCATATTCGCGGGCACTAGTCCGGGGCGAGTCCGGTGCATGACGCGAGGAAGGGTGCAAGCGTTGAGAGGATCGATCGAGTCGCAGCCGGATCCGGCGGATGGCCGCGGACCGACACGGAGCGTTCCGGAGCGAGCGGCCGCGTGGTGAGCGGCGCGTGGTCGCGCGCGCGGCGGCAGTGGGTAATGCGGTAGCTGCCCGCCAGGTGATAGTAATTGGCGCCGCTGTCCCTCTCTCGCCTCGGCCGTCCCTCTCGGCGCGCACACGCACACTCTCGCCTGTGTGTGTCGACCGTCTCGCACACCGCTCCTTCTTTTCACGCTCGCGTCGCCGTTTGACCCCGCGCCGCAGCCGACGCTCTCGATTTTTGCGGTGCGATGGGTGGCACCCGCCGCAGGGGCGGCCCCGCTCGGTGGGGGCGCCTGAGGTGGGGGTAGATGCACTCCTTTCTTTTTTAAAAGCTTCTCTTTCTTTTCTCGTATTTTTTACGCCGGTGTCGGTATGGAGCGGTCCCTTTTATTTCATTTTATACTTATATATTGTGATAATTAACAGTGACGACGCGCACGACGAGCGCCTTCTCCGTAGTCGAGTTAATGATAGCTTTGCATGTGATTAAAGGTAACCACGACATTTGTAATTTTTATTTTCCAATGAAGTTGAACTAGGACAGCTATATTGGCGATAGAGTTAGTTGTTGTGGTCTGTTGTGTACTCGATAGGTTATATTGCTGGGGTCGCTTTACTGTTGGAAGCGTGTTAGCGGTGACAGCATTAAACGGTCCTGTGTGCTCGTATCTGTGTTGCGTATGTCTCTATGTATTAGAGGTGTACCAACGTGCCGGGTACTTGACTTTTAGCTACAAACAAACATAGCGGTATTGTAAAGCTATATAAAAATCGTATAGGTACAATGATTTGGATAAGGTCAATCTTAAACGACTGTATTCGTCTAGGTATAGGTATTATTTCAAATGATTACTACAGTTATTAAAATTGATTCTACTAAAACTGTTAATAAAGTACCCAATTGTATTTTGTAAAATATTAAATTTTGTATTAGGTAGATATCATACTTTCTTCCACTGCTCAGTTGTTCTGAATTATAAATAAACAATGTTTAAATATTGATATAAAGCTTTTTTTATTAAAATACTTCTGTACCTCTATCACCGTACAAGGATTTGTAAAATATTATAAGCAAGTAAAATACGATAAAAAATAAATTTATAATGGATGTTCATATTTTTTGTTAGAACTATTAACGAATTCTTTGATATTATTTATATTATTGTCAGTATTTAAGCGTTCTGAATGAGAGAAAAAAATATTTATTGCTTTGTGCGACGCCACAAACGAGGCATGAGTGTCAGCTGTTGAGAACCGAGCGAATTATAGTATAAACATGATGTCAACCACGCTTTAATCGAACCTAACTGAAGATGCACTACAATCAAACTAGTACAAAGGCAAGCGAGTGTCGAAATAAAAAGCGCAACGTATTCGATCGATCTGTACCCCTCTTCTTTCTTATCGCGCAAATATTTCACACTGAACGCAAAAAACTCACACAAATATAAAATATTCAAACGGTATAACATAAAATAAATTATCTTAGGTGAGTGTTACGTATGTGTGCGTGCCCCCTCCCTTGGGCGGGTCGCAGCGACTAACCAATTGGATGGCGAGGCGCGCGGCTCTACCGACTAGCAGTCACTCGATGCGCAGATACCGTCGTTGTTGCACGTTCATACATTTCAACTCTACTATACGAATCTAAAATAAAAAATAAAAAAATCATAACTTATAAAAGTATCACAATCAGTAAATATAATAAATAAACGATAGATATGTATGAAACAAAGATTCTTTAATAGTTATTTTTTAAAATATTAGACTCTGCTAAGTATTATACTCACAAGTCGACACCTGTCACTGTTCGCTAATCTCCATTTACATAATGGAGTGATGAAATTCACATAAAAAATAGGGTCTATGAATTTAAACGTATATGTCACTATAACTTAATAAGTTATAAAGTAAAATTGAATTAAAAATTACAAAGTGTATAATGCCAATTTGTCTGGGGAATGGCTATTTTCGTTTTTAAATGCAGACAATATCATTAATTCAAAATTAGAGCCTATTGATTATTTAATTGAATTTAATAAAGAAACAAGGCGAGTGTTCTCGATGCGCTTTATTCTAGTCTAGTAGTTTTACTATAGGTAGGTATACTAGCTTCTGCCCGCGGCTTCGCCCGCGTGATTAACGATTTTAATAAAAACCTTGAACCCTCACTTCACTCCTTAAGGTGTTGAATTTAAGAAAATTTTTAAACATGTTTTTCTTTCCTAAACAACGCCTGAGAAAAAATCAGCAAAAACTCTTTCTAGGTATAAGGGTTTAGGCCTGGCGTTGATATGCCAGTCGACTCTTCTGCTTTTATATGTATAAATAAAATCGGAATGAGTTTTCAAACATGACTGTGGCAAAATAAAATGTTAAATCAAGCACAATTATCAACTTTCAAATATAATTCAAGTCTAATATTTTTATCAGTAGGTATGAAATGAAATAATATTATATTTAATATATATTCAAAATATTAATAAAAATAAATAATGGGAATAAACTTGGTAAAAAAATTACGTTGATTTATTTTGATTTGAAAATATTATTATATAAAATATTAATTTATATTATAAAGTGTTTCGGTACATTGTTTTAAATTATAATGCATATGTTATATTACTGCCTGCTTAAACATAATTATTTTGGTCTGTTTCATCCTTATAATAATACAAGCCAAATATAATTTCAAAAATATTAAATATATGAAGTTATATATTATTTTTTTTTTATATATTAATTTTATTGGATAATAATATAAAGATTGTAAGTATTATAAAATCTACATTCAATTACATTTGTTGGTAGTGATAATTAGAAGTTATATTGTTAATAATATTTTAAAAAAGTCTTAGCTAAGTTTTTTTCGATAAGAGTTAAGATTAAAAAAACAGCGGTACGAAAAAGTCATATTATAACTTAAAACCTGTAATAATTGTACTTACAACCTTTTATTAGTTTTGATAATTCTTATTTTACATTTTAAAAAACCAACAACGTCATAATGAGAATTATAAATAAAATTTAGGTTTTAAGTTTATTGAAATTGCCTATAATTTATTTTTACTGTTAAATTAAAGTCCCAGATTTTCGACGTTTGTTCGACGCTTGTGTAAATCTTTTGATCATATGTTTTTAATACTCTTCTTCTTCTTGGCATTATTCCCGGTATTTACCCAAGGTCTGATTATACTTTTACCCAGGTTTGGCGGGTTTACTACACTTCACAGGCCACTACGGCGGCCGAGTATTGAAACAAGAATAGTAGAAAATCGTAGTTTTTGATACCGAGAAAATCTACTGTTATACATAATTTGCTTAAATTCAGTAGTCTTCCTATTTAGTAGAACATAATATATCATGATCTATAAAATTAGTAGATATATAAGATGAATACTACACATTTTATTTTAATGGTGATAGGCCTTTTATTGCAAGAGGCCGGCTAGATAGGTACCACGGCGGTGTCAGTTATTGTACCGTAAAACAGTATCCTGTGTTTCGGTTTGATAGACACTGTAGCTAGTGACATAACTAGGCAAAAGAGATATAAGTTCCAATATCTCGAGGTTAGCAGTGCGTAAGTGGTTGCGACAACCTCTTACCATCAGATGATTCGTATGTTTGCTTGCGTCCTGGTCACACAAAAAAAGTTAATTACAATACAAAAACGTTTACATTTTCTTATTATTAAAATTTTTATAAGTATCTTTTATCGAAATTCGTGTTTTTATTTGTAGGAGGAAAGTATAAGATTAATCGTTGAAACGAAAAAGTTTGATCAAAATCTGTTCAGCGATTATGGAGATAAGGATGGAAGGTGGACACTTTTATTTTATTTATGTATATCGAAGTTTATGTTATAAATAGGATTATCCCACGTCTTCGCCTGTGTGAATGACAATAATGGTAAGTAATTAAAGGTTCATAAAATAGTAATGATTAGTTCCCTATACAAATTTTCATCCCCAATTTCACTCCCTTCAAGTTTTGTTTGTGTAAAACGGACACACAGACTTAGGTATATGGATAGAGGACATTTATTTTTATTTACCTATACATTTGCTGCCTATGTTAATGTAGAGAAAACCGACCGCCACCACCGACGCAAGTGTGGCGTTGTGGGCAGCGAGTCTGCCCCTAGCTTCGACGGTTGCGGGTTCGATTCCCGCTCGGACAAATGTTTGCAATTACTTTACAAATATCTGTTTCAGTGGGGGCGTTTGACTTTGTGAGTCTCCCCACCGTGCCTCGGAGAGCACGTTAAGCTGTCGTTCCTGGTTGTTATCAGATAACATCTGATAAAAATCGTTAACTCCTGATAAGTAAATTGCTCTTCTCCAATGAGTCACTGGTTCGCCGTTAGGGTTGCGGAGGTCAGATGCCAATTGCTTGGTGTAAAAACTAGTAACCTGTCAAATCCGGATAAGAGTAATAAGCAGACACTGAGTATATACTCGTATAATACCTGAATGCTAGGAAGAACAAGTTAAGGTGGAGAACAATAACGTGATTCTGGGGTCTACACCAATCAAAAGATGAGCAGTATGGTGGATTAAACTCCTCATCCTCCATATCCTCATATATAACTCTATATTTGTATTTTTTTTTTTGGTACAAAAATATTACTAAATACATTCAAAACTTACAATATTTTCAATGGCATATAATATAAAATACAAGGAACCCCGCTGCAGTGGCTGATTTACCAGCAGGCTGAGTAGGCTTGAGCCTAGGGCGGCAAATTTGGGGACCGAATATTTTTTTTTGCTACCTCATAAAAATCAAAATGGTTTCTAAAAAATAAATAAAATAAAAATCATTTATTTCAAGTAACAGTGACTCATTTAGTATTTACTGTACAAATAAGGTATAAATTAAAATGAACAATTTAGGATATTAAAAATTTTAAATAAAATAAATAATTTTAGTGACTCATTATAAATTGGAAAATTACATAATATGAATTTGAAATAAAATAAAATTACAATTGTTTTAAAATACAATAATATTAAGTGCCAATTAATAATGCAAGTATAAAATAAAATAAGTAAAATTAATTAATTAAATAATCATTATATATTTATTGACATTGCAGTAACATGTCTATCACTACAATGTTGTATATAAGGGCAGTCAAGTCTACATACAATCATGCTCAGGACGGTGTTTCTGCATGACGATTTTCTGCTGTTTTATAAGTAGAAATCTGCAACAAATTTGCCGATGACTTTCCCCTCACACTTGTCCGAGTAGAAAACTTCCAGATTCAGTATTCTAGAGTAAAATAGTTAGTTCGCAAGGCCAGTTAGGCAAGGCCAGCTAGGCAAGGCCAGCATAAACCTTACAGCCTATACCTTGAAAATTTGTAAATCTGACACTGCCACGCTGAATGGTAATCTCGATTCCATGGGCCACCTATGGATGCAATGAGACATGGCTCGTGTGCTCATTTGTATGTTACACACACGCACATAAAAACATAATATGGCATTTCGTTACGTGACGATTTGTAATCGCACTAAGCCGCATTAAGGAGCTTCGTTCCAAAAAATTACAATTTTATCATCAAAAAAAGTTAAAAATTTTAGGATATTAATCACACTGGTAGGTCCTTTGTTGCAAGAGGTCGGCTAGGTAGGTACCATCGCAGTGTCAAATATTCTGCCGCCAAATAGTAGTGCTTAGGCATTACTGTGTTCCGGTTTGAAGGGCACTATAGGCTAGTGAAATTACTGGGCAGAGGAGATTTCAGAATTAATATCTCGAGGTTGCCAACGGGTGAGTGTCACCTACTAATGGTGCTGCAAGCGCTAATAGGCTACGGTAACCACTTACCGGGCCGTATCCTTGTTTGCCAATTTGTAACACAAAAAAAATTCTATTGGCTACTTTAATTTTGCATCATCAAGTAACGTTGTATTTTATAACATGAAATCGATACTTAAAGGACTTTAACTTTAGTACAGAAAATGAAATCAAAGCAATAATTTCACGACTTTTATATGAATGCATTCACAAGTATATCTCAATTCATGATTATCGAATCCTTTACGATATTTAAAGTTTAATTTTTATTTTTGATTCCATTTTATTTAAGCGTATAATTTTCTTAACATTTTTTCCACTGTTTATATTTACGAACGATGATATAAAATTCTCCGAAAATATTTGTTATTTCGCTTCAGATCCTTTCGATATCGTTTTTAAAGTGTAAATTGGTTAAATTTATACAAAAAATTCTTATCTCAACGATCGATTCATGAGAATGGAGCTTGTATCTAATTTGATATTATTTTTCCGCTTGCCTGCAACCGAATTAGCTAACGACTTCGTTTGATAAAATGCTCGATTTTTAAGGATTTTTAGTAAGAGGTTTTACCAATTCCAATTATTTTAATTTATTTCTCCTTTTTTTCTTGGATACAGAACGCTACTGAGTTCATCCTGTGTAAATGCTTTGATCACCAAATCAAGGATTCTGGAGTTACAGAACAAAAACCTTCAAAGTGTTTTCGTTCCTAGCATTATTGCCAGTATCTACCTACCCAGTGTCTGCTTTTTACTCTTATCCGGATTTGACAGGCTACCAGTTTTTCATATCGATTGTTATCTCACCTTCGCAACCCTAAGGGCGAGCCAGTAACTCAATGGATAACAGCAAGTCACCTATCAAGAGTTAACGATTATTACCAGATGTTATGATAGCAAACAGGACCCTGAGGCACGGTGGGGAGACCCACAAGAAGAAATGCCGAGACCGAAACAGATGTTTGTAAGATGAATACAAGGCTAAATGCAGCTTCGTCTGTAATACCCCACAATAGTGGTCAAAACTCTTCAAAGTATAAGAGTGGGTACCCGAGATTACTGAAACCACTATTTTTGCCTATCTATGTTTATTTTTTTATCTTTACCGATTATTGTTGCAATCGGCTTTTATCTTTCTTGGGTTGCCTGTTATTAACACCTGATGTGAAGTGTTGACATAGCCTAGGGTCGAGCGCGCTTGACTACAAAATACCTATTCACTCTTTATTTGAATGTAAAAAGATGGTGCAAAGCATTATATCTACTCATTATACCACGCGAATACGATCATAAAACTTCTATCTTTTTGACCAAAACTTAAAGATCTTAAACTTCTTGACAGTCGTTACGGATCAATTTGAATTAACATTTTTTATTTTGATGTGAAATCAATAGTCCCATTTTTTGTATTACATTAAGTATCCATAGCGACTTAGATCTTATCCTCCACTGATGACGCTGTCGAGGCCACTATGGCCAACAGCAATAGACACTCCGAAAAAAAAAAGGTTTCGGTCTTCCGTATGACTTTATTACATATTTGGCTTCCGCCATTGTAGATAATCAAGATGTATCTGGTTAAAAAAAATATTATTACGAAGCAGAGGCTTAATAAATAGAAACAGACACTTTAAAATATTTTTATTTGTAGATTATAAGCTATCATATAAACAGCTTAAATATTTACATAAAAACAGCTTAAATATAATTCGTTAAATCAATTTTTGTTTGGCGGCAAAATATCCAAAGAACCGACAATACGATAAATCCGTCAAGAGTTTCCAGTACGTCATCTCTCACACAAATATTATTCAGTTATAAATAATAAACGAATACACTTTGATCTTTTTTGAATATTCACACATGTGGTCGAATAATCCGCCTAATATAGGCTAGTGATGTGGCGATTGCACAGTACATAGGCTGCGATTATATACTATGAATCATATGTAGATACGGTACATCGCTACTATAGATACCATATTACCTCGACGAAAGATCGCGATAAAGTACTCTTTAGCGTCTTAAAAAGCCCGCATAAGAAAATTCTATTCGATATTTGCTCCAGTCAAATGACTCTCTGAACGTTATTAACGCTTCGAAGACGCATCGTATAATACAGAAGATCAATCTACATACGATCGGATGGCAAACGCTAAAACGTGATTTCGCTATATAGCCACTGAAGTAGATTACAAATAATGAATAAAATTGCATACGAAATGAGTAGAGTCCGTGAGTGGTGGCTGTTTGGATGGGGGTCGTAATATTGCTGAATTGGTACGGTGTAGAGGATCCGAGAACGGAATTGTTACTTGAATGTCTATTAAGAGGTTCCTGCAGCTAATAAAGGTTGTCTTTTGATTTGAATATAAGGTATATTTTATTATTTTACATTACATAATATAGTTTTACAATTATCTTCTGTAAACATGTATAAAAGAACAAGACTTGACTGACATATCAACAACCAGCATTAGCCATTATACCTGGAATGTAGTTTTACCTAGAATGTAGTGTTACTTTTTCATAGGGTTTGTTTTTAAACGTAAACGAGGATTTTTAAATTAAATCCTTAAATAAGTAATGTTACATAGAAGTATAAATGTTATACAATTTTCTGTACATTGAAGATATTTTTCAATATCTTCTGCTTATCGACTATTTAATATTTTTTTACATCAAACAAAGCCTATTTTTTAAATCACTAGCTTTCCACCGCGGCTTATTTGCAATAAGGCAACTTTATTGCAATTTAGACAAAATTGATTCCGCATTAATCATTTTCATCCCCTATTTCGCCTCTATAAATTTGTTATTTTTTTCGTTGTCTGAACATGGAAAATATTTGAGAAAAACTATCATTATCTACGAACTAAAAATAGCCAATATCAAAGTTTTTCTGCTCGAGTAACCAGAACAAGACTAAAGCCGATAAAACTAAAAGTTAAAGACAAATAATGAGGTATGAAAACTATTAAGTTTTTTAATCTCATATAATTTTACAGTTTTATAAAGATAGTAGTAGAGCCATACTCCTCCTCAACCAATTGGCCCGTTCGACGTTCGACTCGCAGAAAATCGGCGTAAAGTATTGTTGCGTTTAGTGCGATGAGTGAGAGCGCCTGAGATATGAGGTATGCGCGTAGCCAGAACTTAGCCTACGGGAAGGCAAATTTTAACTTAGCGCTTAGAGGGAAGCAATATGACCATTCTTACCAATAGTTATTTGTTAAACAATTCAAAATGTATTATGTTCTTCCATTTTTTACAATTTTAGAAGTGGGGCAGCTGCCCCCTTGCTCCTACCTGGCTACGATGACCAGAGGCCCAATCTTCTACCTATTATGTCCAATATCACTTCTGATTCCCTGCCTCCTAACCCTTCGGCTTACAATAATACTAGTAGTCATAGTAGTAGTACTAATAAAATACACTATAATATTGTCGTGCAAATGCCACTAAGTTAAAACTAAGTAAAATCAGTGACAGATTTTCCATTGCAAACAAATTTAGTTTAACTTATAATTCAATGTCAACTTTAGTAACAGAATCACTACATAGTATAAAACAAAGTCGCTTTCTGTGTCTCTATGTATGCTTAAATCTTTAAAACTACGCAACGGATTTGGATTTTTTTAATAGATAGAGTGATTGAAGAGGAAGGTTTATATGTATAATAACATCCATTAAATAGTGGAGAAAAAAATTTTTTTGAGGTTTCTAATGTGATGTCGTAAATAATTACATTTAACGCGCGCGGGCCACGGGCAGTAATGAATAAATCAAAACTACTGGATCGATTTTAATCATTTTTTCAGTGAATGACATAGGCTACATATTTTATACCCGTGCGAAGCCGGAGCGGGCCGCTAGTTCGACAAATAAATTAAAAATAAAATTGTAAAACGTGTAACGACTTTGACCTTTATAATGTACAGAATACAATTGCGCGTTTTGTATTTAAATTAAAATACAAATTATACGAAACAAAATGATGTTTTGGTAAAATTTTCCTTAAAACATTAATTTTATTCGTTAATTAATCGTTTACGTTCGTGTCACGTGGTCACCGTGTAATCGATTTATCGGTATTGATTAATCGATTTTTGAAAGGGCTATAAATGTAATAATTATAATTATCTATACTTATAAGAAAAACGTTTATTGCTTTTGTTTATAATGCTACGCACGGTGGAGATTGCCTTATTTGATTAAAATAAATATAATTTTATATTTCTATTATATAATTATACCTATTTATTTTTTATTTTATCAACAACGTCTTACAATTTTAATTTTTTTATGGATATATTATAATACTCTAGAGTTTATCATTTTTATAATTTCCCGGTCATTATTATTAAATATTGTTACCACGAAACGTCTTCGTTTCAGCATGGGCGAAATCATTTTTTTAAATTCACTTCTCAACTTATTCTCGTGCAATTTGAGGAGCATATATCTTGTCGGGATCAGATTTTTCAAAATTTTCAAATCGTGATATAGAGATTGAAATCATATTTCAGCCATTTTATTTTCTTCACCAGCTTACAGAGTCAATCGTCTTAACTGCTATATGCAACAGTCTTATTTTCGTGGTAGAGCTTTGCTGTTTCTGTCGTGAAAGGGCTGAATCACAGAAATCTCAATAATAAGATATTAGAAACCTTAAAAGTCGAAATACGTGTCGCCTTGCTATTAGATTTTTCCCGATTTTTTCAGCATGGGTCACTATTATATACACAGAACACGACGATATTGTAAGTGTCACATCCCATTGTTGAATGCCCTTATACCGCTCTGGATATTGAATAGCATATACAGCAATGGCAAGCAATGTGAATAAACGACCCTAACACATTCTCGCACCACTCGTGGCTCATAAGTCATAATTGCAGACGCCAAACCTTATTATTATGATTTCTATAAGTTTAATAGAACACAGTTGAGATAAACAGGCTATGATGATGTCTTTGACAACTTTGTGGCGCAGCGGTAGCGAACCTGCCTTAAGTGCTGCAAGTCGCAGGTTGATACCCGGTTCGAGCAAATGTTTGTATTGACCTTACAGGGTAGTGTACCGGGTCTGGAGGTGTTTGTCTTCGTCATTGTGAGTATTTCTGGACCCTCGGGCACAGTATATAGGCAAATGAGTGTGTAGCGTTTAATTTTTTGTTTTATTTATGATTTAAAATATAGTAGTCTGCAAGTTCATACTTCCAGCCACATGCCACTTTACTAACATAGAAATAGCTTTATTTTTCTAATTACTGATTTCCAGGCCATAAAAAATGAATTAGAATACCAAAGTTCAAACATATTTGCTGTAATTAAAGAGCTACGGGCTGCCATAGGCTTTATTTTCGAAACACTATGCCGTTGTTCTAATAAAATCACAATATGTAAGCGTTTACGTATGTGAGTCTATTCGGTAAAGGGTAAAACGTAATAAATCCATGTTGCAACTTGTGAAAATCCTATCTTTTAGCCGAAATAAACAATTAAAAAAATGAACGCCAACGTTCCAGCGTGACGCGAATATCGTGAACCATGACGCAACGAAACCAAAAAAATTTCCCCTGCCAAAAATCGCTCTATGCGGCTAAAGAAGTTTAACATTCAAAAATAATTTACGCACAAACTTAACCAAGTATTGTTGAAAGATGTAGTATTTGTATGAATAAATTTTTAACGCATATATTTTATTATATCTGCAATGTATGCGTACGGTAACCTAATCGTCAATGTCCAATTAGTCGTTAATGAACTAATTGCCCTCTTACAATGCCCGTACCTAATGTCTCACATTCGTTTTTAAATACCAATAGCGTACTAAAGAATAAAGGAATCGATTAAAGGCAATGTAAAATAAAACGTATTTCAATGGTATTAAGATTAAAGTTTGCTTGTATTAGTTTTGCTACTGAACTTGTATGAAAAAAGAGGTCCACACGAGGAGTACGACTAGTTCACAGACGCAAAGTTCCCCGACAAGCAGTAAGAACAATGTTCAGATTTCAGTTCATAATTAACGCTGTAATAATTTTTATGTAGACATTTTGCTAGAAACTCCTTCCATACGCAGTTTCATTTAATAGACCGTTTTGAAAAAGGTATTTAGTTTTAGTAAAGTTCTTTTAAGTGTAAGGCTAGATTATTTAAATGCTTTACTTTTTGTAACTTAATTATAATTATTCTTAAACATTTTAAATACTAAGAGAAATAAAATTATGTCTTAAATTGTTTAAATATAATTAAATCGCCAAGCACATTTTCCGGTCTGGGTGTATTTGTGCTTGTCCTTGCATGTGTTTCCGGATCCCCAACACAAGATATCACTATTCTAATGGAGGCCGTTGAGTGTGCAGCGTTTATTTATTTATTTATAATCACGTGGTATTTTGAAAGCTTATGACAATTTCCATACATTTCGGAATTACCTAATTTAGTTATCGATAATTTAATGTTACTTTGTGTAGGGTCTTGTCTTGTTTTTATACCCTAAGAAAGCATAAATAATTATACAAAACTTATAATGATCAACATTTGCTGAATACCAAGTAAAACAAATTCACGAATCGTAATTGTGTCTGCGGAGATGGAGAGAATCATTGATATAAATAGGAAAACATTTTCTCCGTGAAAGAAGGGGACAAGTTACAAAAACAATTTAAGACAAAAAAGAGTAGCGAAAACCAGAAATGAATCTGGGAGGGCGGGTGATGCTCGAGGGGACGCGGGCGAAGAGGGCACGGTAACAACATTGAAAGCGAGCCACAGACCTACGAATTGTGGTTAAGTTCCTCCAAAACTGACCATGCTGGTAGAACTGCTCATACATTCGCCCTTGCGCATGACCTGACACAACTGGTTGACCAGCCAACCAGGATCCCCGACATCGTTGGTCAAACGCCTTCTTTGCTGGACCTTCTTCTAACGACCCACCCGTCGGAATATCGGGTGGAGGTTCATGCTCCTCTTGGTTCATCGGACCACTGCCTGATATCCACCAAAGTGCCGCAGACTAAGCCAGCACCATCTGCGTTGATTAAGCGTCGAATCTGGCACTATGGGTCGGCAGATTGGGACGGCATGCGCGACTACTTTGCGTCTGTCCCGTGGAAGTCACGCTGCTTCAGTGAGAAGCATCCGACAGCTTGCGCCGCTGCTATAACCGATGAGATCCTGATCGGGATGGAATATTACATCCCTTATTCCAATTCCGTCGGGGATGGCAAGCGGAAACATTGGTTCAACCGCGATTGTGCCATCGCTAATCAGACAAAGCGGACTGCATACCGCGCTTGGATCAATGGCTTGTCTAAACGGGATCCTAATTTAAGCTCACTGAAGACTGCATATAATAAAGCTTCCAAGTCTTGCAAGAGGGCCTACGTAAGGGCGGATGCTCAACGCATCGCACGAATAGGCCAGAGTCTAGTTGCGCACCCCACGGGTTCACGCTGCTTCTGGAGTCTGGCCAAAGCCGTGCAACGGAACTTCTGCCAGCCTTCGCTGCCTCCCCTCAGGTGTCCGGACGGTTTACTGGCCCACAAGCCGCAGGATAAAGCCGATCTTCTGGCTAGCCTCTTTGCGGCTAACTCGCGAATCGACGACTGTAGCACGTTACCACCTACTCTTCCCCACTGTGGCTACACAATGCCTGACATCAAAATCAGGCAGCGTGACGTGCGCGCAGTGCTGCAATCTCTTGACGAGCGGAAAGCCAGTGGACCGGATGGCATACCAGCAGTACTTTTGAAGCGGTGTGCAGCGGAGCTATCTCCAGTGCTAACGCGCCTGTTTCAACTGTCTCTTTCATCGGGAATTGTCCCGGGAGCTTGGAGAGAGGCTAATGTCCAGCCTATTCCAAAAAAGGGGATCGTTCTGACCCGGCTAACTACCGGCCGATAGCTATTACCTCAATTATGTGCAAGGTTATGGAACGGATCATAAACAACCAGCTGATCCATTACCTAGAAGATCACTGTCTTATTAATGATCGACAGTATGGGTTTCGATCAAGGCGGTCCACAGGTGATCTTCTAGCGTACGTGACGCATCTTTGGGGTGAAGCTATCGACAGGTATGGTGAATCGTTGGCCATCAGCCTAGATATCACCAAAGCTTTCGATACGGTTTGGCACAAAGGTCTTCTGTCCAAGCTCCCGGCATACGGTCTGCCAGCTCAGCTCTGCGACTGGGTGGCCAGCTTCCTGCACAAGCGCAGTCTCCGTGTCGTTGTTGACGGATATGCTTCACAAACGTACGCAGTGAATGCTGGTGTACCTCAGGGCTCAGTGCTGTCCCCTACACTCTTTTTGCTGCATATCAATGATATGCTTCCTCTTGGAAACATTCACTGCTATGCAGACGACAGTACTGTGCATGCAGGATATTACGGGCACGCAGCCGCCAGGCGTGCAGACACCGAAGTGAGACGCGAGAGTCTTGTCGTTGAAATCAATCGGATGTTAGATCTCATCGTCAAATGGGGTGCTGACAATTTGATTGTTTTCAATGCCAAGAAGACTCAGGCTTGCGCGTTCAGTACTAAAAAGTCACCATTCTCCCCTCATCCTTCGCTCTCTGGCACTTCGTTGTTGATACGAAGCAGTATCACCATGCTTGGGATGGAGCTTCGCTGTGACCTAAATCCCAGGGATCACATCGAAGCAGTTATTAAAACTGCTTCACGTAAACTCGGAGTACTGAACAAGGTGCGGCGTTTCTTCACGCCACAACAACTGTGCCTGCTGTATAAAACGCAGGTACGGTCTTGCGTTGAATATTGCTCGCACCTCTGGGATGGCTCCGCTAAGTACTTGCTTGATGCCCTGGATCGGTTGCAGCGACGCGCCGTTCGAATTATTGGTGATGTGGAGGTTTCTAACACCCTCGAACCTCTACAACAGCGACGTGAGATTGCCGCTCTCAGCGCTTTCTATAGACTATACCACGGCGAGTGTTCAGAGGAATTATTTTCCCTAATCCCTCCCTCCCCCTTCCATTCAAGAACTACGCGTGCCGGTCTCCGATGTCACCGACTAACTGTGGCATCAATGCCATCGCGAACTAAGAAGTTTGCCAACTCCTTTCTTTGTCGCACTTCCAAAAAATGGAATGCTTTACCGGCACACGTGTTCCCTCATTCTTACAACCTGGGGTCCTTCAAACGAGGCGTGAAGAGGCACCTTGCGGGTAGGCAGGGCGAGGATGGCTAGTACGGTTCGCCTTCTGCAACCATATTAGCCACCTTCGCGTGTGGACTCCACTTCCACTTACCATCAGGTGGAGTGGAGTTATTTGCCCTCCGGCGTTTATATATAAAAAAAAAAAAACTATTAGAGCAGAATTTATCTAAATTAACGTACGAATGAATCATTAGTAGGGAAAAAGCAAAAAATAATCATCATTAATAAATTATAATGAAATAATATTAATGTTCGATTCGATGTTGTCAATTTTGGATGTAATATATATTCAACGTACATTATAGTTTTAATACACAGATAACATAAATTCATACCTATTTAATTATTATTTCTGTTTGTAAATTGTTTGACACTTTCACAAATTCGACTATAATTATATTCATTTATATTTAATTGGTCTACAATTTGGCAATTAGACTTTTACTTATTTAGACATGACAAAAAATTTTGATGACAGATATTATCTAACTGACTGAAATGATAATGATTTTAAATTTATCCTTCGCCAAATATTAAATTCGTTCTGTCTATGTGACAAAGCTTTAGGTATTGGGAATCGATATACATAATGTGTTGCCTTTTTTCTGATTGTGTATTGCTGTTGGTCCTACTTGCCTTGGCAGAGTCGACGGGTGCAGGTGGCGGAGTACTGAGACCCATCCGAGAAAAAGCCGAACGACTGCTATGGACTTCAGTGGGAAATTTGCCGTGTCTAAACATTTCTATGGGCAAATAATTTGTGGTACTTACCGAGTATACTGTTTGTGGATACGGTGGCCCGGGTTAACAGAGGGTTGGTCATTTAGTAGAAGGTAGTCCCCTCATGTCTGCAACATAGACTGATTAAACGTTCCCCTGTCTGTCTCTCGTTGTTTTGCTCCGTCGATACCACTTCTAAAGGTATTAAAGTGATTTCTCTTTACGCAGCAATCCATTTCAAAGGTTTTTTTACGCGATATTCAGTAAATTGACGCAAATATTTTCGTATTTGTTTTTATAAATTTATTGGCATGTATATTATATTAAAAATAAGCATATTATTCAATAAGTATATTTTTAACTCAAGCTCATTTACTATAAAAATGGTGTCTATTTTATTTATTTACTCCATTAGACTCTTTTTCCTGAGTGTGGAAGGATGTGGAAGTATTTGACACCGTTGTGGCGTTCTGGATAGCGAGTGTGCCTTTAGCCTCGACGGTTGCGGGTTCGATTCCCGCTCGGGCAGATGTTTGTTAAAATTTCTGTCTCGGTCTGGGCGTTTCT
The DNA here is from genome assembly GCA_023373885.1 of Hestina assimilis. Lineage (NCBI taxonomy): Eukaryota > Metazoa > Arthropoda > Insecta > Lepidoptera > Nymphalidae > Hestina > Hestina assimilis. The sequence continues at coordinate 14,058,532 of CM041759.1, forward strand.
CTGTGGCTCTCCCCACCGTGCCTCGGAGAGCACGTTAAGCTGTCGGTCCCGGTTGTTATCACATAACATCTGATTATAATCGTTAACTCTTGATAAGTAAATTGCTCTTATCCAATGAGTTACTGGTTCGCCCTTAGGGTTGCGGAGGTCAGATGGCAATCGCTCTGTGTAAAAACTGGTAACCTGTCAAATCCGGATAAGAGTAATAAGCAGACCCAGGGTACATAAAATACCGGGAATAATGCTAGGATGAAGAAGATAAATTTGAAACAAAATTAAGCATGAAACTTAGAGTTTAAGCCCAGGTTTTAAGTATTAAAGGCATCTTAGCTTAAACCATTGAAATGATCATATAGGACGCAAATAACCAATACCATGTCAATCCACAAAATTGAAAAAACTGAGTTATATATGTAGAAGTGTTAGTAAATGGCTGAAGAACATTTTTCTTTAATATTTGCAGGGTTTTAAGCTTTAAAACTTATAAAAAGTCATTTTTAATCACGCAAGTTAAACAATATGAAATATGCAGTTTGTATACTTATTTTTGTGAAAATAAGTAAAATAACTTACATCAATCTAAAATTGCTAAAAACTTGACAAAAAATAAAAAAATACATTAAAAAAATGTAAAGCAAGTTGATCAAAATGTTCAAACGCGGTTTACTCGAAATGACATTCGTGTGGGTTGACATGGTATTGCTTATTTGCCTCCATATGATTCATTGGACAGAGAGCCTGTTAAAGAGGTTCTGTATTCGATGCGTATTTGTTTAAAATTTTCATTGAAATTTTATTCAGAAAAAGCTTTAATTTGGATATTTTGACCTATTAAGGAATATACCGAAACGGTCCCAAATAAATCTTCGTGATGATCGAATCAAGAGATACCGCAAATAGACAACTGAGCTCGTAAAAGTATACGAGCAAAGTAGCTGTGTTTAGTGGGAATGCTTTCTTTATGTTTAACTATGCCGCTGGCTTTCAAAGTTAATGTTTTTGAAAAAAAAACGATATTTTAATTTAATTGCTATCAAAACTTAATCTCTAATAAAAATATAGTAGAGATAAACACAAACCACCCGGACGGAAACTATCTGTATGCTCAATTTATAGGCCTCATGCGGAATCGAAGCCTTGATTTCGGTATTTAATCAAGCTCACTACCACTGCGAGTGCACTGCGTTGCTTGTTCATAAACTACATATTAAAAATCTAATACAATATTCTAAAAAAGTTAAGTACTTGGAATTGATAGGCACTAGTGGTTGGCCTTTTATTGCAGGACGCCGGCTAGGTAGGTACCACCGCAGTGTCAGTTATTCTTCCGTAAAGAAGTAGAATACAGTAATAGTTTAGGTTTGAAGGAGACTTTAACTAGTGAAGTGACTTGACAAGGAGATTTAAGAACTAATATCTCGAGGTTGGCAACGCGTGAGTGACACATTTTGTGTGTGTTTCAATGTTGTTACTCTTCTTCATCCTAGCATTATTCCCGGTATTTTATGTACCCTGGGTCTGCTTATTACTCTTATCCGGATTTGATAGGTTACTAGTTTTTACACGGATCGATTGCCATCTGACCCCCGCAACCCTAAGGGCGAACCAGTAACTCATTGGATAAGAGCAATTTATTTATCAAGAGTTAACGACTATTATCAGATTTTATTGATAATAACCGGGACCGACGGCTTAAGGTGCTCTCCGAGGCACGGTGGGGAGACCTACACGGACAAACGCCCAGACCGAGACAGAAATTTTAACAAATATCTGCCCGAGCGGGAATCGAACCCGCAACCGTTGAGACTAAAGCCAGACTCGCTACACACAACGCCACAACGGTGTCATTTCAATTTTGTTACTATCACAACCACTTACCACTTACCACCGTATGCTTGCTAACTTACTCCCAAAAAAGGCACAAGCCAACATTACCGAATGAAGTTAGCGCGTGTCTATCTTCGTAATGTTGCGTTGTTGTTGAATTTATGCAGGAACACCAGCGTGTCCATTATATTTGTCTCTATGGAAGGATCTTTCCATAGAATATAGTAAGATATAACATATATAAGGGAATAATTTCCAATTTTTAGTACAGTGCTACTTAATTAATACTTACGTTAATAAAGCGTGCAGTATATATAAATTGCTTGTCCATCACAACCAAGTAGTCTTTCATCAAATGCTACGAAAAATAAATAATTACGTATATCAGAAGTCGTAATTCTATTGTTCCGGAACGTTACGTGTTTTTTTTTAAAGAATATTGTCAATGTTTTTTTAAGTCATCACTAAAACTCCTATTGCCCAACCAAATAGGAGTCGGCCCTTTTACCGTTGTGCTACCTGACAAACGCACTGAGGTCGACCACCGAGGAGGCTTTAGTGGACGCCTATGATGTGACCAACTTGTCATGGAATCCCACATAACCCGGTTCTCCTTCCCAGGAAGCCGGATATCTGGTAGCACATTTCCTCCCCGTCAATAAAAAAAGGAGTTGTTACGACATTAGCTCGAGGGGTCAGGATCTAATCCGCAACTCTCGCGTTAATGGATCGAAGTCGGCTCTTCTACCGTTGAGCTATTGAGGCTTAGATATTTAAGCCATTGGGGCTAACAACAAACAGCGTAAGCGCAACAATTTGCATACGCGGCCATTTCGCTCGATCTGATGTTCCGTTTTAAAAACCAACTAGCATTTAGTACACTTGTACGCCCACATTCCACTTAAGTCCTTTATCAAAACCACTTGTACTGGTTAAAAGAGTTGATGCTGGACATTCAAAGGCTTCAATAAATTATAATTGGATATAGAATCAACATGCATGCCTCTTTATCGAATTAGAAACCTTTCATATATCTTGTATGGGTTTTGAAGGTTATTCGAAATTTGCATTATTTTTCAGATTAATCACTAGGAGGAAGAGAGGGTGTTGAAGGGTAGAAGGCTTGATAGATAGATAGTTTTGAGTTCTGGCGGCCATAAAGTAAAGAATAACCGATAAAGGTTTGGGATCTGAAATTATACAACGTCAATATTTCCTTTTCAAGTACATTTTTAATGCAAGGATAGTACTTATCCACTCAAGCCAATACGCGGTACTCGAAGTATCACACAGGCTTTGCCAACCAGATAGAGGTGAAGGGATGAGAAGGGAAAAAAAGAACGGAGCAGAGGGGGTAGGAGTTTGAGCCTACAGCACTCTTACTCATCGCACGAAACCAGTACTCTGTTTTTTTACGCCGTTTTTCTGTGAGAGTATAGATCTTGCCTGGTGGTACCGGCCCATTTGTGCTGGGAGAAGCATGGTTCTAAGTAGGTACTACTAATAAAAATTTAAGGGATAAAACTGAAAATCGATATATTCTTTAAACGCCCAGCAACGCATATAGCGTTTGAGCCATATAAACTAGTACAAAAATTAAAATAGTTATTTTTATGTTAATAAAATACGCATATTATGCTCAAACGTTTTGCGAGATATCAGGACACGTTTAAGCCTATTAATCCGGTTCCAAGCGGTTTTATCCTCAACTAAACGCGGCGGAAACGCGACACTGCTGTGACCGCTTTTATGAGCAATAAACGCACGGTCTGCCTTGTCTAACGTGTGGCTACTGCCTACGATCGCTGAACGCAAGTGCCATTAGACCGTCCGGCTTATGGCGTACTGTTGACCTGTACTCTGCTATTTTGTGTTATGGGACACGTCATGATTCTCGTTTCGATTCTCTATAGTTATTTACCTATATGGTTCTGACTGTATTTTAAGCTCCTAGCTAGTCACTACTCTATTGACCAATCATATATTTTACTTCATGACGAAATTATAAAGTTTTTGGCATTTGACTACAGAGCCCTAAAAATGTCAAATAGTCAAACAATTTAAATCATGTGTACCAAATACGGGACTGCAAACGTGTTAAAAATAACGCTAAGGAGTTGAAACTATCAAGCTTTGAAAACTAAGGTCTATCTTCGATACGGTAAGAGGCGACAACGGCTCCTACCAGCCACGAATAGGGATGAGACGGAATAGAATAGTTAAGCCACTGTCAAGTTATGTACGTGGCTAAGATGGGCAGGGTATTTAGAAAAGATGGACGGCAATAGAGCGGTGAAAACGATACCTAAATTGAATCACACTGGAAGAGGCCAAGAGGACAGTCCAGAAAACTTTAGAAACACTTTGTTGAAGAGGATGCCGAAACAAAAGAAAACCTGAGAATCATCGTAACGGAGGCCAAGACCCACAAGAGGTAGTGAGTGTGGTAAGTAAGAAGTAAATAACACTGACAATAAAATAGAATCTAAGTAAATTTTCAAATAAGACTGCATGCCGTGTCGTCATCGACCGTAAATAGTCCAGCTATTGTTTGTAGAGTTTTATACAAAACTAAACTGATAGAGGTTCACTAATAACAATGCTAAATATTCATAATTTTCATCGCCCGCAATTTAAATGACTATTTTGTTAGTTTTGTGTAGTGACACAATGTAAAGCAATTAACGATAGACAGTCCTGATTCAGAAAATATATTCTAAAAGTTATATTTTTGTTAATTATTGTGTTTTTATAACTGATATTTTAAAGATATTTTATCTTTGACCAGATTAAGCGCCACAGGTAGCAGATTCTATTTCTGCTCGAGGCACATGTATTGCCCATACAAGTGTGCTAATTGTTTGTGCATGTTTCCGTAACCCCGACACAGAATATTACTATCTCAAATGAAGGCCGATGAGTGTGTAACGTTTATTTATTTTTGTCAAGCACTTTTAAATAGAAATTGAAAGTGTTAAACTCAAATTTAAATTACACATTTTTGCTTTCAGGAATCCCTTTTTTTATAAATTAATAATGTTGTTAAATTATTAAATTTTTCAATGCGATAATTTTTGGTATATTTCCGGGATCTTCAAGGATGGATTATCCTAAAGTAATTACAATGGTGGCAACCCTACTTTGGGTTGGATCGCTGACCCTTTCAACGTTCATAACAACTTAATATTAACCGGGAACAGAACATAACATTGTTTGCGTATTTAAATATTATCACTTTTGAATATTAAGGGCTCTGACATCGATTCAATGAGGTCAAACGTATTTTGTGCGTATGTACGACGTATGTGCGTAATTGTTTGTATTTAAAATTGTACGATACATAATCGACAGATCGACACACTCTTCGGCTCCTATTAGGATAGTTATATCCTGTGCCGGAAACATACACAATGACTAGGACAAACACATCCAGACCGTAAAACATGCCGGTATGGCCATTACAAACATCTGCTCCCTAAGAAACAATATTTCTGGCAAAGGCATCTATTTTCTGTCTGATAATCTATCTATCCTCTGATAAATCATGAATATTTGGGGTAGTTGTAGAAAAGAAGTTTTAAATTCTGAAGACCTAAAAAAAATACAGTGTGCTTTAGGCCACACGATTGAAGTAAAACTTCTTTAGCCAAAATTAGTCAGCGAGTAAAGGCTTAATCTGTCTGTTTGTCTGTCTGTCTGTCGGTCTGTCTGTCTGTCCGTCGGTCTGTCTGTCTGTCCGTCTGTCCGTCCGTCCGTTCGTCCGTCGGTAGGTCGGCGGTCTGTCTGTCGGTCTGTCTGTCTGTCTGTCGGTCTGTCTGTCGGTCTGTCTGTCTGTCTGTCGGTCTGTCTGTCTGTCCGTCTGTCCGTCCGTCCGTTCGTCCGTCGGTAGGTCGGCGGTCTGTCTGTCTGTCTGTCTGTCTTCGGTAAATCGACAAAAGAATGAGATGAATATATATATAATATAAAATAGTATGTATATTTGTGTCTCTTACCTGTCGTTTTTTCCGTTGCATCCGGTATGAAATCACAACGATTCTAAAGAAGTTTCACTTCTTTTGAAGTATAAACACAACGAAAAACATCACTTATCAATAATAATCAATAATCCATTTATTAAGAATAGGTACTGTCACGCGAACTACCTCTTTCTTAATTTACTTAACAACTACTACAGCGTCCTCTCTAAAAACTACAATGAAGATTAGGAACGAACTTAGTCATCATTAATGATCGATTTTTAAAGAATGGATATGGTCGAGAGAACTTCCTTCCTTCTTTCGTTTACTTAACAATTACTACAGCGTCCTTTGTAAGAACTACGATGTACATTAAGAATCTTTAGTTATGAATTGCAGAACTTAAATTAGTAGTAGGGACACCGGACACCAAGTCGTTTTGTCAGGACGATAGGTCCGATGCCGAATATATGTCCTACTGAAGTGTTTCGTTTGACGAGCGGTTGCACTAGAAGTAGCCAGAAAGAAGAACCTTTTTTAAAGTTTCGATACTGGAACCTTAAAAATATTTCCGCTTCATTGCGGTTCGTCAGTATTATTGTCGGAAAGTCTCTTGGAAGGAGGGCAATGTCATTGAGTTATGCGTAACAATCGAATTTACATGATAATTTTAATGGTAGCATTGTTGGAAGTCAGGCGTACCTTGACCTGCCGTTTCAATACTTCTGTAACAAGACGAAGCAACCAAATTACACTTATTATAATATGTACATACATATATGTATGTATAAAACATTGTTCATTATTAACACAAATTACTTGTTACGTATTTTGTCATCAGGTCAATGTAACAGGGTTCACATCCATGTTCCACGTGGATGATGTAATTATATATTGTTTTACTCTTTATTGTTGCATTTACATATGTCAAGCAAGCATAATGGCCGGTAGAAAGTATTTCGAAGCCCATAGCAACGGATGCAACTCTAGAGTTTTTTTTTCAGAGTCTCATTATCTCTGAAAATTTAATGATGGTAAGCAGTCATCGCAACCTATGAACATAGTAACAACCTAAGAACGTAGTATCACATGCACCCCGCCAACCCCCTTGGGTTGCTGGATAGGACGCATAGATGGATGAGATGAGAAGAAATGAAAGGAAGAGAACAGACGGAATGTGATATTGGTCCTGATTGGTCCTGGCACCGATTCTCTATAAGGTAAATAAAGCACTTTAAAACTCACAGGTGCTTGCCCGAATTTGAAAACGAGACCTCCGGAGCTAGTCAGGCGGCAACTTCATTCTGTTATTTTTCAAACTTGTGACTAATTTCGTTTCGTTGCATTTGGTTTTGAATTTACGAAGGAACAGTAGCGAGTTTTTAAGATTTTGCTTGTATAAAAGCCTATCCACAGTATAGTAGGTTTATGATGCTTTCACTGTTTTGTATCTCAGCAGAAATATGAGCATATGCTCAGAAACTGTGTAAGAAGTCAAAATCATAATATGACGACGTTGTAGCGCAGCGGTAGCGAACCATAGTGCATACGAGTATTTATCGCGAAATATAATTGCAAGAATACTTGCAGCAGCTAAAATAATATGTTTAACATATTCGGGTTTTTCATTATTTGACTATATTAAAAACTAAGAACACCAGTGGCTTCACTCGCGAAATAGTAATTGTTATACAAGATTATCATTTATAAGCTATTTTTCTATTCACTGATATATTTTTGACGAAGTTGTGGCGCAGCGGTAGCGAGCCTGCCTTAAGCGCCACAGGTCGCGGGTTCGATTCCCGCTCAGAGAAGATGTTTGTATTGATCATACAAGCACGTTTTTCGGTCAGGGTGTGTTTGTCCTTATCATAGCGTATGTTTCCGGGCCGTTGAGTGTGTCGCGTTTATTTATTTATAATTCAGGAAATCGTATTTATAATCTTGGAATGATTTTGCATTGGGTAATAGTAAAACGAAGCTTTAATAGTAAAAGGCAGGTAGGACGCTATGAATTACGCCCAGGGCGCTATCAATTCAAAAATGTACTATGCTACTATTAAATGTCATTCAGTCTGAATCTTATCTGCGGCAGTCGCTTGTTCCCGAACTCCGGTTTATTGGTCGTCGTTTATTATCAAGATAGCTTATCTGTGAGGGGCCAATTAAATTTGAAAACAAAGGTAACATAATAAGGCGCCACAGTGAACTCGGGGCGGAGAGGGGGATCTCGGACTGCGTAGGCGCTGCCGCTTTGTACGAACTTTAGGAACTATAGAATAGGCTTCGTTTTATTTTTTTTATTTTTATAATTAGTAGGCAGCTATTTTATCGTTTGCGTGTAAATTATTTGAAGCGATTTCTTGTATTACGAGCTCTGCAATAGCAATGTTTTTTGTTTGTTTGATTTTTTTTTATGACAATCAGTTATTGAATAATAAAGCTTGTAGCATTTTCATGTTGCCTATTAATTTTTAATAATTTATATTAATTTTTCTATATATATTCTGATACAGATAACTTAGATAAAATTTGTTTAGTTTTGAAAGAGATTTTCATATTAATATCATTTTAAATTTCAAATAATTTTTAATACAATGAAAAGTGATATTTTTTAATTTTATATTTATATCTGTGTATATTTTATTCTCAGTGTTCTATATACAGATGTTAAAATATAAATAAAAGCGAACTCCATACATAGAACATATCCGCTCAGTACCTCAATCTTCCCACTTTATTACCCTTATTTCTTCCATTGGTAGACACAAAGAACTGTGTTTATAGCTAATGGTAGTTAGGTGTGTATTTTAACACAAACCCAAAACTACAAAAGGTACATCTAAAAAATACGCTACACGATAATATAAGCATCCGACTGTCGAACTGAGGAACAATGGTGTTTTTAATTCAAAATCGTTCACACGATAATAGATTTTATCACAATGTACTGTAATTTCAAAATCGTATACGGGATATATGCAAAATTTGAATTGGTGTTTGTCGCCGTCCGTTCATCTCGAGATTCTCTTTGGTGGCGCCTGTTTTTCTTAACATTTTTGCCGCATATTAGAGTGGAAGTTGGCAGCGTAATAAAATGGCAACAGTAAGAAATTTTACAGCCACTTTCGGCAAGAATGTTCGACGTTATAATGGCGGAACGTTTACGTGGGAGAATTTCGGGCAGATCGCTTAGATTTCTCGTTTTTAGATTCCAAATGAACAATCTTAGCGATTTATCTATAGTTAAAGACCATTTTAACGTTTTTAAATTATAATTGCCAATCCCACTTTTGGTATTCATTTATTGAAGATCGGATGTAAGAATGTTTATCAGATTTTATTTAAAATATGGCAATGTTATACAACTGTAAAATTAATAAAAACACCACTGCTATTATTTAAACTTTTACCGTAAAAAAATCTAATCGTTTACAAAGTATTTTTATTGACACTAAATTAGTAATAATTTTGAACAGTTATCACGAAAATCCGATAGCTGAAATTCCACAGACAAAGTAAAATTCTGTAATCGCAGGGGTAATAACCTTTCAATTTTATTACAAGGAACAAAAAAATTGTACAAGAGTCGTTGCGGCATAGAGCGGGGTTCATGAGGTACGTTATAAATCACTATAACGAATGCAAAATGAAAGTAAACGAAAAACATTAAAATGAAATTAGGGTAACAAGCCGAAGTTGAGTCCTGACTAACTTTTTCTGATCACGCGAACCGAACACTATGGTATTAAATTGCTAGCAAGCTATATAAGACCACGACATATTGGGCTTTTCAGTACTACTTGAATAATTTTTAGTCTGCTTGATTAAAATATTAGAAGTACATTATTTATTTATTTGAATAGAACCAACAGATGACAGGTTTATTATTTTACAAAATCATGCCTTTTTTTAATGTGTATTTCTGTTGGCCCTACTGGCCTTGATAGCGTCACCAAATCATGCCTTAGGTTACACACACGATTCCACTTACAGGTAGTTACAGAATGCAATTTAAAACTGTTATATGATTTTGATGACTTGACGACCTAATTACAAAACCAGGATATGTAAAAATTACTAAACAAAATAACTTAAATAATAGTAAGTAGGTAATTTGGCTATTTTTTATAAAAGTTATAGTAACAAAAGAAGTGGTAGCCAAAATAGTTTATGGGACTTTATAATTATAAGGTTCCAACGATTTAGTGTGAAGGGGATTTCCGGGGCGATTAACGATATGATTCATTTTTAGGAAATGTAATTTTATCTGAGTTTTCAGGCAATGAAAATCCCGCTTCTCATCGAGATATCTCCAGTTCGATTACTTTTTCCTCTATTTTGAAGTACCCTTTTTTTGGTGACAAATGTTATTTTCCAAAAAACACGATTTACCAAAAAAAAAAAAACTAAATAATTATGAAAATAATATTGCGGCTTAGTAGAACATATGCGAAATCAAATTTGATCGAGCTTTTTCCATAATTACGTCAATAATGTATAATGTAATCTACTACGTACGTTTTACCAATTTAAATTTGTTTTTATTCATACACATACATATTTTATTATAATGTACCGACACAAAGTCGTTAGCTATTTACAAAATACAATATGACATTTACTTATTAGTCTGACGCAAAACATCATATTTTATACTTATAAAAATGTATACAGTTATACATTTATGAATGATATGAAATTCTCAATGGCTCAGCCGACTCCACTCTGTTAACGCGATACTTAAAAGTTTGATCCTGACCCCGATGCTATTGTCGTACCCACTACCACAAGCTACGAGTTTATTTTAGGGTCAATAGGAGTATTAGTAATGATTTGAAAAAAGCATTGAAAAATTATTAGACAGGTATACCTCCCAGCTAAGACGGTTCTTAAGGATAAAGTAGGTAGTAGCAATAACTCTGATTTCTTTCCGATAATAGCATCATGGACTTTGGTTCCATTGCGTACATAATTGATGTACTGCAGAATCGGGGAAGCCATCAACATCCAAAATCCGTTATCACATTGAACTAGCATCTGTCCGCGGCTTCATTCGCGGTGACCTTAGAATGAATTATTTGTAAGTAAACAATGTTCTATACGACATACACTGAATACGTCTTGTAGTATGTTTTTTGATAACCCTACGAAGAATAAACACTATTCTTGGATAAAAAGTATGCTATGTTTGAATTCTGATAATAAGCTATCTTTATGCTAAATTTCATCCCAAACTGATAAGCCATTTATGCGTGAATGACTAGCAACTGGAGCAGTTTTTGATGATCCCAAGGGAACCTTATCTTTTGCCGGTATAAAAAGTATCCTATGTCCGGGTAACTCTCATTCAAAAACGCTCAGCATGATGAGGTAAGAAACATCCAAGCATCCAAACATACGCACTTTCACATATATTATATTAGTAGGATACGTTATTAGATAAACCCGTGAACAGATATTATTAATTTTCATAGGTAGAAAAATCATAAAAGTCACAATATTTTTCATTCATTCAAATATATCAACAAAATAACAATTTATTTAATATAATCTCATACAGAAATCATAAATTTTAAATAATCTTATATATAGCAACACGGGATTATAGTCTTCACCTCTTCGAGGGGTTTATAAAGATGCATTAATATATGCCGCGACGATACAAGACACTATGCTTACTTTAAGTATAATGTTAATGGTTTAACGATTTATCAATTTATAATGAAAATCATAATGATAGCCATTACTACTTAACGGACTTAAAAAAAGAGTGACGAAAATAATCGATGCGTTAATGCTATTTAGTATTGATATTTTTGTAGCAAAATGGTGCCAGATATAGTGTTTAGGGCTCCCAACCTAAAAGGTACACAAATAACACTATTAGCCTACGCGGTTTGTTCGTTCGTCACCTATAATTCGGTAGATTATTTTAATTAATAAAACGTTACACTAAATGGGATTGTATTTTACTAGGTATGTGCACTGCTGTTGGCCGTGTTGGACAGCTTCACAGGGCAGGACATAGAAACCCTAATCAGTAGTAGTTCAGTTTCTGTGTATGTGCCTTAATCTGAAAAGAAACAGCTATCCTGAGGGGTCAAATTTTATTTCCTAAGGTATCCTCAACGCCAGTTATATACTGCATACATAGGAAAGGTCCTTTATTTTGTGTTAGGTCCTTTGTTTTGTATACTTAACACCTACTCCATTCTACGACCTCCTAAGATGTGGCCTTATAGGAGAGATGAATTCTCATGGGTGGTCATTATTCGGGTGCCCCTAATAATATTAAGCAAAAAAAATCTTTATTACGTGAACGCCCCCTTACAATGAAACTACTTATTTCAATTGGTAAGCTTTGTCGTGAATATGTGAACATAACAAAAATCTTTTACGACTTTCCACATTATAAATGCCTTTGGTGTATCAAATGCTATAAATTATAATTCGAGTTTACTAAATTTTGAGTTTAGATAAGGCTGCGCGACTTTGGCCTTTTTAGTGGCGTTTGTAGTAGTGTTGTTTTATTGATCTAATGTGGTAATACCTCATTGTCTAAACAGTGTGGCGTTTGTATTTACGTTTTTTTTTGTTAGAGGGGCAAACTGGCGGGAGGCTCACCTGATGTTAAGCGGTTACCTTCACCCATGAACTTCTGTAACACCAGAGCATGCAGGTGCGTTGTCGACTTTTATGATGCGATTGGTTATAAGTCTGACGAGCAGTCACTTTCTGTAACTAAAGTCTAACTAGGTAGGCATAAAAACACTACCACGAGCTTGGGACCACCAAAAGGGTTGGTGGATATACATGTCTTAGAATTTCTTCTAGGACTCATTAGTTTTTTCTCTCTGTTAAGTATGACACAAATTTAGAACATAAATGAGGAACTTAAAAATTCAGAGGTGCTTGCCCGGATTTGAACTCACGACCTTCGGTTAGAGTTGATATTTTCCATTAGGTCATCTCGGCTTTTATGTATGTTGGTTGAACTTTAGCTGCTGAACAAATTCACGCGATTCATAAGCATTCACCGATAATTGGTCATGATCAATGTTTAAAAAAAAGGTCAAAGAACGTTTGTGTGGTAAAGGTTATTATAAAATTGGTGAATACCTTGAGGACACCACGCCTTGGGAATGAGACAGTCACTCCAGGCTTTTCAGTGATTATAATATGTAAACTAATATCAGTTTAAATAAAATACATTTAAAAAAAGATAAAACCCCTGAGTTTGTTTCGCCGGTTCTTCTCAGGTAGAGGTTTAATTTTGGAGCCGATGGTAGAATCTGACTTTCAACAAATAAGTGTAATGCTTTTTATGTTGAATAAAAATATTTGATTTGATTTGATTTAAAATTTCAGCCTGTTTCGTTTTGTGCTTATGGTTATTAGTATGTTATTTTGTTTATTATGTTGTAGTAGAGCTCCTTCCACCACAAGCGGGCCGGCTCGACCGGGGCATAAAGCAAGAAGATCTTCTAACAGAAAATCAAGGCAAAGTAACACCGCCGGAGGCCCAATCTCCCACCGCCTCTGTTCCCTACTTTTTTCTCTTCTCATCTCTTGGGTCGGCAAAACGCATTTGATACTTCAAGTATCGCGCGCGTTTATTGGTGAACTGCCTGTTTGCCAATCGTCATGAATTAAATAAATATATAGATAAATATGTGTTTCAGATTCCCTATATAAGATATAGCAATCATAATTTAGTTTTAGGATATATGTTTGGGTTGGTAAATGTTAAGAATCTTAATATTGTGCCACTTGAAAAACGTAGGGAATTCAGAGACCTAATATTTTTATACAATTTCAAAAATTTCTTTTAAATGTCCACGCCCTAATGCCCGTTCAAAACAAACATTTTTCACTGAAATCTGTACTAAAAATATTGTAAAAATCGTTTAATAATAAGAGCTTGTAATCTTTATAATACTTGTTACTCCCACATTGATATTTTTAATAATAGTTTCAATAATTCACTCAATTTCGTCGACAAATTGCATTAACTTAATAGTTATTTCGCTTTATATTAGATAATTTATACATATTTTTTGTTTTTACTTTTTACTTCAAATATAGTTAGTAATTTTGAACTATTCACTCCATGTAACACACAGTGGTGGAAACTTTGTTGGCAATTTGTATAAAACTTAGGTGTAATAATGTTGTACAATAAATTGCTGTATGTTTCACTTGAACTAAATAAATAAATAAAATAAATAATGAGAGCTGTTTATGTTACGATAAAGTGGTATACTTTACAAAAGCTAAATTATCATCAAAATTAAACTTAATAGCAACTTTATTATCTCAAAACAAAAATGGTTTCCTGATCTTGTCTAATAAAACTTTTTAGCTGTCCTATGTACAAGGTTTTCATTCATGGATATACGCGGTACGTTGACCACACAGGAAACGGTATAAGCAGGCCTTATCTAAAATTGATGAGGTTAATCTTAATCGATAGTTTGTTACGTAGCTGAGTGCACGGGTTCGAGTGATATGCATTAAGGCGAGCTCAGATTGTTTCCAAAATCGTTTATCTCTATGGATAATGATGTTTTTTCAACGAAAGGGTCGTTCTTTAGACGTAGTTTTTAAATAAAAAATATAGATAAAAATCCATATGGAAGATTGATAGTTTAACAATAAATAAATAAATAAATAAATAAACGCTACACACTCAACGGCCCCCATTAGGATAATTATATCCTGTGTCGGGGTCCGGAAACATTCACAATGACAAGGACAAACACAACCAGACCGGAAAACATGCCTGTACGATTAATACAAACATCTGCTCCGAGCGGGAATCGAACCCGCAACCGTCGAGGCTTAAGGCAGACTCGCTACCCACAACGCCACAACGGTGTCAAAACAATTGGCTGTGCCCGTTGTTCATCGGATTTAATGCGAAACTTTATTGCAATAGTTTTTTTTTGTGTACTGTTGGCCTTACTGGCTTTGACAGCGTCACCGATGAGGGGTTCTGGCGATTACAGAGACCATCCCGTGAAAAAGGGACAGTCCTCACGGTGGCTCAATCATGTATGAACTGCTACCTTTTATTTTTAAACCCTGTAGCTGTTCATAGAATACATCTATTTAACTAATTTGGTATAGATAAAGCGAAGAGACTGAGTTAAATTACGGTGACATATGGTCGGACAGACAGACGGACATGACGAAACTATAAAGGTTCCGTTTTTGCCATTTGGCTACGGAACCTTAAAATAGACAAATCTCTGTGTCATGTACACTATAGTGTAACTATAGGCTGCCTAATTAACTAAAACAATAGCTAAAACTAATTTGCACACATCAACGCGTACACACACATTCACGTAAAGATAAAAAACCACACATGCATAATAATTGTACTAAAAGTTAGAAACATTTACAGAGCAGCGTATAATGTTCACGAAAGCTGAGAACGACAATAAATGAGATGTATTTTGACCAATAAAAAGAGAGGACCATCTTGATTAGGTCTCGGTACAGACTTAGCGTCAGAGCTCCATTACCGAGAGGTGAAACATCACGACTCAGGTCGGTGATTTTATTATTTATACACTCAACTCAACGAACAAAATGCGGGCTATATTCGATAGGAAAAACGTTTCTGGTTAGCTTTATAACTGTTTATTATTTTCATTACGTACATGTTAAAAGATTATTTGTCTTTCCCTTTGTTCGTGTGTGTGCTTATTCATGTTGGCCTTACTGGCCTTGACAGCGTCACCGAGCGAGGGTTACCGAGTACTGAGACCTGGCCGTGACAGGGTCATCCATAGGGTGCTTTCACAGGGTCCATAGGTCTCTGCTGTTGGTCCCGGTTGCTATTTATAGCATCCGATAATCAGCTTAACGTGCTCTCCGAGGCACGATGGGGATAAAGACGAACGCCCATACCGAATCGGATATATATAACAAACATCTGCTCCGAGCGGGAATCGAACCCGCTACTCAAGGCTCAAATCAGGCTCGCTACCAGCACGCTAATTTTAATAAAATTATCAGAATGAATAATTAATAATTTTATCGACAATGTATTATTTTAAAATGTGGATGCCTTAAAATAAGATCCAGCTAAGTTAAAAGAAGCCATATAAGCGAGGAATGCTTGCGCAAGCTCGTGCAAGCAGTCGCACAATATGCATTAACATTGTTATGCAACGTTTAAGTGCTCGTTGCGACGAGTAAGCGACAAATATAAAAATAAAAATCAAAGGAAGCTAAATAGCCAATGAATTAACGGACAAAACTAAAGACAGATAATGAAAAATTTCCTTTCCGATTCATCTGAAAACAATGCCGCTTAAACTGTTTAATTTACATCCAAAACAGCGAAATAAAAAGGTGACACGCGGTGACCAGCGAGCTAGCGCTGGCCTGCGTCCGCGCCGGTGCAAAAAGAACGAGCCATTAGAAGGCGCCACACGAGATCCCATTTAAAAGTATGAGAATATTTTCACAAAAAGCCTCACATTCAACTCCCGGCACATTCATTTTATGAGAACAATGAGTGATTTTTGTATTTCTCTTTAATTCTATGTCGATTTTATCCGCGTGGAGGCGAGCTGCAGTTGTTGCTTCGTTCCATCTTCGACTTTTTGTCGGTGAGCGCGGGCGTTAGCGAGGAACTGTGTTCGTTACCTCGTCCCCTCCCTCACCACCTCGCACGATCACACCTCCGGCGCAGGGAGCCGGTGCCTCACCGCACTAGAGCCTCACGAAACCGGACCCCTCATCAAACCGACCTTGTCAATCGCGTAACGAGTTATCAACCATCCTCATCAAAACGGTCAAACATATTCATCAAGAAAAGTATAGTCGAAACGACGCCAACATAATCACTCGGAGCGAGTCGACTTGACCGGACTATTATAATCCCTTAATGAGTAAGTTGGGAGTGTTTTTTTTCACTCTATTACTAATCTATGACGGGTGCGCGAAACATATCGATGTCGGCATAATGGTGCTGAGACAATGGGCTTCAAGTCTTGTTTATTGAGTCGATGGAGTTGTTTTGAGGTAAAATGTGTGCAGGAGTGGAGGCGGCGTCTGATCTCAGAGAACCAATAGTAGCGAGCCCCTTGTAGTGGGAGGAACGTGTAACCATGCATTTAGTTCACGTGATGCGGAGAGTGCCAGCCGATGCTACCATATGAATCATTATAAATAATACGAGTTTGTTTATTCCCTCGGACGGAATTAAAGTCATACACTTAATAGCTGATAGACAATCCGCTTTCATAATTGAGACGTTATTTTTTTGTATTGATGCTTAAAAGCGTACGATCATATTGACTTTATATAATGTATCTGGATCGAATTAATGTTCATTAAGAGAATAACACTCCTGCTCTGATAATAAATATTTTCAAGTTTACGTGATGAAAAAAAATCTGGTAATTTTTCCTTTATAAAATTAGTTTTTAACGATTATAAATAAACAAACAGTAGGTAATATATTTGTTTTCTATGTTCTGTGGAATTAGCATCTTTTTATATAAATTATTAATTTCGAAAAAATACTAGATAACTTTTGCGCTATGAAATGCTATATGAATTGTGTTTGTACATTGATAAAAAATACTTTCAAAAACCAGTTTCACAAGTTTATGTCTGTTTGTTAATGTAATTGATTTTATTTTTAAAACATAACCGAAAAAAATACTTGCAAAATGGTTCTGTTCATCCGCAAAGGTTCGTGGTTATTTTTTTACGTTGCAAAGAATGCTGGGTGCAATTAGTTTTTTAGCAAAATTGAGAAGTTGTTATCAGTAAACTTACGATAAAACTTAGAGTAATAAATAGATAAATTATTTCTTTAAAACTTAAAACCTACCTATCCCTTCAACATTCTTTTTAAAGCCACGAAAACATCAAGATACCTTAGTTTTACAACAGTTACAATGCTTTATTTAATCGAGGCCTATACCGATCCAACATTATCAGCCACGCAGATATAATTTAGACGGCTGAGCGTATGAATTATAACAAGGGCGGTAATAAAAACTTGTCGTTCGGTATCTGAGACGCATAAATAAATCAGGAGTTTCGTACCTCGATCCCAGATTAGGCGTTGCGTGACAACAACGTATTTGTAATACTCTTGTTCGATGCATCCACGTAGCGTCAAAAACAGGGGTATTGTTTTGTTAGTCATAGTCAGTATTTAATAAATTTATGTTCTACTAACTGTACCAGCGGTTATATCCAGGTTAATGTAGTTTTTTGATAATCCCTTAAAAACCTAATATATTCCCGGAAGAAAAGTATCTAAAGTCTTAGGTCCATCTATATCTGTGCTAAATTTCATACAAATCCGTTTAGTGGTTTTTGCGTAAAAGAGTAACAAACTTCCATCCAAACATACATCTATTGTAACTAACTTCACGTTTAAATATTAGTAACATTTGCTAGAATTCAATTGATGTGACTAGCTTTTGGCTTGATGGAAATTGATGTACATTATAATCACTAACAGTACCAGAAATTCGACTTAAATTGTGAGCAAATAATAAAGCCGGAGATACGGACATAGATATACCTCGATAGTCTATGACAGTTGTAGCATTTATACCCATACATCATACTATAAACTAAGGACGGGCCCTAAAGACTTCCTTAAAAACTAATCCGTCAAATCCAGATAAGAGAAAAAATCAGACCCCGAGCATAAATACCAGGATTAATGCTAGAAAGAAGATTAACAAGAATCCAGTCTTAAATTTAATTGAAATTGAAATTTTGCATTAAAAAGGTACCTTGCATGGTTTCTCCCATCTTACAAAATCTACTCGTGTTAATGAGGTGAAATTGAATCTGGCTCATTTAATTAGCTGGTTAAAATCGTCTGGTTTTAGACTCGTCTTGCGTGACAAATTCTTATTTGTTCAAGATATATATTTTTCCTTTTGCTGAAAGAATGAGACAAGAAAGGTTAGCTCTGGTCATATCAAAATTTGGGCATCAGCAAACGAACCAGTTGAGTCATTCGCGGCATTCAAATTATATCTAAAAATATGTTAAATATTGCAAGTGGAAATGATAGGTTTCAATGTGAGGTAGGATTAACCAATATCATTTATCATTAGAATAAGTCACTTTTCGCCAAGACAAGGCAAAGAGCAATTGATATTTTGTTCCAGTATATCACGATACAAAAAATTCGGTTAAGAGCGATGAGTGTAGCCAGCATTTGGCCTAAGGAACGGCAAAGTCTTAATTTAGGGTCCGAAGGAAGCAAAATAACTATCGTGTTCATAGTTATTAGGTAAATAGTTGAAAATACGCTTTATTCATGTATTTCTCGTGATTTATGACAAACTTATTAAAATTTTATAAAAAACAGGGTCCTAACTTACAAAATTAACGCTTTACATTAAATTAAATTTATGTTACAACGTAATGATGACGCAAATTATACAATTGTTTTAAAAAAACGTAAAGACTTCTTACGTAAAAATTCAATTGTATTCGTAATATATATTCTGTTAAATTTATTCTTGATTTGTATAATGTTAAAATCAGTATTTATTTATACAATACTACATTTCGTTAGTAACTATCGCGCGTAATTAGTTGTTAAAGTTTTGATAGTTTCGTTCTATATCTGTAAAGATGATCATAGCAAAATTGATATGGTATATTCCTATAGGCAAACTTTATTCAGTACAAAAAAGCTTTATATGTGGTGGTATTTTGTTTCATAAAGTAGCAGTCTATATAACTGAGCCATTAGTGCCTATTGTCGGTGGTTTAGTTCCCGCTAAAGAGACGTAGCCACGCTTACTGGTCGGTAAACGATCGGTCGGTAAAGCAATTTTAGGTGTGGTCAATCACTACATGGGTGGTCACATAGTGGTATTTCAACCGAGCGTCGCCGTGCTTCGGAAGGCGACCTGAGCAACTCTGACACTAGGTTGGCCACTAACCACTCGATAAAAAGAAGAAGTTCCCGCTCAGGGCTGATGTTTCTATTAACCATAATATATAAGTTCTAGCAGCTTTAGTGTCTGTACTTGTTATATGTACGCTCCCAGTCCATCAAAATAGGATATTACTTAGTATAATTATGAGTACCGTTGAAATTAGTTTTTAATTCATTTTCCCATATACAAATATATACAAATGAAATCGCCCTTAAACTTGTAATTTACTTCACTGTAGTGTGTAGTGTTTATATAGATGAATTAATACGATGATTTAGTTGAGTATTTTTGCCTAATTTTATTAAGGCAGATAGTTTATTAGTTTAAAAATTATCTAAAGATTTGATACTCTGCCTAACGTAGCACTAGTAGCTTGCTTCAAATTGAGCATTTTGTAGAGATATTTTGAAATTAAAAATGTTTTTCTAAGCGTTATCAAAATGAGAATAATTCTTAAGAGGATATACATATCAAGAACACATACGTCTTAATATATTTTAAATCGTCTTTTTCTCAGATAAAACTTAATACTAGTAAGTATTTTTTTTAATCGCACTAACCAGGTTGTTATTGGTTTTTAAATGAAGCGATTACTATCTCATTTCCGCACCCATTTTAGTTTGAAATAGATCATTTGATTAGGGTTTTTTATCAGTAGGAAATGGTTATTATTAAATATTACTTCATAAAAACTAGGACTAAAAACCAGGAATGGTACTCTTCCAAGCATGGTAGACTAGATTGAAATAGTCTGTATGATTTATTCAAATATTCGTACCACATTCAATTTACAATCAAACTAAAAACGATTACAAACGGCTTTAATTAAAACGGATCAAAGGATGATTGTAAGAGTTATAAAAAGATGTGTGTGTCTTATGAACGCACGTAAATTTATGTGACGTAACAAAAAAACATAGATTTTTCCTCCATCTTTTTTATGTCACAATAATATCGACTAGCGTCGTAGTGTTGAAAGTAGTGTCACTGTGCGTGGTAATATCGACCAACTTCATGTTGTTGAAAATTGTTTCGCTGTACCTCCAAAGTAAAAACTCATTGTCACCATTTTTCCAAAACGCATCTTACGGAATGTAACTTCAAAAAGTCATCCAAATAGCTTGAGAATGTTTGAGTTTCAGAGCCATTTGCATAATGAAAAGCAGTTACCCGGGCCGATTACTAGCAACATGGACCCCATGACGCTCTCCTAGATCCGTACTTGAGTACGACGGACCGGCCCATTCACACCTAAGAGCAAAGTGTAATTCAACTGCATACTTAAGAGTTAACAGAGACATAGTTGTAGTAATAGTATAGAGTCGCTTCTATAATAAAATCCAGCAGACAATTTTTAATCTGCCATCTTTGAAATTTAAATCTTATATTAAACATTGTTTACTAAAGAACGCTTATTATTCCATTGATGAATATATTGCAGATAATGTGCATTGAATTTCATGCGGGATATAAAACTTAATTATAAAATTTGACAAATGTAACTGATTATATCAGAAAAGAGCAACTGTAGAGTTTCTTGCCGTATTTTCTCTGCAGAATCTACCTTCCGAATCAGTGTTAGCTTCACTTAGGCGGACACAACAGACTGTATATTTGATTCAAAAGTGCTTAAAAAACTATTCGAATAAAGAATATTTTGAGTGTGAGTGAGTTTGAGTAATAGCCTATCAACGCCCGACTTTTAGGCAAAGGCGGTCTAGTAGTGAGTTTAGGATATACTCGTACGTGTCTAAGAATTATTTCAAGACTTCAATCTCTTTATGGCTTCTTCAGAATTGGAATTTTAGAAAAGTGTAAAATATGTATTTTTTATATTTGTTACCTGAAAATCAAAGTTTTATACTGCTAGCTTCAAAAATGATAGACTTCCATATAAAGGTCTTAAAGGTTGAACTTTGAAAAGTTCATTCGTATTCCTCGCCTTCCTCTTTCAAAAAATGACTGAAAAAATTAAGCTTTTTTTTAAATGGCCAGCGCTTGGCTGTTGTCACACTTGATATGTAGTGGTGATACAGTCTAAGGTGGAGCGCGCTTGCCTAGAAGATGCTTATTCACTCCAGATTTAGCTTTCTTCGTCCAAAGATTTAGGTTGGGTGTCGATGAGCCAGGTCTTTCCTTTTTTTTTTTTTATGTTAGAAGTTGGCAAACAAGCATACGGCCCACCTGATGGTAAGTGGCTGCCGCAGCCTATGAGCGCTTGCAGCATCATTAGTAGGTGCCACTCACGCGTTGCCAACCTCGAGATATTAGTTCTTAAATCTCGTTCGCCCAGTAATTTCACTAGCGTACCTACCTAGCCGGCCTCTTGCAACAAAAGACCTACCACCAGTGTGACTGATTGCACTGGTGGAATAATCTCTGTTGTGACAGAGGTTATCCCAACAGCGGTCTTCTCTTTTTATATAATTTTGTTGGCTTTTGACAGACACAAGGAAAATCTTTTTCAATGTCGGTTAAAAAGTACCCAAGAACCTTAATAAGATGAAACGGAACTCGGGTGTCGTTGACATTATCTAATTTATTTTTATATTTGGTTTTTATATAATTTATTCAGTGCGAGAAGGAGTCTGGTGCCCGATTCTTGTTAAGATATGATAATATCGCTTACAGGGTGTTTGTGAAGGTTTAATTGGCGCTCGATGGTGGTTTTGGGTCGTTGTTGTTTTACCTTTGCTGATCTTCGCTTTATATGTGCCTAGGCCATGACCGAACTGCGCTTCGAACACGTCTTTTAATACAATTTTAACTACTCAGATGTAATTTGCCAGTTATCGTTATTATGTGAAACTTTAGATTCTTTAGAAACTGTATTATAATTTATTTAACATATCAAACTTATTTGATACTAGTATCTGCCCGCAAATTTGGTCTCGGGGAAATGAATTATTTTTACGTAAATAATGTTCCATAAGGTTCATACCGAATTTAACGTCTTGTAACATGTTTTTGGATAATCCCATTTTAACTGAAGATTTTTCGATATTAAATGTAGTCTATGTCTTAATAAAGATAATAAGCTATCTGTGTGCTAAATTTCGTCCCAATCAGTTCAACTTTTTTACGCGATTGACTACTTTTTAAATTTATTACATTAGTACTTTAATTGTACTTTTAGAAAATTAAGTCTGTAAAGAATTAGAATAAAAAGCGTAGAGAAACTTGGAACCTTTTTTACTTTAATTATATATAATTTTCTTTTTCGTTTCGCGCTTAGGGTTATGAGGTTTTGTATACAAAAAGTTTATTTAGGAGTGCTGAAAAATAATATTTATGTGTAATGCATTACAAAATATACATTAAATCGAATAAAACATAGACTGTTTACTATTCAAAATGCCAATGTCAAACACATGTCCGACTTTGGATTTGTGAATTCTTTAACAAAATTAAATTATTAAAAACATTAAATTTTACATAAATAGCTCAGACTATTTTTGTAAATCATTGTGGTTTAATTCTACACTTAAAAATTGTTTTCCGTGAGATCATATCAGTTTTTCACGACGGGTACTCAGTACTATAGAACTCAATACCAATACATCTTGAATAAAACCTTAAATATTTAATTGTGAAAATAAAGATTCTTACTTTTTTTATATTTCAGGAACGGAAGAGAGAAAAAAAAATTATTTACGTACACTATCTTAGCTCCATGGGTCCAGCCTTTGGAGTTCAGTCAGGAGGTCTAAAGAATAATATATAATAAGATATGAGTTGAGCCTAGCCGTATTCAGCACGAATGGGCGTGCTGGTTTTTTTGAGGTTTATGTGTGTAAGTGCTGGTTATGGAGATGCTCGTAGCCGGTTAAACTTACTGATCAGTATATGAACAGTGGCTTAAGCAAATTCAGTCGCAGCCACTCACTAGATGGTTGATCGTATAGCGGTATTTCAACTGAGCGTCTCCGTGCTTCGGAGTTGATATCAATTTGATGACAGTAAAAAATTCAAGCTAGATGCCTTCTGCGGGCGACCTGAACAGCTCTGATACTTGG
The DNA here is from genome assembly GCA_023373885.1 of Hestina assimilis. Classification (NCBI taxonomy): domain Eukaryota; kingdom Metazoa; phylum Arthropoda; class Insecta; order Lepidoptera; family Nymphalidae; genus Hestina; species Hestina assimilis. The sequence continues at coordinate 14,082,280 of CM041759.1, forward strand.
TTGACCATTAACCAAACTTTATCTTTTTCATAACCCCTTCTCTTCCACCCCCAATGTGGTGGTGACAATGGACGTTCCACAATTATACGATAATTACGATCACAATTATAAAAATGCAATTATTCTATAATTGGTTTCAATGAAGACTGTAAATAACTTGAAAACCAACAATTTAATTAATCGCTAACAAGATGCAAATACTTCACTGACCCACTTATAAGCACCTGCTAACATAACCATCGCGTTATAAGTTTTTCTAGTGACCTAGTAATTACATACACTTGTTTCTCGTAAAGGGAACTGTTAATGAGTGTTTCGCTTAAGTTATTATATGTTGACAGAGTCATTGTTATGCTGACAGCTTGAGTGCGTGAGAATTAAGAATTTAGATTACTAAGGGCTGCCACAGTTGTAAGATCGGACGGAAGAGGTGGATCGGGGGTTCAGATGTTCAATTTTCACAGACACAGAATGGATTGCAACAGTTTTCTTCCTAACATTATTCCTTTACTAGTTTTAAATAGAGCGATTGTCATCTGATTTCCGCAACGCAAAGAAATAAAAAGTAACTCAAAATTACAATTCTTCAAACTAAAACAGAAGTTTGTAAGTCAGTAGAAACATCCGTTACGAGTGGGAATCGAATCTACGACCGTTAAGGCTAAAGGCAGGCCACCAAGCCACAACATCGTACACGGTCGACAGTAAAGTATATTACCTTTATTCAAAGGAAATATAGTTTTAACGAAACATGTCCATGCTGGTCATGATCAAGATCATAATATAGTAGCAGAAATTTCAAATATTTGTAATTATTTCACGCTTGTCACGGAAAGGGGTGGGACTATGGAATTCACCAGCTGCGTAATGCACTCGACAATCGATTAAAACTATCCGTAAAAAGGCAGAATTATTTAGAATTGCTCTTTGTTGTAATCGGAATCGATTTAGACGTTTTGAAATAGTCTTATCCAAGGAATCAATAATAATCTATAATTACAAGTATATACATAGACACACACATATATATATATATATATATGTCGGAGAATGGAGATTCTCATCGACACCGTCATCAGTGGTTACAACTCTTGAGGGCGGTCATGTGGGTAAAATGCAAGCACAAAACAAGCTGTACAATATTTATTGTGGATTTAATCCTTTTAACAAATCATAGTATCAGATATATTCGAGCAGTGGGTTCGCAGCACCGATCTGACTTCGCCTCCCAACAATCTAAGGGTGATCCAACTCCATTCAATCACAATTTCACAGTATATCTTATTCCCGTAAAACAACATAACTTTCCTTTATATTTCTCATTCCCATTGACAACGTCAAGATGGTGTCTCGACCCCACTAGAGGTTGCCCTCTACTCGATATGGCCAGTATTATAACAACTTAATAAAAACTTATACAATATTAAAAGGTGATAAAAAAATTAAATTAATTTATGATTTAAAATAAACAATTATCAGTAAAATTATTAAAGAGAATCTCGTTTAACATATATAATATATGTATATAACAATATAAACAAGTTGGCAAGCAAGCATACGGCCTACTCGCGGTTGCCGTAGCCTATGAACGCGCGCAGCACCATTATTCTGCGCAGCATTAGTAGGCGCCATTCACGCGCTGCCAACCTCGAGATATTGGTTCTTGAATCTCCTTTGCCAAGAAATTTCACTAGCCTACAGTGCCCTCAAAACCGGAACACATTAATGCCTAAGCACTACTATTTGGCGGTAGAATATATGACACTGCGGTGGTACCTACCTAGCCGGCTTTTTTCAACAACCAGTGTGACAGATTGCACTGGTGGAATAATCTCCGCTGTGACAGAGATTATCCCAACAGAGATATATATAAAAAGAGAAGACCTAGCATGTCAACGTCCAGCCTTAAACCAATAGATGTAGAAAGCTGGTTTGAAAGAAAGTTGTTTTTAAAACGTCGGCAAGGAAAGTGGGTTTTTCTTAATTCAACCATTTAGGGTTTTAAGGAGAGTTAAAAGTTTGTTGAAATTTTGTTTTATTTAGCAATTAAAGATAAAGAAGTCTTCCAGCCCTGAAAGAGTGAAAAATATTTTATGGGAGACCATTTTTGATACTGGAAGCATTACATACTATTTTTAGGCTAACAAATAGAGTTAAAGAAACATTTAAAATACTTTTACTTTTGCAAGCGGTCAAAACCGCAGGTAGAAGCTATTCAAATATAAATTAATTTTAATTTTCTTGTTCCAGATACATGCCACTAGACAAGTTTTAACACCTAATGAGAAAAAGTAACTTACCCAAAAATGTGAAGTATATATTTATATGGCGATGTGGATGATATTTTGCACATGTTTTTGGTATGTCTTCGCAACCACACCTTAAGAGAAACACTTAAAATTGGAGTGCCTGTTTGTAATTCCAAATTAGCAGATTTTCATTACACGCATATGCAAGTATATACGGTACTTACGTAGAAAAATCAATTTTTAAAAATTTTTGTCCGTCTGTCTGTCTTTTTGCTCCGGCTAATCTCTGAAAAGGCTGGACCGATTTTAACGGGACTTTCACTGCCAGATAGCTGATGTTATAAGAACTAGCTTAGGATCCCCATACAATCTGTCAACCCCTTCAAACCTTTTTCGCAATAAAAAGTCTTTGGCTTTTCCAAAGTCTAAGCTATATCTGTATCAAATTTCATGAAAATTCGTTCCATATTATAAGCATAAAAGTGTGACGGACAGAGCTACTTTCGCATCTATAATATTAGTAGGGATTATATCGATTTGCCAGAAAATCGAAATCATTGTAAAAATTTGCATAAACTCTCATACTAATCCATACTAAAGATTTAATTATATATATAGTCATTTGTTTTATGGAATTATTTAAACATTGTTCAACATAAATATTATCATGTGCCTATAGAAATATAATCGCTTTTTGGTTTTTTTTTTTCATAAATATTTTATGGTCTAGTATTTTTATCAATTTTAAATACTTATTCTAGTTTACTCGTAAGAAGAAACTCGATTGACTATTAAATTCTAGATTATAAGCTGTTTCTAGATCTAGTCTTTTACAACTAACACCTTAATCAGATAATGTACTGATATTAAATTTTTTTCTGATACACAATTACATTTTAAAATACTTTTATTTGTATGGTCGATAAAATATTATCTCAATCGGTTTTTTTTTCATTTATTCTGATTATATTGTATTTTGAAATTGGTAGTTATTTATTATTCAATCGAATCAAATAAGGGATAATCCGTTTAGAAATCTGGACGTTAACAAAGCGACGGAAGCGTTAAGACGAAATCAAAAGTGAGCGTCCCCAGCAATAATTCACCGACGATCCTGCTCGTCCATATTCCGCGACTCCCCTACAATGGATTGGACAACACACGTCGCCCGTCGAAAATTCCGTAAGCACCCATAAATCATTGACATAACGGAAATGCGTGGCCTCAGCCCTCGAACCGGCAATAACCGTTGCGTCGATCTTCGGCATTTTCAGCATGATAGATAAATTAAATGCCGGCACACCCGACGGGACAGACGCCGGAGCGCCAGGAATGTCCAAATAAATTTTTTGATAAACGCACCGGAAGTCTCAGCTATTACGTGACACTGCCCCCGTTCCGTCTTACGCCTCGGTCATTGTTTTTCCCAGCCGGCATCCACGGAATTCCGGGACGCTATCCAAACCAGCGTATGCGGCGCTTTGAATCGATAAGATCGCAGTCGATAACAGCCGCCTAATAGGTCAGTTCTGTGTCGGAATTAATCAAGCATCAAAGGGCTGGGTGTAATCGAGCGCAGAACGGTACGGGTGTGTCGTATATCTCACTAATTAATGGATTCGCTAGAAACGTTTCACCCTCAAAGGATACCGCCCAAATATAATCCCCCGCTTTCGACCTAGACTCAAAAAGGCGACACATGTTTTGTAATGACAACTGCTCGTCTCCGGGGCGACGTGCGTGCTCTATAAAGCAATATTAAAATCGCCGCGGCAATAAACATAGTCGACGATGATAATTTAAACGCATAAAACAATGCTTTATCTACAATCGGTAGGCGGCCCTCGGAGAGTTTAGTGTGAAATGTGTTCTCAGAGACACCATTTAGTAGCGTAATGCGCGTGACTGTCGTACAAATTATGCATTTCGGAGACAAGTCGATTTTATTGCCGCGGAAGTGACGTCAATAAACCACTGTACCGGAGTTTAATGTTCGACTCGTATAATTTCCGATCGTTCCTTCCACGATATGCATCACGTTCCGGCACGGTATACGGAACACGAACAGAAGTGAGGTAGACTTGCTCGATGACTTACTATGCACGGCTAAAATGTTCGATATTGATGGCGTACCACTTGAGAACTTCTGTGAGAACTTAGTCCCATACTTATTATGCATGCACGAGTAAAAAGACAATTTATTGCATTGAAAAATTTTAAAACCAAAAGACCACATAATAAAATGAAAAAATTGAAAAAATTGATTCAATAAAATGCGTAGTATCCACATGCGTTTATCAAAAGCTATATTATGTGGAAACGCCCCGAAAATAAACGTCGTCCGACCGAAACGCCCAGTCTCCAAAAAAGTTGATAAGCTCCTCACCTCATATTGAACGGAAAATAAATCGTATACTCGCTTTAAGTGCCAATAAAAGTTGCGAGTAAATCATAAAAGTATCACTCCTCTAGAAATGTCCATAACAAGTGTGTTATTGCGGAATAATTCAGTATAGCAGGAGGGTGGTTTGAAAGATGACTCCCCTAAGAACCCCGCGCCGTTCAGGAATTCCCGATGCTATATTGAAGCCTTCAATTATTTATCGGACCCGTGTCTGCTTTTCATTTTACTCCTTTCGTTGGAAAATAAACATGTCCCGAAGGGAACGTAGTTTAAATCCTAAATGTGCCTTTCTCGGTACCATATTTTATATGACATTGACGTATCGAATTGGATTTTTAATTACAGAATAGTTAATACGTTTAGATAGTTTCAAACTAGCTATACTAATGTATAAAGCTCGTTTTTCGAATTATGTATACGTATAACTCACATATTGTAAAAGCGTTGAGGGACTTATACTGTGCTACTGATAGTTGCCAACACCGGTTCGAATGTTCACGCTGTAATTCGGTTTTTTGAAGCACGAAATAATGCGTATGTCGAAAAGACCGTATCCACTCGAAAAAAAAAACGCTAATCTGATATCGTGCTTTGACAGCTTGACCTATGAAATCTGCATGTATGAATTTAGATTTTGGTTGCTAAAGAATAAATTAGATCTTATTTTATAAGTGGATTTTTATCTAATATTCCATATGTATACTGTCACAACTTAATTATATTAGAGGAAAAACTAACAATTCAATCGTCCATTAACTTAATGTTGATAATATTTTATGATAACGTTTGATGAAGTTTATCGTATATAATTATTTTTTAGAAAACGTAGTGGTATATGCCTTAAGTGGTGCTATTAGAGGTATCGATTTCCACTAGGACCAATTGCTTGTGTTGACTATGCAAATATATGAGATTGGTATTGGGGCCCAGAAACACATGAATGTATCTAATTATCTAGAACAAAGTAAACGTCTGTTTGGTCAAATGTCTTTTACGTGTGAGAATCGAACCCTTGGTAAACCGATTTGCCAACAAAAATTACACATAATTTCCCATAAAAAATCAAGTCTGTACGTTCCATTTAAATTTATTATTATTTTCATAGCATACAATATAAACCTAATATTTAATTTCCGATTTTTTTTAATGGAATGGATTTTTTTTTTATTTTAGAATCTATGGAATATTTTAATATTATACATTTTATTATTTGTCTTTGTACAGGTTATATTTTGTTAATATTTTATCATGATTTCATTATTTTAACTTCAGATTAAATGTATGTTAATGGTAAATGACGTGGCTATAAATACTAAGCAAATAATTTATACGCTAGGATTTTTAATAAATAAACAACATATTTAAAATTGTTTGAAATATGATGATAATTATAAATGTTGGGAAAAGTCAAGTCTATACAAGCCAAATCATTTGATGCTACGGCAACACGTGGCCGGATCTGCTAGTGAATAAAAGTGGCAAGATCGCTATAATTATCATAGCAGCAATTGTTCTTTGAATCCCAATCGATTACTCAAAGATGGTAAAGTACAAATCCGTGGAGGCAATGAGACGAGGTGTAAGGTCTTTTTAAAATGACTGTAATGCTACATGCTCGGGGACCTGGCAAAAAATGTGTGATAAATATGTGAAAAATATTTTTTTTTACTGGTGGTAGGACATAAATGCCCGCCTGATTAGCTGCTACAGTACGCTGGTGAATATTTCGTGAAGTGACTGATCTTCAGCCACATTTCGAAATCACCCTATTACCAGTTACATCTTAAATGTCGCCAACGCAACTTCAAGCCCTCTAGTGATTTTCATGGGTGACAGTTCTCACTTAACATCAGTTGCGCCTCCAGCCCGTTTGCCCCCTTTAACATAAATAATATGGATAGTACTATGATATGACTATTTTCACTTACCAAATTTGTGATATAAAAAACGAATAACTATAATCCTTAATGACTGAAATAGCTATACTCATATCCGTAACGGTATAAATATTAGAATATAAATCAAAAATGTAATTTATAGTTACGATAAACAATAAAAACTGCTGTGACGGCTTTGAGGAATCGTAAAAATATATCAACTCGTCACGTGTAAGCCCGATGTTTGTTTAGTAGGTTGTAAATTGTGTATGTGACTTACGAATACCATTAAATAATACTATATTAAATTCGAAACACAATACAATTATCGCAATGTTACGTCGGAAGTACCTTCTTCCTAGTATTATTCCCGGTATTTACCGAAGTCTACATATAATCTTATGCTAATTTAACGGGTTATTTTTTACACAAAGCGAATACCACCTGATCTTCGCAACTCTAATGGCTCAGATTTTTTATGACTTTAGGAGAGATCTCAAGAACTATTGATTTAATCAAAAAAATCAAAATAAAACCTCTAATAAGCCTTTGTCATTACGAATAAAAACTTTAAAAACTATCGTCTAAAAATAAATTTTTGTTTTTTTTTTTTAAATTTTATTATTTAAGCTTATATGATAATAAAATTACTAAAAAAGCTATCACGGAAATAAAACCTTACCTACCGAGTCATAGCTATACCCATATCATTAGTTTGTACCGGGGTGGTCAGTTCAATGTGATATAAGGACAGTTGTGTGCAAAAAGCGGTGATGACAGAAACCATCGGCGCAAAGGGCGCGGGAAGACTACGCGAGCTGAATAAAAGAGCTCATATCATAGAGTTACAAAAGTTTAGAATAGACTTCACTTTTTTTGCTAAAATATAGTCGTATCTGAGATATTTTAAATTATTCTGTGTCCATAAAATATACACTTTTGTGGATCGGATAGTGTAATACACATAGATTTTCTTACCTTAGATCTTAATTAAAGTTATAATATTAAATAATATTTTCAGGTAATTTTTTTGTATTCATTACGTATATACTAATTACTAACAATACAATGCTAGAACAAAATTAGTTGAAATGTAATACATACGAGCGAGTAGTTAATTTTCTGTATTCAGTTAAAATATATATTTTTATCCAAATTATCCCAAATAAATATAAAATTGTCGAGTGAACAATGACCGTTTAATTTAATTCCTTGTTATTGTTTTTAAAAAAATACAGGTTCTTAAAACATAGACTTTAAAATTAGGGAATATAATATAAAATATTTTTTACATCCACTATTCAAACAAAAATAATTGTCATGTCTAAATTATTTCATTGTCTTTATAGATAAAAACATACTACTTGGTATGAAACGCGAGGCCTAAGGCGATGGTCGAATACGAGTACATCTAGAGGTCACGTAGACATACGATACCAAATTACTAGCAAGCGAAACTTTCATTGTGTCCAGGGAAATATGGGAATATGGCGAGGATGAAATTTTATAGCTACAATTTCACCAAACGAGGGGTTTATCTGCCACTATTTGGTTGTGTTGTTGTCTTGTACGATTATTTTAAGAATATTACAGAAAAGCGTTGCCTTGTATAAAGTCCATTCCATTATAGTTTTGTTCAAATCTGATGGATGCAATTTTTTTTTCTGGTCGCAATATTCGTCTTTGTCGACAAAAATTAAGGTAGGAGTAGAGGGTTAAATATTTCGGTGGTGTTAAAAATATGACAGGTTTCGAAGCCTGTCTATATCAGGCACTCACACTCAACGAACAATATACTAGAGAAATTCTATGAGAGCCACTTCTGTGGTCGAGCTGACTCATACATACCACAAATTTCAAAGCTAACTTTAATGTTGCTTAGATAAGGTTAGTGTTCTTTCTATCATAGGAATTAAGACCATTACCCAGACGTGTAACATTAACAAGCTGTTATTACAAAATAAGTATAATAGGACACCGTTGTGGTATTGTGGGTACCGAGTCTGCCTTTAGCCTCGACAGTTGTTGGTTCGATTTTCGATCGGGCAGATGGTTGCATTGATCTTACAAATATCTCTTTCAGTCCGGGCGTTTGTCCTTGTGGGTCCCCCCACCGTATCTCGTAGAGCACGGTAAGTCATCTGTCCTGGTTATTATCACAGAACATCTGATAATAATCGTTAACTGTTGATAAGTAAATTGCTCTTATCCAATGAGTTTCTCATTCCTCCTTAGGGTTGCGGAGGTAAGATGGTAATCGTTCTGTGTAAAAACTAATAACTAGCAGACCCTGGGTAAAATAGTCATATAGTACCGGGAATAATGCTAGGAAGAAGGCCAAATAAATATAATAAAAAATAGTTTTATTGATTTACAAAGTAACAGACAAGCTTGTGGCAAAGGCACATGAACTCGGTAAGACCGTATTACTAGATTTCCATTTCCTCCGCTAAGACTATAACATACAAAAATGATCACTGACTAAACAAAGATTCTATATGAAACTTAACACAAATTGTGTGTATGTTGTGTGTATTGGTGTGCGTCTGTGTGTTTGTTTGTTTGAGCGTGTATGTGTGGTGTACGAATAGTGTATATGAGTAATTGGAGTATGGTATGTGGAGAAATACTGTACTATATTAATACTTTTCTTTATGAAAAACTTTCAATTTACTACGAATATTTACAATTTTAATTAAATTACATAAATACAGTATAATAAATTGTTTCAAACCTACACTTATACAAGCGAGAATTTGCAAAAGCGTCTACGATACCCCGTCTTCCCCTCTGAGGGAACGAATCATACACTTATAGGATAGCTTTTAAAGGATTATTTCAAACTTTATAAAATAAGTGGTTCGCCCCCTCGAGGGTACCGATATTGTGTAGCCATCTGTGTCGAAGTGGATATCAAATACACATATTTTTTGATTTAACTCGTAAATTACTTCGTTTCAATCGTTTCACACTCGTTTGAAGACGTGTTTATTTTCTTATGTTTATTTATTATTAGGGTTATTATGGTTAATGCTTTTAGTAATTAAAGATTAGACATATTTAAGTAGTTATTAAATGTGACTGTCTGTGATTAGATGAATTTGTGATTAGATTATCTTCATCTTGTTCTTATCGATTGGTTAGTGGTCAATCTAGTGTCAGAGTTGTTCAGGTCGCCCGTAGGCCTCTAACTTGACTTATCGACTGTTGTCTAATTGTCAAAAGCCGGGACCGACTTTTTACGTGCCCCCCGAAGCACGGAGACGCTCGGTTGAAATACCACTATGCGATCACCCATCTAGTGACTGACCGCGCCTAATGTTGCTTAACCTACCGATCGTTTACCGATCAGCGGGTGCACTCGGCTATGAGCGTCTCGTTATCTTCATAACAGATGGTCTTCTTCTTCTTCCTAGCATTATGGATGGTAGACTCCGACGTTTAACAAATAAGTGTAATGCTTTTACGTTGAATAAAAATATTTGATTTGCTTAATTCTGGTATTATATTTAGCTAGAGTCTGCTTATTACTCTTACCCGAATTTGATAGGTTACTAGTTTTTACACAGAACGATTGCCAGCTGATATCCGTAACCCTAAGGGCGAACCAGTAACTCATTGGATAAGAGCAACTTACATATCAAGGCTTAACGATTTTTATCAGATGTTATGATAAAGGCCACCGACAGTTTTACGTGCTCTGCGAAGCACTGTAGGGAGACCCACAAGGACAAGCGGACGTACCGAGCCGGTCCATTCATGCTGAAACTGCATGCTACTATAAGAATAAAATATAAAGAGCTGACTCTCAACAAAAACGTGTAATACTTTATCCGTTGAATAAAATAGATTCTGATTACCTGATTGTATTTCAATAGATTCAACCCTTAAACCTCTATTTTTTATACCAATCTTTTTTAAATTAGCTTAAAAAGTTAGGTTGATTTTTCTGACCTTTTTTGTAAAAACGTATTCTTTTAAAATTTGTCTATTTACATTAATAAAAACCTGGCGCCCAAGTAGCCGAAAAATGCAAAAGATAAGATTATATTTTATAAAATATACGCTTTTAAATTATGACAAATTGACGTCATTATAATAACCTATCAATTTTGAAATCATTACCTCATATATCAATAAATTCTATATTAATTCTATAATAAACGCTTACAGAAACGTCGCGTCAATGTCCCAATAAATTAATTTACGTGCCTATAATGAATAGAGTAATAAAAAAAATTCTAGTCATAATTCTGAACACAGATTGCTGGAGCGCTTCCGAAAGGGTTGACGAACCCTCTCCCAGACTTGAATTCGTCACACACGCGCCGTCAAATGGATGTTTAATATTTTAAAATTGAAATTTTATTGCGTTTTCAAATTGTTACGGCATCAATTGCGTCGGATGTAGTCAGGCGTACTAGCTGATGTTGCGTCTGTTTTTAATGGCGGTGTTAGTTTCATAGAAATTTAATAAAAGGGTACATTAAAATATGTTTATATGCAATTTGTATATCAATTCGTATTCAAAAATAGCACAAATTCTTAATTCGATGTTTTCGTCTCCGCAGCATTGTATATTTATTTCGTTCTCAAAGCATTTATTTAAATATCGATTGATGCTTGCTTTAATAAAAAATAATATATAACAGCCAAGTGTTTGGTGATCTAGGCGCAGCGGAAGCTAAAGGGATGAAGATTCGTTTGAACATTAAATATTAAAGAATTAAAATCACCTACGAAAATAATTTGGTAATATCATAGACAGACATGACGAAACTATAAGGGTTCCGTTTTTGCCATTTGAACATTTAGTTTGAAGAAGATAGGTCTATAAATTTTATAGATATATAAGTTTTTCCCATAACTTTGTTTTTCATATTACTTTTAATAATTACTATGAAATTACCAACTTATTTTTGTGGTCGGTTTTAATTCGTTATTATTTTTAAAGCCGTTAAAATTGTTCATAACCCAGCTGCGGAACCCTTTAGTTTCAACTGTGCGTGGTCCACAATGCACTTGACTGGTAGTTATTTGTTTTAATAATGACGAATGAATTACGAAATTATAAGGGTTCGATTTTTGCCATTTGGCAGCAGAACCCTGAAAGGGATAGCAATGTTTTATTATATTTCATTAACTGTTAAGACAGGAAGCGAAAAAACTTCAAGTGCCTAAATATACATATAACAATTTGGAAACGTTAGTCACGGGTAATGAATTGAAGCATATTCTTCCCAAAAACGTAACAATCATTAAAATTCTATAAATTCAACCGAATTTAAAGCTTCATACTCGTAGCCGGTTAGTAAAGTAATAAAGTATAAATTTTTTTTAATTTCATGACGGTTGGTCAACAACCATACGGTCCAAATGATGGTAAGCAGAACCGCAATCTATTTGCTTGCGCTTAATACGCTTGCGATACATAAAAGATTACACCTGCTTTGCCAGTCCAAGAGATAGAAGACAGAAATGAGAAGAAGAAAAGATCAGAGGGGATTGGAGATTGGCCCTCAGGTGCTTTCTATCATGGCACGAAACGAAACAGAACTTACGGATACTGTTACTTTACGCCGACTGTCCGTGAAAGATTGGTAAGGAATATGGCTCTACTATAAAATATAGTAATAATAGGAAGTCATTGATTTTTGTAACATACACAAAAACTATATAGGACATAGGTGCCAATAAAATTATTTGACATGTCCGGTTAACGATCCCAACTTAAATCAGCACTGTATAAATACAAATTCATCTTTATATTCTACATATACATACAATAAAATCGATCATTTGTATGTGAGTTAGTACAGTAATCTTAATAGCAGACAGAACTAAAAATATGGTGAATATAGTTCAGGTCCTGCTTTAACATGTAGGATAGTTATTTATTTCGATCTCTCTTTCTTCGTAGTATTATACCCGTATCTTCCCAGGGTTTGGTTATTACTCATATCGGGATTTCACAGGTTACTAGTTTTACAAAGAGCGATTGCCATCTGACCTCCGGAACCCTGAAGACCAACGCGTTGGATAAGAGCATATCAAGAGTTAGCGATTATTAACTATCAGATTTTATGTGATAACAACTGGGACCGCCGGCTTAACGGGCTCTCCAAAGGACGGTAGGGCGCAGTCATTAAAAACGTCTGCCCGAGCGGTAATTGATCCCGCGATTTTCAAGGCTAAAGGCAGGCTCGTTACCGAGACGCCACAGCGGTAAGGTTTTTTTCATGTGTCCGGGCAATCCAAACGCGTAAAATCAGTAGAACTATTTATTTAATATAATGGGGGGAAAACAAAGATGAATGAAACTGAGATGGCTTTTATACGCTCAATACATCGAAGTTTACTAATGATAAGCCGAGATTAGATAAACATCGTAATGTGGCAAGACTCCGAGTGAGATAAGAGGCCTCTCGTGATTGGGCTTCGGAGGAAGGCGGAGCTTACTTATTAGTACACAAAAAAAAGCATTTGATTATTTTGTTTATCATTCATGTTTCGATGATTCAGTTTTTATTAGATAAAAAAATCTTTTGCAATTATTTTTAATGAAGCTTATAATTGTAAACATTGTATTTTTTATTGATATTTTTAAGGTCCTTCGGTTCTTCGGTGTGTCCCTCTCTCCGTTCTACAATTACAAAAAGTACACAATTTACAAAAAGTAACTACAATTTACAAAAAGTTCTATAGATAGCTATAGAACTTTTTGTATATAGGTGTATTCTGTGAACCGCTACACAATTTTGTAGTTCTTCTTCTTCTTACCGAATGGTTAGTGGTCCACATAGTGTCAGAGCCGTTCAGGTCGCCCGTATAGTCCTCTGACTTAACTTTTCAAGTATTCTCAAATTGATAGGAGAAGGGACCGACTTTTTACGTGCCCTCCGAAGCACCGAGACGCCCAGTTGAAATACGAGTATGCGACAATCCATCTAGTGACGGACCGCATCTAAAGTTGTTTAACTTTAGATGCGGTCCTCCTCCTCCCTTTCCTTACAAGAACTACGCGTGCCGGTCTCCGATGTCACCGTCTAACTGTGGCATCAATTCCTTCGCGAACAAAGAAGTTTGCCAATTCTTTTCTTTGTCGTACTTCCAAAAAGTGGAACTCATTGCCGGCTCACGTGTTCCCTCCTTCCTACAATCTGGGCTCCTTCAAACGAGGCGTGAAGAGGTATCTTGCGGGTAGGCAGAGCAAGGGTGGCTAACACGGTTGCATTCCGCAAATCTGTTAGCCGCCCTCGCGTTTGGACTTTATTTCCAATTACCATCAGGTGGAGTAGAGTCATCTGCCCTACTTTCCAAATAAAAACTCACAGATCGTTTACCGATCAGTGACTGCACCCGTTATTGTAGTAAAATATTATAATACATGTACATGAGGTTTTGAAAAAAAAAGCTAATTTTTTAGGATATGATGACATATAAGTAACTTTGATCCTTCATTTCACCTCTTCAGTTGTGGAATTTCAGAAAATGTTAAAACACATCTTAATCGTTGTACAAAATACAAAATACAAGTTTCATGCATCTACAAAATCCTTTTCACTTATTTGATTACCTCTGGGTTGAATACAGAAACATTGTTTCCTTGTGCTGGTTTACGTTTTAGAAACAAGACCTGAAAAAAAATTTCAAGTTTAGGCTAGACGTTGATATGCCATGTACCGCATTGAGTTTTCAAACATGTGTCAAAATAAAATGTAATTTAAATCAACAGCACTAAAGAGTATTGATATAAGCTTCGAAGCAAAATAATTTCTTACCCGTTTTTAACCCCGTTAGGGCATGAATATCAATAAAATATGAAACACGTCTTACATCAATTATCTTAAAAGGTTTATGGTAAATTTGAAGTAGATTGAACCAAGGAATCGCTTTGTCCCATATAAACTTTGCCCTCCTTTTTAACCCCCTTAGGGGTAGTATTTCGGAAAATCCTTTCTTATCGGATGTCCACGTCATACAAAGAAAACACCTTACAAATTTAAGGTCTCTACGATCAGCTGCTTAGGCTATGCGTTGATCCGTCAGTCATTCAGAACAAAGCCTTTTATATGTATAAGAAAAGATAACAGCTGATAATAATCGTTAACTCTTGATAGTAATTTTACTCTTATCCAAGTTCTTTTGGCTTGCGAATATCAGATGGCATTCGCTCTGTGTAAAAACTAGTAAGTACATGTCCAAGTTTGAGGAATAACCAAATATTCGAATAAATACGGAAATAATGTTAAAAAGAAGAACATTTAGAAACTTTTATTTTACATTCTCGACACACTGCTTCCTGATAATCAATGGGAGATTTTTAATCTTTAATCATAATGTGCGCAGATACTATGATAGCTTATCGGCAAGTGTAGTACTAAACTAGAGCTATAATTATATCTAATATTAAAATAAAACTAAAATACTTTTCCATATTCAAGTTAAAAATCTTCTTTATAAAATTGTATGAAAAACTTTTAAATTAGAAAAAATTTTGCCAATACAATATTTCATACATTTAAATTAACTTTTAAAGGTTAGTTTAATACACACGACGTTAAAAAAGAGCAAAATAAAAAACACAATAAAAAAGATTGAATAAGGTTGGGTTTACCACTCTATACTATCACAGTTTTACAATCTTTGATACTATTAAAATTGTGTATTAACAGTATATATCTTAAGATCTTCGAAATTCAACAAAAGGTGTATTGGATATGGTTCTTACGGGTCCCTGACTCCAGAGCAGCAATTTTTTTTGTGTCAATTTGTGTGTTTCCTTGTGTGAGGACATATAAACTGATTGACCTTTGGTGATATTTGAGGGTGTCTAAAAGCCTAGGATACTTCAAAACTTGTTTATTAATCTGGCTACTAAGAAAAGTTATAAGATATTTCATGTGTTTACATATTTAGGAGAGGAAGCCACGCCGTCGGCCTCTGTTAAAATGAATCTATATCATCGATAAGAATTCTTATATTTACAGAATTACTAGATTCTGCTCACGGCCTCGCCTGCGTGAATAACGATATTTAATACAACTTTAAGGCAATATAAGTGGTTCATCGCCAATTCAGTTTTGTTGTCTCGACAAAAAGTCTTATGTATTAATGTTTTATGGTATATAATGACAGAGTACTGAGGTAGCAAACCTAATTTTAAAAAGTTCATCCCCTGTTTTCCCACCCTCATGGTTGGTATTTTTTCTTCAAAATTAAATGGAATGCACGAAAAATATAAATTTGCAAGCAAAAACGAAATTTTCCAAATCGGCTCATAAATGGCGGAGTTCTGAGATATGAAAACCAAAATAAATAAAAAACAAATGTTTTTCGTTACAAAATATATTTTAATGATTCTTACGGGTTATAAGAAAATCAAATCTAGACGGTATTCTATCAAATAATATTTTGTATAAAAATGGTTCTTTAGACTAATACTCATATATTTTCATCTTAATGACACTCGGTTCGCTGGTTCAGGTGTGAAAGTGTAACAAATAGAAATTCACTTTCGCATAGTACTGTTACGATTTATTAGCAATTGAATAAAAAAAAATTAGCAGTCAAGTGCCTTGTGAACCACGCACAGTCGAAACTAAAGGGTTCCGCAGCTTGATATTGAAGAATCTTAAGGACTTTAAAAATAATTAAAATCCGCAAAAATAATTTGGTAATTTCATAATAATTACTAAAAGTAATATCAAAAACAAAGTTTTTGGGAAAAACTTATATATCTCTCTATTTGTGGACCTATCTTCTTCAAAATAAATGTGGTTGAAAGTTCTTTGATTTTCTACATCCTCAAATTTTTCCAAAGTTTTAAACACCAAAAGTTACAGGGGTGCACAATCTTTATGAGATTATAAGCTATTAATATGTCATTAACTACAGACTTAAACAAAGTATCAAAATCAAACCTCCTTATCATTTTCGAAACAGCCATGTATATGAACCCTAAAAACTTTTCTACGGAACAAATCATGCTTAATTTTGACCGAGTTAAATGAACACCACCTTTTCGATGTACACCGCGCCGAACCTACAATTAAGTATTAAAATTTCTTTCATACACATCGTTGTGTAATTAAACGGTCAAGTGCGAATGAGATACTGAATAATTATTTATGATTGAGTATAAACTTCGTTGGAAATGGTATTGATTGCTGCTATTATTTAAAGGTCTAGCAAGGGTGATAAATGTGTTTGAGTCATATTAATCTCCGAAATTTCGATATAAATATATTGGATAGTTAGACAGAATATTATTATAATACGCTATGACCTGGGGTCTTATATATATGACCACTGCTTAGCTAATATAAACGTCTAGGAAAGTAATATTAGTACGGGAGTGGTTAGGCACTGGCAGAGCAGGTTATGAAATACCAGCCCATTATAACCAGTAACAAAGGTTTGATTCACTGATAATAATTATATTATGTAGTTTTTTTTATGACATTTCTAATGTCAATATTCCGAGGTAACAACCCGACAATGGCACCAATTACGTCATTATGCAACAAGCCGACGAATAAGTTTTACGTCCATTGCTGGTCTATTCGTGCGTAGTATTATCTGCTTTGAGAAAACTAACTCTGTTTAAATGTTATAAGGTTCAAAATATAATATATCGTATTCAAAGGTAATTAGCCCAGTGTTACTGGTTGATAAGTCGTTATTTACTAGGGGCTGAAAACTAAATTGTTAATGACTTATGTTGTATGGTAACAACTGCTATTTTCCCGTCGGAGTCGTGTGAAATACTAGTATTAATGCATGCATTGATAATCATGTAGATTGCACATTGCTATAACGTAATGGTAGCGAATCTGCTTACAACTTTTTGTTTTAGCAACGCTTTTTTCAAGGCATTACTAATATTCCTATTTCCCTTACAAATAAGCTCGAAGCTTGCGCTAGGAGTAGGTACGACAATAGCCCAAGGGCGTCAGGATCGAACCCGCTACTCTCGCGTTAACGGAGCGAACTATGGGTTCAGTTCATTCTGTATGGGTTGTGCGTTTGGTTTTTGTGTGTTTTTGGGTATAGGATAGCTGTTGTGGCGATGGTGTTTGGTGTAAAGTTTTATCTATCCGGTAACGTTGTCGAGGCCAGTAAGGCCAAAAAGAATACACGTTGAAAGAAAAAAGTGTAGTGTTTACTTAAGCAAGATAACAATTATTCTGTCTAGGACTCAATTTTTCATATTCATATATTTCATTTTCCTTTTAAGACATTATGGCTAATTAATAGAATTTGTAAGTATTTTATCTAGTAACAAACGCCTTTAACCTTTACCTTTTTGTGAATAGGATAATAATATCATAAGATAAGTTTTTCTAACTAAATAATGTTATCAGACTTTATTATACAACCCAAAGACATAACGGATAGAGATGGAAAATCAAATTTTAAAATAGTAGAGCTATGTATGAACGTTAGTCTGTGGGAATCTGTTCCTCGAGCGAGCTGGCTCATTTATCCTGCAAAAAAAAATCACCAAAATCGGTCTAATCACCAAAATGTTCAAAGTTACCCAAAAATTCAAATTCCTCCTCCTCCTTTTTAGGTTTCAAAATGGCAAAAACAGATGGCCCTTATAATTTCGTCACGTCTGTCCGTCCGTCCGTCCGTATGTCACAGTTACTTTACTGTGAGTATATTGGCGCTATTTATACAATAACTAGCATTACTTATTTGTTACGTCAGTTCTTGATATAATTGGGGTGGTGGTTTTTGACACAATTCTTATGACTTTAGGAGATAATAATTACTATGAATTTACCAACTTATTATGCGGTCGATTTTAATTCGTTATTATTTTAATGTCCTTCAGATCCTTCATCAAGCTGCGGAACCCTTTAGTTTCGTCTGTGTGTGGTCCAGAACACAAAGATATTTTTAAGGTAGGCCACAAACAAAGCAGTAAAAATCATTCTATTCTTATTTTCCCCACATCTGTAGTTGCATAATTCTCATATTTTTACAATACATACATATAAGTAAAAATTAGCTTTTATAAAATCGTGCATTTTCAGCGTATGAACTATTTCTTTACACAGAAAGCTCCATTTCAACCTTAAAAAAAAAACTTAAGAAGCTCATATTGAAGTTTCTAGATCGGAAACTTTCATCCAAGTTAATCGGGTACGCGAAGTTTATTAAAAAAAATACGAAACGCACAGTAAAAAAGGGTCTTGAAAAAGTTAGACGAGTTGAAAACCGTATGAATTCCGTATATTAGCGTGTACGTCTTTTAATATATTTCCGAACTAGCGGTGCCCGCGCCCGCGCTCGCTCTGCAGAATCAGTTTTTTGTAGTGAAAACTTCTTTAGCCGCGTTGATCGTTTTTTGATAGGGAATACGCGTTACCGACATGCTTCATGTTACGTAATACGTCAGACTGGCGACGCACGCGCATTTTGGAATCTCGATTTTTCCGGACTAATTTTAATAATTTAATATAAACTATGAAATCTCGATTATTTATATTAAAGTTAAAAGAAAAAAAACAGTTATTCTAGTTTCAAGTTTTCCATGAATGCCTATTTTTGTATTATTAAGTTACTTCTTATAATTTCACCTATAAGCCATTACGGAGAATAATCTCTAACCGGGAAAAAGAGACAGAAAGAATTATGTAAAAAAAATTCAATCTAGTTATATTATTTTTTTCTTTGTTTTGTATTTATGTAGTCACCTAGATAATGATTTCCTATAGTTGGACCGGCTACTTGGCAATTTTAACATTTGTTGTGGAATTATTTGAGGTTTTTTTAATGTTTAACATTTGTTGTGAACTTATTTGAGGGTTTTTTAATGTTTAACATTTGTTGTAAAATTATTAGGTGTTTTTTTAAAATGTTTAACATTTGTTGTAAAATTATTTGAGGTTTTTTTTTATCTTACAGGTTATGTCGTGTAAGGCCATTTAATAGCACGACACGTAACTAAAAATTTTAGATTTTAATAACTTTCTTTAAGTATAAACGAAGTATATAGTCTAAAAATATATAGTCTAGGTCATTCACTGAAAAAATGATTAAAATTTATCGAGTAGTTTTGATTTATTCATTACTGCCCGTAGCCTGCACGCGTTAAATGTAATGATTTACGACATCACATTAGAAACTTCAAAAAAAAAAATTTTTTTCTCCACTATTTTTATACATATAAACCTTCCTCTTCAATCACTCTATCCATTAAAAAAATCGTATCAAAATCCGTTGCGTAGTTTTAAAGATTTAAGCATACATAGGGACAGAGAAAGCGACTTTGTTTTGTACTATGTAGTGATATTGCTGAAAAAATAATTGACAGCCATTTTGAAGTAAGGATTTCGAGTGTCGTTGCCATATTTTGTATACTAAGAACCGACTTATGAGCTCATGATATAAAAATATATTTATTTTGTTCCTTGGTAGAATTTGTTAAAATGAAAATAGATACCATTTTCAGAGAGGTTAGTATTTTGATAATTTGCCCTACTTATTTATTTAATGAATATTTTAATCACAACATGGAAAGTTTATTAAGTAGTATTTTTATTTATAGAAAATTGTTACATTCTACAGTTAAGACATTTTGATTGATTGCAAGTTCTTTAAGTATTTTATCATAAACCATTGCTACAATTTATAAATAACGTTTTGTATAGTTTTGGTTGCGATGCTGCCTTCATCAACGGTCAGTTGTTTGTATTAATCTTACAAACATCTGTTTCAGTTTGTGCGTTTGTTCTTGTGGGTTCCCCACAGCGTGCCTCGGAGAGCACGTTAAGCTGTCGCTCTGTATAAAAACTAATAGCTTGTCAAATTTGATGAAAGAGTAAAAAAGCAGACACTGTTTAACTACCGGGAATAATACTAATAAGAAGAAGTTGCAATTTATAAATATATTTTTATTGATTCAAGCGCTAGTATTTCGTTTTCATAAAAAACGTGTACGTAGTGAAAAATAAATCGGCAGCGGAAAATTTTAATACCAGTGCAATCTCCATGCGAGCTTTATTAAAATCATAGATCGTACGAATCATGCAAGTGGCTTCGAGTAAAGTCGAAGATGAATTAAGCGTTAAAAAGAGATAAAGAGAGAGAGAGAGAGAAGGAAGTGACAAATAGCTATACCATAATATGAAAAAATAGTTATAAATTGTAATTATTAAATTTAAAAAAATGTTACATAGTTTAATAAAAAAACTCAGTCAAATTCATTGGCAGGGGAATATTTCGTAAGCAACAAAACTTAAAGTTTTAAAACCTGTTTAAACATATACAAATATACTTTACGTTTTAATTGTTTCTATTTACATTTTCATTTAATTATCATTGAAAATGAAATAATTTAAGATATTGTAATTCAAAAAAGCTGTGCCGAGTAAACTGTAAAATTACACTGATATAAAAAAGCAGCATGTTGAATACAAGTACAAGGTTAGTTTCCATCATAAAAATGTATCTCTTTGTTCCGTTTGCAGTAGAGAGAGATATTACACTCTGAATCATTGCCTCGAGGTGAAGAGGGTTGGTTCATTTTTCGCCCAAAAATCTGGATTACGATTTTTTTTTTTGGGATTTCGATTCAGCGGGGAAATGCAGCTAGCATTCTTGATACCATTACCGGTGGACATGATTTGTACACTTGTAATTATTTGTAAATATAGTTATTATTGAATTGCAAATATGTTGTAATATTGGTTAGAAAAAAATATATATATATATGATCTCATGACATTTCTAATATAAAGTTCATTCTCTTGTTCTTAGAGTGAAACTATGAGCGGAGTCTACGATGCTGGGAAGTTTTGCAAATTGCTCTAAGCTGGTGGCATCGTTTACATGAACCTGCAAGTCCTACGACTATATAGCTTTGTTTAACTTTTATTTATTGTTATACTAAGAACTTTTTCTTACATCAACGATGTAAAGAAGTAGAAGTAGTATTAGAAGTAGAAGTAGTAGAAGTAGTATTAGAATTTTTATTGAACGAAATCTTTGAAAATCTTCATCCTAGCATTTTTCCCGGTATTATACGAGTATTTAGCCCGGATCTGCTTATTACTCTTATCCGGATTTGAAAGGTTACTAGTTTTACACGGAGCGATTGCCATCTGACCTCCACAACCCTAAGGGCGAAGCAGTAACTCATTGGTTTAGAGCAGTTTACTTGGGTTGGTGGAGACACCCACAAGGGCAAACGGCCAGACTGAAACCAATATTTGTAAGATCAATGCAAACATCTGCCAGAGGGGGAATCGAACCCGCAACCGCCATGGCTAAAGGCAGCTACCCACAACGCCACACCGGTGTTGTCGGTGAAATCTTTGAAAAACATACACTTCTAAACGCAAAAGCATTTGAACAAAATATAAAGTAAGTTTATTTTAATTAGTATTTTTAAATTTTGAAAGTGAAGCTAATCTTATAATCGAACCGAAGTACTTCCCAAAAACCTTAATTAACCGCAAACCAAACATGCATTGTTTGCTTTGTTCTGACGTACCATTGTGAAATACACTCGAAAATAGCCAATTAGTGATGACCAGGCTTTAAGAGGTACAGAGTTAGTGACTGTGTGTACCACGATGCGAATATTGTACAATGGGAAATGCGCAGACTTAGCTCAGACACAGCTCCTTGCGGTACCCCCGCATTATATACCGCAAGTTTCCTTGGAAGTTTTCTTGTAAAAATATTTCTTTAGGTTTTATAAAAATACATAATGTGAGTGAAATGAAATCTTTTAATCCAACATTTTACATATTATATATATGAACCCTCAATAGCTCAAAGGTAGAAGCGAAGTCATCGCACCGTTAACTCGAGAGTCGCGAGTTTGATATAATATAAAAAAAAAATGATTCTTGTATATTTTCATGTTTTGC
Source organism: Hestina assimilis (assembly GCA_023373885.1). Taxonomy (NCBI): domain Eukaryota; kingdom Metazoa; phylum Arthropoda; class Insecta; order Lepidoptera; family Nymphalidae; genus Hestina; species Hestina assimilis. Next base: position 14,104,700 of record CM041759.1, read on the forward strand.
TTCATAGGTCAAATGTTATTAAGCTTATTAAAAATGGAATTGTCTTTAACTTGCACTTGGTAATCACTATATAGTGCAAAACAAAGTCGCTTTCTCTATCCCTATGTATGCTTAAATCTTTAAAACTACGCAACGGATTTTGCTGTGGTTTTTTTAAATAGATAGAGTGATTGAAGAGGAAGGTTTATATGTTCAAGGAAGGTTTAACATTCATTAAATAGTGGAGAAAAAAATAATAATTTTTGAGGTTTCTAATGTGAGGTCGTAAATAATTACATTTAACGCGTGCGGGCCACGGGCAGTAATGAATAAATCTAAACTACTGGATCGATTTTAATAATTTTTTCAGTGAATGACATAGGCTATATATTTTACACCCGTGCGAAGCCGGATCGGCCGCTAGTATGTAATAATGTATAACACAATACTTCTATGTATTGGATGGCCATTGTGGCCTGTCGGTCACGGGTTCGATTCTCAGTCAGCGTTTGTCCTTGTCGGTTACCCCATCGTGCCTTACAGAGCTGTCGGTCCCGATTGTTATCATAACGTCTGATAGTAATCGTTAATTCTTGATAGGTAATTTGCTCTTATCCAATGAGTTCCTGGTTTGCCTTTTGGGTTGCGGAGGTCAGATAGTAGTCGCTGTGTAAAGATTAGTAACCGGTCGAATTAGGCCAAAAGTATCCACAGAGCCCGGTTCAATACCGGGAATATAAGTGTATAAGTAGACCTTGGGTAAACAACGGGTATGATGCTAAGAATAAGAAGACTGCTTCTATTTATTGAGATAAAACCAGTATCGAAAATTTTATCTATCGTTCTGTACTTGAATGACAATTATTGCCGTTTAAAAAAATCTATTCTGGAAGATTGATAGATGCCCAAAATTTTATACCTACACCGTTCTATCTACTTGTTCTTGTTGCTTCGTTAGCGCACGATCAGATCACAATTTTGTTGTAAAGATTATGTCCTAAAGAAATCCTCATCCGGTCTTTGGGTTTCTCTAATATACATGAGATTGAGCGGATTTATCTTAAGACTTTTCGTAGTGATATATTTTTTGGTTCATTAAATTTATGTCTACCATTTACATGGGCATATTATTATCTAATGTGGTTAAAATTTTAAAAATATTTTGTACTTTATTAATAGATGGTTACCTTATCTAATTTTATTAGATAAAAAATATACTTTAAATTGCATTTTAATAGTTATTAAATATAGATTAAACTTTCTATGATAGGCATCGTATTAATAAATGAAACGTAATAATCGAAAAGTAATTTCACATTTCAAATAATAATCCATATCTCATGACACATTTATAGTAGATAATGTGGTGTATGCGGCAATATACGTAGACATCGGTCCTCCGATGTCCGACATGTCGCTCCTATCTGTTTCGATGCATTTGTCGTTTAAACACCAACCTGTAATAAATCAGACTCAAATCAACTTGTAACTAAATGCTATATCCTAAATCAGATGTTAATCTCAATCGGACCTTTTGTACAATGAATTTAGTTCTATTTTACCTTGAACAGCTAATGCACTTCGCACCTAATAGACCGTGATAATTTAAGCCTATCTCGAGTCCACTACGGACACTCTTCATTCAATACTTTAAATGAGATTCTTATCGAGCGTCCTTAAATAGATTAGTAGATTAATGATGTCTGTAATAATTAATAATGGATCTTGAGTTTTACAACAACAATAAAAGCGGTTCGGTCGACGTCGTAAACTGCTTGCAGTTTGCTTTGTTTCGAATCCTTTAACTTTACGATCCGTCAATACGTTCCACATATTTACTTCCTCTTAATTACTATGGTATTATCGTATTCTTTATTACCTATTTTTTTCGTATGATCAGGCCTTGAATGCTGTTCAAGTATAAAGTTGATGATGCAATAACAGTATTGTGATTTAATTTGCGCTTTTTACTCGGTTCTCCTTTTAGTGAATTAATTAAAACGGATTAACAAGTTGTTATTAAAAGCATTCATGCCCCGATATAAAAGGTTTTGAAAGTTACGATGATGATTTCGACCGTTTTGTTTAGACGTTTAAATTTGGGTTATATTGAAGCGAAGCGGGTTATACCCTTCATTTGCTATATTTTTAAACGCTATTCAAGTTTAAACGCGTATAAGTATAAAAAGATTTAATATACGTATATATTTTTTTGTACAAAAACGAACTAAAAGCAACAAAGACCGATGTTTGCACCCACTTATCTTTTTATCGGCTTAATTGAAATCCATACAAGAATCATTGAGATTGATCTAATCAAATGAGTCAGTAAAAAATAACGAAGAGCCCCGAATGCATCTCGGTCAACGTACAAGCTTTAAAAGTCCTTTTTGGAAAAGGAGAAAAAAAGGATCGGCCCTAATTGATGCGTCGTCTTTGTTTAGTTTAATTCTAACATGCTTTTCCCATTAAAGTGGTCAGGAATCGAGCTCGTGTTGGAGATAAGAGCGACTCTTTTACTCCTTACACGTTATAATATTATAAGGTCGGGGCAAATCCCTTCGCGTTTTTAACCCTAGTTTAACTGGCTGTGCTCGTTCACCGCACAGGAGGACAAATAAGTGAATCACGCGGCGCAGCGTTCGGCTTCGTCGCGTTTTTACATTGTCACTCGGTCCCCTGGGTGCCGGCCGAGTATTGAGAATCGATGTGTTTACGCTAAGTGCTTAAGTGCTTGCTGGGGATCGCGTTTCACTGATGAATAAGCAATGCAAATTTATTAGCCTTACATTTACCGGCGTCTCTAAACAATTGCGGTACTTGCATATGCTGTTTTAACTTATACAATATTTTTTTATTAAATATGTAGTTGATAGAAACTAAAATAAAAAAAATGTATATATGTAAAAAGCTGTTTTCTTATAAACCATCAAACAGTAATGAAACTTAAATAAACACACTTAACCTGAGATTTGAAATCGTCTGTTAAGTTTACTTTGTAACCGGACTCCGGAGAAACGTGAAGACGGCTCGGCACCTTTTGTGGGTTTTATGGATAATCTTCGTTTTACGTGTATTAACATGTGGACTTGTGTCCGGTCGCACGTTCGATTCTCCGTCGTTCGCTGTTTATCAGCGTCCACGGTCAATGTTCGATAATTTTATTACAGAAGTTTTGTCAAATTACTTAAGCCTTCAAATTAAATTAAACGATACTTGTTCGTTTTTGATATGAAGAATTAATTGTGAGTTTTTATGTTGACTTTGAAGCGAATGAGATATAAGCTTATTGGTCTATTAGAGGACCTATTTCAAAGCACTGCGATATCGATAATTATTGTTATTTATATCTTTCATTTTTTAAAGTTCCCTTTTTAACTATTATATAAATAATTTTAATTAAAAATTCATTGGTAGTTGTTCTTAATTGTGAAGAAAAAATCGTGAGGAAACCTGCAGGTCGTTGAATAAATTATAAGATATATATATTTGTATATCCGCATATCCTAGAGTTGCCGTAGTACTCTTCCTAGCATTATTCCCGGTATTTACCCAGGGTCTGCTTATTACTCTTATCCTGATTTGATAGGTTACTAGGTTTTACACAGAGCGATTGCCATCTGACCTCCGTGACCCAAAGGGCGATCCAGTAAGTAAGAGCAAATTACATATCAAGAGTTAACGATTATCATGACATGTTATGATAACAACCGGCATCAACCGCTTAACGTGCTCTCCCAGGCACGGTGAGGAGACCCACAAGGACAAACGCCCTAACTGAAATATTTATATGAAATATCTGCTCCGAGCGGGAATATAACTCGCGACCATTGATGCTCAAAGCACGCTCGCTACCGGAACGCTACAGCGGTCGTTGCTCTTATGCTAGTGTTTGGGCTTAAATGTCCGCCTAGTTGCGTTGGTGAAAGATTCATGAAGTTACTCATCGTCAGCCATGTTTCGAGGTTACCCAGTATATAAATAACCAGTTAATAGTTGCGTATAATCAATTGACATTTAAAAAAAAGGCGTCGGGATGTGACGACCCCATCGCCCGCTGTTGGGATAACCTCTGTCACAACAGAGATTATTCCACCAGTGCAATCAGTCACACTGGTGGTAGGTCTTTTGTTGCAAGAGGCCGGCTAGGTAGGTATCACCGCAGTGTCAAATATTCTGCCGCCAAATAGTAATGGCAGAGGAGATTTAAGAACCAATATTTCGAGGTTGGCAACGCGTGAATGGCACATACTAATGGTGCTGCAAGCGCTCATAGGCTACAGCCACCACTTACCATCAGATGGGCCGTATGCTTGTTTGCCAACTTCTAACATAAAAAAAAAAACAATATTTACCTGCAGGTAATAAAATAAAAAACAATTTTTAATATTTAATTTGGGGATAAGAACTTGATTGTGTAATTACATCATGTTAAATAGGATTTTTCTTTTCTTTACCTGCTACTTAGTATATGAAAATATATAAAAAATAACTTAAGTTAATGAAGCTTGTTAAACATAATTCAATACTAAAACATAGTAACGGTTACAAAAATCAAAACAATAAAACGCGGAAGAAAATTGTCTAAACAATAAACAAGAATCGAGATAAAATACCAGTATAAGCCAGAACTGAAAAGCCGGCGCTGAAGGCTCTCACAAAACGCCCCCTTTTCAGAAGTGACATTGTAAACAAAAGTATCATATAAGTTTATTAATTACAGGGCCTCAGCTTCGAGTCTTCATGAATAATAATTACCGGATAGACTTTACAACTCGGGGAGGGAAAGTTTTACAAAGAGCGTTATTACTAAGAAGAGCCTACGCCGCGTAACGAAATATGATGTTCCGTATGCAATCAAAATCAAATTCTATACTCGTTGGTTTAGAGTTAATTTTGTATTGTTATTATCAGCTATAAAATAACAGAAGAAAGTCAATAGACGTAGGTGTTGGGGCAGGCACGAGACGCCACGCCTCAACTTACAAACAAAAGATTTAAATTTACAAATATTAAAACTATTATTAATGTTCTTAAAAATATTTGTTATTTAATTTGTTAATAATATTATTCGCTAGCAGTTTTGATACTATTATACTGTTTAGTCATAATAATATGTAAGTAAGTAGGTAGGTTACCTATGAACAAAAATTTTACTTCAATTATGTCCAGTACTCATTTGATCTATATTTTATAATAACTATGAAAGGATTTTATTTATTTACTTTTAAAACCTTAAGAGAGCGACAAACAGGGTAATGGTTTGTATTGAAGTCTGGCATTTTTGAAATCAGAAGCATTAAACTTTGTTTTAGGCGAAACAATTACAGGTAAAGAAACATGTGTTTTAAAGTTTTCAAAAATCTTACTCCTAAATTGGTCAAAAAGGTTTTTAGGCATACAATTTTTAGCATTCTCTAAAACTCCACACCTGAAGTGTTGAAATGGGGATTCAAAATTTGTATTAAAATCGTTATAAATTGGTATTACAAATCAATGTTCCGTCTCTATCGCACATAAACAACAACTTAACGTGTGAGTAAGACAAACGATGTTGCTACAGTTCACTGTTCTAGATGTAGTTAATTACGGTGTTTTCATGTACATCTACGTGTAACAACTACTCGAGCTTTATTTACTCCGTGCATGTTCTATGGAACTTTGTGTTATTGTGTGCGGAACCCAAGATATTATGCTGTAATTCTTCATCTAATACTAAACACATACATTCATTAAACTGTTAAAAAAATAAATGATCCTAACTCTTATTCTTTAGGCACGGTCAGTCACTAGATAGGTGATCGGGTAGTGCTATTACAACTGTACGTCCGTCAATTCGATAATAATCGAAAAGTCAAGTCAGAGGTCTAAACGGGCGAACTGAACAACTCTGATACTAGGTTGGCCCCTAAACACTCAATAAGATAATACGGCATAATCTTCTGGTTTCTAGTATTACTCCCTGTATTTACACAGTTTCTGTTTATTACTCTTATTTGGATTTGACAGGTTACTAGTTTTTCTAGTAGTGACTTGAAAAGCATTGCTAATATTCTTTATACGTAAAAAAAATAACTTTTAGTCTATCAGTTGGTTCCGGGTAATTTCCCAAGTAGGTGGATGATACTAATATGACTTTCACTGGCAGATAGCTAATGTGATAAGTAGTAATTTAGACTTATTGTAGAAACTATTTTTTTTTGTTATTTTTTCGCGATATAAATTAATCTAAACATAAATTCTGAAAAGCTCCCGGTTGGAGCCGCGGGAATAGCTAGTTTTAAAACCGTTGCCTTCAAAGAAATTTAAAAGCTTTGAGTATTTAAATATATAAAAAATACGCATAATCTGCAAGACTTTAGAATAGAGTACTCAAAAAATGACACTCGAAGAAGACCTTTACAAAATACTTGAAACGGTTTTAGCGATATATGCAAACAAATGAATAGATAAACACAATTTTTTCTTATCGTTTTTTGACACGACCCACAACACCCTCTTAACAGCTTTAAGTAAAGACTAAAAAATATTCATTAGATAACAATAAATAAATACATTGGCTCTGTAGTGGCGTGTTGGTAACGAGTCTGCCATTAACCTCGACAGTTGCGGGTTCGATTCCCGCTCGGGCAGATGTTTGTATATCTTACAAATATTTGTTTCTCTCTGCGCGTTTGTTCTTGTGGGTCACTCGGAAAGCAAGTTAGTCTCATAATAATCATTAACTCTTGATAGGTAATTTGATCTTATCCAATGAGTTACTATTACTCCCTTAGGTCAGATAGCAATCGCTCTGTGTAAAAAGTAGTAACCTGTCAAATCCGGATAAGACTAATAAGCATGCCCTATCACATTAAAAATTTGAAATGAATATAAGTCAAAAGTTTATTTTCCATAATAAGATACTTACTACTTTTGTTGTTTCGCCATTTGTCATTTATATCCGTTAATTTCCCTTTCAAATTTTAGATTCACCAATCCACAGCACTCAAAAGTTGAACTTTTTTTTTTAAACAAGCATACGGCCCACCTGATGAAGTGGTTGCCGTGAGCACTTGCAGCACCATTAGTATGTGGCATTTACGCGTTGCCAACCTCGAGATATTGGTTCCTAAATCTCCTCTGCCATTTCACTAGCGTACAGTGCCCTTCAAACCGGAACACAGTAATGAGTAAGTATTACTATTTGGCGGCAAAATATTTGACACTGCGGTGATACCTACCTAGCCGACCTCTTGCAACAAAAGACCTACCACCAGTGTGACTGATTGCACTGGTGGAATAATCTCTGCTATGACAGAGGTTATCCCAACAGCGGGCGATGGGGTCGTCACATTCCGACGCCGATACTGTTACTAGATATTTCATCATAAGGTATACCTGTTGTAATTATATTATAGTACGGTTGGCAACTCTATAGTAATGTCTGCCGGAAGCTCCTGTGTTTCATCATGTTTTACACTTCCTACGTGACGACTTTTACTAACTTGAAACAAGGAATGTCTTATTACTAGTAATTTGTGTATTTTTATGTATTCGCCTTTTTAATTTTATTGATCATTCTGCGGTGGTCCGATATAAAAATTTCGATTATCTGATCGAGGAATTCCGAGCAAATTGCTGGCAATATCTGAATCTAAATTGTTATTAAAACCAAATTCCTTGAGACAGTCGGACTCTGTTTTAATTTTTACAAAATAAAATTAATTTAATACAGTATAAATAATCAGACAGAGTATTTTTTAATCTATACATAATGTTAATTACTTCTTCTCAATTTCCACTTAGCTGATTTTGACAGAATACTAGCTCATACAAAAAGATGTTGCTAGTTGATTCTTAAATCCGTTAGAACTATTAGTGTTTATTAATAGCAGCCAAGCGTATGCATGAGATAATTAATCTAACAATAATATGCTTCGAGAAGACGTTCATTCAATTAAGAAAAACGTGCAATTAATTTAAAGAGGAAATACTTACAAAACGCCACGTGTTTTTCTAAAATAATTCAAAGGGTACATGTCGAAATACGCAAAAGAGAAATATTTATGTTATGGACAAAACCCTTAGGCCCTCTGTGAACATTATAAACGAGAGTCATTTCGAGTGCGCCTCCGGCCTACAGCGGGATCAAACCATAGGGCTCCTCAAAACATGCTAAGAGAAAAAAGGCCTTATATAAAAAGTAATTTATTCAAATTGAAATCATATTTTTATTAAAATAGAGTTGACATTAAAAGTTAAATAAATTCTTATATACCGTTTTTAAATTTCTCAGCTTAGATGCCTACCCATTAAATTTTACATGGAATTTTTCTCTCAAGCAACATTTTGTTAGGTTCTGTTCTAGGCATTGTTCGGAAGCATGTCTAATTATACCTTACTGGTGTAAAGATTGGAAGTACTACTGCAAACCATTTTAATTAAGTCATACGCACATATACAAGTTAGAATAAACACATGTACACATATGTACATGTTATTCAAGAATATTGAAAAAGTTTTATAAAAAAAAAAACAAGTACTTAATAAAAAACTTGTTTCTAATATTTTCGTACATCATGGTAACAAGAACATGAACAATGCTCTAGAATGTTCTATAAAATATTTTTGATCATACGACGTAAGGTATCATTGAATATAGAAGTATTTGTGAGTCATTATTTTAGATAGATTTAATCTATCAGATAGGGTGTCCTATAAAAATAGATCAGACCATATGGGTATAGAATAAAATATTAATTAGAAGAACGAAAAAACAAACCAATTATCGCTTTATTCTAAAATGAAAGATGTATGGCGTAAATTTTTAGTTTTAATTAAATACCAAACAGCAGTTTCTATTCATACAACAACAGCATATAATGAACATCTAACCCCGTATATACATCCAAGCCACTACACTACGAGTTATGATATAAAGTAATTATTTAATTAACACGGCGTCGCAACCTCTTAAGCGAGTTAGGACAACAACGAATTAAGTATGGGACTAATGTTTACACGCGTATACGTACCTATTGTTCCATAAGACCCCCCGTGGCGGTATTTATGGAAGCGATACCCGAGTTTTGGCACACGTACCTTAAACCTCTACCATAAAACGCTAATATACCCCGTGAATATACAAACTTGAAAATGTTTCCTTTACATCGACGCTTGAAACGTTTAATACGTTACGAAAGCGAAGAAAAACAAGCAATGTTTAGCTTGTAACTTAGTTGAGTCGAAATGTGTTGACTGTGTATGGAACATGGTAGTGTAGTCGAACTATGACTGTTAACATTGTTACTCTTACCCCTCGCTTTTAACGTCATTAGTTGTGCGAGATTTCGTATGAACGCATTATATGTATTTGTTTTCATAACTCAATGTATGCCATTTCCAGGCCTTTGTATCGCGGATACACTTAATCGGTGTGGGAAAATATTTTGACTTTAATTTTTTTATTAGTATAATACAGTTTTATGATGCAGATGTTTCTGTCGTATCATTTGGAGCTTAAAAATTACTGAAAGGGATGATGAACAGGCTTACGGTCCTTTATCTCAACTATTTTATTAGACTTATACTAACCGTGGGCTATGTTTAAAGCAACACTAGAGACCTCACAGTCAAAAGCCCAGGCTAGAGAAGGCGAAAAAAAGGGGAAAGAATAGGCCTAAGGGTGGTCAGGTCTCGATGTCTGGAAATCCACAACAATGCGCTTTAGATTTTTTCTTCCTCGCACAACCACTCTGTGGAAACAACTTCAGACGGTCTTTCCGAATCGATACGACCTGGAAACCTTCAAGAGACGAGCTTATTCCTTCCTTTAAGAGCGGCAATGCACCTGCATGGAGTCTGTTGTTGCAGATGTTTATGGGCGGCGGTGATCGCATAGCATTAGGTGAGCATGGCGCCCGTTGGCCCCTTTTACATCAAAAGGTCATTTTCCTCCAGATTAGAGAAAGGCAAACCGTCAATGTAAACAAAACTGTAAATAAATTCAAACAAAAATAGTTGAACGAATCATAAATTATTATGTAAATTTTTATGATTAACGAAACTAAAACGTCTTACAATCTCAAAATTACAATGAAACAAAACAATAAACGTAACTCAACCAGCTCAACAATGTTATCACACAATAATTCTGATGCATAACGTCGAATAAATTCATTACTTTTAATTAACAGAAATACAACGAGAATTTATTGGTATATCAAAAATTTTCTCAAGCGAAATTTAGGTCGTAAAGTGTTAAAATGATTATGAATGTTAAAATAAAAGCAACGTTGGAACATTCGCAGCTGGCGCTTAAGAATGCTATAGGATAATTTAACCGGATATCAGTGGTAGAAATGGCAACCTTTAGTGTCTATTAACACTACATTATGTATTGGCTGAACTTTGATCGTAATTGCTCATATCATATTTTACCCTATTGGATTACAATTTTTAGAAATTCAGTTTTAGTACTCACGAAATGATTCTTCTTTAGGGTTTGCTAATTTTTTCCGGCGGCAATTGACGCTACTCGATCTGTTGGTAAGTGTAAGTAGAGTTGCGAAGGTACCTAATACAGCTGTAGAAGGCGAAATGGGCTGGTCACCCTCGTCATGCCTACCCACAAGAGTGCTCTTCATGTGAAGGAACCCAAATTGTAAGAAGATGGAACACGTGTGCCGGTAAAGAATTCCTATTTCCAGATGTGCGACAACGAAAGAATTGGCTTCTCTGTCTGTTTGTCCACTTGTTTATCCTTTTTGTTTCATTCTTTCTTCATATTATCTCAGCTAAAAACTCTGGATTTAACAGTAATAGTATCACTTGAAAGTTAAATTGAAGTATTAGCCTAGATTCGTTCTCTTATCTGGACTATTTTGTCTCGCATTATTTCTGAAAATGAAATAAAAACTATTCCGAGATATTATAAGAAAACTTTCCTCTTTATCACTTCATAAATTTCTTTCACTGAGAGTTAAGACAGATAGAGATGAGATACTTTCTAAGTTAATAATTTTGTTGGTATCATTTAATTCATTTGCTGTTGAAAAGTTAAAGAGAGAGCAACCCATTATTGTATTTTTAACACACTTATATTGTATATTATATTAAAAATACAGTGTATATCTTCTTAATTACAAAATTAATTGTCTTTTCAAGTTGAAATTTTGGAACGGTAACGAACTTTCTAAATAACTTTGCATATTTAATAATGCTTTACATTTAATGATCATCGCATGGCTCGTCTTTGATCTAGAAATTAGATGAATGGACAGGAAAAATTATGTGACAAAACTTGAGCTGGGCTATCAAATGTTGAGCGATGATAATAATTAATTGATCAATTGACATTATCTTCTAATTGTATTTTTCATCAGACCTAATCTTTCTCAATCGTTTTAAGTATTTATGTATATTAAAATTTATTTACTGAAGAAGTAATGTTAGAGAACTGTTAGTAAACTGGTCGAACCTGGATGAGGCGGGCACAGGATGGCATTGAGTGGCGACATCAAAGAGAGGCCTGTACCCAGCAGTGGGTGAAGTCAGGCTGCGGATGATGATGATGAAGAAATAATGGTAGAAATTTGAAACCAACTCGAGTCAACTTACAACTTTAAGGCTCGTATTTTAGGCATGAAAACCATGAAACCAAAAAACACGTGGCACGAATAATATATATATTATTATATATATTAAAATTTAATTCCACATATTTCTTGACAACTTCTTACAGTGTTTATTTCATATGTTACTAAATAATTTGACGACGTTGTGGCGCAGCGGTAGCGAACCTGCCTTAAGCGCCACAGGTCGCGGGTTCGATTCCCGCTCGGAGCATAATATGTTTGTATTGTCCACGCAAGCATATTTTCCGGTCTGGGTGTATTTGTCCTTGTCATTGTGAATGTTTCCGGACCCCCGACACAGGATATCACTATCCTAATGGGGGCCGTTGAGTGTGTAGCGTTTATTTCTTTATTTATTTAATAACCTGACTCAATGCATTTTTATTGGGTTATTTATATCTGCGGAAATATTGCATGACATTTAAACAAAATAATATCCATATCGAAAACCTCCTTTCCGAAGTCGGTTAACCAAGCGAAGAATAAACGGACACTTCACGAAAACACAAAACGTACATTTCCATTCCCACCCTAAAATTCAATCTTGCCTTTATTCGAGCGGCATTCAGCGCGAAACAAAAACGATCCGCCGAATACCCAACATTAATCCACGAATCGGGAGGTTTGTTCAATAAGTTCCCGTTTTATAATTTAATTCCTATTTTACATTCGAACTAGATTCAACGGTGACGACCAGAAATTTTAATAACAAAATAACTTCGTAATTTCGTCCCGTCAAATATAATGGTAAAGTTGAAAGTAATAAGACAAAATTTTATGCATAACAAGGGGTGCCGTCTTGTGGGAGGGAGTACTTGTCGGCCTAGATAGAAATGAAACGTCGGGCCTTATGAAGACGAACAACTTCTTAACAAATATAAATCTCCTTTTCATCTTTTAGGTTTTTATGCAGTCGGGGATAACGCTAATTTACGAGTTCTTTGCTGGGTGTAATATCGTCATAATATTCGTAAAGTTATTAAACTTTATTGTTTATTATGTTTATTAAATACTTTATTGTACGTTTGGCTCCTTATTCTAGCTAGACTAGGTTCTATACACGGTTTTGCCTCCTAAGATGTAGAAATCATTCATCGAATTATAAACCTATACAAATTAACAAGTTCAATTATTATCGTTTAATTACATAATGTATCTACTATTTCTTTTATTTCTTAGTTTAAATTTATTTTTTTAAATTGCGAAACATATTCGCGCAGAGCGTGACAAATCGGCGGCGTGTCACGCCTCAATATCACAGCTGCATCAAAATTTACATACAACGAATTATATTAAAATGCTGTCATCGAGCTCTGGCTGGGAGACGCGAGACGCCCCGTCATCTACACCGGGTGTCTCGGTGATTAGCGGGGAGACAAGGAAAAAGGGCTGCCCGAGCAATAATTACGTTATGTACCCCCCTGTGAATAATTATCAGACCAGATCGATTAAGGAAACCCCCCATTTGAGGCGTTAATGAGCCGGCAAATTTTTATTTCGCCATCGACTTAACTGTGATCGGATTTAACAATGGCTTTTAAACAAAAAAACCGCATTCTTCTGTGTGGAGTGTATTTGTGACTGCAACTGTATTTATTAATTATAGAAAATGAAACTGACCATTTATCTGTTAAATTAACTCAAGCCGAACGACTATAGTATGTATAAGAGGAATTTGTTTTTAGATATATTTTACACAATTTTTTTCTCTATCTAACAAAAAATTGTTAAAGAAAATATATTGATACCGTATGCGACTTTAAATACCAAATAATGTATTAAAATAGTAATTGTTAATTCCCTATTTCCCTGAATAATTCAGAAAACGTAGTCCGTTTCATTCACTGTAGACATTTATCAATTACTTTTTGCGCTAACAAAAACTAACTTATATCGAACTAGTCAGGATGACACACGGCAAAAGCCGGTTTGTCATACTCACTCTCATAACTCGTAAAGCATTTTTTTCTACTTCCTACTCAAAGAGTCGTAACGACTTAACATATGGTGAACTAAATTATGTTACCTACGTTTAAACGACAGCAAAATAAAAATGTCCAAACATTTGTATACATTAAATAAATTTATCATCCCCGTTTCATTTATAGTAGCGTCAAAAGGAAGCTGCCGTGCGCACATGGGGGCCCGTCAAATCCCGAATGTATTATTTTTTCAATATCAGACTAATGCAACTAGATAACGAAGTTCGCGACAATCGGATGAATGTTCGCGCCGCGTGAAATCATCTCTTTTGTGACGTCGTATGCGAATTCGCGCTAGCCCGTACACGTGTATGTGGGCAGCGGGGTACCTGTCAAAATATGACGAGAGCCGTTTGACTACAGATGTCTCTATTGTCATCACGTTAATCTAATTTTGCGTTGTCGAGCATGAAAGTGTTGTGTGCGATAGTCGATATTAACACATTTTCGTAACGAATTATTGGGTGGCTGTCACTTTTGCGTAAGCCGTGACAGGAGAGTGGCAGGCCGGGGTGTCGCTCGCAGGTTAGGGTCCCAGTGCAGCGATGCGTGGAGTTCGCAGATTGCGTTCTCTAAGCCCTACCAAGCTAATCTCTTTCGTCGAGTACTAGCTTCAATAATCTTATTGATTTGCTCGTCTCATGTCATATGTAGTTCTAACGTTGAAACGGGATTTTTTGTTAGTTGATATCGCTTTTAATCTAACAATAAGAATATAATACCGCTATTTAAAGTGCGATAACTTTACGACTAATGAATGTTAACAGTTTTACAGCGAGGAGTATGATTTTTAATTAAGCGTTAATGAATATAATCTAATTGTATTATTATTTTACAAAAGATAAGACTTTAATAAACTAACATTATGTTCTTGAAACAAAAAAGAGGCTCTTTGTTTAATGATTTTTAGTTTTATAGACCACATTACATATTCAAATTTTTTTATGGCCTTGCGTCATTGTAACAAAATTTACAAGTTAAATTATAACGATAAGCGTATAAAAGTACAAAAATATGACTTCATGTAATAATTAACGTGTTTAAAACACCCGTCTTTCATATTTCATAAATTGAAAAAGATATATTTTTTACGATCAAAATCATTGTATAATCTGTTAAATGTATATTCTTGTATGAATTTAAATGAGCAAAAATTTCCTCTACAGAAGTTAAATTTTTTACTCTATAACAATGATGCTAATTTTACAAAGTTGACTTTAGTAATTAATTTCATTAGGTACCTACATAATTAATTTCTTAATCCTAAACAGAACAATGTGTTAATATACAAAACCAAAAATAGTTTCAATAGACTTTGAAACCATCGAATCGTTTAGAGAAACCAAATCGAATTCATTTAAAAGTCAATAATACCCGTATGAAGATAGCTCTAGATCCCTTTTATGTAAATAATAATGAATTTTTCTACACATTTCTTAACCATTGCTCTGATTACGCGCATATTCTTGACTTTAACAAATATATTAATACAACACTATTTTCATTACGTGGTATTGCAAAGAATGCCTCATACGGATAGTTAATCTTTATTAGCGACAAAGTTACATGAAAATAGTAACTTTTATGTACTGAAGCATTACATCCAACACTTTCTTAATCTTTCCATTATCATCAAATAATCATCAAATCATTTTATTATGAACTATGCTCATTTGGATTCATATTTTAATAGATATGTAGCTAACCGTTGTGTCTCCGCTCCTTTTAGAAGTCTAGTCTTCTCTAGCGTAAGTAAATGTTGTTATGCCCAGATAACGTATCTCCGAACTAAAATAACTTTTTATACTAATGAAAGGACGGTTTCGTTAAATTACTGTATAATTTGTTTTCCAATTTTAATGGAGGGGCTTAAATTCATGCCTAGCTAGCTACCACCGCAGGTTGGTGAAGAGTCTGCTCGTCAGCTGTATATCAAGGTATTCTTGTGCAGTTCGCCGTCTACAACGGTATTAGCCACCTTCGTTTGGTCTTTACTTCCACTTACCATTTACTTAGGATCATGATCTATCACGTTGTAGATTGTAAGGTGTGCAGGTTCTTCGTAGACATACAGAATTCCTTATCCAATGTTATCTTTCGCCGTAAATCAAATGAATTTGTAATACAAAATATGTGAGTACTTTAATATTTAGAGATACGTACTCGGATTTGAATCTCAAGAATATCGTGTAAAGCCTACGTCCGTCTGTCACTGTGTAAAGCGTACTTCCTAGCTAATACGGTATATGAAGTGTCAGGTGTCCCTTAAAAATTAACCTTTACCTTATGATTTAAAAATTGCTCATTCATATGTATAGTTACGACTTACATCTGGCTCCCTCATTTCGTTCATTATCCTTTTCCCTCTCCCGCCATATCTTTCATTCCTTCTGAGGAGGAAACGTGTTTCTTGGTAGGTTGCCCAGAAACTTATAAGGCGAGTCCCAGTGTGAAACAGTTGTAAAATGTAGGCATAGCTCGCTTAATTTTTAAGTACTTAATTTTCCTTTGATTTACCAAAATGTTTATTTAAAACAACCCCAAACAAATGTGAAGACCAAATTATAAAGCTCGAAACCCAACCCATATCTTAATTAAGAATTTGTCAATAACATTCAATACACTCAACGCAAATACATTTTAACACAAATTGAAACAGCGTCAGCCAAATTCAGCTCATTCCCAAAGTCTTCCCTACGCAGAGATATGGCTACTTAGTGAAATTAGAGGGTTGGGGAGAAATGTCACACAAAAGTTATTTAGATGTTTACGTGTGCATTGTGCCATTAAATAAGCAACGAATCGTTGCGGGGGGCGCCGAAGCTACCCTGGACAATGAGATTGACACCCGGCCCACCCGACTCTAACATGATTACCTTATTTAATGCCAATCTCGGCTGGCGACTTTAAAAGACACTTTTTTTCTTCGTTTGTTTTGTTTGCATAGGACCGAACGAAGGTAAAGTGACACTTCCACATTTCTCGTCAAAATATCTACAAACATCGATTCGTTTTCGAGACGCTATCATTACTGTAGTTTTGCCATTACAATTCGTCTCAGTCATATATTACAATTTGTCTCCTAATGCACTATCTCGATCTGAAATCAATCACTCGAACACCAGACGCTCGCGGTGCTATCTGAGTATATCTGTGTTTGATCAATATGTTTAAGCAAAATTGTGCCGAAGTCTATTACGATACATACCATTTTGCTGTAAACGTATTTATTAGTGTATCGGTGAACCTTGCACTGATGTGACGAGGCCCTGTTACCGGGACAACGATCTAAATGCCAAGATAATGCTCAGACAACGGAGTTAATTGCAAGCAGTGCACACATTCAGGCGTTGAAGCCCTCACACGCTCCCTCGGGAGCTCCGGCCCCCTCAGACTCTATCCCACCGACTTAATCATTCACTCCTAATGGAAACCCATCTGATGTGTATCGTTCGCTAAAATACGCATAAAATTTAAATGACCGAATCGACAAAAAAAAAAACAAGTCTAAAAAAGCTCGCCGAAATATCCTACAGCAAACAATAGGAAAGACACCAGCGCAGTATCTCATTTCCCGCAGCGCGACGAATGAAAAGAATAATGCGAGGATACACAAAACCCCAGTCATCAATCAGTGTACACAGAAATGTTTCATTAGTAAACATTAAGATGTTTGCTTACGTGTCCGAATGTTCTCCGCTGCGATATGCTCGAATTCCTTGAAATGAATTCGTGTATAAAATATCGGCTGAGAATATGTTTGACAATGGTCGGATGTGAGAGATGGCGTTGTGGCCACGCGGGAGGTGCCTTGACCACTAAAGGCGAGAATCACAAATACAGTTCAAATGCTTATTGTAATTTCTAAATGCGTATCCTATTGTACAAACAAATAAATCATGACGTGGGCAGAAATTGACAACGAGTGAGACGTCACCCAGATTCAGACCTCCGTATTTCATTTTTTTTCGTAGTTATCTTAAACGGTCTGTTTACATGTTTTCAATGTTACGTTTACTCGCTATTGTGGGTGGAAGTGTTATATTTGCTTACGTATTATGATGTCGACTAACCTTATTAGAGCAACAACAGTTTAAATATTGATTTTTACATTCATTGATTAAAATAAATGTTTTAGTTTTTTGAGATTTATTTATATAATAATTATAATAGTGAGAACTTACTCGTATCAATAATTGATAACTATGATTTTGAATTTATTTACCAAAATGAATTATAAGACACGCGTTGAGATCATTTTTTTTTCTATTTCATTCAACCCTTTCCGAGGTCAGGTAGATTTATAAATGGTCTACATTTTTCTTTTCCTTTGGGTCGGAAAAGATGCCTCCATACTTGCATGTATGCATATATATTATATTGTTTTAGCACCAACTTGTTTGCTTTACACAAGCATGGTTTCATTTTAGTTTTATTACTCACAAAACTGGCTATACGACTTGTATGTTTATTTCGTAACATCTAATTTTAAATGAAAATATATTTAATATTTCTTCTTCTTCCCAGCATTATTTACCCAGGTTCATAAGAGTAGTCAACTCTTATCCGGATTTGACTCCGCAAACCTAAAGGCGAACCAGTAACTCATTGGATAAGAGTAAATAACCTATCAAGAGTTAACGATTATTGGATGTTATGAAAACAACCTGGACTGACGAATCCTTGTAAATTCAAAACAAACATCTGCTCCGAGCGGGAATCAAACCCGCAAACAGCTAAAGGCAGAGTCGCCACCAACACGCCACAACGGTGTCAGAATATATTTAATATTGAAATATATAAAAATCTAAATATGTAAATGAAACAAAAACAGCGAAATAAAAAAGTAAACTACCTTAAACCTAACGTTTAGGGTTTATCTGATCTAGGCCTGTGTTCGCGTATAATAAACACAATGACCAAACGAAATCCCAAATCCTTGGGAGGTATTATAATTTATTTAACACATCACAGTCTTTTATAAGCGCTCGAAATCTTTTACATGTTAGAAACACTTTTTGTTACGCCTTTAAGGAAAGTGCTGTCTCGTGGCCTGTGAAATTGTTGCTATTAAATTTTAAGAGGCACCTTTTATTGTACACCGCCGCATCAAATAACGAAACTTACTTACTTTTTTTACAAACCTTTATCTTTAAATTTATTGTATTTTATTACGATGCTGCCAATGGATTAGACATTATTTAAAACATCATTGCAAATAAGCATATATAGCTTTTTTTATTGGAAAGCACTAATTACTTTTCTTTTGACGGTTTTTTAACACTAGCATTTTTTTAATTTGAAAGTAGGGCTGATGACTCTTCTCCACCTGATAGTAAGTGAAAGTAAAGTCCAAACGCGAAGGCGGCTAACACAGTTACGGAATGCAATCGCGTTAGCCACCCTCACCCTGCCTACCAGCAAGATGCCTCTTCACGCCTCGTGAAGGAGCCCAGATTATATGTAGGAAGGATGGTACACGTGAGCCGGCAATGAGTTCCACTTTTCTGAAGCATCTGAGCTATAAAGCGGTGCAGTGCCATCTGAATAGGGTGGAAAGAGGAAAGAAAGGGAAATGAACGGGGTAAATTGAGGAGAAAATAATACTTTTGATTATCGCAATTTTATTCAACGTAAAAAGCATATAACTTATTTGTTGAAAGTCAAGATTCTACCACCGGCTCCAAAATTAAACTCGGAGGGTTGTATCTTTTTTTAATGTATTATTTCTTTTTTTAATGTCCAAGTAATTTACATATTATGATCACTGAAAAGCCTGGAGTGATTGTCTCATTCCCAAGGTGTGGTGTCCTCAAGGTATTCACTAATTTTATAATAGCCCTTACCACACAAACGTCTCTTGACCTTTATTTTACTTTCTATTAAGAAAGTGTCTGAACGCTTTCTGGGATCCTATTGTAAAACCGTATACAGTTACCTTTAAAAGAGTTACTAATTTTATGCAGTCTAGTAACTGGTATTGTTAATTTATGTTTGTTCCTAGTTTAATGTTATGATTATCAGTACATTTTGTAAATTCATTGATATGTTATTAATTTGTATTAAAGGACATGTTTGATTGAATAAATAAACTACAATCAAAATATTGTCACGACAAAGTCTGTTTTTATTTGGTACATTATTTGTAACAATATGGATCGCAACTTATAATATATAGTATGAATCGTTATGATCGATGATAGCCGGAGTCAAGGACAAGCATGTAAATAAACAGAGATGTATGATTTTATGGAACTGACATGTATTTAAAATAAATAATAAATAATAAACGTTGCACACTCAACGGCCCGCATTAGGATAGTAATATCCTGTGTCGGTGGTCCGGAAACATTCACAATGACAAGGACAAATACACCCAGACCGGAAAATATGTTTACATGATCAATACAAACATTTTATGCTCCGAGCGGGAATCGAACCCGCGACCTGTGGCGTTTAAGGCAGGTTCGCTACCCTTGCACCACATCGTCGTCAATATTTTGTTTAAGTAAAATAACAGGAGATTATATGGATTTGAGTAGTGGAGCCCTTTTGTTTTTAGCGTATTTTTTTTCCTAATTAAATGCGCTTAGCACCGCTGGTATTGCAAACATTTATAAATTAAGATGACTTATCATCGCGTCAGTTGTAAATTTGTATGCCTGTGTTTTTGAATAAGTAAAAAGAGACGTCGTGATCAAAACAGACTGCCAAAAAACAAATAAACATTTATCGGTTTTTATTAAAACCACAGTAATTCGAAGCTATAAGTTTTAAAGTGTTATATAAATAATTTTAAATAAAAGCAAAATAAATTCACAGGCATTTCCAGTGTAATAAAACTACATGTGCCCAAAAACTTGTGTCCGATACATCATAAAATCGTGACTACACACATGTTGTGATATGATATACGTTATGATATGACATTACACATATTAATGACGATGATTTCATATCATAACCATTGTTATTGTTATTCGGGTAATTGTATGGGATTACCATTAACCCGTTAACTCATTGACTCGCAGTTTATCTCATACAATATTTCGCAATGTGTGGGACAATTTTGTACCCTTTTGACTATACTTGCCGCAGCTGTATAATGAACGGATGCTGTCTCAAACCATTGGCGTAGGTTTTCAGCAAAAATATTCTTCATCCCACACACATTCGGAGACATGTTTACTATAATTATATATGTGGGTACATAATTTTTTATTACAATCAAATCCGTAGATACAGAACCGAATTTTTTAAAATATAAACCTATTATGCCTAGTATGCCTAAGAACATAAGCGGATAAAGTCTTTTACGTGTTTATTTCTTTCACGAAAGCGCGCGGCTTCTCTTGTGTTATGCCGGACGACAGTCTAAGAGCTATTTTTTTCTATTTCATAAGCCATGTACCCATATCAAGTGTAAACGTAATATCTCCTGTAGTTCCTGTTTTGACAATCCCACATAGACCTAACATCAATCCCAGATAAATTTGTATTAACCAAGCAGAAAAAATGTCCAAAGATTTCCTGAATTTTGTAGTCAACGGAACGAAACGAAGTTATTCTAATTTTATTCGATGATGTTGCAAGCTTTTGACTAACTTCGTGCCTTTGGTGTTAATTGAAGATTATAATCTTTATGCTAAGCTTTATTTAATTTTGTTCAACCATTCGTTATTGAGTCTAAACATACAAACTTCCACATTTATTGTTTGAGTTGGATAAACATATTTTTAATTTGTGCCTCATACTCTCATGAGGATAGTTATGGTCTGTGTCGGGGGTCCGGAAAAACACACAATGACAACGACAATTGAAAGCAACTTTTCAAAGATGGGAGCTTACCATTAAATCTTAAAACGATTCAAAATCAATCAAATTCAATTCTGACATTCAGATTTGTAAATACTCATACGTATATATATATATATTTTTTTTTTTTGGACGACATTTGAATCGCAATAAGAATTAATAGCCCGCTATTTTTGTTTAGTTACACGATAATATTACAAGCTTATATTTATATTATATTAGAAATATCTTCATCAGTTTATCTCAATAAACATTTAAGTGCCAATTTAAAATTAATAACAACCCTCGTGTCCATTTCATATCGTTTACATATACAAGAAACGTTTTGTCTTGACGTTTATTCCCCGTAATATTGGGTTCCGAATGGCATTTAATAACTGCTATTAAAAATATATATCATTTTATTCAACGGCCATTGTTATTCATGTGACGATTACGAGCACTATAAATTGAGTTGCTTTTTTTTAAGTGAAACACTATTGGCAATAATTGCAATGAGTATTATCTAGTATGTAAAAATATGATAACGTCAAAAATGAGAACGTTCTAGATACGACAGAATGTCTTTTTTATTGCAACGTAGGTTAATGGCAAAAACGAAACCGTCTGTCTGTCCTTCTTTCGTTTTTTAAATCACAGTAATTTTGTGAGACGATAAGCTCACAGTGCTGCCATGATTCTCCCAACACAAATGGACGGCTCGACCGAAGAAGTACTACCTTCTCACAGAAAATCTGCGAAAACTAATAGCGTACTGTTGGGTTTCGTGCGAAGAGTGAGAGCGCCGTAGGCCGAATCTTTCATCCCCTCTGCTCCCTGCGTTTTTCCATTCTATCACTTGGTTTCGCAACTCGCATGTGATACTTTTTTTTTTTATGTTAGAAGTTGGCAAACAAGCATACGGCCCACCTGATGGTAAGTGGCTGCCGCAGCCTATGAGCGCTTGCAGCACCATTAGTAGGTGCCACTCGCGCGTTGCCAACCTCGAGATATTAGTTCTTAAATCTCGTTCGCCCAGTAATTTCACTAGCGTACAATGCCCTTCAAACCGGAACACAGTAGTGCCTAAGCACTACTATTTGGCGGCAGAATATTGGACATTGCGGTGGTACCTACCTAGTCGGCCTCTTGCAACAAAAGACCTACCACCAGTGTGACTGATTGCACTGGTGGAATAATCTCTGCTGTGACAGAGGTTATCCCAACAGCGGGCGATGGGGTCGTCACATCCCGACGCCGGTAATACTTCAACTGCTTACCATCAGGCGGACCGAATGAAAAACATTTTGCAGTTTTTGCAGTTGCAGTGTGTGTGACTTTAATGTGGTATCATATTTTTTAATAATCTTATCAAAGCTCTAAGATAGGGTTCCTTAAAGTGTAAGAACTGATTACTCGCGATCACTTGATTGAAATTATTTTTGTGTGTATGCCCTTCATAGATATATTATTATTATGATTAAAAAAATGATATTATATTATTATACGTATAGGACAAATATTATTCTTTTCCTTTTCCTAGCATTATACCCGGTATTTACTCAGGGTCTGCCTATACTCTTATTCTGATTTAACGGGTTACTAGTATTTTACTCAGTGGATAAGAGAAAATTACATATCAAGTGTTAACGATTGTTACCAAAGCAAATGTGGGGAGACCCTCAAGTATAAACACCCAGACCGAAATAGATTTTTATAACAAAGATCTGCCTCGAACAGGAATCAAAGCAAGCTCACTACCGGCACGTCACAATGGCCGCCAGACGGCTATTATATTCTTTGAAACCATACACTCCAAAATAGAATTAAAATTCCTTGACACTAATGTCCGTTCATATACAATAATATCGTCATAATGTCGATAATGCTTCAGTATATCGATTCAACTTAAAGATTAAACTAACAACTATCGACATAACTTACAAATATGGTATGGTAATACGATAAATCATTTATTGTCGTACAACTCGACCATCAATTTAACTCTTAAGATTCCCAAAATACTTTGAATACTTACATAAATTCCGAACATCTATTATTAAATATACAAACGTCATTAATCATTAATCATTATTAATTTATAATTTATTATACCCATCGGACACTAATTCATTAACTTTATAAGATATTGTTAGATGTTTATATTTGTTTATATTAAATTAATTCTATATTATTTTTATGACAACAGTTTCTAATAAGTATACAGCTTGCAACAACAGTTGTACGACAACTACTTTTGAAACTTTTTCACAATTTTTCTAGAGAATTACTTTTATCTGATCCAGGGTTAGATGACTCTAATCTATACTATGGTAAGTGGAACTGGTGTCCAAACGCGAAAGAGGCTAATGCGGTTGCAGAAACTGAGCTACACTAACAGTCCTTGTCCTGCCTGCCCGCAAGATGCAACTGGTTATAAGCTGGCTGACCACGAAATGCGGCTGACGAGCAGTTACTTCATGAGGTTTTCACCAACGAATGATGGTAACTAGCCTGGTGATTAAAATTTCTTTCGAACGACATACAGGAATGCTGGTTTCCTCACCATGATGATGATATGATGATGATGTTGATGGTGCACGAGATAAATTCTAAACTCAAATTAAGCACTTGAAAAGTCAAAGGTGCTTGCTAAGATTTGAACCCTAGACATTCGGTTAAAGTCTACTATTGGGCCATCTTAACTCTAAATGGATGCAAATAAGCAATACCATGTCAACCCACACGAATGTCATTTCGAGAAAAACGCGTTTGAAAATTTTGAACAACTTGCTTTATATGATTTTTTAATTTATTAGTCATGTTTTTGGCAATTTCAGATTTATGTAAGTTATTTTACTTATTTTCACTTATTAATAATAATAGGAATAATGATAGTAAGAAGATGAACTGTAAAATGAGACGAATTATAATATAGTAATTAATAAAAGTATTACTTAGGTATAATTTTAAGTATAATTTTATTCCTTATATCCTTAATTTATAATGTGAAACTAGCTTAAATATACTTTTTTATTTATTATCTTTGGTGACAAACCAATATAAGGCAGTGTATACAAGTCAAACAAAGTCACCCCAGCACGTGGCGAAGCTTACGAATTTTCATATCAAAGCTTTACTCAGTTTTATGAATTACACTTAATTGAAAGGGCCGTTATGTCGTCTTTATTCTGTAACTCGTGGGAGAGTTGAATTCACCTCTCGCTCCCTCTAATCGCATTAGTGTATCCGTATCTTTTTAATTTTATCATCACTCTGCAGATTTTTTTATGTAACATTTGTTTGCTACTGTTTTTTAATAGTTACTAAATAATTATGTTTGCAACAATAGGATACAGAATTGTTTATTATATAAGCACATATAGGAGTTTATAAGAGCGTCGACGCTCGTAGGAGATGCGCGTGTGTGCGTGCACGTATATTATGCGAGCTTATAAGCTCGTTTATAGCGCTGGTCTGAATCAGGAACGGTAAAACGGAACCTACGACGGGTCCGCAATCGCAGCGTCAAAACGCTAGTAGCTAGTTATTCATCCTTTTTACAATTTTTTTTTTTTTTTAACTATAACACATAGACTAGGAAAGACTCTTAGTTTATAATTATATAACACCCAGCTTTTTTTTTGTTTTCTTGTTAGCAAGATAATAATTTTACAACACCAAATATTCTAGTAGTCTTAAAAATCCAAATAATATATATAATATAAAGTTTTAATATTTTATCGATTTCGGAACTTAACTTAGAATATGTAACTTAAGGAAGTAGCATGTGTTGCGGAAAGTTACAAACTTCAATAAGGCCATTTAAAATTTTAATTAGACAAGCGAAGCAAAAATTTAGTTTACTTGGACAATCTGTCCCTATTATTTATGTTTTATATATAAGTTTTTATTTAAATATAACATTTATGAGTAGACCAATTTTTACGAGAATTGTTACCAATACCAGTGTTTAAATCGAATATGGGCTCGCTTGGTTTTGGTCTAAGCGGATCATACGATTAGGATTATAGGAACCAACTTCCGCCGGCGGTCTTTCCGAACCGATACGACTTGGGAACCTTCAAGAGAAGAGCCTATTCTTTCCTTAAAGGTCGGCAACGTGCCTGCATGCTTTCTGGTGTTGCAGATGTTCATGGCCGTTTGCCCCCTCTTACATAAAAAAAAAGGTGTTGAAAAATAAAAAACTTAAAATGATATATTATAATTGATACCAATTCTTAAAGCGTTATATATACAAATATTATTTACTATATCTATCTGTGCATAGTATGAGATCGGTCTTCGGAATTAAAAACTTTGTAAAATAGTCATTAAAAAAATAGTGACTTTGTAATATAGTCAAAAATTATAAAAATGTATATAGATAGACATATATGGATATAGATTTTAAAAAAATTATTAAAAATAAAAATACTCAAAAAGGCTATAGTATTACACAGCGTATACCATTTCTAGCACACAATACTCTGAGATTGCGACGTATTTGCGGCGCCCGAGCTGCCCAAGACCACCGGCACCGTGCATTGTCCGATTTGTTCCCATTTCCATGAATTTTGTTTATTCAGCATTTTTTGTCCTTTTTCCACGCATACATTTTGATTTATACATCGCCATTAGGTTATGTAAGTAAGCGACGTCTGCGCACCGCTCTACGGGGCGTCCGATCACGCTAGATAGCTATAACATATGTTGTCAACTTGTACGTTTTCATTCAAATACATTAGTAATAAACGATATTGTGTCCGGAGGTGTCGCTTATTAACTGATTGGTGTATTTTTTTTTAGTCGAAGCCGAGAACGGATGTCAGTGTAACTTGATCTGTCGATTAGCAGTGCCATTGTCGAGTTTAATTATTGTTATCCTCCATAAATCATCGTAATTATGAATAATTAGATTTTATTTTAGCTTTATAATTAGTTATTATTACACAAGTGTCGACCGGACGCTTATATTTGTAATACTTATTATAATATATAAATGCTACTCACTCAACGGCCCCCATTAGCATAGTTATATATTGTAATTGGGCCCGGAAACACACAAGTACACGAGTAAGCACACGCAGACCGGACCACGTGCCTGTATCCGGTCAGTACAAACATCTAGACCAAGTGGGAATCAAACCCACGACCCTTGGCGCTTAGGGCAGGCTCACTACCGATGCACCACAACGTCGTTTAAAAAAGTTATCAGAAGACATAATAACAACATAAACACATCCCTATAAAGGTAGTTCAAGCAGGTAGAACCGCGGGTAGAGCTATCTATGACGAATGTAGTAATTAAATCGATGGTATTGTTTACAAATGTTTTTTTAACAATCGATCGAATAGCAAAGTCATCAAGCGTAAAACAAACAGACAAACAAACTGATATTATAAACAAAGCTGAGTTGTCACCCGCGAGGTTTTTTGTTGCATTTTTGTGTTTTTGTTCGAGTCGATGAAGGGAGGAACTCTCGACGGGGGCCGGGACCCCCGGGGCACAAGTACACAAAACGCTCCGTGATTCACAAAGACAAAAGGAAAAATTACGTACAATACGATACTAAAGTACAAAAGTACGAAAGTTTTTTTGTAGGACAATTAATACTTGAAATATTTGCGCATACGTTGATCAATTGGTGAAAAATGTTTTTTACTAATAAATACTACAACTGCTCGGTACTTTAATGTAATTAATAATAATTTATGTTTAAAAATAGTATTTATTTCAACACCGTTGGATAAAAAACATTCTTACACGTGTAATAAATTCCCTGACTGATAGTAATTATCGTTTATTCGCAAAGCAACAACCGTCATTTTATAATTTCCGGTATTGTATACAGCGTCATTTTAAATTTAAAACGATAGATTTTCGATTTTAGTATGTATAGCTGTGTAACACTGGTTATTAACTTTTAAGTTATTCTCGTTACTAGTAATGTATGCCGAAAAATAAGACTCAACAAATTGTAACAATTATATTATTGCTGTATCCAATAAGTGTACTAGAAATCTCTAGCGTGTATTACATTTTAAAATAGTTTTGATAGTTAGTTAATAGTTAGTATGTTATATGTTTTTATATAATTTAATACATTAGTAACAACTTGTTGGCGCAGTGGTAATACTCTGGCTTAACGATTCTTCGATCACGGGTTCGATATGCTGGGATTGTGGTGTTTTGTATTGGTATGACATTTGTTCTGCTATAAATGGTTGTGCTTGTTTTTGTGTGTTTCCGGACCCCTGACACAGGATAAAGTTATACAGGATATCCTAATGGGGGTCTCACTTGCAGCCCCAAGCTGGCCGGCGAATTATAGAGCCCATGAAGGGTGAGGCCCCTAACAAGGACAAACGCCGTCGGGATCGTGGAAGATTGCGAAAGCGCACTTACAATCCCGACATTAGGCGTCCCGTAGAACACCGTGGGGTATTAGTCGGTAGGAGTCCGACATAACCTTGGCTGCCCCCGTAACCAGCTATGCATGAGGATTTCCCCACGAAAAAAAAAATGATGATGTCACGGAGTGTATTATTTTTATTTATATTATCTTATTTCTTTGTTTAACTTAGCATATTTTCTAAGTGTTTTACCAACTATATGTTGTGTTAATACGTAACAAAGTGATAGTAAAATAGGAAACTCCAACCCAAGGTCGCATCTTGCGCCATAGTGGGACGTCGCGGGATCACCGAAGCATACGACCGCGACGCCCCAGCGCTTGCCCCGAGGGGCCTACCGGTGGCGGCAACCTTAGGAAACTCCAACCCAATGGCGCAGGAGGTGTGTGGACTCGGAGCCGAGCTCCCCTACCCACTAAAACTCCAAGGTCCCATCTAGCGCCATAGTGGGACGTCGCGGGATCACCGAAGCATACCACCGCTACGCCTCGGCACTTGCTCCCGAGGGCCCACCGGTGGCGGCCATATTTACAGGAAACTCCAACTCCAACCCTGTTGAGTATAGGGAAGACCCTATACTTATCCCGTTTCGACGTAAACGACGATGTTGTGGCGCAGTAGTAGCAAACCTGCCTAAGCGCCACTCGTTCAATTGCCACTCGAGACATATGTTTGTATTGACCATACAGAAATGTGTTCTGATCTGGTAGTGTGTCTCTTTGTCCTCAAATCTCAGATATAAATAAAATGGTTAGAACCATAATTAGAGTGTGAAAAAAATCATCTTTAGATATACTCTATAACTACACGTGGTAGCATTAGATGCTGATTACAATTATTAAGACTTCCATATGTTACTTAGTTTTATCGAAACGGCAGAGCTTTAATAAGTACAAAATGTAATTAATACAAGCGTCAAGCGACATTAGTAATTATTCAAAAAATATTACGCGTATACACGAGCGTCAACGGCTGTACGGGTTGCGAGTGTGGTAACCTGACGATAGGATTACATTAGAAAATGCCCTTACACAGCACAGACACGCACACAACACCGTCCTCGCCGGCGAGGACGAGGTCCTTTGTTTCGCACGTCGCGTCGCGCTCACACCGTCGGGTGAGTCTATCGTATAGAATGCGCTCGGAGCGCTGCCTCCATCTCCGTTGACGTCCTTAGCCGTGGTTCGGCTTGCAGGAGGCACCCTAAGGACGGAATCAAATTTGAGCCCCGTGAGGGCTGTCCCTTTATCACGGCTGAGTCTCAGTACTCGTCGCCCCCCCCGGTGACGCTGTCAAGGCCAGTAGGGCCAACAGCAATACACATTCCGAAAAAAAAAGAGTGTGGTAAAGGCGCGCCTGTACGCACTTATACGTGCTTTGAAAAACGATTAAAACGATAAAATCTGAAACCGCCCTTATGATTTCTTGAAGAACACATGTTACAGATCGCGGCTTATATCCGATACATTTTAAAGCAGAATTAGAGAGGAGAAGTAGAAGTACGTAGTAGAAGAAATTAATATTTAGATATTTTTAAGTACGAATTTACAAGATTAAGTAAATGAAACTTTGACATACGAAATTTCAAACGAATCGGAACGCAAAGTAAAATAAAGTGACAATTCAGTTAATTCTATTAGCGACAGCAACTGACGTAAAATAATTAAATTAAGTAATCCAGTCAAATTAAAAATACATTTTGTCTGAACGAAATTGTTTTAAAATAAACAAATGTAAGTTTTTATACATAAAAGATTTTATATCATTTCCAAATACGAACTCGGTTATGACTTTGTATATTGTTCTCGAAAACAAATGTAGTTTGAATGGGATTTTGCATTTGTTGACTTAATACAAAACGGTTTTACGGTGGTCGATGTCGGTTCATGTTAGGATGTCTATTGACGCGCTAGTGCGCTACGCTATAATAATTTTTAAAATTAAAATCTTATCAAATAGCTGTGCTTCCGTTCTCGTTACCGTTTGTTCGTTTTTCATTTATTTTTTCATAGTAAATTTATTATTTCGACGACGTTGTGGCGCAGCGGTAGCGAACCTGCCTTAAACGTCACAGGTCGCGGGTTCGATTCCCGCTCGGAGCATAATATGTTTGTATTGACCATGCAAGCATATTTTCCGGTCTGGGTGTATTTGTCCTTGTCCTTTTATGTGTTTCCGGACCCCCGACACAGGATATAACTATCCTAATGGGCGCCTTTGAGTGTGCAGCGTTTATTTATTTATTTATTTATATTTATTTTGAATAGCCACTAATAATTATAATTCTTGGGAATCCGTTTTACTGTATGCTCATCAAGTGCGTATCGGACTCGCCTATAAAGGGTACCATCAAAGAATATATAAGATTGTACGAAAGTATTTATCTATTACAGCTCATGAGATACAGCAAAATCAAAAAAATATCTCTCTCATTCCCATTTATTTGTACTTTTTAGATATGGTATTCGTTGTTGTAGCGGAAACAGAAAAAAACACTGTTAACTTTTTCAACCTTGTATCTCTTAAAATCCCGCTGACAGGAAAGCAGAGGCTAAGTACATATTCCGTTGGCACTCTTTAGGTACGGTGCCCTAAAAAGTTAAACAGTACAATTAAAGTTAAACATTACTACATTTACACAAGAATGTTAGAATATTATTGATAAAGGGTTTTTTTATGTTACAAGTTGACAAACAAGCACACGGCCCACCTGATGGTAAGCGGTTACGGTAGCCGATGAGCGCTTGCAGCACCATTAGAAAGTGCCACTCCCGCTTTGCCAACCTCGAGATATTTGTTCTTAAATCTCCTTTGCCCAGTTATTTTACTAGCCTACAGTGCTCTTCAAACCGGAACACAGTAATGCCTAAGCACTTCCTTTTAGCGGTAGAATATTTGACACTGTGGTGGTACCTACTTAGCCGGACGCTTGCAACAAAAGACACTGCCACCAGTTTGACTGATTGCACTGGTGGAATAATCTCTGCTAAGACTTAATGAATAAATTATAATTAATTATAATGTGGTAAAGTATTTTAAAGCCAATAGCCTTTAATATTATCGCTAGCTTTATAGAAGCGTCTTATCTCCTGGTAAGGGACCACGTTGCACAAATGTTCGCATATTTAGATGATCGTGAAATTTATGGTCATCGAGTAAACGTTGTATTGTCTTTATGGAATTATTAACATCGTCGAAGTTATATTTTTGCGTTCCCACATATTAAGTATCTGACTTCGATTATGTTGTCGGGATATTTGTATTGGTTTTTAAACTTTATTAGTTTCCAGTTAATACTTGTTTGTTTACTTACTTGCTTATAGATATGGGAATATATGTGATCTCTCTCACAAATAATATTCTCTGTCACAGCAGAGATTATTTCACCAGGGCAATCAGTCACACTGGTGGTAGGTCCTTTGTTGGAAGAGGCCAGACAGGTACCGCAGTGTCAAATATTCTACCGCAAAGTTTCGGTTTGAAGGGCACTATAGACTAGTGAAATTATTGGGCAAAAGAGTTTTAAGATCCAATATCTCGAGGTTAGCAAAGCGTGAGTGGCATCTACTAATAGTATTGCAAGCGATCATATGCTACGCCAACCGCTTTCTGTCAGGTGGGCCGTATACGTGCTTGCCAACTTAGTAACATAAAAAAATTTATATAGTATTTTTTTATAAATACTAACACATATCTTCACATAGATTATTCCACCAGTCCAATCAGTCACACTGGTGGTAGGTCTTTTGTTGCAAGAGGCCGGCTAGGTAGGTACCACCGCTGTGTCCAATATTCTGCCGTCAAATAGTAGTGCTTAGGCACTACTGTGTTCCGGTTTGAAGGGCATTGTACGCTAGTGAAATTACTGGGCGAACGAGATTTAACAACTAATATCTCGAGGTTGGCAACGCGTGAGTGGCACCTACTAATGGTGCTGCAAGCGTTCATAGGCTGCGGCAGCCACTTACCATCAGGTGGGCCGTATGCTTGTTTGCCAACTTCTAACATAAAAAAATAACAAGCGTCATTATGGGATTCTTTAGGAGGTAGTTTAAAAGGTTTTAAAGGGTCGCCGGTCGGGACACGATACATCTGGAGTTGCAAGTTATAGGCTACGGTGACCGCTTACCATAAAACGGACCGTACGCTTGGTTGCCACCATCGTGCTTTTAAAAAAAAAATGGAATGGTAGAAAGAGTTCCGGCGGTCATCCTCATCCAATGTAATGGAACATTACTTCACATAGATATTGTGTGTGAAGGATTCTTCTAGTTTATGCCGACCAATTCATGCGTTTTCAATGTTTAAAAAAAATTTAAGTAGTAATAAATCTACTGTGGAAATACTACCCTCTTACAGAAAATCAGCGTAAAGGACCATTATCAATACCGTTTTGTTTCTTGAAGCCCTATCTCCTATCCCTTCTGTTCCCTTCCATTTTTTCCTTCTCACCTTTTCTCTCTTATCCCTTGGGTTGGCAATACTTATTTTTTTTTTTTTTTATGTTAGAAGTTGGCAAACAAGCATACGGCCCACCTAATGGTAAGTGGCTGCCGCAGCCTATGAGCGCTTGCAGCACCATTAGTAGGTGCCACTCACGCGTTACCAACCTCGAGATATTAGTTCTTAAATCTCGTTCGTCCAGTAATTTCATTAGCGTACAATGCCCTTCAAACCGGAACACAGTAGTGCCTAAACACTACTATTTGGCGGTAGAATATTGGACACTGCGGTGGTACCTACCTAGCCGGCCTCTTGCAACAAAAGACCTACCACTAGTGTGACTGATTGCACTGGTGGAATAATCTCTGTTGTGACAGAGGTTATCCCAACAGCGGGCGATGGGGTCGTCACATCCCGACGCCTTTGAACTTATTTGATACTTCAAGTAACGCAATCGTTTATATGTTGTGGTGACAGTGACATCAGGTGGATCAAGTGCTTATTTGCCAACCATCATGACACACAACACTCATATATATTGTTATAGTATAAATTATAATAGACATGTGTTTGAAAAAGTGCAGTATGAATTTTAAAAACTGTTTTTTTTTTTAATTTAATGTATTTATAACATCATTACTCATACATATAAACCTTTCTCCTGGTCCATATTAACTATAAGTATGCCAAAGGTCTCAGTCCTACGCGGGCGAAATACCTTTAAAAACATTAATATATATAAAGATGAATTAATAGTATATACATATTATACTCAGACTTCAACATTAACTTATTAAGATGATGAAATTAGTAACCAACATTGTATCTTAAAAATGTATTTCTCTTTCTGATTTATTGAACGTCGTTTTAGAATAGCATATTTTTATTTGTGTAGCTCACAATCGTTCAGCAATGGGGTACCTATTTAAAGTACACAGACTCTACTCTCCGGAAATCACTGCCGTAATAAAGATCTTAGGTAGAAAGCGGTGCCCACTGCGTGATAGATGCGATCGCGACGACAAAAAAACAACAAAATCGCCTTAGCAAGCATGTTTCATATAACGAATGACCCCGTCGTATATCCTCACCTGCTTAGTATGACATAAATTATAATAACATTATGTTATACACGATCGAACCGTCTCAACAAATTCTCATTCACTAAGAAATAAGATGTTTTCGAAAATATATTGTCCCAGTTATTAGGACGGGTCGATATAAAAAATATATAATATCGACTCGCTTGCTGTGCGTCTTTTGTATTTGTTCACATGACTAATGTCGCACGGATTCGGATTAGAATTGAATAACGTCTTATATCAATGACTTAGAATCTAATATAAACGGTGATTAATAAAGATTCTATTTTTAAAATCGATAAATTTATTTTGTATATTTATAAGATTTTATTTATTAAAATTTCAATTATAGAACTGGTGCGATTCTAAATCAAAGCATTATTCGTACCGGAAGCGATACTCTGAAACTATTAAGTCGCAGCAATACATCTTGCGTCGCTTCTACGCAATAATTCGGTACATTAAACTTTTATTTCCCGGGGCTTTGTGTAACCGATTTGAGTTAGTGGGCATTAAAATCGATTCGGATCGAGAGGAAGACCACGCGCCCCAATGTAATTAGCGCTAAGCAATATTTAGCGGCGATTAACGGAATCGAATTAGAGGTATCGTAAAAATCGATTAGCGAGTCAGGGCGAAATAGTGTTATGTAACCGCACGCTTCCGAGTGCCTTTTATTATCAATTAGATGGCTTTATGTGTGGAGTAGGTGAGGATTAGACCGTGCGTGTTTCGGCTCGACCGCGGGGGCTTAGACTCGAGGGACCCCCGATGACAGCTGCCTCCATAGTCGTCCTCCGTGTCCGAAGAGTTTTATGCCGCGGATATTGACAGCGGTATAACATCGTAACTCATCGCTTACAGCCTTGTTTTGATGCTTACGAAATATATTGGTTAGTTAGTAAGCGCTCGCGGCGTAAGGGTCGGCGTTCACGCGGCGGGATTCGATTTATACCCTTTTATATGGACTTGTCCGTTTTTGTTAATGTGAAAATTAAATCAGGACCCGTGTTGTTTCGTGAGAAGAGAATAACAGTGCGGCGCCGACATCTTAACCTCCATACTTGTAAATGAAACCCGTTGATCATATAATTGTATCTCGGAGATATTTAAATGTTCGACATTCGTTTTGCTTTTTGTTAATTTCGCTACTTTATATGTAATATATTAGCCTTGTTGAAATCGAGTTGATATAAATGACTAGCGGTCTCAAACGTCTTCATCATCGTGAAATTGGAATAATATTTTATGATTTTATTTTTTCATCTCCTCTTTTTTTATTCGTATAGTCTGTTAAATGTAAGTTGAACCCTGCGCAGTAACACGTTTTTGGGTCTCAACCGTATGCGGTATGAAGGGGGCCGCGTTTAGTACACTCGCTCACGGTTGTTTTAGTTCTTTAATAATAAATGATTAAAAATTAAATTAAAATATAAATTAGTTTTGTCAAGTGTGTTAAAATTTATTTTAAGATCATACCTCGACCACAATCAACTTTAAGGAGACGGGAGAGAAGCATGGTATTTGACGTTTATAGTAATTTTTTAAAAGAAAATAATGTACCTAATTCTCTGAATAATACTGCGGAAGATACGAAGAAGTCTGTCTCACTATTAATAATGTACATTAACTTTTTTTATATATAGGTACCTTTTTCTATACTGTTTATTTGTTTTATTCTATTTAAGTAATAAATAAAGATATTAAATAAATAATTAATTGAATTTAGAAGAAATAATAATTATATTATATACTTAATTCCGTTTTCCCACTTTATAAAGAATCGATTTAAATAAGACAAAACCAATATTTTTGTATAACATTTTTGTCCATTATTGTACCTGCGGAGAAGCGGCCATTTTGGTTCAAGTTACATTTAAGGAACTATAGCAAGATAAAACAATACTTTCTATAATAGTCCTAAGTTTTTAATGACATAAGCATACATACATTACAATTAATAAAATATAATCTTTGACATTTCACATTGACGTAAAAATAGTAAAATATAAATTAAACAGCGTCGCTTTGCTATCACCAATTTTTTTTAAATTTTCTCATGGAAAAAAATAAATATCACAGGAAATATGTGTATCGTTACTTAACTAACGGGTGATACATCAATAAACTTTAATTATTATGAATTGCGAAGGTAAGTTTGTTTGTTTGTGCCCCCTCACACCTAAACCGTTCAATTGATTATAATATTTTTTTTAATAGATATATGTAGATGTGACTGTGGAGATGGCTATAGGCTACTTTTTGTCGCAAAAAGAAAACTTACAGGGGTTGGAATGGGGAATAAAAGCTTGTATGTTGCACTAATTATTTCAATGCTCCATTAAAAAATATTATTCACGCGGGCAAAGCTGGGGACAGGAGCTGCTCCTATTAAATATATTTAACAAACAATTCGTACACGAAATCTTAAATATCGTTGAATCAGTGCGGTTATAAGTCTCACAGGAGCCGAACCCTCGAGAATCCGACGATCTCGTCTCCGTGAAAGTATTCCGAACTTCGACATTCGATTCCACTGGAAATATTAATGAGATAAATCTCTACCCATGATATAGCTTGAGTGGCAGGGGAGTGATTAAACATTGATCAGTTCTGGACCGTGTGGTCAGAACGATGGGATGAATGGAACTGGTTGTTTTTTGTCGATGTAAAATAGAGTGCAGTACGATGTTGAATCTTCCCGAATAGTCAAGTGTACGTAGTTTATAAGGAAATTTAGTAACTTTTAAAATAACATATAAGCGTTATCTGCTTAGCCGATTTTAATTTTAGATTTTTTATGAACGTTTGCGAGTATACATAATCATGATATAATCCTAGTCGTAGCCTAAAAGGTAAACAAAATTTACGTTATTTGTAACCACGGAATAACTCAATTTATAAAAGTCGGTAAACAATACAAGAGGTCACCATCACAATAACGAGTAAGTAGCTGAGACGGATGGCCACAGATGGACGATAAGTCATGTCCAATATTATCTACGGCACTGGTATCTGATTCAACTTCAAGATCGGACTATACTTTACGCCTTTTTGACTGACTTCGAAAAAGTTTGACAAATTTAAATGATTGTGTATATTTCTTATATTTATATCTTGCCAGTTCTTTTTTGCAAAAGCTATTCGTAGTATTTTCGTAGTAGCTTGACCGAATCGATATGAGCAACTTATCAAGAGTTAACGATTATTATCAGATGTTATGTGATAGCAACCGGGACCGGCAGCTTAACGTGCTCTCCAAAGCACAGTGGGGAGACCCACAAGAAAAAACGCCCAGACCGAAACAGATATTTGTAACATCGATACAAACATCAAACATCTGCCCGAGCGGGATCGAACCCGTAACCGTCGCGACCGACCGACCGAGTATAAATCTACTTATCTGCTTATAATTCGGTTTAAGATGTTCAATAATTATGAATCAGTTCGCAGTGTATAGTCGAACGATCTTCATGTTATATGTTGTCTCCGCTGTATGGAATGCGATCTTATCGTAAAACTAGAGACTTAAATGCTCGGAGAGTAATATTTTACGCCCTTTTAAGTTCTATTATGGTAGCTGGTAATTTTTCTTTTTTATTAAACATCATATCATGTAATATTTATATACAACGCACGAAAGTTGTCACATTTTCACCCATTTTCTCACATATGCACGCATTCTCTCTCTCACACACACACATACACACATACATACGCATACACATGCACACTCAAACTACAATGGTTTGTAGAATGCATTTTGCATGCATTATATGACTACATAATGCTATACTATTTCAAATAAATGTAATGCCTTATACTGGAGGGGAGTCCGCTGGTGCCTATAGTACAGGGAATCCTAATTTAGGCACCAGAGACTCACTGCAACTTGTTTGTTATTACTGCATCTTGTATATTATAAGAACCTTTTATATATGCATGTAAACTTGTTTGATTATAATAAAGTTTGATTTGATTTTTACTCGACTGCCTAATAACAGGGTAATGTTTTTCGAAATTGTGTAGGTATGTTTTAGCAATTTCTGTAACCTCATGTTTGATGGTTTTTTAATACCAAAGAAATGATTAAAAATGTCCAAAAAAATCGGTATTTTGCAGCCACCATATTTTTTGAACGTTTAACTTCATGTGAGACATAAAACTTAATTGTAAAATTTTACAAATTGTATTGATTATTTTTGAAAAGATTAACTTACCAGTAGTTTCTTATCAGTTCTCTGCAGAATCTACCTTCCAAATCGGCGATGGCTACACTTAGACGGACATAACAGACTGTATATTTAACGGTTCAAAAATGCTTAAAGAATTTTTGAATAGAGAATATTTTGACTTGAGTTTGTAATAGAAATTTTTTACCAAACACTTGTATAATATTTTACTTACATATTACTAAAATATAAGTAAGCAAAAAGAATTTTTAGTTATCGATCAGTGTAATTTGGCTCGAAGTTCCATTTTATCACAAAATTTATATCGAGCTTATTTGGAACCATATCCTAAAAGTGCCTAATAATCTATCTATCTATCTCCAATGAAAAAATTAACCAAATTAATTTTATCATTCGACTTTAAATTTATTAATAATTTAATTTCTTTTTATATCGCAATACATTGATAAGAATAATTTTATTTTTGGTTGTGGTATTTTAAAATTAATTATCTTAATTGTAGTAAAATATAGACACGACAAACGTGGTGTTAAAATAACAACATTTCGGCATTGTTGGTTAAATAATTACCATTCAAGTACCCGGTGGACCACATACAGTAGAGACAAAATTGTTTCTCTGTTTGATGACGAAAAATCCTTAGAAATTTTGATATTAAAGAAATAAACTCGACCGCAAATATAAGTTGGTAGCTTCATAAAAATTATTAATAACTAGCGGCACGCTCCGGCTTCGCACGGGTATAAAATATATAGCCTATGTCATTCACTGAAAAAATTATTAAAATCGATCCAGTAGTTTTGATTTATTCATTACTGCCCGTTGCCCGCACGCGTTAAATGTAATTATTTACGACATCACAGTAGAAACCTCTAAAAAAATTTTTTTCTTCACTATTTAATGGATGTTATTATACATATAAACCTTCCTCTTCAATCACTCTATCTATTGAAAAAACCGCATCAAAATCCGTTGTGTACTTTTAAAGATTTAAGCATACATAGGGACAGAGAAAGCGACTTTGTTTTATACTATGTAGTGATAAACTTTGTAGTAATTATTACCTACCTTCTTCAAAATGTCTTGAAAAGTTGGTTTCATACCCTCCAACCTCATTTTTTCGAGAATTTTAAATCCCATAGTTTAAAAGATAAAGGACACAGTTTTTATGGCTTTAGGAGCTAACATCGCAACAGCTACTGGCATAACTTAAAAAGTTAAAATCACACCTTATTATTTTAAAGACCTATGCAAAGATAACTTACACGTTGCCATACCCTTAATTTTTATATATTATATTATTTTAATACAAAATTCTGTAGCGGTTCATAAATTACACCAATTGCTTTTCTATTAAAGCGACTGTGACATACCGACGGACGGACCGTTCCGTTCTGACTAGTTTCGTTTTTAACATTTCGCTACGGAACTCTAAAAATTATCTAGTTTCGTTTTTAACATTTCGCTACGGAACTCTAAAAATTTAGGTATTCAATGACAATGTGTTAAATTTAACATATGATGAGATTGAACACGAGCTCCGCCGCGGGCGAGGGCTAGTAATAAATAAAAAGGTACACGAAACCATGCATATATCGTACCTCCACACTTGATTTATTAGGTAGCAAGGTGCACCCTTCAGCCCGGGGCGTGATAGTTTTCGCATCGGCAATTTTTATACCTATCTAAGTAATATCGGCCGAACACACCGTCTGTTACGCTATGTATGTTTAAGATACTCATATTAGAACATGCGGTTTGTAGTTTATGTTTATCTATAATTTTTCAGGTCAAATCACCACTTTTTTTCAAATATTTATTTAGGTTTTTGTAGTTTCATCAGCATAGTTATAACCGTTTCTCTCCCATTTAATAATCCAAAAGGAATTATGAAATTGAATTACACGAATAATGATTTTCAGATTTTACCAAAGCGTTATTTATTACTAGCATCTGTCCGCGACTTCGTCCGCGGTGATCTTAGAATTAGCTCCAGGGAGAAATTAAACATTTGTTAGTAAATCATGTTCCATAAGAGACATCTATGCCGAATTTCAATTGAATAATTTTTTTTGATAATTCCACAGGAATGGAACTTTTATACAGGATTAAAAGTATCCTATGACTTAATCCAGGTAACAATCTAAATGTGTGCCAAATTTCACCCAAACATGCAAACATACAAAACTTTCGCGTTTAATATATAAATAAGAAGATTTATAACAAAAGCAAAAAAAAAGCAAGCGTCGTCAGGCAAAACGACTAGTATATAAACTAAGCGTGAAAAACTAAGGGTTTGTGATAAATGTGGGTGTATGAATAATATTTGGCCAGCTTCAAAAAATCTCGTACATACGATTAGAGCCCTCAGGACGCAGGTGAATACCATCACAATAAATCGTAGCCGGCTAATTATGAGTGTATTAGACCGATCAATCAGTCGTTTCTAAACATGTATCTTTTTAATTTGGTCCATTAATTAAATTTAATGGACTAAAGATCGCTAAGTAGACTTAGTGCTATTTTCGAATGTATTATTTTCATAATTGAGTTCACAGTCTATTAGATGACTATTAGACACCGTTGTGGCGTTGTGGGTAGCGAGTCTGCCTTTAGTCTCGACGGTTGCGGGTTCGATTCGTGCTCGGGCAGATGTTTGTTAAAATTTCAGTCTCGGTCTGGGTGTTTGTCCGTGTGGGTCTACCCACCGTGCCTCGGAGAGTACGTTAAGGTCGGTCCCGGTTATTATCAATAACATCTGATAATAATCGTTAACTCTTGATAAGTAAATTGCTCTTATCCAATGAGTTACTGGTTCGCCCTTAGGGTTGCAGAGAACAGATGGCAATCGCTCTGTGTAAAAACTAGTAACCTGTCGAATCCGGATAAGAGTAATAAGCAGACCCTGGGTACATAAAAATACCGGGATTAATGCTAGAATGAAGAAGAAGTCTATTAAATGACAAATTTGTCTCAATTTAAAATTATATTTCCAATATTTGACTGAGAAATATTTCTTTTTTAACGTTGCAAATACGTAATTTCAATGATTTTTAATTGACTTATTAAGTTAAAGTTAATATATTTGTATGATTTTTATGTGTATACTATGTAATATGATCTTCTGTTTGCAAGCGATTTTTAATTTGTTGGATGCATTGCTATGATTGCGCGGTGATTTCATATTACTTTTACTACAATTTGTAGAAAGACGAAATCTCTTAAATAAGCAGCGGCACGTGTAAAAACTAGTTTAACTAATATAAGATACAAATTAATTCGAATACGCGGTTTATGGAAACCGACGCGACGCTAAGTTTCGACCGCGGACCGCTAACTGGACGTATCTCGAGGTTAACCGGGACGACCTTTGAATATTTCAGTGATTTGAAAACGTTAACGCAAAAGTTACGTTTACCTATTTATGGAATAGATATTTTATTTATAACTAGCCTTTTGCCTGTGAATTTGTTCTCGTACGCGTAGTATTTTCCACTACGGAGAAATTAATTAATATAAATGTTTTATTGACGGATATGAATGAAACGTAGATGAAGTGAAATGTTTAATTGACCTTAAAACAATGAAAAATTATGAACCGCATCATAATATTTAGAGTGTGATGTTGATCAGTCAATTCTGTGTAAAATTGTGTGTCTAAAAGTAACAGATGTCGATTTACAATATAAATTTTCGGCATAGCCTACTATTCTTACAAGATATCGACGGATGGTAGGTAGTATTATGCAGATTGTTTGGTTGCACTCTTTCGTTTTCTATCTATTTGTTACTAACTTTTTTAGTCAACAGACAAATAGGTTGACAAGATGCAATAACCCCTTTTATAGTAATGTATGAAAAAAACTTTGATTTAAAATGAATCTATAATACATATATGTATATAAACATATTAATACTAATTACTGTGATGATGATATCATATATAACAACATGTATGATAATTTTGTTATTTTCATTAATTGATCAGGTTGTTTTATTTTCATATACCTATTATGATAATAATGCGTTTAATGCAGTTAAACATAATAAAGAAACACGACGAGGCCAAGTTGATACCAGGTGCGACATCTGGCGAGTCTCGTCGGTAACTTGCTACAATCACAAACTAACTTCGTCCCTAAAGTTGCTCTTACAAAATAAATTCAGATGGTGCAAAACTTACAGTTTCAAGGTACAATACTTCCTTACATAATATAAAACGCTTACGATGCAAATCGTTTATTTTCGTTTCCATTATACTTTTATGACATTCTTAATAACACAAAGTTCGTGTATTAAGAATACATCAATTATAGTGATTGAAAACAAAATCGACAAATGGTTGAAATCATTGACAAGTCCTGATTCGACAAGCCTAAGTGATACAATTTACTGTTATTCGTTACAGGTGAAAAAGGATAAGAAGAATTAAAGTGAAGTGAGATAAGAATGGGAAGAAAAAAAAAACAAATAAAATAATCTCGAAGACATGGATATTGATGACTAAATAGATTAAGCTAATTAAGATCAGGACGAAGCAAACAATTTTATAGCAGCAATCATCCGCAATGCCCGTCTTCCCATAAAGGTAAACTATAAAAATATTCGAATCAACTGCACCATTTGATTGGTTCCGCAGATTATTAGCTGCTATTTGTATTGTCAATGTTTATGACGATTTTATGAGCACTGGAGATTTTATTACGCATTCAACTTCTATTTACGGAATTTGATTAACCAGATCTATCATTGGTTTTTTTGTACGACTATCGAGGATTATCATCGTGGTTAGTATGCTTCGTTCACGTCCTTATCATCAATTACAGCTTAAAAAGATTTCATAAGTTTTGTTCTTATTAATGTCAGAAAGACTTTTTGCTGACCCGTCGTTACCTTTTTGTTTTATCGTCAAAATTATTATTAGATTATAGCGTTCTTTTTGAACTTCCATCTTGGGTTTGAAAGCAATCGTAAGTGTAATTGCATTAACATTATGCTAAAAAGTATTTTATTAATGCTTTAAATTTGTATATAAATTACTTTAATTCTATTTACGATTTTTAGTTAAATTTTATATAAAACTACCTTTATTATGTTTGTGTAATTTTACCTAATCACACTCAAATATATGTAAACGATATACCGTTTAACTTTAAAATGGATACCATTATTGTTTATATACCAGCGACTCACAGAAGTATCTACCATTTGACTATTAACCTTATTATCATTAGTCACACCATCTGAACTGTTCTAAGCAACCGCATTATCATTTATTTATACAGTAAACGAGGTTTTATCCAATACGTTTCCATTGGTTGTTAATTGCAATTCCCTTAATTAAACTAAATTAAATGAAACGTATTCGGGGTTCATTATTGAAGGTGCTCTTTAAAAAAAGTGGTTCTTTTATTAACTCTTAAGTATTGTTTAGGAGTTAAGAGGCTAGGGAGCAACCCTCCCGGACTTTTACCGACTCATTATCGACGTTTTTTTCTCATTTTGTTCAAACATTATTCAACATTGAGACTCTTTA
Source organism: Hestina assimilis (assembly GCA_023373885.1). Lineage (NCBI taxonomy): Eukaryota > Metazoa > Arthropoda > Insecta > Lepidoptera > Nymphalidae > Hestina > Hestina assimilis. The sequence continues at coordinate 14,147,744 of CM041759.1, forward strand.
AAATCTCAACTTGTTTCTTATCTCGATTTTAAATCTTTATACTTAATAAAGAAAAGATATAGCAGTAAAATTCTACCCTGCGTTTATTCATTGATTTTTCTTAATGTTTAGTTTTTAATACAAATGTATTTGACTTTAAATCTTTTGATCATAAAAAGTTTCCGTAAAATGAATATTTTATTAAAAGGGATCGAATAATATACATGTTATACAACTAAATATATATAAAAAGTTACCATTTATACATTATGTAAAGGTCTTTTAATAAATTATCCTGTAACATTGAATCTAAAATGCTGACAGTATTGCCTCGTTCTGTAGATAGTGAGCCTTAGCTCACTCGAGGTCCTGACCGGTCTAGCATAAATGTATTTTTTTTGTCTTCTATTTAAGTAGAAGCTTAAGTTTTTGAAGAGATATGCTAATAGATTTAAAAGGGATGAAATAAAATAAAATAATTTGAAATAAATTTTTAATTACAATCGTTACATAATTTTACTTATAATAATATTTAATAAGTACATAGTCTATAAATATCTATATAGAACATTTATTATTAAGCGAACGTTTTCGATTTTGGTCACATTGAAATTGAAATTTTCTCGATGAAATAGGATATATCATTAAGCCTCAATATATAATTGCGACAGTATTTTCGGATAACAAATAATGCTCTAGTATTTTTATTATTAATAATAAATTATTTCTATAAAACAAATTATAAGAAATAACGACTGACTAATGCACCATTTGACTGTATAGAATTAAATAGGACAAAATAAATTTATTTTTGAAAATTAATTAATTGAAATTACCAATAGCTTCTAGTACAACAACAGAAAAAACTACACAACTCGATGCAAAAATCCCAATATACGGTACAATAATGTATGGCGGGTACATTTCTGGCGATTTCCTTATTTGATGTATTTAACTATTTCAACATTGTCTTAATTACCCAAGTGACTTATATCAAAAAACGAATTATTTTATTCACAATTGATACCTTAAACTCGCTTACGATCCATTAAAATAAAATATATTCATAATAAACCTATGTACATGTATTTCTAATAATACTTTTAAATAATATTTATAAGTCCATCGTATTGAAACGTGGGATGTGAACAAAACAATTATTTGTACACTCGATGTGATACTAAATTAATATAGAAAATCTACAAAATCTTCGCGTATTTACAATAACAATAAAAAAACGTCGATTTTCATAAACGGTCTGTTTAGTTTCATTTATCAAGTACACAGTATCGCCTGTCTAAGCACAGAGCGAATTGTTATAAAAAAATAATACATACATCAACTTATCATTATTTGGAAGAACACAGGAAACAATTGTTTTTCCCCCCCTTATTTACGTTCCTTGGAACAATTTAATTATAAATAATTTACAATTCACTAAAACCAATTGCTAATCAGTTTTTCACTCGTAATTGCGCTTTCGTGTACTATATTATAAATAATTTGGATAATTAATCAATTTCACAATATTCCTATATCTATAAAAATACTGAGCAACGTTTTTTTTTTCTCCAATACAATGATTTAAGTACTAAGGACAACCGTTATCTAGATCACATGAAATTAATTTTTTTAAGTACAAATTAACAATTTTATACATTACAATAATCTGTGCATATAAATTTAGAAAAAAAATTATATTAATCTACACAATAACCAAATGAAATTAACGTTTATACAAGTTCAGTAACTCGTAGAACTTCTAACGCTGGATTCGTTGATCTTATGAAACACTGTGCCACTGTTAAAATTTCAACAGTCCCTATCCGAAGGAGGAGCAGCGACCCAGGTTTCACTCGGCTTACCTGCAACAAACAAAAATCAATATTAAAACCCAAAAGATACAAATTTTCATAACGCTTCCGAACGGGACGAGATACGAACAGAAAGGGTCGCATAAAAAGAATAGCGGTATTTAAATTACCAAAAAACAAGGTCCGTCCAGATTCGATTCTATCGGAGTGTCGCCGGAGCCCTCCGCCACGTTCACACATAACGGCCGAAAAAAAAAAGTCCCGAAGCAATCGAGACGAGGTGACGAAACGTTCAGTCTCATTATCGGAGAATTTATTAACGAATCGTCCGGACCGGAAAACCGAAATGTGAAAGAAATAAAAATTTGACCTCGCTCGCGGTCATCTAAACTTTGTACGGCGTCAATGAAAAAAGAAGTCGAACGGGTCGGTCGGACCCGCGACTGAATGAAACGGCGAAGGACCCAAGGATCGAGAGATAAGAAGGAAGATTAGGGCGTCGTGGTAAAAAAAAGCGGCTTTAATGTGGAGGTAGTGTTGTGAATGAAGAGAGCCCATTGAGCTCGCGCCCACGCACGACCGGGAACGTTATCTCGCTAAGGAGCTCGCTGCCGTGCTCCCGCGCCTGCTCGTCGCCGTGAACAATACTCATTGTACATTCATAAATTAACGTTTTTTACCCTTAGAACAATTCCCTCTTTGTATTATTCAAATGAACTCTAGAGAATAGTATTAGACCTAGGTGGGTCCGGATTACAAACGAACCGATGATTTACCAACTTACGTTTGATCAATTCATGAATTATTCATTGTAATCTTTTAAACAGGACCACAATACGACATTATGTGATTACAGTTTCATTTTCTATATTGAGCCTAGTATTATTCTTTAACCTAACTAAATAAAAAATGTATATTTTATTGGGAATATACTACCTCAGGAGGGCATTAAGATTTTGATTTGGTATCAATATTATTTTGCTAAATAAAAACGATTCGGGTATGTTATTTAACACAAAAAACGAGAATCGTCGATTTCGGTTCATTCTTTTTAGCTCCTTTAAAGAATGCCGCGATAAGGAGTTATTTTCGCGTCAAGGAATTCGCTGGGCAAAAAGGCGTGAAAACGAAAATAATACAAAAGGTTATAGATGTGAATTTGTGAGTGTCCGGTCGAAACAGAATTCCTGGCGATGCCTCCGTGTGCGGCGGCGTCGCCGATGCGATTTATTGTAATGAGGTGAGGATGCCGCGGTGTTTTCTAAGAAAACCTTTGACGACTCTTAGAAAAATGTCACTAGACGACTCAAAGTCTCAACGCAGTCCTCTGCACGATCGGAATCTGAGTATGTATTAATTGTCACGATATTCAAGATTCGAATATTCTACATCCCCATTAAATATTTACTGTAACCTAAAATCAAATTTAATTTTTTTTATTCCGGTAAGACTTCCTTTAACAAAATCTTCCATATCTTTCAATACGACAAGCCAATCAATACCTATGCGTATATTACAATGAAAGACCGAAAATTTGATATACGAGTATACCTAAGTATTTCAATATAGTTTAAGATCGTTCGCTACGCTATATCTTATTATGATACCAAAAATTAGCTTTCACAATTTTCTCTTAAAGTGTTCAAATTTGTATGCATTGTTGGGTCGAAGTTATTGACTTCAATGAAAATATTAAGAAGAATTACGGAGACGAGCAATTTGGGCAGGTCAGTAGTGCACGTAGGTTTGCGGCGCGCGATGCCGGGTGACACTGACAAATAACACAAGATTGCAATCTCGCCGCCTCCCCGCCCTCACTCCCTTCCGCCTCGACGCGCCTCCATTGTTTTCAATTACTGACATGACACTCAGCTCAAGCCTCTACTAAACCGCAACTCTGTTTATGGTCCTATCGATATCTTTACTACGATCGTCCATTTACGATTTCCCTCGTTTGCATATGAACATCGAGGTTAGCTCGACAATTTGAATCAATCACAGAGTCTCGTTTTAATGGCCTATGTTCTTAACGATTAATAGCCATACCCTTTACATTTCAACTTATCGATTTTGATCCGCCCGTCGAGTTAGATAATAAATTTTAATTTTATTATAAGTGATCGTATATTTACCTTTTGTAGAAGGGCTTAAAGGCAGCTGAACCCTCGTGATGTTGGTTGGGCTGGTGGTTATTGGCGTGGTGAGGGTTGTGGTAGGGATCGCGCTGTGGTGATTGTTGATGCCGTGGAAAGCAGTAGCCGGAGCCACCACCGCTGCCAAGTGGGTTAGCCACGCTGGGTACTTTCATGTTAGGTGGTGTTTGAGGTGGTGTGTCAGTTTGGACGTCCGGAAAGGCGGCCGGATGCACACAAGGATGTTGGCCACCGTACTGGGCACCAGGGAAGCCGCCGTATCGACCATAAGAGCCACTGGCTGGGCTCGCTGCCGCTGTCGCAGGTAAAGCGAATCCATTGGAACTGCCGTCAGAAGCTGCAGCTCGCTCGGGCCCAGGTCCGTAGCTATGCTGGGGCCAGGGGTGTGCAGCAGGTGGAGGCGTCTTACAAGCCGCCGTGTCCGCTAGTGACCATATCTTCGGCTTTGATGCCGGTATAGGTACACCACAGTCTGACGTTCCTCGCTTCGACTCTTCTTTTATTCCATAACCGAGGAGCTGACTGTGCATCCCCTGCAGCAACTCGTCGCCCTTCCTTTCCTCATCTGTAAAGATAATCGTAATCACATATAGTAATCCGAAATCAAACAACAAGTGTGCGTATAGAATCCGACATCAGATTAATCGCAATAGCCAATGTCGTAACTAACGGAACGTCTATAAAGAGAGCTTATAGTGCTTATTCCTCATAATCAATACGATTCGGAACGTATCCAACGTGACCGTTACACCGGGGACGTAAGTTTTCTCTCGTAAGATGCGGTATCTTCGGTTTCCCTCTGGGTAAGTCGTGTGAAAATACGTTTGGCGTGCAGTGACCCATTCGTTAAGTGGTTATCCGATTAGCGAAGTGAAAATACCACTTTGGGGCGCGACTCCCCTGCCGCGGGCGATGCCCGATCCCTTTCGTATTTAATCCGAGCATTTATTTCGCATTTCCCGACTCTCCCCGCGGCACCGCACTCGTCTCCGTGGAATGCGAGGTTCGACCCGCACAATTAATGGTCAACCTCATTTCTCGTTCTTTCTATATTCGCAATGTGAATATTTTTCGCATTCTCTTTTCCGATGAAAAATAATGGATCGTCCAAACGCTAAAAAAATCGTTAGCTTTATAACGGTAATGAAATTAAACCGAACGGTTATCCTTGATTTTAAAAAATTGTGTTATTGTACAATTACACAGAAATGTTTATTCAGCAAAATTTTATAAGGCTCTAAGTATTATCATAATACCATTTTCCGTTGTAAAGTGGCTTTTGGGGGCGCAGAGGGTTCGGGGTGTCTAATGAAATTCAGAGTCGCTCGCGGGGGCGCGAGGCGACCGCTCGACTTCATTCGCTTTATTCCATTTAATGCTGACTGCTTCTAGCTTTTAAGAGGGGTTATCCGGCTTGCCCTTCACTAGGGATAAATAGGGATGCCACTGATACTCCGCGCGAAGATATTTATCCGGCAAATTGTTTTAATTTTCATTGTATTAATCTAATAAAGGCCCACAACGGCGGGAGATAAGCGTGGATTGGATGATTTCGTAATGTATTATTCGTGCAATACGTTCAATGTGTTCATTAAGTTAATTTGTATACAAATTGTTAGGGTGTTTTATTTCAATCGAATCTATTGACATTACGTTAATAGCAGTTGGAAACTAGTTACTTGTGAAAATTACTATTTGAGCTGATGTTCAATATATGAAATGTTAAACGACAAAAGCTAAAGCGAACGTTCACAACAGCTCAAACGTTTATAAGTTGTCCGCAAAATGCACAAAATGTTCGGGTGCGCAAATTTGATAGATTGCGAATTCCGCATCAATTTCCATTATCCGATTGAATCGATATGCGAGTGTAACCTGCCCATCAATTTCAGTTCCGTCCTCACCCCAGTATGCAAACCACGACGCCCGTGAAGCGCTGCGAGCGAACGTGGAAATCGTAGCGTGTACCAAGCTAAACTCGAAGTGGTTTTTCCCTTTAGTCACCGAGCTCGAGGGCGAGTGAGACATAATAAAAACTCGTCACAGTCGAAAGGGACGCTGAGACCTCCCTGCACTCGACTGCACTCTAGCGAGGTCCCTGCAATTTATTGCTACTCGGGCGACGTCCGCAGAGCAACAGCGCACTTGTTTGCAGAGCCTACACGATTTCCATTAACGCGCTTCGGATTAATATTTTGTTTGCACTGCGTGCGTTCACGACAAAACTTAACATTCATTGCTGGGGTCCGCTTTTATTCATGAGTGGCTTAGTCCGGGATAGTTTCGGCGTTTGTTTGCCGACGACTTTCGGAGATCGCGTGTGAAAGCTTTTATATTGGCTTTGTTTGCACCGACTTAAAATGATATATTACATGTCGTGAACATTGACATTTCGCTAAAAGAATTGTTATGCGTGTCGGACGTTGTGTTATGGTTTGTTTGGTTAGGCGATGGGAAACGCAATAATATTGTCGGATTAAGATTAGCCGGATCAGTTTTTGCATTTTGAGTAACAGCCATTGGTCGAGATAAAATGTTATCGTTATGTTCTTAAATGATAATTTTATTTATTAGTTTTTAAATTGTCGCTAAATGCGTAATTTAATTTTATTATCTTAGCTTGGTTAATTTATTAATTAATATAATATGTGAATTATTTGTTTTTTTTTTTAAATATATTTTAAGTGATTGATATTGATGGATTTTAGGCTTTGAAATGATATTATGCATTTTATCTCACTTAGGTGAAAGGACCTCGAATTGTATCAGTAAAAGAAAATCGTTTTGAAGACTTAGACTGCATTTCTGCCAAAGTTGTATACGTAGCCAGGAATGGCTTTATTAAAAACCAATAGAATCGCTTAATTGACCTAGCCTCGCTCCGCTACCGTTTCTACAGGAGCTGTACTGAGCGAGCACTAAATAAAGAAATTCGATTGTCATAAAAATATATTCCTCCAGATGTATCCTCATACTTCTTTGGTGGAAACTCAGCCTTAGAACTAATATCCCTAGCTTGACAACGCGTTAGTGCCACCTACAAATGAATGGTGTTGCGACCTAAGATGACATTAACAGCAATGTGTAACAGTGGGATTAATGACCGGTTACCAATATAATAAAATTTAGGAGTTGTAAAACGAACAGTTTTTTATAACGATGACCGCTTAAAGGCCAATAATATTTCAAATATTTGTTGGTTTTCAAAGAGTTTTAATTTTACTCGAAAACAGTGTAGAGTATTTTTTCTCCATAAATCCCCGCGGGAAAGCGTGGAAATCGCGGGACACGTGCCGCTACGCCACCGCAGGGCGCCATTACTTCTTTTTTATATCAAAATTTCTTTTATCGATCTGGAAGAGATTACTATTATTTTAAAGTTACTAGTTTACTCTAAAAAAAATGTATAGATAATTTTTAAACGAAGTAGTTTTTAATATACTAATTAGTAATTTTTAGTTAATGAATCAAAATAGTTAGTTTTAAAACAGCAGTAATACTGCTTGATTTCAGAAAAAATAATATGAAACCAATTTTTAGTCGATCATTTCAGTATGTGTATTTATTTACGCAAAAAATTATACGAACATACACGTTACTTAAAGTATCCTATAAAATTGTATGGAGTTATATATACTATTTTTAAAAATATTTTTAAAAAATAGTATATATAATTATCTGGTATTTATGTAATGTTTATCTTATAAGAACGTTTGCTTTCTTTAAATACCACTTACATTTCTAAGTAAATAAGATAATGGATTAAGTTGAAATTCTCATTAACTAACGCATATTTCTCGACAAAATGAACTGTTTCATTACTTCGATGCTACATGTGTTAACACTTACGACTTACATACAGCCCGTGTAGCCTTAAGAAGGCTTTTTGTGCTAAAATACCTCAATACAAATTCCCAGCTACTCGTACTGCGGTCTTGCATATCTTTATTTATTCTATTAATAATATCCATAACGTGTGAAAAAAGTGTCAATATTTTACGATGTTTATTGCAATTGCCTTTGCAGCTTAATTAAGATTAACAAATGAATTAATTTAACATAAGATAAGCATTTAACGCGGATAAGTGAACGGATAAACTCCTTTATCAGACACGATACGATAATATATCTACAAATCTACATACACACAATCATAAATAGAGCCGCAATCATGTTTGAGGAATATACGTTTGATTTTTTTATTACTCAATATGTGTTTCTTTAAAGTTACCTGTATGTTTTTATTTCAATTTATTGCATATTATAATTTTCTTGGAAAACCACTTCCAGTGAACGCTATGTTTTACTTTGACATCGACTCTTGTTATTTTATGATATTTTATGGCCCCGAGCGACGTTAGAGGCGGCGCGTGTACCAAGTGCACTTCTGTTCGAAGTGGTTTTCATCATCCGACGTATGGCGATTGTTAGCCGTGACGAGACGCACCCCCGATCCATTAACCCGCGAACATCAAAATCCCGAATCGACCACGACAATTCCTTATTTATGTCGTTGACAACCGAAACTAAAAACCACTTCGCATTAACCCACCCTACGTCTGTATTTTACTGCCAAACACATTAAAAATTTTCATTCACGAATGAGAACTGAAAAAGATATTGTTTCAACCGCTACACATTATAAATCCCCGGAACGTTTATACTTACGAGAGAAATGAATGTCATAAAAGAAACGATCGACGAACCCGACAAATCCTTTGGCAAGAACATGAAGTAGGGCAGATCGTACGACAAGCTGAATGCGACCTCCGTCGGCCTGTACCTACGAACGGAAGAAGCTTTATATGAAATTTGAGCTCGGGCGCCGCCCACTTTACTACAAATAGGAAATCCGGTAGCGAGGAGCGGTTACGCACAGTTACACGCCTGAGACCGACCCCCTCTCGTCACACGCCCTCTCTCCACCCCCGGCCTCCTCTCCGGGTCCCGCACACCCTCCAGCCCTCGACCGGGTTATGCCAATTCACTCTACGATTTATACACCGACAAAATTAAAGCAATTTGAGTGTTCAACACTGTCTCGATTCGAACTTAGAAAGACACGCATCAATAAAGTATATAAGTTGGCACAATCGATTTGCATTCGCAATAGCATATCAACTATCAAATACATTCGTGCACAAACATTCGCACAGCGGTACACTGTTAAATACGCACAGATTGGTAACAACGAAATTGAATCAACATCCGGCGGTCAATCTCTATTGGCGTTTGTACCCCGAGCGGGAGCCGTTTTGTCAATTAGCATAGTCTAATCAGAAAATTGACTGTCGGACGTTGGAAAAAGATCGAAATAAACGAACCTTTATTAGTTTTTATTTTATCCTCTTGTTCCTTATCTTCATCGGAGAGCATCGTGTCGTCGTCATCGTCGGTCTTGTTTTTCGGCTCCCACGTCATCTTGTTCTCCTTCTTGAGGCGTCGGCGCGCGTTCGCGAACCACGTAGACACTTGTGTGAGAGTCATTTTCGTGATAATAGCGAGCATTATCTTCTCGCCCTTGGTTGGGTAAGGGTTTTTCTTGTGTTCGTTCAACCACGCCTTGAGCGTTGCGGTCGATTCTCGTGTCGCGTTTTTCCGCCTGGCTGCTAAATCGTACCCAGCACCATATCTGTTAACAAATACAATTTTATCCATATACCTAAAAACATCACGCTTCTGGCCTTTATATATTCGCAGGCAATTATAAAGAAATAATAATGTATCGAGTCGCATTTTTCAAAGATATTCGGGTATTTTAAATTATTCAAAAGTAACCAATTAGCAGAATAAGTATAAATAATAAGGATTCAAAGCTTAAAAGGTTTTTAAAATTATTCCAAAAGGGTTGGAACATGTAAGAGTATTATCGAAACTGTTTTCAGAGGTCGTGCGCTTAAGAAACACTTAGTTTTGATAAAAAAAATACATTGGAATATTTGCAGCTTTCGATAAAAGGAATTTTCAATTCGTAACAGATAGGCGTTTTATTTGAAGCGATAGATAACGTAACGGCAGCAAAAATAAAGCCTGGCTACGCGATTTGAAACGAGAGCGGTTTTTAAAGCCACGTAGCCATTTGCATCCACATTTTGAACGTAATTGTGGCGAAATTCCCCCAGGCGAAACGTACCTGACTTCGATTTTCTCGACATGACAAAGGCGCGGTCTAAAGGGCCCAATAAATAGGTTCCGCGCGTGAAAATAGTTAAAAAATGGCCCCGATTCGGTTTGTACACACGCAAATTCATACCCTGTGTTGCGGTTCCAGGGTTTAGTATCGGAAAACGTCGACAGCAGTTTCCGCACGTGATGAGAATGAAATTCGCGACTGTGGAACCATTTGTTGCTATTGTGACGCTTTGATTTAGTATTACGGTTGCTATATAAAATAAACTGTGAATTCGCGTGGATAAATATCGAGTGCCCAAGAGCGAAATATACTTTCAGACATGCTGTCTATGACAACTGTTTATGTATTCTGAAAATGTTATATTGTAGTGTAAAAAGTTTGGACAGTTAAAAAAAAGATAGCGCCAGTCTGTCAGTCGGGGCGGGATTTTGCACCTCGATGCATCAGGGCGTTGCAGCGCAAGCGTGGGTAGAATATGGGCGTAAGTGTTCGATCGATAGGGTCGCCATCTTGCGCGGACACCGGTTACAGGCTGGTGACGCGATCGAATTTCAAAAAAGTAATTAAAATGGCCGATAAAATGACCAGGATTTAATTTATTCCGTTTTACATTCTGTTTTAATTTTTTTTGCATTTTTATATATTTTTGTTATTTTAGTTCTGAAATAAAAGATTTACTTTTAATAATCTATTAATTAAATCTCTTAACCCAAAACACTCAACTAAAAGCGTATTAGAACGTATTAATGTATTTGACAAAGGCATACCCACACAAAGCCATTTAAACCGAACCGCTTTAGTTTTACACGAATAAGCTCTTCAGAAATCTACAGCAGGCGAAGACAGCGGTTAAAACGTGAAGCGCAGCGCTTAAAGCTGAACGCTTTACATTACACTGAACTCGGTTATCAGCGGTTGAAGCGCTGCGTGAGTACACTAAGCCATCTAATTAATATAGATTTCTCGGCTCGCCTTTCCAATGTAGTTCAGAACAAAATGACGTAAGTGACATTTAATTTTAAAATTCGGTAAACAAAAGATTTTTCATGTCATTAAGAATTAGTCAATTGGTATGTCTGTTGCCACTTTTGTGGCATTTATAAATTTGAAATGTGTGTTTAATTTTTAAAACGACTATTTCTCATTGTGATTTTAAATGTTATGAAAGCGACCCTAACTTTTAAAAGACCAATATGAAAATAAATATTGTATTGCTTGAAATATTACCTCGTCAATTTTATCCGTGTAATCGATTTTTGAATATGAATTATTTCATATGATAATAAGAGATATTTTAAATATATAATTGTTATTAAAAATAGCTCTCTACAATAAAATATAATAATTTCACATTTTGAATTATTACAAAAATAAAATTTACAAAGTTAATTATTTTTTCATTATTTTTTATGTAATTTATGAAAAAGTATTATTGTAATCATTGTATTTTAAAATACACTCAGATTTCTGTACTGTTGGTAGGGTTTTTACTGCAAGAAGCCGGCTAGGTAGGCACCACCGCAGTGTCAGGTATTATACCGCAAAGCAGTAGTTTGTTTGTTTGCATTACTGTATTTCGGTTTGTAACTAGAGGTGCGACTTGTACTTGCTGAGTAACTTAGTCACATAAAAAAATTTCTTTAAATATCAACATAAAGACTTTCTAAATTTGTATTAATTATGAGAAAATACGAGCAATCTACAAAGATAAAACTTTAACATCTTCAATAAAAAATATAAATGCTGGGTAAAACAGTGATAGAACAAAATTGAATAGACAAGCGGTTGTATACGAAACGGTTGCGGTCGGGCGGGCGAGATAAGTGCTACATATTCGAATACGTTCAATCCTGTATCGAAGGCTTACGACCTGCCCGGGGTCCACGTGCCCTCCCCCAACTATGTACCGTACATAAGTAATACGACCCCCTACAACCCACCCCGTCGATCCTTCACACGGATTAGAATTAGCAATCGTAGCGTTGAACAATTTACATATACGATTATTGGATTATTCCCCGTAGTTCTAACCTAACCGGTACGATACCACGTCGATTAATAACGGCCATCGTCAATTTTAACGCACTATCCCCGATACGTAGATTTATCACCGCGATTGGTCGACACGACGCATCAGTTACGTTAAGTCTCAATCGAGCGAAGCCACGTTATTTGTTAAAGTAAAAAAAAAATGATCCAGAAAAGCGTCGCTTAAAACGACGCGTCTCGTTAACGACCCCGCCTTATTGGTTTATTTAAAATGTAACGGTCCAAATCGTTGCCTCACAAATAATTCCCTCAGCCCCGAGCGATGTAATTTCCTGCTTATTTTGATCTCAATGGTGCGGTACAAGTGCTCCTCGTCTCTTTTCTCTAATTTTTGTACGTTCTCTGTGCTCGAGACTTGTTAAAAATATCCAAGTAATTTTTCATTTCGGCGCGCGGCGGCCGTGGCAGATTACAGGCTGTTCAAAATAATACGCTAACAATACTCGACTGAAGTCGTCACGGTGAACTCTTTTTGTTCTACGTTTTTTCAGGGCTTTCGTTCGTCGTTACTCGACCCGGCTAACTTTTTGCTTTACGCTTTATTAGACACTTGAAGGTTTTTCATTGCTATGAATATAAAACGATTTTATTTGGAACCCGAGAATGATCTTTGTATATTAACGAGCAATGTATTTATGCAACATGCTACGTTTCGTTCTGAGTTTATGTTTATTTTGTATAATAATATCGCATCGATTGCGTCAATCATCCTATATGTGTGTAACAATTGAGCGGTGTCGGGAGCAATAGATCACAGTATTTCCGTGCGCCTCGCCCGATGCTATCACTGTCTTTTTTACGCATAAAAACTAATGTCGCTCCTAATTATTTTTAGATTATAACGCACCGCCTGCTATATATTAAGTCGAGCAGAGCCGAATTGTCAGCATAACTCTGCTTTGATGTACCATGATTTGTTTTTATTTTTGGCCACTTCCAGCGTGATTCATGGGCGGATAAATTTTCAAGTGTGTGTGGAGCATTTAATTGATGCGTCCACATAATACGTTGTTATGACAGTTCTACGATGAGTTTCCCGATGTTTATCTTCACGATATTTAGTTTAGTATTAAGCGTTAGAGATTTTAATACTTAACTTCTATTTTTTCAATGTATAGCATTTTCGATCATAAGATATTTATTTACTTGATTAAATGACACTTTATAATTTTTATCGAGTTCGTAATTATTGTACTGGCATTAGTAATGATAAGTAGCTCCATCTTGTGCAGATTTAGTAATTCAACGCACAATCACAATAAATGAAGTAGCCGCGTCTGCAAGTCGATAAGTTTGCCGAAAACGTCAACGGAACGCGTCGGGCGATTGCTTTTCGAAGAAAAACTGTGAATTAATCAGGGCCTAGCGAATGGATGTTGCGTCATCTATCTCTGTCACACTCGCCGATGATCTTATAAAGAAACGGGATGGAGGGAAACCGGGAGTGATAAGTTGTTCGTCCCTCGCGGCGAGCACGCACCACCAAACGCGATGCGTGCATTTAGCGCCCCGTCTGGCCGTGTTAATTTGAAAAGGATTATACATTAGCATTTTACAATTTCAATCAACGATACATTCCATAGAACTCATGGGAAATATACGAGATGCGAATTATAATGACTCTAGGATGAAATGAACAGACACGCTCTTATAAATACCAACATTTAGCTGTTTTCTTTTCTAATCCGATATTGTTATTGAAAGAAGGCATATTATTAGATTCTGCGTTTTCTTTTTATAATTTAATGTACGTAGTCTGATAATAATTAAAAATTATATCTTAAAGATGAATGATGATGAATGACGAATTAATCAGCTCGTCTTGGTGTCGGAACTGGGCGTAAGCATCTCTCAAAGTACTAGTGACCCTGAACTTCGGTTATCATCCAATTATCTTAAGCACATCAAATGTGTGACGTGCAAAAAAAACCCCTTGAATTACAAACAAATTTTAATAAAGATGTACCCTATAAATCAAAAGGGGTTAGCATTCTATTAACCAAATTGAAACACGCGCTTTATTAATAAACATACCAAATGAATTTGAAAACTGCGACCCGATAACAGAACGCATGGGCACAAGTGATAAAATCCGCCGAGTTGAATAAAATAAGCCATTCGCACAACGTTGTATCGAGGGTGTACTATCGCTAGCCTTATCTTACTCTGAAAGGCTTTAGGGAGTACGCACGGGGAATAAGGATTAGGTGAGACTTACCCGTATGCAGCCAAAGTCGGATCGTAGGGGTAGTAGCCACCGGAGGGTTGCAAGCCAGCTGAGGTCCAAGCTGACATCTCGCCACTGCCTTCCTTCAGCGCGTACGGGTTACTCTGAAAAACAAAATAGTACTATAAAGCTAGAGTTCTACAATAAAGCACATAATTTATTTCGAAGACTTTATGGCGCAGCGGTAGCGAATTTGCCTTAAGCGCCACAGGTCGTGGGTTCGATTCCGGTCTGGGTGTCTTTGTCTTTGTCATAGTGTATGTTTCCGGAGCTCCGACACAGGATATAACCATCCTAATGGGGGCCATTGAGTGTGTAGCGTTTATTTATTTATTTATCGATATCGATATTAATGGAATCCTAGCCTAGCCTTATGGCTAATATTTAATATTAAAACATCAGAAAATAGCAAATTAAAACGTTAAAAGCATTACACCTGTAAGTTTGGGTACGACTTTAGTTGAGACTATTTCATACCATTGTAAAAGATATAAGTTGTTATCTTGTGAATATTATTTAACTACAATAAAGGATTTTGATCGTTTAGTATTTAAAAAAAAATCTATTAAGTGATTTGAAATCATGGATTATTGGACTTTTGCGTGTCAAAAATATTTAACACCAAAACATAATTATATTTAAATTCATCCCGAACGAAGCTTGGAGTTAGTATTCAAGCTGTAATTAGCATAAATTTTATAAATTAAAACTACCAATAATTTAGAAAAAAAAACACAATAATTTAAGTTCTTAATTATATCGCATAAAAAGATGAGAGACGAAATAAATAACTATTAACATTGAATATAAATCAGAGTATAATACAGTCAATCGGCCCTACAAATGCGTCTCAAATTTAATTAAAGTTATCTCAATAGTCGGATAAACTCACGAACAACAATAAAGGTCCCTAGTGTACTGACATATCACTAACGTATTTGCATAATGTATGGACCAGAGGGGCTGGAGGGGGCCGTGTGGGGTTCGAGGGGGGGAGGAACTATTAAGTAACGCACCCTATGTGTGATAGCTGTTTAACCGTACTGGATAAGAGGGTTTATACAGCCCTCAGAGTTATTCGCATACATTAGGAGCAACTAAATTAAAAGTGTGAATGATTTGTCCTGGGAACGAATCCCTTGTCTCTGGAGCCCTTGCCTCGATACGAGGTATCGTGCATATGTAGCGGTGTTTGGGACGAGTTCTACGTCTCTATACGCCGACTCCCCTAGGGTTTCGGTAAGAATGTATTGTTAGCCTTACACCCTCTTTCGATCATATTTTGATGTCGTTTATTGCGTTAAAATCAATAAATTGCGTTTTTGAATAACGCAACGAATGTATTTTGGACTTAAAACCGAAGTTATCTTTAGCAATGACCAATTATCAAATAAAATCTGTGTATCTTAACATTTAAGAAAAAAAATCCAAAATCATTTTCTTAACTTTTTTTATTTATATTGTTATTCTAATCCATCTTTCATTTTTGTATTTCTTTATAATAGAATAAGACGAAACTAAATTATCTCTGTTATTAAAGTAATTTCGTATTTATTTAAAAACAGCAGAAAACCCTAAGTAATTATTATTACTGGACCGACAACCGCTTGCTTATTACTACTTATTACACAACACAACAAATTGTACTTAATTTCGTTTAAAAATAACACTTGTAAGATACAAAACTTACAACAGATAAATGTTTATAAAATATACTAGCTTGTGTCGCGACGTCACTCAAGTGAATGACGATTTTTAATGCGGCAACTTTAATGCAGTATTAGTTGATATTTTTTTTGCATAAAATCGATTCTATTTCCTTTTTGCAATAAAAAGCCTATGTCTTTTCCCAACGCTTGTCTATCTGTGTACCAAATTATAAGAATAAAGCAATTTAATAATTACTATTTAGACTTCAGTCAAAATTACTCGGCATAATACTTCGTTAGCTAAAGTTCTGCGGGCTTACCATTAACTCTTATTGCGATTCAAATTATGACCAAAACTGAGAAAAACATGTATATTTATGTCATCACTACATAGTATAAAACAAAGTCACTTTTTCTGTCCCTATATCCCTATGTTCGCTTTAATCTTTAAAACTACGCAACGGATTTTGATGCGGTTTTTTAATAGATAGAGTGATTAAAGAGGAAGGTTTATATGTATAACAACATCCATTAAATATTGGAGAAATACTGTTATTTTTGATGTTTCTAATGTAATGTCGTAAATAATCGTGCGGGCCACGGGCAGTAATGAATAAATCAAAACTACTGGATCGATTTTAATCATTTTTTCACTGAATGACATAGACTATATATTTTATACCCGTGCGAAGCCGGAGCGGGCCGCTAGTGCCCATATAAAATCTGAATGTCATAATTGCTATTGATTTATTTTTATTTATCATTTCAATCGCAATAAGAGTTAAAGGTAAGCCCCCTGTTCTCAAGTTAGGATCGCAATTTTACTATGAATGAGTGACGAAATATAATCATTTCACAATCAAAGTTGAAGCAAATCAAAGCATCTTGTTCTAATTTATTAAGTCTTCTTCGTCTTCCAAGCGTCATTCCCGGTTTTATACGAGTATTTACGCAGGGTCTGCCTATTACTCTTATCCTGATTTGACAGGTTACTAGTTTTTACACGGAGCGATTGCCATCTGACCTCCGCAACCCTAAGGCCAAACCAAACTCATTGGATAAGAGCAACTAATCCAGAGTTAACGATTATAATTAGATCTTAACGTGCCAAACGTGCTCTCCGAGGCACGGTGGGGTAAGCCAGAAATTTATTAAAAGGTATAACTAAAATAATACAACAGTCATACAACAGATATTGTGTAATAATAAATGTTTTATGATTGTTAACATGACTTAACTAAAACTACAATTATTTCATTGGCAGTTAACATTAATAAATAACTCCATAAATATCAGCCGATATTATAATAAGACCTGTTAAAGTTAGTGAAACTAATAGTCTGTCTGTGTACAAGTGTCTTACAATTTCGTCTTTCATAATTATTGCAACCGCTAGTGATTTAGGGTTCCGTATCCAAAAAAGTGCCAACGGAGCATTCTTCTTCTTATAGAGTGGTTAGTGACCAATCTAGTGTCAGAGTTGTTCAGGCCGCCCGTATAGGCCTCAGACTTGACTTTTAGGCTATTATGAAATTGATAGCAGCTCGACCGACTTTTTACGTGCCTTCCGAAACACAGAGACGCTCAGTTGAAATACCACTATTCGATCACCCATCTAGTGATTGACCGCGCCTAAAGTTGCTTAGCCCACCGATCCTTTACCGATCAGTGAGTGCACCCGGCTATAGCTTCGGCTTATACATATTTTTTGAATATCTAAGGCCGCTAGAATACCGAATAATAAAAAATAATAAAAAAAATAATTTCAAAATTAAAGGGTACCCATACATGAAATTGCATAATTTTTCTACTGTTGTACGGAACCATTTATGGACGACTACACGAACTTGTCTGGTTTTTCACACGTATTTTTCAAACTAAATTCTTTTAATTTTATTTAAATCCATATTAATATGATAGTTTTGAAATTTAACTACGCGTGTTTGATAATCATAAATAGTACTTAAGAAATAGGTACTAAGACTATGTAGTACTTTCATACGTATTTTTCAAAAAATTTTGAGCATTCAATTAAAGCTTAAGAATAATCATTTCTATAATAATACTTATTGGTATTATGTACAAGGTTTAAGATCCACAACAGCGCGATTTAGAAGACATTTTCTTCCTCGCACAACCACTCTGTGGAACCAACTTCCGCCGGCGGTCTTTCCGAACCGATACGACTTGGGAACCTTCAAGAGAAGAGCCTATTCTTTCCTTAAAGGTCGGCAACGCGCCTGCATGCCTTCTGGTGTTGCAGATGTTCATGGGCGGCGGTGATCACTTAACATCAGGTGAGCCTCCTGCCCGTTTGCCCCCTCTTACATAAAAAAAGATATAATAATATTATTATGCCGTGGAGAAGAATATTGGATACAAGAAGAATCAGATAATCTTCTCCAAAGCATATTATTATTCCTATGAACTGTAATCAATACGCATTAATTCTTAGGTAAAAACTAGTTTTAAGAGATGTTTATTATGAGATCGTATCTATGTAGTCTATCGGAACTTTGATGTCGAAAGCTTTGATACATCGATTTCTCATCGTTAAAATTGACGTTATCTTTAAAATCCATTATATAAATTAGAAATATTTAAATAGTTGTATTAGCATCACTCATGATAGCTTCATATCTTTCAATGTGTGGTTTCAAGTTATTTTAAGACATTTGCTTAGTCTGATTATTTGAATTAATTGGATGACACCGTGGCGTTGTGTGTAGCGAGTCTTACAGATGTTTGTATTGATTACACAAATATCTGTTTCGCTCTAGGCGTTTGTGTTTGTGGGTCACCCCACCGTGCCTCGGAGAGCACGTTAAGCTGTCGGTCCCGGTGGTTATCACATAGCATCTGATAGTAATCGTTTTCGAGTTGCACTAAAAAAACAAAAACATTCTGGTGTAGTTTAAAGGTTTTAACTTAAGATTGAGATCGGTTACAAATGAGGTTTTAACGGGAACCCTACATAACGCAGTTCTCATGCCCGAGAAGTATATCTGGTTGCAGTTTTTTTTTACGTGATGGCAAGCGGTTGTATTAGCCTATGGGCAAACACCATACATTTTGTAGGTGTCGAGCATTATTTTACTAGCTAAGGTATTACGGTAGAATAACTGACACTGCAGTGGTACCTAACGTCTACTGCTACAATAGTAAGTGATTGCACATAACTAAGTCACGTATGCCGAAATTAGCAAGATAATTATAAAAACTCCGCCTGCATAGTTATAAACAAAATAAGGAAACATGATAATTTATTACGTATCAATCAAAAGAATATAAAATAAACACAGTAATTATAGTATCTTGTAAAATAAACAAGTACACGTTGACAATTCGATGTGATAAAAAGTATATATCGTGAAATTTATTACCATTATCTTAAAGTTATCTCAATATAAGATAATGATTAATAGTTCTACCTTCTAGCCTTCCGTAAACAGAGTGAGATAGAAGAATATCTCCGATGCCTTCACTCGGCGTTGAAAGTGTCAAACTGGATATGGCTTATTCGAACGTGTAATATATATATTTATACAAATAAATAATCGAAATGTCTGTTTATAATTCAAAAGTAACAGATTTTTCTAAATGCTTATGAAATTATATATGGTGCTTACATATAAAAATCAATTTTAAAATTTTTGTCTGTTTGTTTCTGAAACGGCTGAAAGGCTGGACTATTATTTTAGAAAAAGAATTAGGGTTCCGTGCAGTAAAGAATAATCGGAACACTACACAAGTGAAGCCACGGGCGCAGCAAGTATTAAAATAAATGTTATCTAGTAGTTCAGTGTAATGTTTTAAGAAAGGAAGGTAATTTTTGGTAAAAAAAATCGTATAGCTCAATATTTTATAAATCTAGGACCCTTTAATTGGTACTTATATTGAGCACTCGAATTTAAAAATTCTTAATTCAATATCAACAGTTCGGTAGCCATCATCAAACAAATAAACATACTAAATCTAATTAAATCAAATAAGCACGACATCTTCAAATCCGTGTTGCATTTGACCCTAAGGCAAAAATGTGTAACTACCGCGTTCAAAACCCTAGAGACTTTTACCCTCACAGCAAAGAGCCCATTAGTTAAGATTAAACAATATGAACAATAGTTTCACTCATTGCGAAGGAGTTCCGATGTTGATGATGAAAAATTGTGGATCCACGATTCCGCGACTGCATCATTAATTTATATCATTGTCCCCCAAAATAAGCCAGTGACAAATTCGCAACTCTTTTGTGGGTCGTGATAAAAACTTGCTTCTCGTGGTCATGACGTGCCCTAACTATGAGGGATGGGGTCCCTCGCGTCACGGCCACGTGTCCGCCTGAGTAAGTGAGGCTAATGAACGAAGGCGTCATCACCGTCATGACTGTTCATCATAAATCGAAATGGATTTCTGACGGTTTCATAATAAGGTTTTATTAGATCATAATTAATGATTTAATGTTTAATATTAAGCTGTTATTTTTATTATTTTTAATAGACATGTTAGTAATAGCTGCTTGAAGACAGATATCGAAGTCTCATAGTAATACTATAATACTAACTACTCGTAAACATATTTTAAGAATGAAAACGACCCATCAAAACCCCTGAAACTCGATAACATCTGTATTTTAGGATCTATTAATGACAGCAACAACTATAAAGTGGTTATATTCATTCGACAGTGCGATAAACCTCATTTATTAACCCTTAAAAATCTTATCCGGACCCCTGTTCCGTGAGACTGCCTCTAACAACGTTTTAATCAATTCTGCACAGTTTTCGAGTCAGCGCGCTAGAGGCCTTATTACAGCCCCAAAAAAAAATAAACAGTAGGAAGGGAGACCGCCCCACTATTAGCGTTATTCACACGCGTCACTTGATTTATAAACAACGTAAGATGTAAAAAATTATGCAGTTCGTTCGTCTGTGATACCACATTTTTAATAATAAGCATAGCCAATAATCGCTGATAAACCGTCTACTTGATGCTAAGCGGAAGGAAAAGAAAACTGAACGGATATTGGAATCCCCGCTTGCTCTAACTTATCGAACTAAGCCCAACAGTGTCAATACTGCTACCTTACGAGGAGACTAGTACTTTCTTAGTCGACTCAAAAATAGTAAGTCTCTCTTTTATTCGTCAATACTGAATCTATGAAATCAACATTTATATAGAACTTAACACACATCAATGATTGACAAATGTATTAATGTAACACAACAAAAATTATCTTGCAATAAATCATTTGAAAACGAAATCAGTGCAATGATCACTATTTCATTGCATTAAGGTGATAAGGCATTTGTCGGTTCATAAACCACCCTCATAGGCGCCGAGCGAAGGCGCCGCGCCGTCGGTGCCAATGCCAAATCTCTGCCACTCCTCATCTAAACCTGGCGGGACTGGCATGCTCGACTGGCAGTTAAGGGTGATTTTACTAGCTCCATTGTATGCATTTTCTGCTTCATAAACTGTAGATAATGAAGCCTTTTTGGGTTTTGCGCCAAGTGCTGGAATTTGATGAGAGCTTTTGGTGGGGCTCTGAGCGTGTGATTGCCAGCATTTGTCTTATTCATTTCAATTTGAATATCATTATTGTAAATTTTTAATCATTCCCATTAGAATAGCTATATACTGTGCCGGGGGTTCGGAAGCATTCACCGAATAAACAAGCGGGAATCGAACCCGCGACCGGTGGGGCCTTAAGACAGGTTCGCAACCGCTGCGACACAACGTTGTTATATTTAAATAATAATAAAAAATATATATATATATTGCCTCCGCGACTCCCACGGTTCCACGGACTAGGTATATAATACTATGTAATGTACGAAAACAACAAATGCGGCTTTTATCAAAAACCGTATCAATCGTATTTTCATTACACCCATATCTAACCCTATTTACATTGCTATAATTGTGTAGATACATTATAATCGCAAATGTTAATTGAAAACCTGCTTATTTTCGCTACATAATTATGTTATCTGTTACCTTCGAGGAAATTGACACTCCTTGATAGCAATCTTGTACAATATGTTACATTAACTACATGTTAACATAGGTATGAGTGAGGCACGTTTTAAATTAAGTGTTTTAGATAAAATTGTTGTTAGTCTCCATACATTAAAAAAAGAGCCGCCAACGATCTTATATCAAAAGAATGTCTAAAAAAAAACACAAAAATAAACAAAAAAAATCTAAATTATCAACATATACCTTTTTGATATCGCCTATGTGTATAAAAAATCTTTTTCTAGTTTTAAGACTAACAAAAATAAACACTACCATTTTTTTAGCAGTTTAACTGTCAAGCCTGTTTTCAGTATAAGTAAGCTCGACCGGTGATGTCATTTCCATTTCCAATAATATCTTTATTTTGCTTTTCTCCTTAAACAAGCCAAACACCCCCATCTCGCCTTTGTACTCCTATCCGCAGCTATAAGTACAGGTGTTGCAATATACGCTATAGTAAGTCTTTTCAATGAAAAAGGCCGTCAAAAAGGCCGGCATAGTGATTTAGATAATTTTATAAAATTTATTATTAAATGTTTATAATTTATTATCTATTTAAAATATTCATCGTCTTATAATATATTATTAATAGAACGTAATTGCATTTGTAGATAACCTAAGAGTCATGTTAAGGTCGCCTACTCTTACACGGCGTAAGCTCATAACATAAAGATAATATTTAAATCAATATAACAATAAAATCATATATTGGATATTACTATTTTTTATAGAATACAAAAAAATAAAATAAAATTGGTTGGAGTGTTAACTGTGTGTGTGTTTGTAACTATTTGTAATACATTGTTTTTTAAATTTTTGGCACACAGCTTATGTTATAAGGAGTCACTGAGGCTACTTTTATTCTAGAAAATAATTAGGTTTTAAGGGGACTAGCGGGCGCAGCTAGTCCTCAATATTATCAATCAGCTTACCCGGCCACGCTGTGTGTGGCATACTTACAATTCGTTTAATTATTATATACTGGCGTCTGCCTGCGGCTTTTCACGCGTCAATAATCATTTTTAATTAGCCACATTTAATGCAATATAGAAACATTTGGTTTCCCGTACAGAATTTCATCCCGTATTCACCGCTTTCAAGTTTTGTTTTCACTTCAAATAGCCTATAACCAACTCCATGGTTCCATCTATATAATGCACACAACTGAATGGATTTGGATGAAATTTAGCATGGATGTAGATTGTTACCTGGATTATTACATAGGATACATTTATCTCGGATAAATGTTAAGTTCCCGTGGGATACACAATGCGATGAGATAAGGGATCGATGTTCGTTTCGGGAATCATGTAGTTGCGTTGCAATAAAGCAATACTTCATTATAAAACGCTATTCACGCGGGCAAAGCCGCGGGCAGATGCTAGTACATGTATATACAAAACCCATAATAATTGACATAGGAATTGATCAAAGTAGTAAGTGTTAAGTAATTAATGATCATTTTCGTGGATTATAAAGTTGCTTGTACAAGCTTGCGTCCGGATTATGTGTGGAAGGTAACGTTTGGTGAGTATCGGATCAATACGAAAATGTATAGTATAACATTCATACAAACGATTATACCCCTTAACTACGAAAACATCCTAATAAATATTATCATTAGCAAATAGAAAACGGATTCGTATACAAAATCCTTTCATTTACATAACCGAAGGGTAAGTGCCCTTAACACTAAAAAGTATTGTATTATTCATACTCTAAAATAATAACGATACTCAGCACGACTAGCAAAATCTGAAAGTGAATTGTAGCGAATAGAAAAAAAAATGCCTCTAAGTGGATAAAGACAGAACACAAACGAAAGAGTCATTTCATGCCGTCGGTGACGCAATCGATGTTCGCTACACGAAACTAACTCTTATTATAAGAGTGTTAAAGTCTGCAATTGTCGAACAAGACTTAGACGTGGCTAACTCCAATAAAACATTCCCCCAAAATAAGCCATAAAATGAGCGTCAACGGGCGCCGGGCTCGCTCTCGGGTAGGTATGTTACAATTATTTGTTTGTGGAGGAGGCACAACAATTTTATTTTACGTTTTATTTAACATTTATTCCGTTACGGCAATTTCACGGGTATCAAGGAATCGCTAGATTGTGATTTAAACAGAATTGCTCATTTTCCACTTGGTTCGCAATGTGAAGGCGATTCGGCGGGTTAATATTATTTTATTACCCGTGATATTGTATCGCCGATCGAATAAGTTTTTTAACGACGCTCTTTTATCGGAAACGGTCGATATCTGAAATTAAGTTGTTTGTTTTGTGTCGTTAGATTTTTTATTGGCTACCGTTAATCAGCGGTTGAAATTAAAAACTGAACGGGCCATGTTTATTATTATGTGAAAAATACTTATTTTATTATGGAAAATGTATATGCGATATCGAACTTGAAATGTATAAATGAAATCGATCGATGCAACTCAAATAAAGATTTTATTTCTATTGAAATATTGTGCGTTGGTAACGCATAAACTTCGAAGTACCTACTAATTAAAATAATGATTAAAGCATTTAATTTTGGGTATGAAAGCAACCCGAGTGCGGGCGACTGCCGATCGTAAATAAATATACAATAAACTGGAATTAAACGAGTCAATCGCAGCTCAGGACGCGGTCACGGCTTCAGCCGAAACCGACGCATCCAAACGCAATCATTCAACGATCGTAAACGCTCGAAATCGTATCAATTAGAACCCCGAGACCGATAAAGAAGAACAAACAACAGAAGGTCTTTAATGAGAGTGTGCGGGGTAGAGGGTTAGCGGGCGGGGACTGGGTCTACGCGATCAATTATCGAGGAACTCTGATTGATTCGTCGCGGCGAAGCGTCTCCGCGACATCTCCGACACCTCAATCTAAATCCGCACACGCCGAAAACGTATCCGTCACCTTAGTCGTTTCGCTTCGACGACCACAAATTATACCTGTTAAAATTCAACCCACTATAATCAATCGAAAACTCAACCATCCGAACTAATAACTCTAAATAAAAACTTCGGCCGCTCTAATAGACGTCTATGGGGTGACGGCTGAAAGCGATAAACTACTTATAAAACGAGGACATTAAAAACCATTTAGAGATTGCTATTATAGAACGTTATAAATATATTGTATAAATTAATATATTATTTTGATAGTGGAGTGAATGTTGAGGTGTCAGTATTAATGGTTCGCGGGGTGGTCGGGGGAGAGCACAATGCACCCCAGGGCGCTTTGTTACCCCGGATTCCCTGGCCGTGACATCTGTCCGAATCGCTACAATAACTCGCAAAAAAACTCACTCTAAATTTGCTAAATGCGTTGCGGGTTATTTTCCACTGAATATAAACTATATTGTCTAGCGAGACATCTTCATTGACGGCATTGTAGCGTTTGACAATTCTAAATTGCTCCTCGGTACGACGGTGGTCCAGGGACCATGGGATTCGTTAGAAGCAATTAAAGTGTCACAATATTATAGGGTACAATAAAATCCTATATTTTCAAAAATGCGAATCCTACTAGTGAATGACAATTATTTTTAAAGTGATGTTTCATTTTTAATAAATACTAGCATGATGTTATTGTTGTCACCTGAGAGTCGTGGAAAAGGTTTTTGGTTATTTAAATTTTTTGAAAAGTAAATTATAGTATCGGATTCGCACAAATAGTATTTTTTCAACTTTTTTTGTAATAGTTAGCTTTTCTATTGTATAATAATATATTTACAATATAAATGACTTAACATTTTTAAAAATTTTTCTTGTTATTTTAATTCGTTGATAAAAGCATATCAAAATTTTCACACACGTATTTTATATATATAAGAGTTCATAAAAACAATTATCTCAAAGAATACGTTCTAAATGAATAATAACAAAAGATATAAAACATAATACACAAAAGATCATACGCAAATTTCTCTGTTCAAAACATAATTAACCTGTCACTTAAGTAACGGATAAGTTAAAAATTCATAATTAAGTAATTTAATTGCACACACTTTGATATATTAGAAAGTGTTCGTTGTGTTACAAGCTCAAGTACCGACTTAATTAGTCTGTAACAAATCTCATGTTAGCTAGTTATTATCCGTTAAAAAAAAGTGGGTACGCTAATTATTCATTTCAGGAAACATTTTCGCCGTGATTTTGGTTCCTATAATTACACGTCATTATAAGCTTTGTCTTATCTAGTATCTTTCTTAGACTTTCGCATCCTTTACTTTGACGTGTAAAAAACTATTCTACATATTATTATAATTATAATATTTTAAAAGTATCATTACATTCGTGACGAGGCCGTTAAAAGCGAAACAAAATATAAATTTTAATTTAATTCAGACATTCATAATTTAGTGGCCAAACTAACTGTATATAACGTTTAATTATTTGTATAATAGATTATTTGCAATGATATTTGCCTGGCATTTACACAAATTATCGGTTAAAAGTATTTTTTGGCACTAGACCACATGGATTAGATAGGAATGACCCATTACTCATTCTCGTCTCCCGAGACAGATATGCTTGAAAAATAACATTACGCGTGTAATTTTGTATTATTTATTGGTCGTACGACGCTTCATTGCCTAGGGTTGGGTCATTTACAGACGAAACATTCATTTAAATTTATGTAACCCACCGTTGAAGGGAGGCTTTTGACATAATTTATGGATATGTTTTATTCATAACGCACAAAGGAATCCTAAAACAAACTTAAATGAAATGACGTGGTTACGAGCTATCTCAAGCTCGATCGATGAGTCGTTTTTTATCCTAATGCTCGGCGACCACTCGCTGACAAAAATTACGCTTCGATCAAGTTTTTTTTGTTAAACTTCCGGCCGAGATAACGGTCGGTGAGCACCTTTCGATTGTCGCTCTAACTATTGCCGCATTTTATACAATTAGTTCGTGTTTTAAAACAATGCCTACATCTATCCAATTAACACGCATTAGGTGACTTCCTACAGTTGAGATGGATCTGTTGCATTATATGCGATTAATAGCGTGTCTCCTTGCGAAACGCGAGCAATATCCTCGATTCCGGCCGAGGGTCGTTACGAGTTTCCTGCGAAGCGCCGCGTCCGCAAATCTACGACATAACATGCGGACTGCGGTCAACATTTCGGTGCGAAGTGTGTCCAAACAATAGTTAATGCATTAAGCTCGACCATCGTTTGATTTATTGTGGAACCGTGTAGGTAATTTATAAGAGTGGCGAGAAGAGGGCGCGCTCGACCGTCCGGCGTCCGCCGCGGGACGTCGGGACGTCGGGAAATCGGGGAAAAGCCGGAGATTTATTAGCGGCTGAACCGCAGGAGTCGGCTGACCGCGCAACCGCTCTGTTTGCCCAGTCATTAAAGTCGGCAAGTAAACGTTTAGTGCGAAGATGAGTATATTTGCGAAGCAATTAACGCGTCCGAGGTGAGACGAGGGTAGCGGGGCGGTCATTGTTTGTAGACGATTACACCAAACTCGACCGAGGCGTTGCAAACTGACAGATTTTATTTGTGGAACCATGTATTTCGGGCTTGGATAACGTCGAATCGCTTATGTGTCGGCCGGTAGATAACGATACAGAAGTGTACGTCGGGATATCTGTATGTAAACACGCGGAGTGTCAATCAAGGCGGAGCGGTCCCTTACAACATTTTATCGCTTGTCATATAATCTAACGCATTTATGTCAAATTGTCGATGTATCTGCGATAAGCCCACCCACGTTTCATCGGCCCTATTGCACCATATCGAAGCAATGGCGGACGATGTCATATGTATATACTGGCACTCAACACATTATCATTACAAAAAATGACATATGTTCCTTAGAAATTTATCTCTGCATTTGTAGCCGCATCTAATATAAAACTGACGGCAATTTCGACTGTACGAGAGTCGCCATTATTCATTTTTGTTTCATGTTTTGTCTATTTCACTCGCTTTGGAGCTCGACATTAAATTAACTGCACGCTCCTGCATAACAGTTGGAAAGAATTGATAGAGTGGTTTTTAATTCAGCGTTTTTCGAAACCCTTTTGAGTTTGCGTTTAACCTATAACCAATACAAAGTTTGCCGATTAATAAAAACATCTAAGCATTTGAATTATCATCGACCGTTGCACAAGTAAGACAAGTTAATTGCAACAATTAGTTTAGTAATTAGCAATTTATATTACATTAAACTGTGTCATATTAATTTAGATAGATCCTTCAATTTTTCTTCAATTACTAATAAGCCTTTTTTGTAACTAATTATCGATGAAAACTGAAATTCAGGTTAGTAGTCATTAAGAAATCTACACATTAATAAATAATCAAACATTTATGTAAAAACATAAATATTTAGGCATATAATTTGATTTGATGTTTTTATTCCTTGAAATCAAAAGCATCTAATTGTTTCATAGAAAAATAATAATAATCTTATATTTATGTGTTAGTGCAACCGTCCTAATGATTAAACGAACTAGAATACGGTATTTTAAGTATAGACAGCTATCAATTTACGAACTAATTGCATTACTCGAGTTTTATAATAAGCAGGTGGTATTTAATCGATAAAAACATTACAACATCATTGAATAACAACGGAATTCATTCGGTTTAATTATTAATTACAAACTTAAGAATGACGCACGTAAATATATATTTAAAAAAAAAATATTTCCAACTCTGATCGCAATTTGAGTTGACATGTTTTTGTGTTGACGTTAATTTTTTTTACTGTTTTAGATGTTTATTTTAAAAATAAATAAATAATAATAAACGCTACACAGTCAACGACCCCCATTAGGATAGTTATATCCTTTGTCAGGAAACATACACAATGATAAGAACAAACCCAGACCGGACACATGCCTGTATGGTCAATACAAACATATGACCCGAGCGGGAATCGAATCCGTGGCCTCTGGCGTTTAAAGCAGGTTCCCGACCGTTGCGCCACAACGTTTTCGAAAAAGGTCTCTGATATACATTTTGTAACATTCTGTTCAATTACCTAAAGTCCTCTAAATAAAAAAAAAGTTAATTACGCGGTTTCGAAATAGTTTATATTTACCGACGATCTTTCTATTACTAATATTTTTTTTTATAAATTATATTTATATATTTATTTATATTATAATATATTTACAATTCAATACTAACTATATTTGTCATTTCGAGAAAAACGCGTTTGAAAATTTGAACAACTTGGTTTATATGATTTTATTTTATGTATTGGCCAAGTTTTTGGCAATTTCAAGATGTATGTAACTGTTTACTTATTTTCACATAAAATAAGCATGCAAAGTGCATATGTCGCATATAATATAAATCATAACGTTTAAAATAATACATAAAACCCTACAAATACTAAAGAAAAATATTCTTCAGCCATTTACAAACACTTCTGCATATATAACTCACTTTTTCAATTTTGTGGGTTGACATGGTATTGCTTATTTGCGTCCATTTATGATTAATAATTACAACTGTACAAAACATGTCCACGGCGAGTGGGGGCAAGAATAGCATTCTTTCCGCGCTGAATCGCAATCCCGATTCTTTGGGCGAAAATTGAACAAACAGCCACGAACTCAAATGACGCAAAAACGTAGAGTTAATAAAATTATATATATATCGAATTTATTTCGGTTAGCATTTTTATATTCCGTCGTCGAACTGGCTAATTAGAGTAAAATAAAACTCAACTCGTTACCAAGAAAACGGAGCCCTAATTAATTGGGCAGTGAGACTTAGATGCCTCACGCAGATATTATGTATTAAACTAAAATCATGACGTAGTTCCGTTCCCAGTTTAATATTATTATATTGAATAAAATATACTTATCTTTATATATATAATACTAGTACAACGTGTGTATGTCACTGAACTACTCCTAAACAGCTGACAAGTTTTGATGAAATTTTTTGTGTGTGTTGCAGTGGATTCAAGAATGGTTTAGATTCACAATTTGATCGAGTAGGGGGCGCTGCTATCGGGTTACAGTTTTTTTTTTTTTTTTCGGGGCAGGACAACGTCTGCCGGACCCGCTACTTATTTATAAACTTTGGTAATTTACTTTACTTATTTACTTTTTATTTTATTTAGTTTTCTAAAAAAAAACAAATATCATGTTCTTTTTTATTTAATTTCTAATATTCCTATTCCCTCTCCGAATAAGCTCAAAGCTTGTGGTTTAGTGGGTACGACAATAGTCCAAGGTGCTCAGGATCGAACCCGCAATACTATTCTTCTATCGTTTAGATACTAAGGCTATTTGTATGTGTATATATCATTTTTTTGCTTGTAATTATTTCTCTAAAAACGAAACAATAATAATATAAATTTTTAATGATTTTTTAATGACACAATTTTTATGGCTTTAGGAGCTTATATCTCAACATCTACTGACTTTATGACAAAAGGTAAAATCAAACCTCCTTATCATTTTGAAAGACCTATCCAAAGATATCTCACACGTTGCCATACATTGAAATATTTTTTTTCAACTCTCAGTTACATGTATGGACTGATACCCTTAATTTTTATATATTTGAAAATTTAATTACAAAATCATGGTGCGGTTCATAGAATACACCTATTTACTAAATTTCGTAAAGATAGAGCCAGCAGTCTCTGAGTAAAATGACTGTGACATACGGACGGACGGACGGACAGACGGACATGACGAAACTATAAGGGTTTTGTTTTTGCCATTTGGCTATGGAACCCTAATAAAAAAGAAGTCTTCTTGTTCCACATTATTATTTTTTATTGAAATAAATCAAAAGTAATTTTTCGTATTGTAATTGAACAACAAAACAGTTAATAAAAGAATTATTTTATTTTTTAATTAATTGATCCGTCTAAATAATACATGACTTAGATTAGAATGAGTTATGGATGTTATTTTTATTATTTTTTTAGATAATTTGCAAAATTAACTAAAAAATCTCATTCTAATCTAAGTCATGTATTATTTAGATGGATCAATTAATTGGTTAATGATAAACCAATTGCTCTGTACCGTACTGTTTGATTTATAATTAGAAGTTATTTCCTTCGCATCGTTTCGTGGAATTGTTGAATTCAAAAAAGAAAAGAAAACTTTTTATTTATGTTCACTGAATTCCGGGAGACGGCTTAACCGATTTGGGCAGCAAAGGTTTATTCTAATATGTTGTGTTTTAACATTTTCTAAAATACTACCCCAGAATGGGTAAAAGTTGAAAGTTTGTAACGGGTATCCGTCATTTTCATTGTCACACTGGTGGTAGGTCTTTTGTTGCAAGAGGCCGGCTAGGTAGGTACCACCGCAGTGTCCAATATTCTGCCGCCAAATAGTAGTGCTTAGGCATTACTGTGTTCCGGTTTGAAGGCCACTGTACGCTAGTGAAATTACTGGGCGGACGAGATTTAAGAACTAATATCTCGAGGTTGGCAACGCGTGAGTGGCACCTCCTAATGGTGCTGCAAGCGCTCATAGGCTACGGCAACCACTTACCATCAGGTGGGCCGTATGCTTGTTTGCCAACTTCTAACATAAAAAAAATTAAAACTAGAAGTATGAGCCTTTGTTTTTAGACACAAATGTGTTTTAAAAATTTCTAAAATTCCACCTCTAAAGGGCAGAAATGGGGGCCTAAAGTTTGTATTAAAATCGTTATTCAAGAGCGTGGAGCCACAGGCAAAAGCTAGTATAAATATTGTTTACAAAAAATATCCACAAAAAATTAAAAATTACAAAAATAACCTATTTTTGTCGAATAAAAAGAATCCTATAAATCCTCCTCCTTATTTTTTAAGTCAGTAAATAAAATTTATCAGTAGTAATTTTGAAATATTAGGATTTTTCAATAGCGTATTTTTCAAAAGCTTTGCAAGAGAATTTTAATAATTAGGTCAGTCAGTGCGCTTGATTAATGGCTACAAATCGCGACCACCCACCGGGAAAAGACGGCTTAATAAGGCTCTAATTAACACCTTAAAGACCATTTCCAATTCGCCCGATTCCTTCTATTTTTACTTGTACCATTTCACTTGCACTCGTCTCTTGAAAATCTTTCGTCTCGCTCTAACGCCCCTTAATTGAATTTCTCGTTGTTTTTAAACTTCTTGACTTAAGATTAGTGATGTATTTAGATTAGCGTTTTTTTTTACTTTTATTTTAAAGTCGGACGGGGAGACTTTTGTTATCAAACGTTTAATTCGGACGCGATAACGAAGGGAACTTAACTTAACTAAATGTGCTTTGTTTGTTCCAAACTCTTAACTTGACTTCTGCTTTCGGTTTGAGCGTAGGCATTCTGTATATAAAATTTCGAGAATAATTCTTTTCGTTTATTACTAGAAACAATTATTTTGTTAATTCATATTCATTTATATCACCGCAACGTTGAGATAGGTTGTATGTATTTGGTGGTGTTAATTTTAAAAGCTTATATTTTAATAAGTTAAAAAATATTTTATCTGAAATTATTATTAATGTTTTCCTTTAAATACTGAAATTAATTTATACATTTAAATAATGTAATAATAAATGAATAAATAAACGGCCCCCATTAGGATAGTTATATCCTGTGTCGGGAGTCCGGAAATATACACAATGACAAGGACAAACACACCCAGACCGAAAAACATGCCTGTATGGTCAATACAAACATCAGCTCCGAGCGGGAATCGAACTGGCGACCTGTAGCGCTTAAGTTAGGTTCACTACAGCTGCGCCACAAGGTCGTCCAATAATAGTAATAACAGAAGCTATTATACAATAAATAATATATAATTAAATAGAAATTAATTTGTGACTTGCGACGAAATAAAACACTAATGGTTTGGTTGTATTGCATGTTTTTTTTTGTATATTTAAACTAATTATTCAAACATCTGATCTAGTACATTATCAATTTATATTGTTAATTAAATCTGTCATCGTCTAAGGTCAATAGTTCGATTTCCGCTCTAGAACTTTTTTTAATTGATATAAATATACAGTGGGCGTTGAACCCAATTCTTATCAGTACTTAAATATACAAATAACATGATGATTCTAATCATAAAATTGTGAAGACCGGTCTAATGTATTGGTGATAAGAATACTTTTAATGACGCCGGCTAGCATCTGATTTCTTCAGTCACCAAGACGGACTGTTTTTTGTTACTAAGGTGGTCTTAGCTTATGAGGGATTGCTACATCATTTACAGGTGTAACGGCAGTAGCACTAACAACAGTTTCTTTATACCCGAAACACAGTAACGCCAAAGACACTACAGCTTTGCGTTAGAACATCGGATACTGCGGTGGTCTCTAGCGATAAAAGGTCTACAATCATTTTGCTCATAATAATCCTATCTGAATAAGCAATTAACTGTTATCCAATAAGTTACTGGTTCAACCTTAAAGAGGGGTTAGATATAAATCGCTCCGTATAAAAGCTAGTAACCTTTCACGAGTCGTTTTAGTAGTATCCTTGTTGTTTTCGGAGCGTGTAACCTTCGCACAACCCTTGAAATAACAGCACCCGTCCCACTGCGTTTCGTTTGATGAGTAGGAGCGTCTTTAGTGCAATAAAAGCCTGACGAGAAAATGCTTAGAAGAAGTTGAAACGTCAGAAATACCTAACGATAACACAAAGATATAAATCTTTTAATAGAAACGCTACGATAGGTAAATAAAGGCTCTTACTTCATACCATAAACGTTTTGTTTTAGAAACGTACTTTAAACTTGAAGAATTAAATATCCAACTAATATCAACTTTGAGACGTGTTCGCCGTTTGAAGGCAATGTCTCGAAATTGCTTTTATAAAGTGCGCTTTTCCGACGGCCAATGAAAGTCCAACTTCACTCAATTGCCAATATATCTATTCGACTTTCGTTTCAACTATTTGTTTTTTTACATTTCAAAGCATATATTACTTATATGAATAACTAATAATATCATTAAATATTCTTTATAATATGAACTTGAAAGACGGCTTAAGAAATTGATTATGAATATCGAACATGTGAATATGTGTTAGGATTTAACATCTTTATTAAAGCGTGCACGCTAATTTTACAGCTAATGAATCACAATGTTGAACGTAGCAAAAAACGACACGGTTTTATTGATTATAAAAAGCGGACAATAGACAAAAGATGGCGCTCTGTATTGTTACCGACTCCGGGACGATAGACGGCGCCACCAGAGTCGCTCGTGTACTAAAATGGCAGTTGAATATTTTTACCGGCAATGGTTGTCGAATATTGTCGTTGGAAATTCAATCTTACAACTTTACAAATAGGTCTCGTTTCGTCTAAAACACGCCGAAGACTTACGAAGGCTGCCTTGGTATATTTGTGGCGAAGCGTCGGCATTGTTCGCTAAATTGTCGCTTGCACGGAACCGGCCGAGCTTGTCGTGAGTTAGGTATGAGCGCACCGCACACAATGACAGTATACATACATTTAAACACCTGTTATTAAACCTGAACAGGGTCACAGAGCGTAGGTACTCACAGACCTCGTTAAATACAATAACAGATAGAGATCTCACTACCGGCGATTTGGGATGCATCCACAATTACCAACAACGAGTTATCATACGATATTATAATTAAAAGTTGAATAAACTTATATTTTAATCATAAATTAACGAGTTTATTATGTGTGGCGGAATCTATAAGCGAATCTAAAATAACCAAAAATGAAACAATGAACTGAGCTATAAATGCGATCATCGCGCTCTGAATCTTTCGACGCTTTTCGACACTTGGAGATTAGGCGGGAACTTCCTCTTAACACTTGACAAAAACCGGATCATCTTTTCGTTTGATAGGATTTTCTGGGCTTAGCGGATTTCACATGTGCTCTGTGTCGTGAGTCGAAATCACATAAAAACGAATAACACCGAATCGCTCTACAATAGTCTTTCAATTGCACTTTTTATTATTGAGAAAAGGACCTAAGTCGGAGGATTACGTTTTCAGACTACGCCCCTTATGGGGATTAAGGATCCCACGACCGACGACCGCTCATTTGTCCCCTTTTCCGACGACGTGCCAAACCGACACTCTTCGAGAACCGCAAGAGAGATTTCATGACGAAAAGAACAGTGGTGCTTCCGAAAAAATTAAGCGGGCTCATTTCGAAAAACACAGACGTCCGACATCAGTCTGAGCGAATGTAATTGGTATAATAATAGCGGTCGCTTTTCGAATTTATTTTCAAGTTTAAATATTAATGTTTCGTGACAGGGCGGCGGGCCTGCGAGGTGTCGGTGGTTTTCTGGCCCAGCGCCCACGGACCGGTTGGACGCTCGCACGCTACGCCAGAACCAAACAAGTATCGCGGAGAGCGATAAACCTTGCTTCGTATATGGCCAAACGGCAAACGACCTATTCGTACCAATTTGCAGGCCCTGTTTGTTCTACTTTTGGCAACAGAACCGAACATTATCTTGGATTAGACAGTGGCAGGCTGGCGCTAGAAATATGTGGCATAATCTTTCGAGAGAATGTTTAACTTGAATAGCTTCATATGAAAATCCAACCATATCAGTATTATACGACGCCCTTAAATAGTTCCAGCGCTATCGATATAATAAAATGATAAAATGAAGACTTACCAATGGCGAATAGAACGCTGAGCTGTCCACGCCGATACTAGGGTAAGGGTTCTGGTCTGTAGATGGATATGGGGCGCCGTAAACACCGACCGCTGCGCTTGACAATCTTGGATATGACGTCAGCGCCAGTCTGGCTCCGTCATATTGACAGGAGCAGACAGTCTGTCCAGATACTGGGTCGGTGATAATGGGCCTTGGCGTGTCGCAGCAAGATGCGGCAGGTGTGCTGGCATGGCTGCCGGCACCTGGGGACAGCGCTCCTCCGACTACCCCTGAGCCACCAGGTGACAGGGGTGGCGCGGAGCTTGAGCCACCATCAGGCGACGTTGCCGCTCCACCGTTGCCCGCCCCACTGTTGCCAACCAGCAGCTATAAAAAAAGCACATTTTTTATCAATAAGTATATTGCTACAAACGAATCATGAGTATACATACAGATGTTATATATTTTATTATATAGGTACAGACATTTCTAATTATTTTATTTTTTGAAAAATTTAAATTATATATGTAAATTTATTACATAATTATCACTAAGACTAAGCAAATTATAAATAATTTCCGTGCGAACCAATTCATATACTCGTAAAAATCTATTATTCTAATCAAACTGAATATTAAATACCTATAAAAACCTTGTAATCGATTACTTTATGTGAAAAATTAACTGATTGTGTATTGTTTGGTAATATCTATTATTACAAATTTAAGTTATCACGATATTTTATGATAATACAGGTTGTTGTACTATTATTAATAATTCTCTTATAGCTAAGAGTATGGACTTTTGCGATTATCATAATTGCTTTTTACTGCGGCTTTTGCATTGACAGCCACTTCTACCGTTCAGCTATTTTTAAGTTTCTATTATACAGAGCCGGTGGCAATCAATTGTATGGACCACCTGATGGCAAACGTAATAGCCTATGAAGACTAAGATCAGTAGTTGTATCGCATGATTAATGTCGTCATGTGAACATGAGAAGAAGTATATAGAGACATGCAAATGGGTAGAAGTTTGGGTCTCGCTCTTACTTATCGGGAATAACGCGAGAGAAAAGATACTATCTCTTCTAGATAATATTGATAACAACAAGGCTCTAATAGTTGTCTAAGCTTCGAAGTTAGAACGACTTTCACCCATCCTATTACCGGATGAAAATTATAATTGAAACAAAATATATTTCCAAACATGTATGAGTAATTAAAATTCATTGTCAATTATTTCTTAACAGTCACTTCATTATAACAAGATTTCTACTAATTCTACTGATTTATTAAGTGTACGCTTACTAAACTTCAAAGGTGTATTCTGTATACTAAATGTTATCATCATTATAATTTCTGTTTTTTACAATTAGTAAAGTGAATGCATGACTGACTCAAACAAAGTCAATGCAATAAAAACCCCTGATAATGTATGTTTAGAAACATATTTTATTTGATAAAAATAATTTGAGTTCCATAAGAAGATGGCTGTGGGTCGATCCTCCATTTATTTCATATTTCAGACAGCTGTAACTTACGTCGAATTTCTTATGGATTTTCGAAAACAACTTTGATTTTATAATTTACCTTAGACTATGTAAAATGTCAGTTTTATTCTTTTTTACGAAAACATTATCTTGATCAACGCGGCCATAACAATAGTATTTGTCATCGTACCTCGTTGGAAGCGAACTAGGAAGTCGTGTCGAAAGAAAAAAAAACATCATTGACGTTCAATACGTATCGTTAACTTTGAGAAAACCTTAAACACGTAATAAAAATAAATAATTGCTGCCGTAAAGAACAGAAACAGTCTCGTTGACTTCATCGAGCGTTTGATACCGGCAATATATCTATAACATATTCATAAAAGTTCTTTTTTTTTTTTAAATTGAATTTATTTGACAAATTTATCGTCGAACGTTCGTCCGGAGATATCGATGTTTAATTGGAACTTCATATTTATTTTGACCGTGATTATAATGTTTGAAGTCTTTTTTCTTCATTTCAAAAGTGAATTCATTGGTAATTTATTACCATTTAACGCACATCGAAAAGATTTTTTTTAAAGAATAAAAAAATATAAAGAGTCGTTACGGGTTTTGTATCCGCTGTGTCCTTGTGTTTTAACATGTTTCGTTGAATTATTATTGTAATTAACACCTAATAATCTTTTAACGATGTCTTAACTTTATTACACCCGACTATTTTTATAATTAGACACGATTATACAACTCAAACTTTTGACAATTCGGTATAATTATATACTCGTGAATAAAGGCATAAACTGATGGAAAGGTGGGCAGTAAAACGCCCTCGGTAATAAAAAAATTTCCCTCGAATATAAAAAGGTTTAAAAGTGAAAACATGGTATAATAAAAACGGGCCTATTCAATTGATTATACATTCATAGCGAGTATTTAATAGATAAGTAACAAAAACCATGCCAAACAACTTGGAGGTTTCACAGCACGCAACACCTGCCTAGAGCTCGTTTAAACTAAAATACCACAAACCAAAGCAACACTTAAACCCATAGACATAAAGTCGATATTGCTGTCAATGCGTTAGGTAACTTTATCATACACTATAGTACGTATCACGTTGTGTATGGGTGCGTGTAATCCTATCAATCGGGTGTATATTTTAATCTAGTTTCACGTGTCCAACCCTTCAATGCCTTATTACCGTATTGAAAAATAAGCAATCAAATCATTTTTATATACTAAGATAAAAAAACCCGTTATTCTATAGAATTTTCTCCAAAGCACTGATAGTAATCAGCAATCACTCCCCCGTTTTTATAACGAACGAAAAATTCTGAATTCGGTCAAAAAATATTCTTATTAAATTTAAGTTGACAGCTAACACAACCAAACAAACTCGTTTTTTTTATATATTCTAAAATGCAAATTAATACAATTTCTAGGGCGAGTTAGATAATATCGGAGGTGTCCAATCTAAAGACTTCATACTTTAAAAACGAGTCCAGCGATCGCTATCGCATCGCCTTTCGATGACTTAATATAATGCAGTTAAAACTGTACCGGACAAAAAACAAAGCAGGAAATTATATGAATTTATAATTTAAAATACTTTTTTTTATCAATTAATCGCGTATGAGTTCACAGGCGTCCACTCTGTGTTCAGTGCTTCGTCAATTTTACCGGAGCGTCAACGATGATTGACGGAATAACTTAGAGTTGATCGATTGAATAACATCTAATGATTTGTAACAAAGAATATTCTAATAAACAAGTACAAATGGACGCAAATAAGCAATACCATGTCAACCCACAAAATTAAAAAACTGAGTTATATATGCAGAAGTGTTGGTAAATGGCTGAAGAACATTTTTCTTTAATATTTGTAGGGTTTTAAGCTTTAAAACTTCTAAAAAGCCATTTTTTCAATCATGCTATTTATGTATTTTTAAATGTTTTGGGTTATATTATTATTTTTTTTTTTTTATGTTAGAAGTTGGCAAACAAGCATACGGCCCACCTGATGGTAAGTGGTTGCCGTAGCCTATGAGCGCTTGCAGCACCATTAGTAGGTGCCACTCACGCGTTGCCAACCTCGAGATATTAGTTCTTAAATCTCGTTCGCCCAGTAATTTCACTAGCGTACAATGCCCTTCAAACCGGAACACAGTAGTGCCTAAGCACTACTATTTGGCGGCAGAATATTGGACACTGCGGTGGTACCTACCTAGCCGGCCTCTTGCAACAAAAGACCTACCACCAGTTTGACTGATTGCACTGGTGGAATAATCTCTGTTGTGACAGAGGTTATCCCAACAGCGGGCGATGGGGTCGTCACATCCCGACGCCTTTATTATTATATACGAAATATGCAGTTTGTATACTTATTTTTTGTGAAAATAAGTAAAATAACTTACATAAATCTGAAATTGCCAAAATCTTGACCAACACATAAAAAAATCATATAAAGCAAGTTGTTCAAAATTTTCAAACGCGTTTTTCTCTAATTGACATTCGTGTGGGTTAACATGGTATTGCTTATTTGCGTCCAAATTTAAGTTAGTATGTACACTTGGTAGTAGTACAGCCGTGCTCCTCCCAGCACACATGGACCGGCTCGACTGGAAAAGTACTACCCTCTAGCAGAAAATCAGCGTAAAGGAACTGTATCAGTAGGTACTGTTGCCCAGTCTCCTGCCGCCTCTATTCCCTTTCTTTTTCCCATCTCATTCCTTCTTTCCTATCATTTGGGTTGGCACCGCGCTTGTGATACTTTCAGTACCGCAAGTGCCCAAAAGTTACGGTGACAGCTTACCATCAGCGGACTGTAGGCTAGTTTGCCAACCGTCATGAAATTAAAAAAAAATATAGAAAAATAGTGAAGTTCAATGTTTTATTCAACCACTATATACAATTTTGTGAAAAACATTGACCTCCTTGTAACTCAAATTTGATAAGCTCCTTCCCATCGAATCGTTTAAAAAAATGTTTTAATGTTACATGTTTTTTGTTCGAGCATTACTCAAACCTACTGGACCGATTGGTCGAGTTTTTATGACCTTAATTATACAATTTATATCCTTAAAGTTGCATGTGTAAAATGTAATAATGGAACGTAATCCTATGTGGCGCAATGGATAGAATGTAGACGGTAACTGAAAATTAAATGCGGGGGTTTGATTTGAGTTTTGAGTTTTGATTTTTCAAGACATTCATTTGTTTTTCGAATTTCGAATTCATTATGAACCAACGTTGTGGATTAAGCTCCCTCTGGCCTCCAGGATGTTACTTTTATTTTTAATCCTAACATAAAAATCTAACCGCATTAATTAATGAATAATTCATCAATCAAAACAAAATAATTTTCTTAAACTTGATTTTGTACTATCTAAATGTATTAAAAAGTATTTATAGATTTTTCTTTTGTCGGCACTTTAACACACATTTATAAACTAAAAGATTACATATTTTTGTCTTCAAAAAT
Organism: Hestina assimilis; assembly: GCA_023373885.1. Lineage (NCBI taxonomy): Eukaryota > Metazoa > Arthropoda > Insecta > Lepidoptera > Nymphalidae > Hestina > Hestina assimilis. The sequence continues at coordinate 14,188,324 of CM041759.1, forward strand.
ATAATCGTAGTGCGTTCATTAGACGATAAAAGATATAGTTTGATATCTTTAATTTTTTCCTTCATTATCTTATCGATTTTTTTTATTGTCATACTTTACGTAAAATCACAAACGTAAAATTCTTAATAATAAAAATATAGCTGTACAAGATTTGCTTTCTTATTTTACAAAAAGAAAATTGTTTTTGTTTTCTTGTGTATTAGATTTAAATAATTCGAAAAAAAAAACATTATAAAAATTGTTCTTAAATTAATTAAAATACACCTACCAATTATTTGGTAACTGACAGTTTGAACAATTATCAAGAAAAAAAAAGACGTGTTTTTCGATTTGTAAATATATCAAGGCACGCGCAATCCATTATAAATTTTAATAGTATTTAATATTTAATTTAATTATATAAAGTTATTCATTTTAGAAAACATAATGAACATTACTAAACACAAAAATTATTACGCAATATTTTAAAAACCTTATTTACTAAGAAAGGATAGTGACGTCCCGTGTCGGGGGTTCGGAATCTCATACACAAGGACAAGGAAAACTACTCCCAGACCGGAACCCATGCCTGTATAGTCAATACATTATGCCCCGAACGGGAATCGAAACCGCGACCTGTGGGGCTTAAGGCAGGCTTACTACCGCTGCGCCACAACGTTGTCGATAAATATAATAAAGGTCCTTTAAAATACCATAACACAGTATAGACGTACTCAAATTTGCAATTTTAATTTCATAAATAACATTACAAAGTTAAAATGTAATGTAAAAAAAAACAAAATTTACTATGAACGATTATCAAGATAACAAACTAGTCATTTAACGAACTTTTTTATAAAAAGAAGCCTATTGTAATATTTTTACGTTTACACCTTTTGTAAAAATTGTAATTTGTTAATAATTATCATTTGTATACTTAGCCTGTAATCTATACGTATAAATAAAATAGACATGTATTTTTGTTTGGTCAGTAACGATTTTGATAGAGTTTATTTATGATTAGGTTTTAAAAGTTTATTTTTACGAGAGGGATCATCGTGGGTGCGGGAGGACCAAATAAGAGCACTATTTGGTTTGAGCAGTTCAAACCAGCAGTTTTCCAAGCGCGTCTATACGATCCAACTATTTGCGTTAACGCGCTTATACGCTCTTATAACCGCTTATTATCAAACGCTATAAATATGCTGACACTCGACACCACCGGTTCGAGCGTACACGCCCGAATAAGCCCTTGTACGCGTTCGGCTTTTTGATTGTATGTAACTCTCGAACAATCCTTGTGAGAAATCACCCTTAGGAGCCTTTCACACGTGCCGGTTGCTGGGTTTCCGCGCCGACAGCCTGGTAACTCATTCACACGACCCTTTCTTGAATCAAATAGCAAGCTAGGACGCAAAGTAGAGAATCCGGCGTGCAAGCGGCGGCTGCTTGACGAGCAAAATCATGCGCGTATGTGTGAAAGCTGCCATACATGCCCATACACTTCGCTACCGGATACCCGGATACCGGATAACAAAACGTGTGAAAAAGCACTTATACTAGCAAACTAGCACTTATAAGGCGCAGTTGTACAATACTGCTACGTAACGTCGGTCAAAAACGGCGCGGCTAATACAAATGCGTACCGATGTCTCAATAAAACATTGTTATTAATTACATGCGGATAAAGCCGCGGGCAGATGCTAGTGTGCGTGTAGCAAGAAAAACTGGTATTCGTATTTGGATTACACGCAACCGTCGCATAATTATAAAGTGTAGACTGACCTAATTAATTCAATATTTTCGGTGACATGTGTCTTAACATTAACATATAACAAAATGATACATATTTATTACTATGTTATATTTAGTATCAATTTATTATATACATTTTATAGATATAACTAATTTTGTTGTTATGTTAATTTTTAATGAACGTTTAGAAACTTTTTCGGCCTGACCAGTTAAGTACATACTATAATCAAAGAATTTTTGAATTCAACGAACAGTATTTGTCACTGATTTGGAGTAGAGGCAAATCTGTGGTATCCCAACTGTTACGATTCATTTGGTGAATGACAGCTCCGGTTAGGGTTGCCAACCTAACTGTAATATTGTACTGAAATATATTGTATTGAAATATATAATACGATACAAACGACCAAAATACAATACAAATGTAATCTAACAAAGAATTTACCCGCGCGCCTTTGCATTTACCTTTGACTCATTAAAGAAAGCACTTGAGCATTCACAGAAGGGGACATTTTCAGATATATCATATTACAAAAATATGCGATAAAGGTTGCAATTTGAATTTAAATGTTTTTTTTTAAAGAATACTGTATTTTTGTCCTTCTTTTTGGAAAACTATATTTTGGTGTAGAAACTTTGGCAACCCTAGCGCTGGTAGACAAACTATACATTAATTTCTGATCCTTTCCTTTTAAGTCTTTCGCTTTCTCCATACTCAAGTGTTTTTGTATGATGAGTGAGAGAAAATCTCTCCCTCTTCTTCCCTTGGGTAGGGATTGTAATGCTATCGGTATAGATTATCGTGACCGCTTACCATTAGGCAAGCCTTATGCTTACCATTTCCCGCCCCCCGATACCGAGCTCTGCGAGCGCGACCCCGTAAACTATCATATGTACTGAGGCCACCAAGGAGGTTTTAGTGTATCCCAATAACATTGTTATGGAGTTACATAACCTGATTCTCTTCCTTAAGAAGCCGGGTAGTATTCGTTATAAATATCCTTTTCGGTCTGGGCGTTTGTCTACGTGGGGCACTATGCCTCGGAGAGCACGTTAAGCTGTCGGTCCCAGATTGTATCATAACATATAATAATAATCGTTAACTCTTGATAAGTAATTTGCTCCTATCCAATGAATTGCTGGTTCACCCTTCGAGCTACGGAGGTCAAATGGCAATCACTCTTTGTAAAAACTAGTAACCCGTGAAATCATAAGTATAATCAGACGCTGGATAGATACCAGAAATAATGCTAGGAATAAAAAATCTCATATGAATCCTCAAACTCTACTTTTAGGAATAAAACAAATCAACCAAATAATGTTGCAAACGCCAAACATTGTCTATAATCGGAAACACGAGAAATAACTATTGTTAGAAAAAATCAGGCAAAATTCACTCAAAATCAAACTCTTTTAACTAACATAATTTCCTTAAGTTATCTGTTTAAAGAGAAAAGATATTAAAAGATAAAAAAAAATCAACTAAGGCTCGGAAATCAATCGCATAGTTAAGTGAGACGGCAAACAAGTTTTCTATACCATTTCGACTCGAGATTTAAACAAACAAATATATTTACTCGATGCTCAAACTTTCGGTAAGATTAAAGGGAAAAGGTCCATGGACCTCAAAAGATTTGATCAAATAAACTTAGTTTGTTTAATATAATAGCACAACCCAACCTCACTTGAATACTGGTTAAGAACATAATATACGAATCGTTTTCAAAACGATTTGATCTTTTGTACATACAAGTTGGGGTTGTTGTATGTTGATACTAGCATCTGCCCGCCGCTTCGCCCTATATATAGCCATTTATTGGAATTAAGATAATTGTATACTTTCATATTTTTTAATTATAGAAAAATGTTCAGTTTACATTAAATTGTAAGAAAAAATAATACGTAGTGATAATCTTAGTATAAACATATATAAACAATAATCTACATATGACATACTATTCAGAATAGAGAATGATTAAAATATAAGTTAATATTCTTCAAAAATATTTTTTCATTTATTTTTTACATTGCTGGTCAAACTAATTTAATAAGCAACAAAAAGACGAAGGTGCGAATGCAGCCTTTGCTATAGAAATTAAAGACCTGTAACAAGAAATCCGATGAAATCGGAGTCAATTCCCTGATGCGAAGTTTTCGCGCCTAACAGCTACAATTACAAAGCGGCGGCCGCCTACATCCGCCATATTTGTTCAAACGCTATCAACACCACAGCCTATACACACCATAGACTAAAGCAGATAAAATAAGTATGAAAAAGTCTGTGACATTTTTTTTTTTAAATACTGCAGTAATTTTTGTGTATGCTGTATGCTGATGGATATTAAGATTTTTTAAGTCATCTTTTTTTTTAAATCATTATAGAGAGTCTTATAATACTCTATAGCATTTCTCAGAATAAAGCTTAGAGCTCATTTGCGTAAATCCATCCGCAGGTTGCGGTTAAAAGTGGAACGCGCAAACACACATATAACTGTAAAATAATTTATTAATGAGCATAAACCACACAATGCTCGACAATTATTACGTGTACAAAACTGTACACATTTCTCGTAAACACATTCTAAAGATAGAATGTCAAGGAATTCAAGGAAATAATAATAATATTATAAATGTGAAAGTTTGTATGTTTGGATGTTTCTAGAAGCTTGAAACTTATTTTTTAGGCCGTTTTATATATCAAAATAAATAGGACATAAAAGTTTGTAAAATTGGGTGGAATATTCAAAAGCTAGTAGTCTATATCCGTCTTCTTCAAGGAGGCTAAAAACAAATAAATAAACTCTATATAAAATTTTCTATTATCAAAAGAAATAATATGTTTGCTCATGAAGTTTGAAAAAAAAAATGGCGGTTGGATTTATTGTGCTGAATTATTTACACTGTGGTTTAAAACAACGTGGCGTGTGTGGCTGTAATTAGTTATTTCAAACGATACGCATTACAGAGTAGTGTTATTACGGGTCATATATCGATATTTAGTATCTATGATTTCCTTGTCAATCGTGATAAGGGAAGCTGGTGATGCTAATGTCGCTGTTATTGTCTCGTATCAAGGGTCATTCTTGCCTGCGCTTATGATGTAGGATCTTTTGAACTGTGGCAATTGATTCGGAAAATATTCGTTAGTGATAAATTCTCTTTATATCGAATATTATTTTGAAATGGATGTCTTAAGGTTTAGTTCATTGATCAGCAGTTTTGTAGCATAAAAAAATTACTTACAATTTGTTAAGTTTTCTTTAATATAATCCAAATTGGACAGACTATTTGGAACCAACAATTTATAAAAAAAATAATCGTCAAAATAAACTACGACTTTTTTGCCCTTCAATATTATCAAAATGTCCAAAAAATCGAATGTTCTTTCGTAAATTCACATTAACGCAACGAAACGAAGTTAGCGTCGCAAGTTTGCAATATAATCGAATTTTAGTGTGTGACCTAACTTATTAGCGTTACATTTACGAAGGAGCACCAGTGACTACACATTTTCTCTGTATTGAAAGGCCAGTCCTTAGTTAATATTCAATGCATTTTACTAAAAAAACTGATTAAAACGATGACGTGATCAAGTAATAAATACTATTTAAATAATGGCATCTTACATTCAATATTGCAAATTAATTATGCCTTAGTAATATCGTTGGCAGTATAATTGATAGTGCAATTAAATATTGCTGGGTATTAATTTGTTACATAGATTAGGTATTGCATTACAACGAGTCTTTGAAAGATCAATACTATTCCCCTATGTTAGAAAGTTCACGAATAATCAAAAACTTAAGCGCCTCGATTACGTATTAACTGACAATATCTTAATCAGATTTCGTAAAAACATAGTAATATAATTAGCAAATGAAACAATATATTTTTATCTGTAGATAATACGTTTTAAAATAAAAACATTTTTAACACATGTTCGTAAAGAAACCATTAAAATTTTGACATGGCATATCTGATACGATGTCATATTATTAACACCGATTTTATTCTTGTCATTTTTTAAAATGCGTGAATTCTTCAGCACGAACTGCCCTAAATCCCAAAAATCTTATCTATCTAAACCTAAACTATATAATCTGTATTTCTGTTGCTGCTATAACAACGAATACTAACAAAATTCAAAATAAAAGGGCTCCCATACAATTTTTTTTTTTTTTTAAATATATATTCTTAATGTGCGGGTCCGATACGTTCTTTCGCGGTTTTTAATTAATAAAAAAGTACACTGTATCATAAAACATGTCACAAAATATTTGTCACCGTCTCAACAACCTTATAAGCAATGTTGATTCAATAATTCTTTCACTATTGAAAATAACTATAGGGGATGATCAAATCAAATAACTTCATACGACAAGCAAGATGGTTGACTGCTCGAGTCAACAAAACTCCCAATAACTTTGAGACAAAGCAAACACTAGTCAGCTATCCATTACGGCTTAGATTAAATAATAATAAAAAGAACTTCACTAATTTAGTTCAATCTGTCAAATGAAAAGTGCTCTGTAAAGAAAGGGGAACGAATTAATGTATGTGGCCGTATTTTAGATATGATAGGGTGAAAATTGTGTATAGGGGTGGAAATGTGCGGTATTACCAAAGCGTGAGGTTTTACTTTTTTCATACTTTTCAATTTTTTTTTTTTTATATTTGCTTGCGTGAATTCGAGTTTTAATGCGATATGAAGGTAGTTAGGAAAATCGCTTTATGATATATTTTTTTAATTTGGCTTATTTTATATTATCATTTTAAATGTATGTTGCTTATTATTACAATAGTTACTATTAATTATACCTTATGGATTCGTTGTATCCTCAAACCCTAAAACCAGTAACCACCCCCACAAACCCTAGAAAGCTATCTGTATGGTCAACACCAATATTTGTATCAAGGAGTAAAATAACCGCGTGGAATTGGGGCCAACTTTCATAATATTTGTCCCTATTAGGTCTAAACTTTACAAACAGTTTTTTTAATTTATAGTATAACATTTAGTACGTAGAGCGTCGATAAACAACAAAACTTATTTTTTTTATTGACTTTTCCGTTGCGGTTTTCGAACATATGCACCAATGAGTCTAGTAAAATGACTGTGACATACAGACGAACGGACGGACGGACAGACAGACAAACATGACGAAATTATAAGGCTTCCGTTTTTGCCATTTGACTACGGAACCCTAAAAACCAAAATATTTTTTAATCACCAAATTTTTTTATAGTAAATAATTTATTTTAAAACAAATACTATACTATTTAATGAAAATAGAGACGTATTTTTTAGAGAATTGTATTTATATATTATGTGGTACGTTATCAACGTGCGATAAGATTTAATTGTGTCATCTTTAAATCAATGTCTGTTCTTTGTCGGCTAAACTGTTTTCTTGCGTTATTGCTGATTCTATCTTTTATTATAGATAATAATCAATCATGTTTTCACTAATTAACTACGATAAATCGTAGTTTTATTTCTCGCTAACGGCGTGCGTTACAAATACCTTTTTAGAGTTCCGTAGCCAAATGGCATAAAACAGAAACCTTAATATATTCTTCATTCATGTCTGTCTTCATCTGTCCATCTGTATATCACAGACATTTCACTCGGTGCCTTTTGGATTTATCGTTACGAAATTTAGTAAACAGTTTGTATGAACCGCTGCACAATATTGTAGTGAAATCCTAAAATAGTACATATATACCTAGTACTATAGAAGGTACTTCATTTTTCTCCTAAATTTGTATATCAAGGTAGAATTAGCTTTATTAAAAAATAAAAATATCAAAATCAACATAAATAAAGTCACGGTCATTGCAAATTTATTTATGATATGGTAATATGTAAAACAGTTTCAAAGAAATCATCAAACAAATCGTCAATAACGTTATATAGATAATTCTTAGTGAAACGTAAAAAATCTAGACGTCTCTAGAACTTGAATTTGTTCTAAACGTAATTAGTCATGAGATAAAACGCTAATTGAGAACGGGGTTGATTAATTAATCTATCCACTGCATATTTTAATATAATTGCACAGGAAATTAAACTAGAAATCAAAACGAAAATCTAGATTTAACGGCTACTAATATCTAAACCGGAATATTGAGATAATCCCGGCGAGGTGAATCTTATCACGGATTTTATCACATCTATACGATGTTAGAATGACAGTTCACGCTTGTATGCGTGCTTTTGTAATTGTGTGTGTTTCTTGTATGAAAGAATACGTATGAATCATATAATGAAATACATATGTATATACATATCATAATTAACGGTGACGATATGGCGTAGTGGTAGCGAACCTGCCTTAAGCGCCACAGATCACTGGTTCGATTTCGGCATATGTTCTGGTCTGGGTTTGTTTGTCCTTGTCGTTGTATGTTTCCGGACCCCCGAAACAATATCACTATCCTAATGGGGGCAGTCGAGTGTGTGACTTTATTTATTTATTTTATACTTAAAAAAAACTAAATGTAACCCCGATATTAGTGTTTAGGTGTTCATTATGATAAAACAATGAAAATTTATATATTTATTACATAAATTACGTATACCAGACACAATTTGAGATGATTCAAAGAATTAGAAAACCCAGACATTGCCGAGGATAGTATTTCAAATTTAAGTAAAAATCTCTAGAGCTTTCAAGTGCTTTTAAGCTAAGCCTTGAATGAAAACACCGTAAGGGAATATGCACTTTGAGATAAAACTAAACTCTAAGGCATGCGTGTGTTCCAGAACAGTTTCTGCCTAGCATTATTCCCGGTATTTACCCAATGTCTGCTTATTACTCTTATCCTGATGTGACGGGTTAATAGTTTTTACATGCCATCTGACCTTCGCACCCCTAAGGGCAAACCAGTAACTAATTGGATTAGCGCAAATTACCTATCATGAGTTAACGATTATTATCAGATGCTATGATAACAACCGGGACCGAGGTCTTAACGTGATCTGCGAGGCACGGTGTTAAGGCCAACAAGTACAAATTCTTATCAATTACAAGTTCTTGAGATAGGTACTTTATTTTTATATTTTATTTTATTTTTTCTATTTTTTGTTATAGCGGCAGCAGAAATAAATACATATATGAAAATTTCAACTCCTATACCACCAGAAACTAGCCTAAGTTCAAATGTTTACCTTATTTTGTTTTATGTGCAAGAAAGCTTTTGTCTATATATATTGCTGTACCTATTACGGTTCGTGAGATACAGTGGAGGTTTAGTATCCAAAGATTGCCAACGGATACCTGAAAACCCAAAAAAGCGGTTGCAAAATCAATAAAAAAGGGCAAACCACGAACCGTCCCCCGACAACTGGAAGTTTTCAATAGAACGTTGATTTAATTGATGCGGGGCGTGGCACACATGGCCTATCGAGTCCATCTATTGGATGGTAAGGCTTAATACAGGGATTTCAGGACGCTATCAATATTTGATAGGGCTCGGACGTTGTTCCTCCTGTCATAGGCTATGCCGTCCGCCTTTGTTAAATATTTACACATCCGGCTTAGGTATGCCTTCACTACACTAAGTTCAGCGCATAAATGTTATATTAGGATAACCGAAATAATATATTTGTACTGAGGCAAATCTTCCGATATAGGTATATTTTACACTAAAGGCTTATTATAAATTATGATATTTTCTTTGTCACGTGTCAAAAAATTGAATTATTTACCAGCACAAGTGTTCCCTCTTTTTTAAACCGGGGTCCTTCAGGGCCGAGATGTGAAAAGGCATCTTGCGGGTAGGCAGGGTAAAGGTGGCAACCTTATTAGCCACCTTGGGGTGCGGACTTCACTTCTACTTATGATTAGGTAGAGTAGAATCAATTTCCCATTTCAATTTTCAAGTTCTTAAAAAAATCTATAGTCAACTCTGCTAAGCAATATGTGTGTTTCTAAACAAGCAGATTCTAATTATATAGATATATATTGTTGTAAGTGAACATACAGATTCTAATTATATAGATATATAATTAGAATCTGTATGTTCACTTACAACACAAGAATTATACCCGGGCGTTGCCTGAAATAATTGGGAGAAGAGAAGGATCATCACTCATAGTCATGAAACGAAACAGCACAAATACTTTTACTACCCGCAGCGTATGAGGCTAGTAGTTCCCCTATCGAGTTAGCCTATCTAAGCTAAAGAACAGTAAGGCTCTACGTCGTCACGTTTGTAACAATAATTTTAAATTAATTTTATTTCTTCTTCCTAACATTACTCTCAGTATTTACGCTTAGTCTTATCAGGATTCGAGAGGTTACTAGTTTTTACACAGAGCGAATACCATCTGACCCCTGCAATCCTAAGGGGAATCTAACTCACGGGTTAGATACAAAATTACCTAGCAAGGGTTAACGATTATTATAAGCTGATGTTATAATTATGATAAAACCGGGATCGGATGAGATGTCCCAGTTATCGCGCTCTCCAAGAGATCCCAGAGCCTCTTTGCCACCGAGGTGGTTGACGATCCCCATTACCGAATGCCCGTCATGGAATCCCACATAACTACAAACTGATCTACATCTGAATCTCACAAAATACTCGTAAAAAAGGAATTACGTTCTCAAACTATTGAAATAACTTTCTGATGCCTCATTCGTGTTGAAGACGTCGTAACACTGTACTTAAGTAAGTAACACAATAACAGAGAATTGTAAGCGATCAGATAGCGTTAATTATAACATTAGCTACCAACTCAGTTAAACCAAATAAATCTCGTTTAGCACTCAAAAACGCCATAAAAACTAGCCAACGGTGAACTTTATAATGTGTTTATTTTAAAAGAACAGTTAAAATTTATGAAATTTATCTCGTAATAGCATTATATTAGCCGTGGCTCGCTCGCTCCAATTTCGCTCTGAACGGGATATGTTAATGAGGTCATTATAATAATTAGATTGTTATCAGATGTTATTATATGAATTTACCCAAATTATAAGAGGACCGAGATAGCTCTGTATCGTGACGGTAGGGCCGAATAGATTAGGTATAGCCGAGGGCCGGGCACTAAACGTTGGACCTTAAGAGGCACGCCAGAAATCGATTATTGATCATTATAATGATTGCTTTAAACGTTTGCTTTTTAAGCATTTGACTTACGGGAGTCGTATTTTAATTTTAAAAGGCTCCGGACCAACTAAATATAAACAACAACGATTACTTCCCGCCAAATTATACACTATCTATATGGGAGTTTAACGAAAAGTTTTTTTCGAAATAAACAAATGCAACCGTTTTCTTTTATGAGTCTTTTTAAAACATTAATTTGTGTAAGGCCTTCTTGTTTTGAACGGGCCGGCTCTGTGGGCCTGGAGTCAATAGGCGGTAGCTCTGAATACCCAAACTAGCATTGTCATTTTTCCTTAATTTTCTTTTGTTTTTGTCCTCCATTTCAATCGGTATACCATTGGTGCTATTTTGGACATAACGTGCTATAATTGTCGTCTATCAGGATATTGTACGTTTGTTTTCCATCTTAGTGATATAAAAATTAAAAACTAAAAGTACTTTAAGAATTTACCAGAAGGATCACTACCGTAAAGATATAAATCGCTGAAAGTTATTCGCTTTTAAGTGAATCATATATTATGTAAGTTTAAATTATCGCCATTTTCTTAAGTATATAAATAAGCTATCGGCATCAAGTTACAGTATCATTAGGTAGTGTTGCGTTTCGTGCGATGGGTGAGAGAGCTGGCAAAACTCCCACCCTCTCTATACCCTTCCTTTTTTCCTTTCTCAACCGATCCTTCCTTTTCCTTGGGGTGGCAACGCGCTTGTGATACTTCTGCTATCGCAAGTATTCATAGGTTGCGGTCACTGCTTACCATCAGGCAAAAAAGTATAACTTAAAATCTGAAATAGTTGTAGTAAAGTTAATAAATTATTTAAATAAATTAATTGCGCATATTAATTTTACCTTCCAACAACGGAAGTTACTCGTAACAAAATCAGGAACAAAACTTGGGTAAATATATCTTAACATTAAAACTCATCGAAATATCATCTGAAAGCGCATAAATAAGCAGACACAGTTAGGCAGAGTTTTTTTACTATAAAAGGATACATTTCGGAAAGAATTAAGGAAATCTGGAATCGCGCCTGCCCCATAAAATAAAAATTTATCACTAATATTAAAACATCATATTTTTAACAGTGCTAGACATAAAAATATTCGTGACAGTAGTGTAAAAAATATTTTGAGTTGAGTTGAGTGTGAGTTTGATAATCGAACTTAAAAATCATATCGATATAACAAACTCCTGCTTTGCGGTAGAATTTATAAATTAAGTCGGACACTCAAATGAAATGTAAACTATAATTATTTAATATTCCACGGGTCAATATTCCTTTGCCGTCACACAAAGTACATAACAATAATGTAGCTAACTATAGAGAGTTATTTAAACGCAGTGACCATTCAGATTCGATGCGATTCTCTAAATACAGCTTTGTCAACGTGACATTAATCAGTCAATACGATAATTGAGAATAAACTTCGATTAAGCGATAGCATCAATCACGTATCGATATGGAAATTAAAAAAAATGTATATCTATAATACAAATGTACATCTATATTTAACATAATTACCGATTGCTATGTCATTTAATTATTGATTGTAAACAATATGGTTAATCGTTAAAGTTCAAAAGATACGTGACGTTGTCTTGTCACGACGGTGACGAAGCGTGGCGCCTGCTATACGACAGCTTGCTTGACCCTAAAGACAGCGCAACGCGTGCGCGTGTACACCAACCCACGCACTCACGTGAGCACCTGCCGCCTCTATTTATTAAACCTTAAAGCACATATTAGCACTGAAGAGGGATTTGCTAACTGTACGTGTTAGAGATTCGTGCATCCGAGTCCCGCGTCGCCCACGGCGACGATCGCATTGATAAATATCAATCGCGCCCGCAACAACAATTAATGGTTATTTAACGCGTTTCCATTCAATTATCGTCAGGCGGATTGCGTCGATAATACCAATGGCCGAATTCCCAGCAGTTAATACGCAATGGGTAATGCATTTATAGCTCCTGCGCTACAACGTTTGCCTCGCCGCATGTTCGATGGCCGGCTATCGAGTATTAATTCTGCAACGCTCGCATCCAGCCGAGCGTAAAAGTATGTTAATGTATTATAGTCGAGTCGTAAAAAATAAAATTGTCATTCGCCATCCCGTTTAATTACTCATACGATCGAATTGTTAACGAAACATCATTAAAAACATTAACCGCCATAGTTTTTCGTGATCGAAATAATGGATTCGTTTTAATGACAATCGAGCTCGACAATAAACATCAATTATTCGAACCGTATGAAATAAATGTTAAATAAATACTCACACAGATATGTCCGCGTGTCCGTATGTAGTCGCTGTACTCATACATCGTGAACAAATTAAATGGAAAACCGTCAAGTAATCGATTGAACAGAACAGATTCTAAGCGCGCGAAGAAGTGTAATCGGGCGAGACGCAGCAATTTGAGACCCATGTACCATCTTAAATTATCGACAAGTTTAATAACAAGCGCGCGAACGTTTATTATAACGAATCGATTGCTTAGATCCGAGCCGTGAAAAACAATAAACGGAACCGTGGAACGTTTGTGAAACGAACATTTCGGAATAGGCTAAAAGGCACGGAGGTAGCGACCGGCGGCCGTTTCGAGTTTGGCTTATAAATAACATTTAGCGGGAGGGACGGGAGGGTCGGATTATGAGGTCGGAGGACTCAATTAAACTGCGCTACCGGACCCGGCTTTTATTGTGGACTTCGCTGTGACCTCCCACCGGATTTTCAGATAAATGGATCCACTTTACGCACGACGTTCTCGTCCGCACAAAATGTTAATAATTTCGCCGTACTGGATTTCATTCGCCCATAGTTTTATTGGTCAATTTCGGGGTGAGGCGATACTAATAGTAGATCGTTGTGGTACTTAGTACACCTGTGGTATACTTCGATTAATATTGATGCTAAGTTTTTGTTCAATAATAAATGACTGTAAGCAATTTGTTAAGCGGTCTTAGTGCGGCATCGGCTTAAAAACACTCACTAGACTTACATTAATATTAAACAAAAGAAGTTGAATTTTTCATAAAGGTACGTAATCCCATATAAATAATTCATTAAGTGTTGATATTTCGATTAAAAAATTTATAAAGCAAGTGCGGGCTTTCGTTTAAAACAGCATTCTGTTCATTAAAGATAGAAAAAGTTAAGTTCCCTTTGTAAAGATAGTGTTTATATTTTTATCTTTATCTTACTGTACGTGCATGGTATGAAAATATTGCGGATTACTTCCCACTCGGGGTAGATGTGGTATAGCTATACAAAAACAGATATTTGTATTGGTCGAGGTGTTTTCTGTGTAGATGGTACTACCACGCTTCGGAGAGTACCTAAATGATTCCCGTAGTTATCATAATATAAGACTTGGTAATAATCTTTAACTTTTGATAGACAATTTACTATCATTCAGTTGATAATTTAGTTAAAATTTAAGGTAGAAAAGATGAAACAAAAACTATGAAAACTTGTACTTATTTTACAAAGTCCGTAATACAGTAGGTAACCAATCGAAATACTGTGGAAATTTTATTATTGCTTAAAATAGATATGTATTAAATACGAAGCATAATTATGTCAAATCGGGACAAAACTCCATCTTGTATTTCGCTACATAACATACATTTTGACAAAAATATTCATAATTATTTAAATTAAGTTTAAATAATTGATTTGAATTTATAATATAAGTTCAAAATATTTAGCTGGTATCGAATTTCATAAATTAATCGTAATTACAAATTCGTAATCTGACGAACGGTTCGATCTTAAGTTTCTTATTATATATATAAATACCATAGTAATAGGATTTATAAACACAATACATTACTTCATCTAGGAATGTTGCACGTTTTAAATGCCTCTGGTTTTGTATACATTAAGCCTTAGAACAGAGACAACTTTAGAAGTGATAAGGATAGCACTATAATTTTTTAATAAACTAATATTTATCAATATTTCATTCCAACACAAGTCACAGTTAAAATTTTTGTCCGTCTGTCTGTCTATTTGTTCCGGCTAAAATCTGAAACTGCTGGGCCGATTTTACTGGCACTTTCACTTGCAGATGGCTGTTGTTATAAGGAGTAACTTAGGCTTGGTAACTTACTTTTATTTTAGAAACAAAATCAGGGCTCCCTGCAATAAAGAAAAATTGTAAACTACGGGCGGGCGCAACTACTTATAATAAAAAACTATAATAAAAAACTGGCTATACTAAAATCGTGAAAAAACATAAGTTTAATTTTTAAAAAAGCAAAGAAATTGTCTTATTAATATTAAACCAGGGATAAAATAAAAATTATCTGTAACTATAATCGTATGACGGAGCATATCCCCGTATGTTCGTTGGCAATTCCAATTTAATATGCTCTATGTATAACCATATCAGGACGCCATTAAGAATTAACTGCTTGGAGTGAAGTCGAATGGTCGATTACATTCGTTCAATTAGACGGAAAATTGCTGAGAGATCATGCATGCATATGCAATGTACAGACGCGTACAACTAGCATATTTAATAAAAAGAACAATCAAAAAGTCTTATTAATTTTTAACCGGCTTAAAAAAAGGAGGAGGTTCGCAAATCAGACTGATTTAAATCATTATTTTTATGTTTGAATGGTGTACTTTCAGTTAATCCCTTTGTAATTTAGGCAGGATTTGGTGATGGGATCTTGGAGAAATCGAGGGAATCTTGGATGATCACTTTACATACAACCGACAAATATTATTTCACTTTTAACTTTTTTAATTTTAACATCGGTACTTTTTCTACCACATTTCCATCTTTTAAAAATTCAGCCACGATAGATGCTAATTATAACAATGCAGAAACAGCAAACAAACATAACTTTCTTCGCTTATCACGTAATAATTAAAAATAACTAGTTTTACCTTTGGCTTCGTTGACGTGGATTTACGATTTATCCTTGAACATAACCTTTTTCTCTCACCGTCATAAATTCCTAATATTCAGTATGGCTTCATAATCATAACTCAACATACAGACAACGCTATATAAATAATATATAAGTTAGCACTTTTGATCGTAACTGTAATATCACTATTGTGTGATGTCGTTCGATTGAAATATTGACGGTACAAATATACCGGAAAATTTTTCACTTTCAGGACATTAAAAGTGCTTCAATTGTTTAACATGTATTCTCTTTTGTTGGGACAATGAAACTATAAATGTAACTCTGTCTGTCTGTCACGCTTTCACGCCTAAACTACGGGACCGATTTTGATAAAATTTGGTACAAAGTTAGAATAGACCTTGGGAAAGGAGATGCTACTTTTTCTAGCAAAAAGACATGAAATAGGGTTGAATAATTGTATGGAGAATCAATTATTTCTATACCCATATTGTGTTAAAATTAAAATTCACGCGGGCCAAGTTGCGGGTAGAATTCACATAGTATATAATGATTTTTTATGAGTCAAACACGTGAAAACTGCTTAACATATTTTGATAAATTTTGGTACAGACATACATGTAATTATTAGATGAGTAAATTTTGATCATCATTAAATACTTCTTCTAACTGGTAACTGAACTAAGGCTCAAAATTTAAAGCCGCGTGCATCCGATTCTCGATTTACACCAATGCAAGAATTTCATGACCAACGCTACAAAGATCTTCAAGGATTTTACCTAGCAATGCAACATTAACTATAAGTGTCTTTAACTGTCACGCATACACATCGGGAGACACTCATAGTCAGGTGAGCTCACTGATGTCAGTCAATAGATGGGTGACCGGATAGGTATTTCTAATGAGCGTCTCCTGTCTTCGTTAAAATGTCAGTCCTGGCTGCTACGAATTTGATAATTGTCGTAAAGTCAAGTCAGAGGCCTTTTATGCCGAACTGACCAACCCTGACACTAGGTGGGACACTAACAGCTGGTTAAGAAGAAAGAGAGAAAGAATCATTCTGTTGTTATAGTTACACATACTGATAATATACTCTCATATATTTAGATTCTATTATCAAATATATCAGTCACTTTGATGATAAGATTTTGCAATGACAAATATATCGTCGAATCAAAAGCCGGACTACTTGAAGGCAGTTATGGATACTTAAATATATAATCGATACATTTCACATGTTTTTTTTTTATGTTAGAAGTTGGCAAACAAGCATACGGCCCACCTGATGGTAAGTGGCTGCCGCAGCCTATGAGCGCTTGTAGCACCATTAGTAGGTGCCACTCACGCGTTGCCAACCTCGAGATATTAGTTCTTAAATCTCGTTCGCCCAGTAATTTCACTAGCGTACAATGTCCTTCAAACCGGAACACAGTAGTGCCTAAACACTACTATTTGGCGGCAGAATATTGGGCACTGCGGTGGTACCTACCTAGCCGGCCTATTGCAACAAAAGACCTACCACCAGTGTGACTGATTGCACTGGTGGAATAATCTCTGTTGTGACAGAGGTTATCCCAACATCATGTAATAAATTTATTCATGTAATAATTTTATTTAATGTATTGTTAATATAAAATCAAAACGAATGAATTGAACATAATGGAGTTAAAGTAACTAAAACTTCATAGTCTCTTAAGCATTGACTAAATATTAAATTAATATATATTTTTTTCATAACAAATATTATTGGTTTTTTATCACTTTAATGTTACCTAAACTAATATTTAAGTATTTTTATCGGATTATTACATCACTGTCGCTTTTTTTGTTTAAGAATATAATTTTCTTTCTTAAACGAATAAATCCTCTAAAAATATCTCATTGTTACATAATAATAATTTCTAAACAATTAAGATATATATAACCATTAAATTAAATTAAATTTAAGTTAAGAATACATATATTAGATGCATTTATCCAATAAAAATTCACTTAACTAAATGAAAAGTATCCGATTTGGCTGAATACAACAGATCCTTAGCCATTTGACAAAAAACACAATGAGTAAAAAAAGTAAATTTGGCGCTAACCACGGCCGTCGTAATCCGTGTGCCAAGATTGCTTAATTCAATGAAAATACGACCAGAAATACAATTTAACGCCTAAATAGCATTATTGTATATAATTTAAACATTTAATCGTATTAGGGAATACGTTTAATTGATTTAAATCATCTCTATTGATGTTAATAAAATTTATTAGAAATATTAGACTCTTTGGCAGATTAATACAAAAAAAATGGTCATTAAGATTAATAATAAAAGCATCACATCTGACTTATTCGCCTAAGGCATAGGTTACACTTAAAAAAACAACCACTTTCGTGTCGGACTCGTAAACAGTTCCGTACTACCGTGGAGAATTAGTATGCAGCTTATATTTAAATAATCTCAAAAGTATCAAGGTTTTTGTACGGGGATCTTCTGTATTTTAATAACTTATTTTATTTAGAAGTATGCGTTCCGACCGATAGCGACGGAACGACGGTATAGGCTTAGTAATAGGGTACCGTTACGGAATTTATTTCCAAAAGGAATAAGGTACACTTATAATGGAAATTATAAGCATGTTAGAAAATAAATACAATCTACAATTAGTAGTTATATGCCTACTTAACAAGATCAGTGCTATCAATTGCAATGCAGGTCCTTCGTCTTTTATTAAATATGTTAAAAGAAGTTAAATCTTTTATATAAAGGCAGGCAAAGGATTATATATTTGTGCTCTTTCAAATAAAATTGTATTTATAACATACTTGGTTCGAGTTTCGGTATTTGTAACTGTTCCCTTTGGGTACGGAATCTTCAGTTAAGACACAGTGCTCGGTGCTTTTACTCAATCGATAAGGCGAAACTTAAAGTCAGTTAAAAAATATGATAATATAATACTTAGTTTTATCAATAGCAAATCTTAATGTATATTGAAGGTTTCTGTATTTCAATTAACATAATTGAATATATAAATGTAAAATTTAATATTTCTCATGCGAAATGTGTTTTGAAATTGTATTAAATTATGTACGGGCTTTGATTCGTCATTGTGATTTCTCCTTTTTCAAATTCAGGAACAATAAAACAACTTATTCGCTTGATTTTTTTTTAAGAATATCAGCAATGCCTTTCTAGGCATTACTAATATTGCTATTGCCCCTCCAAATAAGCTCGAAGCTTGCGCTAGGAGTGGGTACGATAATAGTCCAAGGAGATTAAGATCGAACCCGCGACTCTCGTTTTAACGGAGCGAAGTCGGCTCTTCTACCGTTGAGGTATTGAGGCTTCAATTTTTCAATCGATTTAAATTAATAACTTTCTGTAATCACTGAAGAGAGATTCGAAAATAGCTTAGCCATTATCCCGATATACGTAAAGAAATTCACTTACAAAAATCCTTCGTTTATACGCCTATAATATGCACTAATGTATTGATGTATTATAATCATTGTCAAAGAAATATGAAACTAAAATTACGAAAACTTTCGTAGATATATTATGGGAAATCAGTGCAATGGTTTTGAAACGCATTGCGGACAAATTTACTTAATAGAATTATTTACTTTTACACTTACTAATAGTTTAAAGTAATTTAAAATGATTTAATGTGAATTATATTAATATAAAGAGGTGGATAGCTGGTGGCTGTAAAACATAACAATAGATATTATATATAGTGTAGGTATTGTATGGAAGGTATATAGACATCAGCTATTCACAACGAAATTTTAATGTTGTAAATCATTTTTTAGTTTTGAAATTTACTATTAAAAGTATTATTATTAATTTGTATTTATATACATTGATAGAATAGGTATTATCTTACCTCTAGCATTAGGGCGTCCATTTTTTTTGAACAAGATGGACTACTGCTATCTACTACTTGAAGGGCATAATCTGTATGAGAGTAGTTCCCTGTGGAGCCGACCCGTCTATGCTGAAGCGTCAAGCTCCACTGACAGAAAACTATTGTTAATATTATAATTTATTCTATGGATGATAAAAGAGAAAATAAAATCGTCTAAAAATGAAGGATATTGCACGCAATACTATTAGTCATCTTCGAGAACACGTGATTCAAAACCACGCCTTTTTTTCATCCACAGGTTATGACCTAAGACGAGATACGATTGATAAGAGTTAGCTATTCTTACTTTAGTAATAAAAATCTAAATATGAAAAGATGGCGACGAATATTTTGGAATAAAAAAAAATCTCATTGTAAGAAAGCCGACGAATGACTTGACTTTTCAAAAAAAGCCATCAGCATTACAATAAGAATCATAATCTAAACGCGTTACTAAGTCTTTGTGTCTGCTATATTGTTATGGCTAGACGTCCTAGTATCTTATCTGGATCTGGAAAATATTTATGGTAATTGTTAAAAACTTGCAATACCGATTTAGCATAGGACTCGTTGAACTGTAGTCTAAACAAAGTCCCAGACTTAAGAAAGATAATAAATAAATAAATAATAATAAACGCTGCACACTCAACGGCCCCCATTAGGATAGTAATATCCTGTGTCGGGGTCCGGAAACATTCACAATGACAAATACACCCAGACCTACAAATATGCTTGCATGGTCAATACAAACATATTATGCTCCGAGCGGGAATCGAACCCGCGACCTGTGGCGTTTAAGGCAGGTTCGCTACCGCTGCGCCACAACGTCGTCATAAAAATATATTATCATTGCTGTTATCCTATTCATTTGCAAATCAATATTGTCTCGTGTGATATAAAGTCAAAAGCCTTATTCAAATAGGCCTTTGTACTTTTGAATCGTCAGATATACATACTTTTGTGTCAGCCTAAGTGACGCCACCGATAGATTCTGCAAAGAAGAATCAGCAAGAAACTCATAGCCACTTTCCAAATGTAATCAATTACATTTGTCAAACTTTACAATTTAGTTTTATATCTCACAATTCAACTATTTATATAAAAAGCGCCAAAGAGCCTTGAGAGTCGTAGTTTATATTATCAAAATACGGAATTACCACTTAAAAATCGGGTAATCGCAATCAAATTTAGTGTTCACATTGAAAGCATAAAGCAGTATTAACAGCACAATTTTAACACAGAATAATAAATTAATAATATATGGGAACTACCACGTAAGTATAAGCATATAATATTAATAAAATAAACATTATATTTATTATATTTTAAATAAATTAATAAACGCTACACACTCAACGGCCTTGATTGGAACAGTTACATTTATATATTTCTTTATATGTATATCCGGGGGTCCGGAAACATTCACAATTACAAGAACAAACACAACCAGACCGGAAAGCTTGCCTGTAAGCTCAAAAAAGATTTGCTCTGAGCGGGAATCGAATCCGCGACCTGTGGCGCTTAAAACAGGTTCGCTACCGCTGCGCCACAACGTTGTCATTTTAGTAGTATAATTATATTTTCTAATTAAATAATTATTTTAGAACTTCTTTTTCTTCATCTTATCGAGTGCTTAGTGGCCAAACTAGTGTCAGAGTTGTTGAGGTCGCCCGTACAGCCTTCTGACTTGACTTTTCGACTATAGTCATATTGATAATAGCCGGGACCGGCTTTTCACATGCCCTCCGTTTTAAAAACCACTATGCCATCACCCATCTAGTGACTAACCACGCCCAAAGCTGCTTAACCCACTAATCGTTTACCGATCAGTGAGCACACCTGACCATGAGCTTCTTGAAGTCTCTTTAGAACTAGAGCCATGCTTCTCTCAGCACAAATGGGTCGGCTCGACCGGGACTCGGCTTCGCAGAAGACACCCTAAGGACGGAATCAAATTTGGGCCCCCGTGAGGGCTGCCCCTTTATCACGGCTGAGTCTCTGTACTTGCCCCCCCGCCCGGTGACGCTGTCAAGGCCAGTAGAGCCAACAGTAATACTAATTCCGAAAAAAAAAAAAGACCGGGACTCTACCATCTTATAGAAAAGTAGTGACAGTATCAGTAAGTACTGTTGCGTATCGTACGATGCTCTGTTCGCTTCCTTTTTTCCTTCTTACTCCTTCCCTCGTATTCCTTGGGTTGACGACGCGCGTGTTACTTCAAGTATTACAAGCGTTCATAGGTTGCGGTGAGTGCTATCAGGCGGAACGTATGCTTGTTATCAAACCGTCATGAAATAAAAAAATATGTACTAGCCAATTTACTTATAATATAATATAGCCTTATATATGCTGCTAGTATATATATAAATTACGTGATAGATGGTGAAATAAATTTTGTATGGGTGGAATTATTCCGGATGGTACTTTCAGATTTAGATTGAACGTTATAACGCAGTGGTAGCGACCCTAAGGCTTTAGAGGTTGCAGGTCCGATACGCGCTAGGGGCGTGTTTGTGTTAACCATACTTTTATCTTAGTCTGAGTGTTTGTGATTGTGTTTGTTCGTTTCGTGACCTAGGACCAAAGGATATTACTATTGGGGATTGTGTTTAGCGTTAATTTACTTATTTTATGTAAACACAAAATTACAAATTTTAATACCTACCTATAACTGTTTATAAAATCAAATAATAATAATAGGTAGGTATATATTATTGACACCATTGTGGCGTGTTGATAGCAAGTCTGCCTTTAGCCTCGACGGTTGCGGGTTTGATTCCTGCTCGGGCCAGATGTTTGTATTGGTCATACAATAATTCGTTAGTTTGTCCTTGTGGGCCTCCCTATCGTGCCAAGGAAAGCACGTTAAGCTCTCGGTCCAGGTTGTTATCACAGATCATCTCATGGTAATCGTTAACTCTTGATAGTTAACTTGCTCTTAGCTTGAATTACTGGTTCGCTCTTAAGGTTGCAGAGGTCAGGTGGCAATCGCTCTGTGTAAGAACTAGTAACCTGTCGAATCCTGATAAGAGTAACAAGCCGACTTTGGGTGTATATAATACCGGAAATAATGTTAGGAAGAATGTGTAGGTATATATTATTTGGTAATATTTTCAATAAAAATAACTCTTACGCTTTTTAATTGAATTATTTGAAAGATTTTTTTAAGGATACATGTTTTTTTTGGATTTTTTTATTATTAATAATGTAGTTTTAAATGTATACTAATAAATTTTATGTGATTTTAACTTTAATTAGATCCATTAAATGTTCTTATTAGAATTCAAAAATTCCGTTTAGAATCAATTCTAATAAAAGATCATTGAAGTATAAACATATTAATAATAACTTTTTATGATCTGTCATGAATATATATTATGTGACAATGTATGTCCTATATTTAATGCTTAAAAATATATAAGTTACTACGCACACTATAAATACGTATTATATTTATATTATATATTTATAATCTATCGTTCTCTCTCTTTGGAATACATGTCCGGATATGAAAATCTTTAACCTAGCAATGAAGAGGTAATAATGGAAATAAAAACTGTTACCTACTGTCTTTTAAGATTGGATAAGTTGTTTCCAAGTTAATTGAGACGCTGGATTTTAATGTATTTAAATATTTTATAATTATATTTTAATTATTAAATTGGTAATTAAAATAAAATCTTAATATAGCAAAATATAACTTAACTAAAGCCCTAAGAGATAGTTCTATTCCAAATCTATTATTTCATATTATTAGCATTTTATTTATTACATTTTTAATGAGATATTTCAAATTTTATACAATGATTTGTTTCGTAAAAAATATGGAGGAATTATTTTTGCTTAAACATTATAACTATTCGTTTTAATTTATTTATTTATTATTCACGTTTTCAAAACCTATCTAATCGTAATTAAATTGTCTCCATTTATTAAAAATAATGATATATAAAATTTATATATACTTGTATTGTTCATAATCAATACCGTCGGAAAATGTTTTTTTTTTAGTATAACATACTTTACAATGCATTAATTTAGAGTCCAATAATAAAATGAATAAGGCGTACTTATTTAGTTTAAAAAAATTACGTTATATTTACGTAGAAATTCTCAACCTTCAATTATTGTATTAAAAAGTACGTTATTTAATTTGAACGAGGATACAAGATATTATTTAAGTATTTTTATATTAAAATATGATAGAGAAAACAAATCTTTTACGTTGATTGGCTAATGATATGTAGGTACTATAAAATCATCCAATTATGATTTTTATTTCGCTAATGTAATGAGTGTTGCATTCATTTTAGTATTTAATCGAAAAACTAACCTGCGAGGCGGATGAATACGAGTAGCCGAATTGTGCGTACGCTGCCATAGGGACGATCATATGGCCGGCTTCACACAACACTGTCTCTCAAAGTCTATTCACGGACGGTTTATCTATACTACGTCTATGAAAAAAAAATATTAAGTTAATTTATCACAGTTGTTTATATGCGCGGCGGCTGCGCGGCGCGCTGCCATCCTGCGCGTCAGGTAGCCGGGCTGCGCGCAAACATGCCTGGCAACTCGTAGGGTCGACGGCACGACACCTTTACTCGAACGATTCTCGACACAGACTGGCGCGCGCCAGAATACAAACGCCCCTCCGCCGTAGGACTGAGCTATATTAACCCCACCTACAAGGCGGGGCTAAACTCCATCAACCAATCGAAAATCAGCTTTTCTGTCCTTTTCGAAATTCTTCCAGCGAATTCAGGCGGCTATTGGCTCATCTATCCCCACTAATCGTAGCCACACCCCTTCAAAGGTTCCGCCTAATGTATGGTGGGGGGAAAAAGCGGTAGAGTCGATCTGACTTGTCCATGTTTATGGGTTTTCGGCGAGACAGTCGCGAGGCGTACGGGCAAACAAATCTTTATAGGCAAAAAATGGTACGGCCGAGGACAAGTTGTTTCACCTTGTCAGATTTACGGAGCGCCGTCAACTCAATATCAGTTTTATTTTTTTTACTTGTGTTTATATACGTCGTTATTTTCAACTTAGCGTTGGAATTGTTAATTATTGATACCTAAACATTTTAAAATGGTTTCCACTTAAAAGATTTTACGAATTTTATATTTTATAATTACATTTGTATTTTGATTTCTGTACACTTGATATATAGTAGGTATTATAAATAAATTGACAATTATTTATATTAAATTACTAATTTTAACTAAGTATATAATATCTAAATATTAAGTAATTACATGAAGAAGCGTCTTTTATTATTTCTGCTTAAGATATTCAAAATATTAGTTAATAATTTGTATAAGTATACAATTGTATTACTATATCCAACATAATTTATATATAAAAATGTATATAAATATATATTTAGGGATGTGCCGATGTCGATAAAATATCACTATATATATGTTCGTTTATAAACCTTCTATCAATTTGCAAAAGCATCGATGTTTCATTAAAGTTCATTGTTCCGAGTGACAGTTTAAAAGGGTCAGCCTGGTCGGATACGCAAAAGTGGATATGTCGGATTTAAATAAAATAAAAACTATTAAATCCATAGTTTTTCGTATTTTTTTTTTCAATTGTGAGTTAGTGGAAAGTTTTTATTCATTTAGTGCAGTGAAAAATTTTAAGTCTATATATAAAACACGTCGTAAATCTATGGCACTTTTTAATTTTGCTCTAACTGTGCAGTTGGCTTCACTCGCGTGGTCTGGAGAATTATTTAGTAGTTTTTTTTTACTGAGCGGTACCCTAATTCTTTTTTACATAGACAGAAAAATTAAAAAAAAATAGTCTTTTTGTGTTGCATTTAGGTAGGTACTTTCATATTTATTCAGTGATTTTGTAATAAAAATTAGACACTTGAAACTTTTTTCGCTAAGAAAAAATTGTATAGGTAACTATGTGTAATTTAGATCAAATTCAATGGAAATATGTAATTAAATGATTTAATACATAAAATATTTTGTATTGGAAGAAGTATATAAAATAAGTATAAATTTTATTATTTTTGAAGATTACTTGCTTCGATATCTTCAAGCATTTACAGCTTTCTATTTGGAATTGTAAGGTAATTGAAAATAAAATTAATTTAAGCTGTTCCTACTTAAGAATACATTTCTTTAAGAAATACTTACTCCTAACTACTATATCTATTTTTTTTTAATTATTAAATAAATAACGTATTATATTTATATGATTAATTAAATGCGTACAAAATAAGATAGGCTTTCAATTAAAATAAATACTTCATTTATTACTGTAATAAATACTTATTATAGATCGAGCTAAATGAAACCCGCTTTTTATAAAAACTGAAAACCTACATAATTAAAAAAAAACCTTTTAAATATGTCCCATGTTCCTCTAACAATGTAGTAGTATCTATAGTACTCGGTTTGTTAAAATGGACCAAACAATTTATGCCATAGATGCAAAGAAATAGGCAAATAATAAACAAAACAGTTATATCCTGTGTTGGGGGTCCGAAAACATACAGAAGGACAAGGACAAGCTTTAACCCAGACCGGAAAACATGCCTCTATGGTCAATACAAACATCACAGGTTCACCACCACAATACAGGAGGCAGGTTCACCACCACAACACCACAACGTCAGTATTTACATTTCATTAATAATTATTATCATTAATAATGTTATGTCAGTTGTAATTGAAAAAAAAAACTGTATAAAAATATGTATTTTACTTATAATTTAGGTAATTGTAAAATTCTTACAAACTGAAGAATTCCGTATTTCAATTGTGTATTTAAAAGAATTATTTTAATGTCAGTAATTACAAACATTTATACTGTTGTTGTTTGGAACTATTGTAAAAGAACAATGATGTGAGATTTTTATCGATATTTTTTCAATTTTCTATGGAACTATTACTATACGCATTTTAGAAACGTAGATCATTATCTTATGTACATTTTTGAATAGGATGTTATGTCATTATCAGTTGAAAAATACCTTAATTTTTTTTTTTTTTAATAAGGTGGTGAGGGCGTTTGGTTCGCCTCGTGATTAGCGGTCGCCGCTTAGTAAAACCAGAAGGACCGTGAAAAAAAAATTGTTTGGTCATTATTATCAGCCTACGAAACACGACAGTCCATGCGGGCATAAGACAAATGTCCAGAAGTGACCAGAATGGGATAGTATACGGGCGATGCTCATTAATAACGTGCCATTTTTTTCTACTAAAGTTATTTGTAATTTTTTTTACAATAAGGTGGTGGCAAACAAGCGCTCGCCTGATGGTAAGAGGTCATCGTAGCTTTTGATTAGTAATTACATTAGCTTTTATTCTTCCCCTAGCACTCTATTCATCTGACCTCCGCAACCCTTAAGGCGAACCAATAACTCATTAGATAAGAGCAAATTACCTGTCAAAATTTAACGATTATTATTTATGTACTTGTACATTACTGGCACAACAAATAATACATAATGTTATTAATAATTGAGAGAACGACATAAGCTATTAAATAATGTTCTTAAGATGCGTGAAAAAATGGAAACTAATTTGTTAGGTTACTGTAAAAATTATTGAGACTATTTTGATATCTCTTAGTAAGTTGTGTTCATTGCGTTATTACACTGGACAGTGGAAAAATTCAACGTTCTATACAAGCTTTAGTGACGAAAACACGCTTATAATACCATTGTAATACTTACTGTACCGTACAAATTAATCAAAGCCTATTTTTCAATGATCTCTACGCGAAACACATCCTTATTGCTCCAAAATTATAGCACAAATTCCAGTCAACTCTAAAGGGTCTCCCGTTACCCGTAATCGGTTATCCGTTTGTCGATAGTACAACCGACAACAATGGGGCCTCTGACGTCACTAACGACAATGGCCATTCTGACGTCACACAACAATAAAGCCATGATACGATTAAATCCTTATTGGCTTCTTGTAAATCGTAAAATGTAACGTTGTGAAGATGATTCTGAACTTTCCTTCGTTTTGTAGATAGCGTAATTTACTTTTATTACGATTATGATGTATCAAAATGTAAGAGAATTATAACAAGTTATATATTTTGATGCAAGACACAAAAGCATGAAAATTACCCAGGGTCTGCTTATTACTCTTATGTGGTTTTGAACACGTCAGAGCGGTGTCATATTGAAAGATAAAGCGCAAAAATAGAAGAAATTAAAATTAGTAAAATAATAAAGTACTGTTGCGTTCGTGCGATGGGTAAGAGCGCCGGAGACGCAATCTCCCACCCCTTTTCCTTCCTTTTTCCCCTTCTCATTTCTTCCCTCCTATACCTTGGGTTGGCAATGCGCATGTGATACTTCAAGTATCGCAAGCGTTCATAGGTTGGGGCTGCCTTCAGGCGGACCGTGATGCTTGTTTGCCAACCGTCATGAAAAAAAGGCACTGTCATTAAATATTTTATGATAAAAAAGGCAAAATCGATAAGTGATAAATTAACGATATCGCGAAATGTTTAACATTGTGGAATTGTACAAGTACGAAAAAACTCAAAACACAACTTATGACGGCCTCTATTGTCATTTAAACCGCGAACTTTAAATCAATACATAGTATAAAACAAAGTCGCTTTCTCTGTCCCTATATATGCTTAAATCTTTAAAACTACGCAACGGATTTTGATGCGGTTTTTAATAGATAGAGTGATTAAAAAGAAGGTTTATATGTATAAAAATAGTGGAGAAAAAAAATTGAGGTTTCTAATATGATGTCGTAAATAATGACATAGGCTATATATTTTATACCCGTGCGAATACGGAGCGGGCCGCTAGTATTGAATACTTTCGAGTTTTAATAATTACTTGATCGGACGAATGCCCTAAGGGGATAACAGTTCTCACTTGGAGTTATACGTATTATTTAGTGTAATTTACCAAAATTACATACGATCAGGGTTTTAATTATGACATAAGTACAGGTGATAACTACTTAACTTTGCATACTTAGTAATTATAACGATTTTTTTCTTCATATGCCGTCGCTTCCAGTATAAGTAGGTCTTATTAAAATACTAATTATTGGTCGATGTTTGTATTAAGTTTTTAGTATTATATAACAATAATATGGTGCAAAATATAAATTAAAGGGTGCTTTTGTTTCTGGTCCATCGTTACGTCGGATTAATGTGGTTTATTTAAGTATTTTATTTTATTAATATTCGGCATACACAAATATATATATAAAAGTAAAAATCAAAGCGAAATCCTGTTAATGTGCGATGTCCCTCTTGGAAAAAGATTTAGTAATTAAATAAACGCCACACACTCGACGGCTCCCATTAGGATAGTTGTATCCTGTGTCGGGGGTCCGGAAACAAACACAATGACACGGACAAATACACCTACACCGAAAAACATGCCTGTATGATCAATACAAACACGTCCTCCGAACGGGAATCGAACCCGTGACCTGTGGCCCTTAAACCAGGTTCGCTACCGCTGCGCCACAAAATCGTCTAATTTGTGCATTATTCATCACGCTGCTCTAATACGGATTGGCGGATATCCGTCTCAGAATTTCTACCAAGACATATAGGTTTTCTGACGATGTTTTTCTTCACCGGACAAGACGAATTCGAAACGCAAAATTAAGCACGGTGCTTGCCAGGATTTGAACCCTGTGGCCTTCGGTTAGAGTTTACATTTCCTATCCACTGAGCCATCTCAGCTCTGACAACAATAAATATGGGTACGATTAAAATGTTTTTAGTAATTATTTTGATCATATTGATTTTAATCACATGTTTTGTCCTTGTCTCTATCGCGACAAATCCACAGTGATTACACTAAGTCTTCGGTTTCGATCATTATCACAGTGATCATACAATCATTGAATCTATATAGGAAATTATTGTAATCCTACGTGTTACTTTACTAATATGAGATTGGGTAGATAACCCTTTTTAGTGTTCCGTACACAAAGGGTGTCAACGGAACCCTGTTACTAAGCCTCCGATGTTCGTCTGTCAACGGGCTGTACCTCACGAACCGTAATAGGTATAGAGTTGAAATTTTCACCGAATGTGTATTTCTGTTGCCACTATAACAACAAATACAATAAAAATCCCTAACTTGAAGTTTTGGATGAACTGTATATATATATCCACAGTTCTTTATATATATATTCGAAAATATAAATTCTTACGTTTATCTGCGAATTGACATGCAATTGGCTGATTTTTTTTATAAAGTATCTTTGTTTATAAATAATACGAACCCCCATTTCATCCCAATATATAAAATTGTAGATTATTTATGTAGGTACCAAATTTCCTTCGAAAATGGATCCAGATATTTTGAGTTGTAGTTGGTAAATGGGAACGTTGTACGCCCAGGAGGCCCATATCCTCTTCCTATTGTTGCAATCATCTGTAGACTTCAGTGCGCAAATTCTAAGATGCGCGTTACACCAAAGAAAAACTAATTTACGACAATAATAATTGGTGACACTTTATTTGGTTATTTGGAAACTAAATTACGTAATAATTTATTGCTATTAAGTTTATATGTAAATAATGTATTTTATCTATCTATACTATTAAAAACAATATTGTATAATGAACTCATATATGTATATTGATGATATTTAAAAGAATCTACTCGTGATCTACTATTTAGAAGTCTTAACTGTCCTAAGTTAATCCTACCAATTGATTGAATTTTAATAGTACATTACGCACCTAGGGTGAAAAGTAGGACATTCTCACCGGATTATTACGACAATCTCGGGTGGCAATGTCCTACTTTTCACCCTACGATGAAAATTTCGCTTTTAGTCCCTGGTACGAGGGATAACATTATTAGCTTACCGGGATGTAAAGTGAGTTAATTAGTGTCATCTTGCCGAAAGAGGATTGCGAAATTAAAGCTTTGCTGGTAAAGATTGCTGGTAAAGAAAGGCTTCATAATATCTAGAATATTTTTTCAATAATATCCATACATCCATACAATAAATCAAATTGAAGTGTCTGTTTGTAATTCCAAATTAACACCTTTTCACAAAATGCACGTGAAAGTATATACGGTACTTACAAAACTATTTTTTTTTCTGTTGTCCGATTGTTCCGGTTTTCACTGCCATATAGCTAATGCTATATGGAGTGACTTAGGCTATTTTTATTTTAGAAAAAAAAATTAGGTTACCGTGCAATAAATAAAAATCGGTACACTATAAGAGTGGAGTTGCGGGTGCAGCTAGTTTAAAATAATTATTCGTAAATATCACATATGTAACTATGCTGTAAATCACCTTATCAGTTTTTTCCATCGCTAGCGATAAGACATATTAAAATTTTCAAACATTACTTTAAGGCGAAGAACACATGATTTATTATATTTATGATGATACCAAATAGATGTATGTAGTTTTTATTGTGAGAAAACGTATATTATTATTTAGATGTTATTATAAAAAAAATGTGTCGCTAATGCTATTTTTATCTGATATTGGCCTTGCTTATAAAACTTTTCTTTATGCGACAGTGAGACGCGTAATCTGGTAGGCCTTCTATTACAAGAGGCCGGCTAGGTAGGTACCAACGCAGTATCAAATATTCTACCGTAAAGCAGTAGTGTTTGGCATTACTGTGTTTCGATTTCATGGACACTATAACTAGTGAAATTCCTGAGCAAGTGGTCAAGGTATATTTAATATCTCGAGGTTGACAACGCATATGATATGACAACTGCTTACAATCAGATAGGACGTCTTCTTCATCCTAGCATTACTCCCGGTATTTTATGTACCCAGGGTCTGCTTATTACTCTTATCCGGATTTGACAGGTCACTAGTTTTTACACGGAGCGATTGCCATCTGACCTCCGCAACCCTAAGGGCGAACCAGTAACTCATTGGATAAGAGCAATTTATTATCAAGAGTTAACGATTATTATCAGATGATATTGATAATAACCGGGACCGATAGCTTAACGTACTCTCCGAGACACGGTGGGGAGATCCACACGGACAAACGCCCAGACCGGGACAGAAATTTTTAAC
Source organism: Hestina assimilis (assembly GCA_023373885.1). Lineage (NCBI taxonomy): Eukaryota > Metazoa > Arthropoda > Insecta > Lepidoptera > Nymphalidae > Hestina > Hestina assimilis. The sequence goes on from CM041759.1 coordinate 14,219,997, forward strand.
AAACATCTGCCCGAGCGGGAATCGAACCCGCAACCGTCGAGACTAAAGGCAGATTCGCTACCCACAACGCCACAACGGTGTCACAATCAGATGGGAAGTATGTAAATTAATCATATAAAAATCTTTTAATTCTTATACACAATAGTATTTACAGCGATAAACGTGTGGACTTCATTTTTACTGCAATTTGTTTTCTTGTTTTTCTATGGCTCTTCTGGTTATGCTTGGTATCAGGAAAAGTTTTAAAGATTTCTAAAATTTTAAAGTACTAGGTGTACCGACAATAGACTTAAAGTAATTTTTCTATTCCATAAGAAACATTTCGGGAATTTTCTGCAAAACAAACCGTTTTTGATGTGCCATAGGAACCTAATATTTTTCCGGAATTAAAAGTACCCGGTGTTAATCCAGGTAATAAAGTATGTATTCAACTCCATTCATATACTTTAAGAAAATTTTTGTGTTGTAACAAACATCAATACATCTTCACAAGGTTGCACATTTATAATGTTAGTAGGATATTGAGGACAACAAACATTGGCAATAGACACTCCAGTCCTATAGGTAAAATCAATATAAGCAAATTTGAATTAATAAAAATTTCGCCGGATTTTTATTTACGATTTTTTGCCTATTTCGAACAACGCTTTTTTTTATGTTAGAAATTGGCAAACAAGTATACGGCCCACCTGATGGTAAGTGGCTGCCGCAGCCTATGAGCGCTTGCAGCACCATTAGTAGGTGCCACTCACGCGTTGCCAACCTCGAGATATTAGTTCTTAAATCTCGTTCGCCCAGTAATTTCACTAGCGTACAATGCCCTTCAAACCGGAACATAGTAGTGCCTAAGCAGTACTATTTGGCGGCAGAATATTGGACACTGCGGTGGTACCTACCTAGCCGGCCTCTTGCAACAAAAGACCTACCACCAGTGTGACTGATTGCACTGGTGGAATAATCTCTGTTGTGACAGATGTTATCCCAACAGCGGGCGATGGGGTCGTCACATCCCGACGCCTTTAACGCTATTATTATTTCAACGCACTTTACCTTTCGTTACCATAAATACACTAAAAACAAATCCTGATAATTTATCTTCTTTAAAAAAATAGTCATTTCTTAATTAAAGCTAGCGTGTTACGTAAGTCAATCGAAATTCAAGGATATTGTTCAATAACATATATATTTTTTACTCTAATTAGCATTAGAAATTTGACATTTAAAAAAACGATATTATTTTATAATAATATTGTTTTTTTTTTAAAGTTCGCTTTTTGTCCCTTGTACAAGGAGAAAAGAGTCCGATTGTGTTCAGGCAAGATGACACAAATTAACTCACTTTACCTACCTAACATAGCAACTCTGTGTTTATCCCTCGTACCAGTGAAAAAGCAATAGCGATAAAGAGTTTCATGGTACGAAAAAACGTATATGTACAAGAGAAAAGTAGGAAATTGGCACCAGTGATTCGATAGCGATTTTGAAATCAAGAGGATATCCGACATTTATCCTTATGTGCGTAATGTATTATTTATTTAAAAAAAAACCGTTACAATACGCAAAATACTATAGTAATAAATAAAATGTAATGTACCTATTACAATTCACTAAGTGTAACCGTTTCCTAAAAGCACTATGACCGCCCGTGGCGTTACTTGACATTTTCGACGGCGCACAGAAGGGCGATATTTTATATTAGATATACACGACAATTTAAATTGCATATTTTATTTTATACAATTTAATTTATTCAAGACTTTTAATGTATATTTACATTAATAATATTTTATATATAAAATTTTACTGGCCTATATTATAACTATGAAGGGGTAAAAATGAAACAATAATTATCTATATATATAATTGTCTTTGATACTTTATGATCTTTATTACTTTTATAAGGATATCAAAATCAGGGGACCTACCATGAACTCTTATTGCGATTCAATTGACGATATAAGCTCAGTTATATCGCTATTTTGTATCACGACACATAAATATATACGTCATGTTATTATATACAATTTGAATCGTTCTCCTACCTGAATTTAATTGTATTGCAATAGAGTTGTTACTAAAAGTTCATGGTAGACCCCCAGGTAGGTTCAGAAGACACACTGATAACACATACTTGCCGAACTAAATTATCTGCACTAGTTATCATAGCACACTGGCTTATTCATGTAAAAGCAAAAGGTTTAATATGTTAATATTCTTTTTAAAAAAATGTCTTTTAATACGCTTAATAATCATTTAAAATTCATCACGATAACGTCAAAACGTAGGTATCATATCACACATATTTAAAAAAAACTGTCACTATCCTATCCTAATTACATATCCTTGTGTATCGAAGACATCCGATCTCAACCATGACTGTTGATAAATAGAATTCCACTTTAAATGCTTGAATTAAGGTTGAAATTGGCTTGTGTAGATCTTCGACGTGGCGCCAAGACATCTGTCATCGTTAGTAACAAGCAATTTGAGAGAATTTCGCTTTTTTTTAAATATAAATGTACACCCAAGCGACGCTTTCACGCAGGAAACGCAAAAACCAACACTAAATAAAGTTACTGACAAGTTGTGTTTTTGTTGACATTTGTAGAACCCCAGTCTAAGGATACACGTACTTAATTAGTTAACTAAGCGTGGCGAGTGGCTTCAATCATTTAGGATACACATATATTTATAGTTAACTAGCGGCCCGCTCCGGCTTCGCATGGGTATAAAATATATAGCCTAAGTCATTCACTGAAAAAATGATTAAAATCGATCCAGTAATTTTGATTTATTCATGACTGCCCGTGGCCCGCACGCGTTAAATATAATTATTTACGACATCACATTAGAAACCTCAAAAATTATTATTTTTTCCTCCACTATTTAATGGATGTTGTTATACATATAAGCCTTCCTCTTCAATCACTCTTTCTATTAAAAAAAAACATCATCAAAATCCGTTGCGTAGTTTTAAAGCATATATAGGGACAGAGAAAGCAACTGTTTTATACTATGTAGTGATTAAACAAATATGCATTTTTTATAACTACAAACAATAATAATGATTTTATAACGAGTTGTATAAAATTCGTCGTTAACAAATCACTTTAGGAACATATGTTTTATTAATAAGCCCTTAAAGTACAAATGTTATTAATAAGTTAAACATCAGAAACAACACTGAGAAATATTTTTATCACTGATCATAGCGATCAATCGCGATGTTAAAATAATTATCTGTCAAGTGCGTTGTGGATCACGTACAGTCGAAACTAAAGGGTTCCGCAGCTTGATGATGAAGGATCTTATGGATTTTAAGAATAATAATGAATTAAAATCGACCGCAAAATAAGTTGGTAAATTCATAGTAATTATTCAAAATGATATGAAAAACAAAGTTATGGGAACAACTTATGTATCTCTAAAGTTTTTTGACCTATCTTCTTATAAGCTCAAATTTTTCGAGAATTTTAAATTCCATAGTTCAAAAGTTAAAGGGGGAGGTGCACAATTTTTATGACTTCAGAAGCTAATATCTCAATAACTACTGACGTAATGAAAAAAGTCAAAATCAAACCTTCATACCATTTTGAAAGACAAAGATATCTCACACGTCGCCACATATTTTTTTTTACCCTAAGTTACATGTATGGACTACTACCCTTAATTTTTATATATTTTGAGATTTCATTACAAAATCGTGTAACGGTTCATAAAATAAACCAAATTTAGTATATATAGCTCCAATAGTCTCCGAGTATCATTACTGTGGCATACGGACGGACGGACAGACGAAAAGACGGACGGACTCACAGACGGACGTGACGAAATTATAAGGGTTCCGTTTTTGCCATTTGGCTACGGAACCCTAAAAAGCCTTATTAATTGCTTTACGTTCGCGTGCACAGCTAACTTCCTAAATGCATTGCAGATATTTTACTAACATGTGTATACAATTAATTTTTACGACGGATCAGATAACAGGATCGGTTGAGCGATACGGTACTTCCTAGCGTCCACTGTGCCTCAGGGTTAATTGGGTTTGAGTAGATTTTTCTAAGAGCACAAAGATTTTAATTATTTGGAAATGCTATTTGACTTGAAGCTTGTGTGAGCTAAATTGTTAATTGCTTTGATTAAAACAAAAACCAAAGTATATTAGCAATGGTTTTCTATTGCCCCTCCTAATAAGCTTGCGCTAAGAGTGGGTACGACAGTAGCCCAAGGAGGTCAAGATCGAACCAGCAACTCTCGCGACAACGGAGTGAAGTCGGCCGTTTTAACGTTGAGCTATTGTAACTTGGTTTTGTTTTGCTTTCTAATGAGGCACTTTTATTGCAATACAACTAAATAGTTCTCCGATACAAAATCAAACACCCAAGCATAAAAACTTTATTTATTATATAATTAGGATTATATTTTTACCACACGCTTATAACCAAAGAAATCGAAGCAATTCATTCCAAAATTGTCTTGCTATATTATGTTTTAAATAATTGATAGATACAAAAGTAATGTAAATGGTGTGTGTGTGTCAGCTCCGACGCACGACCGGAGTTCACTCCTTAACCTTAAGTACGGTTTTCTTTGAATATGCAATAGGCAAAGAGGGTAAAATTAAAATAAATGATAACAAAGCAGACATGCAACATGCGTGCGAACAAACATACGAAAAACATATATACATAAAAATTGTCAAAAGTAAAATAATAATGAAGACTCTTTCGAGTTAATAATCTCTTAAATAAATTTTTTATTGATATCGAGCGCCGTGTATGAAAATCGATTCATAAGGGTAAACTCTAAAAGTCTAGATGCTATTTCCTAAGTTCACTGTTCTATGTCAGTCCGTGCCTTGTGACTGAACAATGGCTGTGTTTCACAGTATCGTTGACGTGTTAACATAGTTTATGTTTAGTATTTCGTTTGAGATTTAAAATTGTATTTTCAAGTTAAAAAGGATTTGTTAGAATCTAGTAATATATCTAGAAGAATGTATATACCCAAAGATAGAAGGGCTGAATCCGCTCCGTTAACGCGAGATTTGCGGGTTCTGAAATTGAAATTATTGTGTGCTGTGACATCTAAAGCGTACAATATTTCACTAATTTGACGTAACACGTCACATGAAGCATGTCAAAAATCGCTCAACGCGGCTAAAGAAGTTTTCCTTTGAAAAAGCGCAACGAGGACGGCACTACCATGTCGACGTCATCGGTGACGCGAACCCATAATTTTTCCCCCTACCAAAAATACAACGTAATAAAAAATTCACTTTAAAAATACAATATAAAATAATACGATATTTCTTTTGTTTACCCTATCCTGTTGCGGCAATTTTCAACCCGTATAATATAGTACAGTGTACCTTTTTTCACCACACATATATACATGTCCATCGAGGGTAGATATGTACTGTCTTGTTTATTCGTTGATTAAACAGTCGTCCGCAATGCGTATGCACGGACGGACATATTAACGCTCGAATTCTGATTGTTTAGAGAATTTATTGCCCCCGTGCCTTGTACAGTTAATTGAATTCGGTTGTGGAATAGGCGCAGGCGTATACCGTCTTCGGTACATTTTTTATTTTCAATTATAACATTTGTTTGAATAAAATTTTGAAATCTATACATAGAAATAAAATTCAAGTGTCTGTTTGTAATTTCAAATATTACGGCACTTACACAAAAAAAAAAATTAATTTTCTCGGTCAGTGTTTTTGTCTGTCTATTTGTTCCAGCTAGTCTCTGAAAGGGCTGAACTTTCACTGGCAGGTAACTGAATTGGTTTATTACGTTGCAGTACCTTTGTGCCGTTGCAGTAGGATGACATTTAGTGGTAAGAAATTTCTAATCTTACACTCCGTCTCATTGCTTCTGACAGGAGGGCTGGTTCATTTTCGCCCGAAGAATCAGGATTGCAATTCAGCAGGAAAATGCACCTAGCATTCTCACTACCATTTCCCGTGGACAATATTTGTACAGTTGTAATATTTTTTGTTTTTATTGTAATTATTCATGCCCATGTAAGATATTAGTATACTTGGAATTCCATTAAATATTCCACTCAAGCATTTAAACATTAGTTCTTTGGTTACAATGGCGTTAGAGCTGGAGTTCAGGATAGAAAGTAGCATCTCAAAAATCGGTTAATATTTAAATAAAAAATAAACGATACACATCCAACGGCCTCCCTTAGGATAGTTATATCCCGTGTCGGGGTCCGGAAACATTCACAGTGACTAGGACAAATACACCCGGACCTGAAAACATGCCTGTTTAATCAATATAAAAAAATGCTCCGAGCGGGAATCGAACCCGCGACCTGTGGTGCTTAAGGCAGGTTCGCTACCTCTGCGTCACAACGTCGTCAAGAAAGATCGATCAGTTTTCATAAAAAATGTAGCGTAGACAAGTGGAAGTGCTTACGATTCATATCTATAGGCTAAAGACAACATTGTTATTTAATTTAAACCGGTATTAAATTAACGGCAAATTTAATACAAAGCACTAACCTAATTATACGGAAACCAGTACAGATATTAGTGTAAAGCTTAGAGCTCACTTAACACCATCATTATTGCATCGCTATAAAAATTGTTTGCTAGAAATTTACAGCTGTAGCGCTTATAAAAATATCGGTACAACGAGGTACCGTTCGGAGCAGATGTTTGTATTGACCATAAAGGCTTGGTTTCCAGTCTGGGTGTGTTTGTCCTTGTCATTGTATGTTTCCGCACCCCCGACACATGATAAACCTATCCTTTTGGAGGCCATTGAGTGTGTAGCGTTTATTTATTTTATTATTAAACAATGACAGTAAAAACAAATAATTGAATATTCAGATATATTAAAAAACACGTGTGTAATTGATCATCTCCGATGACGTCCTTAGCCGTGGTTCGGCTTCGCAGGAGGCACCCTAAAGACGGAATCAAATTTGAGGCCCCGTGAGGGCTCCCCCTTTATCACGGCTGAGTCTCTATACTCGCAAGGTGACGCTGTCAAGGCCAGTAGGGCCAACAGCAATACACATTCCGAAAAAAAGTGTAATTGATTTTTATAGGTTGTTATATGCTGAAATACATCATTATAGATAGTCATATTTTAGTAAAAGTCGATACTGTATTAGCGACTTATTCGAATTTAGTTTTTCATTATCTGAAATATTCATTAATGCGTTTAGTTTAAATCAGTCTTCACTCTATGATAAATTAAAAAGTAAGCGTTGTTGTCTTTGAATATGCTGTAGGCAAATAGGTTTTAAAAGTATATAAATAAGCAAATATAAATATCAAAACAGACACACACACATGCATGCGAACAAACATGCATATAGTAAAAAGTAAAATAAAAATTATAAAAAAAAAATATTTCGGGCTAATCGAAACGTAATGCTTTTCATCACTAAATTTTACTTTTCATATTTTTTCATCGCTCGCCTTATAAAGGATTTAAATCCAAAAAAAATATATTAAAAATGCTTCAAGTGTGCGACAACCTTTATTCTTAACGACCGATAATGTAAGTTAATCTAATATCGGTTATGCTATACTTATCTCCAGATCGGATCCATTAATTATACTTAGTTGTGTATCAAGTCAGCGCTCATTATTTCTAAACAAAACACAATTTTACGTTCGTCAACATATCAATCATTTATCATTCGTTAACAAACACTTACAATATACAAAAATTTATTTACATTATGTAAATATATGTATATGTTAAATTAATACATATCTCTGAGTAATGTTTAGCGCTGTCGTCTTATTATACAAATTAATTTAGTGACTAATGTAAGTTAGTGACTGGCCCTTTCTTTACTTTGGTTTCGTGTGCGTTGTAAAATATGGTTTATAGCTTGTTTTAATACAAATAATACTTTCAAATACTATAAATTTATATATATACAAATGGACGCAAATAAGCAATACCATGTCAACCCACAAAATTGAAAAACCGAGTTATATATGCAGAAGTGTTGTAGGGTTTTAAGCTTTAAAACTTCTAAAAAAGTCATTTTTAATCATGCAATTTATGTATTATTTTAAACGTTTTGGGTTATATTATATACGAAATATGCAGTTTGTATACTTAGTTTTTGTGAAAATAAGTATAAATAACTTACATAAATCTGAAATTGCCAAAAACTTGACCAATACATAAAAATCATATAACGCAAGTTGTTCAAAATCTGCAAACGCGTTTTTCTCGAAATGACATTCGTGTGAGTTGACATGGTATTGCTTATTAGCGTCCCAATATAACTTGACGAAACTTGAAATATCGAACCTGCCTTAAGCGCCACAGGTCACGTGTCCGAATCCCGCTCGGAGCAGATGTTTGTATTGACCATACAGGCATGCTTTCCAGTCTGGGTGTGTTTGTTGTTATCATTGTGTATGTTTCCGGACCCCCGACACAGGACACTCGTAATGGGGGTCATAACAATCCTAATGGGAGCCGTTATTATAAAACAAGTTTTAGAATCGGTGCAATGGTTCCGTTGCTATCAACATACACATACATACAAAATTCGCATTCTCTTTTTATAATAATGGTAATCACAAAAGTCACTCGTAGATATTCTTGTGAGTAATCCTTACTAATATAATAAATGCGAAAGTAACCCTGTCTCTCTGTCTTTCCTGCTTTTAGGTCAAAACTACTGAACCGATTTAATTGAAATTTGGTACATCGATGGTCTAGTGCCTGAGAAAGGACATAGGCTACTTTTTAGTGTGAAAAAGTTGTATGGAAGTTTGAAACTTATTTTTTAGGCTTGATAAAAATAAATAAGACATTCAAAGTTTGTAAAAAGGGGGGAGGGTTATTTTGTATTAAAATCGTTATTTACACGGCCGAAGCCGCTGACAGAAGCTAGTATCAATATATATCGTTACTAAGTGTGTAGCATTATTTAAATAACGGACAAAGCAAGGCAAAGTGTGTAGACTCTTGTATCCTTAACAATGGGAGGAAGCATTAAGAGAGATTTGACCCTACATCCGTTACGTTTTCGAACAAGTAAAGACAATTACTTATTGCATAATTACTTTTTAAAATTGACTTACTCTAAGTATTGTATGTTAACATGGTTTTGCCATTTTTTTATGTTGTGGTGACTAAAAAACTTACGCGCCTGAAAGTGGTAACTGTAAGCTAATGGACAATTTCAAAACGATAGAGAGATCAAGAGATACAGAGAGACTAAAGGAAAAAATATTTCTATATTAAGTTGAGGTAAGGTGGTCAAAAGCCTACCCGGCTAATATAGACGTAAAATTTTGTAAGAGTCTATGTTTAGAATGATGGATGCTTGTTATTCTTTTTTTAAACTACTGAACCGATTTACATCAAATTTGCCTTGAAGATAGCTACCACAATAGAATAAACATATTCTTGTATTCTATTTTTTGCTATTATAGCGGCCTTAGAAATAAAAAAATCTATGAAAACTCAAAAAGGCTCAAGCCGCTCAAAGGGCAATGGAAAGAGCTATGCTGGGAGTCTCTCTGCGTGATCGCATCAGAAATGATGCCATCCGCAGTATAACCAAAGTCACCGATATAGCCCTCCGAATCGCCAAACTAAAGTGGCAGTGGGCAGGGCACATTGCTCGTAGAACCGATGGCCGTTGGGGCGGAAAGGTTCTCGAGTGGCGACCACGTACCGGAAGGCGCAGCGTGGGCAGGCCCCCTACAAGGTGGACTGATGACCTGGTAAAGGTCGCGGGAGTCCGCTGGATGCGGGTGGCGCAGGACCGGTCATTGTGGCACTCTTTGGGTGAGGCCTATGTCCAGCAGTGGACGTCCCTTGGCTGAAATGATGAGATGATGATGATGAAAACTATTTATCTATTAAAATTAATGAGATACTGAAACAAATTGTCAAAAATATCGAGGTTTTTGTATAAGTATTTCCTTTATTTTTAAAATTAGAATTTGTTGTATCGGCGACAGATTCACACACTCAATACACACTCTATGAAAATTTCCACTCTGCTCTCTGTCCACTCCCAGGTGGACGAACTGAGGGATTGACAGTGGAGACTTAGTAATAGTTAACGCGGTCGGAGCCGCGAGCACAGCCTTAGGATGCTTTTCCACCAGAGATGTGCTATGCTACGTTGCTATGTATGCGTTTATATCATATTCATTGGTGCACATAGATTAGCACTGGTGGAAACGGATACAACTAAGATATGTTTTTTATTTGGAAGGATGCCTGCTATGGGCCGTCGCGAGTGGTGTAGCTATGTGCAGAGCAGAGTACCTACAGTATGTCCGCGTTTGTCGCTGTAATAAGAAGGCGCCTTCTTCATTGAACGATACTATACGAAATCAGTTGAACGAGTATCCGGCACGGCAGGACGCGGGAGTGTCTCTACCCTCACCGCGTCGACCTTCGCGCACCTTCCTCGCACAGCTACATAGCTTATTATTGGTGGAAGCGGTTACATGTTTTCGTAGCGTAAATTTCACATCTTCGCAGCATAGCTGCATAGCACACCGCTGGTGGAAAGGCACCATTACTTTACTATTTATAATTATTCCAAAGCTGAATCTCCTATAGCTATATCAAAGGACCCTCGTTCCCACGTTTAGTAGATAATCAAAATATCTATGTCAATGAGCTGAAATATTATCTTATCTTCGTATTGCAATTTACATATTGTTTTAATATCTGACTGAACTGAGGCATGAGAACGTCGAAAATACGGATATTTATTTATAGACTTATACTTCGTAGTCAAATGGCGAAAACGAAACCCTTATAATTTCGTCGTGCAGATAGACAGGACGACATTATAAGGGTTCTCTTCGTCCGTCCGTCTTCCGTCCGTCCGTCCATCTATTGGCGGAAACTATTGACTCACTTAGGTCTATTCCATGACACACTTGATAATGTTGTAGTGAACCCATGACCCCGGCCTCGTCCTTGTCACAGCTTTTCAAGTTAGTATGATTCGCTCCCTTAAAAGTTTGAAAGCAAGCAGTAGGGTTTTGAAAAGTAATGACGTCACGAAACAAAGTAAAACTCGCACTTCTTGCCACACAACGTCAAACTTCGTCGATGAACTCTACTCTTTACATGTGACGTAATTTTTAACGTGAGTCTAAACAGAAGTGGATAGCTCAGAGGCCGGCTAGGTAGGCACCATCACATATCAGCAATTCTACTGTCAATCAGTATAGTATACTGTGTTTCGGTTTGACACTGTACCTGTAAATCACTGGAAAAAGGAGATTTAAGTATCAATATTCCGATACAAATGTATGGTGTTGCAAACGTTCATAGGTACGACCTCTTACCAACAGATGGGTCCTATGCTTGCCAATTTAGTTACAAAAAATATCTATTTTCAAAACAACAAGGATCTACTAATTAACGATAAGACAAAAACTTAAATATAACCACATACATATGTGCATATAATTTTAGTTTCACTTAGATGTAACTGCGGACAAAATTTAGTTCTACGATTATTGTTAGGAATCCAAATACCAGAACAGAAAACTTCCGATCACTTTCTAAGCATGTGTCTTTAGTAAAATTCATATGGAGAAAGAATGCAGAAAGTTAATGTTGATGTAAAATTGCGTTATCTATTTAAATAGCATATTGACTGTTTACATTTGAACTGCCAATGCCGAACTTATCATTAGTTTGTCATTTTAAGGCGTCGGGATGTGACGACCCCATTGCCCGCTGTTGGGATAACCTCTGTTACAGCAGAGATTACTCCACCAGTGCAATCAGTCACACTGGTGGTAGGTCTTTTGTTGCAAGAGGCCGGCTAGGTAGGTACCACCGCAGTGTCCAATATTCTGCCGCCAAATAGTAGTGCTTAGGCACTACTGTGTTCCGGTTTGAAGGGCATTTTACGCTAGTGAAATTACTGGGCGAACGAGATTTAAGAACTTATATCTCGAGGTTGGCAACGCGTGAGTGGCACCTACTAATGGTGCTGCAAGCGCTCATAGGCTGCGGCAGCCACTTACCATCAGGTGGGCCGTATGTTTGTTTGCCAACTTCTAACATAAAAAAAAAAAAATTTGATTCTATGAAACCAATGATAGCGGGCCGCCAGTAATTATATATATACTTTTTCTTTTTTAAAGAATATTAGCAAGGCATTACTAATATGCCTATTGCCCCTCCAAATAAGCTCGAAGCTTGCGCTAGGAGTGGGTACGACAATAGCCCAAGAAGGTCAGGATCGAATCCGTGAGTCTCGCGTTAACGGAGCGAAGTCGGCCCTTCTACCTTTGACCTATTGAGGCTTAGTTTTATTAATTGAAAGTATTATAAGTGTGCCACTGCGACACGTGGCCATATTCTCTAATAATCATAAATATATATAAATTTATGAGGACATTTGTTTCATTAATAGATATAAATATGAATAGAGTAAGAGGAAGCAAAAAGCTATGTTTCTCAAAGAGAAATATAATGGTTCCTATATCGGAAGTATATGATGAGTAAAAACGGGACCCTTACTGCGATGGGCGGGTCAAGTAGCTATATCAGTCGGGAGGAAAAAAACTGGCATCTGTCTATAAGGACGGTGTCACATGAATCACCGCTAGGGCTGCCAAGCTGTAATATATACTATGTATTTTAGGTTATGCATACTATTTACTGTGGAGGAAGTACTGGTAAATACTATGCAGAAATACTATATTTTCAACTACACATAAAAATATAACGATAATAAAACAGAAGAAATCCTTAGTTTTAAAAATTTAAGATTGGGCCTTTACATTAATCTTTCACGAAGAAAGAATCTTTCATTGAAGAAAGCACTTGAGCATTCAAAGAAAGGACAAGTGTGAAATAAAATTAACTAGTAAAAATTTAATGATATAAAGATTGCAAATTTGGTGCAATCGTTGTTTTTAGTGTACTATATCTTTGCGCTTCTTCTAGAATGTACCTACTATGTTTTGGTGAACAAATTTTGTCAACCCTAACCATAGTCAATTTAGACTTGGTGACCAATCTCTTAGCCGGAAAGTCAAAATTTTTACTGTTCTTTTTGTGCACTTCACATTTTTGGTTTCTAATAATTCAGTTTTGTCGATGTTTACTTTTGCAAAAATCTTTTCAATAAATCTTACAGTTTGAATAGATATTTTCGATTTAATTTTTTATAAATCGATATTTTGTAAATTGAAAGGAGAAAAAGCCCACTTTTCTAATACCCTTAGATAATAAAAAACCGCATCATGAAAAAAGCACTTCACTTTTCAAAGTGGTAAAAAAACCTCACTCGAGGAACCCGGATGCAGCGGAAATGACGTCACTCCTGATACCAGCTTACACGTGTCTTCAATGTTTACACCACTTATTATCTTGTAACTAACATATGATACAAAAATAGTTATATTTTGTAGCAATATGTTTTGTAAGTGAGTAATAATGTTATGACTTTTAAGTTTGTAGATTACTCTTTCGTTTCGACATGAAGAGCACAACAAAATTTATGATGTGAGAAATAATCAAAGAAATTTTTCCTGTTTACCGTTTTGTACTTGCCGCTAAATTTAATAATAAAGGTTTTTTTCAGAATCTTTATTGGTATTAGTTTAAGCGGCCTCGAATTGATTTTTCGAAAAACTCTCTCTATATTTAACTGTATAATATAGCACCACCCTACCCTCTTTTGCTTATTTCATCTGAAACCAGGTTGTCTGGAAAAGATCGCTACGTAGCGATAAGACCTGTATGTACATACCTACTTATAATAAGTTATTGTAATCGCTATATTTAAAGTCGTGTAAAATAAAGTTTAATCTATTCTATTTTACAATCTAGATATAGTAGATCATAAGGTGTCATAAAAACTTCATAATGATTCTTATCCATTGTTCAAGATCATCAATGTGACTTTAAAAAGTATAAAGTTAGTATTTCAATAAAAATTTAGTAAAATTCGTAGCGACATCTACACGCAGCACGGCGTAACTTAAGAAGATAGGTGAAATGTTAAGTTAAATTAAATATAATATTAAATTTTATTGCTTCAAAGTAGTCGGACGAAAATTAATCTATGAATATAATTTAATTGGAGTGTCTGTTTGTAATATATATTTTTTTAGAATTGTTGTCTGTCTGTCTGTCTGTGTTCCGACTAATCTCTGAAATGGCTGGACCGATTTTGACAGGACTTTTATGGGTAGGTAGCTGATGTAATAAGGAGTAACTTAGTCTAAGTTACTTTTATTTTAGAAAAGAATTAGGGTTCCGTGCAATTAAGAAAAAATTTAAAATCACGCGAGCAGAGCCGCGAGCGCAGATAGTTTAAAAATAAAATTAAAGCCATGCGTAGTGTTAGTGTACTTATCTGTATTTATTCGTTTCGACCACGGGGGACATAATATTTTTATAAACATAAAATGATGTCATATGCACCAAGCCGCAAAGCACTTAAGAATGAAAAAAAACTGAAGCACATACTCGTAGGTAGTCTGCCAAAGCTTTCTAAGACGCGAATGCATTTACATCTCCACGTGGGAGTCGGAGCACGTGACGGGCTCCCGTGTCACCCCTACCATGTTATACGTTATTACAGATACGATATTTCAGTGTACCTGTGTTTAGAAATTGTATGCGAAATCGATTTTGGGGTACACAATATTATCAGTACCTCGAACGGTGCGTTATATTCAATCGGTGTAGTATATATTATGTTTCGTGGTAGAAAGATTTGTAAGCATAACATATGATGTCATCGTTTCAATGTTCACTTATCAAAGCCTCCGCTGCCCGTCCGTCCGTACGCAGATTTTCTGAAATTTACACAAAATATGTATTTATCTTGAACTCCGTTTGCGAGTTCAGCTAGTTCTTCTTCTTCTTATCGATCTGCTAGTGGCTATTTTCAAATCGATAACAGACAGACCGACTTTTTACTCTTCCCGAAGCACGTGATGCTCAGTTGAAATACCACTACGCAATCACCCATATGGCCGTGCCTAAAGTTGCATAACCCACCGATCGTGTACTAATCCGTGATCTGAGTGCACCCAGCTAGTGATAAATAAATACAGCATTAAAAATGTAATCGTTTACAATAAATTCAAAACAGAATCGTGACGATTACATAGCAAAATAGACAAGTGTGACGTATCTCTGATATAGGAAGGCTTAATAAGACTGTATTTGTTCACCTCGTACCTGCACTAAGACGGCTAAAGCAAATATACTTAGGAAGTAATCCTTTTGTCGTTTGCGACAAACTTGCGATCAATAGAATCGTACAAACATTTCGTCTTTATTACCTCTACTGATTTAAGTTATTAGTTGTTTCGTTCTGTAAATAGTTATATCGTGTTGTGTAGTTTAATTTTAAGGGTTTCATAGCACAAACTAAATACAAAAACTAAATATCATAATTTCTTTCTTTCCATATTTCATATTCATTTTACTCGAAGACGGAATTTAGTGAAAAGGTGTATTCCATTAACATGCTACACTGTTTTCTATTTTGTACTAGCGGGCCGCTCCGGCTTCGCACGGGTATAAAATAATATAGCCTACGTCATTGACTGAAAAAATTATTAAAATCGATCCAGTAGTTTTGATTTATTCATTACTGCCCGTGGCCCGCACGCGTTAAATGTTAGTATTTACGACATCACACTCTATCTATTAAAAAACCGCATCAAAATCCGTTGCTTAGTTTTAAAGATTTAAGCATACATACAGACAGAGAAAGCGACTTTGTTTTACACTATGTAGTGATTACATACAATATAACTGAGGGTTGAAAAAAAAAACCAGTGCAGTTTTATAGGTCTCTTAGGGTATTCTTAAGTCTAAAATATACATTAGCCCTAAAATAAAAAAAAAACGTTATTTGAGTTAGTAGAACTAAAAAAAAACACACGAAAATTATTTTAAAAATGATACGTTAAATAATTGTAGAGATATAAGTTTTCTCCTTACTTTGTCGTTTCATATTATTTTGAATAATTAATATGAAATTACAAACTGAACTCATCGAATCGATTGATGATTATTACACTTTTAAAATTAAGAGCCTACGTTGACTGATTCATTCCACTATCGATCGTTGGCGTCTTTTACCATTTGATGGTTAAAAACTGTGATCAATAATTATACTAACACATTCAAAATCCACTCATCTGCTTTACGAATCTAATATTTATAATTATATATAGTTGCCAACTGACGATTAAATATTATAATATTATTCTGAACATAGAATATATTAAAGGGCTGTTGTTCTCCGGAATGTCGCCTGAGAGTTCGAAGATTACGCAACGGATCAGAACGTTGTAGGGTGCATGAAAATTTCTCTGAATCAAATTAAGATTTCGTTGAAATATAAGTTTTGTATACCTACATATAATTTACTATAAGAATTTTCGATTAAACAATTAACGATTTTAATACCAACTTTTAAAAGTGAAATTTTAGAAAACATTAAAACACGCGTTTCTTTCATTTTGATTGTTTACCCCATAACTAATTTCATGGGTTCCATTGCGTTGATAAAGGGTCCTCTCTTTAATAGATTTTTCAAATATCTTCCATGTACGATGAGTTACATTTTTATTATAATAAGACTGTATATATTTATAAACTGAATTCTGTAAACAGCATAAGTATTCTTCACCTATTCCAATGCAGCGTTTGTGCTAATCAATTTCCAAAAGATAATACACATTGGCACCAAAAGTGATGATAGGACGGCTGCTTTATTTTACGCCGAAAGAATCGGGATTGCGATTCAGTGGGGAAATGCAACTACTTCATGCCTTCATTCCCCGTGGACATGATGTTTTGTACAGTTGTAATTATAAATGTTGTTACTATTGAATTGTGAATATGTTGTAAATAAATAAATAAATGTCGTCTCTTTAAAGAAAAATAATTATAAACCTTTGTGGCTATTTTGTGACCCATCACCATGAATCAAAATATAAAGTAATAATCAAAACTCACAAACACAAATATAGAAACACTAATGATCAAATCACATAACACAGTAAATAATAAACGCTACACACTCAACGGCCCCCATTAGGACAGTTATATCCTGTGTCCGGAAACATACACAATGGCAAGGACAAGAACACCCAGACTGGAAACCGTGCTTGTATGATCAATACAAACATTGGCCCTGAGCGGGAATTGAACCTGCGACCTGTGGCGCTAAAGGTAGTTTCACTGCCACTGCGCCGTCGTCAAAACATATATTAGAAAAAAAATCGATTGCATGTACATGTGAAGTTGCAATTATAGTACATAAAATAAATAAATACAATTCCACTTATAAATGTTTTTAGGGTTACATACCCAAAGGGTGCCCACAGAACCCTATTACTAAGCGTCTGTCCGTCCATCCATCTATCAGCGGTCTCTATCTAATCAGGTAATACAGAGTTGAAATGTTCACAGATTGTATATTTCCATGGCCGCGTCAATAGTTCAACGGTAGAAGGGCCGACTTCGCTCGACGCAGGTTTCTATTGTCGTACCCACTCCTAGCGCAAGCTTCGAGCTTATTTGGAGAAGCAATAGAAATATTAGCAATGCCTTTTTGAAGAATTCTTTCAAAAAAAGAATAATAAAACAAAAATTGGAAAACAAAAGGCGTACGTACCCATACAAGAAACTTGATATTTTTATTCTAACATGGAATCCTTTACGTGCGAGTTGGACATGCACTTGTTAATTACTAAGCGCATATACATGAATGACGTCAATCTATGACATAATATGCCTTGCCTCAGGTCGCGGGTTCGATTCCCGCTCGGAGCAGATGGCTGTATTGACCATACAGCCATGTTTTCCAGTCTGGGTGTACTTGTCCTTGTCATTATGTATGTACCTCCGTATCCCCGTTTCAGGATATAACTATCCGAGTTGGGGCCGTTGAGTGTGTAGTGTTTATTTACAATATGTACACGAGCCTAAAGTGAATTCAGTAACCGGGCCTAATTAGATGAGTTATTGATTGGGATTCATTAACCTATCTCTATAGTAACTGATCCGATCATCATAAAATTTATATTAAACAAACATGTCGCTATACACTTTCTAATCAAATAGTCTTGTTATGGTTTAGTGCTCTTTTTATTCTCCGTTGGTGGTAAATAAACTTACGATTTGTTTGATAGTAAGCGTACGTGCTGAAGACCCAACGGGTTAGAAATCATCTTGTCTGAACCAAGAAAAAGGGTCAGAATATTAGATATAAATAAATAAATAAATAAACGCTACACACTCAACGGCCCCCATTAGGATAGTGATATCCTGTGTCGGGGTCCGGAAACATTCACAATGACAAGGACAAATACACCCAGACCGGAAAATATGCTTGCATGGTCAATACAAACATATTATGCTCCGAGCGGAAATCGAACCCGCGACCTGTGGTGTTTAAGGCAGGTTCGCCACCGCTGCGCCACAACGTCGTCAATACAGTTATACAGGATATAACAGTTTTAGGTTTATTTATACCATGGTGGTGGCAAATAAGCGTACGGCCCACCTTATAGTGAGTGGTCCTCGTAGCCTGTGAACGCTTACAAGACTAGAGGTATCACATGCATATTGCGGGCCCCTTCATACTGTAGGATGCTGGGAAGTTGGGGAACCTCAACATATAGGATAAGTGAGGTATGGATAGGTACGACCACAACCGGAGAGTTCCCTGTGGGTCTAAACCTCTGGCAGTATCATTCATTCATTCATTAAAAAAAGCGCTAAAGTGTTACTTTACCTCGTTTTTTAAGTCTAAGGCTACTTTACCTCGTTCTTTTTTTTTCGTTTTGGGAATGTGTATTGCTGTTGGCCCTACTGGCCTTGACAGCGTCACCGGGCGGAGGGCCGAGTACAGAGACTCAGCCGTGATAAAGGGGCAGCCCTCACGGGGCTCAAATTTGATTCCGTCATTAGGGTGCCTCCTGCGAAGCCGAACCACGGCTAAGGACGTCATCGGAGATGGAGGCAGCGCTCCGAGCCCATTCTATTACCTCATTAATTTGATTTAAGAAGGTGAGTTCTTTTTTACTAAGTTTGTGCCGAAAATAGAAAAATTCGAATCATAGGTTCTACTAGTATCTTTGGTAAGAAAACCACTTAAAAGTGAACTCAATCGTTAACAATATTGGATATATTCATAAATTTTAAGTGCAAAAGTCAAACATCAATTAAATAAATATAAATTACTAGATACAATCAGCACGAGGCATTTCAATTATTATAGTACTGGATACTCTTCTGACCTCAAGATAAGATAAATAATAGTTTGAACCGTTAAGAAACCAGGCTTTTCGGAATTCGGAAGCGATACCGGGGTTATGTGACGAGTTTTAATGCACACAATCAACGTATATTCAAAAATATGCTGCTTCGACCACAGGTAATCTAATGGTTTTTTTATATGTTACAAGTTGGCAAACAAGCATACGGCCCACCTGATGGTAAGAGGTTACCGTAACCTATGAGAGCTTGTAGCAACAGTAATATGTGCCACACACGCGTTGCCAACCTCGAGATATTGGTAACCTGGATATATAATATCACTATTTTAAGATAATTTAATTTTGACTACAACTAACATTAACTAGCATTTCATGATAAAATTTAAAATTAAATAATTAAATATATATTGTTTTTATAATCACAAGTTCAATGTAATAACATTTGTATGTTTTAATGTATTTCATTAGTATCCAATTAAATTACACTCGTATCTGTATAAAAATCTTGTTATTTTTCAGTTGTTAACATTAAAGAACATTAGTATATAGCGCAAATCATTGTAAAACATCTAACGAATTAAGCGGTTCCTTTGTGTATAAAATTTAAAAAAAATTATTATTTTTAGCCAACTTGAAAGTATGTAGGTTTTCTTGTATGTTTACCGGATTTTACCTCAATAGTGAATCGAGTTTGAAAATTATATTTAATTCGTTTTCTTCATCTTAGGGTAAAAAATTCTGGAACATTAAATAATAAAAAAATCTGAAATCCAGTTCCACAATTCTTTATAAATTAAATGAACGTAAAACAAAAATTCGAAAACTAGTTAAGAGATAATAAAACGTACAAAAAAAAAAACGTCTTTGCTCTCAGCTTACCCACACAAGAGTATTATTCATTCACGAGGCCTATATGTCGCAGCATCCCTTCTTATCTCTGTTCATTCATTACCATCTAGTTTTATAAAAGTCGACGGACCGAAAAAACATCACGCCTCCATTTTTTGTCACATCACTTAATTATCAGAATTTATATCACGATAAAGGATGAGATAAAAATTGAATGTTGCTTGAGATGTTCACCGGCTAAGATGTTACGAATCTCTTGATCGATCGTCTTCCGAAACAATGGTTTATGAACATTTTTACTTTGATATGTATTCGCATTGAGTAACGGTATATTGCTTTTGAAAGTTACCTAGAAGATAAAATATGATCTATCTTAGAAATACATGAAAAATAGTTCTATTGTAGACGCTTTTTTTTACGTAGATTTAATGTTTATATCAACGTGTCAAATTATTTAGTGTCATATTTCATACCATAATGTTGAATGCTTGAGAAAAAATTACAGAACCTAATTAAGACCTATACAATAAATACCTCTATATATTTCACAATAAATAAATTTACTAAATAACAGCGGTCGACCAAAAAATTTTTACGAAAATCGGCATCGGAATTTGCTAATTTACGAAACCATCAACAAAACTTTATGAAAGCATTATACTTAATTAAAATAAGTAATATTAAGAGCTATTTCATTATAAAAAGAAAAGTTTAAGACAGAGATTTAAGCACAATTTAATCATGCATTTTTCAACCTTTGTTATTCGTTTGCGCCGGCGTCGAGGCTTCGATTTTAGTTAATTACTGAGAACTTAGCTGCTCCGGTGGCCGCGACACAAAGCGGGTCGATGACATCGATAACAGACTCTTTTTTTCTTATTTCACCTTTTAATTAGTTAGGAAAATATTCTCAAATAAAAACTGCCCGGGGCGACTGGACCGCGGATTGTCTTCGACGGCGCCCCAGGCCGCGTATAATGGGGCGAGGCAGCCTCCTTCGGCTCCCGTGCATGATAGAGATTTATAATAACAGTAATTACTTGTCGTGTTTAAGGTCTCTCGGTTAATACCTTTAATGCTCTGACCTCATTTGATAAGATTTTTTTTCTACTTTATATTGTAGCTTATCCGCTAACATTAAACTCACCAGTAGATACCTATTCGATTAAAAATGTTACCTAATTATTTGAAGACAATTGAGTAAATAATCCAATATTTCTGTTTTTGAAAACTCGAGGGCATCATCCTAATTATTTAACGATCGTACTGGATTTATAAAGCTTGTGACGTGAAACGCCTTTCCGTACAAACAGAACGTCAAAGACTCACTGGTGCTCCTTCGTAAGATCAACAACGACACTACGAAGCGAAACTAGTTACAAGCTTGCAACATAATTGTCAAAACAATATTGCCGGATAATACAAACTGCATCTCTGTAAGAAGTCAATTGTTGAATCTCTGTTTTTTATGTACATTGTGCAACGAGCCTCATACAATTGTTAGCCAATTAAAACGATGGCTTACTAATTCCGTCCTCGTGTTCTTGGCTATTTTGCAGGTACTCAATACCTATGTAACTCTTTAAGATTTACACGAGTCCATAAATTGTGGTATGGCAAATAAAAATGTAATCAAAAAAGACGTTTTAAAAGTCAGTATGTATCCGATTTTTGTCTCATCGAATATATAAAAACGCTACACGCCATTTAATATACCTAAACAAACAAACGTTTCACATTTCCTTTGGTATAAAAATGCTAAAGTATAATCGGCTTCGAACCTTTTTACGATTTTAAATTTAATGTAGTTTCATCTCAATAGTCTTTAAAGTTGTTATATTCCAACCGGAAGATCATAAAACAAAGCCCCACCTATTTACACCAAAACATGGGGGAATTAAATATACAGGCATTGACCAATATACATTATACATAAATAACAATATAACGACTTGTTTAATAACGATAATAGCAGATAAGTATACGTACATAATTATAATGATCTCCTAATAATTACAGTAAAGTAGTACGTATGTTTTACAAAAATATACCAGTCAAGTGCGTGGTGGACCATGCACAATGGAAATTAAAAGATTCCGCACATTGATATTTTAAATATTAACAAACTAAAATAAGTTTGTAATTTCATATTGCTTCACAGTTTAAAAGTTAGAGGGGGACACAATTTTTACTACATTAATAGCAACTACTATTAACTTATAAAGTTAAAATGATATCCCCTTATTATTTTTAATACCTATCCAAAAATACCTCACACGCTCCCATACAATTTTTAACCGCCAGTTACATGTATGGGCTTATCTTTAATTTTTAATGGTTCATAGAATACACCTATTAACTACATTTTTTATAGATAGAGTCAAAAGTGTAAGAGTAAAATGACTGTGACATGTAGACAGGCGCACATGACGAAATTATAAGTTCCGTTTTTGCCATTTGGCTACGGTACTCAAAAAAATAACAATGAATAATAAACGGTGCCTTCAATGTGGAAAGAATTTAATATAATGACTATAGAGACAAAATCGATATGTAAATATGTGAAGAAGTTGTAACCGATTTCAAATTAAAGAGGCTTTTTTATAATGCAAATCGAACGATGTTATCAATTGAATAAGATGTCACCAGTTGTATAGTTCCAGTCTCTATCTCTGAAATAGTTCATTAGATAAAACTGTTATCGCACCAATCTCTCGTTCAACCTTCATAAAATAGGACTATCGAAAGTCAGAGATATCATATAGCCAGACCAAAAAGAGTTTAGATTATCAGACCAAATGTAAAAAAATATATAAATAATAGTGTTCAGTTTATTTAAAAAGTTTTTACATTTCAAAACTGTAAAATGATTTGTACGGTTATTAAGACAATCTCTGAAATATATACTTACTGGGTATATAAAGTGCAACCGCTTTTGAAATAAAAGTTTATGCATTTTATACAATGCAATTACAAGAGCATCTGGACGGACTGATGGAACAAAGTCTTTGTTCATTCATTGCAATACTAAAGGCACATTATATTAAAAAGGTACCAGATGGGTAAGAGCTTGTGCCTCCGGCACTCACTTATCGACCAAAACGCATAAGTAAAGATACTGTTACTTTACGTTGATATTACTGAAAGAATATTTTCAAAATCGATCCGACCCATTCACTTCAAAAACACTCTCCTTCTCAAGATTTCTTCAAGGGGGTAGAGGTAAGTGGCCTCACCTGTCCTACCTCTGCGTACGCCCATGGCTTAGCGTTTTTGTAACTACACATTGTGCATAACGCAACATAAGCGAACCTGTAGTACTAAAAGTGTGTCAAGTAACAAATCTTATTTTTGAGTTTACATAAAAAATATATACATTGAATTACGAAAACGAGCTAATTTCATAAAAAAATAATGTGAGATCCACGCAATAGATCTATTATCTATATACTCAGTTTCAAAATAGCATGCGCTGTGTACACACAGATTTATTTTATGTATTTTAGGTCGTATGAACATAATTATAATGATATAACTCAAAATAAACACAATGCTACTTATTAACCGTTTAGCGTCCGGACGCTCGCTAACAGGCTTTTTGTCTTTTGTACTTAATTATTACAGCATTTATTTCAAACCTGCCTAATTAGCGGTTTCGTGTTTTCGAAGAGATTAGTATCGGTATTCGTCGAGTTATAAACTACGTTCGTTAATATCTCATTTCGTAAACTTATAATGAATTAGAAAAGGTTTTTTTTTTGGTTCGTGTAAAATAATTTAAATAGTTTTACCAGTCAAGATTTATAGTTCTTGTTTTCTGCATGAATGAACCGTGATAATGACATAGCCCCTTCATCGATGTAAAGTGTGAAATTGTCCTCATTGCCCCACCGGGTGTTGAGGTCGAGGCCACTTCGGCCACTTCGGCTAATAATAAACTATCTGCAAAAACAATACCAACACTGTGTTTTTGATGGAGCTAGCACAAGTTCAAGTGGGTCAAATTAAAGATCTGATGGACAAGAAGTTAAATATAAAAATTAGATCAAGGGAAAATATTATAAGCTTTTCTACCACTACATCAATGAGATCGTCTCATTAATTTCTAATAAAATAAAAAAGGGATCCATTACTGTGCTGGTTGAAGTCAAAATAAATCCGTTTCTTTTTATATGTACCGCTACAAAGTGGTAAAACCTTTGTGATGGACAGCAGCTATCGTGGTCTACGTTTGTTGTATGTAATTAATGACCAAGAATTCTGGGTGTCATTCACATTACTCTTACAATATAAGAAATAATCAAATTCCTTAAAAAAACTGTTGTGCTGTGGTTTAGGGGTCATTACCCACCTTAACCCGTCTCATATATCTGCGCTTGAATAGCAATACTAGGGGTCTAACAGAGTGTTTCTACCTGAAAGGATGGATTGTTAAAAAAAAAAATAAGCAAAGCGAAAAAAACTTGTAACCTTTAGTAGGACAATTTCATAATTTTATACATATAGTTATATTAATAAGAAGTTTTGTCAAGGAACTTCGGAAAATGCTTATTTAAAAGAGACAAGGCACGGCCATGTAATAATCTGGTCGAGTGATGAATATATTAATTTCTTTCGGAAGTATTTTTGATAGAACATATTAATATGTACGTGCCAGTTTTAACAAGAGTAAATAAATGTGTCTGGAATTACAAAGACTCATATCATTGTTAGTTCAATGTAAGATTTTTTATTAGTAAAAAATATAACATTCATGTTATAATAAAGTTAAATATCGTGTTAACAGTTTTTGTTGCGTGTTACTGAGTTGTTGTCCGCCGTGCTATAACTAGATGTTTATCTAAACGGCCAGTGACCAGGTTTAAGTTACATTACTTTATAATATATAGATACGAGTATTTTGAGCCCTGTTTGAACAGCGAAGTAATACCCTTTATGTATTAATATAATTAACAGAATCCGTAAAGTTGCGTTGACTGACTTTTTTATATCAGGAATGACAAAAAGGACATGGTCCGCCTGATTCTAACTAAGCAGTCATCGCCACCAATGAACGCGCGCGATACCTGCAGTGCCACTTGCCCACCACCAACCGAGGGGATAAGGGAAAAAGGAAGGGAACAAAAGGAGTGGGAGATCGGAGCTTCGGCTTTCAGAACTGGAACAGTACCTACTGATAGTGTTATTTTATGCCGATTTTCTGTCAGAGGGCAGTACTTCCCCAGACAAGCCAAAGAAAAACAAAACCATGAAAAATGAAGTTCATATTTGATAGCAACTTTCACATTACTAATATAAACCTTTTTATGTATATTCTACTTCAGCTTTTACATGCAGAATTAAAAAAATTGACTTATAATTAAATTATTATAAGGATTAAAATGTTTATTTCTTTGATTTGTGCATCCTAATTAACAGTCCAAGAATTACGAAAGGAGTTTTTTTAAACAATATTAGCAGTATTTTTCAAGTCATTACTAGCACTTCTATTACCCCTCCAAATAAACTATGAGTTTGCGCTAGTTGTGGTTTCGACAAAGCGTTAACGGAGCGGAGTCAGCCCTTTAACCGTAGAGCTATTGAGGCTTCTACAATAGTTTACACTTTTCTAAAACATAGTCCACATTCTAAATTTAGTATGATTTTAATTATATTATATCTACAACTAGCTTATAATACAATAGAATTAAATGCTAGGAGTATATATCAACGCCCTTTGGCGAGTAATGAAATCAACATCAGAACGTGAGGTTTGAAACATAGGCCATTACTCTAGAGTGTTAACTAGCTACAGAGATATAAATGTTACCCTCCACGGCGAACTGGGTATATCACATTTGTCAAATATGCAATACATATTCATATTTTAACTCTTGTTTAAAACGTATCAGAATCGAATATAAATGTTATTCAATCATTTTAGTTATAAAAAATTTCATATGATCAATTCTTTCGCTTTTTTCATTCGTTTCATACGATTTTTTTGACATTACGCGATAACTTGTTTGATAATTCTGTGGACAAATTAAATTGTTAATTTTCATGTCCACTGCAGTGTCTGAAGTGATGCCACCAAGAAAGGTCTTGAAATATATTTTTTTTTATATAACGCCGGAGGGCAAATGACTCTACTCCACCTGATGGTAAGTGGAAGTAGAGTCCACACATCATTTTTTCAATTTTTTTATCAGTCATTTTTTTTATTTAATCTCAAACGATTACAACCGTTGCTACTACTTGAGGTCGACTGAGGCTTCGTCTTCCATGGTATCACCTTTTGACCCCAGCATCCATTGGTTCGTCAAGTGCCCTCCATAATGCCACTTCAACTTCTCAATCCTTAGAGCTATGTTGGTGACTTTAGTTCGTCTACACAAATGAATGTTTTGATAATTTTATATAGATCTTCGGAGGGCGTATCAACGTCTAAATTATCCACGATCAGTGTAACTCACTTTGTTTCAGTGTAATGTGTTTATTAAACACACACAAGTCTCCCAGTGCATTCACACAACAACCTTTTGTCGAGCGTTTCCAAGTGTTGCCGGGCAATATTTGATAAGAAAATGATACACATTATTGTTGCCTAATTTTTCCGTGTTGCAACATAATGTTGCGCAACAAAAAATAACTACGGCGTGGATGGACCAATAGATAGAATCTTGTCTACATATTTTTGAAAATACTAGCAAAAACTAAAAATTTTCATGTATGAAAAATTTTAAAGGGTTCGATCCTGACCCCTTGGGCTATTGTCGTACCCACTCCTAGCACAAGCTTCGAGCTTATTTGGAGGGCAATAGGAATATTAGTAATGCCTTGAAAAAGCATTGCTAATATTCTTTAAAAAAAAAAAAAAACAAATTCTAGTTTGGAAAAAAAGTTTATAAGAGAGTAAAAAAAAAGATTGCTTAAAGGCATTTTTTCTTTTATATTTCCGCTCGCTGTGGCGTGTCGCCTAATTATTATTAAAAGAAAATTAGAATTTTCGAATAAATTATGACGTGTGTATTCTTATTAAACTTACATACTTCATTATGGATACATAATAATTTATACTAATAATAAAATCTTAAGGTGAATTTTGTTTGTGCACGTAAATCCAACGGCATGTCAATTTGAACATTCATGATGTGACAAATAGAATAAATATATAATTTTAGCCCGTTATATTCTTGGACGTAAGCAGGTAAAATCGCGAAACGTAATTTGTTTAAATAATAAAAAATTATTATTTTCATTCGAGATTCAACTGATTAGAATTTGTAAAAAGGTTAAATATCGTTGAGAATAATTTTAAAGCAAATTTTATTGTAAGATTCAAAATATTTGAATTTATTACTCTCAAAGTCTTTTATAAATCGTCGGTCATAAATTATTATCAAGTTTTTATATAAAAAGTTATATGCGCTAAGAATTAAATAGTTGATAGGCAGTTCCAAGACTTTTAGGCGATGTTGTGACAGGGCGTCTACATAGCGAGAAAAAAACGTTGATAAGTTTTAAAGTATAAGTTAAATCCCTGATATTTCATACAATTTCCTAACGTCTCTAATCCCGATTTAGCAAATTAATATTTTTTATTACAACCGCAACAGAAGAGACCCAGAGGGAGACCCAGGAAGCGTTACAGTGATTGTGTGAGTGTCAAGGAGGATCTGAAAAGCGTGGGTAGAAATACATCTTGGACAAAGAAGGCCAGAGACAGAGCGAAGTGGAACAACATCGCTGAGCAAATCAATATCCACTAGAGGTTGTAGCGCCGGAGGAATTAAATACATTTTTTTACATCAACGGTATCCAAAACTGAATAGTAAGGTCGACATATATTTTGATTATAATTAATACGTGTCATAAAAAGAAATTATTATCGAATACTTACCCTCTTATTGTCCTAATAAGACGTGAAATGAATGTCAGTCACAAATAAAATATATATTTTGCCATGCAAAAAATTGAGGTAAACAGTGTTAAAGATAAAAAATTATCAGTCAAGTGCGTTGTGGACCACGCACAGTTGAAACTAAAGGGTTCCGCAGCTTGGTTATGAAGAATCTTAAGGACTTTAAAAATAATAACGAATATAAATCGACCGCAAAAATAAGTTAATATCGGTAATATCATAGTAATTATAAAAAGTAATATGAAAAACAAAGTTATGGGAAAAACTTATATATCTCTTAAATTTATAGACCTATCTTCTTCAAACCAAATGTTGATGAAAGTTCGTGCGGTATTCTGCAACTCTAATCTTTCCAGAATTTTAAATCCCATAGTTCAAAAGTTAGACGGGGAGACACAATTTTTCCGCCTTTAGGAGCTAATATCTCAACTTAATTAAGGCTTAATGAAAAAAGCCAAAATGAAAAAATTATATTTTGAAAGACCTATTCAAAAATATCTCACACATGGCCATACGTTGAAATTTTTTTTTCAATCGTCAGTTACATGTATGAACTGCTACCCTTAATTCTTATATATTTTAAGATTTCATTACAAATTTGTGGTGCGGTTAATAGAATACACCTATTTAGTAAATTTCTTATAGATAGAGTCAATGGTCTCCGAGTAAAATGACTGTGACATACGGACGGACAGACGGACAAACGGACGGACGAACAGACGGAGATGACGAAACTATAAGGGTTCCGTTTTTTCCATTTCGCTACGGAACCCTAAAAAGGAATAAGATAAAATAAAAAACAAAATATTTTATTTAAAAAACTATTGAAAATATTTCGATAAAGTTTTTAAACTCTAGCACTTGCTAAACGCTCGGTGTGCCGTCGGCTTATGAATAAATTATACAGCAGGTGGATGACCCAACACAAAATATTTTGATGGAACTGTTTTAATTGGGCTTATCTCATCGAGACTATCAGTCAGTCATTTTGAAAATATGAATTTATATACAAACCATTCACACCATCGTCGCATTTAATTATAATTTTATCGATCATAATATCGATTAGAAAACAAATATCCGGAGTCAATTAATTGTTTCTCATTTCGTTTTAAATTGTTTATGAACGTTTAATTAAACTTCTGTTACTCGTTCTTATTTGTATAGTTAAACTAGCGGCCCGGCAGACGTTGTCCTGCCCCGAAAAAATTTGGGACCCGATAGCAGCGCCCTCTATCCGGTGAAAGTTTTTCATTGACTAATAAGTCTATTAAAAAGCAGGGGTTGGTGATAAAAAAGTGAAAATTTAGGGTCGTATGTATTTTTCAAAAAATGTATCCAATAAATAAAAAAAAAAATTGGAGTCGACAGCCCTTACCACTGAGGGGTTTGAAAAATAGATAATAGCCGATTCTCAGACTTACTGAATATGCATAAAAAATTCATAAGAATCGGTCAAGCCGTTTTGGAGGAGTATGGGAACGAACAACGAACAAGACGAGAATTTTATATATTAGATAGATTCGGATTTTCGTTAGTGTAAGACGCGTTAATTAATTATTATCATTAGTTTGCACCCAAAGTGCTTATCTGAGTTTAGCATCCAGATAGGAAATCGGGCTTAATGCTATGAGCTGTAAAGTATGACTATCTTTGGATAATTTTTCTTACTACGAGAAAAATACTTGTAGAACGTAGTCTCCTTTTAAACCATGGTTGGATAGTAAGGTAGGTACTAAATTGGAATTGACTGTCTTCTGGAACAAATGCTCGTTACGTTTCCTCTATGGTTACAAAATAAACGATAAATGATGAATGATTAAATATAAATATATAATGCGTAAAAAAATCACCAGTCAAAAGAGTTAAAATAGAATTTGACAGTTTACTAATAACCTAATGACACGCCCCGTACGGACCTAACAACAACAAGGCGGCATTGATGTTTCAATATTATTCTAAATCAATGTTTTTTAAAGTTGTGAAACGCTCAAATTTTTTTTTATGGGTTGATAAATACGCTTTTTTTTATAATAGAGGTGGCAAACGGCAGGACCTGATGTTAATCGATCATCGCCGCCCTTGAACATCCGCAACACCGGAGGGCATGCAGGTGCTTTACCAACCTTCGGAAAGGCCGCCGTCAAAAGCTGGATCCTCGTAGTGGTTGTGCGAGGAAGAAAATGCCTTTCGACGAAATGCCTTAAAGCCGTCACTATCCAAATAAGCGTCAGGGATACATAACAATTAATGCACACACAAAATCTTTAACATAATATTGAAAAAGATAGAAAAAGTTACCAATACGTTATAATTGTACTAACTGTTTACTAATTAATAAAAATAGCATAAATAATTCTTTTTTGTTTTGTTTTTCGAAAGCTATATCCCAAACGGATACATACGTCACACGTAGCCGTATTACGTACGTCTAATTAACTTACTGGATTAGTACAAAACCGTTGTCCCGGACACCAGCCATAAAATACGACGCTGTCACACTAAACGAACTAACTAACGCTTATTATTCCACGCATAAAATACCAATTGAACTTTACGTTTTATTTAAGTGGGTGAAGAATAAAACGCAACAAAGGCGGACAAAGGTGTCACAATTAGTTTTCGACTGACTGGACGAGACGCTAGCGGCTTTTGTAAGATCGTTTACCAGATAACAGAGTGGAGTATAGCGCTATATTTTGCTATAACTTTCAAATTCATTTACCTTTATGTATGTAGTAAAATGCTTTTAGAGTATGTTGTAAATCATTTTGCTTAAAATTGAATATCTATGTTATGCCGTAAATGAAAAAGCATCACAGACCTTATGTATAGCAAAAACATAAAATAATAGACAATTAACTATCAAGGTTTTTTGTTTGTTTTAATAATTACGTATTCAATTAACATGTAAATAAAAGTCTTATAAGCTGCTGTTGACGTCAGTAGCTGGAGTAAGTGAAGCGAAATATATTTTAGAATGAGAGGTAAGTACTGAGTTTTAGCGCATTACAAGACGTTTTGCGTCACCAATTTAAATTCTCAATGTTACGTAATGGATGCTAAGCAAATCGATTATTTTTGTTAAAGAAATATAAGGATTCACAATAGCTTTAATCATATCAGTGAGCAATTAGCTATATTAATGAAATAACGATGTAGACCCTTTTACATTGCGTTAATATCGTATCGCTTCGCTTCAATGGAGAATCGGCTTTCGGTCGTTAAACCCTTTGACCTTACAAAATAAATCTTCATATCAAGCGTGGGTGCTTAAATACGAACCTCAGACTACGTATCCCTTAAAGGTCTCATGTCAAATATTTATATATTATCGATTTTTATATTCTTTTATATCCAATTTGATAAATTAAAAATGACTACAAAATCATGTACTACTTAGATTATATAGTTTATAGCTGTATTATCAATAAATATACCAACTGATAGGGTTCAGTAAATTACTGAGTACTAATTGTGTACTGAGTGGATTTAATGAATTGGTTTAGTAATTAATTAACATTGTCTGATGTATTAATTTTGTAACAATGGAAAATAGTGTATATTCTTCGCATATATTTTAACTTTATAACTATTTTAACTTTATAACTGAATTAATAAATAACAGTTTAATTTAGCTGTTTAGGTACCTACTTTATTGAGCATTTTTTAAAATATATTATGTAGTGTAATATTAATATTTATTAATATGATATACTTTATTACATACGGGTATCAGGCCACGAATTAATTAGGACGAGCAGGCCCCGGAAGTGGTCGCGTGTGTACCCTGCCCTTGAATTATTTATACCTTCATAATTATCATACACCAGGCATATTATCGTTTGTATTAAATGTTATAATAACGGCTTTGTTATGTTATAATGAAATACTAAACGAACACAAAATTCTCATCTTTGTTTTAGGAATAAAATTTGTTAATATATTTGAATGTTTTAACATAATTAATTAAATGTAGATGTTGCTTAAACAATAGGGAGACTGGAGGTTCGCTTGGGTAACAACCCTGTTTTATTTATTCAGTAACTGGTTGCTCGTGATTTTATACTAATATACCGTGTAAAAAGACATAGTATACAGACATGGTATGCGGGCTAGTAGGTAGAGAAATCTAAAGTCTTTCGCCTGTCAGGTGACAATAATCCGCGGATGAGGATGTCCTACTTTTGACTATAGATATGGTCCCTCGGTAATGTACTGTTTATTATATTTAATACTTACTAGTTAGTAGTTTCTGATAGTCTCCTAGAAATCTAGTCAGATTGACCACGAATAATGCAATCCATAAAAACATATTTTCTAAGATCTTTTCAGTATGAGTGGTTCGATTGGGGAAGTGCCAACCTCCAGCAGAACATCAAAGTGAACGACAAATGTCTAAGCAAAAGTTATCCATACTGTTGCGTTTCGTGCAATGAGTGGGAGCATCCGAGGCCCAAACTCCCACCACTTTGTGTTTCTTTTATTTCACATCTCGGTCCCCTTCTTCCCTTAAGTCGGCCATAGGGTTATAATGCTACTGGTATTGCAAGCATTTATAAACTAGACTTCTTCATTGTATTTTTCCCGGTATTTACCCAGGGTCTGCTTAGACACTTACTAGTTCTTATACAAAGCGTTACTACATAGCGTTTTTGCCATCTGACCTCTGCGACCTTAGCGATCAAGAATTAACGATTATTATCAGTTGTTATAGTAACAACCGAGACCGACAGATTAACGTGCTCTCCAAGGCATGGTGGGGCGACACACTAGGACAAATAGGCTGACCGAAACAGATATATATACCAAACTGACTGTCACGGCTCACAAAGTGACGGCTTACTATCAGTTGAGTCGTACGATTAGTTACCTTTGTGGTTTTATACAAAAGTTTAATTAAGACAAAGTGGCGCTTTAGTAATAAACATTTCCACTCGTAACGAATAACAAGCTACTTTAAATCTTATCTAAGCATACAAAAGGCTTCCGAGACTCACTGACGGATGACTTGTGACTTAATATTAATTAAATATTGCTTCAGTAATGGTGATGGAGCCTTACTGTTATGAATTGGCCGGTTCCAGTGGGTGAAGAATTAATCACTTATATCAAATATCAACGTGAAGTACTGGTGATAGACTTTTAATTACAAGAGGCCGGCTAGGTAGGTATCATCAGATATTCTACCGCAAAGCATAATGCATTCTGCATTACTGTGCTTCAGTTCAAAGACCACTGTAATAAATGAAATTACTGGGCAAAGAAGGCAATTACAAAAAATGATTTTGCAAGCGCATACATAAGGGTTCTGTGAAACACAACACACACTACCAGCGGGCACACACAACTATCGGGCACAGCCAGCATTGTATAAAATAAAATTCAGAAACTATATTTCTGAGAATAATTACAAGCAAGCTTCTGCCAGCGGCTTCGCCTGCCTGAATAACGAATCCCGAATAATTTTTTTTTTTTTTTATGTTAAAAGTTGGCAAACAAGCATACGGCCCACCTGATGGTAAGTGGCTGCCGCAGCCTATGAGCGCTTGCAGCACCATTAGTAGGTGCCACTCACGCGTTGCCAACCTCGAGATATTAGTTCTTAAATCTCGTTCGCCCAGTAATTTCACTAGCGTACAATGCCCTTCAAACCGGAACACAGTAGTGCCTAAACACTACTATTTGGCGGCAGAATATTGGGCACTGCGGTGGTACCTACCTAGCCGGCCTCTTGCAACAAAAGACCTACCACCAGTGTGACTGATTGCACTGGTGCAATAATCTCTGCTGTGACAGAGGTTATCCCAACAGCGGGCGATGGGGTCGTCACATCCCGACGCCTATAAATATAATATAATATAATTTCAATACAAACTTTGATTTCAACCCTTCAGAAAATATTAAATACGTGTTTCTTTATCTTTAATTGTTCGCCAAAAAAAAAGTGACATGCTTCTAGTTTATAAATAACAGGTATGCCATACAAACTTTCAACCCCATAAATCCTTTCTCGATGCACGTTCGCGATTTAAAAACAATACCTGTGATAAAATTTAGATTTCTAGGTTCAAGGATTTAGGCTGGGCTTTGACATTTCAATGAGTAAGGTCTTCTCATTTTATATATAGATAAACCTCTTTTTATTATATAGTACCTGGATGACCGATCCTGTCAGCTTTTTTGTTAAATCGAAAAATATACTTAGACGCGATTTAGTTGAGTTGATAAAGAGCTCCCAATAATAGTTTATATCAAAAAAGCAGGTACTTGAAAAGAAAGGAAAAAAAAATTCCGGACTGGAGACATCTGGATTCGAACGGAGAAAAACACGGATAAAACGTCATTTTATAAAAATGAATCCCAGCTAAATCGATTTATCGCCTCCGAAACTCTGAATGCTATGAAAACCGTCAGATCGGTTTCCGAGATTCAAATTATATATTTATAAATATATACAAGAATTCCTCGTTTAAAGGTATTGGATAAATATCTTTTTGTGCAATCATTTCCGAACGCTATATCATAATGTGAGTGGTGGTCTCATTTTAGAGATTCAATTAGTAAAAATTCACAAACACTTTTTATGACCGATTCTTAGATCTGTCAAAAATAACGTATCCGTTATGATCAGATAGAAATCAACATATCAATTAGCGAAATCATATTTGTTCTCATAATTATTATCTAGAACCGTTGGTCAATCTGACATTATTTATTTGAAACTGTATAATTAATTGAATATCGATAAACGGATAAAATTAATAAATAAACAAATAAACGCTACACTCATCGGACCATTGAGATAGTAATAACCTTTGAAGGGGACAATCTGGTGTTAGGTCTTTTGTTGCAAAAGCCCGGCTAGGTAGGTACCAACGCAGTGTCAAATATTCTGCCACCAAATAGTAGTGCTTAGGCACTACTGTGTTCCGGTTTACGCTAGTACGCTAGTAAAATTACTGGGTGGACGAGATTTAAGAACTAATATCTCGAGGTTGGCAACGCGTGAGTGGCACCTACTAATGGTGCTGCAAGCGTTCATAGGCTACGCCAACCACTTACCATCAGGTGGGCCGCATGCTTGTTTGCCAACTTCTAACATAAATATATATATATATATATATACTTACGCCATTTTTATAGGCGCAGAAGGTGTAAATAGCCATCTGTGGTCTTTCTTTTTTTTTTTTAAACACTTATAGATTCTGATATTAATTTAGGCAACGACGACTGATTTCATCAAGCAGCCTTAATCATCATGATTATTAACTATAATCTACATGATATATGTACGGAGAAGACCTGACTAACTGACATCCAGCCAAAACCCTTAGACCAAGAAGCTGTTTTTTTTCACATGTGTGGTTTTAGATCGTTAACTTAGAATGGATTTTTGAAAAAAGGCGGTTGAAAGTTTGTATGGAAGTTCTTCATTTTTAAAACTAGAACCATATAAAATTATTTTAATCGAATAATTACGAATAAGGAAACATGAGTTTTAACGTTTTCTAAAATACTACCACTGAATGAATTCACGCGGGCTATTTGAAAGAAAGAAAGAAATTATTTCAACTCATATAAACCTTTTTGCAATAAAAACTTAAAAAGTTGCCTGTGTCCTTTCCCAAGGTATTTCTGTACCAAACTCCATCAATATCGGTTAAGTGGTTTTGGCGTAAAGCATGACAGACAGACAGAATTACTTTCGCATTTACAAAATTAGTAGGCATAGGGATTAGATTTCCTCTCTTAGACTACAATCAAATCGCAATAAACTAATAAATAATAATAATAAATAAACGCTACACACTCAACGGCCCCCATTAGGGTAATTATATCCTGTGTCGGGGGTCCGGAAACATTCACAATGACAAGGACAAACACAACCAGACCGGAAAACATGGCTGTACGATTAATACAAACATCTGCTCCGAGCGGGAATCGAACCCGCAACCGTCGAGGCTTAAGGCAGACTCGCTACCCACAACGCCACAACGGTGTCAACTAACATGTCATTCTTTAAACTTTAAACTTTAAACAATCTTCTTACTAAATTTCACTAAGCCAAGATTAGTAGTTTAGTGAAGAATACGTAACAGAAATACAGACAGATTTAAAATGTCAGTGTAGGTATTTCGATGTCAGGCTCATCCTGTATTAACCTTCTGATAATCGATCGATGGACTTCGAAGATAAAGAACCAAGATTGTATGACGCGATCACTGCATTTATTTGGCGTTGTGCAAAATGTTTTTTTGGAACGAAGTTTATTATCACACCTTAGACCTCCTGAGCCGGTGAGACTGAGACCGAAAAAACTGTAATAAAACTTTTTCTGACATTTATTTTATTAATATAAATAATTATGACAAAACAGGTACAAAGAGATCTTTCTAAAATGGATATAACCGAAAGCTTCATAATCGTCCAGTTTAATTTGACCTCCAGCAGAAAGACGATCTTAAGTACTTAAGGTAATATATCCATCTCTGTTTTTCTTTCTATATATTTGGTTTCTACAGGGATATAATCATAATATTTATTTCATTGCAAAAAGATATAGGAAAAGGAACTCCGTTCCAACAGGGTGCCCATAAGATGGAAGGGCTTTCTTGCGGACACCCGGTTTTTTTTTATAATTTCTACCATTTTTAATACAGTCTTATTATTACTCTTATCCGGATTTGACAGGTTACTAGTTTTTACACAGAGCGATTGCCATCTGACATCCGCAACCCTAAGGGCGTACCAGTAACTCATTGAATAAGAGCAAATTACTTATCAAGAATTAATTTTTATTATCACATGTTATGCGATAACAACCGGGGCTGACAGTTTAATGTGCTCTCCGAGGCACGGTGGAGAGCCACAAAGACAAACGCCCAGATTGAAACAGATATCTGTAAGATTGATACAAAGATCTGTCCGAGCGGGAATCGAACCGAACCGAACATAGAAATACAACAATAAATACTTAGAGCGTTGACACACACAGAATTAATTAGAAAAAATTACCTTTTTTTCGGAGTGTCCATTGCTGTTGGCCCTAGTGGCCTTGACAGCGTCACCGGTGGGGGCCGGGTCTGGAGACCTCAGCCGGTAAAAGATGGACTGCCACGCGGGGCACAAGTTGAATCCGTCCCAAGGGCCCCTCCTGCGAGGTCGAGCCTTGGGACTTGGGACGTCATCGGGAGGGTTCTAAAAAATTACTGGCAAACATACCGTATATATGTGAATGTATTTTAATAAAAAGTAGAATAACTTATGTGAGTGATGATTTTATGCTTATATTATTTTAGGTACTACTTTGTGCGAGCGGTCTTAACATCTTTAAAGCAATATATAAAAAAATTATTTCTCCATACTATGATTCATCCCATACTTAACGTGGTTTAAGTTCTATCCCTGTTATGGTATCTAGTCATATATGTATATAAACAAGAATACGACAGCGTCTCACAGAAGGTACGACTACTCTTTTTTTATTTTATGTTACTAAGTTGGCAAGCAGGTATACGGCCCACCTGATGGTAAGCGGTTGCAGTAACCTAGGAGCGCTTGCAACACCATTAGTAGGTGCCACTCACACGTTGCCAACTCAAAACATTGGTTCTTAAATCTCCTTTGCCCAGTAATTTCCAGCTTTCACTAGCCTACAGTGGCCTTCAAACCGGAACACAGTAATGCCTAAGACACTGGTTGGCGGTAGAATATTTTACACTGCGGTGGTACCTATCTAGCCGGCCTCTTGCAACAAAAGACCTACCACCAGTGTGACTGATTGCACTGGTGGAAAAATCTCTGCTTCGACAGAGATTATCCCAACAACGGGCGATGGAGTCCTCACGTTCCTCACAATAACGTATGTAACGCGATATCACTACATAGTATAAAACAAAGTCGCTTTCTCTGACCCTATGTATGCTTAAATCTTTAAAACTACGCAATGGATTTTGTTGCGGTTTCTTTTAATAGATAGAGTGATTGAAGAGGAAGGTTTATATATATAATAACATCCATTAAATAGTGGAGAAAAAAATTTGAGGGTTCTAATGTGATGTAAGTAATTACATTTAACGCGTGCGGGCCACGGGCAGTAATGAATAAATCAAAACTATAACTATATATTTTATACCCGTGCGAAGCCGGAGCGAGCCGCTAGTGCTTGTATATATATATAAGTATATCAAAATTAAAAATTACGTATTTCGATGCGCAAGAAATTTACTCAGCCTTAGCGCATTTAGTGGTGTGTATCGCAGCTGCACTTCGATATAGGATATCGTTAAGTTACCGGTTCTTGAAAATGCGGGCGTCCGTTGAACACACGTGCTAGACTAACCATTAGAAGGGAAAAATGCGTAATTAGCTTCCTCACTATACTTTTTTATCGATATGTCCTGTAAGACAATGACCTATTCATGTACTTAATATTCTGTACCCGTGAATCTAAATTGGGAGTCATTAGCACTTAGTGACTAGCGAATGTGAGGGTCGACTTAGCGACTTTTCTTGTCGCGTAAGACTGTTACTTACTATTACTTGAGCTCATTGGTGATGCGAAACGTTTACAAGTTTTAAAATTACTTTGAAGCTAGTGTCTATTAAAATAAGATTGATATTTGAAGGGTTTAAAATGAGTATTCATTAAACTTTTTCCTTAGATTAAACATTGGCAATTTATAAGCAATAAGTAGAATTTTCAATCCTACTAAATCTTAATATTTTTTAAGTTATTAAGTTTAATTTATTTTTATGTTATTATTTTATTTATTAAGTTTGTGACGTTGAATGGATGTATGGATTTTTGTTACTCTTTCACGAAAAAAACTACTGAACGAAATATATGAAATTCGGCATACAGATTATTGCCTGGATTAAGACATAGGCTTTTTATCTTGGTAGGCTTTTTATCGATACGTCGTATGAAATAAAAAAATAGCGTTACACGATCTTCCGCCATTTTAATTTTCTTTAATCCTTGTATATGATATAAACTTTAATAAAACGCACATTCTGCGCCCAAAAATTCTTACAAATGGATTCGACTTCTCTCTTCATTAAACACATTAATATATAAACTTAGCCACTAGCTTGTGCTTGCGGTTTCCATCGTATTCTATTTAGATATAGATCAATTTTTCATTCTCAGAGCCGCCACAATTCTAAATCCTACATTTTATTAGATTGATTGATGCTTACGGTTACTGATCCACTCTTACGGTTGTAGCACATTGCTATTTAGCCTATATATTTGCCATAATAAACGCCAAACTAACGGCAAAAACTTTTTAATCAGAGCCCCATTTCATAATATTGCATTCAAACAAATTCTTTATCTTTATGGTATTAGTATAAAGTAGTTTTGCCCATTTTTTTGAGCTATTTGGATACTGATTGGAAGGAATTCATGGAAATCTCCAATAGTGGTGTGTTAAAAAAAGAACGAGAAAACGTAGTCTTTAGTTATTACAAATAAAACAGATGGTTTTTAGGTTTCCGTAGCCAAATGGCAAAAACGGAACCCTTATAGTTTCGTCATGTCCGTCTGTCCGCCCGTGCGTCTGTCCGTCCGTCCGTATGTCACAGTCATTTTACTCAGAGACCATTGGCTCTATCAACACGAAATTTACTAAATAGGTGTATTTTATGAACCGCACCACGATTTTGTAATGAAATCTTAAATTATATAAGAATTAAGGGTAGCAGTCCATACATGTAACTGAGTGTTGAAAAAAATTTCAATGTATGCCAACGTGTGAAATATTTTTGGATAGGTCTTTTAAAATGATAAGGAGGTTTGATTTTGACATTTTTCATTAAGCCAGTAGTTGTTGAGATATTAGCTCCTAAGGTAGTAAAAATTGTGTCCCCACCCCCTCTAACTTATGAACTATGGGATTTAAAATTCTGGAAAAATTTGAGCTTGTAGAATACCACATGAACTTTCATCCATATTTGGTTTGAAAAAGATAGTTCAACAAAATTTAGAGATATAAGTTGTTCCCATAACTTTGTTTTTCATATTACTTTTAATAATTACTATGAATTTACCAACTTATTTTGCGGTCGATTTTAATTCGTTATAATTTTTAAAGTCCTTCAGATTCTTCACAACCAAGCTGCGGAACCATTTTGTTTTAACTGTGCGTGGTGCACAACGCACTTGACTGGTAATTATTAATAAAACAAACCAGTCCCCAGAGTGGGAAGCGGTCAACGTAATTTAAGTTAAAGTTGCAATACTATTAGCATCACAATCGCGCAGCTGACCTGAGAGATTGAGAAATGAGAAACAGAGAAAGAAAACAGATGAAAAGAGAGAAAAATATGAAAAAGGATTCCAATGGTATGTACTTCCCCTGGCTAGGCGGCTACTTTTATTATAATAAACGTGGGAGTAATTAAGTAGAGGCAGGGTGGCTTCTCTTCCCTCCCTCACCCCTCAAATAGGCATCATAGTTTTTTACGTAAAGTATGGTACATACCAATATATATAACATTTCACACTCAATGGATATTGGTGACTGTAATGAGCTCTTTAAAAAACTTTGTTACATTATACATTCTTAATTATCCAGTACTTTGTAAGTAATTTTAAATGCGCATGTCTAAAGTAACTCCGTACAGGTGAGGCGCAGGAAAACACTTTCTGAACGAGTGGACGGTGCATTTTTTTTCTGGCTAAGAGAGATTAGGTAAAGAGAACTTCTTTATATTACAGAATTTAAAAAAAGTTATAGTACTTTTACGTTGAATTAATCCATTGTTTTAGTGGATTTTTATGAAATTTTATATGGAGATTTAATTTGTTAAAAGACATAAGATATTATATATAGCAAGAAAACTTGGAACAATTCTTAATCACCCTAGTAACCCCGTCTACAGTAGAAAATAAACAGTTTTATTTTACGGCCATTCTAGTCCAGTGATCGCAGTCACTTGCTATACCACTGATGGTCACAGTTTTCATTTGTATTTTTTTATGTTAGAGGTGGCAAACGGCTAGTAGGCTCACCTGGTGTTAAGAAATTACTGCAATTACATGAACATTTGCAACACCAGAGGGCATGCAGGTGCAATGCTGACCTTTATAATCCAAATCGTTTTAAGCTGGTGGACCTCGAAACGCGGCTGACGAGCAGTCACTTCACGAGTGTTTCACCAACCTAGCGTTGCAACTAACCAGGTGGGCATTTAAGCCTTACCACCAGCGAGGGATAAACTTTTGGATTAGCGGATCTACATGTCTTAGAATTTCTTCTACGATATACAGATTTCCCAACATCATTTTCCTTCACGAGTACCTATTTGTATCACAAAGTAAACACTTGAAATATCGGAGGTTTGAACCGGCAACTTTCGGTTAAAGTTCACATTTTCTATCCACCAGACATAACTCATACCTACACACGACGTGTGCAACGTAGTTTTGAAAAAATTGTAACTAAAACACAATAGAATAAAACAAAACATCTCATACGTAATTAATAACAAAAGCAATAGGATTTATTAATGTGAATTTTTCATACAAAAACTTGTTGTTTGTTAAGAGTATAATAGATAATAATAACATGCAACAATAAAAGTCACTACAGTCGTAAAAAATAAAACAAAGAAGGTGTAACGGATTAACGAAACGTAAACTTAATTTTGGTATTATTCACAGGACCGAAACAGACTGTACCTATACGTCGTTCATGTATCTAACCTACTTGACTTTAGTTGAACAAAAATTCTTTTAACCTTGATTTTTTGAGAATTAAG
Source organism: Hestina assimilis (assembly GCA_023373885.1). Lineage (NCBI taxonomy): Eukaryota > Metazoa > Arthropoda > Insecta > Lepidoptera > Nymphalidae > Hestina > Hestina assimilis. The sequence goes on from CM041759.1 coordinate 14,261,771, forward strand.
AAATGCGATCTGTTACTATCATATAATTATCATGTTTGTGTATGTTTGTCCTTGTGGGACTCTCTTACCTCGTATCTCGAGCTCGTTAAGCATTCGGTCTCGGTTATTATTACGTAACATCTGATAGCAATTGGTTACTTTTTATAGGTAATTTTCTCTTATCCAATGAGTTACTAATTCAATTAATCAATATAATGATGTAATACGACAAGACCTGACCGATCAAGGCCCAACCTAAACCCTTGGACCTGGAAAGCTAATAACTTTATAGGTGTTTTAAAACGTAAACGACCACTAAAAATAGATTTTTCGTAATTCAATCCTCTAGGGGTGAAAAAAGTGTTCAAACTTTGTATTTGCATGTCATTCTTGAAAGAAGATCCATGAAACATTGTTTGGCGAACATTTAAAGATAAAAGAAACAGGAATTTTAACATTTTCGAAAAATTCCATCCATGAAAAGGGTAAAATGTGGGTTTAAAAGTTTTTATTATAATCGTAATTTAAACTAACTAATTTATATATAGACGAAGAACGAGCTTTTATTTAGAATATATTCTTAACAATATTAACATCTTACCGTGCTCTAATAACAATTAATCTCTAATAATTAACGAATTAAAGATGTTACATTTTAGACGATTTAATTAAACAATAAATTAACATGTCAAAATGCTATTTGAAACATTAAATTATGTGTATCCACTACCTTTATAATGCTTTTATTGTAGGTTTATAATATCCGACAACATGTAAAAAATACTATAATTTTATTAATTAAAGCGTCAAAAAAGTTATTAACACTTATAAAAATATCGTATTTAACAACAACCTTTACAGAACAATGTTGCACTCGTCACAAATAAAACCTTTAAAGGACAAGGTGAGGGGAATTTAATTAATGTAAAAAGCCGATAAAAGTGATGGAAAACAACATTAAATGGACCGCAAACAAAGATTGCGGTAGTGTAGACACCTAAGTTACTTACACACTAGACGGAGAAAAAAATTTAAAATGCACTCATTGAACAGCAATACTTACATACTAGGTTAGCTCAGTGACACAAAGAGTCCTCAGTCCTCAATTATAATAATTTTTTTTTATGTAAGAGGGGGCAAACGGGCAGGAGGCTCACCTGATGTTAAGCGATTAACATCAGGTAGCGACCGCTACCATTTAACATCTGCAACACCACAAGGCATGCAGATGCGTTGCCGACCTTTAAGGAAAGAATACGCTCTTCTCTTGAAAGTTCCCAAGTCGTATCGGTTCGGAAATTTTCTAAACCAAATCTGCCCGACTGTGCTGGCTCGGCCAGTAAAGATAATGGATGAAGATCGAAAATAAAAGGGACGTAAATTCTGAAGTCCATTATACTATTAAATTGATTTTCGTGAAAACCCTATGAATATACTGACTTACCTTAGATAATTACACTAGTTTTTACCTGAATACAGCTTTGATTAATACAATGCAATTAAAATTAAATTTAAATGTATATATATACTAGCTGTTTCCTTGGCTCCGCCTGAGTTCATGTAGTTTTTCTATAATCCCATTCATGATGGTCATCAAAGGCATGATGTTTTCATACATCCATTCAAACATGCACTCTCAAGAACTTTCATTTTTATAATTTCAGGACTAGCAATGTGCAAGGGCCTTAAAACTTAAATGTCTACTTAAGCTGTTTGCTTTCTGAACGCATACGAGTAAGACGGAGTCGGTTTCATACTAACAATTTTAATATCATCTTTTTTCAATTAAAAAGCTCTTAATGACCATCTTAAGTATCACAAATCATTGTTATTCTCTCGGTAGCTTAGTTTTTTGCTTGATCATACACCAGACGATGGACTTTACGTGTTAATTTTACATTACAACCTTCTTACGTACTTTAAGAACCAGTATTTTATAATTCGAGGAATGGAAGTAATTTTTCGACACAGCTATGGCGATTGAGTTGATGACAAATTCTAAAGCCATAATATAGTATGTATGTATATAATATACTTGTCATGTTTAAGACAACAATAGGACATAAAAAAGTTATAACATAATATATTTATTAACATCTTTAAATTTCATTTAATTTAACTATTTGTACCCATAAAAATAGTTTTATTACTTTTAAAATACTATATAGATTAATCCAATAGATCGTTACAGATCGACTTTTAGTCCTGACCTGTTGAATAATAATAAATGTTATTCAATGAAAAAACAAGGATCTAATAGTCCAGGTTTCTTTTAAGTTGGTAATATTGAGAAATGGTTTTCAATGGAAAATAACTTACCCAAAAACGCGTACAGAGTTAGAGTGTACATGCAGTTGATCGCCATGCTCTATGAACGCGGTAAAAACGTATACGTTCATTTGTTTTGATATGACAGCGAATGTTTCATTTTTTTTCAGTTGTCTCAAGCGCATACGCACTCGTTAACGGACATTTGGATCACGCGATCTTTAAGGCTCGTTGCGCGCACAACAAAAAATGTTGACAAGTGTTTCGCGATAAACAACATGCGTGTATTGTTGTCGTAAGTTTTGAACGTCTTGCCAAGGGGCGATTGTAGATTTCCACTCGTAATCGATTGCAATCATCGGTATTATTACGCTAAATTTGTTTGATGTTTCCGTTTGAATATCAATGACGCAAAAACCCCTTTTTTACTACAATTATGCTTACATTTCGCGAAGCTCACATATTTGCGACGCATTATTAACATTTTAAAAGCCTTTCCGTCGCAAATAGTTTTAGTTGACTTCAAAAAGGAAGTGTTCTCAACTTCTCAACATCATTTAGATCATGTTCCTTGCAACGACCTGGGCACCTTCAAGAGAATAGCATATTTTTCCCTTAAAGGTCAGCAACGCACCTGCATGCCCTGCGTGAGCCTCCTAACCGTTTGCATCGTCTTACATAAAAACAATTGCGCGATATTTTCTTGATGTCCTCTTATTTTGATGATGATCTTTCTCGATGCTTTCATGTAAAACGATGATCTCACTAAGGATTCAAGCGTCAACAACTTCTCAAAGCACGAGAGCACTTAATTTTTTCTTTGTTTATCTACTCGGTTGAAGACATTTATTTTGTTTCAAAACATTCCAATTTTAATAATTAATAAAATTAACATACTCGTTAATTATTTCGCACGTAACAAAACAAATAATATTCAATAGCACTCGTAAACATAGTAATTTCAAACACATCCGATTAAATATCGGTAAAAAAAAATGTTAATTGCAATCTATGGTTTCATAAAAAGTAGCCGTTTAATCATTTTCTATTAAATTGCATGAGTAATATATGATGTTACATTACTCTTGAATTAATTATTAAAAAGTTTCAAACATTAACATTAAAGTTGACGTATTGACGTCTAATAAACTATTAATATTCATTTCTTGGTAGTAGAAAAATAATCACTGATTTATTTTATACGGTTTTATGACTACACAATGTTATTTTATTTGATGTTAAGAAGTGTTGCCATTTTGTTATAGCACTCTTTTAAATATTTATCTCTTTTAATATATCTTTGAATATTGTATGGGATAACTCATACAAAAACCAAACATGTTGCACCTTAAAGTAGATAGAGTAGTCATGGGCACATTACCATTTTACTGTCTCTGACGGTGACTCCGGGTTGCGGTTCATAGATTTTACGGGTTCTCCCAGAGACCCGAAGCCTCTTATAAGCACCGTGACCAGCGGCTGATAAGGCATTAGTTTAAGATTATGTTTTATTGGAGACCCGCCCAGGATAGCCGTTTTATCGTGGAACCTTTTTTTGATTGTACATGCTAATTTAATCAATTACTACAATTCAATTCCTTTGTGGACTTCACGCGTGTTACCTAATTTTCTTAAATCTTCCTTGTCAGCGCCAAGTCGACTTCACGGTTTCGAACTTTTATGGACATTTTTAGGTTGTAGTCTCTAATTATGCTCATTGATGCAGTCTCCGCCCTAAGAATGAACTGGGCTATGGCATACCCCTCGCCAGTGTTCTTGAAATAGGCGCAGCGTTTTTTGTACCTAGAAGATGCCACGACAGCATAAGATACACTGCTATGGAGTTACTGTGTTCTCGTTCCTGCACGCGATTACCATCGTGTCGCATGTCAGGCCTCATGAATCGTTAGGGTGCGCGACTTTCTTTTCCATCTTTTACAGGGCGTATTTCACTAGGTACAGGATGTTTTCCAGTTCTTTTGGAATTTTTCGCACCGTTGTACTTCCTGAGCTCCTTAGGAATCAAATACAAAATACTTTCTAAAGAAGAGCCTTTTCAATTTGAGTTTTCATTGTCTTTTGATATCTACACTGATTTTGGCATAATGATTAGATTAGGTAATTGCAATTGAATCAAATATATGAGGTGGTCTTGAGATAGAAAGAGAAGAGCGAAGAGAGAGAAGTTCATATAAATAAATTGTTTTAATGTTATTATTTGTCTGCTCTTGCAAAGTAAAATGAATAAAAATAAAAGTATTTCACATAAATCGAAGCTGCGGCTTCCATTAAAGGTTCTTAAGTTACGCTATTTCTTATATTTTAAGTTGTAAATTTTTTGAAGCGCTTCTTCATAAGGTACTCGTTAGTATATCGAGGTATTAGTAATCCTTTGCACAAACAAGAGAAGCCTTTCGTATGCAATACGATACAGGGACGTGGAAATTTCTTTTATTGTAGGCTTTAATTTCTTAAATTTCTCCTACCGCAGTTTTGGATTCAGGATTTCTGTTTCATTGGAATCCTTTATATTCATGGTTTAACACATAATTTTTCAGTGGTACATAATTATGAGAGATTTGTCTATTTAGATTATTCATAAGATGAGGATGGGTTTCCCTAATGCACGATATTTTTTAAATAACATAACAAAGTAATACAAACATATTTTACGGCTCCAATACTGTTACACGTCTGTATTTTATGTAAGATAGTACTTCCACGATAGATCTACCGTAACAACTACTTTACCAGTAATAAATAGTAAATGAAAATTTCTATGGAGACTTGATTCGATCTGAGGAGATTAATGTGATTAGTCTACATGTATCTAACCTAACGTAATAGACAGGGCATGCAAATTCCATTACAATTCTAGTTCAACTTGAGTCACTTCACACAGCTGAGAATCTTGTAAACTAACGCTGCGATTTTTTTAATATCATTTCGATAATGCTAAATTCAAAATTCGTTTGGTTTTTTGTATTTCAATTTGAATTAATATTAATTGTAAATAATCATAGGGATCCTTTTTAGTATGCGTAGTTAAATGGCAAAAATGCCATTATAATTTCGTCATGTCCGTCTGACGGTCCGTCCGTATGTCACATTCATTTTACTCGGAGACTATTGTATACTTTGTAGTGAAATAATAGAATATATAAAAACTAAGGGTAGTAGTTTTTTTATTTAATTACTTTGCTATTTATTGAACTAAAATGTACACATAAATAACTATATTTGAATGTATGTCACTGAAGGTTGAAAAAAGTTCCGCATGTGGCAATGTGTGAGGTGGATAGGTCTTCAAATATAATGAGATTTAATTGTCCCTTTTTTGATTAAGTCAGTAGTTTCCGATTCTTTTTTTATGTTAGAAGTTGGCAAACAAGCATACGGCCTACCTGATGGTAAGTGGCTGCCGCAGCCTATGAGCGCTTGCAGCACCATTAGTATGTGCCACTCACGCGTTGCCAACCTCGAGATATTAGTTCTTAAATCTCGTTCGCCCAGTAATTTCACTAGCGTACAATGCCCTTCAAACCGGAACACAGTAGTGCCTAAACACTACTATTTGGCGGCAGAATATTGGACACTGCGGTGGTACCTACCTAGCCGGCCTCTTGCAACAAAAGACCTACCACCAGTGTGACTGATTGCACTGGTGGAATAATCTCTGTTGTGACAGAGGTTATCCCAACTTTTTCCGATTCCGATTTAAAATTCTGTAATTTAAGAGACATAAGTTGTTCTGATCACTTCGTTTATTTTTAATAAATTTTACTATATGAAATTACTAATTATATTACGCACTTTACTGGTAATTATTTGATATATCTGATAGAGACTGTAAAAGTAAAAGATGAAATGTATTAAAAAAAAAGGTTCTTTTTAAGCATGAAAATGCGTGTTTTATGAGACTTTGCCTTTTTACAATATTGCAAAATATTATTTATTTTTATAATATCCATGCTTCATTGGATCATAATTTTGTACAATATAACAGACACCAAGCTTATTCTATGTATTAGATGTATACCTTTTATTTTATTCTATTAGAATTAAATATTGTAAATTAATTTATAATGCACCTCTGCTTCGAACGATTCATCTTTGTTTCACATATAGCCAAGACAACTTGTAATAATCATACCATACTTCCAGGGTTTTTTGTATACCCCATATAATTAGACAAAAAATCTAGACATAACAAATAAAATTAATTAAATAAATACAATTAAAAACCTTAAACTTTTATTAACTTTTATATGTACTGTAACCGCGACGGCCAGTTGCATCGTGTGGTTGTATATTTGCTTAGTGATTAATTGCATATTACATTTGGACGCAAATAAGCAATACCATGTCAACCCACAAATTTGAAAAAACTGAGTTATATATGCAGAAGTGTTGGTAAATGGCTAAAGAACATTTTTCTTTCATATTTGTAGGATTTTAAGCTTTAAAACTTCTAAAAAAGCCATTATTAATCATGCAATTTATGTTGAATTTATAAACATTTTGGGTTATATTATATACGAAGTATGCAGATTGTATACTTATTTTTTGTGAAAATAAGTAAAATAACTTACATAAATCTGAAATTGCCAAAAACTTGACCAATGCGTAAAAAAAATTCATGTAAAGCAAGTTGTTCAAAATTTTCAAACGCGTTTTCCTCGAAATGACATTCGTGTGGGTTGACATGGTATTACTTATTTGCGTCCATTTATAACTTAAATAAAATACACTAATTATATATTACTACTATTAGGTCTACATACGTAGAATTTATTTGATAGTAATTAATTTATATAAAAAAGATATCGGTTGAGAATCATATAAAAAACCAAACTTTACGATCGCTAAGCAATTAATTCATTAATTCAGTAATTACCTTATTTTATGATATCATCTATCCCTTCATCTCATGAGAAGATTGCTAGAGATTGAAATGTATAAGTAATCAAAAAAGTTTCATAATTATACCACACTTTAAGGTGCTTATTAAAGTTGACAAGTTTACGCTTAGTTATAATTACTTACGAATAAAATTGCTTGATAAATATATTATAATCTAATATATTAATATATCGTGTCATGGTGTTATGGTCGCAGTCTTCCGAAACCGATTTTAATGATTTTTTTTGGACGAGAATAGATCATAAAGTACCCTCTTACCTCAACCTCTATTTTCTAACCGCGATTTTCTCATTTTTGTATGATCAATAATTCAAATAATTTAACTGTGGTTTATTAACGTGAACGTTTATGAAATGTCGCGTCCATTTGACATTTCAATATGCATTTGTTATGTATCACAATCGTAACGAAGTGCTTGCAAAATTTTTACTACTGATGTAATGTAAATAACATTACTTTTGTGTGATAATTTATATGGTAGAACAACATTTGATGGTTCAGTTAATGACTTATATATAAATAAATAAACACAACACTCAACCTCCATTAGGGCAGTAATGTGTGGGAGGTCCGGAAACACACACCACCACAGTCACCAAAACCGGAACACATGTACAAACAACTGTTCTGAGCGAGAATTGAATCCACGGTGGTAAGGAAGATTTCCTATACTTTTTAACAGATTTCCTATACCTTTTTTCGTTGAATATATTAATTGTAAAACCAAACATTGATCTAGAAAGCTTTAAATGTAAAACAATAGCGATTTATTTTAAATTAGGCCGCGCTGTGTTAGTGTCATGTCATAGCCTATTATTTACAAAGTCCGAAATGACATGTTACATTCTATAATTATGTACACAGTTGAAACAATTTGCTCGATACATGACACCTATCAATATCGTAATAGAGTTTATAATCCAACGAACGTTTTATAAACTTTAGACATCGTACGCGCATGGGGTTGACTTTATCTTGCGTACAATCACTTTCGAAACGTATATTTAATAATACTATTTTCATTTTACTCGTTGTCGATTAACGAGAATCATTAACGGAAGGGATTAGAACGTTTATAATTACCATTGCATTAACATTTTATCGTATACGATATATAAATACTTACTAACATTATAAATGCCAAAGTAACTGTCTCTCTGTCTGTCTGTCTGACACTAAAACTACTGAACTAACTTCAATAAAACTTGGTACACAGATAGTCTAGAGCGTGAGAAAGGACATAGACTACTTTTAATTGCGAAAAAAGGTTTGGAAGGGGCTGAAAAGGGGGGTATAAAGTTGTTTGAAGTACCGTCATTTTTAGAGCTAGAAGCTTGAAACTTATTTTTTAGGCTGTTGATTCGATATAAATAAATATGACATTCAAAGTTTGCAGTAGTAATAAATACGATATTATGCGCCAAATATGATTTAAATTATGGTGAATTTGGCTCAAGTACTCATATAAAGCTATCTAAAAGCCCTATGTCATATTTAGTATAGCATGATTCTTACGTCGCCTTGGACATTTACGCCATAAGCCACTTCTGTATCCTGGGCACAATGCCATGAAACGAATTTCACCCAAGGGTAAAATTCTTACATTAACAGCCATTACATTCTATAAGTTATTTACATTTGTATAAAACTATTTCTTATCTTAAAATTTGTATCGTCTATATAAATAGCCTCAATAGCTCAACGGTAGAAGGGCCGACTTCTTTCCGTTAACGCGAGAGTCGAGGGTTCGAACTTGACCCCCTTGGGCTATTGTCGTACCCACTCCTAGCACAAGCTTCGAGCTTATTTGGAGGGGCAATACGAATATAAGTAATGCCTTGACAAAGCATTGCTAATATTCTTTTAAAAATAAAAAATAAATAAATAAAGTTGAAGTGTCTGTATGTAGTTCTAAATTAAAAGCTTTTCATTAAATTCATAGGAAAGTATATTGGGTTCTTACATAAATAAGTCAACTGTTTTTTCTGCTCATCTGCTTGTTCCGGCTAATCTCCTTTATTTTAGAAAAATAATTATGAGTCAGTATCTATCGGTTTAAATGGAACGGAATTTTTGGTCGTATTAACTTTCCTTTTAATCTACTTCAAAGATTCAAGAAGAACATATCAAATAATGTTTTTTGTACCTATACTAATTAACGATTGTGAAAAGGTTTTGATGAGTCTTTTTTGTTCTGTAGGGTACGCATCGGCAGTGATTTAGCACTGCCTGGACTGGACTGGAAGGAGCGAGCACATTGTTTTTGTACCTATGCCTTGAATCTTAGTTTTGATTTTTTAAAACACAATAAATAAATGTATTTAAGCGTGGTTTCGTCAGTATTTATTTTGATACAAACTGAGCTAAGAATAGCCTTGAGCCTCTATGGATTTCATCCAAGTAGGCTGACATTATGAACAACTTATTGTAATCGACAATGCTTTTAATCTCTTTACTAGATAATGCAATAAATTGCACAGCACTGTTACTACTCGGATTTGAACGATTTGTCCTTTTATGTGGTACAAAGGATTTTCAGCATGATGAAAATATTTAAGTACCCATCAATGTGATGCTTCGTTGTGTATTATATGTTATACCCATAAATAGAAAAACATAAAGCTTACATACAATGAATTAGACTCTATCACCAAGAAAAAGACCGTGCTCGTGTCTTTTCTGTCCTAATTACTCTTATCCGGATTTGACAGGTTACTAGTTTATAAACAGAGCGATTGCCTGACCTCCGCAATCCTAAAGGCGGACCAGTAACTCATTGAATAACAGCAAATAACCTATCAAGAGATAACGATTATTATCAGATATTGTGTGTTAACAACCGGGACCGACAGCATAAAGTGCTCTCTTTGGCACGGCGGGGAGACCAACAAGGACAAACGCCCAGACCGAGACAGATATTTATAACACATATCGAACCCGCAACCGTCGAGACTAAAGGCAGGCTCGCTACCCACAACGTCACAAAGGTATTAATTGCTTATCTGTAGTATTAGTATAAAATACATATCAGTTACATTCGTAATCATTACTATTACAGATAGAGATGTAACTTATCAGCAAAGAGATACAATACTTGAATCTTGATACTTGCGAGTCTTATTTAAATACTTATCAAGATCATCTAAGAATCAAAGCCTTTCAAGTGTGAGAAGACAAATATTTACTAAAAAAAAAAAGATAAAATTGACTCGTTTTTTGGATATTAGACTGATTGTTAATTGATAGTGGACAGATTGTGGAATGGAATCTTGCACACTTGACACTGCACAAATATATGTACTCTTATTGACAATTGGGTACCATTGACTCTGATCTGATGATTGATGCCAGTAAGAATGGTGGAACTCTTTCATGGCTGCTAGTTTTAATATAATGATTTCTATAAACGAATCGAACAAGTATTTTTTAAAGTGTGGGTTTTTAGTATTTTATATATGTACATAGTCAAAGAGACATGGATGGTCCCCACTAAAATTTCTTGTTGATATGATCTAGAAGTTCGCGGAAAATTGAGCTCCACAAAGTGTAAGCTAAGTAACATTACATTGCATGCAAGTTGCTTTTCGGTACTTGTATCTATGTCAAAGTCGTTCAACAAGTTATTTAATTCATGAACCGTTAGGTTAAGCAAATTTTATCTTCTCGTAATAATTTTTTATTTAATTCATTGCATTTTAAATGATTTTCACTGAATGATAAGGTAATGAAAATCTCTTTGATGGCGATGGTCCTATGAAATAAATAAATAAACGCGCTCAACGCACAACACAAACACACTCAACGGCCTTCATTAGGATATATCCTGTGTCGGGGGTCCGGAAACATACACAAGAACAAACACACCCAGACCGGAAAACATGCCTGTATAGTCACCACAAACATCTACTCCGAGCAGAAATCTAACCCACGACCTGTGGCACTTGAGGCAGGTTCGCTACCGCTACGCCACAACGTCGTCTATATCATAATCATATTTATGTACGAGTATATTGATTTTTGACAGGACGTTCCTTCACTATGACCTATAGATTTTTTATGTACCAGCTTCTTCCCCAAATTGCATACTTGTGTAATTAGAATTATATGTGAATTTATTTCTGTGTCTTCAATACCCATTCGTTTTAAAAAAAACGTGCTACGAGGGGCTAGAGAAATGATTACACTATAATTCTATTTTTCAGATTTCTCACGAACATATTTACGAAGAAATCAAAACTAGCCACATTTCTTAGCCTCAAATTAGACTACAATAAAATATAGATTGAATATACCTATACCCAGTTTAAATATTAAAGAACTTTAAAAATTTATATCGTCTGGACGGGTGCAAAAAATTTGATTGATGAGTTTCTATGACGAGTAAAATTAGCAAATATTTCATCTATAAGATGTACTAGTTTCAATTAAAATTTTAGCGTATATCATAACAGTACAACGTTTTTGATAGTAATCGATAATTCTAGAACTATTCAGTTAAGTCTTTTTGCTCATAGTGTGTTGTTTTTCACACGACACTGCGGATCTACGCTTGAATAATTCGAGTGATAGTACAAAAGTTTTTCTGCGTAAATCACTTTGTTGTTCTTCATCGCTTAAGTAAATTGATTGATTGGAATAATAGAATAGAATTTGCAAATATAATTTCTTACATTTTTAGTAAGATTGGCTATAATTTAATTTGACATTACGTACGTACAGTACGTGTCTATGGTATTATATAGTTTATAATGCCTTCGTGTTTAAATACCTTGTCTATAGATAGGCAAAGCTTGCTACATTCGTGCCGAGATTAAAGCCTCGCTTACTTACTTTTACAGCGTTACGACATTCGATAGTCCGTGAATTGCATTGTGCAGTTAAATTTAGCCGAGATCATTGCAGTAATTGTTTATTGTGAAGTCAAATAAAGATAACAATATCCATGTGATTTCCTTATGATTTTACATATAAGATTATTTTACGCAATAGTTCTGATTCTTATTAGACCTTATTGATACGTATTTGGAGTTCAAAATCAATGGTTCGAGTGACTAAGACTTACGTCCTGCTGATTAAAGAAGTCATCTTGGGCCTCCTCATTCGGACACCCCATGTCTTGCAGCAGGGGAGTCACATGCCGCTCCCAATCATCCATTATCGGGTAACTCATCTAGCTACGCGGACCACAGCTCAAAGTTCACATAGAGACATCGTCTACCACTACGCTTTTCGCGCCAAAAACTTTCGACCTGACTCTAACGGGGAGAACGCGCGCGACAGCTGTCAGATACGAGTGAGAGAGAAAAATCGTATCGGTGGTTGCGCGCATTCAGAAACTAGGAAAAGCCGGCGTAAACAGTGCCCGAACGTCAGCGTCAGTACGGCGAGGATCGGGTTCCCGGCCGCCCGTCGACGCGACCGGAACAGGAGTGTGTGGCGGTTCGTGAGGCCGTACGCCCTCTGCGTCGCGCCGCCTCGCGCCCGTCCCTCTCTCTCCACTGGCTTCACCATCTTACCATCCCTGTCCCCCTCTTCGGCGCTTCACGCCTCCCATGGGCGGCCGCGTTTTCCCGCCGTCCGCAACATGGCCGTAGCGACGTATACCATTCACCACCGAACATGACCATCCTCGACTATGTCTAGGCCGGTCTCGATTTTAACCATCTAGCTCTATAATTTTAATCCTTCACTAAAAATACAGACTTATTTAACACTTTTCAAAATTTGGAAAAGTTTTTCTTATAACTTTTTTCAAAGTTTTAATAAAGTATGTGAAACTTGACAAAATTAAAATTGACTGATAATTCTGTTATTATTACAAAACTAGCTACTTAATATTTATGGAAATCTACCTAAAGTATGGAAATTTTCTAAATAATTTGACCAATTTTCGTCATGGTTATTGAAATTAGTTTCATTCTTAAAATTTTATAAGTAACAATAAAAAGCTTACAACTAATATCTCTATGTTGTCATTCACGTACCTACGTAAGGAAAAACTCAGCGTGGAAAACATGATGGTGTAAAATGTAACCAGATAGACTTCAAGGAAAACTAAAACAATGAAAAGGTAAGGCTTTGGTGGATTCTGTACATATATGTACATTTTCTTTATAACTATACATTTTCTACTTCATTAATTCTATAATTAAGTTGTAATAAATTGTTTTAACTAAACAAATTAACATTAAGTAACTTTATCTAACTAAACTAAGAATTCAAAAGATATCCGAATTCCTAAACCTAAATATTACATACAAAATATAAACTAAAGCAAACTAAACCTTTGATAAACCATTTGATAATTAAAGGCGAAGCTCAGAACATAGTTAAACACTTAGAAGTTTGACGCGGAAGACCTTACAAGCAGCCAATTAAAAGTTAAATGTCTGATTCTTGTACCAAAACTCCGTAACTAGTAAGTAGTTCCTTAAGGTATGACATGGCCGCTCTGGAACTTCATACTGACGAAAATGTTAAATGTACAGAACTTAATTTTTTATTTTCATTATATTGCTGAATTATCCATAATATCCATGTAGTATTTTCTCATTTTCATGACACTATTGCTGTCAGCTCTACTGGTCTTGGAAAAACGGACAGCGAAGGCTGACAAATTGATTCCACTGGGTGCCTCCTGAGAGGCCAAGGCTACGTACGTCATTGGAAATAGATGCACTCACTTATAGCAATATTCCTTTTTACATCAAGTGTACAAACATAGTACAGTCTGTATAATAGAAAGCAGTTATGGATATAATTTTAGTCACATCGTTGAGAAAGAGTTTGTAATTATTCGTCTACAGTAGCAGGCTGGCAGTTTTGTTGTCCAATTAATCATAAGTAACCACCCGCACAAAGCAAAGGAAGTGTTAGTTTCATAGAGGTGATGGCAGGCTTTTGATTGCAAGAGGCCGGCTAGGTAGTTATCACCGCAGTGTCAGTTATTCTACCTCAATGCAGTATACTCTATTTTAGTTTAAAAGACACTGTAGCTAAGGAAATTTCTGGACAATGAAGATTTAAGTAATAGTATCACGAAGTACACAACGCGTGAGTCACACCAACAAATAAATGCTGTTGCAAGCACTCGTAGGCTACAACAATCGCTTCTACTATCAGATGGGTCGTATAGCTAGCTAGCCAACTAAGTTACATAAAAAAATATCAGTGCAACCCCTGTAGATCTATTCTTCATTCTCATTCATTCTATCTCACGAAGACGAGCGAGCGGCGCTTGTGGTTGGGATGTATGATGATGTGTTACAAGCGTTGTTGTCAATTTTTGACACAACGAAATGAGCACTATTATTAGCCCGACTGAAGGCTCGAGCGAATCAGAATGCTCCCGAGCTACACACACGACTAAGATTAGTAAGTAGCAACTATTCAATTCAATTCTTAGGTTAACGGCTTCTAATTTATACTAAGCACAGATTTGGAAAACCATATAATAATGCATATGTCTAGTAAGAGTGTAGATAATAAATTCTTTCAGACTGGGCGTCTGATATTCCTAAAATCTTGAACATCAAATCGATTCAAATCGGTGACAATACAATACTGCTTCTAATACTGGTAACCTCAGTTCTCAACTCATTTTATTGCTACTCATTTAGTTTTCGAGAGCACAAGATACTCCAAAGAATTCAAATTGTTTCTTAAATCTCCTTAGCCAGTAATTTCACTAGCTTACAGTGCTCTTTAAACCGAAACACAGCAATGGCAAAGACACTACTGCTTTACCTACCTAGCCAGTCTCTTAGAACAATAGACCTACCACCAGTGTGATTGATTGCACTGGTGGAATAACGTGTGCTGTGACAGAGATTATCCCAACAGCGGGCGATGGGGTCATCACGTACATACGTATTAGACAACGTTCTTTCCTTCTTATTATATTTTCATGTTTTCTTCCCATTTCTCTTCTACTGTTAACAACACACAACATTGACATAGTATTCGTAAGTTTAGTGGAGATCAGCTCACTATCATGATGGTAAACATCAACATGGGGTTCAAGAAAAGCCTATTTTTCATATTAATTTTATTATTTAGATTAGATTTTGTAATTGCACACAAGCTTTTTAATGACTAATTATTAATAATTAGTTTTTGTGTGTTATATTATTCAGAATATAAAGGCAATAATGCAGATTTAAATCTTAAATACCCCAATTCAATAATTTAATTTAATTTGGTAATTTTCACTAAAATAATTTGTATTTTTGTTACGAGTTATGTGTAGGCAAAGCGCAGAAGACTTTTTAAAAAATATTTATTTTAATTATAAACTTAAACTAATTACATGGAATGCTATGACTGGACTGGTTTATTCAAATAATATTATAATTAAAGAAAGAATGTAAATTTCGCAATATTGGTTGCACAATGGATTTATGGTTATATGATGTCAGCGGATTCCTTCTCATTGCATTCCGTTAACTCCTCCCTCCTTAAGATGGAAGCTCGTTCTGCAGCTTCCAGAAGCGTCCTCGCGAACAGTCTTTGGCCGTTTCATCCACCATTTCTGAATCCTCCAGATAGCGAATGATATTGCTAAAGCGTATAGAAGCACCGTGGACCAACTAGGTATTGACATATTCATATACCAGGGATCCTCCTCGAATTCCACGATGTTCTCCATCTTGTCTAAAAGCCTATGGATGCCATCTAATGAGATGTCTTCTAAGAGTACTTCATATTTAACATCTTCTTGTTTCACTAAGATTTCTTTTGGTAGCGGAACGATTTCATTGATGTTGACTTTGCGATTATGAGTTTTTAAAGTTCTGTTCCATATTTTAATTTCACAATCCTCCGTCATTGAGATGATATTAATTCCTGATGTTTTTCTATACTCTGTTTTTGATCCACATTTAGTCCGCATGACTTCAGCTTCTATACAGATTGATATCCACACGTTATCTTCAATCTTCTCAATCTTTCCGGTTTTCATATGCATACGGGCGTGTGTACAGTCGGCCTCTTGATGTTTAATTAAGGAGATGATGCAGTCATCGGAATCTTTAATGCTTCTTGTATCCAAGGATTTGCAGAGCTGCAAGCGGTCTGATATCTTCTTGCATTCTTCTCCCAGGTAAGTATACTCTTCACTCCCAAGTATAAGGTATTTGGATTTAGGAATAATAGTAAGGTTTTGTTTATTAGGAAGGGAGTAGAGATGGATTAAATCATATATATTATCATCAATGGAAGGGATTTCTAATATAAAATTTAGCGAGTGTTCCGTACTATAGGCTTTTATATTTATAGATTTTTCTATTATATGAATGTTATCTATAGTAATGTCCGAAATAGTTCTAAAAGAATTTATATTTTGTAAGTTAAGAATTTCAATAATTACATTTTTTGAAGTAATTATACTAGGGTGCATAATACCTAGCTGTGCAAAAGTCATAGCGTCTTCTAAAAGCATTAACTTATCTAAGATTATCTGTAAACTTATACTTAATTGCATATATATTTCCAAGAAGTGTAGTTGATTAACTACTATGTTTGAATTTAACGAGATGTTTTTCAATAAAGATCCTAGCTTAATTTGATTATTATTTATTTTATTTATTTGATTAGAAAACTCATTAATAGTGTTATCTGCTAATGCTAAAGAATGACTCTGCGAACTTTTGAGTTTAGCAATCGAACTACGAATTTGGTTAATTTGATTCTCAAACCTTACGGCATCCTCATTATCTAAGTTGCCTGTTATTAACTTCACTACGGAACCTAAACCATTAATAATACCACGTTTAACTCTAATTTTAGGAGATATAAAAATTAATTTCTTATTTACTAAATCTAAATTATGCTCTATCTGATCTTTGAACGTTTTATGTACTTGGTCTGAGGCGGTGTTATTTTCGGCCACCTTAGTACTAGCATATAATGACATAAGTTGAATTGTAGCTATATGTAAATGAGTAATATTATAAACACAAGCAAGATTGAAAGAATCAATTTGTTTAAGGATCTGTCCTTGTTTAAGTAATAAGATGCCATTAGTACTATCTACAGGAACGACGGTCAAGTCGGCGGTTGTTGGGAACACGAAGGCTCCGAAGACGAGGGTCCTGGAACAAGATGAGGTCTTCGTAGGAGTTTGAAGTGAACTCTAATTGACTTAGAGTTAGGATGATTTCCTATTATCTCTGCTACGCTATTGGGGTGTAGATGAATAATTTTATATGGACCTTTAAATACCGGTTTTGTTTTGTCATTTCTCGCCGTTTTTGCAACCTGCTTATAAACAGTTTCACCTACCTTAAATGTTATTTCTTCGGCGGCCTGGTTTCGCTTGTTTATAACTTGCTCTTTATTCTTTGCTGTAAGCGCGGTTACGCACTCTTGTATAGCCTCGGCGTTTTGTCTATGCTTAATTACGTAATCCTGGTAAAATTGCTTAGGGTAATAAAGTTCTAAAGGATTCCTAGATGCTGTATGCCCGAAAAGTAACTCATGTGGCGTATAATCCGTAACAGAATGAATGCTATTGTTGTATGCGATCATAGCGAATTTCATTATTAATTGTATGGGGTCATCTTTGTTTGTCATTCTTTGTATTCTAATGATTTCGGCAATAGTCGAATGAAAGCGTTCTATGGGTGAATTAGAATTATAGTTGTATGGTGTAGTAAAATGAACGATAATGTCATGTAACGCGCACATCTCCTTAATAACGTCATTGTCAAATTTGCGGTCAGAGTCTGTAGTTATCTTAAGTGGAACACCTAATACTGAAAATACTTGAAATAGTGCGTCAGCTATGTGTATACTACTGCAAGCGTCTAAATGTACAGCTTGTGCGAACTTAGAGAAATTGTCAATAATAGTTAAAAATGAAGCTCCACCGGTAGAATATATATCCATAAATAGATGTTGCATAGGTTTAGTAGGAGTTTCTGTTAGAGCTAAATGGGGTTTCAACGGATTCCTTTCGTACTTAGCTTGTAAACAGATGTTACACTGATTTATAAATGCTTGTATAGAAAGTAACATATTAGCCCAATGGTAATTTCGGTGAATATGTTTATAAGTTTCCTGAATACCACGATGCACGGTTTTTCCTTCGTGATATTTTTTAATTATTTCATTTTGCTCGGATTTATTTTCAACTAGTGTAACGCGTGAAGTACATCTGTAAAGCTTTGGTCCTCTATTATTAAAAACTGTAGTGTAAACTCTAGAAAAAGCATGATATAATTCTTCATTATAAAAGTAACAATAGAATATTCGATCAGCGATAGTATGCTCTTTGAGGAACTGAATAATTTCCTGTTCGGTGTTATTTACAGGTATGAATACATCTTTAATAGTTATCCTAGTGCTAGTGGATCTATTATCTACCCTATACGTTGAGCCTGGTGTCGATCTAATATGAAATTGTTTTTGTTGTCGGTCTATGGCGTCCGAAAGAATTGGTATCCCTTTATTTTCATTATCTGGCTGCGTATGGTTTGTAGAAACTAGGTTGTCATGGTCGGTAACAACAGTCATACTATCAGACTCTATATCATCTCGCTGCAAAGGTAGGTCAGGTTGGTCATTATTGTTTTCGTTGTCATTATTACTGGTGGTAGGGGAAATTTCTTGAACGGCTTCCGTTTCAGCCTCTCTTTGTATATTTTCGAATATTCGGTTGATAATGTCGTCGTCAAAGTTATCGTCAAAATTCACGGCTAACGAGTCAATGCTTTTGTGAAAGATTTTAGCTCTTGATAGAGCGTCTGCATTAGTGTTTTGTTTCCCTTTCTTATAAACAACGTCAAAGTCGTATTCAGCAAGTTTTAGTCTCCATCGAGTCAATTTTGAGTTAGGGTCTTTCAGTGACATTAACCAGGTAAGGGGTCTATGGTCTGTGTATATGGTGAACTTTCTACCATATAGGTATGGTCTGAAATATTTGATAGCCCAAACTATTGCCAATAACTCTTTTTCAATAGTGGAGTATCGAGATTCGGTTTCTGATAGCGTACGTGATGCGAACGCCACTGGTTTATCAGAACCGATAATGCCCTGGGATAGGACAGCGCCTAAAGCTACATCTGATGCGTCTGTGGTTAAAATAAAAGGTTTGTCAAAGTCTGGGTATTGCAGTATTGGAGCATTAGTTAATATTTGTTTACACTTGTTAAAGGCTTCTATGAACTGTGGGGAATGAACTACTTTATGATTCTTCTTAAGGCAAACCGTCATGGGTTTAGTTAATTTAGCGAAATCCTTAATAAATTTCCTATAGTATCCAACGAGCCCTAAGAAGGATTTAATATCTTTCTGACTTCTCGGTAGAGGAAAATTAAGAACAGCTTTAATTTTATCTTTGTTTGGCTTAAGACCTTCATCTGTTAACTCGTGACCTAAGAATGTAACATGTTTTTGAACGAATTCAGACTTATCAAGCTGTATTTTAAGATTATGTATTCTAAACCTATCGAAAACCTGTTTTAACTTCTCTACATGTTGTTGTAGGCTAGTTGATGCGATAATCACGTCGTCTAAATACGTGTAAACATTATCTATCCCTCTCAGAATATGATCCATGAGTCGCTGAAATGTACTTGGTGCATTCTTAAGACCAAAGGGCATTCTGAGGAATTCATAATGCCCTCTTTCAGTTGTGAATGCTGTCTTTTCGATATCTTTGGGATGCATCTCCACCTGGTGGTAGCCACTAGCTAAGTCTAGAGTGGTAAAGTATTGTGCACGCCCTAATCTATCTAGGATATCGTGGATGTTCGGTAATGGGTACTTATCTTCGACAATACGATCGTTTAACCGCCTATAATCGATAACGAGTCTCCATTTAACCTTTCCAGAGGCATCGGCCTTTTTAGGCACAATGTGCACAGGGCAAGACCAAGGAGATATGCTTTCTCTAATAATACCTTGCTTTAAGAGCTTATCTACTTGATTGCGAATTTCTATTCTCTGTTGTGGTGCCTGTCTATAACTACGTACAAAAATAGGAGTATCGTCGGTAAGTCTCAGTTCGTGCTTGACTGCGTGTGTAAAGGTAAGTGGTAAGTTTTCTGAATAAAATAAATCTCTATATTGGTAACATAATTTAGTAATTTCGCGCTTCTCTTCTTCATTCATGTGTTCGGTACGTATTTTTTTAGATTTTCGCAAAGTTCTTTATCTATGTTATTTACTTGCATGTTATTAAATTTATATGTTTTTTCTGTTACAGGTTCTCGATACCTTTCGAGTTTTATTGGTGATTTATTGGATATAATTTTTTTTTTCGCTAAAATTAATCACAGATGTTTTAAACGAGCCGTTTATAACTTTAATAATAGCTGCTGGTGAAACTAACTGATCCGACCAATGAAAGTTATCATGAAGGTATTGTCCGTCTGTGTAGTTTGTTTTAACAGTAATTATCTTCTCGCATTTAGGTTCTATTTTAAGTTTTTTTTCAGGATAGTCAAAGTAAATAGGTAAGTCAGCGGTCAAGGTATGTAAAGTTTTATTCTTTATGTCTATATTGCATGATAGTGTCTTAAGCAAATCTAAACCTATTAAACCTTTATATTTAGGATCAAAATCGAATAACAGAAATTTATGAATTACATCAGAGTTAAATGCTGGGGGAAGTGGTAAGTATACAACATGATTATGTCGAGTTGTAGCATGTGCTGTTTTTACTTCGAATGGTTCATATTCTACTAAGTTTTGAAACACGGAATTAATAATTACTTCAGGAGATATCATAGAACGTGACGCGCCTGTATCTATAAGAAACTTACCTTGAAATTCGGGAAGTTCCAGATAGGGAAGATGGTCTTTGTCCTGATGATTGATTTTTACTAGCTCGGGGTGTCTGATGTCTTGCCTGGGATAAAATCCTGCTGAGGGTCTTCCAACGAAGGCTGATCGTACTCTTCATTATTATCCGTAGGGAACTGACCATAATTGTCATACTCACCTTGATTATAATATGGATTGTCGATATCTTCTTCATAAGAGGGTTGCTGCTGTTCATCCGCGTAGAATAACTCTTCTACAGCAAACTGAGGGGGTTGAGGTTTATTTACGGACCTCATTGTAACGTCTGAGACCTTCTGTGGGGGATTAATTTGTTGAGGGGTTTGTCTATAATTACCTGATGTCTGTTGGTTCTTCCACGGGAGCATGGATTGTACCCAGCGCTGTCGTTGCTCTGGAGTCCAGTTATTTTGTCGAGGAACGAAGTTGTTATTTTTAGGGATATTATTATGCGTATTGTTATTATTTAAGTTATTATTTGAATTATTTTGAGAGAAATGCTTATTAAATCTAAAAGATAAAGGTGTAGGGAATCTATTAGTATTTATTATTGGTTCTTTCACCTTTACTTGCGATGTAGATGGTAAATTCACATTATTTAAAGTCTTATTATATGCTAGTCTCGCTTCTTCCTGCCTAGCTATTACTATCGCGGACTCTAGGGTTGAAGGTTTGGCTATACGTACCCCTATCGATACTTGAAAGTCAAGGTGGTTAGTATACTGCTCAATAACCATATTCTCGTAATATGCTTTATTACTATGTGTGCCTACTGAAAACAACGAGTCTAAGATCTCGCGGAGCCTTAAACCAAAGGATTCTGCATCCTCTTGCCTATTACGACGCATCCTGCTAAGCTCCTGCATTAATTGAATTTCATTTCTAGGATCACGAAGGCGACGCGAAAGGGCACACTTGATAACATCCCATGAATCGAGGGAGTCCTCATAGGCTATAGCGTCTATTGCAGCGCCACTTAACCTACTCTTAATTAAACACACAATAGCTGGGTGTTGCTTGGCTGCACCGTCTATCAGACATAATATATTCTCTACCTCTTTAATGTAATGATTCAACCGTTTAGGGTTGCCATCGTATCGCGGCATAAATTCAGAAATAAGTTTAAAACTTGAAACATCACAATTAGCAAAAGACATTGTTATTTTATAAAAGTAATATAAATGTATACTAAAATTAACTGAAAACTTTATTATATTTAATTATTTAAAATTAACCAAAATTTAATTATAGTATTTTAATTATTAAAATTACTATTTTGTTTCAAAGTAACTCATAAGACGATTTTAGTCACAGAGATATACTTTAGACTTATATTAAAGTAAACCTTTAAATATGTTAAAATCTATAGCGATTTGAGCCTTAGACGAAAACACTTATACATATAAAATACAGAGGAAAATAGAGCACAGGAACTTGGAAAGTAAGAGTACTCACCACAAGATCCGCTGCATCTCCCGTCCGGAGCCCAGTCTGCCAGTTTCCGATGATAGGAATAGATTATAGTCTTCTACGGCCGCCACGAAGGTTCTTATTTATTTATAGAGATTTTAACGATAAGAATCGTTCAATTTGTGAAGATTTTATTCATCAAATTGTCTCTATCCTACCGACTGCGCCAGTTATGTGTAGGCAAAGCGCAGAAGACTTTTTAAAAAATATTTATTTTAATTATAAACTTAAACTAATTACATGGAATGCTATGACTGGACTGGTTTATTCAAATAATATTATAATTAAAGAAAGAATGTAAATTTCGCAATATTGGTTGCACAATGGATTTATGGTTATATGATGTCAGCGGATTCCTTCTCATTGCATTCCGTTAACTTACGTTGAAGATTTTTATCCTCTTATGTATGTATATTTATGTATATATATAGCATAAAATTAAATTAAAGGATAAATGTTTAACTTTAGATTAATTAAAGCTATTAATGAAATAAATTAATTTGTGTGTACGAAAATCAGAGGCAAGATTTATATATTGGCAAAATGGTGTCTTTTTACTTTCGTTTTATGTACCTAATAAGTTTTTCTCTTATCATGAAACTTGATTACACGTGATAAGTCTCAAATATTTTCTTGAAGGTTAAATTTATTTTTATCAACAGCAATACTCTGAACATGTTATCAGTTTTTTTCTTGAGAAATTAACGACTTGTTATGAAATAGTTGTAGATTTTATTTATGTTAAAATAATATGGATAGCAAGTTTCTATTTTATAAATACATTTTATTAGGGGTTAATTAAAAGTCGTTTTATGTAAAGTATGTTTACGAAAGTTCTTGTTAAAAGATTTGTAGCTAAATACTCGTACATTAACAATATAACATTTTAACTGATAGTTCATTTTAAAATGAGATATTTTTACCCAAAGAAGTATAAGGAAGCGTTCGGTCTTTTTTTTATGTAGCTGGCACGGCATATGTACGGGGCAGTAGCGCCCAAACGGCGAACGGGTCTAATTTACTAGCTACCATTGCACCATTGCACTAACCACACTTGCTCTGGATATGCATTGGATGAATGCAACTCGCTATACACTGGTCTCAGCAAAAGCAGCTGACGAGCAGCCACTTCACTTCACAGTATTTCATCAAATTACGGTGGTAGGTAACCAGGCGGGCATTTGTGCAAGTGTAAAAGGGGACTCGAACGTGGGAGTACTAGCCTCCCACGGAATGTCAATGTGAGGTAATAGTTCTTTAGTTCTTTTGAGTTTCGTCAGATGAGTGGAAGCTCCGGAGGCCATACCGTCCAATCTTTTTCTTTTATTTCCCTTCTCTTCACTCTTTCCCATGGGTGGGTAATATGCTTAATATATTATTATTATGCTATAGGAAGCATTACAAGCTTCTTTAGGCTACGGTGGCCTTTTTTTATATAGGATATTAGCAAGGGCTTGTCAAGGCATTACTAATATTCCTATTGCCCCTCCAAATAAGATCGAAGCTTGCGCTAGGAGTGGGTACGACAATAGCCCAAAGGTGTCAGGATCGAACCCTCGACTCCCGCGTTAGCGGAGCGAAACCTTCTTCGTATACAAAATTATAAATTTAAATAAAAGACAATTTCATTAGATGTTTTAAGCCGAGAGAGAAAAGCTATTTGTATGTTGATGAGTTTAAGACTGGACATATACAAACAAGGGAAGTCTTTCCACACAAGACCTAGCCTAAGAAAAAATAAGACTGAACAAGACGTGCAATATAAAAGAATTTACGATGGAGAGCTTAACTTACGATCCATCTTGGGATTTTAACAATATTTCTTTTCTTTTTAAAAATATATAAAAATAATAAATTACTAACCGACTTCAAGTCTAAGAATAGAAATTAATAATAAGGTAGTAGAAGTCGCTTATCCGCGTGACCTTGTGGCCGCAATTATGACTTATAAGCCACAAGAGGTGTGAGCATGCATGAATGTTGTTTATTCGTCAATATTCGAAGCGGTACAAGCGCACCTATCAATGTAATTAGAAATTTATGATATAGTCGTGCTCTGCGTATGTAGTAGTGACAGCAGAGGAAGGAGAAATCTAGAGGTGCCAACACGTGTTTCATATGTAATGATGATGTGGCTCTAATGCATATACACAAAAACAATGCGAATGCAATGTCAAATGCTGTTAATTATTCGTTAAAATTTAAATTATACTATTCTATATAAATTTGTTAAATTGTGGCGTTTGAGGACGCATCTTTAGATTCGATCTTAAAAATATGTTTCGGTCTGGGCGTTCTTCTTATGGGTCTCCCTAACGTGCCTCGGAAAACACGTTATGCTGTCGATCTCGAATATTATCAAACATCATCTGACAATAATAATCGTTAAATCTTGAAAATAATAGAATATAGAATTTGCTTTCATGCAATGAGTTATTGCTTAGGGTTGCGGAAGTCAGATGACAATTGATCTGCGTAGAAACTACATAGTGACCTATCAAATCCGTATACAAGTAATAAGCAAATAAGTATATAAAATTTCTTTATGTTGGGATAACCTCTGTCACAGCAGAGATTATTCCACCAGTGCAGTCAGTCACACTGGTGGTAGGTCTTTTGTTGCAAGAGGCCGGCTAGGTAGGTACCACCGCAGTGTCAAATATTCTGTTGCCAAATAGTAGTGCTTAGGCACTACTGTGTTCCGGTTTGAAGGGCACTGTACGCTAGTGAAATTACTGGGCAGACGAGATTTAAGAACCAATATCTCGAGGTTGGCAACGCGTGAGTGGCACCTACTAATGGTGCTGCAAGCGCTCATAGGCTACGGCAACCACTTATCATCAGGTGGGCCGTATGCTTGTTTGCCAACTTCTAACATAAAAAAAAAAAAAGCAGAGCGGAACAAACTAGTTACCCGGATACCTATATGGTACTTTGCGTTTGAACTACTTACTCCAAAGCCAGGAAACCAGGAAAACATACCTAGAAATTTTGATATAGCAGATGAAGATGGAAATAGCCATTGTTTTTACGAATATAAATAAAAACCATGATTGATAATTATTTTTTCACTTTTTAAATATTGTAGCATCTTCTTTCTTTTATATCTTCTTGCCTTTATTGTTTTGTCTGTCGTTTTGTATTATTTATGTACTTGTGTATATAGGTTAAATCTATTTATTTTATTTTTATTTATCTTATCAATATATAAATGTATTTATTTATTTTATCATATATAATTATTATATATTATATTATAATTAATTTTAAGCCTTCTCACTGTACACCTCCTCCACCGCTTCTCATGTTCATCTCCTCCATCTAAAGGTTGCCTGGAAGAGATCGCTGACTTAGCGATAAGGCCGCCTTTTGTACATTTTAGAAATTTGTAATTTACTTTTTGTTTATCTTTGTGGTGTGCAAATAAAGTATATTTATTATTATTATTATTATTATTCTTTAAGACTTGAGAGAATAACTTGAACATGACGCGATTTTAAGTGAAATATGAAATTATTATTTTAATTATAATACTTCTTATTTAACAGTATTTAAGACTGAAATTTCAATAAACACTGCCATTACAAAAGGATCGCCGTTGCAGAACAACTTCGTAAGTTTGCTAAATAAATGTAACAATGAAATTTTAACTGTATTTCAGTTGTTTTAGAGTCTACTATTGAAACAAAAATTTTCGGATGAGTACTCGTAAATGCAATACTAAACCATCATTTTGAGTTTGAGGAACATTTTAGTACAACACAATACATTTGTTTAAGTGGTGGGTAAAATTGAATAGTTGAACAAATGAAAATTATCTAAAGCACAGTTGTTAATTAATAATTAATTCACACAAAATATTCAACTTTTATGACGACATTTCACAAATAATGGTATCTGAGCACAGCGGTATTTTAGTAATTATCTTACCATGCTTACCAAATTGTAAAAAAAAAAGAAACGTGCCTCGGGATATGCGGTAGAAATAAAGTTATTTTCGCTATCTACCAAATATTAATAAGTAATATTAATAATACCTTTGAAAAAGAAACCAACTATAATTATATAAAGAAAAACCGGGACGGATATTATTTCCGTAAGAACCTATGAAGGTCTTTTTACTAGAGGTCACTTAAAGTGGGCGAAATAAAAATATATATGAAGCTATCGATTGTAACCATTTTAAAATTACTTCCGGTGTCGGAAAACATCTTATTTATATATATATATATAAAATTGGTAAACTCTTGACCTCCATCGAGCGCGGAGGCATTGATGAAGTCTACGGTGGAGCGAGCTTACTCATTAGAAGCCTGTGTACTCGGACCTTGAAGAGGTTCAGGTTGTCTGTGTCTACAACTATTTATTATGTTCTATGTTTTTGGTCTAGCTGCCATCTTCGTTCCAAAACCAGTCAAGTGCATGTCAGACTCTCATATAAAAGGTTCCGTACCGCAGCAGAATTTAATTATAAAATTAATTACGTCTCCGTGTTTGTAAGTATTGATCTACCACAGTTCATGTGGTACATCAAAAATATAAAATTTATTTTATTGTATTGTTAGTATTTCTTGTTATAGCGGCAACAAAAAAAACACATTATATGAAAATTACACCTTTCTACCTATTACAGGAGGCTTACCATTAATTCTAATAGCGATTCAAATGAGTACCAAATCAATCCAATTATATTCTGTCATTTAGATTTTACATGAGCATTACGTATAAATACATATATGTCATAATATATACTGGTCGTGATTTGAATCGTTAAAAGAATTCATGGTAAGCCCGCAGACAGTGAGATACGTCATTCACGGTACAGGCAGTGTGTTAATAATGTCAATGATACTAACTTCTTACCAAGCTATAGTTCCGCGGAAATTACTTTATTAATTGCACTTACAATATAATTTGTATGTGTGAAACAGGTTTTAGATATCAACAATCTAATATGTTGATAGTACCCAAACTTTTTTATACCAGAGGGGAAACGAGCAGGAGGCCTCACCAGATGTTAAGTGATCACCGCCGCCCATGAACAACTGCAACGCCGGAGGGCATGCAGGTGCGACCTTTAAGAAAGAAATAGGCTCTACTCTTGAAGGTTCCCAAGTCGTATCGGTTCGGAAAGACCGCTGGCGGAAGCTGATTCCACAGAGTGGTTGTGCGCGGGAGAAAATGCCTTCTGAATCGCGCTGTAGTGGATTTCCAGACATCGAGGTGGTGACGGTGGAATTAAACTAATATTAAAAATGTGAAATTAACTCTACCTGTCAGTCTGTTACGTTTTCACGTACCAAACGCTGAGCTGAACAGTATTGATGAATTTTGGTATGGAAATTATTAGGAAATTTTAAGTAATAGTACAGTCACGTTTCACCAAATGTCCTCACAATGGGCTCGACCCGAGAAAATCAGCGTGAAGTTGCAGGCTGCTGTTGTGTTACATGCGATGAGCGCCGGAGGGCAAATTTTCCACTCTCTCTGTTTCCTTCCTTATTTTTCCTCCTCATCCGTTGACTCCAAACCCTTGGATTGGCAACGCGTATGTCATACTTCAAGCATCGCTAGCTCTAGCTCAAAGATTGCGGTGACTTCTTACCATCAGTCGGAACGTATGCTTGTTTGTCAAACGTCACGAAATAAATAATTCAAAAACAAGAATTTGGAGGGCTTAGGCTACTTTTTATCACTAAAATATAAATTAAAGAGGGCGAAATGGGGGATGAATGTTTATATCGGAGTCAGTTCAGCACTGCTGCTATAATCGAGCCTCAAGCTGAAGCCGCTTGCAAAGGTTACTATTATTATCAATATAATTATTTTACCTTATATATAGTACAATGTATAATAATAAGGCTAATAAGAAATTAATATAGGATGTGACGTGAGACTGAAAGCGCGAAACCTATTCTTTAAAAAAACGGACGTACAATGTAACTCTTGAAAGAGTTTTTCTATGTAATTTTAATGGGTTTTCTAAACAAGAATTATTGCAATGAGCTACTTGTTGCTACTCGAAAATAGTCACTCATGTCCACGGTAAGTGCTTGAACTAATTTTTTAAGTTTATTTTTATTTAATTTCATTCGTTTTTCGAAACAAAAAACGTTTCGAAAGCAATCACAAAACTGTAAAGTACAAAAGCGATCACAATTCGTCACCACAACGAAAATAAAAAAAAAAGTAAAATGTTAACTACTACGTTTTCCCCGCAATTTCGCCCGCAAGAAGAGCGGATTTAACAAGGCTCCTTTCATCCAAGATAGAAATAATTAGTTTCCCAATCTAATATCAAAAAAGTTGCCCATAACCGTCACGTCGTGGGTTGGCAACACGCGTGTGATACTTCAAGTAGAGTTCTTAGGTTTGCTTGTTTGCCAACCGTCATAAAAAGAAAAAGAATCCATTTTCTGATAACTATCATTTAGTACCACCTTAAACCTGTTATACCAACATGCTATTTAGTTGAGATTTATACAAGCCATAGGAGTATCTTCGTTATTCGTAGTTTCTCTTATAATACTATAGATAAACAAACCGAGGCTTAGTCGCAAGTCTGGCTATTATTGTACCAAATACTCATGTGAAAATCATTAGGTTCTAAGAACAACCGTTCGACGATTCAGGCAATGGCCGTTATAGTACTATTACCACGTCTTACCCGATGGCCGAAGCATGCTAACATGGTTAACAACTGACTAGGATCACAGTATATTTATTGTACTGAAGCTATTATTGTAATAGTTTATAGTTACTAGTATATTAATTGTATTAAAATTTGGTACGCAGATAGTCTAGAGCCTGAAAAAGCACATACGCTACTTTTTAATGTGAAAAAGGTTTGTAAGGAGTTGAAAGGGGGGAGGGAAAATGTGAATGAAACTATTGTTTAGCTCTTGCTAGAAGCTTAAAACTTATATTTTAGGCTGTTGATTCGATATAAATAAATAAGACATTCAAAGTTTGTAAAATTGTACCTTCAAGGGTGTAAAATAACAATAGGGTATAGGGGATAAAAGTTTGTATGGAAATATGTAAGGTTTATGTAAGAAGAATAACAAGAAAGAGAAGAATAAAGCTATTAATACTATAAGCTAGATTGTTCGGTGCTTAACAAATTCAGTGTCACGTCATAATAGTTAAACAATTGTAATGACATTCACAGGACTGTTAAATTGAAAGTCTAGGTTTCAATGTTAAATAAAAAATCCAATATTTGTTCACCTGCACATAATTTATGAAGTGTATTAGGTTGACTGAAATGAAAAATATTTTAAATTTTAAAACATTCAACAATGCAAATTTCTTGAAGATTTTTATATAGCTAATAGACTTATTATATACTTTGTACAGCTCCTTCAATAAAGACAAAATAATTATGTCTAATGATGTCAAAGACTCTTTTTTTACACCAAGATGGTGGCAAACAAGCGTATGGCCCGCTTGATGGCAAGCGGTCACCGCAGACTATGAATGCCTGCAACCCCAGAGGTACAGCATGCGTGTTGTTGACCCCTATACTTTTTCAACCTTCCCTTGAAGAAAGCCATACTGTAGCGTGTTGGGAAAACTTCGGCAGCGAGCGACCTCATTCCATAACCAGAGGGTTCGCGGCACGAATATCCTTTGGAACCGAACTGTAACGATATGAGTTCCAATGTGTGTGGATAGCGGTAGAAAGTTGCTATAGGCATAGGGAGATGTCAAAAAATTTTTCGGAAGATATCCCTTTGTAAAAGCGGTTGACTCGCTGGTGTTCCTGCGTATACTCAAAACCAACTCAACGGAACGAAGTCAGTTTGGGACTAGGTCTAATTCTATAAACAAGTCAGGCTGATACGAGTAGAATTTAAAATTCATAATGTAATGCGAGGTCATTAGTCATAGAGGTACTTACTTAAATAATTACGTACACAGATTAAAAGTCCAATCCAAAAAAAGGTTTGATAATATCGATAATGAATTGTACTTATAAACATGAAATTAAAACATATGAAATTTAATGAGGCACTATGAACTTAGTTCGTGTTACAACGTGCTAACATTGGAATCGTTCCATCACGATAATTCGTGCCCATGTAAGATATTAGTTTACTTGGAATTCCATTAAATATTCCACTCAAGCATTTTAACAGTAGTTCTTTGGTTACAATGGCGTTAAAGCTTGAGGTCAGGACCGAAAATAGCTCTCAAAAACCGGATGATATTTAAAATCTAATAGCGGACACATTTTCGATAGCAAAATTGAGTTAGTGTCTTCATTCTTCTTCTTCTTCTAGCATTATTCCTGATATTATACGAATATTTACCTAGGGTCTTAGGGCTTATTACTCTTGTCCAGATTTGATAGGTTACTAGTTTTTACACAGAGCGATTGCCATCTGATCTCTGTAACCCTAAAAAGCAAGGCAATATACTCATCAAGAGTTAAAGGTTATCATCAGATGTTATGTGATAACAACCGGGATCGACAGGTTAACGTGCTCTCTGAGGCACGGTGGGCGGCCCCACAAGGACAAACGAGACCGAAACTGATATTTTTAAGATCAATGCAAATTTATTTTCCCAAAAACTCCTTCACAAATCTGAGTACCTATATAATATATTTTATTTGCTAGAGTTAATAGAAAATAAACCAAAACAATATGCAAATTAAAAATTAACAAAGCAACAAGCTTGTTTTTACAAATTATAATTACACAGCACTTAAATAGACTACGCAAACAAAGTTACTTATTTAATTAAGTAGGTAATATAACTATTACGGATATCAAAATAAACAACAATATGCTATTAAATAATTAATTCCACATAGTATAATACCTAATATAGGTATCTACAAAAAATAGATCGAGCTTAGGTATCACACGTAGAGAAAAACCTTTGTGTTTTCCAGTTCGCTGCCGATGACAGAATAAATACCTACTTTTTTTTTCAGGGTGATTGTCAGAGTCCGTTTAATTTTGACTTCTTCTGAATCCTGTTAGCATTTTGACGCTCCGGGACAGGTTTATGTCCAGACCAATTGCTTAAAATAACAGTTTTCTTACGTATTCTAGATCCGATCTTTAAGCAATCATACAGGATAAAAATCATCCGTGTTAAGTATGCTATCCGTGTGCCAAATTTCATTAAAATTCATTGGTTCATATTCTTTGCGTGAAAGCGTAACAGACCTTAATCCATCCTCAAAAACTTTCTCATTTATAATATTTTCAATTTGTATATTTCTTTATAATATGTTTATTTTTGATTTTAAAATAGTAGTGACTCACGCAGTACGAATAACTATTCTATTTATTATAAATCTGAAAAAAATATATTTTTCGTTTCACGTTAATCATACGTTGAGATTAGGATTTCGACCTTTTATCTTGGAATTAATGTACATTGGTAATTCAAGTTAGGAAAAAAGTACATAGTGTGAAAAGAAAGTATCATAGACTATTCTTTACTTTTCTTTTATAGTACCAAATAAATTTTTCATAAAATTCAGAGAAGCTTTGTTTCTTTCGTCTCGATTTCATCACAGAAATCTCTCTATGTGAATGTCGATGTCTCAAGTATAAACATTAAAAATGCAATTACTTTATACGAATTGTCGTCAGTCTGCTTGCTTTCATTTTTGTGACAGATTTTTTGTTTTGGAATAAAGAATTTTCGCAATGTTCTCGTAAAGTATAGAAATAACGTAAAATACTTTATGATAAAATGTGGCTGGCAGCCATAGTCGAGGCTAATATAATAACGGATACTTAACTTTGAATGTAAGAAAATTTAATATGAATAAATTTTCTTTCATAATACAAACTATTTATTCATAATTCCTATTCATAATATAATATTTTATTTTGTAATAATATTTATGTTATGACGAACAAAACGTAAAACGGAATGCAGTTAGTTTACGAATCATACGTTGTTTTGACTTTTGACGTTTACAATTTCAATCGCAAAGTTATTAGTTTAGATATCCTTTACTGTGATTCATATGAATTGTTATCAGAATGTCGTCTCCGACTGAATTAAGTTTTGATGAAATACTCAAGTTTATGTTAGCACACAATGGGAAGGTCACAAATCACGAGCTGGTTAAGCATTTCAAAGTGTTTTTAATGAATCCTGACATGCGAGGTAAGTTTCAAGTTATCTCCGTTAAACTTTCACGTAGGTTATGTAAATTTCATACTTAACCCAATAGAAATACAGTTTATAAAAACAAGGTTGTCAATACCATGTTTTTTAACGCTTGTATGTCCAAATTTTATATAACATCCTTTGTATTTTTCTTAGATGAAGCGAGAAATACATTCAAAAAACACGTTAACGCGTTAGTAATAATCAAAATTCAGAATAATGAGAAATGGTTGATATTGAAAAAGAAGTACATGAATTCTGTAAAAGAAAATGAAAAAATCATAACAGACGAAAAAGTTGATGATCAAACCACAGTCCGTGAGTCCGTGAGTGAAAATGTAGAACCAGATGAAAGTACTAGTCAGCCACCATATCGGCCACCACCACCACTACAACTGAACCAAGATTTTAATATCCTTACAAACATTATACAGGACACAACAATTCAACCACCAAAAACCCCTATAGATTTACCACTCAGTGAAAGCAAAGAGAGTTTATCATTATGTGAGGAAACACCTCCAAAGGTCCATCCGAGAAGAAAGTCAACAGATAAAACAATTATGGATAAACGGTCAAGTATACCAAGTTTGAATTTGGGTCCCCGTATGTCAATTCCCAATGAGAATGCATCTGAGATTAGTGAAACCACAACCTTATCCTCGTCTCAAAGTGAAAGTATGCTTACGGAAAATGAACAGAAAATTTCAGTTAAGGAACGGAAACAAATGTTCAATAGAATGGCGTCTGAAAGTGATGTACTAAAATCACAAAAACTCAGCTTTAATTCATCGGTAAGTCTCAGCTTTATTCTTACATCTTTTATATTATAATATCGTTTTTGTCTGACTTTTAATCACAGACCTCATAGTATTACTTATATAATCAACCTTACATTAATGTTTTTAAGTCATAACAATTTCTTGTCATAATTCATTGCCACATTTTTAAGAAGTGGCGTCTCTAATGGAACTAATGGAGCTGAAACTGGTTTTTTATGTGCAAGTGGAAGGCATTCCAAGGCACGTAGTTATTTATTTGAAATATCACTATGTGATTACCCATCCTTAGACTGACCATGCCAGTGAGTGCACTTGATTTTAGCGTCCCGATAGATTTAGGATAAATGACATAGAAATTTTAGTCTAATTTTGTATCACTGAAATGGCTATTTAATGTAAGGTTGGCAATTAGCAAATACATTACATTATTTCTATTGGTTCCTTGACTAATTAAATCTTAAGACCAAATCACTACTAATCAGTATTTATCAGTCAAACATTTAAAACAAGTATTTTTTTAAAAGGATATTAGCAATGCTTTTTTCAAGGCAATACTAATATACTTTAGCCGGTCGTGGGTCGATTCCTGTTCATTGGGGATGTTTGTATTCATCTTACACACATCTGTTTAGGTCTGGTCGTTTCTCTTTTGGGATATCCCCACTGTGTCTTGGAGAGCATGCTAAGTTGTCATGGCATGGTTAGCGTTGTGGGGATCAGATGGTAATCGCTCTGTTTAAAAACTAGTAAACTGTTAAATCTGGATAAGATTAATAAACATACACCTGGGTAAATACCGGAAATAATGCTAAGAAGATAGTATAATTAGTTATTAATGAAATTGTTAGTTTTTCACACCATCATTAGTTTGTTGTTTTCCATCCAAAGTCCCAAATTAAGCACAAGTTGCTCAAGGTACTTTGTACTTATTATGTAAATAATAAAAACGAAATGAAATTATAAAATCTGCAATTTCTTGTTTGCAGATTCCCTTAAACTTACTTTAAAATATTAACATTGTCTGAACTCCACTTTGAATTACTCAGGCTTGGTGCTGGAGTTGTTCATTAAAGTTGTCAAGGTTTGAAACTTTGAGTAAAGATTTCAAAGTCTAACTAGAAACGTAACACAAAATTTTAATTATGGATAGTTTTACCAAAAAAAATCCTAGATCGCAAAGGTTTTACTAATAAGCATAATTAATATCACAATAATTAATATCACAAATTAAGACATTGTTGTGGTGTTGTGGGTAGCGAGTCTGCCTTTAGTCTCGACGGTTGCGGGTTCGATTCCTTCGGGCAGATATTTGTTAAAATTTCTGTCTCGGTCTGGGCGTTTGTCCGTGTGGGTCTCCCCACCGTGCCTCGGAGAGCACGTTAAGCTGTCGGTCCCGGTTATTATCAATAACATCTGATAATAATCGTTAACTCTTGATAAGTAAATTGCTCTTATCCAATGAGTTACTGGTTCGCCCTTAGGGTTGCGGAGGACAGATGGCAATCGCTCTGTGTAAAAATTAGTAACCTGTCAAATCCGGATAAGAGTAATAAGCAGACCCTGGGTACATAAAAATACTGGGAATAATGCTAGGATGAAGAATTAATATCACAAATCTGTTATAGTAAAAAAATGTATGCATATTTCTTAAAAAACCTAAACTACTTGGAAATTTCCCATTTATTGTACCTCTATATGTCAGATAAATGTGTTGTGGTTCTTATTTCTTGGTAATTCCTTGAACAACAATGACTATTTATTATAAACAAGCACTTGGCTTTTCTAAAGTAACTACAGTTAAAGCAATAATAATTATTATGATGAGATTCCTTATCCACCTATTATTAGATATGTTAAGAGTTTAACATACTTTAAGAAAAATAACAATATTTAATTTCAACCTTGCTAACAATATTTCACTGTTTTGTTTTTATTATTAAGTACTAACACTAAAGACTGACAACTACAATACAATACTGCCCTGTATAATTATTTCTCTTCTTACTACGATTATTCCCGGTACAACCAAGGTCTGCTTACTACTACCCATATTTGACAGGTTACCAGTTTTTACACAGAGTGATTGATATCTAACCTCCGCAACCCTAAGGGTGAACTAGTCACTCAAATTACCTATCAAGCATTTAGGATTATTGTCAGATGTTATGTTATATCAACCGGGCCCTGAAAGCTTAACGTGCTCTCCAAGATACGTTGAGTGGGATATGATAGGGTCCATAGATATTTGCTTACTTTTTATATCGAAGAAGTCTAAAATAAGTGTCGTTATACAATGGTAAATTGTCGAATATCTGCATCTTAGTGCAGGCAGAGTAAAGGATTGGGAAAAAGGAGGAGACAATGGGATAGAATTTTGGACTTGGTTGATAAAACTTGACAAACGAAATCCAAAAGTTCGACACCGTTGTGGCGTTGTGGGTAGCGAGTCTGCCTTAAACCTCGACGGTTGCGGGTTCGATTCCCGGTCGGAGCAGATGTTTGTATTAATCGTACAGGCATGTTTTCCGGTCTGGTTGTGTTTGTCCTTGTAATTGTAAATGTTTCCGGACCCCCGACACAGGATATAATTATCCTAATGGGGGCCGTTGAGTGTGTAGCGTTTATTTATTTATTTATTTAATGTACGAATGCTACTTCGTTGCGTTCTCTTCTGATTTTAGTGGTTCTCGTCACTCGTGACGAAACGGTCCATTCATGACGAAATCAGTCAGGCTCTTAAGTAGTAGATTTTTAGTAACATTTATGTTATCAACTTCAATGATATAGAACATAAATCCTTAAAATGTAACATCTAATTAACACATCCTGAAACTTTGTTTAGGGTTCCGTAGCCAAATGGCAAATAAAAAATAGTTTCGTCATGCCCGTCTGTCCGTCCGTCCATCTGTCCGTCTCTCCGTCTGTCCGTCCGTATGTCACAGTCATTTTACTTGGAGACCATTGGCTCTATCTATACGAAATTTACTAAATAGCTGTATTCTACGAACCGCACAACGATTTTGTAATGAAATCTTAATAATAAGAATTAAGGGTAGCAGTCCATACATGTAACTGAGTTTTGAAAAAACAAATTTCAACGTATGTCAACGTTTGAGATATTTTTGGATAGGTCTTTCAGAACGATAACGAGATTTGATTTTGACTTTTTTCATGAAGTCAGTAGTAGTTGAGATATTAGCTCCTAAAGTCATAAAAATTGTGTCCCCCTCTAACTTTTGAACTATGGGATTAAAAATTCTGGAAAAATTTGAGCTTGTAGGACATCGAATGAAATCTCAACCACATTTGGTTTGAAGAAGTCTACAAATTTTAGAGATATATAAGCTGTTCCCATATCATTGTTTTTCATATTACTTTTAATTATTATTATCATATTACCTTATTTTTGCGGTCGATTTTAATTCGCTATTATTTTTAAAGCCCTTAAGATTCTTCATAACCAAGCTGCGGAAGCCTTTAGTTTCAACTGTGCGTGGTCCACAACGCACTTGACTGGTATTTTTGTTAGTATACGGGTAGCTATTTTTTAGAATAGTCCACTTATGATTAAAAGTGTTTTTAAGGTGTACTGTTTTGTTAAATTGTTTAGTTTTTTCCCCATTTTGTTCAAAAGTGAGTGAGGAAAAAAATTTTAACTAGCATACTAATCTAAATTAATTCAAAATCGTCATTAGCATTTTCTAAGACCGATCTGAAGATAACCCACATGTGTACTCTGAATTTTATTTTCAACTCTGATTTACATATTGTATCGCTTCGAGTTCTAACTTAATTATATGTTTTCGTAATTTCATTACATTATCCTACGGAAGATTGGATGATTCATCTAGCTTTCGAAAGGATGGATTATATATTTTGTAACTGGACTCATCATGATAAAAATGACATAGAGAATCTGTCTTAAACGACACAGGTCGCAAGTTCGATTCCGGCTCGAATACTTCGAGCTTCGAGTATGTTGTATTGACCATGCAAGCATATTTTCCGGTGTTTGCGTATTTGTCCTTGTTATGTTTCCGGACCCTCGACACAGGATATCACTATCCTAATGGGGGCTTTTGAGTGTGTAGCATTTATTGGAACGGCAAAAATTAAGACCAAAAGTTGTAACGACACTTTTTGATATAGTTGTAAGCCGTGCGGTGTGCGCGTGTTTCTCAGTCTCTCTCTCTCTCTATCATAGAAAGCAAGCCAGTTATTTTCGTTTCGTCTTTCTATTTCGCATTGAAAAGTGTGGTGTCGCGACGATTATTTTTGTTGAGTGTATACAGGTTTTTTGTACATAATAAATAAAACAAATATTATTATAACTTAAAAAAAATAAATTTCATTACAATTCCTTCACTAATTAATCGACAGGAACTTCGTTCCATCCGGGTGTCCCTTGACACCTCTCAAGTTTTTTTTATTTAAAAATCAAAAAATTGTTCCTCATAAAATTATTAAACATGAAGAACAATTTTAAGAGTCACTATTTGAATTAATATTTAATTTTTAATCACACAAAAAAAATTCCGTTAATTTGAAACTAATCATAGATGTTATTAATCAGTAAAAAACAAACAAAATATCGTGAACGACCTCTAAAATTCACGGCCCAAGTAAACCCTTCCGTGATCGAAGTCAAGATGTTTCTAATTCAAGACACTAATCGCCACTTTAATTGAGCACCTTGTTACTGTACTATTTACTTACCTAATTATTACTCAAGCGAGGTAATTATAGATATTTTTGGGGACCTTAGTCGAGGGTCAAAACACCTGTTTGCCGGCTGTGGTCGAATAATTTAAAGGCATAACAACGTGATAAGTGACATCGCATTGGCGATAAACTTTGTTAGTTTTATGATTCAACGTCGTATTCTACGTTTATTCATTGTCCAATTGGATAAATTATATTTAAGGGCTTGAAGGCCGATGCATCTAAATAATTGGAAACGAAATAAAACGTTACCTGAATTTTTAATAGAACTCTTATCAAGTCTGATGTGTTCTAAATCATTAATCGTTTTATAATTGCTTCTCATTATTTTACTGCATCGAGCGTCGTTCCATTTATTTCAACGTTTTAAAATTTAAAGCGTAAAGTTATTTCGAACTTGTTTTTCTTGTCGTGTATAATCTATAATTACGCGGATAATTCCATTATTATTATAAACTACATCATAATTTGTACACGATGACACTGTTGTATCACTATGAGCCGTTTATAAACATTCGATTATCAAGATAGCCCCTTATAAATATTAAATATTATTCAAGCTATGAGCAACTGCAAAGGGAAACTGTAAATTATTAAAATAAAACTATGAATATCGTTATATGCTCTAATAAAACTGTTTTGAATAATGAAATGTTTCGTCGTGGTTAACGTTGCTCCTCCGTCAACACCTGGCGCAGCTAATTGAATTGTAAAACCTTCGTCATGACCCTTTGGCGGCCAAAATGACGTGGATTTGATTATTATCGAGAGTTCATTTTTCGTGATCGCGCCGGGATATCGGAAAGGTGAACAAAATTGCTAAATACAACGCTTCGAACGTTCTCAAACGTCCCCCGGAAACGAGACCATTATAACGTTGATATGATATTCTGTTAAAAAAACATGACAAATTGTGACATTACAAGATCATAAACATTATGCTGGCCCGTAGAGCGCTAAATAACACATCACTACACCCAAAGGGCACATTTAAAAATAACCGAAGAGGTATGTTCATTGTGAAAACAAAAATTTTATATAATAAATAATTTTAGCTCGTACGAACGGAACACCCTCTGCGAGGGTAGCTTACAATGTGAACAACAAAAGCTCCTAATGACAAATATTAGGCCGCGTCGCATACGCCTCCAGCACCTAATGGACTTTACAATTGCTTTATACCACGTACGCCACAATGTAGCCTATTAAAAGGACGAGAGCACTCATTTACGCGCTGTAAAAATAAATATACATTTTTGTTTGCGTCAACACATCGGTTTTGTTAACTATTCTAATGCATACGTTACTTCACTTCAACAGTACTATTGATTATATCAGTAGTGCTAATAAATTTACATTAATAATAATCACGCTCTCTAACAATTAGTACAGCACTTACAGACGTTCAAACAAGATTGACACGAGTTTCGGTATATTGAAATTCACTTACGTTTGACGCGGAAGCTAATAAATTATAAACAATCCGCTCCTCACTAATATGCCACATTGCCACCCGGCCGAGCGAGATCCTGACACATAAATCAAAACTGAAATAGATCGTCGACGGTCGCTTCCGCTCTTCAATTGGAATACTTTAGAAAAATTAATCTACAAAGATTTTATGAAAGTGCAGTCCTTTTTCACCGCTGCTATAAAAGGATACTTTGAGATCTGAGAGCTTAAACGTTAAGTTTTTTATCCGCTTCCTTTGAATGGCATATTGCATCGACCACTTTATCGTATAAACGCTGATTTAATTTCAATTAATTAATATGCTTATTCAGGTTTTGGTAAACGCGACCGATGCTATTCGGGGTTGGAAACATTTTGGTTTGATTCGGACGTTGGTAACTAGGGATTACGCTTTAGTGTAATGAAATTGCATGCCCGGAGTTAAGCCCCAAATGAGCATTGCGCTTGCCAATATGAAACTATTTAAAGTAAATATTAGAATCATTATGCATGATGCACACTGTATTGTGTAGTGGCTCGTGACTAGTGAATTGTACGAACACAGTTATTGTCGTGTGACTTCTCACGCACGTGTTCCATTAGGGTTTCGAAAAGGTCATGCACATTGACCACATGGATTTCTTAGGGCTTTTAAAACATCAGAAAACCGTTACCATCCTAATTTATATTCACCTTTGTTTGTCCTTTGTTAGTGATGTTATATAGAAGTGAATAATTTAATACAGTAGGTATCTACAACAGCATTGACTATCTAAACGGTAGTTTTAATGGTTGTGTTAAAGTAGCTAGTTTAATCTTACGGTTTTAAAGCTTCTGCTAAGTGAGTGCTAAACGCGAAATTCAATTCGTTTTTAGTGGCAGGGCACTTAGTAAACCTTTTTATTACCACGGGCAGCTCATCTCATGTTTAATTTTAAGTCGGTACTCATGTCATTAAACGTTTGAGGATCTCGTGTTATAGGTTGACATGGGCTTGCCCGATAAACAAAAGTAGGTGAAATGACTTTTGAATTAATATAATATGCCTTAGTTATTGCTGTCTTCTTTTATAATGAACTAGCGGCCTGCTCCGGCTTCGCGCGGGTATAAAATATATAGCCTATGTCATTCACTGAAAAAATTATTAAAATCGATCCAGTAGTTTTGATTTATTCATTTCTGCCCGTGGCCCTCACGCGTTAAATGTAATTATTTACGACATCACATTAGAAACCTCAAAAATAACAGTATTTTTCCACTATTTAATGGATGTTATTATACATATAAACCTTTCTCTTCAATCACTCTATCTATTAAAAAATAACCGCATCAAAATCCGTTGCGTAATTTTAAAGATTTAAGCATACATAGGGATTTAGGGACAGAGAAAGCGACTTTGCTTTATACTATGTAGTGATTAAATTGAAAAACATCAGTCTAATTAAGTGTAATTAATATCTAAAGTAATAAAATTAAAAATATATAATGTGTTAAATTTTTTTTATGATATACGTACGGCTAATGATATGTAATCTGTATTGCAATAAACAAGTTATAGCGTTGTTTCATATCTATCTTCCCATAAAATCTATTGTTTAATTAATTAACACTTCATATTTGTAAATCCCTAAAGAGATTGGCGAAAATAATCACCGTTTTAAGTAACGCCGTCATCGTTTTGAACAAACTCATACTAGTTGTTATGCACGATGTGAGAGATAAGAAATCACGGTCCGCTGCGAGCTGGCAGGAAAATATGACCGATTTCATTGTTCTCTCTCTGCTATTCGAATCTTAGAATCACTTGCAGCCATCAACAACGTGGATGCCACAATCAACGAGCCTTGTCGATTCGATGGAAATAGGAACGGGCGAATTAGCCGCTATTGAAAGATAAAAAACTTAATATGTTTTACGTGAAGTACAATTGAATTCTAACATCGATCTTTTCGCATCGGATGAAACGAAAAAATAATAACAATGTTTTGTAAGAAGATACAAAAGGCATTAGAAAGTTTTTTTAAGTAAAAAAAACACCTGAGACTTGCAAACCTTTTCTTGATGTTATCTTTGCAAGGACTTAAGTCCTGTTTATCTATAATGGGTCGTGTTCAACAAAATCAAAGTTAGAAACCCTTGTTTCTGATAGGTCTGTGATTAGTTATATAAATGTTGGTTTTGCTTATCTCGTTTTTATGCATCACGGCTAACGTCAACATTACATTGATAACGGCATTCATTAGATTTTCTTATTTCGCGTAAATGGTATTGTTAATCTCAAAATCTAAAGATTAAAAATATTTATGCGTTTAGAAAATATAGTCATTAATCTACGTTGCTTCACTATGTTTTAATTAGTGAGTACTATTTATTACGCCTATGGTTATTCAATAACACTTCAAAAACAGTTTGTACAAGATCATAAAATTTCGGTAATGTATTGGCAATAATTCTTGATAAACAAATTTCCAACGGCGACAAGTCAACTATTATAATGAGCAACGCTGGATGGCATGATGTGTATCGATCGTACCGTGCCGTCGCCACCATAATGTGGCTTCGCACACCCTGATGCGACCGACGTCCTGCGGCGAGGCACGCACGCCGGGACCCTACGGCGACGCATTGGCGTCTCATGACTCCTTTCAATGCATTCGAGTTTCTTTCTCTCGTAAATTTAAAGTCACCACACTTTGTCTTTTACATAATGTATATTGTCCCATATTTACAATTCAAGTCTAATTCCCACCTTATAAAGTCATGTTGATAATTTTTCTTTAACATTTTTCAACTAATTTTGAATCAAATTATACTTTTATATTGTTAAGTTTTTTAAAGGTAAAACTTTATTATACATCAATAGTATTATTTCGTTGAATATTAAACTAGTATTTATTATATCAATTTGCTTTTCGCGATGTGATTTACAGTTGATTTATTGGATAGCAAAGTTTAATTGCAATGTTGTTTTAGTTGTTTTATTATGATATATCAGTGAATCAACTGGATTAGTTGCATGACATATACATTTGTGTTATGCAGGTACCTACTACAAATCAGTCTTGTAACCATTTATTGAAGCAATCTCCTTTTACGCACGCTCATAAAATTTCGCACGACCAATAATATCGAATCTATTCTTGTCTACTGGAACTATAAACTAAAAGTCGGAGAAGTCAAGTAATAAAATTAAACGTATGGTAAAGAAAAGATTAGTAGAAAATTATTCACATCAAATTCTTTAATATATTGACCAAGTCATTATTAATAGTAGCCGCAAATGAATTGACAGTACAACTCAGTCGTTAATTGTCGTTATCGCAGAACCCAAAAAACCAGCAACGTACAAACTTAATCTTCTTATTAAATCAAACACATCACATTAAGGATGTTATCTTGTCAATATTGAAGTCCCTAACAGTGAGGGCAATAGTGTAGACATAAATATGTAACGACAGGTGGTAAAGTGGTCATGCTGAGCAACGCACGCCCGGAATCGCATTACCAAAAGTAGCTATATCATTCAGAATCTCATTTTAAATTGAACTTTAAAGCGTTAACAATACAATCTGTAATCATATTTTCCAAATTGTGATCCTTAAGACACTCCATCCTCTCCTTCAATCGCAACGCAAGCCTGAAGACGGGAGAATTCGAATTTATTGACCATTAATTCAAAATATTATTTTCACAATATAAGTACTCATTTATTAATTTTGAAATATTAGGTTCCGATTAATTTATATGTGTCTTTAAGATATTTATTATGTATGTAAATATCGTCTTTATTTATAATCCTAATCTTTTGTTTTCAGCGCAGTAAGTTTATTCATATGTTTGTTTGTTTTTGATCTTTCGGTGGTAACATTGTCTATATGGTTTAAATGACTATTCAAGTTAAATTCTTCACATATTATTTAAATAAATTTCGACTTATTATTAGTTGAAATTATGCATATTGTGTACTAATATTTTTATTTTTCTCGTATATAACAATAAAATATACAACATTGTTTTCTTCTTTTCAGAATGTCGACGAAGAAGATAGAGCATCTGTAAGTACATTTATTGTATCTATTTCTTTTATTGTTATTAATACAATGCTATTCATATATATAGCTAAAATATCAACGCTATCCTATTATAATACACCAATTTGTACTTCATTTTAAGTGTTTTCATTAACATTGTTAAGAACTGCTTATTATTTAGTTTCACCACCTGTGGTTTCAAACATACAGTGTTTTTCCACTGTAGCTTTGAGTGATATTTATTTTCATGTACCAAGACCACCACCACCAAGACTATAATGATTATTTTTATTTTTCCTTATATACATATAGTGCAAAATGGTATACTGTTTGAGAATAATCGGTTAAATAACTTTATCTTCAGTATTTACTACACGATTACAAAAAAAAAAAAAACTTTAAAACAAGCGTTAAAATAAATAGCGAACATTAGTGTTACATTCGTGTAGAAATTTTCTTTCGTTTCAGTAACAGAACAAAAAAATACACGAAATTAATTACATTCACTCACGCCACTTACTAAGATTGAATATCTACACTTTAAAAAACTGTTTACACATTAGATCATGTTATTATATCTGTACATTAAATAAGAATTATCTTGGAATAAGAACGAAATGTCTTTTTATATACTTCGAATTCGTACAGACTAACGATAACAGGATGTGATAACTTCTTAGTTATATAATTAGGTAATTATCCATATTCAGACATATAAACGTGAAAGTAACTGTTCCA
Source organism: Hestina assimilis (assembly GCA_023373885.1). Classification (NCBI taxonomy): domain Eukaryota; kingdom Metazoa; phylum Arthropoda; class Insecta; order Lepidoptera; family Nymphalidae; genus Hestina; species Hestina assimilis. The sequence continues at coordinate 14,306,064 of CM041759.1, forward strand.
ATGTCCGATTACTACCTACAATGTTGCAACTAAATCTAGCTCAATTCAAGTTGATCCCATTTAAAGTCAGTGAGCTAAAATGATTTAAAATAAGTACCAAAAAGGAATTTAATCGTTCTTACACTTTTTTATTTAACCTTTATTAATACACAATTTATGTACACAAAATGATTTAATTGCACAATAACAAGGTCACTATATTCACACGCTCTAGACTCGGAATTTGTATTATTGTATTATTATTAATAATAAAAATTCCGTTTTATTGCTGTCAATCTGGCTTAGCTTTTGTCTTGAGGTTTTAGAGATTTTAGAAAGATTTCAACTAACTATACTTCATCATTTGAACTGAAATAAATAACGTCTTTTTTTTTTATAAAGTTATTAATTTTGTTTTCGTAGTTGGAGCCTAAAGAGACAGGGCCTTTAGACTCGAAACAAAAACAGTGGATCCTGTGCGCGGCAAGAGGCGAATACCATACTTTAGCTAAAATGTGCAAGGAGAATGCCAAACTTGTTCGTACTAAGGTAAGTGCGTATTTTGTCTATAGTTGAATGTAGGATCTGTTTATTTATATGCTAATTCGATGCTATTTGCGCTTGGTACACGTGCTTTATTAAAGACGATCGTTTGAACTGGGTATGTAATTATTTGCTCCAAAATCAATATTCTATCGGCGCGGAACAGATCCTCGTGAATATCTGTTACTGGTATTCAATTCAGTGAAATAATGAATGAACTTCATCATGTCTTTTGATAGCGTTTAAAGCATCAGATTTAACTGGTAATGGTAAAGAAATTATATTTTAAAGGCATACGTACCGAAAATTAACAATTAGCCACTTAAAATTTCTCTAAAGAGAATTTAACAAATGCATATAAAAAAAACAGCACAGATTCCAGAAAAAAGGTGATAAACGTTAACGGATGTAGTGGTCTCATCCCCAGTTGTTAGGCGTTAGTTAGCGCCGAACGAGAGCATATGTCCAAAAGGTGTGCGTCTAATTGGGAAGGTCTCGGCGCCGGCCCGCGCCCCCCGCGCGCTATCTTGACGTATCTCCGGACGTCCCTTGTTTTATTTTACGAGCCATATCTCAAGCCCCTTTTTTTCAACTATTGTTTATGCGTACGCACACTTGATATATAGATGTCATATAACTTGTGGATCGCTAATTCCCCGCTGATCGATGTCTAGATTATTTCTCTAATTTCCACTATGCTTTAGTATTTTATTTTGTGTATTTTCTTTCTTTTCGTGATTTATAGCTTAAGTTCCATTGGATAGTTGGACTTCCTGGTGTTCTATTTCAACATTGAATTCTTCATTACTTAAAGTACCAATTACGTGCTGTCGTTTTTACAGATATTCTAAAGTTCTTTATTAAATTCAATTGACTATGTTATCTGATACTTCCATTATCCATTATAATTTACGTTTGCTTAAGGTCTTCATTTAAGCATTTAGGCTGGGATACGAGTACATTACTTTTATTGTATACGCAATAAAACTCGTAATGATAGCCTTCTCTTTTATTGATTCGTTGTAAATCAAGTCTCACAGCAATTGGATTTAAATTTTATTGGCATCCTCGAGGATATGTGAATAGTTGTTAAGTGAAGTTAATGAGAGTTATTCGAGATTGTCTCTTAGTGCTGGTTGTTATTCGTCTGAAGTGGATTTATAAAGTCAACCCACATTGCGATATTGTTTACGCGGAATCATTATTTTTGTATTTTTTAAACTTTAATTAGTATTATCATAGACTATATTATAAAGTTTTAAAATAAAACTGGAGAAGCGCAGCAAGGAAGAGGTGAGAAGCTTCTTCTACTTCTTTCTCTGCCAAACTGTCTGTCTGTAACACCTCTCATCCGATATTACCATGGCCGTTTTCGAACAGGCGGTACATAGTCTTGTTTTTCATCGTCGGAACCAAATAAAAAAGTAACGCAGACGAATTTTTCTTTGTCTAACTAAATGCATGAATTCGTCGCGTAAGACAGCTTAAAACATTTGTTTCATCCAAACGTGTATATAACGAGTTCAACCAGTTAATTATTAGTCACCGTATTATTTCAAATTTGTCTCCAATTAGTCCGTCACTGAGTCTATTGGTTATAACATCTGCTTTGAAATTTTGTTCGACTGTTTTCATTTTCTCCTATACGACTAATAAAGCAACAGTAAATATTGTCAGACAGTATGTAACACGTGTTTGCCACTAAGGCACGCTGGTTGACATTTGTCGTCTCTCTAATAAAAAAAGACTTAAATGATTATTTTCGTATTTGCCCTACTCGATGATGGAATTATCGATTTGTGGAAAATTTTCTCTTTGATCCTTATGATATTTTTTATTACATGATCCGCTTGTATCTCTTAGAAATGAGACACTTAAATATGTCATCGTTGCTTCCTATCTAAAGAGCACGGATATTTATTAATTGAGTAAAGACCGCCCGCGGGGGCGCCTGGCTCCGTTTCCGTATCTTTGGAATTCTTTACATAGATGTTTGACTTTCTGAATTGATCGATTATGCTTTCTTTATCCAATTTTGTTCTTTTGAACTGAGTTTTAAAAGATAGTCATTTCGCTCGCAATTCACATGTTTTTTGTGTATCTTTTCCACTTTACAACCAATTACAAAGATAATTTCCTGAGTCGTATTGTATTATCGTTTATTCATAACATCCATTCCCGTATTTTTAATGTTTAAATTATATCGTAGAAAGTTGTTTCATGAAGAGAAGGTATGACCGTTGAGAGACAATGTCACTAATTGTCGATTATATACGACTCAGTGGCAAAATATTTACACATGTATATTTCACACTATCATTAAGAACATCATATCTTTTGACGTTGTACATTCGTAACTAATTTCGTGTTACAGACGAAAGTGTAAATTGCTTTTCTTGAAGTTTCAAGTCATTAATAATAAAGTTTTCATTTAGTAAATTCAATTTAATGAATTATTGTATTTTTTGACAAGATTTTCTATGTCTACGGTCGCTTATTTTTTATATTATGACAGTTGGCAAAACAACAAACGGTCGGCCTGATGGTAAGCAGTCACCGCAACCTATGAATGCTTGGGATACTTGAAGTATTCCATGTGCTGGCCAGACCAAGTGATGGGAAGGAATAAAAGGAAACGAACAGAGGAGGGTGGGAAATTGATCCTCCGGCGCTCCCACCCAACAAAACGCAAAAGTACTGATACTGTTACTTTACGCTGATTTTCTGTGAGAAGGAAGTATTTTCCCGTCCGAGCCGGCCCAATTTTGCTGGAATAAGCATGGGTCTACTACGACGTAAATGATACAAGGTAAAAAAAAATTCATTAGAGAAGTCTCAAGGAATGTGAAATTTATCCATTCCTAGATAAGGATTCTTTGCGATTTTTTCATTCAAAACTGATCCCCTGAAACAAAATACTCTCATATTACAAATAAGATAACATGATTGCAGATAACTTTTTTCTGAGGCTGAGTCAGTGGTAATGACCATGTCCGTTTTTATAGATGGCAATTCGTAAAAAAACAAAAAGAAAAAATAATTTGTTTGTATTCGATTTTTCGATGGTCTAAACTCTAAAGCAGTGGTTTCCAACATGTTTTCGATGATCTCAAGAAGTTTGCATTTTTTAAGAGTTAGTAATTTTCATTTCTTTCCTTTCTTTTCTTTCTTTTTGAGAATAGCTGGCTTTGTGATACCAAGTGAGGTAAAGACTGCGAGTGTATACAGAATAAAAGTTCAAAGAATAAACATAAACGGATCAATGGTTTAGAAATTCATAGAGGACTATAATACAAACATTAATTTTTATTCATAATAGACAATAAAAATAATAATAAACAAATGCTACACGCTCAACGGTTCTCATTAGGATAGTTATATCCTGTGTCGGTTGTCCGGATATACTCAATGACAAAGACAAACACACCCAGGCCAGAAAACAAGCCTGTATGGTCAATACAAACATCTGCTCCATGCGGAAATCAAACCCGCGACCTGTGGCGCTTAAGGTAGGTTCGCTACAGCTGCGCCAAAACGTCGTCTCAATTCTGTATCAATTAATAAAATTAAAGGTCTTTATAGATAACTCTGATGAACCGAACTCTAGGAAACTATACTTAGAATTATTCGACTGAGAGTCTTTCATATTTCTACTAACTTCTACCAGCGGCTTCGCCCGCGAGAATAGCGACTTTTTAACAAACTCTGAACACAAACCACCACCCCCTTACAAACTTTGAATTACATATTCATTTATATCGAATCAACAGCCTAGAAAATAAGTTCCAAGCTTCTAGCTCTAAGAATGACGATACTTCCATACAACATGTCACCAAAACCTCAATATTTGAAGCCTCAATAGCTCAACGGTAGAAGGGCCGACTTCGCTCTGTTAACGCGAGAGTTGAGAGCTCGATCCTGACCCCTTGGCCTCATTGTCGTACCCACTCCTAGCGCAAGCTTCTAGCTTATTTGGAGGGGCAATAGGAATCATTAGTAATGCCTTGAAAAAGCATTGCTAATATTCTTTAAAAAAAACTATACTCTTTACTATCTGTGTACCAAATTTTAAATTGGTTCAGTAGTTTTGGCGTGAAAGCGCGACAGACGACAGACAGAGAGACAGATAGACAAAGTTACATTCGCATTTATAATATTAGTAAGGATTAGTATCGCGATAACTCAAAGATTGAAAAACGCTGTTCAAAATAATGAATCGCAGTTATTTAATTATTCCTTAACGGCCGTGTAATTGCGTTGATAAAGGTTTGTTTAGTCAATAAAGCTGAGGAGAGTCTCTTGTTATTATTTCTGATTTACGGCGGGCCGCTTAGGGTTGAGTTAGGGCTACCATTAACGAGTTACAATCTAATGTTATTATGTTCTATAACAATTGTTTTGTTTCTTTAATTTTAATACACTTATTTTTGTACTTTTATTGAGTCCTAATAGTCCATTCGTCCATTTACATCTTCATATGCTATTTTATAAAGTGTTTATCTAGAACTGTGGAGAAAGATATCAAATAATCGAATACATATTTTGTGTAGTAAAATTAAATTTCTTTATAACTGTTGCGACCAAAATAATTTTAGAAAAATTTTGCCCATTTTTTTACTATTGATCTAGCTTGTTTTATGTGCATGTAAGACTATATCTAGACCCTTAGATCTATAGAAATACCCCAACCGTCAAATAATACAATCTAATATTTGTCTGACTTTTGAGTCCCGTTTATCAAGTTTGACAAATTATGTATGAATGGTTCGGAAGCAGTTGTGGAACAAACGCATATAGACATACAAAAAAGCTACGTCGTCCAAAGGCGAAATTGAGGCCTTAAATATACATAAATAATAGATAGTTTAAATAATAATTATCACTCAAGTGCGTTGTGAACCACGAACAGTCGGAACTAAAGAGTTGTGCAGCTTGATGCTGAAGAATCTTAAGAACTTTAAGAAAAATAATTAAATTAAAATCGACCTCAAAAATAAGTTGGTAATTTCGTAGTAATTATTAAAAATAATTTAAAAACAAAGTTATGGCAACAACTTATGCATCTCTAAAATTTGTAGAGGACAGCTTCTTCAAACCAAATGTGGTTAAAAGTTCGTTTCATGTTCTACAACCTCAAACTTTTCTAGATTTTTAAGTGCCATTGTTCAAAAGTTTGAGGGGGACACGCAATTATTATTACTTTAGGAGCTTATATTTCAACAACTACTTACTTAATGAAAAAATACGAAATCAAACCTCGTTATCATTTTGAAAGACCTATCCAAAGATATCTCGCACGTTGTCATACGTTGAAATCTTTTTTTCAACTCTCAGTTACATGTTGCACACTCGCTGCACACTCAACGGCCCCCATTAGGATAGTAATATCCTGTGTCGGGGTCCGGAAACATTCACAATGACAAGGACAAATACACCCAGACCGGAAAATATGCTTGCATGGTCAATACAAACATATTATGCTCCGAGCGGGAATCGAACCCGCGACCTGTGGCGTTTAAGGCAGGTTCGCCACCGCTGCGCCACAACGTCGTCGATATTTTATATATTTTAAGATTTCATGTCTGGATCATTTTTATATATTTTAAGATTTCATTACAAAATCGTGGTGCTGTTCATAGAATACACCTATTTACTGAATTTCGTAAAGATAGAGCTAACAGTCTCCGAGTAAAATGACTGTGACATATGGACAGACGGACATGACGAAATTCCGTTTTTGCCATTCGGTTACGGAACCCTCAGAAGAGCATAAATGTGCAAACGGCGTCGTAGGAAATACTAGTGTTCCTATATAATATAGCAATTGTGCCAACCCTGAACAACATAATACTGACATTTATAACCTTATATGTATATTGTTTTATAAAATCAATTATTACGAAGCTTGTTATTATAATTATCAAAATTGAATTTCTCTAAAAAAACCTTACATGCATTATCAACTAATAAATAGCTAACCTTTAAATACTTGGACAGATTTTCTTAGATCAAAGCTAACACCACTTTTGATCACGTTTGAATCAAAAGAAATAACTAATTTAATGCAATGCAACATACAGAGACGTAGCTACACAGAAACACAGGTACACACGTACATAAACATAATTATAACACCTTCTTTTTGGGTCGAGGGCTTATTAATAATCTTTTAAGAACTTCAATAAAATTGTGTCCCCTCTAACTGTTTAAATTCTGGAAAAAATTTAAGTAGTCGATAGAACTTCGACTTGTTTTTTTTTCATATGATTTTGAATAATTGCTATGAAATTACAAAATTGTTTTGCTGTCTAATTCCCTAATATTTAAATTCAAGAAGATACTTCCTCATCAAGCTGTGCATGGTCCATTGCTCACTTTGCCCTTAGTTATTTAGTAGATCCGCCCACGAAGGATAGCTAATGCGCAAAAAATTGTGCAGTCACTACAGTATTGCACAATATTACTGAAGGTATACGGGCCCCTAAGACCTTCAGTAATATTGTGTATTGACTAAACATACGTTTACAAAGCATAAAGGTTTTCTAGTCTAGTTAGTTAAACCATAAAGTCTAGCCATCATTAAAATCTCGCTATAACCCAATTAGTCTCAAACGAAAACCGTATCGATATGAATACCATTTTGCCGTTTTATATACGAGTATTCTCGTTTAGACGCCGGTATTTGGTTACAAACTTCAATAAAAAAAACACACTCGTCTAAAATTTCGACTGCACGCGCTATTAACGCCCAGTCCACTGTGGGTGTGTCGTCGCAGTGAGCAATTTATAAACTGATTTATTTATTCTTGCAGGCATTCACACCGCTGACATTCTCCCCGTTCTAATTAAGACAGCCATTTTACTTAATGATTTTAAATACCTTTTTTTATAACTGTAACTGAATTATCTGTATTTGATGCATATTTTCTCGACTTTATTTTGGTTAACTTTTGTATTATAAAACGGTATTTTCTACTAGCATCTTAACACTCCGTCTGCATTTTCGAACTACTAAACGGAACTGAATAAATTTTCGATTTTACTTAAACCTCAATACCAAATGACGGTCATATCATTAACATTAATTTAAGAGTTTAAAGGCTTTTGAATAGTCAATCACATTTTTTTTTTCAAAAAATCTCCAATTCTCTTTACCGGGCTACCATTTCTATAAAAGCTTAAATTTAATTAAACAATTGAAGATTAACCATCAAACACGCTTGACGAACATAAAAATCCGATTTTGTGTGTAAGCTCTTTTGTTCCGCTCGGCCGCCACCCCCGGGTAGTCGAGCAAGCGAACGCTGTTGCATTGTTGTGCTTTTTTTGTCGTCTTCAATGGCTGTGCTAAGTCGAATGTGGCCGGCGCCAACACGTTGCAACATGAGATCTACGCCTCATTTGACCCGGCTTTAGTTGTTTATGGATTTGGCATAGACCAAAAAAAATTATCCCGAACTTCCAAGAGACGTAGAATTTGTAACTATTGCTTGTGTATGATTTTTAGTTCAATAGATCAAAGTATAATACATACCGTTACATTTATACGTTCAAACAAGATTGGCTATCACATTTGATTATTGACAAATAGAAAAAATAGATCAATCTGTAAAACAATCAAAGTAGATTACGTATCCGTTTAAACGGGGGGTCTCGGAACACGATCTAGGCGCGTAGGATAAGGCACTTGCTCGCGAGTGCAAGTCACTGCCACAATAAGTGATTTCAAACACGGTGACGATGCGTTATTATAATGATTGTTTGTTTAGAGGCTCTACCTTACCCGTGTATCGACCTAATCATATATGCCGAGTTTTGTTTTTATATCGACGTTTTATTATAGAGTTCATGGGTGTGTGATGTTGCCTACAATCAAATTTGAAAGGAGACAGGTTAGCGTTCTCGTTGCTTTTGTAATTTGGTTTCTGGCGCCATCGTCGAGGTGTTGGCAGTGCCCGATTGAAACTTATTTATTTGAAGGTATTGTTTCTTTTATTATGACCGTTTAATAGTCACCGGCCCTTGTATTTGTTTAGACCGTTCCGTTCGTAATACAATTTGTTGCTCGTTTTTTTTTATTGCGTCGTCGTTTTTTTTTTCTTTTTGATCACGATATTACGTTTGGATGTTTCAGAGTGTTGCTATATTTTTGGAATTTTTCTACATCATGTATATTTTTAGGATTGATTATATGGATAAAAAAATATAAACTGGTATTTTTAGCGCTGCTTGACATGAGTATTTTGAGAGATCACCTTGATAACCTTACGTCTGGAACTAGCTATTATATTGATGTGAGTCAAAATGATGACTGTCAAAGTTTCGATATCTAAGCGTATTTTTCTTAGCCCCGTTTAACATTTTTTAAACATTTAAAGGTGGCGAGAAACCTGTTTGAATTTCCAACGATTTTTTTTAATTCCAGGCTTAAAAAAGGAGTATGCTTGTTGTGTCCGATTTATGTTCTTTCCGAAAGGATTTTCATGTGGGTGTAACTCCGGCCTTCGGTGCTTGCTTGTCACTTCGGAATGGGGGATAAATACGCTTTGAGTCGACATTGGATTTGTGTTCCGTTCAAATTAGCATTCGCTGTTAAAATGCTAGAAACAAGCTCTTTTAACCTTTGAATTTATCGCAATGTTAAAATTTTAAATGTCCCATTGTGACATGTAAAAAATAAAATGTATACTATTATAAAAAATACCTTCGCTAATTCTTAGCATTCTAAATCTCTGATATTGACTTTTCAAAATACTCTGAACCCAATATAATTATTCTTACATATTTTTGTTATGCTATCGCGCAAAAATCTTATATAGTTTGAAACTAAGAACTCGATACGTTTTATTGAAATCTGTGCAGTGTAAATAGGAGAAAAAGTTTTATTTCTAAGTTCCGTGAACGTTTTTTCTTTATACATATATAGAAGATTGGAATGATTCATTCTTTATGAAAGTAAAATTGAAATAATTATTATGTAAATAAAATAACGAAAGTATGAATAAATAAAACAAATAACAATAAAACCAAGCATTATAAAGTTACTATACAATATAATGTACTTAGTGATATCGAATCAAGTATACACCGATATAGACAGGGCCCTGTTATTGCAAAACATTGAAGCTAGCTACTTTAAATGCAGCAAGAAAAGGATAATAAGGGCGGAAGGGAGGACACTCAAACGATTTGTGATAAGATGACATACTGCACCAAAGTCGACATGATTAACAAAACTAGCCTTGGTATCATAACAGCTTATTAACCAAAATAAAGCAATATTGTGAGTCAAGCTCTGTGTTTATCCTAATTAACAGTTGTTGATTTTGGTGAAATTTGATGTGGAGATTTGGAGATGTTAATGTGAGGAGACAGTCAAGTTTGTTGGTCAAAAAATAGCGGCTGCCATCTTGAAAAAGAGGTGTAAGTTATTTTCACGCTCTATCGGGTAATCTGTTAGTACACAGAAAATGCTACGAACTACTTTAACTCCTTTGCCCGGAAAAAAAAAATGCGTCCTCATTTAGCTTTTGCACACTAAGCCCAAAAAATGGAACATTTTAGTTTACCAATACTAGTCACTACTTACTACTAGTATGACTACTATCTTGTTTCTAGATTCACGGAACTAAAGTAGTAAAGCCTTGCTAATTTCTGAGGGCTGCACGGCTGGCACGATAAGGACAATACTCTCACAGAATATTGACGTGAAATAGAAGTCTTTCGTCTAAACTTCACCCTCTGTGAAGGGAATTTCAAATGGGAATAGACAGTGGTATATCTGGTCTTGTGTACGCTTTCTTGCCTGAGTGACATAATAACATTCTTCATAGAACCTACCCTTTAAATTATTTTGAAAACTAAAGACTCTCAATTCATTGTTACGATTCGATTATTAAGTCTCAAACTAAAGCATAGAGTATTTTTCATGCATAGCTCAATGAAAAAATGGTCACATGATGTCGTTCGATGAAAAGGCTGACGGCATAAACCACTACATTTCACTCATCACGACATTCTGAAAGATACTACCGATTGATTGAAAACTGTCCATAATGACTATTAGTGCTGTAGACGCGTACAAATCTGATTTTACAATAGTCCAAAAATATTATTAACCTAAAACTTCTATTGAAAAATTACCACTAAAGTTGTATTAACACGGGTGAAACTATAGGTTTTATGTACAAAATTACAAGTGTAAATGAAATAAGTATCTCCGTGGCGAATTTTAGTATGTATCTACTTCGAGCGGGAATCAAGATTTTGTATCCATCGCTGTTAAAGATCATTACGTCATGTTCATATAAAATCTGATTGTCAGAATTGAATTGGATTGATTTGGTCGGCATTGGAATCGTTATAAGAGTTAATGGTATCACGCCGCAGTAGTTCTAAACTACGTTAAAATTATAAGTCAATTATAATAATCGAATTAGGCAGTGGTACATGTTGGTATGTTTGCAAATTATTAACAATTCATTATTATCTATATCTGTATCTAGAAAATAACGCTGTTTTAACTGTCGATTTGCCATCCCAATTTGTTCTTTGTTTGTCAGAATTAATTTATTAATAATTACGTTGACGTTAAACTGCGTGTTAGGAAATGTATTCAATAGTTAATAAATACTTGGACAGACTAATATGAATAATTGCATTCTGTGGGCTTACCATTAGCTCTTATTGCGATTGACCAAATCAATCTAATTCAAATCTTACATTAAATCGATTCAAATTTTGTATGAGCATGACGTATAGATGTCATGGTATGACATAGCAATGTAGCTCAGTTTAGGTCGTCATTTGATTCGCAATAAAAATTAATGGTAAGGCCCCTGATGTTTGAAATGCTTGCGTAGCCTATGAGCGCTTGCAGCACCATGAGTAGGTGCCACTCACGCGTTGCCAACCTCGAGATATTAGTTCGCCCAGTAATTTCACTAGCGTACAATGCCCTTCAAACCGAAACACAGTAGTGCCTAAACACTACTATTTGGCGGCAGAATATTGGACACTGCGGTGGTACCTACCTAGCCGGCCTCTTGCAACAAAGACCTACCACCAGTGTGACTGATTGCACTGGTGGAATAATCTCTGTTGTGACAGAGGCTATCCCAACAGCGGGCGATGGGGTCGTCACATCCCGACGCCTTTTAAGACTTAAGGTTCTTTATAAATTGTCAAACGCTAACACCGAGACAGAACAATTGATTCATGTTCTTTCAATCGAGAAACGAATCCTTTTAAGATTTCGTAATAATGTAGGTCATATTAATAGAATTTTAAGTGTATATATTAGCTAAATTAGAGACCTTCTGAGTTATGGGGTCTCCAGAGGATCTTCCAAAAAGATGAAATTTAATCAGGTCATGAATCCCGCATGAAATTACCAAATAGAAGGGGAAAAGAGGATAACAAAACATTGTTGCTTAAACAGTTTTTAGAAATATTTTATAAAAAAAAATATTTAAAAAGTTGCATCATGGAATTTCATGTTTGAGCCATCTCCTAGTATTTAAGTTTGAAGTGTAAAGGATTACGTAGTTTATTCTAATTGGTACTATTAGTCCAATAAGTATGTATTGAAGCGATAACTCTTGTTAGCTTTGGAGTTCTCTGTGGTCGATTCTAACACTGAACTACGGGTTCCTCAAATTTATTTGAGACGTTCTTAATTTTTACAGCCTCATTATTGTTAGGTAGAATTAGCAGGCGAAATAATAATAAAATAATAATTAGATTTTAGATGTATGGTAAATAGCCAAGCCTCCCTCGTCGCCACCTCGCATCGCATCCGTTTGACAAATTGACATTTCTGACTGTTCTGAAAGGTCTTACTTAATAAACAGACTGCCTAGTGCAAAAAAGATAATTTTGTAATTTTAAACATGAAGTTTAGATAATGCAGTTAATTATTATAATTGATGTATAATATAATTGTGTTTATCTCTCATTAGAATCATCCATATCCAGGAAAAAATAATGAAACATATCTGAATAAAAAAAAATGAGACATACATATTTACATAAAGTGGCAGAAATCGTATGGTATATCCAATTAAACCGAGCCCGAAATAAACCGACATCGTGTTTAGGCGTCGAATTTTAATTTGGCAGGATCGAGCTATCGTACATCAGTGAGATGGGTGCAAAATTTACGCAAGCCGGCTGGGGACTACCGAAGCCCCAGTTCACCACGGCACATTAATTAACCGAGCGAGCTCTACATACGGCGTCCCGTACAGCGCCTGGTGGCGAGGGTAGATTTACGACACATTCGACCAGCATCTATCCGATAAACTAATTGCAGTGCGCAGCTATTGTTTCTAAATACTAGCGCAGCTAGGCCGCCACCGCCTGCACGATTGTTCTTGGCGCATTCAGGTTTGCGACGATCTCGTTTCGATGATCAACGGCGTTCACCAACTGGTCTATTCCGTTGATGGTCCATACATTTTATTAAAAGCTAGTCTTTACTGAATTTGATATATAAAGAATAATCCTTTTATGTATTTAAACAATGATTCTTTTTTATGGGACAGAGTTTGCTTCGAGAAATGTGTATAGGGCCCATCTAAATATCTCGGATATAGAGCAATCACTTCAAATAATTATCACATACACAGTAAAGAATTATGGTTTCTTTTAAGTAAGAAAGTATAGATCAATGGGAAATTGAAGTAAAGCGTGTGCATTTCGCTATCGTCATTTCAGTATTCAGCTTTTATCATTGTTATGTTGAAAAGAGTTCTGAAAAGTAGTGAAAACTATACATGAAAGTGATTTTTATATTGCATTGCGGTATATGGGGTGTGTATTGTATTTGTACGTAACACTCGCGGCGTACACGCGCTCGCTCCGGGCTATCCGCGAACAGCCTGCTTTTCATATGTGTTTCCCATATATTTTATCGTCTGGAATCCGTAAAACATGAATATAATTTAAAATATTCAATATTAAAGCGGTTGGTAAATTTTGTTGCAAATACATTTTAATATTAACTGTTTCATGGTTCGATTGTTAATCGTCTATACATTGTGTCGGAACATTGAATTGCTATAACAAACAAAACAATTACATTTCAAAAATAAGAACGAATAAAATATAAATAACTAAGAGAAAAACGAATAAATTAAAAATGACACGGTATAAGATTTTAAATGTTGATTTCATGTGAACACATTTAAGCGACTGAAAGCACTATGCGACACGTGTTTTTTGTAACGCTACGAACTAATCCTTGCAAATGGTACAGGCGTCGTCACGTCTGAATTCACTTTCATCTCATTCTATATCCGTTGTTCGGTACAGTCAAGACAAAAATAATTATAACCACGGAGCGTAGGCAGCGCGAGGCTCGGTTAAGCCACTACAATTCGTTTGCGGCGGCAATGAGCGGCTTGTAAATCAAAGGGATTCAAACATAATTAAGCTTATAATTAATGTAAAGACTCCTTTATTTATAGGCGCACTCATTCTTAAAATTGCCCCCGTTCTGATAAGACGCCCCTTAACACATGTAGCACGTTAATGGCCGTAGATAATGGAGCCGAAAAACTCGCTCGATTTGAAATATAACACAAAACGTTTTTCGACTTAATAAAACAATAAAAGCTATCTTGTTTAATAAAATATGACGCGTATTCATAAAAATTATCACGCGAGAGTTATGTTTCCTTTATAATGATCGTGACATAGAAGCGAGACAGGATACGTATGTTATAAAATCGAGAGTAAACGTATCGTTTTGATTTACAACAAGAACTTTGTATATATTTTTTCGATGCTGTCGCTCATCCTTCGTACTCTCGTACGTCAGAGCAGTTAAATTATATCCGCCACCGCGGGTAGACTGGCACCCTATTAATTTGTTTATATTAGTGATGTTCACTTGCGCAGTCAATCACGATTGTCGTCGAACGCCCGATACACGATTTGTTTTCGAAAGATCTTAACCGTGTTTCGGTTATTTCTGTACAATTGAAGCTTTTAAATTTAGTGTCACCGCAACTCTCCGGAGACGCTCTAAGCATTTGTCTTGGAATATTTATCGTCGCGGCAAGCCGTATATATCATCCGCTCGCTATTGTGGCGATCTATCAGAAGCCACGCGGCCGCGGCCGGGGCTAAATTGATTATTTATTCAAGCTTACTTAAATCTTCTGAGCGGTAGTGTTATTTGTAGCGTAAATAGGTTGGAGGCGCTTAATTCGTATTATGAGTGTGATAGTGGGGCGTTGTTCCTTGCTGTTTGATAAACTTTTCCGTGACTTTTTATTACTTCAAATAATTTATCGTACAATAAAAACGTTAACCTAAATATCTTTGTAGGATCACACGTTAATTTTATTGAAGTCAACATCGTTAGACAATTTTTTAATGTTGAAGTTTCTCAATAAACCCACCCACTCAAAACTAGTTAAGTTGTTTATACAATAAGTTAATAACAATGTAAATGCAAGTCCCAACATCGTTAAGCCAACAATGGCCGCGACCCGGGACAATACAACACACTAATGAACGAGCATCCACTAGATTATAGGGATCATTTTACACACAAAACGGTAACCGGTAACCAAAGTTCAAACGCGTCCCTTTGTAATTATATAACGTGCTTGTGATACAGAGTTTAAAGGAGAGGGCAGCGGCACGACCTCCCCGGGCGTACGGGGATGAACAAGCCGCTCTCGTGGAAATATAAAACACGTACATTATTTTAAGGCTAATTGGCAAAGGCCGCTTGCAGCGGTAGGTGCGAGCATCGAAAATTTGCCCGCGGCTGTACCGAATTCGCGGTGCGGCGGCCTCATTACAAAACGAACACGGAACAGGGGTCGGCTGAAGTGGTACCCGGTCCGTGCGTAGACATTGCATTCTTCTTTAATATGTAAAAGTAAACAATAGATAAACTATAGTATAAAATAATCTCTTGAAAATATCAGAAATGGTCTGCCCATTTTATCTTCTTTGCTTGCTTAATCATAACTAATATAAATGCTAGTGTTGTTTTTTTGGTTTGTTTATGATGCTATTGGTTACATTTGGTTACGAAAATAAATCTCGAAAGGTTTGAAATAGGGGATGAAAGTTTGTATGGGGTACCAATTATTTATATAGTCGGGCAGAAACTAGTGCATTAATTAATAATTTAATAAAGCTGTGGTTTATACTTAAAAATGCTAAAATACTTATTATACTGTCATACTGAACCCACTGTGTCATAAAAATTGCACTTTTCCATTATCTTGCAATATCGCATGTTCAAGTTCAAGTATCGCAAGTGTTCATAGGTCGCGGCGCACTACATGTCCTCCCATTAAGATAGTAATATACTGTGTCGGGAGTCTGGAAACACACACACATCGACAAGCACAAACATTCGAACCGCAACACGTGTCTGTATGGTCAGTGCAAAGAAAAACATATGTTTCGAGCGGGAATCGAACCTTTGGGGCTTATGTTCGCTGCCACGGTCTTTACGAAATTACTGCTAACGATGGTCTAGTTAAAAAAAACGTTGACCGACTCATAAGGACGAAAAAATATAATAGTTTATCATGGTAGTTAATATCAAGATCTATATATTGGGCTTAATGTAATACTCATGCCGTTTTTCGAGGTGGTAGAGAATCTGCTACCAAGTTCCTGACAAGGCACCTCCTCCTCTGAAACCTACCCGGACGACCTCAGTTTGTGTAACAAGTGATGAGGTCTCTCACAGGATCCAACACGCGAGCTGCCACGCACTAAGCTCGTCGTCGTAGCTGGGTTCGGAGGGGGAAGGGGAAGAGTTGGGGAAGTGAAGGTGAAGGGAGTGGGAAGGGCTGGAAGAGTTGGTAATGCCTAACAGGCCAAACACAAGTGCTAAGTATATACACACCTACTATATAAAAGTCTTGCTATTTATATCACATTACTGTAGGTAATGGTATTTCTAAAACACTCTGTTCTATATATACATTTGTATATATGTATAGACAACGTTTCTGCATTAAGCACAAGTACATGTACTTAGATTACCGTATATAAGTGTTAAGGGGTCGTGTATTGTGTACCTTGAGGTACACACGCGTAGATAATGCTGATTGTAATCACACTGATAAGACTCATTATCACTACAGATAGTGGAATTTTGATTAAAAAATAACTTTGGCTGTCATTTTTCTATATAAAATAAAATAAATCTTAAATATGCATATATGTAATAAAAATATACTTTAAAAAAGGCAGAAGAAACAACTGTTAGTTCAGTTTTTTTTTTTAAGTTTTTACCTTTAGGGTTTCGTAGCCAAATCACAAAAACTGAACCCGTTCGTTTCTAAAACATTTAAAATGTAATACAGCTTTTAACAGTTATAGAAATAGAAAAAAGGATTTATATTGGTAAAATCAGGTCTTATAGTCTAGTTACTATTCTAGAATAATCCCTTTCAGTATCTCAGACGTTTCTCAGACTGTCATGAATTTTATATGATCTAAATCTTAATCTAGAATATGGTATATCCAGCCCAAGGCGATAAGGCTGTCTTGGAAAATTCATAAATATAGGTAACTAGCTTTAAAATTTCGGTTTTTTTTTTATGTTAGAAGTTGGCAAACAAGCATACGGCCCACCTGATGGTAAGTGGTTGCCGTAGCCTATGAGCGCTTGCAGCACCATTAGTATGTGCCACTCACGCGTTGCCAACCTCGAGATATTAGTTCTTAAATCTCGTTCGCCCAGTAATTTCACTAGCGTACAATGCCCTTCAAACCGGAACACAGTAGTGCCTAAGCACTACTATTTGGCGGCAGAATATTGGACACTGCGGTGGTACCTACCTAGCCGGCCTCTTGCAACAAAGACCTACCACCAGTGTGACTGATTGCACTGGTGGAATAATCTCTGTTGTGACAGAGGTTATCCCAACAGCGGGCGATGGGGTCGTCACATCCCGACGCCTTTAAAAGCGGTTTCGCTTTACTAGTATCCTAGACGTAGGTTGACTAGTATCCTATTGTAGTCTATTTTACTCTGTGATAATATAGTCTTATTGTTTTAATTATCTGGATTATTCCACCAGTGCAATCAGTCACACTGGTGGTAGGTCTTTGTTGCAAGAGGCCGGCTAGGTAGGTACCACCGCAGTGTCCAATATTCTGCCGCCAAATAGTAGTGTTTAGGCACTACTGTGTTCCGGTTTGAAGGGCATTGTACGCTAGTGAAATTACTGGGCGAACGAGATTTAAGAACTAATATCTCGAGGTTGGCAACGCGTGAGTGGCACCTACTAATGGTGCTGCAAGCGCTCATAGGCTGCGGCAGTCACTTACCATCAGGTGGGCCGTATGCTTGTTTGCCAACTTCTAACATAAAAAAAAAAAAAAAAAAAAGTCTAGGATCCACGGCCGGATCATGTAGGCTGGATTGTTCAGGTCAGGTATTGAGAATATCTCAGCGTAGGGCCTGGATAACACCATGAATTTTTCGGACATGAGCAAAATAATTAAGCAATAGGAAAAAATTAGCTGGCTAGTAACATTTTTATGACCTTGTTATTGATTCATGTTAGGGCGTATGCGCAGGCATGCTTTGATCAAACCATATATTTTGTTTGATAAATATCTTTTCCAATGATTTATATAGTTATCTTAAGACTTTACTCAAAAACCAATACTTAGTAATAAGTTTTTAAGATTTGTTAGATCGACATGTTCTTTGCCTGATTGCCTTGTTAGCTCCCACAATTGAAAACTTTTCTAGAGGAATAAGTTGGACGTTTCATTTAAATGAAGCTATTCACGGACAATTAGATTGATAGTGATCAATTGTGCATTCGATCAGTGAAAGAGTTTTTAAGTTTTTTAAATATTTTTTAGAATTTTACTTGTCATTACAAAAAAATATATTAGTATATATAAATACCAACATCAATGTTATGATCTCTGGTAATCTCATACTTTGATGTATACCTTCTTATATCTGCTAAGTCCCTGATTAAATCATTACTAAATTAATATAGGGTCACCACGGAATTACACCTTTTTCAACCTTCGACCTTATCTCTAAACAAATAATAATTAAATTAGGTTCTTAAAAAGTTAAGAAATAGCTTAACTCTTTTCTTCCTCGTACCATCCTTCCCGATATTTTCGCAGGTTCTGCTTAGTACTAAATCCTCTTATTGGTCAGATTACTACTTTTTACACAGAGCGATTGTTTCCTAAACCACAACCTTAAGGCCAAATCAATAACAATTAGTATGAGATCTTATGTGACATTAAACGGGAAAGACAGCTTCACGAGCGACACAAGGACTCCCAGAACGAAACGGATATTAGTAAGATCAATACAAGCGGGTCAAAGCACAGAACCGTCAAAAAGAAAACGCTGAACACACAAAAATCCTTTTTCGGAAATAGGATAATTCTTTTTAAAATATCTTTAACTTGTGCTTTTAATAAAATATCACGACTTGATACAAGTGTTGAGCTGTATTTAAGTAATTTTCGAACAGGACCGTTCATTGTATTGTCATGTTAAACCATTGTTGTATCAGACGACGGCTAATCTCTAGAGGTTCCTAAGATTATACTACTTTAGGCACCGTTGCTTTGTATATAATATTCTGTAGATACTATTGTAAGGAGGATTGTTTAAGAAAACAAATTGGTTTAGATTAGCAGATGTTTGTATTGAACATACAGGTATGTGTTCCGGTCTGGGTGTGTTTGTCCTTCTTCTTGTGTGTGTTTCCGGACCCCCAAAACAGAATACCTTTATCCTAATGGGGGCTGTTGAGTGTAAAGCTTTTATTTATTATTAAATAAAAAGATCGAACCTGAACTGAAATTTCAATTTGAAAATCATTACCTATTAAACTTCCTAGTCGACGTGACAGATTTTGTCGATGAATGGTGTGCTTGCTTGCCAACTTACTAACATTAAAAAAAAATTGTTGCATGTAAAGGACAACAAAGTCAATATTTATGTGATTTTAAATCTATATAAGTTGTAATTCCCAAATAATTAAAATTATATTATTATTTAGTCACAGTTTTTTTTTATAATCTAAATATTACATATTTTGTATAATATCGAAAAGGGTCATGTATTTCTAAATAATTAGTTATCGAGAACAACTTTCTTCGTCAAATCCTTTCTGTTTAGGAGATTAAAGATTATAAAAAGAGGTTATGACCTCAGAGCCCGCGGCGTTTACGTTAGCAAACTTTTATATTTTCACCGTGGAACATTCAACCAACGAAAAACTTTATAAAGATACGAAAGACAACAGAAATGCGCAACCCTTACTCAAAGATCGCTCTTTTTGTAAAAAACTTTTAATTAATCGAAATTCAGAACGAATTGTCTCGGAAAGTTTCCGAACGCCGATAGGCATTATATTAAATTTTATCTTAACATTTCTATAGACGAAACTTGGAAACTATATTATTAATTAAAACGAATAAAAAACAAAGGAATTTCTATAACAAAATAAGCCTCTTTATTTATTGTGTGGATCTTTTGCTCAAGCTGTATGACATTTCTGAAAATCATACACTCTTTGGCGTTTTATTTGACATGTCAGTCTGTCAATTCTTGACAAATATCAATTCAAATGTCTCGTCAAGTCATCATAACAATGGACTGTAGTTTGGAGGTGTTCAAATATCGAAGCGATCGATCGGGGAATGCGTTAAAAACAATGTGTTCAATGCTTTTTAGTAGTGTCATTGCTTCGCAGTTTCGGCTGCGCTTGTAACAGATTATATATCAACATTGTCAATACCTACTTCTTTTTAAATGTACATATAAACTGTAACGTATAAGATATTTATGCGAAAGAAGAATTGGTATAAGAGCTAGCGGTTCATAATATATGATATGTATTTATATACACCGCTATTATTATCAATAGATATCAATCAATAAATAATTAATTTTGCCTCCATGTCCGATGATGTCCTTAGCATTGGTTCATCTTCGCATAAAGCACTCAAGGAAGGAATCAAGTTTGAGCCCCCGTGAGGAATGTCTTTAATTCAGGGGCAGGTCTCTATACGCGCTCCCCTCCCCCCTATCGGTGACGCTGTCAAGGCCCGCTGTCAAGCAATACACATTCCGGAAAAAAAGACAAAATCAACAAATACAAAAATATACTATTTATTGTTAAAATATCCTAAATTTACGAGCACACTTTTTTATATTATCTTTTAGTCATACGAAACTATCAGGTTCTAAATCTATATAGTCTCTTCAAGAGTAAACGAGGCGCTATAGTATAGTGGAACTAAAGATCGTGGCACCAAATTTTCAATCACTACAATCTGCGAATGGTTGGGTGTGTCGAGCTGGTTACGGCCGAGCGGTTCCAGGGGGCGGCGTTAGTTAATCACTAGTCGCAAACCACGATGTGTTTCTTTGTAATTTCTTCTTCTGTTGATTTAAGCTTTATCATGACGGGCGAGTTCTCGCGGTCAGATCCAATATTAGTTTATCCTTAAATCTATAATAACTAATAATTAAATTGTTCATGGTCTTTTTGTTTGTATTCAAAAATTAAATTAAATATTTAATTTAATAAACTTATGACGACGACTGTTACGGCGTGGTGGGAATGAGGCTGCTTTGAGCCTCGATGTTTGCTATAAATTTCTGTTGGTCCTTGTGGGTCTCTTCGAGCACATTAAGCTGTCAGTCCCGGTGGCTATCATAACATCTGATAATAAAAATTAACTCAGGAATAAAACTAGGAACAAAAATATTTAATTTAATAAACTGATACGGACCTGGGTAAGGTCTTTAAGGATAAAAAGTGTGCTATTTTTTAATCAAGATAATAAGCTATATATGTGCTGATTTTTTCCCTATCCGTTTCGCCATTTATGCTCAATGAAATAACAAACATAAAAACATATTTAAAAGTGGTTACGCCCTACAGGTACCTAACATTTTACATAGATAAAAATATCTCGTGTGTTAATCTAGGTGACCATCATAATCTGTGCCAAATTTCCTCCTAATCCGATCAGCCATTTTTCCATGATTGTGTACAGCAACTATCAATAAATAGCCAAACATACAAACTTTGTCATTTCGTATATCAGTAAGATATTATTCTAATAACATTCCATTTAGATTAATCGCGTTATCAATCGAAACGACACAGCAATAACCCAAAGCTAAACAAATACGGCATCGTATTTATAAAGACTGAAGCAAAACCGGGTCGGTTAATCAGTGCTTTTATACAATTACCGACGGAGGTGCCGCCACGGAAACCCATTATAACATGAAAGATATGATCGCATTTTTAGTACGAGGTGGGCCGGGCTGTATAAACAAGATTCGGATGCCACTGCCGCATCTACCATCAATATTTTAGCATCTTCGTTTGTTTCTAATTACCCACCGTACGGACTTTCAATTGGATATTGTTCGTAATTATTTTCGTGTTGTTTGATTCTATTTGTAATTTGTTATTTAATTGGCTTCTGATTATGAATGAACGGAGTTGTTATCTCGTTAGCCTGTCGAGTGTTTTTAATGACTTGTAATATTAAATTCGACGCAGTAAAAGTTTTGATTTCTATGCGACTTTATCATACGCGTTATACTTATAAATAATATAGACTGTGGATGGCAAATTATAGAAAAAAAAAAAAGTTGATTAGTTAGGTAGTCGCGTAAACCGATTCTAAGTAGCCGTACCACAGTGTAGCTATAAACAGTAAACGACTGGGAGGTGGCCGAACTGAGTGCGCAAGGGCCCGAGGCCATCTGTGTAATATACGACGGCTGAATATAGTTTTTAATTAGGAACTGCCTACCCAACGAGGCCTCTATTTGTTTAAGCAAATGCAAAGACAAGCGAGATGAGAGATAACCAATATCACGAAAACTCGAATCAGTGTTTTATTTGCGAGACCGTCGGACCAATAAAAGATTGTGTCGTGTATACAAAAGCGATAATGACCACGGCTGTAACTTTAATTGAATTATTACCTACTGACTTCTATGAAATAAGTGTTTTAGAACTTTACAAATTTGCTACCTACATTTATTTTAGTAGAACGTTATAATCCACACGCTCATAATCAAGTGCGATCCCTGGTCGGTAAATGATAAGAGAGTTAAGCAGCTTTATACGCGGTCAGTCATGTATGGGTGACCGCACGATGGTCTTTCAACTGAAAGACACGTGACAAGTCGGTCCCGGCTATTATCAATTTGTTTAAAGACGATACGTTGTCGTTATTAGCTCTAAAACCAGTAGAAGTAATATTTCGTTATGTGTATTTCAGCCTTAGATATTTAACTAAATAATCCATCTGCTTATATACGCTTATTGTTTTATGTAATTGATTTTAGATGACGATCTAAGTTAAAACTATTAATAATAAACACATACACACAAAATAGTAATAACATAAATCTAAACGCATAAAGATTATTTTAAATTGTTCTTTATTTTTTTCTAAATAATATATCTTATACAACGCAGCGGTGTAATCTAGTTTTGAACACGCCCCCTTAGATAGATTTACGTTCAACCGCCGCGGGACGGGTTAAGTGCGACAATCAATTGATTACATAAAATTAACTACAGATGGGGTAAACATGGCGAACAATTGTCTCCTCTATTTCGGTGCGTGGTTAATTTGCATTAATCACATCTGGAGCTATTTTTCTCTGTGTGCGCCGTTTGCATAATTAAATAAACGCGTGTGGGTTTCGCAAACTTGTTGTCGGTCGTTAATGATATTATTTTAGTTAAATCATTGTATTTAACGGCGTAAAGTAACAGTATCAGTAGGTACCGTTGCGTTTCGTGCGATGAGTGACAGTGCTGGAGGCCCAATCGCTCACCTCATCTGTTCCCTTCCTTTTTTTCCCTTCCCATCCCTTCCCCCCTATTCCTTGGCCTTGCAACGCGGATCTGATTTAAAAAAAATGATTCGGCGGATAGTATGCTTATTTACCAACTGCCATGAAATTAAATAAAAACAAAAAAAAAGTGTGTGTGTGTACTTATGTACACGCGTTAGAAGTTATACTTCTTTGGCGTAACAAGATAAAATCTTTTCAAAAATTTTATCTTTCGCCTTATTCTACGTTTGTAGAAAAAACGACACTAACAATAGAAAAAGGTATTTAATACATTTAAAGTTTTATTATAACACATTATCTATTTAATAAATAAAATTTATTTAAATATCTTTTGTGTGACGGTGTGCGCGCGCATCGTAAAAAGTTACTCTCATCATTTTTTCCTAACGTGCCAAAAGAAGTATAACTTCAATATGGTCTTAAATATTTTATATACTTCCAAGTTATTATATTAGATCAATATTATGTTTTTAACAGCAAATCAATATATCCGGGTACCACTAATTAATTTCCACATCTCATGTACACTTCGATGATTAAGATGAAGTTAATGACACCTCCTTTTTAAAATCAACCAATTCGTTAAGGCTACAAAGAACATTTGAAAAATATCAACATGTCATACAAACTATCAAAATACTCTTCTTCTGAGGTAGTCTTCAGTTTCTAAGGTAGTCTTTAGTTCTTCTAAGGTAGTTAGGTAAGTTAAACATATCAGTCTGTTTAGTAAAATACAATAATAGCCTGTTAATGTCGAACTGCTGGTCAATGCCTGGTCTTATTAAGGAGGATTAGGATCCTAATCCGACGTACTACTGTACTACAATTTAACATACTCATACACGTTTAAGAATTGATCCAAATAATTCCGCTTTCCTTTGCTGCAAGTCAATTTGGGAATAACTTTAAAAATAATAACGAATTAAAAGTGGCCGCAAAAATTAGTTGGTATTTTTTTTAATTATTAAAAGTAATATGAAAAACAAAGTTATCGGAAAAACTTAATATCTCTAGAAATTATGTTGTAAGTTCTCTTCATGTTTTCAAAAGCATGGCGACATACACTCTACGCTGAACATCAGGCGAGCCTCCTGCCATTCGCTCCCCCCATCTGAAATTAAAAAAAAAAACTGAGGAACAGTATGTATGTAAAACTTCCAACAAAGCGTCTGTGTTGATAAATGAACATAATGATTGTCTTTTTCATTATTGTAGAAAATAGGAAATTAATTAAATACGTATTTATATTACAAAATTGTGACTCTCATAACATTGGACGGCTTTGTTAGATTTATCATCACAAAATTAACTTAAAGATATTGTTAGTGTAAGTTAGAAGTTGTGCCTCGTATGATTAATGATGGCGCTACGAAGTCAAATTAAAGTTCTTTCGGTGATTTTATTAGGGCCTTTGTTTGAAGTTTCAGATTTATGTAAATTGCCAAGTTTCGGCCGAGACGCGTCTAGTTTGTTTATTGTGTCGGTAATCTCTTCGTAAAAGCAGGTATAAATTAATTAATTGTCGTTTAATTTAATTAACTTAGATTTATTTTGGTCCTTCTTCCCCGTGCCTCGGAGAGCACGTTAACATATCGGTTCCGATTTTGATTATAACATCTGATAATAATCGTTAACTCTTGATAATTTGCTCTTATCCAATTAATTACTAGTTCGCACTTTGGTTTGTGGAGGTCAGATGACAATCGCTGTGTGTAAAAAGTAGTAACCTGTCTATCCGAATAAGAGTAATTAGCAGACCCTGGGCAAATATAACGGGATATGCTAGAAGAAGAAGAACAAGATTTATAAAACTTTTCAGGCCGGTTTCAACCATATAATGTGTAGATATTTTAAAGAATCTACAGTAAAAGTGAGTAATTATTAACACTAAAAGGAAAAACCTAAATCATTAAGTTAAATGATGATGTAACAAAAATTGATTAATTTATATATTTTTCCGCTGCTATGGACGTGCTTTTGTAATTCTTTCGTGGAACTAATAAGTAGCCATAGCTGCTATTTATATTTGAGAACTATTTTTAAGTAAGCTAAATAGACGCAAATAAGCAATACTTAGTCAGCCCACACGAATGACATTTCGAGAAAATCGCGTTTGAAAATTTTGAACAACTTGCTTTATATGAATTTTTTATGTATTGGTCAAGTTTTTGGCAATTTCAGATTTATGTAAGTTATTTTACTTATTTTCACAAAAAAATATGTATACAAACTGCATATTTCGTATATAATATAACCCAAAACGTTTAACATAATACATAAATTGCATGATTAAAAATGGCTTTTTAGAGCTTTTGTTTTAAAGCTTAAAACCCTACAAATATTAAAGAAAAATATTCTTCGACCATTTACCAACACTTCTCCATATATAACTTAGTTTTTTCAATTTTGTGGGTTGACATGGTATTGCTTATTTGCGTATTAATATTTAATATTAATTGAATTAATCACACTTGTAAGATTTTAACATTATATTTTCATAATAGAAAACTATCTTATGTTACCCAACCACTTTTATAATTGGTGGAAAATATATGCCTATAATGGTTACTTGTAATACGGTACCGGTAGCACTGTTAAAAATTTTAATCCGATTTAATTATCGGTTGCGATGCCAGCAAGTTTCAAACAAATATTACATACTTTTTAAAGTCATAGGTATTACATTGTATGTATATATTTAATCTTTTAAAAAGTTTAATAAGCCAATTTAAATTCGCACTATATTACAACAATATAAATTACGGGACAGAATCGAAAAGGAGGGGTTAGAATCGGAAGGGCCGGTATGGCCAGTAGGGCAGGAACCTTTGTTTCAATTACTCGACTCGCTACCGCTGTTGAATTATACCGTTTAGCATAATGCCCTCCAGCTGCTTATAATCAATGATATGTTTTACCTTTTCAATTTATTGATATTCATTCCTTCTCGGACAATTTATTTGTATTAATAATTCGACTTCTGTTTGTTTTTATGCGACCGATGACGGGTTTATGATTCGATTTTTTTGATCGAATATATCGTTGTTCGTCCTTCGAAAGGATGAATTGAATTCATATCACAATGTTTTGGATAGAATAAGATATAGATACAGGTAGTGTATTCCAAGATGTGTGTGTTTCTCGAAATATTTATTTGCCTTGCAGTTAACGGCAAAGCCAGTGTTTCGGGGTGCGAGTGTATCAAATCGATAATATCCGACTAATCAATTGCCGCTCAAATCATTCGTGTCTCATATGAAGAAGATTAAGAATTAATCCACAAGCATACATAGATGACCCAATATTTCTTATTAGACATGCAGGTTTTCTCAAGATGTTTCCATACATGGTAAAAAAAATCAAGAAACTTCGACTCGACTTAAACACAAGTTTTCTATCCACTCGGTCATGTCTCCTTTGCAATATTTTGCGATGTGTGCACTAATTCATATTCAACACAACACATTCGACTTTTACTCGTGTGCCACGCCATAAACAACAAAAAGAAAACGCAAGCGAAATCAAAAACGCAATATGCGTTGGTGGGAACACTTATTGTTTACTTAAGCAGTATTCATTCAATCAGGTACGTCGCTAACGTTCTTAACCTCTCGGCGATAGCTCTAAGCTCAGTTCCTGGCGACGACAACGGTCGAAAACAGTTTTTCAAAGGCTGGCACATAAGTGCATTTTCTTGTAGCGACACGGCGCGCCGCAGCGATCGCCTCGGGCCGCGTCAATGGGCGCGTCCTTTATTTATATATACCCTTCTGTAATTAACGATAGTAAAAAGAAATACGTATATCTCTGATTTATATCGGACCTCTTTGTCCTTTTTTAAGGAAACTGATTCGTTATCTTCGATTTTTTATCGTTAGCGTTCGTTATTGTTTTGTTGAAGTCGGATGTTTAACTGATTCATATTTATTTGCGGATGTTAATAATCTAATAACGCGTCGGATTGATTGATCCGTTGTCGTTTGACGTGGCGAGTTTACATTGTATAGCTAGATGTCTAGTATTGCATAAATTATAATGTATGTAATTAACAGGTTGTGTTCGAGATGTACCTAATTGCATAAATATTTACGACTTCGGTGACAGAGGAGTGAGTTGGGAGCGTCAATCAAAAAGTAGTTATGCCGAGCCAATTGTCAAGCGCTTTCCGACTTCAAGCCATATAAATCTTCTTTCGGTACTACCCGTGCCGACGTTTTATTTATAACCGCATAAACTAGTGGATGCATTTCGTGTCCCTTTGTCTTACACAAATTTCAATGAAATATTTAAATATTTTTCATAGAAACTCTGCACGCGCAATATTGAAAAATGACTATGTAATAGAGTATTATATACAGCCCCATGTATATCGAATAATCACCTGCTAAATGTGAGTCTATTATTTTCATATGTAAAACATGTAATAAAATCGATTTATTGTTAATATACGATAGACGTTGACAACGGCGAAATACATTATTAAAGGTCAAAAATAATTTATTTATTTTTTTCGAACGGACAATATAAAGCGACAGCTCGAAAACGTTATAAAATTTAAACTTACCGGAGATTCACCAGAGTGCTAAAGAGTTCACCAGAGTGGTAAAGTTAACGCAAACAAATAGAATTGCGAGAGAACGAAACGAAAATTGAACGTAGCGTTGATAAAATAAGAGAATTTAGGAGTAGAGCGTGAGGAATGAGACATGGACGCAAGAGTGCAGAGGCGTTTGAGCAGCTGACACCTGTCATCGCGCAATTTATTAGTCGCTCCGAAATAACAGAGTCAGTGAACGTTCAAACAAAATGAAGATACAACGCACTATTAACGACACGTCCTCGGGGTGCACGCTAACAGGCGCGCAATTAAATTCACAATGTTTAGCCGCTGCACGAAAAAAACAATTATCTACCCAATCTGTACACGACGTAATTATGAGCCTTTAATGCAAGGTTGGAACAGCTATTATCTTAACGATGGCAGATCGACGTTTCTTTTATAGTTTTACGCTTGATTGCTTCAACGAAAACGATATTTAAATTACTTATCGATGTGTTAAACGTCGTTTCGAGCTCATATCGAGATATTAACGGTACTAGAGCGGGATAAAGAATAATAAGAACTTATTTGTCAACGGCTTGATATATGAACTAGTTTCAAATGAATACACGCAAAAGAGACGATAATTCCGAGTGTATCGAGTTCGCTTCATTTTGATGCAGTGTTCTAACGCTTAATAACTGTCGACGACTGTTTGCGTCACTGCCTGCACCGCTCTCTATAATAAATTACCTCTTATTTTAGAAATCCTCATTCACCGCGCTCATATTCATATGAAAGTATCATTTACACGGGCGACAGGCATTACTCGTAATGACATTCGATGACTAATTATTTACTGTTCCGCGGTTTTACGATTGAGATTAATCGTTCGAATTTCCTTTTCATTTATTTATTTGCATTCGAATTGGATTTCTTAACTAGTTGCGACTCGATCTCTGTTTAGTTACTTGAATATTATATCTCTATATGTATCTTATGATTTTGATTGTATTTTATATTTTTTTATAAAAGAACAACTGGAATCGAAATAGCTTTATTGAATTAAGGAGAATTACTGGCTTTATTGGCGTCAATAGCAGTCATTACCTCGAATGCATGCGGCACAGTGATGATAGGATTATTAAATGTATTATGTTCATCGATCGGCGAAATTGGTTCGACCGCTGAGGAAGCTACACCTATTAGGGCATTACATATTTCATATCCCTCGACCGAAGATTATGGGTGTATTAAAATGTAGTCGTTCCGTCCATGGGAATGAGTCTTTACCTCTTTGTTGTCAACTTTTTTTTTACAGTTTAGTACACGATTCAGTGAGAGCTCGGTACGTTATGGGATGCTCAGAATTTAATGGTTGTGCGTTTTTTTTCAAAAGCTAAATTAAAGTGCTAATGTGCCTATTATTTTTCCGTTTCGCTATTCCCTCTTTCCGGTTGTTTTTTTTTTGTGTAGGTTGCGGTGAGTAGGTTTTAAATAATAGCATTGCGTTTCATATTCAAAATAATGGTAATTTATCGTTATAAAATATTTTTGAAACATTATTGTTGTCACATTTCCATTTTGCGTTGCATTCAGTACTTTATCATTATATACAAGATGTCTTCTTAGATAATTAAATTTTTATTCTATTACAATTGGTCAGATTATATCATCTCTGTAATTCGATCCTATATTATATTAGCTATGATTTGTCACTGTCCGATTACTCATTCTTCTAGCATTATTCCCGGTTTTATACTAATACGTTCCTAGGGTCTGCTATTACTCTTGTCCTTTTTTTTTTTATTTACTTGGGATTTGACAGGTTACTAATTTTTACACAGAGCGATTGCCATTTGCCCTCGGTAACCCTAAGGGAAAACTAGTATCTCATTGGATAAGAGCACTTATCAAATGTTATGTTATACGACCGGGACCGACAGCTTAACGTGCTCTCCGAGCACGGTGGAGAGACCCACAAGGACAAACGCCCAGACCGGAACAGATATTTGTAAGATCATTGCAAACATCTGCCCGACCAGGAATCAAACCCGCAATCGTCGAGGCTATAGGCAGACTCGCTACCCACAACGACACAACGGTTTATTCATTTTTGATAAAAATATCAACTGTTTGGTTTCAATGGTATAGAGAGGAGCAACTTGAGAGTTCGAGTCAATAATTTAGTATTGAATGGCGGCAATAAAGATTAAAATCTGATATCGCTACAGTGACGAGAAAATAAAATTTTAATTAATCGGCCAATTAATTATGTTAAACTAGAATAGAAGTAGACAGATACCTATTTCTAGTTGGGATAACCTCTGTCACAACAGAGATTATTCCACCAGTGCAATCAGTCACACTGGTGGTAGGTCTTTTGTTGCTAGAGGCTGGCTAGGTAGGTACCACCGCAGTGTCCAATATTCTGCCGCCAAATAGTAGTGTTTAGGCATTACTGTGTTCCGGTTTGAAGGGCATTGTACGCTAGTGAAATTACTGGGCGAACGAGATTTAAGAACTAATATCTCGAGGTTGGCAACGCGTGAGTGGCACCTACTAATGGTGCTGCAAGCGCTCATAGGCTACGGCAGCCAACTGCTTGTTTGCCAACTTCTAACATAAAAAAAAAGTCTTCATGCAAAAAGCATACGGTCTCTCTGATGGTAAGCAGTCATCGCAACCTATGAAGGCTTGCGATACTTTAAGTAACACATGCGTTTTGCCAACCCAAGGTATAAGAGGGAAAGAATGAGAAGGGAAAAAAGAAGGGTACAGAGGTTGTAAAGGGTACCGGCGTTTTCACTCGACACGAACTAATACAATTTTCTGACGAATATGCATATTTTCTTTTTTTTTTTTAAATGTTTGACCGTAGCGTTTTTTAACTTCATCGACAACGTCAGACCATATTCTTTAATTGTTTTATTTACCTCGGTGGGCAAATTACTTTACCCACCTTATGGTACATGGCAGTAAAGCCTAAACGCAACAGTTGCGGAAGGCTATTTATTGCGCTATCGTATGTATGAAATATGTAGTTATTTTCTTTTATAATCCTCTTTGTGTAAATCCTACTATAACTTATATGTTAACCATGCAAATAATAGTTCCGATTGGTGCTTTGTTTGTTTGTTATGTTATTGGCAATAATTGAAGGCTTTTTAATTTTTTTTTTTTGGTTTCTAATTTCTCTTTTTATTTGTTTCAGGATCCCTTCACGGTAAGCCACGGTGTCTACACTTCACGTTTTACGTACTTTTTATATTATATATTGAATTACAACGACTCTGAATATCATGATAATATACTGATAGAATCATAAACTTATTACATACTAGCTTCTATAAGCGGCTTCGCCCGCGTGAATAACGTTTTTAATACAAACTTTGAACTCCGCCCCCTTTTACAAACTTTTAATGTCATATTTATTCATATCATCCCCTCTTTTCAAGCTCTTACAATTCTCTTTTCGCATTAAGAAGTAGCCTATATCTTTTCTCAGGCTCTAGACTATCTGTATACCAAATTTCATTAAAATCGATTCAGAATTTTGGGGTAAAAGCGAAAGACAGAAAGACAGAGTTACTTTCGCATTTATAATATAAAGTATCATAAGTAAGGATGGTCAATTTGTCAGGGTCTTTCATACTAACAACATGTCGAAAGCTTGTAGTATATTCGAATGAAGAATGATTGCTTGAGAGAATGAATGCATGCAACATAATGGAATATAGTTAGCATGTGACTGTATTCGTTTCGTTTGTATGAATTTACGAAGAAACACCAGAGAAACTTTCAACATTTTTTTGTATGGAAGGACCAGATCCTTACTTTATTATTATTAAGTCAATGGATGGAACATACAATTTTTACTATAAGGATACTGTTGTTTAATATACTTATATTTTTTATTTCCATGATTTTTCGACTGCGGCTACATCGCGGCTATCAGGGCGTAAGTATTGTTTATACTTATTATTAATTCTCAATACATGTAGCATTTTATTAATACAAAATTTGAAAAAAAAAAAGAATGTCTGTTGAATGAATCAAACGGTGACTTGTAACTAGGCATATTCATTGAATAATATTAGCGGAGGTCGATAGTGAGCAGCCTAGATATAAAAAAATAAAATCATGCTAATAAATTTTGTTCGTTGAATCGTTTATATTCATATGAAAAAATAATAAAAGTATACTACGAATCTGATAAAAGAAAAAATGTAAACGCGTTGATTAGCTTCTCAATTCTTAGAAGCCGTTTAAAATACGACATTAATATAAATATAATACGACTCGAGCGGTTACTATACAATTTTCATATACGAGAAATGGCTATCTTCATTCATCAAGGCTTACGCTGTCTCATTTTAATCGCGATCAAATCCTATAAGCATATCAATATCCTGTCACCGTAACATAACTATACATTGACATAATGATAATTAGCTCTGAAGACGCATCGCCCCGGTTATACTAATTGACATACAAGTAAACTCAATCAATACACTAGGCTTGGAATCCTCTCACACCGGAATAGAACGTTCCGCATACGATCACACTGTGGTGTAACAGTCCAAAAATGTAGTGCGAGGAACCTGGGTTTTATTTATATGGAGTAGAAACATTTTTCAACATTAATTGGCCGGCTCGACAAGGAAGTATTCTGAAACAGCATATCGACGTATGTAGCGATATTCGTATTGTTGTATATTGTGAGGGCTAGAACCCGATACTCGACTAAGTCTCGTTTCTCCGTAAGCACCTGATGGTAAGTGGCAAGAAGTCTAAACGCGGAGGCGACTAATACAGTTACGGAAGACAACCGCGTTAGCCACCCTCGCCCTGCCTACCTGCAAGATGCGTCTCACGCCTCGTCTGAAGGAGCCCGGATTATAGGATGGAGGGAAGACGTGAGCAGGCAATGAATTCCACTTTTAAGAAGTACGACAAAGAAAAGAATTGGGAAACCTCTTTGTTTGCAAGGGAATTGATGCCACAGTTAGTCGGTATAAAGCCGGTACGGTTATAAACCCAAAAGGCCTTGTCGGTTAATGATTTATAAGAAAATTGCAGAACCAAAATACGGGAGGAAACGAAAGTGATTCATAATCATCAACAGATCAACATGAACAGATTTTGGGATGTTTATTTTATAAATAGAATTTTCTTTCCTAGTGTTTTCTGTCAACGGAACCTCTTTATTTATAAAAAACTAATTTTCTAAATTGATTGCCAATCATTTGCCAAGTTAAAATTATTCAGTTTCCAAGTTTAAAAATACAAAGTTATAGGGCCGACGTTCAAAAATCCCGAATAGTAAAAAGTTAACCGAAACTCTCCACATACAGTGCGATAGTTAATTAAACGAAAGGATCATCGAAAAGCCGAAATCGTCCGACGTAACTGAATTCTTTAACTTTTATCCAAAACCGAGTTAACACCGAACAGTCCCCACATCCTGAACATAACATTGCTCTTTACGAACTTAAAATAAAATGACCTGTTATTTACACTTTATGGTCGACGGAAGACGAAAAATGTTTTATTGCCTCTAAAACTTGTCCGATATTAGTGAATTTTTCGTTTTTTATTATATAGATAATTTTAATGTTAAGACATTTCTTTTCACTTTTTAATCTATATTTCTATATTTAAATTATATAGTGTATTAGTTGTGCCCGTGACTCCGCTTCCATTAATGTAATAATAAACTGTGCTTTTTTTTTTAAAGAATATTAACAATGCGTTTTCACCGTTGCGGCGTTATGGGTATCGAGTCTGCCTTTAGTCTCGACGGTTGCGGGTTCGATTCCCGCTCGGTCAGATGTTTGTTAAAATTTCTCTTTCTGTCTGGGCGTTTGTCCGTGCGGGTCTCCCCACCGTTCCTCGGAGAGCACGTTAAGCTGACGGTCCCGGTTGTCATCACATAATATCTGATAATAGTCGTTAACGATAGGTAAATTGCTCTTATCCAATGAGTTACTGGTTCGTCCATAGGATTGCCGAGGTCAGGTGGCAATCGCTCCGTGTAAAACTAGTAACCTGTCAAATCCGGATAAGAGTAATAAGCAGACCCTTGGTAAATAAAATACCGAGAATAATGCTAGGGCGAAGAAGATTAACAATGCTTTTTCAAGGCATTACTAATATTTCTATTGCCCCTCCATATAAGCTCGTAGCTTGGGCTAGAAGTGGGTACAAAAATAGCATAGAAGGGGATTCAGGATCGAACCCTCGACTCTCGCGTTAACGGAGCGAAGTCGGTCCTTCTACCGTTGAGCTGTTGTTTGTGCGAAATATCATTCAAATCCGTTTTTAGTTTTTGTTTTACAGAGTAACATTAGATACACACATTATTAATTATTCTTTATTACTACAAAGGTTGTAACAAATGATTAATACGGTCTGCTTAAAAAAGGCGGCAAAACCAGAGACTTCGCGGAAGGGATTTTTGGCTTCTGATGCAAAGGCTAGCAATTGAATTGATTAACACGATACCAATTGAATTGTAAACAATTTTTTGGTTTACATCTGGAGTATTTCAAATTGAAGATAATGTATTTTCTTTACTATATTTATTTAATAATATATACATTTTAATAATAATGAAAATAAATTACCGCATATTTTTCATTATTTAGTTCGTGATTATATACGGTATGTAAGATTACGTCAATATTTATGTTTCAAATTCCTATAAATCTGTATTATATTACTACTAAGAACTTTATTTCTTTCATCAGAATCGATGGTATATCTCATCAAAACGCTTATTAATGTTCTAAGACTTTCATCAACGGGTACAATGCCTTCGGTAACCAAGTTTTGGGCCTGTTTGAAATTTGCCTAAGCGTTGTATTCAAAAAGAGATTTATATCGGACAAATTATAAAGCTTGCTATGTTCAAGAGCCGAGTAATCCCACATTAAATTTATTAGCTTAGCGGACGATAAATTAGTGAATTCGGCTGCCGTCTGACCCGGAAACGTTGTCCAAGAATTTCGTTTTTGAGTTCATTTAGAAATATTAAGCAGATTTTTTTTCGGGAATATTCTAACATAGTCACAATATGACTATCGTTGTTTTTAAATTAGACCCCATCTTAAGATTTATTCTTATATGAGTATAGAAATAATTGGTTCCCCCAAACAAACTTTCGATTTGTTTTCACGACAGAAAGTAGCCAATAACCGTATCCATGGTCCCTTGTGTATCTTATCATAATCGTATCATATTCATTTGATTATAAAACTTCACAAACAATCAAACAGAATCACTTTGCATTTATATTAAGTTGAGTAGTTAGGATTAACAATAAATGCATTATCATGTGTTGCTATCTCAGATGTAGGGATAAAAACAGAATAGGATCATGCTATCTCTACTTTACGTATAATTATTGCAGGAGTAGGTCTTCTTGTAAAGTAACGTCATCACATTCACTCAAATACAAGGCTCAACTTTTATATAGCATCAGTGATTGACACCGTTGTGGCGTTGTGGGTAGCATGTCTGCCTTAAGTCTCGACGGTTGCGGGTTCGATTCCCGCTCGGGCAGATGTTTGTTAAAATTTCTGTCTCGGTCTGGGCGTTTGTCTGTGGGTATCCCCACCGTGCCTCGGAGAGCACGTTAAGCTGTCGGTCCCGGTTGTTATCACATAACATCTGATAATAATCGTTAACTCTTGATAAGTAAATTGCTCTTATCCAATGAGTTGCTAGTTAGCCCTTAGGGTTGCGGAGGTCAGATGGCAATCGCTCTGTGTAAAACTAGTAACCTGTCAAATCCGGATAAGAGTAATAAAGCAGACCCTGGGTAAAATAAAATACCGGGAATAATGCTAGGATGAAGAAAAGTGATTGTAACACTGATCGTTGGATTCAAAATTGTGACGTATTTAGCGATAAATCCTTACACGATTTAGTTACGACCGCAATCTATTCTTAATATCTTATTAAGGCCTGAATTACGTTTATCGGTATCGATCAGCATTTAGCTGGATGGTTTTGGACACAATTATGAGCATCGTATCGTATCGTATATCCTTCAGCACACTTTGACGGCTGTTTATTACTATTACGTGTTATATCGAGTGTTACTCTTATAAACATTTAAAGGAGAAAAGTGCGAAAGGCGAATCGATATCGTAATGAGAATTGATGAGTACGTACGCATCTTCATACTAAATAGCTATTTTCTATAGGGAGAATGCTGATTGATATTGATATACGTAATCGAAGTCTTAACTGATCAGATTATGTGACAAATGAAAGTGAAGAAGTATTAATATTTTAACGTTATTTTGGGCTTAGGTTTTTTAAGTGGAAATTATTTTAATAAAATAACTACCATTGGTAACAGTAATCCTAATAATAAATTTGTAAAAAAAAAATTACTAACTGCTTACTTCAAAAATGGTAGCGGTTAATCCGTCAGATGTTTTTGTGAGTTCAGGTTCAGCGTCTGTGACTTGATTTTGATTTATTTTTTGAATATAGATTTTGCTTTATGAGGTTGTAATCTGATAACTCGACGAACTCGACAAAATATAAAAGCTTAATAATTACCAACGATTATTGTATTTAAATGATTTTGTTTTGTAAACCATTTCCATAAAAATATATTCAGACCAATTAAGTACCTTATTTAAATTCAAAAATATTAGAGATTAAACTTGATTAAACCCCCTATAAGACGTTATAACGTGTCGCTTGTGAAATATAATATGAATTTATATAATGCTACACTTATAAGTTGAAGTTTAGTTCCGAATAGATCCCTATCTGTGTGGGGGTGAACTTGTTGGCAGGTGTTCGGAAACTTGACACGGACTGACGATAAACTGCGAGTGTGTTACGGAATTTTGTTAAACTACGATACATTCTTGTATTATAATACAGTTTTTATGTTCTTCAGTTATCTACATGATTTTACACACTGTTTACTGTCGGTAGGCCTTTATTGCAAGGGGCCGGCTGGGTAGGTATAGATATTCCACAGCAAAGCAGAAATGTATTTTGCATTACTTTGTGTCGGTTTGGTTTCGGTATTTAATGAGATCAATAGACAAAAAGATTTAAGTACTAATATCTCGAGGTAGACGACGCGTGACGACGTCTACAAATAAATGGTATTGTAACCGCTCATAGGCTGCGACAATCGCTTACTATCAGGTGGACTGTATGCTTGGCTGCCAACTACGTCGCATAAAAAAGAGTATAATGTATAATCTACCCGTGACTTCGTCCGCTTTATTGTCGTATTATCTTATGAGAGAAATCGCAGTTTAATATTACTAGCATCTTCCTATGCCAAAGCCTCAATAGCTCAACGGTAGAAGGGCCGATTCCACTTTATTAACGCGCGAGTCGCGGGTTCGATCGTAATCTCCTCGGGCTATTATAGTACCAACTCCTAGCGCAAGCTTCGAGCTTATTTAGAGGGGCAATAGGAATATTAGTAATGATAAAAAAGCGTTCATAGGTAGCGGTGACTGCTAACCATCAGGTGAACGGTATGATTTTTAGCAACCGTCATAAAATTTAACTCTTTTATTTTAAGGAGTTTCATTCTAAATCTCTTAAGTTATTGTTAAGATTATTACAAAATTTATATAAGAAAGTATACCTCATTTGAGGTTATATTGCACAGGCTCTTGAGTCGTTAAGGATAGGGTAACTGATATTTGTCGGAAATACGTACGCTTGTTTGCCACCCTTGTTAGAACAAAAGTGGCAAATTAGCGATACGAAACGAAATATGAAACGATTGAAAGTTATTTAAATTTTATTTCTAGTTATTTAAAATTTATTTATATTGTATACTTAACAAGTCACCGATTGATTTAATTTATATAGTATAGTTCCCGGCGTCGGGACGTGACGACCCCATCGCCCGCTGTTGGGATAACCTCTGTCACAGCGGAGGTTATTCCACCAGTGCAATCAGTCCCACTGGTGGTAGGTCTTTTGTTGCAAGAGGCCGGCTCGGTAGGTACCACCGCAGTGTCAAATATTCTACCGCCAAATAGTAGTGCTTAGCCATTACTGTGTTCTGGTTTGAAGGGCACTGTACGCTAGTGAAATTACTGAGCAGAGGAGATTTAAGAACTAATATCTCGAGGTTGGCAACGCGTAAGTGGCACCTACTAATGGTGCTTCAAACGCTCATAGGCTAGGGCAACTACTTACCATCTGGTGGGCCGTATGCTTGTTTGCCAACTTGTAACAAAAAAAAAATATAGTTATGTTGTAATAGTACCTTACGCACCTAGGGACAAAAGCAGGATATTCTCACCTGCGATTGGATCGCGATTTTTGCGATAATCGCCGGTGACAATGTCTTACTTTTCACCCTTGGGGAGTATACGATATTTTTCCTACTATGAAAAGTTCGCTTTTAGTCGCTGATAGGAGGGATAAACGTACGGTTGCTAGGTTACTGGGAGGTAAAGTGAGTTAATTAGTAACATCTCCCTCGTACAAGGGACAGAAAGTGAACTTTTCATTTAGATAGGAAGAAAAGTAATTTTTGTTGCCTGTCCGCCTAAAGCTTATTTATATCAAAATCGCTAAAGCGATCGTGAAGGTCTTGTATGAATAAGATATCTATATAACATTTTTGAGGAAACTACAATTCATAACACACTAATTCTATATTTTTTACTCTAGAATACATATTCCCTAATTCCTCTGTTATGTGACAAGCAGTAAAATTCCTAAAAAACTACTGTTCTGACTTCTGATGCAGAGAAATACATATAAAACCATGTCGCTTCGCAAACATACAATCAGTTATGATTACATGTGTTACGAACCTTATTATTAGTAGAGCAGTGTGTTTATATGTATTTTTTTTTCACGTATTAGCACGAAAGCTACCATGTTTATGAGCTAATGTTGTGTTTATTATTTTCTGCATGTCGCACGCCCGGCGCCGCGAACACTACAGTATGTAAGTATGCCAACTTTATTTATGACTTATTCATATTAATATATTATGTGTATGATATGTAAAAAGGTGATGACACTATTATTGTTATATTATCTACGTGTGAGCTATCCTTGAAAATATAGATACAGAGTTAGACTATCCCAGCCTCAGATTGACTACAGTCTCGAAGATATTTTATTTCTTAAACTTACGGTATTACAAAAATATTACCCATATTCAATAGAAAACTTGAGAACACCTTATTATTTATAAAAAACCTTATTTCGTAACAACTTTATTGGAATATCAATTCGAAATCTAGAATGATCTATTGGAATAAAATTGTAGTCCTATAATACATGTGTAAATAACCCAATCCCAATTTCCTTACCAAGGACAATATTATAGATAATCCTGATGAATACATTAGTTGGGACCACAGTATTAAGCCGCACGGAAGCGTTAGGGAATCAAGGAACAGGCTTTAATTGCAAATCAATAATCGAAACACGGCTACTCTTGAATTTAGTAATTTATACAAATTTAAAACCAATCTAATACCTATATTTCTATGTAAAAAAAAATTCCATCTATAAATCGACATTTTTAGGGTTGAGTACCATAGGGTACCAATGGAACTAAGTATATTACAAAATGTCCGTTGTTCTGTTGCCGGTACAGCAAAAATACTATAAATAAAATGTAATTTATAAAGGAGGTCTCCATGCAAGAAACTTGATATTTTTGACGTTTTTCGCTATGGGACATGAAATGTAATAGATAATTATGTTTTTACGTTTATCATATATATTTATTTAAAAGGCTCCGTATCATATATGTCAGTCCGACATGCACTGCCTGTCTTTGGTTGTTGTTTCAGTAGCTTAAAAAGCGAATATTTCGACTAATATTCTTTAAACTTGTATGTAGTTAAACTACGATAAAAGCTTTACTATAACTCTCATTATTTTTAGTAGTTTTCATAAAAGTCACAGTCACACGGAACAGTCTACAAAAAAGTTTCATACGAAAATTGCCCGCATCATAATATCCCCTCGAACGGTTAGTACAGGATAATAGCACCGCCAATTTCAGTCGACGTTTCGAAATCGTACCGGGCGTTCGAAATTAACCCCGCCTCCCTCGAGTCCAATATTTCTCTCGGCACCGAACCTAGGTAGAGGCGCACTATTCCACTGAATCAGCCACGATCACGCCTACACCTTGTACGTACAATTGGTAACCCCCCCCAATATAGCGACGCGGCGCTTTGCTTACACCGAAAACCGGTATTCGACCGGACAGAATCGAGTTTCTTGGAGATTTTAAAGATATTTATTTATATCGATCGTTTTTAACCTGTTTTTTTTTTTCATTATTTTAGAAAGTATCCATCACCCTTTTAACATTAAAGAAAAACACTGCGATACATTTATTGTAAGTTTTAAAGTATGTACGAGGGTAATAAAAAAGTTAAATATTCATGATTCATTAATGTACAATAACCTTTAGCGTGTGCTCTTTCATTCAACAATTATATTGAATACTAAAATTATTTGTGTGCCTTTATTAAATTAACCTATCCCGCTGCTTCGCTGCGGGTTGCTTATAAATATACTTTTTAGAATTTATTCGGAGGCGTATAGTTTTTCTCACAACGTTACTTAACAGATCACTAGATAATCTTTCTGTTAGTGACAACGCAAGTTAAAATAATTTAATAAAACAAGTTAAATTAAAACATCATGTTAAAAGATACAATACAAAAGGAACCGTTAATTTAAATAACGATAAAAAATTCTGTCCTTGTATAGATAAAGACGAAAGAAATTTCTCAATATAAACGGCTATAATAGATAACAAAAGCCACGAAACCTCCCGACCGAACGATTTAAGAAATGAAACGACTGCTCAATGGCCAAGCTAATTCCTATAACTATGCTAATAACACCCACCTTCAAAAATATAATCTTTAATCTGGATGCAAATCATCCTAATACGTTCCTATTATCATGAGGTATAATTTCGACATTATATTGTCCGTCAGTGTTTTACATATATAAAAATAAAAGGCGAACAATGAAGTAATTTGTTACCCGACCTTCTAACTAAAACTCGTGTTTTAAAGTTAGGCTCAGCTATTATAATTTATTGTTTTTTTTGGTTATTATCGATGTAAAAATTGTCTAATGCTTCCGAGCAACCGTGAAGGCACCTTTTCATGTCAGGGTCTGAATACTCAGTCACCCCCGGGCCCCACCCGGTGACGCCCTCAAGGCCAACACCAATACACTATCAGGAAATAACCCAGATAGGTTAAAAGTACCAATTTTTAGATTTCTGTGTGTCTGTCTACTTAAGTCTTTTATCATTACGCTATAAGGGCGTTTTCATCGTGAATGGCAGACTAAAACGGGGAAGTTCATGTATGTAACATAATTTAGAAGCTTGCTGATCGACTATCCCTGTCCTTTTCCTCCTCTTTTGACGACAGTTGGTTCGATTCCCGCTCGGGCAGCTATTTGTATTGACCATACATACAAGAATGTGTGTGTCGGGGTGGTTATGCCTGTTTTTGGACCTCCAACACAGCATATTCCTATCATGACACAGGCCGTTTATTTATATTTAGCAGCTATAACATTGGCTTCACTAATGGCATCCATTGGCATTAATTTTTTTTTTGGATAATCTCACAATAATCTAATATTTGTCAGGCAGAACATTAGAATACATTCTGTGGTTTTTACCATCGTCTAGAAAGAAAACTAAGAACAACAAGCAATAGACAATTAACACACAAGTACACTTATTCACCTTTCAATCTTCATAAAATTAAAAAATAAAATGTTTAATGGTGCATCCACACAGTAGTTACTTTTTGTGGTGCAACTTTAAAAATGTGGGGGCAACATTTGAAAATAAAAGTTATTTGTTGTTACTATACGTTGCCGTGTTTTGTAATGTTGCCCAACATTTGATAACAATCAACGTGTAATAACAATCGGTAACATGCTGAAATTTGTGAATATATCCCGTGCAAATCGCTCGTTGATGTTGCATGTTTCATTATGTTGCTCAACAAAAAGTAAGTGTGGAGGCACCTTTATACCTATTTCTTTGAAATTGCTACCATGTTTTTGAAGTAATCTCACGCGTTGTTAACTCGGTGACAGTTTATTATTTTCATCACTTTTCATATTAAGTCTTTTAGCTGAATTCACTTACTTAACGCTTTACCATGCATTTAATGCATATTGTAATAATAAATATTTTAATTCATTTTATTATAAAGTATAATTGTATACACAGATAAATAAATAAACACTACTTACTCAACGGCCATTAGGATGGTAATATTCTATGTCGGGGGTCCGGAAATACAGCACCAAGGACAACACGACCTATAGTCATTAAGGGAGTATTGGACCCAAATAAGCAATACCATGTCAACCCCCACGAATGTCATTTCGCGAAAATCGCGTTTGAAAATTTTGTACAACTTGCTTTATATAATTTTTTTTTATGTATTGGTCAAGTTTTTGGCAATTTCATATTTATTTAAGTTATTTTACTTATTTTCACACAAAATAAGTATAGAAACTGCATATTTCGTATATAATATAACCCAAAACGTTTAACATAATACATAAATTGCATGACTAAAAATGGCTTTTTTAGAAGTTTTAAAGCTTAAAACGCTACAAATTTTAAAGAAAAATGTTCTTCAGCCATTTACCAACACTGCTGCTGCTAAATAAATAATACCATGTGTTCATGTCAACACACGGTATTACTTATTTGCGTCCTATTAATCCTCGATAATTCAATTTCAGACTGCAATGCATTGGGCCTGTAAGCGTGGCGATGAAAACTTAGTGAAACTGCTAGCTGGTATCCATCGACACATCGTCAACGAACGATCGGTACGAATTTAAAGTACTTACTAAATTTATAATAGCGATACTCATTCTTCGTTCTAGCATTATTACCGGTATTTTATTTACCCAAGGTCTGTTTATTACTCTTATCCGGATTTGACAGGTTACTAGTTTTTACACGGAGCGATTGCCATCTGACCTCCGCAACTTTAAGGGCGAACCAGTGACTCATTGGATAAGAGCAATTTACTTATCAAGAGTTGACGATTATTATCAGATGTTATGTGATAACAACCGGGATCGGCAGCTTATCGTGCTCTCCGAGGCACGGTGGAGAGAACCACATGGAGAAACGCCCAGTACGAAACAAATTTTAACAAACATCTGCATAAAATCTGCATCTGCAGAAACATACATCTCGGAATCGAACCTGCGACCTGTGGCTCTTAAGAAGGTTATCTACCACTGCACCAACGTCTTCACTTATAATATTTAAAAGTATTTACATATTGTCTTATATTATTTTCATTTAATACTACAGCAATATGTGATACCTCACACATTGTATCACTATAATGGTTAGTAATTTCATCACGTGCCAACTACTGAACGTTGTAAGC
This sequence comes from Hestina assimilis, assembly GCA_023373885.1. Lineage (NCBI taxonomy): Eukaryota > Metazoa > Arthropoda > Insecta > Lepidoptera > Nymphalidae > Hestina > Hestina assimilis. The sequence goes on from CM041759.1 coordinate 14,349,445, forward strand.
ACGTATTTAGAATCATCCTTAACAAAATCTTAATGTTCAATCAAAGTTACTCAACTCCTAAACATTTTATCCGTTTAACTGTATCGTTAAAGCGTCGTATTCTTTTTCATGTGCCGCGCCGCCGTCACATCTCAGAATGGGGTGAGTTCGGTTTTATTATCGCTACTTGTAGATTCAAGGGAGGCAGCGCTAATTTTAACTCGACAGCCAATCTGATCTGACAATTAGATTTCGCGCATCGAATGATATGTTAGTGCCTTTTCACACGTGCCGGTAGCCGGATAACCGGTACCGAACTTTCCGAACCGATACGACTTGGGAAGATTCAAAAGAAGAGCGTATTCTTTCCTTAAAGGTCGACAACGCGCCTGCACGCCTTCTGGTGTGGTAGATTTTCATTAGCGGCGGTGATCGCATAGCATCAGGTGAGCCTCCTGCCCGTTTGCCCCATCTCACAAAAAAAAAATGGGCATGTATGGCAGTTTCCACACGTATCGGCGTAAGTTTGTTCGGCAAGCGGTCGCTGGGTGCATGCCGGATTCACCACTGTGCGTACGAGCTACTAGATCCAAAATTGTGTCGCGTGAAATTAGCTACCGGACAGTCGGCGCCGGATACCCGGCAACCGGCACGTGTGAAACGGCACTTAGTGTTCTATCGCAAAGGATTTTTTTCATTGTTGGACGTCGCATTTTAAATGTGTTCACCAGACTTTGTAAAGACGGTAATGTTTTTTTTTTGAAATATATTACCTATGTATTTTTAAGTCATTACTAATATTCCGATTGTCCCTCCAAATAAGCTTGTAGCTTGCGCTAGGAAAGGGTACGACAATATGCCATAGGGGCCAGGATCGAACCTGTAACTCTCGCATTAATGATGTCGGCCCTTCTTCAGAGCCATAGGACAAATGCCCAGAACGTAACAGATATTTGTTTATAAGATGAATATAAACATCTGCCCCGTACGGAATCGAACCCGCGACCGTCGAGGCTAAAAGCTGACGCGCTACCAACAGGCCACAAAGTCAGTAAGTATTTTTATAGTAACTTTTATTATTTTACTGAACGATATTGCGTTTGTCGATTTTCTGTTTTACCTTACAGCTGTCGCTGTTGTAATATTCATATCGAATATACGATTTAATATTTGCTGGGTAATATTAAAAAAATGTTATAGAACGAGGGGGAAAACTAAACCTACTGAAGTATATACGATAGTAGAGAATTCAATATAGTATTGAGATCAATATCTATAATCCTCAATAGCTGAACGATAGAAAAGCAGACTCCGTTAGCGCAAGTGATGCAGGCACGATCCTGACCCCTTGGGCTATTTTCGTACCCATTCCTAGCCCAAGCTACGAGCTTATTTGGAGGGTCAATAGGAATATTAGTAGAAAAGATGAGCATTGCTAATATCCTTTTAAAAAATCTTTATTCAGAGCCATTAATACATATATTATTATTAATAATAAATTTATTTATAATCTCAGAGAATCTTTTTTAATCATTAAAATAAATAATAAATTAAACAAGACTGAAATAGACCGGAAAATAATTATGATGTTAGTTTCATAGTTACGTAAACGATTCGGAAATCGACCCTTCGATACTGTATGAAGTAGTTGTACCAATTGAAATTCAAATGAAGTTCTTAGACTTGGATGCGGCCATTACGTATGTGATCTAATCCTTATCAAGTTTCCAATAAATTCTCGAAAATTCTGGATAGTTTTTAGGTTGTTTAAAAAGAAATTGGCTATTTGTTTTTTTTTTCAGGGATATACACCATTACACATTGCAATGCGTTTCCGGCATGAAAATGTTTACAGACTTTTGGTAGAAGTATACGGTAAGTATTCTTCAATATATATTTTACTTACTGTGTCTACGGCTCTGCTTCCATTAATATAGTTTTTTTGATCAGCAAATGGCACCCTACTTTTTTCCGTTCACATTATGTGTTATGCCAGGTAGTAAACTATCTATGTATGGGCCAAATTTGATCCAAATCCGTAACAGACATCCATTCATCCATTCCCAAAAAAATTCACATTTATAATATCACTAGGATATTTAAAAAATCTACTTTAATAATATTTGTCATCGTACTACCAACGCCATCTAGTGTAATGATGTCGAAACAGCATCTGTAACGTAGAAGCTTAAAATTGTGCCGTCAGATGGTCAAACAATCTAGTTCGACATTATTATATAGATGGCGTGATGAATAAAGGATTATCGCAAGGGATTATAATTTCACTTTTTTATATAATTACATTATCATTATTATTATTTTTATCATTTTATCTGATGGTAAGCAGTCACCTATGAATGCACGCTATACTTGAAATATCACATGCGCGTTGCCAACCTAAGGTATAGGAGAGAAGGTATAAGAAGGGAAAAGGCGAAGGGGAGGTGGTAGATAGGGCCTCCAGCGCTCGCACTACTTAAATTATAGTTTCGCTGACTTTGATTCAATTTGATTAATAGATGGATTTCGATACGATGAATTTCGACTATCATTGTCTTGCAAAAAAAAAACACGACACACTACCAATATTAACAATAAATAATAATAATTGGAATTGGATCTTAACCGTTAAAATGTCGCGAAAATGACTAACACAATAACTGTCATAGTAGTGTGTCGCTGCATACGCTATGTCTTTAAGTGAATATATTTTTCGTTATCAATATTAATAATAAGGCATGTTGACTTTTACAGATGCAGATCCCAACGTGAGGGACTGGTCAGGAAAGAAGCCTCGGCAGTACTTAGTTCATATGGATACCTCCTTATCTCCCGGTTCTTATCGAAGTAAGCTTTATTGTTGATCGCCATTTTATATTTTATATTATATTTATATTTTAGAAATTATCAACTTCAATGTACGCAGCCCAATGGAGACGCTCATAGCCCGGTGCGGTCAGTCAAAAGATGGGTGATCGTGTAGTGATTTTTAACTGAGGGTATCCGTGATTCGGAGGGCAAATAAAAAGTCAGCCCCGGCTATTATCAATTTGACAATAGTCGAAAAGTCGTATACGGGCGACCTGAACAACTCTTGACACTAGGCTGGCCACTAACCACACGATAAGATGAAGAATGGATAGAAAGCATGCGAATCTGGGTTTTTTAATTTTTATTATTCTTGACGGTGAAAGAAAACATCGCAATGAAAATTGCAAAATTGGAAGAAATTTTCAGTCCTCAGTTCTAAATCTTAACAGAAGAGATCTTTGTCTGGAAATGGGTCATTAATAAGTTATAACTATATAAAAACATATTATTAGGAAACACGTATTGGAACGAAGTTCCTTAACGCGGGTAGTGAGATTTAGTAGAAATTGTCACGTAACGAAATGCCGTATGCTGTGTGTGTACCGTGTGTATCGAGCCTACTACAAGCAAACGAGCACACGAGCAAGTAAGTGCGCAGCCGGTTGCGCAACTCTCTCTCTCTCTATCTCTGTCTCGCTCTCTCTCTATATCTCGGAGTTCAAAAAAAACGTAAGGAACTTCATTTTTATATCGATAAATAAAACTAAAATTACTTACAGAACCTAATAATACAATACGGCGTACAGTTACCAATCCACCCCCTGTACGTGTCCCACAATATCTACTACAGCCAAATAAACACGGTACAGAGTAAACTGAACACTATGTTAAGGGAATTTGTGTTTAATTTTGTTTGTCTATGTTAATTGTCCTTGTTTTTCTATCTTTTTGTTTGTAACTCAAGGGGATGTGTTTTGTTTGAAAACTGTCCGTCTCTTTCTAATAGCGGATATGTGAAATATGACATCTGTAATGAAGTATTTAAAAATTTAATAATTTCCCCATATTGATCAAACGACTAGTTGTTTGGAAGTGATCGCTATTTGTGAACAACTGCATTGTAATATTTTAATTACTTTTTTGTACTTTTATGGTAAAACAAACAAGCTAGCAGACAAAGATTATATAGCACAGTTGTTTTACGGCTTGCGTTCATTGGCGGTACAGCGTGGCAAGAGATTTTTATGTGACGAATAGATATATAGCATTGACACCGGTGTGGCGTTGTAGATAGCGAGTCTGCCTTTAACCACAACGGTTGCGGGCTCGATTCCCGCTCGGGCAGATGTTTGCGTTGATGTTACAGATATCTGTTTCGGCCTGGGCGTTTGTCCTTGTGGGTCTTCCCACCGTGCCTCGGACAGGTTCAGCTGTCGGTCCTGATTGATATAATATAACATCTGATAATAATCATTAACTCTTGATAAGTAAATTGCTCTTATCCAATGAGTTCCTGGTTCGTCCTTAGGGTTGCGGAGGTCAGATGTAAAAACTATTAACCTGTCAAATCCGGATAAGAGTATATAGCAGACCCTGAGTAAATACTCGTATAGTACCGAGAATAATGCTAGCTGCGATGTGCTTAGATATACCGCGTCAGTATTATTTTAAGTTAATTGTCATACATTTAAAGTTTATTCTTATGTTACAAGTTGGCCAACAACCAGACGGCCCACACATGATGGCAAGTGGTTGCCGTAGCCTATAATCACTTGCAGCACCATTAATACGTGCCACTCACGCCTTGGCAACCTCGAGGTATTTGTTCTTGAAATATCCTTTGCCCAGTAATTTCACTAGCCTACAGTGCCATTCAAACTGGAACACCGTAATGCCAAGCACTACTGTTTGGCGGTAGTATATTTGACACTGCGGTGATACCTACCTAGCCGGCCTCTTACAACAAAAGATCTACTACCATTGTGACCACCAGTTTATTCATATTCGTCAGTTATAAATCCTCTGCTTTTCTCTTCCGCCAATGAGCACAGGACCTGATGGTGTCCAATCATATTAAATTTATTTCCTCTAGACTTCTTCACGATGCTATAGTTCATGTAGCCGCTTTATTTTATCTGTCTGTCTGAGGTAAAAGGTTATGTTTTTAAGTATGTACGTGTATGTTTTTCTTGAAGTCTAAACGTTTGGATAGATTGTATGAGGGTCCTTAGGTTTGTTTTAATCTGAAGTGTATGTAAACCTAATAATAAGAATTAGGTAAGTATATTAATTTATAATGATAATTTATTGTCGCATTAGTATGGTATAACTCGCGTTCTATAAGTTGAACCAAAATGGCGGTCGTCTGCGCAGTTATAATCATGGACAAAAATGTTAAAGAGTGCCCGGGAAATTTAAATATCTTAAAGGAACAAAATCGTGATTTCGTATTATTTGAATAGATTTTTTTATAAAGTGTGAAAACGGAATTAAGTATATAATATAGTTATTTTATCTTCTAAATTCAATTCCTTGTTTATCAATTATTATTATTTATTACTAACAATTAAATAGCATAGGAAAAAATATCGTTGAGTTTTATATAATAACATTTACCCAAATAGAAATAAAAAATATCTCTGAATTGATTAATACTTGCAGAATTTACTTAAAAATAGTAATATATTAAAAAGTATAATTACCTAATAAACAGCAAATCTCCAAAGCAAGCATGAGAATCAGTTATATTATTTTCTTTAAAAAAAAAAACTATTAACGTCAAATGCAGTCATTCTCTCCTGTCTCCATAAAGTTGGTTGAGCTCGATACATTATCTTGAAATAAAATTAAATATTCGCAAACTTGACAAAAATATAAATTTAAAAGAACGAAAATCTGTGCGCGAGAGTACACGAGAGTACGTGCGGAGTATGCGCGTGAGGCGGGGGAAGGAACCCGAGTGGCAGCTACCGTCGCTGTGTTACTATAGTTACGCGCGTCCCCTTCATTCTGCATGTCGATTGAGACCTAAAAATATTACTGCGCATTCAAGGTCATAGTTCAACTTATATTGCGCGAGCTATAACAATATTGAACTTCGCGTAAATAAAGATGCTTATTTATTAATTTGAAAATAAAACGCATTCAATGCAATATGCATATGCAATAATAATTTATGCCCACAGTAATTCAATACAAACTTATTTACAACATATCTTACTCAAAACATCATCGATATGAGATTTAGTACCTGTTGTTTTAATAACCATATTAAAGTAAAATTTAACTTCGGTTTTTAGTTGTAACTTTTACGATAAAAATTTCAGTTACAATATGTTACGGTTTAGTCAATATATATATTTTTTCAGTTGTTTGAAATTTAAGACCTTGACTTTTTTGTGAATAACTTTATTTGTAGACAATACCAACGGTTAAAACTTTTAATCTCTACTCGAAATTTTAAAATAAGGGTGCCTATATACGGGACGCTTCTTCTGCAGTTAACGCGCGTGTAATATGCGAGGTCATATTGGTTCAGCTTGGTACCTTTTTTAAGCATTCATATGTATTTCAATGAAAAATGGTTTTGAAATGTATCGCTGCATATAAGCGATTGACACGATTTCGAGCTACGTGCTAATTGCTGGTTTATATCGTTTCAGTCAGTGTGTGTACTGCAAACGCAAAAAAGTATCCGCTCGAACTAAGTATTTAATCAAAAGCAATATGTACGAGACGAAACATTGGAACGTTACGAACATAACATATAACCCATTAATTTATTTATACGCGTCAATAAAACGTCCGGTATATAAACGTCCTTATAACAAAGCATGCTACAAACTAATACGCAAAATCGGTTGTGGGATGTTTAATGTCAAAATCAATAGAACTGACTGATTATGATGATGATTTTGTATTAAAATTTTCCAGAAAAAGAAGGCTTCCTACGAATAGGATCACTGAACGTTCGTGTCAAGAAGACTACGGAGGCGTTTAGTAATTTCCTAGGCGTTGGTGCGACAAGATCATCTGCCTATGTGCCTAAGTCTGCTCGTGATAGAGATCTCGATAGGCGATCAGATGACGGCGATCAATTACACAAGTCTTGGGGTTCTGCTGATAATATTCAGGTATCTATTTATTAAATACAAAATATGCTGTTTTTTTGTGTATTTTTTTTTCAACGCTTATACAAAGAGTTATAGTGGCTGACAACACTTTTATTTAATATGAAAATTAATTAAAATTAATTGGAGGTTTGTTTTATTCAGAAGGAAGATAAACTAATGCCACCTCCGATGAGCAGTAAGATCAGAAGACGAGGCGCTAGTGGGAGACGAGGAGTCAGTTCCCACAGCCGAAGCACACCCTCAACACCTGATCAGGTCAGATCAATAAAATCGATATAGTTTAAATACTCAACGGTCCCCAATAATATAGTATCCTACACAAAAACAAGTTCATCTTCTTAGACCGGTAAAACTGTATGTAATAAAATCATCGGTCCCCAGTGGGAACCGAACCCGCGTTCTCTGCCGTTAAGGGTAGGTATCGCTTTGCCGTAATGGCTTTCAAACTAGTAAAGACTTATTTTCTAATTAAAAATGATATTCACGTTCAAAGAACACTAATCTTAAGAATGGCAGTAAAACCTTTTACACTTCTGCCTCAGTATTCGATGATGCTACCAAAGCCAGTTAGGCCATTTTTTTTTTGTTTTCGCAGAGAAATGCATTTACGCACACCACTCAACATAGTGTACTCCGATGAGTACACCAGTGAGTGGTAGTGTGGGACTCGACCGCCTGTTAAGCAGGCGGTAATACCCACTAAAACTCTGCGAAACCCTTATCGCCATAATGGGACGTTATGGGGGCGCTTACGCAAACTACCATGGCGCCCCGGCGGAAAGGCCCGCCTATGCGGGCCTCCGTCGCCGAAAGGGTACCCCGGGTATCGCAGGGCACCCTTTCCCGCCCCGATGGCGTGCGAAGGGACTAGAAGCGTCCCTCCACCGTAGCCCCTCTAGGGTAGAGGAAGCAGGCGCGCAAAACGGTGCCTCTTGCCTCCAGGTCTCCGTCTACGGAGAGGGTCCGCCTGGGCATCCCAGGCGGGAGGAGATCCCAGGGTGGATCACTCGCCAAGATGGTCGCCGCCGTGTACGACACCGTACGGTACCCGCGGATCGCCCTCACCGCCAGGACTTTCTGCGCGTGGCGCAAGTGGGCCCTGTTTACTACGGAGAGGCGTCCACCCAAACGGGAGCACCGTACAGTGCCATAGACCTCACGATGCCAGCATAGAGACGTCGGCACGGAGATCCAGTGCCCCCAACGTTCGGCAGAAGCCTGCCGAGGGCCGCCGCAGCGCCCATCAGTCTCGGGGTGAGCTGGGTGAAGTGGACCCGGAACGTTCAGCTATTGTCCAGGGTTAGGCCCAGATATTTCATCTGGGCCCGAACCTCCATCATCCTCCCCTGGACGCAAAGGCAGGCACCACGGGGAGCAACCTTGCGTGGGCCACGAAATAGGAGGGACGACGAGGTTGGTGCCGGCTGTGGCTACGCAGGCCGCCTCCTCATAAGTCCTCCCCCGGGCTGTGACGAGAGTGTCATCAGCATAGGCGATGACATCCATCCCGGGGAGGAGCGGACACCGCAGAAGCCAGTCGAAACTGAGGTTCCACAGGACCGGCCCGAGGACGGACCCTAGTGGAACCCCACAGCCGACACTAGGCCGACCGACTCCCCTATTTGCTCCCTCCACAGCACCTGCCTATCCTGGAGGTAGGCGTCCAACACGGGCTGGAGATAAGGAGGCACCTGTGATAACGAAGCCCGGTCCCACCTCTACTATATGGTGAGTGAGACGGGCCGAGAGAATCCTCTCGAAGAGTTTGCCCATCTCTCTCAGCATAACAATTGGCCTGTATGCGGAAGGCGAGTCTAGAGGACGACCTGCCTTCGGCAACAGGCACATTATGCCTTCCTTCCAAGCCCGGAGCCGTCCGTTTGGCCCTGACCCTCTCCAAGGCCAGCTCAAATTCACCCTCAGTGACGGGGGGAATCTTCTGCTCTCCCTCATGATGTGAGAAAGGGGCCATCACTGGAGGGATGTGTCTGGACGGCTCGGGGAACAGATCACCCAACAACCGCTCAAGGACGTCAGGAGACAAAGTCTCCGTGACCGGGGTGCCATGCGCGCGGAGTTTATTCCGCGCGCTACGATAACCGCGGGTGGGCACCCTTATCGTAGCGCGGATTCCAAGGATTCGGGTCCAGACCCACGAGTAATTCGTCGTGGGCCGCCTTGGCCAACTTGATGGCGAGCTGCAGTGCCTTCTTAGCCGTTCTGTAGGCCTGTTGCAGCTCGCCCTCATTTACAGTGTCGCGATTCGCCCTTTTGTGGCAGCGCAGAGAGGCCCGTAGCGCCCCATTGCTGGTCACCCGAAGTTGTGCGATTTCGGCTGACCACCAGTACGCCATTCTGCGCCTAGGGCGCCTACGTGACCTCAGCATGGCCGCATCACAGATCCTTATCATGGAGTCGTGCATGTGACCAGCCAAGTCCTCGACACTCAGCTCCTCCTCACGCCTCCGGGAGCACCAGTTTTCCAAGATGGCCGGCTCCTTAGCCATCTTTTCATCGAGGCGGCTCAGTACCCACCTCGGGAAACTTCGAGCGGGCACATTCGGGTGGACCATCTACATCGGGCTCGTGGAGAACGAGCATATAAATGGTCCGCAAGGGTCTCCACGTCACACACACACATTAAGTAGAGACAGCCCGGAGAGTATTGACCACACCTCGATAGCCTCACCTCGGCTATTCGTGATGGGCCCTCCACGCCCGGGACTTTGCGTTAAGCCGGTGCTGCTCCTGGACACTACGGCCACTGAGCCGCCAACGTCGCCCACCCAGTTAGGCTGAGAGGGGATGAAGTAGGGCTCACAGGCCACCGCCAGGTCAACCTCCCACTCGGCAATGGACTGTATGAGCAGATCCTGCGCTCGTGCAGTCCGTTTCCTGGTGCCTTGGAGTGGTTGACATTCGCCTGGAGGAAACGTGTAAGGTGTATTGGCATTATGTTTTCATTACAGTTTTCTCTCTTGGGCCTGACGGCTACTACTGGGGACGACATTGGTCCGTGGGGCCGTCTTACCTTGCGTGGTGGGTGGAGCACAGTCTTTGCCACCCATCACGTGCCTCGATGGGCGCCCCGCATCTGTGCAGACTGCACAATCTGCGCAATGACTGCACTACGGCACTCTCTCATGAAGTGCACCGCAGCGGTAGCACAGGTGCCCTCTTGCCACCCTCGACGGGCACATCGCCACGATGTGACCAATGCACCGGTAGCAGCGCATAGGGTATGTCCGGGGTTATGGAGTCGTCCATCCCCGTCAGCCTCAGTTACCCCTTGGCTGATGGCAGGGTCACCGTGGCCACTCCGTCCAGGATCTGGCGCATCTTGTCAGCCAGACCATCTGCTGCCTCCTGTGTAGTGCCCACTGCAAGCTCTATAAGGCGGCCATCAGTCGCAGATCGGCGGATAGATAGACCGGGCCCGATCCCCAGCTTAGACAGAACCACGTTCTTCTGGACCTTGGTGAGTACTTGGGGAAAGATACTCCTCTCTTACCGCCGCAGGCAGTAAACTTATGGCAATCGCTATAGTTTTATGTGTGGCGGGAAGCTTCGGTTTAACCGAAGTCGTAGCCTCGTGTGCTACAGCAGGCAGCTGAGCTGGGCCGGCAGAACTTGAGGGAGTCAAAGATTTTTTGCCCTTGCCCTTCTTAACTACCGTGGTCCAACTGTCATCCTCATTGGAGTGACTTGAACCAGGTGTTGCAGCAGGTGCCGCCGACTCGGCAACGGCAGGGAGTTGCGCCGTCTTCTTCGGGCGATTGGGGCCTTTCTTCGTCTTCGGGGTGCCTTTTGAAGACGAAGGCAACAAAACCGGTAATGAGGGCCTGACCACCGATGCCGGTGAAAGGATGGACACCGCCAAGGCCGTGGAAGCCACCACAGGGTCTCTGGCGCCTGCCGCCAATGGAGGGCGAGAGTTTCTTGCCGGTAAGAGACGCTCTTCTATACCGGCAAGTTTAGCATCTATCATAACCCCAATAGATACCAAAAGTGAGGCCCTCATTTCCTCCAAACCAGCCTCCAGTGTTTCGCACCCAGTGCACTTCATCTCAGAGAATTGTTGAAGATGCCCCTTCAATTCTCCTTTGAGGTTCTCCACCTAATAGCGCAGACGCCGATTTTCGGCCGCCACCTTTCGCAGTTTCTCCGTTGTGGTCCTCTCCTCGAGGGTTTCGACCACTTCCTGCAGAACCGATGCCGCCAACTTTAGTTTGCGAACTTTCATCGGATCTTTGAGATTACACGATTTTCTCGCAACCTCCAGGACCATCACTTACTTAAGAGCTTACTCAAGAGAAGCCTATGTACTCGCACCTTGAAGAGGTTCAGGTTGTATGCATTCGGAAATACAGACGCCGGAAGAGCATTCCAATCCTTGGCCGTGCGCATTATGAATGACGAACGAAAGCGCATAGTTCGGATATTAGGTATATTGACCAGATATGGGTGGTACCCCGCAGTGCGCCTGGTATCCCGGTAGAAAAACGGCGATGGTGGTATGAGTTCATGGAGCTCATCAGCACACCCTTCGGCCATTCATTGAGATTGGGGATTTTTACCGAGGTTTTCTTCCTTCCCGCCCTAACCCCTGCAAGCCCCCTAACCCCTGCCGGTCGTTGGCCGTCGTCGGCGACTATTCCGCAGAGCGGGCGCCGACGCCGTTTCCAGGGTGCACCACGGAGAGGTGATCGGTTTACACCTCAAGGCCAGTTAGGCCAAAAAAAAGTGGCGCGGGGAGTGTAGGATTCGAGGCCATGTGCAATGGTCTTTATAAGACCCCATACCCACTAAAAGGTCTGGCGCCATAGTGGGACGTCACGGGATCGCTTGCTCATTCAACCGCGACGCCTCGATGCTTGCCCCGAGGGGCCCTCCTGGGGCGGCAACATAGTGCCGCCATATATAAATACTATTATATACGAATACATATATAAACTTATAATTATACCACCCTGGCGCTTACGCGCCTACGCCTTTCGGCCTCCGCCTGGGCCGGCTTCGGGAAGTTTATTTTTCAACATAGTCACGTGAGCTCGCGTTGCTTCTGTCTCTTGTCGGCAGCGGACAATGTAATTTATATTATGTATATAATTATCCTGTTCTTTATTTTTATTATATAATTAAAATTAGTAATAAGTTTATAGTTTCTGAAACTTGTTGTTTTAATTCATTAATGTTTGTTTTTTTTTTTTCTTAAGTATCTATTATTTATAACTTTCATAAAATATCATATTTAAATGTAAATAATAACACAGCCACGTCAGAAATATTAATTAGGGTGTCATTGAAAATCAGTAGTATTGGGTGAAGTCGGGTCACCCAATGTATGCTTGAATGGCACACCTTTTTGTATTTACTTTTTTTTTGTTTGGTTCTTTTTTTTATAATTTTCTTTGTTTATTAACTAAGTTGTTTCTTTTTTTATTTTATAGTTATAGTAGTTTTGTAAGTTATTGTTAAGTTTAATTGTTTATTTTTTTTTTTTTTTTTTTCTACATCTGTCTTTTCTTTTAACAACCATGTATTGTCCCAAATAAATTACTTCTTTCTTTCTTTCTTTCTTTTATCAATAAACTCACGAAGCCGGCGATACCCCATATATACATATATAACATATATACAAATGTACACCTCCTCCTATATTTGTTAAACGATGCGGTCGATCACTTGCGTTACCACTTTTTCTAATTTATAACCGTTCTATTTCCGAAGGGATATTTCCTGACGAGTGGAAAAGAGCCCGTATTATACCTATTTTTAAAAAAGGTGATAATGCAAATGTTAAAAACTATCGGCCTGTATCCATACTTTCATGTTTTTCTAAACTATTGGAGTCAATTATATACCCTTCAATTGTAACTTTGATGAATAGCAATATATCTGACCATCAGCATGGATTTAGAAGCGGGCGTTCGATCTTGACTAACTTAACGACCTTTGTTTCTAACATTTCGCAAGAGGTCGATGCTGGGTCACAAGTGGATGCAGTATATACTGATTTCTGCAGCGCTTTTGATAAGGTCAATCATAAAATACTATTGCAAAAACTAAACGCTTTTGGAGTGGGAGGATCTTTGCTAAGCTGGTTTGAGTCATACTTGCATGATAGATCACAAAGCGTAGCTATCAATGGATTTGAGTCGCAACCTTATTGTGCATATAGCTATTTTAATGGGGGTCGATGATTGTGTTGTGTTTATTTATTTATTATTAAAATAAATTGTAAATGACACCGTTGTGACGTTGTGGGTAGCAAGTCTGCCTTTAGTCACGACGGTTGCGGGTTCAAATCCCGTTCGTACAGATGTTTGTTAAAATTTCTGTTTCGGTCTGGGCGTTTGTTCATGTGGGTCTTCCCACCGTGCCTCGGAGAGCACGTTAAGCTGTCGGTCCCGGTTGTTACATAACATCTGATAATAATCGTTAATTCTTGATAAGTAAATTGCTCTTATCCAATGAGTTATTGGTTCGCCCTTAGGGTTACGGAGGTCAAATGGCAATCGCTCCGTGTAAAAACTAGTAACATGTCAAATCCGGATAAGAGTAATAAGCAGACCCTGGGTAAATAAAATACCGGGTATACTACTAGGACGAAAATAAATTGTAAATCTTAGCGAAATGAATTACAATTTTGAAAATATTTTATTTTATTATTTATAGCCACGTGCCCAAATTGGCGTTAGCGAAGAAGGTGATTCAGATTCTGATTCAGCCGCCGGATTCCACTCAGCCTGGAGGCAGCCGAAAGGGTCACAAAGTTAGTTTAATATCAAACTTTAACTATATAACCATAAAGGCCATTTTTGCCTGCATTAATAATTGACCAACCTTTTATATATTGTACGATTTTTTCTTTAACAATGTTAAGTATATCTATCACAATTTTTACAAGTATTAATTTCACGCATCCATAATATGGAAATTATTTCTTATTGCATATTGAATTTTAACTCTATTTCTTACAAATTGTGATATCTAATAGGACTGTCAATGAATTTTAGACTTAATTTAATTTTAATGAAATTAATTAATTAATTTTTAAATAAAAAAAATATAAATTTTTAAATTAATTAATTTAAGTTAATTTTTTTATCGCTTATGAAATAAATAATTAGTTCTAGATTTCGTTAATTAATCAACTTACAATGCTTATTTGTTTTTAGATTTGAATATTTTTACTACATTTACATTTAGTGCAGATTGAATTTTTAAAATATATGTTTGTATTTTTAATGTATGAGTCACACATTTTGGATGATTCACACCATTGATTTTTTTACAAGTGATAAGTTAAAACAATTTTTTTTGTAATTTTGAATCACAAAAAATCGAACAAAGTGTTTATAATGTTACTCTTATCTATATTACTTTAATATATTCTAGTTTACCTAATTTAATGTGATTTTATACTGGCTGAAATGTATTTTAATAAGAATATTTTTTGCATATCATTTAATACTTTAACATTCCAAAATGGACCAAACGAAATTTTATTAAATATTCCATTATTTTATCGATTTTATACCTAAATTATATATTTTTTAATAGTATAACCACAAAAAAAAATCAAAGTTGACTCCAGTAGTACATTTTAATAAATGATTGCAGTATGATAATTATTATGGTTCCTCTTAATTTGAGTTGAACCAAAATGGCGGCTTCTGCGCATGTATAGTCATGGACAAAAATGTTAGACAAAAGGGTTGATTTCGTCTTATTTAAATTTATAGAATAATAGTTAATGTACATAATTTTCATACCTTCTACATAATTTCCAAGTGGTATGGCACCAGAACTTGGGCTAGTAGTTGTGACTTGACTTGTGAGTTGTGACTTGTGTGAAATCTTCTATGTCAGTTGGGGAATCCAATTCAGAATCACTATTGTCAGAACCTCCAACTCCTATTATAAATTCTTCCGACATTTAAATTTCATTTTTAATAATTTATTTTTAAGATCTAAAAGAACCGTGAGCCCGTGTACAAAAGCAGCGTCGCCGCGTTACTATAGTTAGATCAGACCCCCGCTTCATTACGCATTCGACTTAATACTGCGCATAGTTCAACTTATATTGAGAGAGTTATAACTGTTATCCTCTTGAGTTCGAATCTTCATTAACGGCTTTAATCAAATCATCACGATATTTTACACAGAAGAAGGAGAAAATTTACTCCAATACGAGAAAAGTGTTAATTATATTTTTATATATCTCATTATATGAGTAAAATACACGACAACTTCACCTTATAATAGTCTTAATTTTCAGAGAACTAGGTTTTATTGAAAAAAAATTCGACAAACTGTGAACAAAAACCCTCTTTTTTTGGAAATTAAAACCCATTTTTTTTACAATTTCTAGCAGTTTTGTTTTCTACCTTTGTCGACTTTTCTCGTGAAACGTAGTTTTACTTACCTCTTAGTTATTTTATGCACTTACAATTTTATTGGATTTTACCGTTAGATTTTAGTGTTTTACTGTCGTTATATTATATTGTTATATTTTAATGATATCTAGCAGTATTAATTTATGTTCAATACGGGCTAAATAACAATATGATTGAGTAATAACATAAGAATATGCTACTTTACGTTATTATAATTTAAACTCAAATAAGTTCATTTTTCAACATGGCCTTTACATGGTTAATAATTAATATAACTCTTATATTCTAAAACAAAAAGTTAAAAAAAAAACATGTTTTAAATCCATTTTATACCTGTACCTGTCTGTACCTGTCTTTTAATTTTATTTATCGAAATAGTAGTTGCAATGAATTTTCATCGTTAATATATTTACCTAAATCTTTTTTTTTAACGCATAACATTAAAAACCATAGATTATTAAAAAAAATAACGATCGAAAACGTAAATTGACATTTCAAGTATGTTAATAAAAAAAATTATATATTTTCATAATGAACCACCCATTTGCCCCCTCCCCCCTCCTTACTTTCCTATTTTTTTATGACTTCTTAATATTATAGTTCCTGAATGGTTCCTCCGATCGCACAATCTCTTTTTTTTTCTGTAAACATTCTGTACACATAAGTTTAAGAAGAGTTTCTGTAAACAGAAAATCAAATATTTGTAAAGTAAATATGAAAGAAATAACATAGTTGTTCATTTACTTTTAATTTCATTTGTTGCTTTAATTAAAATGAAATGTATACATTTATTTTTTATTTATAATATTATGAATTAAGATTTTAAATCGACAGTAGTATAAACGGACGCAAATAAGCAATACACACAAAACTGAAAAAAGTGAGTTATATATGCAGAAGTATTGGTAAATGGCTGAAGAACATTTTTCTTTAATATTTGTAGGGTTTTAAGCTTTAAAACTTATAAAAAAGCCATTTTTTCAATCATGCAATTTATGTATTTTTAAACGTTTTGGGTTATGTTATATACGAAATATGCAGTTTGTATACTTATTTTTTGTGAAAATAAGTAAAATAACTTACATAAATCTGAAATTGCCAAAAACTTGACCCATACATAAAAAAAATCATATAAAGCAAGTTGTTCAAAATTTTCAAACGTGTTTTTCTCTAAATAACATTCGTGTGGGTTGACATGGTATTGCTTATTTGCGTCCAAACGATGAAGTTATTTTATAGATAGATAGATAGAATATTCTTTATTGTACACCACATAAATAAAAATAAACAGACACATTAGATATAAATTTTAATTTATAGTGAATCATCATCAGTCACAAAGACCGTTACATTGAGAAATGTCAACAACTCATTCTTGTAAATGCCAGAGATTAATTAATGAAATGTATTACATCACATATTATAAAGTAATAAAAAAAAAATTAAGGCTAATTATCCTAACAATGTATAAACGGCCTAAACGTTAAAAGACATGTAACATTTTGACCAATTAATTATTATTATTAATAATTTAGATGTAAGCGTATTATAAATTTTTGTTTTGCTTTTATTATTATTATTATTTTGTTGTAACTTAATAAAAAGTACCAACAAAGTTTGTGTTTTCTTTACAACCTGTTTTGATAGTCTTTAATGAAATTCTTTACATTGATAGGCAAATAAAATTAACATCATTTATTTAAATATTTAACAAAAAGTTCTTTATTGGCCAGTTATATGTCATTTTTAAAATATATATTAAAACATATCGTAGTTCATTATATTTGACATAACAATTATCACTAGTAAAATTAAAAATAAAATTAAATAATGTCTCCAGTATATGAGGGTTATTTCTTTTAGAATCTTTTTCTTGTAAGACAGACAGGAGGCTTATATATGTAGCTAGCAACAAAGATAGTTCAATTACTATTGCGAGTTTCATTTCAAACATCATTAAGTACGGAACACTAAGAGTAGTCAGGACAGAAGACCACCACCGCTTGATGTCACTATTATAAAAACGACGTTTTATATTGAAAAATTAAACTTACTTGACTGCTAAAGAATCCTGCTACTTCACCATAGGTAGGAGTAGATAGCCAAAACCTTGATAATTTTGTTTATGTTACTAATTATTAGGGCTGTACAATTAAGCCGGCCAAGCCGGCTACAAAATTTAGCTAAATTAGCTAGCTAGCTTGTTGATCAGGTTGGCTTATTTAGCCGGCTAGCTGTATTAGCCGGCCATTTAGCCGGCTTAGCTGACTAACCTATCCTAGGTTAGCTAATAAGCTAACGGCTAACCATCTCAATGGCTAATTTTTGTATTCTGGTAAATTTGTAAGAGAATTAAAATAAATTTTGATCCTATGATTTCTTTTGCAATATTTGTGAATCTGAATTAAGTTAAAATATACTCATTAGCTTGTAAACGATCAATGGGTTAAGCGGTATTAGGGCGGTTTGTATATGGATGGGTGACTAGTTAATTAGATACATGGACGACCATGTGAGTAGTTAATAAAATAGTCTTAATCTCATTTTACTCATAAAAATGTCGATTTTACCACGTATCTCTGTTTTAAATTGACTAAAACTCCGATTCTAGGATTAAAGTGTGAACAACTATATTGTAATTGATATTTAAAACTTTCTAGTCATTTATGCTAATGAAATACTCAAAATATTAATATTATCTATAGAAAAGTTAACGACTGTAAGTGTAAGGTGCCCATTTTTTTTCTGCAAAAGAGTTAGTATTTCTAATAACTACTTACTATACTAAAATTTTAATTCTTTAATAATAATTTTAAGTCCTTAAGATTGTTCATCATCAAGCTGCGGAACACTTTCGTTTTCACTGAGCGTGGTCTGCCTCGCACTTGACTGGAATATATTATTCTTACATCAAACGTACTTTATCTTAAAATTTTTAAGGTTTAATATTGGGCTTTTCAGACAAGAATCGCCCCTCAAAAATTTACTTACCCAGCCGATCGTCCCGCTTAGAGAACGATCGACTTAGGTAAGCTACAAAGAACTGTGATAGGTACTTAACTAATTATTGCTTACGAATTTATTGCTTGTCAACTTATCCTTAGAGAGCCTTATATACTTTCCCTAAAGAACAACGTTGGCGCGATCTAAGTACGCACAGTGACATCTTGCGGTTGATGTAGAAGGTTAAAGGGTTTAATTTCATGAGGGGTCGCTTACAGTCAGCGTTAATAATTGAATCTTTACAATATCACGCCTATAAATTCGTTCCAAATTCAAGCGGAAATTCTAAAAGTAATTTTTAATTGCTTCCATGGCTTTGTTAGTTTTTATTTGTCAATTTATTATATTGCGTAATATACGCGGCACACGAGGGCTGGCCTAAACTGATTTGAATAAAACAAAACTAAGACCTTCAGTTGAAACTTTTTTTATTTTGGTTTTGAAGTCACTGTAAGATGGTTTTACTGTGACTTCAAAACAGCTTGCCCCATCATACCATAAGCATATAGTACAGTTGAAATAAATGTTTATGTACTTACTTTTTTATATATCATGAGCTTCTGCCAGGGACTTCGCCCGCGTGAATTACGATTTAATACCCTACATAATACAAACTTTAAACCTTCATTTCACCTCTTGAGTTGAGGAATTTCACAAAAAGGTTAAAACACGTCTTAATCGTTCGCCAAAAAACAGATTTTCATGCTTCTACGAAATCCTTTTCACCCATTTGTGTACTATCTATGTATTGATTTCTGAAGCATTGTTTCCATGTGCTCGTTTACTTTTTAAAAACAAAACCTGTGAAAAAATAAAAGGTGCCTGTTGTACAAAATCCAGGTACGGTCTTGCGTTGAGTATTACTCGCACCTTTGGGATGGCTCCGCTAAGTACTTGCTCGAAGCCCTGGATAGTTTGCAGCGACGAGCGATACGCATCATTGGCGATGAAGAGGTCTCCAACACCCTCGAATCTCTTCGACTGCGTCGTGAGATTGCCGCCCTAGGCGCCTTCTACCGAATGTATCACGGCGAGTGTTCAGAGGAATTATTCTCCTCATACTAAATAGGAATTATTCTTCCCCTTTCCAAACAAGAACTACGCGTGGTCTCCGATGTCACCGTCGAACTGTGGCATCAATTCCTTCGCGAACAAAGAAGTATGCCAATTCTTTTCTTTGTCGTACTTTCAAAAAGTGGAACTCATTGCCGGCTCACGTATTCTCTCCTTCCTACAATCTGGGCTCCTTCAAACGAGACGTAAGAAACGTCTTGCGGGTAGGCAGGGCAAGGGTGGCTAACGCGGTTGCATTCCGCAACTGTTAGCTGCCTTCGCGTTTGGACTTTATTTCCACTTACCATCAAGTGAAGTAGAGTCATCTGCCCTACTTTCCAAATAAAAAAAAAATCAGTTCTGTTAAAATGGTAAAGTTGAAGTAGATTAGAGAACCAAGGAATCTCGCTGTCGAATACTAACTTTGCCCTCTTTTTCAACCTCTTAGGAGTAGAATTTCGTAAAATCCTTTCTTATCAGATGCCCACGTCATACAAAGAACACACCCTCCAAGTTTCCTCTAGTACGGTCTCTACGATCAGCGGCTTAGGCTGTGGGTTGATCCTTCAGTCATTCAGCTCAAAGCTTTTTATATATATAGATAATATATTATGTATATTTTTATAGACAAAAATTCTTTATCATAAATATTTTTATATAATTTTCAATTTACCAAATAACTTAGCTTTATGTCGTAATTGTTTTATGGTTTGTATTGTACGTTGGCTCTTTTCGTTCTAATGGGGCGACGAAGTACGTGACGCACTTTCCATTCGGTTATAAACTTTTTAAATTCACGTGAACTATATGCAGTCGCATTATCTGTTATTGGCTCGAGAGGAATTCCATGTCTTGCAAATTGTTCTTTAAGAAATTTTACCACTGACGTACTATTCGAATTTTTAATTGCTCTTACTTCTACGTAATTCGAAAAATAGTCTCTTAAAATTCCCTCAATAGCTGAACGGTAGAAGGGCCGATTTCGCTCGGTTGACGAGAGAGTTCGATCCTGTCCCCCTTGGACTATTGTCGTACCCACTCCTAGCGCAAGCTTCGAGCTTATTTGGAGGGCAATAGGAATATTAGTAATGCCTTAAAAGCATTACTAATATTCTTTACAAAAATAAAAGATAAAAAAAAATATACAAAGATAAGGGTTATTTCTTTTAGTATTTTTTCATGTAAAAGATGCGGGAGGCTCTCCTGATGTACCTAGGAACCAAGATGGTTCAGATACCTATTATAAAAGTTAAAATTTAATACAAAAAAAAATATTTTAACAATTAAAGCCATAACGCTAAATTTATTCATATCATTCGTTTAAATTCACATTTTGGACTTCCATTTCAGACATCGTCAAGTACAGAACACTACGAGTCGTCAAGACAAAAGGCAACCGCCGCTAGATGTCACTATTATAAAAAAAACTAGAAGCTGTTTCATAAAATGCCGAATATTACAAATCTGTCATTCAAAAATAAGCCTACGTACATTTAAAATAATAAATATTTTGCTTCAATAAACATAAAGCATTTACGACGTTTTGTACTGAAAAGTTAAACATCCCTCGACTGTTAAAAAATTCTGCCACTTGACCATAGATGGCAGTAGATAGCCAAAACTTGAAGTTTCTCTTTATGTTGATAATTACGCTAATTGAACAATAAAGTACCTTTATTTTAAATTTTTTATCGATATCGATAGGTACTTGATTTTTCTTACAAAAAAATAAAGACTAGAAGTAATAAGAACGAAAGAAAACGATAGAAAAACTTAAAAAAAAAAATTGTGAATATGATAATTGTATATTCATTTAATGCGTGAATGACGGTTTTGAAAATGGTAATTTAGGCGCGTTTCTAGCCTGCCGTTAGTTTTGACGGTCACGGTCTTATCAAATGAGGTGTACCCTTAGAATGACTATAAAGTAGTAAGAATAGTAATTACTATCTGACCTCCGTAACTCTTAGTAATTGCTCTGGGTAAATAAATCCTTTTATCATATCATATCCTTTTGGAAACCTACCCATTTCCAGCCTTACTTTATGTATATTGTCACTTCATACTCATTATTGATTAATCTCTTAGTTATGTTACTTATTGATAAAATGTTAGCCCAAACACAGCTTCCTTGCAGAGTTATGGTACGAAATATTATTATTGTACTTAAAAACCGATCGATATGAAATATCAAGAATTGTTGTGACATAGCATGATGTATGGTGTATTCTATTCGAAGTGCTATATTTTTTCTGTATTGGTTGAGACGAATCATGGTTATTACGAGTTTAACGACTAGTTGACTAAATCTGGCACTTACAACACATTCATACATTGTGCGTGTGTAGTGTCTATGACGTGCTTATGGACGTGGTATATTGCCACACTTCATTGGAAATTATGCTGACATCATTGAGTGGGATCTACGGTACTCCTTAGCTAAAATTTTTACAAGCCATATATGGCTACAAGTTGCACAACTCTTTTACTGACAACTATCATGCAAACCAAGTGTCGTCCACATTTTTCTCCAAAAGTTTGACGGGTTTCAAGTTGGGTCATTATTGTGTCGTGAGATCGTTACCAATTCATGAATACATTTGTCACATTGAATATTTTATTTTGATATTATATATATTTTTACGCTCATTCAATTTAAAAGAAGATGTCTTTTGATTTCCTTGACATATTTTTGTTAAAGCAACTCAGGTAACTGTATCCGATTGTTGTTTCCTATTATTTTATGCATCATATAGCTATTTTATATTCTTATACGTAATCGATAGTTTTATAAGATTTGACGGTCACGTCACTATTAACGGCAAGTATATGCCATTCCAATTTAGATTTTATTGTAGTGAAACAGATTTGCTTCTTAAAAAACAGAACTGATAAGTGCCATCTAGCGCTGAGTAGGAGTGTTTAGCACTAAAGCAGTCATATTTTATATATTTTGATGTATATGACGAAGAAAATTAGACTTTTTTCGGTCGGTTTTTCGACTAAAGCAACGAAAAACATTTACTACGAATAGATTACCTTTAGTGGAAATTGTAAAAAAGTAAAATAATCTTTTTTACATTGAAACTCATTTTCCCTCGAAAGCTTCTTCACACAAAATTGACTAAACTGACTACTGACTAAATTGACAACTAAACATAGCATGTAAGCATAATGACATGTAACTTGTAACAAGTAAAATTTTCAGAAATAAACTTAAACTTAAACTTAAAAAAAAATTGACGATATCATATTGAATTTAGGAAAAATTTTAATGTGACGAAAAAATATAAATCTCATTTTTTTCGCCTATTTTGCTTTTAGGCGTATCTGACCTTTTTGCAATAAAGGTTCCAAAATTCTTGTAAAATTTTATTCGGCGCGCACCGCAAACCGCGCAGTCGCCGAGTCGCCGTCGTAGAAGGAAGCTGTGTCGCTTGCAACCAGAAACTTCGAATGAAAAGATTCGCTGTACAAATACAAAATTTCGTAATTATTTTGTGACTATAACAAAACAAAAAACGGAACTTTATCCTTCTATAAGCAAAACTTGTTTGTGTTGTCCCGTGGTGCATATATGAAAATATTTTCATTATTGTTTTGATATTTTGCTTTCTATTATAAAAATGGCAATAGGAATTACAAATTCATATTTGTCTTCGATTTCAAGTCTACTTCAGGGATTGTTGCTGGAACTCATAAACGACAAAAGTATGCTATACTTTTGTCGTTTGTGCTGGTTTTTTTAGATTATAAGATCTTATCACCAAATTTTGTGAAGTCATGTGAAAGTCAACTTCGATAACTGTGTGGCGTTCCGCGTAATCCAATTAAAATATAAATTTATACATAAATTAAATATAAATAAATTGAGTTCGGTGTAAATTCATACATAATCCAAAAATAGAGATCATAGACGGATATGGTCTCGCTAAAACCTTTATGATCACTTCCACTTCAACTTCTTCTCTCTCAGGACTCTCACGCGCACCACGCACAAGCTAAAGAAATTTATAACTTTGTATATTTTGGATTGTACAATTTCATCCTATGTAAATGTGTGTAAGTAATATCATCCTTGTAACACGTGAATATAAATTCGGGATTAACAAAGTTTCTGTGTTGTCACTAACCAGTACTCAACTAACTAACCACTCCTCGAAGCACAAACAGCCATAACTGCATGTGGATCTCATAAACGACGAGACCTAGATAGAACGAGTTTGTGGTCCTTTTTGTTAGTTATTATAAGATCTTAGGACCGAATATTCTTATTCGTTTTTAGTTTTTTCAATCAGTTTTTATACTTCTTAGTTACTGTTGATTAACAGTTAAAGTACTTAATGGTATCGCAACCCGTGAAATATTTATTATTATTAGTATCTATTGTGAAGTTTCGCTAGCCACCTGTGATCAAGAGCTCCAAATCTCCGAAATCCGGTGGTAATTTGAAGAGTTCCCTAAACACCAAGACCCTATCATATATCATGACAGAACTAAAGTAAAACAAACTTGAATGTATACATTACCTGATATAGAATGAGGTCTTTAACTTATCATAAAGTCTATATGGGACTAAAAACTAAAAAGAATGGCTAAAGACTAAAAAAGTAAAGCGATGTGCTATGATTCGATTTGATCGGATTCGATCACCGACCATCATACATACCGCGCCTGAAGCTCTTAAACTGGTCACCCATTCATATAGTGACCGTGCCTGAAGGTACTTAACTGGTCACCCATGCGTATACCGACTGCGCATGAACTTACTTAACCAGTCACCAATCATCCACATACTGACCACGCCTGAAACTACCTAACTGGTCACCTATTCATATACAGACCGCGCCTGAAGTTACTTAACTGGTCACCCATGCGTAAACCGACCGCGCCTGAAGTTACTTAACCAGTCATCCACCATCCACATACTGACCGCGCCTGAGGTTACTTAACTAGACACCTACACGTAGTCGAGTGCTTATGTTCAATCAATCTGTGTAGTTTATGTATTTTTTATTTAAATATTTTATTTGGTTTTGCGCCGTAGATAGGTATGCAATTTTTTTCTAGAATAATACCTAGTTTAAATCGATCACTCTGATCATTTCTGAAAATATATCCTTACAACATAAATGAAATAGAATCTTAAGTCGTAAGCCAAATTCTATCCTTCAAATCTTTTCGATTCGATTCGACCACTTTATCCATTTTCGTTTTGACTTTTACTGGTGAATTAAAAAAAAATATTCTTATATTATTATTATAAAAAAAAAAATTTAATAATGATATAATATGGGTAATGCTGTTACCAAGAACTCTGGTAATATAGAAATGTTATGATATTAATTAGATATTTCTGTTTATTTAGTTCTTTGCTCGAAAACTCACGTATAACATTCCTTGAATGGAACTTTCTCGAACTCTTGCTCTATATAGCAGACCGGCGAGTCGACCGAGCCTACGGTCGTTCGCGCTACGGGGCCCTACCTCCCGATGACGTCACAAGCCTAGGCTCCCGTCCCGGCCCCGCTGTCAAGGCCACTAGGCCCCACAGGAACTCAGAAAAAAAAACGACCTAGTTTTAACATTTAGTTCCGAGCGTAAAGCGAAGAAACTACAGATCAAGTGAGAAACCTAGTGACCTCGACTAGCATTTTTGACTGAAATTAACCTGTGATTTGGAAGTTCTGCTCTGTTAATAGCCTAAGGAAGATTTGATTAAAGTCTCACTTAGAGCCATCAGGTGTTTAATCCAAATTTGCGAACCCCAGCCCGTAACAATACTATTTATAATAAATGTCCAAATCGGTTCCGAATGAAAACGGGTCCTTTGTATAAAAATATAGGTTGTGTATATCACATAATTATAATATTCAAAGCGTTAAAGTTTTGCTATTTGCTAGGATGTTGCTCTCCCACGCAGCTCAACTCCACCTTTTGTGATAACAATATGCATGATATTGTGATATTTTAATGATGCATTGCAACCGGTGAAACATATATATAATATAGGTATCATGTAGTTGATGTATAATTTAACACAAAGGAATATGATATCATGTATTAATATTTCTGTATTTTGGTATTACACATTTATGATCTATAATAGAAAATATATTGGAAGCTACACATTGTCATGGTGTTGATTAGGCAATGACAATTTTCTCGAAGACTTAAACGGTGCCTTAAGAGCAGTTTCTTTAGAGCGAGTTTTCCTTAATCTTAACACCTACTATAATTATTTTAGTTGCGTAAGTCAGTTTGTATGATGAATATTCAAAGTATTGAGAGTAAACCTCATGCTCTAAATGGTCTTTCCCGTCAGACACATCAAAAGCACTATGATCCAAATTATACGAAAATTCAATTATCCTTTAAATAACCATTTTAAGAACAAAGCAAGCGCCGTGGGCGGTTTCGTTAATGAACAGTCACATTTTTTCCATTGTGTCCAGTTGAAAGTGAAATCGATAATTAGTCTCGAATTAATATTTCTTTTCAGCTAAGTAATTACATTAAAAAAAAGAAAACTGACTTCAAAATTACACCATTTTAGTACCTACTTCCAAACCTCTCACAGCTCCTTGCTGGGTATATTCGTTATTAATATAGGTAAAGAAAATAGAAACTGAAGCTCAAACATGCCAGCGAACTATCATAAAAACAAACAGACGTAAATATAGTAAAAAGTAAAATTAAAATTCAAACATTGTACAGAATTTTTATTTTTTGCTTCTTTCTTCAGAGCAAATGCACAAGCTACTTTATAAATTCTACGAGAAAATATCTAAAAAAATTTAGTTCTTTCGGTTCTTTAGCCAAATGGCAAAAATACATATATTATAAAATCGTCATATCCGTCTGTCTGTGTGTCCGTCAATATGTGACATTACTCGTAGTAGTAGTTGTTGAGATATTAATTGCTGAAGTCATAAAAATTGGGAAAATTTGCGGTTGTAGAACTTTCAAGAGAATTTTTTTCGATTTTTGTTTTGGAGAAGATAGGTCTACTGATATTATTTTTAATGATTACTATGAAATTACCATCTCATGTTTGCGGTAATTAAATTCGTAATTAGTTAATATTAAAAGTCCATAAGATTTTTCATCATCAAAATTTGGAACCCTTTGGTTTGCTTTGAGGGTGGTCTACCTTCTTATATGTCAACTTAACATCAAGTACTTTCATTTCAATATTTAAGGTTTATTATTGGGCGGTTCAAGTCAAGAATCGCCCTTCAAAAAATTTACCTACCCAGCCGACCGTCCGACTAGGTAGGCCCAAAGAACTCGGATTATAAACTAATTATTGCTCTTGAATTTATTGCTTTAGTTTATTGTTATTGGCAGTGTACGGTCGGAAAATGGGCGAGCCTTATATATTCCGCTGAAAACACAACGTTAGCGCGATCTAAATGTGCACAGTGACATCTAGCGAAGGGCGAAGGAAGCTTCCAAGGTATCTGCGGCTTAGTTTCATGAAGAGTCGTTTACAGTCAGTGTTCTTTAATCGTTATAATAAAGTATATCCTTTAAACTCGTTCCAAATCCAAGCGGTTAAAAGATTTTTAATTAACAATCGTCCATGGCTTTATTAGTTTTATTTTTAAATTTATTATAATGCGTAATATATGAGACACGGAAGACCTTAACTGATTTGAATTTGCGCTTTCGTTCGTCATTCATAATGCGCACGGCCAGGGACTGGAATGCTCTTCCGGCGTCTGTATTTCCGAACGCATACAACCTGAACCTCTTCAAGGTGCGAGTACATAGGCTTCTCATGAGTAAGCTCGCTCCAACGTAGACCTCATCTATGCTTTCGCGCTCGATGGAGGTCAAGAGCTTACCCATTTTTGAATAAAAAAAAAAAAAAATAGAATAAAACAAAATTAAACTTGGCGCCAATTATTATGTTTTTCGTTCTTAAATAAAATGTTTACTTTCTCTATAGGTTTTAACATGCGGCATCTTCCGCGTTGTTAGTAATTTTTAATACAAACTTTCAATCCCTATTTCATCCCCTATATCTGTACACTTTGACAGCTGTTTTGTACTATATACGGTAATATCGAGTTTTACACCTACAAGCATTTATAACAAAAATACACAAGGCGAACCGATGCAGAAATGAGAATTGATGCGTATGCACCTTTATACAAATTAACTTCTTTCTATAAGGAGAATGCTGATAATATACATACACACGTAAGTCAGGCTTTATACAATTAGTCTATGAAATAACACGAAAGGACAAGAATGCAACTTCTCAATAACTCGTTTCGATTTTGGGATATCGAAGTTTCATTTTTTATTCGCCTATTTATATAAATACTAGCTTCTGCCAGCGGCTTCGCCCGCATAAACGGTGATTTTAATACAAACTTTGAATAGTACCCGTCGCCTATTTACAAGCTTTTAATGTCATATTTATTTGTATCGAATCAACAGTCTAAAAAGAGGTCCAAGCTTTTAGCACTAAAAACGACGATACTGAATAACGTTACCGTTGACGTTTCCGAGTAAAATTACTGTGACACGGTTACTGTGTGACTGTGATACTGTGACTGTGTGACGGTTTCCGTTTCTGCTATTTGATCACGGAACTCTAGTGACAAACTTCCATATAAACTTTCAACCCCTTCAGAGGTGGAGTTTTAGAAACATTAATATAAATGTTATTTCTCTACAATTGTTCACGAATAACATCTTTTTCGGACCTTATTTTTTCCCCTTTTACGCTGGAATTTTAGCAAACGCTAAAACACGTGTTTCTTTATCCTTAATTGTTCGCCTAAGACAATGGTTTATGCTGTTAGTTGTAAAAATAACGGACTTTCATACACACCTTCAACCCCTTTTTCGCCCCTATAATGATTGAATTTCGAAAATTACTTTTTTAGTTTACCTTTACGTTTTAAAAACAACACCTAGAAAAATTCGGCTTTCTAGGTCTAAGGGTTTAGGCTGGGCGTTTACAATTCAATCAGGTTTTTTTTTATAATAATGGTGACCCCACACGTCGTCTTGGATCTGCACTATTTGTTTTTATTTATTGATAAATTTGATTATTATATTTAACCAAAATTACTGAATATTTAAAATTGAACTTTGTCTACAAAAAATTACTACTGAACAAATCAAGTCCATGGAGAATGGAGACAAGAATACCAACTGCATCTCCCCGCTGAATTTCACTGGTGGTAGGTCTTTTGTTGCAAGAGGCCGGCTAGGTAGGTACCACCGCAGTGTCCAATATTCTGCCGCCAAATAGTAGTGCTTAGGCACTACTGTGTTCCGGTTTGAAGGGCATTGTACGCTAGTGAAAATACTGGGCGAACGAGATTTAAGAACTAATATCTCGAGGTTGGCAACGCGTGAGTGGCACCTACTAATGGTGCTGCAAGCGCTCATAGGCTGCGGCAGCCACTTACCATCAGGTGGGCCGTATGCTTGTTTGCCAACTACTAACATAAAAAAAAAAAAAAAAATCCATATTTTATGGGCGTAAAATGAACCAGACTTCTGTAACCTATGCAAAGTCTTCCAGTCATCTAGGCACTGCAATATTTTAGAAATCTAACTATTATGAGTATATATATTTTATCAAATAAACATGTGTACTGTGAAAGCTCGGCAATCACATTCTATGAGCGGATTTATTTGGGTTTCAAAAGAACTTTAGACGATAATGTAATTATTAGCCTTTAAAAATATTAAAAGCTTTCATAACTTACAAATATATACAAATATCAGATGTATAAGTTTTTATTACTTTCTTTTTTATATTACTTATTCTAATTAATGTATTAAAATTTTAATTAGTTAAAGTACTGTGATGTCTTCCTAACTAATTATTGCTTACGAATTTATTGCTTGTCAACTTATCCTTAGAGAGCCTTATATACTTTCCCTAAAGAACAACGTTGGCGTAATCTAAATACGCGCACTGACATCTAGTGGAAGACAAAGAAGGCTTTTCAAAACTTAAGAGCTTAATTTTATGAGAGATCGCTTACAGTCAGCGTTATTAATTTAATCTTTACAACATCACGCCTATAAATTCGTTCCAAATTCAAGCGGAAATTTAAAAGAATTTTTGCTTTAACTTCCATGGCTTTGTTAGCTTTTATTTGTAAATTTATTTTATTGCGTAATATACGCGGGACACGAGGACTGGCCTGAACTTATTTGAATAAAGCATCGCTTACAGTCAGCGTTAATAATTTAATCTTTACAATATCACGCCTATAAATTCGTTCCAAATTCAAGCGGAAATTTTAAAAGATCTTGGCTTTAACTTCCATGGCTTTGTTAGCTTTTATTTGTACATTTATTTTATTGCGTAATATACGCGGGACACGAGGACTGGCCTGAAATTATTTGAATAAAACATCGCTTACAGTCAGCGTTAATAATTTAATCTTTACAATATCACGCCTATAAATTCGTTCCAAATTCAAGCGGAAATTTTAAAAGATCTTGGCTTTAACTTCCATGGCTTTGTTAGCTTTTATTTGTACATTTATTTTATTGCGTAATATACGCGGGACACGAGGACTGGCCTAAACTTATTTGAATAAAACAAAACTAAGACTTTGAGTTGAACCTTTTTTTATTATTCAAAATAATTATGAGATTTGTGGTCACAGTAAGACCATCATATGCTAAACATATAGTACAGCTTAAATAAATATTTATGTATTTATTTTTTTATATATCAATATGACTGGGTCTAAAAGACGCTTAGCCAAAATCTTTACTTTACTTCGAAATAAACCAGAATCTAAGAAATTAACTCGTATTCTCCTTGCCAAAGCCTCTCTCAGAGCTTTCAGAGAATATTGAACACCCTCCGTCGTACCGCACAGCAAGTAATTAGGACCGGCGCTTGTAACTATAATTTAAATATCTTAATGGATAAAATTTATATATATTTAAATATTACGTCCCGAATGTAATATTTATTCATTTTATTTTGTTGCTATTTCGTAGGCCGAAGTTTTTGTGTTTTTCATAATTTAAACACGAGTGATAAAAGGAGTGACAAAACGCTAAGAAATCTTTAACATGTTAAAATTTTGAAAACTTTATACTTGAAGTTAAATTCCCTTAAGTCGCATGTCGAGCGGCTCAGTCGCTTAAAAGCTATTCTTATCTTCTCATTCTACGCAAGCCATAAAACCCAAAACAAGCACGTACACGAGGCATAACGAATTCTTTATTTTTTTATTTATTTTCCGTATGAAACCTGAATCATTTTCTCCGAATTATTCGAATAATATAATAATTCGTGAATATATCCTCGTCGCCGAGGCTCTTGTTACGGTAATTGGTAAATATTTTCAGTATTGTACGAATGTATAGAAATGTAATGACTTAATGACTTAGCCCACATTGATTTGACTAGTCAGTCGTCTAGAAGCTGAGGAGCCTTGCTATTTTTGGATGTTCAAGGGGTTCATTACGTTAGGAAAATTATTTCAACATTATAACTCAATAAACTTTCTTTCACTATATAAACCAAGGAGGAGCATGTCATAAAAGATGTTTTGTGTTTTTCGTAGGCTACGACAACCACTTACCATCAGGTGGGTCGTATTCTTGCTTGTCAACTTGGTCACGGTCTGTAATTTTTGTGGTTCAGCTCAATCGCTTCGGATGGTATAATTATAAATTATAATGATTAATGGTACAACTTCACGCTCGGCGATAAAGGCCAGTGTTGATGTGCACGAGTGTGAAGAGCGTTGACTCGTGATCACAAGTATCGCTTTATCTGCAGTAGAATTCATGTCGACACCACTTCACGCTTGGCAGATTTTGCATTTTTTTATGTGAAAGGGGCAAACGGGCAGGAGGCTCACCTGATGTTAAGCGATCACCGCCGCTCATGAACATCTGTAACACAAGAAGGTATGCAGAGGTGTTGCCGACCTTTAAGCAAATAATACGCTCTTCTCTTGAAGGTACAGGTCGTATCGGTTCGGAAAGACCGCCGACGGAAGGAGATTCCACAGAGTGGTTGTGCGAGGTAGAAAATGTCTGATCCAAATCCCGCTGTTGTGGATTTCCAGACATTGAGGGTGTCTCGCTCGGTACAACAACAATATAATTTTTTTATTTTACTAAAATAATTATTTTGTAAAGTTAAATGCGTCGCATCACTAGATGGCGTTAGTGGTAAATGAATGTAACATAATAAGTTGAGAATTGTTCGAATTTTATAAACAAATCAAAAACTAATCTATTATTTTTCCTGTTCAGTTGTATCTTATTTGTATTAAGAGCAATTTTATTTAGTCACAGTCTTCGTAATATTTAAAAAATGTTTTAATGATAGGTAGCAACTAGATTTAATTTATTGGGATTTTGTTTTATTTTGTGTCAGTTTAGAGGCTTTAGACATCACTCTTAGGTGGTGTTGACAGCCCTGCTAATGACAAAATTAATGAGTTATGAATTATTAAAAGCAATGAAATAAATTCGGAAGTTTCGGCATTCGGGGACTCGGGCACTCGGCTACTTGGGCACTCGGTCATTCGAATACTCGGCCAATCGTAACTTGGCTGACGGCTCGGCGCCATTTCGCCAGTCGGCGCTCAGTCGTCATCGCAAGAGGATGTTATATCGCTTGTATGCAGCAACTTGGTTTGAAAACATCGCTGTACGAGTACAAAATATTTATTTTTTACTTTTATTTCAGTACAGTCTTTGACTAACCTCATTGGATACTTCATGGCTTTTATCATTAGGCTACTGTACTTGAAATTTATTAAATAAATATATTTTTTATAAATGTTGTATTTTGTTTTTTTTGTTTAAAAAACATTTTAAGAAAATATTTTTTTTTTATTTGAAAAGTAGGTCAGATGACTACTCCACCAGATGGATAGTGGCAGTAAAGTCCAAACGCGAAGGCAGCTAATACAGTTGCGTAAGGCAACCTCGTTAGCCACCTTCGTCCTGCTTACCCGCAAGATGCCTCTTCACGCCTCGTTTGAAGGAGCCCAAATCATAGGAAGGCAGGAACACGTTAGCCGGCAATGAGTTCCACTTTTTAGAAGTACGACAAAGCAAAGAATTGCCAAACATCTTTTGTTCGCGAGGCAATTGATGACACAGTTAGTCGCTGACATCGGAGACCGTCATACGTAGTTCTTCTATGGAAAGGGGAGGATTGTCATGAACTCAATGGTTTAACTCCAAAATCTATTTTGGTGATTGCTTTTGGAACTCTTAACTAACTAAGTAGACAGATATCATAAAGTTATGTATTCAATAAGAATTCTCACAACC
Source organism: Hestina assimilis (assembly GCA_023373885.1). Classification (NCBI taxonomy): domain Eukaryota; kingdom Metazoa; phylum Arthropoda; class Insecta; order Lepidoptera; family Nymphalidae; genus Hestina; species Hestina assimilis. The sequence goes on from CM041759.1 coordinate 14,382,125, forward strand.
GTTATACCTGTCTTCCGATAAAACTTAAAATGTCATATATCTCTCCGACGTGTGCAGTCTGTTAAAAACGGCTAATTGTTAATTGAAAATGTGTTAAAACTATTACAGCATGAAAAACTTTAAATTCAACGATATTTTATGTAAGATTATCTTTCATTACATTTTTGTGTAAGTATCGATTGACAATTATTTAGCAGAAAAATAATTATTCACTATATGACATGCTGCCATGACAGTTTAATTTATTTAAGACGCTTTAGTGTTGTGCGTAATCTTGATTTTATCCAGTCGAGTATCCTTAGACATATTTTATGAATTTAAAGTAAGCTGTACCGTAACTAAGATCGTTTCATGAAAGCATGATAATATTTTGTGCCATTTTTGAATATTTATTAATAAATAAATAAAATGAATTTTCTCTTTCTTAATACATATTCTGTACATTACAGAATACTTGTGGTGGTATAATACTATATAATAATATTAATATTTAAGTTAGTTATATTAATATGAATATGGTTTCCAGGGCCTTGAACTGCAATATGCTCTTAGTATTTTAATGAATATTGCTTTTGTTTTTAGCAAGAAAAGTCGAGATTTATCACCATATGCAGTGCTTACCAACATTAACACTTGATTTAAGAAATTTTATAAAAATATTCTATAATACGTAATGAAATTGTTTTTTTATGGAAGTCACTATAAAATTGTTTTTACTATGATTTTCACAATTTTTATTTTATATTGAGCAAACTGTACAAGAACAGCCAATGGACTTTGAAGTCGCTCCCAGTATTGTACCAGATCCTACTATTGATACACAAAAAACTTAAGATTACGTATACAATACTTACAACGTATATCCATTAAATTTAAAAAAAAAATACCGTGTGCTTTAGACCACACGATTGAAGTAAAACTTCTTTAGCTAAAATTAGTCAGCGAGTGAAGGCTTAATCTAACTGCCTGTCTGTCCGTACGTGCGTCCGTCCATCGTTCCGTCCGTCCGTCGGTCGGTCGGTTCAAACATGTAATATTGGTTCATTAATATGTTCATATTGATTTTTATTTTGAATATATATTTAATTTCAATAATGGTTTCTTTATTATAATTATTTATTATTTTTGTTACTTTATTAAAATGCTAATTTCATTTTGCTTATAAGCCCTTCATAATTAAATTCATACCACAAGACTATGTCCTATTCAAATCATATAGTAATATCATTACTTTGTCCTTTATACAGGTATACTGAAAATCTGACTTTTCCAGATGTACGAATTTTTTACTATTTTCCCTTACATATTTTCTATCAGTATTATCATACAAAAGTTTTAAAAAAAGTTGTGGTAGAAGGTTAACTTATTATTTAATTTAAAAGTTTACTATATTTCAGTGGCGAAGATAATCATGTAACTTTTTATAATAGACAAGTAAAATGAATATTTGTCGAAGTTATTTTTAACATTATTATTCTAAAATATCGATATGATATCCGTACGAGAGTATAGTACACATTACTTTAAAAATAAGTGACAATCCCACACCCCTCCCAACACATGCGGAAATGGATCACTCGGTTTCTATACTAAAACGCGTAATGCACTCTCTAAGTAAAATGATTTTTATTATTTACTCTATCGTAGATATTGGAAAAACTATATTGTGGTGGTCCCCTCAAACCTTTATAACTAAGGAACAATATACTTATTTTAATAATAAAAATCCAGGTGGATTAATTTTTAAAAGCTTTTATTTGATTTCCAGATGTAGGTTAAGGGTTAATTCTTGCAACAGTTGCAAGCAAAATTTGACCCACTTCCTAGCGTTCAATTACATAGCAATATGGTACGTATGTACTTAATATATGTATGGATTACATTACTTGTGATCAAACTATGAATAGAATAGAATAACCTTGAACTAAAATGAGTTCTCTAAAATGTAAGGTTTGCCAGTTCAATAGTACTACGTAATTGGTAATAGTAATTTATGAAATACATAAATATTTAAATTATTAATAACATCGGCTATGACGTCACAAAATGGCCGAAAGTCATAGGTGATTTCGACGAAGACCGTCGGTTGGGTGAGATCGTACAGTAACGAAAACTATGACTTCTAAGCATAAATACGAGATGGTATCCCAATGTATAGTAAAACAAAGAAAATGTTTTTATCCCCTGAATAGCAAAGTATGCCGAACTTACCCGAAATGCGTCACTGAACGAGATGTAAGACGATTGGGGCCTCCTGTTTAAAACTTACCTTCACATTGGACGGTCTTATGCGACAGGGCAGTAAAATCTGTCTATTTCGCAGTTTTTGAAAAAGTAGTTTTTTTTTTAAACCGATGAGTTATATGAAAACTGGTAGTTCTATTTAATACTCAATTAATCATTGTATCACCTCAAATTAAAATAATTGTCTTAAGTATGTTAGAAATGCCTAAGTTTGGTCAATAAAGTTATATTAATAAAGTATGCCGATCTTCGCCGAGCTGACTTAGGTATATCTAAGGAAAACTAAAATTAATGAAAGTATCAAGATCGTTTTACCGTCCGGTCGTTAATTCCCGCTATTCATATTCGATCGATTGTGTGTTCGAACAGTGTGTATGTAGTAGTGCGATTCGAAGTCTTATTTTGCAAACAAGTCGTTTAGAAGTTACTGGTGGTAGGTCTTTTATTGCAAGTCAACACCACCCACCACCGCAGTGTCAATTATCCTGCCGAAAAAAGTATACTGAGTCTCGGTTTGATGGACACTTTAGCTAGTGAAATTACTGGTTAAAGAAGATTTAAGAGCCAATATCTCGAGTTATACCCATATTGGCGTTGCAAGCGCTCACGTTACCATCAGGTTGGTCGTATGCTTGCTTGTCAACTTAGTAACATAAAAAAAATCCGACTTTACGAAATGAATGTAGCACTTATAATATAAATAGTTCAGCATTTCAATTCGAGCTTAAGCCTCTTCAGTTCCAATTACGCCGACGAATTATTCGGATTTATTGCATTTTCTCATTATTTCATATATCGGCACTTGTAAAGCATTGAAGATTCAAAAGTAGGCGACCTGATTTTAACGTATTCATGAACTCGATTCCACCACTAGGCATGGATTTTGTTTGTTTGTTTATCTGTCTATTACGTTTTTATCACTGCTGAATCTTGGTATTTTTTTATTGAAACAATTTTACTGAATTTCTGTATGACAATAGTTGAGATCTTTGAGAAGAACATAAGTTACAAAAACTTAAAACTGAAAAAAAAGATAAAATTTTGTATGAGGAACCAATCATTTCTATTGTTATAAAAGTGGCCTTTAACAATCGTTATTCGAAGCCGTAGCAAAAATAAGCTTCATAATTATATTTTAACATCTTTATATTATAAATGTTTGAACGGATGTTAATTTTTAACTCAACCGCACAGCAAATGCTCAACGAATCGGTCTGTAACTTTCCATCCGGCTTTAATATCGGATTATCACGTAATATACCCTTCGCAACGGAAAATTGAACGATTGCTGGGGAAATTGTTGCTTTTTTAGTAATAATCCCAACGTTATATAGGTAAGTATTGTAAAAAAGTGTATTTTGGTAAAGAATGCGAAGGGGAAAATGTGTAGGGTATGAAATAAGGGATATTTGTATGGGGAACCAATGAATACAACATTACACTAAATATTCTTCACTTAAAATTCTGTCTTTTTAATTATAATATTAAAATCTAAATTTGCCCATAACCTTTTCATGCACCTAATAGAGATTATAAACCTCAGTATCTGGTATAAATTTAGCTTGCTAGGTAAACCGATCTTAAGAAAATGTGTGGTTACACACGGACAGACACAACATGAGTGTGATCTTATATGGGTTTCTTTTTACCTTTTTAGGTATGGACCTCTAAAAATCACATTAATATCATATTTATATTGTAAAATCAGCTAACAAAACCGTCTTCATAAATTTTTAATTATCAGTTCTTCCTGAAAAGGCACGATGTGTAACTGGGAAAAAATTATATCATCATTTTTCCAATAACATGTTCTGCGTAGATGTATCATTATTCAAAGCTATTTTTTATTCGAATTATTCAGGCATCTACAAAGGCATGAGTAGCGAAATAAAAGTCGCATATCAAAGCATTTTCCGCAGAAAAATTGAAGTTATATTTGTGGTTGAAAAAGTATAAAAAAACTAACCTTTATTGGTGATCCCACGGGAACTCAACATGGTTTTGGTTATTGTAAAAAAGTATCCTATATGTTTACGAGGTAATAAGCTGTGTGTGTATTCATTTAAATCTCTCCAGTAGTTTTTGCATGAAAGAATAACAAACATCCATTCATCGATCCGTCCAAGCTTTCACATTTATAATATTAATTATATAGTTAGATATATAACACACTACCATCGTTTTTATTACGTAATTTATGTAATGGTTGGACCACAACCATACTCTTTCACACTTTTAGAAAATATTATAAAAGTGTATTGTAAGTGTATTATTATAATTGGTAATGCAATATTAGTTACCAAGCTTTTAAATTGATGAGGCAGGTAAAATTTGAGAACTTTGAAATTTCGTTATTTTATCAATTTTAAATATTCAGGAACAAAAGCCTAAGGACGGCTTCAGACCAGCGTTTTTTCTACAGTATACGTTCGTTTCGGCATACGCGCTAACATTACATTCACGTTTTTTAAAATCTTTATTTAAAGACCTTAGTCACTATATGGGTGTATGTTGCTCTATTTATTAAACAAAAAGCAAAATGAAAGTACATATTATACGTAAGCATTTATTCGTTGTTGTTAATTTATAAAGTAACTTAGTACTATCAGATTTTAGAAAAGAATGAAAGATTATAATGTATTATTAGTGTCTAAATATCAATTAATATATCTCAAATCTTTAAACGAGTAATTCTAGTATACATACATATAATCAGAATTTCGGAAACGGCTCCGAAGATTTTCATGAATTTTAGTATGTAGGGGTATCAGGAGCGAATGTCGTTTTATCCGTGTTTTCAGACAATGAACCACACAATGAAACACCATTTATCAAAAAAAAAGGTACTGATCTAAATGACTCATCCCGGATACATTCCAATAAAATATGATACATGCACTCTACATTTCGCGCTTCCAAAAGCCGAACGCGTTAACAGGGGCTTACTTCGGCGTGTACCGGTGACGGCGAGTATCAGTAGCATAATGTTATTAAAAAAAATATTAAGGGCTTATACAAGCTCATACTCAGGCTCGTACAAATTATGGGTATCTAATAGTAAAAGGCGCGTCTATAAGCACCTATACTATTCGAAAAAACGATTTTATATGCTAATATAAAACGCTGGTCTGAACTGCCTTAATATCATCTCGGAGGCGTAATGTACCTTTCAAATTCTAATCGAACTTCTATTATAATTATAACATTAACAATGGATCTTGAAACCTACGCAAAATGTCATGTTATCACGCTAATTTTCGTTGAACTTTAAGCAATATTATCAGAATTTCTCTCTATTGTTTAAAAGGGAGAGAGGGACGGGACCTTAATATAAAGACTTTTTAAGTATATGTGTTTGTTTTTCTATTTTTGGTTGCATATAATATGTTTATTTTTAATCTATTATTACTAATATAATGTAATTTACCGTCTTTGCATATTGTATATTCAAAGCACATAAAAGCAAACACACTTTTTTACATGATGACGAACCAAAATAGGTATACAGTTGAAATTTTCATTGTGCCGCTACAAAGATAAAATAAAAATTAAAAATAATAGAATTAATACAAAAACTTGATATTTTCGACCTTTCCCGTTTTTTATCATTTTTAAGACTTGCCTACTCTATTATTTTCATAGCTGAGTTACACGTTTCAACCTATATTCTCTCAACCTTTCCGTAGCAGCAGTCTATAAGATGTGTAACAGATACATAGTTTTATCTAGCTTTTTTTTTTTTCGGAATGTGTATTGCTGTTGGCTCTACTGGCCTTGACAGCGTCACCGGGTGGGGACCGAGTACAGAGACTCAGCCGTGATAAAGGGACAGCCCTCACGGGGGCTCAAATTTGATTCAGTCCTTAGGGTGACTCCTGCGAAGCCGAACTACGGCTAAGGACGTCACCGGAGATGGAGGCAGCACTCCGAGCGCATTCTATACGATAGACTCACCCGACGGTGTGAGCGCAACGCGACGTGCGAAACAAAGGACCTCGTCCTCGCCGGCGAGGACGGTGTTGTGTGCGTGTCGGTGCTGTGTAAGGGGCATTTTCTAATGTAATCCTATCGTCAGGGTCTTGCAGGACGTGCTTAGGACGCCTTACTTTTGTCGGTGTCTAATCAAAGGATTTGGATGGAAAGTAGTTTGATAGAAATAGTTTTGCGGTAAGCGCTTCAAATATTTCGGGATCGAATCGATTTCAAAGTCTATGGAGATCTACGTTGCGAATGTACCACGGACAGCCCGAGGCCATGCGTAAGAAACGGTTCTGAATTATTTGTAATTGATTAATTCTTCTGGCGTGGACGTGTGAAAAAACAGGGCTCGCGTAGGTCAGTATGGGACGTATACAGGCTTTGTATAATGTCACCTTATTTCTAAGGGACAGTTTACTCCGCCTGCCCAACATCGCATACAATCTTCCCAAAACGAACGCTGTTTTATCACGTGCCTTGCGGATATGAGCTTCAAAGGTGAGTCTGTTGTCGAGTATGACGCCTAGATATTTGGTTTTATCTTTCCATGGGATGGGATGATCGAACAACGTGATAACTCCTGGTGGACCGGATCGCCAGTAAGTCCTAATGCGGGGTTTGTTAAAAAGGACACCTACGCTTTTCTCGGGACTTTTGACTTCAATTCTCCAAGATTTTAACCATTTTCCTAGGGCATCGGCTGCAAATTGGAGACGCCTGGTAAGGGCGGAAGCTGATACAGAGGTCGTGTAAAGAGCGGTGTCATCCGCGAAGAGTGCTAGATGAACACTTTTGGTAGGTCTCTGAATGTCATTTTTATAAAGAGAAAATAAGATGGGAGCTAGTACGGAGCCCTGAGGGACTCCTGCCCTGATGGGACGAGGGGATGACAAGGTACCCTCTACTCGAAAACGGAACGTGCGATTCGACAAGTATAAGATAAGCACGAGTCTGTCTGGCAATCCTAGACGATACAGTTTATAAATTAAACCATTATGCCAAACTTTGTCGAAGGCCTTAGCGACGTCGAAGAAGAGCGCTCCAGTGGTGTTGGTTCGCGCTAGAGTGAAGCCCTTTAGAATGTGCTCCGTTATACGGTGCACCTGGTTGGCGCAAGAGTGGATTTTACGAAAGCCAAACTGCTCGTCTATAATTATGTTTTTGGCCTCAATGATGGCCTTGATTCTTGCTAACAAGATTCTCTCGTAGACCTTCCCGAGGGAGTCCAATAAACTGATCGGACGATAGCTGGTGGGCTGATTTCTAGGTTTGCCTGGTTTATGAATGCCGATAACTATGGCTTCCTTCCACCGATCGGGGAAGGAGCACTCTGCTAAAAGAGCGTTGAAAATAAGGACTAGGATATGTAAAATTTGAACAGGAAGCCGCTTTAGCGTCTTATTGGTAATGCGATCGGGACCTGGAGATTTTTTACCGTGGAGTCCTTTGATAATTGATTCGACCTCCTCTAGAGAGGTACGGGGTAGTGGCTCATCTACCGGCGCTGTGGAGACCCTACTTTTGACTTCCGAGTCGACCTTTAGGAGGTGCTCGGGGTCTACAGGATGCGTGCTTGGGGAACATTGATTCTCCAAGCTGTCAGCTAAGCATTCGGCCTTATCGATATCATCAAATGCGGGTGGTTGATTTATACTTAATAGGGGGGGCATAGTGGCGACGGTGTCGTGTCGTAGCTGCGTTTTTACGCCTAATCAAAGATTTTAAGTTAGCTGGAAGCTCCCACCGCCCTGGAGGGTGGATTGAAATCTCCCTGGAGCACTCGATTAGTTTATTTTGAATGTATTTCGAAATATTAGTGGCGGCTGATTTCGCAACTTCGGCGCTTTCAATAAAATCAGGAATTTCATTGAGCCACGGGGAATCTAAAGACTGTAGCTCTGAGTCTAGCTTTTTCCAGTCTACTATGGTTTCAGTGAGTGGAGTCTGATTTTTGTCTGATCCAAGCTGGATTTGGACGGGGCGATGGTCTGAGTCTAACTCGGACAGTGTCTCTATGGAACGCAACTTATCTAGCTACGAATGAAGTCTTGCATCACAATATTATTGTAATCAGCCAAGCAAATACGAAGTGAGAAATCTATTCTCGGAATATTAGATATGACGCGCTTACTTCAAACGGTGTTTTAGATAAATACCGCTTCAATACGTTTACTCGTAATTCAGATGACTAAATACGAAATGCAAATTAAAAAATTTCTCCCATCTCACTCACTGTCTTAAATATAACTTGTTTACCATCAGATTATCATAAAATAATTATGAATAAATTAATACTATAAACAAGATTGTTTTTATGGTTTTGAAATTTATACAAATTTAAATAAATACTAAATAAAATACGCAGATAAATAAAGAAATAACAAACGCTTTAATGAATATTACAACTGAGTAAGTTTTGTCTTTTTAGGTGTTCTGAAACGAAGCTACGAACCTACCAACGGAACATATGACTAAGCCTCCGCTATCCGTCCACTTGTTTGCTTGTTGTAAAAGGTAAAAGGAATACTTTAAAAAAGAAAAATTTATAAATAAAACGGTGCCCCATTCAAGTAACTTAATATTTTTGACATTTCTTTACTGTATTTCATGCGCTGTAATAGAGAAATATTTGGTAAATCATAGATAGTGTATTACTGTGGCCTCTATAGTAAGAAATAAGCCCTTTGATTTAAGCCTGAGTTACATTTATTAGTATCGACCAGCGTTTAGCTGGATTATTTCGGACATACTCATGCGCATCGTATGCTGAAGTATGTGTAAGCGTGGCTAAGCATGCTTTCATCTGCAAATAAAATATATTTAGTTACCAACCAATGATGTCGCCTTATCTTTCATTTGTCCGTTCTAATAAACACTCATACATATATATGCTTAATCATCCGTAAGCATACGTACGCATGCTTCACAAAACTAGAACATATTTATAATTCAAAAATAACATCATTTTTTGACTACCTCCTCCTATCCTAAATAGATATTAACTAGATATATTTTAATAAATAGCAAAAAACTACTGATCTTATTAATATTTTGTGAACAATTTAATCATTTGTAATAAGTTTATTACAATAATAAGATTGACACACGCCAACAAAGGCGAAATGGTGAGATAATATTTTTATCCCCTTACCTTCAACACCTCTTAAGAGTAGCTGAAGATAGTCCGCTAAGTGAAATATAACACTATTGTTATCCAACCCACTCCTCTAATACGTCTTTTGTTATCTCCTGTAAAATAAATACTTTCAACCTTTACAGAAAGGGATTATTTGAGCGACGTATGACTTTTCGTTGTGACTAGACACCTATACGCCGTTTTCTTGGCGCCACTGCCTGTCTCACACGTCGTATATCCCTTTACTTCAATGGCCAAGTGACAGCCGCTCGCTTGAATCACTATGTAGAAAACATACGTGGTCGACGCGGCTCTAGCCCGATATATTTATATTTGTATACGTGGGCGTCTTAAGTATTGACGACATATCATCTACACGACTTTAACCCCTAGTATTTCAAATGATGACGCAGGGACAAGAATAACTTTCAATACAAGTCGCATAATACGCTTATATATTTTCATACATGAATTCTTATTCTATATTTCAATTACAGAACTGAGTCTGCAAATAGAATTTCTTAAAATCGATTTTTGATTTTTTTTTTGTTTGCTTATAAAAGGTTTATCGAGCACGAAGGGTTTTAATAGAATTTCCTGTGAATGTATTCCACTTGGTATATATTTTATTCCGTAACATTTAAAAGTGTACGTAATAATAACACCACATATTATACTTGTTTTCGCGGATGAAATCACGCCCAGAAGATAGTGTCCTTTTTAAGATTTTTTTTCTATTTTCAATTTAAAATGTGTTCTAATAATGTGTAACTTCACCAATAAGAAGACCTATCAAGCGAAGTTTTAGTTATATTAAATATCTATCATAAAATTAATTTGATAATTAGTTTAAAAATCTCTATAGTTTTTTTTTTATTTGCAAAGTATGGCAGATGACTACTCCACCTGGTGGTAAGTGGAAATAAAGTTCAAACGTGAAGGTGGCTACAACAGTTGCGGAATACAATGGCGATAGCCACCCTGGCCCTGCCTAGCTTCAAGATGCCTCTTCAAGAGCCCAGATTATAGGAATGAAGGCACACGTGAAGTACGACAATGAAAAGAAATGGCAAACTTCTTTGTTCGAGAAGGAACTGATGCCACAGTTAGACGGTGACAATGTATTTCTACAATATTAGAAATCTTACATTATAATTGACAAATGGAGAAAATCTAATAGGTATTTATTTTTGTTTTTATTCATTAATCAACTTGACCAACAACGTGCCATGTCTAAATTGAAACATTATTATCTATGAAGAAAATCTTCATTATATAAATTAATATCTTCCATTAATTCAGAATTATTAACACCTGACTAGATCTGACAAAAACAAAACTTAATAATTATTATTATATAAAATCCCAAGAGTGATCAAGCCTTAGTTCTCTTGATTTATTGTCGAATTTTTGTTTATATTATTATAATTAATATTTCATACAAAACTATTCAGCCAATTGATTCACGTTTAGTTCATTATGAACAGTTAAATGGCTCAATTAACTGGAAACAGAAAACCGTTAATCGATTTGGCACTGATTAAAACAATTTTACAAGGACATTATTAAAATAGTTTAGACAAGGTTTCATACATGCTCTGAGCTCATGCAATAAGTATTTATATAGCCCTGAGTTTGAAGGCATCTGTAGTTGTTCGTTGACCCTGATGACAGATCACCACCACTCACCATTACACCATGAGAATACGAAATTTCTCCTTCGGAATTATTTCGGAAGTCTTATCTAGCTAATTTAGAAACACACTTTCGCTACTTTGGCAAAAATCTGGTAATAGTGCTTGGCGTCTATACCCACAATCGATCTAAAAACCACGCACGCAGTAGAGCCGCTACCTCGTAGAACGTCTCCGTAGAGGGCTACGGACCCTACTATCTACATAATTAGTGTATACTAGTTTCTGCCAGCAGCTACACCCGCGGTAATAACAATTTTAGTACGAAATTTGAACTTGAAAATGTTAAAACACTTCGTGTTTATTTATCTTTAATTATTCGTCAAAAACACGGAATTAAATTTCTCAGAATAATATTGCGTAGTATAAAAATCATCTCCTCTGAGTTTGATATATTCTACTATAGCCTAAAGTTAATCAAGTTATTCGTAGAATTTAATATCAGAACGAATTCAGTATTTATCTTTGACTAAAATGTATTTGAATTTCGTTAAATTTGGTAGGTATTTGGGCTTAAATTTTGATGAGTGACTGCACTCGAAGGGAAAATTAATTAATTTGAGTTTTCGAGTAGTTTGAACGGTTCAATATCAGACTGATCAAAACTGACATTTCCGATAAATATGAATGTTGCAATTCTCTGTATAGGTCAACTTATTAGTCTTGTTTAAATGTAGATGTGTCGTATTAAAATCCATCCCAGTTTCTATGAAGTTTGAAGTTGTGGACCATGTTATTTTGCCAACTTGTTTGTTTGGTAAAATTATTACCAAATTTAATGATTAAACATGATAATTGACAACAAAATGTTATTTATTGTTATAGTATATCTTGCCCTATTGAGTAACGTTGGTCAACCTTACGAAACAATCAGATACATACCTGTAATAACAATCTATACTATTTACAGACGTTTTTAACCAAATACCGCTTTTAATAAATGTTATTGTTGTTACTGTGAGCTTGCATTTGCACTTGCGCAACAGCTGATCCTCAAATCCTCAAGGAGCAACGCTTGCCGCTCGTATCCTGCGGACCAAGTCACCGTTAGGAAATGCGTAACGGTAAGTTCCACTGCAGGTCATCACACTTGTGTTTCGAGAAGTTAAATTAAAGGACTACGGATACTTGTAGTTTTCGAAACACAAAATAGCTAAATCTAATTGTGTATTTGCACCTAGAAACATTAATTGCAATGTATCGAAACTTGTCATAGACATCAAATCGCCTATCTTTGTTTATTGAGATTATGTTCGCACTCAAGAAAGCTGGTTAAAATGTTTGACACATTTCATGATTTATGAAATGTGAAACAAGCTTGAATTTAATTTGTGTAACAATATGAACAATGACAAGAAACATTATATTAAAATTTTAACTTGTTTATTACATATTTTCCTTGTATATAAATCAAAATTGAATCTGTCAACAGATCTGAGAAATTCTCAAAGGATTTTGTTAATTACATTAGAAAAAAAAATTAAAATGCTTTTTACGTTATTACCTTTCTTGGGCGTAGCGTAATAGGTATTTGTACGGGGGGAGATCAGCTGCCACCGTACCTAGAGTTTGCTAAATCCTGGGCTTTCCTGGAATGTGGAATTCCTATTTAACTACTTAAAAACTATTCAATAAAATAGTTTTTGTGCTCCAACAGGGCAACCCCTCCCTGGGACCGATGCCGGCTAAACCCCATGCTAATTTTCGTAGAACAATGTAGCTTGTGCTATAATAACAGAAAGGGTCAAGGTCAATAAAAGAAGTCACAATATATTTTTTTTCACTTTGTCACTGAGTTTTGTGAAATCCTTAAATTATTAAGGAATTAAAATTGTGTGCCCACTCCCTTTTTCAACTTAAAATATTTTGACAATATACGCTTTTTACACATTGTATTTTTTTTACATATTGTTTTAATTAGTATGAATTACAAACTTATTTTTGCAGTCTCATATAAATCGTGTATATTTTACCTAAATATTTTACTAACTAAAATTACCAATGCAAATTATTAGGTAATTTGTATTGGTAATTTTAGGTTTAGGCATACAAAAGAATATTATTTTTATAAATTCAAATAATTGGCTATTTTAGTGTTTAGAAATAAAACAGCAAAACGAATACTAGATATCGTTAGTAGTTATTTAAATTTTTTCAAGTTCTTTTTTTACCGGCATCCGGACGTGACGACCCCATCATCTGCTGTTGGGATAATCTCTGTCACAGCAGAGATTATTCCACAAGTATAGTAATAATAGTGAACTTTTTTTTGGTAACGGAGAGGAAATCTGCTACCAGATACCCGGCTTCCTAGAGAGGAGAACCGGGTTATGTGGGGTTCCATGACAAGATAATAACGTCATGAGGACCCACTAAAACCTCCTCGGTGGCCGACCTCAGTGCGATTGTCAGGTTACGGGAACTCTCGTAGAACTAACCAACGCGACCTGACAAGCACTGTGCTTCGCCTAGCGCAGCTCTGTCTCGGAGGGGGCGAGATGGTAAGCCCCCCAGCGCTTCTCACGCAAGCGCGTACGGCAGTTGGGTCCACACCGACTGCAGTCCTCCTCAGGGCCGCTAAACACGGACGCACAGGTTCCCCACCCTGCACGTCGACGACCCGAAGGCACGCCCTATTTATATAACCGCGGGCAACGGGGCTGGAGGCCCGGGATGGCTAGCAGCATCAGGTGGGTGACGCCGCCACCGTCGTCGTTGAGCAGGATCAGCCCTCTCCCGATCCAGCTCGGCCGTCTCCAATAGTAGTGAACCTGCTTTAAGCCGCTACGGTGCCGGTTTCGATAGCCGCTCGGAGCAGATGTATGTTATAAAAATCTGTTTCGGTCTGGGCTTTTGTCCTAGTAGGTTTCTCCATCGTGCCTAGGAGACCACCTTAAGTTGTCGGACCCATAAGCACCATTCGCGGGTTCGACTCTTGCACGGGACATATCTTTTTATTAAACATACAGACATATGTTCTGGTCTATAGTCATACTTATCCTTGTTTGTGTTGACCCCCGATACAGAATATTAATATACTAGTGAGATTTGTGATAATAAACATTAAACTAATTAAGTATTCCTGATTTAGGGGTCTACCATAAATTCTTATTGCGATTCAAACGACGACGTAAACTAAGCTGAATAGCTATTTTGTACCATGAAATAATTCTATATAAACGTCATGGTACAATAATATACAATCTGAATTGTTTTACTACCGTAATTGAATTGGGTCGCAATAACATTTTTATTCAAAATTCATGGTTGACCCCCTGTGCGTACTGTTTTCGTATACTTTCAATATACGCTACGCCACTACGCTTCAATTTCATAGGAATTTTAATTAAGTAAATTTAATTTATTTTCCCTCACGCTCGTTTTCATAATCTTAAAGCTATTTCATTATACAATATAGGATTCCTAGCAATTTTAAAAGATATTATTTTCGAAGAAATAATTAGGAACTCTTAGGTTTCCCGGCGTCGGGATATGACGACCCCATCACCCGCTGTTTCGACAGCAGAGATTATTCCGCCAGTGCAATCAGTCAGACTGGTAGTAAGTCTTTTTTTGCAAGAGGCCGGTACCATCACAGTGTCAAATATTCTGCCACCAAATAGTAGTGCTAAGGCATTACTGTGTTCCGATTTGAAGGGCACTGTAGGCTAGTGAAATTACTGGGCAAAGGAGATTTAACAACAAATATCTCGAGGTTGGCAACGCGTGAGTGGCACCTACTAGTGGTGCTGCTAGCGCTCATTATCATTAGGTGGGCCGTATACTTGTTTTCCAACTTGTAACATAAAAAAAGGTATGTATGAAAATGTAGTGGCGTGGTAGTAACCAGTGATAGTATGAAGGCGCTGACGGTTGCAGGTGCGATTTCTGCTCTTTTTTTGTTTCATGACTTGGCAAACAAGTCCGCCATGGCAGTCGCCGCAACTTATGAACACTTTGGATACTTGAATATCCACAACAATATATATATATAAGACAATTTTGAATCTACCACTTTTGAAATTTAAATCTTATATTAAACGGTGTTTACTAAATAAAGCTTATTATTCCGTTAATGAATATATTGCAGATAATGTGGCATGGAATTAATAAACGTTGAGTTTCATGCGGGATATATAGCTTAATTGTATATTTGACAATTGTAATGTGATTATTTTTGAAAAGAGTAACTGTAGAGTTTCTTGCCGTTTCTTCTCTGCAGAATCTACCTTCGGAATCGGCGGTAGCTTCACTTAGCAGCAGACAATAGACTTTATATTTGACGATTCAAAAGTGCTTAAAAGCGTATTTGAATAAAGAATATTTTGAGTTTGAGTTTTGAGTATCACATGCGCGTTGTCAACCCAAAGGATGGGAAGAAAGGAATGAAAAGGGATAAAAAGACGGGAACGGAAGGGGTGGGAGATTGGGCCTTCGGTACTCTCACTTATCGAAACGCAACAGTACTGTTATTTTTCGCCGATATATACTCATGTGTGCCGGTCTGGATGGTTTTGCTTGTGTTTATGTGTGATTTCGGATCCGCAACACAAGATATAACTTATATTGTTAATCTTATAGGGACAATAAATTTCCAGCCGATATGCTTTGCAATATGTTGTAAAGAAAATAGTTTTATTTAATTGGATCAGGAAACTTCGCGGATGCATTCAGTACATATTTTTTAAGTTTCAACATAATCGGATAATGGCTTAGGAGCGCGTAGTCGACAATCATGCAAACATTAATTTTTATTATGGTTCCGTACCCAAGGGATGAAAAGGGAACCCTATTACTAACCCTCCGCCGTCCGTGTCTCAGAATCAGTAATAGGAAAGTAAAAGTTGAAATTTTCACAGAATGTGTATTTCTGCTTACAAATACACAAAATAAAAAAATAAAATTTAATGATGTACCTGCAGTAAATGCTAGAAATAAAATAATCTTGCCAATAAAATATACGGCCCCCATTAGGATAGTTATATCCTGTGTCGGGAGTCCGGAAATATTCATAATGACAAGGACAAACACATCCAGACCGGAAAACTTGCTTGTATGGTCAATACAAGCATGTGCTGCGAGCGGGAATCGAACCCGCGACCTGTGGCGCTTAAGGCAGGCTTTGCGAGTCCAAGAAAAAATTTACCGGCTTTATATATTATAAGAAGTGGCATAGTTTTCGGTTATAGAATAAATTGGCTTTCGAGAAACCATTCCATTGTCCACAGTCCATTGGGACTTATATTTCGTAATAAGAAAAAAACATGGCCCAATGGTTTTGAACCATCTGGTAAGTTTCTTCTTGGTAATTATTTATTGTGAGGACAAATACAATCTTAACTGGTATTTTGCAAGTGAGTTCATACTTTTTTAACAGTAAATAAATAAATAAATAAACGCTACACACTCAACGGCCCCCATTAGGATAGTGATATCATGTGTCGGAGGTCCGGAAACATTCACAATGACAAGAACAAATATACCCAGACCGGAAAATATGCTTGCATGGTCAATACAAACATATTATGCTCCGAGCGGGAATCGAACCCGCGACCTGTGTTGCTTAAGGTAGGCTCACTACCGCTGCGCCACAACGTCGTCAAAGCCCTTGTACAGAATATTATATTTATGTCACCAATTAATTTAAGTAAAGATTTTTTTTTTCTTGTAGCTTCTTAGTTTTCCAGTAACCTAGTTTCTAGAACGCTTGAGTTCTTGCTAGTTATAGCCATAGAGATCTTAATATCAATTTCTATATCTACGTGATCTTGTTAACGCAAATGTGACTCATGAGTCACAAGCATACTTTTACGGGCTGGGGGTCGCGGATTTGGAATAAAACACCTGATGACTCTAAATGAGACTTTAATGAGATCTTCTAAATCACACAAAAGAACTTAACAAATCACAGGTCCAAATCACAGGTTAATCGTAGTCCAAAATAATAGCCCAGGTCACTAATTATCGCACTTGTTCACTAGTTTCGCATGTCGTTTCTTCGCTCGTTGCTCAGAACTAAATGATTCAGTCGACACGTCGGGCCGCTTATATAGTGCGCAACACGGATTCGAAAAAGTTCAGTCCACGGAGTGGACTTTTTGTGAACACATCCTTCTAGAACCTACGCGAACGAAGCAAATAGACTAATAGGGTAGCAAGCGATTTTGAACCTTATACTCTGGTGATAAGGTTCACCGTAACAATACATAAGTGTCGTTTTTGCACTTTATTTTTATTTTATTTATTTTGGTTTACCAACTACTGCTTACAATGACACTTTCTAATTTACTAATTAATTTTAAAAAAGACTTATTTCAAATTAACAAATTCGTGCTGTGCGCTTGTAGTAGCGACTGCGTGTATGATTCTGTGCATTTTTTATCTTTAATTGTTCGCCAAAAAACAAAGTTCCATGCTTCCAATATCAAAAATGAAGGACATCCCATTCAAATGTTCAACCCTTTTTTTTTTTTTTTTTAATCCTCATGGATACCCCGGAGCTGGGGCTGCCGGGGTTATGTGAGACTCCTACTCACTAAAACTCCACCAGGTTTCGTCTCTACGCAGTCGACGGCCGGGGGCATTCGCGCCGAGCACTTGACCCCGTCTGACCGTCGCTACGTTTGCCTGCGTCATAAGAGGACGCAGACCCTCCCCGCCCTGTTGGGCATGAGAGCGAGCAGAAACCCATAAGGCTCGCTCTCATCCTCACGGGGGTCTGTGCAATGCGGACGTCTGTCGCCCCAGCGACATTCGCCCGCAGGCACCCATTCAGGGGTAGTATTTTAGAAAACGTTAAAACACGCTTATTTTATCTGTAATAAAAATGTTTGTCTAGAAACAAATTTTAATGCTTCTAGTTTAAAAAATGAAGGTCTTCCATATAAACTTCCTTTTTCACCCTCTTAAGGGTTGAATTACGAAAAATGATAAATAATAATAAACACTATCCTGTGTCGGAGGGCTGGAAGCACACAAAATGACGAGGGCAAACATAGCCAGACCAAACGAACCTGCGAATCGCAGCGCTTACGGCAGGTTCAATACCGCTGCCTTATTTATTTCAAGTTTACAGCTTAAAAACAACACGTCAAAAAAAATCACCATTCTAGGTCTATGTCCAAGGGTTTAGGGTGGCCGTTGATATGTCAGTCAAATTCTGAACCATTTTACTATCTGAATTGAATTGAATCGCAATAGAATTGTCACTAAAAGTTCATAGTAGACCCCCAGGTTTTCTCCTTTTATAATACCTTCGTTGAAATCGAAAAAAATTAATATCCTTTGACATATTATAACTTATTCCAAGAAGTTGTACAGGTGGAAATCGAAACGCCGAGTTACCGTAGAAACGTCGTCTAACGAACGATCATTGTACCTTTTTAAAAGTGTATATATGTACATTGATCATATTGAAATGGTATCTGGATGTGGTGCTTCAAAAACTAGACTGATTTTGTAAGTCTTTTTTTTATTTACTAGGAAACTGCGTTCCTTTGGTAAAAGCTTATCAAAATAAAAATATATCTGGTTAGTAGGTACCAAGCGGCTGACCTCATCACTAGGTTGGTTATTTTTTGGAAAAGATATACGTGTCGCTTACAGACACCGTTGTGGCGCTGCAGAGAGCGAGTCTGCCTTTAATCTCGAAGGTTACGTGTTCGATTCCCGCTCGGGCGGATGTTTGTTATAAATATCTGCTTCGGTCTGGGCGTTTGTCCTTTTGGGTCACCCCACCGTACCTCGGAGAGCACGTTAAGCTGTCGGTCCCGGTTGTTATCACATAGCATATGATTATAAGTAAGCGTTAGCTCTTGATATGTAATTGATTGATATGCTTTTATATAATGAGTTACTCGTTCGCCCTTAGAGCTGCGGAGGTCAGAAGGCAATCGCTCTGTGTAAAAACTAGTAATCTGTCAAACTGCCTGGGTAAATATAATACCGGGAAAATGCTAGGACGAAGAAGAAAGACGCGCGTCGCTTACAAAATATTAATATTTTCATTGTTATCTACAACGCCATCTCAAAATATAAATCTTTAATTACTAGTAGTTATCAAAAATACAAAATTTGATCAAAATCGTTAGAGCCATTTTTAAGGAATGTAAGTTATTATTTACTCTTTTCTTAGAAGACGGAACTCAAATTCTTTTTCTAAAATAAAAGTAACCAAACTTACTAGTTATAAAAATCATCTGGTAGTGAGTGTCCTTTTAAAGTCAGTCCCGCCGTTTAGAAAATTAATATGAATATAAAGATACACGAAAAAAAATATTAAAAGTCTTATTATTTTGTGTGCCGTAAATGCTACTTTTATTTTTATTCTGCCCACATAAACTATTATTTTAAAAAATCGTGGATTCAATTTGATATTTAATTTAGTATACAAAAAGTAGAAAAATAAATATAATTTAAAGCCATATCAAATTATTTATTACAATGAGCTTCATGTCGTCTCCATTCTAATATATTCGCAGTTGATAACACACCCCATTTTATCTTGCAAATCTTGTCAGCAACTTTTAGAATAAATTGTTAAAGATGTTTCGAAAAAAACACATTTACCTTACGAAACTTATAATGATCGTTTAAATAAGAAATGTACTATTATAGAAAGCTAAGAGAGATACTCGTACAATATTTTAGCACTGCCATCTTTTTATTATATATTATTATATATATTTCTGAATATGTATTGATATTCGCCCTGGCTTGACTGGCTTTACTAGCCTTGACAGCGTCATTTGGTGCGACGAGGAGGTGGGGGGATGAATACTGCGACGCAGCGATGAAAAAGCACTCTCGGAGCTCAAATCATAGAATAATTAATTATAATATTTCACAATATTATGACGTAGACGTAGGTGCTAAGATAATAAGCGCAATATTCTTTACATATTGTGTGCATTTGAACGTGTATTAATTAAAATGTATTTTACTCGCACGAAGCTTTATTACTTATTACGCTTAATAGAAAGTTCGACAGTTAATAGCAAACACTATACACTCCAGGATAAAACACTGACGAAAAGAGATTAAGGCGAGTTTACGCCACAAAGTTTTTTTTTTCAATTTGTTCGAGTATTGTTGTTGGCATTCCTGGCCTTGACAGCGTCAAGGGCAGGGTGGCTCGTGAAGCGACACCCTTCCGAGAAAAGGGACAGACCTCGTGGAGATCACAACGATCTTCCTTTTTACGATTACTAATAGAATTAAAATCCTGCTAAATACTCAATTCAAAGCTACTACAACATTCATTTATTATCGAAACGTGCTCGGAGTTCCAATAGTCTTCTGTTATCGATCGGACCTGTTGCTCGTGGAAAATTTTAAAGCGAAGGGAATGTACTTATTTCAAAGGCAATATTAAACAAAACAGAAAGGGCACTTTCAATAAGGACTTATTTCAATTAAGAGATTTTTCCATTATTTATTAAAACTATTCTATTATGACTAGAAACTGCTGACAAAGAGAGGAAACGTATTGTTTGTCGTTGACTTTATTGAGAATTTCTAATTTAATTTTCCGTTGGAGTCGAAGGCTAACTTATGGAATTCTATATTGTCAAGTGCTTGTCGATTGTAGTTCCCTTAGTTTTATATTTTATAGTACATCTGTAAAGAGAAAACCAGACAAGTAGGTTTCTTAATAAAAAATACTTTCTAGCGTTAGTTGTGTTACGTGTTATCTATATATATATATAAAAGGTTTTGTCCTGAATGACTGACGGATCAACGCAGCCTAAGCCGATGATCGTAGAGACCTGAAACTTGGAGGTTTTGGTCTTTGTAATACGTAGGCATCCGATACGACGGGATTTTCCGAAATTCTACTTCTAAGGAGTCGAAAAAGTGGGCCAAATTTTGTGTGGGACAACGCGATTCCTTGGTTCAACCTTCTTCAAATTTAGCATCAACATTTTTTAAAAGAATTTATGGAAGACGTGTTTCGTATTTTATTAAAATTTATCCCCTAACGGGTTTAAAAGCGGGTAGAGAAATATTTTGCTTCGAAGTTTATATCAACACTCTTTAGTGCTTTTGATTTAAACAACATTTTATTTTGACACATGTTTGAAAACTCAATCCGATACATTTTTTTTATGTAAGAGGGGGCAAACGGGCAGGAGGCTCACCTGATGTTAAGCAATCACCGCAGCCCATGAACATCTGCAACACCAGAAGGCATGCAGGCGCGTTGCCGACCTTTAAGAAAGTTGATTCCACAGAGTGGTTGTGCGAGGAAAAAAATGTCTTCTAAATCGCGCTGTTGTGGATTTCCAGACATCGAGGTAGTATGGATGGAATTTAGAGTTTTGTCGCGATGTCCGATGGTGAAATTCAATCGGCGGGATCAATCCAAACAATTCCTCAGAACAGTCCCCGTGATATATGCGATAGAAGATGCAGAGTGATCCGACATCTCTACGCAATGCCAAAGCATCAAGCCGATCGTAAAGGGCTTGATCGTAGACAATTGGAGCCGCTCTACGTTGGATGCGGTCAATTGGAAGTAGCTGGTACTGGGGAGCTCCAGCCCAGAGGTGAGAGCAGTACTCCACGTGCGGTCGAATTTGCGCCTTGTAGAGCTTTAGGCGATGAGCCGACGTGAAGTAGTGCCTCGCCTTGCTGAGCACACCAAGCTTTTTAGAGGCCAATTTGACCTTTCCTTCCAATTGACCGCGGAACTGAACGACGCTCGAAATGTCGACACCAAGTATTCTGTGGCAGTCAGGGTAGTGTTCTCAAAACGAGGAGATACGACAAATGGTGATTTTTAGCGGTTAACGCGCAAACTTGTGTCTTCTTGGGTTTGAATTGGACTAAATTTAGTCGGCCTTAGTCCGAGACTTTGGTCAATGTATTCTCGACTTCAGACACAAGTTTGTTCCGGCACTCAATGACGTTTTCCCGAGAAATATTAGCGCGGCCGGTGTATAAAGCGTCTACAGTGGTGTCGTCCGCATAGCAATGAATGTTGGAAATTTCCAACATGTCATTGATATGCAGAAGAAACTAAGTAGGGGACAGTACGCAGCCTTGCGGGACACCAGCATTAATGCGTTTTAAGTCAGAGCATGCACCGTCGACAACGACCTTGATGCTCCGATCTGCCAAAAAGCTGGTGACCCACTTGCATAATTTGTCGGGAAGCCCATAGCAAGGAAGCTTCGAAAGAAGCGCCTTGTCCCATACCCGATCGAAGGCCTTCGCTATGTCCAGACTGGCCGCTGATGCCTCCCCCTTGGACTCAACTGCTTCCGCCCATCTATGTGTCATGTAAAATAGATGATCACCGGCTGAACGACCACGACGAAAACCGTACTGGCGGTCGCTAATCAGCTGGTGCTCCTCTAGATACCGCAGGAGCTGGCAGTTGATAATGGATTCCATTATCTTTGAGAACAAGGAGGTAATGGCAATTGGGCTATAATTGGATGGGTCCGAGCGGTTGCCTTTTTTAGGGATCGGGTGCACTAAAGCCATCTTCCATCAGTTCGGGACGACGCCTGATGAGTGGGAGTACCGGAAAAGACGCGTTAAAACCGGTGCCAACTCAGGAGCACATGTCCGCAACACGATCAGGCCCACTCGATTTATGAATGTCCAAGGAAAGAAGTGCTCTGCAAACTACACTTTACCGGAATTTAACCTCCGGCATCGTGGTATCACACCGGTGGTGACTTTCCTTGGTCATCCACAATCGAATAAGTCATTGAAGGACCTGAAGGCAGAGTTGTACTCCTTTCTAAGTGTGCTGGTATTTACATCACGAGACGTCGACGCCTTAGCCCAGGCTTGGTAGCAGTCCCGTTTCCGGCGAAACGCCGTTTTACAGAAGTGACCAAACCAAGGCTGGGACTTGCCTCCGATGAGCACTGCAGAAGCCGGAACAAAGAGTTCCATGCCCTGGACACCACATCGGCAACAGAGTTGGCAACGACGTCCGGATCATCCGGCGAGAAGCAAATCTGTCCCCATGGGTAGGACGCAAAGAAAGAACGCATCCCATTCCAGTCTGCGCACCTGTAGTGCCAGACGTGCCGGTAGCCCACGAAGCGGGGCCGTGATGGGCGGGAGACCGGCACTGTACTCCGAACAAGGCAGTGGTCCGACGACGACGAGCCTAGAGGAGGATCGACGGAAACCAAATAGTTGTCCGGATGAGAAGTCAGCAGAAGATCAAACAGTGAAGGTGTATGATCCTCTACATCTGGGATTTGTGTTGGCGAGGTTACCAGTTGTGTCAGATCATATGCCAAAGCAAAGTCGAGAACAGATCTCCCCGCGTGATCGGTGGTACGTGAACCAAGCCATTCGGCGTGGTGGGCGTTAAAATCGCCAAGAATCACGATCTCAGCGGATGGGCTCTGTTGCAGCACGGAATCTGTAGCCATTTGGATGTGTTCAATGAGTCGGTCAGTTTCGGCATTTCTGCTATGGGACCTATAAAGGCACGCGTATTCGCGGATGGTCATCGCAGTCTACGCGCAGCCAAAGAATCGATAGGTCCCATACTTCAAGGCTGCCGAGGCGACGAGAGCAGACATCTTCTCTGACGTACACGCACACACCAGCCTGAGGTACAAAGGAATGTTCCAAATTGTATCCCGGGTAGGGGAGGAAAGAAGTATCAGCCGGAGAAGATATCTGTGTCTCTGTAAGGAAAAGCAAGGCCGGCTTCACCGTTTCAAGATGGTGGTGGACGGCGTTAAGGTTGAAATTTAGCCCCCTTATGTTGCAAAAGTCCACAGTAAGCGTGACAGGGGTAGCCTTAGGTGGCCTGATTTGTTTGCCCCGAACAGTTCCAGAGCGCGCAAAATGACCTCCCAGAATTCGGAGGGCAGCCTGGGCATTCATTGTCAGGTGGAGTTGTTCCTGAGCATGGACGCCCAGAGAGGGATTTTCCACCGCAAACGCAGTGGTTAAGTGGGCCTCCGAGACTCTCACTTACCGTACGAAGCACGACAATTGGCACTTTACGCCGGTTTTCTGTGAGAGAGTGGTGTTTTCCCGGTCGTGCCGGCCCAATTCAGCTGCAGCAGAAAGAGCTGTGCAGCGTGGCACTATCACTAGTTGAATTGACTGATTGCACTGGTGGAATAATCTCTGCTGTGACAGAGATTATCCCACCAGCGGGCGATGGGGTCGTCACGTCCCGACGCCAAAACAGCGTTTAGCCTAAACGAGAAATAATGGTTTTCTGATTTTTTTCACAGATGTTGTTTTTAAAACGTAAATACGAGCACTAGGAAACAATGTTTGCGATCATCAAAACTCTAAGACACTTCTAGCAGACATGGAAGCTTCAAATTTAGAATATAATTAGTGTTTGGTATATAAATAAAGGAAAAACTAAAATATTTTGTTATTTCGGTCCAGTTTTCTAGATAGACCAATTGCATAAATAACTTTGTAATCTCATATAAATGTATAGGATTACAGAGTTACGTTTGCAGTCAGATAAGTACTTACATAATTTTCAACCTCTTATATTTTCGTTGTTGCTAAAACTAAAAGCCTGAATTTTCAGTCACCAATTAGCCATTGTATAAACACGGTGTATATCAAATTTCATTCAATTTGAAGGAGTAGTTTAAGAATTACAACTAGTCAAATATTTCTTAATTTTGGAACGAAGTTCCTTATCGCGCGTTGTTAAAGGGGGCTAGATGGAAAAAATTCTTACGAAAAGTTGTCACGACACTTTTTGCTATAGTTGTAAGCCGTGCGGCGTGCGCGTGTTTCTCTGTCTGTCTCTCTCTCTCATAGAAAGCAAGCCAGTTATTTTCGTTTCGTCTTTCTATTTGTTTTGAACAGTGTGGTGTCGCGACGATTATTTTTGTTGATTTGTTTTTGTACATAATAAATAATAAATTAAAAAAATATTATTATAACTTTTAAAAAAATTACAATTCCTTTACTAATTAATCGAAAGGAACTTCGTTCCATCCGGGTGTCCCTAGACACCTCTCAAGTTTTTTGTTATACATTGGCTGACCGTCATCAAAACTCCAAGGCACTTCTAGCAGACATGGAAGCTTCAAATTTAAAATATAGTTAGTGTTTAGTGTATAAATCAAGAAAAAACTAAAATATTTTATAATTTCGGTCCAGTTTTCTACATACACCAACTGCATAAATAACTTTATAATCCTATATAAATGTATAAAATTACAAAGTTACATTTACAGTTAATCAATCAGTGTACCTGTATAGTATATGCATAATATATAATAGGTGTAGGTGGGTACCTAGATAATATACGATTAAATTCAAGAAATGGGTAGAAAAAAGTAGGACTTTCTACAAAAAGATATGAGATCCCATTTAAAACATAAAATGTAAAAAAAGTCCCAAGTCTCGCAAAGCACTTCTTCTGCTACAAAAAGTGGTGAGATCTCATGTATAACTACGCCTTGAAACTTGGCTGTTGTATGGCATATTGTGTGTTATTCTACTCATACAAATACTTCGTATCGTAAAAATAGAAATAGAATAAGACAGAAGGGGAGCGTTTCTCGGCCTTCGACATTTAAACTCGTTAAAAGAAAAGCAAAAGTACGAATACTAAGACTTTACATCGGGATTCCGTTTCAGGGTAGAAGTTTATCGGTTGAGTTAGACCTTTCATGTTGAAAACAGCGAGGCGCTCAATTATCGTGTCTGAGACGCCGGTTTCCTGCGACTCAACGAGTGCGATTTAACTAGCGCTGAGTTTTTAAACGGATTATCAACCAACATTGCGTATGAACGATATAATATTTTTATCAATTATAACTTAAGTTCCTATACATTATTATTTTTCGATAATCTTTATTATCTTTCTATGAAAAAAGGTCCTATAATCAAAGTTTTAAAGGATTTAATTTACAACAAAAATGTTGTTATATATTTTATGACCGTCTTATAGGTTGCCCGATGGAGCGTGGAAACCATTTCCACACTTTTCTCAAGATGATGGCTGACCCACAAAGGTAGTAACCCCAAAAAACTTGGATTAAGTGTGATACTGGGAAGTGTAACATCTAAAAAATAAAATTGCGTCTTCTATTATTTCCGTTGTGATATTTAAGTGATGTGCATTTATGAGTAAAATATATAGCCTATGTATTCACTGAAAAAATGATTAAAACCGATCCAGCAGTTTGATTTATTCATTACTGCCCGTGGCCCGACCGCGTTAAATGTAATTATTTACGACATCACATTAGAAACCTCAAAATAACAGTATTTCTCCACTATTTGATGGATGTTATTATACATATAAACCTTCCTCTTCAATCACTCTATCTATTAAAAAAACTGCATCAAAATCCGCTGGGTAGTTTTAAAGATCTAAGCATACATAGGGACAGAGAAAGCGACTTTGTATTATACTATGTAGTGATGATATATTATTAAAATGAAATTTATACACGTGTTAAAATTACTGGCAGCAGTGTAAAGGTAATTGATCGGCGGATCGCTCAGAATGAATTGAGACATGCCTGTTGTATAAATGCTTTTCAGTCAGTACGAGGCAAATATACATATCAATAAATAAAATAAATAAACGCTACACATTCAACAGCCCCCGACACAGGATATTGATATCCTTGACACCGTTGTGGCGTTGTGGGTAGCGAGTCTGCCTTAAGCCTCGACGGTTGCGGGTTCGATTCCCGCTCGGAGCAGATGTTTGTATTAATCGTACAGGCATATTTTCCGGTCTGGTTGTTTGTCCTTGTCATTGTGAATGTTTCCGGACCCCCGACACAGGATATAATTATCCTAATGGGGGCCGTTGAGTGTGTAGCGTTTATTTATTTATTATTATTTATCCTGTGTCGGGGGCCGGAAAAATAAACAATGACAAGGACAAATACACTCAGACCGGAAAATATGCTTGCATGGTCAATATAAATATATTATGCTCCGAGCGGAAATCGAACCCGCGATCTGTGGTGTTTAAGGCAGGTTTGCTACCGCTGCGCCACAACGTCGTCGTATATGTACCTTAGATACGAATACGTGAATAAATTTAATTGTCTATTTGTAATTTCAAACTGATAGCTTTTCACTAAATGTATGCAATACATGAAAGTATATACAGTATTTATTTAAATAAACAATGCTTATTTTTTTTCGTCTCTCTGTTTGTTCCACCTAATCTTGGCAACGGCTGGCCTGACTTTAAAGGGACTTTCACAGGCAGGAACTTACATGCATCTTGAAATTGCTAAAAACTTGACCAATACATAAAAAAATCATCTATAGCAAGTTGTTCAAAATTTTCAAACGGGTTTTTCTCGAAATGACATTCGTGTGGGTTGACATGGTATTGCTTATTTGCGTCTATTTAAGAAAAAGGATTAAGGACCCGTGCAATAAAGGAAAAACGGCACACCACGCGAGTGGAGCCGCGGGCGCAGCTAGTATATATATAATTTTGCCTATCGTCATCGATCGTCATCATTGGACATTTTAAGCTTCCTCAGTATTTTCTTAAAGATTGTTTTTGTCAGTATTTTTTAAAATAAATGCTACAATCACATCCACAACCACCGAAACTGGAAGCCAACCCAACACTGGAAAAACCCAAGTCTGAATATAAAGATCTGCCCCAAGCGGAAATCAAGCTGACAATTGGACTTTAAGATTTTCATATTTTTTTTTTTTTTTTATGTTAGAAGTTGGCAAACAAGCATACGGCCCACCTGATGGTAAGTGGCTGCCGCAGCCTATGAGCGCTTGCAGCACCATTAGTAGGTGCCACTCACGCGTTGCCAACCTCGAGATATTAGTTCTTAAAACTCGTTCGCCCAGTAATTTCACTAGCGTACAATGCCCTTCAAACCGGAACACAGTAGTGCCTAAGCACTACTATTTGGCGGCAGAATATTGGACACTGCGGTGGTACCTACCTAGCCGGCCTCTTGCAACAAAAGACCTACCACCAGTGTGACTGATTGCACTGGTGCAATAATCTCTGTTGTGACAGAGGTTATCCCAACAGCGGGCGATGGGGTCGTCACATCCCGACGCCTTTTGCTAACATTAGTTAACATAAGAAGAAGTTTGCTAACATTATGCCACAACAATTTTAATATGGACCAATTATAAGAATCTCTAATACAAATTCATCTAAAACAAGGATTTTGTTAACTTAATATATTCTATTAATTCTTGATAGAATTGCGATGGAAAATTATACAGTATAAATTCTTACTTATATTTCGAGAAACTTACCCCCTAGCGTACCACCCTAACAAATAACAAATGCGTAGGTATCTCATATAAATCTCTTACAAAATTAATTAACTATTGATGAAACATATTTCAACTCAACAGGGTACTTTAAGTCTATTGTTAGAAGAGTATTTTGATAGCAGGTTACAGTTTTTGGGCACTGTTGTATAAAAAGATTCATCGTTATTACGGCACGTGATTACGGTAGTAGAACCATGCTTCTCTCAGCGCAAAGGGCCGGCTCGACCGAGGAAGTACTACCCTCTTACAGAAAATCGGCGTCAAGTAACAGTATTAGGTACTGGTGTTGCGTTTCGTCTGAAGAGGGATACCACCGGAGGCCCAATCTCTCACCCTCCTTGTTCCCTTCCTTTTTTCTTCTCATCCTGTTTCCTTGGTTTGGCAAAGCGCTTTGTGATACTTCAAGTATCGCAAGCGTTCATAGACTGCGGTCTTCTTATCTTCTTATCGATTGGTTAGTGGTCAACCTAGTGCAACATTAGTTTACCATGAATAATTTAGTTCTTAACGCAAAGAAGACTAAATGTGTGAACTTTTCGATGCCTAATGTTAAACAAATTAGTCCAAATTTGAAAATGAACAGTGAAAGCTTAACTCTAGTTGACACAACTAAATTTCTAGGCATAACTTTGGATTCCAAGCTCCAGTGGAACGCTCATTTGTCATCTCTAGCGGGTAGGCTCAGCTCCGCTGCGTATGCTATAAGGAAGGTCAGACAACTAACTGACGTAGAAACAGCGAGAATCGTATATTTCTGTTATTTTCATAGTATTATGTCATACGGTATCCTTCTTTGGGGAAAGGCGGCTGACATTAATACTATTTTATACTTCAAAAAAGGGTAATTCGGGCAATTTATAATTTAGGAGCGCGGGCCTCTCTAAGAGATGTTTTTAAGGATATAGGTATAATGACTGTGGTGTCACAATTTGTTTATTCTAACCTCTTATATATTAGGAATAATTTAAAGTCTTTTAGCAAAAATAGTGATATACATTCAGTTAACACTAGAAACAAAATAAACTTTGTAATCTTAGCTTTCGTCTACGTAAAGTCAGTAATTCTTTTAAGGGGCTAGGTATTCGCATTTTTAACAAAATTCCAGATTGCCTATTGGAACTGCCAGTAAGCAAGTTCCAAATGTACATAAAAAATAAACTTATCAATAAAGCCTATTACTCGTTAGAAGAATATTTTTCTGATAAAAATGCTTGGGACTCTTAATATTGCTGGATCTCATTCAAGAACCAAATTTTATATTAAAAATACAATTGTAAAAACATATATTTGAAAAGAGTAACTGTCGAGTTTCTTGTCGGTTCTTCTCGATAGAATCAACCTTCCGAACCGTCGGTAACGCTTGACTATTCAAAAGTACTTTTTAAAAGTCTACTTGAATTAAAATAATTTTGATTTTGATTTTGATATTGAGTGTCAGAGTTGTTCAGGTCGCCCGTGGGCCTCTGACTTGACTTATCGACTGTTGTCTAATTGACTTTTTACGTGCCCTCCGAAGCACGGAGACGCTCGGTTGAAATACCACTATGCGATCACCCATCTAGTGTTTGACCGCGCCTAAAGTTGCTTAACCTTTCGATCGTGTACCGATCAGCAGGTGCACTCGGCTATGAGCGTCTCATAGGCTGCGGTGACTGATTACCATCAGGCGGCCCGTATGCTTGTTTGCTAACCGCCATGACATAATTACTCAATGTTAGAAAGGCTGACTCCGTTAAAGCACGTGTTGCAGTTTCGATCCAGACCCGATTGGGTATTGTCGTACGCACGCTTAACGGAAGCTACTTGTTTATTTTGGAGGTGCAATAGAGATATTGATTGGGGAGGGATAGTGAATTGAAAAAGCATTGCCAATAATCTTTTAAAAAAGCGAACGTGGAAAATGATAGTGGTATTAGTTGATCCGCTTGTTATACGAGTTTTCCAAGAAATTAATCCCATGTTTTTATGTTTAAGCCGTCAGAGACCGGGGATTATAATAGCAGACCGTTTTAACGTATTGCTACTACCGAGAATTTGTGAATATATGCATAAAAACATACAACAATGTCGGGATTTTATTAATCTTCTCTGTACTAGCATTGCTCCCAGGGTCTGCTTATACTATATGCGATATATGCGACGACGTTGTGGCGCAGCGGTAGTGAACCTTAAACGCCACA
Source organism: Hestina assimilis (assembly GCA_023373885.1). Taxonomy (NCBI): domain Eukaryota; kingdom Metazoa; phylum Arthropoda; class Insecta; order Lepidoptera; family Nymphalidae; genus Hestina; species Hestina assimilis. The sequence continues at coordinate 14,412,613 of CM041759.1, forward strand.
GGTCGCGGTTTCGATTCCCGCTCGGAGCATAGTATGTTTGTATTGACCATGCAAGCATATTTTCCAGTCTGGGTGTATTTGTCCTTGTCTTTGTATGTATATCCGGACTCACGACACAGGATATCACTATCCTAATGGGGGCCGTTGAGTGTGCAGCGTTTATTTTTATATTATACTCATATCCTGATTTGACGGGTTACTGGTTTTTACACATAGCTATTAACATCTGAACTTCGCAACCCTAAGGGTGAACCAGTAACTCATTGGATAAGAGCAAATTACTTATCATGAGTTAACGATGATAATGAGATGTTATGATAACAACCGGCACCGACAGCTCCACAAGGACAAATGCCCAGACCGAAACAGATACTCATAACAAACATCTGTTCCGAGCGGGAATCGAACCCACGACCATCGTGGCTCAAAGCAGGCTCACTATCAGCATGCCGGGGCGTCGTGGTAGTTTGCGCAAGCGACCCCATGACGCCCCAATATGGCGATGAGGGTTCCGCAGAGTTTTAGTGGGTATTACCGCCTGCTTCACAGGTGGTCGAGTCTCACACTACCACTCCCTAGTGTACTCCTCGGAGTACACTAGTCGAGTGGTGTGCGTAAATGCATTTCTCTGCGAAAACAAAAAAAAAAAAGGCTCACTATCAGCACGCCACAACGGTCAATTTGAGATTTCATCAATTATTGGAATTCAATATCACTGAAAATATGAGCGCAAAAAACGGAACAAATCTAATATATAAATTGAAAACACATTTGAATATTGAAAAGGAATCCATACTACATAAGTACATAAGTATTTTTCTAGTATTGTCATTTCTATAAATGCTAAAGTTCAAGTTAGTATTCGTATTTCATTATGATTAAAACATCTACCTCTAAAATACGTCGCGAACTCTGCGACGAAGTACACTGACAATGGACAGAATCTGTTAAGTCCTTGCACGTGCAGCTTAGTAATTTTAGAATTATTCCACATTTATTCATTTGCAACAAAGGTCAAATTTAATCACTACATAGTATAAAACGAAGTCGCTTTCTCTGTCCCTATGTATGCTTAAATCTTTAAAACTACGCGACGGATTCTGATGCGGATGATTGATGATTTTTTAATAGATAGATTGAAGAGGAAGGTTTATATGTATAACTAGCGGGCCCGGCAGACGTTGTCCTGCCCCGAAAAAATCTGGGACCCGACAGCAGCGCCCTCTACCCGGTGAAAGTTTTTGATTGACTAATAAAGCTATTAAAAAGCAGGGATTGGTGATACAAAACAGAAAATTTAGGGTCGTATGTATTTTTCAATGCCACATAATAGAAAAATAAAAATAAAAATTTTACCCAAAAAATAAAAATAAAAATTTTGGAGTGGACACCCCATATCACTGAGGGGTTTGAAAAATAGATAGTAGCCGATTCTCAGATTTACTGAATATGTATAAAAAATTCATAAGAATCGGTCGAGCCGTTTCGGAGGAGTATGGGAACGAACATTGTGACACGAGAATTTTATATGTATAATAACATCCATTAAATAGTGGAGAAAAAAATTTTTTGAGGTTTCTAATGTGATGTCGTAAATAATTACATTTAACGCGTGCGGGCCACGGGCAGTAATGAATAAATCAAAACTACTGGATTGATTTTAATATTTTTTTCAATGAATGACATAGGCTATATATTTTATAGATGCGAAGCCGGAGCGGGCCGCCAGTTTTTTTTATAAAGTATAGAACTATTTAATGTTATGACTTTTTCTATTGTGTCTGAGCAGACAGTCATCTCTTGCTAATCACATTAGCGTAAGATATTTTTATATTGGTTATTACGCGCTGAGTTGAATTTCTTGCACACAGAAAGTCTATATCTTGGATAACACGTACAATACAAATATTTTATTTCTTTAATGAATTCATGATACATTTCATGGGGTTGAGACCCTCTTCTAAGTATACGAATACCCGGGTTAGAGGATCTCTATAGCCAAATAACAAGAATACTTCAAAGAATGAGATACAATAGTAATTTTTCAAAAATTAAAATAACTTTTGTACTTTGCTCAGTATTAAATCAACGTAGCAACAATAACCACGTAGCAATGCCTTTACCGTACTACGGTAAAGGTAACATACAGGTTACGGTAAGAGAGGAGGAGAGGAAACAAAAAGAAGCAGGAGGGAGGTTCACACTTTTCCGAGAAAGTTATTACTTGTATTCCTATTTCCCCTACATATACATATGTATATACCTCGTGCTAACTAGTGGATATGAGAATAGCCTCCTTTTTGACGTGGAGAGAGTCTGATAACCAGCTTTCTCGCGGGGAAAATTGGTATATGTGGGGTTGAACGACACGATAACGTCAAGGAGACCCACTAAAACCTACTTGGTAGTCGACCTCAGTGCATGTACCTTATAAAAAAATATTCTTCTTCGTCCTAGCATTATTCCCGGTATTTTATTTTACCCAGGGTCTGCTTTTTACTCTTATCCGGATTTGACAGGTTACTAGTTTTTACACAGAGCGATTGCCATCTCACCTCCACAACCCCATGGGGGAACCAGTAACTCATTAGATAAGAGCAATTTACTTATCAAGAGTTAACAATTATTATCAGATGTTTTTGTGATAGTAACCGGGACCGACAGCTTAACGTGCTCTCCGAGGTACGGTGGGGAGACCCACAGATAAACGCCCAGACCGAGACAGAAATTTAACAAACACCTGCCCGAGCGGGAATCGAAACCGCAACCGTCGAGACTAAAGGCAGACAGGCTACCCACAACGCCACAACGGTGTCGACCTTATAAAAAAATATATGTTCATATAATACATATACATGTATAGCTACAAATGGATTCAAAATTTATCATTCCCTGGTATACTGACGTGCTGGCCTTGCCCATCTATCTACATCTCTACAAAATGTATTTACCGCTTCAATTTTAATTAACGATATTGACAGGACCGAGGGGCATCTAAAATCAACAACGTAGCTTGGAATAAAATCAAATTTCAATATTCATTTCTAATGATAATGGTTTGGGCTTTGTTATACTTAGTAGCCTTGCTTTATTATTTAATGGGTATAAAAGAGGCCTAAACTCCTGCTTCATGATCCATTTCAATGTTTCAAATTGACAATACCTATAGACTCATTATATACTAGAGACGGGTCGTTTCATACATATAGATAAATATTTGCTCGTACCTGATGATAATCAGGTTATCCTTCTGCCCTGTAAGTCTACGACCATACCTTTTGTTGAATCTATATTTAACCACTTTTATTGTTGAAGTCTATTTTTAACCACTTTTATTGTTGAAGTCTATTTTTAACCACTTTTATTGTTGAAGTCTATTTTTAACCACTTTTATTGTTAAGTAGAATAATTAACAATTTAAAACTGATTGAATTTATTACTTAATATCATCAAAAGGTTTAGTTTTTATTTTGTTTTTTTATAAGAGTAATCTTATAATCTACTGCACCGATTCCAAAGAGTTATGTTAAGCTATGCTATAAAAGAGTAACATAGGCTAAATTTATTTTAGTTAATAATAAGTATTCAGTTTAGTATTAGAATAAAATACTTTGACTGAAGTCGGAAGCAAAAGCTATTTTCGGATACATTTTGGATTGATTGGCTAAATATCCGTGAAAATATTAAATAAATAATTATTAAAAACCAGATGCAGCCGCCGAAAAGTCATGATTCGACTCAGTCGCCTCACTGAGCAAAGTTTGAATGTTGAGTAGACTGACGTCCCCCTCACGCCCACATCTGTAAAATCAGTGAAATATAATTAATATAATTTTTTAAATAATTTTATGTGAAAAAATAAGTTTTAAAAAAAGTAGCCTTTTCGTTCTAAGCCTATACTTATCTATTATTGAAATATTATTTTTATACTCTATCACGGTGAACTTGGACAAAGCTGCTGAATGCTGCTAACAAGTTTAGACATATATAAAATACTATACATTTTTGAAAGACACAAAACTAATTCGTGCCATGTGCTGGTACTCTTAGACGCTAAATTAATATTGGTGGTTCGTCTTTCTGTGCAAGGCCGGCTAAGAAGGTACCACCGCAGTTTCAGTTATTCCACTGTAAAGCATACTGTGTTTCAGTTTGAAGGAGTAGCTAGAAAAACTAATGGCCTAATGATCTCGAGGTTGGCAACGCGTGAGTGACACTTGCAAATGTATGCTGTTCCAATCCTTCATAGGCTACGACAACCTCACCATTGTTGTGTGTGGGTCGTATACTTGCTTGCCAACTTAGTCACATGAAAAACTATACATAATTTAATTTGATTGTTTTCCTTTTTTTTTACTATGGTGTATGGCGGTTAGTTCAAATATTGGGGCTTGATCAAGGTTGCCTACCCGTAGATTGAATGAAAGACCTGATTTAATTGTGAAGGTATACCTTTCGTACTAAATTGACAAGGTAATTAGCAGTAAATATTCAATGGGTGTATACACTGGAGTTCCAAGCCCTACTTAGCCCCCTTTCTTACCACGTCTTTTCTTTAACAGATGGCGATGCTTCTAAAGCTTCCACTATTCCCGGTGTAAATAAGATTATATTAAACGAAAACCGCTTAAGTACCCTAAAAGCTTTTAGTTGTACAAATATTCTTTTTATATTACTCCTAATTTTTATAAATATTCATGAACAAATTAAATTTTACTACAAAATATTATTATCATTTACTTCCAAAAATGGTATCGTTACGTCGCACTACGGAGCTACATTTGTAATTTAATTTTCTCGTGGCGTAGGCTCTGCTCTGGTCCAGAATTCAATAATTATGGGTGTCTGGAGTTACATACCTATATTGGGTTTCATCACGTTTCATCAACTAAATTTCACAAATTCATCTAGCAATGATAATTTTCATAGGGCTTAGTCTTATTAATTATTTTACTAAATGTTAAATTTATTTTCACGTGTAATTGTAGGTTTCTACAAAAGATAGTTACCGAGATTCTATATTTAATCTTTAGATAGTGTGAAATCAAGTCACTTCCGCTGTCTCCTTTAAGATCTTTTAAATTAATCAACGGATTTTAATGCAGTTTTCAGCAATACAAGAAAAATCAAATGAATGTACTGCGGAGTTAAGTTGCATATCTTAAAACTAGCGGCCCACTTCGGCTTCGCACGGGTATAAAATATATAGCCTAGCACTGAAAAAATGATTAAAATCGATCCAGTAGTTTTGATTTATTCATTATTGCCCGTGGCCCGCACGCGTTAAATGTAATTATTTACGACATTACATTAGAAACCTCAAAAATAACAGTATTTCTCCACTATTTAATGGATGTTATTATACATATAAACCTTCCTCTTCTATCTATTAAAAAAAACCGCATCAAAATCCGTTGCGTAGTTTTAAAGATACATAGGGATATAGAGACAGAGAAAGCGACTATATTATGTAGTGAAGATCAATACAAAAGTCCGCGATGTTATATATTTTTATAGCATGATATTAATTTTAACCATGTTACAATATGGACGAAAGAGGATTTTAGTCGGTGATATAAAGTAAAGCTGACGGCTTCTGACATCCGTATCTGTCATGGTGCATTTTTATTCAAAGGATTATGGGTGGCCTTTTTCGAGGTAGCGCCTACGGCGACTGACGCGCTGATTGATAAAATTATCGTTGCAGGCATAAACCTCAATTATTTTTAAAAGTTTTTCCACATTCACAATTTTTATATTTTACATATTACAAAAAAGTATATGTTATTTATCAAGCTATTTTAAAATGGATACCTTTGAAGATATCAGAGATTTAGAAAGCGGAGGCATATCGGCTGGCGGGCCGTAGTCCCGGTTGGAAGCGGTTGTCGGGCGGAGAGTGTGCCGTGTGCCGATAAATAGATGGCCGCGGCTCGCACTGTAGCATTTTATAATTGATAGCGATCTACATTGCAACCATGCGAAGCCAGGGCAGGTAAATTAAGCTATCCTAATATCGGTTAGGTATTAGTGTAAACACTACAATCACTATCAAAAATAACACTTACAATCACTGTCAAAATAATCATAGTCCATTAAAATGTTACATATTTTAGGCCTTACCTTATGTTTTTAGAGGACGCAATTTTATTTTTTGATGTGTAGGGGAGTCAATATAAAGCTAAAACCAAGTTTGTGGGGTTGCCACCTTTGTCCCACGCCGCCATCTTGAAAAGAGGGGTTGAAATGGTTTTTACGATATATCTCTTAAACTATTTATGTGATAAAAAAATATTGCAAACATTTTTTCATGCAAATTAAGATCTCTACAACTTTAGTCCAGTAACTTTTTGTCGTAGAGCGATAAATAAAAATGTTATAAGCGAAAATGTTCAAAAATTGGAGAAAAACAATTATATTTTTTAATAAGTATAACTTTTATTTATCATTTTACGAAGAAATGATATTAGACTATTTTTGTACATCGTTTTTTTAAACACATCAAGAAAATAAAATTGCGTCCTCTAAAAAATGCAACCCCAAATATAGCTTTTCAATGGACTATCATCTGAAACTTGAAACCGGCGTTTCGGCCATTGGCGTAGGAGGCAGTTCAACTAACACTGCACTACAAAGGTTGCTAAAATTTGATGCGTTTGCTAGTATTCTGTGTTATGTTTTGTCAATTTTGTTACAAAAAACCGCACTAGTGTAACATTAACTTTATATGCGTATGTTAAATATGTAATGGATAGATGTTTATGTCTCGATGGCACTTTGTGGCGTTAAAATAAAACTCAAAAAGATCAAATAAAACTTTCTAAAAGCATATTATTTTCGTTTTCTAAAAAACCCTAATTTTCAAATGAATACTTCGATTCTCGGGGTCAAATGCATATCTAATTCCGCTGATATGGAGCGACTGAACTTTGAAAGTCTATTAGCAACCGGACAAACGTAGCGTTACCATTTATGTTCATTAATCTCATCACAATCCGCTTTGGGGATCACGATGTTCATTGTTAAATACAGTCAGATGTTCGTAAAGAACTTTTTGTCGAATGTCGACAATATGTAATCGGCCCTCCATGTGCACTGATACACTAAAGTGTTTCATTTAAACACTTTTTTTACTTAATCAGTTTATTATTCTTTTGTAATACATTTATTTTACTTTTTATTATAAAATGTAGTCAAACTTCGTTTTGTTGCCCGATGTTACCGAATAATAAAATGTTACAAATCATCTCGTAATTACAATACAAAAGAATTATGAAATGAAACAAAAAACCCGACTGCATTAAAATACAAAAAAAAAATTGAAACATAAAAATCAAACTTTAAACATCGACTTCATGAAAACCAAGCAATATTTCGAAAAATAGTACTCTTATTTTTCGTCTTATTAATTTTTCCTACATTCTTAATTTTTCCTATATTGAAATAAATACCCTATGTCACTCTCACAACTGAGACGAATAACTTATGACGCCTTATATGTTGAAATCCGTCAAAGGGTCTAGGCCGTAGAGCGTCATAAAGAAATAGACATACATACATCCGTATATATACACATATATTCATACATACATACATACATACATACATACATACATGCATGCATACATACATACATATATACATACATACATACATACATACATACATACATACATACATACATGCATACATACATACATACATACATACATACATACATACATACATACATACATACATACGCTCGACAAAACATTACCCTTCTTCAGCAGTCAGGTATGTATAATTAATCTAATCATTGACTTATTACTTAACTAAGGACCGGACCTTCCATGGGTGCAGAAAACATGTCCAAGTATACGCTGGTGCTCCATTTATAAATAGTGACTAACATGGTTTCGTTAAATGGTTGCAATCATGTGACAAACGTTGTTTCGTTTCGTTATGCAAATTTAAGGAGGAGCACTAGCTTTTTGGATATTTTTTAGTATGAAAGGACATGTCTACAACGAAAATTAACAAATTTGTATTACAATTTTGATGTACAAAACTTTAAAGGTTATTTGTTTTATTTCTTGCAACGCAATAATATACTCGTATAATACTAACGTTACACCCTCAACGTCTCCATTAGGATAGTGATATCTTGGTTCAGGGGTCCGAGAATACATACAAGGACAATGACAAATACACCCGGACCGGAAAATATGCTTGCATGGTCAATAAATCAAACATACGCTCCGAGTGGAAATCGAACTCGGGACCTGCGGCGCTTAAGGCTCGCCGTTGCGCCCTCGTCGTCGTCATAAAAATGAAAACAACAAATACATCCAAATCGGAACACATGCCTGTATGGTCAATACAAACATGGCATACGAACTCCAAGGCACTAGTGAATTGATATTTTAAAATTAAATTAATTAAAGTTCCGTATCCTAAGGGTAAAAATCCAATCACTAAGAGTATGCTGTCCGTCCGTCTGTCTGACCGTCTATCACCAGACTGTATCTCATGAACGGATGAAATTTTCACAGAGGATGTATTTCTGTTGCCGTAATAACATATACCAAAAAATAGAATAAAATTAATATTTAAGAATTGAAAACGTGATTTTTTTACTCGTTTTTATAGATAATGGTACGGAACCCTTCGTTTGTGAGTCCGACTCCCACTCGTTTCTATTTTAGTTGTGAAACAAGCATTTAAAAATACTCTTGTAATAAGGTGACAGAAAAGTTACCAACAACTCAAATTATATTTTCGTTCAGTGAACACAGTTCAATACTTATATTTTTTAAGAAAAAAGAATATTATAAAAATAGACACAGACGAAATTTGGGGGCACGGCAGCGCCCCCGCCAAGTAGAGCAAGAAAGCGACCCGGCCGTACTATCCTTTTCTCGAAGAATTTCTGACTATTTTCGAGCTTTTAACTTCGTTGTGTATAAAACTAAAAGACCGAATTTTGTGTAACCAAGCAGGCATTGTCTAAAAACTGTACATTTCAAATTTTATTAAATTAGAACCAATAGCTTATTAAAATAATTATAACTTTATAAATTATAACTAGTGACATGTCTAATTTTATCAATCACTGACTGACCGATGATCGAAACTCTAAGGCACTTCTAGCAGAGATAGACTCTAAGGCACTACATATTTAGAATAGAAATGTATAGTGTATGAATCAAGGAAAAATTAAAATATTTTGTAGATTCGGTCCAGTCTTCTAAATACTCCTTTTGACTGACCGATCATAAAAACATTTAAGGCAGTTCTAGCAGACATGGAAACTTCAAATTTAGAATACAATTAGTGTTTAGTGTATGAATCAAAGGAAACTAAAATATTTTGTAATGTCGGTGTAGTTTTCTAGATATCCAAATGCATTAATAATTTTGTAAACCTATATAAATGAATAGAATTACAAAGTTACATTTGCAGTATACCTCTATAGTATATGTATAGTATAATTGAATAATATAAGAGAGTCGTAGCGCAGTATACTCAACCAAATAATAGGTGAAGATAACATAAAAATAGTAGGTCTATATACAAAAAGATATGATATCCCATCAAAAACATAAAATGAAAAAGATCCAAGTCTCGCAACGCAGTTCTTCTACTCACCACTTTTTGTAGTAGAAGAACTGCGTTAATATATACTCAAAATTATTATTGTTTAATTGTTATTTTTAATAAATATTCCTGCATAACATTACATTCACACATGTCTAACTTAAGGAAATACTTGGCGATAAAGACCGGATTGACTTGAGGTCCACTAGGTGTATTCCTTTTGTGAGGCCGTTTCAGTGTTCCCCAGGTGATAATGTAAAGTTCAAGGTTAGTAACAGCAAAAACCGTTCAGAAAAAAAGCTGTCTTCGATCGAGTCTGAATTCTTTAATTTAAATTGCACACATTAAAAGTATAAACAGATTCATTTCGAGCTTTAGCCGCCCGAGGGCTCTCAGAATAGTGTAGGCTTCCATTAGTGAAAGAATTTTTAAAATCGGTCGCATAGATTCTGTGATCATGTCTTTCTAATTAATATCGATTACTGAATATTTTTATCTTAATGTAACTACGAAAATGTCTCCTACGCTTGCAGGCGTATATTTTCTTTTAAAATAGTCTATTTATGTATATAATATATGTCTTTTCATGTAATATGTATATATGGGTACTAGCTTCTACCCACAGCTTCACACGCGTGATTGTTCATGCTGGCGTATTCAACGGCAGGCACGAGGCACCTTGTATGCAATATAGGAATAATTTAGAACACTTTTGCAACACCAGAAATAAAATATGTTCACTAGCCGCCCTTGCTCTGTCTATGAAATAGATCTGACGAGCAGTCCCAGTTTTTTTCAATAGCCTTGGATGGTGGATAGCTACCACAAGCAAGTGCTTACCACTAGTATTGGTTATCATAGTTATGAGAAGAAATCATAAGACATGTATATCGTCGTTGCAAATTTAAAATCTCCTATGACAATTTTGTCATAAACGAGTTATTTATATATTTTAAAAGCAATTTTGTATACCTACACATTGCAAAAACTCCTATGTGAATATCTTACTTCATTTTTAAAGTAATAATAATAATAATAATCTTTATTAGGGTACAACATACAAAACAACAATAAATGAACCCTAGCTCCCAAGCTAGTTGCCTGTATTTCAGGAGCTAGTGTCTTCCCATTGAATGTAGCACTTATTTGTATTAGTACATATGCGTAACACAGAACTGTAATATTATTCTATAATTTTAGCACTATAATTTTATTATATTAAAGTATTCGCTAATTAAAAAAATTGAGTTTTTTGTCCTATGTGCAGAAAAAATTAAATGTATAAATATATATGCTAAATGATACATTATATAAGACAATCTTTGTTTCAATATATTATAATTCCGTTATACTTAGTTATACCTAAAAAAATAAGAATGTTTTTTAGATTTTTTCAGGAAACTGTTTTTTTCGAAAAGTTACTTTTTACTCATAGGAGATTTTAAAATTGCAACGACGATATGCACTATGTGTCTTATGATTTCTTCTACGACATGGTTACTTCGCGATGTTTTCCTTGACCGCTAATCACGAGGGTCGATAAAAATTATTTTTATGACTTATATCGATTTTAAAGAATTTTGATTAAAAGAATATGTTCCCGCACAACAAAGTTACAGTCATGTTTTACATAAAATCTTACAAGATTTTGTAGTAGAAGAACTGCGTTGCGATACTTGGACGTTTTACATGTTATCTTTTTTAAGTGACTTATTTCGTAGGCAAGCATACGACCCACCTGATGGTAAGCTAATGCTAAGATGGTAAGTACTCTTGGTCACTCAAAATTGTAATTTCTTGATGAATTCTTGATGAATAAATTTACAGGCGGTCAAAAGTGTCTAGAGAAGCTCCGTTGATTTTTTTTCGACCCACGGAACTAATAAATGTATGGACTGCTACCCATAAATTTTTATATATTTTTTTATGTCACTACAAAATGTGTAGCCAGAGTCTTTAGTATCAGAAACATTCGATTCTGACAATGGACATGACTAAATAATGATGGTTCCGTTTTTTCTATTTGCCTATGAAACCCTTAAAAGATTACACTCCTTTAAGAAAAAGCTTAAATCATTTTAAATTATTTTGTTTTATAATAATTAACTTGTATAGAACAAGGTATTTATATATGTATGTAAACCGAAAAACAGACTTATCGCATTTAAAACAATTGGTTTTTGGGAAGGTTGTGATTGACTTGTACAAAATGAAACATTTCCTGACGTTCAAAATTGGGGACGATTCAGAATAACCGCACAACTGTCACTAATACGTCCATAATACAGATCTCTAATAATAATTAGACTATAATCACGAATATAAGTATTTTTCGAAGAATATGGTAATATTTTTCCCCTAGTAAGTAATAAGCTATGGGTCATAAAATATTGGTTGGTTAAATGTCCTGAATGTGCGCAGTAGGCTACTCCCACGCCGAGCAGGGTTGGTCCAAGCGGGATCCCAGTTCGTCCGTCAGAAGTGTACCGCGCTCCGACCGTGGAAGACGCGACCTTCTGTTAAAAGTGACTATCACTCCCTTTATTAAAAGAAATTTAATTAAGGTGAAGAGTGATATTTCTAAACTTTTAAATCATTTTTTCCGCGTACAAAAATTATTTTCAAGTCCTGCCGGGGCGGTTCCGGCGTTGCCTGGCTGCCTGCGTTCGACACTAAGTAAGTGCATTTTCTGTAACTTTTTAAAACTTTTCAGGAATACACACCGAAGTTTCAACGAGCGAGTTTCCGAAAAATTACGACTGCGTCTGTACTTCGTCTTTTTTTAAGCTGTTGTTTGAAGCTGCCGTTGTTGGTTTTTTTAGGAATAAATTTAGGTAATTCGGCAGTTTAAGGAGTTGAAAAGATTTAAGACTACGGTTTTGTTCGAGTGGAGTTGAGTTTTATTTTTATATTTTCTACGTTGTCAAGAACCTGTTGATTCGCGCAGAGCCGTCCGGCGTCGGGCTCCAACTTCCGGGCTTCGCACACAATGAAAAGTCGGTTTTCTTTAAACGGTGATTTTAATAATTTAAAATAATTATACAAACGGAATAAAATATTAAAAATAATTACACATTATGGACGGTCGGTAGAAGCTAAAACTTGAAATTTGGAGTAACTTATATTTTTAAATTCTCTCGGTACGATTGCTTTTGAATATGCAGAAGATAAAAAATATTTTTAAATCAGTAACAATTATTTTAAAACAAAAAAAAATTTTTTCGTTTTGTTTCACTCAACTCCACTCAACTTTGCAGCACCCCACCTTACCCCACTCCACTTTATTACCCACCAACCCCACTCCACTTCATTATCCACCAACCCCACCCTCCAAACGTCCCCTACTACTTGACTCAACACCTCCCGAACATCCCCATGACACCCCCACCTCACCACACTTGACTCCACACAACCCCCAGCCACCCTATGACGCCCCCTCCTCACCCCACTTCACTCCATTCCACGCTCAACATAGCCAAATAATTTTTCACTTCAAAAAACTTTAATACAATTTTTAAAAAATTATACAACGATAAAAACGATTTTTTTTTATTTAATAATAACCACATTTCTCTGAAATAAAAAATGCGTTTTAAAAGATTTTTTTCCTTTATAACGTTAGCATCTTACTGACACCCTCACCTCACCTGACATCCGACATTCCAAGCTCAACGCGGCTAAATAATTTTTCACTTCAAAATATTTTAATCCAATTGGAAAAAGAAAACATGTAGCAATAAAAACGGGTTGTTTATCTTCTTAAATTTAATATGCAGCACCTTTCTGTGCAATAAAAAAATGTCGTTGAAAACGATTTTTTTCTATATAAAGCTTTTTGACGTCACACCGCCCCCTTCCCCCTTTATTCCACGCTCAGCGCGCAAATAATTTTTCAGTTTCAAAACTTTCATCCAATTTGAAAAAAAACATGCGGTCATATAAACGGATTTCTTATCTTCTAAAATTTAATAAGCTGCACCTTTCTGTGCAAAAAATGGGGTTAAAACGTTGTCTTTTCTTTTTCTGACGTCACACCGCCGCCTCCCCCCCCTCACCCCACTTTATTCCACGTTCAGCGCGTAAATAATTTTCCGGTTCCAAAACTTTGATCCAATTTGAAAAAAAAAACATGCGGTAATTAAAACAGATTTCTTATCTTCTTAAATTTAATAAGCTGCACCTTTCTGTGCATAAAAATGGCGTTAAAAACGTTGTCTTTTCTTTTTAAAGCTAGCCACCTTTCTGACGTCACACCCCCTCACTCTACTTCATTCCACGTTCAGCGCGCAAATAATTTTTCAGTTCCAAAACTTTGATCCAATTTGAAAATAAAAAAACATGCGGCAATAAAAACGGATTTCTTATATTCTTAAATTTAATAATCTGCACCTTTCTGTGCAATAAAAATGCCGTTTAAAATTTATTTTTTTCTTTATAAAGCTAGCACCTTTCTGACACCTTAACCTCAAACCCACTTCATTCTACGCTCAACGCGGCTAAATAATTTAACACTTTAAAAAACCTTAATGTAATTTAAAAAAAAAAACATGCAGCGATAATAAAGAATTTTTTAATTTTCCTAATATTAAAAATCATCACCTTTCTGTACCTTACAAAAAAATGCCGTTAAAAGGTTTTTAACTTTATAACAGTAGCACCTTTCTGACACCCCCACCTCACTCCACTTCAATCCACGCTCAACGCGGCTAAATAATTTTTCACCTCAAAAAAACTTTGCTACGATTCTCTTCCTCTTTCCGAGGAGTATTTTTTTCAAGAATATTAGCACTGCCTTTTCAACTTATTACTCCCATCGCAGTTCCAAATAAACTCGTAAGCACCTTGCACTAGGAGTAGGTGCGACAATAGCCTAAGGTGGTCAAAAATGAACCCGCAACTCTCGCGTTAAAGAAGTGGAGTTGACCCTTTGACTTTTTAGCTATTGAGGCTTTATCCCAGTACGCAATTAATAAAATTTACTTCAGCCGGTGGCTTCAGATGTGATCAATGGATTTCTAAAACTCACTCCTTTTATCCTATAATAGCAACTTCTGCAAGTCCAATTTGACACACTTTCGGGCGTTCAATTAAATATGAATTTTCAACACCTAAGAAACTTGCATGACAGTGATAAGGAGGCCGATCTGATGATGGATGGATGATCGAACACAATAAGATAACCCCATCGTGACTGGGGTTTTGAAATGGTCTTGATGAGTACTATACTGCTAGGTCATATTCAAAGTCTGATGATGATGATGGAAATAGGGATTGATGAACGCAACATCAGAACCATCTTGTTTTGCTTCATTAGAATCTTATGTTATACTATACCCGTACGCGATATTCAAGGTCTGACGATGTTACCTACATAGAATTTTGCATTAATGCAACAAAGACTTGCCATCGTGTCTTTGAAACGTCATGATGAAAACTATACCAATAGAAGAATTTCATGATGATGATGATAGAAATTACAGAACTCAGCAAAATATCCCCATGGAGCTTAGAATCTTTGGAATAGTCGTGACAACTAATAATATTTGAATATCACCTGCTAGACAGATCTCGAGGACATATAGAGATAAGAATACAATAAGTATGTAACTCTTGGAAATCTAACATAAACATGCATAATAAATGTATAAATAAATAGACTTAAGTACAAAACATGTCGCGACATGTTAATTTTAGGCTTTCCAAATATTTTTATACTATTGATTTATGTAAAACAATATTCTCGGAATTCTATATTTAAAATAGCTGAAAGTTAGAAGGGCAATTTGTAATCCTATTTATTGCTCGGCGGCTAAAATTAAACAAAATCTTATATCGCCAAATATGCATTCTTTTACTTCCTAGCATTATTCCCGGAATAGCAAAAAAATATTGGTAATACAGCATGTATATATTCGACTGTGCGCTATATTTCTTTATTGTCCGTACTTCATTAATTGTTTTTGCGATAACACGGAAATATAAGTCTACAGCTTCTTCATTCTTATTCTTAGTCTGACTTTCTAACTACTAGGCCGTATCTCCGGTTATTCTGGATGAATTTTAGCATTCTTCACCTTCTTCATTCTTCTTCTTAGTCTACCTTTCTGGATGAATGTAAGCAATTCATTTGTTTATTGTCAGAACTTTAGTAAATTCCATTCCTTTCCGATCGGCTTGATCCTTTGGCATTGCGTAGAGATGTCGGATCACTCTGCATCTTCTATCGCATATATCACGGGGAGTGTTCTGATGAATTGTTTGGATTGATCCCGCCGGTAGAATTTCACCATCGGACATCGTGACAAAACTCTAAATTCCTTCCATACCACCTCAATGTCTGGAAATCCACAACAGCGCGATTTAGAAGACATTTTTTTCCTCGCACAACCAGTCTGTGGAATCAGCTTCCGCCGGCGGTCTTTCCGAACCGATACGACTTGGGAACCTTCAAGAGAAGAGCCTATTCTTTCCTTAAAGGTCGGCAACGCACCTGCATGCCTTCTGGTGTTGCAGATATTCTTGGGTCCGCCACCCATCGCTTAACATCAGGTGAGCCTCCTGCCCGTTTGCCCCCTCTTACATAAAAAAAAAAATATTTTTGCGATAGTGCGCAAATATCATTCTTCAGCTTCTTCATTCTTCTTCTTTGTCTACCATTCTTGCAGAACACTGATTTCTATTTTCATCTTATACAAACATAGAAATTTTTTTTCCACCATAGGAATCTTGGATATTGTCACTGATTGGTCATTGGTTTTTAAGTTTTACCATCAAAAATTAATAATTTACTTCAATCGAATATAACAGTCCGATTGCACCAAGAAATCTAATAATATTCCATTATTTCTGAAATAAAATGGTGATAATAAGGCATACTACTTTATGAAAGTATAAAATTTGTAATCAGAGGCATCGAAAATGATGAGTCCAGTGGATAAGGTAGAAGAACTACGAAACTGTATATGTGAACAAAAATGAATATATTATTGTGTGATATATGATTTAGTATATGTCTACATTCCTACTGTATTTACTTATTACACTCACAAATTAGACAATAATGTAAAAAAAGTAAAAATGTATAGAAAAATTACCCATTATTGCCTAAGCAAAACATTTTAAAATGAATTTGGTTGAAAAATGAATGGAAATCGAACAATTGCATGTTATGGTGAATCAAATCAATTAGAGCTTCGGGGCGCTGAAAAAAAAAGTCGCAGTGCTTTCCAACTTTGAAGGCTTTTTGGGGGCACTTCGAGGTTAAAAAGATCGCAACGACATCCTTCGTTCATGCATTACATCCAAAGTTATACCAAATTTTCCAAATGTTTTTAAATTTGGAAGATTTCATCATTTTTGACGACGTTGTGGCGCAGCGGTAGCAAACCTGCCTTAAACGCCACAGGTCGCGGGTTCGATTCCTGCTCGGAGCATAGTATGTTTGTATTGACCATGCAAATATATTTTCCGGTCGGGGTGTATTTGTCCTTGTCTTTGCGTATGTTTCCGGACCCCCGACACAGGACCATCCTAATGGGGGCCGTTAAGTATGTGTATTTTTACTCTGAAAAGAAAATTACAAACGGCCACTAACTCCATGTCATAGAGCATGTTTTGCAGTTTCCAAAACCTTACCTTCATTTTCGACATGTTCATTAGTTCCTGAGTAATTGAATGTTAAAGTTAAAATTAACTTCTTTGCTTTGATTGACGATTACTCGTTGATAAATCATCGTAGTTTTTCGGTCGCTTGATAAAAAATCTTTGAAGTCCACGTAACATTTCAAAAAAATTGAAAAAATCCTTCTTTGGCTTCGGATGATTACTTAACAACCACCCATGCTGAAAAAAATTACGGTCCAGATTTTTCTCTCTTGTTGAAAATCACTCACAAATTTCAACTACTTTTGAATATGCTTTAACTATTGTGAGTAGTGTATACTTGTAGTGAATATCATATTATATAACTTCGATTTTTTTAAAGTAAATTGAATACTTTAAAACAAAGGTCTTCCAATTTATTTAGTTCTTAGAAAGAAGCCATCTTAGTTAATTTTCCTAACTTCACAAACCTCTCCTCACAAAAACACAGCCCGAAATAAAATAAACCATGCCTAATTTATTTTTCTTTGAAATAAAACTTTCTTTTACGCTACTTATTTTCGTATCAGTAGATAACAGCACACAATTACGTTTAAAATCATATTTTTCACATTAATTTGTAGGTTCATATATACTCGAACATTTGGATGAGGAATATATTGATCTGGCGACGATTTTCTTAAAGATAATAATTGAGTCGAAGATCAGTTTCATTATTTTATCAATGTGCTTCGTCTGTCTTCGACTGTCAATTCAGATTTTCAACGATGTTATTTCGCTGTTTTAAAGGTGTTATTCCTCCTATTCAAAAAAATCTGTTACAGTAATTTATATAGCTTTGAGAAAATCAGACTGTAGCGAAATATAGCGCTACATAACAAAACGCCATAAGAAGACAAGGTCTTCACAATCCGACATGATGCTATGGAAGTAATAGTGATTAATGATAAAATCTCAAAACCTTTACAATCTGTTATAATAATATACCCACAAAGCAGTCTTAGGCAGTTAATCCGAGATCACTTGTTTTATGAGTCAAGACGCTCCCAGCCAATGATTAGAATTTATTACCTATGTGAAGTGGGCAACCGAGTATACAATAAATAATTTTTACCTCATTTGTACTGGATTGTACCACTCTTTAAATCGATTGTACCTCTAATGTGTAGTAGTTAAAGGGGTCGAAAGTTACACTAGAAAACGAATTTTCGATTTCGGGGTTTTTGACGATGGCACTTAAAAGAGTATCGTTTGTACCTGACTGTACCACCAGCAAAATAAAATAAACGAAAAATTCGACTAATCATTAGAGAAAGGTGTTTCGATTTATATCATTGAAGTACAAACGAAAGATCTAGGGGTACAAACGATACAAACCATGTTCTAACCATAAAACCTACAGGTACAAAAGATAAAACCAAGGTTTTGGAACATTGACGGTTACATTGAAATTTATTTATCACTTAAAAAAAAATCTTATGGACTTCATAAGATTTTTTTTTTTACTTCTATATTCCGTTGATTTTATTGGAGTACAAACGATAGATCAAGAGGTACACACGAGACGAACTACGTTCTAAGAGATAGAAACGATAAAACCTTGGTTTTGTCTAGGCTACATTGAAATTTTTTATCAGTTAAAAAAATTTATGAAGTCTTTTTCCGTTGGTTTTGGGGTATAAACGAGAGATCAAGGGGTACAAAAGACAAGTACCAAGTCATAAGAGGTACAAACGATAAAACGTTGGATTTACCTAGAAAACTGAGGGCTAACTTGAAAAATTTCAATCAGTTGAAAAAAACGCTTTTGAAGTCTTATTCCGTTGATTATAAAGGAGAACAAACCAGAGTTCAAGGGGTATAAAAGACACGCACCTAGTCCTCTCAATTGTACCCCAATAAAACGAACGGAATCCCCCTCTTATCTCTCTCCTCCTGATCCACTGTGGTTGTGCCCTCTCCGACACCCCACCTTCCACCACCTCAGGACTCGGTCAGGACTCTTCTTAACTCGGCCTCCTCTCCACTTATGCACCATCCCACACACTCTCTGACCCCCCTCTTCACTCCCTTCCTCTTTTCTCTCCCATTTTCTCTGTGGAGTCACTTTTTCCTTTCCCCTCCCCCTTACTTCCGTTCTCCACAGCTTCACTCCTACTTACACTTGTCTCCTCAAATATGTTAGTCGCACGTCGCACGCTTCTTTACCAACTATAAAAATAGATTCCGATTACCTTGCACGAGCAAGCAATAAAATACTGAGAAGTTTACCTCCAAATATAAATATAGACTTATAAAGGAATACATTTTTATGAATATTCGTCACTTGTTTCCATGCCAAAATAAACTGAAATATTATACCTAAAAAATCTATCACTATGTTTTCTATTTTTTTACGGAGAAGAATATGAAGAATAAAATTTTGTAATTATTCTCTCCGATTATTCAGAAAGAACTCAACAAAATATTTTTTTATGATAATCTAATTCCGTTGTTGATTTAGAACGGAACTTGTCAAAGTACATAAACGTAAACCGTGATTACAGAGAATGCTTTCTTTTTGGTCTTCATTTGGATTTTGTTTCTCAAATTCAGTCCTTTCACTAAATATTTTTATTATTTAAGCTAATTTGTTAAACTTTTCCTTGCCACAAAATCGAAGCAAATAGCATTAGGTAAGCAATTATTAGGAAGAAATAGACATCAAACGAAATGACTTCGGTGAATATAGAAATATGAATACTGAATCTTCTTGATAGTCTTGAAGATAATTAGAATCAGGAAAACACTCCCAACTTAGTTTTATAAAATATATAACTAATACTCATTTTCATATAAATTTACGTCCATTATTTTAATACTTCTCTGGAAATTGTGTTATTCATTCATCTTCATCGGACGGCGATTTTTTTTTAGTTTATATAACAACATACTTATTATGATGATAACACATGAACCCACCTTAAAAGAAAGAAAAAACCAAAGAAGATATTTATAAATTGGATACTAAAACAGCTATTTTGTCAAAGTACTTATTTTCATATAGCTCTTTAATATCAGACCATTCCATTATGGATCGGCCACGATTAAGCAGCATTTAGCGGCTTCAGTGGTACTTTGTTGACCGCTTGCCAATTATATGGGCATAATTATGACACCTTTGATTTAAAAAAAATCCTCTATATTATATACTTCCCAATTTTTTTTAAACTAATTTTAGTAGCCAGTAATAAGTATTGATTGTAAAATTTGGGAAGATAGTTCGTAGATTTTCATTTGCGTATTATTCTTTCCCGTATGTATAGAGTATAAAATTGCTTAAAATTATAACCGATTTGCATTTACCAATACCTATTACTGTTAGATTTTTCGTATACTCAGTTTATTACAAATTTGTACTAAAATGGAAATAGAAAAGAATAAACGAATAAGGCTATTAGTCATGCTTAATTATATTTTATTCAATATATATTTAAGTAATGTGACTCTAATTACATGCCTCGTCTTAAAATAAAATCTCAATAATAGGTTTCAACCCGATCACAATAAATTAAAATTCATTACTCCCATTGATTTCGAAGTCGTCAATTCTTTAGAATTTTTTTTTTATTCTTCATTAATTAGGACAACACAAAAACCCTTTTGCAATTACATTTACAATATAAAAATAGACTAATTAAAACTCTTAGTCTCAACAAAGTTATTATAATATATACTAAAATAGAATTATTTTCGTAAGCTCTGAATTTATTATTTATTTAGATTTACGTTCCCATTTTCACCTAAAATGATGTGATAATCAGCCTTCTGCACGAAGATTGAAATTCATTATAAATTTAATACAAAATCTGCAAATTTATAGTAAGCTTAGCGTGCAACGCTACAGACGAGAATCAGAATATAAAATGCACTTACCTGGATTTAAGATTGAACAATGAATATGGAATTGGAATCGCATTGAAATGCCGGTCTTCGACAGGCCTAATAGGTCCTTAATATTCATCTCGCAGCATTTAACAAGTCCCAGTAAGAAAATAATTGAAGGTCTACGGTTCCTGTAATATCATAATGGTTATAGTTCAATTCCATATCCTTAAACCGTTTTGACCACATTGATTTATGGATGCTAAACTTACGTCACCTTCTTCTTAACATTATTCCCGGTGTTGTATTTAGCCAGGATCTGCTTATTACTCTTATCGGGATTAAACAGGTTACTAGTTTTTACACAGAGGGAATGCCACCTGATCTCCGTAACTCCTCTGACCTCAGTAACTCCTAAACTAAACTCATGTCACCTATTTGAGCGAATATTTCGACGTTATTGTAGCCTTTGGTAATGATCTCAATCGCTCCTTTTCTTAGAGACCATCCGAACTTTTTCACCTAATCATAAGCAACTCATAAGGAAAAACCTGGTAAAAATTTTAATTTTTACCAGGATTATTGGATGAAATTAAATTAATCTTATTGTTTGTATGTCGATCGTATTAGTTCTTAAGGATAAGATGACTTTTTACCAATTTCGCTTTTAAGCTCAATTAAAAGACAAAGTTTTTTAATTGGTTTTTTGTAATAAACTATTTAGATTAGTGTTTTAATAATTTAAGAAAGCAAAAAGCCGAAATAAAATCGTTTATCGATAATTTATTACTTTCGTCAGAGCTAAGCTTAATTGAATAATTCTCACAGGTGGTTGAAAACCTACAACGAAAATTACTGTCACTTATGTATCAGTAATATCTATCGACGACGGAATATTATGTGGAAATTGAAATGCTCCAAGAAAAGTTTAAAGGTCAAAATAAATTTGCTATTTTCCAATATTCTCTTTTCAATATATGTACATTTCTACATACGAACCACCAACTCTTTGCCTTCGCTTCGATTACATAAACATTAATAATTTTAATACGTATCTTTAAATTCTTCTTTATAATGATTAGAGTTCGATCAAAAACGATTACGAATCATTAATTATATTACAAGTGGAGAGCTCAAGTTTTCTTTTCCTCTTGAGGAAAACCTCATCGAAGACTCTCTGTTGCGGGGGCATAAAAAGGCTGTGTCAGACTCGTACCGACTAAAACTCCACGGTATGCTCAGCGGTTTTGTTGGATCTATAGGTGCACCTTTGCTTTCTTCCACGGTTCCAACAGCAAAAGCCTCCATTCAAGGATATTTATCGGTGCCACTTCGGGGTTTTGTTTTTTTAGATGACGGATTCCCCCGAATCCACCACCTAAGCCTTCGTTAAGGTGGAAGTATGAGACCTAATCTGCCATTACGATGGAGAGCTCAAGTTTAATTAAAGCTGGCCAGTTTGCTAAGAAACTTTGCATATTATGTTTTCGCAACGAATTAAATGCTGTTTTTATTCCTCTAAGATTTTAATTACATTTCAGTGTACATAAGCTTTTTACAATTTCAGCTTATTAAATAATTTGAAATAAATTGCTTTTGTGTTATTCTTTAGTGGAATTTTATTCAGATTCATCATTTTATTAACATTAATTTGTTTTACGGCATTCAAAATAGTTCATGTTTATGCTTTACTTATAGTTTTTAACTTACTTCTTGGTTTACGATTGGTATGTGCTTTAATTTGGAATCCTCAATATGCAGTTATATAATGTAAATAGCACAAAAACGTACACAAATAAAAAAATATTTTCGCACATGATGAATAGAACCTATTTAATACGTTGGATTAGAAAGACAATATTTGAAAAGATTTCATTCTAACGGAGCGTCACCATGATGGTTAATTCAATATTTTACAATACGGAAAATTATTGTCCTGCCGCATATAAAGGGGCGAATCGTTGAAATCCGACGTAGTAATTACAGTGCTGTCCAATTTATTGTGCTATCTAGTAAAAGGGTTAAAAGCATTGTTGGTTACAATAAGTGGTTCATAATGTTAACGTATTTGGATAAAATTCAGAAATGGCTGAAGGCTATCCCTAACTTAGCTTGATTCGAAATGAATACTGATAATACCACAATGTAGGTGGTTTTAAATAGATAATTTGACGAATACCCTCAGTTGGAATAAATAACTTATATTCCTAAAATTAAATTCCAAATTCTTCAAGACGTCGCAACTTTATACGGACGGGACGTAGAAAAATCAAAGTTTTATTAACTTAAACAGAAATATTTACTCGGACTTCTATCAACCTCGAACCGTTCCACGGAATCCGGATACATTCAGTTTAAACTTTCAGAGGAATATTGAATTTGCTATTGAAGTAATCTGCCGTACGTGCTTTTTTTAATTTTAGGGAACCACTTTCGCCACTTTCCAAAATCTTACAATGTGATCCATGTTTTTAGGTTAAAAGGGTTATCGGACAGGATACTCACTTAATGTTAAGTGATTACCGCTACCCATGAACATCTGCAATACCAGAGGATATGCAGACGAGTTCCCGGTCTGTTTACGATACAATTGGTTATATTATATAGGCTGATCTCGGAACGCGGCTGAAGGGAAGCCACTTCACGATTTCACCAACGTACAGTAGAAGTCTTTGACCATTGTGTGTTATGTGATGACATACGGAACCGAAACGTGGATCTCAAATGGCAAAGGAAAGGGCTATGCTGGGAGTCTCTCTGCGTGATTGCATCAGAAATTATGCTATCCGCAGTAGAACAAAAGTCACCGATATAGCACTCCAAATCGCCAAACTAAAGTGGCAGTGGGCAGGGCACATTGCTCGTAGAACCGATGGCCGTTATGGCGGAAAGGTTCTCTTTTGGCGACCATGTACAGGACAGCGTAGCGTGGGCAGGCGCCCGCCAAGGTGGACTGATGACCTGGTAAAGGTCACGGAAGTTGCAAGACAGGGTGCGGATGGCGCAGGACCGGTGATTGTGGGGTATACCCACAAAAAACATGAAGATAGCATTGTTTTACATCCCCATTTAGGTTCATGATTTCTGATCCACTACTTTTCATAATTTTCGATTAAAAAATTCCTAAATTATTCGAACCTATTTACATCAATAATAGTCAAATTGTATACGCCTTACTAAAGCAACAATAATTGTAGGCGACATTCGATTTAGGATTTATATGATAGTATGATGGAATACCTTTGTCAGTGTGAAAGCATTGTCTGGAACCGGAATTTTTCACATCCGAAAGCAATGCCTACTGTCCGGGAATATTGAATAACGGATCTAGGTATCGGTAAAAGCATGCAGTTTCATTCATCATTTATACCTTTGGAATGATTTTACCCGTAAAATCAATTTTCATTTACAAAGGAAAACATAAAAGTTTTAGAAATGAAGAATGAATATAGGTAATTCCATTTCGCTTTTAAATCTGAAGTCTACTGTTTTGAAAAATAGTTTTAGTGTCATGTTCGTTTATAGGCAACGTAGGTATTACGCAAAGGTCGTTGCATAAAATTTGGGAAAGTTATTCAAGATTTTCAAGTATGTAATTTTTGTTTCAAATTTAACTCGTGTTTAACGGTATAAAAAAGGTAATGGTTGAAGAATACTAATATCTAATTATATCTATGTCTAACGGTGAAGTAATAATCGTGAGAAAACCCGCATATCTTAGTCGTGGTCCCTGCTGGTAAGGCCCACCAAAATTTGAAGGGGTACAAACTGATTTTTAGCGAAATCATATTGTTTCATTAAGACAATCTTTGTTTACTTTGCTAATAATAATAATAATCATTAATCATTAATCATTGCTAATAATCTTTATTGACAATTGATCACATCTTTTAATTGTCATTTTGAGTGGAGAAATATCCAAATCTATAAGAACACTGTTTACTTCGCTGCATAGCAAGAATCCACGCCTATATGCTTGGGATCTACCGACTCACTCCCTTTCTCTCTCCTACTTTCTACCTTTGTGTATCTATCTCTCCAACCTTGTTGGAAGTTGCATGAGAAGTTTCACTTCAAAAATAGGGTTATCTTATTAGTAAATTATATTATTAGTTCTCAAATTAATCGAAGCGAAAGTTGTTGTCATAGTTATGATTATGATGCATTAAAACGACACAGTATGAAAACTTTTGCATCTTACTGCCATATTCTGTGTGAAGGTATTACATTATCTATCAAGTTAGCTAAGTCATGCTGCAAATAACAAGGCTCTGGAAAATAAATAATAACTAACGTTCATTAGTTTTCATACCTAGGATACATTCAACACAGGCCGTTGATAGACATTTCAATTTACCGCCGGATTAACAGCCATAACGCTTCCTTGATAGACAGGGCCGGGCCACTCGATTCGAACAACAACGAATATATTAAAATAATACTAGGTTTCTATATACTTTTAATATTTAGGTAAATGGATAGTCGCAATTATTCGATGAAGCAATATTTTCGTTTCATACTTTTTAATGTGTATTGTGTTGGCCTTAAGAGTGTTATCAAGTGGAGGCCTGAGTACTGAGACCTACTCGTGAAAGAGAATCCTCGAAGAGGCTCTTTAAGTCACAGCTTAGTATTTTGTAACTCTATACAGGAATTTATTAATAACAAAAACACAAACATTTTTAATCACGGTCCGTGAAAAAACGTACATATTTATAGTATAAATATTTATATATCTAATCCGCCATTTTGTGGAGGCGGCCATCTTGTACCGATTGCATGCGATCGTAGCTAAGAATAATCCCGACTAATTCTTCTTTTAAACGAAAAACTACATCAAATCACTTCATGTGTTCGGGAGCTACGAGAGAGTTACAGATATGTCAAAGTCGTCGTTTTTCGTCGGTTTAAACACTTAGGCTGAATCACGTTTCATGCTTCTAGTTTGAATAGTAATGGTCGTACTATAGAAACTTGCCTTTACTTTCTCCCACTTAAGGGTTTAATTTCGAAATATTTTTCCTTAGTGCTCGTTAATGTTTTCAAATAAGCACTTGTGAAAACAAGTCTGCATTTTTGGTCTAAGGGCTTAGCGTTTAGTGTTTAGGCGTTCATATGTCATGCCTTATTGTCTTGTATATTATATTTAGAAGACGATTCGCATTTTTATCTTAGGGTGGTTTTAGCATACGTACATAAACGCACGCTTCTTTATTCAAAAAGCCGAAAGCGCGCATGAGCTTATTCCAGGATTTAACAGCTATTATTTAAACGCGTCAAATCGCGAATTACGCGTGTAGCAAAATGCGCACCTATACGCCTATATAATTATGAACGCCTCAAAAACGCTCGTATAGAACTTTATATTGATAGCCCCTTAATTAACATTTTGAAACGATAACAACATCAGAAAAATGTAATCTGAATATTGGCTATTATTTCTATCAGTAATTGAGTATGCTTTTATAAACACAGCCATTATATAAGAGGGCACGAGTAGAGTCAACATTGTAGATATAGTTTTTTAATAATACTTCAGAATAAATAAGGTAGTAAATTTAAGAGGAAGATTCAGTGTAATCACAATTATTATAATAACTTCCCAAGATGTTATTAAATTGCTTAAATTCCCAGTATTATTATTCAAACAAATTTATCTTGTTAGTATTATAAACATACCTTGAAGATTCCGCTTCATTTTATTTAATATTAATAATTTTCTTACATTATGAGAACTAGGTATCAAATGTCCGATTGTTTTTGCAAAACTTTTAATTAATATTTCGTAAATTACGAAGGCTTTGTTCTGAATGACGGATCAACACACAGCCTAAGCCACTGATCATAGAGACCTGAAACTTAGAGGATTTGTTCTTTTTAGTTTAGTTAATTTGCTTCGAAGTTTATATCATTACTTCTTAGTGTATTTCATTTAAATTACATTTTATTTTGACACGTGTCTGAAAAATCAATCCAATTTTATTTGAAAAGCAGAAGATCTGACCGACATATCAGCTTCCAGCCTGCACTTGCAATCATTTCTCCTATTTTTTTTAAAAGGTTTTCTTTCGAAAACGTAAACGAGCATTAGGAAAAAAAAAATCTGAAATCTAGTTTTAATTAAACCGACTAAGTGCGTGGTGGACCAGGGAGAGTGCAGGGTTCCGTAGCATAAGGAAAAATTTGGTTACAGTAATTATTAAAATGAATATGTAAAATTTGCAGCGTTGTGGCGCAGCGGTAGCCAATCTGCCTTAAGCACCACAGGTCAAGGGTTCGATTCCTGCTCTAGGCAGATGTTTGTGTTGGCCATACAGGCATGTGTTGCGGTCTGAGTGTGTTTTCAGTACCCCTAACACAGGATATAACTATCGTATACTTAAAAAAATATATATCAGAAAAACTTCTATATAACTAGAGATTGTTATCGGGTAGTGTAGGATATTTGTATATACTGTATTTGTTGTACTTGTTACTCTTAAGAGTAATTGGAAAAACAAATCTTGGAAAGTTATCGGACAGACAGACGGTCATAAAGACATGACGAAATTATAAGGGTTCAGTTTTCGCCATTTGGTTACGGAACCCTAAAAAATGTCATATCGGAGGCAGCTCATCAGAAATAAACTTTTTTTATGGAAGTCATTTTCGGTGAAA
The DNA here is from genome assembly GCA_023373885.1 of Hestina assimilis. Classification (NCBI taxonomy): domain Eukaryota; kingdom Metazoa; phylum Arthropoda; class Insecta; order Lepidoptera; family Nymphalidae; genus Hestina; species Hestina assimilis. The sequence continues at coordinate 14,440,315 of CM041759.1, forward strand.
TTTCATATTATATTATTTTATATTAAAAGCTATAAAATGTTATATTACATAACAATGAGCAAAGAATATAGCTTCGAAGAAGTTAAAAATGAAAATAGTGACATTTTCGTTATAAATTGGAAACATTAGAGCAAATAACAATATGAAATATTAATATATTTTTAATGACTAACATTTTATATACACACCGAAAAACTTACAATTGAATGTCATGGATATATAATTAATAAAGAAATGTTTGAAATATTTGGCACCTAGAATTCGTATTAGAATTCTGAATTACAAAAATATTACCTTAAAATGTTAGCTTCCAGCCGCCAACTTGATTTTTAAAATCATAAAAACGGAAATATAAATTGACAAGATAAACTGAGTTGTCTCCTCGGCAGACGAGCTCACAGCGTCCGTGAGTAATTCACTTATAAAATATTTTTATTCAGTGAAAACATCAGTCTATCGCTTTGATAACTTATAAAAGTAGACATTTTTATTTATAAAGCCTTATGGTCAGTTTTTTTTACAGTTTCTTCTTGTGGCATGGTCTCCGGTGATAAAAATCATTTGGCTTAAAGTAAGAGACCATATTCGAAGTTATTACAAAATTTTCTGTACCTATGCTACTAGTACTATCAATAGATTACACGATCTCGCCACGACTTCGTCCGCGGTAGTCTTAAAATTGGCTCTAGAGATAAATTGATCATATATAATTAAATAATGTTCCTTAATACACATCTATACCGAATTTCAATTGAATTTTTTTTTTTATGTTAAAAGTTGGCAAACAAGCATACGGCCCACCTTATGGTAAGTGGTTGCCGTAGCCTATGAGCGCTTGCAGCACCATTATAGGTGCTACTCACGGGTTGCCAACCTCGAGATATTGGTTCTTAAATCTCGTCTGCCCAGTAGCATGTTTTTGATAAACCCAAAAGAATAAAAATTATCCTATGTGTTAATTTAGGTAACAATCTATACCTGTGTCAAATTTTATCCAAATCCGTGATTGAGTGACAAACATGCAAGCATCGAAAGATTAAAAAAATTTATATGCATTGTATTAGTAGGACGATGATGATAAAAATATTGTTAAAAATATACACATCGTAAAAGTTTTACATAAAGCCTCCGAGAGCAATTAGGAATGCACCTCTTGTCACAATCGAAGAAGTGTAGGTGGAGATTATTTTTCATACCACAAATAGAATCCAAGAATACAAAAATAGATCTTATTACATATAAAAGTTTTCCAAAGGTGACGAAGTAAAAGTTCACAAAGTATATTCTTAATATTTTCTATTTCTATTCTGTATTCCTTCGTCTAGTTCTCGTATCTTTTGTTGTACAAAGCTTTGTAAAGTATTTATGTACCTACCAGTTCATATAATCACCTGACTTGTACCAATTGTGTTTTTACTTAGATAATAGTTGCATCCTACGCTTCTAATTGTAGCGCGTTTCTATTTATTATGAGTGAAGGACTATAGTTAAAAATATAGTGACGTAAAGTTATAGTATTCATAATTTTGATTCTTTTCAAAATTATGAACATTACACATTTAACATAAGAGATTTGAATTTTGCTCCGCCCTGATGTACAGATTAAAAAATATTCACTACAAACTACATTCTAATGTAAATAGCTTTTTTCAATTTTTCTTTTAGAGGGGAAATTTTTAAATGGTTGTACTCTCTCGTCACTCTCGTCACGTCACCATGGTAGCTAGTCGTTTGTAGAAATACAGCACACGTTCTGAATTTGACACGTTTACTCTCGCCAACGGTTATAAACAAGCTGTCCGTACCATAACATAACATGCTTTAGCTGCAAGCGATATTTCCCTGAATTTTTTCGTCTATATTTCCATAAACGAGAAAACAGATCACTGCGTATTTATTAATTATTTAATACTGAATTCATTGATTTTAATTAGCAGTAAGCTTGGCATATTTCAATTATTTCTTTTCCCTGCGTCATTTTCCGGGTGAAAATGATATTTAATGAGTCACCTTTGATGCGCTCCTGACTAATAAGTATGAAAATGGGTTTTCTTGTTTGTTTGTCGTGTTTTCACGCCTTTAGCTCTGAATCGATTATGATGATTTTAAATATCGAAATTGAAGGGAATATTGAGACGATTAAATGTTATTTTTTGTTACGAAAATAAAACATGAAGTTTGTTAAATAGAGATGAAAGTTAGAATGGGGCATTATTTCTATATTAAATTAATAGTGTCTGATTAAAAATCGATATTCAGGCGAATGAATCCGTCGACAGAAGCTATTATAAAACAACATAAGAGAACTATAATTTGCTGTGACATTCAGTAAAATGGAGGCACTTTTCCAATCGGCCTTGCATCGACATCGGAAAACCAATTTCAAAAATTCTCTGACCTCCACAGCCTTTGCTAGCGAAAATATTTCGCAGCAAAAGCGGGTCGGTCTGTGAAGGGAAATGGGTCAATATCATAATTAATAAGAGATAGCCTTTAAAGGAAGACTTTGAAATGTGACGGATATAAATAGACAACTTGGCTTAAAAATTTTACATGCACGCAATGAATTTGTACGCAGAACTAAGATAGTACTACACTTATGAAGAATTTTGTCTTTTCAGGTAGTAACGCACATTAATGCAAGATCCATTAAGAAAAAATAGAGAATTAAAAAAATATCGTATTTTTAATTCTTTATTTTTTCTGTTGAGCCTCTTCTCATGTGTTTACTTGTTAACGTGTTTCCTTTATTTTTGTTACTTTTTAGTAACGTAATTTTCAGACTAGCTTCTGCCAGCGGCTTCGCCCGCATTTCCACGTCACCATTGCAACTTTTCAGGCGTGAAATTTTAGAAAATGTTACAGCGCGTATTTCTTTATCTTCAATTTTTCAAAAATGACGGACTTACATTCAAATTTTCCACACTTCAGCTTTTCGCCCCTTTAAGGAATTTCAAAAAACCATTTTCAGTGTTCACCTGTAAAAAATTCAGCTTTCTAAGTTAAAGGCTTGTAACATGTCAGTCAAGATTTCTTATTTTATATATACAGATTTATTAGGCTTAGGTAAAATATATTAGCTTACAACACCAGAACCAATGTCAGAAATTTACGAAAGAAGTAACTAATTAAAATACTACAAATATTACGTTAAATAATTTCACGTACATTTTTCTTCTTTTATTAACGATCTAATTCTATTATTGATAAATTATGAATGTCCGAAAAGGGCACTCCCATAATTCAGTACTAAAATGGTTTACGCTTTAATCAATACTCATCTTTAACGATAGTCAATTTGTTTGAGACACTATGAATATATTCAAACGCTTCACTTCTCTATATCTTTTAATAAATATTTAGTATAATTAATGATAAAGTTTGTTTGTTTGCCTTTGAATCAAAACGTGTAATATATTTGGATTAGCTTTTTCACGCTTATTATTATCATATACTATAACTAGCGGCCCGCTCCGACTACAATATATATAGCCTATGTCATTCACTGAAAAAATTATTAAAATCGATCCAGTAGTTTTGATTTATTCATTACTGCCCGAATGTAATTATTTACGACATCACATCAGAAACCTCAAAAATAACAGTATTTTTCCACTATGTGTGGATGTTATTATCCATATGATTTTAAGGCTTCGGGATGTGACGACCCCATCGCCCGCTGTTAGGATAACCTCTGTCACAGCAGAGATTATTCCACCAGTGCAATCAGTCACACTGGTGGTAGGTCTTTTGTTGCAAGAGGCCGGCTAGGTAGGTACCACCGCAGTGTCCAATATTCTGCCGCCAAATAGTAGTGCTTAGGCACTACTGTGTTCCAGTTTGAAGGGCACTGTACGCTAGTGAAATTACTGGGCGAACGAGATTTAAGAACTAATATCTCGAGGTTGGCAACGCGCGAGTGGCACCTACTAATGGTGCTGCAAGCGCTCATAGGCTGCGGCAGCCACTTACCATCAGGTGGGCCGTATGCTTGTTTGCCAACTTCTAACATAAAAGAAAAAAAAAAAAAAGAACATTTCTCTTTGATCACTCTATCCATTAAAAAAAACGCATCAAAATCCGTTGCCTAGTTTTAAAGATTTAAGCATACATAGGATATAGGGACAGAGAAAGCGACTTTGCGCGAAGCGTGATAGCATATACCATATAGATATGTCCAATGAAACACTGTTTAATCACGCAATTTTTTATTATACTACGCTCTGATTATTTCAATTTGTAAGAACTTGGGCGGGCCATAGAAAATGTCCGCTACTGTTGTAAGCCTCGGTAATTCTTTTTCCATTGTCACTCTATTAAGACCAGTAGGGCCAATAGCCATATAAGAATAAAAACACTACTTGAAACTGATAACCGACTTGAAAACTACATAAAAACAAATACAACACAAGTCGGTGCCTTATGTGCCAGTGGTAACGATTTACTAAAAATATTTTACAACCATATGAAACTACCTAATTGTATCGCAACCCGTGAAATATATATTACTTTTGAGTAGTTCTTATGTTACTATGTGGTCATCATCAGCAGTTCCCCTTCATCAAATTGTGGTGTTTTTAGAACAAATATACAAGCTACTTAAAAAAAAAAACTGTAATCGCAATAAGTGCGCCTATAAAAATTAGAAAGCAGATAACAATGGGACTACCTCGGAGACCATTATCCTCATCGAGGCAACTAGCTTAGACTAATCATGTAACTAACATGAAAAAAAATACAGTCAAATTAATAACCTCTTTCTTTTTTAAGTGCGTTAAAACGCTTATAAAACACAAATTTATCACATTTGTGATACGTATGAATGATAAAATTTGTCATAGGTCCGTTTATGCGTAATGACCCTAAATGTACTTATTATTGTATTATCACTAAATAATATTAATGTTAGTATTCTTATCCGACTTGATAATGTAATACATAAACGCTACACACACTCAACGGCCCCTATTAGAATTGTGATATCCTGTGCCCGGGTCTAGAAACAGACACAATGACAAGGACAAACACACCCAGACCGGGACATATGCCTGTATGATTTATAGAAACATCTGCCCCGAGCGAATCGAATCGAACTTGCCAGATCCGGTAAAACATTAACGCGAGCAAAGCCACGGAAATTGCTGGTACTTAGTTACCTACTACATTAATAATATAAAAAATCGCTGCACACTCAACGGCCCCCATTAAGATAGTCATATCCTGTATCCGGAAACACATACAGGGACAAGGACAAATACACCCTGACCGGAAAATATGCTTGCATGGTCAATACAAACATATTATGCTCCGAGCGGGAATCGAACCCGCGACCTGTGGCGCTTAAGGCAGGTTTGATACCGCTACGCCACAACGTCGTAACAATTAATATTTTATAAAAGACCTATTATAATAATAATTATTAGACACAACTACAATAAGAAGCCTTACTATAAAAAGAACAAAAAACAAAAGAGAAACACAACTATAAAAACAAACCTACTTAATAAGAAGCGTTAGAAAAGTGAATAAAAATTTAAAAAATTTTTATGGCTTACAAAAAATGATATCCTATTTTATAAAAAAAATACAAGTGCATTGGAAAAAATATTGAGTTAACTCGTTGCCTCGCTAATAAATCCATTTATGTAATAGAATCGTCGTACAACGTTCTTGAAATTGAAAAATCACTTTAACGCAATTTCATCGTTACAAACCTATCTAAATTCAAGCAATATTTAAGTCCTTTTTAGCTTATGAAGGATATTTCATTATATTGAAGATATTATTTATAAATTATTGGGATGATCGACTTTATTACGTCTCCAAACTTTTTGGAACGAAGTTCGTTATCGGTTTAGGAGAACAATCACTGTAAGTAAACGTTGGTAAAGCTCGTTGTTTGGTACTTTTGGGGTGGGATGGCAAGTGTCAGAAGGTGGGGTGGTAAGGTGTGATTAAAGATAGTAAAGGGTGGCAAACGGTGGAGAATTTGACAATAGTGATATGGAATGGGGTAGCGAATAGTGACAAATGGTGGCAAAGGGTGGCAAAGGGTGGCAAAGGGTGGCAAATGGTGGCAAAGATTGATTTGGATATGAAATTAAATAAAAGTAGTTTGCTATTACCGCCTGCCTGCGACACTTTTTAGATAGTAATAATATATCCTCTTATTTTGCGCAACACTGATCACATACTAAGCTTTGACATATACTCAGCACACAAAATGGTTTTATTCAGTATGGTGATTTAATCTTATCCCCCAAAAGGTTACAATACAAATAGTAACATCAACGTACAAAGCCGTATTCATGTATCCCTCCGATCATCAATTAGCGTATTCAATCCAGCATACGCATTTTAATGAAAATGTAACTAGAATGATGACCGAGACTGAAAATAATGTAGGTAAAAATGTTTATTATTGACCGCGTAAAGCTAGCTCTTATATTCCATAATAGAGGCTAAATAATGATTTTGTAAGTCCTTAATATTTATGATACTTGATAGATTCATAGACTACGGGCCCATTTCAAAAATTTACTAGTAGAATGACTTACTTTGACTTACATTTAGGAGACTACTACTATACCAGAAAATTGCTCGAAGCCATACACTGTCACTTTTGAACGATAAAGGAGCGTGCATGAGCAAAATAAAATTTTAAATACTTGTACTGTAAAATGGACGCAAATAAGCAATACCATGTCAACCCACAAAATTGAAAAAACTGAGTTATATATGCAGAAGTGTTGGTAAATGGCTGAAGAACATTTTTCCTTAATATTTGTAGGGTTTACAGCTTTAAAACTTCTAAAAAGCCATTTTTTAATTATGCAATTTATGTATTATGTTAAACGTTTTGGGTTATATATTAACGAAATATGGAGTTTATTATATATAATATATTGTTATTGTTTGTGAAAATAAGTAAAGTAACTTACATAAATCTGAAATTGCCAAAAACTTGACCAATACATTAAAAATCATATAAAGCAAGTTGTTCAAAATTTTCAAACGCGTTTTTCTCGAAATGACCTTCGTGTGGGTTGACATGGTATTGCTTATTTGCGTCCAAATATGAATTGCGCTAATGGGTAATGTCTCTGTATAGGTATAGAAAAAGAATCATACAAAAGCCGTACAGGGGTATAAAGTGCCCACATACCCATAATATTTCTACTACACATACAAGTTATAAGGGTAGAAGCATCCTCTTAAACGTAATTCACGGTCATTTGACTTGTAAAGTTATTATAGAATACTAGAGGGCCCAGCAGACAGAGTTGTTCTGCCCCGAAAAAAATTTAGGACCCGATAGCAGCGCCCTCTACCCGGTGAAAGTTTTTGATTGACTAATAAGGCTATTAAAAAGCAGGGGTTGGTGATAAAAATTGAAAATTTAGGGTCGTATGTATTTTTCAATGCCACATAATAAAAATAAAAATAACAATTTTATCCAAAAATTAAAAAAATTTTTGGGGTGGACACTCCTTATCACTGAGGGGTTTGAAAAATAGATAGTAGCCGATTCTCAGACTTACTGAATATGCATAAAAAATTCATAAGAATCGGTCAACCCGTTTCGGGGAGTATGGGAACGATCATTGTGACACGAGAATTTTATATATTAGAAGATAATAGAAAGAAGAAGAAAAAGTAGTGATTTCAGCATCAATGGAATGACTTGACCAGGCAAGTACTATCGCACAAATATCAACATGAAGTACCAGTAATTGTACTTTTGATTTTGATAAGCGTGACAGTCGGAGACTTTTTCCTGCCTTACTTTCTCATCCTTCTCTTACAAAAAAACATGGTAACAAAGATATCATACAATTGAGAAGGATAAATGTTATTGCGTTTGCAAAATAAGTCTTAATTTTAATCAATATTCAATAGTTTTAAGCTTAATTAGTTGCTATAAATAACATTGTTATAAAGGCCGCGATTGGATAAAATTTGTTTAAAAGGTTAACCGATTGAAATGCTTTTAAGTGATGAAACCACGTTCGTGCTAAATTTGTTTTATATAAATAGTTTTTCGTTATTTACAAATCAAGCATAAAAAGTAAAAATGTTATATATGAATGCACAATAGCTTACATTACCCAGATTTATTTAAAGTTAAATCGTAAAGCTACTGGTGGTAGGCCTTTTATTGCATAGGGCTGGCTAGGAAACACAACCGTAGTGTCTATAGTTCGAGGGTGAGTGACATCTACAAAATACAGTGTTGCTTGCGCTTATACTCTACAGCAACCGCTTACCATCAGGTGGGCCGAATGCTCGCATGCCAACTGAGTTACATAAAAAAACCTCTTAGTTTCCAGATGCTTAAGCATTTCCAATCCGTCTCTGCGTGAAGGAAAAATCAGTAAACCTGTGCGTTTTAAAAATATTGTGAAATTTAAGAATATAGAAATTAAGTTACAAAACCTTCTCCATACTAGGAGATGAGGTCTTCGTACAGTTATGGCAGATTAACGTATTTAACTTTTCTGCATTCGTTTTTCTGATATTTTATTCACAGTTACGTAACTCTTCACATCCGAACGATAGGATGTTAGGCATAAATACATTTTCTATCTGGATCGAAATTTCTAGTGATTCCTTTTTTAACAGATCAAATTTTTTACATCGAAATTCTGAAAAAAAATTTACGTATCGCCTTACATTGCGCGTCAGTGCATTGTGATCTGCCGTCAAAAGCAATAGGAGAATTTTGCCAATCAATGCTCGTACTGAACGAACTATCATTCATAGCAGTATTTGTATATTTCGAATTGCTATCTATGCCTATTTATGCTAAGAAAGGCCAGGTTGTATTATAGCGTGTCATAAATCGTTCGATGAGTGAAACCGTAGGAGGTTCACCTGTTTCTCTTTCTTTTACTCTTCCAACTCTTCAATAACTTCTCATTTCACTATGATAAAATCATAAAAGGGAAGGTTGCAAGTTAATTTTCGATTCGCTACTACTTTTGTTACAAAGATAATTCGCATTCATTAAGAAAATCAAAATTAAATGAATAGTGAATGAATGAAATGAAATGCCTTATTAAAATTCACACAGTTGACTATAATTATATAATTCTAAAGTGCACCTTTGAATAAAGAAGAGTTTTTAATATTTCATGGCGGTTGCCAAACAAGCATATGCCCGCCTGAGGGTAAGCAGTCACCCCACCTTTTGAACATTGTGATATTAGACGTATCACATTCTCCTTGCCAACCCAAGGGACAGGAGGAAAGGGATGAGAGTGGAAAAAAGCAAGGGAACAGAGGGGGTGGGAGTTAGGACTCCGGGGCTCTCACTTATCGCACGAAATACAAAAGTACCTACTGATACTGTTACTTTACGCCGATTTTCTGTGAGGGTATAGCTCTACTACCGTAGATGAAGAAGGTTGAGAGAACTTATGAAGAATATTGCTTTATATTGAAGATATTTTTATATAACTTAGTGAGATGACCGACTATATTACGTCTACGAAGTTTTTGGACCGAAGTTCGTTATCGGTGTAGGAGAACAAGGGTTATCAGAGTTCTAGAGTTTTTGAAAAGTTAAGTTCATCGACGTCATAAAAAATATATTAACTTATATAATTAATCAGAATATTATTTTAAAGGATTATAGCAATGGTCTTTCAAGGCATTACTAATATTCCTATTGGCCCTATGAATAAGCTCGAACTTGTAGAGGGTACGATAATAGCCCATTTTTGATTTCTTTATGTACCCAATTCTGAAATTCGGATGAATTCTTGGGCAGATGTTAGTTTCATACATAACTGAAATTATACAAAATAATGGCACATAGTAAAGATTAATATCTAGATATTTTAGATAGATATTTTGAATCGCCAACGCTACCGACTGTTCAGAAGGTTGATTCTACTGTGAGTAACCGACGAGAAATTCGGTAGTTACTGTTTCCAAATATAGAAAGTTTATAATGATTTTATGATTGTTACAAAATTTGGTTCCTGAAAAAGAAGCAATATTAAGAGTCCCAAACATTTTTATCCTGTTTATTTATAGCATTATTTTTATGTCAATTCGAATCTTGTTTATTGGCAGTTCCAACACATCAACCGCCAACGGACAAAGCCCACAAAAACAAAAGCCTACAATTTTCCTCTGATATTAAATAAAATTAGAAAGTGCCAAAGTTCTTTTTCACTGAAATTTTTCAATGGCATCGTTCAAGTATACAAATCTCATTGTTTGTGTGTTAGGGTGATGACTTCATACGTTTTTGTGTGTCAAATGTTGTGTTTGTGTGTGTTTTTGATGCGGAAATTTTAAGAAACGATAAATCTTTCAATGTCTACCCGGTAGGAAATAAAAGGGAATTATTAATTTTATATAAAATTCCTTAAATAAATGTACTATAGCACCCAAAATATTATGAACTTTTTAGTTTGAAGGAACAGTCTAATGAAACAAATCGTATTAATTCCGACCTTCCCACCCTATTTCTTTTGTCTCGGGTCGGTTATGGTCTGTTACATATGAGGCAATGCAACGGAACAAACCCTAATGGTGGTTTCAGACTAGCGTTTTTTCGAGCGTGTACGGTCGCTTCTGCATACGCTCTTACATGCGCGGTTTATTTCGCGCTTGTCTGGTAACTACTTTCGCTTTCACACGACCCAATTTTGAATGAAACTCACAGTGGTGAATCCGGGGTGCAACGGGCGACCGCTTGCCGAGGAAAATTACGGCCATACATGCCCACACACTTCGCTACTGGATACTCGGCGCCGGCTACCCGGCAACCGGCACGTGTTAAAAAGCACTCAGTAGCATATTTATGGCGCTTTATGTTACTCGCTTGTACAGGCTTAACAGAGCGTCAACGCCCGTACGAGTACGTGTGTTAAAGGACGCGCTTTTACGGACCTATACGCGCTTCGAAAAGCGAGCTTTTACGCTGCTATAAAACGTTGGCCTGAAACTAGCTTAAAGTACATAATTTATAAAATAGAATTGTAAATTTAATTTAATTTATCAAATTGAAAAGGAGGTAACATAACCTTGACCGAATTAACGGTTTTCGGATACAATCATTGTTCAAATATAATTTTCTCTAACAATGCTTATTTTAATATATCAATATTGAATATGAATCTTTAGACCGTGATAATATTATTATTACTTATTTTAATAATTTAGTCTTTATTCATTGTAATATATATTTATATATATATATATATATATATATATATATATATATATATATATAATTTCAAATATATAACAATTATTTTTGTTTCAGACGCGCTACCCCTTAACTGGGAGCATAGAAGATGGCGTCTCGTGGATATATTAAGAAGACAAAGGACAAGCGTCCTTGTAAATCTCATTTTGGTGACAACTTTTATCCGTAAGTAAAAATATAAATCTCTCACCCCTCCATTGGCATCGATTTCCGCGTATCAATAATGTAAGAACCAATAACCAAAAGTTTCTCTGAGTCCCCACGAAGGTTGTCCCTCTTCACGGTCAAGTCTCGGTACTCGGTCGTCCCCTCTCGGTGAAGTTGTTGAAAACAAAAAAAAAGCTCTATATCTGCTTTTATAGCTATGATTGTCTTTATGATTAACTTATTTCTGATTCGATCTGTCATAGAAATTCTAAGAAAAAACTTCTGCATAGCTCAATAAGCGAAATTATTATATATACAAATAAATAAAATTGAAGAATGATTTCCCTTTTTTTTTAAACTTTCCACTTTAATCATATGCAAGTAAATACTTTTACTTAAAGGTACTTTCTTAGAAAAAAAAAAAGTTGTCTGCCTGTTTGTTCCGGCTAATCTCTGAAATGGCTGAACCTACTTTAGCGGGACTTTCACTCGCAGATAGCTGATGTTATAAGGAGTATGTTAGGTTACTTTTATTTTGGAAAAGGCATAGGGTTCCGTGCAATAAAGAAAAATCGGACCATTAGTGGAGTCGTGGGAGCAGCCAGTATTGAAATAAAAATTTTGTTACAGAAACCGCCGTGAAAATATTTACACGGTTCCAGTGGAACCTGCCTCTGTTCCCGGACCCTCGGGTCTGAACCAACAGGTCCGCGATAACACCAAGATAAACCTTGAAGCAAAACGAAGAGCCAACAGAACGCTTCACCCCCGTACTTTGGAAACCGTGGAAGATGGTAGCGAGACCGATGATGTAAGTATACTGCTTGTAAATAAAAGTTTAAATTTTAATAAAGTTTTCTTTCTTTCTTTGTTTCTTTCTTATTTCTTTCTTCCTTTCTTTCTTTCTTTCTTTTATTTTTATCGTTGTAAGCTGCTTTTTAGCCCCCGATGCAAACACGACATGTTATTATAAGTTAGACGTGTCTGTGTCTATGGCATCGTGGCTGAACGAATGAACCGATTTTGATGCGGTTTTTTTTGTTTGAAAGAAGTAATCGATATTTTTAGTTACAATTTATAACGGGCAGTCATAAATAGGTACTTGGTGTATTTGGTGGTATTTGGGTATTTGGTGTATTCATAAATATCCGTGTATTTATGACTGTGATGATGGGTATCATGTTTTGGTTTTTTTGTCGGGGCTACTTAAAATTTTTAGTCTTGTATTTTTTAGTTACCAACTCAGTTTTAGAGGTGTTCAGGAGCTTACCATTAACTCTAATAACGATTCATAATAAATTCAATTCCATTCTGACATTCAGATTTTATATGGCCACGAGCTTCTGCCAGCGGCTTCGCCCGCGTGAATAACGATTTTAATACAAACTTTGAACCTTCGTTTCACCTCTTCAGATGAGGAATTCCAGAAAATGTTAAAACACGTCTTAGTCGTTCGCCAAAAAACAGAGTTTCATGCTTCTACAAAATCCTTTTCACCTATTTGATTACTTATGGATTGAATTCCGAAACATTATTTACTTGTCCTCGTTTAAGTTTTAAAAACAACACCTGTGAAAAAGTCTGAAAAAAGTAGTTTAGGCTAGGCGTTGACATGCGACGTATATGATTAAGTTTTCAAACATGTGTCAAAATAAAATGTAATTTAAATCAAAAGCACTACAGATATAAACTTCCAAGCAAAATAACTTTCTACCCCTTTTTAACCCCGTTATGGGATCAATTTCAGTAAAATAATAAACACGTTTTCCATCAATTATATTTAAAAAGGTTTATGCAAAATTTTAATTAGATTGGACCAAGGAATCACGTTTTCCCATAGAAACTTTGCACCTCCTTTTTCACTTCTTTAGAGGTAGAATTTCGGAAAATCCTGTTTTATCGGGTGCCTACGTCATACAAAGAACACACACTTCAAGTTTCAGGTCTCTACTATTAGCGGTTTAGGCTGTGCGTTGATTCGCCAGTCATTCAGGACAAAGCCTTTTATATATATAGATGGCCTATAAATATATATTGGACGATATTTGAATCGCAATAAGAGTTAATGATATGCTCGCTGGTCACCTACATAGGACAGTTAGATGTAGAGAGATGGCTTATCGTTGGTGTTTTATAATTCAATAAAACACCTATTCCATTGCAGTGAATATAGATAGGACATAAGCAACGTTTATACTATGAAAACCAAAACCGGTAAAGTGCGTATCGATCCTGCCCATAAATGGTTCCGTACCACCATATAACAAAAAATATCAAGTTTCTTATATAGGGGCCCCTTTTATTTTGTTTGTAATATGATTTTTTTTCATATATAGCAGCCTATAGAAATACACAACCTATAAAAATTCAAACAATTTATCTACTAACAGTTCTTAAGTTGTAACAACAACGTACAAAAATCATCTTTCTTAAATGGGAAGCCTTTTATTTTTAGTATTTTTAGCTTTAGTAGCATCAGAAATACACATTCTGTGAAAATTTTAACTCTGTACTTATTGCGGTCCGTGAGACATAGCCATATCGCAGATGTACCGACGGATAGTAAGCGAAAGCTTTTTCCTTTGGTTTCGGAACCCTAAACATGAAAACTGTAGAAGCGGCAAGATTACGGGGTGAAATTATTATTAATTAAATTATTATTAATTAAACTTATTATTAATGATCTGTAGAGTAATCATTATTTACATTAATAAATGTCCTCGTGTCAATGTCAACATTTCCTAAACTTTTGACGTATATCTTGAACTTCCGCACAAAGGATTATAATTATAATCCAAGTAATCTAATTACAATTTCGTTAATTTGAAGGCTACAGTTTAACCTTTGACACTTATTTCGTATCATTTTAGCATGATAAAGTCAATCCCATAAAAACATAAAATGTAAAAATCCAAGTCTCGCAACGCAGTTCTTCGTCTACAAAAAGTGGTGAGATCTAATGTATAACTATGACTGAAGCTTGGCAGTTGTACGGCAAAATATTCTACTCATTCAAATACTTTAGCGCTATTGATTGATTTGATTTGATTCATACACTAAACACTAATTGTATTCTAAATTAGAAGTTTCTGCTAGAAGTGCTTTAGAGTTTTGATAATCGGCCAGTCAAAAGGAGTATCTAGAAAACTGGACCGAAATTACAAAATATTTTATTTTTTCTTTGATTCATATACTAATTGTATCCTAAATATGAAACTTCTATGTCTGCAAGAATTGCCTTAGAGTTTTGATGATCGGTCAGTCAAAAAGAGTATCTAGATAACTGGACTGAAATTACAAAATATTGCAGTTTTTCATTGATTTATACAATAAACACCAATTATATACTAAATTTGAAACTTCTATGTCTGCTAGAAGTGATTTGATGATCGGTCATTCAGTGAGAGACAAAATTATGAAATTTGACTAGTTATAATTCTTAAACTACTGGTTCAAATTGAATGAAATTTGAAATATCAGGCTTTTAGTTTTATCCACAATGAAGCTATAGGGCGTCGAAAACGGTCTGAACTGCTTTGAGAAAAGGATAGTACGGCCACGCCATTTTTTGCCGTGCCCCCATAAAGTTATAGTGGATCATTTTCATTATATATTTCAGTGTGAGAGCGCTTATATTATACGAACATATACTGTACGACCTGGACATACAGTTTTCGAGATCTCACGATGAGTGTGTGAGTGAGTGACTGATTGAGTGAATGATTGTGTGAGACACTCACCCAGAGTGTGTGATATTTCGCTAAGTTGATACGCAATTGACCTAACTGACACAAGACATAACACATACCATATTTATAAGAATACTAAAGGCATCAACGTGCCTTCCTATAAGATGAGTAAATGTAGAGGGTTTTCTTGCATTACATTCCGATGAACGAATACAAAGTGCGTTGGTATGGGATCTCTGGCTGTTGTTCATGAAACTTACTTTTTCACTAACTTTTTGTGTGCTCATGTTACTCGCTTGCTTAAGAAAAATAGATATACATAACATTAATAAACCAGTTATGTGGACGATGTAAAACTTTCGGGAATTTCCATCACACGACTGACATGATCTAAAAGAGTTGATTGCAATTTATTTTACCGTACATATCGAATCCTATGAAAGAGTTTTCAAATATTGAACTACGACATTTAGGTATTTTTAAACGATATCACGTCCAACTCAATTTGGATATTCTTTGAATGTGATTCTATTTCCAGATATTTTTAAATATTTGTTCATCCATTACTTTTGTAGTAGTGGATATGTTTTTATGAGTGACTTTGTAATTAGTTTGGTTAAGTAATGGTTAATGCATATCGACCAGGACACGCCAGTTCCTCGCCATACTGAGCAGTCAGGCGAGACATCTTTTTCTTGAAACAATACTCAGCTCTTTTAATTTTAGATATTGCAAGATGTTTAAATTTTTAGAGATCAAGAGAATTCAGTAAAACAGGATATATTGCCTATCCTAATAATTATACCTTATAGTTTACAAATTATAACTAATGAAAGTTCTTTAATTTTTATTTTTTTATTTGAAAAGTAGGGCCGATGACTCTACTCCACCTGATGGTAAGTAGAAATAAAGTCCAAAAGCGAAGGCGGCCAACACAGTTGCGGAATGCAATCGCGCTAGCCACCCTCACCCTGCCTACTCGCACCATGCCTCTTCACGCCTCGTTTGAAGGAGCCCAGATTATGTCCCTCACTCTTAGATTACTAAAATTATTACTTCTAGCAGTTTTACAAACTTTGAATTTAGTTACCATTAAGCCCACAAAGGACGGAAAAAATGAAAAAAAAGAAAGGATAAAATATAAAAATATGTGAGTAGGTATTTGCATGAATGGAAATAATTTCTAAATATACATATGCAGAGAGAGACAATTTTTTCTTTTTTTTTTTTTAATGTTAGAAGTTGGCAAACAAGCTTACGCCCCACCTGATGGTAAGTGGCTGCCGCAGCCTATGAGCGCTTGCAGCACCATTAGTAGGTGCCACTCGCGCGTTGCCAACCTCGAGATATTAGTTCTTAAATCTCGTTCGTCTAGTAATTTCACTAGCGTACAATGCCCTTCAAACCGGAACACAGTAGTGCCTAAGCACTACTATTTGGCGGCAGAATATTGGACACTGCGGTGGTACCTACCTAGCCGGTCTCTTGCAACAAAAGACCTACCACCAGTGAAATTAAACCATTACTTTGTTACGATAGGTGGGTTATGCAAATTTAGCCATGGTCAGTCAATAAACGCATATTGGTGTTTCAAATAAGCGTCTCCACGCTTCGGATGACATGTAAAAAGTAGGGACCGGCTGTTGTAAATTTGATAATGGATGTCAATTGTTACTATGATATAAGATGGTGCACCCTTCTAGTTCGTAGGTAAAAAAAAAAAATATAGTTACGTTTCGTCTTATTTTGTTGAGTTCTGAAAGGAACCATCATCAGAATTTGGCTCTATACGAAGTGTAATTTTCCGCTTTGAATATCTTTGCTTCTGTGGAACCCCTACTACGATAATGTAGGTACTCTATGTCACTCTCACAACTGAGAAAATCCGTCCATGGGTTTAGCCGGTAGACCGTCACAAAGAAATAGATATACAAACATACGCTCGAAAAACATTACCAAAAAAATAAGTAAAACTAAAATTTGAATTTACTGAGCAGAGGAAATTTAAGAACCAATATTTCGAGGTTGGCAACGCGTGAGTGGCACCTACTTATCGTGTTCCAAGCGCTCATAGGCTACGGCAACCACTTACCATCAGGTGAGCCGTATGCTTGTTTGCCAACTTATAACAAAAAAAAAAAGTTGGAAATTTGGGTCTCGAATGCTCTTAATTCATTCGAAACACAACAGGAAAGATATTATTACTCTACACCGGTTTTCTCTAATAAGGTAGTACTTCCTATTCCTGCCGAAACTAATTTTACAGTTATGTGTTGGTTAAGTAACACTTTACTATGTATTTACTCTTTTGAAAGAAAATTAGGATTACATAAATAAATTAGCTATAGCTTGTAGGCGCGTTACTGGCAACTATAAAATAACTAGTATCGGTAACATACAAAACGTAAAGGAAAATTGCTCATATGATAATTCATAAAATATTTTTTACGATGTTCCATAAAACGTTGTGAAGCAGTATTAAACTGTTTTTGGAAGAAAAGAAGCTGTACCATGCCTCTTTTATGGAAAGCCGTAACAAGGATTTTTAAGAATTTTAAAATGAATCAAACGTTACTATAACAGACTTAAGTGGTCGAGCAAGGACGAGATTATGGCTCTTTAAATATTGCGATGTCTAATAATGTCATAAACAAAATTAATTAGACCGATCGTTGATACAAAGTATTCTCCGAACTCTTAAACAGTTTATTCTATTTGCGGCGGTGGCGAAGTGTCGTAAGACTACAGCTGTAATTAATACTGTTATTGTCAATATTACTTTAATATTCATCACGCACAAAAACATCGTCATATCACATAAAAGGCGAATCGTTGAAATGCTGATGAAGTAGTTAAAGTACTTTGCAATTTCTTAGTTTGATTAAAAATGAATGTTGATAATTGATATAATAAATAATTGAGTTGAAAAATTATAATAATTATGGTGGTCAATGCTTTAAATAATTTGTATGCAAAATGTTTATGGACATGTTTCAATTTTCTTGCTTAACATTATTATGTACGTATCTAGTATCGGAAGAGGGTAACATGATTACTTAAGTGGTCGCTCTCCACCAAGTAACCAAAGCTCTCGTTTACAAGCAACCTTTGATGTTTACAACACTAATAGTGTTGTATGTAGATAGTTGATAACCTAATTTGTGGATAGATTGTGAACTGAGCGTATCTAGTAACTCAACTAACTAAGTTTGTTTGTCTATTTATATAAACAGAAATTTGTCAGAAATGTCTTCAAGCTAAAACGGTAATCAATAATGACATGTTTCAATAAAAAGCGTACTACCAGATGACATGTGGTATCCTTCAGATCCTTGCAGTACCAATAGCATCACGAGCATGCTAACCCAAGGGTAGTAGGAAGAATAGAGTTTGGGCCTCTGACACTCACTTCTCGTTCTTCCCAGGATCTGTTTATTACTCTTATCCAAATTGACAGGTTACGTGGTTTTATACAGAGCGATTACCATCTCACCTCCGCAACCCTAAGAGGGCGAACCAGTAACTTATTTAATATGAGCAAATTACTTATCAAAAGTTAATGCATATTATCCTATAGTATGTGATAACAACCGGGACCGACTGGTTAAC
This sequence comes from Hestina assimilis, assembly GCA_023373885.1. Classification (NCBI taxonomy): domain Eukaryota; kingdom Metazoa; phylum Arthropoda; class Insecta; order Lepidoptera; family Nymphalidae; genus Hestina; species Hestina assimilis. The sequence continues at coordinate 14,458,984 of CM041759.1, forward strand.
GTGCACTAATGGGCACGGTACACAGCAGATTTAATATATTAAAAGATTGCGCTTAACTATAGAATATTTGAATTAATATAGCGTGAGATATAAATAGAATAGGATAGTTATATACATTGTTAATTATTGATTCGGGAACACAGAAAAACACAAGGACACACATAATTTTTGTTCCTTGAATTTTCCTTTTCGTTTGTTACGAAAGCTTTATTCAAAGTTAAGTTTGAATGGCGTTTCAATTTTACAAAGAGCGTTGTATTTTATAGTGCATTGATATGGAACCTTATTAAATTATGGGGCATTCCACGCGAAGCGGACAGGTAAAAAGGTCGATGTTTCCGATTTTAGTTATTTTTGATTATGTTATAGCTATGTATGTCCTCGATCAGTATACAATTTTTTTTACCGTCTGAAGTACGGTTAACGAGATACAGTGCTTGAAAAATTTGAGTTACCCTTAGGCATGCACTACTTCAAGTCCGATTATTTAGTTTTAAAAAGTGACAATAAAATAAATAAAGTAGTCGTATTTATTCTTGATTAAATAAGCTTTTTAAATGCATTTTTGAATTTTCGGATTTTTATTATTTTTGTAAAAAATATGTTTAAATTTTTGAAACTTGAATTTCACAAAGTTAGACCATTTTAATTTTTTTATTTTAACCTCTGGTGGAATAACCTCTGTCACAACAGAGATTATTCCACCAGTGCAATCAGACATACTGGTGGTAGGTCTTTTGTTGCAAGAGGCCGGCTAGGTAGGTACCACCGCAGTGTCAAATATTCTGCCGCCAAATAGTAGTGCTTAGGCATTACTGTGTTCCGGTTTGAAGGGCACTGTACGCTAGTGAAATTACTGGGCAGAGGAGATTTAATAAATAATATTTCGACGTTGGCAACGCGTGAGTCACACCTACTAATGGTGTTACAAACGCTCACAGGCTACGGCTACCACTTACCATCAGGTGGGCCGTATGCTTGTTTGCCAACTTGTAACATAAAAAAGGGTCTGCTAATAAGCAGCAAACTGGAGGAAGGAAGAATACGCTTTGAACGTAACTGTGTTCAGGTTGATAAGGAAATGTCACGATTTTTGGTTTGAAAATTACTAGAAAGATTTTTTGAATAATTTTTTAACTCTATGCTTAAGACGAGATCCAGTCAATTTTATACTTCACACTTTTAAACGAGAAATTATAAACAAAACAGCAAATTCGTTTTTGAATCCAATCATATTTTAGTTTAACTTCAAAGCAAATTTACATTTGTTACATGTTACAGACGCTGAAATCAAATTGTACATGTCAGGATATTGCAATTTTAGATCTAATGTATGCATTTAGCGCTGAACGGATAATGCTATGTAGGTATGTAAATGCTGTCTTCAATTTGCGGAAATGATCACAAACAGACGAATGAAGATGAGTAAGAAATTGACGGGCAGTTTTATTAAATTCAATGTTCTCTGCTATTTATTATTATCTACTTCAAAGATATTATTTTTAAATAAATCCTTATTAGTTATGATAAAGAGAGAAATATTTAAATTTTACTATAATTCAATATGCACAAACTATGACAACATGGCCCGCTGGTCCAAAATTCAAAACGCTTAAATGTATTTCTGTAGGCTTACCATTAACTTTTTGTAACAATTATATTTCGATCCATTCCATTTTGAGAGTGTGTACTCTTTACGATTCAAATTTCTTATGAGCGTGACGTATATGTATGTAATGTCATACGAAATAGCGATGTACTTCAGTTTTTGGTCGTATGGCACTGTAGTCTAGTAAAATTACTGGACAGAGAAGAATTAAGAACTAATATCTCTAAGTAGACAACGCGTGAATGGTACCATAATGGTGCTGCAAGCGCTCATAGGCTACGGCAACCATTTACCATCAGGTGGGTCGTACGCTTGTTTGCCAACTTGTAACATAAAAAAAAAATGCTTACAACCACATATAAACTCTTACATAAAGATATAGCATACATTGAAACAGCAAGTTGGAGGGGCTCACCATATTATCGTAGTTTGTCAATAGTAAATTGATACAAGTTTCTGTTGATTAATAATAGGGAGGATGTAGTAGTACTGTAGGGTGGAAGGGGGTTGAATTGAGAAAAATGTAGCGGGCTTATAGGATAAGAGTAATCGTGTAAAATTCGTCGATATTCAGTCTGGGGGTGATTGGAATTTGACTGTTCCATACAGTTTACTGTAAATTCTAGTCCAATAATAAATTCATTTATTTTTGTTTGTAAATCGTAAATTATGTTCGATCAGGCGACCATGAAATCTTATAGCGACTCGATTCGTACGTCATGGGACCATATAATATCTAACTCGCTTTTCTATTTGAATCGAACTGCATCGCAATAAATTTCTCCTAAAATTTCATGGTAGACCCCAGGACAAATTTCATAAAATATTTAGGATATCTTGGAATTAGTTGTAAGACATTACATTCATTGTAATGGTGCTTCAATATAATTTATTTAACAATTTTGATAGGGTTCAACAAATTAAGAAATTAAATTAATAACTTTAAAAATATTTATTCGAGGAAATACATATCAAACAAATCCTAAAAGTTATAGTTGATTAAATAAAATGGTAAAAGTATATGAAACAAATTGATACTTTTTTTAGCCATTGTCAACCCTAGTCATATTAAGGAGGGCGAAATATTGTGGTCACAATGATAAATTATTTTTTGATGAATGTGCATATAACAACTAGTAAAATGACGCCCAAGGTATGCTTAATAAAGATTAATTGACTGAGTAAAACGATAGTCTGGTATATGTTTGTATATTATATAGCACATGACGGTTGGCAAACAAGCATATGATCCACGTGATTGTAAGCAGTCACCGCAACCAATGAACGCTTGGGATACTTGAAGTATCACATGCACATCGCTTAAATGCGTGACTTTGAAATTTGACGTCACGAGACTGAAGAAACTTTACATCCCTTGTAACACAATATCACACTTCGTCGATATACTAGCGACCTGCCTCGGCTTCGCACGGGTGCGATGTAGATACTAATTACACTACGGAATTACACAAAGCTGTAGGGCGAGGCGCGAACCTCGATGCGCTATTTATAGGCAGGCATACGGCACTCCCCGCGCCCGCTGACCGCTTTCAACCGGGACGAAACGTACGGCCTCCTAGCCTCTGTGCCCTCGCTTTATAAATCTCTGATATCTTTTATGATATCAACTTTGATGAAATGCTAATAATGACAATTTTTTAAAGAAATAATACTATAATGTTTAAAATATCTTAGTAAATGACACATATTTATTGTAAAAGATAAAAATTGTTACTGTGGATTATGTTTTAGAGATAAATAGATACCATCGCGGACTTTTGTTTCGTCCATTTGAGATATCATTTTCCATTAATTTGTTCTATCTCGTAAGGTTTAGTCAACTTTGCTATTTAAGTGAAAAAAAAAAAATTATGTTTCTTACGACATCACAGGAGAAATCTTTTAATTTGTTGGCTTTTCTGCACTATAATATGTATGTATTATACGTATAGACCTTCCTATTGTATAATGTATCTTTTGCTGAAAACTTCTTTAATATTTTAAACAAATCCGTTGAATAGTTTAAAAGATCTAAGTGAACAGACAGGGGAAGGAGTTTTATTTTATACTAAGTTGGAAAGATTATGGAGCATAAATGTAAATAAATAGATTACACACTGGCTGATTATCTGATAGCGAAATACCGCATGTTGCATCGTAGCTTCGAACTTAAATGTAAAATACAAATACACGGGTGGATTAAACCCGGGCAGGGAGACGAAGCGCCCGTGGGCGGGGCACGGGGGACGAGTATCACCACTTATTGCATCGTTAATAGACAACTAGAATAGAGAATTACACTAAAGCTAGACAGAGATAGAAAATTCAATTGAATATTCTTGAAGCTGTAATTCAGGCTCGTGTTAACACTTGCCTATTTGAGAGGAACAAATACTGAACTCGAAGGAGCTTATCAATTGTTGATTCCCAAGAACTTTAGAATCTTTACAACAATTTCTGAGCTCTTAGCGAAGATTTACAGACTTTTACTTGAAATGTATTTTTATATTTCTCGTCGTAAGAAAGTTTTCTCTTGTACTTATAAAAATATAAAATGAAATAATGATAAATAGAAATATTCTTACGCTATATTTTCTGCGATTCGAAACATTTTATAAGTTGACTTGATTTTGTTGAGACTTTGAATAACGTGAGCTCAGATAAAGGTTACGTTTTATGTTAAAGGTTATTATATCTGATTTAAGATTGTTCTGTAACAATATTATTCCATAAAGAAAAGTAATATTATAGTTTATTGAAAACAATAGCATTATAACAAAGTAGGCATCACAATTCGTTGCTGGAAAGGTGTAAGAGAGAAATGAGGGACTTAAATCTTTTGCTTTTAGCAGTAAACGCTAATAATCGTATAGACATTCTAATAATTTGGACTTATACTTCTTATAGACTTGTAATCCCCCCATTAATTCACTTACCCCATTAATTCAGTCTTTTATTTTCAAAACAACACGGCTGTATTCTCGGCAACAATATCGAAGGACATTTTTGGTCATGACATTATTCGGCATCAATATTGTTTGTGTGACTTAAAGTATAGCACTTGGGGTTCAACTTGTTGATTCGAACACTGGCCCTGAGCCGTCTGGTAACGAATCAATGTAGTTACACAACGCAGCGTCAGACTCAGTCCGCCCGTATTTTGCTTTATACTTTGGAGGATTCCAGAGTCATGGAAAACTGAAGTTCTTATAATTTCTTCACGGCTAGCTAGAACTTTACAAGAACTACTTACTAGAAATTTACGAGATAGGTATTCTATGAATAACTATATATTAATATACTAAAGATAACGTGGACAATAACATGCTATTTTTGGAACAAAGTTCCTTATCGCTCGTTGCGAAAGGGGCTAGACGGAAAAAATTAAGACCAAAAGTTGTAACGACACTTTTTGCTATAGTTTTAAGTGTTTCTCTGTCTGCCTCTCTCATAGAAAACAAGCCAGTTATTTTCGCTTCGTCTTTCTATTTCGCATTGAACAGTGTGGTGTCGTGACGATTATTTTTGTTAATATATATATATATAATTTAATAACAATTCCTTCACTAATTAATTGAAAGGAACTTCGTTCCATCCCTTGACACCTCTCAAGTTTTTTTTAAGTTCCCAAATAAGGAGTTTAATATATTCCATATGATATATGTAGATATTTATGATTTTCTAGAGTCAAAAATTTATATGCCACTCTAGATTTATAACACAGAAAATTCTGAAAAAAAAATTAGTAAGTAGTTTCAGGGAACAATTTTTTTTTTTGAGCTTTATTTCTTCAAACAGAACTTTGTCTTTTCCCATGTTTTTGGACCTACTGAATTAAAAATTTTAGATATCGCTAAAATATTTTAAAATGACTTTTGAATTTCAATTGGTACCCTTTTTTGGATCACTTTTACTATACGAGATCAAACATATTTGGTTAATCTTTTGTTAAAACAGTGAGACTAAATTTTAACCATAAAAATATTTTGATATACATATAAATAAAATATATTTTTTAATAAAATATCTTAATATATTAATAAAACATTTTTCGTACCTATTAAATAAATGAATAATAACGATTTCCTAATAATTTCGCGCAAGACATAGAAATCTGATCAACCTAATGCATTATGTTTTAAGGGGGGCAATTACACATATGGCAGGTCAGAGCGAGCCATCGCAATTTACAGACGACGAACGAATCATAAAACGACAGGGAAGTCGGTATCATGGCCTATTGTTTAACCATCCTTGAACACGCATAGACTTCATTAATCCTTAAACTTGCCCGCTCATTTCGATAGTAGTCAGTCAGTCGCAGCGGTAGTCTCCGGAACTCCAGTGTATTAGTTGCGAAAAGAACAAGCCCTTACTATTAGCGGACACCCCCTCTGTATCACTAATTAGTCGCGTTAACTAAATTCCTTTAATTGAAGTTCGTGGCGAGCCACTGTCGTGACCCAGCCTTTTGCCAATTACAGATAGAGGATCTTTAATTTCAGTAAGGTTTTAATGAAACAATTTTCTTATAAGAACTGCAATGTGAATGTGTTAAATTATTGGTCTATAGTTTGGGAACATGAGTCCAGTATTTACTATACATAATGCGAGTTTCGGTACCACAGTGGAACGGGTGAGTTTTCAGTATCACATTTAAGTTTTATTTTTAAATAATTAATATAAAAAGGTTTTTTTTTATTTCAAAGTGCTTTGTTACTTGTGATAAGCTTATAAAAAGATTTATCTACGTTTCTCAAATGTAAAACAATTTAAATCTTATTTTAATTAATGAAAGAAAATAAATAATTATAATTATAAAATTTCTAACGGCGAGATTTTTTTTGTAGATTATAAAAAATGTGGTTACATTTTATATTGATAGTTTTATTGAAGACTGCCACAAAACTATTAATTTAAAACTGAAAGTACAAATACATACCTTGTCTAACCGAGAATACTGAATAGAACCCCATTTGCAAAATACCTTTAATCTTTATTATCTCGATAATAAAGGAAATAAATATTCAAGTAAGTAAGGAGTTCTCTTTTTAAGTCGAGTAAAAAGTAAGTTAAAAACGCAACAAAGCCACAGATGTATTTCTAAAATCGATAGTACTTGACAATCAGTAACCTCAAGCGACCGAGGAAAGTGCGACTAACCGTCCCATTTAATAGCTGAGCAAATGAACGATCGTGTCTTCCATTTAAAAGAGCTGGAACTTAGTGTAGCTATTGAAATTAGCTTTTTCATTAACTTTTCATCGAAGTAACAATACTAATATTGAAATCTAATTATAATTTAATCTAAGTAATTTCATTTAATTTTAAGCCGTCTTCGAAAATTATTCACACATAGACTTACTATAAATAAATAAATAAACGCTACACACTCAACGGCCCCCATTAGGATAGCGATATCCTGTGTCGGGGGTCCGGAAACTTTCACAATGACAAGGACAAATACACCAAGACCGGAAAATATGCTTGCATGGTCAATACAAACATATTATCCTCCGAGCGGGAATCGAACCCGCGACCTGTGGCGTTTAAGGCAGGTTCGCTACCGCTGCGCCACAACGTCGTCAAATACTATATAAAATGGACTAGCCCTTTCATACAGACAACACAGTCACAGACACTTTTTTACGGTAGTAAAGGCATGCTCTTACCCGTACAAATGCGATGTCGACCGGGAAACTACTTACAGAAAATCGGAAACGTGACAGTATCAATAGGTACTGTGGCCGGAGACCCGATTTTTGACCCCCTCTGTTCGCTTCCTTGTTCCCTTCTCATCCCTTTCCTCCTGTTCCTTAGGTTGGCAATACGCTTGTGATATTCAAGTATCGCAAGCGTTCATAAGTTGCGATGGCGGCAGACCGTATGCTTGTTTGCCAACCGTCATGACATAAAAAGGCTATGCAAAAGCTAAATACTAAACGGTGCCGTTCATATAAAAAAATACTTGAATTCCCTTCGTAAATTTAAAATTTCTTAACAAAATAAAAATTAAAAATGGTCTCGACACTCCAATCAGTGCGCTCCTGGAGTCGAGGTCCGACCGAGCGAAATATTTCCTAAAATGTTTAAATAAATCTAATTTAATATAGTTTTATAACTATATAGTACGAAACACAAAGTTCCTTGTAAAAACTGGGACGCATTTTAATTAAAGTTTAATAAAAAATACTGACAAAAGCAAAGTGTACCTACTAAGGAAGAATTAAAAAGTATTGGTACCATTAGAATGGTCGAATGTACCTTGAGCTACTTCTGTACGGAGGTCAAGGAGGCTCTTTATTAGGCTGTTGTAGGACGGTACCACTACCACCACTAAATTGCCGCTTGAGGCAGATGTTGGTAGTGACAGCAAGGTGTACATGTGTTATTGTAGGTGTGCTTGTATTTATGTGTGTATTATTATAACATGAATTCCATCCCACCTTGTTCGGGTTTTGATACTCTTTGTACCACTACATCCTACAGCTTTATAATTAATAAAATTAGTATTTAGTTATCGTTTTCTGCTTTTAGCCTCAGTAAATTTTGCACTACAAAGCAATCGAACCGCACGATTTATCCGATTATACTGAAACCATTCGGAACATAATAATAAATTAAATTAATCCTTTCAATTAATCTCTTAGATAAATAGATCTTTTAGATTAATAAATAAATATTTTTAGATCTTCTGGCCGTCTGTTTAATGGTCAAACTATTGCTAAAGTTTTTAGGTCTTTCATATAGGCCTCTGAGGTCGAGTAGTTAAGTATCCTCCAACGCAAGAAAACTCATCCACTGACTGACCGGTCTTGGCCTACGTCTATCTATGCATTAATCGTCTATCGCACACTTTTTAATATTATAATTAAAATTCATACAAAAATTATGTTAGTAGTGTCTTAAAGTCTTATCTTGCAAAAACAATACTAAAACAAATCTTATGCTATTAAAATCTACCTTCTAAAATATATAGCCACACATTTTATGCATTTATTCAATGCGTATTGTGCACAAAACAGGTTATAAAAACATACTTGTGTGCGTAACTCAATGTTTATTACAGGATGCTTCAGTTTATGTTTGATTTTTTTGTAGAAAATATTTTGTTAATATTGTTTTTATATTTTGCTCTGTGATTTTTAATTTAATATCATTTGGTAATTTATTTATTTAAGAGATAAGGAATAAGATATTGTGAAGTTCTTTTTCCGTAAAAGTTGTTATATTTGGGTATAATTAATATTTTGTTAGTTACGCTTCTCCTTCTTATATTATGACATTTTGGAATTTGAATTTCAGTGCGAAAATATTGTTCAAGCAAAAGATTAAGATCAACTTTTTTCTAGATTGGTATGATACCACAGTAATTAAACAATCCGATGGGATCATTTTAGTATTTAGTATTCATTTTACGAGGAACCAGAAGTTTTAGTAATCTGAGTTGTATATTATAAATTTGGTCTAGGTAAGTTTTGAAAGTACGTCCGTAGCTAGTAAGACCGTACGACAAGATGCTTTCGACTAAGGTTTTGTACATCGACAATAATATACGAAAAGGAACTTTACATTTTATTATATCAAACTTAGCCATTATTGCCCGCAGTTTGTTACGTATTTTATAAATATGGCGTGCCCAGTTGAATCTGTGGTCTATCACTAGTCCAAGGTAGGTGTGCTCAGTCACTTGTTCAAAATCTGGGCAGATTCTGTTACAGTGCAGTTTTTTTTAATGCAGGCAATCGTGACTACGTGCTACTACTTTGACGCGTTCGTTTAGTGCGTTGTTATTATGGCTCGAGTGAACATGTATGAGCTTAGTTTTATCGACGTTCAGTACCAGAGTTATGTGACCATTTACGTATTTCTGTAAATTCTTCTTGTATCTGAGTTTGTGCAAAAGAAACATCTTTATTAGCTGCCAACAAACAGGTGTCGTCAGCAAATTGGTAGATAGTGAAATGTTTGATAACGTTGTTAATGTTGTTCAAATAGGTTAAGTAGTGCAAACGACCAAGGACAGATCCTTATGCTGTGCCTTCAGTCATCTTTACGCTGTCACTATACACGTCTCCAATTCTCACTTGATAACTACGACATATTAGATAATCCTTGCACCAATCCAATAATTTACCGCTTACCCCGCGGTTTTTTAACCTCTCTATTAACAAATCATGTCTCAACGTGTCAAAGGCCTTACTGTAGTCAATGAATACTAGGATGACGTGACATTTGGCATTTAGATAATAATTTAAATCATCAGTAAAACGAGACAACAATAGTGTAGTACTCTTTTTTGGTTGGAAGCCATACTGCCGACTAGATAAGATGTAATTGTTTGCATAAAAGTTATGTATCTTATAGCAGATAAATTTCTCAATTATTATATCCAATGCTGATAAGATAGTGATAGGTCGATATTTTCCATAATTCTGGTAGCTTCCACCTTTATGGATAGGCCGTACAATACCAGTTTTGAGCTCCTTAGGATAGCGTCCCATGTTAATACTTGTGTTTATTAATCACACAATGGTATCAGTAATTTTGTCAGAGAGCCTAATTATATCTAAAGTTCTTATATTGTCCGGACCTGGAGCTTTATTCGGATTAAGTTGTTTTATTATTTTTTTTATGTCTGTATTTGTAGCTTTTGGAAAATATATTGATCTATCTACTGATTTTATGTATTCGGATTTACCTAGTAGATTTTGTGTACATTTTGTGATAATTGATTTGACGTTATACTGAAATTGATCTCCTAAAAACTCTAAATAAGTTTTGCAAAAACCTTTGAGCATATTATCCAATTCTGTAAGAAATTGATTTTTGTCTGTATTAGGAGATCTATAGACTGCACACAGAGCTACTGAGTAATCCGCACAAGTAATTATTCCTGAGAGACATTCACAATGATAAGTATTAATTTCGTTTCGCAAAAATTTGTGTTTATTATTAATATATCGGTTTTTTCGTAACTCTGAGTGCATTGTGTAGCCTTCTAAATTGTACAATGATTTGATGTTATCAGAAATATTAGTTTCCGTTATTATTATAAGGTCAATAGGGGATTTGGAAGCACTTAGTATATGTTCGATTTGAGAGAATTTTTTATGAGAGATCTAATATTAACTTGCAAAAAAGTTAGATTCTGAGGATTTCTTGGTACTATATTTTCAAAATGACAGTAGTCTAAGCAATTAAATATTTCAACTATACTATTGTCTTGCATCAGATCCATACTTTGTATGAATAGGGATATTGTGAAAGTTTTATTAAACAATACATAATAAGTTAATTACCGTTAGTAAGCAGGTTCTGTGATGTCATCTTTGGTTCTAAGCTTAAAAACCTTAGCGTTTTCACTTTTCCTTACTAAAACTTTTCCCTCTCGAACCCAGGTATACTTAAATATACCATTCAAATCCTGTTTAGCTTGCCAGAGTAGATTTTTGCTATAGGATGTCAACGCCTCCCTCACATACATTTTTTCATTAGCTGCTGGTCCTGAAAGGTTAGGTATAAGGTCCTTAGCTGTGACATTCATGACTCGGGCTGACGAGATGATCTTCTGACGAATAGACTCCTCGCGTAGCCTGACGTGAACGGATTCAGATTTTGTTCTACGTGATGGTAGTCGTTTAACTGAAATAATAATGTCTTCTGAAGATGTTCCAAGCTTTAACATCAGAGCCTCGATTTGTTTTGGAAGATCTTTATCATTTGAATCTGGTATACCCGAAATTTCTTTGTGATCAAATAGAAGTTGTTGTTCTAGTTCCACATTTCGCTACTCCAAGTATTCTATTTTGAGTAGGCAGGATCGATTCTGATTATCAAGGTGGGTTATTTTGCGCTCCATGTCTTTATTTCTTAGATCTAAGAGTATCTGTTTAATATCTATAGGGCTTGTGGCCACAGCTTCATCATCCTCCTCTTCTTCAAAGTCGACTTCCTTCGTGAAGAGTTTAGGTTACACTTGCTACAGTTCCACTCTAGATTTTTGGCTGCTTTTAGAGCTGTCAGCTGTTTTCCACTGAGTCCGGAACAGATAGTAGTTGCATGAACCACTCTTTGGCAGCGGCTACACTCCAAAATACTTGTTTTTTTGTTTAATATTTTACTACAACAATGACACTTAGCCATTGAAAAAATAATTTAATATAATTGGACGCGTGATTACTCTATGACATTTTCACGAGAGTTTGGTTATGGGCATCGTGTTATTAAATGGAAGAAGCCCCTTTCTGCTTCATCATTTTATTTTATAAGGTGACAAAATCAATTACTCATAATTATAATGATATTCTTATGTTGGAAGTGGAGCCAAGTTCAAGGCAAAAGAATTATGAAGATAAGTTTAACTTTTTTCCTAACGCCTCCTTTATCTATTCTATTCAAATTACTACTACCAGAGAACATATAGTTATTAAATAAAAGCTTTACATCTAAATCTTCATGGTTCATTTACTTATGATCGTAATTTTGTATTTATCTAATTTTATTATAATTTCTTATAAGAGTGAAAATTATGCAAAACATTATAAATTAGAATTTTTTTTTATGTTACAAGTTGCTAAACAAGCATACGGCTCACCTGATGGTAAGTGGTTGCCGTAGCCTGTAAGTGCTTGCCCCACCAGTAATGCCTAAGCACTACTGTTTGGCGGTAAAATATTTGACACTGCCGTGGTACCCACCTAGCCGGCCTCTTGTAACAAAAGACCTACAACCAGTGGGACTGATTGCACTGGTGGTATAATCTCTGCTGTGACAGAGGTTATCTCAACAGCGGGATATGGGGTCTTCACATCCCGATGCCGAACAAAAGTAACGGAATTTCTATAGATCTTCCTATTTAATAACATAACAAATGTATGATTTTCAATATAACATGTTAGCATTGAAAGTAATCAATACACCCACAATAGTAGATGAATCAGTTTTAGCTATTAGTTAAATAATATTCACATATTGAAATATCATTTACATAAATACAAAATGACCAATATAATACTCCTCATACATTGTTCTCTTGTATTTGACATCATTTAAATCAACGTGAATAATGTTAAATAATATTGTCATTGTATAAATGGGATACCACTGAAATTGATATTTGTATTTAATCAGCGTATTTTGATTTAATGACGAATGTTGTGGCATATTGGTAAAAATATCTATTTCGGTCTTTGCATTTGTCCTTATGGGTTTCCCCACCGTTCCTCACCAACCAATAAGGTTCATCGTTAGGTTTACGGAGGTCAGATGGTAGCCACTCTGTGTAAAAAATCGTAACCTGTCAAATCCGAATACGAGTAATTAGACTTTGGTAAAAAATATCTGGAATAATGCCAGGATGAAAAAGATCGTATTTTGATTTAATCATAACGAATGTACCAATACAAATTATTATTGATTCAAATAGCCTCCATTCCTTCGCGGGTGACGTTGGTCACAATTCATTACTCTCTACTAATGAGTCAATTGTCAATCACACGGCGTTATTACGATCGTTTTACGCCATAAAAAATACACCCTCCGTGTTTGTTCTGAAGTCATAATTTTCGTATTAGCATTTTTATTGTTCGATATTTTTTTTAGTTCAATATATGACTAACGTTTTGTAAAAAAAAAATACAATGATGTTTAAGACAGTTCAATCTTTTCATAGGAATAAATTAGTGATGTGTCGAATAGTCAAGTCAGAGGCCCATACAGGCTACCTGGACAACTCTGACACTAGCTTGGCCACTAACCCCTCGATAAGGAAAAGAAGAATTTGCCATAAGAAGCTGTAGGAAAGGGGGAGGTCGAATAAAGACAATAACATTTACCTTCGGTGTTCACACTCATTAATCAAAACGCCACTGCTATTAAAAACAGTTCATAACTGCACGAATCTTTTCATTAATTGAGTGCGATATATTTATTTAATTGGAAACTTTTAACGGTGTATTTTTCTTTTGCTGTATCAGCCTCGCCACATTTAATTATAGAAGAAATTTAATAATTGAAAATAAAAGCTATAAATGCTACACGCTCATGATGAACTCTTATCAAGATAGTAATATCCCGGAAACACACTCAAACATAAGGCTAAACCACTAGAAACTAGAACCAGAACTCATGCCCGCATGGTCTGTACACATGACACAAGTCCCAATAATCGATCTTCAAAGCATTGGCGTTTAAGACTTGTATGCTATTATTTTGCTATAACATTCGTTAAATAAATATCGTACAATGTCTTATTAACTTTTTATAGGGTACAACTTGTTTTGCTTTCACATCTTAGTTTATTTATTTATATTGGGTTACGACTAAAGCTTTATAACTTTTGCTATGTCAAAATGAATATTAATTAATTATAAAGAAAAAAATATAATATCTTTAGAATATCTAATTATAAATACTCATCTTGAACTGAGATCAAAATATAACAAGCGCTAAACGTTGTAGTATTTTGAAGGAAGTAAGAAAATGTTTTCAAGAAGATTCATCACGAACGAGTTCCTCAGTGTAATCCACTCCACGAGCTGACAATAGGCACTTAAGGCGAAAGCTGAAAAGTACTTGCATACTTTGACTACGAATATTAACTTTATAACAATAATAGTTACCAACCCCCTTGTTTCCGAAGTTGCAAGAGTTTTAGTAAGAATAGTTGTTTTTCAATAGTAGGTACATCTTTGTTTTAGGAATGAAATACTAAACTCATAAAAAATATCGACGTGTAGTATTTTTGGTTTTTTGTTTCATTCGAGAAGTGTGAGCACTAGATGCCCAAACCTTAGAGTTGTACCATACAAATCGATAAATGATAGAACGGGTCAGTCGACTCTTCTTCTTTCTAGTATTATTCCTGGAATTTACCCAGGGTCTGCCTATACTCTTATCGTGATTTCACGGGTTACTAGTTTTTACACACAGCGATTGCCATATGACCTTTTCAACCCAAAGGGCAAACCAGAAGAAACTCAAGAAGAGCAAATTACCTATCAAGTGTTAAGGATTAATATCAGATGCTATGACACCACGGGACCGACAGTTTAACGTGCTCTCTGAGGCATGGTGGGGAGACCCACAAGAACAAACACCCAGACCGAAATATTTTCCGCGCGGGAATCGAACCTGCGGCCGTCGAGCCTCAAAGCAGGTTCACTACTAGCATTCCACAACGGTCGTCTGAGTCGTTCATAATTTTTAAATTAAAAAATCACTGATCGACCTGTAATTGCTTGAATAAACGATCCACTCCATAGTCGATCGACGATCGATCGATTGGTGTGGTAGCACCATTATCCTATCAGCTAGTTACGATGATACCCTTGACATTGTCCTTGACACTGTATATAGCCTATATACACTGTAAGTTGTTTTCATAATACGGGCTGTATACCTGGTCATATTTCGTAGTTCAAAATAATATAGTAAAAAAAATCAATGCAAGCGATTTCACAGTATCGCATTTCGACATGTTTTCGCTTATTGAAATTCAACAAGCATCTTCTATTGAGCCCGTGTCACCACCATGTTTTCAATGCCAATGAGAAACTGTTACAAAACCATAAGGAAAATTATATAAGAGATTTCGTTCTAGAATTTTTTTTAAGTGTCCCCGTCTAATGTATCGTACATATAACTATATGTACGATAAATATAACTATTATTATATGTACGATAATAATAACTATTATTACAGCCCCAATCCAATACTAGGTCTTGTAAATAATTTTATACCACCGAATAAAGTAATAAGTTGATTTTTTTTTTAATAACCAATCACCAGTGACTCAAAAGGAAGTGTTCGTAGTAATCACAGTTAAGTAACTATTTAAGTGTAAGGTGACTAATGACCTTGGTGACGTCATCATCATGAAATTCACATCTAACCTTCCGAAAGCGGTGCATAAATAAAACAAATGCTTAGAAATATTTTTCTAATAGACAAGACTGATAGAGGCTCTAGCTCCTAGGAGTCTAAACATTAAGAACGTTTCTTGTTTGGGGGTGGAAATCTGTTAATAGGTACCCGGGTTCTTGAGGAGGAGAATCGAGTTATATGGGTTTACATGACACAGTGGTGGTCATGGAAACCCACTTAAAGTTCTTGATTGAACTCAGTACGTTAATGACGCTCAAAGGCGTCTTGCAAAACATCTAACCGAAGGCTCCGGATTTATCATTAGAACCGAATAATTCGTATAATTAATGTAGTATTTTATGGTTGCTATTAACCTCCCTCTAGTTAGTCCTTTAATGTAGTTGTTTTAACGTTTTTAAATGACCGCCTTTGCGTTTGAGTTATGAACACTTTACGATGCTTACTCAGTACAAGAGTATGATCTATATTTCGCAAATAACAATAACTCAAACAACTGTTTGTTTTACCTAATGTTTTTGTTATCGACCTGTTCCATTGCTGCTCATGTGTCGTATAGTTACGCGTTATTTCTCTAACTAAATTTGCAAACAGCATTGTAAACGTGTCACTATTCATACTCATGTTAAGAAGCTATACACATGTTCTTTAATTATAGGATCTTGTTAGGCGTATCAAGCTGGAATATTGTAGACAATAATTGGGAAAGCACACGGATACGGAATGGCACTGTGGTTTAGGTTATGTAATACATAGGTAATTTAATCTGGTTATAACTTCGGTCAGACGCTACTATGAATTCTACAGCTTATTGTAACAAACAGGCACGGATTTATACGACTATAATTATGTAAGGGCCTTTTGGCTGTATCCTATAAGCCCGAGGATACAAATTTCAATAATGTACAAACTAGTTACTTATTATTATTTATTCCCAAAACATATTTCCCAAACCAGTTACTAAAGAATCTATTAGATGAAAATTTTGCATTAACATGTAGGTACTTCTAATAAAACAATGTAGTTAAACAAAAAAAAATACGCTAAAGAGTTTAAAGCCAACACACTGCTGCTTCTGGGTGAACGTTATTGGTCGCACTTTGTAAGACATTTGTTACAGTGATTATAGGATGGTAGATAGTTCTAAGCTCTGAGTGACTCCTGCCCCTATGGAGTGAAGAGAGGGTACTTTCGACTCGAAAATGGAAAGTGAGATTAAAATTTAACCGTTATTTCAAACTTTGTCGAAGGCCTTAGCGATGTTGAAAAAGCGGGTGGTGCTGTTTCGCCTAAGGCTGAAGTACTTTAGAATTTACTTCATTATGCGGTGTCGCCAGAATGGCTTTTATGAAAGCCAAAATATACATCTATAATTATGCTTTTGGCCCTAATAATGGCTTTGATTTTAGCTAACAAGATTCTGCCTTAGACCTTCCCGAGGGATTCTTGTAAACTGTTCGGACGATAGCTTGCGGGTTGATTCCTGCGAGTATAGTACAACAATGTCAAACTATAGAATTAATAATATCAGATGTTTCCATAAAGCCGGTGCTAATTAGAACATGGGCACATAAGGCACCGACTTGTTATAGACAATTTTAATCTTTTGCTTTTTAGTTATGATATAGAAAACGTGGTTTACTAAAAAAAATCTAAAATCTTCAAATGGTGTGTCTATAAAATTGGAAAAGATTTTTTACCCTTCTAAACTCCGATTACCATATTTTGGCCTCAAAAGGATATCATTTCAATAAAAAAAAATATCCACTTCGCCAAATCGCTCCAGCTCTCTTCGCGGAATCTAATAACGAACTTACAAATAGAAAGGATAAAATAAAACATTGTTGATAACCAATTTTTTTGAAGTGGATGAAAAATAGTCGGCCTCACTACCCTCGGTTACAAAACAAATACCTAACAAATTCTAGCGGTAACCTTACTTTTAATATTACTGAATGTATGAATAGTATTGTGAGAGGTTAAAAAACAATTCTCCAAAAAATATCACAACACATTTACAATTCAATACTAACTAGGTATCTATTTTTTTTTATTAGTTTACAATACTGACTACAATTATACACATCACTTAAAGAATAAAATGATTAGAATATTATGTTACAATTGAGTTTATTTGCTAATAAATTCCATCAGGCTGAATGTCAAAGCATTTAAGCTGTCACAGATGTTATAATTAGCGACACATAGCCAGATTTAATCAGATTATCAAAATGTATACTCGTAACAAGCTTAAGACTAGATACCTAAATCGTACTAGGTTTATATAATAAATAAACATGTGCGTAGAGAGTTAGTCACATGAGAGGTCAGCTTCTCTTCTGGACCTTACTAATTACTAAAAATACACATACGTAATAAATTTTGAACTATTTAACTATTTAATAAAATTATCCTTCTCTGGGTCCTAACTAAACATCCATATATAAATACAAATGTTGAAATATTATCTGTAAAAAACAAGATTTAATTATATTGTAGATTTATGCTATAACTATAAACAAATAAAATATATATTGGCAATTGTTCCTAAGAAAAGGAAAAGGTTGTTTTAAAGGCGTCGGGATGTGACGACCCCATCGCCCGCTGTTGGGATAACCTCTGTCACAACAGAGATTATTCCACCAGTGCAATCAGTCACACTGGTGGTAGGTCTTTTGTTGCAAGAGGCCGGCTAGGTAGGTACCACAGCAGTGTCCAATATTCTGCCGCCAAATAGTAGTGCTTAGGCACTACTGTGTTCCAGTTTGAAGGGCACTGTACGCTAGTGAAATTACAGGGCGAACGAGATTTAAGAACTAATATCTCGAGGTTGGCAACGCGTGAGTGGCACCTACTAATGGTGCTGCAAGCGCTCATAGGCTGCGGCAGCCACTTACCATCAGGTGGGCCGTATGCTTGTTTGCCAAGTTCTAACATAAAAAAAAAAAAAAAAAAAAAAAGAAAAAAGAAGATAGATCTATCCATTTTATGAAAATGGGCTGCCAAGAAACGAAAATTGAAAAAACGGGCATATGACGGGCCAGTGCGTTGGAGATTTCGATGAAGATTACTTTGACCAGTGGCCCATTTATGAGGGCAACCGAAATGTTTTCCATGGCCTTATTCTTTTATCTTTTAATTACTTTCTTACTCCACTTGCAAAGTTATACAAAGTGGGTCTTGGCCTCCGAATCCGGAGAGAGTTTTGCCTGTCCTCCCCTACTTCTGGCCATTTATTGACTTAAGGTTTACGCAGGTCAGCTTTCACTAAATCCCTCCAGCGATATCTAAGACGATCCACTGGTTTACCGGTAGGTATCCTTTTGTGACCCAATCCGTTGATCACCCAGTGTCATTGAGCTTTTATTACTCCAATGATGTTAAACTCGAACACCATGTCTTCAATATTGGCATTGGTGTGGATCCTGAATGTGCTGACATCTCTTCCTGTGGGCCCAAGATTTTTCGTTCCGCTATAATATTTAATTTCCTCTATAACACAATATTTAACGTTTTAATACTTTATGTATAAGAGATTAGCAAAGCGTAAACGGCGGTCTATGACTGAAAGCAATCTCATTCAGACATCCTTTGAGCAGTTAAAGAGCTTAGAAACTAAGGACTTGGTGTACTAAGAGTAATCTCCCTAATACACACCGACATTTGCTTTCTTGCTCTGGCTCACTAAGGCATGGCGCAAAGAGGAGAGACCGATAACATTAGTAATTATGTATATTTCTGTCTCATTCTTCCTACACATTTTTGTATTTGTGTCTCTCAAAAATCACAACGATTCAAAAGAAGTTTCACTTTAAAATTATAGATCAGTTAATCAAAGCTGTTACGTTTACAGTACTCATACTAATAACATTTGATTATATTTTTTGAAAATTCTTTTATACTCGTACTTTATGGCAAAAACATTTTTTTAAATACATAAATTAGATCAACATATATTAAAAATAGGTAAAAAAACCCTTGTCACATGTTGCTCTTTGAAACCCGGAGCACATGCCAATCGTTGCCACCCTTTGCCACCCCTTGCTTCCGTTTAGCAAGGCTTTTCTTTCAAAGCTTTCGGATAATGTTTTTTGCCTCCTATGCCAACCCGCGATATAGAACACCGTTCTAAAATTGTAAATATCCTTAAATTTAGATTTTTATATCAGTCAGAAAATTTTATTTATAGATGTAAATATACATAGATAGGTGGATCTTGTAGATGTAATAAGTATGAAATTATAATTTAAACTTCTGTTTAGAAAACTCGACACACGTTCTTCATTCGCATTGAGATTGAAACCAAGAAGTCGCAGAAGTGCTACTTTGACGAAACTATTTTGATGTTTGGCTTTTTAATAGAAAAATTAATATAAACAAGTATTTTGTAGAATGTTATAGCATTGCAAGCTATTTTAGATAAGTAATAATTTTGATGAAACGTGTTTTAGTGGGAAACATTTGCTTTTTAGAGTTCTGTACCCAAAGAGTGCAAACGGAACCCTGACTAAGCCACCATTCTTTGTCCGACTGTCAGCGGGCTGTCTCACGGACCGTAATTTTATTTATTTTTTATTTTATGTTTATTGATACGTAGAGATTACATACTTAGATTGTGTATTTCTATAGCGGCTATAATAAACTATATTAAAAAAAACAATTTTAGCTTCAAAATTAAAAAGGGCGTGGGGAAAACACAAGAAACTTGTTATTTTTATTTTACAAGACAAGCAAATGGCCGGTTTTTTTTATACCAATAGGTTGCCAACAAACCTTCTGTATGCCTTATAATAAGCTTTCTTCGTAATTTTTACTTGTTGTTACAAATGAAAAAGGCGTGCGTTAACGTCAGATATAGGGGAAAAAATCAAAGGAGGAATAGAATATAAGCTGAGGAGTTTGGGCCTCTAAGTAACAAATATACCAAGGCTTTACTACTACTATAATATTAAATTTAGCCATAGTTAAAATTATTGAGTGTCAGAATGTAATTATAAAATTTTGTTAACAGGGAGAAAACGATCCTGAACCACCCAAGAGCCGGTTCCAACGCTTTATATCAACGATTACTTGCGGCTTAAGCCAAAATATCAATGGCAACGGCTGTACTGAGCCACCAGATCGTTTCCTGGACAAGTTCGCTGCCCAGACTTTCAGCGATCCTGAGGAGCCGCTATACCAGGCGAAGCCTTCGCGGTTCCTCTGTGGGGCTAAGCTTGCTTTTGATCCCACTCACCCCGGACATTACCAAGTACGTAATCAATCTAGACATTTCAGACTGTGCCTTTATTCTCCATATTAATTTTATATACAAGCATCTGCCCGCTGCTGCCTCTATTTGAATAACGTGTTGTAATAAAATAACTAAAACGAAAACCTTTATTACACTACAACTAAGTCACAACGAAAAGAAAAGATCACACGCGCTTTATCGTTCGGCTTATTAGCTAAGCAACAGGCAAGAAGGTGCGGAGGTGGAGGTGTCGGGGATCGCATCTTGCGAAGCGATGTGCTTGAATTTTATTCTCGCGTCCGTATTTTTTTGCGATGACTCCTATTAAGTCGTGCGTTTAAATTATGTGGTGTAAAGGATTAAAATAATATGCATGAAATGCTTGAAGCCACTAAATTATTTAAAACGATAAGGATTAATATCGTATTTGTGTAAATAGCTTTCCAATTACCGCTTTATAAATGCCAATTTTTTTAAGTATTAAAATATATATATATATAGTATATTATTCTTAAGAGATAGACATATACCATCGTGGACTTTTCTGTACACCTATATAAAATACACAATTACACTATACATTTAGTTATATCTTAAATTGTTTAGGTTAAAAGTATGAAATGTTACAGTGTTTTCGTTAAAAGCTCCCAGACCATCTCCAACAAATATCATTATACTTTAGCCAATGTATACAAAAAACTTGACAAATTATACACTAAAAGTGAAAATAACATGAAATTTCTGCAGTGGTTTGAGTTTATCGCGAACAGACAGACGGACAGAGGCGACGGAGGACTTTGTTTTAATAATATATAGTGTTATATATCATATAACACATCATTATGTCAATGTATACAAAAAAAACTTGAAATTATAAACTTAAACCTGCCTCGAAAACCACTCTATTAATTGGTGAAAGAATTCAAATGAAAGTTGATGCAGCAGTTTCATTTTATCACTAACAGACGGAAAGACGTCGGTAATAATATTTAGTGATTATATATAATATTTATGTTTATGAAATTTATTTCTTCAATTATAATATCATAAAGATATGTTATATTTATAACAGTGGCTGGCAATCGTCTCACTGGCTATTCTATACAACGTCATATTCGTGATTGTTCGTGCAGTCTTCTGGGAATTGGATGATATTACCTCGATTTGGTTAATATTTGACTACGTGTGTGACGCGATCTACGTCATCGACACAATAGTTCATATTCATGAAGGTATTGTCGCCTTACTTTATATTTAGTTTACTTTTATTTTAATAGATACAATTTCTTACTTTATTTTTTATAATTCTTTATACTAAATGTATGTTGCTTTGCGCTGTGCGTGATAGTCTCAAAATCCATTGAGACATTGTTGACAGCCCAGCGAAGTAAACACTATTATAATTTCATTGTAATCAACTATGATAAGATGGCTTATGTTAATTTTATTACATATTATGTTATTTAGTTCGAATGCGATTGATCATTTTTTTATTATTTAGATCTGTCCATGATACACGCGCTTAGCTTAATAGTCGTTACAGAAATAATTGTTATTTTGTAGCCAAAATTGTGGCCGTGAATCCGTCTAGGTTAATATCCGACAATGACGACTGACAAAAAAATAATATTCTAATTAAAATTATTTTGGGTTCATAAATGTGATACTAATCGATCACATAAGAATGGTTTTATCAAAAATGTATAGGAATGGCCATCTTGAAGTTGTATAAAAGCACAGGTAGATTATTCTGAAGACCATAGTGGCCTTTACAGTGTCACTGGTTGGAAATCGTTGTAGTGTAGTCATAAGTTAGTTTTAGGCTTATTGTCAGCTTTTATCGTCGTTGGTGGCGAATTTACATCCCCTTTAGCGAAATTCTACTCCTGCTAGCGAAAAATCTGGGTTGAGGAAGATTTATACGATTTATATTCCACGAAAGATTTTTGCGTTTCGATTCCCCTATTCTGCATCTTTTTCTCCCTTTTTCAGCATTGTTTCTCTGCATCTTCTCTCCCCTTTTTTGGGCACTATTTTTCTGAGCCCGCTTTTGAAACTTGGGCTTAATAAAGCAGAATTATTCATAGATTTAAACTCAAGTATATGGGAAATGAAGTAACAAATCAACAATTTGACACCCACATGCGTCGGGCCGCGCCTTTGATCATCAAATTTAGCTAACACGTGGACAAACAGCCTACCCAGCCCTTACTTTATGTAAAACACTTTGAAGTGAATGATCCTTGTATAGGAGGATCATTCTTTCTGACTTGCAAGTTAGTCGAGCTTAAACTTACAAAAACTAACCTTAAAGCTAACCCTACGCCTGAGAGTCTACATTTTTTAAAAAATCGCTTTCTTTTTAACGGGTAAAATAAGCACATTGTGCTGTTTAGCCAACTCAGTGGACTGCGAGAGCTTGTTGATGGACCCTGTGTAGCAAAGGTAAGTAACGCCACTTTTGATAATATGTTGAGATACAATATGACAGGGAGACTTATCTTTAGGCTTTTTGTTACTTTAGCCAATAATTTTGTGGATTTCATTATCGTTAGTATTTTATGCATTTTTTAAATTGTTTCAGATATCAATATATTACGATCGAATAGATGTATATATTTCATCAATATTTGGGAAAACGGTTAGTCTTGCTCTGGGGAATCAGCTTCTAGATACGATTAGAAACAGGTTCAGGATGGATTAATAAAAAATTTTTTTTTTAACAACAAAACAAAGCAAAAAAAAATGATCTACTTGATTTTTAAAAACTTGATGTATTTTTGTTTTAAGATTGGCTTAAGTTTTTATTTTGTTATACTAAATAACTGTGATTATAAATTTCATTTCATAAACTATATTCTATTATTAGTTTATATCCCACCTAACCTTAAAATGTATGCTTCCAAATGCAGCACATAAATAAATTAAAAAAACATTTCTAAAAAACTAACTTGTATTTAGATGCTCTAAATAAAAAAAAATTGTATCAACCCATCAATTTGATGTATTTATAATATACATGCTTTTTTTCGATTTTATTACGTCAAGGTTAAGTTTCTAAATTTTATTCTTGTTTACATCTACATAATATCTCTAAATTCAACTCAATTGAACGTCGGGAAGGTCAAATTAGGTGATTATTATGTGTAAGCCTCTCAGTCGTACGTTAAAGCTTTATGAACTAATGAAAAGGACCAGGCTTCCAGGGTTAAGATATAAAAGCTACAATTTTTTTTAATGTACTGTTGACAGTTAACATATCTTAGGTGTTTTTCCGATGGAGTGAAGTACCTTATTATTTTCCCTGCTACAATGTTTTTATTTCCTAATATAATGCAGTGGGTGTATGGGTTAACGAAAATACCCTCATCGACATTAATGCTGACTGGAGCAAAAGGTTTTGTAATTTTTTTTTTATAATTCAAGGAATAAGATATTTTTATAAGTATTTAAAGATATAATTATAAGCTTTTCCGATAACTTTGTCTTTCATATTATTTTCAATAGTTACTATAAAATTACAAAATTCTTTTTGCGGTCGATTTAAATTCGTTATTAAAGTACTGAAGCCAAAAAGATTTTCTATAAAAGTCTGTTTTTAGTTTTATTTTTTAACTATTATTTATTTTAATTTTAAATTAAATTGTCATCGGCCCTTGATAGGTATCCAAAATTTCGATTTAACCGACGTTTTGAAGAAGGTACAAATCATGAATCAATTATGAAGCTAATAAAAGCGTAATAAAAGCTATCCAATTCTATCTTTAAATATTTGGAAGATTCTTATTTTACAGGATATTTGGAACAAGGACTAATGGTTAAAGATGCTAAGATGTTGCGCCAGCACTATATGAATTCTAGCTGCTGGCGATATGATCTGCTATCGCTATTACCAACCGAGATTGCTTATTATTGGTGGAGACCTGGATCCTGTAACTATGTAAGGGTCTAACTTTTTTTTACAAATTCACAAGTTTTTACTCAAACTCCTTATGCTCCTCTAAATAAGTTGAAGTTTGTAGTAGGGTTTGGTACGGCAAAAGCTTGGGTATGTAGGTCTTTAGGGGTGAATGGTAAAAATGGAACTCCATCCGGTCGTCTGTCCGTTTGCATATACTTCCGCCGGTCTATCTGTTTCGTTCATAATATGTCGCAGTCATTTTATTCGACTCTTATATAATAGATACGCAATTTAGTAAATAGGTGTATTCTACAAACCGCGACATATATAGTACATATATATAAAGATTACTAAAGATTATTCCTCATTTGGCTGCAGACCACCAAGCACTTGACCAGTAATTATTTTTTAATAACAATTTTAATGACGATTATATATAATTATATTGAGAATATACAGCATTATTTTTCAGTTTATAAAAAAAACCTAATAACTAAGGTTCTATTAAAAAACTAATACGCATTACAAATTGAGATGAATCGAACTACAAAACCTTCTATCCAAATACATTCTTCAACTTTGTTTTTACAGAAAGTGTAAATATTGGTTGTGTTTCAGAGTTGTTTGCCGTGCCCTGTCATTGTACGACTCAATCGACTATTTCGCCTGCCTCGAATGTGGGAGTGGTTCGACCGCACCGAGACCGCCACTAGTTATCCGAACGCTTTCAGAATTTGCAAGGTTGACTAAAATTATTAACACTATCATGGTTATTTATCATCGTCCAACAATATAAGAATTACTATATGAACTATATATTTTATATTTTAGGTCGTCATGGGAATATTAGTCCTTATTCATTGGAATGCATGTTTCTATTTCGCTATCAGCTACGCAATAGGATTCGGAACTGATAACTGGGTATACAACATTACTGGAAGTAGAAACGAGTCTTTGTCTCATCAATATATTTATAGTTTTTATTGGTCAACTCTGACCCTGACTACGATCGGTGAAACGCCCCAACCAGAGATCGATGCTGAATATTTGTTCGTTGTCGCCGATTTCTTGGCCGGTGTTTTGATTTTTGCCACCATTGTTGGTAACATCGGGTCCATGATTTCAAACATGAATGTAGCCAGAGTCGAGTTTCAGAATAAAATGGACGGAGTAAAACAGTATATGGCTTTTCGTAAAGTGAGCGGTGAATTAGAGGCGAGAGTAATTCGTTGGTTTGCCTACACTTGGGCAGAAAGTGGAGCCTTGGATGAAGAAAATGTACTGTCTTCTTTACCTGACAAGCTGAAAGCCGAAATTGCTATTCGTGTTCATCTCGAAACTCTGCGAAAAGTAAGAATCTTTCACGACTGTGAACCCGGTTTATTGGAAGCGTTGGTGTTAAAATTGAGGTTGCAAGTGTTTAGTCCTGGCGATTATATCTGCCGTAAAGGTGACGTTGGTAAGGAAATGTATATTGTAAAACGTGGAAGACTTCAAGTTGTAGCAGATGATGGCAAAACTGTACTAGCTACACTAAGTGCAGGATCGGTATTTGGCGAAGTCAGTGTTTTGGAGATCGCTGGTAACCGCACTGGTAATAGACGAACAGCAAACGTCCGGTCTCTAGGCTACTCTGACTTATTCTGTTTGGCCAAGAAGGATTTGTGGGAAGCTCTAGCGGATTATCCAGATGCCAGAGCAACTTTAACTGATCGTGGTTGTCAATTACTGCGTAAGGTAAGGATGTTCATACGCCAATGTTTTCCAAAAAATTTTACGTGATATATAAGCAGCCTACACCTTAGGCTTTTGTTGCCCGCTGAAGAACCAAAATTAATATAAAGTAAGGTAAGGATGTTAATGTTTTTTTCTGGTTTTTATTTTCATCAAACTCATAGGAATTATAACGTCTCAGTAAAAATGATATAGATCTCAGTATTAAAACGGAAATAGTTTAATTAATAATATAATCTTATTTCAAAGGATGGCCTTCTTGATGAAACTGTTTTTGAAAGTGCTCAAACAACACAACAAAGTATGAAGGAAACAGTTCGAGAATTAAGAAGTGATGTTGCAATGGTCCACGGCCGTATCCAATCACTACTGACTAAATTTGGCGAACAAGAAGCAAGGATAAATAAAAGACTTAATAAACTAGAAAAGAGGTAAGGGTAATAGAAAAGATGTTAGATTATATTAAGTTGCAGAGCGAAAAAAAATATGCTTTGCGACTTAAAATTTGCAAAGCGAATACTTTTTTTTATATTTATCGAGTTGATAAAAATATGGCGAATTCCAGAGTCAACGAGAGAAAGCCCAAAAAACCTCAAGAAACAACTTCTATTAATGAACAAGATATTCAGAGTGGGACAGAACCAATTCAAAGCATACCCATGAGTCACCTTGCTCGTGAACGTGGTCACTCACTCAGCGTCGAGCGTTCTCAAGGTCTATTGCCTAGTGCAACTGAGCCCAGAAGCAAGTCACTCCGCTTGAAGAAGGTAGATTTTAATATGGCCAAGTGAATCAACGATTATTTTGGGATTGATATAATTTGAAATTATAGAAATGATATAGAGGTTGTCGCAAATTTGCTTAATTGTAAATTGTTCTTGATACTGGATTCAGCGTTGTACATAAAAACTTTTTGGACTATAGATAAAGTAGAATGTTTAGATGGATTACTATCGGTGCTGTGGAGAGAATATTATAAAGATTTAAATATTTTAAATATTTCTAGTATATTTGTCAGACAGTTGTGACGACTGTGCTAGTTCGGTTTACATCGAAGAAAATTGTAGTAAAAAGTTCATGAAGGTTATTTTCAGTCAACTAATCATTTATTATTGGTAGCTATACTAACGTGTATTTGGAATTGTTACTATCTATTGACGAACGTCTTATTAATAATATGACGTTATCCATACATTTTTATCTACATTATTATAGTATATTATGTTAAATATAATAAATTGCTTAAGAAAGGTATTTCAGATAATAAATGTGTAGGCTTGCTGCACATTATTGATGTCTTATTATTGATAGAAAAAGTAAAGATTTTTTTTTACTTTAAAGATCTCAGTTAATTTTTCTTTTTAATTTTTTGTATACGCCCGACAACAGAGTATTTTAAGAATATAATAACTTATATAAAGTTATTCATAAAAAATCAGAAATAATTCCTTTAAAATCAAAGCAAATCGTGATTTTTTTAATAATTGTAAACAAATTTCAACTCAGAAAAGATAGTCCTCCCGTTATAATTTTTAATATTATTATAATTATTATTCATTGATATTTTTTATTTTAAGAATTATTACAAAAGTAACGTAGGTAATAAGGAAATGTATATAAAAAGTATATTATATAAAAAAATAACAAAATATACTTTAATTATTCAAGGAGAAATTCTTATAAATTGTAAATTTTTGTGTCTCGTCCGTGACGTGAATACGGTCTGTATTTCTTAACTTATATCTACATTATAATTATCTCATATAATTACATTTATTTAGGTAAGAATGTTTGCAGGGTTCCAAAACTTTTTAATTATATATTTTTTTTATATACATAATTATTTTTTATAAATTATTATGATACCTGACATTTACAAGATAACAGCACAATATGCAAAAGTTGTTTCTAATAAAGAAATTATGCTCTACAAAAACATTATACACTGGTGATGATTTTCGAATTAAAAAATCTTTGATATTCTCTTGAAGGCTAGAGATTAGTATAATATATTTATGTAGACATTGCATAGGAGTATTATTTTTTATTTTATTTATTTTGGTTTACCAACAATTGAAACATTCTTATGTTTCATTACTTACATAATATGTGTATATATTTTATATAAAAAAAAATAATAAAACAAATTAACAAAAACGTTCTGCTCAAAAAGAAATATGGCATAAGGATGAACCTTTTTATTAAATTAATTTCGTAAAACATTTAATGAGTTTGAATATAAATCTAACACATCACTACTATTATTAATTATTTTTATATACCTAGGGTTTAAGGAGGTACTAACTTTATTTATTTTTTCTAAGTGGTGGGCATAAGGGTAGGTAAGGGCGGGTTTAGCTTACGCGGACGTCGTATTGGAACGCCAAAGAAGTGGGAAATAGTAATTCTGGGCAATCGATCTCATATTTTAATATTTTGCATATAAATCAACCATTCAAAATATCTCTACGGAATTCCAAAGATTTCATATTGAAATATAGTAGTCGTGTGGCATATGATATTCATTTTTGCCATTCTTGTTTTGTAGGACAGATGCCAAAGAAAGCATTTCTGTATACGTTTTAAATCAAAGAGCAATTAGCATAATGCGGTCGCCAAACAACATTACAATATTCTATGCTTCGGACTAGGTTATTTTAAAGCATTGTTTTTGTTGTATTCTGGCGAAAAGATTTTACGTTTCTCGATATGAATCCTAACATTTTCGAATCTATTTTGATGATTTTTTCGATATGGGAACCAAATGTTTGTTTTTTATCGAAAGTAATACCAAAATCCAGTAAACTATCGTACCTCCTTAATTAAAAAGCCTCAATAGCTCAACGGTAGAAGGGCCGACTTCGCTCCGTTAACGCGAGAGTCGCAGGTTCGATCCTGACACCCTTGGGCTATTGTCGTACCCACTCCTAGCGCAAGCTTCGAGCTTATTTGGAGGGGCAATAAGAATATTAGTAATGCCGTTAAAAAAGCATTGCTAGTATTCTTTAAAAAAAAAAAAAAAAAAAAAAAAAACTGTCATTACATTAATGTAATATTCAGAACATATCTGGTAACAACGTTTTCTTGAGATCTTTATATGAGAACGATTATAATATTTCTATGAGACTATTGGATTACTAATTTCAATTGAAAAGAAATTTTTGATTAATTGCTTTTGACAAGCGCATATTAGCTCGTTAATGTCATGCAGTGAGGAAAAGACAAATTTGTATTTTATAGAAACATTTTGAGTATTGTGCTGTATAATATTATTTATTTTAGTATAAATTTTGTGTATTATTTTAAATAATTTTATGATAAGTATTTCTTTATTTTATATTCAGTACTCAAGATATTTATGTAGTTATTGAAATATATAAAAAAAAAATGAAGGTTTATATCATAAATCATTTTTCCTTTCTTAGTTGTTGTTTCATTATTGTTAACAATGTAGCATACATGTTAACATATTATAATAATCATTCGTTCTATCTTTAAATAAATGTTTTGGGAAAAAAATGTTTTTATTTTCAAATTAATTGAAGAAAGAGCTGGTTATGTGTACCTATTTCAAGAATGCATAAAGATTTATATATATTTGTGATATTTAATACACCAGGACCGACTCCTTCATAAACTTATATAATTACTAGCTTCTGCCAGCGGCTTCGCCCGCGTGAATAGCGATTTTAATACAAACTTTGCACTCTCCTTTCACTCCTTCAGGGGTGGAATTTCAGAATTTGTTACAACGTGTTTCTTTATTTGTAATCGTTCACCAAAAAAAAATATTTCATGCTTATTTTCAAGTTTCAAAAATGACAGAGATTCAGTATTGAAACTGTTTCAACTTTCAAATCCTTTTCACCTCCTTAGTACTCTTTTACGTTTTAAAAACAACATCTGTGAAAAAAACTGTGTCAAAATAAAACGTAATTGCCATCAAAAGCACTAATAAGTACTGATATAAACTTCGAAGCAAAATAGCTTTCTACCCCTTATTAACCGAGCTAGGGTATGAATTTCAATAAAATACGAAACACATCTTCCATCAATTCTGTTCAAAAAGGTTTATACAAAATTAGAAGTAGATTGAACCAAGGAATCGCGTCTTCCCATATCAACTTTGCACCCCCTTTTTCGTCTACTTGTTTATAGTATTTCGGAAAATCTTTTCTTATCAAATGCCTACGTCATACACTGAACACACCCACCAAGTATCAGGTTTCTACGATCAGCGGCTTAGGTTGTATAGGTATTTATCTCAGAGTCCGCTAAGTTAGCATGTGGTTGCTGTTTGTGTCCACCATGATAATTTTATCAATCAGTGCGTCAGTCATCACAGGTGCTGCCTCGGAAAACAATGATCCCTCGAAAAAAAAAACGCATCATGGCAGGTTCGACAGATGTCATAAGCCTCCAGCTTTACTTTATATCACAGACTGCAACCTCTTTCGTCTATCTAAAATGGTATTCAAAAAAAATAAAAATAAAACAAACTGTAACATATATATTATTTGAGGTTATTTTTCTCGCATTTAATTAACTATAAATAATCTGACTAACAGATTTATGCAAATTGAATAAAATATTCATATATTTACTTCTTTACTTTCTACATTAGAAGTTTCGTAAAATAATTACATTTTAAATTTTTAATTCGTGCTTAAATCGGTCAATAAGATGATTTACTTTTTCAGCTAAATTATGTCTTCTTATTGATAAAGTAAATTATTCAAATTAAAATAAAAATAACAATCAAGCAGTACAACTAAATTGTCTAAATGAGGAGATGGTTCGACAAATGTACAGACATAAATACATAAATTACACGCATACATACACACATACACATTTAAGATGTATGATTAGTAATACTAAAATAATATGTCCTACTCCATCCAGGTGTTATAAATTCACATGTAAACTTCATAGAAACTTGTATATAACCAAACTTACAATCAGAATACAATATCTCCGTGATATCTATATAGAGCATTCCTTACCTTCACTTCATAGGTCCTATCAGAGAAACGCTGACGTCACGTCTACTGTTATAGTAACTAATAATTTGATTCAATAAGAATTAGCCTTAACAGTAATCCCATTCCATGACACTCTAAGAATATTTAGACATCATAAAAAGATAAGTAATGCTTTTATGTAGCGTAAATATTTCCATTAAATCACTACTTAGTATATTACCAGTGGGTTCGACTTCTGATCCTGAGAATACCAAAATATGATCTGTCTATAAGATTCATCTAAACTTGCAACGACTCAAGACCTGGCACATATAAAACGGCAATATTTTAGACACGATGCCACAAGACAATTTTTTAAATAAATCTAAACTAATATTATAAATTGAAATGATTTTGCGCTGTTTGTTTGTTATGATTTAACTCAAAAACTACTCGACTTATTTTAAAAATTCTTTCACCGTCACAGCCAAATAACACATGCTATATTATATTTTCCAAAAAAAGACCTCTACCTAAAATGAAAAAATGCCACCCAAGGTATCAAAATGTTGACTTTAATATTTTACATGCACTGCGAAAACTATTGACCATATATTAAATAGTATTCTATACATATTTTTTTAATACTGTACTATTGCGGGTTCACAAAAAGTCCACGATGGTATATGCCTAACTATTATAGTTAAGCCACAATAAGAGTTTTTGTTTATATTATTAAATTCAAATACGGGTGGAATAGAATAGTGGTGCTTTTGGTATCATGATATTAATCCTTATCAATTTAAATGATCCGAAAATTAAGGTTGATTATGTATGTGTAAATTTAACTTGAAATTATTCGGATTGGACTTTTCGTTTAGGAGCTATAACGGTCTTCTATGTCCTAGCATTATTCCTGGTATTTTTTTTTTATTTTACCCAGGGTCTGCTTATTGCTCTTATCCGGATTTGACGAGTTACTACTTTTTACACGGAGCGATTGCCATCTGATCTCCACAACCCTAAGGGCGAACCAGTAACTCATTCACGGGGCCGACAGCTTAACGTGCTCTCCGAGCCACGGTGGGGAGACCCACACGGATAAACACCCAGCCCGAGACAGAAAATTTAACAAACATCTGCCCGAGCGGCAATCGAACCCGCAAACGCCACAACGGTGTCTTAGGTAGTTCCGACCTGTAAGACGGCTCGAACTTGAATGAACCAGCATCGACAGTGCGGCCGTATTTTTAGGGTTCGTTACACGTGCCCTTTTTTAGTTTAAGTATTGAAATTACGGCGTCGGCGCCGGATACCCGACAAACGGCCCGTGTGTAAAGGCACTAGCTGTTCTACTGACTAACTTTTATATTTATATTTTATTTAATATAGAATTTTGGTGTAGAAATAGATGTGACTTTGAACAATAAACAAAGAAACTTTCTGTCGTCAAAAAAAACATTAAGCGGGTGAATTTTTGTCGGGAACCATTCAGTTGCATTGCATTAAGCAATAAAGATGCCTCATTTCAAACGTTTTTTTACTGTGCCGCAGCGACGGGCATATTCTAGTTCTATGATAACATGACTAAGAGGATGAGGCCGTCAATATCCAGTTTCCAATGTTGGATAGATTTTTAGTCCTAGAGTTAAAAGCATAACCCAGAAATGTTAAGATTGCCCAGCATATAGCAGCATGTACCAACCACTGATGTTGCTGATGAGGATAATAAACTATTTTTGAAATAGTAGAATAAACATCACCGTTCAATTAGCATTATGCTCGTCCATGCTGATTTTATCGCAAAAATTGGGAGAAGTCTCCAACATCGATGGAACTTTTGAAAAATTGATATACCCAACATTTGAATTATGGAGGAGGGGATGGAATGCTCTTTCGGCGTATGTATTCCCGAACTCAGTCATACAACCTGAACCTCTTCAAGGTGACAGTACACAGACATCTTATGAGAAGGCTCGCACCACCGTAGACCTTATCTATGCCTTCGAGCTTGATGGAACTCAAGAGCTTACCTATTTTTCAAATAAAACAATTCTAGGAAGATACGTTTCAGTAAGAACAGTTATCATTTGAAATTCGAATTTTAAACAATCTTTAAGAATATTCTAAGTTAGATATCACCAATGTATCCTCCAAATATTATAGTTATTAAATAGACTATATATTTATGACGAAAAGATATCGCAACAGCTTAGTATCAGAGAAAACCTATCCAGCTGCTGAATCCTTTCCCTGTAATATAAAAATTGTAAAACCTATATTAACAAAACAGCAATTGGACCTGACAAGACCTTATGAAAAATTTGTTAATGCAACTACGGAGATACCAAACTATGAAATTTGTGGTGTAGCAGAAGGTCTCCCACATATTCTGATGTAGTGTGCTCGGTTCCATTCACTAAAAGCTGATGTATTTGGTAATTAAATGTGAATATATTACGTTCTTAGTATTTAGTTTATGAGGTACGCCCCATACTGATATTATACTATCATTTTTAATTTAAGAAAGAATATTAAGTTAATTTTGCCGATATAAGTGTTAGTAATGATGACTGACATAGTTAAATGGCTAAAACCCTCAAAATAAATAAAGAAATAAAACTACTGAAATAAATACGCTGTTAAC
This sequence comes from Hestina assimilis, assembly GCA_023373885.1. NCBI lineage: Eukaryota > Metazoa > Arthropoda > Insecta > Lepidoptera > Nymphalidae > Hestina > Hestina assimilis. The sequence goes on from CM041759.1 coordinate 14,492,957, forward strand.
CTTTTAAACACAGGGCTGTGTCAAATTAAAAGAAAATCTTATTTATATTAGTAGAATAATTCTCCATCCATTAAAATATGAAATGAAGAACCGCTAAGTCATGCATGCTATTTTGACCGAAGGAAACTGCGTAAAGGATAGAAAATATACCTGACGTTGACGACCAACAAAACAAATGTAAGCACAAGATAACCCAAGCAAAAGTAGTTGATGTGGAAGAAAAATATATGACACGATTATATAATTTGAAAAGAAAAAACAAACAAAGAAAGGATACATTACTTAATGTCAATATTTAAAAGAATACAGAATGGGCTTCTGCCAGCGACTTCGCCCACGTGTATAACGATTTTAATACAAAATTTGAACCTTCTTTTCACCTCTTCAGTTGTGCAATTTCAAAAAATGTTAAAACGTCTTAATCGTTCGCCAAAAAATAGAGTTTCATGCTTTTACAAAATCCTTTTCACCTATTTGATTACTTACGGGTAGAATTCCGAAACATTAGTTCCTTGTGCTCGTTTACGTTTTAGAAACCACACCAGTGAAAAGTCAGAAAAAAATTATTTCAAGTTTACGCTGAGCGTTAATATGCTATGTATCGGATTGTGCATTCAAACATGTTTTAAAATAAAATTTAATTTAAATCAAAAGCATTAAAAAGGAATCATATAAAATTAGAAGCAAAATAATTTCATATCCATTTTTAACCCCGTCAGGAGATGAATTTCAATAAAATACACATCACACATGTCTTTCATCAATTCTATTAAAAAAGGTTTACGGTAAATTTGAAGTAGATTGAGCCAAGAAATCGCGTTGTACCATATAAACATCCCTATTAATTTTCCCTCCTTTTTACCCCTTTAGATACTACCCGTATTTCGGAAAATCCTTTCGTATCGGATGTCCATGTCAAACAAAGAACACACCCTCCAAATTTCAGGTCAATCAGTGGTTTAGGCTGTGCGTTGATCCGTCAGTAATTCAGGACAAAGCCTTTTATATATAGAATAAGAAGATAATACTATTCCATAACTGCTCCAGACCTGTGTTGGAATGAAGTTCATAAAGAAGTGAATTAACTGGAACTAGTAATAATATTAAAATTGATTTTGTTGTTGTTGAAATTGTTTCATTGTGCTGGGATACACTTTTCACATAGATAGCACATGTGAAAACCTCAAACGTGACTTCTGTGTTGTTTTTTCAAATTTACCACAACATTATATGTAATAAGAAAACGCTCTGCTAAGTTAAAATGGGGTATGAGGCACCTTACATCTCCGCACCCTTTCGCCTGCACCTAATCAGGACGACCATGGCAGTCGACATATTGGTGTCTTCGCACCTCACCTAGCTAACTTGCGCGTGAATTACTTGCGTTATTATAGGGGTATTTTCCTTGCTATCTAATAAGTATTATATCTTAGTAAAAACACTAAACTAAACTAACTAAATAATAAAATTCACGCATTAGCATGGCAAAATACGATAATTAAATCTAAGAGATCCTGAGTTTTGAGTCACCGAGCCAACTCGCTAATGGCTGCTTCACTTGGCAATTTTTCAGTTTAATAACTGCTAAGCTTATTCCTTAAAAGGACAAACTGCTTAGCTATGGTAAATTAATAACATTTTTTAAATTATTTTAGTCATAAATTAGCATTGGTGTAATTATAAAATGTATATTTTAGGGGGAAACTGAAAGTGAAATGGCACGCCAAAGATATGAAGAAATGTCCAGAGAAATTAAAGAATTACGTTCTCTTGCGGATAGAATGAATAATGAGATTATCGAAAAAAACAAATATATCAAACAGATAACCAGACAACTTATGAAAGAAGTCGAATATTATAAGAACAGAAATGGGTAAGGTCTATAAAATGAAAACATAATTATTTAGATACTTATAGTTTGCAAAGCGAAAACAACACGATTGTGTTAGAATATGCATAGCGAATGGGCAATATATAGGCATTGAATGGCACTTATTCGTGTATTATTATTGTTATTGTTTTAATTATAAATTTCCATATTCCAGATTCGACAACCCACATAACCATAGGCTTACATGGAAAGCTACTTCCATATTGGTATGTGAGTGTGGGTTAAGACTCTCCGTTCAAGAAATTGTCAAAGATCAAATTGCTTACGAGCAACTTAACTCATTCTACGTAGAACGAGATCCAGATCAACTGCCAATCACAAAACAACCGAGGCGTCTGAACCGTAGGCAGTTCTCATCAGGCGAAGAACAGTAAAGAAGAGATAATTATGCAACGATAATATGGAATTGGTTTTGTTTGAAATGATATAGCTGGTATAGAAGAGAGTTAAGACCATTTACTTAATCGTAAATTATTTTTGATATCCAGTAAGGGGTTTACCAAAGTACGCTTGAAATATAGGTAAATCGTATGTAGGTAGGAGTAACGTTTGGTGCTGCAAAGAAAGGGATTGTATCGGTTGTAGATTATACATGGAAAGTTTAAATTATGTATAAAATACTTAATCGAAATATTTTCGTCAGCCAGTCCTGACAAATATATTAGAACTATATTAAAACCTGTATTTAGAGTTTCTTCTCATAAATTAACAAGTTTAAAAATAAAAAATATTTTTTGTTATAGTTGACTATCGCAATGTGTATTTTGAAAATATTTCAATTATACATATATAAAGATAGTCAATGGTAATAAGCTTTACATAAGAGTAGTAAAAATGTTGATACTTAGCAAATCATAAACATATATAGAATCCATCAATACCCTCCATTCCAAAATTAAAAATTCTTATCCAAAATTGCTGTTCAAAAATATTTAAATTTAAATTATACATGTTGTAGCGATTGTTTCATGATTACTAATTTTCCTCTATCGTAGTTTCGAAAAGCCTACAGAAGGATCTAAGTATTTTTTTTCGAACTAATTGTTTATATTTTTATACGTTATACACCTATTGACAGAGTATTTTATGAATGTTGAAAATTATAAAGAAATTTAACGAAGTTCTCTAAAGAGTATACTAAATATATTTTTTGTATTCACCGTTACAGTAAACCTATGCAAATCGTATAACTTTAACTAGCTACAAGCTCACATAATTAAGTAGTGTGCGTACCATCTATAATTATATTTCATAATAAATATAATTATTGAGTGATTAGTTCACGCAATTACTCAATTTGGAGTAAGTGAATTAAAGGTACGAAAGTTTTAATCACAGAAACAGACGCAAAACATATAGAACAAAAAGAAAAAATATTTTATGACTCACTATACACACATATATAATATATCCTTGAAGTAACCCTACAATTCCATGTATCATCCTTTAGATCTCATCTTTCACCTAGAATAAAGTTCTATTCCTACTATAAATTAGACCCTGTCCCACGTTAGTTAGATGTCTTTATTTGAATAGTCAAGTGAATTTAACTTTTACCTAGCAATCTTATTTCATATTCCAGGCTCCATAAAGCCATATATTATATAATTATACTCATAATGATTACATTTTATGAGAAGATTATAATGACATGGCTTGAATTATGGCCTAATCGATCTTATCTCGTGAGTTTTAGAACGCTCAACCTCTTTTAGTAAGCATGGTTCATTGGTTAGTGATCGCGAGTTTTATTAATGTAGGTTTCCCCTACCTAGCTCTAGACAGTACGTAAAGTCAGTCTAGGTTACTACGTATAAAATCATAGTAATCATTTATATCCTAGTTAATTCTTATACTTCAGAAGAAGTTGCTTTGTGCCAAAGTAGAGAAAAAAAAATTAGATAAAAATCTTTTTAGAAGATTTCGCTTGCCAAAAAGTATTAAAATAGTAATAACAGTATTATGATAATCTTAAATTATCACTTAGACTATAATAATTAAAAAAATAAAAAAACTAAAAACAAAAAACAAAAAAATGAATAGAAACTTCTGGATGTTATGTTGTATTAATTCATAATTATTAACATAATCATAGTATGATTATGATGGTTCTTTCAAATATGTTCTCAAAATATGTTATTATAAAGTATTATTTATTATTAAATTTGTGTATACGAATTAATGTATTTTTGTGGAAATAATTTTATTATTATTTATATTATAAATTTTATTAATTCAGCCATACCTATAGTTAATTTTGTAATTATTATTATTATTAAGACAACATAGTAATTATTATAATCTTAAAATGTTATGAATATTCTTATCCTTAAATAAATATTGGGCAAAACAATGTTGTTTTATTTTAATAAAGAAATAATAAATAAACGCAGCACACACAAAGGCCATATTATGACAGTTATATACTGTATCGGGGTTCCAGAAACACATACACATGCCTATATGGACAATTTAAACATATGCTCCGAGCGGGAATAAAACCCGCGACCTATGGTGCTTAAGGCAAGTTCGCAACGAAGTATTACACATAATTTTAGTAGTCAATTTTTTTTATATTACACTAGTAGCCCGCTCCGGCTTCGGTAGCACGGGTATAAAATATATATCCTATGTCATTCACTGAAAAAATGATTAAAATCGATCCAGTAGTTTTGATATATTCATTACTGCCCGTGGCCCGCACGCGTTAAATGTAATTATTTACGACATCACATTAGAAACCTCAAAAATAACAGTATTTCTGCACTATTTATTAGTTGTTATTATGCATATAAACCTTCCTCTTCAATCACTCTATCTATTAAAAAAACCAGATTAAAATCCGTTACGTAGTTTTAAAGATTTAAGCATACATGGGGATATAGGGACAGAGAAAGCGACTTTGTTTTATACTATGTGGTGATATAAACGTGAAAGTTTGTAAGACTTTGGAATATGAACGGATTTATTCGTAATATTCACCTAGATTGACTAATGGTGGGATATACAAAAAAAAAAATACAGAAATGTATATAGGTATTAATGTGTGTTATGCAGTCCATACTACATACTTTGGAGCATAAGGAGCTTGACCGGGGAAGTACTGCCTACTCACAGAAAATCGACGTAAAGTAACAGTGTTCTGTTGGGTTTCGTCCAATAAGTGATAGTGCTGGAGGCCCAATCTCCCACCCCCTTTGTACCCTTCCTTATAACCCTTTATCATTCCTTCTCATTCCTTCCCTTGTAGTTTTTTTTCTCCCTTGGAATGGCAACGCGCATGTGATACTTAAAATAGCGCAAGCGCTCATAGGTTGCGATGACTGTTTACCATCAGTCCGTACCATACTGTATGTTTATAAAAAAATATGTGAAAGTAACTTTGTCTCAATAGAGACAATAGTAGGTAATAACCTTTTTACACGTAAGCCGCTGATCACACCATAAGAACGTAATAGGACGTATAGTGCTAATTATTTTCGTTATCCCATGTGACGGTATTAGTTTTTCGATCAAGTTGAACTATACTGTAATATAATATGTATGTTGACATACTGTGGACATATATCAAGAAAATTATAATATTAAAAATAATATAATTTACATATTAAAAGTATTATTTACGGCGCTTCACGGAGACAGATACTGAATGTCATACCATTCGATTTACATTTACATATAAGACGTGAAAAGTTGCAGAGCTGCGACAGCGCGCGGCATGTGGATGGGCGGTGACCACACTATGCGGGTGGACGACGGCGTTGCTGCTAGACTTCTACCTACCATTACCAATTCATAAAATCTAATAATGATGCATAGCAAGAAATGCATACAATGCTTAGGTGCTTTATACAACAAACAAGTAACTCATACCTTTCAAATTATTATCATTGTCACTCGCTATCAATTACTTATATAAAATATTTTATAATAATCTCTAATTATAAGTGGGTAGTGTAAAAATAAAAAAAAAATTCAGTTCACTTTATTAAGATCTAAAATATCGCTCAATAAGGTTTAAGCTGATCAACAGACTTACAATTAAAAAAAAACTTGGCAGAACAACAATAAATCACATTTACTTACATACGAACATAGACTTACTTTATACTAAGGACCGGCCCTTCCGTAAAGACAAAATGTCATATATTCGTTAATTCAATACTAACTAGCTAGTATTGAACAAATGAAGTTAGATGTGACTCCCTTCTGTTGCGTTGGTGTTGAATTGACGAAACTCAAATTGGTGCCCTAACGATTTCAGACCAGCATTTTATACGAGCGTAAAAGTTCATTTTTCACGCACAATTTAACACACGCGCAGCTCATACGAGAGTTGGCGCGCTTATAAGCACGTAAAGGCGCGTAATATAAAGCGCAATAAATAATTATGATACTGACAATTGCCACTACCGGTTCGAGCGTACACGCTGGAAAAAACTAAAGCGCTTTCTTTGAAGTGCACGGCTTTTTGAAGTGCGAAAATATGAAGAGCTTATATGTATTTACTGAATAAGCCTATGTCAAAATGACCGTAGGTGCTTGAAAAAAAACACTAGCCTGAAACTGTCCTAAGACATTTTCCGGCATGGAAGGTAATGTCCATAGTATTTAGTAAGTCTATATACACGAACTACATTTTTCTCTAACATTGAAGACATCAAACGACTATTATTTTATTATCAGTATAATATATTTATTTTAATACACAGGTGATATTTATTATATTGTATTCAAAGCTTCAAAGACCGCAAAATTTATTTGTTGAAATTACAATAAATTTGAATATATTACTTTAAATGAGGTAAATATAGTAAAATAGACTTCAAAAATATGAATACATAATTTATGTTAATAACCATTTGACGTGGCCATTTTGTCGGATTTTGTCCGTTTCATACAGATAAATGATCGTGTATAAAACAAAAGAATCACAACAATCGCCTAATTTTTGTTGAGACAAACGCATTCTATACAAAGAAATTTATAATAAAAAAAATAACCACTTATAATAAAATTTATAATTTACCTAATTATAAATTAGAAAGGTCTACGTACATTTATAAATTTAACACCTATAAATTAACGCGTACTACCGCGATAGCCATATAGTTGACATAAATCTAACATCGCGTCTAATCGCAAATAAGGCAACTAACTCACATTACGTGACCCATGGGAGGAAGGAAGAGGGAAATATGGAAAATAAGTTTGTCACGACGCATTTGCCAAGCGCCATATTAATAAAGACAAATAATATCAAATTAATATTTTTTTGTTTGCGAAAAATGTTATTAAGCTATATTTACGGGGAATATACTACGGTTGGTATATATTACGGGTGGTCACCGTTGGAGGTGGCTAAATATAGTAAAAAATGTGTCACGTAGTATGGGTATATTACCTAACCATAAGTCCGCAAAAAAAATTGAGGAATGATTGATCATTATATTTGTGAGAGATCGTTCCAAACTGCAAAGGAGGTAAAATTGTAAGTATACAGATTAAAATTATCAAAGATTTTAGATAAATATACATGCAAATACATACAAATATACATTTATAGATAAATATAAGCTCATATGAAGAAGAAGGTCCCATAGTTTTCCTACCAGACTGTGTAAATTCCGTTTCGAACATATTCGTACTAAATGACAAACAGATTATAACGAATATAATTTAAAGTTAAAAATTAAGTATAGAGTTTCATTTTTTACATTTTAGAATTTGTAAATATTTTAAGAATACATATACTTCACCTACTACACATAGAGATTCGAAAAAGTTTTAAGTTATATCATTTCCGAGCGACCCTGTTACCTCATACTTGTCGAAATATTTTTAATTTAGTTAAATTCCTAAAAAAAGTTACATTCACCCCACGATATCAATATTATCGGTGGGATATTATTGAACCATTCACTTATTTTTTATATCTTTACATTCCAAAGGGTCAACTCATTATCAGAACCAGCTTTAGTTGAACTGACATAAACATGATGGAATTTCTTCATAAAACTCAATAAGATTTTCATACAGATCCTCTAAAGCCAGTACTGATACTTATCATTATAACTAACATTTACTTAATAACATTGACCACATACATATAAGATAATAAGCTGTCTACGAGTTATTTTGAAATAGATTTAAAATTAAATGCCGATTTGTCGTTTGGTTTACATGAAGCATTTGGAGTAAGACGTAGTGTTGGAGATAAGACTGGATGATGACTCTTCTTTTACTCCCACTGAAACAGAAACGGGTCGACATTGAGTAAACATAATTCTTAATAAAAAAATATACATAACTTGAATAATATGCCTATTTCCATAATCTTTTAACTTATGACTGAAGTGGTATGACAGAGTTAGGATCAGATTTTTTTTTTTATGTTAGAAGTTGGCAAACAAGCATATGGCCCACCTGATGGTAAGTGGCTGCCGCAGCCTATGAGCGCTTGCAGCACCATTAGTAGGTGCCACTCGCGCGTTGCCAACCTCGAGATATTAGTTCTTAAATCTCGTTCGCCCAGTAATTTCACTAGCGTACAATGCCCTTCAAACCGGAACACAGTAGTGCCTAAGCACTACTATTTGGCGGCAACAGAATATTGGACACTGCGGTGGTACCTACCTAGCCGGCCTCTTGCAACAAAAGACCTACCACCAGTGTGACTGATTGCACTGGTGGAATAATCTCTGCTGTGACAGAGGTTATCCCAACAGCGGGCGATGGGGTCGTCACATCCCGACGCCGGTAAAAACTAGTAACGTATCAAGGAAAAGAGTAAGAAGCAGAATAAGGGTACATAGCGGGAATAATGCTAGGAAGAAGAAGTTGATATATATTTACCTTCCGACCAGAAAGTAAATCTGCCAGCTGCGTCTGAGGATGAGACTGTATCATGGCGTCGAGGAGAGAAGCTACTTGTTGGAACAAATCCTCCGTTTGGGCTTGGGGATCCACCTAAAATATCATAGATAAAATATTTCAAATATCAAAAATCCAATCTTTTAGAGATTAACGATAAAAATATAACATTAAAAATTTTAATTGAATTTGCAAATTAAATATTTTTACTTTACATATTCTAAGAAAATAAAACATAATTAATAAATAATTCAAGTACTGACAACAAGCGTAAGGACGCGGACCCACCGCTGCGCACGGAGAGGCTACGCACGTCGCACATGTGTCTACTTTCGCTTTGCAAGAAAATGTATGTAATAGTGTCGACTGTAACTTATGAACACGCTATGCACGAATTAACGTCAATTGATACACGCGTGGCTTGCACAAATATGTCGTAGCAGCTTAGACTGTTAACGCTATGTACACAAAAGGGTACTTCATTTCAGTGTGGGAGATGGGACGTCCGAAAAAAACAATTTTAACATTCAGTATATAGCGTGTATAGCGTGGGCTGAAGTGGAAATGTAGACCCACGTTGTCAAGCAAACGAACTCATGCAGCTAACATGCGTCACGTGGCCGTGCATAGCGTTCTCGGCGGTGGGGCTGACCCTTAAAGTGTACTGAAGTTGTGAGTAGCTATACGTTATTTGTTTGCTTCGTATGGTAATGTTGTTTTTGTTTTGTTTTTCCGAAAAAATAATACCATAGTTAATTAGCAAGGGTACTTTAGTTTACAGAGTTTACGGATTTAGATCTCGCATGTTGAGTCAGCCTTTATGTGTGTGTACAACGATGTTGTAAAATCAAATAAGTAATTGTAACTGATCATTGTAATCTTGTACGAGTATACTGTTGCCTATCTAATAAATAAATGAAAATTGCTAATCAAAATATTCTCTAATATTATGTAATCATTGTTGAAGCGCCCTCTATTGAATTGTTCTTTAACTACTTACATAATCTGGTTGATTTATGGCTTCCAAAAAATGCATGTCATGGAAAATTTGTCGTTAGATGTCGCTATTATGGATATGATATTTAAAAAAAAATATGAGGTTACAATATAGTAAAAGGAAAATACGCTAAATACTTTAAGAGCTGGAAATAGTATATCAAAATATATAAGTTTCAGTATATCAAGTTATATAATTTTCTGATAATTTCATATCTTAGCTTAAAAAGTATAAGCTTATTCGGAATTATGAGCTATAAGTCTTTAGAAAAAAGCCCCTTCCATACACACGCTAACTTCATTCTGTGATGTTGTGAGCTTGTACCTAACTTCATTTCGTTGCATTGGTGTCGAACTTACAAAAGAAAACTAGCGTGTCTTTAACGTATGTTTGTATGGAAGTAGTATTGATTTATGTCGATGAGTGAACTATTTAGCAAGTGCTTGATGGGAAATCACGATTAGCTAATTCTTGTCCTAACTAATATTATAAATGTGAAAATAAATCTGTCTATCTATCTGTCTGTCTCGCTTTCGCGCGAAAACTACTGAACCGATTTGAATGAAATTTGGTATACAGATAGTGTACAGCCCGAGAAAGAACATAGGCTACTTTTTAATGCGAAAAAAGATTTGCAAGGGGTTCAAAAGTGTTATGGAAGTATCGTTAATGTTAGAGCTAGAAACTTTAAACTTATTTTTAAAATAAACGCTGCTCACTCAACGGCCCCCATTAGAATAGTAATATCCTGTGTCGGGGTCCGGAAACATTCACAATGACAAAGACAAATACACCCAGACCGGAAAATATGCTTGCATGGTCAATACAAACATATTATGCTCCGAGCGGGAATCAAACCCGCGACCTGTGGCGTTTAAGGCAGGTTCGCTACCGCTGCGCCACAACGTCGTAAATTTTTAGGATTTTGATGTTGATATAAATAAATATGACATTCAAACTTTATAAAGGTTTTACCCTAAAGGGTGTAAATTAACAATGGGGAATAGGGGATGGAGGTATGTAAGTATTATGTGGATATTTTACACGTGGGTAAAGTCGCTGGCACAAGCTAGTATTAAATATTTTTAATGCTTACCGTCAGGCCAGAATGAAAAACGTGAAACCGTATCTGAAGAAGTCACCAAATCATGATGACGGTTTGGTGAGAAGTCGCTGGCCGCTGCGTAGCCGGATCCTGGACTGGAAGACCCATCTGTAAGATACAAATATAATTTACATAAAAAAAAAACAGATAAATATCACACATTTCTTCCTTTTCCTAGCATTATGTATATAAATACTGATATATTTACCCAGGGTCTGCTTATACTCTTATCCTGATTTGATGGGTAACTAGTTTTTGCACAGAGCGATTGCCGTCTGAACTTCGCAACCCAAAGGGCGAACTAGTAGCTCATTGGATAAGAGCAAATAACCAAAAACCAAACCAAATCACGAGTCAACGATTATTATCAGATAACAACCAGAGCGACAGTTTAGCGTTCTCTCCGAGTCACGGTGAGGACACCCACAAGAACAAACGCCCGGGCTCCCGCTCGGAGCAGATGTTTTGAATCAGATATTCAAAACAAATATCTGCTTTTTTTTATCTATTTTTAGAGACGGCCTTCGAGGCTTAAAGCTATCAGCACGCCACAACGGTAAAGTATGTAAGCTGTAACCAGATAGACCAAAGAAACACAGAATATCGAAGAGTAGTTGGATACTAATATTGTACCTATCACTTTAAAACGAAGTCAGAGCCCGGAAATCCCTCAAACTCACACTATCTCTATCCCTGTCTTCGTTTAACAGTCTAAGCACAAGAGAACCAAACTCTCGCTATCCCTTTCTTTCCTCTTACAGTTTAACTCCTTCGTAGGCGGTAACGCTCATTACTAGCTGACACCTGTTTTAACGAAGAAAATCTAAAAAGTTCTCTACTAAGAGACTGTTGGTGCACCTCTTTACTGCTTTTATATTAAAAAGCTAGTTTAAAGAAGTGTTTTTATATTTAAATATTGATCATTACGAACCGGTATAACCAATGATGATGATCTAAACGAAGCCTCACCGCAATTTCATATTTTCTACCCTGACCTCCGAATAGCGATTAATATTAAAATATTATGTCAATAGGAAGCTAACGACAATTACGTTGAACTTATTTCAGAAGTGTGAATTAAACCTGAACCCGTACTAAATTTACTACAGAGAAATAGTCTCTTTATTAATAATAGTAGGCCGGCTAGAGCGACGAAATAATACTGTCCCACGAAATTTATCAATTTGAAATAACAATAGTCCCACAAATTGCTTGACGTCGGACACCCGATCTTCATCATCGCAGACACCTGGACACAGAGTGCGGCTGATGACACTTTTGTTACTAAGATTATAGACTACGGTGTACGGTGTGATTATAGGGTACAACATGTATGACAAAGTTAACGGAAAATACATACCCATAGCTGGGATGTTAATTCCATTGTAATTGTTCATCCCCATTGGTTGTACGGACTGTAACTGGTTCTGAAGCTAAAACAGAAAGAAGAAATAATATTTATAAAATCGAAAGGCTATAAAATCGAAAGGTAATCTCATGTACGGCAACTTATTCCACTCATACAAATACTTTAGTGTCGTAAAACTGCCAAGTTTCAGGTGTAGTTATACATGAGATCTCACCACTTTTTGTAGTAGAAGTGCTTTGCGACTCTTGGGATTTTTTTTACATTTTATGTTTTTAATGGGATCTCATATCTATTTGTAGAAAGTCCTTCTTTATTCACTTACACCTATTATTTCATTATATTATGCGTATACTATACAGGTACACTGATTGATTAACTGTAAATGTAACTTTGTAATTTTATACATTTATATAGGATTACAAAGTTATTTATGCAGTTGGTGTATCTAGAAAACTGGACCGATATTACAAAATATTTTAGTTTTTCATTGATTTATACACTAAATACTAATTATATTCTAAATTTGAAGCTTCCATGTCTGCTAGAAGTGCCTTAGAGTTTTGATGACGGTCAGCCAATGAATAACAAAATTAAGAAATTTGACTAGTTATAATTCTTAAACTACTATTTGAAATTGAATGAAATTATAAACAACGTGTTTATACAATGCCTACTTGGTTACTGAAAATTCAGGCTTACAATTTTATCCGCAACGAAGTTATGTAAGTACGTATGTGACTGCAAATGTAACTTAGTAATCCTATACATTTATATGAGATTACAAAGTTATTTATGCAGTTGGTGTAATAGAAAACTGGAGCGAAATTACAAAATATTTTAATTTTTCCTTTACTTATACACTAACCACTAATTATATTCTAAACTTGAAGCTTCCATGTCTACTAGAAGTGCCTTAGAGTTTTGATGGTCGGTAATTCAGTGAGTGACAAAATTAAGAAATTTGACTGTTATAATTCTAAAACTACTGGTTCAAATTGAATGAAATTTGAAATATACCGTGTTTATACAATCCCTGCTCGGTTGCTGAAAATTCAGTCTTATAGCTTTATCCACAATGAAGTTATAGAGCGCCGAATAGAGCGCCGAAAATGGCATGAAGTACTTCGAGAAAAGGATATAGTACGGCCGTGCCGCTTTTTGCTCGACTTGGCGGGCACTGCCGTGCCCCAGATCGTAGATTAATTTTTGACGCGCTGTACTTATAATAATTCTTTGCAAAAAAAATATACATTTATAATGAACATTTTCAACGCGCGTCGTAGATTTGCTACATGAGGACAAAGTTTATAAATGACAACCGTTCCAAGAATCGGGATCGATCGACCTACTTCTGTAGCGCTACAGAAACTGAATTTAAAAAAAAAATCAGTCAAGTCCATTGTAGACCACGAACAGTCGAAACTAAAGAGTTCCGCAGCTTGATGATGAAGAATATTAAGGACTTAAAAATAATAAAGAATTAAAATCGACCACAAAATTAAGATAGTAATTTAACAACTAATATATCTCTAAAATTTGTAAACCTATATTCTTCAAACCAAATGTGTTTGAAAATTCATTCGATGTTCTACAACCTCAAATTTTTCAAGAATTTTAAATGCCATAGTTCAAAAGTTAGAACATAATTTTTATGATTTAAGGAGCTTATATCACAACACAAATTATCAGATGCTATGTCATAGCAACCGAGACGGACAGCTTAACATGCGCTCTGAGACATGATGGGGTGACCCACAGTGACAAACGCTCAAACCAAAACTTACATTTGTAAGATGAATAAAAATTGTATTTAAAAAAATCTCTCCAAGTAAGGTATTAAAAATGCCTACTTCATATTAGACGTAATTAAAAATTAACATTGTAATTTGATTTCAAGTCCTATCGTAAGTAATTTTATTATACCTATAATATTAGTCGTAATCTGAACCTAAGTGCTGTCGTTGCGATATTAAGAATTCGTCGGAGCAGTCATTGCCACAATATGTGGTATAAATTTTACGGCGTGTTGATACGCAAATAAAGTTTTAATCTCGTTTTGATTACAACCATAACAGTAAGCGTTTGATACTTGGCAGCTAATTGTAGAATGGCAATAAGTTTAAATTTTTGTGGGACAGTCTCGTTAGATTCGAGCTTTTTTTTTTTTTTTTTTTATGTTAGAAGTTGGCAAACAAGCATACGGCCCACCTGATGGTAAGTGGTTGCCGTAGCCTATGAGCGCTTGCAGCATCATTAGTAGGTGCCACTCACGCGTTGCCAACCTCGAGATATTAGTTCTTAAATCTCGTTCGCCCTGTAATTTCACTAGCGTACAATGCCCTTCAAACTGGAACACAGTAGTGCCTAAGCACTACTATTTGGCGGCAGAATATTGGACACTGCGGTGGTACCTACCTAGCCGGCCTCTTGCAACAAAAAGACCTACCACCAGTATGACTGATTGCACTGGTGGAATAATCTCTGCTGTGACAGAGGTTATCCCAACAGCGGGCGATGGGGTCGTCACATCCCGACGCCTTTAAAATCTTTAAAAGCTCTAATAAAAACATTTTAGATTTCCAAATTTTAGTAGGACCCCATATAAGAAATAGCATATTTTTATTCTACGGTGATACGGAACCTGAATATCTGGCAAATTGATTGCATAGCACTTATATATAATATTTTTTTGTCGAGAGAAAATCTCCTAGCAGGTACGCAGCTTCCTGGGGAGGAGAACCGGGTTATGTGAGCTTCCATGACATGATGGTAGCGTCATGGCGACTCACTCAAACCTTCTCGGTGGCCAACTTTAGTTAGTAAGACAGTTTATGTGATCTTTCACTCTCTCTCACTGAAAGTCCTGTGAGTCTGTTTCGCCGCCTCTTCTCAGGTACAGGTTTATTTTGGAGCCGATGGTAGAATCTGACTTTCAACCAATAAGTGTTATGCTTTTTATGTTGAATAAAAATATTTGATTTGAATGAGCCAGATCGGTCCTATCACGCTGGCTGTCCGCCGTAGCTGACGAAGCTCGGTCTAAGGGGGGCGGAATATGGTAATATCATAAATAATCTCACCTGTCCTTGTAGCTGGTGTGGCGTGAAGGCGTTGACTGGAGATGTCTGGTGAGGCAAAGCGCTGTGCGGTGAGCACCCGGGAGGACTACGGCCCATTGAGCAACCGCTGTTATACCCTAGTCCATTTGATGACTGGGTAAGCCAAGATCTATGGAACGAAAGAAGCAATTGTTTATTTAATATATCTAAATCATAATGTGCCTAAACTTATTAGTTCTGCTATCAGCCCATAATAATTAAATTTGATGTAATATTCGAAAGTAAATATTAATTATGTGAAGATTATAAGTAATATTTTTTAATTATCATTAGAATTTAGACGCTACTACGACAAATATCATTGGGTGAACGGTGCCGTTGAGTATTTTTAATTTAGCATAGCCTTTATGTCATGACGGTTGGTAAACAAGCATACGATCCGCCTGATAGTAAGCAGGTACCGCAAAGGTTGAAGTATGCGCGTTTGGAAACCCAAAGTATAGGAGATATAGGGCAGAGATTAGAGGAGATAGAGGGAAGGGAACTGAGGAAGTGGGAGATAGGGCCTCCGGCGTTCTCACTCATCGCACGGAACGCAATAGTACTATTACTTTATAAACTGAAAAAATCTTCACATCTAGTGATGATTTAATAATTGAAATTGATGACAGTGAATCGCATAATATTATTTATATAACTATTAAAATGACGACGATGTGGCGCAGCGGTAGCGAACCTGCCTTAAACGCCACAGGTCGCGGGTTCGATTCCCGCTCGGAGCATAATATGTTTGTATTGACCATGCAAGCATATTTTCCGGTCTGGGTGTATTTGTCCTTGTCATTGTGAATGTTTCCGGACCCCCGACACAGGATATTACTATCCTAATGGGGGCCGTTGAGTGTGATGCGTTTATTTATTTATTTATTTAAAATTTAAATACATTAATAAGTACCAGTAGACATATTGGTTAAACAATGTGTAGCGTTTAAATATTACCTAGCATTTGAGGTAATGGACAGTGAACGTGTTAATAACTCAATGACAGCATAGAAGCGTTTAAGTAGTTATGGTTTTGAAAATTACGGTGGTGTCAAATTAGTACATTACAATTCTACAATTATTGACTACTTATATACGTAGGTAAGTATAGAGTTGATATAGAAAATATACATAAAAGTCAAAGCGTTTTTAAATGTACAGCCTGAATGCGGTCACGAAGTAGATAATCCAAAGAAAGGTTGAGCTAACCCCGCCTCCTACATCTTACGACCAATAAGGTTCAAGCAACAAGTACATATACAAAGTTTGAAGGAATAAAATTAACAAAAATTTCATCCCTGACTTCACGTAGATATCAGTTTTTTGCAATTAAAGTCTTATGCCCTTTTTCAATGTGAATAATTTCACTAAGGCCGTTGTAGTAGTTAATCTACAATAATATAAAATGAACGGCTTGTAAATACCGTAGCCTTTAGAGAATAGACGCTAGCAACACGAAGAGGACTAAATAGAGAAGGCATTCTTTCTCTGTCTACTCATGAGTAAACAGAGAAGAAAAGAAAAGGATATAAGATAGCGTTAGAATAGACACTTCAGGCTGACAACTACCGAACGACGCACAACAGTTGTGCTACTTTATGTCAATATTCTAGATAAAATTATGTGAACTTCCTGTAAAAATAATTGTATTAGTTGTTTTGATGTCGTCGGATTAATTAAAAGCTATAACTATAATATTTATGCCAAAAACAACACCAATGGAAAGCAAAGAACTTCGACAGGGTCTAACTTCATTCGATATTCGATGGTGTTAATTTTACGAACGACCAACGAGTCTTTCACATTTTATCCGTTTCGAAAGGGGGGGTCTACAGTATATAGTAAGTTGGTATAAATAAGTTTATGGATAATATTTTAAAAAGGCTAGTTAGTAACTTTTTCGCTAGGAATTAATGCTATAACCAGCGATGATCTTTGTGGCGTGTTGGTAGTGAGCTTGCTTTAAGACTCGACGGTCGAGACGTCACCCAGGCCAAAATATATTTTTTGGTCTGGATGTCTCTTATCTAATGAGTTATTGATTCTCCCTTAGGGTTGCGGAGGTCAGATAGCAATCGCTTTGTATAAAATCTGGTAACCCTTCAAATTAAGATAAGAGTATAAGAAGACCCTGGTTAAATATCTGAGATAACGCTAGGAGAAGAAGAAGAAGTTAATGCTTTAAACATATAACCATGTGGGATAATCACTGTCACAGCTGAGATTATTTTCTACCAGTGCAATCAGTCATACTGGTGGTGTTCTTTTGTTACAAGAGGCTGGCTAGGTAGGTACCACCGTAAGTATATATTCTACTGCAGTACTGTCTTTGGCATTAATGTTTTCCGGTTTGAAAGGCACTGTAGGCTAGTAGAATTACTGTCTAGAGGAGATTTAGAGAGGTGAACAATATTTCGAGGTTGGTATCGCATAAGTGGTACCTACTAATGGTGATGCAAGTGGTTATAGGCTACGGCAACCGCTGACCATCAAGTGAGCCGCATGCTTGCTTGCCAACCTAGTAACATAATAAAAACCTCCAAGTACCTTTAAATGGATCTGCTACAAAAGTGACATTAATACAAAGTCAATTTCATCACCCAAAACTTTAGATAATAATCTAGATATTGTAAATATTTAAAAAAAAATTAAATTAAATATTATTTACTTATATTATTTTAAACAAACCTTATCAATTATCAATAAATAATAAAAAGTAAGTAATCAATATTTTTATCTCAGCTTTTATTAAGATAAGATATATGTTAACCTAGGTCAAGGGTAAAACCAAACGTTTTTGCATATACATAATATACAAGTATCATAAAAACTTTCTACGTGCACAGATAAGTAAATCATAGTTTGACGTTTCACCTTCATACTGTTATCTGGGAATATCGGTCACGTTTTTATAATCTGTTGCTAAGTATCGAAATGACCTTATTACAAAAAATAAGGTTATATACCTGATTGAATGCTATCTATAAAAATGTCTGACGGACAACGCACTGCCTAAGCCAATAAGAGATTTTAAATATGGAGTAAATATAAATAAAGATCCGGGCTCGCGTTGCTATGTCAACTAGCGATTTATCGAATCGCATTACAATCATCGAATGACATACATCTGTTTGACATTGGCAGTATCAATGTCAAATGTTGATATTTATTTAATTTATTTGTAACATAATTATACACAAAAAAATTATCATACAAAATCATTTCAGCACTTCTTCTCCATATAACCTTTAATGTGTACCAATGATCACAATCCTAAGCCAGTTTAATATGCTTAAAAATGGGTCCGAAGTTTACTTTTCTCATATAAATATATAAGATCTTTAAAAGAAGTATTTAAGAATATTTGGTATATATTGCATAATCTAAATTTCAGAAGATTCATTATTTTTCCTTGGTCCCATTCCCTTTATAATTAATAAATAATAAATAAACGCTGCACACTCAACGGCCCCATTAGTATAGTTATATGTGTCGGGGATCTGGAAACACAATCAATGACAAGGACAAATACACCCAGACCAGAAAACATGCGTGTATGGTCAATACAAACAAGGCTCAGAGCGAGAATCGACCCGCAACCTCAGGCGTTTAAGGCAGGTTCGCTACCGCTGCGCCACAACGTCTTTAATGTATACTTAAAACTAAAATAAGAATTTACAATTTATGAATTGATTGCTAAACAATGTTACTACCGAACGGGCTGAGATAATATACTTTGATATTAGCTGATAGCCTCAGGCAGCTTTCCACGGACCGATCTCCGTACTCGGAAATCCCAGGTGACGCTACAGGAAAAAATAATTCTGAGGTAATTAGCTTCGAGGATTAATGAACCCCTGAAGGTACGATCGAACTTTAAATTTTAAATACACAACAATGGACCTTAAGGAAAATAATCCGTTTTCTCTGAAGTTTTTTTATTTTGTCTGTAATTTTATCTGCAATCAGTTGGCTTACTATAAGGGGATGAATGGATAGTTAGTTTTTTTTTTTTATATAAGAGGGGGCAAACGGGCAGGAGGCTCACCTGATGTTAAGTGATCACCGCCGCCCATGAACATCTGCAACACCAGAAGGCATGCAGGCGCGTTGCCGACCTTTAAGGAAAGAATAGGCTCTTCTCTTGAAGGTTCCCAAGTCGTATCGGTTGGGAAAGACCGCCGGCGGAAGTTGAATATATAATGATATATAGTTGAAGCTAGTTTGGCACTGGAAGTGATTTCTCCAGTGAAAAAATCGCTTCTTATTATTGGTTTCCTAGACATTTAGGTCCATTATGTTCTTTCGATTTTCTCTGAAGTAGATATGTATGATTGATGTAGATGTTGAATTTTCGATATCTTGTCGAGATTGGTATGTTTCTGTGCTTAAGAATAGATACTAAGTTTACTTAATTATAAGTTATATTGAATATCGGGAAGTTTTTGAACTAAAAAGTTCTAGGCTTCGTTAAAATATCGGGTTATCAACATAATTAATCAATTTACGTTAACAATGCTGCTTCAGGTATCACAGATTTTAAATTATGAGGATTATAAATCTGTTAAACAATATATTATTAAATCACGGAAAGCTACTAGCATTTTATATATAAGTAATATTGTGGCGCAGCGGTAGCGAACCTGCCTTAAACGCCACAGGTCTCGGGTTCGATTCCCGCTCGGAGCATAATATGTTTGTATTGACCATGCAAGCATATTTTCCGGTCTGGGTGTATTTGTCCTTGTCCTTATATGTGTTTCCGGACCCCCGACACAGGATATTACTATCCTACTGGGGGCCGTTGAGTGTGCAGCGTTACTATTAGTATTATTATTATTATTAAAATTACTACAGTATCAACCAGTTTGAAGCGCCAAAAAATATAGACTGACTTTATCCTATCCTACTAAGGATTAGTGGATATGGATTTTGGGATGTTTGTTATTTAGTCACGCTTAAACCTTTTAACGAATTCACGTGAAATTCAGTACACAAATAGATTACTGTCTCTATTTAAAATATAGGATATTCTGGAAAAATGTCCGATTTTTGAGGTATTATTAATCAATTCATTTTCGTCAATTTTCATTTTAGTATCGACTCCGATTTGTTCTTTTTTTAAATGGTACTAAACAGCCGTCAAAGTTTGCTGAAGGTTGCGATGACGGATGCTGAAGCATTCTTACGCGTGGTTACGGATACTTAAGCATGCGATGCTCATAGGTGTTTAAGAATATCCAGCTAAATGCCGGTTGACGCTGATAAATGTAATTCAGTCCTGAATGTTAACAATCGATGTTTTACAATGTATATGTATTTGTGTATTTCTTTTCCAAATAAACTTTTAGTATGCTAATTTAGCAAACACAGAATTGTCGTGTGAAATATAATTAGAATATAAATAAAAAAATATAATTTTAAAATTAACGCTACACACACAACGGCACTCATTGGGATAGTTATATCCTGTGTCTGGGGTCAGGAAACATACACAATGACAAAGACAAATACACCCAGACCGGAAAACATTCCTGTATGGTAAATACAAACATATACCCGTCGTCGACACAAAGTCGTCGTCGTGTACAAAGTTCCTCGTCTTATATATGGAATATAAAAAAATTGTAAATTGTTTTAGTTTCTCTTAGGCGATAATGATTGTTGATGCGAGAACAGATGCCGCGCCGACCTACCGCAGGTGTCAACAAGGATTCGCAACTCAGATGTTATTCATACTGCACTCGTTGCTTCGTATAGTGGACTCACTAGTATTATATTTTATTGCATGTATTGAAAGTATGAACTTGAATAATACTTAATTTGACTAAGCGCTACAGGTGGCGGGCTCGATTCCCGCTCGGAGCATATGTGTTTATTGACCATACAAGCATGTTTTCCGGTCTGGTTGTATTTGTCCATCATTGTGAATTTTTCGCACCCCCTGACACAGGATATAACTATCCCAATGGGGGCCGTTGAGTGTGTAGCGTTTATTTATTTGTTCAAAAATTATGTAAAAATGAATTAATCTAAGTGAGACACAGATAAAATTATATATTCCGATATTAAACAATTAAGGCAGATCGTAACTTCCTGTCAGAATATAACCTTATAAAAACGTCAATAAATATAAAAGCCAATCAAATTAAAACAACTTTATCCATGACCTACACTAAAAACATGACAACACTTGTTAAAGCATATATTAAATAACACTTACTCCAAAACATTAGTAACGAATATTTATCATTTGTTGATGGTAACTGGTTTGTTTATTAAACATAATAATAACTAATGTAAATATTTTCTTTATTAATTAATTAGCGACATGTGCTCTTCAATTACAATTTGATGAGTGTTTCTATATATATCTAGTTTGAAAAATTTGAAGATATTAATATCACTTTTTGTAATTATTTACTTTGATTTTTTACATCAAATATTTTGTAATAGTAGAGCACAAATAAAAATCGGCGTATAGTAACAGCACCAGTGGGTACTGTTATGTATCGTGGGATGATTGACAGCGCCAGAGGCTCATTCTGCCCTCTGTTCCCTTCCTTTTTTTCCTTCTCAACCCTTCCCTCCTATCTTTTGGGTTAGCAACACGCATGTGATACTTTATATGCTTCAACAAGCAAACCAACAGTCATAAAAAAACTAAAAACAATGCTTTAGCTTTAATTAATTATTAAGGTCCTTCATAAAACATGCTAATTATTTTTAGGAAAACAGAGTAAATCGTTCGTTTTTTAGCCGACAGCAAAATGGAGGAAATTCTCAATTAAATTGGTTTAAACAAGGTATATAATAGATGTTTGAAATAATTATAATATGGGATTCAAATAACCAAATAAATACATTTTTTTATCATTTTTAGAAGGGTCTGTCGTCTGTTCTGTCTCTTTGCTTGTACTCACTTCACTCCTCAACTACAAATTTCATTTAAAAAAATTAATAAAAATAGGATAGCACAGATTATGGAGAAAAAGTCGGAATTTGCTCAAAATATCCACTTTCTATTTGTCGACTACACAGAGCTTATCACTGAGACCAGTAAGATGAGAGTCAGAGTGGGAGGAAACCTTACTGATGAATTTGAGGTGGTCACGAGCCTTAAGCAAGGGGACGCCCTATCACCATTACTGTTTAACTTAGTACTGGAGTAAGTCGTTTGGAAAGTGCTGCAACTTGATTGGAGTGGAGTTGAACAGGTACCACAAGGTGATAGGATATGCTGATGATCTAGCACTCTTAGGAAAACGTGCAACCGATGTGGGCGCAATGGTCAAGGTCCTTAAAGATGAGGGACTGAAGGTAGGACTCAGGATTAACACTGAAAAAACCGAGTATCTACACATGAAAAGGTACAATAATAACAGAGTCAAGCACCAAGATCTTACAGCTGATGGAATCACGAACAAGTGCGTCGAAAGGTTGAAATATCTGAGTTGCACGGTTACTGATACCAACTGAAGAGAAGAGGAAATTAATATATGTATCCAAAATGCACTAAGATGCTCGGCAGCACTCCATAAAGTTTTAGTATCCAGATGCCGAAAAACTAAGATTCGGGTTTATAAAACAATCATAAGGCCAATCATGACGTACGACTGTGAGTCCTGGATGCTGACATTAAAAAAGGAGGAAAAGCTCTTAGTGGCAGAGCGTAAGATTTATAGGAAAATCTTGGGACCGACTCGGGGAGTAGGAGACCACCTAAAAATCCGAAGTAACAAAGAAATCGAAGAACTTGTGGGCGACCCCAATATAATTGGCGAAACGAAATCTGCCCGACTGCTCTGGCTGGGCCACCTAGAGAGAATAGAGGAAGATCGTGCCACTAAGAGGGCATATTTGGGATGACCGATTGGCAAACGGCCAGCCGGTCGTCCGAGATATCGCTGGACTGATTCCGTCACAAAGGACCTGAACGCCCTAGAAAGAGCCGATTGGCGCGAAGTGGTGCATGACCGTGACAAGTGGCGTCTTCTGGTGTCGGAGGCTAATATTAAACAAAAACATATGGTACTTTTTTTAAATGTCAGCTTCCTTAGGTTTTAATTTTAGATCATCAATCTACATTCTATAAATCTACATTAACACTAGCGGAGTCGCGCATTCAGCGATTTGCCTAAAAAGGACGAAATGGCATTAACCCGCCCCAATAATAACCCTTTTATACCTTAATGCATTAAACTATCTAACATTTACATATTTATATAGTGACTATAATATTATTTCTAGGAATGCTGTTGCTTTACGGAAGTAACAAATTCAATGAGCATTACATTTTTTTCGGTAGAAGCTAGATGGCGCTGAACGTACTTAGATCGCGCTGACGGTGTTCCGTTTCGTAAGCTATATATATTTTACCCTCAGCTCATCATTTTAGCACGCAGCAAGTAACTTTTCGTTCTGGCTCTTAATTTTTGAAAAGACACCGTTTTAGTGTGTCTTGTAAAATATAATTAATAACTAATAAGAAATTAAAAATTAGATTTGTTATATTATTAATTGTCGTTCTAGGTATGACGATTAACGATGAACCAGTTCTGAGTTTATGACTTATGAAGTTATTATTATCTACAAAATTTTGCATAATCCCATTAAAAACATAAAATGTAAAAAAATTCCATCGCAAAGCACTTCTTCTACTACAAAAAATTGTGAGATCTCATGTATAACTACGCCTGAAACTTGGCAGTTGTACGGCAACTTATTCTACTCATACAAATACTTTAGTGTTGTAATTGAAATTGCATGAAATTTGAAATATACCGTTTTTATGCAATGCCTGTTTGCTTAATGAAAACTCAGGCTTTTAGTTTTAGCCACAACGAAGTTATAAGAGGTGGAAGATTATCGAAGTACTTATTTAACTGCAAATATAATTTTGTAATCCTATACATTTATATGCGATTACAAAGTTATTTATGCAGTTGGTGTATCTAGAAAACTGGACTGAAATTACAAAATATTTTAATTTTTCCTTTATTTATACACTAAACACTAATATTTTAATTTTTCTTTTATTTATACACTAAACACTAACTAAATTTTAAATTTGAAGCTTCCATGTCTGCTAGAGTGCCTTAGAGTTTTGATGACGGTCAGCCAGTGAGTAACAAAATTATGAAATTTTGACTAGTTATAATTCTTAAACTGCTTATTCGAATTGAATGGAATTTGAAATATACCCTGCTTAACAATGCCTGTTTAATTACTGAAAATTTAGGTTTTCAGTTTTATCCACAACGAAGTTATAGGGGTCGCAAATTATCTAATCACCTATCTAACTGCAAATGTAATTGCTAACGTAACTTTGTAATCGTATACATTTATATGAGATTACAAAGTTATTTATGCAGTTGGTGTATCTAGAAAACTGGACTGAAATTTCAAAATATTTAATTTGTCCTTTATTTATATACTAAACACTAATTATATTCTAAATTTGAAGCTTTCATATCTGCTAGAAGTGCTTTAGAGTTTTGATGACGGTTAGCCAATGAATAACAAAATTAAGAAATTTTCGACTAGTTATAATTCTTAAACTAATTTTTCAAATTGAATGAAATTTGATATACACCGTGTTTATACAATGCCTGCTCGGTTACTGATTCAGGCTTATAGCTTTATCTACAACCAAGTTATAGAGCGTCGAAAATGGCCTGAAGTGCTTCAAGAAATGGATAGTACGGCCGTGCCGCTTTTTTGCTCGACTTGGCGGGGGCACTGCCGTTCCCCAAGATAAATTATTATATATAATTATATCAGTTATCGGTCACTTCAACAAGTTCAGTGATAAGGTCTCATGGTAACTTACAAAAAGAGCACAAACACGGCAGCCATAGCCCTAGTCATGCTGCAGATCCTGTATCAGTCATCGAAATACATCTTCTTTCACTCCGACAAATTCGAAGGTAAAGTCTCATCGTACCAAACCAAACGAGCCCAATCACGGCACACACAGCTCTCCTCAAGGCTGTAGTTCCTGTATTAGCCATTGAAGTTCACCTTCAGGCCACTCCAATAATTTCGAAGGTAAGGTCTCATTGTAACTTACAAAACGAGCACAAGCACGGCACACATAGTCCTACTCATCTTGCAGTTCCAGTAGCAATAGTCGAAAATCATCATCAGGTAACTCCATCAAGCTCAGGGGTACTATATTATTATTATCTTTTTTATTAACAATAATAAAAAAATATTCATTATTATTACCTATAAATAACCTTTAAGTTAAAATAATAAAAATATCGAAAACAAATAGTTTGTACAATATTGATGTACCCGTAAACAAAGAATACCAAACAAATATGATTATTACAACGTTTAAAATATACAAAAAAAAAAAAACGTTAAAAGTCTCAAAATTAGTTCCGTCCGTTCATTATTCCGTGCGCTTCATAAGTCGTGCGCTTGTGTGATCGATTCGTGTGAATGTAGTGGTGCTATTCGGTACCTACCTATTTTACAAACGCGTCCTTAAATAGCTAATAAGTATTTGAATGTAACTCGTATTTAAATTGATGTACAATATAGACTATTCTATCTAGCTATTACTGATATAATTATATATAATAATTTATTATGTAATATTTTGTA
This sequence comes from Hestina assimilis, assembly GCA_023373885.1. Taxonomy (NCBI): domain Eukaryota; kingdom Metazoa; phylum Arthropoda; class Insecta; order Lepidoptera; family Nymphalidae; genus Hestina; species Hestina assimilis. The sequence goes on from CM041759.1 coordinate 14,518,907, forward strand.
GGCGATAATAGCTTCATAAGTCATAAACTCATAACTGGTTCATCGTTAATCGTCACACCTAGAACTACAATAAATAATATAACAAATCTAATTTATTAGTTATTAGTTATATTTTACAAGACACCCTAAAACGGTGTCTTTTCAAAAATTCTAAGGTAGTATTAAAGAACTTTAAAGTAAATAGTGAAAATTATAGGGTAAAATATAATATGGCTTACGAAACGGAACACCGTCAGCGCGATCTAGCCTCTACCGAAAGAATTGTAATGTTCATTGAATTTGGTACTTCCGTAAAGCAACAAAATTCCTTGAAATAATATTAATTAATGCATTTTGCTGTCGGTTAAAAAATGAATGATTTACGCTGTTTTCCTAAAAATAATTAGCATGTTTTATGAAGGACCTTAATAATTAATTAAAGCTAAAGCATTGTTTTTTAGTTTTGTTATGACTGTTGCGGACTCTTTTTGGTTTGCTTGTTTAAGCATACAAAGTATCACATGCGTGTTGCCAACCCAAAAGATAGGAGGCAAGGGTTGAGAAGGAAAAAAGGAAGGAAACAGAGCGAGGGAGAATGGGCCTCTGGCGCTGTCAATCATCGCACGATACACAACAATACCTATTGATATTGTTACTTTACGAGTACCAATATTATAGTTATTATATTATATTTACTTACTATTTATAAATAATATTTAAATTATATTATTTTTTTATAAATTATATTATTATATTACTATTTATAAAATTCAAACTGTAATTTGTTATTATTATTTCAGCAATAATTGATTTAATGTAAAAATAACACCTATTTTAATTTTTAATCGCTGTCAAAAATTTGTCAAATGGTATCAACGGAACACACGAAACGTAATACTAGTCTCAGCCCAGGGCGATGCTCTTGTTACATTTTTATTAAAATAGGAATTCTTTATCATATAAAGTTTGAAAAGCTTTGCACCTTCAGGTTTAGAATTTATGGAAATGTTAGAAAACGTATTTTTTAATTTCTTTATCTTACTCGTTTGCCAAAAAAGAAACAAAGATTCATGCTTCTAGTTTTAAATAATTACGGACTTGCATACAAATTTTCAACCCCGCTTTCATTCCTTCAGGGGTAGAATGGTATATTGCATTTATGTAACTTTATTTAAATTTCACTAAACAGTCCAGGAGGCCTAGCATGAACTCTTATGGCTCTTCAAATGACAACCTAAACTGAGCCACATTCTATTTCATTCCATGACATATATATTTGGACGCAAATAAGCAATACCATGTCAACCCACACGAATGTCATTTCGAGAAAAACGCGTTTGAAAATTTTGAACAACCTGCTTTGATGTTTTGCTATGATTTTTTTTTATGTATTGGTGAAGTTTTTGGTAATTTCAGATCTATGTAAGTTATTTTACTTATTTTTACAAAAAATAATTATACAAACTGCATATTTCGTATATAATATAACCCAAAAAATGGCTTTTTTGCAAGTTTTAAAGCTTTTAAAGCTAAGCTCTACAAATATTAAAGAAAAATGTTCTTCAGCCATTTACAAACATTTCTGCAAATATAACTCAGTTTTTTCAATTTTGTGGATTGACATGGTATTGCTTATTTGCGTCCATTTATACGTCTAGGTTATGCTCATATAAAATCGTTTTACTACCTGAATTGAATTTGTTCGCAATACAATTGTTAATAAAAGCTCACGGCAGCCTGATCGTACGCGCCATTGCCAATAAGCCACAATAACGTCGTCTCAGGTTGTTAAGGACATGCAAGATGACCCACTGATTTCATAGATTTGATAGAAATAATGCGAAGACCGATGATGAGATGACAGACATTACTATTATTATGAAATATATAAAAGCGTGTTTCAGAAATCGCACAATGTGATTAGTGCAAGCTTAACGTAAGAAAGAGGATGCCACCATCAGATTGTATTATTGTTTAGGAGAGAAAGCGAGAGAGATAGAGAGAGAGATGTATATATATATAGAAAGAGAGAGAGAGAGAGAGAGAGAGAAAGGTGTAAAGAGGAAAGAGTAGTTTAATTTAGAATTTGCAGTTTTGTTGTTATTTTTTCTACAATGATTAAATATTATTTGCCACGAAACATTTTAAAAGGCTATTTACAACTTGCACAAACTTTCTCATTTATAAATTATAACTAAATGCTTTTTATTTTAAAATGAAGTTACTATTATAGTTATGTGTGTAGTTGAAAATATCGATCGATCGCTCCGACCGATTCCGGCCATGGCGACCACATCAACCCTAGTTGGAGACATAGCTCTGGTGCGCTCAAAGATGGTTTATTTAATTGAAAATATATAATGAAATTAAATGGCAATACTTACGTATCGTAACGCGGATAAGTCTGCGGATACGGGGAGCCAGATCCGAAGTAATTTCTATGTCCTATTGGAAGTGGTTGCATGTGTGAATGTTGACCAACATGTGACACGTAGCCATCCCCAAACAGATTTTTTGGATACGGCATTGCTTTGAAGGACCTCTTCATCCTACGACGCCGTTTGTAGTTCCCATTCTCGAACATACCCACGCATTGCGGATCTAAAATATGTCTAAACTCACAACAAAACTATACAGGTACAACATAAATATTTGACAGCCGTTTACAAAAATTGAAGGTCTACTGAACTTGTAGCTAATTTACCTCCTTTTTACAAATTTATTAAAAAACCTTAAATTGAAATGAGTGAATTAAGTCCTGTAGACCTACAACATTTGTTATAGCGTATTTTGCAAATAAAAAATAAACTGTAAAACATTTAACAATAAACTAAATTCATATTCACCAGCAATACGCGAGCAATAACATCGCTAGCAAAATGATTCGCATCGCATACAATTAAGTACCACAATCGCTGAAAACTGGCATGGCTTTCAAGAATTTAGCATAACTTAAACACTATTCAGAAAAAAATATTATTTCGAAAATCTTTTGGAAACATATTATAGCTGTAAGCTGCAACTAAAAATTGATATTCTATTTTTAAACAAAAAGAAAAATATTAAAAAAAGTAAAAGAAAAAACAAAACAAGCTTTAATATACTTCCATAATATTATACTGATAACTAACCAGACTCACCAAGAGTCCAATAGTTTCCCTTTCTCTCACCACCACCTTCTCTCGGTACTTTGATGAAGCACTCGTTAAGACTTAGATTGTGCCTAATCGAGTTTTGCCAGCCTTTTTTGTTTTTGCGATAGAATGGGAACTCCGTTGTTATGTAACCATAAATTTCGCTCAAGGTAGCTCTTTTTGTTTGGCTATTCTGTATAGCCATTGTTATCAGAGCCACGTAGGAGAATGGCGGCTTGGTGAGTTCTGGCTCCGCCGGTGTTGTGGATTGAGGTCTCATCTCAGAAGCACTCGCTGGACTAGATGGAGCCGGGGTATTTGCCTTATTCTTTGTATCATTGCTGCAATACCCAAGAATTTATTACCATACAATCAAATCAACATAAATTCGAGAATCGATATTTAAAAAAATTAAATTGTTAATTTGCAAACGACTAACATATCTAACTGTATTCACATTTATAACTTCGCGAATGCCTCAGAATTATTGGGGAATAAATTAAAAATGAAATATGTTTAGAAGACATTCGCATAATTAAAAAAAATACTGTAATGAAAATATTCAATACAACTTATCTAATACCTGCTGGAATTGTTTGCCTCATCCCGAGATGGCAAGGGTGGCAATGATAAGGTCTGATAGACCCGAGACAGCTCTTCATCGCCCTTCAGGGTTTGACTATCGGAAGTATCGGGTCCTTCCTGGAGGCAAAGTCTACCATCGTACGCTCCTGAAAATAAAACTTGGCATTACCAATAGAACCGCTTTAAAATAATACAACGAATTGGTTTCATAAAAATCATTTTTCCTAATACAAATAACGCTAGAATAACATAGAATTTTCTAGAATCAGACTTCTAATTATAGTGATATATAATCTGAGTTATTAAAGCAAATCCGCACATTTACCAATACGGTATATACTCTTAAAGTGTTATTGCAATGTTAACATTTAATACCCGAGATTTAGCCAATCCTGCGCGTACGTGCTTCCGAATACGGTTTTCCTGGAATAATTCGCTTAGTATTGCTGGTAGCACAAACCTAAACAAATTTGCCCATGGTAACTACAATACTTATCATTGTATGTGTATCTAAGCATATTGTAATAGTTTCAAAGTTTGACCATATGTTTCCAAGTTGATTTCATTTTGGTAATATGTAAAAGTATTCTAGGTATAGCACAGGGTATATATTAGTATTATTTTAATACAACGATTTTTTGCCGGTGATTTATGGGATGTTTCGGTAAATTTAATTAGCAATGTAATTTATGATATTGCACTTGCTTTAGCTTTTATTTTTAATAAATGCTTAGAATGTGGTAACTTTCCGGATTTAATGAAACATGGAAAAGTTCTACGTCTATTTAATCTTTTCTGGCAATCGAAATGACCTCAGTAATTATAGACCGGTCTCAATTTTACCTTATTTAAGTAAAATCTATGAAAAAATTATATTAAATCAATTATTGAAAATTTTCAATGACAACAATATCTTACATAACCAACAATACGGTTTCACCAAAGGAAAGTCAACGACTGATGCAGGTGTAGCGCTTTTAAAACATATTTACGATGCCTGGGAGGGGTCACAGAATGCAATAGGCGTTTTTGTGACCTTTCTAAGGCTTTTGATTGTGTGGAACACAGAAGCCTTCTCAGTAAACTTAACTTTTACGGTGTCAGGGTAAATCTCTAGAAATTCTAAAATCATATTTGACTGGCAGAATTCAAAAGGTTTCAGTTAACGTTCTGGTGTTGCAGATGTCCATGGGCGGCGGTGATCGCTTAACATCGGGTGAGGCTTCTGCCCGTTTCCCCCTCTTATATAAAAAAAAAAGTTAACGGAGTGATGTCATTCGGCTCTTCCGTGCAAATGAGTGTTCCACAGGGTTCCATCTTGACCCCTTTTTTGTTTTTAATATATATTGACGACCTTCCATATTTCTTAAAACAGCTGTGTGATATTGTGTTATTTGCCAATGACACTACGTTAATTTTTAAGGTTGACAGATGAGGTAAATAATATGTTGTCACGTGCTCAACATTGGTTTACCATGAATAATTTAGTTCTTGACGCAAAGAAGACTAAATGTGTGAACTTTTCGATGCCTAATGTTAAACAAATTAGTCCAAATTTGAAAATAACCAGTGAAAGCTTAACTCTAGTTGATACAATTAAATTTCTAGGCATAACTTTGAATTCCAGACTCCAGTGGAACGCTCATTTGTCATCTCTAGCGGGTAGGCTCAGCTCCGCTGCGTATGTTATAAGGAAAGTCAGACAACTAACTGACGTAGAAACAATGACAATCGTATATTTCAGCTATTTTCATAGTATTTTGCATACGGTATACTTCTTTGGGGAAACGCGGCTGACATTAATACTATTAGTGATATACATTCAGTTAACACTAGAAACAAAAATAAACTTTGTAATCTTAGCTTTCGTCTGCGTAAAGTCAGTAATTCTTTTAAGGGGCTAGGTATTCGCATTTTTAACAAAATTTCAGATTGCTTATTGGAATTGCCAGTAAGCAAGTTCCAAATGTACATAAAAAATAAACTTATCAATAAAGCCTATTATTCGTTAGAAGAATATTTTTCTGATAAAAATGCTTGGGACTCTTAATATTGCTGGATCTCATTCAAGAACAAAATTTTATATTAAAAATACAATTGTAAAAAACATATATTTGAAAAGAGTAACTGTCGAGTTTCTTGTCGGTTCTTCTCGATACAATCAACCTTCCGAACCGTCGGTAGCGCTTGACTATTCAAAAGTACTCTTTAAAAGTCTACTTGAATAAAAATAATTTTGATTTGATTTGATTTGAACGATATTAGAAACAAACATGCAGCCTGGTTTTTCGATACGTCATTGTTTATGAATGATTTATTAAAATCTTAAGTAGAAAAAAACATATTGAATTTTATTGTATGAAAGTCTCATCAAAGATATCAAACAAAGTTATCGTCATGTGCTATGAAATAGATAAAATGAAATAAAAACCAATTAATAAGCTCTAGTTTGACACCGTTGTGGCGTTGTGGTTAGCGAGTCTGCCTTAAGCCTCGACGGTTGCGGGTTCGATTCCCGCTCGGAGCAGATGTTTGTATTAATCGTACAGGAATATTTTCCGGTCTGGTTGTGTTTGTCCTTGTCATTGTGAATGTTTCCGGACCCCCGACACATGATATAATTATCCTAATGGGGGCCGTTGAGTGTGTAGCGTTTATTTATTTATTTATTATTATTTAGTTCTTAATTCATTCTACGTTTTAAATTTCTTAATTCATTCTACTTCTAATTTATTTAACCCCTTTAGTATGTTTATCTATTATTTTACATGTATCTTGAATCTAGTCATTCAATGAAGATATATAGACCCAATAATTTTTGAGATATTTCATAAAAGTTTTGAAAAATATTATTGTAAGATTACTTCTTCATCCTAGCATTATTCCCGGTATTTTTATGTAGCCAGGGTCTGCTTATTACTCTTATCCGGATTTGACAGGTTACTAGTTTTTACACGGAGCGATTGCCATCTGACCTCCGCAACCCTAAGGGCGAACCAGTAACTCATTGGATAAGAGCAATTTACTTATCAAGAGTTAACGATTATTATCAGATGTTATTGATAATAACCGGGACCGACAGCTTAACGTGCTCTCCGAGGCACGGTGGGGAGACCCACACGGACAAACGCCCAGACCGAGACAGAAATTTTAACAAACATCTGCCCGAGCGGGAATCGAACCCGCAACCGTCGAGACTAAAGGCAGATTCGCTACCCACGACGCCACAACGGTGTCATTATTGTAAGATTACAAAAAAAAAATTTTCAGACGTGACTAGTTATTGGTGCATCTTTGATATGATATTTTCATTGTGTGAGAAGCGATTTCAATTATTCATTCATTTAAATACATGACTCGTGATTGTGATAAGGATTATACTTTTCAAAATATAACCGGTAATTAACGACGACTATTTTAAGTCTTTCTTTAAAAAGTCTCTAAAAATTGAACCCTCAATAGCAGAACGGTAGGGCGGACTCCGCTTTGTTAAAAGAGTTGCGGGATCGATCCTTGTCGATCGACCCTTGGGCTGTTGTCGTACCAACTCCTAGCACAGCCTACGAGCTTATTTGGAGAGGTAATAACAATGCTAACGTTCTTTAATAAAAATTAATCTAGGTTTTGTTTTATAAAACGGTTTTTTTGTGTTATGACGGTTGGCAAACAAGCATACGGTACGCCTGATGGTAAGCAGTCACCGCAACCTATGAACGCTTGTGATACTTTAAGTATCCCATGCGCGTTACCAACCCAAGGTACAGGAGGGACAGGATGAGAAGGGAAAAAAGGAAGGGAACATAGGGGGTAGGAGGTTGGGCCTCCGGTGCTGTCACTCATCACACGAAACGCAACAGCACCTAATGATACTGTTACTTGACGCAGATTTTCTGTGAGCCTTTTTGTGCTGAGAGAAGCATGGTTTTACTACCGTATAAATAAAAATGGTCTAATCATTTCAATAATCATTTCTATACTTTCTCCTCTTTACCAATTTTATTATTCTTGTAGTGTTGCGCTACAAACCCATATTTCATTTCATAACTCAAAATAAATGTTTTCGAGGTAACTTACGTCTTAACGTAATCCTAGAAGCGGAACAGCGACCAGCTTACAAAACAATTTCGTGCTAAAATTTGTTGGAAATTTCAACGCCACACAATCAACGGCCCCCACTAGGATAGTTATATCCTATGTCGGGGGTCCGGAAATACATATCAGAACAAGGATAAGTAGTACACCCAGACAGGAAAATATGTTTGCATGGTCAATATAAACATGTTATGTTCGAGTGGGAATCGAACCCGCAATCTGTGGCGTTTATGGCAGGTTCGCTACCGCTGCGCCACAACTTACAATAACTATATAACACAACAAAATATAACTATGTCCTATATGTAAATTAAAAACCAACCATGCGATGCTGTGGCACCCTTATATTTCGTTTAATTTATTATATACTAGCCGCAGAAGTGGTTCCACTCGCGTGGTGTACCGGTTTTTCTTTATTGCACGGAACCCTAATTCTTGTTCTAAAATTACCCTATGTTACTCCTTAAAACTTCAGTTATCTGTCCCGTCCCTTCATAAAGTCCCATTGAAATCGGTCAAGCCGTAAGCAGTAAGTCTCGTACATACTTTCATATGTAGTTAAATTTTATTTATTTGTGTAGATTAAAATACTTCACGTTAAAAATGTTGGTTAGCCGTTTCTCAGGTTCCCCCTCTCAGGAATCCTTCGACCCTCGGAATCGACATGAAAAGTATTGTATCTCTTAAGTTGGAACAAATTGCGACACAGTGATATTATATATTGAAATATTATGTTAAGACAGAGTCTTAAATCTGAAAAAAAAAATTGTAATCTATCTTCTGTCAACAACGATCATGACTTCACTTCACTTAATTTCAAATAACTATAACTTTATAATATATCATATTTAATATATGGACGCAAATAAGCAATACCATGTCAACCCACATGAATGTCATTTCGAGAAAACCACGTTTGAAAATTTTGAACAACTTGCTTTATATGATGTTTTTAATGTATTGGTCAAGTTTTTGGCAATTTCAGATTTATGTAAGTTATTTTACTTATTTTCACAAAAAATAAGTATACAAACTGCTTATTTTCTATGTAATATAACCCAAAACGTTTAAAAATACATACATTGCATGTTTTTTCTACTTAAGATTGGCTTTTTTAGAAATTTTAAAGCTTAAAACCCTAAAAATATTCAAGAAAAATGTTCTTCAGCCATTTACCAACACTTCTGCATATGTAACTCAGTTTTTTCAATTTTGTGGGTTGACATGGTATTGCTTATTTGCGTCCATATAATATATTAAATATTATCATAATCATATATGAATCAGTTATTGGATCAAAATGAAAACTAGATGCAAATTTGACCTTGATAAATTCTAGAGCCATTTACATTCGAGCAAAATCGTTAGTGGTTTTATGGCTATATAAATATTAAAGCATCTACCCGTATACCAGAGAAAAATAAAAAAAAACTAGGTAAATAAGTTTCCATAAGATACATCTATACCTAATTTCAAGTCAATACGTCGTGTAGTAGGTTTTTTTTACATAACTCTACTTAAAGGAACGTAACATTTTTCTGGCTTAAACAAATGTTTTAGTCTACATAGTAAGCCATCTTAGTGTTAAATTTCATATATATTCCTTCAGCCGCTTGTAGGTGATTGAGTTATAGACATCCAAATATCAAAAAATACAAACTTTTAGATTTTTTTAAAGAATATTAGCAATGCTTTAGTAATGCCTTTAGCATTACTAATATTCCTATTGCCCTCCAAAAAGCTCGAAGCTTGAGCTAGGAGTGGGTACGACAATAGCCCAAGGGGTCGGGATCGAACCCTCGACTCTCGCGTTAACGGACCGAAGTCGGCCCTTCTACCGTTGAGCAATTGAGGCTTCATATATTAATAACCTTAAGATATTAAATAATATTAATAAAAATCAACATCAAGCAATAATTATATTAAAATACGATAACATATGAAATTCTTTATAAATACTTAATTTCGAAACGCACGATTAAAACTAGTATAGCTTTTATATATGAATTATGAAACCATTAAATACTATTATCACCTTCAGGTGATCTTCAGATCAATCTATTAACATATCATAAGGTGTTCTATGTAAAAATGTGAGCAGTTTTCATGCAAAGAATGCGTCAGACAGTTTAAGGTCCGTGTCGTGTTCGACGTTCGACGGCCACATGCGCATTGTATGAGTATAGAACAATGAGTATTTATAAAACATTACGGCCGTATCGTTCGCGAAATTAATAACAAATAACAATTGTGAAACGTTAGTTTGGCGAGAATTACCCGGGCTCTTGTAATGTGGAGTTTTTTTTTTCTCTGCGGACCGTGTTACGAGTGTGATGTGGGAAAATCAACGAGTGGTGTTTCATAGCGCGAACTTGCACTATCTATGACCTAACTTAGTTAAATCGAATAGAAAAATAATCCTATTTCATACATTAAATTTCAAGCAATCAAGACGACTATTGTGGCGTGCGAGCCTCGACGGTCGCGGGTTCGATTCCCGCTCAGAGCAGATGTTTTTTATCAATGTCTGTTTCGTCCGGGCGTTTATCCTCGTGGGTCTCCCCACCGTACCTCGGAAAGCACGTTAATATGTCGGTCCCAGTTGTTATCATAACATCTAATAATAATCGTTAACTCTTGTTAGGTAATTTGCTCTTATCCAATGGGTTACAAAGTTGCGGAGGTCAAATCACAATCGCTCTGTGTAAAAACTAGTAACCCGTCAATTCAAAATAAGAGTATAAGTAGACCCTGAAGAAATATCAGGAAGAATGCTAGAAAGAAGAAGACTTTAAGCAATTAAAGCAACTGAGAGCGCCTTAACACATTCAATATACTAGAGGGCTTGACAAGTGACAATCGCTCCTCGTCGATGCCATTTCCAACATCAATTACGCTTGTGCGATGTCAATCGAAAACGATAGGTCACGTGGTGTTTCGAAAACCATACATTAAGGAATTATCGATAGTTAAAATGTAATTAAAATGTCTATGACGCATAGGAGGGGTAGTAACAACAAGTACATGTACGGTAGAAGGAAATGATAAAAGACTGTGGCTATAATATATATGTTGGCGCATAACGAAGTATAGAACCTATTTAATATGTTAGATTAGAAAGACAATATTTGAAAAAGATGTCATTCTGACGGAGCGTCACAATGATTGTTGGAGTCAGGCGTAATTTTATATATATACAAGATTTTTAAATCGAATTATATATTAGATTTTTAAAAAAAGTTTTAATAAAAACTTAAAACAATAAGTACATATGAAATACAAGTAAGATTTAATTAAACATAAGATAGTTATATCACATAAGAAAATACAGTAGGATTTTATTGAAAGTTCTTCATTTAGCTCAAGGCATGTAATGCAATATTCAATTAGCGAGGGTTCTTCTATTCTCTAAAACAGTAACTAACTGCAAAGCATTAACTAATGGAAACATTTAAGTAAATAATTATTTTCTCGTGCATTTCTCCAGACCCTCTGATAAAATTAGTAACAATGTACAATTTTATCACCGTCAGAGAGTTTTCTTTTTAAACTTATAATTTGTTTAATACTAACTTCTGCAAGCGACTTCACCCGCGTGATTTTAAAAAAATCTTCGAACCCTTATTTCACCCTTTCAGGGCAAGGAATTAAAGAAAATGTTAAAACACGTTTTTCTTTATTAAACTGGGTTAAGGCTGGGCGTTGATATGCTTGAATGCGCTAGCGATCCCGCGACGTCCCACTATGGCGCTAGACGGGACCTTGTGGTTTTAGTGGGTATGGGGGCCAGGTCCTATAAAGACCATTACACATGGCCTCGAGTCCCGCACTCCCCGCGCCACTTTTACCATCTTTCCTGTCGCGGGGGTGCATAAATGCATTTCCCCAAGTAAATAAAAAAAAAATTATCGTTGATATGCCAGTCAGATCTCCTGCTTTTATATATATAGATATAGTCAGATTTAGTTTTTAAACAAGTGTCAAAATAAAATGTAATTTACATCAAAAGCACTATTGATTTAAACTTCGAAGCAAAATAACTTTTTACCCGTGTTCAGCCTCGTTAGAGGATAAATTTCAATAAAATACGAAAAACTTGTTTTATGAATTCTTTTAAAAAAGGTTTATGGTAAATTTGAAGTAGATTGAACCAAGGAATCGCGTTGTCCCATATAACTTTGCTTTCCTTTTCAAGCCTCTTAGGGGTAAAATTTCGTTGATCCCTCAGTCATTCAGGACAAAACCTTTTATATATATAGTTAATTTTCTAGTGCTTTGAAATGAGAATAATATTGAGACGGCGGAGAAGTTAGTACAACTACTGAACCCGGTCTTTTATAAGTGGAAGCTGTCTTAGGACGTTAAAGATGAGTCCGTACAAGCGTCGGGTTATTGGAACAGCTCAATTGAGAGCATCTTGAGTTTGACTAAGAGCCAGTGAAAGTAAAGGCCTGGGGCATTCATTATTTTATAAAAGCAGAAAATTTGTCAGCGCAATCTCCCAACACAGGTAAGAATGATTATCGTATTTAAAGTTTATCGTGTTCTTCAGTCGCTCGGTTTTTTTATATTGCAACAAACAATTAGGACATTGACTGAGCCATGTTTTTAACAACAGCTTTAAATCAGTTTATAATTTATAATATTATTTTTTCATCAAACGGCTTAAGTTTTAAGTATTCAAATATTTGACGAACCTGCCTTTAACCTCGACGGTGGTGGGTTCGATTCTCGCTCGGGCTGATGTTTGCGCTTTAAAATATCTGTTTTTGGCGGGGCGTTTGTCCCCGCGGGTCTCCGCACCGTACCTCGGAGAGTACTGTCGGTCTCAGTTGTTATCAAATAACATCTGATAATAATCTAATAATCATTTACCCTGTAATTTCCTCTCATCTCATAAGCTACTTGATATCCCTTTAGGTTGCCGAAATCAAATGACAATCGCTAATAACCTATCAAAGCCGGATAAGATAAGTAGACCCTGGATAAAAATACTGGGAGTAATTTACGACCCTTCTCGCTGTCATCTCTTAGTTTTATAATTTTTAATTCTAATTCTAATCAAATTATAGAACACTGATTAAAACGAGGCTAAAATCAGCGCTGTTATGGCATGTTAGTGACAGCATAATTATTGCTGAGCTCGCCTCCTTTTGTAATGTTCTGATAGCTATTACGGGTCTTTATATTTGTAGTATTAAGTTTATTGAAATTTAGTTTGTTTTAATTTTTGAAACAACATTTGATTACTTTTACTTCCAGTTGCGTTTATTCCGTATGTATTACTTTATTTTGTTAAAATTAGCCTCATTGCTTTTTTCTATTCAGTTTTTATGTTTAGTTTATAGATGACAACTTTATATTTTTTAAAATATTATATTCCCACGAGCGGTACCGCAAGCAATACTAGCTTATATACTAAGTTGTTTGTTTTACGTCATGACACTTGGCAAACAAGCATACGGCCCGCCTGGTTGTTAGCAGTCACCGCAACCTGTGAAGCGCGTGATAGTCGGTATATCACATGTGATACTTGAAATATCATATGCGCGTTGCCAGGCCGAGCGAGGGATGGGATGACAAGAAAGAGGAGGGGAACAGAGGGGTGGGAGATTGGGCCTCCGGTGCTCCCACTCATACCACGAAACGCAAGAATACTGATACTATTACTTTACGCCGATTTTCTGTGAGAGCATTTCCAACATGGTTCTATTACTACTAAGAAAGTAAGTTTTACTACATATAGTTATAAGTCTAAAATAGTATAGAAAAATCATTCAGGCGTAATTTAATCAGCAGATTGCGTAACCTGTACGCTGAGCGACGTAATTAATTTTTCAATCGAATTTCACCTTTACATTGCTCCATTACAAGCGCTGCCCAGGGTACTGTCCGATAGCAGTACAAAAGGTTATTGTTCTTTCAAACAATAAAGCTTTACAAAGCATGTTCTAGGTAGGATTACTGTAGGTATTAGATAACAAATTGAAAATTACATGAAGTGTTTCCTACTGTATTGAATTTACCATTCAGTAATATTTAGCACTGACAGATCACTACATAGTACAAAACAAAGTCGCTTTCTCTGCCCCTATGTGCTTAAATCTTTAAAACTACGCGGCGAATTTTGATGCGGTTTTTTTTTAATTGATAGAGTGATTGAAGAGGTATTTAATGTATAAAAATAGTGGAAAAATAATTGAGGTTTCTAATGTGATGTCGTAAATAATTACATTTAACGCGTGTGGCCCACGGCCAGGAATACTAGATCGATTTTAATCATTTTTTCAGTGAATGACATAGGCTATGTATTTTATACCCGTGCGAAGCCGGAGCGGGCCGCTAGTTAACTTATAAATTTTACGGAATACAGTATAGTACAAGATATAACATATTTTTGATAACTATTTTTTTGATAGAAACTCTGAATTACGCCCCCTCCCCTCTTTTAAAACTTCGAATGTCATATTTATTTATGTCGAATCAACAGCCTAAAAAATAAGTTTCAAGCTTCTAGCTCTAAAAATGACGATACTTCCATGCAACTTTTCACCCCCCTTTTCAACCCCTTACAACCTTTTTTCGTATTAAAAAGTAGCATATGGCCTTTCTCAAGCTCTAGACTATCTGTGTACCAAATTTTCGATTTAAATTAATCATAATTCAGTAGTTTTGGCGTAAAGGGGATCACACAGACAGACACAGTTCAATACAATTAAATAGTATTGTTTTTTACTATATTTAATCAACTATGTTGATATTTTTTTTTTAATTAATAATTCTTTATTATGATAGTGTATGCTTCCATTACAATAAATAAATAAACGCTACATACGGCCCCCGTTAGGATAGTTATATTCTTTCTCGGGGGTCCGGAAACACACAATGACAAGGACAAACAGATTGGAAAACATGCCTGCATGGTTAATACAAACATCTGCTCCGAGCGAGAATCGAACCCACGACATGTGGCGCTTAAGGTCGTCAAAAATAATTTGGATCATTTGATCAAAAGAAAACGAGACAATCGACCAAAAAAAGCTTTAATATGAAATATAGTACAAGTGCAAAAAAATGTGAACTTTTTCGCATCGCGAAAAGGTATTTTTTCTTCGGGGCATTTTGAAACGTAAAAGCATGTGATGATAAAATAATCGTAAACGAATATCGATACGCGCATAATCGATTACATTCGATGTCAAATCGATTTATGAGTTAATATGTGTTAACTGCGGCTAGCCCTGCCCCGTATCGCATGAAATGTAAACATGTAAACCCCATTCCAGAAAGAGTTTTGTACGCAATATTGTTAAATTATTATTCATTAACTCACAGAGTTTGTCCACCTTTCAATGATCCCGGTGCAAATTCGTCTTCGTTTAAGTAAAGGATTTAATTTATTATTTTTTCCTAAACACTTTTCAATCTGAGTTTACAGATTTATTTTTTTTAATTTTTCTGATTCCTAATTATTATTTTTCTTAAATAAAGAATATGTCATACGGGCGGTATATCTTCTATTACAAGAGGTCAGCTAGGTAGGAACCACCACAGTTTCAGTTCTACCGCAAAGCAATAGTCTCTTTGACATTACTGTGTTTCGGTTTGAAGGGCACTATAGGGTAGTAAAATTACTGGGCAAAAGAGAATTAAGAAGCAATATTTCGAGGTTGGCAACGCGTGAGTGGCACGTTATAATGGTGTTGCAAGCGCTCATAGGCTACGGCAACCGCTTACCATCAAGTGGGCCGTACGTTTGCTTGTCAACTTAGTAATTTAAAAAAATAAAGTAACCTTAGTTACTGCTTACAACATCAACTATCTGTCCGTGAGAGCCCTCTTAAAATCGGTCCAGCCGTTTTGGAGACTAGCCGGAACAATCAAACAGAAAGTCTGTCTGTCTCTTTGTTCCAACTTAACTCTTAAAGGGTTGCACCTGTTTTTACAAGACTTTCACTATTCATTAGCAAATGATGAGAGGAGTAAATTAATAGTAACATAGCAACTTTAATGTTAGACTAAGAATTAGAGTACCGCAAGAGCGAAGCCACGGACAAAGGATTTAATTGTTAGCTCTGAACAGTTTGTAAGCCACTTGTCCAGGATTTATGTTTATTCATAAATAGGTATACAGTACAACACATATTTAGTTCGAGCGTATCAGAAATACCAACTTCACAACATTTTATCGAGGCCGGATTCAGGAGACCGGCGTGATAGCCTCGGGGCCTTCACAAAGAGGGGCCCCTGCAACAGAGGGGCCCTCACAACAGAAATTTCGGAACGACAAATCTTTTAAATTCCGACTAGTTAACATATTTTTACCTTTACCCACTAAAATTTCATTTCACATAATTTTACCCGAGTATATTTATTTAATATTAAAAGAATCTATTTGTGGACTTGACTGAAAAAAAAATAATTTTGTTTGGAAAATAATTTGGGGCCAGGGGCCCTCCACTCCTTTGCTGCCCCGAGGGCTCCAGACCCTTAAATCCGGCCCTGCATAATACGCTATGCAATGCTCTCGTAATTCTCATTTGTATCTGATTAGTTACGGCTTCATTTATGATCCTGTAGGTTCAATTAAACGCGCATTGATTACACGTAAAGTTTTGCTTTATATTTTGAAAAAAGAAATTTAATAATCCGTAACTGTTGATCAATGGAATGGAATGGAAGGCGAAATTTTATTTGAACCAATTTTTTTTTGTTTTTTTTCGCTAGTTAATTGTTTATTCATATGATGTTTATTTTTAGTTTTGATTACTTATAACTAAAAGGTTTCAACTGGAATATGTAATAAAAACTACTATATTTCTATATTCGGCGTAATTTCACTGGTGGTAGGTCTTTTGTTGCAAGAGGCCGGCTAGGTAGGTACCACCGCAGTGTCCTATATTCTGCCGCCAAATAGTAGTGCTTAGGCACTACTGTGTTCCGGTTTGAAGGGCATTGTACGCTAGTGAAATTACTGGGCGAACGAGATTTAAGAACTAATATCTCGAGGTTGGCAACGCGTGAGTGGCACCTACTTATGGTGCTACAAGCGCTCATAGGCTACGGCAACCACTTACCATCAGGTGGGCCGTATGCTTGTTTGCCAACTTCTAACATAAAAACAAAAACAATTTAATTAAGTTTGTATGCAAAATTTTGAATATAAGGAAAATTCCTTAGGTAATTTTGGCGATGTAAGTGTAAGTTATGATGGGGCTGACATTTTCATTAAATAGCTAAAAGCCTCTAAATTGTTAAAAAATTTAAAAATAAGCTATTCGACCGTCAGATTTTATAAATCTTAGGGCAGCTAACTAAATATATATATAATGGCATAGTATTGCTTATTTGCGTCTATTTATAATCATGAAAGACCAGTCATTTGAATCTCATTCACATTTATTGAACAAAACAATAAAGCACTACACTGTTACCTGGAGGATGTGACGATGTTTCATACACCCGTCCATTCCATTTCAATAAAATTTAGCAGACAGCTAGCTTTTAAAATGGATAAAAAATCCGATTCCTGTAGTATTAACCCACCCCAAAAAATGACTTATTATGGATACGCGATTTGAAATAAAAAATAACTCTCTGATTATCTAAATAAACATTAGCGAAGATTCGGGCACAGTTAGTATTCTTAAAAAAAAATCTAGTTCTACTACCTTATAGCTTGTCCACCTTAGCTCAGGTCTTAGATAACTCAAAACATGTGTATAAAAATCTATAATATGTAGAAAATACATGAAGTATGTCAAAGCGAAACTATGACTTATCGGATGATGTCACCTTGCCTTACATGGATGGAGTTAACGTAAACAAAGCCTTAAGTACATCATTCTACTGTGCGCTTTTGTTATATAAGTTATTACTGCACCCGCAACTCTGATGTATGCGAGGTTTTGAGAAACACCCTTTTGGCCAGAGAGGGAATCACCAATATTGTGCAATGGGATACCAGCTAAAAACAAAACTAGCATTTTATTCTTTTATTTTCTACTGTATATATAATAATATTGCCATAAACAAACAGTTAGTTATTAGTTTTAAAAAAATACAAGTATCTGAAACGGCAAAGGCATATTTGGTTAAAATAGTCGCGGGTTTTCTTGTTTTTTCGCGAACAGGACGAAGGAAAAATGAAGAGGACAGAGGGTTCGTGCCGCCGATGTTCAAACTCATCAGTAAAATTTAACTGGACGTATTCACGTATTTCATGTCGAAATTCTGAGGGTAGTACGTCCCCGTCATTCATGCTAGAAAGGCTCTCTATTACCAAAAATGCAAGAAAAAAGTTTAAAATTTCTGTCATATCAGTTCCAGTGGCAGAGTTCTTCATCAGAAAATCGAAAGGCTTTTAATTAAAACCACGCAATCCAATCCAAATATTTGATCGGCGAAAAAAACTGAATAGTAAAGGAAACACGTTAAAAATCCAAAGGCTTTGATCTTTTAACTCTGTTAAAAATCAAAGGATTTTTACAGCGTCCGTGGCGAGGTTACAATATTTTTGATTACATGCCATCGATACGTTGCAGTGAAATAAAGGGTGAAAAATTTTTTTTTCAACCATTTCAAATCAAAATCATTTCTGCAATTAAACGTTTGTAGATTTCGTATATAATAAAAGTATCAAAAAGTACAAACATGTAATTTGTAATTACTTTTTCTTCTTCGTTTGCTTATTCATCTTATCCGGATTTGACAGGTTACTAGTTTTTACACGGAGCGATTGCCATCTAACCTCCGCAACACTAAGGGCGAACCAATAACTCATTCGATAAGAGCAATTTATATATCAAGAGTTAATGATTATTATCAGATGTTATGTGATACCAACCGGAACCGACAGCTTAACGTGCTGTCAGAGGCATGATGGGGAGACCTACACGGACAAACGCCCAGACAGAGACAGAAATTTTAACAAACATCTGGCCGAGCGGGAATCTAATCGCTACTCACTACGCCTCAACGGTGTCTAATTTGTAATTACTTATTTTAAATATTATTATAATACAATATTAAGATTTTTCTTAACAAAGCATACATTCCGCCTGTTGGTAAACAGCGTAGGATATAGTACGCTTGGAATACAATTCCGCAAACATCAAGACAATCTTTATTATATTATACTTCTTTATATTATAACCAGCGGCCCACTTCGCACGGGTATAAAATATATAGCCTATGTCATTCACTGAAAAAATTATTAAAATCGATCCAGTAGTTTTGATTTATTCATTACTGTCCGTTGCCCGTACGCGTTAAATGTAATTATTTACGACATCAAATTAGAAACCTCAAAAATACCAGTATTTTTCCACTATTTAATGGATATTATTATACATATAAACCTTCCTCTTCAATCACTCTATCTATTTAAAAAAAACCGCATCAAAATCCGTTGCGTAGTTTTAAAGATTAAAGCATACATAGGGATAAAGGGACAGAGACAGCGACTTTGTTTTATACTATGTAGTGA
This sequence comes from Hestina assimilis, assembly GCA_023373885.1. NCBI lineage: Eukaryota > Metazoa > Arthropoda > Insecta > Lepidoptera > Nymphalidae > Hestina > Hestina assimilis. The sequence continues at coordinate 14,538,185 of CM041759.1, forward strand.
TATTATAAATATAGAGTACCTGGTTCACCACCTATGCTCGGTTTTTTTTTGTTTTTGGTAAATCGAAAGTCGTGAAGGGTACGGTAGACTCGATTGAAACCTTACCTGGATAATAAAATAATGATTTCGACAACAAGTTATATTTGGAAAAAAAAATTGGATTGTTGAGTATTGAGTATTTTGTTAAATTCTTATGGACGCATCGCTGTCAGTCAGTGACATAAAAAATTAAATAAAACGTCAACTGTCATTGTAGAAATGTTTGTCATTCGATTCAATTCAATAAATCCTGGTTGCAATAGCAACGCGTGGTCGCTCAAGTGTGCTGTGAATTTATTTATATATTTTAACATTTTTAATTTATTTTTTTGATAATAGATGGCATGTCGACAACGCCCTGAAAACACGGACAAAGCTACATTTTCTAAAAATAAATCCTAGCTAGATCAATTTATCGTCCCCGAAAACCCATGCATACTAAATTTCATGATAACCGGTGCAGCCGTTTCTGGGATCCCAATTATATATATATACAAGAATTCCTCGTTTAAATGTATTAAATATATTATATTGTTTGTATTATAATATTGACACCCATCTTTACCGACGAGCCCTAACAGAAATTAACGACACTTACTGAGCCCCAAATTTATTTTGCTAATGGGTGTTTTTTCAAAGGCTTAATGAAACAAACAATTTTAAGTAATTATTAAACCTAGATAAAAACCTAAGAAGATAATTCAATAATTATAAAGTGTTTCTTTTACTCTACAGGTATATTAACCACTAGCTTGTCGTCCCGCTTCTACTCGACTTAAAGTAGTTAATATACCTGATACAAGGCTGTGTTCTTTTCTGTATCCCTTAAGTTTCTGTACAATTTCATAATGATCGACTGTATATAAAAGTAGCTATATTGTTTAAGTTAATCACAGTAATATTCTATTATCTTTGTGCCGTTTGCAGTAGAAACACTTGGGCTATGGAGCGTTAGTGCAAATCTAAAAGATAATACACCCCGAGTCATTGCCTCCAAAGGTGACATGAAGGCTGGTTCATTCGATTAAAGGATTGGAATTATTCAGGGAAATACAGCTCGCATTTGCATAGTTAGTATTGATTTAGTGTTCTTACGGTAGTAATATACTTCTCTCAGCACAAAAGGGCCGGCTCGGCCTGTGACGTACTAGCCTCAAACAGAAAATCGGCGTAAAGTAACAGTATCAGTGGTACTGTTGCGTTTCGTGCGATGAGTGAAAGCACCGGAGCAAAGTCTCCCACCCCCTCTGGCTTCGCTTGCGATACTTTAAGCGTTCATAGGTTGCGGTGACTGCTTACCATCAGGCGGATCGCATGTTTGTTTGCCAACCGTCATGATAAAAAAAATTGAATTGTAAATTTATTGTAATATTGATTTCAATTCGTTTTATGTGAGAGGGGGCAAAGGGGCAGGAGGAACCTGATGCTAAGCAATCGCCGCCGCCTATGAACATCTGCAACATCAGAAGGCATGCATGTGCGTTGCCGACCTTTAAGGAAAGAATACGCTCTTCTCTTGAAGGTTCCCAAGTCGTATCGGGCGGAAAGACCGCTGGAGGTAATTGAATTAATATAGTACAAGGAACCATTTTTATTCTATGATCCGAATCCGAAAGTGAAGTAAATGTAAAGCCCTTTATTTACCTATTGTTCTATTGTTTGTTACAAATTCTAGGTAAAATTACCGCTGAAACTTTCGTAGGCTTTTGATATTATTCTCGACTTTTCAATGTAACTTTTTCTTTGTATTTGTATTTAAACCAAACTTTCTAGACAGCGATTAGTGTACTGTTACGGACGCGTCACATTTAAACAGATTTTGTTACATGAGAGAAGAGAGATATAGAACAACCTTTATTAATTATATTTACTTAACTGAGTAGTGTCATTTTTATCACATGTACGGCGTTTCAAGACGATAGACTTTTAACCGAAGCCCATGGCTTCTAGTCACTTCTTAGTTTTCTAATGATTAATTTGTATCTCGTATTTCTTTAATGCATCAAGCAATGCAGCTTATTGCGTAGAAGAAATTCTAACAAATGTACACATAGCCGCTAGTCCTATTGTCCTAATCATATCCTAGTCCTATATATATATAAACGCTACACGCTCAACGGCCCCATTTATTTTGCCCTTTATATCCTGTCTCGGAGGTCCGGAAACATTGATAATGACAAGGACAAACACCCAGACCGGACAACATGCCTCTATTGTCCATACAAACACCTGCTCGGAGCGGGAATCGAACCGACGACCTGTAGCACTTAAGGTAAGTTCACTACCAGTGCGTTACAAGGTGTATTATGTATATACATACAACGAACGAACTGTCGATAAATATTCTAAAACGGAGTTTCACCCACGAATATAATTAAAGCACGCTCTATATCTGAATTTGTAACAATAATCACAGTGATTTAACAAATAACGATATATGAAAATAGTTAACGATTCATGAAAATGAGTAACGGTTTATGACATTTATAATAATCAATATGCATATATTCTGATTCTTACGACACATCACTAAAACTCAAATTGCATTCTTTGAAAACAGAGTGCTAAGCTTGCACTCGCAAATTATTAATATCGATAAAATATGTGATTTATGGGAAAGACATAAATTATAATTTTCCAAGTTTCGGAGCGCAAACGCGATCCGCGCGCGATTTTGCGCCGAAAAACTCAGGCTCATGTGAACGCGCGTTAATAAGAACGTACCCACGTTAAACTCTAGTATTAAAGGCAAGCAGTAAAGCAAACTTGAAATATTATTTACGACCTGTATTGTTCATTGAGTCCGAGTTTGATTGCCAATATGTGTCAACTGCCGGAAACTCATTGATAGCTTTCACGTCAGAAATAGTGGGTTTGATACCCGGAGTAAATAGCGCGGTCATTACTGCCGTCCGGTCTCGGTAGCACTAAATTACTATTTTCGGTATCCCTAGATCCTTGATCGATATTTTTTTAAACACAATACGGGGTACAGTTTTTTATTTAAGCTTTTTTACGTCTTACGTGTGACTCAATTTATTGTGCTGTTTTTAAATATATGTAGTAATTATGATCAAATTTTTTTTTAATTTTTCTGTGCTCATAATGTCTACGATTTCATAAAAAAACCTAACCTTTAATGATAGAAACTTTGTATCAATTGATTGTTCCAATTTTTCAATTACGTAAGAATACTTAATCCTCAATTCGTTTCATAGGAACTTTAATTGGAAATTTAATTTCTAATCACAGAATCTTGGCGGCTATCTATAAACTAGGTCTCACGAATTTCATGTTTATTGACCCCTCCCCCGTCCTTGTCCTTCTACTGTGACGATATTCCCTTCCTAGTGTAGCCTCACATATATTTTGAAGTTTTACCTTCAGCAATAATGGACGCAAATAAGCAATACCATGTCAACCCACAAAATTGAAAAAACTGAGTTATATATGCAGAAGTGTTGGTTGGTATTGGCTGAAGAACATTTTTCTTTAATATTTCTAGGGTTTTAAGCTTTAAAACTTCTAAATAAGCCATTTTTTAATCATGCCATTTATGTATTATTTTAAACGTTTTGGGTAATATTAAATAAAATAAATAAACTGTAAATGTGTTGTCCTTCCTATGTTGTATGTACTTGTGTATCTGTTTAAAGGGATTGGACCATCGGTTCAACAGCTATTATCATTGAACAATATTATAACAAACATAGATACCCACACACATGTACAGAACCGTCCAATTAGTATCCGATAGCTTGTCCAATTAAAGGTAGTCTGAATATGGTCAGTTGCATATTAACGTTTAATAGTAAAATCAATAATAGTTTGTGTATTTTGGTAAGGATTCGTACATAATTTGCGAAGACGTTGCGTCGCGAGTTCGATTCTCGCTCGGAGCACATGTTTGGATTGACCACACAAGCAAGTTCTGGTCTGGGTGTGTTTGATTGTTTTTGTGTATGTTTCCGGAGACAGGATATAACTATCCTATTGGGGGCCGTTGAGTTTATTGCGAAGATTATGATTCAAACGCAAAATGCTGTTAGCATTCTTGTCACCATTCCATCTAGACATGATTGATGTAATCTTTTAGATGTAGTTCTATAAAATATGAACTTAACTGAACTGTAAATATACCCAACTATATTATATATATATATATATATATATATATATATATATATATATATATATATATATATATATATAATATAGTTGGGTGTGTTATGAATTAAAAATATAAATATACTAACTTAACTGTACAACATTTTAAATACTTGAGATACAAAATGAAAAAAGTGCTTTTTAAATTCGATGCTTACAATTATGGAATTATCAAATGTTTCTAGAATTGGCTATCTTTAATATAATTATTTCTGACGTCAACTTATCGTTTATAACTAAATACTCTTTAGATAAGATGTTTTAATAAGACCTGCATGCAGGCTTACCATTAACTTTTAGTAAAAATTCTATTTCGATCCAATTCAATTTTGATGGTACATCGATTCAAATTTAATATGAGCATGACGTTTAAATATATATGTCATGATACGAAATAGCGTTGTAATTCAGTTTTTGGTCGTCATTTGAATCGCAATAAGAGGTAATAATGCTAGTGAATGCTAGAAACTTATAAAAAAACGAAAATACCATTTTTGGCTACGTTTTATTGGATGAAAGTTTAAAATAAGCGATGGTTACTTGGCTTCCTAGGAGCATGTTGAAAATTATGTGTTTTTAAACTTTCATTTTACTATTCGGCGTGACATTTTTTATAAATGTACACCTTGTCTTTCCAATTTTCTCTGAATAATAAGCAATTTATTTACACTGCTATTTGTAAAATCGAACTCAAAACAAAAACATTATTTAACCAAACCACGGACAAAGACTTACGGTAACCAAAATATACTGTTTCAGAGTGCACTGTTATATAATAATCTACCTAACGATGTTAATGAGGTTAATAGTAAAACAATGTTTAAGATGAAATTAAAAGAATTTGTAAGAGATAATATTATATAATTTAAAACTTCAATAAGTGCTTGTATTCCCTAAATATTTGTAATTTCTAACTTTGTACTACCATAGTTACTATATTTACTATATTTATACTTTATATATATATATATATATATATATATATATATATATATATATATATATACTATACAGTATAGCCAACAATTGTGCATGTGTCCGAGTGAGAAATACTATGTTTAATCTTAAAATCTCATTGTAAGTGAACAGTGTTCTTATGAGAATAAATTCTTTAAACACATTTAAATTAACACGCTAGATTAGGTAGGGGTTAAGTAACATTTCATTTTGATAAAGCAAAGTAACATGTTCGTTAACAAAAGGTAGAAGAAGCCGGCGGCTACAGCTAGTGAGACATAATTAGACGCTGGTTGGGTGTAACGGGATACACCACAAGCGTTTTCCATTTTCCGCTACCGGCTATGAGAGATCCCCGACCTTAATTTAACTATTATTGCGAAGTTTTAAAACACACAATAGACGGTGTCACGTGGAAAATTAGGCGGCACAAGTCGCGACTTTCAACCTCGTTTTTTATTTCATGAAGGCTGGTAAGCAAGCATACGGTCCGCCTGATGGTAAGCAGGCCAGGGATGATAAGGGAAAACAGGGGTTAGAAGATTGGGCCGTCGGCGCTCTCACTCATCGCACAGTGCTCTGTTACTTCACGCCGAGTTTTCCGTGAAAGCATGGCTGTACTATTACAAAAATACTCGCTTAAATTGCGATAAAAATTATATAATCTTGGCCCCTACCACCTATTCACATCAATGCAAATTAATGATTAGTATTTCATATCGGCTATGACAACGTAGGTTAAGATAACGTGTTTTATTCACATATCCCCGGCCAATCACTTCGTATACAAGGTTATCAAATCTTCTGATAGTTTTTGTGTGTTTATTACGCGATAAATACTGGCATCTGTATTATATAAACTGAATTAAAATTATCTTTTTTCTTCCTATTAGAGCGGTCTCAGTCTCAGACTAAAGCGTTTTTTGTACGTACTCGGACGTTACGGCTTCAAGCCCTACTGGTACCCCTATGATACTGTTAAAAAAAACAGCTAAGCGTGCGTCGGAGTCGCGCATTATAGGGATGTCCTATAATTTTGAAATTAAATTTGAGTTCATTAATTATTTAAAAGCGGCCATAGCAATACACTATCTACAAAAACTCCAACTGGCTATCTATTACACCAAAAAACTTCAAAATATTAAGTTTCTAGTATGTATACCCTTTATCTTTCAACCTTTTTTTATTTGTAGTATCGGTTATTTTAGAGGCATCAAATACGTGCTGTGCAAAAATTTCATCCCCTTATTACGTCATGATATAGACCACTGGTAGACACACGGACAGCTGATAGACGTACTTTGGTTACAGAACGTATAATCGGTGTAAGTACCGACTAGTTTCGGACTCATCAGACGTGAGTGTGAGCCGTTTAGATTTTTACATTAAGTTAATAATGTCTCACGATAGTTTTAATAATACAAAAACATAATCATATTATTAAACTTATGTAATAGTTTTGATGATACAAACATTTAAAGTTTTTAATCTTTTTACACTGGATAGCTTATAATAGGAGATATAATTAAAACGGGTAAAATATGTACCGTCTTGTTTCCGTTCTGGGGAAAATTGATACCTCTTATCAGAGTCAGAGTTCTTCGGTTGGAATGTTTATTGCTTTTTTATAAGTTTGACTTACCCGATTGCGGCATGGTAACAGTGCATAGGTTGTTAGAGGTCAAGCTGTAGACTGGCTCATCTTTCGGCTTCAGAAGCTCGTGGGTAGACACCGCATGAATTGACAGTTCCTGTTTCGATAAGAATAATAAAACATATAATCTCCTCGTCATAATTTATATTTCGCTTTTATAGACTTACTATACAGTATAGACATGAAATTTCATATAGACAAAATTAGTCACATGGGCACTTCGTTAAGTTAGATTGCATACTTGTGACTAACTTCATTTCATTGCGTTTGTATTGAATATACCAACCTTTCCCAGTATAAATGAGTCGGCTCGACCGGGGAAGTTGTACGCTCTCACAGAAAGTATAATAGTAAAGTAAGTAGTACTGTTGCGTTTCGTGCGATGAGTGAGAGCGCCGAAGGCCCAATCTCCCACCCCCTCTGTCCCCTTACTTTTTGCCAACCGTCATGACATAAAAAAAACCGTTTTTAAAAACAAAACCTGGATTAATTTTTTTAAAGAACATTGTTATTACCTCTCCAAATAAGCTCATAGCCTGTGCTAGAAGTTGGTACAATAATAGCCCAAGGGGGTCAGCTCAGGATCGATCTCCTGTGTAAACTTCTTTGTTCTCATCCCTTCGCTCCTAGCACTTGGGCTTGCAATGCGCGTGTGATAATTTAAGTATCGCAGGTGTCCATAGGTTACAGAGACAGCTTACAATCAGGCAGACCGTATGCTTGTTTGCCAATTGTCATGATATAAAAAATAGCTATTTCAGAACGCTACGGAAACAAGAAGTATGATTAATAAACCCCGGAATGACCCCGGAACTTAAAATATTAATATAAAAATGATGTTTTCTGATTGGTTTATTAATACTCAAGGAAATAAATCATATTAACTACGGAGGTACATCGACGGGCCATTTAAATTGTGTACTATTATAACACTTCTACAACTAAAATTATAGATATGATCCATTAAAAATTGTTGCATGTTCCACAGCCGTGTAGATCTAAAAATTTTTCAACTCTTTCACGGATGGATAAAATACGTCCATCGCTAAAACAGTTTGCATAAGACTTAAGCGTTTTTAGAGACTAGAATTTTAACATTTTTTTTAAAACGTTTATTCGTTTACGTTTTATAAAGATTGTAGCTTACGTAAGAATTCAATACCGACTTTTTTAAATTATAAAATAAAAATAACAATACGGAAAAAGATAAATGGTGTATATTATTGTGGAACCCCGTACCCGTTTATTGCCTAACAGTTTCTTAATAACTTTTCTTTATATAGAATATTACCAGTGTTCCTATTAGCCCTTCAAATAAGCTCGAAGCTTGCGATAGGAGTAGATACAAAAATAGCCCTAGAGGGTCAGGAGCGAACCCGCAGCTCTCCCGTTAACAAAGCGGAGCCGGCCATTAACGGCTGAGCTATTGAGTATTTTAATAAACTAATCTCTAAAATGTATACTCAAAAGATAGATAAACAGAAAAGAAAATGAGTTAATAGTCAATAGAAAGTCCATTAAAATATTTTTTTAAATGGCTTTAAACTGTAAAGCCGTACGTGGCTTTAACTGTAAAGCCACGTCTAGCACCCAATTTTTAATTAACAGCAGAAAAATAAGAAGACAATTTCTAACAATCTAATGAACGAATCATAAGTTATTTAACTTTTTAGTATTTAGTCATATTATCGTTAAACAACTACTTAAACATAATAATCAAGTTCTAAATCAAACTAACAGACATCTCAGACGTCAAACAGGCACGTGCCCTCGATATTTTTCTCATGTTAATATTAAATCGAAATTTAAAGATAGCCAATAAATACTCAGCAATATCTATTTTTGAATACGTGGGATGCTTTCTCCAATCTTGAATGAACGACAGTCGACCCTCTGTGTAATGTGCTTGAATACCGTCCAGTCGGAAAGAGACGAGCGGTAATAATAGCGATTTGAATAAATTAAATCTTAATGTATAGTATATATGATATTAACGACGTTGTGGCGCAGCGGTAGTGAACCTGCTTTAAGTGCCACAAGTCGCGGGTTCGATTCCAGGGCGGGTTTTGTATTGACCGTACAGGCATAATTTCCGGTCATTATCATTGTGAATGTTTCCGGACCCTCGACACATGTTTATTATTATTAATATAATTTTTCTTTACGACCTTACCAATTTTGATGAAGTTTTTTGTGTGCTCCAGTGGATTCGAGAATAGTTTAGATACACAATTAGGTGGCACTACAGTCGAGTTTTAGATTATATTTTCATTTATTCAGATTGTTTGCATATCAAACACCATCCTAACTGTGTGTTGCTAACTACGCATTTCCTAATAGGCTGAACGGATTTTAATAAGTTTTTTGTGGGGTTGAGTTACTTTGGATGCAAAGTTTAAATTTACAGTTGCACCCACCAAGCAGTGTTGCGATCCGACTCCATGTTCCCTGGTATTAACTTATAACAATTATATAGTAATCACTAAATATAAGACAAGTCATCAGGGTTCGTTCGAACAGATAAAGAACAACGATCCAAGTAATCAACCAGAACGTAAAATAATATATTAATAAATTTTAGCAATATTCTTTGTAAAAATTGATTTTTTATCTACAGATGTCTTTTTTATATAAGCTTAGAAGATTCCGACGTGGCAGACATTTGTCGTGCGGCAGTGATTCAGTCCTTTTGATTGACTAATTTATTGTATTATCAATATTAAAATTGTATGCTATAGTATTGTGAATATTTATTGATTTTATATTGATGGTAATCTATATATAATAACAGTGGGTTTGGAATTCAATGAAAGAATTAAAACTTCAAACACTTTTTTTAAGTTCCGTACCCGATTTGTAGAAACTGAATCCTTATAATTTCGTGGTATCCGTCCGTCCTTCTGTCCGTCTGTATGTCACAGTCATCTTACTTTGAAATATATGATTTTATTTGGAGAAGAGTTAAGATTGTTAGATGAAAGTTTTCCGTCAATATAATTTTTTACGTATTGTTTTTAATAATTACTACGAAATTACCAACTTCTTTTTGCGGTAAATTTTAATTTGTTTTTATTTAAAGTCTAACAGAGTCTTCCTCATTAATCTGAACTACCCTTTAATTTCCACCACCAGAACCACACACTTGACTGGTATTTAGAAAGTTCTTCGTATTAATTTAAATCCAGAAATTTCCCCAGAAAGTCTTATCTAGAAATGCAAACCTGTGACTCCTTTTATTGCAGTAAATAATCAACAATTTTTAAGAGCCACTATCTGCTGCTATCCGGTAGTTATCACAACAATCCGGATCACTGGCGTAAAGCCTGCGCTAATTGACCCTACATGCGGCGGGCGATTTTAAAGCGGTTTCAGACCAGCATTTTAAACGTGCGTAGAAGCTCGTTTCTCAAAGCGCGTTTAGGCTCGCTTACCACACCTGCAATTCGTACGAACATTAACACGTTTATAACGTAACGTAAACGTTCGAACATTGACCCAAAAAACTGTTTGTCTGAAACTACCTTCATAAATAAAACTTAAGAGTATGACAGTAGATTTGATATTTCACTGACGGCTTAATCATCGTCAAGGTTGAAATTTAAAATGTATTGTCACAGTTTAAGTTTTATGAAAATCTCATTTTTCAAAAAAATCTCCCGTGTCATGCCGCCAATGGCAGGCCATTATTTGTCTCATTGGCAGGTACCTTATTATTACTAAACAACAGTATTTTAATTTAGTTATATAAATAATATATCACTACTTAGTATAAAACAAAGTCGCTTTCTCTGTCCCTGTGTATGCTTAAATCTTTAAAACTACTTAAAATCGATCCAGTAGTTTTGATTTATTCATTACTGCCCGTGGGCCGCACGCGTTAAATGTAATTATTTACGACATCACATTAGAAATCTCAAACATTTTTTTTGCTCCACTATTTAATGGATGTTATTATACATATAAACCTTCCTCTTTAATCACTCTATCTATTAAAAAAGCCGCATTAAAATCCGTTGCGTAGTATTAAAGATTTAAGCATACATAGGGATATAGGGGCAGAGAAAGCGACTTTGTTTTATACTATGTAATGATATTGTATGTACCATAAATTAAGATGCCACCGAGAAATGAAACATCTTCTTTGAATAATTACTACACTAGCTTTTGCTCGCGGCTTCATTCACGAGGAATTTGAATTTTTGTTGTATCAGTTTTATTACTGTATCGGTTCCCCGCCATCGTAGTGAAATAAAATATATAACAGTTTTATAAGGGAATACATTTTTTATCAAAATTGAATAGACAGATTTGCACAAAATCCAAAATTGGTGAAGACCTTTTTTGAAAAAACCTATGGCAAATGTATCAATACATTGAATCTTTTCATTACTATACTGTAAATGAATAAGTCATCATTAATCAGCTTAGATTACAAAAATATTGTTTCAAAATTTCAAATTGACATTTACAGCCAGGACTTGTTTATTAAATTTTCAAGGAAATAGAAAACTTATAACGCCTAAACTTTTATGGTGATATTCACATTTTAGCTATCCAAAGTGTCAAATGACATTGTCATAATTATAATAAGTTTAAAATTTATTTATATTTTTTCTAACTGACTTAAAACAAAGTAGTAGGTTCTCAATTCACCTTAATATTTTTTTACTGTATGCGATTACTCCGAGACGGGTAGATCGAGTTTTTTGTTTGACTGGGTATACTTTAGGATCAAAAAGAAATCGGGGGAGCTCTTCAAATTCTATAAGTACTATTACGATTTCAATTTTTTTCAAGTAACTAGTCCTTTTGCTCCAGAAAAGCACCATTTAGTGATGTGATGTTGTGGTGAAGCTCATGGTGACGATCTCAGATGGCCAGCCGACTATTATCAAATTAAAAATCCGGAATGAATTGTAACACACTCCGTTGACGCAAAACGATCAGTGAGTGCACCTGGTTATGAGCGACAAAGCATCATGATCCATGTATTTCAATACATTACTTGGCGTAGACTTTTATTTAAGACATCATTTGTATAAATGTTTGTGCTGAACGAACCTTCAGCTGTTAAACAACGAAAATAACACGATAACCCATTGAGTAAGTTGTGCTTGATACAATAACATAGATACATACAAATAAAAATCTCCAAATGCAACATGTTTTAGTTTCAGAGATTTTAAAACATTTAAATTTGTTCGTTTTATAAAGATGTCTTCTATGACTACATAGCTGTAACATATAACTAACTTTATAATACTTTTCATTTAGTCAGTACATAGAGAAAAATAATAAGTTAGGCAGGCAGGGGGTAGCAATTGTCATAAGTGTCCAGCAATAAATACCGATATTTTTAAGGGTATTCCGAAGAAAATATAAAAGAATTGGGCTTTATACCTTAACGAATTTAAGGTACTATTTTACACACCTTTACTACCTGTAACCTGCCCAACCTGCCAAGTCGATGGTAATTTTTACCTGTATAGGTAGCATGCAAAGAACAACTTTCAGCTTTTATAAAATAACGAAGGTCTGGCCGGCCTGGGCTCTTGGGCTATAAAAAGTTCTACGGTGGTACGGATCCCTTTATGTGTGAGACATGCACTTAGCCAGTTTCATTTTTTATAAACTTTTCTCATTACAATATTTTGATAGAATAAAAACATTAAAAGTCAAAATCACAAATATAAGTAACAAATCTATTGATTGAAACAATGATTTTTTTTATTTAAGTAATATTTACAGATAATTCAAAACAGTTTAACCAACACTACAGTTGAATTTTTAATATACTAAAATAAAAGCAAAGAAGATTATCACGCGGATATATAATATTTTATTTTTAATAGCATCCAGAAATTGATGAAGAGTTATTGTACTAAAAACAAAAAAATAAAACCATTTACTGGGCCATAGGGATAAAAAAAACAATCGAAAGGTATAGATCGCTCGGCGCTTCCCCACACGCCGAAGTGTTAGCTTTTTGACAGAGTCAGCTATATCGGACCTGATTTGTACGCGACAGCTGCGCTTGCGCACCTATTAACCGCTGATACATGTTTGTCAGGCGGCTATTAGGGCGAAAGAGATAAAATTAAGGAATCATCTATACGTGAGCGAGATCGATTCACTTCTCCGATTCAAATGTATTTATTTACTGAATCATGACACTCCAGAAAAAAATTGTGAAAAATTTTCGTATCGTTTTATATAAGACGACGTTGGCAGGCGATTTCTCTTGTCTATATAAAGATATATTGGTCAAGGAACGTTCGAATATTTTAATTTTTATTTTAACAAAACTAACTTTGAATACTACCATTTTGATTATTTTTATTGTTATTATAAAAATTGGAGTAATTAAATATAATTAGGACAATTGAGATTTACAAATGAGACTTCAGTTTGAGTTTCTTTAGATGGTTTATCTTAGAAAAGAGGTGATGCTACATTTTTGTTTGAGACTCGAGGAAAGTATATAAAAAATGTGTTGTGTTTTTCTGTATTGAATAAAAATTTTAAAGTTTTTATTTGAAACTCAGTGGTTTTCTATTTTTTTTTTAAACTAAATTCTACAAATGGCTTCATATGAGCAGAACTAAAATTTAGTTTTATGTTGTTCCATCTTGTGTTTTTTTGTCTTAAAATCTGGTTTGACACAGACCGCTTTTATTAATATTAGTTCAGGCGTGAAAACTAGTCCATATTAAAATTTTATTTATATGCAAAATTAAAGTATGTTCTTAGGTATTTATTCTTATACTGTACATATTTATATGGACTAACGTAGAACCTTAATATTACTTATATCATTTCATCACCATATCCAAACATAATAAATGTGAATTTATTTGCTTAGACGTTTGGAAATTTGGATAGTTGGATCTTTGTCAATATATCTCACCAAAACGGTTGAATGGATTTCAATGTAATTTCACATACACATAGATTGTTACCTAAATTAATATACAGGAAACTTCTGTTGAGAGTGTAAGGTTTCCTTACAATTAATAAAAACGACGAGTTTTATGGAATCCAAACTAAATAACATAATACTGATTATTGTTATAAATGTGAAAGTAGCTCTGTCTGTTTCTTACCTTTTCAAACATTGTTTTACAGCAGTAGTCGTAGGCTAAAGCTAGTAAATAATATAGCATATAATAGATATATTCAATATATTTATTCTATACATATAAAAGGAGAAGACCTGCCTGACTTATAAACGGCCAACCTTGGACCGCTTGGACCTAGAAAGCTGAATTTTTAACAGGTAGTGATTTTAAAAGTAAACGCGTACTAAGAAAAGGTTTTCTAAATCCATCTCTTAGAAGGTGAAAAGGAGAAGTCTTTCCTTCTCCTTTTCACCGGTCTCTCAGTATTTAAAGTATGCTTCTAGTTCAAAACTTTGCTTGTAGGAGAACAATTGCAGACAAAGAAATGTCTTTTAACGTATTTTGAAATACTACCCCCGAAATGGGTGAAAAATTAGTTGAAAGGTTGTAAGGTATATCCGTCATTATTATAACTAAAAGCATGAAACCTTATTTTTTGGCGAACAATTGAAGATAAAGAAACAAGTATTTTAAAATTTTCTAAAATTCAACCGCTGAAGGGTTGAATTGGGAGTTCAAAGTTTGTGTTTAAATCGTTAATCACGCAGACGAAGCCACGGGCAGCAAATAGATTATATAAAGAATTTTATTTATTTTCACATATCAGTGAAAATAACTATAGAATCATTATTATTGACACCACAATTTCGATTCATTATATTATTATCATAGAAGAGAAATACGGTAGCTGTTTCAACTTGAAACTTTTAAAGCAAAGTGCATGAAGTCTAATTAATTAATTTAGTATATGGCTTTTAGAAGCATTAAAATCTATTTATACTGTTATAAATCGGAGCTTTGTTTGGTTATTAAAGATATTTTAGTCATAGTAATTAGGATATAACAGTCAAAAAAACTATAATTGATTTTTGTTTCTATGTCTGTCAATGCTCTGAGCGTAGGGTACAAAAATTTATACAAATATATGTATATATAAATTTAAGAATTTTCTAAGTCATCTTAGAAAATTTTTGAGTAACGTATGAGTAGTTTTAATAAAAGACAACTATCTCCTAATCGAAAAATGACCTTTAAAATCAAATCAAAATCAAAATCAAAATTATTTTTATTCAAGTAGACTTTTAAAAAGTACTTTTGAATAGTCAAACGCTACCGACGGTTCGGAAGGTTGATTCTATCGAGAAGAACCGACAAGAAACTCGACTTTCACAACTGTTAGATTTATTGGAATTTAGTAGCAACGAAACGTCCCAAACGATGTACAATTGAAACAACGTCAAACAAAAACCGTGTATTTTTTACTTTGTTTGAAGGATTCGAATTTACAAAAGTGATTCAAAATTATAAATGTAATGAAATAAAAATAACTCCATAATCCTTTGGCTTTACGTTAAAGATTGCTTGATATTGAGTACACTTTTAAAAAGTTACTGCTAAAGTCGAAAAGTCAAGTCAGAGGCCTACGGGCGACCTGAACAACTCTGACACTAGGTTGACCACTAACCACTCGATATGAAGAAGAACTGCTACAGTTCACCGACAGAATCTTTTGCCGTCTGTTGGTTTATTTATTTTACAAAAATTATGAATTCGGTATAAATACGATTAATTAGTAAACGCTACACACGCAACGGTTCCCATTAGGATAGTCATATCCTCTGTCGGGGTTCGGCAACATACACAAAGACAATTACAAACACACCCAGACTGGAACACATTTGTGTATGGTCAATACAAACATCTGCTCCGATCGGGAATCGAACCCGCAATCGGTGGCGATTAAGACATGTTCGCTACCGTTGCGGCACAACATCGCCATATTATATAGTATAGTATAGTAAGATATTTATATTATTACGTAGTACAAATTTGTTTATATTTTGTACAATTAATATATTTTGTGTACAAAAAATGTCCACATCGTGTACATAGAACGAGGAGAGAGCGTACCGCGGGGTAGGATTAAACAAAAATAGAATCGTAATTAATGGGCGCCTGAGCCCACAAGCTTATATTGAGAATTCAAGAATTTCATTTCAACGATTATAAAAAAAAACACACTAAAATACTCATACACAAATCTTTTGATAGGTTCATTATTTCCAATATAAAACATATCTACGCGTCCACACTAATGTAATATGTATTACTTTTCACAGACAGGTCTATTAATTGATTTTTATTAAAAGGTATGGTAGTTGAATTTGTAATTTGATTAAAGTCTAAAGCGAAGCTTGTGATACTTTTTATTTAAGTATATAGAACGAAGTATATCAAGATTTTACAACTTTTATACATTTATATTTTATATATAAAAAATTACACGGCAGATACAAAAACTACACATTGCAATTATAGCATTTAAGAACCAAATCAGGAAAATATAATCATAATTGTATAGAATAATATTTTTTTTCGGAACCAAGATTATGTTTAGATACTATTATATTCTTAGCAAAATAAAGAATTTTAGTCTGATCTATTAATCGATTTTTATTAAAAGGCCTGGTAGTTGAATTTCTAAATTTATTAAAGCCAAAAGTGAAGCCGCAGGGAAAAGCTATATATTATAAAATGAAAAAGCCTAAATTTGTTTGCAAAATGTACTATTATAAATGCGACATGTATGTGCAATTGCATTGTCGCCATTTTAAAATAACTAATTTGATTCGACAATTTACAAGTTCGAAATTATTTTTTTATTAATTTTTATTTTTGGTTTTGGCAACTTTTCGTATTCATAAATATAAACGGCAAAACTCCACACTAGATTATGATGCGATATACTGTTGAAGATAAAAATAACTATTACCGAAGATTCAACAAAATCAAAATCGGATATATTCAGATGCATAAGGTAAATAAAAAAAAATCACACTTATATTAAAATGTTTTTTTAAAGGCTTACAAATATATGTTATTTTTTTTTCTCTAGCTAAGACAAATTGAGAAGTAGATCACTAGAAATGTTTACATTATTGCCTCTCAAGATGTTTTGGCACCTCGTAACGACGTTATTACTGTGTGTATCAGAAGGAAAATTTATAATACGAATACTATATTAGACACCGTGGGAACTTCTACATTATTCTTACAATAATAATAATTATTATTATAAATGTGAGTTTGTTTGTTTATTACGCCTTCGTTTCAATGACTTCACTTAATATTATTTTTGCATGCACCTTTTTGTGCCTACAGTAAAAGATAGAAAAACAATTATGTTAAAATTTATAGTACCATTATGAAATATAAAAAGATGTTTAATCCTTGAGAGCTTATGCCCGGATTAATTTTTTCGAATGCAATCAATATTTCAATTTTATATTAATTCATCAAATTTAAATAACCTTTTCACTTACTCTCACTCGTGAAGGAAAACATCGTGAAGAAACCCGCATGTCGTATTAAATTTTCTAGTACATGTATATCCACCAATAATACAGGTGGTCTTTTGCTGGTGGTAGGCTTAAATGCCCGCCTGGTTAGGTAACTCCGTTCATTGGTGAAAAACTCGTGAAGTGAACGCTCGCCAGCCGAGTTTTGAGATCAGCGTACAACCAGTTGCATCTTGGCTTTCTTTAGTAAAATGGTGAGACGCTCATAGCCGACTGCACCCGGTGATCGGTAAACGATCGGTAGGTTAAGCAACTTTAGGCGCGGTCAGTCACTAGATGGGTGATCGCATAGTGGTATTTCAACCGATCGTCTCCGTGCTTCGGAGGGCACGTAAAAGTCGGTCCCGGCTGTTGACAATTAGACAACAGTCGATAAGTCAAGTCAGAGGCCTACGGGCGACCTGAACAACTCTGACACTAGGTTGACCACTAACCGAACGATAAGAAGAAGTAAAATGGTGTTGGAGATTGCACCTATAACTCAATCATGATGTCTTAATAGATATATAGAACATTACAAAATGTCATTGACGTTCTGTCGTAGAGTTCCCTCAGCCTAGGTACATTGTTTTGATTCACCTGTTCGCTTGTTTGTAAACTTTGCTTACAACAATAACATCTTAAATACTTGACATTAATGAAAAGGCAATATATTTATTAAGTTTTTAACTACTATGTGTAATATAAATAAAGTTTCTGTAAAACGTAACCACTGTAGCCAGATGACTTAAAATAAAATCGTTAATAAAATGGATCAATATAGATTTTTTTATGTTAGTTGGCAAACAAGCATACCTGATGGTAAGTGGTTGCCGTATACTAGGAGCGCTTGCAACGCCATAAGAAGGTTCCACTCACGCGTTGCCAACCTCGAGATATTGGTTCTTAAATCTCCTCTGCCCAGTAATTTCTCTAGCGTACAGTGCCCTTCAAACCGGAACACAGTAATGCTTAAGCACTACTATTTGGCGGGAGAATATTTGACAATGCGGTGGTACCAACCTAGTACCGGCCTCTTGCAACAAAAGACCTACCACCTGTGTGACTGATTGCACTGGTGGAATAATTTCTGCTGTGACAGAGATTATCCCAACAGCGGCCGATGGGGTCGTCACATTCCGACGCCGAAATATAAATATCTATATAAATAGTTATCGTATTGAGATAATCCTAATTTAATATTTTAATCAATCATTAGTCACGATGATTTTTTGTCTAGATTTAGATGGGACCGTGGAGAGTGTTATAGATTTTGTCGCGAAAACAAAAATTTAAAGGGTTGAAAAGGGAATGTACTTTTACATGGGGATTAAGAGACTTATATATTGGATTAAGAGTGCCTCATTATTTATTTGATATAATTGGCGTTTGCTCTATTAACCAATATATTCATTCTAGCGAAGCCGCGTGTAGAAGCTTGTATAAAATTCAAAACATATAAAATAAATCACATTAAAAAAATAACATTATTTGTAAAAACACATTTTTAACATAAGTCAAATAAAATCCGAAGAGTCCAGAGTCAAGAGAGATATGCATGCGCGTGACCAGTCTGAAGTAACACGTCACATGAAGCGTGAGGGTGACGCGTTACATTTAGCGAATAAGGATCTATCAAAAATCGTCCAAAACAGCTGAATATAAGACAAAATTGAAGAATTGTTGATTAGCGTAGAAAGAGAAATAAGATAAAAAGCGCGTGCAAATAGTTTTCGTATTTTATCTGTGAGTATTGTCAAATTACCTATTTAATTCACTATATAATTGACAGTCTTGACCGTTAGTCTAAACTTTAGCGGGTATAAAACATGCCAACATTTACATTTAGGAAAAAAAAAATAAGTTGACAAACCGATATATTGATATCTATTTCTTTTACTCCTATTAGTGCTACGAGCAACAGACTAAAACAACAATATGTCATTTGTAATAACGTCACAAGAGCGGCAAGTGGTATGCCACCGTCTATGAGATTCTTAGCCCATGTTGGTTAGACTTTATTTCGTCTCGGCACGAATATGTCAAACCTCACAAATACCTCTAACGTAAGAAAACTGCATTGAAATATTCGTTATTTTTAAAAAAATAAATATTAATATTAACCTTGTTAAGAAATAGAAAAGACGTATGTATCATATTCTTAACAAACAAAAAAAATGCAACAAAGTCACCCGGTCGTGAAATAGGTCCATTGTTACGTACTTGAGACCGAATTAGCATTGGCACCAATGCCACCGATAAGGACGTTCCACGCCCTTTCGACCTCTCACACAACCTCGTAAGATCGAAAATCCCGTAACGTGCGGGGAGCAGAGTTTACAAGAGTTATACATAATATGTAAAAATGTACCATAGGGCCACCCACGAACAGCGAACGTAATGAACAAATGTACAAACATGCCATATACCTTTCACGTGGATGGATCAGCTAACAAAACTTGCAAGGGATTATTTATTAAAATGTGACAGTATTTTAAGGAGAAATATTTTGGTTTTTTACTATTGGATTTTGGGAAAACTTTGACGATTTCAGTTAACAAATGAGCTCTACTTGATAATAACAGGAGAAAAATCTTTATATATATAACTGTACTGTATGTCATGGTCGGTGTGTATATCACTGAACTCCGCCTAAGTGGCTGGACCGATTTTAATTTTTTTTGTGTGTATTCCAGTGGATTTGAGAGTGGTTTAGATTAACAATTGGACCCAGTAGGAGGCGCTGCTGTTGGGATTTTTTTTTTCGAGGCAGGACAACGTATGCCGGGCCCACTAGTATACATATATATTTATATAAAGGTAGGCTTGCGCTTGACTAATTGACTATAGCTAGGCCTCGTGAAAGGTAGTGACGCGGTCTAAGTACCTAGCAGTTGCTTACCTAGAAGATGAAAAACTTCTTGACTTGAGGGTATTTGTGTTATACTTGACATCGAATACCGAAAACGGGAAAGGGTTCCATAACTTAGCGGTTCGTATCAGAAAAGTTGATCAAAATAATTTCTTTCGTTTAAAAATAATGGGGGCCGTTGAGTGTGCAGCGTTTATTTATTTATTTTACGACGTTGCGGCGCAGGGGCAGTGAATCTGCCTTACGCTCCACAGGTCGCGGATTCGATTCCCTTTCGGAGCAGATGTCTTGTATGGTCAATACCATAAAGCCATGTGTTCCAGTCTGGGTGTGTTTGTCCTTGTTGTTGTATATTTTAAATGTAACATGAACACTAAAGGATGCTCCCACATACTTACTTTTATTTGCCTCCCTCTCCATCGTCAATTTTACGAACTAATTACATGCTAATGCATACTGTTTGCGCAGCGGTAGCGAACCTACCCTAAACGCCACAGGTCGCATAATATGTTTGTATTGACCATGCAAGCGTATTTTCCGTTCTAGGTGTATTTGTCCTTGTCCTTGTATGTGTTTCCGGACCCCCGACACAGGATATCACTATCCTTACGGGGGCCGTTGAGTGTGCACCGTTATTTATTTGTTAATCGCTATTAGCCTACTTTAACACATTAAATCGAATGTTGCATTCCTCATGAATGCAGACAAAGGTAGACAGGTTGGAGCAAATGGGGCAGCCCTACCCCGAATATTTTTTTTTTTCAAGGCATTACTAATATTCCTATTGCCCGTCCAAACAAGCTCGAAGCTTGCGCTATTAGTGTGACAATAGCCCAAGGGGTTCAGGATCGAACCCTCGACTCTCGCGTTAACGAAGTGAAATCGACCCTTTTGCGGTTGAGCTATTATAAAATACTAAGAAAGACGAATATAATATATTTTGAACTGCTTAGCCAATAACTAGTGGTGATGGTCATTGTGTCCCTTCTAGGCTCTTAAATAAGATTCTGCTCTTCTCTTGGCCAAATCTTGGCTACGCCCATGTTTACTCAAAGGAATTTAGAACTGAACAATGCCGATAAATATAATTCATTATAAAGATTATATTAACGTTTGATAAAACAAAACGCCATACAAGCGCATCTCGCAGCTGACGTTGCTAGAAAACTTCAGCGGTACAAAACTTAACATAAGCATTATTTAATGAAACCAACACTTTATTCAATCGGGGTCAAGAATTGCGACACTCGAAATAATATGTACACGTTAAAATATAAATTGAATTTATGTTTTTAGGTCGACGGTCTTATTCAAGGGCATTGGTATCTAGGAATTCGTCTTTGGATTGACAGAGTTAAGTGTTTTCATGAAACTTCTCAGGCGGCGTTTCGATAATTAACTAGTCGAAAATGGACTGTGAAATTTCAAGGACGTTTCACGTTCAGATTTTTTTTTTAGAATGTGTATTGCCCTACTGGCCTTGACAGCGTCACCGAGCTGGGGGGCCGAGTACAGAGACTCAGCCGTAAAAAGGGGCAGCCCTCAGGGAGGCTCAAATTTGATTTCGTCCTTAGGGTGCCTCCTGCGAAGCCGAACCAGCTAAGTACGTCATCGGAGATCGAGGCAGCGCTCCGAGTGCATTCTATACGATAGACTCACCCGAGGGTGTGAGCGCGACGCGACCTGCGAAACAAAGGACCTCGTCCTGGCCGGCGAGGACGGTGTTGTGTGCGTGTCTGTGATGTGTAAGGGCCATTTTCAATTTTAATTCTATCGTCAGGGTCTTGTAGGACGTGCTTAGGACGGACTTTTGTCGATTTGTTACATCGTTCTGTGTAGATAAATATAAGCATGTCTAATCAAAGGATTTGGATGGAAAGTAGTTTGATCGAAATAGTTTTGCGATGAGCGCTTCAAATGTTTGGGGATCGAATCGATTTCAAGTACATTTTGTAATATTAGAGGAAAGAAATATAAGTTGTGTCGTGGGTTGGGTCAGATGTTTGTATTGAACTTGTAAATCTACTAGCGGCCCGCTCCGGCTTCGCGCGGGTATAAAATATATAGCCTATGTCATTCACTGACAAAATGATTAAAATCGATCCAGTAGTATGCTGCCCGTGGCCCGCATGCGTTAAATGTTATTATTTACGACATCACATTAAAACCTCAAAAATAATAGTTTTTTTTTGCCTCCACTATTTAATGGATGTTATTATACATATAAACATTCCTCTTTAATCACTCTATTTATTAAAAAAAACCGCATCAAAATTCGTTGCGTAGTTTTAAAGATTTAAACATACATAGGGACAGAGAAAGCGACTTTGTTTTATACTATGTAGTGATATAATCTAATCGTTGTCCTTGTGGGTCCTCACTGTGTCTTGAAAATAAAATTAAGCTGTGGGTTCCGAGAGTGAATTTTTGATAGGTAATTTGCTCTTATCCAATGAGTTATGGGTCCGTTATCTAGGATTGCGGAGGTCATATGGCAATCGCTAAGTTTATTAAGCAAACCGTGTGAAAGTACCAGGATTAGTTTTAGGAAAGAAGAAAGACAGGAGAAATATACATACAGAATTAGACACCGTTGTGGCGTTGTGGGTAGCGAGTCTGCCTTAAGCCTCGACGGTTGCGGGTTCGATTCCCGCTCGGAGCAGATGTTTGTATTAATCGTACAGGCATGTTTTCCGGTCTGGTTGTGTTTGTCCTTGTCATTGTGAATGTTTCCGGACCCCTGACACAGGATATAATTATCCTAATGGGGGCCGTTGAGTGTGTAGCGTTTATTTATTTATTTTATTTATATATAATTTCGAGATGAGGAGATAACAAAAAATATAATATATTTAACTAAGAAAGAAACATATTACTTTAATAAATTTTAATTTTTATAATAATTATAATCAGTTAAATATTTTTTCGATGTAGTGTTATCTTGTTTTGAGAAGTTTCGTTTCTTATCTCTGAGTTACTTTATTAAATTAAAAGGCTCATCAAGAAAACATTTTATCTAACAAAAATAATTATTCATACACAAATCAAAAACTAAAAACAGCTCTTCTCAGTAAAATCTGGATTCTAAATCATTTGCAACAACGAAAAGATTAAATATCAGTGTAAGATAAACCAATTTACAAATGTATGCCAGTGGTACTTACGTCATAAATATGACTTTATTAATAAAATGACGACGTTGTGGCGCACCTGCGAACCTGCTTTAAGCGTCACTGGTCGCGGGTTCAATTCCTGTTCGGAACAGATGTTCGTTTTGACCATACAGGTATGATTTTTTTTTATGTAAGAGGACAAACGGGCAGGAGGCTCACCTGATGTTAATCACCGCCGCCTATGAACATCTGCAACACCAGAAAGCATGCAGGTTGCAGGCCTTAAAGGAAGGAATATGCTCTTCTCTTGAAGGTTCCTAAGTCGTATCGGTTCGAAAAAAAATTCGTTTTGGGTGTATTTGTCTTTGTCTTTGTATATGTTTCCGGACCCCCAACACAAGATATAACTTTGATTGAATTGATATTTACGAAGTTTTTTTGCTTTAGTTTCATAACTTCTTGTATACTCTACGGTAGTACGGAACCTTTTATGGTTGAGCCCGCACGTAAACGTTTTTTTTTAAATTCATGTCAACCTTATCTGGCCAGGTTAAATTATGGTAAATCTAGGTGGTGTTGGAATGGAGGGCAACACGTTTAGCGCGCACGGACTTTTGCATTTAATTATTCCTGATACACACCTAAGTAATATCATACTTTAATCATAAAATAAGAAAATAAAAAAACTAACTACATGGAAAAAAAAACGAGATGAATACATTAAATTACTTGACGGTCCAACCTTACGACCACCTTAAACTGGACGGTAGCAAAATGTATATGGAGCAGTCAATAGATACCATTTTAGAAAGACCTCTGGTGTCGGAAGAAAGTTTTATTACACTTTTTTTCGGTTTAGCTCTAATCTTATTTCGCTTAGAGTGTGTGACGGGCGATAAAGTGCTTAAAAAACTTAAAACTACCCGCGAATCGTGGAGATTCGCCGCGTAGCTAAAATATTTCAAATAGTTAATGCCTGAACTCCATATTCTCCACAAACCGCGTAACGTGATTTCTGAAAACATCGGTAAACACACCGAATATTGAAATTATATACCGAATATAAAAAACAGGTTTCGTTATTAAAATAAATCGTTATTACGCATTTTAAATGTCATATTTACACGTCAATTTCGACGCATTTATCCGGAACATTAAAATAATGCTCAAAGTAAATTTCATGTAATACTGAATTCACTTTTAAATTATATTTTTTGATAGCTAATGGAAACCTACACGACATAAGCATTATGTCATACGTCCAGTCAACTAAACTAATAAGAGGTAATGAAAGAGAGTTAAAAGACAAGCCAAGTGATGATAGCTCAGGTCTTCTGCATACACATTCTTCAATTTTTTTTAGTTAGAAAGGGAAAACGAGCAGAAGGGCGGGACATATAAAATTTTAATGATTCAAACTTCACAAAAGCAATAATTGACGACGTTGTGGCGCAGCGGTAGCGAACCTGCCTTAAACGCCACAGGTCGCGGGTTCGATTCCCGCTCGGAACATAATATGTTTGTATTGACCATGCAAGCATATTTTCCGGTCTGGGTGTATTTGTCCTTGTCATTGTGAATGTTTCCGGACCCCAACACAGGATATTACTATCCTAATGGGGGCCGTTGAATGTGCAACGTTTATTTATTTATTTATTAATAATCGGTTTCTATTAACCCACTTAATAGAAATAATACGAGTTTTTAAAATCAATTATGCTTTATTGGCGAACATAGAAATGCTAATTGAGGTTTATATTAAATTACGTAAAACCCACAAAACTAACCACATTCAATTAGTTTATAATTTAATGAGAACCAAACAATGTACTGTAGCGTGTCAACCTCGAGTACTAGAAAATTTCCTTTTTTCATGCCGTTTGTAATTTTGCACCTCCGGCGGTCTCTCTCTTCGCGCGAAATGCAACGATAGATACTGTTATTTTGCCGATCTTCTGGGAAAGGGTAGTTCTTCCCAGGACAAACTGACCGCAAAAAGCATGACTTAGCTACTTCTAAAACTGCTTTCTTATAAATATTAATATTTTTCAAAACGTTTATTGATTTTTTGTCGACAAAAATTTATATTCTTATTATTACGACGTATGGGGCCTCTTTATAAAACCTGTCCTCTATATAAAATGGTCTGAGAGTAAACATGTAATATCTATATGTCACCAAGCATATGTATAGAGAAAAATTCAGACCCCTTTTCA
This sequence comes from Hestina assimilis, assembly GCA_023373885.1. Classification (NCBI taxonomy): domain Eukaryota; kingdom Metazoa; phylum Arthropoda; class Insecta; order Lepidoptera; family Nymphalidae; genus Hestina; species Hestina assimilis. The sequence goes on from CM041759.1 coordinate 14,563,659, forward strand.
AGCACAAGCACTCAGGGCTTTTAATGAAAAAGGTTAATTTTTCGAACTGCGAAATATGCAACAAAATTGACGATGTTGAGCACATTCTTTCGGAATGCACTAAACATGACGGTGAGAGAAAGTCTTTGATGCAAAAGTTTAATATAAACAAATACAATTTAGGTTCTTTTTCATGTATTCTTGCCAATCTTAATTCTGATGTTGCAAAGCTTGTGGTAGAAATGGTTAAGCATCATTGACTTTCTCTCGCGCGCTGTCTTATTATTATTATAGGTTAGGTTACGATGGGGCTGACATGTCCGTGTCGGATAAAAGTCCCTAAATAAAAATTGATTAAAAAAAAAAAAAAAAAGCACTCAGGGCTGTCAGCTTTGGCAAACTTAAAGAGCTTCTTCTTCGTCCTAGCATTATTCCCAGTATTTTACCTACCCAGGGTCTGGTTATTACTTTTATCCAGATTTGACAGGTTAATAGTTTTTACACGGAGCGATTGGCATCTGACCTCCGCATCACTAAAGGCGAACCAGTAACTCATTGGATAAGAGCAACTTACTTATCAAGAGTTAACGATTATTGTCAGATGTTATGTGATAACAACCAGGACCGACCGCTTAACGTGCTCTGCGAGGCACGGTGGGGAGACCCATAAGAACAAACGACCAGACCGAAACAGATGTTTGTAAGATCAATACAAACATCTGCCCGAGCGAGAACCCGCAACCGTCGAGGCTAAAGACAAACACGCTACCCACAACGCCACAACGGTGTTATACTTAAAGAGCAGAAAGCTAAAATTTGTTTATAATTATGTTATAAATATTGATTGTTTACATTCAAAGTGCCCGGTTAACAATTTAAGTGATTTGATACAATTCAATAAATCCTGTTGCCATAGCAAAGCGTGGTCAGGTCTGCTAGTTATAATTAATTGGATAATATGCTTGTATGAACTAACACCTAGATTCTGGATTCCCCTTACTATCGGCCGTGCCTATTCTGGCATGAAGAAAGGCACGGTAATTACACACAGCACAATTATGTAACTAACACTAATATTCCCCTAAAGCATAAACACAATCCGTTGATTTGTTATATTAAAAAGCATTAAATTTCCTTAAGCGTTAACTCGGTTTGGAGGTTTAAATAAACTAATAACTTACTAGCATTATATAAAAATACAAAACAAATATTATATATAATTCTAATGCGAAAGTGAGTTTGTTTTGTGACATACAAAAAAAATCACAAAAAACAACACGAAGACGGAATTATAGTTACAAAATGTAGCGTATTTTTAAGAGTAATCGAAAGGGGCTGAAATAGTGTATAAAAGTTTCTATTGCTCATTAAAAATATAGATAAAGTTGCACGTAAAAGCTAGTATAAAATAAAAGTGATTATATTTATTCGTTTTCGTATTCATCTTTGAAAATATTTTCAATATTATTTACAATCGTATTTCAGTATATTTTTTATTTACTCTGTCCAATTTTTGATATTGTCTATAGGTCTAGTTAAATAATAGAACACTGATTAAAACGAACTGAAAATCAGCGCTGTTATGACATGTTAGTGACAGCACAATTACTGCTGAACGCACGTTCTTTTGTAATGTTGTTATAGTTACATAGAATTAGTAATTTAGTACCGTCCATTAATTTTCTGTATAATTATAGAGGCTCTTTAAATTTGTTGTATTAAGTTTATTGTCATATGAGGACACCTTTGTGGCGTTGTGGGTAGCGAGTCTGCCTTTAGTCTCGACGGTTGCAAGTTCGATTGCCGCTCCGGCAGATGTTTGTTAAAAATTTCTGTCTCGGTCTGGGCGTTTGTCCGTGTGGGTTTCCCCACCGTGCCTCGAAGAGCACGTTAAGCTGTCGGCCCCGGTTATTATCAATAACATCTGATAATAATCGTTAACTCTTGATAAGTAAATTGCTCTTGTCCAATGAGTTACTGGTTCGCCCTTAGGATTGTGGAGGTCAGATGGCAATCGCTCCGTGTAAAAACTAGTAACTTGTCGAATCCGGATAAGAGTAATAAGCAGACCCTGGGTACATAAAATACCGGGAATAATGCTAGGATGAAGAAGAAGTCTATTATCATATGAAACCTCCTTTTACTAATATCAAAAGAGTTACTCTATGAAAAGTTCACTTTTAGTCCCTGTTACGAGCAAGAATAATCCCCGATTTTCTAGCGGCAAGATGGCACTAATTAGCTCACTTTACCACCCCGTAACCTAGCAACCGTATTTTTATTTCTCGTACCAGGGACTAAAACTGTTTTTTTATCGTAGGAAAAAAAAATCGTAAACGCACCACAGAAGAAAATTATCATCACTCAGACCAGCTCCCACATCTGTGTGGTCCATACACGTGCTCCGAGTCAGAATCGAACCTACGGTACTACGGTTCCAGGACGATCGTCCGATAGTATATAAGTATGAAAGCCTAATCCATTCATTCTTTTTTCATGAAAATATATTTGGCTTATAGATCTTTTTAAATTTAAGCCACGGAGTACATGAAAAAACCTTCAAAATCTTTAAGAAGATCTTAAAAAACGGGTATGTCTTTTAAATAACGCCATAAAAAATATATTTATTTATTAAAAACAAGCATATAATTAGTTGTAAAATATATTATAAGCTTGTTGTGTAACAGATAGCCGAATACAAGCGAGAGTCATGAAATGACACACTTTAAAACGCAATGCTTCTTACATTTGTCACAGCGCCGGTCGTATTACAGTCATTCGAGTCGCCCGCGTGCCAGCCAGCTGATCCACACAACGTCCACCATACTTGCATAAATACAAACGATTCGATATTTAAAATAAATATGACGTCATATCTATGTAAAAACTTTACTGATGAAAAATATAAGTTCCTAAAAAGTGTACGAGTACACTCGTAATATTTGAGGTGTAAAATCGCATATTGTTAATTAGCTTTCGTCTTAATTCGATTAAAATTTAAAACTTTGAGTGGTTTTCTTGTTTTTTCCTTTCAATCTATAGCAATTAAGGTAAAGAGTTTGTTTGTTTTTTTTTGTTGAACCCGCTTATCTCTGGCACTAGTTTTGATGGATTTGAAAAGTTCTTTTTATATTTGAGAGCACACTTCTTACGGAGGGCTATAGGCATATACCATACAGTGGAACAGGGCAGTCTCATGCAACGGGAGTGAATCTCTCCCGGCTTCAGCTAGAGGAGTGTAGCAGCAATTTGGATTAAGCTCCTCAACCCTCTCATTAATAGGAAAGGAGACCTTTGTCCAACCGTAGGCCTTAGAAGGCTGATACTTTCTCATGCCTACTATATACAATAAAATATTTGAATTTATATATTAACCAAAGTAAGATTATATTAAAAGGCTTAAACAATAAATGAAAATCAATTTTCAAAATGATAACTGCAAATTTTAAAGTCCTTTTCATATGAAAAATGAACGTATATACGTGAACGAACAAAATCACCGAATCGAACGATGTAAGCTCAACAGGGCTTTCAACAGAAGCTTAATTTAGACGTCCAACATCGAGTTTAAAAGCTTATTTTAACTTTTATATATTATTTTCCAATATGTAGTCTATCTGAAGGTTAAGTAACCTTAAGTAAACTATAAAATTAAAATTATGTTTTAGAAAATAAAAAGTAACTAAAAAAAAATAATACTATATTTTTCTGTGTATTTGTGCTAGTTTCTGTTTATGTTTCCGGACACCCGAAATAGGATATTAGTATCACAATTGTGTGTGTGACTTACTCAATTTTTATAGCGTTTATTTTACTGTGAAGAGGAAAGAGGAAAATCCACCAATCCATTAAGACATGTTGTACAAATGTATGTATGAATGTACAATAGAAATAGACCCATACATATATATACAAATATCATAATTCTACCGTTGGGACAGTCCAATAAAAGAATACGATATATGTATAAAGTACACGATTCTCGCATATACGCGAAAACGTTTTTTTTATGTCACAAGTTGGCAAGGACGCACCACCGAATGGAAAGAAATTGCCATAGCCTATGAGCGCGCGAAACACCGTTAGTTGGTGCCACTCACGCGTTGCCAATATCGAGATATTGATTCCTGAATCTCCTTTGCCCAGTAATTTCACTAGCCTACAGTGCGCTTCAAACCGGAACACAGCAATGCCTAAGCACTACTATTTGGCGGTCGAATATTTGACACTGCGGCGGTACCTACCTAACCGGCCTCTTATAACAAAAGACCTTCCACTAGTGTTTCTGATTGCACTGGTGGAATAATCTCTGGTGCGACATAGACTATCCCAACAGCGGGAAATGGTGTCGTCACGTCCCGACGCCGACATTATTGAAAGCTTATAGAGAAACGGCGCTCTGCAGAGGTGTATGCTTTTAAACTCTCCATCATATTCTACGTTTTCGCAAAGATTTACTATATACTATGGACCGTGCCAAAGTATTTAATGAAATTCAACTCAATGAAATTTAGTTCATTAAAGAATAAATTAATTCGCCTATGAACCCAAATAAATAATTAACTATGAAATTTTTGTACATTTGTTACTTAAATATAACAAAAACCTAAGAGAGTTAGGCATTATTTTCTTTTCTACGTTTGCTAGTACGATTTAGTAGAAATGGTCACCTAACGATATCACATAACCTATTGAAATATACCAGATTTCAAAGCGAATTACATTCGGAGTTCAAGAAAAACCGTAAGAAACTTCGTTCCTGCCGGGGATCCCCGACTTTAAAATTTTGTTATAGGCTATAACTAATAGGCTATATTATACATATAACGCTTATTGTGGTAATAAAAAGGATAGCTATATAAAAATATATCGTGAGATCTCAATTCAAGACGAACTAAATATTAGTAAAACTTAAGAACGGTATTATTAGCTATGTTGGTCTCAGCACTGCATGTTATTGATGTGTTTCATGCCGTAGCAAGTAATATTTCATCGAATCGACACCGACCATCAGGCCCCGATGTTGAAACAAAGAGTTCTGTTTATTAGTTACACTTCGTTTAACTGTATATTGTATTTGTATTTTAAAACGCCGGATTGTACGCGATATATTTAAGAGCTTCTTGTTACTCGTGAATTTATTACGTGTTTCAGAATTTTTATTAATTAATTGTCAAAGAAGTGTTTTAGTTTAAATAGTCGCTACACTCTCATCAGCCATTATTAGGATAGTTATATCCTGTGTCGGGGGTCCGGAAACATGCACAAAGAGAAGGACAAACAAACCCAGACCGAAACACATACCTGTATGGTCAGTACTAACATCTGCTTCGAGCGGGAATAAATAAAAATAAACGCTACACACTCAACGGCCCCCATTAGGATAGTAATATCCTGTGTCGGGGTCCGGAAACATTCACAAGGGCAAAGACAAATACACCCAGACCGGAAAATATGATTGCATGGTCAATACAAACATATTATGCTCCGAGCGGGAATCGAACCCGCGACCTGTGGCTTTAAGGCAGGTTCGCTACCGCTGCGCCACAACGTCGTCAATGTGAATCGAACCTGAGACATGGGGCAATTAAAGCAAATTCGCTACTTATGCGCTAGAACGTCGTCGATGTGGTTACGCTTTACTGCTTTCAGTGGGGATTGCCAGGTTTGCGAGAAAGTTCAGTTTCGTACTACTTTGCTCCGTTAAATCGTTCTGTTCAGTTTTCGTAATATCTTCGTCCCTTCTTTTTATTCCCTCCTTCTATTGATATTACCGGGAAAGTAACTGAAAGCGTCTATAGTCCTTTTGCCACTTTTTTGTAAAATATTTTTTTAACTACTTATCACAAAATATATCTTTATTTTACTTGTCTAAAAAAGAATTTATAATACCAATAAAGCTGGTCCGGTGTTTAGAAAACGTAGATTTAACCGTAGCGTAGCGTACCGTAACCGTAACCGTAACGTAGGTAAGAACCCGTGGTTCTTACCAATGAGCTTTGAAGTGCTTAAATTGTGTTAGAATGAAGGAAAACATCGTGAGGAAAAGTGTATGTATAGTTGCATATCTTGCTTATATATCTTGTAGTGTATATTAAAGTCCTAATCTTTCTTCATCACACTTCAATCATTAAAGATCCCGGAATCGTTTCCCCTCGGGGCAGATATTTGTATTGACCATACAGACACATGTTCTGGTTTGGGCGTGTTTGTGATTGCACTTGTTACCGGACCCCCGACACAGGATAATTATTGATGTCCTTAAATATTTATATTTATTTTAATTAAAAACGCAAGTAAATACTAGTCTTTCCCTATCACACGGCATTACATTTAATGACTTAATTTTGAACCTTGAGCCAATATTTTTATTCTGATAACTATAGAAATCGGCCAAGTTCGTGCCACTATTTGATAACTAATTACGTAGTGTCATTGCAAGTAATTTATCCAAATTTTAATGAATATCATCGTATAAATTATAAATATTTTTTTCATAATATGAAGAGAAATTAATAAACAAATAGTTTGTAGTAGTAGTCTCGGCTCTTCCGGGGTATTACTATCCTCTTACAGAAAATCGGCATTATGGAATAGTTTCCTGTTGCGTTTCGTGAGTGAGAGCGCCAAAGACCCAATCTCCCACACAAACGATTTCTCTTCCTTTTTTTCAGCCTCATCCCTTCCCTTGTAATTGTTGGGAATGCGCATTTGATACTTCAATTATCGCAAGCGTTCATAGGTTATAGTGACTGCTCACGTCAGGCAGACCGTAGCCTTCTTCTTCTTTCTCTATTCATGTCATCAAATAAAAAAGAAATGGGTAAAAAATCAAAAAAAAAATTCCTTCCAAAAAAAATCATCATCTTAAGCTTATTATAAAAAACCACTCTTTGGGTAAAGAATGTTTTCTTCATATTTAAAAGACTTGATACTTTTGAGCGTATAAATATGTCTGTATTATACAATGGAAGCCGGACACGCGTTACTGTGGCATGTGTAATTCGTTTAATACTTTATAGCAGTTTCTCAGGTTCTCGCTCAGAATCAATCTTCAGATTTGAAAATCGTTAATTTATCAATAAAAAAGGAAATCGTCAACATAAAATTATATCTTTTAAGTTGGATTACATTTTAAGTTAAAAAAGATGAAGTTAAGATCGATTAAGTAGTTTCAGAATTTGCGGACTATCGTGATATGGGATTTTTACATATAAAGATGAAATCATAAATTGTGATAAATTATGTGAAATAATAAGGAAAAAATATCAACAAAATAATTAATAATAAATCTTATAGAGTAATATTTTTAAGAATCAAAGTCGTTAAATGCAAAGATCTTCGTTATCTATCGTCCCTGACCCAAGTTCACGCGACAAGCGATCATCAGGCAGATATCGCTTATTTGTGACACGGAGCAATTAAAAAATAAAATGATGAAATATTACTATTTTCTGCGTCACCTTTTAAATTAAAAAGTAAAACTTAAAAAAAACGAAATTGTACTAACAAAGTGAAAATTGTATTCGGAAATAACGTACTTTAGAGCAATTGTTACTGTAACTTTTGATTACTTAACAACGACTAAGAAGAAATATTGTGCACTCTGTTGTAGCGTAGTATAAAATTTTTTGTACAATATCTGAGGATCATGATCAGCAGCAGGGATTAATCTGGAGCGAATGATCTCCCTGCACCTGTTTCAGCCAATCCCATCGCTTACAATCGTGTAGAATTCGGAAGATGACAGTTCTTTTACTTGATCGATCCTTCTAAAGATGACCGGCCGCGTGACCTTTTACCTTCAGTATCTTTTTGACGAATTTTTATGTAGTGTTAAAAACTCTTAGTGACATTAAAATATGTTTCATTGAAGATATGCGATTACTCATAGCAAGAAAATCGTTTACACCAATTATAAACAACAGACTACATCAACATATCACGCGGGAACGAAAAAAATAGGAGTTAACGTTTGTCATATAAAATTTCTGACGACCTCACACGTCATACCAAGTCATCGACACACACACACATCCACATACACGAATTTATGCATATTTAAAATCGATACAAATATATTAGATAACATCCACAAGCAGAGTAATTAGCGATACGTAATTAAATGAATCAATCATCGCGTCTTTAAATTACTTGCAAAATAATATTATTTCCCCGACTTCGCGTACATCTTACGTAAATGATGTTTACTCCATCATCTTAGAATGAATGCAAATATATTTATCAGTAGTGGGTGTGAATATTAACGATGTCAAAGGTTATTTATTTCATTGATTGTTAAAAAAAATCGTCTTAGATCATTGGTCGTAAATATTACGTTAATTAGTTTCTTGAACTTTCGTTTTACTAGTATAAAGCGATTGTATACTTCATTGAAGATAAATGCTGAAGGCTGAACGATAGGCGATTCGATGTTGTCGTACCCATTCTTATTAATGGTATGAGTTTAGTTGGAGATTTAATAGAAACATTAGTAAATTCCATTGCATTCTAGGTCCAAGGGTTTAAGGCTGGGCGTTGATTAAGCATAAAGTCATGCCTTTTGTTTTTAAAAAGAAGTCTTCATAGATACATTCTTATTGTAACTTTTCCAAAAGTCTGTGAAGATCTTCCATTACTCCTCACAAGATCTGACAAGTTTTTTTTAGTTTTTGACAACCACTTTTAAAGAGTTTAAGGATGATATAACAACCAATTGGATAAGAATAAGTTATATAATAATAAATTATTATTAAACGCTATGTAATAACAATCAGCGCTTGAAGCGCATAATACTGTCCGTGACTTTTGAGAAAAATTACAAAAACTTGATAGAAACATTAGTTGATACACTTTTTTTTTTTACTTAAGTTACCACTATCCACCTCTTGGCTTTATCGCCAGATCATCACGATAGTACCAAATTATTGTACTGTCACATGCCTTACATTTACTTGCAAAGATTCATACGACATAATATCAGAAGTAGACTGAAATGGGTTAAGGTTTTGTGTAAATTAGTTAGAATATACACATATTATATTGTTGAAAAGTCGAACAGAATCCTTTATTGCAATAGCAACGTGTAACCTAATATGTTTAAAAATGTTTTATTTGAATCTACTATGAATAGAAATGAATCCAAGGATAATAGATAAGTGGTCTATTTTGACTGTTCTGAAAAAATTCTGAAAATTTGCAATTTTATCAATGTATGGCATCACTTCAGATCTAGCTCTACCTTTGTACGTCACATTTATCTACAAGAAAATTAATAAAGTAATTTTGCATTTTTTTATGTCGTTATATTTTTAACGATAATTTAACTTAATTTTAAATTTAATTTAATTTCAGAAATTTGATTGACGTAATCTTCGTAGCTGAGATTGTTAGAGTTACATGAATACTGCAGGTCCATTGTGTGAGCAAGGGGGAAGAAAAGTTATTATAGTATGAAGGAGTTTGGGCTCTATTAGAGTATCTTCGGCCAGAGGCTTCGGCCGCGTGAATAAATATTTTAATACAATCTCAGAAGAAATCTTACAAAATTTGAATATCATATTTATTTATATCGAACTAACAGCCTAAAAATGGGTTTCAAGCGTCTAGCTCTAAGCATGACGATACTTCTATACAACTTTTCATCCTCCTCTTTAACCCCTATCTGTGTACCAAATTTCTTTTAAATCGATTGTGTTGTTTTGGAGTAAAAGCGCGTCAGACGACGAGAGACAGAGTTATTTTCGCATTTATAATGTTAATAAGGATTAATAATTTCTATTCCGAAACACAATACAACGAATACATCGTAATTCAGTAAACATACATAAAAACCCGTAATATTCGTCACAAGTCAATAACTTATTTACTTAAAATATATTGCAATCATCATTGAATATATAATACTATATCAGAGTCGTTACATAATTATCAGTTTAAATGAATAAAAATACGTAAACGTTCATGTATTGCTATTATAATCTTAACGTTTAGCCCGACGCCTTCGAGATTACAGATACACTTTCGTATTTTGCAAGAAATAATGTCAAATAAACAAGGTTACTGATGTAAGTACGGTTGACGGGAGCACTGATAACGCAGTTCAAATTGATAGCATCTGAGGACGTCACCTAACGGCTGTTGTAAAATTATTTATACTTTTTTCGTTCATTAACAAACACGTTTTTCTTAAATGGTACGATTTTCCAATCTAAAGCTGTTTGTGAACATTCTAGCTTCGATCCCGTGACATAGTTCGTCTTTAATTTTGCTACAAGGATACTTAATCTTCAATTGTGATAAAGCTATTGAATTTTGATTTTTAAAAAGATTCTCGTATATCTTATTCATGATCTTATAATAAGAACAACGGCCAATTAGGATTGTGATATCCTGTATCTGGGGTCCGAAAACACACACAAGGACACGGACAAACACATCCACACCGAAACACATGCCTGTATGGTCGATACAAACAACACACCGTCGTCATGATGCCGATCTTGTTGACTAATTAATTCAAATGTTCAAAAACAAAAATTGATGAAATCATTTCTGAATATTTGTGAATATCAGCAAGCTCAGTATCTCCAATTAAATCTTAATACAAAACATTGCTTGTCTTCAACACTATTCGTGATTTTATAATAAATAATGTAGATAAATTAATTACCGGAAAAACATAATATTTATGAATACTCGACCCACAAGTGAGCTAATGACAACCTTTATTTGTTCCATTAATCAAAACCATGAAGATTATAATTTGTCAATTATGTTATAAATAAAGTATATATTATTAAAACATGCTACTTTGTAATATTTATATACAACTCGACTTATTTATATATGTTTTAAACTAAATTAAAAAATAATAACAGTGTTTTTTTTATTATTAAATCTCCGACTTCTTTTATCGCCGTGAGATAAAACGCCAAATTGTAAGTCAAATTAAAGATTTTTTTGATGTTTCATCAATCTATTTGACCTTTATGTTGCTAAGCCCGGATACTTTTCGATTTCATTCATTTGTACGGATTGCATTTAATTTTTTGTTGCTACGTCATTGACATATCTTATCATTTAAACACACAATTGGACTACACACTAATGTTACATAATTGCACTATTAAATTGGATCGGTAAAGTTTTTGCAGATTTTTTTCATGACGGTTATTATTTAGCTATTGGAAAGAATATTTTTTATATAAATCCAAAAACAGGAGGTTTTTAGTTCGAGTGTATTTTTTGATTTTCTTATGCGATATCTTGTCGACAGTCGCAGAATTCGATTCCCGCTCCATACGGGCATGTCCTAGTTATTGTGCATGTTTCCGGAACCCCGACACAGGATATAACTATCCTAATGGAGGCCGTTGAGTATGTAGTGTTTATCCGTGATTTTTTTAATACATAAAAGTTTTATGCGAGTAAATTGGCAAGCAAGCATGCGGCCTACCTGTTGATAAGCGGTCGTCGTAGCCTATGAGCTCTTGCAGCACCATTCATTTTAGGTGTCACTTACGCGTTATCAACCTCGAGATATTGGTTTTCAAATCTTCTTTGCCCACTAATTTCACTAGCTACAGCGTTTATAGTATTATTGTTACATTACCGAAACACAATATTGCAAAACACACTACTGTTTTATGGTAGGATATTTGACACTGCAGTGTTACCTACCGGCGACTAGTCGGCTTACCACGAGTAAAAAGCTTACGGCTGCTACCGGCTGAACAGAGCGCTATACCAATATATACAATGACGGTGTCGGTTCTGGGTTCGATTCAGGGCGGAACAGATGTTTGTATTGACCATACATACAGGTATGTTTTCCGGTCTGAGTGTTTTTGTCCGAGTCGCTGTGAGTGTTTCTGAACCCCCGACACAGGATATAACTATATTAATGGAGGCTGTTGAGTGTGTGGTGTTTATTTATTCATAATATATAACCTATACCAATGTCGTTGAAGTTGGCCTTTTGTTACCGCCAGCACTATAAATACCTCACAAGCGACAAGAACTCACTAAACCATCAGTGTGCATAAACGGCTACATCGCGCATACAAGTAACAGTGGATAAGTTTCAAGTTAGTACAAAATTATCAAAATATCACGATGTCATTATAATATGAAAGGTTGAATTGTAAATTGTCTTATTGTATAGAGAGGCTTGAACAGTACTTGGGGTAACTATAAATAAATATGAAGTCGTAAAATAAAATAACTTTTTTGATCTTATGAATGCAAAATCAAAGTGAACAAATTGTCTGTTTTTTCGCTTTCACTCCTACTATATTATGTAGACTATACATCACTTAACCAATAACAATGATATTGGTACAAATATAGATTGAATCATATAGACGGCTGTAGGCATTTTGTCGCGTAAAAAAACGTGCCTCATTATAAATTGCAGGCTTAACTGCGGCCAGAAACTAGTATAACATATATTTTTAATTCTTAAGAACATTTGATCGCGCTTTTGTTATTTCAGCATTCTCCGTTATTCGAAGCCTAAGTTTTGTTTTGTAATCAATCTATTTCCTAATATCAATAACACAACCTATTTAGAAATAATACTTCGACCCGTTAAAACTCTCGTCTTAAGTTTCAGTAGCCTATTTAACCAATGTAATTTATTATTTACTAGCTGTGCCCGCAGCTTCGATCCGTCGGGTGAGACCGCCCAAACACCGTAATAACCAACTAACTGCATCTTATCTCTCGCCCGGACTATCTTATTGCTCGGTTTCTAAGTAAGTAACTAAGTATCGTTATTTTATATTGCAGTCTTTCTCGGGAAATGTGCTATCAAATGGGGAAATTTTTCAAATCCGTTCAGCAGTTCCAAAAATTAGGACGTTCATACATACAAACAAACTCCTCAGCTTTTATTCAAATAGATTATTATAAAAAATAAAATCTGTTAGGTGGAATACTAAATATTACGTAAAGTTAGTATTATAATATTCTGTCGATAAGAATTATTATAAGAGTATATTTCACCCGTGACTTGAAACGCGTGTAATAAGTATGGTCTTTTATAGCTCCGGCACTCTTCATCATAGCGGGATCGAATAGTGAAATTAATTATAAGGTTAGTTTTTTATATAAGTCTTATCATAATGTATAATAAAAATAATAATATAACAAGTTGAATAGTTAAGAAATACGTAGTAAAGATTCTTATGTTGTAATTCCTCAAATAGTCAAGTCAAGACAAAAACACAGATTACGATAAAATAATCAAAATAGGAAAAAAGTCATAGCTATTAGCAGAACTATTTAGAAGTATAAAATATACAAGTTTAAAAATTTTCTACGAAGGAAGCCGCTTGCGAAAACCAGTATAAAATAATGTCGGAACGATTTAATTCCGTCGCAAACGCAACCGAATCGAATGCCCACTTGCGTCGGTAACCCAACGCCAACTCAATCACTTATTCACCTTCTCATGTAACTTTTTTTTTCAGTGTTTATTGTTTTTGTTACAAAAAGGATTTATTGTTTAATGCATATTTGTTCCCAACTTTTATAGCCTTGACACATTAGCAAGTTCTCGGTTTCAGTTAGTTATAATAATAATTTAAAGGTTCAACAACATTTCTCTATAGCTGTATTCTTTGACGTAAGGTTTGATGTGTTTTGCTTTGTTTTTTTTTTCGTTTTACACATTGGTAATGTGTTCTTATGATTCGGATTCCGCAAGATTTCCTTTTTTTTCTTAGTATTTATGTCGTCAGTATAATTTACGTTTGTGTCCATTCAAACATTGCCAACTAACCAGTCAGTTCAAAGATTTATTATTTGTTTAATTTGACAAATTATTCGAATATCGCTTCTTATATTTAATATGAAGCTATAGATTTGTGAATTTGGTCCTTATTTTGTGGGAAAATTTAAATAAAGAATTGGTACGCTTATGTTCAATTGTATTATTTGGCTTTTTTTTTATTTGGCAAACAAGCATACGGCCCACCTGATGGTAAGTGGTTGCCGTAGCTTATGAGCGCTTGCAGCACCATTAGTAGGTGCCACTCACGCGTTGCCAACCTCGAGATTTAGTTCTTAAATCTCGTCCGCCCAGTAATTTCACTAGCGTACAGAGCCCTTCAAACCGGAACACAGTAGTGCCTAAGCACTACTATTTGGCGGCAGAATATTTGACACTGCCGTGGTACCTACCTAGCCGGCCTCTTGCACCAGTGTGACTGATTGCACTGGTGGAATAATCTCTGCTGTGACAGAGGTTATCCCAACAGCGGGCGATGGGGTCGTCACATCCCGACGCCGGTAAATGGCTTTGTCTGTTTCTTAAAGTTAAAATTCCTATTAAATTGATCTAAAATTTTGTCCCCAAAATCTTTGGCGTCAAATTTTAAAATACAAAATTAATTAACGTTATCTTAGGTTAGATACATCATACGTTAGATACAAAGAATGTTCTTTAGCTTTTATTTTCAATTGAACCGTTGATACGCTTCATAATTACTTGCATTTTGAATAAATTATTGATTATCTTTCAATCTGGAAATGGTGAATTATCCAAAGATATACAAACAAAAAGCTTTTGGAAAATATTCTACTCCTTACATGTATCACGACAAACTCATTACTAATGTTAATTAAAATTGTTTCCAAGAAATACTTTTATTTTTCAGATTTAATAAAAAAATTGTTATGGTTTAATTGATTATTTTCTTTTTAATTCTTTGTTTGAAATATTTATTTTAACTTAACTCTTAAGAATAATAGCTTCAGTTTTAGAATTTCGTGCCTTTACCTAAAAGATTTTTGAAAACTGTGTAAATGAAATATCAATGGACATTTTTAGGTCTGTTCATAAAAGTAATGCTGTATGGTAATTCTAAGGTTTTGTATCTATAATAAAAAAGTTTCACTTACAGTGGGATGCACTTGTGGTAGGTTGTACATTATTCTACGCGTGTCGTACGCGTTGTTCGATAACTCGTTCATGTCGAAGGGCAACGCGTCTATAGTTAAGCGCGGTGCGTCGAAGCCCTGCCGTGCCCCATCGGCGCGGGCCACTGAAAAAAACAACTACATTTAGAAATTTTGTATTTAATAATTTATATTTTCATTTATTATACTACAAATATTTGAAGTAATTAAACACATTGTGATGAATACGTTTGTTTCGTTTTATCCTAATGATCAAAGAAAAATGAATTATAAATTCCATGATGAATAGTAATAAATAAAAATATGTTCGGTTTAGTTGCATGAATCGTACGCATCCAGTACGCAGTACGCACTACGCCCCAATCTGCAAGAGTGACTGAACGAAAAATAATAATAATAATAAATAAACGCTACACACTCAACGGCCCCCATTAGGATAGTAATATCCTGTGTCGGGGATCCGGAAATATTCACAATGACAAGGACAAATACACCCAGACCGGAAAATATGCTTGCATGGTCAATACAAACATATTATGCTCCGAGCGGGAATCGAACCCGTGACATGTGGCGTTTAAGGCAGGTTCGCTATCGCTGCGCCACAACGTCGTCGCAAAAAAATGTCCAAAGATTTTCGAAGATACTACATCAGAGGCACATAGAAAGTAAAAGCTAGAAGAGGCATAACTTCGTTGGTACAGACAGTCAAATGATAAAATGATACATAGAGCAGATGTTTTTATAGACGATAAATTAGGAAAGCCGATCCCAAATACAATTTGGATAGGGCCAGAAGAAGAGTTTGTATTTAAAATGTATGTCTATCAATATTTACACAATACTCTTTACAATTTGCATATTTTATACGGTATTGTTTTTTGACGACGTTGTGGCGCAGCGGTAGCGAACCTGCCTTAAACGCCACAGGTCGCGGGTTCGATTCCCGCTCGGAGCAGATGTTTGTATTGATCATACAGGCATGTTTTCCGGTCTGGGTGTGCTTGTCCTTGTCATTGTGTATGTTTCCGGACCCCCGACACAGGATATAACTATCCTAATGGGGGCCGTTGAGTGTGTAGCGTTTATTTTATTATAATTCTCTCTTAAAATAAGAAATTACTTAGCTTTACACGTGCTCAAGAGATTTAAAATTAGAGATAAATACTATGTAGTATGATGTAATACATCAAATCAAGTCTCCCTCTTTGCTCTTAACACTCTTTGAATTAAAAATTATATCTTTTAGAAATTGTCTGCCTCTCTGTTTTGTAGTTTCCTGTGTAGTCACTAAGCGAAACCTATTTGGATCATTATGGTAAAGATGATCTGAGGATTTTGTAGAAGGAATGGAACTTATTACAAGTTTTCAACTTAGGGTTCGGAGGTTCTATAGAAACAATAAAAATTTTTAGCTAACAAATTTTGACTGAAAAATATATTTGTGTGTCTACAAAAAAAATGTGGAAAACTCAAGGATTTTATTCAGGAACCAAGAATAAAGCGGTCGACAATATCTTTGTTTTTCGTGAATGCCACTAGATGACGTCCTTACTTTCCGACTTTGTGTATCCACCGGATGCGACGTATGTCAAGTCAAAATATCAACAATTGCCGCATTTCAATGTATATATGGCTTTGTACTCTTACAATTGTACAAATTATTTTGTGCTAGAAGATTATTTCCACATTTAAATGAAATTATGGATATCATAAAATACATTTTGTATTATATAATTTATTGCGAGATTTTTTTCGATTCGAACCACCATGTTGATGGTGATCCTGATTCTATGAATTAATAATTACCACTCAAGTCAGTTGTGGACCACGCACAGTTGAAACAAAGGGTTCCGCATCTTAGTTATGAAGAATTTTTAAATAATAACGATTTCAAATCAACCGCAAAAATAATTTGGTAATTTCATAGTAAATATTAAAAGTAATATGAAATACAAAGATAGGGGAACAGCTTATATATCTGTAAAATTTGTAGACCTATCTTCTTCAAACCAAATATGGTTGAAATTTCATTCGATGTCCTACAAGCTCAAATTTTTCCAGAATTTTAAATCCCATAGTTCAAAAGTTAGAGGGTGGGGGATGCAGTTTTTATGACTTTAGGAGCTAATATCTCAACAACTATTGTCTAAATGAAAAAAGTCTGAAAAACTTCCTTATCTGAAAGACCTATCCAAAGATACCTCCCACGTTGACATACGTTGAGTTTTTTTCAAAACTCAAATAAATGTATGGACTGTTACCCTTAATTCTTATATATTTTAAGATTTCATCACAAAATCGTTGTGCGATTCATACAATACACATATTTAGTAAATTTCGTGTAGATAGAGCCAATGATCTCCGAGTAAAATGACTGTGACATACGGACGGACGGACAGACGAAAAGACGGACGGACGAATAGACGGACAGACGGACATGACGAAACTATAAGGGTTCCGTTTTTGCTATTTGGCTACGGAACCCTAAAAATTAAACAAACTGCCTGATAATTAAAGCGACAAAGAAAAATTGTTTTTGTAATGAAAACTTCTTCAGCAGCGTTAACCGATTTTATTGTTACCGGACCAATGTCAACAATTTCAATTTAAAATTTATGAATTTTTAATTATTCACACTACTCGAATTATAGTTAATTAAAAAATATAGTTACTCCAAAACTTCACGTATATCGGTAGTTTCCATGACAGCCTATTTAAAACTCGAAAATTAACACCATATTAATTCTTTTATTTTTTATTTTTGACTGGTGGTAGGTTTTTGTTGCAAGAGGCCGGCTAGGTAGGTACCACCGCAGTGTCCAATATTCTGCCGCCAAATAGTAGTGTTTAGGCACTACTGTGTTCCGGTTTGAAGGGCATTGTACGCTAGTGAAATTACTGGGCGAACGAGATTTAAGAACTAATATCTCGAGGTTGGCAACGCGTGAGTGGCACCTACTAATGGTGCTGCAAGCGCTCATAGGCTGCGGCAGCCACTTACCATCAGGTGGGCCGTATGCTTGTTTGCCAACTTCTAACATAAAAAAAAAAAAATTCAATATTTTGTGCTACATAGAAATATGTATGTACATTCTAACATCTGAAAGCACCAATGTGTCAACGAATGTAGCATATCACAAATTGGCCAACAATATTAACGTTCTTAGAAACTATGGTTAATACCTGATCCTGTCCTAATGTATTAACATGACATGAGAACTTTATTTCGTTATTTAAACTCTGAAAGCGGCAAGATAAAAGGTTTCATTTTATTTCTGATTCAAATGAACTTAAAATGTTTTTCTTCGTCTACATAATTTAAATCTTAATCAAATAATGGGCGCAAATGACTATCGTATTGTCTGGCTAGAATTATTTGCTGAGTAGACAGAAGCACAGAACAAAGAGTATATTGGAGAAGCAATCGAACCAAAATTTTGTAATAACATTTAATTACGTTATCAGTATTATCTAACTTTTCTTATTTTCTAAATCTTCATTTAACGGATGGTTTTCAGCTTGTACGTTAGCTAGCGAAAATTAAGTCTAATAAAAGCAGTACTATGCATTCTTACAATATTTCTAAGGCTTTTGAGTACTGGTAGAGAAACTTGAAAATAGGTTATTATTAGTTATTTAAGTTAATATTAAATACGGCTATTTTTAAAAATATTATCTGCTGTAGCAGAGCAAAAAAAAAATGTTATTCCGGATAATTATTTTTTTATCAGCTAAAAAACGGCGCCCGGTTTATATATTTTTTTGTATATTAATTAAGTCTTATTCATTATAATATCACGTATTAAATAAATATTTTCTATGATAAAGTTCCGCTAAGTGCGTGCCATTTATGTAGATTTCATGCATTGACTTACTATAACATAGGGACCGGCAAACAAAATGTCCACACAACGACAACAAACAACTACTATTATTAGATTTATTATTTACATAAACATATACATGTTTTGGCATTTATAATTTTTTTTCTCATGTGCCATGTCTATCGTGACATTTACTGTATATGATTTTAAATTTGCTAATCACTGTAATTCAACACACCCGACCGAAAATTCTTTTGTTATAGATTAATTATTGCTTTGTAATCAGCATCTGTTAGTCATATACCTAGAAGAGCCTGACTGATTTTGGCATGAACATGCCGGCTGGACCGGGGAAGGGTCGCAAAATATAATTTTGAAATTGCACTATCCGTACACTTCAATGGCATGCATACTTATCGTTTTCGAGCCTTTAAGGTCTGTACCTCTATCTATCCTGTTCTCTTTTGAGCTGGCTTGTGATGCGTCTAAAATACTTTTTACGAGTTGATATTTGGAGAGAGCTTTTCAAACACGATTTTTTTTTTGCTCCACCATATTAGACACGATTTACTTCATTCTCTTCATAGCTTTACCAGTTACCTGTTACCCCTCACAGCCTAAACTCAAATTTAGATGGAGGGTAATTGGATAATTAACTAAAGCTATCATCATGTTTGCGACCTGTTTTAACTTTTTAATCACTATATTTCGGAAAGAAAATAACAACTGATTCCCCGTTTCAACTCCACAGGAGACAGAAGGGCTGGTTCATTCGTCCAAGGTATGAAATATATAATATAATGTCCAGAGGAAGATGAAAATGATAATGATAAGAACGGTAGTACATTCTACTGTATAGATTACAGTCATCACCTGATCTGTGATGATGGGGACGAATTAAGGTAAGTAAGGTCACAGAGGTCTACCGTCTCTAGGGCTCAAACCTATCGACCAAAAGCATTAGCTAGTATGTGAGGCAGTGCCCCTACAGATGTCTGTGCGTAGTGCCTACTTCCACGCGAAGCGATTTTTTATTTTGAAAAAAAATCTGCTTTACAAATGTACAGTAAAATACCAAATTTTTTTAATAAGAGCTAATTTAGGGCTAATTTAATTTAGTGGCATTGTTTGGACGTTTGTGAGGGTTGGAGAGTTTTCATTCTAAAAATGATAACGGATTTTTGTGAGGGACTTTCAGTCAATCAATAATCGGTGACTTTCGATATCATTATAAATTTTCAGATGTAAAAAAACGAAGATTCATAAAATTCCAAGAATCATGAATAAAATATTTAAACTCAACGAAAATTGGTTTAAAATATATGTGTAGTTGTTGAAGTATGTAGCTTTAAAAAAAAAATTTTTGAATTAATAAAATTCAATACGTTAGACTATTAACTTTTAGTAACCCCGGTCGTTGTGCTTTATTTTAATTTATTAAGGCAAGTTTTGCTGGTTCCAGCCCTTCACTGGATAGTTGTAAGCCCACGTTTTACGCTCTTCTTTAAATAATATTACAGCTATCTAAGCCTTTTATAATACTAACTAGCGGTTCTTAAAGTTTTACTCAACGGATCCCTTCAACATATAATACATAATATATACCGAAAGACGAAGCTTTGAAAAAGTTTTTCAAAAATATGTGTGAATATTAAACTAACTTAACTTGGCTGAAATGATGATGATGATGAAAACTAATATATTAAAACTAAAGTATTTGAAAGACTAGAATAAGTTGCCGTACAACTGCCAAGTTTCAGGCGAGTTATACATGAGATCTCACCACTTTTTGTAGTAGAAGAAGTGCTTTGCGAGACTTGGATTTTATTTACATTTTATGTTTTTAATGGGATAAAATTAGTTCTGAATACACGCAACTAAATAATTAAATATATGAGCCGTCTAAATTGCATTAAAATGCAATAAACTTCAATATTTAAATATAATAAAAATGTACTTAAACTATCCACCTCAGTTAATACTCTGTGAATGTTTCATAGTGAGCACTTTTTTCCTAAATTTTTTTATCTAATCATGACCAAGAGTATTGGTAAAAGATAAATAATTAATTACAAAAACATTATAATATGGACTTGAATTATAAATTATTCTTAACATAGCCTTGTACAGATTTATTTATACCGATGAATCAATCTTGATGGAATATTGTATAGATATAGTTTGGACCTTGTAAAAGAAGATAGTGTTTTTGTTAAGTAAAAATTAAATCTCAATTCGTTTGCTATACCCAAGGATGCCTAAAAGTATTTTTTATATTATGAGTATTTTTATTAAATAAATTACAATTAATTTTGACGATTTTTGATTCTTAATTAATAGTTCATAATTTTTTAATTTTTTTAACAATATTAGTAATACTTATTTCTGTTTCAATTTCACTCTGTACTTGTACTTGGGTAAAATAAAACACCAACGGTATGACAGGATTGAACCTGCAACTCTCGCGTTAATAGAGTCAGTTCCCGTGGTGTTCAAATAATATTCATATAAACAAGAAATGGCTTAAGTAATTATTTATAAATATTTTATTTAATATATTTTAATTAATATGTAATTGAAAATACACATATTTATCAAAAATATAAGGAAATGTAAGGAAAATAATTATGCATAAACTTTCACGTAACTGTGCGTGCGCAAAGTTTAGTCAAAGTGGTACTAAACTAAAAATTTTAAAAATCTCAAAAAAATATCCTGCATTTACTAATTACGTAGTATTATAACATCACTTACCCACTTTTTAAAATTTAGTCCGACTCCAAAATTTAAAAGTAAACTTAGTGAAATTTCAGAAAACGTTTGCGGTACATATTAATAACACAAGAAATCACTTATTGATATTTTTAGTCCAGTCCAAAAAGTTTTTACACTTTTTCAAAAACGCGTATTTTCAACGCGTTAGGCGGGCGGACGCGCGTACGTGTGAACTCTTCTGACGCTCGCACGGTAAAGCGACTCAACGGTTGCGGTGACGTACGACAGAGTCAGCGACTGACTTTGCCGTAGCGCTGGCTACTGTTCTGCTAAGAACGTAACTTTGCGTAGACGATAACACCGGTACACGCGTCGAAGCAAACTTCGAAAATCTGACGTTTCCCAATAAAGAAACACCATCACAGTGCCTCGATGAGGTGTTACGTGCAGAAAATCATGCTTTTCACGTTTAAGGAAAATGTAATCTTAGTATGTTACGTCGAGTGGGGAAAGACGTGGTTTCATTGGTTCGACTAATCCGCCTAAAGCCAATGGCGTTTGAAAGGTGGAGTCAAAGTGCATCGCAACGAATTTCGTTAAGACAAATCGCCTCCCTTATTATTATAAACTTGTGCGTCATTTCTCAAAAACGCATCACGTTTTCACAAATTCATTGAATAAGCATTTTCAGTGGATATTTTCGTAAGGCTCAATTACGATTTAAACTGAAGCTACCCTGGGCTTTCTTAATACCCAAAATAATAAACGTGAAAGTTTGTGTGTTTGGATGTTTGTTAAGATAAAAACGGTTGAATGCATTTGGATCATCACCAGCTGAGTTGCGAGCAAATGCTAGTAATCCTAATTTTCTTTCCCGTAATGAAATATATTATACATATAATACGCCCCTCAGTCTTGTGTTTCCATTTACGAGCTAGTATAAATACCATGAAACCAAAATTACCAGTTGTATAAACAACATAGGTTCTTACCAGAAGTTCTGAGCTCAAAATCGACAAGAACCTCTTTATTTTCAAGTGTGTATATGTGTTCCATAGCTTGTATTATAAATATAGCAGCTACTCATACCACCGCTTTCAAAGTTGTCAGGGTGATCATCTTTACATATTAAAAGTGAAAGAACGCTTTCTTAAGAATTATCTGCCATTAGTACTCTAAAATTGGAATGAGCTATCTACTAAGTTTTACTCAGAGATAATAAGTTTTTAAATGGCAGACGGGACGCATACTATTAAACCTACGGTGACAGGTTACTTTCAATTGAGTAGCAATGCCGTGATAGAAAGCTTGTTTGCCACCATCATGATATAACCGCACAAGACCACTAATATGACAGAGAAAGAACCGGGAATAAACCCTGTACATTTTTTAAATCGTTGTTAACATATAGTTGTATTAAACGTAAAAATTAACATCGTTTGTGAAGATCAACACGTATAATGTCACAATTTTTCAAACTTCATTGTATTCACTTATAAAATAACTATCCACCCGCCCACGCTTCGCTTTTGATTCGTATAGCTTGATTTATTAAGCAAAATAAATAAATTTTAAATTGCAGAAGCGATAGATATTTTTAAATTACTAGCATACTAGCGGGCCTGGAAGAAACTGTCCTGCAACGAAAAATAAATGGGATAGGATAGCAGCGCCCCCTATCTGAGTCTAGTTGTGAAAAGACGTGAAACCGGTAAAAAATATTGAATTACTAATATCGCTATTAAAAAAATGGAGTTGTGGGGAAAATTAAGAGTTGTATATATTTTTAATGCCACATCATAAAAAAAAATATATTTCTTTTTCCAAAAAATAATAAATAAAATGTTGGGTGAATTACCTTTAACATTTAGAGGTATGAAAAATAGATGTTGGCCGATTCTCAGATCTACCCGATGTACACACAACATTTCATAAAAATCGATCGAGCCGTTTCGGAGGAGCTTGATAACAAACACCGCGACACGAGAATTTTGTATATTAGATAGACGACTTGGTATTACAATTAGCGCGCGCTTCACTGCGGCGCAGGCTGTGCACGGCCACGGGACGTTTTTAAACGGCATGGGTTCGTTTCTTTGACAGTATGTATCAGTATTATTGTATAAAGCGATAGATCACGTTAAAAATTTTCAAGCATTTAGTACCTAATTAGTACTTTGGTTTAAATAAATAGTTTTTCCTCTAAGCATCCTTCAAAAAAATTGAAATGGTCATCACTCTGACGGTAAGATGACCACTCATTTTCATTTATACTTATTTGTCTTTGCACAAATATTTATTACCTATTTGATATGTGCACCATATACTGTATACCTACTTCATCATTTGATATAAATTCGTGTGTAGCGTGCAGGGTTTCAGTGGGCACCATTAATTTTTTGCAAGGAGAAGCTAGACAAACCTACGTAGCCTGGATTTCGCGGTTTAGGCTTAAAAGACAGACAGACATACAGACATACTTTCGCATTTGTAATATTAGTAGGGTTTTTAAAAAACTTTCGCATTAAAAGAACCTGAAGGCGCCGAAAGCTATCAATAGGAAATCTCCAATTACAAATTTTCACCCCGCCGCGTTTATGCGCTTCAAATTCGTCTAATTAAATAATACTATCAAGTAGCGACCCCTGTAAACGACCCACTATCATACCGTTTTAGTTCAATAGAGTATTTATTAAAATGCATATTTTTTATGCTATTAAATTGGCAAGCAAGCATATGGCCTACCTAATGGTAAGCGGTTGCCGCAGCCTATGAGCGCGCGCAACACCATTATACTAATATATACTATAACTCGAGATATTGGTTCTTGTTTCCCCTGTCATTTCAGTAATGCCTAAGCACTACTATTTGCCGGTAGAATATTTGACTCTTTAGTGGTACATAACTAGGCGGCCTCTTGTAGAAAAAGACGAACCAGTGTGACTGATTGCACTGGCAGAATAATCTCTGCTGTGACAGAGATTATCCCAAGGTAGGTTGCCGTAACCTATGAGTACTCGCAACACAATTAGTAGGTGTAATATCCTTTGTCAGGTAATTTTACTAGCCACAATGTCCTTCAAATCAAAACACAGCAATGCCAAAGACACAGACTGGTTTGCGGTAGAATGTCTCACACGGTGGTAGCTACCTAGCTGGTCCTTCGCATTAGAAGGACTACCAACTTTCTTTCATATGTGTTTGAAAATAGCAGTATGAATGTAATCACCTTTTTTCTTATTTATTTATTTTATTAAAGAATATTATCTATGCTTTTTAAAGGCATTTAATTATTCTAATATTCCTTTTGCCCCTTGAAATAAGCTCGAAGCTTGTGCTATGAGTGTGTATGACAATAGCCCAAGGGCCAGGATCGAAACTGTGACTCTCGCGTTAACGGACCGAATTCGGTATGTCTACCGTTGAGTTTCAATTCAAACCGTTTTAATAAGTCACCTTTAATGCAATATATGCCATCTATATCTTCTTCTTAGCATTTTTCTCGGCATTTTATATACCTAGGGTCAACCTGTTACTCTTATCTGGTTTTGACCAGTCATTATTTTTTAAACAGAGCGATTGCCATCTGAACTTCGTAACCCTGATGGCAAACCAGCTGACAGCTTAACATTCTCTACGAGGCCCTTTCGGTAGAGCCACGAGGATAAACGCCAATATGTATGTAATATCAATACAAACATCTGCCTGGGCGGGAATCAAACCAGCAATCGTCAAGGCTAAAGGCAGACTCGCTACCCACAACGCTGTCTCCACAATATGCATTATATATGTATACCCAAATTCGTCATAATCGATTCAGCGGCTTAGGCGTGAAAGCGTCACAAACAAATTCATTTTGCATTTATAACATTACTTAGAATCGCCTCAATGGCCGACCGGACCCAGCAACCGTTATCACTTGTTTAATCCCTATAATTGTATTATAACCGTGTACACACTGACAGATTTAGTTAGGCTAGTATCGAAGAGGTCATTCGATATAAAATACATGGGCCACACAAATCTTATAACATTTACGAATCAAATTATTAAAACTATCGTGAGACATAATTAACTTAATGTAGAATTTAAACGGCTAACACTCACGTTCAATCGGTTTAAGTACCGACTAGTTTCGGACTCATCGGAGGTTCTTCATCAGGGTGAGTGGGCTACGTTCGCGGTCGCAACCAGTCTTGCGAGACTGAGTCCGAAACTAGTCGGTACTTAAATCGATTAAACGTGAGTGTTAGCCGTTTAAATTCTACATTAAATTTACGAATCAGTTTGTACCGACCGTAGAACAAAGCTTAAGCACAAGCGTAAATATCCAACACTCAGATTTTTAAACGACGTTGTTGTGCAGCGGTAGTGAACCTGCCTTAAGCGCCACAGGTCGCAGGTTCTATTCCCGCTCGGATCAAATGTCATTGTGTATGTTTCCGGACCCCTGACACAGGATATTGTAATTATTTATTTATTAAAGAATATTTGCAATACTCTTTCAAGTCCTTACTAATATTCCTATTGCCACTCCAAATAGGCTTTTATATCACGGGGAATGTTCTGAGGAATTGTTTGGATTGATCAAACCGCTAGAATTTCACCATCGGACATCACGACAATACTCTAAATTCCATCTATACATATATATATTAGAAGACATTTTCTTCCTCGCACAACCACTTTGTGGAATCAACTTCCGCCGGTGGTCTTTCCGAACCGATACGACTTGGGAACCTTCAAGAGGTAAGCGTATTCTTTTCTTAAAGGTCGGCAACGCGCCTTCATGGCTTCTGATGTTGCAGATGTTCATGGGAGGCGGTGATCGCTTAACATCAGGTAAGCCTCCTGCCCGTTTGCACCTCCCACATAAAAAAAAAACTTCCACTTAGAGAGTACAACAATAGTCCAAGCTGTTACTCGCGTTAACTAAATCGACCCTGGAACCGTTGGGCTATTGAAGGGATAGAAATATACTAAACATAATAACAAAAGTAATTTTCGACGTGACGGAAAAAAAATGCTAAGATAACAACTTCAGGCGCCGACCGCCAAGGTAACAATGTTTTTTTTTATTTATTAATTTTAATTATAACTGTTTTAATTTAAGCTTAGAAAAAGGCAAACAGCAAAGTCATAAAGTACAAATAAAGGAAAAGTTCCAAAAAATAAAAAAAGTTGAAAATGAAAGGGTATCTCCATACATACAAAGTTGACGCCAATTAAGATAGGCAACTGAGTTGTATGGGTGCTCATACAATTTAGAGAACTAGCTTAATTGGCACCAACCTTAAATTGGGTAAATAAATAAAATTTTAGATAAATAAATAAAATTGTGCTTTTTGTGAAAGAAAATATTATTTAACTATTTACTATATTATGTATGTATGTTTGTTTTCATGCATGTTTATTATTATTATTATTATTCCATATAAAACATTAAATGTTAAAACTATTTTGCTTCGAATTTTATATCGATACTCTTTAGTGCTTTTGATTTAAATTACATTTTATTTTGACACAGTTTTAAAAACTCAATCCGATACATGGCATATCAATACAACGTCTAGCCTAATCTCGAAATATTTTTTTTCTGATATTTTCACAGGTTTTGTTTTTAAAACGTCAAAGAGCACAAGGAAAGAATGTTTCGAAGTTCAACCCAAAGGTAATCAAATAGGTGAAAAGTATTCTGTAGACGCATGAAACTTTGTTTCTTGGCGAACGATTAAAACGTGTTTTAACTTTTCTGAAATACCTCAACTGAAGAGTTGAAATGAAGGTTCAAAGTTGTTAAAATCGTAATTCACGCGGGCAAAGCCGCTGTCAGAATCTCGTATTATATATATAGTAAACAGGTACACTGATTCATTAACTGCAAATCTTACTTTGTAATCCTGTATATTTATATGGGATAACAAAGTTATTTATGAAGTTGGTGTATCTAGAAAACTGAACTGAAACTACAAAATATTTTGGTATTTCCTTGATTAATACACTAAACAGTAATTTTATTCTAAATTTATTAAATAATAAAAAACGTTAAAAGTTTCACTTGTGTCGTGATTTCTTAAAACCACACAGTTTCTTTTTCAAAGAGGAAACTTCATCGTTTTATTATGGCTTAATCTCATAAATAATATATTTGCACACGCACTACATTTATATTTTAAAATATTTTCATGCGGCATCTGACTACCTATTGGAATTCGGTATTATTTCTATATTTTTATTATTGTTATACAAAATTGCAGGTAAATAAAATCGCAGGAAAAAGTCAGTATACCTGTATTAACTAACATATACGGTTTCACACCTAAAATAAATTTAGCCTAGCATGCAAGGGAGTTGCACTAATAGGAAACCTGTCAAGCGTGATTGAACAACTGAACTCGGGGTCCGAATAATAAAGCGCTGGTACTCGACTTTATATTTTAAGAGATACGTACGAATTTGACGTAGCTCCAGCAAATGGTCCGGCTATACTGTCAAGCATGTATTGTAATCCTTTATTGAGATTCCGAGTTCATTAATTTCTCGTCACACATGTATGGATACAGAGGCTATGACAATATGGTTGTTGTCTTTTGGTAGTTTGCCTTTAGCCTCGACGGTTGCGGGTTCGATTCCCGCGCGAGCGGGACACACACATACAGTATTTTGTACAAAATACTGTATCGCAAGTAATTAAAATACGAAATACAAAATACTTTTAAGTAAGGTATTTGAAATATAAAATATAAAATACAGTATTTTAGCTATTTTTAATTGAAATACGAAACACAAATTACAAAATACAAAATAAGTAATTTAGACCGGCACAGGCTGAAAAGTAGAGGAAAACAAGATTAATTAATCAGTAAAACCAGAGTTTCTTTTCTTGAATACTAGATTCTTAAATGTAGTGTCAAACAGCCTCTTATTGCAGAGTGAATAAAATCTGCTAAAGAAAACAATCTTTCTACAGGTCTTGATGAGCACAAACTTTTGTTAAATGTATTTTACGTAAAAATTTATTTTGAAGGCTCAAGTATTTGAAATACGAATTACAAATGACATTTTAAGGAAGTAATTGAAATACAAATACCAAATACGTATTTGGATTTCAATTACGTATTTTAATTACAAGTAATTCAAATACTCCCCAACCCTGCTTGTGGGTCTCCCCACCGTACCTGGGAGCACGTTAAGCTGTCGGTCCCGGTTGTTATCACATAGCATCTGTCAGTAATCGTTAACTCTTGATAAATAATTTGCGCATATCCAATGAGTTACCGGTTCACCCTTAGGGCTGCGGAGGTCAGTTGGCAATCGCTCTATGTAAAACCCAGTAACCTGTCAAATCCGGACAAAAGTAATAGGCAGACCCTAAGTAGATAAATACCAGGAATTATGCTACGCAGAAAAGATAACATGGTA
Organism: Hestina assimilis; assembly: GCA_023373885.1. NCBI lineage: Eukaryota > Metazoa > Arthropoda > Insecta > Lepidoptera > Nymphalidae > Hestina > Hestina assimilis. The sequence goes on from CM041759.1 coordinate 14,592,524, forward strand.
TAATAAACAATCAATAACAGTAGCATGGAGACTGATTAAGTGAGGCTTCAACTAGTCACAAAAGATTTTTTTATTTTGAAGCTTTTGTTAGACTGGAAACGTCACAAATGTTTAAAGCCTATATTGTTCGGATATATTGTTTAATGTGAAGTATAAACTGTAACCAAACCAGTTCGGTTCTTTATTGTATTCCAATAAAGAAATACTAAAAATATTTTTTTTATGTCACAAGTTGGCAAACAAGCATACGGCCCACCTAATGGTAAGTTGCCGTAGCCTATGAGCGCTTGCAGCACCTAGTAGGTGCGACCAACGTGGAGATATTAGTTCTTAAATATCCGCTGCCCAGTAATTTTACTAGCCTACAGTGCCCTTCAAACTGGAACGCAGTAATGCCTAAGCACTACTATTTTGAGGCAGAGTTTTTAACACTGCGGTGTCTACCTAGACAGCCCCTTGCAACAAAATAAGGTAGGTGTTACAGGTGTGACTGATTGCACTGGTGGAATAATCTCTGTTGTGGCAGAGACTATCCCAACAGCGGCCGATGGGGTCGTCACGTCTCGACGCCGGTAAATGACCTTTAAATATCGATTTCTCGAAAACGAAGCAATATATCGAAAAATTGTATACTTAGTTTTCGTCTCATTTTGTCGAGTTCTTCGAGGAATCATCATCTGATTTTGGCGCTATAAGAATTGCAACATTTATTAGGGAATATTTTTTTACCCACGGGTACCATATTGAAATAAAACCCTATGTCACTCTCACAACTGAGAGGAATCTAATGATATCTCTTACGTTGAAATCCGTCAAACGGTCTGTAGAGCTTCTGTAGAGCTTCACAAAGTTATAGACATATACATGCTAGAAAAACACTACCCTCCGTAGGCTGTCGAGTATAAAGAATAACATTTCCTAGTTATAATTTCCTTTATAACAAAATCCAGCGCCTACATGTCATATGTCGAGAAACTGACTACTCGTCAAACGTCGGTCCACGTTCGTTTTCACAGGCAAAGGTTTCGGTCGTTCGTTTCCATTTTTTTTCATTGTTGCTCACAAAGGCTAGCTTACGCCAATGGGTGCAGGTTTCAAAAGCATTATTTTACAGGATTTAGACTGTAATATAAAGGTCACCACCATAAATATTAAAAAAGCTTTAACGTTATACAAACGTTGCCACCTTCGTATAACCTGGTCGTTCAAAATAAATATTTCTAATAATGTATGTATCTTGTGTTATCTTCGTAATTTTTAAGCATCTAGAATCTATAACTAAGGCTTTTAAACAGTCGGTCGAATAAAATAAATTTTAAATTAAACAAAAAACCCAACTGCTTTAATAATAATTCCTTAATCAATTTGTAAGTGGATGATGGAGTTTAAAGGGAAATGATTAAATTATGGACAAATATAATTATTATGATTTATTTCAATGCTTGTCCCCGTCTGCAGTACCTTTACTAACATTAAAGTAATATTTATATTATAGTAGTCATTATAGAGCTTGTTTTTAGATTTTTAAGAATTATTATTAGTTGGTTTTTTTGTTTAATTTAAAAAATTATTTTATTTCAAACTTTTTAGTTATATAATTAATAATTAATTAGGTATATATATATATATATAAGTAAAAGACCTGTTTTTTTTTTCGGAATGTGTATTGCTGTTGGCTCTACTGGCCTTGACAGCGTCACCGAGTGGGGGGGCCGAGTACTGAGACTCAGCCGTGATAAAGGGACAGCCCTCACGGGGCTCAAATTTGATTCCGTCCTTAGGGTGCCTCCTGCGAAGCCGAACCACGGCTAAGGACGTCATCGGAGATGGAGGCAGCGCTCCGAGCGCATTCTATACGATAGACTCACCCGACGGTGTGAGCGCGACGCAACGTGCGAAACAAAGGACCTCGTCCTCGTCGGCGAGGACGGTGTTGTGTGCGTGTCTGTGCTGTGTAAGGGGCATTTTCTAATGTCCTATCGTCAGGGTCTTGCAGGACGTGCTTAGGGCGCCTTACTTTTGTCGGTTGGTTACATCGGTCTGTGTAGATACTAGCATGTCTAATCAAAGGATTTGGATGGAAAGTAGTTTGATCGAAATAGTTTTGCGATAAGCGCTTCAAATGTTTGGGGATCGAATCGATTTCAAAGTCTCTATGGAGATCTACGTTGCGAACGTACCACGGACAGCCTGAGGCCATGCGTAAAAAAAGGTTCTGAATTATTTGTAATTGATTAATTCTTCTGGCGTGGACGTGCGAAAAACAGGGCTCGCGTAGGTCAGTATAAAAGACCTGAATTACTTATAAACACCAAGCCTAAGCCCTTCGACCTAAAAATCGATTTTTTTTCTTGGTGTTGTTTTTTACAAGAGAAGTAAGAAAGTATTTTTTAAAATCCAACCCTCAAGGGATTAAAAAGGGGCTAAAAATTTCTTGGAAGTTCATAATTTTTGAAACTAGAAGCATGTAACTTTGTTTTTTGGGACTATTAACAATGAAGAAGCAAGTGTTTTAACACCTTTAAATCTTACCTCTGAAGGAGTAAAAGTTTATATCAAAAAGAAGGGCTTTGTTGTTTGTTGTAGTTATAAGTAAAATAACTTAGTTCTATGCACCATGCAGTTGTAACTAGAATCTAAATTATAATTTTGGCAAGTTTTATCCCACAATTTTATAATTTATTCTAGCTAGATCTGCCCGTGATTTCGTCCGCGGTGACTTTAGAATAGCTCCAGAGACAAATGAACGATTTGTAAGTAAATGCTATATCATAAAATACATTTTTACTGAATTTCAATTAAAACGTTGTGTGGTATGTTTTTTTGTTAAATCAAGATAATAAGCTAGCTATCTGTGCTAAATTTCAACCAAATTCGATCAGCAGTTCTTGCGTGAAAAGGCTAAAATACTTTCTTACTCTTTTCTCAAACTTGACTCACGTTGTCATGAAAATTGCAATAACTTTTCAAGGAGTGAACGTACTTTTACGAAACAAAACTAAATGTTACAAACAAAACGAAACAAAACTTAATGTTGTTATTTGCAGTTTTGCAGCAATGCCTGAGAGGATAAGAAGTGCGGAGAGTCGAAAAACAGGCAGACATTTACTAAAATTATAAATATATTATATTTCATCACTTATTTTTAGTCCCGAGCGAAATTCTTACAATGGAATTTGAAATGTACAGACAATTAAAATTTATATTTTTATACATTAATTACATGATTAAGAGTCGAAGAATACTTTTAATATAATATATTGTGCTTATTCCTATATTTTTTTATTAACAAAATTTGTGTACGTAATTATACAATATATTGAATAGCATGTTATATATAATATACAATTTATAACATACAATATATAATATATAACATACAATATGTAGTATATAACATACAATATATATAATAGATTTACGCTTGTGAAGTTTAATTATTTTATTAATCTACCTTATTATATAATTAATCCATATTTTTTGATTTATAGAAAATGCTTAAATTAAAAAAAAAAAAAAAAGTTGCACACTCAACGGCCCCATTAGGATAGCAATATCCTGTGTCGGGAGTCCGGAAAACATTCACAGTGACAAGGACAAATACACCCAGACCGGAAAATATGCTTGCATTGTTATACAAACATATTATGCTCCGAGCGGGAATCGAACCCGCGACCTGTGGCGTTTAAGGCAGGTTCGCTACCGCTGCGAAACAACGTTAATTAATTATTTAAAAGAAAGAAAAACATTTGGAGTAGAATTGGCGAACACTCGCCAAAAAAAAATTAAACTTCAGTCATCGATATCTCGAAAACTAAGCAATATATCGAAAAATTTTATACATACTTATTTTGTTTGCCTTATTTTGTTGAGTTCTACGAGGAACCATCATCAGATCTTGGCTCTATACGAACTTTGATATTCCGCTTTGAATATCTTTGCTTCTGCAAAACTCATATTAAAATAATTTACCCTCTGTCACTCTCACAACTGAGATGAATCTAATGATACCCCATAAGTCGAAATTTGTCCAAGGGTTTAGCCTGTAGGGCGTCACAAAGAAATAGACATACATACATACATACATATTCGCGAAAAACATTACCCTCCGACAGTCGGGTAAAAAGAATTAGTAGAGTTGTATAATTATAAATAGACGAAGTTTTTGCGCAGCGGTAGTGAACCTGCCATAAGCGCGACAGGTCGTGGGTTCAATTCCCGCTCGCAGTGTATCTTTGTCTTGACTATACAGACATGTCTTCCGCTCTGGGTGCGTTTGTCTTTGTGTATGTTTCCGGACCCCCGACACAGAATATCACTATCCTAATGGGGCCCGTTGTGTGTGCAGCGTTTATTATTATTATTAATTACATAATTTAGGCCAATAGATTAATCCCCAATTATTATAGTACTGACTTCAAAACTAAAAACCAAAATATGAATTATATTTTTAAGAAAAGTAGCGGCCGTAAGTGCCGATTTGTTACTTATAATTATTTTTTTGTTTTAAAGTTGATTTTTTTTCAACACCTTTTATTGAACCAAACCACTTAAGCAATGAAATCGATGTTAGCTCCTAAAATCATAAAAATCGTGTGTCACTACCCTTTTAATTTTAAACTATGGGATTTTAAATTCGGGAAAAAGTTTGAGGTTGCAGAACATCAAAATTACTTTCAATGATTATTATTTTGAACATAGGTCCACAAATTTTAGAAACATTTTCGTTTCTCTTATAACTTTGTATATTCAAATATTTTTTAACAATCACTATAAAATTACTTGTTACAACTTGTTTTTGCAGTTTGAATTCTTTCATATTTAAACTTCAAAAGATTCTTCAACATCAAGCTGCGGAACCCTTTAGTTTCCACTGTTCGTGGTTCTTTTACTTTTAATTATCTTAATAATAAAATGAAATTATGCAAATGCTAAAGACAGAGTACTTAGTCCCACCCTGAATAAGTGAGTAGTACTGTGGGCGTTCAGACACGCTGTAGGAGAGAGCGCTCCGAGCTGTATTCAGGTAATTGACTCGCCCAACGGCAAGAGCACTAAGAAAAGACTTTTCGAAATTCAGTCCTTAATAGGGTTAAAGAGGGTTTAAATTTGTATGGAAATTCGCACTTTATAACTAAAAGCATTACACTTTGTTTTATGGTGAACAATTAAAAATAAAGAAACACGTGTTTTAGCATTTTCAAAAATTCCAACCCTGAAGGTGTGAAATGGATTTGAAGTGATAAAATATTAAAATCGACAATCGACGTGGAAGTATATAGAGTAATTAATCCCCTTTAACTTACTTAGTGTAATTCATTTTTAAAATGGGAGCAAAACAGCAGAAGGACCAAGGAGAAGGAGCACATTCTTTTTTGCGTATACTTTTCTAATTATTATTTTTTATATAAACTTATTCTATTATTCTTCTAGTCATTTTCCTTTGATTTGATACCCATATCGAGGAGTTGTGAAAAAAAGTAGGTAATTTGCTATTTTATGATGGCGACCATGCTCGATTTGAAATTTGTCATAGTGTATAATATTCTACCAGCCAAGCCGTTTAATTTGACACCCATATTGCGGGAGTTGTTAAAAATATGTAATCCGCCATTTTGTGGCAACGGCCATCTTGGATCGATCTTCATTAAAATATTTCAATTTGGAACGTAAGTACATCATCAATAGATACGTTTTACATAGAACTTTAACTTTATAGAATAATGGCCTTATCGGAATAATCCTTAGCATATATAAGAATTACGTATAAAGGTTATATATTATTTTTTGAAAATTGAACATTAGTCTTTACAGAGTATTATCTAAAGATTATTTTCCAATACATTTTTTGCGGTATTTGCTATAATTTTTCTTGTGGAGAGTGTTAGATTTTTTTAATTCGGTTGCCGCGCTCAAATCCCGCAATAAAAGCTATACTATAGCTTAAAAAAATTAAATAAACGAAGACAAAACAGACACACAACCAAACATACATCCATAAAAATAGTAAAAAGTAACCTAATTATATAAAAAATAAAAAAGTAATGCATGCAAACAAACATACCAACAAACATACATACAGAAAACAATTTAAAAAGTAGTGTCTGCGGCCGGCTGTAATCTGACATGGTGAAAACAAGCCAAAAATGTAGGTGATATAATAAAAGTTTCACTTTATAAAAGTAAACAATGATTCTGTGAAGCACGCTGACGCGAACATTAATTGTTATGACGTAACAATGAGATTATATTATTTTTTACTAATTATAACAAACATGTTTTAATAAAATCTTTTTTATCGACCTTATCATGCCACCGTTGGTACTCTTTTGTGCCTATATGTACTTTCGAAACGCGCAAGTAAGCGCGTATGCGTAAGTTTAAACCGTATACGCTCAAAAAAATCGCGAAAGCCGCCCTTACACTCTATGCGATATGAATACCAGTTTAGACTATATCCTACTGTCTACTGCGAATAATAAAATTACATAGCTTTTAATTTTTTTTTTCGAAGAGAAGAATTCAAGTTCGCAAAAAATCACTACTTGGTTTTCGTTGCTATACAATGTCACAAAACGCAGAGGTTATCAATTCGCCTGGTCTTTTTATTTTATATCAATTAGAGATAACGAGGACGTCTGTGAGTTTTTTTTGTGCTCATTCAAGGACTTAGGAGAAATCACTACATAGTATAAAACAAAGTCACTTACTCTGTCCCTATATCCCTATGTATGCTTAAATCTTTAAAACTACGCAACGGATTACGATGCGGTTTTTTTAATAGATAGAGTGAATAAAGAGAAAGGTTTATATGTATAATAACATCCATTATATAGTGGAGAAATACTGTTATTTTTGACGTTTCTAATCAAAACTACTGGATCGATTTTCAGCGAATGACATAGGCTATATATTTTATACACGTGCGAAGCCGGAGCGGGCCGCTAGTATTATTATATAACTTATAACTTCGATGATTACAAAAGTTAACGTCAACGAAGTACACTCGTAAATAATTTCAGACCATTCTATGAAATCTTGAGAAAAGATCTCAAGATTAGAAAATGATAATTATTAGTCAAGTGCGTTGTGGTCCTCGCACAGTCGAAACTAAAGGTTTCTGCAGCTTTATAATGAGGAATATAATATAGGACTTAAAAATAATAACGAATTCATTTCGACCGCAAAGTTAAGATGGTAATTTCATAGTAACTATCAAAAGTAATATGAAAAACAAAGTTATTGGAACAACTTATGTATCTCTAAAATTTGTAGACATATCTTCTTCAAACCAAATGTGGTTGAAAGTTCATTTGATGATTTAAAACCCCTAATTTTTTAGAATTTTAAATCTCATAGTTTATAATTTAGTGGGGGGGTGACACAATTTTTATGACTTTAGTAGCTTATATCTCAACAACTACTGACTTAATGAAAAAAGGCAAAATCAAACCTCCTGATCATTTTGAAAGACCTATCCAAAGATATCTCACATGTTGCCATATGTTGAAATTTTTTTTTCAACTCTCAGTTAAATCAATGGACTGCTGTGATAGCTGTCAGCATCAAAATTTTTCGTAGAATGTAGAATATAGAGAAATTAACCCCTATAGTTTCGACATGTCCATATGTCACAGTCATTTTGACACCGTTGTGGCGTTGTGGGTAGCGAGTCTGCCTTAAGCCTCGACGGTTGCGGGTTCGATTCCCGCTCGGAGCAGATGTTTGTATTAATCGTACAGGCATGTTTTCCGGTCTGGTTGTGTTTGTCCTTGTCATTGTGAATGTTTCCGGACCCCCGACACAGGATATAATTATCCTAATGGGGGCCGTTGAGTGTGTAGGCGTTTAGGCGTTTATTTTATTCTGAGTCTATTGGCTCTATCCTATACGAAATTCGGCAAAGGTGTATGAACCCCTACAGTGTTTTGTAATGAAATAATAAAATATTTAAAAATTAAGGGTAGCAGTCCAGACATGTAACTGAGGGTTGAAAAAAAAAATCAGCATTATGCAACATGTGAGATATTTTTGAATAGGACAACATGTGAGTAGTTAAAATTAATAAAGAAGTTTCATTTTGACTTTTTTGATTAAGACAGTAGTTACAACAATTACAAATTACAAATTTTTTCGTTATTATTTTTCAACTTTAAGGATACTTTAGTATTCTATATATTAGGGTGTCATTACCGCTACCCATCAAAATCTACAAGCCCATGCTACCAACCTTTATGAGGCAACTATTTATACGCTTGACCTCGAAACGCGGCTGAGGATCGTTCACGAGTGTTTCACTGACGTACGTTGGTAGCTCATCAGACGGGATGATAATAATAAGTCCTACAACTAAAAAGGAGCTATAGTAGAGCCTTTTTGTTTTCAGGATATATGGGCCGGCTCGACTGGGAAAGAAATTAATCCGTATTGTTGCGTTTCATTCCATGGTTGTGAACGCTGTGAGGTATCTTTCCTCCTTTCTGTAGCTTCTTTCATCACCGCCTCCCCCTCCCCTCTCTTACGGTCCTTGCAACACGTTTGTGCTACTTCTATTATTGCCAGCGGCTAAAAGTCTTGTCTTCAATTTGAAGATTCTATGACGACGTTGTGGTGCAGCGGTAGCAAACCCGCCTTAAACGCCAGAGGTCGCAGGTTCGATTTCCGCTTGAAGCATATGTTTGTATTAACCATTCAGGCATCTGTTCCGGTCTGGTTGTGTTTGTCCTTGTTTATGTCGATATTTCCAATCCCCGACACAGGACATAACTTTGCTAATGCGAGCCGTTGAGTGTATAGCGTTTATTATTAAAGTTTTATATCCGCTATAAACAAAAGAAGCCTAACATAACCATGGTCCCCCCCAATTCTTATCAAAATCGTCACTAACAAAAAAAAATGTGTGCGTGTACTAGTATACACAAGTAAGAAGTGAAACTTCTTTATGACCTTATTTTTCGAAAAATGATACATATAGTAGATATGCTACTTTAAAGAAATTGGTTAAATAAAGTCAAATTAGATAATGTTTAACAAAAGGCTTTTATTATCATAGACATGAATAGAAATAATACAATTATTTAATTTACCTTATTACTACTAAGATTATTACAGCATTTAATTAATTGTAATAGAATTATTACATGCTATCCCTACTCCGCTGGAGAAAGTACTCTTCGAATCAACCGTGGTAGGGACAAGAAAAAGATGGCGCGTAACCGAAAAATTTGACGGTAATTTTTTTTCCAGCGCCGATAAAGAAGTTTCACTTCAAAAAGCAAACTCACTTTTGAATATATAGGATTAATAATTTCAGTACCTGGTTGACCGAGCTATGCTCGGTTTTTCTTTATTTTTGGTAAATCAAAAGTTGTTAAGGGTACGGTAGAATCGATTGAAACCTTACCTGGATAACAAAATAATGATTTCGACAACAAGTTATATCCGCAAAAATTGGGATTGTTGAGTATTTTGTTAAATTCTAATGGACGCATCGCTGTCAGTCAGTGACATAATAAATTAAAGAAAACATCAAGTGGCATTGTAGAAATGTTTTTCATTCGATTCAATTCAATAAATCCTTGTTGCCATAGCAACGTGTGGTCGCTCAAGTGCGCTGTGAATTTATCAATATATTTTGACATTTTTAATTTATTTTCTTGATAATAGATGGCATGTCGACAACGGCCTGAAAACACGGACAAAGCCACATTTTCTAAAAATAAATCCTAGCTAGACCAATTTATCGTCCCCGAAAACCCCTGCATACTAAATTTCATGATAATCGGTGCAGCCGTTTCTGAGATCCTAATTATATATAATACCTCGTTTAAAGGTATTAGTTTAGTATTCGAAGTTAGGGAGCGAAGTTTCCATGAAAGCGACCCAACTCTTGACCGATTCGAATGAAATTCAGTAATATAGATATGTGAATCGGGTCGAGTACATATTAGAACTTTCAGAATATCGCTTAAAATGAAATACCTAACAACTACATACAACTTATTGTGTACGATATATTGTTTAGTGGATGTTTATTACATGAAAACATTTTACCCACGGTTTGTAGCGTTTCATTTGGAACTGCTTTTAAATTGTTTCTATTGTATTTTGTATATATGAGAGTCCAAATGATAATAGGATTATATAATATAAATACATTTTCAACGGACTGGTGGAGTGGTAGCGAACCTGCTTTAAGTGCCACAGGTCGTAGATTTCTATTCCCGCTTGGCTTCTGTGCCATTTAACGTTAAGGAGTGTCTTTCTTCCTATCAAAAACACAGGACAACGACAAACACCCAGACCGAAACAAATATTTGTAAGATCAATACAAATTGCCCGAGCGGGAATCGAACCCGTAACCGTCGACGCTATAGGCAGAGTCAGTACCAATACGCCACAACAGTGACAATAAGAATATAAGCTCGTGTATGAGCGTTGATTTTTTTTTTCATCAGTTTAGAATAAGCCGTTGTTCTTTTAACGCGTATTCGGCTTTTTGAAACGCGGAGGTAAGCACGTAAGTTTAAATCGTATGCACTCAATTAAGCGACATAGCTTTTAATTTTTTTTATATACCTAATCAACGAAATGAGAATGGTTTAAAGGTGTAAAGCTAAAAGGTTTCAAATACTTAGGTGTCTAAATTATTATTAAGTTACTTGAAATGTGTTCGCGATTCCATAATTTAAAATTATTATCAATCAAATGTTTCGTGAACCACGCACGATCGAAACAAAAGGGTTCCTCAGCTTGATGATGAACAATCTTAAGAACTTTAAAAATAATAACGAATTAAAATCGACCGCAAAATTAAGTTGGTATGTGCATAGTAATTATCAAAAGTAATGTGAAAAACAAAGTTATTTGTACAACTTATATATCCCCAAAAATTGTAAACCTATCTTCTTTAAACTGAATGTGGTTGAAAGTTCATTTGATGTCCTATAACCTCAATTTTTTCTAGAATTTTAAACCACAATTTTTATTTTTATGACTTTAGGAGCTAATATCTCGACACCTACTGACACAATGAAAAAAGTCCAAGACCAAACCTACTATCATTTTGAAAGAATTATTCAAAAATATCTTACAAGTTCCCATACGTTAATTTTTTTTTTCCAACACTCGGTTTTATGTATGGACCCTTAAGTTTTATATATTATAGGATTTCATTACAAAATCGTGAAGCGGTTCAAAGAATACACCTATTTACTAAATTTCGTATAGATAGAGACAACAACCTCCGAGTAAAATAACTATGACAGACGGACGGACAGATGGACAGACGGATGGACAGGCGGACATGACGAAACTACATTTTGCCATTTGGCTTACGAACCCTCAAAATAGTAAATTAAATATTCACCACGGAACAATAATGGTTACTTTCCACAATTAATATTCTAGAATCTAATCTATTTCATAAAGAAAAGAAATTTGACACTCGATATTTTATTATTTCGATATCATTATAATAAATATAACAAAAACACTTTTGTAATTGTTTCGCTAACCTATCAAACAATACTAAAATTTCTTTGACAGATTCCTTCAAGGTTTTCTGAAATTAAAAATTGTACTTGGATTAAAACGGTGGAAAGAAAATTATGTCAATCAAATGTCAACTTTATACCGCTGAACGAGGATTGCTATTAAAAAATCATTTATGTAAAAACTTTACACGTCTCCGTAGCGAAACCTTAAAGTTTATTAAAGTTTTTTCTTCTTTGAATGTGATTTTCTCCGCTTGAAATACCTACAAAGTATTAGTTGAATACTTATTTTTCCGATACACATTTTTGCTAAATATTCTATTTTTAGTTACTTGGAGACTTTTACAAAGAAATCAATAAGGTACAAATTCAGTATGCTATTCCCCCGGCTTCGGTCATAAATCAAATTAATATTTCCAAATACATACGAATATATAAAATTGGTAAAAAAAAATGCATATGAAGGAACTTGTAACAAAAAAAATTACTGGGCGAACGAGATTTAAGAACTTATATCTCGAGGTTGGCAACGCGCGAGTGGCACCTACTAATGGTGCTGCAAGCGCTCATAGGCTGCGGCAGCCACTTACCATCAGGTAGGCCGTATGCTTGTTTGCCAATTTCTAACATAAAAAAAAAAAAAAATCTTCCGGCCAACCTCCTAACGGCTGGACCGATTTGAATAGCACTTTTACCGGCAGGTAGCTGACCTTATAGGAATTGGTATTCTGCGCAGTTAAAACTGCAAAAGTCTGTGCAATGTGCATCTTAAAGCGTAGACGTTATAAAAGTCAAATCCGTCACATTAACATATACTTTTCATTAATTATTATAATAAATTGAGCAATACCGAAAAAGGTGTGATAAAGATTTCCCCGATCCTTTTTTATGTATTAATACATAATTATAAATAATCACAAGGTACAGAGAGGTCTTTCTAAAATGGCAGCTTCGTATATATTTTACTACTTTTCAGTTTAAATTGACCTCTAGTAGAAATACTGTCATAGCTACTTAAGGAAATAAATCCATCTCTGTTTTTCTTTATATACAGTTAGTTTTTATAGTGATATTATGACAATAGTAGTTATTTAATAAAAACATAAGATAATTATATTGTTTAATAGCGAAAGAAACTTCGTACCTACCCTCGTGTCCTGCGACATGTTTTAATTTTATTTTGGGTAGATTGTTAATATAGAGAACAAATGCCTCTGTCTGAAAGGTAATTACATTATTATCTTTTCAGTTCGCTACCCTATTTTAAGAAGCTTATACTAATACATCTTTCCACAAACAGCTACGTCTATTATTCGACAGAGGCGTAGGTGGGTTTTGTTAAATTTTATTAGGACAAAATATATTATGACGATCCTTTTAAATAAAGATTTTAGAATAAACTTCAAACACCCATTTCACCTCTTCAGGGGTGGAATTTTCTAAATCATTAAAATACGCAGTCACGCTTGTAGATTCAAAAATGATGGGCATAATATACAAATTTATAACCCCTTTATCACCTTAAGGGTCGAATTTCGATTGACGCGATTGTCGCCCGAGCCGAAGACGAGAATGTCCAAGTTACTTTCCTGCCTAAGTGCGTAATGTACCTACTGTTCTTCACCTGTGAAAAAATTTAGTTTTCTAGGTGGCTAGCCAAGGCTGGCAAATTAATTATGTTTCTCATTCTTCTCGTTTTACAATTATAAATGAATTTTTCAATAGTCTTTCTTTTTTTTTATGTTACAAGTTGGCAAACAAGCATACTGCCCACCTGATGGTAAGTGGTTGCCGTAGCCTACGAGCGGTTGCAGCACCATTAGTAGGTGCCTCTCACGCCTTGCCAACTTCGAGATATTTGTCCTTAAATCTCCTCTGCTCAAACCGGAACACAGTAATGCCTAAGCACTACTATTTGGCGGCAGAATATTTGACACTGCGGTGGTACCTACCTAGCCGGCCTCTTGCAACAAAAGACCTACCACCAGTGTGACTGATTGCACTGGTGGAATAATCTCTATTTCTATCAGTCAATACTAAGGTGGAATATGGTGAAAACCAAATTGTAACGAGCGTTAAGTAACCCGTCGATGTAGTCAGCCTTTCTGGACCTTAATTTTAAGGAATCATTTCAATCAATTTTAAATGTTTATTATAATACAATTTTATACCTTCTTATTTTGCCCGTTGTAGAGTTTGACGGTCCAAAAGTACATTTTATAGCCTACGTCATCAATAAAAAAAATTGATTTTAGTTCAAATACACGTCCTCCATTTTATACTCATCCTCAAATATCTCTTTTTTTATGGGTTCTATAAACTAATTTAATACTTTTAGTAGGTAATATAAATTTTATACACCCTACTGGATATGTACTACAACTGTTATACAGTTGTGTTAGAAAACTAAGAACAGCCGAAATTTACCTTTTCATTATAATTTTTATAATGTAGATTATTGTGAGTTTGCTATTTTACTACAATAAGGTATTTTTGCTTAGAGTTAAAACGACATACCACTGTCGAGTACCACTTGTTTTATCCTAGTAGGTACCTATATCTCTATTATTTAGGTTTTACCTTAATAAAATGTATTGAACGATTAGCAATCAAATAATTTTACCAACTCGATTAACAGGAAAACAATTGAATGCGTATAAAATCTTTCTAGACGTTGTTTTAAAACATAATGCGAGTCTGAAATTTAAGTTGGATTCATCTTATTCCGAAGTTGATCGCTAAGTAATAGAAGAAAAAGCTTCTAAAACCATGTGTCCTGATGCCAATAAATTTTTATATTTTCAAATTGAAATTGATATAAAATATTACTCAATCTATTAAATGTTTATGCCTAATATTTTGTTTTTTTAAGTATTCAAAAATCATACTATGCATTCTAAATATTTTTACTCAAAATATACCTGTGCACAATCATAAATTTACATCAATGAGGTGCAATCAACCTACAATTTAAAAAATATATAAAATTTACTGAACTGAAAAGACACAGACGACGACAAAAAGTTGTAATTGAAAAAACGTATGATGGTGTGACTAGCGACATCTAGCGTGCCTGATACCAAGCAAAGAAGGTCCTGTTGGTTATGTTGGTAGCTGTATTGATTTTGTAAGACTTCAGAGCCAAATTTGTGCTGCCAGCCTTTTAGTTTTTATCGGTTTCTTGGAGTCTCTTCAATCATTCAGTTAGTGGTAATTTTGTAAACGAATTACGTGAACTAGGCATAAGATATTATTTTTTATAATAAATAAATAAGAAATAAATTAATAAACGATACACGCCCGTTATATAAATGTATCTATGAACGTGTGATGTCAATCGATGACTAATTTCGATTGAGATACAAAGGCCTTTCATCTCGCTCTAGACATAGAGCTGATTCAGACACTTTAAACATTTTTAGTTAATTAAATTTCAATTATTTTTTAAATATAAAAGTTTCCTTTTTTATTATTATTTTTAAATAAATTATATAATCAGCTTTTACTCCATGACTAATATAATACATCTGTTTCAAACTAAAATTTGCGTTTCAATTAAATTATTAAAAAATTAAGAATATTACAACAATGATTATATATAATAAATTAAAATATGTAACCAATATAAATGACATATAATAATCATATAAGTTATTACAATTATATTAATGAACCTCAGTTTTAGCTTAAAAGTTTAACATATTTTGTGATATTTTACATAGAATAACAATTATTTATCCGTCCAAAAATTTAAAAAATATATATTTTCTGCTATAATTTATATTTTATTTTTGGGATAATTATATACTAGCCTCTAGCAACATTAACAACAACAGGCTTGCAACCTTCGAGACATAACTTCATGTTGGTTGAGAGATAGAGGCATGCTGAGCGGTGTGCACTCTGTATTCCTTCAATCGTTCTTCGAGTAACATGTGGCTAGTCGAAGTTCTGAAATAAAGAATTTTCATTAAAGTTGTATTAATTAATAATTTATTTTTAAATTATTTTTACTTTAAAAATATTTCTTTAACTTATTAAAAGTGTTCACTTGGCGATTTCAACTGTAATTTGAGAAGACAAAGGTAATTAAACAAACTTCATAACTTTTTTGTTAAAATCATATAAACTTTTTATTTTCATAAAATCAGCCAGCTCATAATACTATATCTTTTTTTATTTATTTCGTAACTTGGTCTATGTGTTTTTTTTTTGTATTTGTACATTTTATTTGCTAAAACTGCTTACAACAAGTTCAGTTCTGAGAAATTCTTTGACAGAATAGGTGTTATTTAATGAATTACAACCAATAAATAGTACGTGAATGAATAATTTAAACATCATTTATTAATTTTAACTTAAATAATAAATGAGAAACACAAATGTTATTCTTTGTAAAGTTTTACATGAAACTTTAACGGTAAAAATAAAGTTTCTTTGTACAATAAAAAGCGTATAAGATAAAGATTAAACATTAATTAAAAATGAAATTAAAAAATTCACTTATTTAATATATTGTGTAATTACTGGGATTTTTTAATAAGTTATTATTAATATTGGACATAAAGGTGCTCAGAACAGCCGGCAAGATTCTTCACTTTTAATTTGATTTAAAGTAGACAACTTTTTAATAATGTAATTATTAACATTAAACATAATTTTAACAACATTTCGTCTTCTGTGAAAGTATATCAAATATTATTTTAATAAATATTTTTTTTATATTACAAAATTTGTAACCTCGCTTGGTCACCTGCACTTGTGAATGTATATTTTCATGTTAATACCTATTGAAAAATAAAATGTCTCAGCTAATTAATTTATGTAATAATATGCTGTCTCATGGTTCCTATGAACTTAAGCATTCGACCAAGAGACAAAATCTATAGAAGGCTGTGCATTGACTTATTTATTAATCAGAATTAGATTTTTTAAACACTGCTGAGCTGCATCTTGAAAGTAATACCTATTTAATTCTGCAGATAGTAATATTTTTAATATATTATTTTTTTTTAAGTATGTGCTTTGTCATAATCATTTCTTGTTTCCATCAACCATCTGGTTACCATTTTTTTAATAGAAGTGGTGATTTTTTTTTAAGAATATTAGCAATGCTTTTCCAATTCATTACTAATATTCTCATTGTTCATTCCCCTCCAAATAAGCTCGAAGCTTGGGCTAGGGGTGGGTATGATAATAGACCAAGGGGGTCAGGGTCGAACCCGCAACTCTCGCGTTAACGGAGCGGAGTCGGCCCTTCTACCGTTGAGCTATTGATTTATTTTTTCAATCACATTTTATTGAAATAAAATATGTTTAATTTATATATTTTTATTTTAGATGGAATAAGCGGACAATGGAGGTTAATAAAGAACTCTTGCCAATAAAAGGGCATTACTTCTTCTTCAATGCAGGTTAGTAACTACACGTTTTTTTTTTGTATTCTTACCGATTCTTCAGGGTTTTTGGCGGCAGCAGGTACCTCTACATCAAGGACATCCACTATCTAAATCGGATTTCTCAATACCACATTTCGTGTATTATCGTCCCTGATTTCGATGAAATATTAAGTATTCGATCATAACTTTAGGTGTACTACATGAGAGATGTGATAATTTATGTGGCAACGAACAAAGTTTAGCGCATCAGCTATATATATATATATATATATATATATAACTCTTCTTTATGTCTGTATCCCACTAAACTATCAAACGGCGATTTGGTAGGGTACCTAAATGGTTTTTATTTCAAATTAAATGTAGGTTGCGTTAGAATCGGGTTCTAAATTTTATTAAAAGAATTTTTGCTTATCGCCCAAACTCTTCAAAAAATTTGAACTCTACGCGTGTTTGTCTTTGAGTTTCACCTTAATGGGTGGATCAGTTTTGATAAAATTTGTTAAGGGAGGTTGGTTGGGTTGGTTGGATAGCTTGGTTTTTCAATTGGATTTTAAGCTCTGCTGCCAGATGCCAGGAATTTTCTTTCTTTTAGGACAGGACAACGTCTGCGGACTATTTTATAAGTTCTAATAAGGACACTTTCTCCTATCTTCGAATCAATCTAAATTTCCTTATGAAATATCTTTCTCATTAATTTTCTATTGTTTTATTGTACATTCATAGAGTTTTTGTCGATGATCAATTCTTCCGATTCGAACGTGTCCAAGGGCTCCCGGGCTCGCCTGGTTACTAGCTACACCATCGATTCCCAACCTTTTATTGACCATTGACCACTTTCATTTATTTTTTTGATAGCAGGTACCACCGTGTTACCTATAAGATATTATTTTTCAAGTTTTTTATCTCATTCTTTTAACAACTTCGACATTTATGAACTGATTTGGAAAATTATTTTCGAAAGTAGCAATTGTAATCATCAATCAATATTATTAGATGACTCTTTTTCTTGTATGTTTGTTTTACTCGCGTCATTCTTTTAGTCCTTCACATGGAATAGTGATTTTAACATGAAATTTAAAATCGTTCATAGAAATCGAAAAAATAGCGGATTCTTTAATACTCAATTACCGCATTTTTATGACGATTGGCAAAAAAAGGTCGCTTATGATTCCGCGTAAGCGTATGAACGCTGTCACTAGCTATTTTTCACGTATACTGAAATAATTAGGTTTGATATTGTTTTTTTTTAAAGGTGAATTATTCGTGAGCGTTCTTAACTATCATTGATGAACATCAGTTCAAGATGGCGGATACACACGCCGCCACAAAATGGCGGATAGCATATATTTTAACTACTCCCTCAATATGGGTATCAAATGAAACAGTTTGACAAGGAAAATACTAGGGTAAAATTCAAATTCAAGACGGCCGCCAATACAAAAAAGTTATTTACTTACTTTTTTTCACAACTCTCTCAACATGGATATCTAATGAAAGGGCTTGCCAAGTAGAATACTATATACTCTGAAAATTTCAAAATCAAGATGGTGGGCACCACAAAATGGCGAATTACATTTTTTTCACAACTCCTTAAATTTAAATATGGGTATCAAATAAAAGGGCTTGGCTAGTACAATAACGTACCTACACTATATTTAAAGGGAATGAGGAATAATAACTAATGAAATGAAAACTAAAAATTTGAAAATTATTTTTTGTACGATCGATGCTCTGGATTGGAAAGTGGAGTTATAACTGGTAGCTAGGACCTAACGAATTATTGTTAGCTTTGGTAGTTATCTTAGACGAATAATGGGTAGTTATGACTGTGATGATGGGCAGGTATATAATCAATTACCGATTTTTATTACGGTTTTCAAACAAGCATACGGTCGCTTATGCTTCCGCGTAAGCGTATGAACGCTGTCAATACTTATTTTTATCGTATACGTACTGAAGAAATTAAGTTTGATTTTGTTTTGTTTTTGAAAGGTGAATTATTCGGGAGTGTTCTTAGCTATATTTGATGAAATACTGTCCAAGATGGACGCTGCCACAAAATGGCGGATAGCATAGGTATATTTTATCTACTCACTCAATATGGGTATCAAATGAAAGGGTTTGATAAGTAGAATACTATACACTCATAGATTTAATATAAAGTAATTCTATGTATACACTATAGTAAATTTCAAATCCAAGGTGGCCGCCAATACAAAATAGTTAATTACATACTTTTTTTTTACAACTCTCTCAATTTGGATCTCTAATGAAAGGGCTTGCCAAGTAGAATACTATACACTGTGAAAAATTTTAAATTCAAGATGGCAGCCACCACAAAATGGCAAATTACATTTTTTTCACAACTACTTAAATATGGGTATCAAATAAAAGGGCTTGGATAGTACAATAATGTACCTACACTATAAACTAATATACAAAACTTGAAAATTATAACTGGTAGCTAGGACCTAACGAATTATTGTTAGCTTTGGTAATTATTCTTAGCCGAATAATGGGTATTTATGACTGTGATAATGGGTAGGTGTATACGTTTTAGAGTTTTTTTTTCCGGTGATTAAGAACTTAATTAAAAAACTTTTCAATTTGTTGTCACCAACTTTCAGAGCACTCTCCATAGTAAGTCATTTACACAAATGACGTACCGATACACGGTACACGAGTTTCGCATTAGCTTCTCCAATCCTCAGCCGACTATCTGGGAAAATAGTTTGTATCTTGGAGGATTGAAATTCATCCCGGGAAAATTTTGGGGTCTTTTTTAGAAAATAAAGTACTAAGACTTATTGAAGATCTAATCAACCTGGAGTTATTACTTCGTTCGATCTTGGACTCGACTCTTCTCGTCTAACGTTTGAAGATCCTCATAGCAGAGCGTACACTAAAGCATCGTTTGGTCGAACAATATTCTATGTGATGTAATGTGTGGCAGTTGAATTAATTTCCCTCTTAAAATAAGATACAAAAGCTTGTGTCTTATACTGATTTCTGCGGTCTCTCTCATTTACGCATGTAAATTAATAATAATTGAAGCCTCAATAGCTCAATGGTTAAAGGGCCAACTCCGCTCTGTTAACACGAGCGTTGCGAGTTCGATCCTGACCCCTGAGCTATTATCGTATCCACTCCTATCGCAAGCTACGAGCTTATTTGGAGGGGGAATAAGGGTATTGGTATTGAATTGAAAAGGCATTGCTGAAATTATTTATAAAAAAAAAACTGCTTTAACCTTTCTCTGTAGACTGTTGAGCACGGATTCGTCTCAGGTTGTCGTCTATTGGGTATTAGTTTTTGAAGTTATACTTCTTTTAGCACGTTAGGGAAAAAAGATGAGAGTAAATTTTTACGATCACACACACCGTCACAAAAAACCGACACCCTGAAGTTAGCTATAGTCAACATTTTAGTTTTTTGTGATATTTAAATAAACTTTTTTAACTAGATAATGCGTTATTTCAATGTATTAAATACCTTTTTTCTATTGTTAGTGTCGTTTTTTATACAAACGTAGAGTAAGGCGAAAGATAAAATTTTCAATCAATCAATCATTATTTTATTGCAAATTTGGGTTACAATTTATGATAATTATTAATACTAAGAATTCTTTGAGGCAGCTTATTATACAAAATGCAAGTCATTACAAATACGCTATTCCCAAAATGAGAACTCTTTGATATCGGAATGCTCAGTTGATTTCTATGTCTCTTACTATTTAATTTATTGTAAAGGTGCAAATTCTTGCGAGCAAATAGCATTGACTCTAATATAAACATTGAGGGAAATGTTAAAATATTATAATGTCTGAATTATGACTTACAGCTATCGGTTTGTTTTAGATTGAACTTTTCTCGTATACATCTTTTTTGTGCTTTATAAACTGTATCGTTACTCGTTGCGTTGCCCCAAAACATAAGCCCGTATCTTAAAACGGACGCAACATACGCGTGGTATGCAGTTTTCAAAGTATCTGTGTTAACAACTTTAGACAACATATATAGAACGTAAGAGTATTTACTTAACCTGGCACAAACGGTTTCGACGTGTACCTTCCACTTTAAATTGTATTTTATTTGTGAAAAGATTTTTATCTTGTTACGCCAAAGAAGTATAACTTCTAACGCGTGTACATAAGTACACACACACTTTTTACTTTTGGCTCAATCCCGAAAGAAAATATTACAGGTAAGTGTTAAAAATGTTGATTCCTTATGTTTATACTTACCGTAATTTGATTATAATCCTCTTCTCATAGTGTAAGCTACTTTTATAGATATGAAAAATCATAATAAGTAACAAACGAGTTGATGATAAAAATATTAATAAGAAAAGTAGTTTTTCAAACAATAGCCGAGACAAAAAACGAGATAAATAACGGGATTGTTTCTGTGGGCGATCGTAGACAAAGCATGAACGGTGATACTGTTGAGGCTGAACAGTGACAGGATAATGGCGCCAGTTGACATGAAAATGAAAATGAAAATGTTTATTTGGTTAACTTTCAGTACAAAGTCTTAAACTAGGTTGGAGCCACCTAGTAGGTTTTACAGAAACCTGTATCAGGTGGCTCCGCTCTTCCATATCCATCACAAATTTAGCAATAGTTAACTTTTTATACATTATAAAAAAAAAAAAAACAGAATAATCTAAAAAGAAATAATATAAAAACTTAATTACAAGCTAATAAAACAATAATGTTTGTGAGTGTGTAGGTATGTGTGGGTATGTGTGATTAATGCGTATTGTGTGAATGTGTATAGTGTAAATGTGTTTGGTGTGAATGTTTATAGTATGAGTGTGTGTGGCGAGATTGAATTAAACATGTCAGAATGAGTAAGTTGAGATGCCCTACGACAAGTCTTGGGATCAAAGAGTATTGTGTAAAACCCTTTGCAAATCTCTTACTAGCTACAATATGACGAGTCAATATCACGAAAGGTAAGAGATAAGAGCTTCTACATCTTCATAGGTCAATGTCTTTAGCCAGTTTGTAATTGTTATCTTACATTTTCTATAAGTAAGAGGATATATGTTCAATTTTTCATTTACTTTATGATATAACTTTACAGATTGTTTAGAGTATTGATGGCAAGCAAAGGCTGTTTTTGTTTGGCTGTCCTTAAATATAGTGAAATTACGTCTTTTAGAGAAAATCTTAGCATCAAAGACAGAGGTCTTATGTTTTTTTAAGGTAATATGGAGGATAAATAGTTTTCTTACCGACAAGAGATCACAAGTTTCATATAGTTCTTTAGTTGGGAATCTATAAGGGAGGTGGTACATTACTTTTAGCAGCGAGCGTTGTGCCCTTTCCAAAAATAAAAATTTGGTCTTAGATGAACCACCCCATACAGGGATACAGTATGTAATTAGCGACTGAACGAGGGCAATATAAGTTCTATTTAATAAATATTTTGGAGCTACATCTCTTAGCTTTCTTAATACCCAAATAAGCTTCCTAACCCTATCAGCAACTAACTCGACTTGTGAATGCCATGACAGCCTCTGGTCAAGCATTACTCCTAAATATTTAGTAGATGAGACTTTGTCTATAGCTGGGCAAAAACAATTTGAGGCTGTACTGTCAGTACAGTTATGGATACATCTACTCACACTAGAAACAATTTCTTTACAATACATTTATGATCACAAAAGCTAATTTGTCTCGTCCTTATCAATGTCAATATTAGCTTTTCATGTGTTCAATATCAGGTATCATTTTTCTATATGATCAATATTTGTCTGTCTTGTTGCTAAGTCATACCTAGTCTCTGCAAATTAAAGATAGGTTGTTCATTTTTGACAATGATGTTATGTACAAAACTGTGCAGGAGAATCGACCGCTGACAATTCGACAGACGATCACTCAAAAACCAGTGGCCATACTATACTAAGAGATTACTGAGAAATATGCCTCACCAGACCCCTTTCCAAAGCCTGCGATATTGAGAGAAATATATGATTAAGTCCTAGTATGCGTAGCACACATTACAGCGTGATGTTCTGTAGACAGATTCGTAACACAATAATAGTGATTTGACTCCACATGTGAGTAATTTCATTGTTTAACTGCAATATGGATAACTGTCCACAGTACTGTCTGGATAGTTAATGTGTTAATATGCCGTTTAACATTTCTTTAATATCACCTTTGCTTTTAATAAAAATAATAAATATCATTTAAAAAAAATAGAATGATATTCAACTATTTGGATAATCAAGAGACACAAAATCGATATCAAAAAAAACATTACAAAAATTATCGAAATTTGGATAAATAAAAAATCTTAAATTAGAACTGCACGTGTGACCTACTATGCCTACGCATATCCGTAACAACACTTTACGTCATAAAAACAGATTTAACTCACCTTTAGGCTAAAAATTCAATTCAATAAGTAATATTATACTTTAAAATTTACATATAACAACTACAAATGAAAATTGAACAGAAGTCTAACAATACACATATAAATAGTTTCAAAGTATTACCTTAATAGTATGCACGAGTATTATTTTATCGATAAAACTTTATAAATTGTGAGTACTCAATAAATTAAACACTGTTAGGATTACGTTTCTCTACTTAATTGCTTTGTCCACAGTGCCCAAATAAAAATAATGTACCTGCCATCCAGTTTTACCACCTCTATCGAATATAATACGTATTCATATATCTGAAGCATTGTGGTAAAGTTATATTAAGTTTAATGGCACGATATTATGGTATTGAAAATGATGGTGTTATTTAAAAGTTTACTGTACTTGTCCGTAGTAAGGCTACATACATATAATAATTAAACTGAACAAGGAGATATTTAAAGTGCTTGAGCTATTTTTTTAATGCCCCCAATTTAATCTGATCTATTTTGAAGAATACGAATTGATGTAAATATAAAGTAGCTATAGGCATTACGGCATGGGCGTACCCAGCATTTGGGCTATGCGGTGAAATCCTAATTTTGGCCTTGTCTAACTTCGTCAATAGTTAAATAATCCAAAATTATTTATTAATATTAATTTTCAGGCTGCCTTACCCCTGCCTCCATCTCCCTAAAACCATGTTTTACAATATTACCTATATAATTATGAACTGTTCTTGAACGACGTCCATTAACACTATTAAACCAATAGACCGCAAATAGACGCAAATAAGCAATAGTGTGTCAACCCACACGAATGTCGTTTCGAGGAAAACGCGTTTGAACATTTTTAACAACTTTTAAATACTTTATATGAAATTTTTTATGGTATCGGTCTAGTTTTTGCTTATTTCAGATTCGTGTTAGTTATTTTACTTATTTTAACAAAAAATAATTAAAATAAAATTGCAGATTAAAAGAAATAATACAAATTTTTTATATGATTTAAGATACATAAAAAGTTTAAGTGACTTGAAATGTTATTGTTAAATAGCAAATCAGGCGTGTTTATTTTAGATAATCGTATTTTGATATTTAAAAAAATAAATGTATATAACAACTGTCTTTGCTTTGATTATTCCGAAAGTATTTAATAATGCTTTTTTACATACTACTTAATATAATTAACATGAAAGTTTTTAATTATGTTTGAATATTAATTAGCACAAATATAGATTGTTACCTGAATTTTCTTATAGCAGCATTCCCGGTATTTACGCAGAGTCTGCTTATACTGTTATCCTGATTTGACGTGTTTGGCATTTGAAATCCGTAACGCAAAGGGCAAGAATTATTGATAATTCATTTATTAACAATAAGTCTTATAATAAAATTTAGTGTTTTCAAGTTGTCTAAGATATAAGCTATGTCTATTAGACATTTTATTTTGGTGTTTATGTATACAAACTGCATATTTCGTACATAATATGTAAAAATATTACGTAAAACTGTAAGTAAAAGTATCAGAAAATTTAATGAAAGTCTTACTTTGCATTGCAAATATATTTCATCCCTATAATTATTGTTATTCTTCATAATTCCACTAATAACTTAAAATAATAACAGTGTTTTCAATATAAAATTAGTTCCTATTGAAAAATAACAAATACCGCTAAGACTTAAAATGCAAAATATTATTACAAATTTATCAATTTCTTATAGCGCGTTGATATGATTATGAAAATTGCTTTTTTAGAAATATTAACACTTAAAACTCTACAAACACTAAAGAAAAATGTTCTTTAACCATTAACCAACACTTCTGCATAAAACTCAGTTTTTTCAATTTTCTGAGTTGACATGGTACTGCTTATTTGCGTTAGACCAATGCTCGGTTGCCCGGAAAATTCAAACTTCTCATAAAAAAAAAAACGAGATTTCATAGTATTTAAATAGTTATTTTTTATATATGTAAGAAAACGAAATTAGGTATGTAATTGAATTATTTTATGTTCTCAATTCATTTCCTTATCAATTAATTATTATTATTAATTATTAACATAGCATAAAACAAATGACACCGTTGTCGCATTGTAGGTGGCGAGTCTGCCTTTAGTCTCGACGGTTGCGGGTTCGATTCCCCTTTGGGCAGATGTTCGTTAAATTTTTCTGTCTCGGTCTGGGCGTTTGTCCGTGTGGGTCTCCCTACCGTGCCTCGGAGAGCACGTTAAGCTGTCGGTCCCGCTTATTCTCACATAACATCTGATAATAATTCTTAACTCTTGATAAGTAAATTGCTCTTATCCAATGAGTTACTGGTTCGCCATTAGGGTTGCGGAGGTCAGATGGCAATCGCTCCGTGTAAAACTAGTAACTTGTGAAATCCGGATAAGAGTAATAAGCAGACCCTGGGTAAAATAAAAATACCGGGAATAATGCTAGGACGAAGATGATTTATAGATAGAGCCAATAGTCTCAAAGTAAACTGACTGCGACATGCGGACCGACAGACGGATATGACGAAATTATAAGGGTTCGGTTTTTGCTATTTGGCTACCGAACTCTAAAAATAAGATATAGTTTAAATTATATTTTAGAGGGCATATTATATGCATGAGCATAAACAGAATAAATGTACATTTTAGTGTAATATTTGCATAAAATCGTTTTTGATATGCTAATATCCGCTATTAATGTCGTTAAGCTTATCTAGTTCTATTGTAACGAATGTTTTTTCGTCGATTATGTTCTTAATAACTGAAATAAGAACGGATTGGTTTGACAAACGACATACATATAGTAAGGAAATTCGTTCTTCGAAAGTTTCTTTTAATTTAATTTTTCACCATCATTTCGCTAGCCAAGCTAACTGGTTATCGACGACCTTTTGGTGCGGCACTTGCGACCTTAGGCGACCTTAAGCGTCACAGGTTGCGGTTTCGATTCCCGCTCTTAGAAGATGTTTGTATTAACCATACAGGTATGTATTCCGGTCTGGGTGTATTTGTCCTTGTCCTTGTTTATGTTTCGGGAACCCGGATATCATTATCCTAATGGGGGCGCTGAGTTTGTACTCGGCCGGTTTTAAGGGAGGGCAACCGGGCAACTGCACTAACAGAAATCATTGATCGAAATTTGTTAACTTCGATCAGGAATGGAGTATAATATCAAAATCTCAAATGGCCCTCATAAGAACTTGAAATTTACTAACTATATTGAAGGATTATCCCAATGCCTCAAAGGCTGAGTCGGGTGATACGTGCCCGCAGCCTCGGAGTTTGGGTATTTGATTCTGTATCTCGTCTATTTTTATTATTCACTGAAAAACTCGACTGAAAAAAAACATTTTATTTGGAAAATAATTTGGGACCCGGGGGCCTCCACTTCTTTGCTGCTCCGAAGCCTCCAGACCTCTAAATCCGGCCCTGAGTGTGTAGCGTTTATCTATTATTATTAATTATTTAATAGGTCTATGTCAGTAATTTAATTAATTTTTAACAAAAATATATGTATGAGATATCGAATTAACTAAGTTATTCTTTTGCAGGAACTGCTCCACTAGTCCCATACTTGTCGACGTATGCCCGTCAGCTCGGGTTTACGTCGGCCACCGTGGGGCTGGTTTACACGGTATTACCACTATTCGGACTTATAGCTAAACCATTATTCGGAGTTATAGCAGACAAGTAAGAATATTTTTTTTACATAGATGTACATGTATTTAGAATTATTATGAAAAGACTGACAGAGAAGAAATAGACGATACAAATTCGGATTTAAAGACTGTAAATTGTGCATGAGCAGGTGTAATTCTAGGAAACCATATTTTAAAGAGTTTTTTTTTAATTTTCAAATTTTTCATGTGTTTTGCGCCGAATCAAGTGTTGTAGGTTGCAGATTTTGTTCTAATATCAGCTCCACGGTTCTCCAACAGTCGGCTACAATGAAGGCTTTTTGCAGCATGACAACAGTTGCTGTTACCACATCTTTATCTATTTGTCCTCGATATATAGATAGATTGACTTTAGATTTCCGTTTTGTTTGTTTTTCTTTGATCGCCGACTTATCGGTAATTCATTTTATGATATTTTGGATTTGTACTTTTCGTTACATAAGAAAGTATAATTTTATTTTTTATATTTTCCTTGATAATTTCAAAGAACAAAGGAAGAATATAACAGAAATGTGCATGTGCTCAAATTTTGGATTCTCCGCATTACCGATGAGATCGGGTGATAGTAATCCTTTCTCGTATTCCTTTTATGTCTATTCAAATAAAATTTTGGAAGAAGATGTCAAAAAGAGAAAAAAATGAGCTACACTCAACATGTTCATCAGCTTTGAGATAAGAGCCAATTTTATTTCTTAAAACCCAAGAGGATTATCCACTAACAATTTATGGCTGTGGCTATAAGTCATAGTACCTGGACGACCGAGTTTTACTCGCACTTTTTTTTTCTAAATCATGTTTTTGGAAAATAATAATTTATCTCACAAAAGAATGAACTTTGACATATTAACTCGAACCGGGGTTTTCATTACCGGAAAACACGAAGTAAACGACATTGTCTAAAAATGAATCTTAGCTAGATCCATTTATCGACCCTGAAACCCCCTGCATACTAAATTTCATGAGAATCATTGGAGCCGATTCCGAGATTTAGATTATACATATACAAGAATTTTTCGTTTAAACGCATTAGATGTCACATAATATAGAGTGCTCCTAATATGAAATAGAGGTTTGCTTTTATGAACGCCGTGAATGTTTTTGGACACACTTTCGAGGCGTGCCTCGTTATTTACAGCATGAAATTCTTAAAAGATGGCAAAACGCAGATTGCTTTAGAATTATCTATAAATTTGTTATCGTCGTCAGATAGAAAATAAAAAAGAAAACTAATAAATAAAATAAATATTGAGCGCCTGGAAGCTAATTTAAAGAACAAGCTTGGATATATATAAAATTACAGTCGAAAATCGTCGTAAAATTGAAGCGAAGCAAGTTGATAATAATTATAATTTCAATTATCATATTAAGAATGATATCGCAAAAAGACATAAAAAATATTCTTAAACTCTTTCAACGACACAGCCTTCGCGTTGTCCGTAGATTTTTCCTTCCATGGAAAGATTCACCGAATATTTTCCATTTAAATATATTATGAAATTTTCATTTTCTATTACTTCAGAAAAACAGTACGCAAAACTAAATTGTTGTTTAGTGTTTCATTGATTTCTGTAGCGAAAATTTGTGATTATATTTTAACTTGACTTGCCCTTGATCATATTTAAATTGACTTGTCATTTTCCATGTCAAAATGTTCAGCCACCTGTGAGAGCTATTCAAGCAAGCTTAGCTTAGAAAATAGATAATAAATTATCTGTAAACAATTTCATTTTGGTTCGTTGGTTTCTTGAGGGATAGTTGATTTGCATACGCGTTGTTTCGATTACGCACTTAGATCATCAAGAATGTTTATCTAAGAACTAGGCGGAACTGACTTAACACCCGAATAGCCTCGGACTATTTCATGAATATAAGATTTTCTTGTAAAAATTTATTATTGTTATTAAGCTATTGCATAGTTTTTATCGCGGGCTTTGAGCGTGGCCACCGAATCAAGAAATTCCGTAACGAAAATAATACCTAACACCGAACGCTCGGCCGAGCTACATGGTAGGCGGAGTGTGAAAAATGACAGATCTCCAAAATTAAATAATAAAACAACGCGAATATTGGAAAAATAAATACTATATCTAAAACTACTTCATACTGGCCACCGCGATGTAGAAATGACATTTTCTATCTTACTGCCATCTAGTATGGCAGCGTCAAACTACATATTTATAATTAGTAGTAAATAGTTTCTACAATATTATTAATGTTATTATTATATTATTAAAACTATCGTGATTTTTACATTAATGTTATTATTATATAATATTATTATAAATTACTTAATTATTATTTAACCTTAATTATTTTATTTATCAAAAAAAAAAATAGCTTTACCGCGGCAGACCCCGAGTGCCACAGGTTTTTATTTTAGACTTTTTTAAATATTAATTTTGATAATTTTTATATGTATATCATTTGAACAGAAAGTTTCCTCACCACTGAAATAAAAATAAATTATCGTGGGCTCACATAAAGATATAGATCGAGATATATAATATTGATAATACAATTATCTACTATATCAATTCAATGCAAAGATAAATAAAACGGAGTATTGCAATTCAAAGTAGCATTTACATTAACGGGATCAAAATCACATTCTTTTGACGACTTTGTTGCACAGCTGTAGCGAACCTGCCATAAGCGCCGCAAGCCCCAGGCCCGATTCCCGCTAGATTCCCGAGTAGATGTTTGTATTGACAAAAGAGGCATGCTTTTCGGTCTGATTGTGTTTGTCCTTGTCATTGTGTATGTTGTCGGACTCTCGAAACAGTTGAGTGTGTAGCGTTTATTTAAAAAAAAAACGGGTCAAAAATATTTTCGTAGCAGAAACAAAATATTCTCATTAATTAATAAATACCATCTCTTAGTTCAAATCTCACCCATCTTGTTAATAAACCCAATAAAAGCTGCTTAACTTTTTCGATAGTTTATATAACACGAAGATGAATCTAATAAAAACGATTATCCGGGTACAATCGGGTACAAATATAAAATACATTTATTCAGTACCACCTAGTACCACTTATTTTAATATAAATACCTTCTATAACAATTTCAGGAGATTAAGATAACGGATGATAAGAGTATCATCTTATAAAACTATAATGTAATAAAATTGTATGATGTTTAAACGGTTGATAAAAATCAAGATAAAGTTTACGATTTCGAATTAAAAAAATACATTAGCCGAATAAAAAAAAATAAGGTTTTTCCGACGAAAATGAGGAAGGCGGTTATAGGATTTACTGAACGCGAAGAGATAATCCAATAGCAATTAAGCTCTTTAGAATGGTCTTGACGAGTACTACGCTCGCAGCTGATATTCAAGGTCTGATGATGATGACGGACTGTGGCCATAAGAACTACTGAATTGAGTGTACTGAGTAGTTATTCCCAGGGAGAGGCGGCCACATACAAATATATGTGAAAATAAATTCAACCTTTATAATAATGTTATTGTAATGATTTTATATGTCCTATGATTTTATTACCATCTTATTTTATAGTATCTGTTCTTAAACTTCTAAGTTCTAAAGTTACAAGTTCGAAACGTTTATATATATAACCCGCTGCTACAGTCTCGTATTGCACAAATGTTTCACGTTCGATCGGATTACCTGAATATCTTCGCTACTGCTTATTAGTTTAATTGCTATGTAAAATCAATAACCTGAGTGAGATTTGCGTGTGAGATTATGTGGCTTTAGGACTAAATAATATTATAATGGGTATGATCATAAATGACTTACGTAATTAAAGTCCAGAACCAGTGGTTGAAATTCGACCATAATTAATTTATCATAACTTTTTAAAAACTTTTGGAATTACATTTCGTACACATTTAAATGTATCTCTCAAATTCACTTCTACTTTGTGTATAAAATTAACACTTATTATGTTATTCTCATTATTTTGCGTCCGAATATAGATTCTATGTCGAGGCATAAAACTTGAAAGAAAATTTTAATAGCCACATACATTTTTATTTTTTATGCACTCCTTCTCTATACAAACCATAAGTGTGGAAAATTTCACGCTTCTCCGAAGAAATCCGTCCGAGAAATTTTCGTAAAAGGGATACAAAAAAGTTTTTGCTTTGGATAAGTAGAAAAGGTTAATCGAATGCATCAGCTTACGTCGTTATTATTTTGCAACCGAATTTCGTGAAAGGACACTTTCACGATTGATTTATTTATTGTTAC
Organism: Hestina assimilis; assembly: GCA_023373885.1. Taxonomy (NCBI): domain Eukaryota; kingdom Metazoa; phylum Arthropoda; class Insecta; order Lepidoptera; family Nymphalidae; genus Hestina; species Hestina assimilis. The sequence goes on from CM041759.1 coordinate 14,623,688, forward strand.
AGATTTAAAATCCATAAGTTTGTCTTTTTGACATGTCAATTAATTTCATTATTGACTTTCGCTGGGATATACTTCATACCGGAAACTCCGACTAAGACTTCTGTTGAACTACAGTGTGGAAATTCAGTGTCGAATATAAAAACCTGCTTCCAGGAAGATGCAGGATTTGATAAATGCAAGGTTACGTCCATGGAAGACGAAAACTCGACAACGACTTGCAAGGTAATGTATTGGTGTCAAAATAAATGTGAGTAAAAGTAGTACAAAAGGCATCGATTTATTTAGAAAAGATACGGTAAAAAATAATACAGCGCCCTCTAAGGACTACGATGCTCATTAGTAATTATGTTGCACAACACAACCATTGAAGGGGCACCATCGATTCGGCGACATTTTGATTGTACAAATGGGTCTGTCGGTATCAGAAAGCGTTGACACAATAATTGTTACCTCACGTTGTTGGGTGGCAAAGAGTGAGCATGGGTAGGGAGGTTAGGTGGTAAAGGGTGGCAAGGGGATGCAATTAAATGAAATGTATGATGAAAATTTATATTGGAAAATGAAATTGATTGAAGAGCACTGTAGGCTAGTGAAAATACTGATCAAAGATTTAAGAACCAATATCTGAAGGTTGGAAACGCGTGAGTATCACCTACTGATGGTGTTGCATTATTTACAGATGAATTGCGAAATGAAAACGCCACAAATGTGGCAAAATGTTTGCGAACATTGGCACATCCCCGAATACTGCTACAGTTATTCCAATGAAATCAAAATTGCTGCCAATATAACTTTCTTATCCGATGATGAGCATTGTGTTTATTTGGATTCTTCCAACGTGATAATGGATGGTAAGCTTTATATAATAGAATTTTTAATCACTGCAATCAATGTTACTTTACCCTTTAATACCATTGCCACAATTGAGATTAATTCAGTGTTATCCAATTATTTAATATCGTGATCATATTTCATTCTCTTACGCTTGTGGTATTAAAACGATGTTTTATTTCAGATGTTGAGTACCTGCCGCTCTGCCACAGGAAGATGTACTACGTGGAAATAAATGGACCCTGTTTAGCTCGCTGCGATGATACCCATCTGAACAATTTTATCGGTCGGAATGAAATTAATATAACATGCAATGTGGATGTATTGAGTTTGCGTATTTGCACATTTGACAGGAAAAACCTTATACAACTTCAGAATTATACCTACTATGATGGCAGTTACGGCATATGCATGGTACGTCTTATAACATAAACGAATATTTCGATCCTAGGTAATTACTTTTGAGACCTTATTAGAGCCTTTTCACTGTCTAGCCTTAGTACGCCGTCCGGGTGACGCTGTCAACGCCAGGTAGCTTATTGCATATTAATTTAATTAATACATATACCATAAAAAGATACGATAACAGATTTTTAAAATTTAAAAACCACTATTGTTGACGTAGAATGTTGGCAACAATGCTAGCAGAGCATCTAATCTGATTAGAAATTTTGATGCTGCGAGCGAAAAACCACTGTTCAGTAAAACTGAACTCCACTTTGGTCCTTACATTAAAACTACATACTTTAACATGTGCAATTGTCCATCAATTGTAAATAACAGATCGATGAAAACCTTTCCTTTAACTTCGTCTAATTTCGTTTTATAAAAATAAGAGATAATTGGTTTGTTTTCGTAAACATTTTCGTAGCGTATATTTTCGTTACGTAATTCACCGAATTCTAAGAGATAATCGACATGTTGACGAAATACAAATAACCCGCTGAGTTAATTTATTTGAAATCAATATCCGAAAACCAATATGACAATCAAGAACTACAGCTATATTTTGAGAAGGCGCCCTCGTAATATTTGCCTTATTCCTTTTATATAATATTTTTAAGAAATTTTTACTCTTATTTTTCAACAAAAGCAGTTTAATCGTGTTTTTTCATGATGAAAAGTGGCATCGAGTAAACAAGTCACATTTAAATTCCGATATCAAATTTGCATTTTATGATAAACTTCAACTTCTTTTTTAATAAAAATAAATTTACTAAACGATCATCAATCCGTTTCCGAATTTACATGACCATAATGCCATATTTTAAAATACATTTTAATTGTTACTGTTATCTTTGATGCCAAATAAATATTTTCATAACTATTGTCTATTATGGCATGAAAGTAAACTAATGAACGGAGTTTATTAAAAATATATTCTCAATGTGTCGCACATTTGTGGAGAAGTGCTAGCGACTTCAACTTAAATATTAGCCAAAGGCAAAATGAGATTCTAAAGACTATCACAAACGCCCCATGGCTCATCACCAACAAAGAGATCCATGACGCTCTAAACATTAAAACTCTTAGGAGAAGTTAAAATGACAGATGAATTGAGAGAAATGAATACAAATAAAAATATATTTTGGAATAAAAATCTGTCGAAAAATCTCTATAATTTTTTCTCAACTTGTGTAATAATAGTATTTTCGGACATGACCCACAACGGTCGCGTCACGCTTATTAAATTATTACGCAAACCTCTTTATTTTACTAGGTCTCATATTTCCTTGAAAGTATTAATACTGTGTAGATATTTTTTTTAAATATCATAAATAGCTCGCCGGATACTATGAACATCGTGACAGTTACCAAGCGTTACTGCCTAAATTGAATTAGGAGGAGGAAGGTAAAAGAAGGGGTTATAAAGTACGTCGGAGTTTCAGTCTGACACTCTTCAAATGCAATACAAAAATACGTGTACAAATACATTACGTTGATTTTTTGGAGGATAATACTACGTCGATTAAGAAAATAAATTATTAAATACAAGTTTTATAAATGGTAATAATTGAATATTTTAGATAAAAAGAGGTTTTATAAATCACGCGAAGAAAATTGCAGTCAATTGCTTGTGGAATTCACTATAAATACAACAATTAGTTGCTAGACGTCTATTAAAACCGTTCCTTATACAACGCTAGCGGCCCTCTCCGGCTTCGCACTGGTATAAAATATATAGCCTATGTCGTTCACTGAAAAAAGGATTCACTGAAGAAGGATTCACTAAAATTGATCCAGTAGTTTTGATTTATTCATTAAAAAACCGCATCAAAATCCGTTGCGTAGTTTTAAAGATTTAAGCATACATAGGGATATAGGGACAGAGAAAGCGACTTTGTTTTAGTGTGTTTTGTTGTAAAGATTACACGCCTTGAACGGATGGGAGGTGCTCCGAAAAAAATGCAATAATAATTTTTCCCAACACCAAGTTCTTTCTAAAATTGTATTTATCGACAGCTTCATATATATTTTACTTGCGTCGAATTTAAGTTAACCTCTAGGAGAAATACCCTCATTGCCACTTAAGGAAATAATCTCTATTTTTCTTTCCTTATAGTTTTTTTTTTATAATATTAATTATTAATTTTTGTTAGATAGCGAAAAGATCGTTCGTACCGCGCGCCCCGAAACAAAGTCCTTTATTATTAATTAATTGATCTTAATGCTACATTGATTATGATATGTACGGTAGTAGTTGGTTGATCATTCTAACCATGTAAAAACTAAATGGCGCATGTCAGTCTTCGTTAGTGCAGACACGGAAAAAACGAAAACATCTGAAATATACAATTAGCAAAGCTCGCGTTACAGCTTTAAATTGATTAAAGTTGAATGTGAATGATTGATTAAAGTTGAATGTGGTACCTAGTTACGTTGTTGGTTTATTGGTGCTACATAAGTATAAACAATCATTATTTTGTTGAACCAAATAAAGACAAAATACGATTCAACTGATAGTAGAGCTATTTACTTGTAAATAATCGATTAAAATTTACTGATCGATTACAAAATGTTATCAAGAACTTATCTTATTGGTAAAACTTACTGTAGTACAAAAATTACTTCGGAAATCATGAACTTCTTGATACTTAATCAATGTCTACTCTCGTCTTACAAAATCCATAAAATATGTGTACAATGATATATCTTGTTTCAAACTTGTTTTTTTTTAACTTATTACCAAAGCGAAACTTGTTTGGGCATGTCTTCTTCATGTTTTACCAATAGAAGTTTTAATTCTCTTTTTCTGAATGTGTGCACTGGTGGCCCTGCCGTGACAGCATCACCGATCTTATGTGAATATATCATACCGATGCGAGCACGAATTTTTATGTTTTATTACAGATGAGGTGCGATTTAGATTCTCCGTCGGTTCTAATGCAGTTATGTGAGGACTTGGACGCGGGAAAATCGCAAACTTGCCAACCACAAGTAGTTGAAACCCTACCCTCAAATTTTTCATTTGAGGCTACCTTGAAGCTTGCCAAGATCCTATTGGAACGCAATTGCGTCTACATGGACATTGAATACATAAAACTACCAGATAGTAAGTGAACGGAAAAAAATAACTTTTTGAGTAAGAGTTCATTCAATGATATTTAATCTTTGTTAGAAGTATATATTGTTAATTGTTTTTTTAAATAACGCCGGAGGGCAAGTTACTCTACTCCACCTGATGGTAAGTAGAAGTGGAGTCCACACGCGAAGGTGGCTAATATGGTTGCAGAAGGCGAACTGTTCTAGCCATTCTCGCCCTGCCTACCCGCAAGGTGCCTCTTCACGCCTCGTTTGAAGGACTCCAGGTTGTAAGAATGAGGGAACACGTGTGCCGGTAAAGAGTTCCATTTTTTGACGTGCGACAAAGAAAAGAGTTGGCAAACTCCTTTGTTCGCGATGGCATTGGTGCCACAGTTAATCGGTGTCATCGGAGACCGGCACGCGTAGTTCTTGAATGGAAGGGGGAGGGAGGGATGAGGGAAAATAATTCTTCTGAACACTCGCCGTGATATTGTCTATTTTCCGCAGTGTATGTATTTCCAAATCTCTCGAAAGGCAGTTTTCTAACGTTGAACATGTACATAACATATAAAAAAATATATTATTATAGGCACCATACATTTTCCTGTCTGTGGAGGAAGAGTAGGCTTGGACGTCATGATGAAAGAATTCGAAACCAACTGTGAAATTGAATGCGACAATGTTGTCGTAAGTATTTTAACATAATTTTGATGAATTTGCTATTTATTTTAAAGATACAATACGATAACATGGGGCGCTCTTCTAAAATTAAAAACGTTTGATCTTATTTGTAAAACAATTTTTGATCTTATTTGTCTCACAACGCAACTGCGTAGTGATACTGCCATCAAACAAAAATAAGTCCAAGATTTGTTGATCTTCTAGTTGCGTCATTAATCACTCATTAGTATCGCGCTGCAATGACGTTCTCTATGAAAATGTCTATTGCGTTTTAGCTACGATTTCTTACCAACAAATCCTGTTACTGGACACGAATACTTACAATATACAACTTTTTCTTAAGACGATTTTGACAATACAGTACTTTTGGAGGGGCGCGCCATTTTGTCCGTAACTTCTATTAACTTTATGTCCGTAACTTCTATTCACTTTTTGTGGGGTGGGTATGCAATTCATTATATATGGGATTTATTTCCCGTCCATCAACGAATCTATATCTAACGGTATAACGCTCGGTTGCACCGAGGATTATTCTTCCAAAGAGGCTTAGACAGTATAAATTAGTCATAGTCAGTATTACTTTCAGATTTTGCCCCGTCAGCAATAATTGTTATTCTTAACACCGTTGTGGCGTTATGGGTCGCGTGTCTGCGTTTAATCTCGACGGTTACGGGTTCGATTCACACTCGGGCAGATGATTGTTAAACTTTCTGTTTCGGTCTGGGCTTTTGTCCGTCTGGGTCTGCCCACCCTGCCTCGGAGAGCAGGTTAAGCTGTCCGTCCCGGTTGTTATCATATAACATCTGATAATAATCATTAACTCTTGATATATAAATTGCTCTTATCGAATGAGTTATTGGTTCGCCCTTAGGGTTGCGGAGGTAAGATGGCAATCACTCCGAGTAAAAACTAGTAACCTGTCAAATCCGGATAAGAGAAATAAGCAGACATTGTGTAAATAAAATACCGGGAATAATGCTAGGACGACGAAAGAGCAATAATTGTGATTCTCCGTAATGTTGCGATACCAGAAAGGACATCGAATGTTTTTATTTTTTAATCGACTTCAAAACGAAGACCAAGAATTATATTCGTAGCGTTTGTTTTTCTTTTGTATGCAATTTGATTTTTTATTAACGTTCTGCAAACGATTTGAATAGTTTATTCAAATTTAATGCCGAGGCTGTATCATATAAACATCATGATAAATCTTATAGAGGTAGACAGGGGTCGAAACTTAACATAACATAACAAGAGCTAGAAGTAACCTCGACACTGTTAAAGTACATTGAATATTGAAGTATTCATATTTTATTGTAATGTACTTATTAAGTACGCAAGGACTTATTTTCTTATCAAATAAGAAAATAATTCATTGCGTGGTTCAACATGAGCAAAATCTCTGTTCCGTGCAGCTATAAATTCAGATATAGCATTAATGATAGCTGAAGTTGAAGTTAATTTAAAATTTACCGACTAGTTTCGGATCCATCGGGTATCCTTCATCAGTGTGAGCGAGTCTAACAGTCGCTCGTCGACACCTAAACCGATTGAACGTGACTTTTAGCCGCGAATATTTTCATTAACTTAAATAATGTCTCACGATATTTTTTATCTTGAATTGTTTTGAAGTCTTGAAGCAGATAACTTAAAGAAGTTAAAGTGTTGCGACGTTACCAAATTTAATTATTAGCTGTATTTCCTGTTATGAAATGAGCTTCTTTGGGGTTCTTCAAACGAATCTTGAACAAGTTTTTAAGAGTCCGCTACACACATGAGTGCCTCTGGTATTGCAACTATGTAAAGCGGCTTGGTCGCCACAGTCATAGTGTTGTTCATTTAATCACGGTTATAGGTAGATCTGTCTACGATTTTTTTATTTCATTTCTCACATTTACAAAAGAAAAATGTACAATATATTAAACATCAATGCATTACAAAAAACCACTGAGGTTTGTATAGTATGCTATTAACATCAGCATCGACATTTACTTATACTAATATACTAGGGATTTTACTAATATAATACAACAGAAACTTGGAAATCAAAACAAAACAAATACTCAAGAGAACAATAAAACACAAATTATAGATACCTAAATGATAATTTTTAAAGGATACTAAAAATAAAAATAGCTAATAATATTGAGAAACCACGCTGGTACATTTTAACTTTTTATTTATTCATATAATTTATAAAGTAAGTTTTTAATTTTTGTTTCATGTGACCGTGATTAAATGTAAATCTTTCTTTTGATTTATAAATAAATAAAGCCACTCAATATGGGGCCCCTGTAGTGATATTCTGTGTCGGGAGCCGGAAACATACATGAGACAAGGCAAATACACCTAGACCGGAACATACGTCTGTATGGTTCATATAAACATCAGCTCCAAGCGGGAATCAGACCCGTAATCTGTGGTACGCTACCGCTGCGACACAATATCGACTTATGTCGCAAACGATTTCGATAAATTTCAGGTAAATGAAATTATTACGTCAGCATCGGACAGCAAAAGGAATGAAACTCAATTCACTAAACAATTTTGGATTTTCTTCTCACTCATGATAATAAACTGGATTGGTCAAGCCGTCGTCGTCACGTTTGCGGATGCAATTTGTTTTAATACGCTCGGTGAGATAATTTTTTAGAATATTTTTAATCACCATCACTCGCAACCCCGCCCTCGCCCAATTTGTACATAAGAGAAATTCTGATTCTACTCAACCGATTTCTTTTGAAACGTAGCTTGGTTTTTGTAATACATTGAAAAAAAAAACATTTTATGGGTGTCATTAATCGTAGCCTATTTTATTGTTGTGATACCATTATGTTAAGCTTAAAATAGTGTTGCCCCTTCAGATTTTATATGGTGTCTGAAAGATCAGAAAAGTAGAGTGCAGAGTGAGATCAGATTTGCATCGATACTTTCATTAGTCCTGAACATTTTTAATTTACATTTACGGCTTCTTAAGCCGTTGCTATAAAAAAAAAAATAATATTATTATAAATGTTACTTCTTTGGGCATTTAATATTAAATAATGGGCGTGAGTTGTCTCCAGATTAGAAGTATGTTTTTATTATTTTATTATTTTTAAGTTAATTTATTTAATTTTTTATCAGCATAAAATTCAATGGTTGTAAAAGATCTCCCAAATAATTTTTTATTTTTCAGTGATTTTGTAATTTTTTTTTCAGCTTTTGTTGTGTTTTATTTTGTTTATTTTTTTTTAGGTATCGCGATACATCATATTTTATTTTAATAGTCTTTTTTGTTAAATATCGTAATAAATTATTCATAGACATAATCAATTTAATAGCGAGCAGGTTTTATGTACTTAAAAATAACTACCGGGATATGATCAGTTAATTTTTTAATTATTCGTAAAGATTAACTTTAAAAAATTAATTTTAATTTTTATTTTTTTATATTAGTACAAATTTTATTTTAAACTTGGGGTAAAGTATGTATACCTTCATTATAATAATTTTGTTTTCAAAATCTACCACCGGCTCCAAAATTAAATCTCTACCTAAGAAGAACCACCGAAACAAACTTAGCGGGTATAAACAGACTCAGGGATACGGGAAGGTATAATTACCTATAAAATGTCTGAATTCATTAAACTCAAAATATTTTTTGATTTAATTTGTCTGTATGTTTTTTGAAGTTCAACATAAAACATAAGCTACGTTTCGTATCAAACTGAGTTTCGCTTTGTAGTACAAAATTGGGCGCGGACGGGGGTCTTAGGTTCTTAAAGTGTTCATGTTTCAGGTGTGAATATAGAACTTTACGGGAGGCAAAGGCTCTGGGGTTCTGTGGGTTGGGGGATATTTTCGTTACTAACCGGCGCTCTAATAGATCTGTTTAGCAATGGAAGTTACAAGAACTACACGGTTGCATTTTTGATGATGGCTGTTTTCATGTTGGGTGACATTGCGGTGTCTTGCTATGTGAAGGTACGTTTTCTGTTATACTACTAGCTATGCCCACGGCTCCACGTACGTGGTCTACAGAATTATTGTTTTTGGTACAAACATCCTTAGAACGGCTTACGGTTAGTGCAATTAAGTAGAAATCGTCATGTAACGAAATGTGGTGTGTGTGTGTGTGTGTGCTTTTGTGTATAGAGCCTACTAAAAGCAAATGAGCACACGAGAAAGTGATTGCGCAGCTATCTCTCTCTCTCTATGTCTTTTTACAGTAGATAATCTGGAACAGACAGACCAACAGGCAAACATTTTAGAAACTTTTTCCTACAGTACATGCCTGTATGTACATCAGTACAAACGATGAACCCGCGACCTGAACCGCAAAGGGTAGATTCGCTACCGCTGCACCACAGTCTCACACAATATTTACATTGTTTTTCTTAGGTGGCGATATCTAAAGTGTCGGTCAATATACTGGCCGACATTGGATCACTTCTTTACTCGGTGCAAACACTGACTTTCGTGATTTGGGCTGTTGCGGTGGGACTATGCACTGGACTGTTGTGGCAGTTCCTGTTCTGGCACATTGAGGACATTATCGGATTGACATGCGTAGGGTCAAATCATGTCAAAACTCTCCAAGGTCTTGTAAGTGCAATACAGACCTTCGGGGGAGAGATTCCGTTTATGTTCGTATCCGGTAAGAATGATTTTTGATTAATTTAGAGGTGATAGTCAGATAGTGCTGTTTTATTCATTTTCAGAGTGTATAACATTAATTTCACGCCATCAACAGATACTGGAAAACCGATTTATATCAATTTGAGTTCCTATTATCATTGGAATGGTGATTAATATTGCTACTTCTTATATTTAAAAGTATGCTCCAACTTTCATCCTAAACCGATAGATCACCTTCAACAAACCTCAAACCGAGATAGCCTATAGTTAGAGCCTTAAACAAGAACTAACTTTTTATGTTACAAGTTGGCAAGCAAGCATACGGCCCACCTGACGGTAAGCAGTTGCCGTAGCGTATGAGCGCGCGCAACCAACCAACCTCGAAATATTGGTTCTTGAATCTCCTCTGCCCAATTTCACTAGCCTACAATGCCCTTCAAACCGGAACACAGTAATGCCTAAGCACTACTATTTGGCGGTAAAATATTTGACACTGCGGTGGTACCTACCTAGTCGGCTTCTTGCAAAAAAAGGCCTACCACCACTGTGCACTGGTGCAATAATCTCTGCTGTGATAGAGATTATCCCAACAGCGGGCGATAGGGTCCTAAAATAAAGAACCCATCCCACAATTAGCTAATTAAACATTACTTTCTTTTGGTAGCCTAACTGGTACATAGACTTACTGGTACCTTTAAGTATGGTTTGTTAGTCATATTATTTTACCACAGGCTACCTTCTCAAGAAGATCGGTCACGTAAACATGATGAGTCTGGTGTTGTTCGCATTCGGGATACGTTTTATCCTTTACGCTAACTTGACCAATGCCTGGTGGATCCTTCCAATTGAACTGTTCCAAGGTATCACATTCGGAATGTTCTATCCGACTCTCACATCATATGCTAGTGCTGTTTCCCCTGCTGGGACGGAAACCACTGTTCAGGTAGGAATTATTTCTTGTTATATAAGCGAAATACTACTCACTCACTCACCCACCCATAACGAAGTTTATAAAAATAGACACATTTTTTATCTTAAAATACATATTAAAAAATCATAGCTATATTCATATAAACACGGGGGAAAACGTATGTGTAAACGTATATATATTGTTTATGTTATGTTAGTACCTCAATGACTATATTTTTTATTTTTTGGTAAATCGTGTTCTTTGGAAATTATAATTATTTATATACGAATTACATAATAAGGAAATATGAATAATAATTTACAACGCCATCTGCTGTATTCGGTTTAGGTTAGCTTGCTAATTTACTTCATGGGTCGTTAAAAGTAATAATAGTTTTATTAGTCGACAAAGTTTTTTTTTCTTCTCCACTACTTTTATACATAATCCTTCCTCTTCAATCACTCTATCTATTAAAAACCGCATCAAAATCCGTTGCGTAGTTTTAAAGATTTAAGCATACATAGGGACAGAGAAAGCGACTTTGTTATATACTTACTATGTAGGGAAGTAACGGCAGCTCCCCGGACTACTATATTCTTATTCTGGACTAAAATTATTACTGTGAATCGGACTGTAATGGATAGTAGATACCTAGACAGACAGACTAAAAGACACATAGACAGACAGACAAGCAGGTATAACTCAAACTTAATTATCTTTGTTTCCAATTCAAGGGTCTTGTCGGCGCGGTCTTCGAAGGGGTTGGATCATCTCTCGGTAGTTTCATTGGTGGCAAACTGTACGATAGCTATGGTGGATGGAAAACCTTCCTGTGGTTCGGGTATGGAGCTTTGGCACTATGCGCAGTTCACGTTGTGGCTCAGTGCTTCCTCAAGAAAAAAGACAACGGAGGCATCATCCAAGGTAAAATATTGTAATAATTTTATTTAAGCACATTACGTTTAAAATATATTGATGTGATTTACTTTTATTTAGTTAGTAAATGTTCAGCCTTCTTTTTTCTTGTCTTTCTTCATAATTAATAAAATTAGATAAAATATTTAATATATAAGAACATACATTTGTCCAATCACTTGAAGTAAGACGAAAATATAATAGAACAGAAACTGACTTTAGCAATTATATTAGAAGTAAGATGTTGACTTTATGATTAATATGTATTAATTCCAGTGATTTTTATATAAGTATGTTAAGAATTTCTTTTTAATTTATATATAAAAAGAAAATATTCTATATTTACAAATAATTACAATTATACAAACTAAAGTCCGACACGAGAACCTATAAATTTTGTAAATAAGAATTTCTACTACGTTACTAGGACACATTGCAATCAACAACAAATAATCCCAAATTCAATCACCTCTAGAGTACCTTGAGAGTAATAAGAAACTAATTAGCAATTTAACTTGGTCGGGTTGTATTTTAGCGACATACTGTCGTTTAATGTTTTGTTGTACAAGGACATGTTTGACTCAGGGCACATAAACATTTGGGCCAAAATTTTTAAATAAGTGCATGATCGTGTGTTCGTCTCAGATTTTTATTTCATATGTGAGGCAAACGGTGTTTGGCAAACGGGCAGGAGGCTCACCTGATGATGATTCGTGTTGCCTTCGTCGATGATATTATATTTTTGTTGAATATTGATGATTTTTCAAATTATTGTAATGGTTTACAAGAAGATGAATAATCATCGGCACCATGTGAGCAACAGCTCTAAATGAATAAAAAATCTTTCTTACCCGATACAAACCATGAAAGGTATCTCTCCACCGAAAGTTTGTATAGCAATGACAAGTCCTTGGACAATGTTGACAAGGTTCGATCCTGCGAATGTCAATCCGGTAAAGTCTTTGGTATGCCAGAAGAGGTGCTGCCATAATAGTTCCATTACAGAGCCTGACGACAATAGTCGACACTTTTATTTTTCTATGGTGGGGGTTCCCACCTAAGAAAAATAATATATATATATATGTTGTCTGACAATGTTGTGGTGCAGCGGTAGCGAAGCTGCTTTAAGTGCCACAAGTCGCGTATTTCATTCCCGCTCGGGGCAGATGTTTGTTCTGACCATAAAGCCTCAATAGCTCAATGGTAGAAAGGCCGACTTTGCTCCGTTAACGTGAGAGTCGCGGGTTCGATCCTGACCCCTTTATGCTATTGTCGTACCCACTCCTAGCGCAAGCTTCGAGCTTAATTGGAGGGGCAATAGGAATATTAGTAATGCCTTGAAAAATGCATTGGTAATATTTTTTAAAAGAAAAAAATGACATGTTTTCCTGTCTGGGTGTATTTGTCCTTTGTTTGTGCGTATTTCCGTACCCCCGACACAGGATATAACTATCCTAATGAGGCCGTTGAGTTTGTACCGTTTATTATTATTATTAAATATGTACAATAAATTGCCTATACCTTACGATATTTTTGTATTTCATTTAAATGTTACCAGCCCCTGAATGTGTGTTTACAAAATTTATAGCTTCTCGTGGCGGGACTTTAATATAATTGTATTATCATAGAGTTGTGATTGTTCTAGGTAAGTTAACTAAAGTTGGCACGTTGACAGTACTCTCACATAAAAGTGCTTAGAAAATAATTTATTAACTGCACAGGATATTTGTTTTTCTTTTAATTGTACATGTCAGTATGATGAGTTATTTTTTATGGATGTTTCTTACAACGTCCTACTCTTATTATAATAATATGAGTGACATTACCCACATTTATAATTAAATGAATCTAAATGATCCCATGATAAAATAATACGGATGCAGTGCTGATGGGTGAGTTAAAATAATTGGTACCGGTCAAGTGTGTGGTGGATTATGTACGGTGTAAACTAAAGGGTTCCGCAGCTTGATGATAAAGAATCTTTTGAGCTTTAAATATTAATGAACAAAAATCTACCGCAAAAATAACTTAGTAATTTCATAGTAGTTATTAAAAATATTTCACGCCAAAATTCTGTAGCAGTTCATAGAATACACCGACTTACTGAATTTCGTACAGATAGAGTCAATAAACTCCGAATAAAATGAGAGATGGACATGACGAATTTTATAAGGGTTCCTTTTTTGCCGTTTTGCTAAGGAACCCTAAAACAGATCATGTTATATATTGCAATCGCTGTAAATTTTCACCGCGTGCGATGGAGAAAGATTTGTTTATTAATTCGGTTGAGGTATGACGTCATACTGCGCGCTTTTTCACAGACAGCACATAAGCGTTGTATAAATAAAGATCTATGGTATGAAGGTTGTACGTGCCAGCTTTTTTAACCGACCTATACGGTATAAAACAATAGTAATACGTAATTATATGTTAAATGACCTAAGAGATAATAAAATCAATGCGAAAAATTCCTTGAGCTGTTATATGCAATATACTAAGTATATAATATAATAGAAATCGATTCTAAAAAGTTTTGAGAACTTTTCGAATAGAATATATTTAATGATGATAAGTAATTTTACAATATAAAAATGAGTTTGATGTAATCAGATTATTGAATTGAGTGTAATAATCTATAATAACGTCAATCCTAGGGTCGGTCATATTCCTTGTGTAAGGGCATAATTACCACGAGTTGGTAAAAACTGAAGTGATTGCCCACCAGCCGCGGTTCGAAGTCAGCAAAATAAATAAATGATTAGCAGTCACGTGACACGTGCGTGGTGGACCAGGCTCAGTGGAATCTAAAGCCGATAAAGGCGAAAATCAAATAAAAAGGGGGTCTGTACAAACAAATTTCTCAACAACTACAGACTTAATCAAAAAAGCCTTAATGGAACCTCTTTATTATTTTTAAAGACCTATTCAAAATAGTTCATATGTTGCCGTTAGCTGATTTTTGTTTCCAACCTTCAGTGACATGTATGTACTGCTAGACATACGAACGGACAGACGGACCGACGGACATGAAGAAACTATAACGGTTCCGTTTTTGCCATTTGGATAAGGAACCCTAAAAAAACAATTATTAGGTATTATAATTTTAAATGGAATCTGAATTGTGATGACTGCCACCTAGAATTGAGGTTTTTACAATTAAAGCTTTGCATTAATCGATATATTTTTTATAAACTAATCATGATAAAGTTTGTGTTAATCAGTAATCGGATTACATTTTCATTGTTGAATTGCCTTTGCTATGGGATTACCAAAACTAGAGCATTTAAAACTTATTTTTTACAATGTACTTAATAATTATATTCGAAGAACTTATAATAACTATTAAATTATTGTTGCAATAGTTTTAATAATTCCATACAAGAACAAATCAACGTTCCTATATACAACCGAATTAAATTCAATTTAATTCATAATAATGCGAAAAAAAATTTCTAGCCATAGTTGATAAGATTATTAGACAATTTTGGCTGTGTTTATGTAAATATACAATATCAAAGATATTATCTTCACTTCACATCTTGACTGTGCTAGTCAAAAAGTGAAGCGAAGAAGTTATACCTAGATTTTACCAAAGGAGGTATGGATGACTAACTGTATTAGTACTACTAGTTGGCAGTATAAACTATATAGAATAAAACAAAATATCTTGGACAGTCACAAAACTGAAATTCAGTGCCAGATAATTTTATTTTTATTTCTATCTACGTAACTCTTTTTCTTCTTAAGTAAGTACTTAGTTTACATTCCCTAGTTTATTTTCAATACTTAACAATGTACTTATAATTTTTTTTTTTACATTTTATTAATTAAATTTTTGATTTAAAAGGTGCAATATATTTTTAGTTTCAGTACCTTACCTTAGTATTCAGGTTAATCATTTTTTTATTAAGACTAATCTATACTTTTTTTAAAAGAATACTAGCAATGCTTTTGAAGTATTTTTTTACAACTTCTACTGCCCCAAATAAGCTCGAAGCTTGCGCTAGGAGTAGGTACGAGAATAGCTCAAGGGGGTCAGGATCGATCCCACAACACACGCATTAACGACGTCGGCCCTGTAACCGTTGAGCTATTGATGCTTATTATTTACTAGTAATACACATAATATGGCACATTTTATTCATGTATACATTTATTGACGATAAACGAAAACTGAAGAGAATTAAAATATAACTATTAAATGTTATAGAATGATCTTAAGGTGTCAAATTCTATTGCCGCACCGTCATTTTATATTCCTCCCACATTTGGAAGGATATGGGTGCGTAGCAATAGTGTTTCTTGTTGGTTGACTAAAAAAGTCACAAATACTTAATTTTATCAAATTAGATATATCGATGGGCCATATATTATGTGTGCTATTATAACACAATTTCATAGTTATTATCCTTTGATAATAAATATCTTTGCGATATTTAATTTAACCCTTTTCTATAAAAAGGTTAAATTATTTGCGATGTTTATTTATGCTACTTAAATTATAGTTATAAGAACCCCCGTTTTTTTAACTTTGATCAAATTCATGTCAGGTATGTTAAGTGTAACATACTAAAACGAACGATCGATTATCTTTAACGAGTTAAAGATGATCAACAGGCAACCAATGAGCGTTTTGTATTTGCTATGTTAAGTTAACATGAGTATGACCAACGTTCGAGAAACCGGGGGTTAGAATTAAATATAATATTATTAACTTACTTATATATTTTTAAGTTATTTTTATATATAGATTAATCGATCGAATCGATTATGAATTTTATACTAAATTATGTATTGTATATTTAAACAAATTAGTAAAAAATGTTTACGATTAAGATCTACCTATTTAAATTTTAAATACTCTTATAAGTTTTAAAATAAAAAAATAAGAGTAGTTTGTATACCTTATTTTGTTAAGGAAGCCCTTAAAGAAATATAACTTATTGAGATTAAGTTGTCCTTCAGTATGCTGTTGTTGAATTTACGAGGATGTACCAACGGCTTTGTTTCGTTTTATTTTGAAAGAACTTTTACTTAGCATATTTTGTAAGTCTATGAACATAATGTTAAAAACGGAAATTAAAAAAAATCAATTTTGATTATCTTCCTGCGAATTTATCTGCTATTCAGTACAGAGTCTAATTTAATATTGAAAGAATTAACTTTCTTAATAGAATAAGGTATAACAGTTAGTATACTAGAGTAGACCGCTTTAAGTATAGCATGAACGCTTAACTTTTTACCTGAATACAGTAATACATATGCACTCTTAGTACATATTGTCCATAACTTCAATGGTTATAACGTTAACAAATTGACAAGATCCATAGCACTTTTTGAAATTCATTTTAATTGCCCTGAATTACATATATCAGCATCGAATAGCATGTCGAATTTTTCTGTTTTAAATGCTTATAAGTGTAACATTCGATATAACACTTTACAGTACTAAAAATCCGTCAAACTGTAGTACAGCATGCTTGCCAGTGCTTATGCTTACGCATGCTTACGAGTGCTTCAGCATGCGCAAGCGTGCCAATACATGCATTTATAAGCCTGTCCACAATCATCAAGCTAAAAGCTGGGCAAGGCTTATAAATGTAATTCATGCCTAACTTGGCCATGTGATTCGCTATCTCAGGCATGACCGAAAGTAATGAATGTTTTATGGTGACACTTTATGGTCTTGCAAGACATTTGTCGAAGTGAATTTGAGCCCAAAAGAATGAACGAAAACGAGCCCGTCTCTATGCGGGCTCTCGCTAGTACTCGTCTTTGCTCGTGCAGAATGAAGTGTCATCACAAAACCAAGTTTTTCATTCGCAAAATGTTTGTAACATCGGTCCACCACTCGTTCTTTTGTCTAGTTTGAGATAGAGGAGAGCAGGACGTGCAAATTGTCTGCGAATAGCATGTTCGTTGCACATTTTTGTTAAAAATGCACATCAAAATATAATAGATTGTTTTTTTCAATTATATAAGCTTGGAATTTACTTTGCATGAAATAACTATATACGTAAGACATTTAAATTCCGCTTAATTTTGGAAACTCATTTTAACCATAGCTTTATACAGAGTTCTTTAGAAACAGCTATCAGAATCGTAATATTTTGACAGTGCCTGTCTCATAAATGACTTTAATTTTTTTTTTGTTTTAGTTGGCGTTATTTTCGCCATATTTTAACAGCATAAGTATAATTAGTTGATATCTGAAAAAAATTGTCACAAACAGATTCAGTCACTGCCAAAAACATACATCATAATCATGTGGTGTTCATGTTCATGTAACATAATCATGTCATGTTCATGTCGAACGATTAATTTTAACCCTTTCATACATTATTAAACCATACTATTTTATTTTTTAACAATTAATTACTTACTTTAATACCTACTAATGCTGTTATTATTTTATTTCTTTGTTATTATAATAAACTTATTCCGCTGAAGGTTTGCAATATAAGTTCCTTGTATCGAGTATTATTATTGAAATTATTTTTAATTTGTTTTTTTTTTTTTACAAAATATATTTTTGGCAAATGGAATTGAAATGTGTTTTTTTTATTACTACCTCATTAAAAATACGGTTTCGCTTTTGTTTTTGTAGATTATGCTTTTTACTGTTTTTACCCACCTCACATCGTTCATCCTTTTTGTTTAGATTTCTACGATATTTGTACTTTTGAAATCGACTCATTATTATCATAAATATGCCCTGCGCTCATTGGTGACGCCGTTTTATGTAGCGATAAGAAATAAAACTTAAAATTATAACAATAAATTTGAAACCTCATCGACGCAAGTCATTGCTTAAACTAAAAATTTATTTTTATTATTTGCAAGATCATTTCTATTCGTCACGTAAAAATCCACCGTCATACCGTGCTGCCAATGAGCGCGAGGCCTTAAAGTTAGTTACCTTTAACATGTTCGTACACTCAATATTATTGTACAATATTATTAAAGTAATAAAATTAAAAGTTGCTAAACCTTTATTCTAAAAATCACTGTACGATATCGTTGAAGGTAACAACGTATGAAAATTCGGGTTTTTTTATCACATGTGCCTTCGATTTTCAGCGGTGTTACAGCGAATAATAAGCAAGTATATTCCAATCTTTTATTTTTTTTTTTCTAAATGTTTAAGTGTGTTCAGTGTTGCTATAAATGTTGTATAATAATTTTAAGAAATATTTACGTTTGTAATTTCTTAATAATTAGCTAATTTCTAATACGGTTAATGTTTACCTCGTTCCTATTAAATTGTCTTATAACGTAAACAATACAATATCTATAACTTATGTGTTTCAAAAATGCTCTGAAAAATTTAATGGATGTCTAAAAAAAATTGAAATTATCAAACTGTATATGTGTTTGAAATTGAAGTTATCAAACTGTATATGTATACAATATACATTACAAGACAATCGCAAGGGAATTGAGGGTAATTTTACGTCACAGTGTTTCTATGTTTTGTCTTTTTTTTAATTTCAGGAATCTCAAATATCGTAAGGTATAGACATGGTGTCGAAGGTGACGAAGTGCAAGTGATGTCAGACATGGATGACTGTCACAGATGCCAAGTCGAATTGTACTAAAATCATTGCCTATATGTATGTATAAGGTTGACGGAAATTCATATTGGAGTAATTATGTGTAATTATTACTTGATATAGTTATGCGCTATTTATCAATATAATAAACATAAAGAATTTCACTAATGAAAATTGATGGCTCGTGTATTTCCGTCTACTTTATCTGTCAATTTGACTCATGGAAATTGTCTATACTTTAACCGATTTGTATTATATATAATTAGCTTTAATTCACTGTCATAGTGATTTTACTTCTACATTTATTTCATTCGATTAATGTAATCGTATATATTCAAAGTATTTTTAAATTATATCAATATATTTACATAATAAATTGTTACACTCTAAGTAGTTACATTCTATCATAATTGATATAAATACAAAAAATATAAATTTCTATGTATAACCTTATTCTCGTATATCAAAAGATTGAGCTTAAGATTGGGTCAAAATTGAGACATGAGCTTATGTATTGAGAGAGGGTATTTTTGGTAAGGATTTAAATTTCTTGTATCAGATCTAATGTTTCGAACGTAATAATCTCATATTACATGACATCCTTAATAAATTAAAATTAATCAATTATTTTAAAGATAGGTAAAGAAAAAAAATGTTTGTATTAGTGACGATAGGTCTATGTGTACTCTTGCCTAAGTGACTTTAGATATAGATATAAGTCAAGTTGCCAAATACCATGAATGTCGGATTGTAAAAAAAATTAATATGTATATCACTCTATCTATATCAATATAAATTTCTATGTATAACCTTATTCTCGTATATCAAAAGTTTGAACTTAAGTTTGGGTCAACCTTGAACCACGGGCTTATGTAATGAGAGAGGGTATTTTACGTAAGGATTTAAATTTCATGGATCAGATCTAATGTTTTGAACGTAATAATCTCATATTACATTACATCCTTAGTAAATTAAAATTAATCAATTTTATTATAGATAGGTAAAGAAAAAAAATGTTTGTATTAGTGACGATAGGTCTATGTGTACTCTTGCCTAAGTGGCTTTAGATATAGATATAAGTCAAGTTGCCAAATACCATGAATGTCGGATTGTAAAAAAAATTAATATGTATATCACTCTATCTATATAAATATAAATTTCTATGTATAACCTTATTCTCGTATATCAAAAGTTTGAGCTTAAGTTTGGGTCAACCTTGAACCATGGGCTTATGTAATGAGAGAGGGTATTTTACGTAAGGATTTAAATTTCATGGATCAGATCTAATGTTTTGAACGTAATAATCTCATTACATTACATCCTTAGTAAATTAAAATTAATCAATTTTATTATAGATAGGTAAAGAAAAAAAATGTTTGTATTAGTGACGATAGGTCTATGTGTACTCTTGCCTAAGTGGCTTTAGATATAGATATAAGTCAAGTTGCCAAATACCATGAATGTCGGATTGTAAAAAAAATTAATATGTATATCACTCTATCTATATAAATATAAATTTCTATGTATAACCTTATTCTCGTATATCAAAAGTTTGAGCTTAAGTTTGGGTCAACCTTGAACCATGGGCTTATGTAATGAGAGAGGGTATTTTACGTAAGGATTTAAATTTCATGGATCAGATCTAATGTTTTGAACGTAATAATCTCATATTACATTACATCCTTAGTAAATTAAAATTAATCAATTTTATTATAGATAGGTAAAGAAAAAAAATGTTTGTATTAGTGACGATAGGTCTATGTGTACTCTTGCCTAAGTGGCTTTAGATATAGATATAAGTCTAGTTGCCAAATACCATGAATGTCGGATTGTAAAAAAAATGAATATGTATATCACTCTATCTATATCAATATAAATTTCTATGTATAACCTTATTCTCGTATATCAAAAGTTTGAGCTTAAGTTTGGGTCAACCTTAAACCATGGGCTTATGTAATGAGAGAGGGTATTTTACGTAAGAATTTAAATTTCATGTATCAGATCTAATGTTTCGAACTGAATAATCTCATATTATATTACATCCTTTATAAATTAAAATTAATCAAATTTTATTAGAGGTAGGTAAAAAAAAATGTTTGTATTAGTGACGATAGGTCTATGTGTACTATTGCCTAAGCGACTTTAGATATAGATATAAGTAAAGTTGCCAAATGCCACGAATGATGGGATGTAAAAAAAATAACAGCAAAAAATTACGCGATAAACAACATTAAAGAAAAAACTAAAGAAATCGCCGTACTTAAATCAATCTAAAAGTTTGAAACCCGTATTTTTGATGGTAACCCTTACAAAAGTAGTGGTAGTTGGTAACACTAGTAGTGGTAATTGCTCCGTATCAATTCTATTTCGTACATCAATTGCTCTTGTGCGATGTCAATCGAAAACGATAGGTCACGTGGTGTTTCGAAAGTTTATGCCAATTCCATACATTTCGGAATTTGTCTAGACCCCTGATATGAATTTCATAAAGCTACGAGAAACCTTTATATTACATATTATAATATTAAAAATATATATAAATTATGTTATACTTACATTTATTAAAAAAAAAGATTTTAATTGGCATAAAAGTTAAAACGACTCTTAACTAAAAGTAGTGTTTTAACATGTAGTGGTGTGCAGAGTTTAATTAAACGTGGAAGAATATCCAAGATTACCCTCGCTCAGGCCACATTTCGCAATCTCTTACCCTTGCCTTTAAATTGTTAAGAAGGTGTTAAATAGGTAAAACACACACACACTCTTTTAGGTAGGAGTCGTTAGAAATTTTGAAGTGCATGGATTTTTTTTGTATTATCCACAATCACTTCCATTGATAAAAATTATTTTGGCGCAACGAATCAATGGGAGTAACTAGCGAAAAACTAAAGCATTTTTCATTGAAGTCCTAAGGTCGTATTATATTCAGTCATGTTGTTCAATAAATCTGTCTGTCAAAAGGTATTTCTTTAATTCGGTGCACAAATAATATATAATATGTATGTATATGATTTAATTGAACATCTAACCCATCTTCCTACGCACATCTGATAATTTTTAGTAAAGGAATTATTGTATTATTTTAATTAATAAAGTACTTAATATATTTTAACGGTTTGTTTTAATCAAAAGTCTATTTTTTTATTTAGTAACAAAAATCCATACATAATTAATTTTTTATTGTCTGATTATTCATAATAAATTATACATTATAATAGTTACATAATTAAGCTACATATATCAGTAAGCTCTAAAGTAATAAATCATAGCTATTTCAGTGCAAATTATTGTCTATATATATATAGCTGGCAACGACGCGTAACGCTCCAAAAGATTTCCGATTAAAGCTAATTATAATATTTATCGGAATACATTTTTTCGTTTAACTTTCAATAAGCCTGTTAGAATATTATTCTGCGCCAGTTTTACATACGATATATCTAATTGTAAGAAGTCACAATGCCTTACAGCTTAAAAATAACTATATTAGTTTACATGACATACATAGTCAGTACCGGATTAAAAATAGTAGCAAGAGTAGCAATTGCTACGGAACTCGCGTATCAAAACCCATTCACGTGACAAAAGTATATTAACACAATTGTGGAAAAATATCTTACGATACGTACTGTTTTTAATGGTACAGTAACTGTACTGTTAACAACAACAAAATTGTAACTCATAGTTGGCAAATAACATATTGAGTATTGATTTCTCGTACCCATATTACTTAGATTCAGACCCATACCAGATCAAGGGCTCTGGGGATAAAGATTGCTACGGGCCCCGTGTTTGCTTAATCTGGCACTGTACATAGTATTAGTGACTCATTAAGAAGGATAGGAGAGGGAGGTTTTTACCGGCGTTGGGATGTGACGAGCCTATCGCCCGCTGTTGGGATAACCTCTGTCATAGCAGAGATTATTCCACTAGTGCAATCAGTCACACTGGTTGCAGGTCTTTTTTTGCAGGTGGCCGGATAGGTAGGCACCACCGCAGTGTCAAATATTCTGCCGCCAAATAGTAGTGCTTGGGCATTACTGTGTTCCGGTTTGAACTCTGTACGCTAATGAAATTACTGGGCAGAAGAGATTTAAGAACCAGTATCTCAAGGTTGGCAACGCATGAGTGGCACCTACTAGTGGTGCTGCAAGCGCTCATAGGCTACGGAAACCACTTACCATCAGGTTGGTCGTATGCTTGTTTGCCAATTTGTAACATAAAAAAAAAGATGGGACACAAAGGGAAAGGAAATGAGGGGCTTTGGATTTATGCCTTCGGCGCTACGATCCACCGAATGCAACACAAAAGTAGGTACACGTACTCTTAATCTATTGCTTGAAAAAATCTGCAAGGCTCTACTTCACGGTCATTAATTAAAAGATAACTAAGAACCAACGATAACATGAGTAATTAGTCATATCCCTTGATTACTGTTTTTGTCTGGTTTATTTAGATTAGGAAGCTCTTTATATGTTATATGGGGCAAACGGGCCTGACTTTAATCTTTTACCACCGCCCATAGACATCTGTAACACCAGTGGGCATACAGGTTACGATATACGAGCAGTTACTTAACGAGTTTTTAGTCAAGGTACGGTGGTAGCTAACCGGGCATTTAAGCACTACCATCATTCATGTTTTAGTATAGTAACCACGAAATAGCACTAGAAAACCCAGAGGTGCTTACCGGGTTTGTACCTATAGTTGTTGTTGAAGTCTACATATTTAATTCATTGGGCCATCTCACAAAATAAATCAAAGTCCTGATAAAGTTCATGCCAATCGAGGAATATGGATTAAATTGTAGACGGTTTTTAAATATTGGATTAAAGAGAAGTATCCGATAGTGCTATAACACCAAAAGTCACCGAACTAACAAACAAATTTTGTGAGCACGTATTTACCCACCCACAAACGCTAATCATCGTTTAAATTTCAATTACGCTGAAATAGGCACAAGCTATAAAAATATATCATACCTATTATAATATTGTCAGCTATTATTCTGAAGAAAAAAGAAAATCAAAAAGTCTGTGTTAATTTATTAAAATATTCGAAATATTAATAGTATAAAACTGGCAGACTTGTATTCGACCAGTAGTTTGCCCCATATTTTGGCTCATATTCGAACTAAAAATGTAATTCCCCTTAACTTGCTGTATAAAATTCCAAGATATTAGGGCCAACGGTAGTCAAGTTATCGTCGGACAAAACACAGGTAAAATGAGCTTACACTTCGTGGACAAAATTCCGTGGTAGTTAAATTGAATATTACCGCCATTGAGGCTTAACGAAGACATTATAAATTCCTTTAATTTCGAAAGACTTTGTTTCCAAGCCTGAGAAAAAATACAAATAAAAAACTTTCGCTAGCCATTCTTGTTGAATTTTGTCTCAAATTTCGAGTTTTATCTTGAATAATAATCGAATTCGTTAACGATGATCCCTATCCCAACCCTAAAACTCAGGTGTCAAAATTATCATCCTGAAGTATGAAATTATCATTAAGGCATTTTTCCATAAAAAAATTCCACACTTCATAGGTCTGTCAAAACTATCATTCTAAATCCATAGAATTAATATAAGAACAAGCAAGCTCACTGAAGCAACATTTCTGTGCCAAAAGAGAGGTTCCAAATGGTAGCTTTGTCCCTATCTAATCGAAACACCATAATTTTTAATAATTCAGGAAAAATATAAACTTAGAATCATCTTGATTTCTGCATACTATTAATATATTTAAATTAGAACCAATATATTATTTTATTGGAATATTTTTATTAGAATTAGCCAGTGATATTAAAGTAGTGGCATGTAAGTCTGAAAATATAATAAAATTATATTTATTTTATCCATCCTTTTTTTTCTTTTCTCGTCACGGGTGAAAACTTAAAATTACATTTTAATACTAAAATAAAGATAACGTAACTTTATTTTTAAATTTTAAATTAATTACAGTTGATAAAAAATTCAAGAATCGTCTTTGAACTTAACATAGCATAGTCACCCTAGTTCTTATAAAAGAAAATTACTTACAGGTGGAAAGATTTACCACAACCTGGATAAGATTCATTCTTACAACAAGTATATATATATATAAAGTATAATTATATAAAAGAAAGAACAAACTAAAATGATACCTACTTCGAAATAAAAATAATTACTTTTAACGACATATTTTTTTTTTCAAATATAATTATAAATATTATAATTTATATATAGATTTAGTACCTATAATAAATTACAGACTAAATCTATAATTTATTAATCTGTGACAAATATCAGATGTGAACGCAAAACTCAAGAAAATACATTTTAATCTGTGCACCTTTTAACTGCTATAAAATTATGTGCTCCGCAAAGTGAAACAGGCAATCATCTAAACATATTAAAGAAAACTGACTCAAAAACATCTTTCATAACAGGTTGGAATGAATTGAAACCATAATCGATAAAGAAAAATGTACGCCATTAAAATAAACTAATATATATGGCTTGTGATGTATTACAATATGAGAAATTTACGAATATTTTCCAAAAAATAGTTGTATTAAGATGTAATCAAAACCTTAAGAGGTCCACGTCCAGACATGGGTTCCAGATTACGGTAAAGATCAATCATCTCTTATGCCTTTCAAATGTTGTTTTCGTAACAATCGATCTTATTACGGAGTGCCAAATCATCTAACCTCGTCAATAAATTCGATTGCTTATTTGTTTTATTTCCATTCACATTTCTGTCGTTATCATTGATGTGGTGCACTATTATTATTACGCTCTGACACATTTCCTGTCTAATCACAAATGTCAATGTAGCTATGCTCAACATGTTGCTACTCCCCCTTATATTCAATTCAGTATCAGTGTTCTTGATATTGAGACCCGTTTGAAATCTCATTCTATTAAGTTTTGTAATAAAAAATAGTCTTGTAAATGTTAAACTTGTGCAATCGGATAAGAATTTTTTATACCTAAATATTAATACTGTTCAATACTTTAGATCAATTCTTTATAAATAATAATTACAACTTTATTTTTTGTTATTAAGATTACAATTTTAATGATTTAATTTTATAGTGTTTTTTTTGTGTTAGATATTATATTAATTTTAAAAAAATGAATGTTCAAAAGATACACACTTTGTAAGTATTCGATAGACTTAAGTTTTAAAAACTTAAAAAATTAAGTTAAATATTACCAAAGCAATTTAATTTTTGTTTCAAATTTTGTTTTATGATGTCAAATTGAAAACCTTTTTTGAATTATTACCATAATTACATTATTTTATAAATACTTTTATAAATTATGATGAAAATATGTAAGAATAATAAATTTAATTAAATTTTGATTTTTTT
Source organism: Hestina assimilis (assembly GCA_023373885.1). Taxonomy (NCBI): domain Eukaryota; kingdom Metazoa; phylum Arthropoda; class Insecta; order Lepidoptera; family Nymphalidae; genus Hestina; species Hestina assimilis. The sequence continues at coordinate 14,650,081 of CM041759.1, forward strand.
ATAACACAATTATATATATGTATATATATATAGTGTCTAATATACACTATTCAACTGAAAAAAAAACATAGTTTTAGACCAAATTGTCTCATAATGCTCATGTTCATATCATGAACTTATATGTATTTATAATAATTCATTAAATGTTTCAGAGATACCGTGCGCTTCCTGTTTGAATTGTTTTGTGAAGTATCCCCCGGTGATCATGTAAGAGATCCATATATATTGAGAAAATACCCTGAGAATTATAAAAATGAAGAAGAATTGAAAAATATACCAAAATTTACATTCCCATGTCAGTTAGAAAAGTAAGTGATCATTAAAATTTTCTTACTATATCATGGCCTTGTCTTCAAAATTTAATTAGGTGCCATTTTCATTTTATGGTTTATTTTTAAACAATTCAATGTAAAAGAAATAAATGATAAATAAATGCACACTCAACTGCCCCTGATTGTAATATGTGTGAGGAGTCTGGAAATGTACACAGCAAAAAGCACAAACACACCTATACCAGAATATTGTGCTTTTATGATGAAATCTTTGGAGCTTATGGCAGTTTTTTCACACAAAAACTACTGAACAGTTTTTGCTGGAATTTTGCACACATATTATCTGGATAAACACAATTAGGTTCATTCATCTAAGATACAATACATTTGTGTGTTTGGTATAAAGAAGGCCAATAAGTTGGTATAAACCAAAGGAAAGGTGGATTAATAGGAGTAAAGAAAAATAAAGACAGAAGCGATAAGAATTGAGGGCTTTACAAATACTGCTACATCATATTTATATTCTGTGTGAAATCAACTTTCTTAGTAATGCCAGCCTCTCGGTGGCTTGAAAACAGCAATTCTTTATTAGTTAATATATCAGTATTCAGGCATGAATGAGTAGTTTCTATTCTATTATTTTGACATACAGCTCCTTGTTAAGTCCTTATACATTAAGCATTGATAAAAGGAGAGTTACTGATTAAACACATAGTTACATTAAAGAGGATAACGGTTATGTTATAAAGAGTGTTATTATATGGGCAACATTGAAAGCTAACTGGTCTTAAGCTACATTTTGTAAATTTTTTATTAAGAATACATAATTATTGCAATATTTTACTTGAAATGGCTTAATAGTGATGTGAGTAGTACAAGAACAATACCATTTATTATTATGAACGAATGAACAAATATATTAATTTCATATTGGCCTATGTACAAACAAGAAATTAGCATTTTCACATATTATGCTTTCAGAATACAGTAGCTATTCTGCAATTACATTAATATTATGAAACCTTTGTTATAAATAAATAAATGATCACAAAAATAAATCTTAGGTATTCCATTATGTTTATATTACTGACTGTAAATTAAATTTTAATTTAATTTGATAAATAAGAGTGTATCCCGTTAAAATTGGAACAAACAGACAGACAGACAATAATTTTAATTTTTTTTATTTAAGTACCGTATATAATTTATTATGCATTTAGTGAAAAGCTGTTGAACTTGAAATTACAAAAAGACATTGTAATCTTAATACATATTTTATTTATAAAAAAAAAACAGTATGATGTAATAGTTTGAAGCTCCGTTACTTTGTCACATGGGTTTCAGAGGTCAGATGTTTATCACTATACAATAAGATATGTATTCAATACATTTCCATTCATGATATAAATATAGCTCACTCACACAATAGATAGAAGATGTCTTGTGAAGATATCCCTTGATCTCTCTAGAAGGATCTAAATCGCATTGTTATATAAATTGTGTCAATTGACAATTGAATCATAATACAATTGTAAATCTTCGTCCTATGTACTTACATATTCTTAGACTGTTATGTAACGGATATTTGTTGTTTAAAACTAAATTGCCTCTCACTTTTCAGTTGTACATTCAGTATACAGCATGTATTTATGTCTCCGACTTTATTTTTGTTTTCCTTTAGTAATTGATATTTTTTTACTTTTACTTTTTGTGGTTCTGTACACAACTAGTGCCAACGGAATGGTCTTACTAGGCCTTCGGTGTCTATCCTTCGGTCAGCAGGCTACAACTCACGTAATTGGCAGAGAGTTAGAATTTTCATAGATTGCATATTATATAAAAAAAAATATTTTTGTAATTTTTTCCTTTATGTCTACAGTGGTTCGGAAACCTTTATGTGCGAGTCCGACACGTACTTAGGCGGTTTTATTTTAGGAGGATACGCTCAAGAACCGGCACTATTATATATATTGCAGCATGGTTCTATTAAATAATAAAATATCTATTAATAACCTATGTTTTTTTTTCTATTCCAGTACTTTTGTTCAACATTACTCCTTCGTATTGACGTCTGTGGATTCGAAGTACACGTTTTGCTTTTGTCGATATGATCCTAAAGCGAATACAGCACTAGTGTTGCTATCTCACCTGCCATGGCACGACATATTCTACAAGTGAGTGAAATAGATATATAGAGAAAATTAGAAACTTTTTACTTTAAATCTTTTTATTTAGTTGTTCTTATGTGTGTTATTATTATGATAAACTGAAAATTAATCTTTGATTAATAATGTGTCGCAAAATTTGTAGTAAATAGATAAATAATGCTTGTATATTTATCCTCTATGCGTTTCTTTGAAACATTTGTTCTGCAAAACATTTGGCCTGAAGAAATAAATTTTAAACACTTTTTTTGTTAATATGACATTGATAAACACGCTAGTAAGAGATGCAATCATTTGTATTAAAAACTCTGCCGCTGTCTATGCGATATCGTAACGTGCTCATATCCTGCTACAATATATATTGTAGTAGTTTTTGCTTGTTTCAGAATCTATTACTATCAGACCCCATGCTTACATAAGCATGTATTTAGTGTGATTTGACTATACTTATGTTATTCTTAATTTCAATCATAGTAAGGTTACCCTTAAAACTGAAGCAGCTGTGCGCTTATTCACCAGTTGGAGAATTTATCTAGAAGCCCTTATAGGGCCGTTGAGTTGATAACATTATTTATTGTTCTAAACTGTTATGAGTTGTTTCGATTTTAGCAAATATATTGTAACGATTTATTTATTGCTAAATTACTAGACCGAACTAGTACGAAAGTAATTTACATCAATTTATTCTCTTGTTTTACGTTCGTTGCGAAACATCGGCCTTGATCATAATTTTATCTCGACAATTTTCTAATAGCGCTGCAACAAGTGCTTATTTTTTATTGTGAAATTTTGCTGACAAATCTTTTATAATTAAAGTTGCTTTGCCCATGACGCAACTGTCCCATCGTATGCATACTTATATTGGAATTTGTTATGATAAGGCAAAATTTTAATAAGATATATTTCATGAAAAACAATTATAAGAGACATTTCTTTCTATGAAAAAAATAAGATCAATGAAGTTTAAAAAATATTATTTCCGAATTGTACTTCGTCAAATCTTAGCTATTTAATTTATGTCAACACCTGCGCGCACTGCTATGCTTTATGTTTTTGTGTTTGACGGAGTCACCGACAGGGCTGTTACGCTTATTTATGGACCTTTTTAACATTATACCCGGTATTAAGCCAGGGTCTGCTTATACTGCTATACTGATTTCATAGATTACTAGTTTACACAGAGCGATTTCCATTGGACCTCCGTAACCCAAAGGGCGAAATAGTAACACATTGGATGAGAGGAAATTATCTATCAAAAGTTAATGATTATTATTAGATGTTACGATAACAACAGGGACCGAAAGCTTAACGTGCTCTCAGAGGCATGATGAGGGGACCCACAAGAACAAGGGAATCGAACCTGCGACCGTCGAGACTCAAAGCAGGCTCAGATTTGTGTACATATGTATTTAGATTAAAATACAATGCGTGAATCAAAAAATTGTATTTTAAATAATACGCACATAGTAGCTAAGGTCAAACCTTTGCGAAAATGCAACGCGAAGTAAACTGTATATTTTAATGATCAATCAATCGATTAGTCTCGTCAAATTAAATCATATGTCCATACGCGTTAGTGTGTAGTTAGTGACTAACTTACTAATGTAGTGACTAACCTAGTGTCAGAATTGTTCTGGTCATTATTATCAAATTCATAACAGCCGGAACCGACTTTATACGTGCTCTCCGAAGCACGGAGACGCTAAATTGAAACGCCATCATCTGGTCATCCATCCGTTGAATGATGATCACCAGTCAGCAACTGGCTATGAAAGTCTCATTCTCTACTATAGTAGTAGTTCTACTATAGTTGTTCTATCTCATCAAGGCCAGTTGGCTATGCTTGTAGTTGTGATGTATCTTGACACACGCGCTGTTGTCAAATTTTGAAGGAAACAATCACTAGTCGCCCTTTCGACAACCGAATAAGACCAACCCCCCGCCGTGACATGAAATACTACCACTGAGTCAACCATTTTATTTCTGGTTGAAATAAACCATCTTTATTGTAAGCATTATAATAAAAGTACTAACAATATTATACTAGACAAAATCAGCAGTCTAGATTATCAGTTGACCGCTTAAATAAGGGACGGTCTTTCGTCGTCCGTTGTCCCCTTTCTTGGTATAAAGCTGACGAAGGCTGTAAAATGCATAAGTCTAGTTAGTTTTACCGTGATTACAAAAACTAAAAAAATTAATAGTTGACCGTAGTAACTATAATTGATAAAGCCCCATAATAGTAAAAATGATAATTTTAAATGAATTAAATATCGATATAATTGTATTTCAGGTTACTCAATAGCGTAGCAAATTTACAAAACAGTAGCGAGAGAGGCGAACTGTCATCATTCCTAGACGCGTGCAGGATAAGACCTCCAATGCCCGGTCACACTTTGAAAGTTACATATAATGCTGGACATAGTGTTTTTTCATGTCAGAGTCCGGATAATAAACTACCCAGTATACCGGAGAATGTAAGTATATTCATTATAGGCATTTGTGAGTGTTTTTTTATGTTACTAAGCGGGCAAGCAAGCATACAGCCTACCTGATAGTAAGCGGTTGTCGTAGCCTATGAGCGCTTGCAACACCAGTTGTTGTACCACTCACGCGTTGACAACGTTCTTAACTCTCCTTTGCCCAGTAATTTCACTAGCCTGCAATGCCCTTCAAACTGAAACACAGTAATGGCAAAGACTCTGCTTTGCGGTAAAATATCTGGCACTGCGGTGGTACCTACTTAGCCGGCCTCTTGCAACTGTGACTCTTGCAGTACGACACTATAAAAATCTATTTAAATAAGACTTAATCAATATTTTTGTCTAACATTTTTGTCCATGATTCTACTTGCGCAGAAGCAGCCATTTTGGTTCATTTTAAATTGAAAGAAATATAGGAATAGTAGTCACGGTCCTTCCAACACTAATTTGCAGGCTCGATCGGGAAAGTACCACCCTCTCACGGAAAATCAGCGTAAGGTAACAGTATCAGTAGGTTTCGTACGATGCGTTAGAGTGCCGGAGGCTTAATCTCCCAACCCCTCTGTTCCCTTACTTTCCTATCCCTTGGGTTGGCAACGCGCATATGATATTTCAAGTATCGCGTTCATAGGTTGCGGTGACTGTACCATCAGGCGGATCGTATGCCTGTTTGTCAACCGTCACGAAATAATAAAAAAAATCTCTTTCAAGTGTAACCTAACGGAGTACTTCAGCGCTATGGACGCTAAATCAATGGCTGGCTTATGGGCGGCGTTGTTACACGAGCGTCGTATAGCGATTGTTGCTTCGAAACCTTCACGTCTGTCCGCGTGTGTTCAAGCAGCTAACGCGACTCTCTTCCCAATGTCATGGCAGCATATATTCATACCGATCTTGCCTAAACACCTCGTCGATTACCTATTAGCTCCGATGCCGTTTCTCATCGGTGTGCCGAGATGCGTTATGGAGGTATGTTGTATTTACGCTATTGTAAATTCCCAAACTGTAAAGAGTGCGATTTTAGGGCTGTAGCCAAATGGCAAAAATGGACCATATAATTGTTTTGTGGTTTTGGAAATATCTTCAGAAGAGTTTTGGGTATTACATATTATCTGTATCTTTCTTTGAATATCACGCAAAAACGAATTAAACGATATTGATGAATATTGTGTTGTGTAAAAAAATAGCTGCTCTGAGCTTTGATGATGGGATTTGGACATCACATAATAAATACTGATTAATAATAATGTAATAACATATAAATGGATTAATATATAAAAAATACTTCTTCTTGATCTTCGTAACAGATAAACCCAAGAACTACACAGACCGAAAAGAATATTGGTCAATACTAAAATTTGCCACCAACGTTAATTGAACCCGCAGCTACCTCTTCTTAAACAGCTTCAGAACCGTAGACGTACAACTAATGAATATGTGTTATTAATTATATTTATTTTTCCAGACAGTGCGAATGTCGGAAGTCGGTGATGTGGTCGTCCTTGATGTTGATACGAATGAACTAAAATCTCCCTTTCACGATCTGGATAGTCTTCCTCAAGATATGGTAAGTATTTCATACAACTAGTTATACTTTTTAAGCTTGATTTTATTAGATTGTACTTGGAAGAGAATAGTCGAGATTACGCAATGAAAATAAAAGGTAGAATTTAACCGAAGATCGGTCAAAATCCGGGCTAATAAAAAGTACTTCTGAGTGTTCAAGTTCTTAATTTGTGTTTCAAATCTCGTGCTTAACGGTGAAGGAAAGCACCGTGAAGAAACCTGCTGGTCGTTTAAGAAATTCTAAATATATACCAACAATTCTAGTGCTAAAGTCAAGTTGATAATCTTTAGAAACACATTCTTCTTATCGAGTGGTTAGTGGCCAACCTAGTGTCAGAGTTGTTCAGGTCGCAAAGTCAGGTCAAATTGTCAACAGCCGGGACCGATTTTTTACGTCCCCTCTGAAGAACGGAGACGCTCGGTTGAAATGCCACTGCAATCACCCATCTAGTGACTGAACGCGCCTAAAGTTGCTTAACCTACCGATCGTTTACCGATCAGTGGCTACACTCGGCTATGAGCGTCTCAGAAGAAACACATTCAGGGGTTGATAACATTTGGATCCACGAATTTATCGACAACAAAATCAACAATAACAAATAATCTGTGAAAACAACACCAACCATTTGACAGGAAGAAACCGGCTCGAACTTACTTCAAATATATTGAAATAATATTACAGCCAATATAAGTGCTATTCGAATGTAATATTTCTGTGTCTAATTAATTCAATTATTGTTCCAGGTAGCTAGTTTAAAGAAGGCGTTGAGTGATAAAAACGCGCTGGGCGATGCCGTGTCTAGGGCGTTTCTACGCGCTCTCGTCTGTTTGATCGGTGGCTACAGAGATGCTATCAGGTAAAACAGATTTTTTACTCACTTTTCGTTTATATTTCCATGCGATCCATGCTAAAAGTAGTTTAAATGTGTGTTTTTTATTACACATTCAATCCCAATGGTGGTGAAAAAGGATAAGAAAGTATGAAAACTCTCAGTTTTTAACATTATTATATTTATTCATTAATTGAGTTAAAAACAAAAAGATACCATGGGCGCAATCAGTCCCCGGAAAAACGCCTCAAGCCAAATGCCCTCCAGGGGAGTCCGTTACGCATGTATGTATGGTCCATACAAAGGAGATGTTTGGCAGACTAATGTTCCAAGCGAGTGTTATGTATGTGTGTTAATTATATATATTATTTATATCGTTTTTGGCACTTTTTGTTGTGTTTATTTTAAATATAAATGTTGTAAAACTCCCGACATACCTACTTATATGTACATAGTTTGGCAAATGGAAATGATGCAAATTGAAAAACCTATTTCTCAATAAAATTAAAACAATTTAAATTTTGTGATTGTTAATGTTTCTGCTTGCTAATCTCTTTATAAATACCGAAACGTTTTTTTAGACAATGTCTTATGTTTGTTTAAAAAAAATATATATAAAAGGCAGATGAAGTCGCGGGGAGATGCTAACTTAAATGTAATCAAACGTAATCATCGCGTCGGCGAGGGTCTTGTATTGGCGTGATAATGTTTTGATTGCCTGCTACCTTATTTACATCCACTCGAAACTGACAACGTTTTACTACGAAGAGGATGTACATGTTATGTAACGCTTGTTATTAGGGTCGATTCACAATTGGTGAAGTGCAGCGGTTCGCGTTTTCTCTTATAGCAATCTTGTAAACATAAATAATAATATAGGCCTGTGTATATCAATAGTTACATGTAAAAAACGGGAAAATAAATTAAAACAAAAAAAAATCATAACTTTTATTGGTCTTTTTTCTTTTAAAAGAATATTATCAATGCTTTTTCAAGTCATCACTAATATTCCTGTTGCCCCTCCGAATAAGCTCGAAGCTTGCGCTAGGAGTTGGTACCACAATAGCCCAAGGGGCTTAGGATTGAACCCTCGACTCTTGTGTTAACGGAGTGAAGTCGATTCTTCTACCGTTGAGCTATTGAGGCTTCAATATTATAGCAAACATAAATAATAATACAGACCCGTATATATAAAAATCCGATAAAATAAATTAAAACAAAAAAATATATCATAACTTTTATTGGTCTCTCTAGCTCTTGTCTTGTGCTAGGAGTGGGTACAACAATATCGCAAGGGTGTCATGATCGAACCGTCAACTCTCGCGTTAACGGAGCGAAGTCGGTTCTTAAAACGTTGAGCTATTGAGGCTTAAGAGTCTGTTTAGACGGTCCATTGTATATAATAGTAAGTCTGCATATACGACGACTTTGTGCCGGTAGCGAACCTGTCTTAAGCGCCACAGGTTCGATATCCTCTCGGAGCAATTGTTTGTTTTGACCATACAGGTATGTGTTTGGGACTGGGCGTGTTTATCCTAGTCCTCGTGTATATTTCCAGACCCCCGACACAGGATATCACTATTTATTATTTTTTCTTAATATATATAATTAACTTAATGATGGGTTAGAAATTTACGGTGGACGTTGCTTAAATTTTAACATGAGAAATAGATTAACTCAAAAAGATAAATGGGCTTTTTGACAACATTTGCTTTACAGTTAATATATCAAATTTATATAAAATTGCATATGAAATACGACAGTGGTAGCAACTAATAAATAAAACACTTCAGACATGTCGTTAAAATGTATTTTAAGATTGTAGCGATTGTTATTCAATCATTTCATGAACAAACAAGTCGTAAGTGCTTCGTCTATTTAACCCCCTACATTGTTTCAATTTCTACCAATTGGACTCATTACTTACTTACCGACTACGCATTAGATAGCTTTGAATTATATAGGCGTAGTTTCTGACCTCGGACTCGCTCACATAAAATTTTGTATAGACCTTCTTTTTCATATAAAGATTGAAATATTTTACACCTTCAGGGGAGGAATTGTTGTTTTAGTCTTTATCTGTAACTCTGCCAGTGGTAATAAGAGAGAGAGAGACAAATATATTAATATAGTGCGTGATTTTCGAGACATTCGAATTATAAAGAGTATTTAATTTTGTTTTTGAGTCACCGCCAAATTAACCTTTTTTTAACCCCGTTCGGAGATGAATTCCAATAACATACGAAACAAATCTTTCATCAATTCCGTTATAAAGGCTTATGCAAAATTTGAAGTAGATTGGACCAAGGAATAACGTTGTCTCATACAAACTTTGTCAAACATTATCACCCCTTAGGTCTCTACAATCAGTCACTTAGTGCGTTGATCCATCAGTCATTCAGGACAAAAAATTTCATATGTATAAATTTATATTCTGGAATGTATATGAATTAGTTATTTACAAGTATTTAGATATATATTTTTAAATACGCAATGCAATTTTATAAATAAATAATAATAAACGCTGCACACTCAACGGGGTAGTGATATCCTGTGTCGGAAGTTCGGAAACACATACAAAAGACACGGAAAATATGCTTGCATAGTCAATACAATCACATTATGCTTGGGAAATCGAAACCGCGACCTGTGGCGTTTAAGGAAGGTTCGCTACCGCAGCGCCACGACGTCGTCACGTAAATTAATGAATTGAAGATTGATTTCCGTGATTTTTTTTGTTACAGGATCGAAAAAGGTCAACTAATAACGTTCAATTCGGAGGCTTTCGTTAGGACGAGGAAAAATATGCAACCGTTCCTTCGTAAGATACTGGAATCGCAAATATTCCAACAGGTGAGTTAATGACCGAGAAATGAACTAGCGTTTTTATTTTTACACTATTATTATTATTGTTTAGTTCTTTTTCCCTAATTCCCTAATTTTCTTATTTAATTAAATTAGCATAAGTTACTCCTTATCACACCCCTATCCAATATCTTTGAAAATTATGATAAAACCAGTTCAGTCGTTTCGAATATTACTTGGAACAAAATATACAAAAAAAAAAATGTATTTTGTTAGTTCTTTTTAATTATTAATTTGATATTACATACACTTTAATTTTATTTAATTGGATAGGTTCTGAGTATATGCTTCCTTAAATTTCTCCCTAACGGTATTTATTACTTATTCAAAACTGGTATGGCCATGGCCGGCCAAACGTATGGAGTCTTTTTTTATGTAAGAGGGGCAAACGGGCAAGAGGCTCACCTGATCACCGCTGCCCATGAACATCTGCAACACCAGAAGGCATGCAGGCGCGTTGGCGACCTTTAAGGAATGAATACGCTCTTCTCTTGAAGGTTCCCAAGTCGTATCGATTCGGGAAGACCGCCGGCGGAAGTTGATTCCACAGAGCGGTTGTGCTGTTGTGGATTTCCAGACATCGAGGTGGTATGGATGGAATTTAGAGTTTTGTCGCGATGTCCGATGGTGAAATTCTGCCGGCGGGATCAATCCAAACAATTCCTCAGAACATCCCCCGTGATATATGCGATAGAAGATGCAGAGTGATCCGTCATCTCTACGCAATGCCAAAAGATCAAGCTGATCGGAAAGGGCTTGATCGTCGACAATTCGAGCCGCTCTACGTTGGATGCGGTCAATTGGAAGTAGCTGGTACTGGGAGCTCCCGCCCAGAGGTGAGAGCAGTACTCCACGTGCGGTCGAATTTGCGCCTTGTAGAGCTTTAGGCGATGAGCCACGTGAAGTAGTGCCTCGCCTTGCTGAGCACACCAAGCTTTTTAGAGGCCAATTTGACCTTTCCGTCCAATTGACCGCGGAACTGAACGACGCTCGAAATGTCGACACCAAGTATTCCGATACTAGCTGTGGCAGCCAGGGGAGTGTTCTCAAAACGAGGAGATACGATAAATGGTGATTTTTTAGCGGTTAAAGCGCAAACTTGTGTCTTCTTGGGGTTGAATTGGACTAAATTTAGTCGGCCCGTAAGAAGTGGAGAATATGTTCGATGACATATCGAAGGCCCTTCACTTCACCACCAAGACCCACTACAACGTTGTCATGGGAGACTTCAACGCCAAAGTGGGAGTACAGAATTGCAGCGAATCAGTATTAGAATTCCATGGTTATGGTAGCAGAAATCATAGGGGGCAAATGCTTGTCAACTTCCTCGAAAAGGAGGGGCTTTTCCTGATGAATTCTTTCTTTCAGAAGAAGCCTCAAAGGAAATGGACATGGCGGAGCCCCGACGCTATGACTAAAAATGAGATTGACTTCATTATAACGGACAAGAAGCGCATATTCAGAGACGTCTCAGTGATCAATAGGTTTAATACCGGAAGTGATCACCGACTCGTACGAGGCTCTCTGAATATAAACTTTAAGCAAGAACGTGTCCGTTTAATGAAGGCCAGGCTCCGACCTAACCTGCTACAAACTATTATGGGATCTGAAATTTTCCAATCAAATCTGGAGAACAAATTCGCTGCCGTGGAAACCACATAAACAGCGTTGACATTGACCAGGCCCTTGAGAAAGTGGTAGGGACCCTCAGGGAGGAAGGTATAAGATTTTGCGAACTGCAGCGTATAGGCAAGAAGTCTAAGTTTTCGGAAGAAACACTCAGGCTGATGAAGGAAAGACGTGAGTACCCACCAGTCACTGCGTCAGAAAGGCATGCTCTAAACAGGAGAATTGGCAAACTGATTAGACACGACCTCCGATGCTCCAATGCTAGATTAATACAACGAGCGATCGAGCAGAATCGGGGGCCCAAAGTGTTTGTCCAATCTCTTGGGAGAAGCCATCTGACAAAGCTGACAACTTCGGATGGAACAGTCGTTACTTCAACGGCAGCGATTCTTTCCGAAATCGAAAACTTCTACAGCCAGCTCTACGCTTCGCATGCAACAGAACCTGATCCAGCAAATGAGGATCCCAGGTCCACATTAACACGCCACTTTACCGAAGACTTGCCGGAAGTCAGCCTTGGCGAAATCGAGAGGGCTCTTGGGGAGCTTAAAAATGGAAAAGCCTCAGGAGAGGATGGTATTACGACTGAGCTTCTGAAATCTGGTGGTACACCTGTAATGAAAGAGCTTCAGAAAATTTTCAATGCTGTCCTCTTCGATGGGAGAACTCCAGAGACGTGGAGTAGAAGTGTTGTCGTCCTATTTTTCAAAAAGGGTGATAAAACACTTTTGAAAAATTATCGACCTATTTCGCTTCTAAGCCACGTCTACAAACTGTTTACAAGAACCATCTTGAACCGCCTAGCGCGAAGACTCGATGAATTCCAGCCTCGGGAACAGGCCGGTTTTCGATTGGGCTATGGCACCATAGACCACATTCACACAGTGCGACAGATTATACAGAAGACCGAAGAGTATAATCGGCCCCTGTGTCTAGCGTTTGTGGACTATGAAAAGGCCTTTGACTCTGTCGAAAACTGGTCTATTCTAAAATCCCTGCAGCGGTCCAGAACCGACAAACTGAGCCTATCCCCATGCATCGTGGTGTGAGACAAGGGGATGTTATGTCCCCCAAATTGTTCACAAATGCATTGGAGGATATGTTCAAGACGATAGACTGGACGGGACATGGAATTAACATAAATGGCGAGTACCTCTCACACTTGCGATTTGCGGACGATATCGTCATCATGTCAGAGTCTCTGCAAGAGCTGCAACGTATGCTGAACGACCTTGCTGATTCTTCTCTACGCATAGGTCTCCGGATGAACTTGGATAAAACCAAGGTTATGTTCAACGAACATGTAACTCCGGAGCCAATCGCAGTACAAGGCAGTATTCTCGAAGTTGTTTACCTTGGGCAAACCATGCAGTTGGGTAAAAACAATTTCGAGAAAGAGGTCAATAGAAGAATACAGCTGGGTTGGGCAGCGTATGGGAAACTACGTCGAGTCTTCACATCGCCAATTCCCCAAAGTCTGAAGACGAAAGTCTTCAATCAGTGCGTCCTACCCGTTATGACATACGGTGCCGAGACGTGGACACTCACGGTTGGGCTGGTCCACAAGTTTAAAGTCACTCAGCGAGCTATGGAAAGGGCTATGCTCGGAGTTTCTCTGAAGGATCGTATTCGAAACGAAGTAATCCGACAGAGAACCAAAGTCATCGACATAGCCCACAGGATTAGCAAACTGAAGTGGCAGTGGGCCGGCCATATCAGCCGAAGAACCGACCACCGTTGGAGTAAAACGGTTCTTGAGTGGAGACCGCGGACCGGCAAACGTAGTGTAGGACGTCCTGCGACTAGGTGGAGCGATGATCTTCGCAAGGTGGCCGGCAAAAGCTGGATGAGAGTGGCCGAAGATCGTGCTCAGTGGCGTAAAGCTGGAGAGGCCTATGTCCAGCAGTGGACTGATAAAGGCTGATGATGATAGTCGGCCCCAGTCCGAGACTTTGGTCAATGTAGTCTCGACTTCAGAAACAAGTTTGTTCCGGCACTCAATGACGTTTTCCCGAGAAATATTAGCAAGGCCGGTATATAAAGCGTCTACAGTGCTGTCGTCCGCATAGCAATGAATGTTGGAAATTTCCAACATGTCATTGATATGCAGAAGAAACAAAGTAGGGGACAGTACGCAGCCTTGCGGGACACCAGCATTAATGGGTTTTAAGTCAGAGCATGCACCGTCGACAACGACCTTGATGCTCCGATCTGCCAAAAGCTGGTGACCCACTTGCATAATTTGTCGGGAAGTCCATAGGAAGGAAGCTTCGAAAGAAGCGCCTTGTCCCATACCCGATCGAAGGCCTTCGCTATGTCCGGACTGGCCGCTGATGCCTCCCCCTTGGACTCAACTGCTTCCGCCCATCTATATGTCAGGTAAACTAAAAGCTGAACGACCACGACGAAAACCGTACTGGCGATCGCTAATCAGCTGGTGCTCCTCTAGATACCGCAGGAGCTGGTAGTTGATAATGGACTCCATTATCTTTGAGAACAAGGAGGTAATGGCAATTGGCCTATAATTGGACAGATCCGAGCGGTTGCCTTTTTAGGGATCGGGTGCACTACAGCCGTCTTCCATGAGTTCGGGACGACACCTGATGAGTAGAAGTACTGGAAAAGAGGCGTTAAAACCGGCGCTAACTCCGAAGCACATGTCCGCAACACGATCGGGGGATTCCATCGGGCCCACTCGACTTATGAATGTCCAAGGAAAGAAGTGCTCTGCGAACTACACTTTGCCGGAATCTAACCTCCGGCATCGTGGTATCACACCGCTGGATTGTCGGTGGTGACTCTCCTTGGTCATCCACAGTATGTTGGACGCGAAGAGAGAGCACAAAAGATCAGCTTTCTCTTTCGCGGCATGGGTGGCCCATGAATCATCGTCCCTATGCAGAGGTGGAAATGATGGCTTACAGAAATTCCCTAACACAGACTTGGCGAGGGACCAGAATGCACGTGTACCCGAAGGAAGACGCACTAGTCTCGCCAACTCTGCCGATGTGCTCCGACTTTGCTTTGGCAATAACTCTTTTGAAGGACCTGGAGGCAGAGTTGTACTCCTTTCTAAGTGCGCTGGTATTTACATCACGAGACTTCGATGCCTTAGCCCAGGCTTGGTAGCATTCCCGTTTTCGGCGAAACGCCGTTTTACAGGAGTGACCAAACCAAGGCTGGGACTTGCCTCCGATGGGCACTGCAGAAGCCGGAACAAAGAGTTCCATGCCTTGGAGTACCACATCGGCGGCAGAGTTGGCAACGACGTCCGGATCATCCATTCGGATTCGCGTCACCAGTAGTCACGACAACCTTCATTTGACGTTTTACGTCAGTCTGGACACACGTGTACATATAAGACTCTGGATGTTACCGGACCAATGATTTATTCATACATAATTAAATAAAAAAGTATAGATATTCCAAATTTTCCCTAGTATTATTCCCGGTATTTGCCCAGGTTCTGTATAATATTTCTATCCGGATTTGACAGGCTACTAGTTTTTACGAACAATAATTGCAAACTGACCTCTGCAACACAGAGGGCGAACCATTAACTCACTGGAGAAGAGCATATTACTTAACAAGAGCATATTACTTAACAAAAGTTAAAGATTATGACCAGATTTTATAATAACAACCGGGATCGACTTAACGTGCTCTTCGAGGCACGGTGGGGACACCCATAAGGACAGACGCCTAGACCGAAATAGAGGTTTGTAAACTTGAATACATCCATCCGAGTTGAATCTAAAGGCAGCATCGCTACAAACACGCCACACTGGCAGTCTTTATAAATGTCTATTTTAATTTTCCTTTCTCTATCAACAGTTTATTGACGAAAGGTTGGAGCTTTTGAATTCGGGTCGAGGTTTCAACGACGAATTCGAAGTCGAATGTAATATATACGCGGAGAAAATCAATACCGGTAGCGGTCAGAAACTAAAACAGCAGTACCGCGACTGGGCCAAGACGGTCAAGAAAGAGGGCGGGGCCTTCTTCAAAACCGTCAAAGATAAGGTACTTGAATGTGTATTTAGATTTTTAATACATAACTGTTTTCGTTTTCCGTTTTATTTTTTTTTGTAATATCGCTTATGGTTATAACTGTATTTATATTTGAATTTCGAAATTAATATATTTGTATTAAATGATACTAACGCAATATCGTTTTGCTATGTTTGTTTTCGATTTATTTTGTTTTGGTTTTTTTAGGCTATTGTGTTAATTAAATAAATAAAGGTCAGTATTAGGCTCAGCGCATATTGAAAATCAAAATGCTTAAACTATTTTTGAGTATCAAATAGCTAACTAATTGAACTCGTGAACTGTTGCGCTTAGGCAGGTTCGCTACCGCTGCGCAACAACTTTTTTTAGAGATGACCATGTTCGAGAATTTTGCTGTTCAGTGTGTGCTGACCCTTAATCGTATACGGAAATAAGTAAATGCCACAAAAATAAACATTGTGTCTCTATATGTCCCAACAAGGTCTTATGAGATCACAAGAAATTAGTTTCTAATTGATGCGAATTGACGACACGCTTTTGCTTTGCTTTGATATCACTATAATTCATATTCTAATACTTATTTATTTACGAATTTTTGCGCAATACTGAATGTCTCCTACACGGTCAGTCGTGTCCAAATAAGAAGACATATTTTTTGGGTAGTAAATAATTGGGTATAAATTGAACCTAACGGGTGGACATGTAACTAACCGTAGAGATATTGTTGAGTTTTTATTAATACAAATTATTGTCAAAGTGATTGTTTTATAAAAGTGTATTTAAACAACATAAAAAGTCTTCAATTGTCTAAGGCATAAATTAAAGCAATTTTTTAATCAAGGCTTTAGTCTGATAAGCTGGAAATCTATCAAACTACAATACGACAAAATAAAGATATATTTATATTCTATCGGAATAAAGATCAGTATTCCATATATATATAATAACACATAGAAAACGAAGTTTCTCTCTTTGCGTTCGATACATTTTATATGACAAATAATTTTATAACTCCTATAATTATGTGAGTATTATCAAGAGTTTTGTATATAAGATGCTAAATACTTTATTTTATATTTTAAAAAGTTTAATCACTATCAATGTTTTCGTCGAAATTGGTAAGTTATACATTAATATGGTAAAAATCAAGGGTGCCAGTTATAGCATGTTTAATGATATTTTTTTGTTTTTATATATTTTATTTAGTTAATTTATCTTGTTTGTGATAGTTTGAATGCAGTTTGTTTTGCTTTTCCATTCGATAACGCATTACTTTTGATGTATTACTTTATACTAGTCTTATATTAATAGTACTTTTAAATCTATCGATATCGATATTTTTAAAACTAGCCGTAATAATTTGTGCTCTTCTATCTTGCTCTAACGCTTAAAATCTACGTAAAATGTTCGGCATGTTGTCCTTGTCTCTCCTTTCTGGAAAAGTAAAGTACCATCCTTTTAATGTCCCGTAGCTGGTCAAAGGTCTCCTCCTCTTTTCAGGATTAGGAGTTTTATCCACCACGCTGGTCCTCTGTGTATCGGTTGATATACATGTCTCAGAATTTCTTCCAAGACATGATTCGGTATGCTTAGGGATGTCGAGTCATACCGAGGGATACCAACCCGGCATGTCAAAGCATGCTGTCGCAGCAATGTTTTTTTGTATCTACGCAGATTATCGTTGAAATTTTAAGAGTTAATTGTCATACTTTTAAGTTTAAATTCCCTGCTCTGCCGTGCCTCCAATAGCACTAAGAGTGCCAGAAGTTGAAACTCTCACACGGTCTGCCACCATTTACTTATTGTTTCATCAAAAAACCATTCAAGAAAAGTAGAATTCTTTTCTTTAATATCAATTCAACAATTTTGACAGTTTTATTGTGCTTGTACTTAACATGTTGTCTTTTATTTGCTTAGTGAATTACCTATTACAATGCTTAACAATGCTTGAATATTTCGAAAGAATTTGTAAAAAACTTCGTCTTATTAGTCTTTATTTATATCTGTCATATTTTCAAAATGGTTGCTATCTTTGTTATCTATGTTATCTTTTATGTCATTGTAGCTAGCCCGGCTGACGTCCTGCCTCGAAAAAAAATTGGGATCCGTTAGCCAGGCCCCCTAACAGAGTCAAATTGTAAACAGAAGTGACGAGTTAAAATAACTGAATAACTAATATCGCTATCAAAAAGTAGGGGCTGATGGTAGAAGGGTTAAAATTTTTTTAATGCTATATCATTAAAAAAATTGTCTAAAAAATAAATAAAAAAATATGGAGTGGACCACTCTTATCACTTAGGGTATAAAAATAGATAACCTTTCCTTTTCTCAGACCTACTGAATATACATATAAAATTTCATTAATATCGATCAAGCGGTCCGGAGGAGTATGGTAACTAAAACTGTGACATGTGAATTTTATATATATTTATACATCTATGTAAATGGTTAGACGTAGAGTGCGACGTTGCCATACTTCTATAAGCTATTTCATTTACTCGTACTTGTGCTCCGTGAAATAGACTAACCCCCTTGTACGTTTGTCAAATTCATCTCACTTTTATAGCGACATCTACATGCAACACGACGTAACCCGATAGAAAGACAAGATTGTCACAATCTCGCATCAAGCTACAGCGACACCTACAGGGCATACTACGCAACGATATGGACGACCAATGATCATCAAGATCCTAAATCGTGCTATCAGAGTTTCCTACGCTCTTCACTTATATATACAACTTCCCAACGTTTCTTGTTGGATGCACGTCTCAGGTCGTACCTCCACAACTTAAAACACTAAATACAGAACGCTCATTGGTTGCCTCTTGTTCGTCTTCAACCAATGAGCGTTGTGTATTTGATATGTTGACATGAATTAAATAATTAAACGCTACACCCTCAACGGTCCACATTAAGATAGTTAAATTCCTTGTAAGTCCGGAAACATACACAAAGACTTGTCTCTTTTGTCTTGACAAACACACCCAGACCGGAACATGTGCCTGTGTGGTCAATACAAACATATGAAAATTTGACAAACGTACGAGAAACCGATAGTAAGTATTATATCTTATATAATATGGCCAAAATCACATCAACATAGCATATGTGATGAGACAGAGAAAAATGCTTTTGAAAATATTTCTTTCATAGCCTTATAGTATAAACTACTTTACAAATTCTTTCGACTTTAATGGAATGGATAAAGTTGCCGGTGATTATACTATTGCATGCTGTAAGTACATGGGTTTTATACGCTTTAAAATCTTAATATTTACAGGCGAACCCCGCGGTACAATCTGCTGTTAAAACGGTGAGTTTAACAACGAATGTTCATAACGATATAAAGACATTCACTACTTAGTGGAATATTTTATTCATTATTATTTAATTCATACTAAATGTAAACAAAATATGTAACGATTATATGTAATATAATTATTAATTAAACTTTAACGTTATCAGATAGGCAACTGTAGTAGTATGTTTTATTTATTATTATTATAAAATAAATTTTAATTTTGTGTACCGAAATGTTAAAAGGGTTGCTAATATAATCAATAATAATTAGAATTTGTTTCCATTTTGTACAGTATAGTATTCAATACTATAGAATTTATTTCTATAAATGGATGTAATTATAATCGCGATGAATTTTCAGTGGCATATTTCTTGTATGTAGGTATTTTATAACACATAATTAAATTATGTTTGTATTGATTACAAATATCTGTTTCAGTCTTGTCTTTTCTCCTTACGAGCCTTGCTGCGGTGAGCACGTTAAGTTGCTCTTATCCAATGAATTTACCCTTTCATACTCTTTGAGTTGAAGGGGTCAGGTAGCAACCGCTTTGTGTAAAAACTAGTAACCTTTCATCCGAGTAAGAGTAATAAGCAAACCCTGGATAAATGCCGGGAATAATGTTAGGAAGAAGATGACTAAAATCTATTAAAATTAATTAATATACACCTTTAAAATTATTGTAATATAACTGAAATTCGTTCGTTATTTTGTTTTAAGAATCAATTTCGCTGCGAAATAATACATATAATTACATTCATTGTTAATAATTATAAAATTACCTCATGCTTATTTTATGTTTATTTTGTTACATTATGTAAGTAGAGTAGGTATATTTCATTGACATCTAAGTTTTATTCATCTTCCATTCTTTATACTGTAGTATTTGTAAAAATATATTGTTTTTCGTCTACCACAACACGCAGTTGTGATTATAAATAGACGAATTTAGCTTTCGATTTTATAAAAAGTTCCACAAAGTAGTGAATGCGATGCGTTAATCAAAATTATATAAATGTACGTGTATCTGTCGCACTTTTTCTGTATGTGCAACGTGTTTGTATTTATTGCATGCAATTTTATTATTCATACATACAACATTTCTGTGTCTTGTTATAGTATCCATCGTTCAGTTGTGTATATTTATACTTATTGGTGAACTGTTTTTGTATAAAATAAAGGGTAAATTTGTAGAAGTATGTTTGAAATGAGGAAGCCAAAGATATCATTAAAAAATGATAGATTACACAATATTATTGTAAAAATGACGTTTGGACTTACTTCATTTTGCTTGCACTATTATGATAACACGTGACAGCATTTTGACGTGTAGTTTAAATACAGGTACTTGAAATGGCGGCCAATATAAAATGTGTAATAAATTGCAATATTTAAAGATAAAAGATAAATATTTACAACTGAATAACATTGTGATTAAAACAAATGTGTTCCGTACGGGAATGGTTTTTATGTTTGGCGTCTCAATAATCAGGTAATATTGACTTATTTAACTAATATGTAAATTAAGAATATCATAAAAAATCGGGAAGGGAGAATATTATAATATGAAAATATTATGATCACGTTTAATTTAACAAATTTTAATATACGCACCGTAGTAATTATGAATAAAAAATAATATTAATCAATATTAAATAAAATATTTAATCTGGATACAAGTTCTAAAGTCATTACATAATAATATTATATTTACCTACTAGCTGAACCCGGCATGCTTTGTAATGCCTCTTCTTTACGAGAATAGTGTTAAATTAATTTTTAAGACTACGAACATTCGTGGGTGTATTCAGAATTTTTTTAAGCTTCAACATAATCGAGTCAACGGCTTAGGAGGTCATAGAGGAAAAAAATACGTAAATATAGATTTATTTTAATTTAAGTTTATTGTCTCATTCTTTTTAACTCTTAAGTTTCCAAATGGGGTATGTGGTGCATGTCCTGGTCTAATAGTTGTTTCTTCTAGTAACAATTTGATAATTTTGTTATTCGTTAAGTGTATTATTATTTTTCATAAATTATTTAATTTATATTTTTAAATTTATAAGGTTTAAATCGCGTGTATGTTTATTTTATTGAAGTAGGTACAATACTTTTGGGATTTAAAATGAAAGAAATACTGTTTAAAGAAAAACGCGATTTAAATCTAAAGAAAAACTTAATCTAAATGTAAATTCACCACCGATCAAGATCATTTACAATAATCAAACATTTTGACCCAAAGGTCCGGCAGGGCGGTAAGAATATGAAGTCAGCTGTCCGGGGGTTAAAGAATAAAATGCCTAAAACTGGTTCACGGCCGTCATCTATAAATACAACGGATGATAGCAGGTACTTGTATTAAATAGAAATAAAAGTTTAGGGCCGCAAAAAGCGATTTTATTATTGGTTCGCGTCATCGACATGCTCGTGTCGTCAGACTGCCAATCTGGCGACGCAAAGTTGCCTGATAACTAATACATTAATACATTGTATATACTTGACTTAATCATGTGTGTGTTTGGACTCTTTGGATAAAATCTTGGGAGTTCGCATCATCGGCATAATATAGTGGCAAAGTTTCAAGTCTCAAATACTTCTGCTTGAAACTATTTACCGTAGCCTAACTTCACGAGCAACAATAGAGGGAAAAATGTGCATTATCTGCCGTGAGAATTGGCTGAAATCGTATTTGGACTTCTGCCCTCGATTGGGATAATTATAATTATTTAACGTTGGGACATGTATTTACGCATACCTCTACTATGTAAGTATGTAGTGGTGGCGGTAATCTCCACCTTAAATTCACCGAATTCACCGCCGCCATATTGGGCTGGCAAAGGCTAGCCTTCGCAATGGACCAAGAGTTCCCCGTAGCAGGAGATCTCGAGACAAAATTTTTAATGGGATTTTTTACTTTACGGCTGTGACTGTGTGATTTAATTGGTATGTTGTAAACAAGTGTCGTTGTAAAGAAATCGATCCCGTGACCAACAGTGCTTAAACAGGTTGACTGTCATTTTTCCCATAATGATTGCTGTCACAGCCAATAAAATATCACCATTTTATTTATTAATACTTCGTAAAAAACATTCAGTTTTTTCTTAAATTTTAAATTAACATAATAATTATATTTATATTTCGTAGTGCAGCCTAATGGAGTAAGTTATGTATATATTTCATTTTACTGTTACATCATACAGTACTTTAGTACATTGCTAGTGGAAAATTCCTTTTCACTGGGTGCAGTTTCTGCTAAGAGTGAACGTGAAGTCCTTATTCACTTATCACTAAATCTCTAGTAATATTTACATATAGCCACTGCTAGTTTTTCTTTCTTATAAAAATCAAAAGAATATATGAATTGATAGATTTTGTTTATGATAGGTTTTCATGCGGTTCAGCTACCCCTGTCTCGTCCGACTCCTCCGATTCGTCTCCCTCACACGACCTTCCCCCCCGCGAGCCTCCTCCTACCCTCCCCCTCGATCTCCTCACCGAGATGGAGTATCTCTTCCCGAACAAACGCCGCGACAGCTTCCCCGGCAACGCGAACAATTCGGACATCAGTCTTCCCGATAAAGCTGTAAGTTCTATAAGAATTTTATTTATTTACATTTTTCGTGAATTTGGAGAAACGGAATGTTAATTTCCATGTTCATAGGTTTCTTCGACATATGAGGTTAAAAGTAATTCTTCCATTTTGATTATTTTCGTTAATAAATATGGAACTATGTAAATCCCAATTATTTTATTAATATAATAAAAAAATTACATCTTTGAAAACAAACGGTGTTACACTTACACTTATGTCTCAAAAATGAACCGATTTTGATTCATTTTTATTTGGAAAGTAATTTTTGATTATAATTTGTGTTTACATATTTTTTAATTCTACTTATAAATGTTCAATACTTTCATATGCTACTTCAAACATTCATATTACATGTTATCACTAAACACGCCGTTTCTCCAAGTTTATAGCCTTTTAGCAGAACGCTCTCGTCTCGTAAGTGCTTTAAGATCATAGCTTTTGAATAGTTGTAGTATGGGCGAGAATTTGTGTAAATATCACTATGTAGTGTCTTAGTGTCGTTTAATGTCTTGGTGTTAATGTGTCAAAAATTACATTTATACTGCGACGGGACGTCTTCGATACTTTAACAGACATCCCGCCATTTCTCGCCTATCTTTTTTCGCTTTAATTGTTAAGCTTACGTCTGTAAATGTATGCGAATGAAAGCTCCTAGGGGCACCGTGGCACATTATTCGAAATTTTATTTTGCAGAAAACCCTGTCACCATGCCCCCCACCCAGATTACCGGAACGTCCCCACCCCCCACTCCGTTATCCAATAATATCGACAAGGAAACTAATAGATCTGTCCGATGCGCCTGAGCCTCCCCCGAGGTCGATACCGGTGCCGTCAACAGCACACTTTATAAGTAACATCACAAAGAACGATGCGACCGTCACACAAGAGTTCCACACTAGTACGATTAGATTCACCGAGGGCAATGACAAGGCTAAGCTGAAACTAACTCTGTCGAATCAGAGGAAAAATCAAACAGGCAGTCCTTGTAACGGGCCCACGATCAGACCCGTGCCCCCTATCATCCCAAGACCGGTCTCTGACCGGCCCAGACCCAGAGTCAACAAGAGCAGAACTCAAGAGGTAATTCTGATATGCGTTACTATTGTCATAGCGATATTATATCTATCAGTCAGAGATATTACAGATATCCCTTGAGCAACGAATGAAGTTTTATCTCAACTAACATTGGAATTAAATATGTATTTATATTAGGTCTATATTAATTTATTGTCGATTACTTTATAATATATCTAACAATAATAACTGCCCCTCTATTATTTTGGTATATCGCCACCCTTTTGACGCCAATGCGTAAGAGTTGCTAGTGAAATATTTATTTATATAAATACTTTTATATATAAAATAATGGAGCGTTAAAATGATAATACTTAACAACAATGGAAGGGAATAATTAAATGAAAAAGATTAATGTTATTTTATATTTCATAAACAAAATGTTATATTACAATTATAATCAAATATCCATTAATAATTTATAAAATACAAACAGCCCTTTACCTCGCTTATTTAATATAATCTTTTTTATATGATTTGGAATGTTTTGGAATGTTCTGTTACGTGTTGTATTGTTTTTATAATCAAATATCCCCACTATTAGATTAATACATATATTAAACATGAAAAAATATCGTACTGAATGTTTTTAAATATATTTTCATATTATTAATTTTCGTCCAGAAACATTCACATTAATTACATTTAATTCTTATTAGCTTGCCGTGAAAGCGTCACAAACAAACAAACTCACTTTCGAATTTACAAGATTAGGTAGTTATTATTAACACAGATTAGAAGTATTTATGTAACACGCCTTTTGTATCCGCTAAATAAATGTTACAAGAGTATATAAGAAGAATACTCATTTAGGTTGAGAGAGATTTGTACTTTTGAGGAAATAAACATTAAATATTCAAAATTACAAAACAAACAAATTTCTCTATATAAACGTAAATTACTCTTAAATATAATTATTGAATTTAAATACTCAACGTATTTTTTAAACAATATATAAAATTTAATATTACGTACATTCGGTTACAATTATTTGCAACGAAAGAAACTGAAAAATGAGAAGTTATATTTAGGTAAATTAATTTATAAATTTACATATACTTATGTAAGAAATTATTTAAATACTTACTATAAGAAATTAAAAGCTTTCATTTTAATATCTTTCTTTCCAAAATATAAAAGAAGTCATAGCTCTAAAATTTAGATGTACATAATTATTTCGGTATATTCTCTAGTGCCTTGAACAGAATAATTCGTTCACAAAGCACCTGTTTCCTTTTATTTATACCGGTTTTAAAAAGTAAGTGTCTTGACTGAGAGGCAATTCAGCGGAGATTACGATCGTTACTTTAAATTATATCGTATATAGTAATGGGACTTTGCTAAGGTTTTTAAGGTATTGTTTGCTTTCTTATCTAAATGTAACTAAAGCCTAAATTACATTTATCAGCGTCGACCAGTATTTAGCTGGATGGTTTTGAGCACACTTAGAAGCATCGTATGGTTAAGCATCCGTGATCGCGCTTAAGCATGCTTTAGCATCCGTAAGCATGCATACGCACCGTTCAGCATACTGACGGCTGTTTACTACTGCGTACTTCATATAAGATAGCTATTTTGTATAGTGAGAGATAGTGAATACTGATTGATGCTGATATGTGTAATTCGGGCCTTATTGAATCAGTATTATTCGTTTATAAATATGTTACTGAGGTAATGTTCGTTGAAGATTTTCACGAGAATTATTGTTTTCGTTTGTTTAATGACGCCATTAATAATAAAAATATTGAGACCATAAGACGTAGAATAGACTAATTTTAAAAGAGAGATTATTATTTTAAACAATGATAATATTAAGGTCGTAGTATTGATCAACATATATGTGGTGCCCATTTCTCGCGTATTAAAGCTATATCAATTATGCAGATACATTGGTAGGCCATATAAAATGTGTAGTTACACCTAAATATCTATTAAAATAAAATAGATTTCGTAATTGCAAAAAAAATGTAAAGTGAAAGTCCTGTCTCGTTAGTTTAATGAAA
This sequence comes from Hestina assimilis, assembly GCA_023373885.1. Classification (NCBI taxonomy): domain Eukaryota; kingdom Metazoa; phylum Arthropoda; class Insecta; order Lepidoptera; family Nymphalidae; genus Hestina; species Hestina assimilis. The sequence continues at coordinate 14,675,875 of CM041759.1, forward strand.
ATACTTTTAATTCATGGAGTACGATTTTGTTCTGTTAAAGATTTTCTATCTTATGGGGATGTTTGTTAATTCATTTTGTTTGTGTTATATGTATATATGGTCTTGGCACATGTTTCTCGAAATGCATGTACGCACTTAGTGTAACGACTTAGAAATAATTTTAGACTAACCGTTCACATGATATATAGATAAAGCGAAGCTTAAAGCGATTTAAAAATATGATTTGGAAAATTAGTACATGATAATTATATATTTATTGCCCTTTAAGCTGGTGTAATAAATAAATAAATAAATAAATAAACGCTCCACACTCAACGGCCCCCATTAGGATAATTATATCCTGTGTCGGGGTCCGGAAACATTCACAATGACAAGGACACAACCAGACCGGAAAACATGCCTGTACGATTAATACAAACATCTGCTCCGAGCGGGAATCGAACCCGCAACCGTCGTGGCTTAAGGCATACTCGCTACCCACAACGCCACAACGGTGTCATAATCGCTATATAATGAAATATCGTAACAATATAAGTATGTCTTTCTTTTCTCATTTCAGTCAGTATAACAATATTACCCGTGGTTTATAATGTGCTTTGAAAAGTATGTCAGAATACATAGTACTTATGCTTTTTTATTTTTATTTAGTTTTTTCTTTATTATTTATATCCCAAGGTTTTGTTACGAATAATTTTGGAATCAAATGCTAATCAAGGTAATTTTATTGTATATTCGCGCTATTATCAGCTATGTATTATGTGAACGGTCAGTCTTACTGTCGAGTTCAAACACCGAGGTCCAGGACAAAGGTAAAGGTTACAGGCGAACCCGACTTTTGACATTAACTGCCCTCCAATTTTAATCATAGTCTTAACATATATGAATAAATTATAACTGGCCGCAAAGCAGTCTCACTCACATGTTGGCAGACGCTGTAAAATCTATATTATATACTCGCATACTAATTGAAGGATTATAAATGAAATATATAAAGCTGTATAAAATACACGGTAAAAAGTTTATAGAGAATTATTTATTTTTGTATTTTTTATATTTTAATAAAATTAATTTGAAAACTTAACTTATAATTTTTTTTATACTACCACTAAAATTTTTAATGATTGACCCGACGGCTTCTAATTCTGCAACGTTTCTCAATGAGTACCGTTATCATGTTAAAAATATTTTTTTCATTATTTTTTAAAAGCGGTCAAGAACTATACACGATGAGTTCCGTACAATAATATCATTTTAAATTTAAAGTAAAGTCGCGTCCACTGGGTTGTAAAAGGAAAAAATCCGTTAAAAATAATATAGTATAGTTATATTGTGATAATTACAATAACGCCAGTTCTAACACCTTTCTAAAACGCCTGTTTGAATTTTTTTCCCCTCCGTCCTTTGTTTGTGTGTCGTTATCGTGTGTACACAATTTCATTGAGTGATGTTTGACAAACACTACGCAAATGCCTTAATTCTAATTTGGTTTCTTTGGGAGGATTATTTGCTTCATATCAACATTATTTTTAGTAGAATAAAAACAAATTCAATTGTTTTTTCGTTCATAACTTGTGTTCAAAGGCTCGTCAATAAAATTAACATTGAATATTGATTTGCTTCTTATGGCCATTATCTAACTATAGCTTAATCTCCTAACATAAAGAGGGCTTTATAGGGCTGTCATGCAGAATGCTTGATATCGACAATCGGATTAAATTTCCGATTTTCCAGTGACATACGCAAACTTAAACCATTTCATCAAAGGTGGTTATGTATTGCAAATATGGGTATTATGGCGAACAGATAAGCCATTACAAAAATAAAGATATCTGATTTTATAGACATATATATAAACCTAGTTTTTGTATATGAGTTTCAAAGGTATTTTAAATGGTAAATATTGTTTATAGGACTGGATAAAACTAGTAAGTTGTTTCTTACACGAGGTATTAACGGCTGTCATTTAGGTATATACGTACGGAACACTAATCGTGCGATGATATTTCGCACTTGACCGTTTTTTTTCCAGACACTGTTGAAATATTTTACTCGAGAAATAAGAAACGGAGAAAATATTTACTTTTGAGAAATATATTTTAGTTTATCAACTTACGACAGTTTTTTAACGTTTGTGGTAAGTCATTTAAAATAAATTTATAAAATGCTTCTATTTTATAATAATTTTAATGTAACAGAGACGTATAACATACTGTATATTGCTTTGTTTAATTTCGCATATAGTAAAGTGCGTCTTAATATTAACATTAGCGTATTTACCGGTACTGAGAGAAAGTTGCATAGTTAGGAGCGTATATCACGTCTCTATTATTAAACTAACGACATTCCATTTCAGTCATCTACCACTGATCTCATTCAACTGGACGATACGCCCTCAGACGATTTCGATCCTCTCAAATATCGTGATAAGAACGAGAAAGAACAGATCAAAACATCAACAGACAGTGCACTTTTGCACGAATATGGGTTAGATTTCAGTCAATTTGGATTATCCGATTTCACTGCTAGCTCGAGCGTGCAAGAGACGTCCACTGTACCAAAAGGATGGACTACGTTCAACTAGATTTCTCTCTCATTTAATAATCGAAATTACTCCATTATTTGTAATTAATAATATCGATTCATTTGTGCGTTTTAAGTGTTAGAAAGTTAGTAAACTAAACTGATATCACACACTAATTCGGTGTTCTGATGCCAATGAATAAAAAAGTCAAACTTAAAGGATATAAGTGTATACATATATGTATTTTATTTGTTAATTTTCTGTAAATGTTGTTTATTTCAATTATTCTCGCCCGCTGACGCTGTCAAGGCCAGTTGGGCCAATACCAACCCATAAAACAAGATGTATCAATTTTCAAATTATTCAAATTTTATTCGAAAGGATAGGTATATTTTATCGCAGTTACTAAAATTTTTTTAAGAAGCATCATTTTAGAATTATTTTTAATAAATACATTGTTGCCTCTTTGATGTTGCAATCTATAACAAAATATGATTAGCCTAAACTTATATCGAATAGTCAATTTTGGTATAAAATGGCTCATACGATCTTATCCAAATGCCTGTATAATCCACAAAAAACGTACAAGTGTAATCATGCCTCTATTTTATTATATAAGTAAATCGCTTTTATTTAAAAACATTATCTTTAAAATAACGGAGTGTTTGTGGGCTGTGAAAGTTGATACTTTTGTTTGATACACTTCCGATTTTTTTTCTTCCGACTATGAAATAAGGCGATATAACTTGGCTGTTTAGTCCAATTTGTATTGTTCTATAATAATTGAGTTTGAAGTTAACATTATTAATATAATTCAAATATAAATTTAAAATTTTAAGAGTAATATGAAAAAATCGGATATATTTTCAGTTGTACCACGTAATGCTGGTACTTTACTTGGCGTAGCGTATTCGTAACATTAAATATATTTTGCAATAAGAGTTTGCGTGCGAAGCAGAAAAATCTTTAAAAAATTGGGGAACATTAACTTACGTTTCTTTTTTATCTTCTCAACAATTAAACATAAAACAATAGGTTTTATTCAATGAACCGGTTAAAAACCAAAGGATAATTTTTCCGTCCGATGACGTTCGAAACCGTTAAAAAATTTAATAACTGAACAAAAATAAAAACGGATGACTCGATAATTACGGTTTCCAATGTGTACTCGTACGCTCTGAAATAAGTCTCCAAGTTGATTTGATTACACAAATACGCTGAGTCAAGTGTATTGCCGTCTTTACATATTATTATACGTTTAAAAATACGCTTCCTTAGGAATAATGTAATCTTATTTATTTTGCAAATTTAGATTTTATTACATTGTACATAATGTTACATATCAATGAATTGTATATTTCGTCATATTTTTTTTGTAATAACGATTTTAATTATTTGTATATTTGAAATCAAAATTGTGTTGTTTGTCATTATATTTTCAAAATGTGACACATATTATTTGTTGATTAGTTTATTATAGGGATAGTGAAATTAATGAAATATAGTAAAAGTGTCAGCGTGGTGTAGTAAATAAGAAAAAGAAATTCCACTTGCAAGCTAAAATAGACCTTTCGCTTCTAATTATATCCATGTTATTTGGTATTTGGTCACGGACCCCTTTTACGAAACTATCTGATGCTTTTCTAATCTACTTAAAAGAGTAGGTTTATCAATTGGCATTATTTTTTATTGTTTATAGATTTTTTTTTTATTTCAAACAGATCATAATGTAATGGAGATATAGTAGGAAACTTAAAAAAAAGTTAAAACTAATTTTTCGTTACAACTATGCTACAACTTTTATTGGATTCTTACGAAAAAAATGTAACGAATAATATGTAACGAATAATATGTGTTTCATTACAGATATAAATAAAAAGTGAGCCATTTCTAATTGTGAGTGGTTATTCTGTGCTACTGGTTCTTCCAATTTGTTATATTTTGTTGTTTTTTTCTGTTATGTACGTGTGTCGGCGGTGCTTTATGCTACGCTTTTTTATATGGTTATTTAACATTCGCGATAAGTATTTTTATTGTGTAACCTAGTTTATATTTTTGAAGGCAGTGGTGATTACAAGTACACGCTCTCGAATCGATTCCACCGATGCGACGTTTTTTACCTCAAAAATATTTATTATTGACCAAAGGCCCGCGTCCGTTGAAGGCACGGCACGGCCGAGGTTTTTATGTTACTTATAGAGATAAAACTTAAAAATGTAACACTAAAATCAAAGTTTAAACGATGGCTGCCGTAGGTATCAAACCAAACCTGTCAAACGAAGCTTTGATGAAATTACAAATTTATTGTCATACTTTTAAGTAATGTTTCTATTCGTCACATAAAAATCCACTCCCGTGACGTCAGTGAGCGCAGCCCCTTACAAAGTTATGCTCCGCTTACAGTACTACGTATTTCAACTGTCTTACTTTTTTTAATAAACAAAATCACGTAAAACTTTTGTATATTTAATTTTTACTGTGTCTTTTTTGTTTAGTCGTTGGGTAATATTTCATTTTAATAATTCATTTTTAAGTAATTAAATATATTTTATGTTAGATTTATGATAACATATGGCAACAATTACGATCTGATTATTTTTAAAAATGTTATTTTTTTTGGCAACAACAAATATTTTTGAACGGTTTTCAATAAAAAAATATTTCACAAGTAATACAAAAATTTAGTTCTACGTAAATTGTGGTGTGGTTCAAAAAATGAGTTACCAATCTATAGATTTATCAGATTCTTGAAAATACACAAACTTAACAATATAATATAATGTACAATACAAATATAACGTTGAAAATTTTTGAAATGCCTAACTGAAACGAATTTATTGTCAAATTCACATGCTAATTTTTATTTTTAGAGGTAAACATTATTTCTATCACTTTTCTTTCCACATATTTTATATAAGGGTTGGTTAAATTATTGTAAAAAAAATTAAATGATCTAATTCATAAATTTATTAAACTTTATTTGATATTTATTTGTTATTTATTTCGTTATAAAAATCGATAATTAAGAAATATTTAATAATGAATTATGGATTCATTAAAAAATATTTAACTATTCTTGAGATTAAAAATATAACTAAATATTAAATTTACAATATTTATTGCTTTCTAAATAATTTAAAAATGAAATGTCCACATAAAAGTAATTAAAATAATAGTAATTTATGGAAAAAAAAATTGTTTATTTTTATTATTTTACAAAATTTACATAATTATCATAAATTACCTAATTATCCCTAACACCGTTTCCTTCGTGTTCTACAATAAATAAATGATATTACCAACATTTCTCTAATACCTGAATGGTCCTTCATATATTACAGAATATCAGAATTCTAAACATACTTTAAAAAATATTTTTACGTATCTTACGGAACTGATTATTTGTTATAAATAAAATTTGTGGATTCACACGTACAACATAATATAGAGCGTAAAGCACTGTCCGATAATTGTCGACCTTATTTTAAGAATTCATAATGATCATTGTATCTTTTTATATACATAATATTTTTATATCGTTTGTCAAAATTAAATTTACAAAAAAAATTGTAAATATTAAAATTCGTCTATATATGAAATTTTATTTTAAGGTCGACTTGTTATGTGGAGGGAAATATATTTATTTTTATATCCAATGCAATAAATTAAAAGTACAATTAGCTGTTTTTTAGATATAGATATATCTGTGTATATTTATTCTTATATTTTTGTAAGGTGCTGTATTATAATTGAAACGATTTACGTGTATGAAAAATGAGATTAAAAACAATTGGTGGCTTCTTATACTCATCCAAATAAATTATGCTGCCAATTATAGTGTAAATCTTTGGTGAAGCAACCAAACGAGTTGCCAGATATGAAAAAAAAAACTATTCACATATATGTCTACTATCATTCCAATAAAATTTATATTATTAAATATATTGTCAGTCATTTTGTATTTTATCTTATTTGACACTATATTTTATCTATAACATATATCTATATACGAAAAAATTAGATGTAATAATTGTTGTACCTAATATGAATGCCTTGTTGTAACTAAACCATACAAAGGAGCAAGGACTCCATATGTCAGTCCTCGATCCCAGTTTTGATTTTTTTTGTAAAGATTAAAAATATTGGAAATTCGTATTGTCGGTTAATAATAAGAGAAATGCACTGACAATGTTAAAGGTCCATAATAATTCTCTAACAGTACTACCGCTGGGCATACTATACTATATGAATAACTTTCAATAAAGCCTTTGAAATACAATTATTATAATAATACACATAATTGTACACAAAAACAGTGCATTTTTATTTATTTTTTCCGGCGTTTCGAAAGAGCATCATGTCGTAGTCACGCTGTCAGATTGTCATTATTATAATTATAACGGTGAGATACGTAGATAGAGAAAAAACATAGACGGACTTGACAACCGATAATTCAAACAACATATGGCTATCTCAGTCTCTTTCGCGGAGCATTATTACGAGTAATGGAGATAGCTTACATATAGGTGTGGCAACGTCGCATTTTATGTCTAACGTGTCTTTTTAACAAAGAATGACAAATTTTATAGCTATCACTTCGTCTAGAGTATTTTCTCAGTCAACGATGCGATATGATACTTCAGAAATGATATTGAAATAAAAGAATAATTACTAAATTTAATATTTTAACAAATTTATTCAATTTACTTATTTTCATATAATTATATTATAACTACTTGGACGTAGATTTTCTTAGAATAGTAATTTAATAAATATTTCGTTTTATTGCGAAAAGATCCATTGATTAAATTAAATTCAATATTTAATTACAATAAGTTTAATATACAACAGTCCAAATATTTATATAATGAGATCTTGAATCTATAAATTAACAAAACAGAAATTTAATATATGAAACAACGAAAATTATATCGACGTAACCTGTATATATGAAAATATATAAAAAATGAATGTAATTGTATATCTGACTAAGATAAATATTTTCATTTTTAATTGTATCTATTGTATATAATATTGTCATTTGTTATGTCGTACTTGGTAATCAATTAAAACTTATATTGAATCAAGATATTGTTTTTATTAAAAAATCCTCATAATTTCAAGCTACTTTGCATTATTTCATTTAAAATTATTATATATATACAGTAAAATATATTTAATAAATATTAAATCATTATTTAATTATCATGACCGTTGTGGTGTTAAGCCAGCCAGCCTTCTTTAATCATCAACGGTCGCGGGTTCGATTCCCGCTCGCAGCAGAAGTCTATTATAACTACCTGTTTCGGTATAGGCGTTTGTCCTCCCACCATGCCCATACACATACTGCTTCGCCCTTTGGCTTACGAAGGTTAGATTGCAATGGGTCTGTATTGAAAACTAGTACCTAACCTTTCAAATCAAAATAAAAGTTAGGTTTTTTTTGGTGGTCTATATATTCGCCCAAAGTTGTACGTAATAGATTGCTTCTTATCTAAATCAAAACTTTGTGAATCGATTTTTAATTTTATATATAAAAATCGTAATCAAAAATAATGTCATGTAATACTTGTAGCCTTCGGAAAGTTTAATGATTCAAACCTTCATAAAGTAAGCGTAAGCAAACGGATTAACTATGGCGGCAGGTTATCCTCCATTACGTGAGCCCTTTATAATTTCAGCTCTTTGCTTTTGTTACATTTACGACTGGAATATGGGGTAAATGAACAAAATTTAAACAAGTACAAACCGTTCGTTTTTATGTTAAGAATTTACAGATAAACCTAGTAATTAAAAAGTTATTTCTTATAGAGTAAGAAGTTTTATACAATTTTCTTTGCCTTATATTTATTTAAAAGGATTCTGTAAGTCTACTTACGTTTGTGTATTTTTTTATATTGCGAAAGTACAAACAAGCCTGCCGTGCCTTAATGGAAAACAATAAGTAGAGACTCAACACTAGTTGTATCACAAGCATGTTTCCAACCCATACGTAGTATGAGATTGTCGGCTCTGGATTAATTTTTTATATAAGGTATGTCTAAAGTAGCTTTTAAGGTCCTACTTTCTCATTATTTAATCTATAAATAAGTAAGATCTAACCCTCGTGCGAATTTCTAATGAAAACTTACGTACCTACGTAAGTATTAGAACATATGGGACCAGCAATGCGCCCTCTCTCTCTGAACGCTTTATTCAATCTTCATAAAAATTTATAACTCTTTATAAACGTAAACACGTCTTTCCTAACTTAAAGTAAAACTTTTTACATAAAAAAGGTAAATATCAACACGCTAAAGGCCTCTCATATTTTTATTCACTATTACTAATTGTCGTCTGCACTTTTTCACGTGGAATTTTGTACTACTAACAAATCAAATTGCATCTTTGGCTAAGCAGAACTGCTTTGAATGAAACGTAAATGTTTTTTAGCTAATAACGCAAAATAACGTCGTAATCCGCACGGAACATTTTGGGCGATTCTTCTGAAAATCATTGTTTTGACCGCATATTAGACGAACTGACGTTACAATAAAATATGTGTCCCTACAAAATCACACACAAATAAAGGCCACTATGAAAGCATACAGGTGAGAACATCGATTAATAAAACAAATACGTATAAAATATTCCGAGAGCCTTGTTTGAAGTCACCTAAAAATAACCATTCTACCGAAACTTTTAAGTTGAGCTAAAGCCGGATTTAATAGGATTGGTGAAAAATAATTGGATTATTCTTTTGTTTACTCTCTGGCTCACTGTTTATTATTCATTCGTTTAAAAAATATCACCTTTAAAGCAGTCATTTTTTTTCTTCTGGAAACATTTTCATATTTTATTTTTTTCAACATTTCAATTTCGGTTTTCATATTTCTGTTTTCGAAATTTCTCTAGAATCTAGAAATCAGTTTTTTTTCACAGGTGTTGTTTTTACGTAAGCGCGCACCAAAAATTCAACCATAAAAACGGATGTAAAAGGAGCTGAAAGTCTGCATGGAAATCCGTTATTATTAAAACTAGAAGCGTGAAACTTTGTTTTTAAGAAATAAATTTTAAATTAAAAAAGCATGTATTTTACCGTCTTCTCTACTCTGAAGACATAAAAGAAGAGATGAAAGAGTTTTTCTCTTTCGATGGGAGGTCGAAACTTTCGATGGGAGGTCAGTCATTCTTGAAACTAGAAGCATGGAATTTTGGTATGCGGTAAACAATTTAAAATAAAGAACACGCGTTTTAACATTTTCTAAAATTCCACCCCTGAAGGGGTGAAAAGGGGATTGTAAGTTTGTATGGAAGTCCGTCTTTTTTGAAACTAGAAGCATGAAACATTGATTTTTGTCAAACAATTAAAATTAAAGCAACGCGTGTTTTACTATTCCTTTAAATCCATCCCCGAAAGTGTTTAAACGTTTTAAACCTTATACGAAAAAGACCAAAAAGACATTCTATTTGGTTCCAAATTTAAGCGGGCAAAGCCATGGGCAGAAGCTAGTAAAAAATATTAAATTATAGAATAAAAATATTCCGAAGGAATCTTATAATCTTGAGTATTTCAAAGGAAGCGTGAAGAATTCAGTTCGCTTTTTGTAGCTGTATTAGCCGCTTGCCGTTTGGGCTATATTTAAACTTAACATCAGGTGGAGCAATCCCGGGGAAAAAAGAAAGATGAAATTTTTTAGATTAAGTTTTACTATTTCACAAAATTGCTGTACATGGCTTACCGTTCGTCCATAATGCTACGTCATTGCCTATATACTTTTTTTATTAATTCATCGTTATTTAAAATCATAATATCCATCAATTTTCCAAAACACTAGCTCATAGTCGATCGTCAATCATAGCAGAAAGGCTCGGATAATCCTGCGAGGTCTGAGTATAATAAATCACTCCGAAAATGGCGTAACTTTGAAACAATATCTGTAACAAGGCGATAAAATAGTATTAAACTATGCTAACAAGAGTGCTTTGCTAGACCTGTATCCTTTAAATAGGTTTTATTTTTACCATATTATTATTATTCGAAGTACTTCCTTGTGAAGACAATTGCAGAACTGTGACAAAAACAAAATAAAAGCTAACCTATCAAGCAAAAAAAAATAACACTCACTCAATTTAGTATAAGTCAAAGTAAGATCCTTCTTTAGATGGTTGCTTAAGAAGTAATACTTATAAGATAAAGTTAAGTTATGAGGAAGTTTAAACAAGCAAACTTTAAAAGTTTCCGAATTTATGTACAACAAAGACGAAGAAAGTAAGTCAAATACCGAATCCGTGACATAGTAATCTATATATTTATAGCAGCTATAATAAACGACAGAAATCTTGACATTCAACTTTTCTCAAAACAACCTGTACCTTGAAACTGGAAACGTGACATTAAATGCGATGCCTATTCGAAGATGGAGCCACGTAACGAGCGAACACGAAATCATCATCTGGAACGAGGTGATGAGGTCTTGTAAAAAATACAGTCAGTTCTTTAGGAAATACTTTTAAGAGAGCCATGGATACATGCCTATCTAAACTGCTTATAAAGTAGATATTGAAAGTTTGAAGAACCTGTTGTCAGAGAAAATGCTTATTCATTTTCAATATCCTAAATATTGAAAGTGTTATATGTATGAAGATTCCAATTATACATATATTTATGTATGAAAATAACCCTCCGGCGTCTCCGAAAGTACCACAGTACAAGTAGACGAAATACAAGCAAAAACATAAACAATGCTCAGTAGAACTTAGAACTTATGCACGTGTATCGTGAGGTTCAGTCAACTTGAGTCCTACATTAAAAATATAATTTTAAAATGTTAGTAGCGACTCAGTGTGGTAGAGCCCTATGTTAAATGGTCTATGTTTCGGTTTATGTAGACACATGTGACCGCGTGTATATGTGTGTATTTGGATGTCTAAATACCGAAATCTAAATACAATAGTTAAGTATTTATTTATCAATTTTGTAGCCTCATTAGCTCAACGGTAGAACGGGCTGACTTCACTGACTCTGTTAACGCGAGAATAACAGGTTCGATCCTGACCCTCTTGGGCTATTGTCGTATCCACTTCTAGTGCAAGGTTCGAGCTTATTTGGAGGGGCAATAGGAATATTAGTAATGACTTGAAAAAGCATTGCAAAAAATTATCATGATAATTTTGTAAGCTATCCAATTTTGTAAGTTATCTTTGTAAGCTATCCATATATATTCTTATGAACTAATCTACATTAAATTCACCCACTCGCCACTAAAGCCTAGTATTTTATAGTGATCATTGAGCCATTACGTTTCAATTAAAAAGCAAAACATAAATACAAAATCGTATCCAAATTTTTTTGGCATTTCTATCCATTTTTTTTTTTTATGTTAGAAGTTGGCAAACAAGCATACGGCCCACCTGATGGTAAGCGGCTGCCGCAGCCTATGAGCGCTTGCAGCACCATTAGTAGGTGCCACTCACGCGTTGCCAACCTCGAGATATTAGTTCTTAAATCTCGTTCGCCCAGTAATTTCACTAGCGTACAATGCCCTTCAAACCGGAACACAGTAGTGCCTAAGCACTACTATTTGGCGGCAGAATATTGGACACTGCGGTGGTACCTACTTAGCCGGCCTCTTGCAACAAAAGACCTACCACCAGTGTGACTGATTGCACTGGTGGAATAATCTCTGTTGTGACAGACGTTATCCCAACAGCGGGCGATGGGGTCGTCACATCCCGAGGCCTTTGAATACTACATTATATACTACATTATATCCATTATTGGAAAACGTCAGAGAAACTCTGCAGCTGAAAACGACAAATAACACGTGGATACTCCTTTATTTATCATGACCTCAATAAATGATATTGAATTATTAACTAAGACGATTTAGATTTGGTGAATTTCGGACACATACTGCGGCACAAATCAAAAGGATGAATAATATGCAAAAAAATTACGTTGTATTATTAAAACTATCGTGAGGCATTATAAACTTAATGTAAAAATCTAAACGGCTCACACTCACGTATAATCGGTGTAAGTACCGACTAGTTTCGGTCTCATCGGAGGTCCTTCTTCAGGGTGAGTGCGTTTTTTTTTTTTTTTTTAGGAATGTGTATTGCTGTTGGCCCTACTGGCCTTGACAGCATCACCGGGCGGGGGAGGCCGAGTACTGAGACTCAGCCGTGATAAAGGGACAGCCCTCACGGAGGCTCAAATTTGATTCCGTCCTTAGGGAGTGTGAGCGCGACGTGACGTGCGAAACAAAGGACCTCGTCCTCGCCGGCGAGGACGGTGTTGTGTGCGTGTCTGTGCTGTGTAAGGGGCATTTTCTAATGTAATCCTATCATCAGGGTCTTGCAGGACGTGCTTAGGACGCCTTACTTTTTTCGGTTGGTTACATCGGTCTGTGTAGATACAAGCATGTCTAATCAAAGGATTTGGATAGAAAGTAGTTTGATCGAAATAGTTTTGCGATAAGCGCTTCAAATGTTTGGGGATCAAATCGATTTCAAAGTCTCTATGGAGATCTACGTTGCGAACGTACCACGGACAGCCCGAGGCCATGCGTAAGAACCGGTTCTGAATTATTTGTAATTGATTAATTCTTTTGGCGTGGACATGCGAAAAAACAGGGCTCGCGTAGGTCAGTATGGGACGTATACAAGCTTTGTATAATGTCACCTTATTTCTAAGGGACAGTTTACTCCGCCTGCCCAACATCGCATATAATCTTCCCAAAACGAACGCTGCTTTATCGCGTGCCTTGCGGATATGAGCTTCAAAAGTAATTCTGTTGTCGAGTATGACGCCTAAATATTTGGTTTTATCTTTCCATGGGATGGGTTGATCGAACAAGGTGATAACTCCAGGTGGACCGGATCGCCAGTAAGTCCTAATGCGGGGTTTGTTAAAAAGGACACCTACGCTTTTCTCGGGATTGATTTCAATCCTCCAAGATTTAAACCATTTTCCTAGGGCATCGGCTGCAGATTGAAGACGACTGGTAAGGGCGGAAGCTGATACAGAAGTCGTGTAAAGAGCGGTGTCATCCGCGAAGAGTGCTAGATGAACACTTTTGGTCGGTCTCGGAATGTCATTTATATAAAGAGAGAATAGGATGGGAGCTAGTACGGAGCCCTGAGGGACACCTGCCTTGATGGGACGAGGGGATGACAAGGTACCCTCTCGCGACCGCGAACGTTACCCACTCACCCTGAAGAAGGACCTCCGATGAGTCCGAAACTAGTCGGTACTTACACCGATTATACGTGAGTGTGAGCCGTTTAGATTTTTACATTAAAAATTACGTTGTTTAAAAATCGAATACAGCTGGAGCGCGATCATGTTCTTTTTGCTGTAGGCAGCGGCGGATTTACCAGCAGGCAGAGTAGGCTTGACCCTAGGGTGGCAGATTTTTAGAGCGGCAAATTTGGAGACCGAATTTTTTTTGCTACCTTATAGAAATCATAAACACTTCTGCATGATGGTTAACAGGTAGAAATCTGCAAGAAAATTGCCGATGACTTTCCTCTCTCACTTATCATGGTACTACATTCCGAGTAGCAAACTTCCGTATTCTATTGTAAAACAGCTAGTTCGCTGCCCCCCAACCAGTAATCGGCGTTTTGTTGGATTGTAAAAATAAATAGAATATGAAAATTGTACAGACAAGGACGGCAAAAACCTTACAACCTATACCTTGAAAATTTTTAAATCCGCCATTAATCCACCATTACTCTACCATTATAGCTACCTTGTGCACTGAAATCAAATATATAATACTAACTCAAAAAGTTCAGCTCTGGTATCGCGAATTTACTATGTCCTAAAACATTAAAACTTCAAAATTAATAGAGGCTCATCGCCGGGTGCGCTAACTGAGCGGTAAACGATCTGTGGGCTAAGCAACTTTAAACGCTGTCACACTAGATGGACTTGACTGGAATTTCAACTGAGCGTCTCCGTGCTTCAGAGGATAAGTAAAAAGTGGGTCTCGGCTGTTATAAATTTCACAATAGTCAACAACTCTGACACTAGGTTGGTTACTAACCACTCGATAAGAAGAACTTCAACATTACCCTTAAATATTAAAGAATTAAAATTTTCAGTAATTAGTTTTCATTTGAGCGTAATACAAAACAATCGAAGTTCCTCTGAACCCAATTTACAAGCTGTATGAACTAAGCTAAAAATATTTACTTCATTAAAATAAACTGGAGCGTAAAATTTCCTTATCCGTTAACTCTAAACAGGCAACAACCGATCGTAGAAAATTAATTAAACCTTTTGGTAATACTCATTATAACTATAGAAACACTTAATTATTATGGGTAAATAAATATTTTTTTTAGGAATAACAAAATAGTATGACGACAGCAGTTTCGTTTGAAATTTAATTTAATTTTTGTTGGTATGTATACTAAATCATTAATATTCATCTCTTTATCATTTCTTCAAATAGTTGTACAACGAGACATTTTTCTTATTTGTGTCTCGGTGTCCAGACCATTATAACGCTCAGCGAACCATAACTGCCTAAGTGCCTACCTTCACTTTCAATTTGCTATAATAATTTTTATCACTAACTATTATCAACAATGATGGTAATTGATATAATCTATACAAATAAATAAAATTGATGTTTTTGTGTTTAATTCCAAATTAACAGCCTTTCACTAAATGCATATGAGAGTAAATAGGTACGGTACTTACATAAAAAAAATGATGTTTGTTCCGTCTAACCTTTGAAACAGCTACACCGATTTTAACGGGACTTTCACTGTCAGATAGCTCATGTTATTAATAGTAACTTAGGCTACTTTTATTTTAGAATATGAATTAGAGTTCCGTGCAATAAAGAGAAACCGGTACAAAACGCAAGTGGAGCCGCGGGCGTAACTAGTTAATAATATAATTGTCTCCTCGTTATTCATTTGTATAAAATTGAAAGATATTTCAAAATAAAATAAACCGTAATTTTACTTCAAGATTTGTGTGAAATTTCGACTGATACTTCCAGTTATGTTTGCTACACTAATAATATTGAACAAGACCTAATAAAACTTGTCCGGATTGAGAATAACTTGTTAAAAAGTAATTTATTCAGAAAGAAGAAAAAATTGTCAAGTCGGAATTTTTATTTCACGCAGAAAGAAATGCGGGTGAAATATCGTTTGAATTATAATGTAAATTACTCCATTTCATTCTTTAATAACTTTAGGAATGTAAATAGTATTGGTCATATCTGCTGCAGCAATTTTCTGGCTTGTTTTCTGAGCCTGGTCGAATTTGGCCGACAAAGTATGTCCTCCCATAGAATATCGATAAAATTATCAGCGTATAATAGCGGTGTCTATACTCTTTTATTTCGTAAGATAAGAGTAGGACTGTCTGGGACGACTAAACCTAACATGCCAGTTACATTTTTTACTAGGTTGCCAAGCAAGCATACATTCCACCTGATGATAAGCGGTTGCCGTAGCCTATGAGAGTTTGCAACATCATTAGTAGGTGCCACTCACGCTTTGCCAACCTCGAGATATTGGTTTTTAAATCTCTTTTGCCCCGTAATGTCACCAGCCTACAGTGCCCTTTAAACCGGAACAGTACTGCCAAAAACACTACTGCTAGCCGGCCTGCAACAAAAAGCCAATGTGACTGATTGCACTGGTGGAATAATCGCTGCTGTGACAGATTATCCAAACAGCGGGCGTTGGGGTGACACATCCCGACGCCGACAACATTAAGAAAAAAAAGAGATAAAATGTAATAACTTTTAATTTACTGGATGAAGAAGTAATTTTAGCAATAGTAAGCTAAGCTAAGTAAACTTTAATATCATTAAAAAAATTTGTGTAATATATAATAATATTAGTAGGCACGAGTAACTAATACAAAAAAGGTTGTTACGAAAAGTATTTACCATGAAAGTAGTTATAAGGGTCGAAGGGTAACCTTAACTTTGTTTTCTGAAAATTTTCATATTAAAGTTTAGAGTAAACATATTGCTATTTGCTATTCTGTGAAATTAAGTTTTTGTAAGCTTTCGCTAAAACGAAGCCACTAGACAAAAACTAAATGGAATGAAATTATTATAACCTCAGTTTTAAAACTTCGCAGACTTATCACTATTGAAACAATGGATTCAGAGTAGGCTAGATACAGTATGTTCATTAGGTACTATGAAAACTTTTTTTTTATGTTACTAAGTTGGCAAGCAAGTATACGGCCCACCTGATGGTAACCGTTTGCCGTAGCCTATGAGCGCTTGCAACACTATTCGTAAGTGTCACTCACGTGTTGTCAAGTAATGTCTAAAATACTACTGCTTGGCGGTAAAATATTTGACACTGCGGTGGTACCTATCTAGCTGACCTCTTGCAACAAAAGACCTAACACCAGTTTGAGTGATTGCACTGGTGGAATAATCTCTGCTGCGACAGAGATGGAATCTTCACGTTCCGACGTCGTAGAAACTGAGCATGTCATGTCACCCCAGCCATTTAGAGATCTACTCAACGTAAACCGATCTATCTGTAATCGTCACTTAATCATAATTAAATATCGGATTTTCGATATGTTGATATTTTAAAATTATGTTTTTACTTATCAGAAACTTCGCGCACGCTTGGTCGAATGTCTTACGGTATCTAGTCTACTATAAACTTGAGGTTGAAACTATATCGACTCGTGATTTTACATTGGAAATTCTTTTATCATCAATAACTCTTTTTCGGTGACACCGTCGTGGCGTTGTGGGTAGCGAGTCTGCTTTTAGTCACGACGGTTGCGGGTTCGATTCCCGCTCGGGCAGATGTTTGTTAAAATTTCTGTCTCGGTCTGGGCGTTTGTCCGTGTGGGTCTCCCCACCGTGCCTCGGAGAGCACGTTAAGCTGTCGGTCCCGGTTATTATCAATAAAATCTGATAATAATCGTTAACTCTTAATAAGTAAATTGCTCTTATCCAATGAGTTACTGGTTCGCCCTTAGGGTTGCGGAGGTCAGATGGCAATCGCTCTGTGTAAAAACTAGTAACCTGTCAAATCCGGATAAGAGTAATAAGCAGACCCTGGCTACATAAAAATACCGGGAATAATGCTAGGATGAAGAAGAACTCTTTTTCGGTACGCATCATATGATCCTACGACTAATTGTGACATTTTTATTTGAAAAACGTAAAAATTATTAGTTGTAAAACCAATAACTCAACATTTGCGCCTACAGTTTACTTCACCGCTGTTTATCATTAATTTCAGGGTCTACTTTTGAATCTTATTCAACTTCAATCTTCAAATAATTTTTAATTGAGGAATAAGGCTGTGTTTCCATCAGAGCTATGCAAGGATGCGTAGCGTATCTACGCTAGGTAGGTATCTACGCTGCGCCAAGCCATTTCCACAGGAGAATGAATCTATTGGTTCCTAAACATCCCTCGCTATGTATCCTCTCACATCGCTAGCGGAAACGTAGTCTAGATAAATAAATAAATAAACGTTGCACACTCAACGGCCCCCATTAGGATAGTGATATACTGTGTCGGGGGTCCGGAAACATTCACAATGACAAGGGCAATTATACCCAGACCGGAAAATATGCTTGCATGGTCAATACAAACATATTATGCTCCGAGCGGGAATCGAACCCGCGACCTGTGGCGTTTAAGACAGGTTCGCTACCGCTGCGCCACAACGTCGTCAAATGTGATGTGGCCTTTTTTTGAAATACTTAAAATTTATTAGTTAATAAAAATGGTGAAGCATATGTCGGTAGGGAGCGCGTCGATGTCCGGTGTAGAAGGCCTGTGCTTGCTAGTCTGGGAAGGGCGATCGGCGATCGGCGAAGCTGCGTGCGTCTGCGGCTCGCGGCTGACCGAGCAATCTATGTTATCTATATCACATTACAGCTATGTATATTGACAGCTGTGACGAGAGCGGGACACGTAGGCCCTCATCTGCGTTCTCTACTGTACTAACTACAATAACTTAAATGTGGTCAGTCCAATCAAAAATAACTCCACAAATAAATACCAGAAATGACATTACAAAAACAAAACAACATCAACCTTTACATATAAAAACCTGTTGTATTAACTAAATTTACATTAAAACATTATACAAAAGTAATAAATTGTCTTCTTATGTAAATATTTTAAATCCACACAAACATCGCTTAATTGTTCATTCGTTTATGCAAAAAGGATTATGCTAATTTTGTGTATACGGAAACAGTTTGACTTTGAAGTATTTTAAATGAAAAAATATATAAATTTTAAGATAAAAGAGGTATCTTAAAAAAACAATATTCGCAATGCTTTTCTAAGACATTACTAATATTCCTATTACCCCTCCAAATAAGCTGGAAGCTTGCGCTAGGAGTGGGTACGATAATAGCCAAAGGGGGTCAGGATCGAACCCTCGACTCTCGCGTAAACGGAGCTAAGTCGGCTCTTCTAATTGATTGCACTGGTGTAATAATCTCTGCTGTGACAGAGATTATCCCAACAGCGGGTGATCTGTTCGTCACATACCGACGCCCATAAGATCATTATTAATATATATGGAAAGGCTCGTTTTTTTTTTTTTAAAATAATGCTTTTTCTAAGACATTACTAATATTCCTATTGCCCCTCCAAATAAGCTGGAAGCTTGCGCTATGAATGGGTACGATAATAGCCAAAGGGGGTCAGGATCGAACCCTCGACTCTCGTGTAAACGGAGCTAAGTCGGCTCTTCTACTGTTGAGCTATTGAGGCTTCTATAGTAACAAAAGTGTGATTGTAAGAGATTGCCGTAGCCTATGAGAGCTTGCAATACCATTAGTAGGTGGCACTCACGCATTTCCAACCTCTAGATATTTTAGTTCTTAAATCTCTTTTGCCCAGTAATTTTACTAGCCTATAGTGCCCTTTAAACCGGAACACAATAATGCTAAAGACACTACTGCTTTGTGGTAGAATATTTGACGCTGCGGTTGTAGCTGGCCTCTTGCATCAAAAGACCTACCGCCAATGTGATTGATTGCACTGGTGTAATAATCTCTGCTTGACAGAGATTATCCCAACAGTGGGTGATCTGTTCGTCACATACCGACGCCCATAAGATTGTAGCGACATCTACACGCAACATGACGTAACGCGATAGAAAGACAAGATTGTCACAATGTCGCATCAAGCTACAACGACACCTACAGGGCATACTACGCAACGATATGGACGATCAACGAACGTCACGATCCTAAATCGCGCTATCAAAGTTTCCTACCCACTTGAGGTATATATACAACTTTCCAACGTAAGTCGTTGGGCTTCGGCCCAGGGCTTCGGCCCAGAACTTCGACCCGCCAGGCAATATCACCCGCCTGGTCGGAGGATCTTCCCTTCGTGTTGAGACACATTTCTCACATCCGACTTAACCTCCACAGTGGTGACCTCCCGACGTGATCCTCACCTCCACAGTGATGACTTCCGACGTGATCCTCACCTTCCACTTGGTGAACCCTTCAGAACATGCAACCTTCGCAGCCCTTGTAGTGGCATTATCTTACATCATCCCCTGACCCCTTCAAGAAAGCATCAAGTCTAGCAACGCATACCGCCAGCCAGCAGCACTCAGCCTCTTCGGGTACCCTGACCACAAGCATGCAGCGAACGCGCAGGCCTGGTCAACACCCTCGGCTTCATCAGCGATTGGCACAGCACACTGCACTTCGGCCGGTCATCCACCAGAGCCATTCTCTCCTGGTCGACGCAGCAGCCAGCCTTCACTACACGCCATCACTCCGACTCACTGGAGCGCACGTGTAGCAGCATCGCACACTCATCCACTACACGCCATCACTCCGACTCACTGGAGCACGTGTAGCAGCAACTCACCGTACACAGTTCCGACTCACCGAGAACTACGCGGCAGCTGGTTCCGACTCACTGGAACCATATCCACTGGCACCGGCAAGCACTCAAGACTATTCAAGCTTCTCATCGACCTCCGGTCTCGGGAGGGGAGTGATGTAGCGACATCTACACGCAACATGACGTAACGCGATAGAAAGACAAGATTGTCACAATGTCGCATCAAGCTACAACGACACCTACAGGGCATACTACGCAACGATATGGACGATCAACGAACGTCACGATCCTAAATCGCGCTATCAAAGTTTCCTACCCACTTGAGGTATATATACAACTTTCCAACGTAAGTCGTTGGGCTTCGGCCCAGGGCTTCGGTCCGCCAGGCAATATCACCCGCCTGGTCGGAGGATCCTCCCGTAGTGTTGGATACGTTTTTCACGTCATCACCTCCACAAGATCATTATTAATATAATATATGGAAAGGCTCTTTTAAAAAAAAAAAAATAATGCTTTTTCTAAGACATTACTAAGATTTCTATTGCCTCTCCAAATAAGCTGCGAGCTTGAAAAAGCATTGCTAGTATTGTTTATAAAAAACATCGTTTTAGGCGCATATTCCCAAAGGTAACAAATGTACTATACAAATTTATTTTCTCTTTTATAATATAAATGTATATGCAGCTTTAAATGCGGCTAATATTGTTGTTTTGGTGTTAACGAATTTGGTTAAATATTAGTTCAGTTCTAAACAGTTTAAGGGCCGAGGGATTCATTTGTTACTCGGTTAACGAGCAAAGTGCGAAACATTCTACATAGTGAAGTTAATCGGTAAGCCCATTAGTTGTTGAATTCAGTTATGTTGGTATTTTATGTTATTATGTTATCAAGCGATTTCCCCCAAATTTGCATTAGCACAATTAGTGCCTTTTCACACGTTTCGGTTGCCGAGTATCCGGTAGCGAAGTGTATGGGTGTGTATAGTAGCTTTCACACGTAGTAGTAGTTAGTAGCCCAGTCTGAAACAGTTATTTATTACAAACATTTGCCCAAGCGGGAATGGAACCCGCAACCGTCGAGACTAAAAGCAGCCTCGCTTAGCCACAACGCCGCAACGGCGTCCATTTTTGATTTTATAAGACTAAAATATGTATATAATGTGAGCGAGACTGACACAGTTTTATAATATATTCTAAAACTGAGCATTTCATATTGAAAGTTTATGAATATTCAGTGGAAAAGTCACTGAGAGCTCAAAGATATTGATTGATTCGAAGCAGATTGTCTCTTTTTGCAACGTAGAATTTGAGCTTCGAATTTGCTGAAATTCATAAAGCCAGATCAGATACGACACGTTTTCAAGATACTTGCATTTTCGGCATGCACACGTATACAGTGTAATAGAAATATTTGGATGGATTTTTTACGAATCGTACGTGACATTTTAGTAGAAAACGAATACGTTTTAGAGACATATTTTTTTCAATGAGCATTTAGTAAGCTTAATAACCGTAGAAACAGCTTACCGATTAAACAAAGTTACGACATAATATATACATATTTGACATAATATATACATATTTGACATCGTTGTTCTTTCCTCCGAAATATTGTGGACTTAAATAAAATAAAACGTCGGGGGTCCGGGAACATACACAATGAGAACGACAAACACACCCAAACCAGAAAACATGCCTGTATGATCAATACAAACATCTGCTCTGAGTGGGCCTTTAGGCAGGTTCGCTACCTCTGCGCATCAACGTCGTCAATGCTTATGGCGGTTAAGATTGTTTTAAGTCGTTTTCATTTTTCGGTTGTCGAGTAAAGAACGTGCCTTTAACCGTTTCGAACGTTATGTTAGAAAATTCTCCTTACACAGCACAGACACGCACACAACACCGCCCTCGCCGGCGAGGACGAGGTCCTTTGTTTCGCACGTCGCGTCGCGCTCACACCGTCGGGTGAGTCTACCGTATAGAATGCGCTCGGAGCGCTGCCTCCATCTCCGATGACGTCCTTAGCCGTGGTTCGGCTTCGCAGGAGGCACCCTAAGGACGGAATCAAATTTGAGCCCCGTGAGGGCTGCCCTTTATTACGCCTGAGTCTCTGTACTCGAAACCCCCACCCGGTGACACTGTCAAGGCCAGTATGGCCAACAGCAATACACATTCCGAAAAAAAAATACGGCTTGAGAGGAAATCGAACTGTGATTACTGATAATTCCGCGACAAGTAAGCCAGTCGGTTTTCATAAGTCATAGCAATTTTTTAGTTAAAAAGTTTCAAGGCTATAAAGGCGGTTGTCTCGGTCCAAAGAGACTCGAATAAGTAATACCGTTATCATTCTTAATGTCGTAAAGGGAAATTTTGTATCCAGTCTCGCCTCTGGAAAGACATGTATATTAACTAATATTACGAAGTTTAGATTAGATCCAAATTTCTTTGAAAATACAGAGTAAACTTAGATTACTAAAGGGTGGAAATTTGATATAGAGCCTCCAGGACAACACAATTTATGGCTCATCGAAAACTTTCTTTACATCGCCTCGACCTTTATAGCAATTTCGAAATACATATTTAAATTTTTCTCCTCCGTCTTTGTCACATTTGTGAGAATCCTCCTCCGACATAGTTTTTTTATTTTATATCTTTGAAAATTCAACTAAAACGATAGCTCTAACATTAGTTAATTTAGTTTTGTAATGTACAAGACTTGGGCCTTAATCCATTTACTTATGACGTAATTAAAGATGGACGTAGACTAGGAAAATAACGACGTTGTAGCGCAGCGGTAGCGAACATGCCTCAAGCGCCACAGGTCGCGGGTTCTATTTCCGCTCGGAACATATGTTTGTATTGACCATACATGTTTTCCGGTCTGCGTGTATTTGTCCTTGTCATTGTGTATGTTTCCAGACCCCCGACACATTATTATTATTAAACGACAATTCTACGTAATTAAAATAGAGTTCATAATATAAACCAGGCTACATACAAGCTTTTGATAAGTACAATATTTGCATAGCTACGAGTATAACTCCTACGCTTACCAGTCCTCTCCTCTCGGTTTAAATTTCCGTTCTGTAAACATTTCTGCAAAACACAAGCTAAGCTAAAGCTATGTGTTAACGATTTTACTTTGACAGTTCATTCATGCAATTTTATGTTATTCGTTTTCGCCATACTAAGTGTAATGTAATGCATAGAATACTATATCTTCCAAACTTTTTCATTCAATTATTAATAACGTAGTTACAGAACAAAAGACAAGTATAAAGTCGCGTATGGTAGTGATAATATATTTAGAAAACTTGTCCGAACTAAAACTGTTCTTTTGTTTTTGGAATTTGTTTCTATTTTTAATATATACAGAAATAAATATATTAGCTTAGTGCATATCCAATCACAGTGTTTTTAAGTAACGGCTACGGCTGAAAAGCCGCTCCACTCCGTAAACGCGAGCGGGTTCGATCCTGACCCCCTTGGGCTATTGTCGTACTCATTCTTATCGCAAGCTACAAGCTGATTAAGAGATTAGTAGTGACTAGAAAAAGCATTGCTTTTTTTATTTAAGAATGAATTGCATAATAAGTAAACATAAATAAACTATAATTTTAATAAACATAAATTTAATGGCGTCGGGATGTGACGACCCCATCGCCCGCTGTTGGGATAACCTCTGTCACAGCAGAGATTACTCCACCAGTGCAATCAGTCACACTGGTGGCAGGTCTTTTGTTGCAAGAGGCCGGCTAGGTAGGTACCACCGCAGTGCCAAATATTCTGCCGCCAAATAGTAGTGCGTAGGCACTACTGTGTTCCGGTTTGAAGGGCACTGTACGCTAGTGAAATTACTGGGCTGACGAGATTTAAGAACTAATATCTCGAGGTTGGCAACGCGTGAGTGGCACCTACTAATGGTGCTGCAAGCGCTCATAGGCTACGGCAAACACTTACCATCAGGTGGGCCATATGCTTGTTTGCCAACTTCTAACATAAAAAAAAAACGCTGCACACTCAACGGCCCACATTAGGATAGTGATATCCTGTGTCGGGGTCCGGAAACACATACAAAGACAAGTACAAATACACCCAGACCGGAATGCTCCGAGCGGGAATCGAACCCGCGACCTGTGGCGTTTAAGGCAGGTTCGCTACCGCTGCGCCACAACGTCGTCAATAATGATAAAATACCATGTTTGATTTTGTAATTTCACTGCTGCCTGCGTAACAGACTTACATTTAAATTTCATTAGCAGTACTAATAGCTTCCGAGTAATATACCTGTCACACACGGATGAACTGGGGGCCGGAAGGCCGACATTATTAGTTCCTATCCTAATTTTTCCTTTTGGCTCCGGAACGTTAATAACATGCGAATTAAAGCCATTACAACCTTCGTGTACTGTTTTTATTAATTTGATACATAATTACTTGTATACAATCGTAAAACACATACTATCTTTAATCTTTAACATTATCTGTCTATCTATACACAAATATATATATAAGCAACTTTTTTTTATTACCGATAAACTTGAAAACTATTGAACCGATCGGCATGACACCAATTGTAGAAGGTTTTAGGCTATAAATTCGTATATAAATTCGAATAATATATATCCAAAGCTATATCTCAGTCTGCTTTCACATACCGCACTTTTTGTGTATCTATATATTTCTACTGTACGTCTGTATGTCACTGAACTCCTCCTAACGGCTAGACCGATTTTGATGATTTGTTTTGAGTGTATTCTGGAGTATTCGAGAATGGTTTAGATTAACAATTGGACCCAGTAGGGGGCACTGCTATCGGGTCTCACATTTTCTCCATTTTCGTGGCAGGACAACGTCTGCCGGGCCCGCTAATATATTATAAAGATGATGTTGTACAGCGGTAGCGAACCTGCTTTATGCACCACAGGTCGCGGTTTCGATTCCCGCTCGGATGCTTGTATTGCAGTCAATACAGGCATGTTTTCCGGTCTGGGTGTATTTATCCTTGTCATTGTGAATGTTTCCGCACCAGACACAGGATATAACTATCGTAATGTAAAGTAATTTTGTTTGTTGGCACTATCCACTGAACGCATATTCATATAATTAGGTCTATAACGTATGTGACTTATAAATTTAATTACTTTTTGCCAGAGAGTAATTAATAATTAGTATAAGACACATGTAGACTAAAGAGTATACCCTTACACAGCACAGACACGCACACAACACCGTCCTCGCCGGCGAGGACGAGGTCCTTTGTTTCGCAGGTCGCGTCGCGCTCACACCGTTGGGTGAGTCTATCGTATAGAATGCGCTCGGAGCGCTGCCTCCATCTCCGATGACGTCCTTAGCCGTGGTTCGGCTTCGCAGGAGGCACCCTAAGGACGGAATCAAATTTGAGCCACCGTGAGGGCCCCTGTATTCGGCCCCGGTGACGCTGTCAAGGCCAGTAGGGCCAACAGCAATACACATTCCGAAAAAAAGAGTATATCAAGTAATATACACTGAATTTCAATTGAATACGTTTTCTAGAAGGTTTTTTGATAATCCAGATAATACGATTTCAGTATGCAAAATTTTTATCTCAATCCGCTAAGCCGTTTCTGCGTGATTGAGTAACAAACAACGAAATATAATTCCAGATGGATACACCCCGCAAGCTGTTGTTTATCCCACGGGAACTTAACATTTTTTCGGGATAAAAATAACCCGGCTTTAATCCAGATATGTCTAAATCTGTGCCAAATTTCATCAAATTCCGTCGAACAGTTTTTGCGTGATTAAGTAACTAACAACCAAAAATAAAAAATATAAAATTTGTTATGCTAGTATGGCACTGACTAGAGTGATTCGTGGTCAGTCGCATTATCAAGGTAATAATAATATTTCTAAATAAGCCCAAGTACAATTACGTTAAATTTTGAAACGAAAAAATGCTAGGTGTTTAAATACAGCCCCGTCGATTACGCAACATAAAAGTGTTTATTATTTTGAAAACGTAAAAGCAATCACTAAATAGCTTAAGACATTTACACACTACTGTTACTGTTAAAATACGCGCACCACAAAAACAACTGTTTTTCTATCATTAAAGCTATACAAATATACATATATAGGTACTAATATACACAGTCCAGAGATATTTATGGAGTGACTTCATGCAAATTGTTACAAAAACTTTAAATCATGGTATAAAACTAAGGTCTCTGCCTCGAAACTTGCGGCGGCAGCGCGGGACCAAGGCGGGCAACGCAAACCCATTCTAGAAACCAGTGGGCAGATCACGCGGCTGTATAGCGGCGTAGTGTTAATTTCGAGGCCCTAATATAGCGACATTCAATTGAACAACATTTACATAAAATTTACAATTGTACAAGTATAAATGTTACGTATAATATTCCATCGTTACGAATTACTGCAGCATAGAATGTGCGCTTATGAATGAAAATTGTCATCACTAAATATTATACAATGAATTGTCCTGTCTCGCTTTTTCTTTTCACAAAAAGCATAAAAATTACTAAATTTGTCGAGACATTGTGATGAATTGAAATCCTATCCCTGGGTACATAGATACTTTTTAATAGAAGAACTGTGTTCTGTCCTTTTTTGGACCACTGACAACGTGTATTAAAAATTCATGATGATCGATTCAGTTGATAAGGTGTAAAAGTATAAGAAACCAACTCGGATTCCCTTTTATAATATAAGTTAAACGCCAACCAAAAAATTTCAACCGTTTTACAAATTCCGCTTGTTCCCATTCTACAAATGATGGTAACTTTTCCCTATATAGCAATATCTTTAGAAACAAATGCAAATTCAGTCAAAAGTTTACAATTCAGTAGGCACGTTTTGCTAACTTAAATCTTAAGGTTGATTTTAGACCAGAGTCTTATACGCCCGTTTAAGTTTGTTTTTTGAAACTCGAGGGTTGAGGCGTTTATAAGCTCATATACACGCATAATATTTATTTGAATAATAATCTATATATGTATCGACCACCGGAATGAACTGCGCTTGTAATCGCTATGCCGAAACGACTGGATACGCTCGAAAAAACTAGGTTTGAAACCGCCCTTAATATAATATTTATCAGCGTTTTTTCATAGTTCGTGAAAGTACCTTTAAAGTATAACCTAAACTATTTTAGGTCACGTTTAACTCTTACAACAAGCAGAAAATTGTTTTGTAAACATTACGTTTCTTTAGCAGCCTTCGTTAGCAAACACCATTTAATCGATAATCAACGAAGAATCGATAATGGGAAGCGGGGCTTTGAGTGTTTCTCTTCTATTATTGTGTTTCACATCGAGTATTGTAAGTAAATTACTTTAAAGCTACCTTTATTTACATCTAGATGACTGAATAAGAGTGAATTATTAAAACCTTTTGCTTTTTCCCTGACGATAAGATCACATTAGACAATGCTCCATAAACAGCTCAAACACGCGCTTACCATTCCCGGTGACGCTGGAAAGGCCAGTGGGGCCAGCAACAAAAATAACTGATATCAAAATATCCTCTTATCAATTTGGTATTTCGGGGTGAGAAGCAAACGTCAAGGTAGCAACAAGGGATAAAGGGCATGCAATATAAACAATTAAATTTTAGGAAGAGCCCGACCACACATTTTTTGCTTAAAATTTTCTGCTGCGGAAATTTTGAGCCGAGGATTAGTCAGTCAGATAGACCTGGCATGAAAGATACATTCGTTGACGGTTATATTAAGATCTTATTCAGACTACATCAAAATCTTGGGCATGCACCAAAGTAAACTTATTCGTAAAATGCTTAACCAGACTCAGTACTAAATACCTTCCTACAGAATTTGGAAGTCTTGGCCAGGAAAAAATCAACACACAAAAGTGGTTGAATAAAGTTATTGATTTAAAATTAATTAATATTATTTGTATATTGCATCTTAACATATGAAAAATATAAATAATTATTTATACCTTCCGATTAGAAACCGTTTAAAAACTTAATACCAATTATCTTATTTTAATAAACTTGAATCTATTCAAACTAAAATATGGAATTAATAAACTATTTTTATTTAAGTTAAAAAAGAAATCGCATTTGAAAGGCATTTGCGCCTCCAAATAATATTGTAGCTTGCGCTAGGAGTGGGTCCGACAACAGCTCTACGGTCGAACTCGCAACTCTCGCTTTAACGGAGAGGAATGAAGAATGGTCTTTTAAAAATTGAGATATCGAAGTTTAAGAAAAATGTAATCCCGCCTAAATGTACTTAAATAAAATATAATTGGAATGAATCATATTCTATATCAATCATGTTATCAACAATCTTCAATCTGATATTTCACTAAGCTATTTCTCGCAATGAATGAAATCAAATTGTTCAGAAAATTCAGTCACCTTTCGCATCGAAGGCTTCCAATTTCCGTTCTACAGAAAACTTTGATTTGCAATTGTTTCTATAAGTTATATGATATTTCTATGATAATTCTATAAATGAGTCGCTTGTAGATAAGAAATGGTAGTGTGATCAACACAACAGGTTCTCATACACTGTGCTTTGTTCATATTATATTGAACTTATTAAAAGCTGCAAGCAAGCAAGCAGTTCCGCAGCTTGTTGATGAATAATCTTTAGAATATTTACGAATTAAAAGCGACCGCAAATATAAGTTTGTAACTTTATAGTAATTATTAGAAAAAATATGAAAAAACAAAGTTATGGGAATTTTTTTTATTAAATATAAAAACGTGGCGATAAAGCTTCAAGTTGTCCTCAATAGAAAAAGAAGCCTTTTCCCAGGAGTACAACTTATAATGGTACCCGTTGATCACTCACACACGTGGAACGCTTAACTTTTCCTAAGCATAGAACAATACGATCCGTTTCGTCAAGAAGGTATTATGATATATATCAATGTAAAAGCTTAAGTTGATACATCTTGTAGTTCGTTTTTTGATAATCCCGCAGAAAATTGACATTTACTTATGTGATAGCTGTTTTTAGGTTGGGTGTTAGGAGCTTGAATATTGCTAGGGAGAACCTTATCACAGGGTCATAAGGTTTAAAATCGTGTACGTTCTAGAAAGACCTGTTCTCGAAAAGTGCCGTATAACATTCCGTGGACGGAACTTTCTCGAACTCGTGCTGCACACTATATAAGGGGCCCGGCGCGTCGACTGAGTTATTCAGTTCTGAGTAACAAGTGAAGAAACTACAAGCGATACAAGTGAACAAGTCCGATAATTAGTGACCTCGGCTATTCTTTTGGACTACATTTGACCTGTGATTTGTTAAGTTCTGTTGTGATACAGAAGTTCTCATTAACGTCTCATTTAAAGTCGTTTTTTATTAACAAACATTCAAACTTCAATTCGATAAAGAAAACATTCGTATTAGTTATATTTATTTTATCCTAAAGTTTGGGATTCAAATTTGATCCTAAATGTCTTTGGAGTCTCTTGGATTCCCAAGAGATCTCGACTTCTACGCATTATCACAGAGCTTATACAACAAACGTGGATAACAAATAATATTGTAACGAGAAAAGGCTACATGATATCAGCCGTTAGGGATGTGTCAATACGTGCCTTATTTCAATCATATTTTTTTCACATTACAAACGTCACGTTTCAAAATAATTTGTATTGGATGCACGTCTGACCCGACCTAAAACGATCGGTTTCCTATTAAAAGCATATTACGAACGATCCGTGCAAACAAACCGGGCTTTTTGAATATTTTTTACTTTTCGATTATTAAAACGAAGTTTTGGAAAGAAGTTCCTAAATGCGGCTTATGTGTTGTGCGATTTAATAGAAATCATCACGTAACGAAATGCCATATGTTGCGTATGTGTACGTGAATTATCGAGCCTACTACAAGCAAATGAGCATACCAGCAAGTGCGTGCACAGCCGGCTGCGCTATTCTCTCTCTATGTCCCTGTCTCTTTTTATCATATAACCCATTGAAATATACAGATTTTATTTCAAATTACATTCCCAGTTGAAGAAAAAACGTACCCAAGACCGCACATTTTTTACATATATTTCAATTAGGTATTGGTTTATTAAATGAATAGCCACCATGGACTTACTTTAATATTTACTGGTGCTACTTCGCTGGTGCTCCTTGGTAACTTCGCACAACGCACTAAGTTAGTAACGCTTCGGTTATGTTGCAAGCGTGTGAAACTAACTTGTTTCGAATACATTGCAAGCCTATTAGTAACTTCGGTTCATTGCGTTGGAATATACCAGTGAATCCGTGGATATTTAATTTAATTTATAATATAAAATTTTCAAAAATAATAACATACAAAAGAAGACATTTGACAACATTTAAAAAATGATTTTGTTTACAACTGTTTTTTGTTGCTTATTTTGTAAAAGTATGTACTATCTAATTTATGGGGTAAATTCTGAAAAATAAACAAATATTCGGAAATATAAAATTATGATTCTGAAAATAAAAATATGATTCTGAAAAAGATATTCGTTGTCTAAAAATACTTTCGTAAGCATGAGCACAGGTGCGACTTGTAAAAATACATCCACTGATACAACCTTCACGTGCCCCCAATCTTCTCAGTTTCGTAAATTAACTTTCTCTTGAACAAAATAAACTTGCTACATACAACGAAACCAACCACGTAATATAGACGCCTAATTAGTTGCATGTATTAACCCCAGTGCCAGTGGATGTCTCGCCCAATTTGGTCGCAACTCCCAAAATCTACGTTTGCTTTAAGCAAATAAATTTTAGAAACCAATTTTACCCCATAATTCGCTTTTCACTAATTTTCACCCGACCGTCCAGACGGAGAGTTATATTATTCACGTGTGTGTATGTATGACGATAAGTTGTCGTGAGATTCGTCTGCTATGTCCTATTGATATGCTGCTGACATTGCAGTGTCTCCAACTATAGTGCGTTTGCAATTTTATTGCGATGGTCGGTCGATCGGTTGTTTCGTATTGCGACACTGAATGACTATAGACAAGACTTTATAAGAGGTGGTTTTAAAAAATATTATGAAATAAATTCTGTTATAAGCAAGGCCTAGCTCTTATACACTGTTTTATAAATAATAAAAGGGTCTAAAATATTTTGACAGAGACAAAGCGTTGGGCCAACATTTTGAATTATGTTTCTCAAAAAACCGCGATCGATATACTGACGTTGAGCGTAAGAGATAGCTGCAGTGTTTCTCTCCCTCTCTTCCTTAGCTTTTATAAGATTGTAAGAGACCATTGAAAATGAACTTTATGATCCTTCTAGTGACACATTTTATTTCTTTAATAAACCCTAATGTATAGCATATTTATTAGTCTTATAATAGCGTGATATGTATTTAAAACTGTGTTTAAAGTACAGATAGCTACTTCGTAAGATAAAAATTTCCCAGAAAATAATGCCATAGGTATATATTAACGATATAAGTTGTCGGGGATTATTTTATATAACAAAAAAAATTAACACAATTTTATATTTATGTATTACAGTCCTTATCTTAAAAAAATGATTTTAATAAATAATAAATAAACGCCTACACACTCAACGGCCCCATTAGGATAATTATATCCTGTGTCGGGGGTCCGGAATCGTTCACAATGACAAGGACAAACACAACCAGACCGGAAAACATGCCTGTACGATTAATACAAACATCTGCTCCGAGCGGGAATTGAACCCGCAACCGTCGAGGCTTATGGCAGACTCGCTACCCACAATGCCACAACGGTGTCATTCTTTCAACGATTTTATAACTAAAACTATTATTCGCAAAGAAAATTCGTAAAACCATTTATGCAAAATAAATCTTGTACAACTTTGGTCATATAATTTTTTGATGTAGAAATAAAAATAGCCAAAATATTAACGGAAAAGCCAGAACAAAAATTTAAAAACAAATTATCCTTTAGTCTTACGAATGCATGTTTATGGATGCATACGTACGCATGGTACGAACGAGATAAAAGCCATTATTACTACTTCTATTCAACTAATGAGATGAAAACAAATTACATTGTTAACATTCATGTATAGCAAATTTTGATTGATTTTAAGCTAAAACAATTATTACAAGCTGTTGGGATAACCTCTGTCACAACAGAGATTATTCCACCAGTGCAATCAGTCACACTGGTGGTAGGTCTTTTGTTGCAAGAGGCCGGCTAGGTAGGTACCACCGCAGTGTCCAATATTCTGCCGCCAAATAGTAGTGCTTAGGCACTACTGTGTTTCAGTTTGAAGGGCATTGTACGCTAGTGAAATTACTGGGCGAACGAGATTTAAGAACTAATATCTCGAGGTTGGCAACGCGCGAGTGGCACCTACTAATGGTGCTGCAAGCGCTCATAGGCTGCGGCAGCCACTTACCATCAGGTGGGCCGTATGCTTGTTTGCCAACTTCTAACATAAAAAAATGGATGGTAATAAAAGAATGGTCTAAGTTATGAAGAGCAATTTCTTGTTCATTTACGCCAAATAATCTACGTTACAAACATTTAAAACAAAGTATAATGTACAGTCGAGCATAGAAGATCTTCCTGGTTTTTATAGTGGTAGAAACATTCTTCTACCAGCACAAATGGGCTGGTTTGACCAAGCAACTACTACTTCTCACAGAAAATCGGTGTAAATTAACAGTATCTATAGTCTCTTTCCATGCCTTCCACCCATCTCTTGGGTTGGCAACGCGCATTTGATACTTCAAGCGTAATCAGCATAGGTTGCGGGGACTGAAAAATTCAGTTAAAAGACACATTGTTTCCTTTATGCTTTTACTTTATATGATTTTTTTTTATTAATATATACTTTATTATTTGCTTGTTTGTTCCTTTATGGCGCTACAAAGGTGTGGCCGGATTATGATTAATTTAATTTGGTTGTGCCATATAGGCACATAGTATCTCGCCAATGCCAGTCCTATTTTGATGATTCTGACGTTCATCGATTTGTATGCCACTGTTACTGAAGACATCAAAATAATCAAAATTTAACATATCGACAACCAGACACTATATTCTCATAATAAAAAAAAATGTCAAAGGATATCCTTGAATAGGTATTTTAAAATGATATTTAGGTTCTTTTCACAATTTTTCATTTAAATAACAGCATGGGATATATAAAAACTGCAACATTAGAAATGCTATTAGATTCTAAAAATCACTCCAATAATCCCTAAAGCGTTTGTTTTTATACTTAAACAATATTGCTCTTGTTGTTCTCCACATGGTTTTGTATAAGGCACATGCATATCATACTCGTACACAAGATTTAAATTGCAATTAAAAAATATTACAACCGTTTTTTTTTTTCAGATAACAAAGATCATCCTACCCCACAAGTTACGTTATCTTGAGAATATGCTGAACGCGGAAGTCGTGGCGAAGGCTGCCAAGATCCGTCAGAGAATGGAAGCGAATCCAAACAATCAGGATAACGAGAAAAGCTGGCCGCTATTACTAGCAAAATATCAGGCGGATGACACGAAAAAGGGCCTCTCTCACCAATTACGGCTTTTACGGACGGCGTTTACCCATTTTGTAGATTACTTTTTTATTTAACCATTACGCTGTACTAAAGTTATTGAAATACTTGTCGCACGCTTAATAATAAACAGGTATCACTGAAATTTTTAGTTGGTTGTAAAGTACATACAAAATTGAACATGACTATATTTGAAATATTTTATGTTCGAAAAGAGCGATATTAGCTAAAAACGAATATTTTTAAACCAGTTTATTATTTAAGTGATTGTTGTGTAAATTGTTGCTTGTACATGAGGAGGGTTGTTAGAACACAGAAGCTAATATCTAGTGTAAATTAATTTAAAGCTTAGTTCTTTAACTGATATAATCTATTGATAGTTAATACTATATTTAAAGAAACTAATTTTCAGAATATATCGATAGCACTTTTGACTTAAAAATACTAAAATCAAAACCAAACTCGTAAAATATTTAGGTAGGATATGTAGTTGTTCTTTATAGAAGTATTATATTAAGTATTAATGATCTATTATAAGCTATATTTAAATGACGTTAAAGTATTTGGAATCCATTCAGTATAATGACAGCTAATATTTAATTCTCTCTTGACAATTGAAAATCTAATCATATTGATAATCATCAATTTTAATTAAAATACTAAGTTTAATGCCTTAAATATTAATGATATCATTATAAAAATTAAATGTTAGCGTACAAAAATAGATTAATCAAATAAAATACGTACAAATATAACTTTTTTATTCTCCCGAACTATACACACGATACATATTAACTTAATCTACGACACCATATTACGACAGATGACTAGTTTTTAAACATCAGCATTTGCCGACTTTTTTTCTGATTGTTTTTGCAGTTGGCTCTATCGGCCTTGAAAGCGTCACTGGGAGGGCGTCTCTGAGTACGGATACCCGACCAACAAAAAGGGACTACCTTCGCGGTGGGCTCAAAGTTGATTTTGGAAATAGGATGTCTCCTGCTAGGCCAAACTACGGCTGACGTCGCCATAATCCGACCGATGGATTCACCCGAGGGCGTGAGCGCGTTGTGACGTGTCAAACACGGCATTTGGACTTCGCTCGCTTGGCTTCGTGATTGCCATCTGACCAAAACGAAGGGAAAACTAGTAACTCATTGGATAATAAATAGTTAATTATTTTCTCGATACTGAGCAGTGAGCATATTCTACAATTAACTTCTATTCACAAAATACATTCACTCTATATTGCGTAAGTTCGTTGCGTTCTTCATTATGTATACATTTGAATTGGGTAAATGTATAAAATATTTATAAGACCCTATTCACTCTGGTATATACTCAAGGTAACGAATAAAGAACATTTGTTTGATAACGCGATGAATATTTAAAAAGATTAGTGTTAACTATTAGATCATCATCATCATCATATCAGCCGAAAGACGTCCACTGCTGGACATAGGCCTCCCCAAAGAGTGCCACAATGACCGGTCCTGCGCCACCCGCATCCAGCGGACTCCCGCGACCTTTACCAGGTCATCAGTCCACCTTATCGTGGCGATTACGGCATTCACCTCCCATGCAGTAACTATTAGATATTATATTATTTATCTAAAAAAAAATATAAGCGGTACGAAGATATGGAACAAAAAAAAACAATTCTTAGTTTAGGGTATCGAATCTTTTTATAATGCCAAATAAG
Source organism: Hestina assimilis (assembly GCA_023373885.1). NCBI lineage: Eukaryota > Metazoa > Arthropoda > Insecta > Lepidoptera > Nymphalidae > Hestina > Hestina assimilis. The sequence continues at coordinate 14,711,413 of CM041759.1, forward strand.
TTTTAGCGCTGCTTATCGGCTAAAGCTACGCAAAGATGTAATTATAAGTAACTATAAAATAAATTTAAAACCACGCCTGTGGTTTTATCAATATTCATTTTGGATCAAAACTAAGTTAAGGAGAGCCTTTATAATTTTCACCCAAGTATGTTAACATTATGAACAACTTATTGTAACCAACAATGCTTTCAATCCCTTTAGTAGATAACACATTAAATTGCACAGCACTGTAACTACACGGATATGCGGTACGACAATATTTTTTTATATGGTGAAATATTGAAGTAACCATCAATGTGACGCTCCATTAAAAATGACATATTTTTCAAATATTGTCTTTCTAATCCAACGTATTAAATAGGTTCTATACTTCGTCAAGCGCCAAAAAATTTATACAAAAACAACATTAAAGAAGTGTATAAGATTTTTCGTTTTTTTATAATCCGGCTAACTTCTGGAAATTGTTAATGACACGTTAGTCGTTATTTCGTGTGTTAACAATATGAGCATTTAGCTTCACGACACCCATAGTACGTATGCACGACGCTCGAGGGCGTCACGACGCTTGGGAACCCCTCTGACTTACATTTCTCAACATAATAATTATAATATGAATACAATTTAGGGAAACAGCCACATATACACATTACTTACTTACAAAAACAAAAAAAAAATGTAAAATGGAATATTTTGATATTTCGTATCTCAATAAGTTATTCGTATAAAGAATTAAGTAGGAAATTGATAGATTTTATTAACTCTGTAATTAAAAATAAAATTTAAAAAAATAAATTTTACCACCGCCACAAAACAAAAAAAAATTAATTTATATATAATATTATAAAACCGTCATTACAATTAAGTAGATATTAACATCAATCTTTATCCAAGTTTCCGAGGAATATAGATAAAATAGAATTAAAAATGGATGAGAGTTACAGCAGTAATTTACTAACTTTAATACTTCCCAATAATATCTTGAAAACAAATGAAAATCTCTTTCCCCAGTTCTTTGAAACCGTGTCACTTCAACGCTTCGTCGTGAATATGCGCCATTTGTGAGATTGAACCCGTGTTCCCGGAAGCTAATATTATTGGAGCAACACGGAGATTTGAATGGAATTCTCTTGTATGTTTTCTTGTCAAAGGAGCTTTAGTGCATAGTTCTTTTTACAATCATACTGCTTTGAATTGGCTCCAAGACTATTTTTAAATAAACTTGCTAGTTTATTTAAAAATAGTCTTGCAATACATGGAAATAATGGCGTTGTGGCGCAGCGGTAGCGAACCTACCTTAAACGGTACAGGTAGTGGGTTCGATTCCCGCTCGGAGCATAATATGTTTTTATTGACCATGCAAACGTATTTTCCGGTCTCGGTGTATTTGTATTGTATATGTTTCCGGACCCCGAAACAGGATATCACTATCCTAATGGGGGTCGTTGAGTGTGCAGCGTTTAATGAATTAATTTATTTATAATGTACGAGCTTCTGCAGCTTCATCCGCGTTTATAACGATTTTAATGCAAATTCTGAACCTTCATTAATTCACCTCTTCAGTTGTGGAATTTCAGAAAATGTTAAAACAGGTCTTAATTATCGCCAAAAAACAGATTTTCATTTATGATTTCATGCGACTACAATTCTTTTCACCTCTATGATTACCTTTGGGTTGAATTCTGCAACATTGTTTCCTTTTGCTCATTCACCTTTTAAAAACACCTGTGATAAAAATAAGAAAAAAAAATATATCAGTCTCAGTTTAGACTAGGCTTTGATAAGCCATTTGTATGTCATGTATCGGATTGAGTTTTCAAACGTGTGTCAAAATAAAATGTAAATTAAATCAAAACACACCTTCCATCATTTCTTTTAAAAAAGGATTATGCTAAATTTGAAGTAGATTGAACCAAGGAATCACTTTGTCCCATACAAACTTTGGCCCCCGTTTTCAACCCCTTGGAAGTAGAATTTCGGAAAATCCTTTCTAATCGGATGCCTATGTCATACAAAGAACAAACCCTCCAAGTTACAGGTCTCTACGATCAGCAGTTTAGGCTGTGCGTTGATCTGGCAGTCACTCAGGAGAAAGCCTTTTTATATGTATAATATACAGGTAGAAAGAATATAATTATTAAAACTTCTAAACGTCCACAATATTCTAATGAAAACGTTATTAGCTCTATTTTGTCAGCAACAATTATTTACTGAGAGCGTTGACCTTAGACACTTAATCCAGAGAGCGGAATTTCCTTTTATTTCAAATTCCTTTGAAATCGAGGAAACAAAGCAAAACATCTTAATGTACAGACTATCAATCATTAAATGGTCCTTTAGTTTAAAAATAAAAGCTATCTTACGAAGAAAAATATAAAGTATACCATTTTGCTTCTTCGTTTTTAATTTGTACCGCGGAGATCTGGAACACCCTCCCGACCTCTGTCTCACCGTCTCACAATCAACTGTCAAATCTAGAGTATAGGCATCTTCTAGGCAAGCACGTTCCACTACTTCTTCTTGCACTATCCCAGTAATTTGCCCAGAATCTGATGACTATTCTTATCTGGACTTACAGACAGGTTACTAGTTTTTACATAGAGCGATTGTCATCTGACCTCCGCCTAAGGGCCAACCAGTGACTCACTGGATAAGAGCAATTAAATTACCTATCAAGGGTTAACAATTGTTACGAGACGTTATGATAACAACAGGGACCGATAGCGACGCCCAGACCATGACAGATATTTATAGTATCAATACAAATATCTGCCCGGAGAGGGAATGGAACGCGCAACCGTAGAGATTGAAGGCAGGCTCGCTACCAACATCGTAACTCTTTTTTACAAAAACGTATTTTTGTAGATTGATTAAACTTGTTTTAAATATTACTATGTCTCTTTCTGATATAAGCAGGAGCTTGAGCATTCTATCTAATACTAGCTGTGCCCGCAACTTCGGTTTCGTTAGGTGAGACCATCCTGTTCCACCAACAGACCGCATCTTATTACCCTCCTTCTAATAACGTATTATGATGTTTTGTTGCTTTCGTTAAGAATTGAAAAATAGTTTTAAAAATATTTTTAAAATAATTTTTGAAGTCCGATATGTAGTTCCAGAGATTAGTGCGTTCAACTGAACAAACAAACAAAGTTTTCAGATCTATTAGTATAGATTATCAAAGGCTGAGAACCTGTAAAACTAGAACGAATACATTTGATTTATACAATGATGTAGAATCCAAAAATCAACACCAGGTTAGGAATGCTGTAACTTATGTTACTGGTGCAGATGATTCAATTCAATTCAATTCTTCGATTGATGGCTTTCAGTTGTGCCAATTAGGCACAGATTAGGTGCACATGATAGAGCCGAAAAAACTATCAGATTGACAATTTGAATATTTATATGCAATGTGACCACTGTTAAAAATTATAAAAGTTTCAAGTCAAGATCATGGATTATTAAACTTTCTCTAATCAATGTTTTACAAACTCAAATTGATTTGAAATCACTGTTAAATTAAAAGCCATGTTAGTTTATACATGATTTGACAAGCGTTTCAGAAGGCCGGCCGTAAGTATCTTGCCTTGTGTCTGCACTCGATAAAGCGTTATTGTTATATATGTACTTTACGGCACATGGGCTGTTCCTAATTAGTATCATGTTAACACGTTGAGCCTAATTAATAATTATTTCGCTTTGAACCGCAATGTTATTGTTACGTATACCTTAGATAGATAGATAGATTAGTCTTTATTCTAAATACGAGTAACATTCAAGAACTTAAAAGCTATGTATTAATGTACATGTAAGCGGTCTTATCGCTAATTAGCGATTTCTTCCAGACCTTAGTATATAAACGGGTGCTTATATTAAATAATTTTCATATATTTCGTCTAAGGATAAATGGTATGATTAGAATGATATGCGCATGGTCGACTAATGTTAGCTGTACAAGCTTGTTCTTGCATGGGCGTAGCCAGCATTGGGCCAAGAGGAGGGCAAAATCTTATTAGTTAAATAATTCGAAAATCCATTATATTCGTGCATATTTCAGTATTTCACAAGGTTCGGAGGGTGGGCAACTGCCACCCCCTTGCTACCTTGCTAAGCCCATGCTTGTTTGACAACGCGGCTGTACGTTTCCACTGCAGTACATTTCACGAATTTTAGCCTACGACTACATGTCCAAATGTAGCACAGCACAGTTTTATACCATACGCCACCCCTGCACTCCCCGCTCGTCCCACCTCTCTGGTAGCTTTTGTACCGCACGCATAAGATTCTTAACATATACATGTAACAGCTTGCCTAAGTGGAAATTTTTAGACCAACACGAGGCATTTTAGCGGCATGGATTCGTTTGTTTAACACGTTCCACCTTCCGCACTGAATCCCGCAATGAAAATGCATTTATCATTTTCTTATTATTTCTTTATTTTTTTTATTTATTTATTCATATTTTTTTTTCTTTTATTACTTAAAAAAAATTAAAACATTTTTGAAAATGATGAAAATGTATATTTATAATTACGGTTTTTTAGTCTAATAATGTAATCGCCACCTCTGTCAATCTTTTCATAAAATCGGCGTTTTTATAAAAAGATTGAGAGAAAAAATTTTACCGGCGTCAGGATGTGACGACCCCATCGCCCGCTGTTGGGATAACCTCTGTCACAGCAGAGATTATTCCACCAGTGCAATCAGTCACACTGGTGGTAGGTCTTTTGTTGCAAGAGGCCGGCTAGGTAGGTACCACCGCAGTGTCCAATATTCTGCCGCCAAATAGTAGTGCTTAGGCACTACTGTGTTCCAGTTTGAAGGGCATTGTACGCTAGTGAAATTACTGGGCGAACGAGATTTAAGAACTAATATCTCGAGGTTGGCAACGCGCGAGTGGCACCTACTAATGGTGCTGCAAGTGCTCATAGGCTGCGGCAGCCACTTACCATCAGGTGGGCCGTATGCTTGTTTGCCAACTTCTAACATAAAAAAAAATCTAAAATGTAAGTACAGCCCCGTGAAGTTTAAACATTTTACTTTACCAATACATTTATATTTTTAACTACCTCTTTTATTTTGTTTATATGAAACACAACCTCTTTTTAACCATCCGGTCGTTATACAGGTTATATAGGCGATATTCAAACAATGATCCGATAAAGTCTATATACGCAAACAACTAAGTTCACTATAACTAGTATTCGCGATATTTTCTTGGAAAGTGAAATGTCTAAAAATAAGAAAACCTTTCCTTGAGCTTATGAAATAGCTTGTTCATCTCTCGTTCTCACGAAAGTCGGTTACTTGTCCAAGGTCACACAAGAGGTCATGACCGAGAGAAAGTGATGTCTATCTACATATACATATACTGTAGCGGTAGCATTGTCTTGTCTTTGTTTCAGTATATTCTTTTCTGTACATAATAAAACGGCGACGTAGTGTATCTGATTAAATATAGAAAACTACTTTTGCGCGAGGTACTGTATCCCTGTTTTGAAAGAATTTTTGATTATGTGTACATAAAAGCATTGCAAAGCAAAGCATTGCATTGCATTTTGTATTGTTATGTTTCGGTTTGAAAGTGACATAAAAAAACTGTATGTAAATAAAAAAATAGCACACCTATTGTAATAATCTGCTTCTATATTGTTAAGTATATAAAAAATACAAACATTCACACGTAAGTCCAATATCAATTATTTATTGGAAACAGTACAATTTAACATTCTCCTTATGAATATCCTTCGTTCGCGCGCAACCGTACCGAAAAGTGCGCGGGAGAGTTCGCCCGTAGTGATGTCCCACGCAGCTAGTGATGGACATACTGTATCGGTTTATCAATATATATAAAAGGCTTTGTCCTGAATTACTGACGGATCAATGTACAGCCAAAATCGCTGATCGTAGAGACCTGAAACTTAGAGGGTGTGTTCTTTGTATGACGTGGGCATCCGATAAGAAAGGATTTTTTGAAATACTACCCTAAGGGGGTTTAAAAGGTTATTCACGCAGGCAAGATGACACTAATTAACTCCCTTTACCTACCGGTAACCTAGCAACCGTATGTTTATCTATCGTACCAGGCGACTAAAAGCGAACTTCTCGTCGTAAGAAAAGATATCGTATACGCAACACGGGACAAAATTAGCACATTCCTACCCCCGATTGTCGCGATTGTCACCCGAGCTGCCGGGTATTGCGGTATTAAACCGCGGGTGAGAATGTCCTGCGTCTTACATCCCTAAGTGCGTAATGTACTATTTTTAAGATCCTGGCGATAAAATAAATTAAGTTAATCTAATTGATTTTATTAAATCCTATCCTTTAAAAAAAAAACTTTGTGTTAAATACTTTCCTAAATTGTTTCGTGGTTGGACAGATGGATATTAATGGACCTTAAATTATCTCTTTCTACGCGTAAGTAAACCCTCGTAAGTTAAGCCTTTACTCTTATTAAAAATCGATTTCTCTTCTAAGGATAGGCTTCTAGGCGTTATTTGTTTATAAAAAATTACAAAAACTACCTTTTAAATCTTAAATAAATTCAAAAATATTTTTTTTTTACTTCAGCAGGTTCTTCAACATATCATATTGGAATGTAATGGTCGTTCGGTTTTTACTGTCATGAGCGTTTGCAAAGAAGCAAATCGTAGATGTTTTAGTGGGTCCTTATGACGCTTCCTTCTTGTCATGGAATCCCACATAATCCAATTCCCACCCCCAAAAAACCGGGTATCCGGTAGAAGATTTCCTTCTCGTCAAAAAAAAACGTCATCGGACCGTTGGTAATACCTCTTCTTCGTCATAGCATTATTCTCGGTATTTTATTTTACACAGGTTCTGCTTATTAGTCTTATCCGGATTTGACGAGTTACTAGTTTTTACTCAGAGGGATTGCCATCTGAGCGCCGCAACCCTAAGGGCGAACCAGTAACTCATTGGATAAGAGCAATTTAATTATCAAGAGTTAACGATTATTGTCAAATGTTATGGGATAACAACCGGGACCGACAGCTTAACGTGCTCTCCGAGGCACGGTGGGGAGACTCACAGACAAACCACCAGACTAAGACAGAAATTTAACAAACATCTGGGAATCGAACCCGCAACCGTCGAGACTAAAGGCAGACAATATTCACAACGCCACAACGGTGTACCGGTGGTAATACCTAAATAAATAAATTTAGTGCGTAATTCCAATCAACTAGCAATTATGGTTTAAATACTACAGCCGTTAATACATTAGACAAATAGGCAGACAGCGTAGGCGTTAACGAAGCGAATCCTAAAAAGTTAAGGTCATATGTTAATATTCGTTAGGGATACAGATTGATTAATTACGTTAGAAATGTATAGGGTATCTTAGTCTTCAGTTTCATTATCTTCTTATATCAAACTATATGTTATACAGTCAGACTAACGTAGGACGCATATTAAAAAAAAACGTATGCGTTTCAGATATTGAGATTGTTAAACATGAAAAAAGCTTAGGCTATACATAAATTTTATGTATATTAATATGATAAGGAAAGGTTATTAATAAAATCTTTTGACTTTGTTGTACTCACTCCTAGCGCAAGATTCGAGCTTATTTGGTGCGGTGATAGGAATAATACATTATTTAGTCTAAATTTAAACTTAAAACTTAATTTTAATTATTAATTGATGTATGCGTGAGAGCAAGGGAAGCGAGAAAGGCTGGCTGACTGGCGTCGTAATGAGTTACGTAACGAAACGGTTTAGCCACCACTAAGAAGTTTTTACTCAAAACAAAGGAAGACAAAAGAAGTGGCGCAGTTTGCTTTCCTCTTAATATCAGCAAATAAACAAACAAACAAACGCTGCACACTCAACGGCCCCCATTAGGATAGTAATATCCTGTGTCGGGGTCCGGAAACATTCACAATGACAAGGACAAATACACCCAGACCGGAAAGTATGCTTGCATGGTCAATACAAACATATTATGCTCCGAGCGGGAATCGAACCCGTGACCTGTGGCGTTTAAGGCAGGTTCAGTACCGCTGCGCCACAACGTCGTCCATAAAGGCACTTTAAATTAATTTTCATGAATTATATTCTCAATTTTCTCAAATGAATTTTTAAAAATTGGAATGATACATTTATGTTGAAAATTTGGACAGCTTGGGCTTAGTTAGCAGATGTTCCTTAGAAAGGGTACTTCGATCAAGAGAGAGCGTCCCTTGCGACAGGCACAGGTGTAAATTTCGGCAGTAGTAAGTCGGTGTTATAGCTTGTAGCGAAATATTTTTATACGTCTTCGTAATTTTATACCATCGATCTGATGATGGAGGCAGAAGGTAGATAATAGTGTCTAAAATCATTATATGTTTGTAAAATTAAGCGACCCACGTGATTAAAAAAAAACGCGTCGCGTGTATGGTGACAATAATTTTAAATATTTTAATTACATATATTAGTAGAAAGCCTATTATTTTGATAATGTTTTTAATAGCACCCTACGCTTTCTTTTACAATAAAATATATTATTTTCTTATTACTCTTTGAAACGTTGTGGCGCAGCGGTAGCGAACCTACCTTAAACGCTACAGGCCAGGTTAGATTGTCCAGGACAGGCATGTGTCCCGGTCTGGGTGTGATTGTTCATCCATATATTTGTTTGAGTTTCCGAACCCTGGACACAGGATATTACTATCCTAATGGGCCTTTGAGTGTGTAGCGTTTACTCTAAACTAATATTAAGATTTTATAATTATTATTATTAAACTGAATAATCTGTCTAGTTCGTTTAGACCTAAAAACATTTATAATTCCACGTCTATCAACAGTGGGGTTAAATTAATTTTAAAATGAATAAAGTTCTGAGCGAGATACGAATGTTTATTACGGTTTATATTTCGCTTGGCTTTGCTTTGCTTTATATGATTAATAATTAACTTGAAACATGCATTTTTATGCAATGTAATTATACATTTTCTACGTCATACAATAGGACTGCTAGTTTCAGTAATAACCCGTCCATTGTCTGGTACAAGCACAGTATAAGCTGAAATTAATTTTTCAACCTTCAATTTTTATAAATTTATTATTGGTGACAAGCCAAGATGCAAGCTGAGATGGCCCAGTAGAAAAAAAACATGGACTGTAACCGAAGGTTACTGGTTCTAATCCGAGCAAGCACCTCTGCTTATCATAACCTCCATATCCTTCTCCTTAACAAAGGAGGAGGCATAGGCCCAGCAGTGGGACATTAACTGGGATTTACTTTTTATCGGGACGGACGGAGAGGTGGACCAAAAGAAAAGACGGACAGACGGACATGACGAAATTATTATATAGTTTTTGCCACCTATGGAACTCTACAAAATTATGTATTTCTTTATTATATTCTTGTGGCTTGATCTACGATCTGATGAAAGGTCGTAAATGTTTAAATTTTATGCAAACGACTAGCGTATGACCTTCCGCGGTAATGGTTATAAATTTTGGGTCCATGCCAATTATCTAAAAGATTTAGAACCGTGAAAACATTTTATAGGTTCATTTATTAAATCTGGGTAAATGTGAAGCGATTCGTTTAGCTTAAGTTAAAAAGCGTTCATAGCCATTATTGTAATTGACGACCGTGGTAGCGTGTTGGTAGCCAGGCTGCCTTTATTTACAGTCGCGGGTTCGATTCCCGCTCGTAGCGGATGTTTGTATTGATCTTATAAGCATCTGTATCGGCCTGGGCGCTTGTTCTTGTGGGTCTCCCCATCATCAATCGAAGAGAACGTTCAGCGGTCGGTCGCTTGTTATCACATAACATCTGATAATAATTGTTGGCTCTAAATAGGTAATTTGCTCTCATCCAATGAGTTACTGGTTCGGCCGTTAGGTATGGTCAAATTGCAATCGTTCAGTGTAAAAACTAGTAGCCTGTCAAATCTGGATAAGAGTAAAAAGCAGACCCTGGGTAAATACCGGGAATAATGCTAAGAAGAAGAAGAAACCATTCTTGTAATTAAAAAAGTAGTTATTAAATTCAACTGGATACACTATGATGAATTCTATGATGAAATATGAATGAATTATTCTATAATAAAATATATTTAAGGAGGTGAATACTTTGTGAAGTATTTCATTAAAATCTATATGAAGTCAAGGCGAACCAAGAGCTGGCTTGTTTAGTATAATACTACAAAGAAGTATATGTAGGCTTGTCTTTGTGCAACAAAGTTTTTCACTACCCCTTGTTCTCGTTCTTGTGTTGAATAGGTTCTCCGTCCCATGAATGATATATGAATATTGCAATTGTTTAACTATTGTCTATTTTACGGTCAGGGAATTAAAAGAAAAATAATAAACTTCCTACTTATGTCTGCTATCAAGTTGTTTGATCCAATAACATTCAACTTATAAACTCATAGTACGCAAACAATTTACAATACAAATCATTTAATATTCGTAGCATAATTTAGTTGGTTAAAATATGTCAAAGATAAATCAAAAAGAAACACGAAATTATCTCATCTATTTCATATTATAAAGCAACATAATATAATGATTATATAATTTAATAATAATAATAATACATTCAAAATGCCAGTAAATTATATAATATTCGTTTATGTCATAAAATACATTTACTAATAATCAATGTAGTAGCCAATTGAATCAAAGCATTTTTAGGATTTGCAATATTTTAAGGGTGTAAAAAGTAAGTTTGGTACTATGTTTAGAAAAAAATGGATAACTTGGCATGTTGTGGGCATGTGGTTCGCCAGTCACGGAGTCCGTGATTAACTCTCCGCATGTAAAATTATGTCAAACTACATGCTGTAATAGACAATATAAAATGTATAATACCGTCATAAATAATTGCTTAAAGTTCATTTAAAATAAACAATTTTTTCTGTTTTACAAATATTATAAACAACGATTTGAACTATGGTATTATAAAGGAAAGAGCAATTCCTTTTATAGCCTGAGAAATACTTTTTCGTACTGAAAATCGAAAAAAGCAAAATGTACTTTCTTTGTATTCATAAATTATAAAGTAATTTACCAGACAAAAAGACGTCTGTATAGATCATTTCTAAAACGTCTCCGTTGAATTCAGTTTTGTTCTTTTTATTTATAAGGATAATGGACAAAATGATTTGTATAATTTATATCAGTGGAGGATTTTTAAATTTTCAAGATAATTATAGGTTTTTGCCGCCCTTGTTTCTACAATTGTCATGTCCTAAATTGTTGTTACAATCTAACAAAAGCCCGAATACTGGTTGGGCGGAGGTGAACTAGCTGTTTTACTCTAGAATATAGAAGTTTGCTACTTGGAATGTACAATGGCATCGGGAAATTTGTTTCAGATTTCTACTTGTAAACCATCAGAAAACCATCATGCAAATTTTTTTTGATTTTTATGGGGTAGCAAAAAAAATGCAGTCTTCAAATCTGCCACCTTAGCCTACGCAGTCTGATAAATCCACCACTGTATAATGTAGACTTGTACTAAGTTATAGCGTGATATATAAACTCCGCATTGCCGGTAAATTAATAACTGTGGAGGTCTGTCGACGAGGCGCGATTTCCGATGATGTTTCCTCATTTCAAAGTACTGCTGTTTCTGCTCGACACTGGCAAAACAGCTTCTATAAATATATTTTTAATTTATTTTTAACCTACTTTAAATCTTAAATTTAGTGAAGAATTAAAATTTGTAAATTGTTAAAATGTTATGTTACATAAAATTATGCTCTATGATTATTTATTAATAATATTCTCATTTCAAATCGGAATGTGTACCGTTGTCCTTGCTGGCCTTGATATCATTAGTTAGGGTGCTGATTAGTGAGGCTTGACCGTGAAAAAGGAACCCCACAGCAGATCCAAGTAAAGTTGTGCGGTTCCTGAGAGGCCGAACCACAGTTTTTGACATCATAAATATGCAGTATATAAACTAGGTCCTTAATTTACAATTTCGGAATTACTTTTCAATAAAGCAATGACAGTTAACAATGAAAGTATTCCATGAATGGAAATGTCTTTGTACAATTAAATTTCTTGTTCCTGTGTTGTCCTAAATCTATGTAAGTCCAATACTTAACAAAGCGTGAGATAATATTTAACGCTTTCGCCACTACTAAGAATAATAAATACTTAATAGGTAATAATTAATAGAAATTATCCGTGCTAATGTGACGTAATGGTTGCTTTACAAATTTCATGTAGTAATATTACTAAGTTACTCGTAGTGATCTGCAAAATCCAAATTAGCAATTCATTTGTTACGAATTAAATTTTTTTACTCTGTGTAGCGCGATATGTTCATTGAATAAATTACCTTCTATTTTACCGAATTTTGCTGAACGCTCTGCTCGTTATAAAATATCTTTCCATAGGTAATATACAAAAAGCTGTTAAAGGAATGTTTAGAATGTTAGCCTTTAGGTTTTATTTACATTAATATTTAATATAAAATTTTCAGGTTTTTGTAAATTAATTTTAATGATCGTTGCATTGTTCATAATAATTAATTTATATGTAATGCATATACAGGAACGACAACTGTTAATAAAACGTGTAAACATCTGTGATTGGTTGAATATGGCGCTCCCAACGTTGAAAAATAGCAACGCACTTTTTCACATACATGCAACGTGTCGTGTAACCGCCATCTTCCTTTTGTAATCTATCATTGTTAAGTTCGAAATTGTAATTTTCTTTGGAATAAAACTGTAAACTACGTCTGTCTTTTAATACGCATCTTCAAGATATTTCTCTGAATAATTAATCGCAAACAGGAATTAATATTTTAAGCAAACCATAGAGCGACAACCAAAACCATATGAATTTTAATAAGTATTAAATTCTTTGTTTCCGAAAATGTATGCTGTATCACTACATAGTATAAAACAAAGTCGCTTTCTCTGTCCCTATGTATGCTTAAATCTTTAAAACTACGCAACGGATTTTGATGCGGTTTTTTAATAGATAGAGTGATTGAAGAGGAAGGTTTATATGTATATATATATAACATAAATTAAATAGTGGAGAAAAAAAACTGTTATTTTTGAGGTTTCTAATGTGATGTCGTTAATAATTACATTTAACGCGTGCGGGCCACGGGCAGTAATTAATAAATCAAAACTACTGGATCGATTTTAACCATTTTTTCAGTGAATGACATAGGCTATATATTGTATACCCGTGCGAAGCCGGAGCGGGCCGCTAGTACAAATATATATATGTAAACTTTCTGTGAGAAATTATCTACGTAATCTCTTGCAACTATTAAGAGTTAGTTAAGAAAATGCAGACAGGCCCAGAAAGCGACTGTTTTATAGCAAGTAGAGATATGTGACTAATAAGACTCGAAGTAGTTATCTGTGCCTTTTTCTTCCGGCTCTCATTGAAAAGTAAAACGAAAATGGACTGTTTTATTAAACTATTAAGTTGTTTCAATTATTTATTGAAAGTCAGATTGCCTGGCTCAAAAATTAAACCTCTACCTGAGAAAAACCAACGGAACAAACTCAGGGGCTTGTTTATTTTAAAATATACTTTTTTAATTTGAATTTTGTTAAAAATGTATGTTCACTAAACCGATGAACAGCCTGGAATAACTGGATTCCCAAGGTGTGGTGTCAAAACTTAGTAGTAGTAGAGCCATGCTTTTCCTACCACAAAGTGGCGACTCGACCGTGGAAGTACTACCCTCACAGTAAAGCAGCGCAAAGTAACAGTATCAGTAGGTAGGTAAACTGGTGTATTTCGTGCGATAAGTAAGAAATTTCCTTTTTTCTTTACCTTTCCTATACCTTGAGTTGGCAACGCGGATATTGTACTTTAAGCTGCAAGCGTTCATAGGTTGCAGCAATTGCTTCCGACGGACCATATTCTTGTTTGCCAACCGTCATGAAATAAAAAATAATTTGAAATATATTAAGATAAAGATTCTGAAATATTCTGCCACTTCCTTATCCCCCTCTTTCGATTCAACAACACGGTTGTGGTGTTGTAAGTGTCTTTATCTCTAGTGGTGACGACTTATCATAAGTGGACTGTACCTAAGCCTACTTACTACTTTTATGATAAGCATAAAATATATAATATACAAACCTTGCTAGTACCGATAATATAAGTTAACAAAAATGGCATTTACAGTACGATAAGAATTTTTTCTCTTGACGTTTATTTTGAATCAATTTTCTCTAACGTCGAATGCGGCATGGTGATAAAAGCTTTACGACTCGTCCCTTTTTATAAAATACACTCAATGTGATGATAAAAAGCCAACAATAAAGGTGAATATAGATTTTTTTTTATATAATGACGGTTGGCAAACAAGCATACGGTCCGCCTTATGATAAGCAGTCATCGCAATCTATGAATGCCTGAAATACTTTAAGTATCACATGCGCGTTGCCAACCCAAGGGATAGGAAGGAATGGATGAGAAGGGAAAAAAGGAAGATTACAGTGGGGTTGGGAGGTGAAGCCTACGGCGCAACTCAACATTACTGTGTTACTTTACGCCGATTTTTTGTAAAACTTCACCGGTCTGATTTGTGCTGGGAAAAGTATGCTCAGTTGCTATTTAAAAATGAATAGAATTTAGAAATAAATTTAGAAATTTAATTCTTTTTATAGAAATAAAATAGAAATCTCTTACGCGAATAATATTTATTTGATGATATTATATTAGCCTATGAATTCTTGCAATACTAGCAGTTACAAGCAAGTTGACCCAATGCAAGGTAATTTTATTTTTACTGTAATGCTGTTTTTGGTAAATGAATAAATGAATAAATGAATAAATGAATAAATGAATAAATGAATAAATGAATAAATGAATAAATGAATAAATGAATAAATGAATAAATGAATAAATGAATAAATGAATAAATGAATAAATGAATAAATGAATAAATGAATAAATGAATAAATGAATAAATGAATAAATGAATAAATGAATAAATGAATAAATGAATAAATGAATAAATGAATAAATGAATAAATGAATAAATGAATAAATGAATAAATGAATAAATGAATAAATGAATAAATGAATAAATGAATAAATGAATAAATGAATAAATGAATAAATGAATAAATGAATAAATGAATAAATGAATAAATGAATAAATGAATAAATGAATAAATGAATAAATGAATAAATGAATAAATGAATAAATGAATAAATGAATAAATGAATAAATGAATAAATGAATAAATGAATAAATGAATAAATGAATAAATGAATAAATGAATAAATGAATAAATGAATAAATGAATAAATGAATAAATGAATAAATGAATAAATGAATAAATGAATAAATGAATAAATGAATAAATGAATAAATGAATAAATGAATAAATGAATAAATGAATAAATGAATAAATGAATAAATGAATAAATGAATAAATGAATAAATGAATAAATGAATAAATGAATAAATGAATAAATGAATAAATGAATAAATGAATAAATGAATAAATGAATAAATGAATAAATGAATAAATGAATAAATGAATAAATGAATAAATGAATAAATGAATAAATGAATAAATGAATAAATGAATAAATGAATAAATGAATAAATGAATAAATGAATAAATGAATAAATGAATAAATGAATAAATGAATAAATGAATAAATGAATAAATGAATAAATGAATAAATGAATAAATGAATAAATGAATAAATGAATAAATGAATAAATGAATAAATGAATAAATGAATAAATGAATAAATGAATAAATGAATAAATGAATAAATGAATAAATGAATAAATGAATAAATGAATAAATGAATAAATGAATAAATGAATAAATGAATAAATGAATAAATGAATAAATGAATAAATGAATAAATGAATAAATGAATAAATGAATAAATGAATAAATGAATAAATGAATAAATGAATAAATGAATAAATGAATAAATGAATAAATGAATAAATGAATAAATGAATAAATGAATAAATGAATAAATGAATAAATGAATAAATGAATAAATGAATAAATGAATAAATGAATAAATGAATAAATGAATAAATGAATAAATGAATAAATGAATAAATGAATAAATGAATAAATGAATAAATGAATAAATGAATAAATGAATAAATGAATAAATGAATAAATGAATAAATGAATAAATGAATAAATGAATAAATGAATAAATGAATAAATGAATAAATGAATAAATGAATAAATGAAGAAATGAATAAATGAATAAATGAATATATAAAGAGAAGGGAAATGAAAGAAGGAAAAATGTGGTACGAGTTTGCACTTCCGTCGCACTCACTCGTCGAACTAAACAACAGTAATGACACACGTCGAACTAAACAACAGTAATGACATACGTCGAACTAAACAACAACAATAACATTTCACATCAGACCAACGTAACCATGAGATTAGCTTAGAGAGTGCCCCATACACAACACGGACACACACAACACAGACACACACAACACAGACACACACAACACAGACACACACAACACAGACACACACAACACAGACACACACAACACAGACACACACAACACAGACACACACAACACAGACACACACAACACTGTCTTCGCTGGTAAAGACGAGATCCCTTATTCGGACGATACGAGTACCTCACGCTGACGGATGAGTCCATCGATTAGAATCGAAGCCAATGATTGCAATTAAGACACCGTTGTGGCGTTGTGGGTAGCGAGTCTGCCTTAAGCCTCGACGGTTGCGGGTTCGATTCCCGCTCGGAGCAGATGTTTGTATTAATCGTACAGGCATGTTTTCCGGTCTGGGTGTGTTTGTCCTTGTCTTTGTGAATGTTTCCGGACCCCCGACACAGGATATAATTATCTTAATGGGGGCCGTTGAGTGTGTAGCGTTTATTATTATTATTATTAAGATGCCCTTTCCTGATGGTTTACTTAGCCACAGTTCAATCTCGCAGGAGGCAACCTTTTTTTATGTTACAAGTTGGCAAACAAGCATACGGCCCACCTGATGGTAAGTGGTTGTCGTAGCCTATGAGCGGTTACAGCACCATTAGTTAGTGCCGTAAGTGCCACTCACGCGTAACCTAACTTCGAGCTCTGCCCAGTAATTTCACTAGCCTAGAGTGCCCTTCAAACCGGAACATAGTAATGCCTAAGTGTGACTGATTGCAGTGGTCAAATAATCACTGCTGTGACAAAGGTTATCCCAACAGCTGGCGATGGGGTCGTCTCATTCCGACGCCGACCTTTGAATAAACTTTAAACTCCACAAAGACAACAGCAATACACAACCGGAAAAAAATCTTCGTCCACATGAGCATAAGTAGTTGTATTTTCTTTAAATAGATAATTATGATTATTCAAGTTGAATTAAAGAGTTCTTATGCGTATACGCTAGAAATATCTTTAATTGACATTTAACAATTATTATTGTTCGAGTCCAATTTCGGTTGAGATTAAAGTTCTATTCAACGTTAATTAAACCTTAAAATTCAATCAAACTTCTCGAATAAATTAGCTCTAAGTATTTTATAGAATGAAATTCAAAAGGGGTAGAATTATTTATATTTCGAGTCATTAAAACAAGTATTAGGCTGTATAGAGGCTGTATAAATATTTATCACCAATTACGTGAGCCACAAATGACATCTCAACTTCAAAACACAAGGAGTTTTAGATTCATCAGATTTTTGTGACTGTTTATTGGCATATGTACCGATTTTTGTAAGTCTTCATAAGTTAAGTTCGTACTTTCGTAGCTACATATGCATTTTGATGGCTTGAAGAAGGTCTTCGGAAAAAATATAGATACATATAGTATCTACATCCAGATATAGACATGACAACCTAATAGAAAGCTATTAGGCAGGCTAGTCGCTTATTTTTCAATATCTTGATAGTAAAAAAGCTATTATGTAAAAATCGTTAATTTCACAAATGTACATAGATGGTATTTTTTCTCTACCCACTCAAGACACTCGTTTACTTACGAGACGCTTTTGTTTATGTTAAATCATATGTCGTCCGAGGCTCTGGCTACATCTGCAGTAAGCTATGGTTTTTTTTTTATTCATGGGAGAGAGGGAAAATGGACAGGATTTTAATAGCGATTACGAGCTTTTGTACAGAGTAAGTGTCATCTAACAGCTATTTGCTTTTAAGTGTGAACGAGTAACTTGGATAAGAACAAATTTCTTATCAAAGGCTAGCGATTATTTTAAGACCAGAATAGACAGTTTCTTTCCTCTCTGACGTTTGGTGGAGTTAAGAACAACAACCAGATTGACACATAGATATAACGTGTTTGATTAATATAAAAATATTGTTATAATAAAATTTTAAAATAATAGCTGAGCAACATAACTCATTACGATCACATTATGTAATATATTTCAATATTTGCGGCCATTACTTGTTACTACTTTTTTTTACAATTTTGCTTACGCATTCATACTGTGGGTAACTTAAATAAAAAAATATAACGAAGAGTAACATTGATCAAATATTGATTTGTATGGAATATCTTCAGAAACGTTAGAAAATGTTATCCTATGGCACTGTTCGTTCTTCGTCGCGCTGATACACTCGGATGAGTTCATCGTGTGTGTCATAATGTCCTTAGATGTGCTTCGGCCCGTTCGCAGGAGGCACCCTAAGGACGGATTTTTTTAAAATGTATCATTACACAATCCAATAAAAGGTACTTGTTGATTTAAATTTTATCCACAAATCTTTAGAAACGTACCGGCACAAAAAAATCACTGCCCCATTAAACAAAACGTCCCGAAATAATTGAAAGTTAGACAGCTATGACAAATTGGCTGGACGATAAAATAAGCTCCTAAGGGCGGTTTGAGATCAGTTTAATTTTATGCGAGCATATAAGCCTGTTTTTAGAAGCGCGTATAGGTGTATATAGGTAGGTACGTATAGGCACGTGGGTAGGTGCGTATAGGTGTGTATAAGGGCTCCTCTTACCATACGTAACTCGTGTGAACGCTAACGCACTTATTAGCGAGTATAAGCACGTAATATAAAGGGCTAGCTATAACTACTGACACTTGTCACCATTGATTTCGTGTTTTGCCGTCTAATAGCGTTCGGCTTTTTGAAGCGCGAAATGAAGCGCACGTATAAGAGCATAATTATGCCGAAACGACCGTGTAACTTCGAAAAAGCGCTGGTTTGAAACCGCTCTTATCGCAGTGCCATTGTAATTATTTCACAAACTATATTCGTAAACGCTTTCGGCAAGTTTTCAAAGTAATTTCTTGTACTAATGTTAACAAAAAAATACGAAGATTTCAAATCAAATTTATGTTCTAGTTATCGCTAGTATATGTATGTACAGTTTATTGGAATGTTTTAAATCAATTTTTGTTAAAACTCAATAACGGCTGAAGTGATTTGGTTAATTTTATTTTTGAATTATTTGTGGAAGTCCAGGAAAGGTTTAAAAGGTAAGAAAATATGAAAAAAACCTTAGAAAATAGCTTTCCCTTAGAAACTATTCCTTTGGATCTGAATGACAAACATTTGACGTTCGGCCCGTCGTTAAGAAATCAATCTATATATATATATATATATAAATGAATCCCTTGGTCACGCCATCACGCGTGCACGGCTGGACCGATTTCACTTTTTTTTTTGTTGTGTTTGTTATTGTCAGAAGGTTTTTATGACAGCAATTATTAAATATAAAGTAAATTTTAATTTTAACAGTAAATACCAGGTTTCTATGGAATCGACGGGTAGGGAAGTTCGTATGGAAAAAAATGTATTACTTAATGTTTGTATACCGAGAACGAAATTAAAACTACCACGGTAACGGAATAAACGGAACAATTTACTATGCACCCGGACGAAGTCGGGGCGGGTCGCTAGTTAAATATAAAAGTTATTTAGAAATCATATTAAATTAAAAGAATATTTGTATTCAGGATAGGGGGCGCTGCTATCGTGTCCCAGATTTTTTTCGGTGCAGGATAACTTCTGCCAGGTCCAATAATAATTAATATAAACGCTTACTATTCACATTCCATTAACGTAACGACCATCATATGGGCGCAAATAACCAATACCATGTCAACCCACAGAATTGAAAAAACTGAGTTATATATGCAGAAGTGGTGATTAATGGCTGAAGAACATTTTTCTTTAATATTTGTAGGGTTTCAAGCTTTAAAACTTCTAAAAAAGCCATTTTTAATCATGCAATTTATGTATTATGTTAATCGTTTTGGGTTGTATTATATACGAAATATGCAGTTTATATACTTATTTTTTGTGAAAATAAGTAAAATAAGTTACATAAACCTGAAATTGCCAAAAACTTAAAAGCAAGTTGTTCAAAATTTTCAAACGCGTTTTTCTCGAAATGACATTCGTGTGGGTTGACATGGTATTGCTTATTTGCGTCCATATACTGTGTCATCATTACCAGTAGATAAAATAAGGTAGTGTTAAATACTCGATATTTTTAGTGAAAAAGTAGTTGCAATCCTACATGCAGCACATCAAAGATATGTCTAACGCAATGTTATTAAAGTAAAGTCAAACGCAATATTGTATTTTGTTAATGAGTTATTCTGAGCTCGGACTTCGTTGTGAACCGTTTATAGAAATAATTATTAACAGTAAAGTGCGTTGTGCTCAGTGGAATCTAAAATAAGGCCTTTAAAAATAATAACGAGTTATATCGCCGGCAAAAATAAGCTTAAGCTACATAGTACGTAATAATTAAAAAAGGTGTGTGTGCGATTCACACACGATAGAAGTGAAACTTCAGTAAATCGACAAAAGAATGAGATGAATATATATAACAAGATATAAAAATATTCACAAACACTTTTAAATAATAACACACCACAGTGACTTCTTACTAAAAACCTGTAATACGCAGCCGCATTCAGTGTACAGTAGTATTAGCTCACGTACTTTTCACATATACTAATACGCGTTAAATGCTCAAATACATGCAAGTATTAAACAGTTTGCAATATACACACCGACATTTGCTCTCTCGCTCACTAAAGCATGGCGCTAAGAGGAGAGACCGATGATATAAAATAGTATGCATATTTCTGTCTCATTCTTTGCCGGTTTCATCCTACACATTTTTGTATTTGTGTCTCTTACCTGTCGTTTTTTCCGTTGCACCCGGTTTGAATCATAACGATTCTAAAGAAGTTTCACTTCAAAAAAAAAATAATTACCTCAAATCTCAAAAATGTATAAGACCCAAAAACATCAAGAGCGTACGTACGTACACTCTTGTATATTATGCGCCAGAGAAAATTCCGTATAATATGTATGTATATGCCTATTTCTTGAGATAAATATCCCCTAATATAAATTAAATGTTCCGGAAGAAAATATTACCGAGAACAACATTTCTGTGACTTTAAATGCTTTTCTCTTGTACGTATTACTTTAAGAAAAGCCGCTTTTCAGGTTTCGTGATATTGTTGTTGACGCTTAGTTGAAAAAGTTTCAGAGCACATGATATGATTGAGCGTGAAACATGAGCCTAACTTTTGTTTTATTTCTTGCTTATAACAAATTCGAATTGAAAGCCATTTTTTGTTGTTTTGATGTGAAAGTTTTCATCATTAAACAGAATTAAGGAATGTAGAAAATGTGTTCTTTATATTGATAAAAATGTTTACATCTGTTGTGGCGGTAGTAAATCTGTCTGAAGCGCCATTAGTCTCAGGTTTGATGATCGCTCGGTGCATATGTTTGTATTGACCATACAGGCATATGTTCCGGTCTGGGTTTATTTGTCGTTGCCCTTGTGTGTACTTCTGGACCCCGACACAAGACATCACTATCCTAATGGGGGCCGTAGAGTGGGTAGCGTTTATTATTATAAGAATTCATTATATTGACAAAAATGTTGACATCTCTTCTGACGGAAGGAAATCTGTCATAAGCGCGATTGCTCGCAGATTCAATGATCGCTCGGAGCAAATGTTTGTATTGACCTTACAAGCATGTTTTCTAATCTGGGTGAGTGTGTTTTGGGATCTTCGATATTACGGCGGTCTCTTTTGTCGTGCAAGGAAAGATACACCGTGATGTAGGTTGTAGAAACGGGGCTCTAAGAGCAAAGGGAAAACTACTGCATTTAATATATGTAAAGTTTATTATACTCCATTATTTTGGTACTATGCTTATTCCTAACAATGTGTTACGAAAGGAAAAAAGCAGATCATGCGTTAAATAGGCATCACTTTAAGAAGGCAGATGACGAAGGTCCTTAACATCAAAGCTTATCAAAGAAATAAGAGGCGTGAAGCCACACATATACACGTTTGTCATACAAAGGTTTTTACTTCATATAGTATGGAAAGCCTAGATAAAATGTATTAAAATAAATTACAATCAACTTATATAAAATACGAAAATAAATTATGTTTATAGTAATAGAGGTAAGCTAGGACTCTTTGATGGAAGAGGTGAGGATCGATTCTGTATTGAGGAGTTGAGTTCTGACTTCTTAGTTGACTAGCGCGGTGGCTTATTGTGAGTCTTTTTTTTTACTTGGAGAAATGCAGTTACGCACTCGAGCGCCGGGACGGGTGCAATGGCGCAGGAGATGTGTGGACTCGGAGCCGAGCTCCCCTACCCACTAAAACTCCAAGGTCCCATATAGTGCCATAGTGGGACGTCGCGGGATAAGCATTCAACCGCGACGCCCTGGCGCTTGCCTCGAAGGGCCCACCAGTGGCGGCAACCTACTTTTGCTATATATACATATACTACATACTAATACATATATACAAATACATACCACCGCCCGCGATCGCGTGAACTTTCGGCCTTTACCTTGGGCGGCAACATACTGCCGCCATAAATACATATAATACATATATACAATACACCACGCACTTTCGCGCCCTACCGACCGGGACCAAAAGGCCCCGGCAAACCCAACCAAGGGAGCCCTGGGTCCTAGGGCTCTCTGCGCCGAGACTAACTTTTTAATGAGGTTGTTGGCTTATTGTGAGCCTGTCTCTAGCTTCGACGGGCGCGTGTTTGATTCCCACTCAGAGTAGACGTTTGTAATCTTACAAATATCTGTTTCGTTCTGGGCGTTTATTCTTGTGAACCTCCCTAATGTGCCACGATGAGTAGTTTGATGTCATCTAATAAAGTTTACGGAGGTCAGATTGCAAACGCTCTCTATAAAAACTAGTAACCGGTCAAATCCGGATAAATTTACAAGCATACTGTGAGTAAATACTAATAAGAAAATTCTTTGCTTCAGCACCAAAGAACAACAGAAAAAAGTATTAACCAAAAACAAAATTTTAAAAAAAGTTACAGTCCTCTTACTGATAGTAAAACAATCCTCTTAAAATATAAACAATATACATAGATTTTGTACATGCAAAAGCTATAGCATCAGCATTTTACGTATAGAAAAACTTAAAGGCACCTGTGTCCTCGATAACTGGCTCGATGCCTAATCTTTTATAAGCTTTATACGGCACGGCCATAACGATGAATTATAAGGTTGATTGATTAGCACGTCAGCTATGAATAGACTCAATACAGGCTGACGACTGACTCTGTCAAGGTTGCATTGTGGAATTGTAGGCAATTTGGGAGGTATTGTGTTGAGATAGCGATTTTTATGGACAATCATGGACTGAAAGCATTGAGGTTGATGATACAGATAATATGGTAAAAGTAAATTGGCGTATATTGACTTGTGACGAAAAATACATAGATTTTTAGTTCAAGACGAGAAAGTTTTATATATTTGTCGGGTTCTTTTATAATTTTCTGATATTTATTAAATTAACTTATTCTTTCCTCAATATTCTCTACTTTTACTTGAACATCTGCTATTTCTATGGAAAGTTATTATCACTTGTGATTACTTGGAAAGGAGTCGTGTCGTAACAACTGTGGCTTTGTGATATTAATATTTTCGTATTTTACTATACTATTTTTATTGTACTCTATTTTGCAAACAATACTTCATCTAGGGCTACCATTGTATATTTTTTTAGGTTTATGTTATTAATTTGTATTAAATGGTATTTATTATGTAAAGAATTTGAATTATATAAAGCTTCCATAATTCTACGTCAAACGAGATTAGTGATCAGCATAATAAAGACAATTAAAGAAAATAATAATTTCAGCAACCGAAAATCACGAAACTGCCAAAAATCCCAAAATCATACAAACATACTATTTTTTTTTTATGGTAAGTGGTTACCGTAACCTACATAGTTATATATGGAACACGAGAATTATGACAAGATAAAACAGGTCACAACTTACAGGTACATTGCGGACCAATTTCACCACGACTGGGAATATAGTAAAGGTAATAAAATCAAAGGGATAAATGAAAGTTAAAACTTTTTTAAATATCATTTATTTGTTTCTAAAACTGATATTACATTAATAGACACATAAAATACGCATACAAGTGTCCTTCATATGTTTAAGAATACAGAGTAAGATAAACTGTCCATACGTAGAAGTGTTCATAATTCTTAGACATTGAGTTACTTTCGCAATTATGATATTAATATGAAATCAAGGATTCTTGTCAGCTAAATTTCATTACATCCCTAATGATACGTACTACAAAGTTTTATTAAACTGTTTTAATAATATATGTAGAATCTTATACATTGCTAATTTTGTTACAATGGCTGCTTCGCAGCGGATTTAAGGGAATATTACGTTTTAATAATAAACGCTAATTTAACATTTTTATTTCGTTTGTATTGCATATTTTTTTTTTAATAACATAATTGCTTTCTAAAATCCATTAACTGCATAAACAATTATTTCATAAAATTTATTAATTCAAAGGAACATTTGCACCTACAAGCAGATATTCTAACATATTTATATAGCATTTATAAAATATAAATTTAACTCTAAATTTTGTATAGGCTAGTAGGTAAATTCGAGATTGAGAAATCTAAATATTAATAGGGTACTAATTTTTGGTCTCTTATATATAAGCAAGGGTGTTCTAATCAAAGCAAAGGTAAACAACATTTTTTGTGTGAAGCTTGCTGTTGACCCTACTGGCCTTGATAGCGTCCGGGTGGGAAACAACATGAATGAACTATCTATGCACAGATCTGTCTTCTAGCTAGATTATAAGAAGATATAGTTATAAGTAAAACCAGACGTAACTCTCCACCAGATAAACTATTCAATAATTTATCAAACAATTACCCTGTCGACTCTGGCAATTCATCCACCATAAATGGACGCAAATAAGCAATACCATGTCAACCCACATGAATGTCATTTCGAGAAAAACGCGTTTGAAAATTTTGAACAACTTGCATTATATGTTTTTTTATGTATTGGTCAAGTTTTTGGCTATTTCAGATTTATGTACGTTATTTTACTTATTTTCACAAAAAATAAGTATACACACTGCATATTTCGTATACAATATAATAAATAAATAAATAAATAAATAAATAAACGCTCCACACTCAACGGCCCCCATTAGGGCAATGATATCCTGTGTTGGGGGTCCGGAAACATATACAAGGATAAGGACAAATACACCCAGCCTAAAAATGGCTTTTTAGAAGTTTTAAAGCTTAAACCCCTACAAATATTAAAGAAAAATGTTCTTCAGCTATTTACCAACACTTCTGCATATATAACTCAGTTTTTTCAGTTTTGTGGGTTGACATGGTATTGCTTATTTGCGTCCATAATATACGATAGTGCGTTTTTGCTACAAGACCCAAAAAACTACTGACACTTATAAAACACGCCTACATGATAACTTTGAATTTAGTAATTCAAGCTGACCAACAGAATTTAAGCCACAATACATAGAAATAATTAAACACAAATACATACATACATAATAATATGCACTACACATTCATTTTATTGTGGGCTCATATTATTATTTTATGTGTATGGAAAGGATGTACATTGTATGTAAGTCTATAAATTTTAAACAGTGCAAAATTTCTGTACCCTCAAAATACAAATATTTATTAAGCCTTTGTATCATGTATAGAGCACAACTTTCCTAATAAATGATAAAAAGACGATAACCGCACTGTTACCACAATATTTTGGAAAAAAAAATTAAACTACATACAGCATTGCACTTCACTATTACCTTTTTTGTTTCGTACTGGTCCATGAACTTGGTCAGAATCTTTTACTAATTTTATTTTGTTTTATTTTCTTATGTTATCTGATATAATTTTTATTAGTTAGTAACAGATCAGTGTTAATAAATTGGTATAATAATATGTTTAAAAACTAGTAATTAAATAAAACCAAAGAGTAGAAAATATACGAATGAAGATAAAAAATAGAAAATGTATTTTTTCTGAGTATATTATGGTTGCACTACTGGCCTTCAACGCGTCACAAGGGGGGCCGAGTGCTGAGACCTAGCTATCTATATAGCTCGAAAAAGAGACTTTAAAGTTGGCTTCGTTCTTGGGTACTTACGAGGCGCGGCCATAAGAAGGCTTAGAAAGTCAACCTTTCATGAAGAAAGAAAATACTTTACCATTGTTGTTCCTCACACAAATGTATAAAAAAAAATTTAAATTGTATTCTTACGTAATAATATTAAAGGTGCGATATACATAAGGAAAATAACAACTAACAATGTAATAATATTTTCGGCTTGAATTGTCGTAAAATATGATCGTAAATCATAGAACAAGATTACCAACCTGACTCATAAATATCGTCTTCCGTGGGCCATGTTTTTATTTTAGAAATGTCTTGAATCTTTTCTCTGAACCTATGTCGTTAATACTGATCATTGTATTTAATATTTTTCATTTCCTTTGTGAAACCAAGAAAAGGTAAAAGTATAAAATATAGTATTAGTCATATAGTATTAGTCATTATTTATAGAGAAATAAGCATGTTAAATTGATTCCTGAGTTCCAGCAAACCACGAAGGCCGATTAAGATGAATGCACGACATCATATAAAAGTTGGGAACTGTCAGTCAAACGTTTGTATTGCGTCTTAATAACACTTAGAACTAACTATCCTAACAGTAATTCAACTTTCTTCTAGAAGGCATCTCTGCGTATTTAATTGTTCATCCTACTAAGATTAAAAGTGTAGAAGAAATAATAATTAACTTGAACATCCTTTTGAAATACAGAACCAAACTACAATACACACCCACGATAGTCCCTTATAATATTCGCTCCACACTACTACATAAATTCGGAATATCGATAGTTATATTATTAATAATCTGATTATATGTATAATGCTCGATATAGTTTCCACCACGAGAAGCCATAAATTTTGTAAACATATTCAGGGACTGGTAAAATTTGGATTAATTGAAAAATATCAGTCGTACCAAATAACAGTAATACATACAATAATTAACAAAAACAACAATATTTTACTAATTAAAAGTAACAAAATTAACAATTACAAAAAATATAACCTCAACCTCATCCACGAAAACAACACAAATAATCTGAGACGAACACAGGAACGTGAACTTGCCCCAAAATGTCGGCCCAAATGTTTATGTGCCATGACTCTACTTAGATGACAGCGCTACAAGTCGCTAAAACATTAACCGACCAAGTAAAATTGCTAATTAATTTCTTAGTCCTACATTACTTTTCTCTTTGAGTTGACTGAATTTGGAATTTTTTGATGCTAAATAACGTAGTAGAAGTATTTTATATAAAAATGTATAGCTTCTCGTAACGGGGGCTCTAGTAGATAATACATTCAAATGCGTATAAGTTACAAGATATTTCATATGTTAATTTTCTACAGGGAGAATTAATTATACACTTACGCTTTGCAATCCGCGCAATGCGGTCTTACTCACACTGACATATTGTAAGATAAATACATTTACAGCTTAGTTGTAACACACATCTACAGAATAATTCCAGAATAAAAAATTTCTTCTGCTACTTTGATATAAAGCATAAAGTTAACATTATAAATTATTACGTAAAACTTTTTCATTGGTATGAATGTTAGCTTTGGTCTATATTCTAAGTAGTTAGGAAAGTTAACGATAACGATGCTTACAAACAGTTGGAATTATAACTCTCTGAATTAATGTAAAATCGTTACTAAATGATCCTTGTTAGAAATGGACCTGAAAAATACTGAGTGATTTAGAAATCAGAAATCTACTAAAATCTAAATACTAAGTTGAACTTATCTAAAAACGGATTGTAAAACAAACATGATTATAATATTTCATATTCTTTAAATTTATAGACAATGTTATTGATTGCGTCTAATGCCATATCGTATGTACTGTCAATATTTATTGATTTATAAATATATTGATGTTATTTTTATATCATATTGGTCAACAACATATTACAGAAATTTTGCAAGAATGTATCGTACTATTGCAATTACGATATTTTTGAAAAAAAAAGTTAGTTCTATTGACATAACATTTTAAAATTTTAGTTTACTTAATGTCTTTATTAAATAAAATAAAATTAAATGATTACATTTATATAATTATGCGACAGTATACGCTAACATAATATTTTAATTGGGAAAGATTATGTAGATTTAAATATATTGTTTTCATTTTGCATTAATTGTTATCGTTTAATCGTCGTTAATATTTTTAATACGTCGCCTTATAGATAGGCATCCTTGTGGGGATCAGCGGGCGGTACTCCGGCGGTGGACATCTTGCGCCTCTCGTTGCGAGCGCGCGAGACCGGCCGGTAGTACTGCTCGCTTCGACGCCGTCAGCGTTCCGGTACCGGGGTCTCCGACTCCAACTCCATCCAGAGAGAGCTGATTACGCGCGAATCTGTAAATATATTCAGATTAGCAAAAAGCTATATATTCTACCAAGGGTCTGATTATTACTGTTATCCGGATTTGACAGGATATTAGCTTTTGCACAGAGCGATTGCCACCTGACATCTGCAACCTTAAGGGCAAACCAGCAACTCATTGGATAAAAACAAATTACCAATCAAGAGCTAAAGATTATTATCAGATTTTATGTGATAGCAACCGAGACCGACAGCTTAACGTGCAAGACATGGTTAATTGACCCACAAAGATAAACGCCGGGACCGAAACAGATATTAATTTGGTAAGATCAATACAATCATCTGTCCCGAGCGAGTAAACAGCGACCTACAAGGCTGAAGGCAGGCTCCAACCAACACGCCTCAGCGGTCGTCAAGCAAAACGATGTATTTAATGGATTATGTAGTTATGGAAATCAGATAAAAAAGTAAATTAAGTTTTTCGCATGAAAAGGCCAATTTGACTGGAAACGTGCTATCATCAGAATATATTCGATGAGTGAATTCATCGAAGACAAATGACCTATCAACCCAACCTTCTCTCTTTTCCTCTCCAAATTTTGGTCTGGGGGCTGTGCTTGTGTCTGTAAGTGATAATGATACAGAATATAATAAAGTCCCATTGTATGTGTAACGTTATTTTAAATTATAGAGAAATAAAGGGAGAAGATATATGTTAATAGTTTCATATAACTGACAGGGATAATTTCCTCGTCTACAATCTTATTCGAATTTCTATGAAAAAGGAGACACGCGGACGTTTGCTTTCTAAGTGTCTTCTTTATTATTGTTACGGGGAACCTTATCACAAGGGCATAAGGTTCAAAATCGCTTGCTACTCCTTTTGTTTATTTCTACGACCGCCGCGCGGGTTCGAGAAAGATGTATTCTCGAAACATGTAGAATAGCGTTCCCCGGACGGAGCTCTCTCGAACCCGTATCCGAGTATATAAGCGGCCCGGCGCGTCGACTGATTCATTCAGTTCTGAGCAACAAGCGAAGAAGCTACAAGTGATACCAGTGAACAAGTGCGATAATTAGTGATCTCGGCTATTCTTTTGGACTGTGATTGACTTGCGTTTTGGACCTGTGATTTGTAACGTTCTGTGTGTAATCTAGACCTCAATAAAGTCTTATTTAGAGCCATCAGGTGTTTGTTTCCAAATCACCGAACCCCAGCCCGTAACATTATTATTTTCAACGTCAAAGGCATGCTTAGGGAAGATGACTGCGAAGGACAGACGTAACGAGATATAATGAAGGTTAAAATAATAAAATTATTTCTAAGAATATTCCTTGTTGTAAATTGATACATTATGTGTGGTTAGTTAATGTTACAATGTTACCCTTATTCTAATAAATATTGTTATCAAATCTTGCAGAGGGTTGAGTTCGAGATATTTGCTAAAATTTCTTGAGTAATTAAGGTCGTATTTCGTGTTAGTCGGATGGTAGGGCTCCTAATATCAGTTGCCAATTTTCCTTGAAATTGATTCTTGATGTGTGTGGAGTTAAATTATTGCCGTCGATTTTAATTTATATTACATGTTACGTTGTAAAATTGTTAGTCATATGCGTCAGAAGGATAATGTATGTTAGCTGGCTAAAGGGTTATTAATATGGCTGGCAATCGGGTTACGAATATATTTAGTTGTGTAATAAATCGGTAATTTTAGTAAGCTATTTTCCATAAGCTATGAGTCATGAGATATTAAAATCGTTACTTGATATAATGTCATTACGCTTGATGGTAAATGAGTGCCAACGTTTGTAATGACATAAAATTAGTAGGATCACATGCGTACTTTGGGTCTGAGGATTTGAAGAGGAGGTGGAGAAAATGAGAGGAATTAAGTGGGAATATGGTCCCGTTGCGTTACTGCTCATCAAACTCACACAAAACACACATCATTTTAAAATTCTGTGAGAGCTCCGGAGACTACAATGCTGCCCCTCCGGTTTCTTCTTTTACCCATCCGTCTTCTTCTCTACCCTTCATTACACTCCTTTCCTTTTCCTTTTCCTCTTTTTAAATATTCAACTCTATTTATAAACAAGCCGACTGATTACACGCAATATCTTTTTACCATCATGCAAGCTGCTGTCTGTAGTAATGTAATTTAAGATTTTTTTTTAATTTGTATTTGTAATATTAGGTAATGATACACACTTAGTCGTTCTCGGAAATAAAAATAATAGGATATAATTACAACAAGTTCCAATAAATAGGTAGATATATGATACAATGCCCGAAGGCTACCTTGATAGTAGACTTACTTTTTAATGAGCACGAATCGAATAT
The DNA here is from genome assembly GCA_023373885.1 of Hestina assimilis. Lineage (NCBI taxonomy): Eukaryota > Metazoa > Arthropoda > Insecta > Lepidoptera > Nymphalidae > Hestina > Hestina assimilis. The sequence continues at coordinate 14,742,512 of CM041759.1, forward strand.
TCGGCGTGGAAGCCTTTTAGTAATCACCTCTGGCATTGAGCCAATTCAGTCATTGTAAAGTAAATTATGTGAGCAAGTAATACTGATAATGTGAGCAAATAACTGTTAATGTAATATAATTTTTTTTATGTTACAAGTTGGCAAACAAGCATACGGCCCACCTGATGGTAAGTGGTTGCCGCAGCCTATGAGTGCTTGCAGTACCATTAGTAGGTGCCACTCACACGTTTCCAACCTCGAGATATTGGTTCTTAAATCTCCTCTGCCCAGTAATTTCACCAGCCTACAGTGCCTTTCAAACCGGAAGACAGTAATGCCTAAGCATTACTATGTAATATAATTTGTCAGCTTTTGTTCGAATTATGAATACATATTTTTGATATAATATGTGATATAATTGTTATATATACATAATTATGGCCTTCGAGATTTTACTATTTTATCAAAATTGATGTAGTAATAATTTCTGTTCTAAATGTCTCTCATTAATAATGGTTATTTGACGAAGTTTTGGCGCAGCGGCTGTGGTCCTGCATTGAGCACCACAGGTCGCGGGTTCGAGTCCCGCTAGGAGTATTAGTTTAAAAAAATTTAATTTAATTAATTTAATGGGGGCCGTTGATTGTATAGCGTTTATTATATATTATTAAGTGGGCGAAGGCGTGAGCAAAAACGTAAGCAAAACATAGAATCTCTATTTTGATTTTTTTATTACACTTAAGAATATTTCAATGTAAGAAAATTTTAAAATATTCCAAATTGATGTGACGGTTATCGCTACCAAATGTTTTGTGTATAGATTATAACCATATGCTTAGTTATTAGTAGGACAGAAATAGTATAAAATTGCCTGAAGCCATTTCAAAGTTTTCGATGTTTTGAAACCAATATTTTATTTATAAACATCGATTCCCACCATCGTTTTCAATAAGTTATGTGGTGAAAACCGCCAAATTATTCGATAAAAAGTCTAAAACAGTACAGCTCTAGTTTTTGAAACTATTGCTACAAAAATTTTATAAAATATGATTGCATGATAAAATTATTTCTTGCTATAATAAATGGAATTCATTATTTTATTTTAAGCATAGTATATTAAGTATTTACCGTAACTTTTCATGGAACCATTATATATATATATATTTATAGTTAATAATACATATACATGTATATATATATATATATATATATATATATATATATATATATATGTATTATCAACTTGATAAAAGCCGGGGCCGCCCTCTGAAGCACTGGGACGCTCAGTTAAAATAAATCTGTTGACAGACCGTGCCTAAAGCTGCTTAGGTCTTATCGCTTACCAACCAGTGAGTGCACCTGGCTGTGATAGGCCTCGGTAACTTTCTATCAATCAGGCCATTTATATTTTTACCGTATTAGAATAAAATGTATGAAATGTAGATTTCCGATATATCTTATAAACGGGACCTAAGTTGACATCGACCTTCAATATTGGATATTACCGTCTCAAAGTTATGAGTATAATAAATATTAAATTTGGCTAAGAGCCATATGGCTAACTAACGTTATATATTAAGAACTGTCCCCGCGGCTTTACTAGCGATAATTTTACGGTAACCAAAGATTTTTCCAGTATTAAAAGTATCTGTTCATCCAGGTAATAAGCTATGTATATGATAAATTTCATGTAAAACCGTAGTTTTTTAGGCTTTTACTTGAAAAACCTAAGTGTTAGCTTAATATTCTTTCATACTTAGCTTACTAGTACAGGTCTTTTATTGTAAGAGGCCTGGGTGTCAGTTGATCTACTATAAAATTACCGTATTTAAGAACCAATATCTCGAGTTTGCCAACGCGTGAGTGGCACTGACTAATTGTGTTGGAGGCGTACATACGATAACTTTTACTATCAGGTAATAATGTTTATTTCAGAAATTCATCCATATGTATGTTAGTAACAATTTATCTTTCTTATGCTAGATTAGTAAATAATAATAATTAATTATGAATTGAATTTAGAAGATATAATTATGTTATATTAAATACAATTTTAATTTAATAAATTCACTATTTTATCTGTCCTGTAATTATTTTAACCCAGTGGTGTTGTATGGGACAGTCAAAGTGGCTAGCTATAACTTTTAACAATTTTTAATACGTTATGTTCAAAGTCACTATTCTATGTGTATTGCATTGACAAACTACAATGACAAATAATTGTTTTAATGATGAATTATGTAGATAAACAGGAATAAAAGTTAGAAACTTGATCTTGATATAAAAAAACGAAAAAAAACATGCATTTTATGAATACATCCATATAGGTAAATCTCGCGACAAGCTTTTATATTTTATTAATAAATTAATGGGTTGATACAATTTAAAATTTATTTTTTCCTTTTTAGAGCATTTAAATAAAAGCTTGGTTTTAAAAATCTTTTTTTTACTAATAATTTTTGTATATCTGTACATTAACTAATTAATGTGGGATTTAATAATTGATTTTGTCATTTTGTGATCAAGTCACTCGTAGCAGTAACTTGTTTTGTTATCTTATTGACTGAAAACCTTTCGCGTAGTTCTCGATGGTCATAACAATTCAGAATAAAAGGTCCCAAGTATGTTTCCGTCAAATTTCATTACAAATGATTCAGTGACTTCGGTGAAAAGGAAACTGATATGTGCTATTTTTACTTTTCTATTGCAAAAAAATATGTAACAAATAGTATAGAGAGTGCAGACGCCTTTTGTGGCGTGTTGGACGTAGGCCTGACTTTAACCTCTACGGTTGTGCGTTCGATTACTGCTCGGGACAGATGCTTGTATTGATTGATTCAGGTGCTTGTATCTATGCGCTGGCCTTCTGAATCTCTTCACCTTACCTCAGAGAGCACGTAAGGCTGTCGATCCTGATTATTATCATATAAGATATTTTATTTTATTAGTAATCGTATTAATATAATCGTAATAGGGTATTTTTCCCATATTACTTAGTTATTAGTTCGTGCAGATGTTATACGCTCTGTGTAAAAACAGTGATAATCAGGATTAGAGAAATAAGCAGACCTCGAGAAAAATACCAGTAAAAGTACCAAAAATAATGGCGCGGCCCCACCGCTGCGCAAGCTGTGCACGACCACGCGCTGCAAGCTAGCTGTATTGGTCTATTTGTTTAATAACGTGGGTCTACATTTCCACTGCGGGGCACGCTATACACAAATGTTCACATCGCTTTCCCTTTCATGAACCTCATGGATAGCGTTGACGATATATTTAAGCACACCATGCGTGTAACAATGACATCAATTCGTGCATATCGTGATCGTAGATGACGTTGGATACTGTCACACACATTTTCTTACAAAGCGGAACGTCGTCTCGTGTGCAGCAGTGGGGTGGCAACCTAATTCTAGAAAGAAGAAGAAGTTGGAAAATTGTGATGTTGTTTTTAAAACCCTACCTGGTTTTTCGCTGCCATCAGGAGCTTCATGAGCTTCTTCAATGCAGCTCTGTTCATCGGGGAACTGGACATGCTTCTTGATGGCAGATCGACTTGGTTTAGAGAGCACGGACGCTAGGAAAAAGACATCAATAATTTTAATCATTAATGAAACTCAAAAAAATTATATTTAGCAATAAAATTGAACAATTTTTCTTTGTTCCTTTCGACATTTTGTGTTTTATTCATTAAATGTTTTTTTTTAAGAATGCATGTTTAACAATTAATACTCATCTCAAAACTGTATCTTAAACAATAATTAATGCGTCTATATATCTAACATTATGTATCTTCAATGATTACTTCAGGCTACAGTTTATTCAAATTGAGTAAATATTTTCACCCTAATTCGTTGAGTGCCCAAGGAATCCAAATTGGGATCAAAGCGGATCGAGTTTTCTAATTCAAACGAAAGTCAATTATAAGTTTACATGATTTAGGTTTAGAGTTTGATTGCGACTTGAAAAAAATAAAATTGCGATTAAGTATATACCTAACTGGCTTCTGCCCGCGTCTTCATCCGTTTGAGTTACGACATTTAATGAGGTTATAGAAATACAAACTTTTATCCATTATCCTACCGCCTTCAAGCTTCTTTTTGGTGGCCTGTGTCGATCCCAGTGTTATATTTAGTCTATCCAGAAATATCATTTATAATATTGGGTGAGGATACATTTTTCCGTTCTTGCCATCTGGCTTCAGAACCCTAAAAACAGTGGTATAAGAAACGCTTATAGACTTCGCCAACCACATATCACCAAACGGAACGAAGGTTTCTTTTCTACCATCGTATTGTTCGACAACCGTGTGCCAGAAAATCCCCTCTTAAGTCTTACGCAATGTTTTATCTTTTATCTTTATAATTTAATCAAAACACGCGTGACCATTTCGAGGCACATAAAAACCCGCTGACACCGGGAGGTCGTTTACATAATTATTACATTTTCGACTCGCAATGTTAAGCTTTTGAAAATTTTACGTCCCTACATATTAATATTGGAGATTGTGTTTCATACAGGTTTTAATAACGAAAGACATTTTATGGAAGGATTTATAAAATAATGACAAGTAAATGTATAAAATAATAATGACTTTTAAGTACTATTCATTTTATTCCAATATTAAAATAATATATACCTCATTGTAAGAATTGAATTAAACTCCAGTATTTCGATTTTCACTCGCGGCAAATATTTGTTATGACGTTTGACGTTATTTTATATTTGTGTGTATGTGTGTGTGTGTTTCTAGATACCGCTATAGACCATAGACATATACATACACATATATTGTTTTGTTTCTGAAGTTGTGCATTTGTGTGTGTTTGTGTGCGTGTTTGTTTTGCAGATTATAGAATGAAATTAGAGTAATCAGATAATACGGGGTTTACCATGAAAATTAAAAACAACAAAAATGTTTGTTATTTTAGGCCGAAAATATTTTAAGGTGCGAAAAAATTTGAATTGAATTATATAAACTCACTTACAAAGTCGAGTCACGAGTTAAAAGTATTAGTTAGAATCATGGGGAATAAAAAAAATTACGACCATACTTTTAACGTGAATCTGAATAAAGCCCTGCGGCTTCGATTCGATTCCTGCTGAATAAATAATAAATAAAAATAAACGTTGCGCACTCAACGGCCCTCTTTAGGATAGTAATATCCTATGTCGGGGGTCCGGAAACATTCACAATGACAAGGACAAATACACCCAGACCGGAAAATATGTTTGCATGGTCAATACAAACATATTATGCTCCAAGCGGGAATCGAACCCGCGACCTGTGGCGTTTAAGGCAGGTTCGCTACTACTGCGCCACAACGTCGTCAAGGGAGGCTGAAGGCAGATTGCATTGATCATACTAATATTTGTTCTGGTTTCGCTGGTTGTGCTTGTGCTTTGGATTCCGTTGGCTCCCATTGGGCGTATCCTAAAAACTGACGAAAAATAATTTAATATATATCTACAGGAACACAATCAAACGTGGCAAGTTACTTTATTAGACTCATTGTCATGTCTTGTTAAAAACGTCTTCTACAATTTGGGTTAGTTTCTACTTGCTGAAATTATACACGACAAACGAAAAGAAAAAAATACGAAATCTGTCTGGATTGTTACTTAATTAAACTACGGATATTTTTCAGATCTAATTAGCTAAAAACTAATTAAATCATGTCAGCGTTGAAATAAAGAAATTCATTTAGAAGATCTTTAGACGCTACGATTACACAGACGAAATTTTTGCGTCAGAGTTTAAAAGTAACGTTAAGTGAGGAACGTTATTTTAGTTAGTTATTTGCAATATAATAAATAGATATTTACAATATCTTTATTAATATTTCTATTTGTCTGTCTGCCGTAATTATTTCTCGATTTGATAGTTGAAGTTTGCATCATGAAGATAAAGTGTGTGAAATGTCCCACGTTCAAGGGAATGGAGGAATTCTTACTTGTTACTAATCTTACTAATATTATATATGTGAAGGTTTGGATGGATGGATGGATGTTTGTAGGCTCGGTCAGTCACTAGATGGGTGATCGCATAGTGGTATATCGACCGAGCCTCTCCGTGCTTTCGAGGGCACGTAAAAAGTCGGTCTCGGCTGTTGACAATTTGAAAACAGTCGAAAAGTCAAGTCAGAGGCCTACGGGCGACCTCAACAACTCTGACATACTACTGGACATATTTGGATGAGATTTGGTAAATGATAACCTTAGAGGGTACTTTTTATTACTGAAAAATGTTGGGTTCCCGTGGGATCAAAATAACAACATAGTGCGAGCGGAGCCGTGGCACATCGAGTCGTATAATGCAACGAGAAAATAAGATATTGTAAATCTATTTACTTTTAGTATTTTATTTATATTTTATTTATATGAACTGTATTGAACACTGTAAAGGTTTAGACAGACATTAGAAAGACATTAGTCATTTATAATTGTTCTGAATTAATTATCATTCTGGCAGTCACGTAATAAATACTTTAATTAAATACAGAAGTATATTTCCTAAATTTAGCAATCTAAGGTATGAAAATAATGAAGTAACGAGTGTGTTATCAAATTAAATTTCTTATTCATAAAACAATTACGTTTGTTGCTACGTATAATTCCCTCATTTCGTATACATTTGAATTCAGCTAGTGTATGAAATATTTATAAGACCGTTTTCAGACTTCTATTTTTAACGCAACAGTTATTTATTATAGCAAAAATGATATAATATAACAATGATAACAATAATAGGTTAGAATACAAATTCTGATAGACTTTCTGCATCATTATTTTATATCGGTGTTCAATCATTATTATATATAGGTGTATATTAAAAAAACACCTATATTAAAAAAAACTGGTAGTTATCGTCGATATTTTTAGTCTCGATAAATCGATAACTGATATTTATTTTACAGTATAATAATAATTAATTAGTTTCAAAATTTTTCAAAATCCAAAAATTAGTGTTAAATCCAAATCCCTAGTAAGTAGTTAAGCGACAAGGTTGCCTTTTTAAAAAAAACTAATATTAATGTCATATAAATAAGTGTAAATACAATATTAAATATTACAATAATTATTCTTACTTTACTTTAGTAATGAGTACCATTTCAAGTCACGCTTATTATTATAATTATTATTATTTCCTACAAACGCAATATTTAAATATTGTTATAGATACAAGATAAATAACTAAACAATAAATAGTTTTAGTGACTATTCTAATAACCTTGCTGAATATGCTCACGTAGCGTATATGATCACGTAGCGTATTACAATTCAGTGTGATAGATGCTTTAGATTATATACATTCGGATGAAATTGGTGTAAACAACAGGACAAATGTAACGTGAATTTATAATTGTAGGGGAAATAATTATACTATTTAATTTTTTATTATTATGAGTTTTTCTTTAAATAATTATAATTTATATGCTTATTCTATCATACATTATATACATTCAAATGATAGTTCAATATAGTCACTTAGTGAATGGGACAAAATAAGAAACGACTGTGCCCTCAGCTTCGCTCCCGTGTCTTCGGATTTAATGTTAAGTTTCTAAGGCGCTAAATGTCTTTTCTCAAATGAAAACAGCTCAAGTTACTTCTTCTAACATCAGCTACATAACTGGCCTGCCTGTCAAATCAGCCAAAACTTTTTCTAACATTAGAAAAAATCGACTGACATAAAAACTTTATGTTAAAAATTCTATATATACTTTCAAATGCAATAAGTAAAATGCTGTTATGCTTACATTACAAACAGACACATTTATTTTATTTATTTGTATAGATCAGCGTTTCCCAAAATGTGGCACGCGGCCCACTGGCGGGTCGCGAATGAATATTGGATGAGTCCTTTATGTGGGCGACGTCTGTGTCTGTGATTTTTCGCAAGTATGGAGTAATTTGAAGAATTGAATTCGTAATACATTCCAAGACTACCGATCAACTAAAAATCAGCAAAAGCAAGTTAAAAACATCAGCAATTAAATTGTAAATATAAATTTCTGATAGATATTATTTTAAATGTAAAGCTGTTTTACCTACCCTTTAGCACTTAATACCTCAGCAGACCTGAATTCATATCGTCAAGCCCCTTTTTTGTCAAAATCCAGTTGAGTTCCGAATTCGAAAGTTTTTGTTAGGTGGGGCGCAGCCGAGTTAACTTTGGGAACACACTAATTTGGACTATATAATAATATATAATACATAGTGTATTATATATAATACGTAGTGTATTATATTAAGCCTACAATTGCCTAAAATTTTATCTAACGAACAGTATCGATTTTGCTTTTAATGTACAAAAATTTTATTGAAAATGATTTACGTACGAGCGTATTTTCAGTAATTCTAAAACAAAAAGTTCTATAAAACAAAAAGTACGACACGATAATTCAATGAATATTTATTCCCCGAGCTAGAGCGTTTAGATAAATTATTCTACACCCAATAAAATACATAACGCAAGTAAAATAATTTTGACTACGTTTATACAAACAGTAGTACTCTTATATATGTTTTACATGCTAATAATATAATTATACGCATTGCTTAGTATAGAATTAATTGCAAGAAAATTTAGGGTAAATTAATCGCCCTATACGTTCGAACCAGTGATGGTGAGAGTCGGTCAGCAAAGGGGTTCAACGATTCAAAAGTAATTACGGGCTTATGCGATTAGCTTAAAAGCGCGTCAACTGTCGTATGAGTTGCGCATGTAACAAAAACCGCATCAATACGCGCCTATAAGTGCTTTAAAACGAGCTGATACGCACAAATAAAACAGCGCTCTAACAAATGGACATACATTCATTCTCAATTTCGAAAAACAGTGTGAAGGTAGAAGTAGACAAATTCCAGTAGTAGAGCTAGAATTCTTAAAATCCGTGACATTTGTATATCGATTATTCATTAGTTTAAAATTATTTCGGACTTTCAAGACTTTCAGCCGATAGTCTTTACACTGATGACCTAATTTACACAAATAGATAAAATTGAAGTGTCTGTTTGCTAAATGCATATGGAAGTGTATACGGTACTTACATAAAAAAATCTATTTTTAAAATCTTTGTCTGTCTGTCTGTTATGGACTAATCTCTGAAACAGCTCTGCCGATTATAACTAGACTTTCACTGGAAGATAGCTGACGCTATAAGGAGTAATCTAACGGTTTCAATGCAGTGGAAATAAATTTGCATATAAAAATCATTCTATGTAACACATGATGAGAAATAATCCTTTTTTACTTGGCAGATATTTTCCCAAACATATCTTATTTTCAAATCGGGTTTTTAATACCAATACCAATAACACCAATTTAATTCAATACCAGATTCGTAAAACCAATATCTGTTTATGAGGTGAGGCTAAAAGGAAACATTTCTTCAGAGTTATGAAAAGAATAAATTTAAATAAGTAACAATTTTGTGATTATTACTTATAATCCTACTTGGTGCCTCGGAGAAGTCTTCGGGATCGCAACGGCTGGGCAATGGTCTTGGTGCAGATCGTCGGCGGCCACTTGGAGCTGTGCTGGTAGTCGTCGTATGCTGTGCAGTAGCAGTGTACTGGACTACTGCCAGGTGCTAAAATAAAAAATAGATGTTAAGTATTCTACACTTCTTCTCCTTTGCGTTTCGCTGGCAAACACCTATAATATTGTGGTCCATAACCGTAGCCATATTGACTGCGTTGTCAGAAGCCGCCATCAAATCTTCCTGCGTGCAGGTGTTAAGGCACGCAGGGCACGATGTAAGGGACATCGTTTGCTTTACCGCAAAAACAATCTAGATTAGTACCATCCGTAAGTCTCCATCTGAACATATTGTCCTTGCTTCGGTCAATCTGGGTCCTAAGTCTGTTTCAGGACTTCCAGACCGGCCATGGAAAATTATGCCCACGTAGAAGATTCTCGGAAGGTAACACAAACGATTTTGACAGGGAAACTTTCTCCCTGATTTCTACACTGATATGATATTAATCATTTGAGAAACACATTTTGAAGTTTTTGATATATTGTTAAATATCCAAAACTTATTTCTAATGAGCTCATGGACTAGATTTAAATTATTATTACCATAATGGTAGCAATCAGGGGCACTTGATGATAATTTATTGTCATACTAGGGCACGAGTTTTTATAGGAAAACTTATATTAATATCTGACGCTTGCTGTTGATTTGTGGGACAGGAGGAAGGAGAAGTAAATAAAAAGGACAAGAAGACAAAAGGAATGAGAGATTGATACAATATAATAGCACTTCTACATTTAAGCCCGCTCTATTATTCCAAACACAACCATATTCTACCACTTCGATAATAATTTTAATTTAATAACAATGTGAAAGTGATTTTACAGAACCTATTTATTTTATAGCATTGATGGTGATTAATAAATCTATTATATAGTTAATACGAACTAAACAAAGCTGATTGATTAACGTGTCAATCATCAAAGAGTCGATAGTTGCTAATGACTAGCGTTCTGAATACTCAGTTGCCAATCAAATTATATAGTTTGTGCTGTATATTTTACTTTTCTTTGCTCCAAATTATAACGTTAACGTAGAAAACAATGTAAGCTTAAAAGTAACTTAGGAGGTTTCGCTTTAATGAGTTTGGTAATTGTCCTATTTCTAAACTCCTCTTTTACCCTTTATCCCTTTCCTCTTTCCGCCATAACTTCATCAAGGTTCCGATAACTGCTTTTCATGATATGGGTGTTAAAGTAATTTGTATAAAGAATTAAAGTTAACTTACTCTATCAGAGTAGTCAAAAGCAGCAGTGCCTCTGCCATCAAGATATTCTTGAAACTGAGATATAACGCACACCATAGCGTAGATCTGAAAAAAAACATATATATGAATTCCCAACTATATAAACAGAAAAAATCTTATAAAGCTTATATCGAATTAACTGTTTCGCAGTAGTTGGCTTGTTAATATAATTTATAGACTTTAATTAACAATCATTATGCAACCAAACTTAATACCAAATTAATTTTAATTTAAGTTTAATGTTAAATTTGTTTTCTCTTTATCTAATGCACTCATTCATTTAAAATAAATGTAGAAGGTAATTGTGAATGTAGACTAATATAAAAAACAAAATAATTGTCATAACTACGCTTTTAAAATTAAGTTTGTTCCAAACTTTTCAAACATACAAATTTTCGTTCACTGTATTTTTATTTTCAAGCGAAGCTCTGTGTGACTACGAGATTAGTTGGTAGTGAAAAATTAAATATGTTTTACATGAAAAAAGGTTGAAAGTATAACAAATTTTTTAATTCATTTCCCTATCTCGAATAAGGCAACATATATGAAACTGCCTTCTATATTTTAACGCGGGTATCTGAAATATTACTAACATTAGGTCGGCCCATCTGCAAAGGGTTTCTTTATGGATTAGCCCTTAGGAGTGAATAATATTACGTTTATTAAAAATTGTTGTTTCTTGATAGGCTATGCTAAACGAAACTAAGCTATTCCATAAACTTCACTGGCAGGAATTTTATATTAACAAAAAGCATTTTGATATCAAAATATATTAAGTAATATAATATAAATAGTAGTATATAATATAATTTTTGGTTTTGTAATAGTCAATACTAAAAAGTTGTTAAAACTAAATAGTTAAACAAATAGTTATCCAGATATACGATTGAAATAACATACCTCGTCATAATACCACCTAAAACATTGGTTCCAAACCTGGTGGTCCGCCGGCCACCAGTGTCCTCAGGAGGCAAAATATGTTCCGCGGATGATTTCAAATTTCGCGACATTAAAAGCTCTTGCTAGTGGCGCAAACATACAAGAAAACCTCAAGAGTCTTCCACAAATATTGATTGACGAATTCAATCGCTACTTCCCACAATATTCCGCATAAAGAAAGTAAATATAATCATAACTTCACCTTGACTCAAAAACTTAACTCAAACAATTTAACCTTCACTCAAAAATCAAACATTTGAAAAAATATCTTGTACATAGTGGTCCTGCTCACAAAAACTAAATCAAAATGGTCCCTAACAACAAAAAGTGAGTCACGTTGGTCTCCGGTAAATAAAAATTTGGCAGCCACTGACCTAAACCGAATTGTATTCGTCGTTATTATAAATTATTTTTGATATTTCAGAATACATTCATCTTTTCGCTTTCAGAAGCCATGGCACTATAATAATATTATTTTCTTTATTTGTATTTATTTCAGTAGTTATTAAAATACATTACTTTATTGCCGAGGCCCACTTACATCTTTTAATAACATGATTATGGACTGGCCCTTTTAAGTTCTTTTAAACTCAGGCTTTATCATCACTCTACCTACAATTTACCTAGTTCTATCACATGCTTGTCCAGCTAAATCTTACGAGTCTTAAAAACACTTGAAAATAAATTTTCACGGCCACCATCTTGAGGCATCATAAGACTCTTATAATATAAGATTTAAGGCTATAATTACTTGTCAAATCAAATTTAGTGAGCTCAATACCTGAGGACTTAGGCATTGTTTTGTTAGATAAAGATATATTTAATCTTTTTTTTATTTTTATTAAATTACAGAACAGGTAACAAAAAAAAACTATAAAAAATAGTGTCTGTATATATATCATTGAAAAAAAAATCAACGATAATACATGGTCTAAATACGAATTTTCTTTTTATATGATAGTATAAAAAATCACGCATTTATTACCATAGATATATATAGATAGATAGCTAAAATCATTAAAAGGTTCTAGTCAAGTTATGAAAGGAAAAAATTAAATTAAAATTTTTCGAATGAATACATGGCTAGCAGATGGTAAGATTTTAATGAAGGTGTGATTAGAATTCTCGCTTTCATAGATCGTTAAGAATATTTCGGACTTACCAAGTATTTTTAAAGTTAAATGTCTTTACAAATTGTAGCTTATCAGTTGAAAACTTGTTTGGAAAAACTTCGGTGTCAAACTGTTTGAGGGAAGGCGGAGTTGTAATAAATGTTGGCGGATCAGTTTAAACTTGGTTTATGTTTCTATCCGTGTTAAATATTCTCTTTCTATTTTTTATTTATCTTATTATTTCTTATTACGCATAAGTAAATATTTCTTGGTGGGATGAAATAATATTTAATAGGAAAGTTGTGATGTGTTTTTTGTTTTGGGAGATTTTTCGTATGCCAAAAAAGTCATTAAATTTTGTACGGGTTAGTTAGCGAGGTAGACGTGTTTGCTAAGAACTAATAGATTTGCCTCATTTACCTAGCCTCTCTCAGCACAAAGAAACAGCGTAGTGGAGCGAGGTTTTCATCGTTTGACAGCTTCGTTACGCATTCTCGCACTGCTAAGCAACCTCACACATCTCTGGCGGAAATGCAGCTTAAGTTTTGTGAAGTATTGATCAAAACTTAAGCTGCCTAAGGTGTCAGAGACATTGCACAGTACTCAAAAAGAGTTAATTATATGCAAGAAGGTTTATAACTATAATATAATTATTGCTGATTTTCTGTATAAGTAATTGATCAATTTGGATGACTTAGTTGTTTAGTACATATGATATTAGCGGCTGTAGGCCTATTCGGGTTAAATGTATTTATTACTGTAGGTATTCGTTACTAAAATCAAATATAAATTTTATCATAACATATAATAAGTCAATGACGGCGAATAGTCAATCTTATTTCACGCTTTTAACAGAATTATAGAGGTAGACTTTTGTTCATATAAAATAATTATTATATAACTATATTATGTTATAGACTTATTAAATATTGTCTGAATAAAATACGTCTATGACCTAGACCCTTTTATACAACCAAATCAACACCTTCATAAATTGAAACTAACTCAACGGAACGAAGTTTGCGTCACCAGCTACATAATCGTTTAAAGGTATCATTAAGTTGCAAGCGTGTGACTAATATCGTTTCATCGCGTTAGTGCGAATTTACGAAAGAGCACCAGCGAAGCTCTGAACATTTTTTTCTATAAGAAAAGGCTGCGGGTTTACCATTAACTCTTATTGCGACTCAAATATCGTCCAATATATATTATGTGATATACTTGTACGTCATGCTCATATAAAATCTGAATGTCAGAACTGAATTGGATTGATTTTGAATTACTATTAGAGATAATGGTAAACCCCCTGGGGCTTACCATTTCTCTTATTGTGATTCAAATGACGACTAAAAACATGACTTACATCGTTATTTCGTATCATGACATATATATTTATACGTCATGCCAAAATGCAATAAAAGTTTTACTAAAAGTTAATGGTAAGCCCGCTGGTCCTAAATTTTTATATTTAACACATGTCAGTTGGCCATGACGTCACGACGAGAGACAGCAATGCCACAAACCACAGAACAAGGAATAAGAAGTTATAGAGTTGTAGCTGTCTGTCATAACTCAATCTTCAACATCAGAAGTGGACATACGTCTTTTTCTTAATACGAGATCATTAAGTAAGACAAATATAGTTCTATTAATTATATCAATTAAATATGGGCTAGCCAGGATACAGCCATCTACTGTCAATCCGTATAGGTTGGGAAGGATCGTTTATCGAGACGATCGTCCACCAAGACGTAATCGTTGAAAATGCGTCCAGATGCCACGAAATGACAATAATTATGTAGGTGGGAGCAGACACACTAGCTATTACCGAACATCTATCTACCGTCATTTGTCTCGTTGAAATCGAATATAGATTTCCTTGTTCTATGGTACAAAAAATAAAATAAACATTCGCTATAACCTTTAAAGTACGCATATAAAATATTATATTACTTTTTTATGTGTCTACAACTTTTACTATTTTTATGTAAAGTCTTGCTATCTACAATTTTAGGATATGGCTTAGATTAAGAATGTCATGGACAGAGCCATACCATGTTACCGCTCTTGCTACGTTATTCCAAAGGAGATATTGTTGTATTAATTAGAAACAAGTATTGTATTATTCAGACTTTGATTTGTTCAATAACTTTGAAATAAGTAATTAAATTATTTTGGATACTTTTATATGAATCATTAATGTTAGTGCTAAAATTTTATAGTTTATTGTTAATTGAATTTATAGTACAAAATAATTAATTGCGTCTAAATAGGCAAAATATTTTTGTGAGAAATAGATCCTCACTACAAAGTCACATCGGTTGTTTGATTACGAAGTGTCCGAAACGCATTGTTAACACAGCCAGAGGTTAGTAGGTCACGCTTAAGTATTTTAACGCCTTGCTTATTTTTTCGCACTTTATACTTTGAACACGGGTTATTCGATATACAGATGGATACCTATTTGGAAGAAATACGAGTTTCTTTTATAATGATATCCAATATAGAGTATTATATTTCGATAACATTTACCGAGATATCATTCATTCAACGATAAAGTGGCTTTCTATTAGAATCAAAATTTTTAAATCTGTACAAAGTTTTTACGACGCTGTTGCGTAGCGATAGCGAACCTGCCTTAAACGCTACAGATCGCGGGTTCGATTCCCGCTCAGAACGTAATATGTTTGTATTGACCATGCAAGCATATTTTCTGGTCTGGGTGTATTTGTCTTTGTCCTTGTATGTGTTACTAGATCCCCGGGAGTGGATATCACTATCCTAATGGGGGCCATCGAGAGCAGCATTTATTTTTTCTTTCGTTGTATTTCTTCTATAGATATAGATGACCATAAATATTATAATATTAAATCTTCTAAATAATAAAAAACTTACTAAAGTCTTGACTAAAAATGCTTATAACCCTGGTTTCTTGTATGTTCTGTATTAGGTATGTTAAGTTGACATTAATTTGATCTACGTCCGAGAGACTGGGAACATACATCATTATTATACCACAATGTTATCATAATGGGTTTTCTTGTACGGAGCTTAGTCAGGATAACCGTATTTAATTAACATCGCCTTCGGCTGTGATGTTCGTGCAGTTTCCGTTAACCGCAGCAAAACTAAATGTCCTGGCTACTGTGGTTTATACATTTATAGATTAATATCGCCTATACCGTAGTAAAACTGTTATTAGAACGTATTATAGTTTTATATAAGTATAAATTATATTAATTTTAGTTTTTTCATTTAAAATAACCGATTCGTAAAAGTTAAAATCGTTTTTTTTCTTTCAATTATTTCGTTCCGAGTTTAAACGTTAAGCGAGCGTTATTAAAAACCCTAATTAAGCGGGTTTATTCTACGAAAGCTATCCATCATCTGATTGAATGGTCAATTATAGTTTTAATCTGTTTCGAACTGAAAATTATACATTTTGTTAAATAAAACATATTTTACGAACGATTTCAATAGAATTATATGTAACTGGCTTCCGCCAGCGGCTTTGCCCGCATGCAGCATATTAACAGAAGCCTTACATATTTCCATACAAACTTTCATCCTCTATTCCTTTTTATTATCACCCTTGAGGGTAAAACTTCTACAAACTTTAAATTTCATATTTATTTATATCGAATCAACAGCCAAAATATATGTTTAAGCTTCTTGCTCTAAAAATTACGATACTTCCATACAACTTTTCATCCAATCGTTTCATCCCCTTACAACCCTTTTTTAAACTTAGCCGTATTAAAATTTAGCCTATGTCCTTTCTCAGGGTCTAGACTATCTGTGTACCAAATTTCATTTAAAGCGGTTCAGTAGTATCGGCGTGAAAACGCGGCAGACAGACAGAGAAACAGAGTCACCTTTGTTCTCATTATTAATATTAGTAATTGAATTATCAAAATGTTGCCTATAAAATAGAGCGCCACAATAACAGTTATTGTTTAAATTATTAACTACAAATACGGATACAATCGAATAGTGATGATATACATATAATGATACTAATCCTTATTTTAAAATAGGATATGATAATGAGGGTTGGCAGTAATTTCAGTGAAATTTAAATATACAGAATATTTAAATTTCACTGTAATTACTGTTTGTATCGGGAACCATTTAGTTGTAATGCAATAAAGATGCCTTATTACAAAACATTATTCAAGCGGGCGAATCTGTGGGCCGAGGCCATATGTGATAAAACTGAATTGCTAGATCACCAGATGGTTGAAGATGCTGCAGCACGAACACGGCGGGTTAGTGCCTTTCGCTCAGTAATGAGCGTGCCGCGCCGGGCCGACGGCTTTGTTATGTAGATAGGTTTTTTGTTTTGACAATCGGATGCTGTGCTTTTTTTCTGTCTCAGAGTTTAGAAATTCTTTCATGTAGCCATCGATCTTTCTATTAATTTTCGTACGAATTAGATTTCAGTCAGTTAGCGTTAAACAAGTCCATAAAAATACATACAAAAATGCCATCGTTGAAACTGTTAACGCAAAAGTGTAATAATGGTAACAACAAAACTTTTTTTTAACTACGAAACTTGCGTAGCTTTTAACGTAGACCCTGAGCGTAGCACTTAAAGCCGATGACTGTCGTGTCAATTTTCTTGGGAACATTTTGCTCTCAAATTGTAGTTTTTTCCACCGATAAAATAAAATACAAAGTAAAATACAGTTAAAAAAATTTACGATAATATGGTTTATTTTTTTTATTTTATATTAAATTTATATGCTATAAAATCTAGTAGCGACATAAAAATATCCAATAAGGCGTGATTTCAGTTGCTTTCACCATACGAATTCAATATTGATTTCTTTATGGTTTTAAAACATTTATACATTTTATAGTTTTAAAACATGTGCACGGTCTGCCTTTAGAAAATTGTGCATTTGATGTGATTTGAAAAAATACTTAGGCATCGCATTGATATTTAGATAGACATCTTATGCCTATGTTTCATTAATTCTAAATTATAACTATTATTTTGAACTGTGTTTATATTGCTGTTGAAGTGAAAGCACCATACATAAATATATAAAATACCGCACACACACATAATCTATGATTGTTTCACTAATGGCGGTATACGATCGTTTCGGCATACGCGCTTACACGCGCGCTTCATTTTGCGCCCCAAACAACCGGACGCGCGTACTTTGGCTTATCCCGGTACGTACGTTCGAACAGGTGGAAGAATTTTAAAATAGCGTTTTATAAAATATATGCGTATAAGCTTTTTAAAGCTTACCTCACGGCACAAACGTTAAAACGTTAAAACGTTAGCGAAAAATGCCGAAACGACCCACGAAAAGAAAAGGCTAGTCTGAGACCAAAAATTATTATGTATGTATATGAGCTTATAAGCGCGTCAACGCGCATTAAATATGAGCGTATAGTAACGACTATAACAGTGGTCACAAAGGCGCGGTTCTGAAGGACGAGAGACAGCGACGGCATTTTCCTAGTATTTACTTTACAGTATTAATTTATACGTGTCTGTATATATATATCGAATATGTAATATATTGATAATATAATGTTAATATAATGATAATGTAATGTTGACTAGGGCCTTACTACATATTCGATAATCTTTAAAAAACGTTACATGTATGTTCTCTTTACCTAGCATCGTTTCCTTCTAAATTAAAAACAGATTTAATACTCACGTTCAAAATGATGATGAAAAAGTCGAGAGTGAACAGGAACGAGGTTATTGGGTTGAAGTCGAGCTGAAATAAAAATAAAATATTAAAGATATTCTATATAAAAAGGCAGATGAAGTATTTGAATTTTTGTATTGCGAGAATTTGTATCATTAAGATTTTTCCATACAGTAAGCACCGCAATCTATGAACGCTTGCGATACGTGAAGTATTACATGCGCATTGCCAACACAAGGAACAGGAGAGGAAGGATCAGAAGGGAAAAAAGGAATGGAACAGAGATTAGGCCTCCAGCCATTCATCCTCTCATTCATGGCACGAAATGCAATAGTACCTACTGATACTGTTACTTTACGCCGATTAATGACGAATAACGGCAATAGATACTTGCAACACCATACTGAGACCGACACATATTGAATAGAAGTTAAGGATTAGTCCATCGTTGTTCGTCGTTCAACAACGTTGTGGCGCAGCGGTAGCGCACCTGCCTTAAACCCCACAGGTCGCCCGTTAGATTCCCGCTTGGAGCATAATATGTTTGTATTGACCATGAAAGCATATTTTCCGGTCTGGATGTATTTGTCCTTGTCCTTGTATGTGTTTCCGGACTTCCGACACAGGATATAACTATCCTAATGGGGGTCATTGAGTGTTCTGCGTTTATTTATTTATTTATCATCTGAGACGAGGCTGGACCAAGGCTTAAGACGTCTTCGGAAATACACGAGTAAATGCAGCTAAAAAAAGGAAAGCTCAAAGCTGAGTCCGTCTTTCTGCGAGGCCGAAACATAGTTATTACGTCCTTAGAAAGCAAATGAAAAGGGATCGATCTGTCTTAAGGGTGCCTACCGTATTACCGCTCAGGACGTCCTCGGAAATAGAAGCAACGCTCCGAGCAAATTCTAGTTAATGGTGTTACTTGACAGTGTGAAACGAAATAAATGGCCTCGCCTTTATATTGTATTTGTGTTTATATTTGGTTAATTTTGCCTAATTATTTCATCGTAGCCTTAGCCGTAAATTTTTATTACTCTCAGAGTTTTTTTTACGTCAGATACGAAATTTTACATTAATTTTTACATAATGTATACTTTTAAAAACGGTAATATTTATTGATAATATAGACTTGATTCCTGATAAAAACCACTAATATTTTGAAATTTCGTCGGTCTATTCTGTAACTTTTATATGATTTAAACTCATACAGGTAATGTTTTATCATGTCGCTAAGATTAAAACTTAAGACTTAAAAATGAAACAATTTAATGTTATATAAATTATTAACAAAAGAATCTGCAGACAAAAGTTTGTTATAATTTTTATTCGGATCATTATCACACAAGAATAAATCCATAAATTCAAAAGATATTAAAAAATAGTTTTAAAAACATCGTAAGCCACGCATTCAGGTTAGCGAATGTAGAATATTGGAAAAACGATTCCAATTCAACTGGGACAAGTTCTAGCTGTGTTTATTTTCAGTCTAACTTTTTATCTTTGATCCATTTCACTCGTAGGAGTGTTTTTCTAACATATTTGATTCAAGCGGTCACCTTTATGTGTTCTTTATAAGTCATACTAAGCACAAAAATCTTAATAATAAGGTACGAAAAACGTCGCCGCTAGATTTCTCCTATCCATATCTCCGTGACGTCGATGATATCGTAAGTTTTCTATTACATTGCCAAGTGCGCCTGTATCGCTCCGGATATCGAATAGCTTATACAGCAATGGTAAGCAAAGGGAATGAAAGACACTAATGCATTTTACAATCACCAATTGTGGAGGCAAGGTCACGCGAATATGCGACTTCTAGTACCTTATTATCATGATAGAGTCATAGAGATTGTAATATTCATATTTGACAGTTCAGACATCTACCAATGTGTACCCAAACTAATAGTATAAATGCGAATTAGTTCAATTTGGTACGATCTCACGCCTTAACTAGTCATCCGATTGGGCGGAATATAATTCTAAAGTCCACACAGGTAAAGTCATAGATATATATATGCTATAAATTACACGAGGTGCTAGCTACATTTTTTAAAAAAAATTTAATGATAACATTTAATATTTCTAAAGTAAAACCACTGCGTGATTACAACATAATTCCCGTAAGGAAGTAATCTCTTTTTCACGACTAGGTCTCAGTACTCGGCTCCCCCACCCGGTGACGCTATCAAGGCCAGTAGGGCCAACAACAATACACATTAAAAAAAGCAACATATAAAATATAAAATATTATAAAATACTCTGAATTAATATTGGTATTTCATGGTAATTTATCTCATGATCAAGACATTCAATCATTGCTCGGTTTTATCCAGATTTAACAGGCAATTAGAAAACGTCACTAAGAAAGTGGTTAGGTTAAGTACCATTCATACTTGATAGACATCTGATAACCCAAACGCGGTTTTGATCAAAGCGTCTTTGATATAGGTTTAATTGATTGAACAATTAATTTCATTCATGCATAATATAATACAGTAATTGCTTAAATCAATAGTTGTGTAATTGTAGGTATAATTCACGCTATTTGATAATAGTTATAAGAAAATCGCGACATTTACTAGTATGTCTTCTTGTGCTATTCATTTTAATAACACAGACTAAATATACTTCTTTGGCGTAACAAGAAATTTTTTTTTTTCAAAAATTTTATCTTTCGCCTTACTCTACGTTTGTAGAAAAAACGACACTAACAATAGAAAAAAGATATTTAATACATTGAAAGTTTTATTATAACGCATTATCTAGTTAAAAAATAAACCAAAAATGTTGACTATAGTTAACTTCAGGGTGTCGGTTTTTTGTGACGGTGTGCGCGCTCATCGTAAAAATTTACTCTTATAATTTTTCCCCAACGCACCAAAAGAAGTATAACTTCAAAAACTAATAAAAATGTCTTATAAGAAAATGAAAACATATTTATACGCGACTTAAATGCGATAGGCATTGTATTAATTTATGACAAAACTCACCAGAATTATGATTAGTAGACAATAAATCCCGAAACTTAAATATCTCAATGGAATAATTTTAGTTTCAGTGATAAATTTGGTAGACAAATATAATAAAAGACGTCCTTCGTTTTTTTTATTTAGTTTAACTCATTGTGTGGCGAAAAGGCGCCCTTGAACCAGTCACAATAGATAAACTATTGTGTATTTTAATCGCTGACCTGACAGACTGTATTGAAACACTCTTGATTATATTACGAAATGTTGGTGTATTTAATTGATGACATCATCAATTTTATTTATATATTATGCCATAAAGTTTATTTATATATATATACGCGTCATTCAAAACCATTTCACACGGACGAAGTTGCAAAAGACTTAGTACTTTATTAAGGAAAACATCATAAAAGTTGGACAGTTACGGCAGTCTGACAAAGTGACATCGTAAGCCGTACTTAGCTGTTAATTAAACTAGTTGAATTACTTTCTGTCGTCATTGCTATCGACAAAGATTTCTTGTAGATTTTACTGAAATGATGAAATGGTTTTTTCTACAAAAATGTAATATAGTAATCAAAATTAAGTATTCTCCAAAATAACTTATGATAAAGTTATTATGATCAAATTTGAATTAGCGAAATTTTTAATATACAGTCCGACAATCTCTATATCGTGTTAGCTCACTACACTGTTACGTTTGGTTTGTGAAACACGCAAAAATGTCTGAATGGATTGGTACGAAATCTCGCACTTTTTTCCCTATTTTATCGAAAATCAGGTTATAGGACATATTTATAGTAATAACAATAATTCTTTATTTTCTAGAATATGTTTCTATAGTTGTCAATAGAAATTCACATTGATATGACCCAACAGAATTTATTTATAATTTAAATTATTTATAAATGTGTCTTACTTAATGACAAAAGATTCATTTTTCTCTGGAGTCAATTTAAAGTTTACCGCGGACGATGACACGGGCAGATTCTAGTAAAGAAATAATATGAAAACCCAGATACATTTAATTTTATCTTTTTAATTGAACTCTGGAGAATTTATTTCCTTTTTATTGATCAATAAAACTATGTCGACAATTAAGCTGATTAACTTGCCATAAGCAGGTACAAATTCCTTCTCAATATCATAGCTGACTTTACTATTCATAAAAATATCGTAAATCTGTATATATAAAAATGAATCCCTATATCTCTTGATCACGACATCACGCGTGAACGGCTGGACCGATTTCACTTTTTTTTATTGTGTTTGTTATTGTCAGGAGAAGGTTCTTATGACAGAAAATATTAAATATAAAGTAAATTTTAATTTTAACAGTAAATACCAGGTTTGTATAGAATCGACGGGTAGGGAAGTTCGTATGGAAAAAATGTATTAATTAATGTTTGTATACAGGCAGATAGTTTATAAGTGGAAGAACCAAGAATGGCATTAAAGCTCCCACGATATCGGGATAAACGGAACAATTTACTATGCACCCGGACGAAGTCAGGGCGGGTCGATAGTATCATATAGTGCTCGTCAGATATTAACACGTTTACTGCAAACATTAATTTGGACAAGTTTTATTACTATATAAGGTTGAAACCCACTATAATACGTTAGAAGAATGTTTGTAAAATATTGGCATTGAGAAATGCTTTATGGAGGAAAAAGGTGACGTTTGCGTCACGCTTAGAAAATATTATTATAATGTTTTCGATACGACGTGTGTTTTTCTATTGTTTCCATTTAGCCTAAAACCTTTATATAGATATTGATTTACGGATCGTCAATTTAGGTTTTTTTTTCCGATAAATGCAGGCTTCGAGTGAAAATAGGCCACGGCACCGCGTAAAATAAAGCAGGAGAAGAGAAGCAATCGTAAGCTCATAAATTTAATATCTTTAGGAAATAAAAATTCCTTTACCACTGCTATAATATTTATGCTAAATATTTAAGTTAAGTTTTAATGGCCTTTAATCTCCACCGTTCATTAATTTTAGTTAATACTTTCATATTTTTTCTCAGAAAATTAAAGTGAATGAAGAAAAATTACTTAAGCGAAGTTGTTAAATTCTATGTGAATTTAAATTGATTAAATTACAAAACCTAAGTGTTTTATCACATAAGAGTGAAAAGAAAAGGCGCTTTGAAAAATAAAAGATGCAGGCAATTTGAAGTACCAACGCGCGATGTTGAATACTACTATACTAGCATTGTCCTGTAGCTCATTGATTGATAATCCCACTGGCACCTAACATTTTTGAGGAATAAAAAGCACTCTATTAATTATTCTTCTTATCGATTGGTTAGTGGCCAACCTAGTGTCAGAGTTGCTTAGGTCGCACGTATAGGCCTCTGACTTGACTTATCAACTGTCACCAGATTGATAACAGCCGGGACCGACTTTTTACGTACCTTCCGAAGCACTGAGACGCTGAGTTGAAATACTATGCGATAACCCATCTAGTGTCTGAACGCGCCTAAAGTTGCTTTACCCACCAATCGTTTACTGATCAGTGAGCGCACCCGGCTATGAGCGATCCTCATCCTATCCTATGTGTTAAACCTGATATTAAGCTGTATGGTACATTTCGCTAAATCCGTTAAGCTGTTTATTTGTGATTGTCACAAACATCCAAACATCCAGACATCCGAACATAGAAACTTTTATATTTATAATTTTTAAAGGCGTCGGGATGTGACGACCCCATCGCCCGCTGTTGGGATAACCTCTGTCACAACAGAGATTAATTCACCAGTGCAAACAGTCACACTGGTGGTAGGTCTTTTGTTGCAAGAGGCCGGCTAGGTAGGTACCACTGCAGTGTCCAATATTCTGCCGCCAAATAGTAGTGCTTAGGCACTACTGTGTTCCGGTTTGAAGGTACGCTAGTGAAATTACTGGGCGAACGAGATTTAAGAACTAATATCTCGAGGTTGGCAACGCGTGAGTGGCACCTACTAATGGTGCCGCAAGCGCTCATAGGCTACGGCAACCACTTACCATCAGGTGGGCCGTATGCTTGTTTGCCAACTTCTAACATAAAAAAATAATAATAATATTATGGTCAGATTACACGAGAACAAAGGCTACGGTGACTGCCTCTTATCATATATTTTAGCATATTTTGAGGAGCCTTACTGTTATACCTTAGATATAATGATAAAGTATTAGGTTGCATTTCTATCGTTCTTGCCAAAAAAACCCATGTCTTAGCTTGTACATTTCCTTTTAGTAAACAAAAAAACCGGCCAAATTTGTGTCTTACTAGGCATACTGAATAAGCCTCTGCTGCGCCGTGCCGCAAGTTGGCGCAGGCCCTTACATATAAATCGTTAATAAGTTTCTATAAAATATAAATATAAATGTTTATAATAAAAGCGATACTTACTGTTTGCAAATAGAATAAATAAACCAAATTGACCACTTCGACCAATGTCTCCAATCCCATGGCGAAGACCCACGGCAGAAGCAAGAATTTTATGTCCTGTAACAAACGTCTCATATGAATAAGGAAAATACAATTTTATTTTGTTTAAATATTACAATTTCATTTCAGTAGATTTCATATTTTATTTCGTTCCACGTGACTTTTAGACTGACTCGTAGCTTTGATTTTTATAACCTCTACCCGCCAATCGGTAGAAACCAAATAATCGTGTTAGATTTTGCGTGGTATATACTGATAGACAAACAAAGATTGACTTATCAAAGTAAGGATAAAAGGAGGCTTGGAGACGGATATAGGTTACAATACTCGAAAGGGGTGAAATAGAAGAACTTTTTTTTCTTAGAATATGTCACTTCATAGGGACCTGTAGTATATATGTATATTATAAACGGTTTATTAGGGTGAGGCAAGGCTATTAAAAATCCTACACCTAACTGATAAATGAAATGAATATGATAAATGAAACTTCGTCCCTTAATATATGATGCACATCTTCTGTTTTTTTACATACGCTGCAATTAGGTGATGCTAATTTGCCCATTAAACGTGCAAAACTGCTAAGAGTCCAGATCTGAGTCGATAAGTTGTTACCACATAAACTCAACTCATGTAATACGAACTTATTATTTTTAAAATGCATTAAAGTTGCCTCGATTAAATTAGTTATTCACGCGGATAGAGCCGTAGGAAAACGCTTTTAAAAATGATGCACAAATTATTTCACTACAATAAATCTTCGTGTTCTCTCAAAGGGAATATTACAGAAGGTAAAACTTTGCAGTCGAAAGGAACGGTCTTCCACGTTGCGAATAAATGCCAATAATAGCACTCGTGTTCGTATAAAAATAATGCAGAAAGGGTAGTAGGTTGTTTATATCCACTTTGTAGCTCAATGCACATTCTGGTTTTTTGTGTTATAAAGAAAAATATCGAAATACACTATTATATAATGTTTTGTGGGCAAAAATTTATGTCATATAATTTTCACTATTAAGCAAATAAAATATTATATATGATAGATCTAGAGCCCAATTTATGATAGTTTAACCTCCGGTTTTTCGTACGTTGATCAAATTCATGTCAACTTAACGTACCATATATAGATCGCTCATTGGTTAAAGATAATCGATGATCAACAGGCAACCAATGAGCGTTTAGTATTTGCTATGTTAAGTTAACATGAGTTTGATCAACGTTCGAGAAACCGGGAGTAAGTCTGACAGAGGGCATTCAATTATTTATCCAAACAAAATATATGTATTCTATTATTTAAAGACTAACCTTCATAGGATAGCGAATTTAAAGTGCAATTTTAAGTACCCTTTCTGCCTATTATGTTTTAAATTTCATATTTAAAGATATTGGGAACGTAATTATATAGAGAAACTATAATCTTTTATTTAATTACGAAGGTCTGATCGTCCTGAGCTCTTGGGATATAATGTTTCATTTATCATTTACGCGATTCACTTAATTTTTTTAGGTCTCAAGGGTTCAGAATCAACTACAAAGTAGGACATAAATTCTGAAATTTAATAACTGGAGTGCTTAAGGAATTCTATTTGTCATTTAAACTTTCTTATATTTTATTTTTCTTTAAAAAAGTCTGTGACGTTTTCTTTTTGTTTTGACTAGTTTTATAATTTTTTTTCTAAAACAATGATAAATTTTTTACTTAAATAATGATCCTACTAGTTCTAATAAAATTCTCATAGATATAAAAATAAATGCATTAGTTTTAGTTTTTTAGTTTTTAAGTCACCAGTTCTTAAAAAAAATTCAAACCCGATAAAGTGGACCTCATAATACATACACATCTTAATTTGAATAATCTAACTAAAGCCAATTTGTTTTAACAATTTATTAAAAACGTTTTCAGAGAATAGACTCTAATTAATATTTATTATATTTACGCAACGTTTCCAAATGATTGTGGGCAACATTTGATAACAAAAAGTTTTTGTTTGTTACTATGATTACGTTGCTGTGTTGATTAAACTTACCTTTAACAAATGTAAAGAAAAAACAATCACTTGGCTTTTAACTTTAAATTACGGAGAAACAGAAAAACTTTTACATTGATATGCCCAGAATTTCATTTAAAAAAGGGTACTTAAAACTGTTCTTAAAATCTTAAATATCGTTTTCATTCACCCTCTCTCACACACACACACGTACATACTCACAATACACTAAGAGAGGTTCACAGTAACACATTTTTTTTTTTTTAAGTTTTTTGTTTTATTCTTTATTTTCATTGATGTAAAATTAATTAAACTACTATTATCTTGCTTAAATATCTGTGGGAAGTGGTGCCGTACGCTGAAATACAAGTTCTTACTTAGTTCAGCAACGGATGCTATTATAAATAGTTTTAGATCATTATAAGTAGTAGTATTCTGTCACTTTTTGTAATGATTGTTCTGTTTGGAAATAAAGTTATTATTATTATTATTATTATTACCTAACCTATAACATTTGGAGCAATTTGTGATACTGTGTTTATTAATATTACACGCGTTAGGGATGCGCAAACATTCAATATAATAACATGGTCCCAAAAAAATTAAAGAATTCTAGCTATTGTTGTATTGCATTATGTTGCTCAATAAAATGTAGCTATGGTGAATATATAACGTAAGTGTAACACCATTAAACAAATGATTTGTAACAGGTCTAAACCACTACAACGACGCAACGTACTCAAAATGCCGTTGTGAACAAAACTTAATCAAGTCACAAATTCGTTCCGTAATGGTATATAAAATTTCTTGAAACTTGGCTCACGATTATAGTTTTTCAATGCGAAAATTTAAACTATGTAGATACAGGATTAGTTTCTAACAAGTGAAAGTAAGGATTTGTTGTTACGGGGCTAGTTCCTGATAATAAAGAATATTACCCGGCTATAAGACACAAAAAAAGAACTAACTGACTTAAGGATAAAGTAGTATTAGTAAAGCATTGTCGATAACTAATTAAATCTAATAGGATTGCATCTATCGTAATATTTATAAAAGCAGTGCAGTACATTTTTTAGTACATTGTTTTAGTACATTTTTTCAAATTTATATGACAAAATGGAACATTCGAAAATTGACACCGTTGTGGCGTTGTGGGTAGCGAGTCTGCCTTTAGTCTCGACGGTTGCGGGTTCGATTCCCGCTCGGGCAGATGTTTGTTAAAATTTCTGTCTCGGTCTGGGCGTTTGTCCGCGTGGGTCTCCCCACCGTGCCTCGGAGAGCACGTTAAGCTGTCGGTCCCGGTTATTATCAATAACATCTGATAATAATCGTTAACTCTTGATAAGTAAATTGCTCTTATCCAATGAGTTACTGGTTCGCCCTTAGGGTTGCGGAGGTCAGATGGCAATCGCTCCGTGTAAAAACTAGCAACCTGTCAAATCCGGATAAGAGTAATAAGCAGACCCTGGGTACATAAAAAATACCGGGAATAATGCTAGGATGAAGAAGGAACATTCGAAAATTGTTACATTGGTCTATTTCTGATTACAGATCATTTCTAACACCGGACCAATTCTCAGCTCAAAATTAAAGCTCATCGGCAGCCATGCGTTCGAACACACGATCTCAATTTGTAATCAAAATCATGAATGTATGTCAATAGAGTGTACTAATTAACTTCAATAATGAATACGAATGAATGCGAAAATTCTTGCGCTATTCTTAATAAATTACCTTTATTACATTAGCAACAGCAATACCATGTTTTAATTATATTCTTTTACTTTGTATCAGACTTGAATATAATTAAAAATATTACACGTTTTGCGATTAAGAAAAACGAATATTATATTTTTTAATTTTGAAATATAAAGTAGAAAAGATTGATTAAAGACTCTTAATTAAAAACGGTGTCTCCAAATTAAGTAATTCTTTTTTTAAAAAACACTAAGAAAAAAAAACTTTTTAGGACCGGTCTTTTTATGTGACTTATAAGTTTCAATCAAAATTTAATCATCTGATCCATCCAAGACGCTCGTGACAAATTTCATTTATGGAGTTCTATCTAAAAAAAGACAGGAATGAAAACTGATGGAGACACATCAAAGGAGGGATTATGGGGCATTGTCTAATGATCTTATTGTCAGGATCTTAGAAGTATTTGAAAGATCCGATTATTGGACGGCTGGTCACCTCTATCTATATAAATACAAGGCTTTCTAAGTATAAGATTGAGTTTGGTCGATATAGTTTTGTAATAAGCGCTTCGAATTGAATAGATTCCAATGTTTTATGGAGATGAGACATTTTCTGTTCTGTGGTTTAATGCCATCTTATTTCTATGGGAAAGTTTTCTCCACCTGCCTATACTCTATAGAATAGAAACACTTTTGTTACGCAGGACACAAATACTTTTGTCTTTCAAGGATAGAAGTATTTGTGCTCTATGTTTATACGATATGTGACGATTGAATTTAGTAATAAGATCAAGGTGAACAGGATTCTCGGTAAGCCCTAAAGATTGACGTAAATCCTCCAAAATTTGAGCACTTCTTTTGACTCCCCACACAAACGGTTGCCTTTGGATTAGAGACTTAGTAGACGTAGATGACTTGAGAAACTAATATCTCAACAATTATTAACATAATAAAAAACCTTTTTTTACTTTTAAAAAACTTTCCAAAGATAGGTAAAACTTTACCATACGCAGATTGTACCATTAATATAAATATGGACTGGAAAGACTGCTACCATTATTTTGCTATACAATTCTGTAGCGGCTGACATCGTTGTGGCGTTGTGGATAGCGAGTCTGCCTTTAGTCTCGACGGTTGCGGGTTCGATTCCCGCTCCAGCAGATGTTTGTTAAAATTTCTGTCTCGGTCTGGGCGTTTGTCCTAGTGGGTCTCCCCACCGTGCCTCGGAGAGCACGATACGCTGTCGGTCCCGGTTATTATCAATAATATCTGATAATAATCGTTAACTCGTGATAAGTAAATTGCTCTTATCCAATGAGTTTCTGGTTTGCCCTTAGGGTTGCGGAGGTCAGATGGCAATCGCTCTGTGTAAAAATAGTAACCTGTCGAATCCGGATAACAGTAATAAGCAGACCTTGGGTACATAAAATACCCGGAATAATGCTAGGATGAAGAAGAATTCCGTAGCGGCTATTATTATTTTACCATACAATTCTGTAGCTGTTCTTAGAATACACCTATTTACTAAATGTCGTACATATAGAGCCAAAAGTGTACGAGTAAAATGATAAAGACATGCGGACAAACAGATGGACATGCATTTTATGGGTCCATTTTTTGCTATTGAGTACGGCACCTTAAAAAGATTATTATTTAGGTAAAAATTGACTTAGGTTACTATACAAGTGTAAACTTAACTAGAATTTATAATCCTTTATGACGACGTTGTGGCGCAGTGGTAGCGAACCTGCCTTAAACGCCACAGGTCGCGGGTTCGATTCCCGCTCGGAGCATAATATGTTTGTATTGACAAGCAAGCATATTTTCCGGTCTGGGTGTATATGTCCTTATCATTGTGAATGTTTCCGGACCCCCGACACAGGATATTACTATCCTAATGGGGGCCGTTGAGTGTGCAGCGTTTATTTATATTATTTATTTATTTTAAGGCAAAAATAGCCCGTAGTTTTTAATAATTGAAGTCATGTCATTATTTTTCGATTATCCTTGAGCGTAATATTGCTAGAAATGTGTTATTTTTTTTTCATATTGATCTTTTTTACAATTCAAAGTTTATGTCATATTGCAACAGTGCAAATACATATTTTGCTGTGTAACGCCCGCTGTTGGGATAGCCTCTGTCACAGCAGAGATTATTCCACCAGTGCAATCAGTCACACTGGTGGTAGGTCTTTTGTTGTAAGAGGCCGGCTAGGTAGGTACCACCGCAGTGTCCAATATTCTGTTGCCAAATAGTAGTGCTTAGGCACTACTGTGTTCCGGTTTGAAGGGCATTGTACGCTAGTGAAATTACTGGGCGAACGAGATTTAAGAACTAATATCTCAAGGTTGGCAACGCGCGAGTGGCACCTACTAATGGTGCTGCAAGCGCTCATAGGCTGCGGCAGCCACTTACCATCAGGTGGGCTGTATGCTTGTTTGCCAACTTCTAACATAAAAAAAAAAAAAAAGCGAACCTGTAAGAGCAGAACACATTACACCCGAGGACAAAGTTGTAAAGTCACATAGTTAAAGTAATAACCAACCTTGTAAACTCCAAATATAAGTAGTATACACGCTAGAAGTCCGAGTGTACTGCAAGCCAGCAATGTGATGTTCAAAGAAACGGTTACTGAAACAAATAAAATATATTAAACTCAAGAAAGAAAACAATTACAACTCATATAAAAACATTAAAATAATTACTTAGGGCTATTATTATATGCTTTATTATTTTTCCTCAAGCCTTTCATCTCAGATAACGCACGGTGCTATGGGCGAGGTAAATGGTAAGATAACAGCCCCGAACGCCTACCCCTCTACTGGATCTTTCTACAAAAATGTCGTTTTGACCCCTCAGGGCCTAATATAGGATTCGCTTGGGTCAAAAGTTACGCCCATGTACGGTGCCACCTCTGGTTTTGTTAGTAATTTTAACCCCGACATGTGAAAGATCAGATGATATTCTTATGTGACATCAACCGTAAACAGTACGTGCGTTACATAATTTATTCTACTATCTTCTACAAAAATATGCTTCGTATAATAATTGTGTGCCCCCAGCAGATCGAGCAAAAAAGCGGTACGGCCGTACTATAATTATATCCTTTTCTCGAAGCAGCTTAGGCCATTTCCAACCCCCTATAACTTCGTTGTGCATAAAACTAAAAACCTGACTTCAGTAACCAAGCAGACATTGTATGTATAAACAGGGTATGTTTCAAAATAAATTCAATTTGAACTAGTAGTTTAAGAATTACAACTAGTCAATTTTTTTAATTTTTGTACTGACTGACCGATCATCAAACCACTGTAAGGCACTTTTAGCAGACATAGAGGCTTTAAATTTAGAATACAATTAGTTTTTATGTATAAATCAAGGGAAATTAAAATAAATTATATTTATCTGTGGTATAACTTTAAAATTGGTCATAATTTTTTTTTACTTTAAATTTCACTGCTTAGGAAATAAATTATTACAAACACAATTAAAGTTGGCGAAACTTTGTTCAAAGGTCACTAAAATGTGTCAAGAGCTATACAATCGAACCTTTTTCAAACATTAGATTTAACAGAGTTATGACAAGCAAAGCCCAGCTTTCATTTTATAAAAGAAAAGGTTGAATTAAATTTTTGGTTCACGAAAATCGAATCTTCATTGTAATCAAATTTGAATGGATACAAAGAGTTGACTGTATTACTAAAAATATTTTTTTTCTGCCTTGATGAAAAGTTCGCTTTTAGCCCCTGGTAAGAGGGAAAAAAGTGGCCGATTCTCTTTCAACAAGATGACATTATTTATTTATTTAACTCACTTTACTTCCCGATAACCAAGCAACCGTATCTTTATCCCTCGTACCTAGGACTGAGAACGAACGGAAACAAATCGTATGCGCACCACGGGAGAAACGTAGGACATTGCCACCCGCCATTGTCGCGATCCGCGGGTAATAATGTCGTACTTTTCTCAGCAGGTGCGTAACGTCCTATTAAAAAAATTGGTATACCTTTTGAGTGCGCCTACGCCCGCGGGATTTTCAATGAGGCATTTTTATTAACATAGAGTCAATCGGTTTGCCATACAAAATTTCATTTCACCTAATTCAAGTTTTGGTTTTCGCTAAAAATGTAGATTACCCTTCTCCAAGGTTCCGTCTATTTCTATACTAAAATTAATTGAAATTGTGTTCGTGGCTTAGACGTAAAAATTCAACAGTCAAACAAGTAGGCAGAGTTTCTTTTTTACTTATAAATTCTACATCCAGAAATAAATTATCTTAACTGACAGTAATTTTTTTACTCATTAAATCTTGACGGTTGGCAAACACACATACGATCCGCCTGATAGTAAGCTGTTACCGCAACCCAGGAATGCTTGCGATACTTGAAGTTAATGGAACATAGAGTTCTACTACCATTATATGCTAGCTAGCTTTCTATTATATATATTATATATAGCTGCGCCTGCGGCTCTGATGGACCATTTTTTCTTTACTGCATGGAACCCTAATTCTTTGTTTAAAACAGAAGAAGTCTAAGTTCCTCCTTATTACATCAGCTGCCAATAAGAGTACCCTCAAAATCGGTCCAGCCATTTCAAAAATTAGGCGGAACAAACAGACAGACAAAAATTGTAAAAAATGTTATTTTGGTGTGTGTACTCTATATATATTGTAGTAAAAAATGGTTATTTCAATATTACAAACAGACACTCCAATTTTATTATATGTATAGATAGTTGGCTTTCTTTCTTTTTACCCGACTGCCGGAGGGTAATGTTTTTTAGAATATTTTTGTTTATTTATATTGATCATACCTCCATTATTATTTTTTCTAAACACTTATATACACCTTATGTAATGTTTAATCTGTAAATGAAACTCCAGATGAAACTCAGTTGAATGGGTGTGTGGATGATGAAATTTTCAGGTCATTGGTCTCTGTTATCCTCATTGAATAAATAACGCAAGACTGACCGCCTGAACGATACATTTATGCTGTACTTATTATAATTATGGCCTTATATTACTATTTTTCGTAATCTTTCCACAATACTCGAGATTTCGATTTTTTTCTTAAAATACAAAAATTAAAAACAAATAAAACTACCACACCTAGAATATACAACTTTAACAAAACAACTTAATCACAGAAATGGCTTTGATCGAGCTATTTTAAAGATCCGTTCAATCTAATTCAATTTATACATGAAAAAAGTTAATTCACATTGATTATGTTTATGGTTACATACAAATAACTTACAATGAAACATACTAACTTTATTCATAAAGTTAAAACATATAATTTCTCATTGTTTGGAATGTTTCCACAAACTTATCAAGCTCGTGAAGTTATTACGTTTACGAACTAAATTTTTGTCTTTGCGTACGAAGTACATGATACTTTAATACCTGAATTATTTATACCTTGTCTTCTGTCTTTATTACAAAACTTTACACGTAATTAAGTTAATTTACGATTATATACTGTTTACGTTGGAAAACTAACTCTGATCTAGTATACAATGTTCTGCATACTTAGCAAAGTACTTATAGTTATTGTTAGTTACAGCGATAATGTGTTAGTTTGGTATCATAGCAAAATTATTCAATTATTAATGTAGCTAAAAACATAAGCCCATTATTATTTAATATAATAAATCTCAACGTTTAGATGTTTGAAAACGGCTGGACGGATTGGCACTAAATTTAAAACAGATACGTTATTATCTGGAGTGATACATAAGATCATTTTTATACTTTTAAAAATTTTAGATTCTTGTTAGATTATGGGTTCGTGTAAACGTATGATTTGTGAATATTTATTTCATGCTTATTAAGTTTGGGCAAAGCAATTAAAGACTTTATTGTGTTGTTTTTGATTGCTTGAATTCTTCAATAATATACCCAGATATAACTTTTTTAAATTACGTAGAAACTCCGAAAGATAAATATTATAACATAATTTTTACATACCCGCTTGTACGTAAATTGTTTCCTTTTTTATTAAGTATTTCGGTTTTTCCACCGAGTAAAATACCTGGGTATTAAATGGTCTAAGGCCGCAAGGACATATTGAATTCGATATAGTTGACGTATTTGTTATATATGTTTTGTGTATTTATCGAACATTACACATCACAAATCACGGTGGACGAAGTCGCATTCAAATACTAGTAAGTATTATTTAAATTTTTTGTTGATTTTAGATTTACTTGTGAACGGATTCGTTCAGGTCAAGTGTTTTATATTTATAATATTGAATTTTAATACTAAATTATCTCATTTTCCAAGACGAGAATTGTAAAACCGACTAATTACTTTGACTTAAAGTTTTCAGCATCTATTTAAAACGTGATTTAAAATTTCTAGCAGAGTAAACGAGACTTAAACTTCGGTTATTCTTCGAAAATTTTAAGAGCGAATAACTCCAAGTATACTTGAAGATTAGTTTTAGTTTTTATGACATGTTTATTAGCACCATTAATGTATATCTGATAGCCTTCGGGTACCATGTGCAGCATGCGGGTATGGTTTTAAAAATGCATAGGTTAGCGCTTGACTGTTATCACACCTGGTGTGAAGTGATGATCCAGCTTAAGGTGGAACGCGCTCATAGAAGATGCTTGATTCATTCTTAATTTGAAGGTACCTACATTGTAGACGGTGGGGAAAACAGAGATCGGCAGGGTGTTCTAGACCTTTGCGGTGATTATCAGGTATGAAGCTAAGCGTTTCCTACGTGTTTTGGGTATATGGGTTCAGACCCTTGTGATTCCTCGGATTCATGTAGTAAAAAGGTGACTAAGAAACCAATTTAAAAAACTATTTCATTAGGAACTACTAAGCACATTCTCAGAGATGATCTCACATTCTCATATCTTGTAGAGAATACCGAAAGAATCTGGGCAAGGAACCTTACATCGATGTTCAAGACTATGTAGTTTTGCATTTACCAGGTAACAAATAAACAAACCGTATTTCATATAATCATTTTTTAATCTTGCATAAAAATTTTTCTCTCCAAAAACCATTATAACTTTTGTCAAAACCTCGGCTATCAGTAAATTTAATGTTTTATAAGAAAATAATAATTCAATTATAGACTTTAATTTATAAATCTAACGTCAATATGAAGGGAAAATATATTTTACTTAATTAAATTAAATATGTATTCCCTTTTATGTTAAAACGAAGAAAGCTAGCTTACAGAGTTCCTACATCAAATGCCGTAAACTTCGCAAGTTACCGCGCCTTTGCCCATTAAGTAGATTAGAAAACTAGATTTAAAACCGATTGATATCTTCCAATCAAATTAGTTGTTTTATGTTTGATGATATTTTTTTTACATGAAAGTTAGCAAACAAACATGATATATGCATGGTGGCAAGCAGTCACCGCAACTTACGAACGCCAGCGATACTTGAAGTATCACATGCGCGTTGCTAATCTAAGGTATAGGAGGTGAGGGATGAGAAGAGAATAAAGGAAGAACTGAGGGCTGGGAGATTGGGCCTCTAGTGCTCTCACTCATCAACAGCACGAAATGCAACAGTACTCTATTATTTTAGGCTGATTTTCTGTGAGAGCGTACTAACTAGTTTTTGACCTTCATCAGGGTGAGTGGGCTACGTTCGTGGTCGCGACCCGTCTCGTACCGACCGGTGCAAAACTAGTCGGTACCTAAACCGATTGAACGTGAGTTTTAGTCGTATAATTTTACATTAAGTTAAATAATGTCTCATGATAGTTTTTAATAATTTAATTGCCAGTGTACTACTTTCCCAGTCGCGCCGGCCGATTTGCGCCAAGACAAACATCGCTCTACTACTACTAAACATGACTTTACTATTACTTAAATAACCGACAGAAACATGGTATTAAGGCCTACAACCTGCGCGAGCCCTGTTTTTTCGCATGTCCACGCCAGAAGAATTATTTAATTACAAATAATTCAGAACCGTTTCTTACGCATGGCCTCGGGCTGTCCGTGGTACGTTTGCAACGTAACGTACGACCGATGTAACCAACCGACAAAAGGTAGGCGTCCTAAGCACGTCCTGCAAGACCCTGACGATAGGATTACATTAGAAAATGCCCTTACACAGCACAGACACGCACACAACACCGTCTTCGCCGGCGAGGACGAGGTCCTTTGTTTCGGACGTCGCGTCGCGCGTCGTCGGGTGAGTATATCGTATAGACTGCGCTCGGAGCGCTGCCTCCATCTCCGATGACGTCCTTAGCCGTGGTTCGCAGGAGGCACCCTAAGGACGGAATCAAATTTGAGGCCCCGCCAGGGCTGCCCCTTTATCACGGCTGAGTCTCTGTACTTGCCCGGTCCGAGATCGGTGACGCTGTCATGGTCAGTAGGGACAGCAGCAATACACATTACGAAAAAAAAATGGTATTTAGGTATTGCTTCGAATAAATAATCGCTTTATTTTTCCCTCCACTTATTATATTATACTAAAAGAAGTTGATTAAGACAATTACATAGTTAATCTTTAAGGTAATCCTTAGGGAGAACTGGTTATTTATATAGATAGCTATTAATCCACACGTCAAAAGGCTTTCTCAGCACCATAGTCATATTTATTTAATTATCAAATAATTCATAGGTTAAAGATTTAATATAAAAAAGAAAAGTCATAAAGGCTAAGTTCTTATTTGTGTGTGTTTGTGTATGGTTTAAAAAAATGAATTTTGTTTGTCTGAGTTTGTATATTTACTAGAATTGAATAATTATTTAAAAAAGAGCATGCGCGTATCAAATAGAAACGAAACATTATTGCATTATAGAATTTTTTAAATTTTAGACCAAAAATATTGTGTTTGTTTTTAAGTCTTAGGATTAGCTTCTCAGGTTTCTGAAATGAATTAATCCTTATTTCTTATTCTTATTTTAAATTTAAGAAGTACTAATAAACTGTAAACCTTTTTAATCCTACTAAAATTTTGTGACGAAAAAATATAAGATTGTAAGGCATTTTTTTCAATATGGCATTAAAGGTGTCTCATTAAAAATTCACGGGCAGAAGTCCGTTACAAATAAATATCAGATTGTACCAGCTAAATCTTAACTTATCGTTTTATCATTGAAAATAATAGAGGCAATCACGCGTAAAGGAAACTTACTTGGCGTTATTTTCTCCGGTTCTAAGAAGCTTTCAGACTCCGGCTCCAGCATGTCACCGTTTAGGTAACGATGCTCCACATCAATGAAGTGCCCCATTGTAACTATTGTCACTGAGAAGTATACCTGCATTAAAAAATAATATATATTATTATAAGATTATGAAACTTTTAAAGCCGACGACCGTTTCGATCGAGCGACTTAACTATAACTAATTCTTCCTAGCATTTATCTCGTTCGCTTAAATACCCAGTGTTTACTTTAAACGTAGTAACCGGTCAAATCCGGATAAGAGATTTACTATTTATTTTATATAGAATGATTGCCAACTGATCTCCGCAATCTAAGGGGGCATCAGTAACTCATTGGATATGAGCAAATTATCAAGAGTAATTATCGAGTATTATCAAACTGATGTGATGTATTAAGAACCAGGACCGACAGCTTAAAGTAATATACGAGGCACGCTGGGGAGACCCACAAGGACTAACGCCGTAGAAGAATATGGAACTAAAAGTTCCAAGAAGGTTTATTAAAGGACGACAATGTACTTGTGATATTTATGGTTAGGTTATTGCAAGCTTCCAAACAAGTACAGAATATCGACATAGAGTAGTGGTGACCGTACTATTGTTTTTCTATGCCGGTCTGTTCTTTTTGATTTCCTCTTCTTTTTGCCTTTGTTTTTAGTACCTAAAGGGTGGCAAGGGAGCCCTATTACTAAGCCTTTACTTTCCGTCTGTTTTTTATCGCTTATGACCGCATTGTCTTGTGTATGCACTCTTAAATGGACGCAAATAAGCAATACCATGTCAACCCACAAAATTGAAAAACTGAATTATATTGCAGAAGTGTTGGTAAATGACTGAAGAACATTTTTCTTTAATATTTGTAGGAATTAAAGCTTTAAAACTTCTAAAAAAGGCATTTTTTAATCATGCAATTTATGTATTATTTTAAGCGTTTTGGGTAATATTATATACGAAATATGCAGTTTGTATGCTTATTTTATGTGAAATAAGTAAATAACTTACATACATCTTGAAATTGGCAAAAACTTGAAAAATACGTGAAAAAAATCATATAAAGCAAGTTGTTCAAAATTTTCAAACGCATTTTTCTCGAAATGACATTCGTGTGGGTTGACATGGTATTGCTTATTTGCGTCCAAATGCTATTCAAAGATAAAATATCTTTATCAATATCTACAATTTCTCATAGTGTTATTATGACCTACGTCAGTAGCTTATTTGACTAAATAGAATTATCTACGAAAAATAGTCACGTATTTAATTATATAGATTCTTGATTGAGGTGACAATAAAATATGTATATAGAATTGTTTCTATACGTCAGCTCATCGGCTAAAGGACCCAATAATATCTATTATGTCTGGTCCAACGTCGCCTTTGCGTTACTAAATTAAGTGAACTTAATAAAAACGAAAATAAATCGGACGTCTAATATTATTTTTATGTAATAAATTTATAACTAGAGCTAAAATAATTCAGTCGTGATCTTAAAGTTTCGTGATTTATTGTCTACGAATCATAATTCTGGTGAGGTCGGTCATAAATCCGAGGAATATAATGCCTATCCCATTTAAGTGGCGAGTAAATATTTTTTCATGTTCTTATACATTTTTATCGTTTTCTTAAGATATTTTTTTAAAATAACAGGGTAAGGTCTAATGAGGCTCATATACATAATCACCCATACTGATGACTTTGTTTAAAATTTTTTATGGCATACCCAAGCGGTACTTGATTGTATGATAATAATATTCGTTTGTACCATGTATTGGTTACCTTGAGATATGGTTTCTTAATCTCCTTCCAGTAATTTCACTAGCACGTCTCCGTCAAACTAAATCACAGTAGTACTTACATAACCGGCATCTGGCAATAGGCCTGGTGATAATACACCAGTGATTGAAATTAAATTAGGTCTATTAACTATAATATCAAATTGTTTTACATTTTCCTTTTAATTGTATAACTATATTTTATTTAGAATGAATTTTTATTCTTTAATAGCTTATACTTACATCAAATCAATGACAAATTCATTAAAATTCGATATTACTGAAATTTGTCCATGACTGTAGCTAAAAGTTGAAGTTAGTTATCCTAACTGCCCAATTATTATAATATTATGCCCTGTTATTTGCAATAAACTTTTGAAATGACTTCTTATGATTTATTGTGTTTAAGATCTTGTTATAACATCGACCAAAACAGCTTTGAGGTAAGACCAATCTTACTTTTCCACTACAAAAAAGTAAATCCACATTCCTTAAGAGAAAAAAACATATAAGTGATATGTCTCTGATTAGGGCAAAGTAACTTTTGTATTTTCTGACAGACAGTATCTAGAAATGCGACGGTTAAGCGGTCTAGTAGTAAACTTAAGACCGCTTAACAGTCTCAATCCTTAACGTAGATATAAAGTATTTTCTAAAGCAAGCATTTTCTGAGTTAAAATAAATACCTCGGTAATCTTCTATTCTTTTTAAAAGACTTCAGAAATAATGACGAAAATGTTTGCTTTGTGGCACCACCCTGGATGGGTGGTCATATTCAAAAGCTTCTACAGTATACAATATAGGCGCCATTTTAATGTATACCCACATATAACCAGAACCATTGTAATCACAGCTAAGTAATCACAGCTTTTTTTACTAGTTTAAAAGTATAATTACCATGGTGTAAATGGCTGCCGCGTAGCAACCCCGACGAAGGCTGCGCCAGCAGCAACACGACTGAATGATAGGCATGATTGGTATCCTGGCAAAGAAAAAATTAAAATGAGTAACTACATATTCTATTGTCAAATTTTTTATTATAAAATTTATAAAGTATATAATTTATTATAATATTAAGAAAATCAATTTCCCAAATATGTAATTTCATAATAACGTTATAAGTTAAATTTTCAACAACAATAAAGAACCCTTTTAAATTTGACTTCCTTTAAAAGTTCATAATCTGACGCCATCAAAGGATCTTAAGAAAAGTGGATGAGGACACAAGAATCCCTTTCAATAAATCGCGTCTTTCCTAAATCGAGCTCATCAATACCTTCACATCTCCATTATAATAATATTTAAAGGTCAAAGGCTTATAATAATTCTTTCAATATTCAGTATATTCCTTTGAATATTTAGGTTCTTAACAAAAGTATCAACAATTGATACGTATTCTATTCAACGGTGATTTATTTTTTGATGCCAATCAAATTAGCGAGACGCTCATAGCCTTTGCATTAACTGAGCGATATTGCAACCTATACAACCTGATATTACAACCACCGAGGGCACCTAAAAATCGGTCCCAATTTTTACCTTGACACTACTTCAACAACTCTGACACTAGTCTGGCCACTAACAGCATTATAAAGGAGTTCTACACACACACAGACAGACTTTATACTTTAATAAGATTTGTCTTATACGACCAAATTTATTTAAAATCATCACGTTTGTGTGCGATGTGCACATGAAGGAAAAGTTCACAAAATATCGCATATAACGCGTTATATACACTCAAAAATCATTCCTCCTTTTGAGGTCCTCTTTCACGAAATTCGGCTAAATGTTAAATGGTCTTCTGTGAGGATGAACCTATAATACTATTTATTTTCTGATAATAGCGTGTAAAAATATTTCATGATGCAGATTCAATTTATTAATGAGTGACAAAAAATAATTAAAATTTTGCTTGTATTTGAAATTTCAATATCCGGAGTAATTTATCAGACTTGTCCAAATCTTTCCTCTTGCATGAAGTCATTTCTTTTGATAGACGTTGGTAATTATAAAGTTTGTATAAAAGAAAAATTATAATAAACATGCTAATTAATGACAAAGCTAAAGGAAGGTATAAATATCGGCATAATAAGTTAATTTACTGTGATTATAATTAGTATAAGAATTTAAATCTCACTTAGCACGATTTTCATTCATTTTACCACGTTTTTTATGATAATAATTAGTGTGGAAACAGTCAAATTGTTATTACTCATTCTATAAAAGTATATATTTAAAAGTGGATAGGGTATATATTTAAAATATACATATTATATTCACAAGTAAGATAAATGTTATTGCTTTTTTTCACTGAATAATTAACTATGTCCGATAATTCCACCTGATTCCTTAAGATATTGTGTAAATTGGGATAAAAGTAACCTATAGAAAAATCTATGACATTATCTTTCTATTGTGAAAATTAGTAAGCAGAACCTTACAAAATCCTAATTCAATTTCATGTTATATAATAACAACATAGGTGTGTGGCTCCGACACGTCTACAAAATTATTGTTTACTTTTTGAAATGAAACTTCTATACAATCGTTGTGATTTGAAATCGTGCAACGGAAAATACAGATAAGAGACACAAATACAAAAATGTGTAGGAATGAATGTGACAGAAATATACATACTATTTTATATTATCGGTCTCTCCTCTTTGCGCCATGCTTTAGTGAGCCAGAGCGAGAGAGCAAATGTCGGTGTGTATGTATATATATTTATGCGGCCTTATATTACAGCTTTTAGTAAGAAGTCAGCGTGGTGTGTTATTATTTAACAGTGTTTGTAAATAGTTTTATATCTTGTTACATATAATTATTCACCTCATTCTTTTGTCCATTTACTTTTATTTAGATTTGAAACGCTAATTATTTTCTGAAACAAACGTAGCCTAAGTTATTCCTCATAATATCTAGCTATCTGTCGAAGGAAGTCTTGTAAAAAAGGAAAGTAAAAAAGGAAGTCGCAACAAACAAACCAACATTCTTAAATTTTTTCAATCCATTTTTTTTTAGTAAATAATGTCAAGAAATTTCCGACTTCTTCTTCTTTTTAATAGGCTTTGTATTTATATTTATGTATTAGGTATATAAAATATGGAGGTTCATTATTAGCAGCGGCTTCTGTTATCCACAAGGACCCTTAGGATATAATATAGGAGGCAATTTTTAGCCGTCGCCAGGGCTGTCACTTTTCACGATATTGGTACTTGGCTCCCCCCACCCTATGACATTATCAAGATGAGTTAGACCTTATTTCGAGCGAACTACCCGCAGAAAACATCAGTTAATTTATTATTTTATTGTATTTTTCCGTATCGTCAAAACAGTATTTGTCGTACCGTAATTGGATATGTTTTCTTAGAAGCCATTTGTGTGGTAAATCAATTCGGACGGTTATTATGAATTAACTTCACAAAAGATACATCCAGTAAATAGGGATTATATAAATTAGACAATTTTCTTTATTAATAACAAGAAAATAAAATCATACAAGTAGTATTATTACTAAGGCTGCAAAGCATTCATTAGGCGTAACAAAAAAAAAATATTGACATCCCTGGTTGTAGCATTCAATCATGGCGTTCGATTCTCCTTACATTCTTATCCCCTAAACGTATTAAATATCGCCAAAATCAATTATTTTATTGTTCAAGGAAAACGCAGTTTGTAATATGATATTTTGTTTGAACTCTGAAAAGCTTTCATTATTTATTCCTATAACTTATTGATAGGGACAATTTGAAATAATTCGTTCTGCGTAGATGTATTGTAATAATATCTTTAGGGTTTATAATGGCAGGTTTGGAGGGCTATTCGTCATCGTTATCATAATTATCGTTCCAAAGAAGTAAACTATTAAAACAATCTTTGAATGACAGACTATTTGAAAGTTTAAGCTACGAAGGTCACACAAAACTAGTCAGTTAATATAAATACGGCGTTCGAATTATTGTTCGGGCCTATTATTATTATTATTTCAAAAGCAAAAATAGTTATCCAACGAAGATCAAGAAATATAATTAGACCCTGACGATTGGATTAGATTAGAAAATGTCCTTTACACAGTACAGACACGCACGCAACATCGTCGCCTGTGAGGACGAAGTTCTTTGTTTCGCACACCGTCGGGTGAGTCCACGGTCTAGTATGCTATCGGACTTCGCGTTTGAGTCCCCGTGAGGGCTATCCCCATTTTCATGTCTCTGTCATGGGTCTCTGTACTCATCCTCCTCGCTGACGGGGATGCTGTCAAGGCCAGTAGGACCAACAGCAATACACAATCCGAAAAAAAAAGATAATTAAGGACGTAATTAAGTACGACTCATTTAACGATTTAATGAGAGTAATGTCGTAACAGCTAGTTTATAAATTAGATATAACGAAAATTAGAAAAAGATAACACATAATTTTGATAAAAGCAAATCTTAACATTAATAACAAAAGGCTTTAACGTTGAAAATTAACATATTTCCTGTACTTTACGGTGGAAGATCCGTCACATCAGTCACTTTATACTTTGTGTTGAAGTTTGGCTTCTGACCTTTATACAACGGATAAGGTAATGGTATCGCTCAAGATC
Source organism: Hestina assimilis (assembly GCA_023373885.1). Taxonomy (NCBI): domain Eukaryota; kingdom Metazoa; phylum Arthropoda; class Insecta; order Lepidoptera; family Nymphalidae; genus Hestina; species Hestina assimilis. The sequence continues at coordinate 14,786,629 of CM041759.1, forward strand.
TGAAGTATTTTTACTTGCGAAAAAATACGAACCAACATTTATCACCATTAGCTAACAGATTCCAAACATCTAAGTAGTAACGTATATAAACATAATGCTCGAAATTGTATGTATAAAGAAATGCTCAATCATATATACATATTCTCACACTCTTTTCCAAACACACACATTTACACACATGTGATAACAGTTGCATGAAATGTAAAAATAAATGAAATAAATAACCTAGGCAATTAAAATTATCATGTACATGTACAGAGGTTTTTCCCCTAGTTGCGTAGCCTAGTCTAGCTTTGTACCAAATGGTAAAAAAAAGTGGTTCTGTTTACAATTTTTCACTAATTAAGTTCACGTTTTCTGTCCAAAGAAACCACGTTTTTAAATAATAATATAATAAACTTTTATTTTATCCGCAAAACTCTATGGTAAAGGGTGTTGTGTTGTATAAAAATTATGGACGTACATTTTTTAAAAATTAGCCTGCCCTCAAAAAGCAAGTGACTAAAAAAGCCTGTCCACATGATATCTATCTATATAATCAAAGATTGGAGATATGGAACTGAACTCATCAAAACATACTAGCTAATAATCCGTGATCACGAAATTATCATTTTTTTTTTTTTTTTTAAACGAAATTATCATTGTTTTTGTGTAGTTTTCATAACTGAAATTGTTCTTTACGCCTACACTCAAACTTACTTTTCAGAGACATCAAAGATTTTCGCAAGCAATGACTTTCATTAGCGAAGAGAAAATGGAGCGTGAAATTTGTTTTATTATTACTGTAAGTTTTACTACAATTATTTGCAATAACTTCTATTATATGTTCTATATCTAACCGAGATATTGATAAAACGTCCATTTCTTTTTTTTTATTACTAAGTCGCTTATCATAAGCGGTTGCCATAGCCTATGAGCTCATGCAAGACCAGTAGTAGGTGTCACTCACGCGAAGCTCGAGATATTGGTTCTTGAATCTCCTTTGCCCAGTAATTGTGTATGCCGACACTACTGCTTAGAGGTAGAATATTTGACACTGCGGTGGTACCTACCAAGCCGGCCTCTTTCAACAAAAGACCTACCACCAGTATGACTGATTGCACTGATCTCTACTGTGGCATAGATTATTTCAATAGCAAGCGATGGGGTAGTCACTTCCCGATGCCATTAAAAATTAATTTGTATACGTTTTTAAGCCAGTTTTATTTGATACAATAAAAGCAGGTCGATCAAAACCCCTATGGAGACCCAAATTTATATAAATAAGTTGATTGGTGTTTTTGTTTAACATGCTATAATAGTACATGGAAAATTACACATATGTAACACAAAATAAACAAGCGGACGCTGCCAATAATTAATTAATGACCACTTATTTAATTTTTTTGATGTGTAAGACACGGGAACAATGCTATTATGTAATTTTGTACATAATGTGTTTAAAGTCACTAAAGTATTCTAGAATATGCTTTAAAAATTATCCCTCCCTCCCCCTTCCATTCAAGAACTACGCGTGCCGGTCTCCGATGTCACCGACTAACTGTGGCATCAATTCCATCGCGAACAAAGAAGTTTGCCAACTCTTTGCTTTGTCGCACTTCAAAAAAATGGAATGCTTTACCGGCACACGTGTTTCTTACAACCTGGGGTCCTTCAAACGAGGCGTGAAGAGGCACCTTGCGGGTAGGCAGGGCGAGGATGGCTAGTACAGTTCGCCTTCTGCAACCATATTAGCCACTTCCACTTACCATCAGGTGGAGTGGAGTCATTTGCCCTCCGGCATTATATAAAAAAAAAAATATAAAAACAACCTATGGTACTTTTGTTTCCCAAGCTGACAGCGTAACGAGTCTCAGGAATTTAAGCGTAGGTACGCTACAATTGGCAGTCTACAAAATTTTTCCCACGTAAAATAAACGGGTAAAATATTTAAATAAATATCTTTTTATATCAGATGGGGCAAACGAGCGGGACGTTCACCTGATGTTAAGTGGTCACCGCCGCCAATGAACGTCTTGGCGTTACCTTTAAGAAAGGAATAGGCTCTTCTCTTGAAGGTTCCCAAGTCGTATCGGTTTATAAAGAGTGCCGACGGAAGCTGGTTCCTGGGAGCTGTTGTGTGAGGAAGAAATACCTTCTAAATCGCGTTGTCATCAAACATCGAATTTGGAAAAAACTAAAAAGCCTTATTTTTTTCTTTTACTATTCCCATATATACGATAAATAAAACATACAGATATATAATTATGAATATAATGATAACGAAACCGATTACAACTAAATTAACCCTACTTTAATAAAATAGATAAAATGAAAGAGATTATAATTATATTTTACCTAAAACTGCCTTAATTCTCATTTCAATATAAAATGGATTTGTGAAAAATACTGCGAAGGCTTAATTTCTCAGTCTTTATATATTCAAAGCTAATTCATAGTATTATTCTAAATATAAATTTAAATCTGTCTGATAACAAAATTGCTAAGCTAATTAATTTGTTCAAAATTTAAGGCATGATTTCTTTGATATTATGAAAGGAAAGGGATTCCAATTTGCTCAGAAAAGTGAAGGAATTTTTCAAAAAAATCAATTTGATAACGTTTGCGTAACCAAGGAAAAAGCTCTTTATGAAATCCGAAATATTATTTGTTCGAATGGATATTTACTATAATGTATTTAAAGCCTAATTGCTTTGAGGGCTGACATTTTAAGCCCTTCGCGTGATACAATGGGCTTTGTGCTTTATAGAATATAAAATTCTATGAATTACCTATTACATTATACAACCTGAAACTCAATCCATGTTACACTAAAATATTTATTTGACTACATCGATATTTTCAATGACGAAATAACAATTCTTTGATTCAATAACCTTTCAAGCACGACATTTACAATGAAACTCAGGCATAATAATATACATTTTTGTTATTTATTTACAACGGCGTCGAGTAGTCAAGGATGTATTTTAAAATCCCCTTCTTTCAATATCGACAGGGCAACATAATATGCTATTAATATAGGGGCGAAGAAGTCTATTCTGACATATGCATTCTAACTTCTTCCTCGCATTATTCCCGGTATCATACGAGTCTTTACCTAAAGTCTGCCTATTGCTTTCATCCGGATTTGACTTACTAGTTTTTACACAGAGCCTTTGCCATCTGAACGCGACTCTCAGCAACCCTAAAGGCGAACTTATGACTCATTGGATAAGAGGAATTTACTTATCAAGAGTTAACGATTATTATCAGATGTTATGATAACAACCGGGACCGACAGCTTAACGTGCTCTCCGTGTCACGGTTGGGAGACCCACAAGAACAGACAGACAGACAGATCCAGACCGAGTAAGATCAATACAAACGTCTGCCCGGAAATCAAAAATCGGGAATCGAACCCGCAACCGTCGAGGCTCGCTACCCACAATGCCATAACGGTGTCATTCTGGTATATTCCAACTGCCTATTTAATGTTAGCGGGCAAAAAACACACAGCGGGCAGTAGGCAGGAGGCCATGCAGGTGAGTTGCCGACATTTAAGAAACCACTTATTACATAGTCGCTGGCTGACCTAAAAATGGCTAAAGTCTAGTCACTTCGCCAATGTAAAGTGGTAGTGGACACGGGGATTTAAGCCCTACAATCAGCAAAGTAAAACTTAATTTCTACAAAAGATTTTATTTTAAATTATTAATCGCGTCAGCTTGCCTATTATTTTGTCTATGTCATTAAATGCGTGCCACTTTAGAAAGTGGTAGCGTTCCCAAGAGATATTAAAACTGTATCTTAGATACTAAATTAGAAGACACATTTTCAATATAAAAAGTTAATCGATTCTGGTCGAACTTATTTTCAACTAATTTAAAACGTAACTCAATTTGAAAAACTTTAATCATCTTATATAATATTATAATAACTGTATATATTGTTGTAATGAATTTGAGTATATATATATAAACAAAATGATCATAAATTTATTATATTTAAAACCTTTTCGTTACTTCTCAGTTTACATCAGTTAGGTTAATATAAGATTTTGTTTTATTTTATTTTGATTTTATTTTTTGAATTACTACTCAATAATAAAAATTATACACCGTTTAAGAAACGAACAAAAAATACATTTGTATAATCAAAAAATACATTTGTATAAAAATAAATATTTGTATATCAATCTTACGGTAATAGAAGCATTTTACATAGCGAAGTAAAATTATACAATAGTTTACCGAATAGTACTAAAGCGTGTACTAATACTTGTACAAAGTATGGCTACCTTTAAAATTGAACTAAAACTTTTTATACGGGAAAACGTATATGAATAAATTTCAATTATTATTATTTTATTTTTAAACTTTATCTGTAGTAAATTACTTAAGTAATGTTTTTTTTTTGCGTCATGTACTGTACCTATGTATACTTTTAAAATATTTTTTATTGTATTGCTCATTTCTTTATAAGTGAACTGTAATGTTCCTTAAGAGTAATAAAGATTTTTTTACCTGAAAAGGTACGAATGGACAGTTGGTATAAGCGTTTATGGCTTGGGTGACCAGTAATATTACAATTTCTGAGCCAAATGAAAATATGTTAACATTAGTCAATGAACGAAACCTAGCATTACAGACGCTACTTTCAGTTAGCGCATTCGCACTGAAATAGCACTTAATTGATTATTACATGATTAGGCCATAATCTCACACTAAAACATTTACTAATGTTATTCTGGTTTAATTAGAGTATTAACTGTATTGTAATATGAAACTTTATGAGCAATTACACTGCCGACGTCTGCGTAAAATGAGTAACTTGTAGGGAAAATATTTACTAGAAATTCCCAAATGTTTACTGGAATCGGCATTTATTGATCAGTTAAAATTCATATTCATTATTGATCTATAGTATTTATACAACTACAGTCATTTCCATCTTTAGGGTTCCGTAGCCAAATGGCAAAAACGGCACCCTTATAATTTCTGGCTCTATTTATATGAAATTTACTAAATGGGTGTATTCTATGAACCGTTACACAATTTTGTAGTGAAATCCTAAAATATATTCAAATTAAGGGTAGCAGTCCATACATGTAACGGAGGATTTAAAAATAAAATATTTCCACGTATGGCAACGTACAAGGTATATTTGGACATATTCAAAACCTATCTTGCAAAATAATAAGAAGGTTAGATTTAAACTTTTGATTAAGTTTTTGTTTGAGACATTAGCATATAAAGTCATATACACAGACTGACATACCTCTAACTTTTGAACTACGGGATTTAGTAAATCTGGCAAATTGTGAGGTCATAGAACATTTAAAGAACCTTTAACAACACTTATTTTGAAGAAAGTAGGTTTAGATATTTTAGAGGTATATATAAATGTAGACTACATTAAAAAGCGGCTTTTTATGTTTGATTATAATTACTTTTTCTTTTGTGTGTTTGTCAAATATGTTAGATAGGGTACAATGGGATTGACATGTTCGTCTCGAATAAAAATCACAAAATAAATAAAGAGAAAAAAAAAAAATTGTTCCCATAACTTTGTTCCAATAGATCAGACCCGTTCGTTCCCACTTTACTGTAAATTATTCATAACAGTAATTAAATCAAGTTTCTTACTTTATTCTCCTCTTTAGAACTAATTTTCTAATTATTTTTTTTCCGTTTACATGCGAAGACGAATTGTGTTCACATTTCTTACATGACTCATAATAATTGTACATGATTTCTTAAGGTTATGTAATAACGCTTAACAGAAGCACAATACACTAATCGATAATATAACACGTCACCGGTAAGTGTTAAACACCTTGTCCCATCACAGTCATAAGAGGGCCCTTATGCAAACTACTCGAGTTTCGCTGAGGCTAATGTTGCTTGCGGCATCACTTTGTATAATTTATTAGTCTTAAAGGAGTACATATAATATTAATATGACTTCGTGTTAGTGTTCACCTGAGTAATTCAACATACAAGTTAGAGAAATCAAAGACATTTATTAAAAAAGCAACTATTACAAAAATATATAAAAACTTAGTAACCATACAGATTTTTTTCTAATAGGGTCTTTATTGACCAACATCAAATTAGAGACTTGGCAGTTTTAATGTAAGCACTCGATGTTTTAATCAATTGAATGTGTTTGTAGTAATATTACGTATAGATCTTAAGGTTCTATTATATTTTAACCATCCCAAAACTCACAAACCTCCTCCTGCAAAATATGCTTGTTCGCGTATGGCGAAGTGTCGTGTGACTACAGTTTTTTTTATGTGAGAGGGGGCAAACTGGTAGGACGCTCACCTAATGTTAAGCGATCACTGCCGCCCATGAACATCTGCAACACCAGATTGCGTGCAGGTGCGTTGTCGACCTTTAAGGAAAGAATACGCTCTTCTCTTGAAGGTTCCCAAGTCGTATCGGTATAGAACTTATTTAATACGTTTAATTAGAACGACAATATTTAATGTAAAAAGCTGTCATTCTAATAAAGGACGAATCGTTGAAATCCGACATAATAGTTACAGTGCCGTAATTTATTGTGTTATCTAGTTAAGTGATTAAAAGCATTGTTGATAAAAATAAGTTAACCTACTTAAACCTACAGAAACGATGAGCTAAGCTTTAATTCAAAATGACTGATAAAACCACAGTGCTTACCACAGAGCTTTTATGCTTAAGAAGAGGTAGATACATAGATTTCCCTTCATATATTAATACATAGATGACAGGCTTTCTCTTTAAGAAGGTACAAGTATTAACGCCGTGCTATATTCTACAGTACTTTACTATACTTTACTGTAGTTAAGTCCTACTATTTTCAGCACGAGTGAGCCGCCCCGATTAGGGATGTACCCTCTTCCACCATCAACGTTAAGTAATAGCCTTAATGTTAGGTTTTGTTCTTATTCTTTTCCTGTTTCAATCACCGCCTATCCATCATTTCCAGTGACAGCATAATGGTGCTATTTGTGCTACATCTGACTATTATTTTCTTTATTTCATTTTAAAATTTTCATTAAAATGATCTTGACCTCAAAACATTACTATATAGTCCGTTGAACTAAATAACTTGAACAACATATTATTTATTATCTATATACACCATTTTGTTACAATTCATGACTAACTATATTTAAAAATAATTACAATTGTACAAATCCATCCGCTGAATCGATATCCCGATTAATTGGGTGAAAAATGACCCGGTCTTGATACCCGGGGAGGCACGAGAAGGGGGTACAGTCTATTAAAAGATAAATACAGCTTGTTGATTTACCATTTCTGGTACCCCATTTTTTCTGATTCTACCCAATGGTTTGGAAATACCACTTACTTACTTAAGTTATAAGCATCATCCATTCGTTGCGGTAGCGATTATATCTGCTTAACATCAGGGCAGTAACGCTTGCTATATAATACTTACTTGATTTCTATAATTGCAATATTTATCGTGTATTGTATGCGCTAAATTTTGACCAGCTGCTATCATACTCTTAGCTCCTGTCATTGCAAATAACTTTATCTCGAGTACAACGGCTTCCATTAGTGCTAAATAGATAGCTTTGACATTTTTATCCACGTCTAATGATAAATTAATTTTGTAATAACCACCTACATTGTTTAACATTTTTTTGGTATATATTACTGGACTTTTATAGCTAATTTTTATCTCTACCTTATTCAATTTAGCCTCTTAAAAATGTTTGTATTGACCGTACTTACACTGGTTTTGGTCTGATGTCTATAAGTCGCGTACTTTGAGAGTAATAGCTGTATCAAATTGAATTTAAAAAAAGATTATTTTTGGTAGTTAACTTACTCTTATCCGCTTAGAACGGCAATTTCTTAGTAAATAATAGAAAAAGAAAAGGTCAAGTATAAAACCCTCAACCCCTTGTCCGAAAATTACGTTATCATTACTGATATTATACTACCGGTGAGAGGTACCTAAGGTCCTATTTTGTAGTAAAAAGGTTTTATCTAATATTTTATTTATTTGGGAGAGTCACCCATTTTTATACGACTTCCGAATATATACTTATATTTTTTATGTGTATGTGTGTATAACATGCATGTATGTGTATCTTCAATTCTTTGGCATGCTCTACAGTCTAAACCTTTTGACTGATATCTTCATATGAGGTGTATACAATCAAACAAATGTAAAAATTATTTGTGTGTAATTTAAAGGTGAAACGTTTAAATATCATCACTAATTGAACGATTACCATGTCCCCTCCTTAAATACATTTTAATGCAGTTGGGTTTTTTTTTTTCATCTAATAATTTAATTTTATAATACTTATAAGACTTTGCGGCATTTAGTAAGAAATACTTAAACGAAACTTTAATAAAAATTGTAAATGAAATAAATAGCATTGGGCAGTTTTTTATTGCATAAATACGGATAATGCTTTGTCGTATCAAGAGAATCTACTGACCTAGACGTAAGAGTAAATATTTGCTTCATAGTATTTTGGTATTTGCCTTGCTGATAAGTCAAGTCTGGGAATACTCTAATACGTAAGAATCTATTTCTGTAAGTAAGTTGTAGCCTGTTAGAAATTAATAGCAAATAAGCCATTGACGTGTAATATAAATTTTATGCCAGGAGAAGTAATACGTTTTAAAATATTAATCGTACCAAAAGTATGGAACTTTAAAATGAAAGTAATGGAAAAATTCAACATGAATAAATTCGTCTTATTGACATTAAAATCCACCGTGTGTGGCTTTTTTATTTGTGGACGTAAAGTTTGCAGTCAAGGTACGGCTCCATATTGCATGGGTCATTGTCCTTTGCATGTTTATACAAAGACACTTAGAAATTATTTTGTAACAAATCATTATACCTATTCTATAGTAGATATTTTTGTAGTTTCCTACAAATTCGTAATGGCTGTGAGTTTTAAGGAACAAAATTAAAATTCTGAAACGTCAAAGCATTATTCTACGTAAATTGCCTTACAGTCCAGACACGTCCAAAACAAACAAATAGTGTAATCCTTATTTCAACAGACGTAAGTCTCGAAATACCACAGCTTTGCTGTTTCTTTATTGTGAAAACATTGAATATAATCTCTTTTCTTTATCGGTAACGCTTTATTTAAAAATAATTCAATTTACGACAAGAAATTCCTTTGATACAACAAGACGGTTTTTTTATATGAATAAATTACAACATATTTTTCTAAAGTTATTTTAAGGGATCTCAATAATTTTTTAATGGTAGAGGGGACAAACGAGCAGGAGGCACATCTGATACTAAGTGATTACCGCCGCTCATGGACAGAAGGTAACATCAGACGACAGGCAGGTAGGTTGCCCACATTTTTGAGATGAGAAAGAAAAGAAAGAAAGAAAAGAAAGAAAAGAAAGAAAACAAAGAAAAGAAAGAAAAGAAAGAAAAGAAAGAAAAGAAAGAAAAGAAAGAAAAGAAAGAAAAGAAAGAAAAGAAAGAAAAGAAAGAAAAGAAAGAAAAGAAAGAAAACAAAGAAAAGAAAGAAAAGAAAGAAAAGAAAGAAAAGAAAGAAAAGAAAGAAAAGAAAGAAAAGAAAGAAAAGAAAGAAAAGAAAGAAAAGAAAGAAAAGAAAGAAAAGAAAGAAAAGAAAGAAAAGAAAGAAAAGAAAGAAAAGAAAGAAAAGAAAGAAAAGAAAGAAAAGAAAGAAAAGAAAGAAAAGAAAGAAAAGAAAGAAAAGAAAGAAAAGAAAGAAAAGAAAGAAAAGAAAGAAAAGAAAGAAAAGAAAGAAAAGAAAGAAAAGAAAGAAAAGAAAGAAAAGAAAGAAAAGAAAGAAAAGAAAGAAAAGAAAGAAAAGAAAGAAAAGAAAGAAAAGAAAGAAAAGAAAGAAAAGAAAGAAAAGAAAGAAAAGAAAGAAAAGAAAGAAAAGAAAGAAAAGAAAGAAAAGAAAGAAATAAAGAAAAGAAAGAAAAGAAAGATAATAAAGAAAATACGAGTTTCTCATCAGTACGGTGGTAGCTGATCAGACGGGCATTAAAGGCCTGGAATATTCGCTGCATATCTTTTTTTCCCAGTGAGCTATTTCTGTCGGAAAGCTGTATTGATTCAAAGGTAGTAATAAATGGACGCAAATAAGCAAGCCATGTCAACCCACACGAAATTAATTTCGAGAAAAACGCGTTTGAAAATTTTGAACAACTTGCTCTATAAGAATTTTTTTATGTATTGGTCAAGTTTTTGGCAATTTCAGATTTATGTAAGTTATTTTACTTAGTTTCACAAAATATAAGTATACAAACTGCATATTTCGTATATAGCCCGAAACGTTTAACTTGAGTGATTAAAAATGACTTTTTTAGAAGTTTTAAAGGTTAAAACCCTACAAATATTAAAGAAAAATGTTCTTTAGCCATTTACCAACACTTCTACATATATAACTTAGTTTTTTCAATTTTGTGAGTTGACATGGTATTGATTATTTGCGTCCAAATATCAATGTTAGTTACAGAATGTGTTGTGGTAGCTCTTTGGTATTTTATGCATAATAAGATGAACACAACTTTTTTATATATCAGGAACGGTGACTCTCAGGAGAAAAAATGTTAGATATCTTTTATAGAGAATTATATGATCTACAATTTTGGTCTTACTTATTTTTATGACATAACTAACCATTTGGCTAAAAATACACAAAAAATTATAGTTGTGATTTTTCGACCTTGAAAAAATATATTTGCATAACATTATGTCGGATCGATGGAGACTTTTTACGTTTCATAATGAAATTGCAAATATTTGTAGCAATTTCTAACTCTACACAGCAAACTTACATCTCCAAGGACGATATAAATAAATAAACGTTACATACTCAAAGGTCTCTACTAGATATGCTGGGGGTCCGAAAACATACACAATGACAAGGACTAAAACACCCAGGCCGGAAAACATGCCTTGTATTGATCATTACAAACATCTGCTCCGTGCGGGAATTGAACTCGCAACCTGTGGCACTATTTTGAGGTTCGCTACTGCTATAACGAAATATGCATGTAATATGATATCATGCATATTAATATCACTTCCTAAAACCCTTTCTTACCATTGCTATAAATACCGTATAAATCCCTTTTGTTTACGCCTTCATGAAGTGACTAGCGAAAATCATGACCTAAATCAATCGTTGCTTAATTAGAACAATTTTTTGTACCCAAAAGGAAGAAATCGGTGGAGGACGTTGGAAATTGCAGAATTTAATTAATTACCGCGATGAAAGAGATCCATTAAAAGGTTTCAATTGATTTCATTTCTATTAAAACATGAAATTGCATAGATTTTATGTAAGTATGTAAATAAAAATGTCAGAATGTTTTGTTTATATTACAAATAACTTTACTATTTGAATGAAATAAATAATTTTTGAATATAATATTTCACCTATTTCAAAATGGAAATTCTTTCTATGAAAAACTGGTGAAAAAAATCTCAGGAATTACATTTTTAGAGTAACGTAGACAAATAGCAAACATCCTTATAATTTCGTCATGTATATGGCCCCTTGTAATTTATTTTTGAACAGACTAGGTTATCGTTCATTTAGTTGCGGACTCTTACGTTGACTCACATTTAGCTGGTTTATTTATTTATTAACGTATATGATAGACAGGCGCACAGCGAGGTACAGTTTACTAAAATTTGGAACAACTGAGAAAGTAATCAACCCTCAGAAGACCGCAGTCAGATAACTTTTCACTTATTTACACACAGCATGTGTTTCATGTAGTAATTAATGTTGTTGTGTATTCTGTTTATTATGTAGATGATTTGTCAAAATGTTTTATGATTTTTTTTTATTGCTTTAGGTAAATTATATAAAGTCGGTGTGATCTAAATAATGATCGAAATATTATTATTATTATCGTTTTCATTAGATACAAAATTTGTAAATTTATAAACGACACTAATCGCACCGCTCGTGGCTCATAAGTCACAATTGCGGTAACAAGATCCCCAGATATGGAACTTGTAGCATATTATAATTAAGATTTTTATAGTTGTTACAGTTTTTATGCTTGTATTCGAGTTTTTTATAATACTTCCTGCAGAAGGATGAAACACCATTAATATAATATAGAAATATTGATTTCCATACTCCATATTTCCACACTCCATATTTCATTCTCTATTTCCCCTCCTTTTTATTTTACTTAAGATTATTTATTATTATTTTTTTTTTATTTGGAAAGTAGGGCAGATGACTCTACTCCACCTGATGGTAAGTGGAAATAAAGTCCAAACGCGAAGGCGGCTAACAGAGTTGCGGAATGCAACCGTGTTAGCCACCCTTGCCCTGCCTACCCGCAAGATGCCTCTTCACGCGTCGTTTGAAGGAGCCCAGATTGTAAGAAGGACGGAACACGTGAGCCGGCAATTCCAATTTTTGGAAGTACGACAAAGAAAAGAATTGAAAAGAAGAGATTATTAGCTACTTTTTATTTATAAAAGTAGCTAATAATCGTCTTCATGGCCTCGTCTACCAATATTCATCATAAGCGTTTAAGGCGTGAAAGGTTCACAAACAAACAAATTATCTTTTCTAACTTTCGCATTTACAACTTATTTTTTTAAATAAATAAAAGCCACAAACTAAACGCCCCCCATTTGGATAGTTATACCCTGTGTCCGGGGTCCGGAAACGTACACAATGATAAGGACAAATACACACCAGAATCGAAGCCGTGATCTGTGTTGCTAAAGGCAAGTTCACTACCGCTGCATTACAACGTCGTCACTACATTTCAACGGTTAATGCATTGTATATTATACAAAGAGTTTTGAAACATTTTTTCATACTTTATCCATTTGCTATATCTCTTTCGCATTATGTAATTTTATCATCAAAATAATTGAGGAAAAACCTTCAACTTGTCCCAGGGTGAATAGAGATGTCTCAATTGCAGAGTAAGTAATTGTAAATATAGGTTGCCCCATGTTATTATATATGTTTATCACTTTATCAATGCAATTTTCTCAAGGTCCCATTGAGTTGTTAATCCAGATATGCTAGGCTATTATGAACGCAGAACAATTGACATTCATTTATGAACCCGTAACTCTTAATTGTAGCATAAATTGCTTGCCAAGTTAACGGTTATTAGCACATGATAACGGTTGAAATCGACAGCTTCATGTGTTATCCGTTTCATTGTATAGAAATTCATGAGGAAAACGTTGTAGCGGAATTACTAGCATATATCACTGGGTATTTATAAATATACAATACTGCTTTTTATGTACCTGTATTGAAGATTTATTTTACGTCTATACTATTTTTTTTATGTTACAAGTTGGCACACAAGCATACGGCCTAACTGATGGTAAGTGGTTGCCGTAACCTATGAGGGTTTGCAACACCATTATTAGGTGCCACTCACGCGTTGCCAACCTCGAGATATTAGTTCTTAAATCTCATCTGCCCAGTATTTTCACTAGCTTACAGTGCTTTTTAAACCAGAACACAGTAAACTTAAACAAAATATTTGACACTGCGGTGGTACATACCAAGCCGGCCTCTTGCAACAAAAGACCTACCACCAGTATGACTATACATATTAATGAAAACATCACAGTATCCGGCACAAACTAAGCGATAAGTGACGAAGAACGAAAAACCTAAAACACCAAAGATCTACTATTATTACTAGATTGTTTATATAAAGTATATAGTTTTATTTATACATTTCGGATCGAAAGATTCTCATTAAATACGGTAAGCTGTCCTTTCTGGTTGCAGTCCTCTGCACAAAGCAGATTATTCTAAGCCTTACTTGATATTCCTTTGGCTTGGGAAATCTAACCATTGTCTAGACTTAACAATGTTTTGAATATTTTACCGAACTAAGCAAAACCTGAGAGTCTCGTTATATAGTCGGATTTTTAAGGCGTCGGGATGTGATGACCCCATCGCCCGTTGTTGGGATAACCTCTGTCACAACAGAGATTATTCCACCAGTGCAATCAGTCACACTGGTGGTAGGTCTTTTGTTGCAAGAGGCCGGCTAGGTAGGTACCACCGCAGTGTCCAATATTTTGCCGCCAAATAGTAGTGTTTAGGCACTACTGTGTTCCGGTTTAAAGGGCATTGTACGCTAGTGAAATTACTGGGCGAACGAGATTTAAGAACTAATATCTCGAGGTTGGCAACGCGTGAGTGGCACCTAGTAATGGTGCTGCTAGCGCTCATAGGCTGCGGCAGCCACTTACCATCAGGTGGGCCGTATGCTTGTTTGCCAACTTCTAACATAAAAAAAAAAAAAAATAGTCATTTTATGTACGTATATAAGTTTTATGTGTGTTTATGTGAATTGGCTAATTAGGAAGAACAATCGCTACGCGCCAACACCGCAATGCGATACATCAGAAGTCAAAATAGCAAACCTTAATACAATTGTATGGGGTTGATTATATTGCAGCGACGTTCCTTATCGTGGACTGGCGTAGAAGAGCAATCAAACGTTATAGAAAAACTCTGATAAAGAAGCGTTGGGGTTGGGTGGCAGGTATTGGCATTGTCAAAGGGTGACAATGAGTGTCATAGATTGTGTGGCAAAGTTTAGGGTGGCAAGGGTGGGGTATGTAATGAAATTCTTGAGCAATGATAGTGGGAAATGAAATGAAATTAAGTTCCCGACACGTTTTTTTAAATGTAGATATACAATATATACTTACAAGCGTCGATTCGTATCTGCACGAAAGATGATTGTAAATGCGCATATCTTTTGTGTACTATTATACCGTTGCAATGATACATTTGATGGCATTCATTGTACGGGTTTATAATAGGAGGATGTGGCGATTTATCACTCGTACTCTGTTGTGAAACGAATCATCCAATTAATATTTATAACAAATAATTGACTCTGGTCGGTATTAAATAAGCGGTTACATTGTATGTTCATTACTGTTCTGTTGTGTACTAATTAGTATTCAATGAACTAGTTTTGTTGTCGTACATTTTGTGTGCATATTTTATACATGCATACTGAGGCACATGTCTAGGTTTAACATGTATTATCCAAAGATATCCCTGTGGCCTTGAGTAGCAACAAATAATTAGTAACTGGATGGCTAATTTTTTTTTGTAAATAAGTTTAGTTTTTTTTTTAATTATCTTTAAATACGAATTATATGAATAATATATTTTCTCAAAAAAAAAAAACGAGGAGAAATAATCGGACGGGAGACATCTGGTCTCGATTCGGGGTTTTCATGGTGAAAACACGGATACAACGATATTTTCTAAAAATGAATTCTAGATAAATCGATTTATGACTGCCAAAACCCTCGGCACACTAAATTTCATAGAAATCGTTAATTGAATACAAACTTTCGTAGCACCAAAAATAGTAAAGAGTTTAACAAAAGAGATTAATCAAAATTTGGCAACAACTTTTAATATTTTATAGTAAAATAAGACAATCTTGACACCCAAAACTAAAATTGCGTCCAGAGTCAGAAAAGGCGTGCAGAGGCATCTTGCGGGTAGGCAAGGCGATGGTGGCTAGTACAGTTCGCCTTCTGCAACCATATCAGCCACCTCCGTGTGTGGACTCCACTTCCACCTACCATCAGTCCCAAAAATCAATCCCAAATGTTACTTTTCAATGGATTAAAACATTTTCAGAAACTTTTATCGCTTAAAATATATTAAACACTAGTGGGCCCGGCAGACGTTGTCTTGCCACAAAAATTAAACACTGAGACCCTATGCACCCGCACCCGCCCCTTACTAGTTCCATTTGTTAATTTCAACCATTCTCGAATACACCGGAACACACACACAAGAAAAAATATCATAATCGGCACAGCCGTTTAAGAGGAGTTTAGTGACATACATACGTACAGTTGAATTATATGTATGTATATATAAAGATAATTTTATTTTAATACATCAATGATTTTCCCAAAAGCTGTATTCTAACTGAATGTGGAATATGGATCTTGCAAATTAATGCTGATGGGACAGATATCCAAATAATGTTTTGTGTCTCGCTCTGACAAGACCAATTTATATTTCTATCCCTGTTTGCTCACCAGGGCAACCCTTTCCATTACAAGAAAGACTAACAATGTGATGTACAGAAGATAAGGATAAATTATGAAAACAAAGCTAAGAGGTTGTTTGATGAGAAAAGTTAAGTCTTGAATGTGTAATGAAGTTACTTTCATTAAGAATGAGAACAAATTTTTAATGTATTTAAAAAAATCTTAAATTTTAATTACTTTTAGATTTATGCTATTTAAGATAAAATAATAATATTGCAAAGCCCCCCTCGTCCAAATTAAACATATGGTTTTTCAGGAAAAGTTAATTAAATGTTAACGTTCTAATGAAAAGACTTAACTCAGGAAGGACTGTTTATGTAATTCTTGCATTGCTACCATTACAGCAGTACCAAACTGTATTGCGTTTAGGTAAATGAGTCTCGATCCCTTGTCTGCTTCTTATCATCCCGTTTGGTTTGATATTGTGATACTACTTATCTTTAACCGTTCACAGACTATGGTGCCCGCATAATATCAAACAGGGCTTTATTAGCTTCAATTGAAAAAATACTTGACTAAACCTTAGCCTGATGAAATACAATGTTGTAATTTTAGTTTTATTGTGTATATGTCTATAATACATATGTATGTGTGTTCTTTACTTGCAATATTAATCTTGTTTGCGTGAAATATATATATTTTTTTATGTTAGAAGTTGGCAAACAACTATACGGACCACCTGATGGTAAGTGGTTGCCGTAGCCTATGAGCGCTTGCAGCACCATTAGTAGGCGCCACTGACGCGTTGCCAACCTCGAGATATTAGTTCTTAAATCTCGTCCGCCCAGTAATTTCACTAGCGTACATTGCCCTTCAAACCGGAACACAGTACTGCCTAAGCATTACTATTTGGCGGCAGAATATTTGACGCTGCGGTGGTACCTACCTAGCCGGCCTCTTGCAACAAAAACCTACCACCAGTGTGACTGATTGCGCTGGTGGAATAATCTCTGCTGTGACAGAGGTTATCCCAACAGCGGGCGATGGGGTCGGCACATCCCGACGTCGGTATATTATATTCTTCTGTTTCATCCGAGTGAACATTAAATCTAATTTGTACTTAACTATACAATATTATTCGTGTTTCATCTATTCAACGTCTCGTTGGCAAAGAAATTTGCACGATATTGCTAATGAATTAGACTTACTAATTAGCCAGTTTTTCCTTTTCTTTTAGTTTTAACTCTCTTTTTCTTTCTTTGGGTAAGCTATATATAAGTCAGCTACAAGACTTGCAGGCGATGACGAACGATAATGAGGAAGTCACGAATATGTTGATGTATAAAAATGGAAACTAAAGGAAAAAACTAAACCTATATATATAAATATATAGGTTACAGCTTGATGAAGAAAAATCTTCGAGAGTTTAAATATAATTTAGGAATTAAAATTGATCGCAAAAAGAAGTTGGTAATTTCATAGTAATTATTGAAAATAATATGAAAAAACAAAGTTATGGGATACACTTATATATCTTTATATTCTTCAAAATAATTATCGTTGATAGATTTTTTCGAATCTTTCGAAAACTGGCTTAGTCAAAATAGTCAAAATTAAACTTCCGTATTGTTTTTAAAGACCTATCTAATGATACCTCACACGCTGATTTTTTATCAACCCTCAGTTACATGTATGAACTGCTACCCTTGATTATTAATTTTTATTACTATTTTACAAAAAATCTGTAGAGGTTTATAGAATACACCTATTTACTAAATTTCGTAAAAATAAAGACAAGGGACTCCAAATAAAATGAATGTGACATACGGACAAATATTGCATTTTGTAGGAAAACACAGTTTAATAAACTTTTATCGTATTCCAATAATAATAGTAAATGCTTTCGAAACAATGAGCGTTCTACAATCACATACTTATGTACATTGAATGTTAGAACAATATTATAATGACCTTAGAATTGGTTTATTTTCTTAAACGAAAATCAATAAACTTATTATAGAAACAAGCAGCATTCAAACACAAATCTATTGTTTTAGGAAGTGACAATTCTGCTTTTAACTTATATACATAGACTTATACCGGTGGTAGGCCTTTGATGGCGCGAGGCTGGCTAGGTAGAAACCACCGTAGTGTCAGTTATTATACCGTAAAACCGAATCTTGAATTTTGGTTTGAAAGACACTGTAGCTAGTAAAATCACTGACAGAAATAGATTTAAGAACCAATATCTCGAGGCTGGCAACGCGTGAGTGACACCTACAAATGTATGTATTTTTTTATGTAAGAGGGGCAAACGGGCAGGAGGCTCACCACATGTAAAGCGATTACCGCCACCCATGAACATCTGCAACACCAGAAGGCATGTAGGTGCGCTGCCGACCTTTAAGGAAAGAATAGGCTATTGAAGGCTCCCATGATGTATCGGTTCGGAAACACCACCGGCAGAAGTTGGTTCCATAAAGTGGTTGTGCGAGGCAGAAAACGTCTTCTAAATTGTGCTGTGGATTTCCAGACATCGAGCTGGTAAGGGTTGAATTTGCGGGATCAATCCAAACAATTCCTCAGAAAAAATCCTGTGCTATATGTGATAGAAGATGCAGAGTGATCCAACATGTCTACGCAGTGCTAAAGGATTAAGCCGATCGGAAAGTGCTCGATCGTCGACAATTGGAGCCGCTATATGTATAGATATAGCGGCTAGAATCTACCGTCACGTGAGTGGTATGCTTGATTGCCAATCAAGTAACTTAAAAAAGGGTGCCAACTGTGGATCGCCCCATTGCACAAAAAAACTTCGTACTTTCCATCAACGTAAGGGAACGAATTTAGTGAAAATAACATAATTCGGTAATGTTGTTAATAATTAACAGACTACATCGTTTTTCTTAGACAGGGCGCTACAGTATTAAGTACTATATTAGCTAAGTTATCGGTGAAGGAAAGAAGTTTGCTCGACCGAATCTATTCTTTATAAATCAAAACATATATATGAGAAAGACATTATATCCGCTATTATTGAAGCGAAACTTCTTTAAAATCGTTGTGATTTCAAACTGGATGCAACGGAAAAACGACAGGTAAGAGACACAAATACAAAAATGTGTAGGAAGAATGAGACAGAAATATCCATACTATTTTATATTATCGGTCTCTCCTCTTTGCGTCATGCTTTAGTGAGGCAGAGCGAGAGAGCAAATGTCGGTGTGTATGTATATTGCACACTGTTTAATACTTGCTTGTATTTGAGCATTTAACGTGTGTTAGTGTATGTGAAAAGTACGTGAGCTAATACTAGTGTATACTGTATGCGGTTGCGTATAACAGCTTTTTAGTAAAAAGTCAGCGTGGTGTGTTATTATTTAACAGGGTTTATGAATATTTTTATATCTTGTTATATGTATTCATCTCATTCTTTTGTCGATTTACTGAAGTTTCACTTCTATCGTGTGTGAATCGCACACACCCCTTTTTTTTAGACTTAGAGTTCAAAGTCAGAGATCTTACAATTTCTTCCTGTCAGTCAACCATCCTTTTTGCATTTGGAAACAACTCTTTTACGCTGAACGTAATAATTTAATTGTTATGGAGTTTTCGAAATAAGGTTAAATTATTTAAAATTTTTGAACATACTCGTATATTGATATGTAGGTTGTACAGTTGTTGACATTCGAATATTTTTAGGTCAAATATAGCGACCGCAAACATAAATTTGTTCTTCACAATACCTTTAAATAATACTATGAAATGTAATATATTTTTGAATTACTCAAATTTTTTCGAGGATTAAACTTTTCACTAATCTCAGTCAATCGCCCATTTTAGTATAAACATTTAAAAACGAGTCAAACAAACACTCATAATGGCTTTACTCCAGGGATAGCGGAAAATTCCTTGAATAAAGGATTATGTTTAATTAGCCACGTAGGAATATATTTTTGATGGAATATTATGTTGCGCCGTCCTAAGCTTCTCTTGGCCTTCATTAAAATCGAGCAATATATATTTAATTTAACAAGACGAAATCACTGATGACTTTATACGTTGAATAAAATATTTAATTTTTCAAACAAACAACTCTTCTCCTGTATAATATTTCTATAGATATATCAAAGGTTCGCGAGTTGATCGCGAGAGTCCCACTCGGGACAAATGTTTGTATTGACCATACAGACATGTTTTCCGGTCTGGGTTTGTTTGTCCTTGACATTGTGAATGTTTCCTGACCCCCAACACAGGATATAACTATCCTAATGGGGCCCCCATTGAGTGTGTAGCGTTTATTTATTAACAAAGGACACGTCCTTTGCAAAGGAGCCGACCATGTCGTACACAGTTGAGCTGTTCTCGGTAATATTCGGTTCGGTTCGGCTCCTATCCGGTGAGACCAGCCAGTTTCACCACATCGCATCGCTCACCCCCGCTTCTTCTTTCTTTTTGCTCAGCTTATAAGGATCTTGTCGTCATATTCAATTGCTTATAAAGTTCCTCATGAAATGCGATCGATGCGATGCGATTAAGCGCTCACCGACATCCATGAATTGCGTTGCCGACATTTAAAGAAAGAAAATGTTCTTCTTTTGAAGGTTCTCAGGTCGTATCGGTTCAGAAAGGCCGCCGGTGGAATTTGGTTCCACAAAATGGGTATGCGAGGAAGCTAAAGTTCAAAATTAAGTTGGTAAATCGCGCTGCTGTGGATTTCCAGACATCGAGACGGTAAGGATATAAAATATATTTATAAGCATTGGCTCATAGCTATGCCATTATCCGATAAGAGGCATTGTAATCGTATTAGTAAATTATATATTTAAAATGATAACACCCCTACCAGAAAAAGCATTTCAAACAAACCTTTATTAAAAAAATACAGCCGAATTAAGAACCTCTTTCTTCTTTGTCGGTTAAAAATAGTTGTACCCACGGCTTCGCTCACGTTAAGCACTTTCTCTGGTAACTCCACGGAAACCTAACATTTTTCTGGGATAAAAATATAATTGAATTGAGACGGATTTTAATGAATAAAAACGAAATGCTACTAGAGATTGTGCTTCATTATTTTATTGCTGACTGTTTTGTTAAATTTCTAGCTTACCCGTTACAAACAGACAAGCAGACATTCTAAAATGAGGAAAATATATTAATCAGTTTAACATCATGCAATATTTTTTGCATTCAATTTTTTCCTGAAACACACGTGAAATTTACGCTATTTCATACTCTGCCTGCCTGATGAAAACGACTTTGGTTATGTAGATAATCGGAGTAAAAATGTAAAGGATAGGAGGGGGAGGGGAGGTATGTGGGACACGGGCGCTCCCATTCACGGAACGAAAAACAACCTTACGGATATCGCTATTTACCGCCAATATTACAATATGTTAATGTGTGTAGTATTTCTTCGTTGAAGCCAGCTCATTCATAAGAAAAATTATACAAAACTTACTCATAGTTTGTTCATAAATGTAATTATAAACTTGATTGCTCAATTTATCTATTGTTTTTCTTAAATGTATTTAAAAGATATATTATGTCTATACATAAATGTTTTGTAAGCAAGTAGTTTATGATTGTTGCTGGTGATATAACGTTGCGATTCACATATCGCATTAAGAAAAAACGTTCAATGGTCGTAAACACAAAAGCAAGAATGTTTTTGTGTCCATAAAAGTACTTTAAAAAACAAATTCTATGCTGTTGTAATATAATAAATAAGTAAAACATTTAACGGATTGCTGTGCCCTTGACCATACACAAAAACAAACAGGATGTTCTGAATGATGGTCTTGTCTGAGAAGCTTAACAAGAAAATGTTGAATACCATTCATCTTTGCTCCGAAGTCTTTACCAAAGGCAAGAAATATTCAATGTCAAAGGGATTTATACATAGATGTGTATGTCAAATGATTCCTTTATACCCGTTTCGTTCGAGAGCACCCTACTTGGGGTCGTGTTTTTGAAAGTAGGTCAGTTGTGGTAGGGTAACTTTTTGCCGCCGCTCCAATGAAGTGATTATTTTTAAGTTTTTTGATTTTTTAATTTAGAATTATAAATAACTATGCGACATCCGTCGTCTGCCATGGTGCATTTTTATTAGATGAGCAGTGGACGGTAGTTTCTCGAGGCAGCGCCAGTGCCGACTGGCGCTTTGATTGATAAAATTATCATGGCAGATACAAACACCAACCACGCATATTCTAATCAAGCGGATTCTGCGACACCAGCGGTGGGATCGTTTCCACAAACATCTTATAAGACTACCGCGATACGATACGGTATTTTATAAGACTTTTTTTGGTAACTTAGACAGAGCCAATAGTCTCCGTGTAAAATGACTATGACATTTTTTCTACCTCTTAACCTCCACGAGGTCGACGGTGGAGCGAGCCCACTCATATGAAGCCTGTGTTCTCACCTGAACAGGTTCAGGTTGTATGACATACCGACGGACAGAAGAACATGAAGAAATGATAAGGGTTCTGTTTTAGCATTTTTTCTACGGAACACTAATGACAACACTTATTCGTATTTTCACAATGTGTGCACAAAACGAATTAGAACACGTACCGCCGATCAATTTCAAGCAACGGGCAAAGCATTTTCACCACGTTTTATCGTTCTTAATAAACGATTTACGGCATAGCTGCTATTTGTATATACGAATGTTATGGGGATAACATAGAAAATAAGAAATACGAGGCCGTGTTTATAAATTGACAAGTTTATGCCTACGGTTTGAGATACCATAATAATGGCTACCGTTGCAACAGTCGTCCAAAAATGGTATATTGTTTGAACTTCTACATATTAATGTTGGAATGTTCGGAGTGTGATAAAATGAGCTCATATTGAGTACGTTCATACTGCTAAATTTCAAGTCAAATGGGCCTATTCAGAAATCTCTTAATGAGTGAGTGATTAAACGCAACTCGAATTTCAGATAACAAGATTTTTTTTTTATCGATACATTAATTGTAATTAAATTATATTAATGATTCTTATTATAATTATGATATAAACATGCTCTTCCATTTTGTTATTACAAAATGTCAAAAGAAAAATTCGCGGTAACACAACGAAACGAAGTTCGTCACAAGCTAGACACAAGCTTAGAATAATTTGTATGAAGTTAGTGCCACAAGTTCGCAACATAATCGAATAAATAGAGCGTGTGACTTACTTAGTTTCATTGAATTTACCTGGGAGCACCAGCGAATCTTTGGACATATTTTCTCTATTGATGGTCAAATCATATTAATATATATATATATATATTTAATTGTGGTGGTATTTTTGCTTTAGCCTTGTTGTTGTAGAAATAAAAATAAACACAGAAACAAAAACATGACTCGATAAACCAAAGCTTTAGAAGTATAGATTGCTTAACTTCTTTTTATAATTTATTAAAATTCACAATACAAATCTATTATCTATTAAACCTATAATAGAAACTCGAAATCATTAAAATATTTACCTGATGAAACGCTAATAAAAATAAAATTAATAATATTAAGTAACCCCAATAATAAAAAGCCCTTTCATTTGAGACCCATACTGAAGGAACTGTTAGAAAATTGTAATCTGCCATTTTGTGGAGGCCGCCATTTTGAACCGATTCGTCCATTCAGGGTCCATGTTTCATTCAGTTCAAATCTTTGGTTCATTCATTCGGGAACTACGATGCCACAGACAGACAGACAAACACAAACAAGTGAAACTTATAACACCCGTAGTTATCGACTTGGTAAAAACTAGCTGTATCATAATCTCTACTATAATGTAAATATTAATTTAATTTTAGTAATAGTGTTGCAGGCCGAAATACAAAAACCATTATAAAATATTGAAAAAAAAAAGTAATGGAATAGGCGAACACGTGAAAAAAATTGTTGAAGTTTAATTTTAAATCGATATTTCAAAAACCAAGTAATATATCGTAACTAAGTAATAATATCGAAACGAATTGAATCGAAATTTTACTCTTATTTCTATAGTTCTATCCTAGAGCTTCAATAAATGTTTAATATTTACTTGGACACCACATTGAAATAAAATAAGTTAGTTGCACAACTGAGAGGAATCTAATCAAACATTTCCGAGTATAACATTGGTAACTACAATGTAACTAAGAGCTCTATTGAGATAGCATTTTAAAATCGTCTTTTGTATACATTATTGGATAAATGCTATCGTGTACAGAGACGTCGTTATTTGAGGCATATTAGTCTCTGAGACGACGACGTCTCAATCTAACAAATTAAAAAATAGACCTGCGATTACGCTGTCAAGTATAGTACAAAGCATCAATAACGCTTAGAGTGAGTCTCAAAAGCTCCTAACAACCACGAGGGTTGTTAGACGTTGATACGCTTAGAATGTATAACGTTAAAAATTCTACCAACATCAACTAAAGTCAGATTTCTTCCGCTCTTTTATATCAAAATAAACTGTTTAATATTTCATACGTTTTTTATGGAACGCTATTTATAAGTACTGTAATGATATACGGAAATTTAAGAAGCTGCTTGTTAGGAAGATATATGAGAAATACCTTAATGTAATAAGTTTTTGAAGGATTAACAAAATTTATATCAATTTGCGTGCATACTTAGGTGAGCACAAAATTGTATTCTGTTTAGTCCAACGGTTTATTAGAAGTGTGGCATCAGGTTATTAAATCGAAACAGTCTGAATTGGGTTTATTTTAAAGAAATTTATTTTGAATATAGAAAATTAAAAGAATGCAAACAATTCTTAGATTGCTTATAGTTGTTTTAATTCACAAAAGCGGGTTGGTTTTAGTCGTGTGTGTGTAGCTTAGGGGTGATCTGATTCGCTCGAGCCGCCCGTTAGGCTACTAGTGGTAATTAGTTCGTGTTAAAAATTGCCAAGAACGCGGGTCAATACACATCACAACTACAAGCATAGCTTCGCCATTGTGAGATAGAAAAGTTATAATTCTATAAGTTTCATCGTTCAGTTGAAATACCAATGCGGTCACCCATCTATGGAATCACCGCGCCTGAAGCTGCTTAACCCACCAATCGTTTAGCGATCAGTGAGCGCACCTGGCTATGAGCGTCTCATATATTACTCTATGTCAATTTGCCTTACTTGTTACCAAACAATAGCCACGGCGGTTTGTGCCGTTATGTGTATACTGTATCAGATAGATAGAAAGAAATGGCTTTTATGTATAAAAAGTATGTTTGAAGTACATTACCTTGGGCAGTTTTTATTAAGAAACTGTAGCGATATTCAAATAAATTTTTCTAGATGCGATAAATTCTTCTCATTATTTATTCGTGAATACCGAATCGTGTCTGCAAAATTCGGTGGATACATAGTATATTAGATTCAAAAAGAATTTGCGCTACATTTTTATTTATTAACTTTTTCATTTATATTCCTATAGAATGGTCGCATTTTTTACGTTTCATATATGAAAATAACCTTATAAAACTTAATAAGTATTCGCTCCCCATTTTTCTTTCAAATAATGATGCTTGTAGCAAGCGAAGCTGTTAACCGGCCTGTTGACAATATTGACTTCAAATCCGAGATGACGTGATTCACAATAACATCCACAAGCGTCAGCTTTGTTTTTTTCTGAAACACACTCACAACATATTATATGTACTACTCTTCAGTCCCTAATACCTTCCATGTCACGGATAGCGATCTGAGGTAATATTATCTCCAATTTCTAAAGTGGTGTGAAATAATGTTTCAGTAGCCTCGAAGCTTCTGAAAAATCTTATGTATATAATCCTATGTATATAAAATTATACTTTTAATTAACCGATTGCAACAATTCATTTTACACGCGATTAATAGCTAAGCTACTTAATTTATTGGACAAATTCTCCTAATTGTACAATCAGAACGAATATAACGACACTTTATTTGTTATAATCCCTCAATTCACCGAAGCTAAGAGCGTCTAACTAACTGCCCCTGACTTAACTACAGAAACTTACGTAAGTACTAAAAAGCCTGATAGCAATAGCAATAATATAAGCAGCCCTCGTAAGCGGTTGTTTTAGCTTATGAGCGCTTGCAAAACCATTCATTTGTAGGTTTCACTCTCGTCCACCCCTCGATATATTCAATCAATGATATAATCAATCAATGGTTTAGAAGCCATCGCATATTCCTAAGGCAAGAACCTCATTTATAAAGTCATATTTCATAACGCCATGTTGATGTAAATTTGCCATACACGTTAAGCTAGCTTTGTATTTAATTATAGTCAAAGTCGATTAGTCGAACTTTTTAACCTGTATATAGTTTTTACAAATGTAATTTTCATCACAATCATGAATAAGCCAAACTATTTTATATCGAGCTATTGATTCCTTTTATCGTCAAAAATAAATTGACCATCAAACGAACCAAAAAATAAATGTATGTAGCCTAAATGTGTAGATAAAGTTTAATAGTTTACGAATAATTCTGAAAAAAATCGAATTATGCGCATTCGAGTTTCGAATTGAATCGATTCGAAACAAAAAATTTGAATTTTTCGAAAATTTCAAATTATTCAATATTATTCGAATTGTTCGAAATTTTTCAAATTATTCGGGAACTATCGAATTATTCGAATTATCGATTCGAGTTTTGAATCGAGTACTAATATCTGATTCGGAAAGAATAATTCGTAAGTTCGAATTAATCAGACGGAGTAACTAGTTACTATTGTAAAATCTGCAAAATTATTACATTATTATTTGGTTGACCCATAAAATTTATCAGTTAAATTTCACTGGAAACGATAAGTAATATTATTATTTTTCATAATATATTATTATACATTTTTTTATTAATTCGCAGGGTGTATGGACGATATCAATTTTAATCCCCAGTAAAATCTTTATTTGTAGCAAAACAAATAGAGATTTTATGCTATGGTCACGAGTTTCATACCTTCTCGAAGATTTTTTTGATTGTCCATACAGACATGTATTCCGGTATATGTATTTATATTTGTTTTGTGATCGCTTATTTATTGATTAACAAACTCCAAAAAAAAAAGTTCAGAAATTAGATTAATCTATCTAGATGCTTATAGAACAGATTTTTTCTGAGTTCTACTCTACGTAACTAACAGAAATATCTGTATACTTTGTGTTAGGTAGACGGAGTTTTTGAGCTTCAGCGGTTGAGTCGATTAGTTATCATTACTACATGATATAAAACAAAGTCGCTTTCTCTGTCTCTATGTATGCTTAAATCTTTAAAACTACGCAACAGATTTGGATGCGGTTTTGTTTAATAGATAGAGTGATTGAACAGAAAGGTGTATATGTACAGTAACATCCATTAAATAGTGGAGAAAAAATTAAAGTTTTTTGAGGTTTTCTAATGTGATGTCGTAAATAATTAGATTAAACGCGTGCGGGCCACGGGCAGTAATGAATAAATCAAAACTACTGGATCGATTTTAATCATTTTTTCAGTGAATGACATAGGCTATATATTTTATACCCGTGCGAAGCCAAAGCGGGCCACTAGTTTCCTATAAAATATTCTGATTAAGGATTGTATTTATTCTACGCATTCTTTTACTACATCTGTATACTACTTGTAAATTTTTGCTGCCTTAGGGTTGCGGAGGTCGGATGAGTGAAAAAACTAGTCAAAGCCTGACAAGTCCAGTTAAGTGTAATAAAATAGAATTAATGATAAGAGTATGCTAAGGAAAAGAGTACTATTGATGAGGTAAATTGGTGAATGTATTCACAATGTACTTAACTGAACTGAAGCGGGTTTTTGCGATTATTTTCCTTTACCCCAGGAAACGAGAAACGTAACGTAAATTAAGTAATTGAAAACCGAAAGAATTCTCGTACTGGTGAATTCCACATAAAATTCAAGTATTTTATTTGTAATTTTGGATTTGGATTTTAGTTTTTTTTTTGTAAAAGCCTTTGTGTGGAACATACTGTCGTCTAGAGAAATTCTTTGTCGAAGTTTTGCATGTTTTGCGGTCGTTAGACCGGTGCTGTACAAAACTTTTATATATTTTTTGTATTGTTATGAATATCTCTTAGATTTACCGTTTCTAAATAAAGATCTTAGTCAAAAAGTGTTTTTTTTTTTGTTTTTGCAATAACATATTTTTTAGCGTCCAGCCATCAGTTCTATTACAACAAAATTTGAAAAAAAAAAAACAGGAATAGGCCTCATGATTCTATTAAAGTATAGTAAAATGCCTCAATATAAAATATCACGCCAAAATATTGAAGCAGCAGCTCGCAAAGCATTTTGCGGAATTTTCAAATAAATCAGTCACATAATTAAAGTAGTAGTAGTGAATGTTAATTTAATTAATTATTTTTACTAACATACACCACTACTTAAATATGTAAATGTTAAAGAAATGAGAGAAATGTCACGTGAATACTATGCTTATGTTTATAGGAAGAAGCTAGCTTGGATGGTAATTAATCACTATATTTTTATAGGTGCTTTAAAATTATCTGCGTGAAAATTCGTTCATCAGAAAAATATTTTTTTCTCTGGAATTTTACTTAGTTATTTAAAAAAATTATACGCTGTCAAATGACAATATCTTTGTTGTAGCTTGTTTGGCAGTTTTTTTTTTGCATGAACAGTCATATGTAGCCCCAGTACAGTTTTACACTAGTATAAATATCACCTAAGAATAATTTACGCGAAACTTTTTGACGCTCAAATCATGTATTAAACTATTCTCTTAACAAACAACTTTTACAAAGTATCCTAATTTATGTCGAATATAATTTAAAATTACGGAACTCTTTTTAAAAATAAACTATAAATCATTCTTCCGACAAAACGAAACTTATTTTAAACTACCGAGAGTTTTCATGAGAAACTTTCATAAAATTTATAATCAACTGTCACAAAGCTATATAACTTCACAACGCGTCTTTTTGTAATTATATTTTAACAAATAAACTGTTTTAGCTTACCTTTACATCGAATCGAAAATTCAAATTTTTCACAGTTGTCGAATGGCAAAAATTACGAATAATTTTTTTTATGCGTTAATTTGACACATCTGGTTAGAATTTTACTAATTTAGCCTATAAACCGAGGCGGTTGACCTTTCTGTAATGAAAGACACGGCGAAGGTACGGTTTGTTTATTGATGGGTACGAAGTTTGTATTCGGCAAGCGTCCCGAGCCTAACGCGTTTCGCCGCCGCCAGTCGCGATTACGGACTGGCGGTTCACAGCTATAGCGCCTGAAGTAACTTCGCCTGTGCCCCCGTAGTGACGTATACTTTAATTCTACATTTACCGACACTGCCACCCTGCGTGTAAGTTCGTATCACTTGTTTCTCGGCCTCGTAACGCACCCTTAAGTTACAAAATTCAGTTTTATCACCTGACCTTGGTTTTCAATGCCACATCTATAAATAAGATTTTCTATGTTTATCTAACATGTAAATAAATAGATTCTAAGAATGCAAAATTTTCTTTATCTTAAGTTGCAGTTGTTCATGGGCGGCGGTGATCATTTAACATCAGGCCTCCTGCTAGTTTGCCCCCTCTGATATAAAAAAAAAATTCAGCTTATCTTCTAGTATTACAATTTAAATTTAAAAGAATATAAATAAATAAATGGTTATATTCACTTGCACAATAGAAATATCGAATATGCACAATAATATTGTACACATCTCTATATCTAGCGGCCCCTTGAAACACACCGAGTGTTTTCCCTTCCCCCAAAATTCCTATACATGTAGGATACGTACATAATTATACCTCAGTTGCTTCTTACGCAGGCCAATCTATACATGGCATTAGAGCCTATTAGAATAAATTCATTTAATTAAAACATGTTGTTACAAAATATACGAAAGTTTTTAACTTTATAAAATTTTGTTGGTATGTTTGTAACTGTTTTGAAAAATTTGAAAGATAATTGGATTTTTTTACTTCTTTTCATAAATTAAATTAATAATATAAAAATCAGGTAAAATTGCTCATTTGAATCGGAATTATATTTCGTTATTTTTTATCTATTTATTTAAAATAAATAAACCAACAAATAAATTTTACGTGTTTAATTTAGAATTTTTATACAGATACAGACACACACTTGAGCGATTTTATTTTACACTATAGAAATACACGAGAACACCTACGATAACAAGAAATTAGAAAACATACTAAGATTTTTAGGAAATTCGTTTCAGAATTCAGCATCCATTGAGAATTCATTGTTTTTTCTTTTTCTCTGATTGTGTATTGATAGTGGCCCTATTGGCCTTGACAGTGTCATGTCACGTCAGCGTCCGAGTGCTGAGACCCGGCCGAGAAAAAGCCTTCACGGAGGCTCAAAGTTGATTTTGTACAAATGTTTATCTAGCCATCTTCGCGGATGACACAGCTCTTTACACGACCTCTGTATCAGCTTCCGCCATAACCAGGCATCTTCAATATGCAGCCGATGGCCTAGGCAAATGGTTTAAATCTTGGAGGATTGAAGTCAATCCCGAGAAAAGCGTAGGTGTCCTTTTTAACAAACCCCGCATTAGGACTTACTGGCGATCCGGTCCACCTGGAGTTATTACCTTGTTCGATCATCCCATCCCATGGAAGGATAAAACTAAATATCTAGGCGTTATACTCGACAACAGATTTACCTTTGAAGGTCATATCCGCAGGATACGCGGTAAAGCAGTGTTCGTTTTGGGAAGATTATATGCGATGTTGGGCAGGCGGAGTAAACTGTCTCTTAGAAATAAGGTGCCATTATACAAAGCTTGTATACTTTCCCCGCTCGGTGACGCTGTCGAGGCCAGTAGGGCCAATAGATATACATAATAAATAAAAAAAATGTACATAACTTGCCTCCCACGGTTCCCGTGAAATTGTCAAAAAAGTGAATTAATGTCAGCGGAGCGCTGAGCACAGTTTATTTTTAATAAATCAGGATTGTTTAAAATGCCTTTTCCGGTAAGGAGCATAACCATTTGGAATATATAATTTATAAATAGACGCAAATAAGCAATAGTGTATCAACCCACACTGAAATTTGGAGGATGTGTTCTTTGTACGACATAGGCATCCGATAAGAAAGGATTTACCGAAATACTACCACTAAGTAGGTAAGAAAGGGGGGCAAAGTTTATATGAGATAACGAGATTTCTTGGTCCAGTCTGCTTCAAATTTTGTATAAACCTTGTTTAACAGAATTGATGGAAAATGTGTTTCATATTTTGTTGAAATTCATCTCCTAACGGGCTTAAAAAGGAGTAGACAGTAATTTTGCTTCGAAGTTTATATTAATACTCCTTAGTGCGTTTTATGTAAATTACATTTTATTTTGACATATGTTTGATAACTCCATGCTTAGACCATTTAACAACTGGACATGCCTTACTGATTGACCGTTTCCCTCAGGCAATGTAATGGATCAACAAGTCTAATGCGTTTATAAAACTGTATTGGAATCGATTTTATCATTATCAGAATCGCCTCCACTGAATGGAGCTCTGTGAAAAATGCGGAATCACTCTATTAAACTGTACAAGAAAAAGTAATTTACCTTACATTTATAAAATTATGGAGTTAAGTTTCATTTGTAATTATTTATGGTATAATTATTGCCTTATTTCTATCACACGATAAAATTTAATAGGTATAGACAACATAATAAATTGAAAAAGCCAGTATGCAATCTTCGAATAATTCGCTATGACATATTTATGACATATTCAAACAATTATATTTCTTATAATCATAAGGCAAGAAACCTTCGAATTGTATAACTATAGTAAAATATTGACAACTGCATTGATCGGTCAAAATTTTAGTAAGGTGCTCATGAACAACTTCACACGATAAAAAATGTTCTTATTACTATCCAGTTTGACTGAATATTGTTTATAAAATATCTAAGATCAGATGATTTTAATAGTAGTACTACTTATTTAAAATATTTTCTCGGCTTAAGAATTAATTTTTAAGTTTTTTTTCAATTTTTGCAGTGCAGTCTTGTTTTTTTTTTTAATTTTAAATTATTTTTATTATTGTTAAATTAACCACTGCTATGCAATAGACTATCATTAAATAACAGCTTAACGTAACACTTTTTTACATTTCCATGGCTCCTACCTTAAATATCGTATGTCCAAAATATGGAATTATAACGTAAATAAAGTATTATGGAAAGGTGTGAAAACAAAGATTTAATTATTAATAGTTTTAGTGATATTATTATTACGCTTCCTTTGGACGGACGTCCACAGTATACAAAAATCTTAAGTATAAATTACGATTATTTACGCTGTGATTCAGTAATTAGATAATATCGTATGTTTTGCTTACGATGTTTTACATTGACACTAATTTAGCACATTAAGACGTATGGTGGACATACTATATTCTACTTTGCCATGACGAATAAAATAGTATCGAATGTAGTGATTAGGTCAGCAAAATATTAAAATAATAAATGAAACAAGACTGAATTTAAATCTTTTTAGTAAAATCTTTTATTTGCACGTACACTTTTGTAAAATAAACAATGCAAAGAAATAAAATCTTAGGGTTTGACAATGTACTAACCCTCGTTACAGTAAGTATCAACACAATTAAAACAACAATAAAACTTAGAAGTATTCAGTCTTCTGTTCTCCTACGATTGCAAAGTCGCACACTAAATCTCTAACGACATCACAAACGCAGAAGAACACACTCGTAGAAGTACACTCGCAGAAGTAAGACAAGGCGGTCTATCAGCCTGACAGTTCCTTATCGTCCTGTATGGAATCATGCATCGTGTTAGTGACGGAAACGGCGAGGTATAGAGTACGGATTAACTGGCCAATTGGAGAGGAGAAAAGTATTCGTCTCAGACAATCCTGGAGATGCTTAGTGTCGTCAGAGTTCAACGCAATTGAGTTTTGTTTTTATGTGAGAGGGAGCAAACGGGCAGGAGGCTCACCTGATGTCAAGCGATCACCGCCGCCTATGAACATCTGCAACACCAGAAGGCATGTGGGCGCGGTGCCGACCTTTAAGGAAAGAATACGCTTTTTCTTCTCTTGAAAATTCCCAAGCCGTATCGGTTCGGAAAGACCGCCGGCGGAAGTTGACTCCACAGAGTGGTTGTGCGAGGAAGAAAATGTCTTCTAAATCGCGCTGTTTTGGATTATATACAAAAACACTTTATTCGAGCTTATGATAAGCGTTTCAACTGGAAATATTTGATTTTGAAAACGTCTTGTTTTGCCCACCGCACTAATGCAAACCATTTAAAGCAATTGACACGAAAACGGCATTATTCCATTGGTATAGGAGAGTGAGAATAAGCGCGTAAGTACCGAAGTCAATTCAGAAGCACATATCTTAAGCACGATAGCTGGAATACTATCATGACCTCTGGACTTTCTGGCTTCGAGAGAGCGAAGAGTATGACGAATAGCACTTTGCGTAAACTTCACATCACGCATCGTATGCTCGCACCGAGGATCGATCGATCGAGGGATGGACGGTGGTACTTTTCCCTCGTCGTCGAGCGTTGAATTGGACGCAAGGAGAGTGCACAGGATATCGGCTTTCTTTCTTGCGGAATATGCCAGTGAGCCATCTGGATCGCGCAAAGTTGGTAGCGAAGGCACAAAAGTTACCTTGAACAGGTTTGGCCAGAGACCAAAAAGAATGGGATCCAGAGGGAAAACCTAACAGTTTCTCTCCAATTCTGTGAATATGGTCAAACCTTGCCCTGGCTATTTGTTTCTTGTAAGACCTGGAGGTAGCGTTGAATTTCTTTCTTTCTGCTACTGCTGTGACCCAGGTTCGCTAACATTCCTGTTTAAAGTTAAAGGCTGTTTTGCAAGCATAATCGAACCAAGGCCGACGAATTTCCACCGATAACATTAACCGCGGATTACAGTGCTAGGAATGAAACATTCCATTCCCTGCAAGGATTATAACCGTGCTGGGGTTACGCTGAAGCAAGTATTCTGTGGCTTTTTGGACGTTACTAAAGAGACGATCAACTTCAGTATTACCACTATGAGACCTGTGTAGGCTCGCATAAATACGAGTGGTTACGCCAAAGTCTATGCGGATCCATAAAATTGACAGGTCTCTATCTTCCAAGCTGCCTAGACATTGAGAACAGATGTCACCCCTGACATATACACATACGCCGGCCTGGGGTATAAAGGCATGTAAGAGGCTGTACCCCGGATAGTCAAGGTACGCTGTGTCAGCAGGGTTGGATATTTTTGTCTCGGTGAGAAAAAGTAAGGCCGGTTTCGCTGTCTCGAGATGGTGGTGGACGGCATTCAAGTTTGTATGAAGTTCCCTAATATTACAAAAATCGACGCTCAATGTGGAAGGAGCGGCTGTAGAAAAGTTTATCTTTTTTTTTATATATAACCATTAAAGTCGAGTATACACATTGGGAAAGGGGGTGACGAAAGAATGTGATGACCATAGCAGTCCAGTGGACAAAATATGCACTGAGCACATTTACATCTCGGCAGTCGAGACTTGTGATGGTGGCGTGGGGGACGGAAGGGCTCCCGATCCCACCCGTTAGTCATCGCCGGGTTCCACACCAGTCTCTTTACAGTGGTGGCGGGACAGCCTCCCAAGCCGATAAGCCTGGGTTCAGGTCCCCTACGAACCACCGGGCGGCCAGCGGAAAAACCGTTTCATCGGGTCTCCCTGGACCCCACGACAACGCTACACCCTCAGAACCACGAAATGATGAGCCGCTAGTGCAGGTCCATAGGCTGCCCGGGTCACCACACTCAAGGAAAGGGATAAGGTGGGAAAAGAAGACTGGCTTACATGCCATCGAATCGGAACACATCACAGGATGCTTTGCGATTCGTCATTGACATGACGGTGGTTGCGAGCCTGGCGGAGGATTACCCCCTACCACCGGTTGTCCTGGGATGTTCGCCTTTTACGATTCGCTTACCCAGTTGCGGAGGGAAGTTGTATTCTAACCCCGTCCCCTCAAGGGGAATATCGATTGGATAAATATAATAGCTATACATTTTGTAAAGTATCAGATTAAAAGTACTTTTTATGATTGGCCGCGATACTGTCAATCTCCAACCACCAATCATAAGCAAGTAAATTGGTGGGGATATGATTATAAAAGCGGGTGGTCGGGGATATACCCCATCGTTATTCCGACATCGAAGTCGATACTACAGTGTTAGTCTGTTTATATTAAACTATTAATAAATGTGATAGGTAATACAATAATACGTGGTTTTGTTTTTATATTTTTCCCTTTAGAGTTGATGAACAACGTTCGTTCACAGATGTGAAAGGTGTTTGAAAGTTGAAA
Source organism: Hestina assimilis (assembly GCA_023373885.1). NCBI lineage: Eukaryota > Metazoa > Arthropoda > Insecta > Lepidoptera > Nymphalidae > Hestina > Hestina assimilis. The sequence continues at coordinate 14,821,973 of CM041759.1, forward strand.
CAAAATCAAAATTATTTTTATTCTAGTAGACTTTTAAAAAGTACTTTTGAATAGTCAAACGCTTCTGACGGTTCGGAAGGTTGATTCTATCGAGAAGAACCGACAAGACACTCGACAGTTACTCTTTTCAAATATATGTTTTTTACAATTGTATTCTTTAATATAAAATTTGGTTCTTGAATGTGATCCAGCAATATTAAGAGTCCCAAGCATTTTTATCAGAAAAATATTCCTCTAACGAATAATAGGCTTTATTGATAAGTTTATTTTTTATGTACATTTGAAACTTGATTATTGGCAGTTCCAATAAGCAATCTGGAATTTTGTTAAAAATGCGAATACCTATAGCCCCTTAAAAGAATTACTGAATTTACGCAGACGAAAGCTAGGATTACAAAGTTTATTTTTGTTTCTAGTGTTCAATGAATGTACATCGCTATTTTTGATAAGGACTTTAAATTATTCCTAATATATACGAGGTTATAATAAATAAATTGTGACACCACAGTCATTATACTTATATCCTTAAAAACATCTCTTAGAGAGGCTCGCGCTCCTAAATTATAAACTGCCCAAATAACCCTTTTTTGAAGAATAAAAATAGTATTAATGTCAGCTGCCTTTCCCCAAAGAATGATACCGTATGACATAATACTATGAAAATAACTGAAATATACGATTCTCGCTGTTTCTACGTCAGTTAGTTGTCTTACCTTCCTTATAGCATACGCAGCGGAGCTGAGCCTACCCGCCAGAGATGACAAATGAGCGTTCCACTGGAGCTTGGAATCGAAAGTTATGCCTAGAAATTTAGTTGTATCAACTAGAGTTAAGCTTTCACTATTCATTTTCAAATTTGGACTAATTTGTTTAACCTTAGGCATCGAAAAGCTTACACATTGTCTTCTTTGCGTTTAGAACCAAATTATTCATGGTAAACCAATGTTGAGCACGTGACAACGTATTATTTACTTCGTCATAATTTTTTAAATTCCTGTCAACCTTAAAAATTAATGAAGTGTCATCGGCAAATAAAACTATATCACACAGCTCTTTTAAAAAATATGGAAGGTCGTTAATATATATTAAGAACAAAAAGGGCCTAAGCGGGAACCCTGTGGAACACCCATTTGCACGGAAATTTAAATTCCCCACACACTATAACAGACTTGTTATGTGAGCAAACTTTCTTTAATACATCTTCCATAGTAATTTCAAAGACATCAAATCTACCTATAGGAGGCCGGTAAACGCAAATTATAATATATTGCTGGAACTCAATGCAAGAAAGTTCCACAGTGCGTTCGATAGAGAGACAAACAATATCATCTCGAACTTTACACGTTATATCTTTGCGAACCAAAATTAATGAACCTCTCCGGATAGCTGACGCTCTTACGAACGAACTTGACAAATAAAATGAGTATGTCCCGGATGAAGATTAGAGGGGGGACCTTTATGGCTGAGCCTTAGCGGTCTGAAAACCATCGTTCTCCTCGCGTTCGGCGTGGGCTAGTGTTGTGGGGGCCACTGGGGAGGCCGGCGCGGGGAGTGGGGGAGGGATTTTTGACCGGCCTTGAGGAGACCTGGGCCGAGCGGAATTTTGTAGGAGAATCCGGATATCGCGTGATCCTAATCACCTTAAAAAGGCCCGTAATTCGGTCGAGGAGAAGGCGTATTATTTATTCACCCGTAGCCTCCTATTAATATCTTATAGATAAAATTGCCAGTATGCATCTTGACAGCAACACAACTGTTCTATTCATGTTTGTCTGTAAAAAAAAATTAAATTATTAACTTTTGATATGTTATTAAATTTGCATCAAAAAACTAAATGTAAATTTATGATAACTTCATTTCCATATTCCCAACGTTTGAAGTATGATCAAAATATATACAATATGTTCGAAAATTATGCAATCTATTCACAAGGTAAGTTACGTTACATTACATTGTGATTATATTTAACAGATATTACCGTAATATGCAAAAAAAAAAACATGATACATCGAGATTTTTAACTTCTGTTACACGTTCTGTTATCGGAAGATAATTAATATATAATAATATTAGGAAATGGAAAATCGAGGTCAACCTTGACAAAAGTGCAGCAGTGCACTTCACCAGACACACCGTCAGAAACTACTGAAAGCTCGGTCAACCGGGAGATCCGTCATTGCTCACGTCAGTTCTTCGCAATTAGCGAAATTCCAAGTAATCCAGAATAGGTTTCTGTGCATGGCCACGGACAGCCCGTGGCCATACACGCTGAACATAGATTGCCACAGAGACTTCGATCTCGATTCGATCGCTAAGCATATGAAAAAGCCCTCCAAGAGCTTTTTCTTGAGCGCGGCGCGGGCTGTCCATCTTTTACCGGCTGAGGTCCTCTGACCTAGCCCTCGCACCGGTGACGCCGTCAAGGCCACTAGGGCCAGCAGCAATAGACACTCCGAAAAAAAAAAATCGCCAAATCGCAGTCCGGCTCCGAGACATCGAATAAAGCACAAGACGAATAAAAGTGTATTTCGTCAAAGTATCTGAACGCTTGAAATAAAGACACATACCGTTTCAGTCATACAAAGAGCAAACTCCAAGTTTCTGTGCTGTGCGTTAATCCGTCAGTCATTCGGGACAAAGCCTTTTATTAATAATTAATAACTTCATAACTCATAACTGGTTAATCGTTATACTTATACGATTAATAATTACCTTCGGAATCGGCGGTAGCTTCAGGCGGACATAACAGACTGTATATTTGATGATTCAAAAGTGCTTAAAAGCCTATTTGAATAAAGAATATTTTGAGTTTGAGTTTGAGTTCTACAATTCTAATATTAAAATTGTCATTTCCTAAGTTCATATTAATTAATATAAGACACCTTAAACAAAAATGGTGTCTGTTCAAAAATTTTTTCATCAGTATCAACAAACAATACCCTCAATAATCATGAGATTAATGATCTGAGGGTAAAATATATATAGTTTACGAAACGGAACACCGTAAGCGCGATCTAAGTACGTTCAGCGCCATCCAGCCACAATCGACAGAAATGTAATGCTCGTTGAATCTGGTGCCTATATAAGGCTATAGTATTCGTTGAAATAATATTATAGCCATTAGAAATAAATGTTAGATTGTTTTAATTATTATCAATAGTATAATGCATTAATTTATGAATAAGGCGAGTTAATACTAGAATGGATTAATGTAATTGCTGAATGCGCGCTGACTGATAAAAATATAGAAATATAATTTTATTAGGCCTTCGCATTTATTATATAAAGCCCAATTATTTAATACTTTGGAAATAAGCAAACAATGATTGACATTCATATGTATTAATTTTCTTAAATAACAAAATATGATTAACTACAACAAAAAAAACCAATTGTGTGGTTTTATGAAACCACGGTAGAAGTGAATTTTTTTTTCGCATTATAGACATTTTACTAAAAATTTTTGGAATGTTATTCCATTAAGGGTATAAAAATCGCTTTATCAATCATAATTTTATACTTGAGAATTGTAGACTAAATCTCCAACTAATATTTTTATTGAACTCTGTGTCTTGGAATACCACATACATAATACTTAATAATTATTTGGATTATATACACATGTTAAAAATTAAACAAAATAGCGTGGGACAAATGAATAATAGTCTATACACTACACGGTCAGCTGCTTCGAACTCTAGGCGCCTTTCACTTTACCCCTACTCCACGGCCGATCGTCACGCGACATGCAACACATAGACGAAAAAGTTTGGGACGATTTAATAAAAGTTTCACTTTAAAAATAATCAATACTAGTTTATGCAACACTACCTTCTACCAGCGGCTTCGCCCGCGTGAATAACGATTTTAATAAAATTTTCGAACTCTTATTTCACCCCTTCAGGGAGGGAATTTAATAAAATGTTTCAACACGTGTTTCTTTATATTTATTCGTTCACCAAAAAACAAAGTTTCATGTTTCTCATCAAGTTTCAAAAATGGCAGACATCCAACATTCAAACTGTTTGTTAAAAAGAGGAGATCTCCAAAAACATAAAGAAAAACACAGAACTGAAAAATGAACTCGCTGGCCTACATGAGAAATACCTGGAATTAGTGAAACAGCGCGATCAGTTGTCAAATACTATAACATCATTTTATCAGTGTAACGATGAATATGAGAGAGCTCTGGGTGACATCAGTGAACTAGAGATAAGCCTTCATGAAGCTCAGAAGTCTATTTCAACTTTAGAGCAATTAAAACAATCTCAAGACGTTAATTGTACTCAGTCCTTGTATGATGAACTGGTTGAATGTGGTCCTAGCTTTAATTTGACAAATCGGCCTGTGACAATGGACCTCACAAATGATGAGGATGTAAATAATCAAAGTCCTGTTTTATTTTCTTCAAATAAGAAATTAATAAAATTTATTGAGAATACATACAGTAATAGTAAGATTTACAAAATAAAATAAGAAAATTCATGTTTAATAAATAAATTACAACATTACAATGAACAAATTACGCAAAGTAGGGTAATGTATGATAGTGACACACAGCAGCTGCAATGTGAAATTGATAGCCTTAAAACTTCACTAAGTTCTATAAATAAGTTGTATGAGTCCTCTTAATCACAAATGCAGAAGCATATATCAGCTACTACCAAATTAATTGAACTATCAAATTACAACATGGAAAGATTTGAGTCCTTGTCTGAAAATCATAGCTGCTCTTGCTCTCATGAATCTGCGTCTGTTAAAGGTGCCAGAAACAACGTGACGGTATCGTACAATCTAATCAAAATAAAAAAATTAACTCTTATAGTAATATAAATACAGGCACTAATAAAACCTCTCATATAGTAATTGTTTGTGATGAATTAGGGAAAGGTATTGGTTCCATTTTACATAATAGTTTAAATCAAGTATATAGTATTATTTATTCACCCGGAGCCTCCTATTAATATCTTATAGATAAAATTGCCAGTATCCACACAGTTTGTCTGTAAAAAAAAATGAAATCATTAAAAGTTCTGATATTTTATTAAATTTGCATCAAAAAACTAAATGTAAATTTATGATACTTTCTTTTCCATATTCCCAACGTTTGAAGTATGATCAAAATAGGTATATAGTTAATTTGAATATGGTACTTTATAATTTGACACACCGTCATAGTGACATATTCTTTTATTTTGACATTAATAAATTTATTTCTAATTTTAAGTTGACAAGGGATACGCTGTAATAACCTCTTAGATATAAAAAAAAATAGCTACTTTAGTAGCTTATAATATATATAATTCCGTTGTACATAGTATAACGAAGAATAAAACCCCTAAATTGCTTTGAAAAGCAAGGAGAGTAATTTTGTTAATGAGTAAGAAGACAAAGCCTAAGCCTCATGACCTAATTATTGTTCATCAAAATATTCAAGTCTTAGGTGGCAAAGAATTGGAAATTGAATTATTAATTAATAAACTTAATGTTGACATTTTATCTTTAACTGAGGATTGATTAGCTACACATGACTGTTGTGTAAATATAGAAAATTTTAATTTGTCAAGTTAGTCTGCGCTACCCTGACTGCCGTCATAACAGTATATTTAAATATATATAACATAATACATATAACTGTCAATCGTTGTTTACTTATCCCCAAACTATTTAATAACGAGTCTTTATATAATAAATGTGAAGGCTTAATAAAATTGTTTCGATATTTTATTCATTCAGCTCATATTCAGCGATTAAGTACGCAATGGCGTTAATCCGTTCTAGTTTTATCCCGCCTTATTCATTCATTAATTAATGCATTAAACTATTAATAATAATTAAAATGTTTTCATCTAAAATGTAAATAGTTTTTTTCTAAAGGCTATAATAATATTTCAAGGAATGGTATCGTTTTACAGAAGTACCAAATTCAATGAGTATTACATTTCTGTCGATTGTGGCTAGATGGCGCTGAACGTACTTAGATCGCGCTAACGGTGTTCCCTCTCGTAAGCCATATATATCCTTCAGATCATAATTCACACCTCGTCGGATTATTGTCTGTAGATTCCCAATTTTTGAAGAGACACCATTTTTTAGGGTGTCTTGTATTTATTAATATGAACTTAAGAAATGACAATTTTAAAATTAGAATTGTAGAATTATTAATCGTATAAGTATAACGATGAACCAGTTACGACTTATGAAGTTATTATTAGGGACGAGGCGTACTCGGTAAAATAGGTACTAAGTCTTGCAAGTACGAGTACACAAAAAACTTATTCCACAAACCTGTTCCACGAGTATTTAGGAGTATGCGTGTGTGTGACTTGATGTTTGCCGAGTGGAGTGCAATGAAAGATGGATAAATGAAAACATTATGCTCGACTGTATTTCTGAATAATGAATCGTTACGATGCAATATATAATAACGGCTTTGTGTATGGCCGCCCCGGTTGTAATGTGATGCGAGCCGCTGTGACGTCCGTCCCAGATTCCAGATTTAAGTAACCGAAAAATGCAACCTTTCTTCGACTTTTTTTGCAATGGCGCAGGAGGTGTGGGACTCGGAACGTGGCCCCCTACCCGTAAAACCACCAAAATCCTATCTAGTGCCATAGTGGGAAGTCGCGGGATCGCTGATGCATTCAATCGCGACGCCCCGGCGCTTGCCACTTACGTGGCACACCGGGACCCTAAGGCCCTGGCAAACTTCAAAGTAGGGCGCCCAAAGGCACCATCTTCGGAAACTAAATTTTGAATGTAGTTGTTAACCTTCCCCCGACCTGTCTCTATCAAAAATAACGCCCCATCGCTAGAAATTCTACAGTGAAAACTTTAAGATAACAATAATGCATATTTTGCACAAGCGAATTTCCAGTCTTAGCCAGCATGTTAGTGGCAGCAATACCTGTATACGGTTTAATTACGGATTAAGATCAAAAAGCCAATCCTCAACACAAAGCATTTCCGGGTTATGTGAGTCTTCGAAAGAGTTTCTAACTTACTCTCAATTTTCCAAGTCGAATGCACTAGTTGTACACTAATTAATAGTAAATCGGCGTACCGAAATCATTACAAATGACTATTAGATAATAATTATATTTACGTTTAAAACTTAAAAGTACAGATGTTTTATTATATATAAATAGACACTGCACACTCAACGCCCCCTATTAGGATAGTGATATCCTGTGGCGGGGATCCGGAAACATATAAGGACAAGGACAAATACACCCAGACCGGAAGATATGGTTGCATGCTCAATACAATTATGCTCCGAGCGGGAATCGAACCCGTGACCTGTGGCGTTTAAGACAGGTTCGCTACCGTTGCTCCACAACGTCGTCAAATAAATATAAATACTTACATAACGAACGTACCACATTCACCCTTTAATCAGTCAACTCAAATAATAGTTTTTACATAAAAAAAGGGACGAGGTCATCAAAACAGCAACCACCAAAACTCACAGGCTCCATGTAGACAGAACAATGAGAATACATGCGGGTAATTAGATCTTATACTTTTAGAATTCCTCTTTTATACTTCGAGAGCCTTTGAAAAGGTCACCACAAAATGTATACGAGAACGCAACGGCAGCTTACAGTAACATAAAAAAGGATTCGTTTTGTGATAACGATAGTATAGCCATGCTCATCTCAACACAAATGGGCCGGCAATGGGAAATCAGCGTAAAGTAACAGTATCAGTAGGTCTGTTGCGTTTCGTGCGATGAGTGAGAGCGCCGGACGCTCAATCTCACCTCTCCCTCTGTTCCCCTTCCTTTTTCCTTTTTAATGAGAAAGGGCATACGCTACTTTTTGATGCGAAAAAAGGGTTATATGGTGTTGAAAGAGGGGACGAGAAGTTGTATGGAAGTATCGTGATTTTTAGAGATAGAAGCTTGAAACTTCTACTTCAGACTGTTTATTCGATATAAATAAATATGTCATCAAATATTGTAAAAGTTTTATCCCGGAGGGTGTAAAATAGCAATAGGGAATAGGGGTTGAAAGTTTGTATGGAAATATTTACACACGAGCGTAGCCGCTGGCAGAAACTAGTATTATATCTTGAAGCTGATTCCTTAATTTAGCTAATAGTTGAAGGCGCGGTACTTTTCGATGTTTACGGCAGGTGATATAGGAATGTTGTAAAATTGGTAATAGCTTATCGACCGACGATACTATTGTTACGGGTTACAAACACCTGATGGCTCTAAATAAAACTTTATTCAGATCTAGATTACACAACAGAACTTCAACAATCACAGGTCCAAATCGCAAGTCAATCACAGTCCAAAAGAATAGACGAGGTCACTAACTATCGCACTTGTTCACTGGTATCACTTGTAGTTTCTTGGCTCGTAGCTCAGATTTGAATGACTCAGTTGACGCGCCGGGCCGCTTATATAACGGGGAACACGGGTTCGAGAAAGTTCCGTCCGCGGAACGCTGTACTACATCTTTCGAGAACACATCTTTCTAGAACCCACGATTCGTCAAGGAAATAAACAGAGAGAGTAGCAAGCGATTTTGAATCTTATGTCCTGGTGATAAGGTTAACACCGTCTGTTAACACGGTCCGTAACATTATTAAATATGAAGGGTTCAGATAAAATCTCTAAAATTTTAATGCCTATCTTCTTCAAAACAAATTTTTATTGATGTTTTACAACCTCAAACGTTTTACAGAATTTTAAATCCCATAGTTCAAAAGCTAGACAGGAGGGGGGAACATAAATTTTACGCCTCTAGGAGCTAATTTCTTAACAACTACAAACTACATCATGAAAGTCAAAATGAGCCTCATTATTATTTTAAAAGAACGATTGAAAGATACCTCACACGTTGCAATTCACACGTTCCAAACTTTTTTTTTCAACCCTCAGTTACATACGTGGGCTGCTAGCTTTGCACATAGCTTTGTATAGACAGTCCCCCTGGTTTCCGAGAAAAATTACTAAAGCATGTGGACGGACGGACAGACGGACATGACGAAATTAAAAGTATATAAATTTTATCGTTTGATAGAAAGAAGGCAATAATTATACCAAAAATAATTACAGATGAAACTCAACTCCATAATTTTATAGATGTTAGGTTAAATTACTTTTTCCTGTAAAGTTTAATAGAGTGATTATGCATTTTTCATGGAGCTCCGTTCACAGTGAAGGTGATACTGAAAATGATAAAATCGATTCCAAAATAGTTTTATAAACACATTTGACTTCTTGATCCATTACATTGCCAGAACGGACCGGTCAGTAAGACGTGTCCAGTTGTTAATTGGTCTAAGCATGTATCGGATTGAGTTTTCAAACATATTATGTCAAAATAAGACGTAATTTACATCAAAAGCACTAAGGAGTGTTGACATAAACTTCGAAGCAAAATAGCGCTCTACCCCCTTTTATGCCCGCTAGGGGATGAACTTCAACAAAATATAAAACACGATTTCCATCACTTATGTTTAAAAAAGATTTATGCAAAATTTTAAGTAGGTTGGACCAAGGAATCACGTTTTTCCATTCGAACTTGGCCCGCCTCTTTTACCCTCTTACAGGTAGAATTTCGGGAAACCCTATCTTATCGGTTGCCTAAGTCATACAAAGAACACATCTTCCAAGTTGCAGGTCTCTCCGATCAGCGGTTTAAGCTGTGCGTTGATCCGTCAGTCATTCAGGACTATTTTTGAGGTTTCTAATCTGTTGTCGTTAACAATTACATTGATTATATAAAAACATTTTTTCAGTGAATGACATAGGCTGTATATTTTATACCCGTGCGAAGCCGGAGCTAGTTAATTAATATAAGACACCCTAAAAGGATGTCTCTTCAAAAATTTTAAAAAGTACCATTTGTTATTGTGAATATAATGATCTCAGGGTAAAATATATATGGCTTACGAAACGGAACACCGTTGGCGCGATCTAAGTACGTTCAGCGCCATCTAGCCGGAATCGACAGCAATGTAATATCCTTTGAATTTGGTGCTTCTGTAAGGCAATAGCATTCGTTGAAATAATATTACATGTTAGATAAAAACATGTTAGATAGTTTTAATTATTATTAATAGTAAAATTAATGCATTATGCATTAACTTTTGAATAAGGCGAGTTAATACTAACGGATGAACGCCATTGCGTCCGTAGTCGCTGAATGCGCGCAGAATGCTAAAAATAAAAATATCGAAACATTATTGTATTAAGCCTTCACATTTATTACATAAAAACACATTATTAAATACTTTGGGGGAAGCAAACAAGGATTCTTAAATAACAAAATATAAACTAAAATAAAGAAATAGTGAATAACAGTTTATGTAACATAATGTTTATCTTCAAAAGTTTTCAGGGCCCTTAGCGTTTTTCACAACGAATTAATGAATAAATATATAGTAGTAGTAGTAGTAGTCGTAGTAGACGTAGGAGTCGTAGTAGTCGTAGTAGTCGTAGTAGTCGTAGTAGTCGTAGTAGCGGTAGCAGTAGCAGTAGCAGTAGCACATTCTCAGAGCACATTCAATATTGGGTCCCCATATGAGAATGGCAAGATCGTTCAACAACAAATTTTATCAACAACAACTCTTTAGAAACTGAATTATCTCCTATCTAAATTACTGAACTTGAACTTCTTATTACTAAAACTGAAAAACTTCTTGATCAATTTGAACACTTGTAAAGTAACATAGAATTTCTAGCAGATGCCAGTGAGGATTATTTTTCTGAAAGACAGTACTTTGAGAACCAGTTTTATGCCATTCTTGCAGAAGCCAAACAACTTTACAAAGGCCATACACATAAGTCAATTGATGGTTATGATGATGATGATATTCACTCTTGCTTTTTAGATGGATTACAAATATCGGGTGTGGTGAAGCCAGCAAAGATTAGCAGTGGTGGTGCCGAAATTTAGTGGCCAGTACGAAGATTTTCTTGAGTTTCGAGATACATTTTGTTCACTTATTCAAGACAATCAGTGACATACAAAAATGTCATTATTTGAGAATACGAAACGATCCATTAGATTTTCATCCTCAAACTATAAAATAGCATGGGATTTATTGTGTGACCGATATAATAACGAAAACCTCTTACAATATGACGTTCAATCGTTATTTGTTGTAGAACTGACACATTCTAAAAAAAAATAAGATTATTAAAGAAATTAGTGGAACCAGTAACAATGTGGGATGCATTCATATATTTTCTTATAAATTCTAAATTAGATTTTAAAACACCGCGAGAATGTGAAGAACGTAAAACAACTCTAAACAAAATTACATTACAAGATTTAATTACATTTTTAAAAAACAAATTAGATTTACTCGAATTGTTACACTTAAATAATTGCATAGGAAAACAAGAAACAAAAACAAATCATATAAAAGGCTTAGTTACATATACAAACACTAATACAAAATGTCCACACACATTTTTGAATCAGTCTGTAAAGGCAGAATATTTCCGTAGGCTCAAATTATATGTTAATTGTCTACGCTCAGGTCATCAGGCTCGCGATAGCAAGTTAGGTTTTTTTATGTTACAAGTTGGCAAATAAGCATACGGCCCACCAGATGGTAAGTGGGTGCCGTAGCCTATAAGCGCTTACAGCACCATTAGTAGGTGCCACTAACGCGTTGCCAACCTCGAGATATGAGTTCTTAAATCTCCTCTGTCCAGTAATTTCATACAGTGCCCTTTAAACCGGAACACAGTAATGCCTAAGCACTACTATTTAAAGGCAGAATATTAGACACTTCGGTGGTCCCTACCTAGCCGACCTCTTCCAACAAAAGACCAACCACCAGTGTGACTGATTGCACTGGTGGAATGCTTAAACTATCCCAACAGCGGGCGATGGGGACGTCACATCCCGACGCCGGGAAAAGACCCGTAGTAGGACGTTACGACAAAGTTCTACCACTAAATTGAGAGCTGTGTTCAATGCAAGCGCGCCTACTTCTACTAATTTATCCCTAAATGATATACAAATAGTAGGACTCACCATTCAGAATAATCTTTTTTCGATTCTAATTCGTTTTCGACATCATTCTTTCCTTATGACGGGAGATATTTATAAAAGATGTACCGGCAAGTATTGATCAGAGACATTTACCAAATATTATTTGGAGGGACAGCCCTACTAAAGAATTGAATATATATATAGATTAAATATAGTCACACATGGCACTGCTTCTGCTCCATTTCTTGCTGTAAGATACTTTAAACTTATCACTTTTATGTCGACGACCTAGTCTGAGTTCACAGTCAGCTGAGCAATTATACGTTATTAAAGATAAAATTTCTAAAGTACTTTCAGATGGATGTTTTAATTTACGTAAAATTCAATCAAATATTTCTAATTAAAAGGGTAGTGTAGTAACGATCACTATATTCCATTAAATATAGGACAGAAAAAGTCTGCTAAAACATTAGGTCTTGGATGGAGTCCAACACCAGATAAATTATATTTCTTTCATGAACTTGTGATACCAGACAGACGACCCAACGAAGCGGTCAATATTGTCAGCGATTGGACAAATATTTGATCCGCTGGGACTGTTATCGGTATTTGTCATACAAGCTAAAATTATGCTCCAAAAACTTTTTTTACACAAAGTAAAATTTAATAAGAAATTATAGAAAGTTGGCTTAAAATTTACGTTAGACATACATTGCTTAAAGGATTAACACTTACCTCGTTACGGTACATGTGTTAATCTCCCGTCTATAGAAATCCATACGTTCTGTGATTCTTCTCAGGACACATATGGAGCATGTATTTACATAAGAAGTTATTCTGGCAATCATGAAATTGAGATACGATTACTCTGTTCTAAGAGAACCCTTAAAGGTAATAACTATTCCGCGCTTAGAACTGTTCAGTGCAGTAACTGCCGCACGTTTAACAACTAAAGTCATAAATGCTTTTAGGTTGCCTGTATAAAGAGTTGTCTTATGGACAGACTCTTCAGTCGTTTTAGGGTGGGTTAAAACACCACCAGCCAGGCTCAAAGTTTTTGTTAAAAATCGTGTAGCAGAAATTCAAGAACTCACCCATTAGTTTCAATGGCGTCGTGTTCCCACTCAGCACAAGCCAGCAGACCGATTGACAAGAGATGTTAATATGTGACAAATACATACTTTAGAATTATGGTGGTCAGGTCCATCGTTTCTGCGATAATTAGAGACGTGCTGTCCTAATAAACTAATTTATAAAAATTTTAGTGACTTACCTGAAGTTGTGTCCAATGTAGTTTCGCGTAAGTTTGATCACGAAATTGTGGATTTTAGTCGTTTTTCAAAATGGTTAAAATTAAGAAGGACAGTGGCATTTGTTTTACGATTTATACATAATTGCAAGTTATCAAAGAAAAATAAACTAAAGCGTTCATTAAATACAACAGAATTAGTTAAAGCTTTCAATATTTTAATCATATAATCACAAAACAATCATTTTCAGAATACACAATTTTAAAACATAAACAAACATTAACAAACAAAAATCGTTTACTACAACTAACACCGTTCTTCAATTTCTTGCAAGCATCCTATTGCTAAACTTACATTTTATGCTGAACACATTAGGCTTTTTCACTCAGCACCTCAACTACTTCTTTCATCCATTAGGCAGCAGTTTTGGCCTCTAGGTGGCCGTAATTTGGTAAGGCAAATCAATCAATGTCACACATGTTTTAGGATGAATGCTCAAACTATCGATCCTGTTATGGGTCAATTGCTTGAGCAACGGGTTGATGCAGGATACCCATTCGAAACAACGGGTGTTGATTAGACGGGAGTTTTATTAGCAGCTGACAGACGCGGTCATGGTTGAGTTTTTTGTCGGTTCTTCTCGATAGAATCAACCTTCCGAACCGTCAGTAGCCGTTTTAGTCCGTTTGACTAATCAACCAACAGTACTTTTTAAAAGTCTACATGAATAAAAATAATTTTGATTTTGATTTTTCGTAAAATGATTAAGGTTTATATGGCAGTTTTTGTTTGCTTCACCACCAAAGCTATATATTTGGAATTATAGCACGTCGCTCAAAACCGTCAACCATATTTTCAGATAATGGCACTCAATTTGTGGGCACTAAAAATGATATAAAGTTTTCTTTCTTTCTTTCTTTCTTATATATAAATTTCTTAAACAAAATTCTTCCGTATTATGTGAAAATCTGGCTCACGAAGGCATTAATTTCAAATTTATTCCAGCTAGGACCCCCCACTTCGGCGGATTGTGGGAGGCCGGAGTAAAATCTGTAAAACCTCATTTATATAGAATATTAGGAAACGCACAACTGACATTCGAAGAATTTTACACGACCCTAGGACAAATAGAATACATTTTGAAATCTCGTCCGTTAACACCCACTTAATCCAAACGACCTCACCCCGCTCACTCCAAGTCATTTCCTCGTGGGACAGCCACTGACAGCACTACCTTATCCGAATGTCGTTGATATGAATCCAAACTTATGAGGCTTCAACGGTGGCAACGAGTTAAACAACTAAGACAAAATTTTTGGGTGCGTTGGCATAAGGAGTTTGTGTCGGAGCTTCAGGAAAAAACCAAGTGGAGATCTTCCAAAGGCATTCTTCAAGAAGGAACTACAGTTTTAATTAAAGAAGATGGTTTGCTGCCAAAAAATTGGAACATTGGAAGATTTTAACGCGTGTATCCCGGCGCCTATGGTGTAAGCAGAGTAGCAGACATATTCATTAGTGAGAGAGCCATCAGGCGGGCGTTCAATAACATATGCCCACTACCTCTTGAGAAGCTAGTTGAAACCAATGTATTCAACTTCGGGGGGCATGATGGAAATAAATCAGAATAGGTTGGTCACCCAGGGACGCGGGGGACGGACGTAACAGCGGCTCGCATCACATTACATTACCGGGGCGGCCATACACAAAACCGTTATTATATATTGCATCGTAACGATTCATTATTCCGAAATACAGTCGAGCATAATGTTTTCATTCATTCACACGCATACTCCTAAATATTCGTGGAACAGGTTTGTGGAATAAGTATTTTTGTGTACTCGTACTTGCAAGACTTAGTACCTATTTTAACGAGTACGCCTCATGCCTATCAACTTCATAACTCATAACTGGTTCATCGTTATACTTACACGATTAATAATTCTGCAATTCTAATTTTAAAATTGTCATTTCTTAAGTTCATATTAATAAATACAAGACACCCTAAATAAAATGGTGTCTCTTCAAAAATTTGAAAATGATTATCATAAAAGTACAATCCTACGAATAATGATCTGAGGGTAAAATATATATGGCTTACGAAACGGAACACCGTTGGCGCGATCTAAGTACGTTCAGCGCCATCTAGCCACAATCGACAGCAATGTAACGTTCATTGAATTTGGTAGGTACTTCTGTAAAACGATACCATTCCTTGAAATATTATTATAGCCTTTAGAAAAAAAACTATTTAGATTTTAGATAAAAACATGTTAGAAAGTTTTAATTATTATTAATAGTTTAATGCATTAATTAATGAATGAATAAGGCGGGATAAAACTAAAACGGATTAACACCATTGCGTACTTAATCGCTGAATAAGTGCTGAATGATAAAAATATCGAAACAATTTTATTAAGCCTTCACATTTATTATATAAAGACCAATTATTAAATACTTTGAGATAAGCAAACAAGGATTGACAGTTATATATATTAATTTTCTTAAATAACAAAATATGATTAACTACAACAAAAAAAAACAATTGTGTGGTTTTATGAAACCACGGTAAAAGTGTTACTTTTTTCACATTATAGACATTTAACTTAAAATTTTTGGAATAATATTCTATTAGGTAAGGGTATAAAAATTAGAATTGTAGACTAAATCTCCAAATAATATTTTTATTGAACATTCATACATAATACTTAAAAATTATTTAGATTATATACACATATTAAAAAACAAACAAAATAGCGTGGCACGAATGAATAATAGTCATACACTACACGGTCAGCTTCTGTGAACTTTAGGCACCGCCATATTGGCCTTGGCTGCTCTGACGAGTGCCTTTCACTTTATCCCTACTCCGCAGCCGACCGTCACGCGACATGCAACACACAGACGAAAAAGTTTGAGACGATTTAATAAAAGTTTCACTTTAAAAATAATCAATAACAGTTTATGTAACACTATCTTCTGCCAGCGGCTTCGCCCGAGTGAATAACGATTTTGATAAAAAATTTTAACTCTTATTTCACCCCTTCAGGGATGGAATTTCAGAAAATTTCCGCTTACAAAATTCAGCTTTGAGACGGACCCAATGTGTCAACGCAAGTCATGTCTCACGAAAAGGCCCAACCCCCTTTCCAGGGAACCATCGTTAAAACATGTTCATCACGTTCTTGCCATCATCTCGACTAATTGCACATGGCTCAATAAGAGCAGGAACGTCGAAACTTTCAATATCTAAAAACAAACCAAGATTTTTGTCATGTAACCAGTGACCCGATTCTTTAGCTGATAAAGCTAAAAACTAGCACGGTGGGGCAGCTACCTCGACCATTTGTTCCTAACTTGCTACGCTCATGTTAGAGGGCCTCGCGCCTTGCCCACATTAATTTTAGGTCTTGCGCCACCACTGGTCAGAAGTTATACTTCTTTGGTTCATTGGCTTCTATTAAATGACAGTTTTGAATGACCTGTGACTTTTGTTTGACGCACAACAACAACAACATCTTAAAATTTCACTCTCATCATTTTAAAGAAGTATAACTTCAAAAACAAGTCTTTTTCTTCAATTAATAGTTAAGGCCCGTCATATAACATGCTCATTATTTTTAGAAAAACAGAGTAAATCATTAGTTTTTCAGCCAACTGCAAAATGTGATTCTCAATTCAATTCGGTTTTCACAAGGTATAATAGATGTTGAAATAATTATATATTTAATAATTCTAAATAATAAAATAAAATAATTCTAAATAAAAAAATAATTCTAAATTAGATTTTAAAACACCGCGAGAATGTGAAGAACGTAAAACAACTCTAAACAAAATTACATTACAAGATTTAATTACATTTTTAAAAAACAAAGTAGATTTACTCGAATTGTTACACTTAAATAATTGCATAGGAAAACAAGAAACAAAAACAAATCATATAAAAGGTTTAGTTACATACACAAACACTAATACAAAATGTCCACACACATTTTTGAATCAGTCTGTAAACGAGAAGGCAGAATCTTTTCGTAGGCTCAAACTATGTGTTAATTGTCTACGCTCAGGTCATCAGGCTCGCGATAGCAAGTTAGGTTTTTTTACGTTACAAGTTGGCAAATAAGCATACGGCCCACCAGATGGTAAGTGGGTGCCGTAGCCTATGAGCGCTTACAGCACCATTAGTAGGTGCCACTAACGCGTTGCCAACCTCGAGATATGAGTTCTTAAATCTCCTCTGCCCAGTAATTTCACTAGCGTACAGTGCCCTTCAAACCGGAACACAGTAATGCCTAAGCACTACTATTTGGCGGCAGAATATTAGACACTGCGGTGGTCCCTACCTAGCCGACCTCTTCCAACAAAAGACCTACCACCAGTGTGACGGATTGCACTGGTGGAATCAGTCACACTAGTGGTAGGTCTTTTGTTGCATCTCTGCTATGACAGAGGTTATCCCAACAGCGGGCGATGGGATCGTCACATCCCGACGCCGGGAAAAGACTCGTAGTAGGACGTTCTACCACTAAATTGAGAGGTGTGTTCAATGCAAGCGCGCCTACTTCTACTAATTTATCCCTAAATGATACTAAAGAATTGAATATATATATATAGATTAAATACAGTCACACATGGCACTGCTTCTGCTCCATTTCTTGCTGTAAGATACTTTAAACTTATCACTTTTATGTAGACGACCTAGTCTGAGTTCACAGTCAGCTGAGCAATTATACGTTATTAAAGAAAAAATTTGTAAAGTACTTTCAGATGTATGTTTTAATTTACGTAAAATTCAATCAAATATTTCTAATTAAAGGGTAGTAACGATCCCTATGTTCCATTAAATATAGGTCATTTCTTAAGTTCATATTAATTAATATAAGACACCCTAAATAAAAATGGTGTCTCTTCAAAAATTTTACTAGGATTCGTGTGTACACTATCAACAATGGTGAAAGTAATGATCTGAGAGTAAAATATATATGGCTTACGAGAGGGAACACCGTTGGCGCGATCTAAGTACGTTCAGCGCCATCTAGCCACAATCGACAGAAATGTAATGCTCGTTGAATCTGGTGCCTATGTAAGGCTATAGTATTCGTTGAAATAATATTATAGCCATTAGAAAAAAATGTTAGATTGTTTTAATTATTATCAATAGTATAATGCATTAATTTATGAATAAGGCGAGTTAATACTAGAATGGATTAATGTAATTGCTGAATGCGCGCTGACTGATAAAAATATAGAAATATAATTTTATTAGGCCTTCGCATTTATTATATAAAGCCCAATTTATAAATACTTTGGAAATAAGCAAACAATGATTGACAGTCAAATGTATTAATTTTCTTAAATAACTAAATATGATTAACTACAACAAAAAAAAACAATTGTGTGGTTTTATGAAACCACGGTAAAAGTGAAACTTTTTTTCGCATTATAGACATTTTACTAAAAATTTTTGGAATGATATTCCATTAAGGGTATAAAAATCTCGAACTAATATTTTTATTGAACTCTGTGTCTTGGAATACCACATACATAGTACTTAATAATTATTTGGATTATATACACATGTTAAAAAACAAACAAAATAGCGTAGGACAAATGAATAATAGTCTATACACTACACGGTCAGCTGCTGCGAACTCTAGGCGCCTTTCACTTTATCCCTACTCCACGGCCGACCGTCACGCGACATGCAACACATAGACGAAAAAGTTTGGGACGATTTAATAAAAGTTTCACTTTAAAAATAATCAATAATAGTTTATGCAACACTACCTTCTGCCAGCGGCTTCGCCCGCGTGAATAACGATTTTAATAAAATTTTCGAACTCTTATTTCACCCCTTCAGGGAGGGAATATAAGAAAATGTTTCAACACGTGTTTCTTTATATTTATTCGTTCACCAAAAAACAAAGTTTCATGTTTCTCATCAAGTTTCAAAAATGGCAGACATCCAACATTCAAACTGTTTGTTAAAAAGAGGAGATCTCCAAAAACATAAAGAAAAACACAGAACTGAAAAATGAACTCGCTGGCCTACATGAGAAATATCTGGAATTAGTGGAACAGCGCGATCAGTTGTCAAATACTATAACCTCATTTTATCAGTGTAACGATGAACATGAGAGAGCTCTGGGTGACATCAGTGAACTAGAGATAAGCCTTCATGAAGCTCAGAAGTCTATTTCAACTTTAGAGCAATTAAAACAATCTCAAGACGTTAATTGTACTCATTCCTTGTATGACGAACTGGTTGAATGTGGTCCTAGCTTTAATTTGACAAATCGGCCTGTGACAATAGACCTCACAAATTATGGGGATGTAAATAATCAAAGTCCTGTTTTATTTTCTTCACATAAGAAATTAATAAAATATATTAGAATTTCAAAAATGCAATAAAAAAAACTAAGAAATTTTGAGAATATATACAGTAATAGTAAGATTTACAAAATAAAACAAGAAAATTCATGTTTAATAAGTAAATTACAACATTACAATGAACAAATTACGCAAAGTAGGGTAATGTATGATAGTGACACATAGCAGCTGCAATGTGAAATTGATAGCCTTAAAACTTCACTAAGTTCTATAAATAAGTTGTATGAGTCCTCTTAATCACAAATGCAGAAGCATATATCAGCTACTACCAAATTAATTGAACTATCAAATTACAACATGGAAAGATTTGAGTCCTTGTCTGAAAATCATAGCCGCTCTTGCTCTCATGAATCTGCGTCTGTTCAAGGTGCCAGAAACAACGTGACAGTATCGTACAATCTAAAAATAAAAAAATTAACTCTTATAGTAATATAAATAAAGCTACTTTAGTAGCTTATAATATATATAATTCCGTTGTACATAGTATAACGAAGAATAAAACCCCTACAATAGCCTTGAAAAGCAAGGAGAGTAATTTTGTTAATGACATGGCCGTACCTAGTGTAGGTTTAAACTAAGTAAGAAGACAAAGCCTAAGCCTCATGACTTAATTATTGTTCATCAAAATATTCAAGTCTTAGGTGGCAAAGAATTGGAAATTGAATTATTAATTAATAAACTTAATGTTGACATTTTATCTTTAACTGAGGATTGGTTAGCTACACATGACTGTTGTGTAAATATAGAAAATTTTAATTTGTCAAGTTAGTCTGGGCCACCCTGACTGCCGTCATAACAGTATATTTAAATATATATAACATAATACATATAACTGTCAATCGTTGTTTACTTATCCCCAAACTATTTAATAATGAGTCTTTATATAATAAATGTGAAGGCTTAATAAAATTGTTTCGATATTTTATTCATTCAGCTCGTATTCAGCGATTAAGTACGCAATGGCGTTAATCCGTTCTAGTTTTATCCCGCCTTATTCATTCATTAATTAATGCATTAAACTATTAATAATAATTAAAACTTTCGTTAACACCTTCGTTCGTTCTAACATGTTTTTATCTAAAATGTAAATAGTTTTTTTCTAAAGGCTATAATAATATTTCAAGGAATGGTATCGTTTTACAGAAGTACCAAATTCAATGAGTATTACATTTCTGTCGATTGTGGCTAGATGGCGCTGAACGTACTTAGATCGCGCTAACGGTGTTCCCTCTCGTAAGCCATATATATCCTTCAGATCATAATTCACACCTCGTCGGATTATTGTCTGTAGATTCCCAATTTTTGAAGAGACACCATTTTTTAGGGTGTCTTGTATTTATTAATATGAACTTGTAGCATATATTAATTTAGTTTTATATAATTATATAAACTATATTAATATACTACATAAACAAGTACACAAATAAATATATACATAAACATACACAAATATATAATACACAAAAATATACACATATTATCATCCACACATTAACTGGGGCAAATTCTATATAATAAATAATATAGTAATATAAAGCATCGCTTAGCTGCATTGCTGTTGTTATTATTCTTACGGTCGGGCCGGTGCACCGGCGCTCGCGCAGGTAGCAAGACCAACAGTCATAACTCGTATCCGACCCCGAACGTATGTTGCTTGTTATCGCGCTGTGCTTACTCGTAATTACGCTAACCGCTTTGTCTTTATTATTTCGTCTTATATTTCTTCTACTGTATCTATACTTTAATCTTCGCTGTACTCCTTCTAAAACTTATATGTGTGGACTTTCGTGTGTGTTTAATAAACGTTATTAAAAGTGATTTGGACTTTGAACTTTTTCTCCGTAATATAATTATTCAATATCGATTTAAATATTTGAATAAAGTAAATTAGTTTACACACCGCAACCCGCCATACTGGTGACCCGTGAAGAACATTTAAAATGTTAAGCGAAGATTTCGAAGACGCGACCAGTGACGGTCAAAAGGTCAAAGCAGGGCGTTGTTCCACGGAAGTTTTTAAAGTGGGTATACGAGTACCACCTTTTTATCCAGATGAACCCGAAATTTGGTTTGCTCAATTAGAAGGTCAGTTTGCACTCGCAAATATTACAAATGACGTGACAAAATTTTTTTACGTGATCGGTCACCTCGAATATCAATTTGCCAAAGAGATCAAAGATATTATTGTCAAGCCGCCCGCGACTGACAAGTACAGTAAATTGAAATCTGAATTAATTAGTAGACTCACAGCATCGAAAGCTACTAAGATTAAGCAGTTGCTGACTCACGAAGAGCTCGGAGACCGGAAACCTTCACAGTTCTACAGACACCTTCGTAGCCTAGCTGGATCAGAGTTTCCAGACGAATTTTTACAGACCATTTGGATTAGTCGTCTACCCTTAAACGTCCAGACAGTTCTAGCAGCAACTTGCGGATCGGATAATGGATATTGCATTCCCTACGCCGCAAATCCACGCGACAGCTTCAACATCCAAGGCTCCAGAAAGTTCTTTGCAAATGGAAGTGGCAGAGTTAAGGAAGCAGGTCGGATCACTCACTCTACAACTCAATAGAAGAGCTCGTTCACACAGCAGGCCATCTAGCAGCAAACGCTCACGAAGTCGTTCTCAGAGCAATTACAAGAAGTACCCGGTTTGCTTCTATCACTCCAAGTACGGCAACAAAGCCCAGAAATGCGTTCGTCCGTGTGACTACAAGCCGGAAAACTACAAGGGCGGTCGGTAATGGCGACTGACGATTGCCCTCGTGTTCCTGGTCGCCTGTTCGTCACTGACCGAAGAACGAAGACCCAGTTTCTGGTCGACACCGGAAGCGACCTCTGTGTCTTCCCCCGGTCTTTGCTTCGTGATCGCCGTGTTCCAGCTAACTACCAACGTTGCGCTGCCAATGGTTCATCAATAGAAACTTACGGTTACGTTAGTCTTAATATTGATTTAGGCTTACGCCGAGATTTTGTGTGGCGCTTTGTAGTGGCTAATGTAACCAAGCCAATAATAGGCGTAGATTTTTTATCATATTTTAATTTAATTGTAGATTGTCGTAATAAATGTCTCATAGATAAAACCACTAATTCAAAAGCTTCTTGTTTAGACTATGTTTTGTCGATAAAAGTTATAACTGGTGATTCATGCTACCATAAAATTCTCGATGACTTTCCAGAGATTACTCGACCAGCCGGCACACTACGCACTACACTACACAACACGGTACACCACATACGAACAACACCAGGCTCTCCAGTTTCCTGCCAACCACGGCGATTAGCGCCAGATAAATTAAAAATTGCTCAACAGGAGTTCCAGGCAATGCTAGCTAATGGTACTGCTAGACCATCGGAAAGCCCTTGGTCATCGCCTCTCCACCTCGCACCGAACAAAAACAACGGATGGCGTCCTTGTGGGGATTACAGGAGACTTAACGCTCAAACCATCCCCGACAGGTACCCGATTAGGCATATACACGATTTTGCTCACAGCATTGCTGGGTGTAAAATTTTTAGTACCATCGACCTTGTAAAGGCCTACAACCAGATACCTGTCAGTCCTGAGGATATCCCGAAAACGGCAATAAACACGCCTTTTGGTCTATACGAGTTTCCGTATATGACCTTTGGTTTGCGGAATGCGGGACAAACCTTCCAGCGTTTCGTGGATGAGGTAACTCGAGGTCTCGACTTCTGTTATTGTTACTTAGATGATTTTTTAATATTCAGCAGGAACGAGAACGAGCATAAGGAGCATCTTCGTAAGTTATTTGGCAGGTTAAAAGAATATGGCATGCTTATTAATACTTCAAAATCTGTTTTCGGCGTGCCTAATGTAAAATTTTTAGGCCATAGTATATCAGCGAGTGGCACAAAACCACTCGATACTAAAGTTCAGGCCATCATAGATTTCCCGCAGCCCAAGAATATTAAGGAGTTAAGGAGGTTCTTGGGCATGATAAATTTTTATAGGCGATTTTTGCCCAAGGCAGCACAGACTCAAGCCGCTTTACATGCTTTGCTGACAGGCGCCGTCAAAGGATCTCAGCCTATCCCTTGGACTGAGACTTCTTTAAAAAGTTTTAAAGAGCGCAAGGAAAGTTTGGTCAAAGCCGTTTTACTGGCTCATCCAGACTTCCAAGCTAAGCTCGCACTCTTGACTGACGCGTCAGATACCGCTATTGGAGCAGTTCTGCAGCAGCACAATGGTGAGAATTGGCAGCCGTTAGCTTTCTTTTCTAAAAAGTTAACGCATGCTCAGCAAAAATACTCGCCTTATGACCGAGAACTTTTGGCCATTTATGAAGCCATAAAGTACTTCAGGCACATGCTTGAAGCTCGACACTTCGTCATTTACACGGATCATAAGCCAATAAGTTTTGCGTTTCATGAACGAAAAACCAACTGCTCACCGAGACAATTCAGACATCTAGATTATATAGCTCAATTCACCACCGACATAAGGCATATTTCTGGCAAGGACAATGTCGTAGCTGACGCCTTATCTCGAGTGGATGAATTACAAGCTCCAGTCAGTCTAGATACTTTGGCTGAACAGCAAGCATCGGATCCAGAGCTGGCAAACTTCCTCTGTGAAAAATCTTCACTCAGGCTCGTTAAAATGGAAGTACCGGGAAGCCGTACTTTCGCGTACTGTGATATCAGTACATCGACCCCCCGGCCGTTTGTTCCCAAATTGCTTAGAAAGCAAGTTTTTGACAGTTTGCATTCTTTGAGTCATCCTGGTGTTAGCGCAACTGCCAAACTTGTATCTGAACGTTTTGTTTGGCCTGGCATCAGGAAAGACTGCAGAGCATGGGCACAATCATGCTTGTCATGCCAACGTGCAAAGGTTAGCCGTCATGTGTCTGCACCTTTAGGCACTTTCGGATTACCACGCGCACGCTTTAGGCACATCCACATAGATATTGTGGGTCCCTTGCCGTCGTCGGAAGGCTTTCGTTACTGTTTGACGGCCATAGACCGATTTACAAGATGGACGGAAGTCATTCCAATGCTTGACATCACTGCCGAAACAACGGCAAAGGCTTTATTATCGGGCTGGATAAGCCGGTTTGGCTGTCCAGAGACCATTATTACGGACAGAGGCCGCCAGTTCGAGTCCGCTCTGTTTAGCTATCTATCTAAGATAGCTGGATTTGAGCACAGAAGGACTACGGCATACCATCCTGCCTGTAATGGACTGATAGAACGCTTCCATAGACAGCTCAAAGCTTCTATCGTCTGTCATGCTCACGAGAAGTGGACGGAATCCTTGCCTTGGGTGCTTCTCGGAATAAGAAGTGCATTTAAGGAAGATTTACAAGCTTCGTCTGCTGAATTAGTGTATGGCGAACCTCTAAGACTTCCTGGAGAATTTTTCCACTCCAGCACAAGCTCCGTGACGGACATAGCTGATTTCACAGCTCGCCTACGCTCATTCGCACAAAAATTACAACCAGTACCCGTCTCTCGCCACAATAGAGAAAAGATTTTTGTTTTTAAAGATCTGAAAACAACTAATCACGTTTTTATGAGAGAGGACGCAGTGCGAAGTTCGCTACAGCCCGTTTACTCTGGCCCCCACAAGGTGTTGTCACGTAACGATAAAGTTTTTACGCTATTGGTCAATGGGAAGGAAGTGACGGTTTCAATTGACCGCTTAAAACCAGCCTACTTACTGGCTGACAAATACGACCCAGTTTCTGCCTCGAGAGATGATGACCAGCTTACTGATAGTCCTAAGCCCTATCAGACTCGATCAGGACGTCATGTTCAATTTCCTGATTTTTATCGCCCTTGACGGTCTCTGGAGGGGGGTGATGTAGCATACATTAATTTAGTTTTATATAATTATATAAACTATATTAATATACTACATAAACAAGTACACAAATAAATATATACATAAACATACACAAATATATAATACACAAAAATATACACATATTATCATCCACACATTAACTGGGGCAAATTCTATATAATAAATAATTAAATAATATAGTAATATATAGTATCGCACCGCGCGATCTTATCTTACACTGGAAAGCATCGCTTAGCTGCATTGCTGTTGTTATTATTCTTACGGTCGGGCCGGTGCACCGGCGCTCGCGCAGGTAGCAAGACCAACAGTCATAACTCGTATCCGACCCCGAACGTATGTTGCTTGTTATCGCGCTGTGCTTACTCGTAATTACGCTAACCGCTTTGTCTTTATTATTTCGTCTTATATTTCTACTGTATCTATACTTTAATCTTCGTTGTACTCCTTCTAAAACTTATATGTGTGGACTTTCGTGTGTGTTTAATAAACGTTATTAAAAGTGATTTGGACTTTGAACTTTTTCTCCGTAATATAATTATTCAATATCGATTTAAATATTTGAATAAAGTAAATTAGTTTACACACCGCAACCCGCTGTAAACTTAAGAAATGACAATTTTAAAATTAGAATTGTAGAATTATTAATCGTATAAGTATAACGATGAACCAGTTACGACTTATGAAGTTATTATTAGGGACGAGGCGTACTCGGTAAAATAGGTACTAAGTCTTGCAAGTACGAGTACACAAAAAACTTATTCCACAAACCTGTTCCACGAGTATTTAGGAGTATGCGTGTGTGTGACTTGATGTTTGCCGAGTGGAGTGCAATGAAAGATGGATAAATGAAAACATTATGCTCGACTGTATTTCTGAATAATGAATCGTTACGATGCAATATATAATAACGGCTTTGTGTATGGCCGCCCCGGTTGTAATGTGATGCGAGCCGCTGTGACGTCCGTCCCAGATTCCAGATTTAAGTAACCGAAAAATGCAACCTTCCTTCGACTTTTTTTGCAATGGCGCAGGAGGTGTGGGACTCGGAACGTGGCCCCCCTACCCCGTAAAACCACCAAAATCCTATCTAGTGCCATAGTGGGAAGTCGCGGGATCGCTGATGCATTCAACCGTGACGCCCCGGCGCTTGCCACTTACGTGGCACACCAGGACCCTAAGGCCCTGGCAAACTTCAAAGTAGACTCTTCCGAGACTAAATTTTTAATGTAGTTGTTAACCTGCCCCCGACCTGTCTCTATCAAAAATAACCTCAACGCCCCATCGCTAGAAATTCTACAGTGAAAACTTTAAGATAACAATAATGCATATTTTGCACAAGCGAATTTCCAGTCTTAGCCAGCATGTTAGTGGCAGCAATACCTGTATACGGTTTAATTACGGATTAAGATCAAAAAGCCAATCCTCAACACAAAGCATTTCCGGGTTAAGTGAGTCTTCGAAAGAGTTTCTAACTTACTCTCAACTTTCCAAGTCGAATGCACTAGTTGTACACTAATTAATAGTAAATCGGCGTACAGAAATCATTACAGATGATTATTAGATAATAATTATATTTACGTTTAAAACTTAAAAGTACAGATGTTTTATTATAAATAAATAGACACTGCACACTCAACGCCCCCTATTAGGATAGTGATATCCTGTGGCGGGGATCCGGAAACATATAAGGACAAGGACAAATACACCCAGACCGGAAGATATGGTTGCATGCTCAATACAATTATGCTCCGAGCGGGAATCGAACCCGTGACCTGTGGCGTTTAAGACAGGTTTGCTACCGTTGCTCCACAACGTCGTCAAATAAATATACGAGAACGCAACGGCAGCTTACAGTAACATAAAAAAGGATTCGTTTTGTGATAACGATAGTATAGCCATGCTCATCTCAACACAAATGGGCCGGCAATGGGAAATCAGCGTAAAGTAACAGTATCAGTAGGTCTGTTGCGTTTCGTGCGATGAGTGAGAGCGCCGGACGCTCAATCTCACCCCCTCTGTTCCCCTTCCTTTTTTCCTTTTTTAATGAGAAAGGGCATACGCTACTTTTTGATGTGACAAAAGGGTTATATGGTGTTGAAAGAGGGGACGAGAAGTTGTATGGAAGTATCGTGATTTTTAGAGATAGAAGCTTGAAACTTATACTTCAGACTGTTGATTCCATATAAATAAATATGTCATCAAATATTGTAAAAGTTTTATCCCGGAGGGTGTAAAATAGCAATAGGGAATAGGGGTTGAAAGTTTGTATGGAAATATGTACACACGAGCGTAGCCGCTGGCAGAAACTAGTATTATATCTTGAAGCTGATTCCTTAATTTAGCTAATAGTTGAAGGCGCGGTACTTTTCGATGTTTACGGCAGGTGATATAGGAATGTTGTAAAATTGATAATAGCTTAGCGTCTATCGACCGACGATACTATTGTTACGGGTTACAAACACCTGATGGCTCTAAATAAAACTTTATTCAGATCTAGATTACACAACAGAACTTCAACAATCACAGGTCCAAATCGCAAGTCAATCACAGTCCAAAAGAATAGACGAGGTCACTAACTATCGCACTTGTTCACTGGTATCACTTGTAGTTTCTTGGCTCGTAGCTCAGATTTGAATGACTCAGTTGACGCGCCGGGCCGCTTATATAACGGGGAACACGGGTTCGAGAAAGTTCCGTCCGCGGAACGCTGTACTACATCTTTCGAGAACACATCTTTCTAGAACCCACGATTCGTCAAGGAAATAAACAGAGAGAGTAGCAAGCGATTTTGAATCTTATGTCCTGGTGATAAGGTTAACACCGTCTGTTAACACGGTCCGTAACATTATTAAATATGAAGGGTTCAGATAAAATCTCTAAAATTTTAATGCCTATCTTCTTCAAAACAAATTTTTATTGATGTTTTACAACCTCAAACGTTTTACAGAATTTTA
This sequence comes from Hestina assimilis, assembly GCA_023373885.1. Lineage (NCBI taxonomy): Eukaryota > Metazoa > Arthropoda > Insecta > Lepidoptera > Nymphalidae > Hestina > Hestina assimilis. The sequence goes on from CM041759.1 coordinate 14,850,358, forward strand.
AATCCCATAGTTCAAAAGCTAGACAGGAGGGGGGAACATAAATTTTACGCCTCTAGGAGCTAATTTCTTAACAACTACAAACTACATCATGAAAGTCAAAATGAGCCTCATTATTATTTTAAAAGAACGATTGAAAGATACCTCACACGTTGCAATTCACACGTTCCAAACTTTTTTTTTCAACCCTCAGTTACATACGTGGGCTGCTAGCTTTGCACATAGCTTTGTATAGACAGTCCCCCTGGTTTCCGAGAAAAATTACTAAAGCATGTGGACGGACGGACAGACGGACATGACGAAATTAAAAGTATATAAATTTTATCGTTTGATAGAAAGAAGGCAATAATTATACCAAAAATAATTACAGATGAAACTCAACTCCATAATTTTATAGATGTTAGGTTAAATTACTTTTTCCTGTAAAGTTTAATAGAGTGATTATGCATTTTTCATGGAGCTCCGTTCACAGTGAAGGTGATACTGAAAATGATAAAATCGATTCCAAAATAGTTTTATAAACACATTTGACTTCTTGATCCATTACATTGCCAGAACGGACCGGTCAGTAAGACGTGTCCAGTTGTTAATTGGTCTAAGCATGTATCGGATTGAGTTTTCAAACATATTATGTCAAAATAAGACGTAATTTACATCAAAAGCACTAAGGAGTATTGACATAAACTTCGAAGCAAAATAGCGCTCTACCCCCTTTTATGCCCGCTAGGGGATGAACTTCAACAAAATATAAAACACGATTTCCATCACTTATGTTTAAAAAAGATTTATGCAAAATTTTAAGTAGGTTGGACCAAGGAATCACGTTTTTCCATTCGAACTTGGCCCGCCTCTTTTACCCTCTTACAGGTAGAATTTCGGGAAACCCTGTCTTATCGGATGCCTAAGTCATACAAAGAACACATCTTCCAAGTTGCAGGTCTCTCCGATCAGCGGTTTAAGCTGTGCGTTGATCCGTCAGTCATTCAGGATTATTTTTGAGGTTTCTAATCTGTTGTCGTTAACAATTACATTGATTATATAAAAACATTTTTTCAGTGAATGACATAGGCTGTATATTTTATACCCGTGCGAAGCCGGAGCTAGTTAATTAATATAAGACACCCTAAAAGGATGTCTCTTCAAAAATTTTAAAAAGTACCATTTGTTATTGTGAATATAATGATCTCAGGGTAAAATATATATGGCTTACGAAACGGAACACCGTTGGCGCGATCTAAGTACTGTGACGATCTCAACATTAGACTTTATTTAAATCTCTAAAACAATGTATTTTCTATAATATGAACCTATTTATGGACGGTCACCCATCCATTTACTGACCGCACCCAAAGTTGCTTAACCTAAAAGTCGTTTGCCGACCACGTGACTATGTGCAACGTAATACTAAGTATGGACATACCCCGAAAATAATATTTTTACAAAATCAAAAATTTATAAAATTTTGTATGAAAATTTCCATAGAAAAAGGAAAATGTATGGAAATTCACGGATTCAGGTGCCGAATGTCATTGCAGCTGTTTCACATATATAAGGGGTGTGGTGTCGGCGAAGGTGTCTCCGAGCGTATGCTTAGTGAGTGCCCGTTTGACGTCTCTACCCCCGCGTATATGTGGACGATTTACCAAGACGGTGCGTTCGGGCGGCCATGCTGCTAGAATGCTAGTTAAGGTTTCCGATCTTCGTATATGGTTTTTATACATATTATTAATGGTGATTGGTGATGCATGGCAAAGAATATATATAAAGTATATATTAAATATATATACAATAATTAATTAATAATGACGGTATGGTGGTCCGTCTATGATTACTAACGAAGAGATCTAATATGAATAATATGATCTATACATGTTAAAGGCAAATTTATATCATTGAAATATTTTTAATATAATTTATTATTATGAATTAAATATTTAATGACGGTATGTGGGTCCGTCAATTATGAATGTATATATGTTTGATACATATCAAGAAACGAATTTTACTTCGTTTCTGTACTATTATGTGATATTGTAATTGTGAATATAATAGCGAAAGTAATGCTTCGGCGCAAATATTGTTTATGTTTCAGAATTTAATGGATTATTTGAAACCTAAGAAGAAGCGAATTCAATGAAGAGTTAAAAGTATGCGTTGGGAAGAATTTATGCGTCATAACTAATAAATAATTATATTTCAGCTGTATGCTGTGTATAATGTTTTGGCGAGTTGTAGTTGACCCGATACTTGAGTTTGAGGCTCTGATGTGACCTGATTCATGTCTATAGTGTCCTTAAGCGAGGCCCGAGGATTTTTAATCTTAGTTGACCCGATGCTTAAGTATGAGGCTCCGATATGATTTTGGTCATGTCTATAGTGTCCTCGAGTGAGGTCCTTTGACTTTGCTGATGTGATGTTGACATGGGGTTGACTCTGTGGTGCGATTTATATCGATGCAGTAGTTTCCTCAGGTCCATTGCTGAAGCGGCCCCAGTGATACAGATTAGAATTGCTGCGGTGGTGCGACTTAGGTCGATGCCGTGATGTAGTTCGGTTTGTTGCTGAGGTGCTGGAATATTATACATCGTTTGTAGCAAAATGACTCGTCTTCTTATTAGAGACGCCCCTTAGCTTAGCAATAGGGATTTTTATAATTGACATTGTAGCATGTCATACTATTAGGGCAACTGGTTGCTTCTCACTTCGAGATAGCTAACTAGTATTAGACAGTGTGGCCTGCTCAACTCTTATCATGCGTGTTTATCACGTCGTAAATAATGAACTGGATTCGGATGTATGTTTGAGTATTGAGCCAAAGGGTACCTTGCGTGAGCAAGTGCTATGGTTTTAATGATGCAAAGCTTTAATAGGAAAACTAAATATATCAAAGAATATTAGTTGTAAGACAATGCGATTACGAATACGATATAAGCCCACGAATATTAATTATAAGACAATGCGATAATTTGAATAACAATTAGGTAGGGTTAGGTAGGACTTAGTTTTAAGGAATTGCGGTTGTGATATTATAAAGAATTGAATATTATCAATACTATATGACCCATATATAGTGATAAAAGAAATATACTTATAAATATAATTATTAATGAATTTGCCTACACTACGGTGAGGTTATTATAAATACTATATTACACATATATAGTGATAAAAGAAATATACGCTATAAATAGCATTATTGATGAAAATACCTTAACAAAGGTGAAGTTTATGATAAATATAAACTCTATATTAACCACATATAGTGGTATGACAAATATACGTTATAAATTATATTATTTATTATTATTGATGAATTTTACTTCACTAAGGTGAGGTTGACGATTATAGCATTGTGCTTACGGAATGTCGCCTGGCGGTTTAATGTTCGAATACATATCTGAACCAGGGATTTATTCCCTTATATATAATGACCAGGGCTTGTCCCTCAATTATTATGGCGTTTTGCCTCCTCATACAAAAATGAATATGAAATATTATGTGACTTCGGTCTTAATTGATACTATTATAAAATATCAGGGCTTGATCCCTTTCTATGCTATGAAAATAAGAACAATATAAAAGAATAAATCTTGCGTCCCGATAACGAAATCACTATAAATATAAATTACCAGGACTATGTCCTTTCACGTTATAACAATCAAATTGTGTGTCGCAGGCGCACTATAAATAGCCTATCCCTTACCCGGGAGGGCTCGTATATATGGTTGGAGCCCACAGTCGGTGGCGTGTGCGGGGCCAACGATCTCCCCTCTTCTTTATATTTTTACTATAGAGTTTAAGTATATAAGAATTGGAGGAGCGGACTACTTTCAGCTACTCGTAAGAGGTGTTGAAAGTATAGGGATATATTTATTATCTCACCATTTAGCCTTTACGGGCTTATATAAATATTTTTATTAAGATAATCATATTACACTAAAATAATTAAACTATATAATAAATAAGATATTATTGTTTTCCATTGTCGAATTGAACCTGTTGCCTCTGATGCTCTAAAAGAACACGGGTTATTGTTATCACAACGTAACAAGGGTCTGAACCGCTAGACGATACACGTGCCAATTTCGTAGTTTTATGCTATTTATTTTCGTGCATTTAATTAGTATTTATTTAAATATATGTTATTTCTATATTATATATAAACCATGGTGGGGTCAGTCACAATTTGGTGCCGTGACCAGGATGGTGCTATTATTATAATATTAAATGAAAAATAAGTAATATTTTGATTTTTTGAGCTTATAAAAGATTATCATTCTGATAATTATATCAAAATTACACAATTAAGGCATTTCTATCACTGTAAATGGAATATATTGTGATTAACTTCAAATAGATAGTTGCTATTTGGAGTCTGCAACAATGACTGTCAATACGGCTAAGTATATAATTTATAATAGTAGGCAAAAGCCTACAATTTGCTGTCCGTGAAATGGAAAGAGTTTGAAGAAGTATACGGGTTCAATGTGGCGGTGGAAGCAGTGATGCATTATAATGAATTGTTTAAGATTATTGGAATTATGATGTCTGGGGGTTGTAAATTCTAATAGTTTTTATATCTCAGGGTTGTTGAGAGTGTTGAGTTTTGTAGTTTGGGGTTGATTAATCTGGGGTTGTGATAAATGTAAGATTCAATACTAAGGAATATGGTGGTAGATATTTGTATTGCTAATGAATTAAATTGATCTGTTTGACTTCGTGCTTTTCATAATCTTGATAAATAGTTTTAATTGTCATTAAGATTGGTTTTCCCTAGTTTGTAAATTCTATTCCGACAAGCTTCATAGAATTTAGGGGGTTGAATGTGACGATCTCAACATTAGACTTTATTTAAATCTCTAAAACAATGTATTTTCTATAATATGAACCTATTTATGGACGGTCACCCATCCATTTACTGACCGCACCCAAAGTTGCTTAACCTAAAAGTCGTTTGCCGACCACGTGACTATGTGCAACGTAATACTAAGTATGGACATACCCCGAAAATAATATTTTTACAAAATCAAAAATTTATAAAATTTTGTATGAAAATTTCCATAGAAAAAGGAAAATGTATGGAAATTCACGGATTCAGGTGCCGAATGTCATTGCAGCTGTTTCACATATATAAGGGGTGTGGTGTCGGCGAAGGTGTCTCCGAGCGTATGCTTAGTGAGTGCCCGTTTGACGTCTCTACCCCCGCGTATATGTGGACGATTTACCAAGACGGTGCGTTCGGGCGGCCATGCTGCTAGAATGCTAGTTAAGGTTTCCGATCTTCGTATATGGTTTTTATACATATTATTAATGGTGATTGGTGATGCATGGCAAAGAATATATATAAAGTATATATTAAATATATATACAATAATTAATTAATAATGACGGTATGGTGGTCCGTCTATGATTACTAACGAAGAGATCTAATATGAATAATATGATCTATACATGTTAAAGGCAAATTTATATCATTGAAATATTTTTAATATAATTTATTATTATGAATTAAATATTTAATGACGGTATGTGGGTCCGTCAATTATGAATGTATATATGTTTGATACATATCAAGAAACGAATTTTACTTCGTTTCTGTACTATTATGTGATATTGTAATTGTGAATATAATAGCGAAAGTAATGCTTCGGCGCAAATATTGTTTATGTTTCAGAATTTAATGGATTATTTGAAACCTAAGAAGAAGCGAATTCAATGAAGAGTTAAAAGTATGCGTTGGGAAGAATTTATGCGTCATAACTAATAAATAATTATATTTCAGCTGTATGCTGTGTATAATGTTTTGGCGAGTTGTAGTTGACCCGATACTTGAGTTTGAGGCTCTGATGTGACCTGATTCATGTCTATAGTGTCCTTAAGCGAGGCCCGAGGATTTTTAATCTTAGTTGACCCGATGCTTAAGTATGAGGCTCCGATATGATTTTGGTCATGTCTATAGTGTCCTCGAGTGAGGTCCTTTGACTTTGCTGATGTGATGTTGACATGGGGTTGACTCTGTGGTGCGATTTATATCGATGCAGTAGTTTCCTCAGGTCCATTGCTGAAGCGGCCCCAGTGATACAGATTAGAATTGCTGCGGTGGTGCGACTTAGGTCGATGCCGTGATGTAGTTCGGTTTGTTGCTGAGGTGCTGGAATATTATACATCGTTTGTAGCAAAATGACTCGTCTTCTTATTAGAGACGCCCCCTTAGCTTAGCAATAGGGATTTTTATAATTGACATTGTAGCATGTCATACTATTAGGGCAACTGGTTGCTTCTCACTTCGAGATAGCTAACTAGTATTAGACAGTGTGGCCTGCTCAACTCTTATCATGCGTGTTTATCACGTCGTAAATAATGAACTGGATTCGGATGTATGTTTGAGTATTGAGCCAAAGGGTACCTTGCGTGAGCAAGTGCTATGGTTTTAATGATGCAAAGCTTTAATAGGAAAACTAAATATATCAAAGAATATTAGTTGTAAGACAATGCGATTACGAATACGATATAAGCCCACGAATATTAATTATAAGACAATGCGATAATTTGAATAACAATTAGGTAGGGTTAGGTAGGACTTAGTTTTAAGGAATTGCGGTTGTGATATTATAAAGAATTGAATATTATCAATACTATATGACCCATATATAGTGATAAAAGAAATATACTTATAAATATAATTATTAATGAATTTGCCTACACTACGGTGAGGTTATTATAAATACTATATTACACATATATAGTGATAAAGGAAATATACGCTATAAATAGCATTATTGATGAAAATACCTTAACAAAGGTGAAGTTTATGATAAATATAAACTCTATATTAACCACATATAGTGGTATGACAAATATACGTTATAAATTATATTATTTATTATTATTGATGAATTTTACTTCACTAAGGTGAGTTTAATGTTCGAATACATATCTGAACCAGGGATTTATTCCCTTATATATAATGACCAGGGCTTGTCCCTCAATTATTATGGCGTTTTGCCTCCTCATACAAAAATGAATATGAAATATTATGTGACTTCGGTCTTAATTGATACTATTATAAAATATCAGGGCTTGATCCCTTTCTATGCTATGAAAATAAGAACAATATAAAAGAATAAATCTTGCGTCCCGATAACGAAATCACTATAAATATAAATTACCAGGACTATGTCCTTTCACGTTATAACAATCAAATTGTGTGTCGCAGGCGCACTATAAATAGCCTATCCCTTACCCGGGAGGGCTCGTATATATGGTTGGAGCCCACAGTCGGTGGCGTGTGCGGGGCCAACGATCTCCCCTCTTCTTTATATTTTTACTATAGAGTTTAAGTATATAAGAATTGGAGGAGCGGACTACTTTCAGCTACTCGTAAGAGGTGTTGAAAGTATAGGGATATATTTATTATCTCACCATTTAGCCTTTACGGGCTTATATAAATATTTTTATTAAGATAATCATATTACACTAAAATAATTAAACTATATAATAAATAAGATATTATTGTTTTCCATTGTCGAATTGAACCTGTTGCCTCTGATGCTCTAAAAGAACACGGGTTATTGTTATCACAACGTAACAAGGGTCTGAACCGCTAGACGATACACGTGCCAATTTCGTAGTTTTATGCTATTTATTTTCGTGCATTTAATTAGTATTTATTTAAATATATGTTATTTCTATATTATATATAAAAAGTAAGGTAAGTTTAGTCACAGTACGTTCAGCGCCATCTAGCCGGAATCGACAGAAATGTAATATCCTTTGAATTTGGTGCTTCTGTAAGGCAATAGCATTCGTTGAAATAATATTACATGTTAGATAAAAACATGTTAGATAGTTTTAATTATTATTAATAGTAAAATTAATGCATTATGCATTAACTTTTGAATAAGGCGAGTTAATACTAACGGATGAACGCCATTGCGTCCGTAGTCGCTGAATGCGCGCAGAATGCTAAAAATAAAAATATCGAAACATTATTGTATTAAGCCTTCACATTTATTACATAAAAACACATTATTAAATACTTTGGGGGAAGCAAACAAGGATTCTTAAATAACAAAATATAAACTAAAATAAAGAAATAGTGAATAACAGTTTATGTAACATAATGTTTATCTTCAAAAGTTCCGTGACCGTTATAATTTTTTTAAATGTTTCAGGGCCCTTAGCGTTTTTCACAACGAATTAATGAATAAATATATATAGTAGTAGTAGTAGTAGTCGTAGTAGACGTAGGAGTCGTAGTAGTCGTAGTAGTCGTAGTAGTCGTAGTAGTCGTAGTAGCGGTAGCAGTAGCAGTAGCAGTAGCACATTCTCAGAGCACATTCAATATTGGGTCCCCATATGAGAATGGCAAGATCGTTCAACAACAATTTTATCAACAACAACTCTTTAGAAACTGAATTATCTCCTATCTAAATTACTGAACTTGAACTTCTTATTACTAAAACTGAAAAACTTCTTGATCAATTTGAACACTTGTAAAGTAACATAGAATTTCTAGCAGATGCCAGTGAGGATTATTTTTCAAAAAGACAGTACTTTGAGAACCAGTTTTATGCCATTCTTGCAGAAGCCAAACAACTTTACAAAGGCCATACACATAAGTCAATTGATGGTTATGATGATGATGATATTCACTCTTGCTTTTTAGATGGATTACAAATATCGGGTGTGGTGAAGCCAGCAAAGATTAGCAGTGGTGGTGCCGAAATTTAGTGGCCAGTACGAAGATTTTCTTGAGTTTCGAGATACATTTTGTTCACTTATTCAAGACAATCAGTGACATACAAAAATGTCATTATTTGAGAATACGATACGATCCATTAGATTTTCATCCTCAAACTATAAAATAGCATGGGATTTATTGTGTGACCGATATAATAACGAAAACCTCTTACAATATCACGTTCAATCGTTATTTGTTGTAGAACTGACACATTCTCAAAAAAAATAAGATTATTAAAGAAATTAGTGGAACCAGTAACAATGTGGGATGCATTCATATATTTTCTTATAAATTCTAAATTAGATTTTAAAACACCGCGAGAATGTGAAGAACGTAAAACAACTCTAAACAAAATTACATTACAAGATTTAATTACATTTTTAAAAAACAAAGTAGATTTACTCGAATTGTTACACTTAAATAATTGCATAGGAAAACAAGAAACAAAAACAAATCATATAAAAGGCTTAGTTACATATACAAACACTAATACAAAATGTCCACACACATTTTTGAATCAGTCTGTAAAGGCAGAATCTTTCCGTAGGCTCAAATTATATGTTAATTGTCTACGCTCAGGTCATCAGGCTCGCGATAGCAAGTTAGGTTTTTTTATGTTACAAGTTGGCAAATAAGCATACGGCCCACCAGATGGTAAGTGGGTGCCGTAGCCTATAAGCGCTTACAGCACCATTAGTAGGTGCCACTAACGCGTTGCCAACCTCGAGATATGAGTTCTTAAATCTCCTCTGTCCAGTAATTTCATACAGTGCCCTTCAAACCGGAACACAGTAATGCCTAAGCACTACTATTTAAAGGCAGAATATTAGACACTTCGGTGGTCCCTACCTAGCCGACCTCTTCCAACAAAAGACCAACCACCAGTGTGACTGATTGCACTGGTGGAATGCTTAGGCTATCCCAACAGCGGGCGATGGGGACGTCACATCCCGACGCCGGGAAAAGACCCGTAGTAGGACGTTACGACAAAGTTCTACCACTAAATTGAGAGCTGTGTTCAATGCAAGCGCGCCTACTTCTACTAATTTATCCCTAAATGATATACAAATAGTAGGACTCACCATTCAGAATAATCTTTTTTCGATTCTAATTCGTTTTCGACATCATTCTTTCCTTATGACGGGAGATATTTATAAAAGATGTACCGGCAAGTATTGATCAGAGACATTTACCAAATATTATTTGGAGGGACAGCCCTACTAAAGAATTGAATATATATATAGATTAAATATAGTCACACATGGCACTGCTTCTGCTCCATTTCTTGCTGTAAGATACTTTAAACTTATCACTTTAATGTCGACGACCTAGTCTGAGTTCACAGTCAGCTGAGCAATTATACGTTATTAAAGATAAAATTTCTAAAGTACTTTCAGATGGATGTTTTAATTTACGTAAAATTCAATCAAATATTTCTAATTAAAAGGGTAGTGTAGTAACGATCACTATATTCCATTAAATATAGGACAGAAAAAGTCTGCTAAAACATTAGGTCTTGGATGGAGTCCAACACCAGATAAATTATATTTCTTTCATGAACTTGTGATACCAGACAGACGACCCAACGAAGCGGTCAATATTGTCAGCGATTGGACAAATATTTGATCCGCTGGGACTGTTATCGGTATTTGTCATACAAGCTAAAATTATGCTCCAAAAACTTTTTTTACACAAAGTAAAATTTAATAAGAAATTATAGAAAGTTGGCTTAAAATTTACTACAGACATACATTGATTAAAGGATTAACACTTACCTGGTTACGTTACATGTGTTAATCTCCCGTCTATAGAAATCCATATGTTCTGTGATTCTTCTCAGGATACATATGGAGCATGTATTTACATAAGAAGTTATTCTGGCAATCATGAAATTGAGATACGATTACTCTGTTCTAAGAGAACCCTTAAAGGCAATAACTATTCCGCGCTTAAAACTGTTCAGTGCAGTAACTGCCGCACGTTTAACAACTAAAGTAATAAATGCTTTTAGGTTGCCTGTATAAAGAGTTGTCTTATGGACAGACTCTTCAGTCGTTTTAGGGTGGGTTAAAACACCACCGGCCAGGCTCAAAGTTTTTGTTAAAAATTCTGTAGCAGAAATTCAAGAACTCACCCATTAGTTTCAATGGCGTCATGTTCCCACTCAGCAAAGCCAGCAGACCTATTGACAAGAGATTTTAATATGTGACGAATACATACTTTTGAATTATGGTGGTCAAGTCCATCGTTTCTGCGATAATTAGAGACGTGCTGGCCTAATAAACTATTTTATAAAAATTTTAGTGACTTACCTGAAGCTGTGTCCAATGTAGTTTCACATAAGTTTGATCACGAAATTGTGGATTTTAGCCGTTTTTCAAAATTGTTAAAATTAAAAAGGACAATGGCATTTGTTTTACGATTTAAACATAATTGCAAGTTATCAAAGAAAAATAAACTAAAGGCTTCATTAAATACAACAGAATTAGTTAAAGCTTCAGAAATCATAATATTTTTGTATTTTAATGTTATTTCTTATATCACATATGTCTTAGATTTTTGTTAGTAAGAGTAGGCTTCTTAAATGCTTACTTTATCGAAATGTTCAGACTATGAAAACCAGCCCTATAATAAATACATTATATACTTGAGACCTTAGCTAAAACTTCACCGGTGGTTGATTTACAAGCAATTTAAGTATAGTTTACGACAGCTTAAACTCAAAAAAGTAAAACTAAAAGTAGAATTAAAGGCTCCACGTTAACTAGGAAGCGATTTAGATAATAAAGATAGGTGCTATTGGGGGTAGTTGTTAGAAATAATATTAGAAGATAGTATCGAACAATAAAATGTCAGTAAAATATTGTGACAATATTATTACACAAGTAATAATTGTTTTAATTGAGTTACAGTAACGGAATAAAACATCGAATCAAATCAAATAAAATCAAATATTTTTATTCAACATAAAAAGCATTACACTTATTTGTTGAAAGTCAGATTCTACCACCGGCTCCAAAATTAAACTTCTACCTGAGAAGAACCGGCGAAACAAACTCAGGGGGTTTTATCTTTTTTTATATGTATTTTTTAAACTGATATTAGTTTACATATTATAATCACTGAAAAGCCTGGAGTGACTGTCTCATTTCGAAGGCGTGGTGTCCTCAAGGTAATAACCAATTTTTTAATAGTCTTTACCACACAAACGTTCTTTGACCTTTTTGACTAAGGCTACCCCTGTCACGCTTACTGTGGACTTCTGCAACATAAGGGGGCTAAATTCCAACCTGAACGCCGTCCACCACCATCTTGAGACGGCGAAGCCGGCCTTGCTTTTTCTCACCGAGACCCAGATATCTTCTCTGGCTGACACTTCTTTCCTCTTCTACCCGGGATACAATTTGGAACATTCCTTTGTACCCCGGGCTGGTGTGTGCGTGTACGTCAGAGAAGATGTCTGCTCTCGTCGCCTCGGCAGCCTTGAAGTAGGGGACCTATCGATTATTTGGCTGCGCGTAGACTGCGATGACTATCCGCGAATCTACGCGTGCCTTTATAGGTCCCATAGCGGAAATGCCGAAACTGACCGACTCATTGAGCACATCCAAATGGCTACAGATTCCGTGCTGCAACAGATCCCATCCGCTGAGATCGTGATTCTTGGCGATTTTAACGCCCACCACGCCGAATGGCTTGGTTCACGTACCACCGATCACGCGGGGAGATCTGTTCTCGACTTTGCTTTGGCATATGATCTGACACAACTGGTAACCTCGCCAACGCGAATTCCAGATGTAGAGGATCATACACCTTCACTGTTGGATCTTCTGCTGATGTCTCATCCGGACAACTATTTGGTTTCCGTCGATCCTCCTCTAGGCTCGTCGGCCCACTGCCTTGTTCGGACTACAGTGCCGGTCTCGCGCCTAGCACGGCCCCGCTTCGTGGGCTACCGGCGCGTTTGGCACTACAGGTCGGCAGACTGGGATGGGATGCGTTCTTTCTTTGCGTTCTACCCATGGGGACGGCTTTGCTTCTCGCCGGATGATCCGGACGTCGTGGCCAACTCTGTCGCCGATATGGTACTCCAGGGCATGGAACTCTTTGTTCCGGCTTCTGCAGTGCCCATCGGAGGCAAGTCCCAGCCTTGGTTTGGTCACTCCTGTAAAACGGCGCTTCGCCGAAAACAGGAATACTACCAAGCCTGGGCTAAGGCGTCGACGTCTCGTGATGTAAATACCAGCGCACTTAGAAAGAAGTACAACTCTGCCTCCAGGTCCTTCAAAAGAGTTATTGCCAAAGCAAAGTCGGAGCACATCGGCAGAATTGGCGAGAGACTAGTGCGTCTTCCTTCGGGTACACGTGCATTCTGGTCCCTCGCCAAGTCTGTCTTAGGGAATTTCTGTAAGCCATCATTTCCACCTCTGCATAGGGACGATGATTCGGTGGCCCATGCCGCGAAAGAGAAAGCTGATCTTCTGTGCTCTCTCTTCGCGTCCAACTCGACTGTGGATGACCAAGGAAAGTCACCACCGGCAATCCAGCGGTGTGATACCACGATGCCGGAGGTTAAATTCCGGCAAAGTGTAGTTCGCAGAGCACTTCTTTCCTTGGACATTCATAAGTCGAGTGGGCCTGATGGAATCCCCCCGATCGTATTGCGGACATGTGCTCCTGAGTTGGCGCCGGTTTTAACGCGTCTTTTCCGGTACTCCTACTCATCAGGCGTCGTCCTGAACTCATGGAAGACGGCTGTAGTGCACCCGTTCCCTAAAAAGGCAAACCGCTCGGATCCGTCCAATTATAGGCCAATTGCCATTACCTCCTTGTTCTCGAAGATAATGGAGTCCATTATCAACTGCCAGCTCCTGCGGTATCTAGAGGAGCACCAGCTGATTAGCGACCGCCAGTACGGTTTTCGTCGTGGTCGTTCAGCTGGTGATCTTCTAGTTTACCTGACACATAGATGGGCGGAAGCAGTTGAGTCCAAGGGGCCAGTCTGGACATAGCGAAGGCCTTCGATCGGGTATGGCACAAGACGCTTCTTTCGAAGCTTCCTTCCTATGGGCTTCCTGAGAAATTATGCGAGTGGGTCACCAGCTTTTTGGCAGATCGGAGCATCAAGGTCGTTGTCGAAGGTGCATGCTCTGACTTAAAACCCATTAGTGCTGGTGTCCCGCAAGGCTGCGTACTGTCCCCTACTTTGTTTCTTCTGCATATCAATGACATGTTGGAAATTTCCAACATTCATTGCTATGCGGAAGACAGCACTGTAGACGCTTTATACACCGGCCGCGCTAATATTTCTCGGGATAACGTCATTGAGTGCCGGAACAAACTTGTGTCTGAAGTCGAGACTACATTGACCAAAGTCTCGGACTGGGGCCGACTAAATTTAGTCCAATTCAACCCCAAGAAGACACAAGTTTGCGCGTTAACCGCTAAAAATCACCATTTGTCGTATCTCCTCGTTTTGAGAACACTCCCTGGCTGCCACAGCTAGTATCGGAATACTTGGTGTCGACATTTCGAGCGTCGTTCAGTTCCGCGATCAATTGGAAGGAAAGGTCAAATTGGCCTCTAAAAAGCTTGGTGTGCTCAGCAAGGCGAGGCACTACTTCACGTCGGCTCATCGCCTGAAGCTCTACAAGGCGCAAATTCGACCGCACGTGGAGTACTGCTCTCACCTCTGGGCGGGGCTCCCCAGTACCAGCTACTTCCAATTGACCGCATTCAACGTAGAGCGGCTCGAATTGTCGAAGATCAAGCCCTTTCCGATCGGCTTGATCCTTTGGCATTGCGTAGAGATGTCGGATCACTCTGCATCTTCTATCGCATATATCACGGGGAATGTTCTGAGGAATTGTTTGGATTGATCCCGCCGGCTGAATTTCACCATCGGACATCGCGACAAAACTCTAAATTCCATCCCTACCACCTCGATGTCTGGAAATCCACAACAGCGCGATTTAGAAGACATTTTCTTCCTCGCACAACCACTCTGTGGAATCAACTTCCGCCGGCGGTCTTCCCGAACCGATACGACTTGGGAACCTTCAAGAGAAGAGCGTATTCTTTCCTTAAAGGTCGGCAACGCGCCTGCATGCCTTCTGGTGTTGCAGATGTTCATGGGCGGCGGTGATCGCTTAACATCAGGTGAGCCTCCTGCCCGTTTGCCCCTCTTACATAAAAAAAAAAAAAAAAATCACGAGGCTCGATATTCATTATTAAGACATTTAAACTGTTCGTATTTTAAGTTCAGACATTTGTAGTCGTAAATTCGTAAATATAATGACATTCTCGACATTGAAGGAAATTCTTATTTTCAATATGTTTCTGTTCACCTCCATTGCATTCCATGGTTGCTTGAATGTTTATATCGATATTTTAATTCATAAATTTAAAATTAAATATAAAATATGAAATGCAGTTCAGTGGGATCGAACCCGAGTTCATAGCGTTACTTGGATTAATTCTTACGAGTGACACCCCACACTACAGATGTAGGTACCAAGTCTTTCAAAATAGACATACACTTTACAGAACTAATTTTGTTTAATGTACGGTATGTGATTTTGTTTATTATTGCTTACCCTATAATTTTAACATTACTACACCGGCACTTAAGAGATTATTGTTTATGATGATGGATACTCGAATATCACTTTACTTTTAATTCGAAATAAACAACATTCCCAAAAACTGTACTTGATTATAATGCGGTGATGTTTTAAGTTCACTGATTCTAATCAAAAACATACACACGATAACCTTTATGCATTTCATCCGAGTCCTTTTAACTTCATTAATGTGTACTAGTTAACTTTATTAACATAGTCTTAGAGAAATCACTTTATAATTGTTCAAACATTAATAAAAGTAAGCACGATAAGGTGTTAAATTATTTTTAAATTCGATTTAACTACGGAGTTGACGTTCACTGTGCTAGCGACGACATTGACAGGGGATTTAAAAGTTTTAATATCATTCGAAAATATGCGGTTGAATTTAAATAAGACATTGCACTCTGAAACACTATCTCGAAGCAAAGTCAAAGCACTAGCAGGTGAGGAAGATAGAGCGCTAGTTATTTCTACTGGGATATTAGAGAAGAATTTATCAAAGGTATTTGCAATATCTGAGTTCGAATTTATTTTCACATTGTTAATTATTAATTAATTTGGCATTTTATTTATTTTTTTCTTTTGCCTGAAATGCTAGAGATTACATTCCAAGTACTAGTAATCCGAGTAGGCTACCAAGACAAATTATCTAATTCAAAAGATTTAAATAAACCTAATAATCTAGTATTATACGACGATAATTGTAAAAGGTCGACATTAAAGTCCCCACACACCATAACAGACTTGTTATGTGAGCAAACTTTCTTTAATACATCTTTCATAGTAATTTCAAAGACATAAAGCAAAGGCCGGTAAACGCAAATTATAATATATTGCTGGAACTCAACGCAAGAAAGATCCATAGTGCGTTCGATAGAGAGAGCTCTCTCATGTTCATCGCTGCACTGGTAAAATGAGGTTATAGTATTTGACAACTGAACCGACTGTATCACGGCGAGTGTTCAGAGGAATTATTCTCCCCATACCCCCATCCCCTCTTTCCATGAAGAACTTCGTGTTCCGGTCTCCGGTGTCACTGACTAACTGCGGCATCAGTTCCTTCACGAACAAAGAAGTTTGGGAAATCTTTTCGTTGTCGTACTTCTAAAAAATTTTACTCATTGCCGGCTCACGTGTTCCGCCCGTCCTATAATCTGGGCTCCTTCAAACGAGAAAGAGGCATCTTTCGGGTAGGCAGCGTGATGGTGGCTAGCAAGATTGCAATCCGCAACTGTGTTAGCTGCCTACGCGTTTGGATTTTATAGTTGAATATTAACGTTAACCCTAATTTTATCCCTAATATTAAATGACAATGTGCAACTGTAGTGCACCACATTATCAAAGCATATTCATCGCCCGTCCGTATCACAACAGGACTGACTTTAAGCCATATTTGAAGAAGCTACGCGTCCAATAATGATGTCATTATCTCATAATCATGCGTAGTGTAACGTGCAGTAGACGTTATCATATGCGTTTTCTTGCAAATCAAATCATGTACGTACCCTCTGCACAGTGATGGGACTGCGCCATTAAAGATTTCACGTTTATTGTTTGCCTAAAGCTGTTAAGTCGACTATTTTTCTTTATGTAAATAACAATTTTCACTTTTGCTTTTAAATATAATTGAAGCTTGTACAGAGATTTATGGTTCTACTTCTTGTAATATCTTAGCTTTCATCGTGTTGTTTCAAAGAAAATTCTTATCAGAAATTGAATTATTGAAGGCCTTTCGATAATAGAAAAGTTGTTACCAATGTTTTGACAGTAAAGTCGTAAATGGATTCTGTTATTTTTTTCATTTACGTCTGTCGATATAAGAATTACATTGTATCACTTATAAATTCCTAGCGATGAACTATAAGAACACTCTAATAGAGAATCAGCTATACTTTGTTTTCTTAACATTTTGTTAGGTTAATTTTGAAGTTTCAAGAACTAAGTTACTGATTTATCGTTATCAATTCCCCCAAAAACCCTCAATTACAGGTAAGGAATGAAATTGAAAGAAAAATTCTTTTAGGAATGGAAAAGAAAGTATAAAAGTAATCCAAGGAAAATGTGCATACATTAGGTAAAATGAATGACGTTTTGTCCCTTGTGTGACCGCTACCAGCAGATATGAGTGTGATGACAAATGATGATGATGATGATGATGATGATGATGATGATGATCCCATTTATTACGACATTTAAATGAATGTGTATGAAAATATTGTCTATATTATACGTATAACATTAAGAGTTAAAAAAAACAGTATAATGTACCTTAAATTCAGTCTTGGTTCTGTAGAATCGTTGTCGAAACGTTCACGAAGTTCTCCACGTTCACGTCGTACTGAAACTGACATGTATTGAAAAGTGCTTGTAAATGTTGATTGAAACTGATTGTTACAAGGAAAATTTTTACTCGGGATATTTTTTTTTCATATCCACATAGAATGTGAAAGTTTTTGAGGATGGATGGATGAATGCAACGATAGATGAATGGATGTTTGCTACCGATTCACGCAAAAACTGCTAAATGAATAAAATTTAGAACATAGATAGCCTATTAACATTTTAATTTTCTAGCGGAAAAATGTTAGCAACCGCCACCGCAGCTTTTAGTATGATGGATTGATAAAGAGTAAAACATAATAAGAAATTTCTATTTTACTGTTTCCGTTCAGTACTACGAAGATTTTGAATTATATACCTATCGAAGCGGTCACTAATTGTATAATAGGACTGCTTCATTCATAAAGTTGCATTTTTGAATATTACGACCATTGTCGTTTAATGCATTTAAACATAAAAGGGTCTCAGTTCAATATCCTCTTTCACTCTATTTTTCAAGTCTCAAACATTTATAACAGCTTTTCTATGACAAATCCTTTCCTATGACAAATACATTGGTATTTGTCATAGGAAAGGATAGAAAGGCTGTCCCAGTAAATATCTTTTGTGACAGACTGTTGAAGCTTCGGAGATACATAATAAAACTCCAAACAAAGCAACAATTCAAATTTTTCTTTTCACTTCACGATGAGGCCAATTGCTTATAATTGGTTACGATTTTTTAAATGCCTTTTTATTACAACCTTATTGCTCTCATCTATAGTGAATTATCTATTCGTGTATATAAATCACGTGTATTGTAGTTCTGTGTTAAGCCAGGAACATCGATTTGATATAATGTTAGACATTTGTGAAGTGAAGAATGGTTTATAATTTATATAAAATAGTCATAATAAAACACCTAAACGACTTCAATAGGATATGGGACAAAACAATACATAATAACCCTGTCCCGATTTCCATAAGATTGGGTTATATTGTAAAGCGAGGCAAAACTTATAGTGCTAAATATTTTTCATAAATACGCTTTTCAGAAAAACTATATAAATATGTTTCATAGTAATTATTTACGTGTTATTAAATAAATAAATAAATAAACGCATCACACTCAACGGCCCCCATTAGGATAGTAATATCCTGTGTCGGGGTCCGGAAAGATTCACAATGACAAGGACAAATACACCCTGACCGGAAAATATGCTTGCATGGTCAATACAAACATATTATGCTCCGAGCGGGAATCGAACCCGCGACCTGTGGCGTTTAAGGCTGGTTCGCTACTGCTGCGCCACATCGTCGTCAAATATTGTTACGGGCTGGGGTTCGCGGATTTGGAAATAAGCACCTGACAGCTCTAAATAAGACTCTATTGTGATCTAGATTACACAACAGAACTTCACAAATCACAGGTCCAAATCACAGATCAAACAAACGTAGTCCAAAAGAATTGCCGAGGTCATTAGTTATTGCACTTGTTCACTGGTATCACTAGTAGTTTCTTCGCTCGTTGCTCAGAACTGAATGACACAGTCGACGCGCTTATATAACGCGGAACACGGGTTCGAGAAAGTTCCGTCCACGGAATGTTATACGGCATTTTCGAGAACACATCTTCCTAGAACCTACTCGAACGAAGCAAATAGACAGAAAGGGTAGTAAGCAATTTTGAACCTTATCCCCCGGTGATAAGGTTCTCCGTAAAAATATCAAATACATTAAAAAATATATTTTATTATGTAATCTTCGTATTATATAATATGTACGAGTACATACGTACGTCATTACGAAAACGTTTAAATAAAAAAGTATAATAATATTATAAAGTGCAATCAAGGCTGGGAAAGTAGAAAAAATATAGGAGTTCCGTTTTTGCCATTTGGAACCATAAAAATCAAACCGGTTAGTATCTAAATACATAAGGAACTCTTTTTTTCGGCTTAGTTAAAGCAATGAAACTGTTTTAAACAAAACGGTTTTTTTGGAAAAGTGCTTAACGAACTGGAGATCACTATAGTGTATTTAATAAAACCTTTATTTTTATCTTTGATGACTTTTAAAATCACTTACAATATAATTGCTGGTGTGAGCCGTTGAGAAAAGGCACTAAAATAAAACTCTTTTATCTGGTTACACTTTAAATGAAACCAATTTTTGTGTTTATTTTCAAACCGGTTGCAAGCGTAGAGCGTAATAAGTAAATATTATTCAAAATATAATTTTAATAATACCGGCGGCGGGATGTGACGACCCCATCGCCCGCTGTTGGGATAACCTCTGTCACAGCAGAGATTATTCCACCAGTGCAATCAGTCACACTGGTGGTAGGTCTTTTGTTGCAAGAGGCCGGCTAGGTAGGTACCACCGCAGTGTCAAATATTCTGCCGCCAAGTAGTAGTGCTTAGGCATTACTGTGTTTCGGTTTGAAGGGCACTGTACGCTAGTGAAATTACTGGGCAGAGGAGATTTAAAAACGTGTGACTGGCATCTACTAATGGTGCAAGTGCTCATAGGCTACGGCAACCTTTTTGTGGGTCATATGCTAGTTTGCCAACTTGTAACATAAAAAATTTATATAAAAAATAATAATAAATAGATCACTTTTAATATTTAAGATAAAATACAAATAAAAGTGTCATTACGATTATAGAAATGTTGAACATATTTATACTATATAATATGAGATAGTATAAATAAGTTTACAACTAATAATTGTATTAAATTATGCTAAGCCCTGGATGAACATCGTAAAAGGCAAAGACCAGTACCCGAGTCTACGGGCATTGCTAAAATATTCATAGAATTCACTTAAGTTCATTAATCAATTTAAGAAGAATTCACTTTAAGTTCATTAATCAATTCTAAACTTAGCATACATATACATTGGAATAGCCTATTTTGAATGTCTATTGCTGTTGACTTTTTGACTTTAAGACCGTTACTGAGCTGGGGGCCGAGTATTAAAACTCAGCTATGAAAAGAGCCGGCCCTCGGGTTTGACCTTCGGGCTCTGCCTCCTGGAATGCTGAACTACTACGACTTCGAGCGCATTCTAGCTGATAGCTTGTACGGACGGTATCAGCGCATGGCGACGAGCTGAATAAGGGACCAGCGCATGCTTATGTATGGGATATTGTCTTACGTCATCTTATCGTAAGGATCTTACTGGATGTCCAGAGGGCTTCTAACTTTTGTCGGTTAGCCATCTTCTTCTTCCTAGCATTTTTCCCACTCATTGGATACGAGAAAATTAAATGTCAAGAGTTGAGGATTATTATCAGATGTCCCCCGTCAGAGCTCCCCGAGGCACGATGGGGAGACCCACAAGGACAAAAGCTCAGGCCGAAACAGATATTTGTAAGATCAATACAAACCTCTACCCGAACGGGAATCGAACCCGCAACTATCGAGGCTAAAGGCGAACTCGCTAGCACTACGCCACAACGGTGGTGTTATTGGTTAATCATCTATCCATATAAATACCAGACTGTCTAATTCTGGGACAGATTGTTAGTATGAAATCTTGTAATACATTTTACGTTAACAATAGTTTTATTTTACCAATACTATTAAATAGTAACCGTTATTGATTCTTATATAGAACGCCTAGTCTAAGCCGGTAATTGCCCTAGTGAAAGAAATAGTGTTACCTAGTGCACTAATTTTTTTTTCATATTTAACGAAATATATATATATGTTTCGCAAAAGCCAGTTTTTAAAGTATATACCAACAAATGATAGTACGTTGTCAGAATTACTACTCTACTTATTTATATAAAAGACAAATAAAAGGGTGCTACTTCTGAAGTTCGTACTTAATGTGATTAATATCACGGTCAAATTTTAAGCACATTTTATGTGTCGTAACTCGTCGCCAGCCTAAAATATGAATAAGACTGTGGATGCCTTTCATAATATATTTTGGTTTACTACCCAGTATCATATCTTTTACTACAACGGACAAAAAATTTAAGTATTTTGTTTTATATAACTTATATTCTTATTACTAAGGTCGGGATCACGCAAGTAGCGAGCCCTTTACATATAAAACAATTTAGACAGCAGAAAACTAATTAGACTATTTAGACCTATATAGAAAAAGTAAGTACTATGATAAGATTTTTGGAAATTCGATCCTTTGTTTTGGCGAATAATCATAGAAACGCGTAATTCAAAATTTTCATTTTTGAAAGTAGAATCATGAAAATTTTGTTTTTGGGAAACGATTAAACATAAAGAAACACAACAACAATGGAATTATTATTATTGTTTGTGTAAATCGTTTAAAACTTTATAACAAAAATAGGGCTATATTACTCCCAATTACGAGACTCATTACTCGATTGTATTGATTGTTATAACTAGCATTGTATTCTTATTTTGTGTATTCAAACTGGTGTTATACATTAAAGTACACAACCGTCTCCCTTATAGACTTCCCACATTTTCCCGAACAGCTCCTTCAAGCTCACCCGAAGAAACTACCCCTGAACCTGATCCTATACCCCTAGTTAAGATAAAGCCCAGAAATCCAGAAGATGTCCCATGTGCTAGCACCAGAATAAACATATGATCCCCTTATCTTTCCTATTCCTAAACTTCGAGACTTCAACCCCGAAGTTTAGTCTACCCTGGGAGGTGTTACAGACGTCCCATGTATCCCTTATTGCTGACTCCTCTCCCTTACCGCCTACTCATCATTTCCTCCTCCTAACGCCTCAGTCGCCTATCCAACTTAGTCAGTCTCCATCCATCATACACCAGCGACGGTCGTTTCAAAATTCAATCTCTGCGTTTTATTCACCGAATCCTTTTTAAAAATACTAAATCCGAGACTCCCGTAACAGTGCGAAGATATCGGCAGAAGCTAGTATTATTATATTGTGCTAAAGAAAATTGATTCAGATGAGCTTTTAGCACTTAATGCTTGAGGCATTAAGTCTTGAAAGGATTTAAAGCTTTTATTCACTGGACTTAAGAAGCCTGTTGCTTTATCTAACTGAAAGCGTCGTTTTTTTATGTACAATTAAAGCCGACTGTGTCCAAAAGTAAACATGTCGATAGTAAAATTTAGTTTAATATGAGATTTTTATACTTTACTTCATCAAATAAAATACTTTCATTCCAAAACGTTTGCAATGTAGTTCTGCTTATTACCATTTCACGATAAAAGGGACATTACTGATGAATAATAATAAGGATATAGTTTATATCTTAAAAGTATATAAGATATTTTTATTGCAGCTATATATGAGGACGAAATATATAATATAAATTAATTGTAATTTATATAATACGAGCTTCTGCCAGCGGCTCCGTCAGCGTGAATAACGATTTCAATACAAACTTTGAACCTTCATTTCACCTCCTCAGTTGAGGAATTTCAGAAAATGTTAAAACATGTCTTAATCGTTCGCCAAAAAACACAGTAAACATGCATGCATTTCATTATGTATGGGTTGAATTCCGAAAAGTTGTTTCCTTGTGCTTGTTTACTTTTTAAAAACAACACCTGTGAAAAATCTGAAAAAATATTTCAAGTTTTGGCTAGACGTTGATATGCCATGTATCGGATTGAGTTTTTAAACTTGTGTCAAAATAAAATGTAATTTTAATCAAAAGCACTGAAGAGTATTGATATAAACTTTGAAACAAAATAATTTTCTACCCGTTTTTAACCCCGTTAGGGGACGAATTTCAATAAAATACGAAACACGTCTTTCATCAATTCTTTTAAAAAAGGTTTATGGTAAATTTGAAATAGATTGAACCAAGGAATTGCGTTGTCATATACATATACTCTTATACACTTTGCTCTCTTTTTAACCCCTTAGGGGTAGTATTTCGGAAAATCCTTTCTTATGAGATTCCTACATCATACAAAGAAGGGTATCCTCGTCCAAGTTTCAGGTCTCTACGATCAGCGACTTAGGCTGTGTGTTGAACCGTCAGTCATTCAGGACAAAGCCATTGTATGTATACATTATGTAACTTACCCAAGGATGGCTCTTTCAATGAGTAATGAGGTTTCATACTTCTGTATTTAAATGATGAAAAAAATAATTACTGACACGCATTGCAAAAGTTTGGAATACCCTGCCAACCTCAGTTTTCCCCACCACCTATAGGTACCTGCAAATCAAAAATGAATAGGCATCTTATAGGCAAATGCGCACCGAGGCTGTATCATCACTTCACATCAGGTCATGACACCAGTCAAGCGCTAGCCTATTCATTAAAAATATTGGTAAGTTTTAAAATACAATTTAGATACAATGCTTGTATATAACAAGCTTTTCAGTTGCCCAGGGGCAAACTCGGCGTCACCTTAAAGATAAGTAGAAGTAGAGTCGAAAGTCATGGAAAAAATTATAGTAATACCGGAAAAAATTGTAAGCATATAGTATATACTTATTTCCTACACCTTATCCCATATCAAAACAGACAGACAGTTTTCAATTTCATCGAATTCTGAAAAACCAATTTTCGTCACGTCAAGGCTTGTATCTTTTCAATGTCTAATATAATCATCGCGTCCATCACTGGGTTTGTTGTAGAGTTTTTCGATTTATAAATAATACTTTTTTCACAATTTTCCCTATGAGAGAACAAAAAACATTATATTAATTTTCACTAGTTTCAATAGATAACTTGTACAGTCTGTTAAATCTGTGACGATTATTAAAATAAAATAAAAATACCAGTCAAGTGCATCGTGGACCACGCACAATGGAAACTAAAGAGTTCCGGAGCTTGGTGATGAAGAATCTTTTGAACTTTAAATAAACATTAGGAGCTTCGATCTACAACTTCATAAAAATTTCAAACCTCCTTATTATTTTTAAACACCTATCCAAAGTGTGGGGCATGCACACAATATAAAATAGTGATTTTTTTACTAAGATAAAAAATTAATAAGTATTATTTTTAAAGGGAACACAATCGTTTCTAAATCTCCCGATTACAAATTAAGGTCGTGTCACTTATAATTATTATCAATTATAATATATTTGTTATACAAATATGTGACAACAAGTGGTGGCAGAGAATAGAAATTAAGAAATACTTATTTTGTATTTTTATTAAGGATTGTCAGTTTTAAAATCTATATTTGTTTCTAAAAGTAAACTTAGTTCTAAATGAAATTTTTGAATACTAATTTGCATAAACTGTGTTACAACATGAGTGATTGATGGAATTTGTCGATGTGATCCATGTATAATTAAACACTCCCGATCAGCATTAGACAGGCCGTGACCTCGCATAAACACAAAGCATGGCATAAATAAAAACTTAGAAGTGTAAAAGTAAAAATATGCCATTTATTCCATTTTTCTACTGAAAATCCTACTAATATAATAAATGTGAAATGTGTATGTTTGGATATTCAAATGTTTGTTATTTCTTGTTAAGTACATTTAGTTACTCTGTATAGTAGGTATGTAGTGAATAAACATTTGTATCTTTATTTCTAAACTAAACAAAAACGGATGCACAGATTTGAATGAAATTTGGTATAGAGATAAATAATTGTCTGGATTAACACGTTGGAAAAAACGTAAGAGTCCCGAGGAATTATCAACGAAATAAAAGTTGTATTCTTTTGTAATTTTGTAAATCTTGTCTTATGTAATAACTCCAGGTTGTCTAAATTAAAAACAGTGAAGCCAAGGAGCGGATTAATTTATTAATATAAATTCTTGCAAAAATGCTAAATGGTTTTGGATGAAATTTGGCGCACAGATAGTTTGTTACCTCGATTAATACATAGCATACTTTATCTTAAAAGTTTTATGTTCCCTTGTGTTAGCGATGTCTTTGTTAAATTTTTATGTTTGCAACACTAATAAATATAATTATATATCTAATGTGGGTACTTAAATAAAAATAAAACTAAAATGAATTGATTGGGGGTATTAGGATACAAGATGTCAAAAAGGCAGAAAAAATGTAATGTCTGAACTAGAAAGTGTAACGGTGAAATTAATATACGAATTGTGTGATATTGAAGGTTATATTATTTGAAAGATCCCGTGACGTTTAACATATCAGAAGTGGTAAGAACGTTCGAGAAAATAAAGAGGTATGTAAGTTTTGCTATACTTCGTTAGGCTTGTATGATACGGTAATTGTTTTATTTAATGTCGAATTGAATTACAAATGGCGTTACAAAATAAAATAAAAATAATTTGTTTCTGTTCTTACTTTTAACTAATTCATGAATCTTTAAATATATTTTTCTTGCAATTAGTAAATCATTCTAACATAGTAGACTTAGTGATAGTGTACAAATATAATATGTAAGAATAAAGTACACAATTGTATCATGCTTCTTAAATAAGTTTATTAAAAACATCTAATGATAATCGTAAAATAATGTTACTTGTTGAAAAGTGGAATTAATGACTTTAGTGTAAATTGAAACATTTAATTATTTTCTATATATAAATAAGTGTGTGTACGTTGTCTCCAATGCGTTTTTAAACCATTGATCCGATTAAATTGTAACTTTGGAAAAATTCAGCACATACATAATAAATTATTGTAATTTGCATTTTTTCAATAATATTTATATACTATGAGTGTAGGAAAAAAAAAAAAAAAAAAAAAAATTATAAGTTGAGAAAATGTATCATAAATGTTATTCTTTTATTTTCTTCCTATTTAACATGTTAACTTAACTAATCTAACCCAATTATATATGACAGTCTCCTAATATTGCCACTAAAATATGTAAACATGTCTTCAACGTCGGCATATACACCACCTTTAGAAGGTACTAATAGAACATCTAGGTACCGTACTCGTGACAAAAATAATAGGCGCCGAAAACATACCAGTAAAAGAGGTAGAAACCGAAACAGGGACGACTACTCAAGTGATTCAAGGCCTTTGTCTACTGATTCTTATAATGAAAAGACAAATCGACGACGACAACATTCAAAACGACGCCGTAGAAACTTTCGAAATTTATCTAGTTCGCTGAGTTCTACTTCTAGCGTAGATACGGATAATTCTTATGATTCTAATGATAGAAATTTAGGTCGTCATCATCAAAATAGTTCTACAAGAAATATGTCACCTGAAAGAATAGCCTCACGCAGAAGTCGCTCACGACATTTGTCACGTAACGATAATAGAAAGCGACGTCGGTCTAAATCTAGATCATACGACGATTATAATTTCTTTAAAAAATTTGCGAAGCTTTTAAATAATAAACAAAGTACATTTGAAGGTGCGCATAATGTGATTCCGGAATTTGATCCGGATGCAAATTCACAAACAGCCGCTGACTGGATTCGAAAAGTAAATGAAACCGCCGCTATTTACCGGTGGGATGAGAAACAAATAATTTATTATGCTATGCCTAAGCTGTGTGGTTTCGCTCGTAAATGGTACCAAGGGCAAAGTACATTGATTCTGAGTTGGCGGCAGTGGCAACGTAAAATTCTTAGAACTTTTCCCGATGATCGAAATTATGCTGACCGACTGTATGAAATGCTGGAGCGGAAGAGTAAAAGAGATGAATCATTAGAGGAATATTATCATGACAAAGCTAGACTGGTAAAAATGTGTGGTGTTAAAGATAGAGATGCAGTAGATTGTATAATCCATGGAATATTTGATAACAACATAAGATTAAATGCGCAAGGATCAAGTTTCAAGAGACCATCTCAACTATTAAAATATTTAAGACGCATATCGAAGAAAACGGTTCCAAATATACGAAAGCCCATAACTGAATTTAAGCCTTCTGGTCTATTAAGTAATAAAGAAGGCCATTCGAGGACATACCCTCCTAACCGATCATCAGGTATTAATTCTTACAATCGATCTAAGACCTTTCGCTGTTACAATTGTTCTGAGGTGGGCCATGCGGCTCAAAGCTGTCCAAAACCCATCAAAAGATGTGACAAATGTAAAAGATTGGGACATGATAGTCATGAATGTCAACAGGATAGTTTAAACAATAATATTAAGCGCCCGCCAGAAAATGATACGAAGAAGGTGTTACAAATATCGAAGGATGAGAAAATTAATGGCAAGTATTATAAATCTATAAAACTAAACGGTAAAACAAGGTCAGCTTATATTGATTTCGGTAGTCAATGCACATTAATAAAAGAAAGCATATGTTTTGACTGTAAATTAATACTTGATAAAATTGGATTGCCTATAATCAAAGGGTTTGCTTTCGGTCGCATCTTGCCTCTTGGAAGAGTTCAGGTGAATATCGAAGTAGATGCAGTAAATGCAGACATAGAAGCGTATGTTGTGGTTGATAGTCTATTGGAAACAGATGTTCTTATTGGTCAATCGCTCACAGAACTCCCGTCAGTAACTGTATTTAAAACTAGCAATCAATTGACTTTATATTGTGATGATTCTAGTATGGATCGTATAAACGTATATAATACATATAATGTAAATATTAAGGGATTTCAGAGTATTTCCGTTCATACGGGTGATGAATATACAGGTAGCCTCTTTATTCCTGGAAATATTTGCTTGAAAAATGGCAATGAATATACTACTTTACAAGGATTGTATAGTTTCGAAAAGGGGTCCGGTAAACTTATTATTATAAATTTATGCGGCAATTCTTTAGAATTTAGCAAAGATAAAATTATGACGCGCGGTATAAAGCTACCTGAGCATGAATATATAAAAGATACGGAAATAAATGTTAATAAAATTAATATATCAATGAATGATGATTTGGATAATTTTACATCCGACAAAGAGCCTATTTCTATGGATAAATTAAACATTGGTCCTAAAGTATCAGCCGAGCAAAAATATCAACTCCTAGAATTGCTGAATAAGTTTCGAAATTGTTTTGCCTTTAACATGCAAGAGCTGGGAATGACCACTATAGTTGAAATGACTATACGCTTAAATGACGAAACACCTGTTACGTATAAGCCATATCGGCTTCCATATAGTGAAAGAGAAGTCGTCAGGAAAATAGTAGGTGACTTGCTTACAAATAATATTATACGGGAATCCCATTCTGCTTATGCAAGCCCTATCGTTCTAGTTCGCAAAAAGAATAATGATTACAGACTCTGTGTTGACTATCGTGCGTTAAACAAAAAAACAATAAAAGATAGTTACCCTATGCCTATAATAGATGACCAACTAGATCGTTTAAGCGGAAAATCATTATTCACTAGGTTAGATTTGGCATCTGGTTACTACCAAATACCAGTAAGTGAAAGTTCGCGACACATAACTGCATTTGTAACACCAGACGGGCACTACGAGTATACAAGAATGCCATTCGGCCTCGTTAATGCGCCTGCAGTGTTTCAAGGTATGATAAACAAAGCTCTGGGGAGTAAAAGATTTGAACTTGCTATTCCATATTTAGACGATTTATTATCGGCGGGTAAGAATTTCGAAGAATCATTTCAAAAGTTAGAAGAGATATTAGAATTACTGAGTAATGCCGGGTTAACACTTAATCTTAACAAATGTTATTTTTTCCAATCTAAGATCGATTATCTGGGCTACGAAATTTCAAAACAAGGGTTAAGACCTGGCAGTAATAAAATTCAAGCTGTTTCAGAATTCCCTAAGCCAACCAACGTTCACCAAATAAGACAATTTGTTGGTTTAGCCAGTTTCTTCAGAAGGTTTGTTTATAATTTTGCTTCTCTTGTCAAACCTTTAACTACTTTGACTAAAGCAGACGTACCCTGGCAATGGGGAAATGAACAAGATGCTGCGTTTAATGATATAAAGACAAAACTTACGAGCAGACCGATCCTTGCACTTTACGATCCTAAATAAAAAACTGAAGTGCACTGCGACGCGAGTAAAGTAGGCGTTGGTGGTGTTTTATTGCAAAGATCCGAGAGTAATGTGCCTCTTCGCGCCGTTGCATATTTCAGTCGACAAACAACACGCGAAGAGGAATTCTTGCACTCTTACGAATTAGAAACTATGGCTGTTGTTCTGTCATTAAAAAGATTCCGGGTTTATTTGATAGGTACAGAGTTTAAAGTTATTACCGACTGCAATGCGTTGCGTACAACACTCACTAAACGAGATTTGATACCTAAAATAGCCAGATGGTGGCTTACACTTCAAGAATTTCATTTTACTATAGAATACAGACCTGGTCATAATATGCAGCACGTTGATGCGTTAAGTCGGAATCCGGTATTACCCCCGAATGAGTGCGAAGAAATTGAGATTCTAACTATAACAACTCATGATTGGCTGCATAGCGTACAGATGACAGATTCACAACTAAAAAAGATTAAAATAGTTCTTAATACTACTGAAGATGAAATTAAAGATATTAAAAATAACTATGTTGTACGAGATGATAAATTATATAGACGAATAGGTTCTAAATTGAAATGGGTTGTACCACACGGAGCACGTTGGCGTATTTGTCAACTGAATCATGACGAAGTGGGCCATTTTTCGCTTGAGAAAACTTTAGAAAAAATTACT
Organism: Hestina assimilis; assembly: GCA_023373885.1. Classification (NCBI taxonomy): domain Eukaryota; kingdom Metazoa; phylum Arthropoda; class Insecta; order Lepidoptera; family Nymphalidae; genus Hestina; species Hestina assimilis. The sequence continues at coordinate 14,880,529 of CM041759.1, forward strand.
GCTGATTATTGGTTTCCCAAGATGAAACGGTTCATAAAAAAATACGTAAGTGCTTGTATAAATTGTGCATATAACAAAGAACTGGCTGGTAAAAAGACTGGATATCTTAATCCAATCCCAAAATGTAGTACTATATTCCACACAATACATATGGACCATCTGGGACCTTTTATTAAAAGTAAACGTGGTAATACTTACATCTTGGGGATAATAGACGGATTCAGTAAATTCATATTTATCAGAGCAGTAAGAAACACAAAGTCGAAAACTACTATAAAAGTTTTGGATGAGATATTTGCCATTTTTGGATACCCTAAAGTAATGATTTCTGATCAAGGGTCAACTTTTACCTCCAAAGAATTCGAAACCTTTGTACAGTCTTTAGCTATAAAACATGTATGTAACGCCGTTGCGACGCCTCGCGCGAACGGCCAAATTGAGCGATACAACAGGACTATTCTTAATTCTCTTTCCTCAATGAACCATGGGCTTGATGAAAAGGATTGGGATTTAAATATATATAAGTTACAGTGGAGTCTAAATAACACCATAAATAAAGGGACTGATAAATCCCCTGCCGAAATCGTTTTTGGACATAGAACAACTGGTGAATGTGAGAATATTTTAAAAGGCGCCATGTTAGATACAGCTGAAAATATATTAGAGAATGAGAGAGAAGTAATTAGACAGACAGTTCAAGAAACTATAAAAGAAAAACAGAGAAAAATGAAGGAATCGTTTGATAAAAACAGAGCACCAACAAGAATATTTAAAGAAGATGACTTAGTTATGATACCAAATCATAATCCAGAAAAAGGAAAAAGCAAGAAATTAGCACCTAAATTTCGAGGACCATATAAAATAACTGCAGTTCTTGATAAAGACAGATATGAGGTGTCTAGTATTGAAGGTCATAGTCAAAGAAAGTATAAAAATATATATTCTGCGGATCAATTAAAGCCATGGATTAACTTTCAGCCAACTCCAGCGGGGAGTGAGCAAAGTAGTAATAGTAGTAGTGACGATAGCGAATAGACATGTAATAACAATTTATTTTGTCTCACATTAAAATTATACCTAGTCCTAACTCCCATCCTCACCATTCCAGCTTAGGTACCTCAGAAGTGCAAGTCGGTTCTGACGGCTAGTAACCGACTAAAGACAAACGGAAATGATGACAAATAACAAAAAAAGAGCAGGCCGTACCCTAAGCAAGGCAAGCGGTAGCTCTTCAAATCCATGTACACGAGCAGGCCGTACCCCTCGGGAGGCAAGCGGTAGCTTATCGAATCTGATGTCCTGAGCAGGCCGGAGCCCTCGGGTGGCAAACGGTAGCCCACAAAGTTGATGTTTTGAAAAGGCCGCAACCCTCGGGTGGTAAACGGCGTGTTTTAAGGTAAAAGTGCACAAGCAGGCCGTATCCCTCGGGTGGTAAGCGGTAGCTGATGAAAGTTCACTTAGCACAATTTTTACACAGTGGCGAACGGTTTATCAAAATGAAATAGTTGGAAGTGCCTTACTTTCCGGGCGGTAAGCAAAGAGTTTTGGACAAACATGTATTCGGTCAAGATCAAGTGTTATAATCAGTGACTATAAGTTTACCAGTGTTATACTATAAGTTTATATATAAGCTAAGTTATAATGAAGTAAAGGTGATCTATTTCTAAATTTTATGCTATTAATGCTATATATTGTGGTGCAAATAGGTAATTGTCGTTAGATTGATAACTGAATTTAATGTTATTAGATTATACTTAATTTATTGAGTTGTATTTGATTGAAAAAAAAAAAAATATACATATAATATGATATATTAATTCACAAATAAATAATATATAGTATCATAGTAATCATAAGTATGAGGCCATACTTCCTACAGGGAGGCCGAGCGTTGTGCGGAATGAGGACATTCCTACTGCAGGACGGCCGTCTGTTAGCGATGTCTTTGTTAAATTTTTATGTTTGCAACACTAATAAATATAATTATATATCTAATGTGGGTACTTAAATAAAAATAAAACTAAAATGAATTGATTGGGGGTATTAGGATACAAGATGTCAAAAAGGCAGAAAAAATGTAATGTCTGAACTAGAAAGTGTAACGGTGAAATTAATATACGAATTGTGTGATATTGAAGGTTATATTATTTGAAAGATCCCGTGACGTTTAACACTTGGAATTAACAAAAAAAAGTTAACTACAGACTTGAATTTCAGTATAAATGTGTCCTTATGGAATTCAGACTACATAGTTATGAAAATGAAAGTACCTCTATCTGTCTGCTACCTTTTCACATCCGCTGAACGGACTGCATAGTTTTTTTTTACAGCGAAATAAAAAAGGTATGAAATAGGGGATTAAAGTTTGTATCGGGAACAATTTCTTTTTATTGCAATATAATGGCTCAGAAAAGATTGTATCACACGCGCGTATCTGTGGGCATAATCGCATTATCTTAGTGCCTAAACACAAAAATAAACATACTACAAACATATGTTAAGGGGTTGTTCGAGTAATTTAGAAATCACATACGAAAACAAATTAACGAACCTATATTCTTATTAGAGCACTGAACCAGATAATCAATTTATTTATGTATGTATATATAGCACAATTAGGCAAATTTCATGGATGACTGCATGGGATAAGGCGTTAAGCCGCCCATTAATCTTATTTACATGGTCAGAGACAGATTAGAGAATCGTGACTAAGCATAACGTTTCGGATAATTCCTGCGACTTCAGCTCAATACAAGTCAATATTATGTATACTAACAATATTATAAATATGAACGTTTGGGTTATTGTAGGTTGTTTGTTACTAACACAGATAGTGTAGTGTAATGGTTCGTGTGGGATATGAAAACACGAACTACGTACGTACACGTACGTCTCATATGGAAAAACAAAATAATTACTAGACAACGCACCTGCCTACCCTCTGGTGTTGCAGATGTTCATAGTCCGCGATGATCGCTTAGTAACAGATGAGCCTCCTGCCCGTGTGTCCCTTCTTACATAAACAAAAGACGATCATATGGGTTAGTTTACACGTAATATGCATACCTTAAAATATATTATGTCAGTAAAATAATAAAGTAAGTAATCCCAAATTTACTAGGTTAACCGATAGTTTTGCTCTGAAGAGTGAATCGGTAGATGTCTTAGGTACAAGTGAGCCCTACACTACGTCACTACGCAGTGAAAAGAACTTAAAATTCGGGAAACTGTTCAAATAATTTGGAAGCACTTTGGTTCGCTCCAAAACGCTTTATACATGAACTCAACCCATTTCGTTAATAGTATAGCCAAACACAAAAAGCCTGTACGGTATCATGAATTTATTCGGCTTCTGTGTCTGTATAAATTAACGATGCGACGGTCTTTTGTGTTATTTGTGTATGCTTTAATTTTTAAAAGAGTTGTGTCATGTATTGTCGATGACAATAGTGTGTTATTTTTTATTAAAAGTACTAAGCACTACAGTAATACGTACATTTTTTGTTCCTTTTATATATAACAAATACAACTCCCTTAAATATATTTCTTTTTTATGTAAGAGGGTGTACCGCCGCCCATGAACATCTACAACACAGAAGGCATACAGGTGCGTTGCCGACCTTTAAAGAAAGACAGCCGGCGGAAGTAGATTCAGAGTGGTTGTGCGAGGAAGAAAATGTCTTCTAAATCGCGCTAATTATACTTCATTAACTGCAAGGCTCAACTTTTCCTTTCAAGTCCAAGGCTTCATCATTGAAGTTATTAAATAAAGAAATTAGCTATTTTTCCACCAATGGAAGCATTAGTCCAAACTAATTCTAACTGTGTGGTGAAGTATGGTGTGCATGGTTATTACATTATATTCAAATTCACATGTTTATAGTATCACCGACTGTATCACAGCGAATACTCAGAAGAATTATTTTCTCTCATACCTCCCTGCCTATTCCGTTCAAGAATTACGTGTGCCGGTCTCCGATGTCACCGATTAACTGTGGCATCGATTCCATCGCGAACCAAGAACACACGTGTTCCCTCCTTAGTATAATTTAGGCTCCTTCAAATGAGCCGTGAAGAGGCATCTTGCGGGTAGGCAAGGCAAGTTCCGCAACTGTATTAGACACCTTCGCATTTGGACTTTACTACCACTTGCCATCTGGTGGAGTGGGGACATTTGCCTTCCGTATCAAATAATAAAAACGATTTAATATTTTAGAGTGACGTAGGATGATTACTTCATTCAGCCAGCGCTCATTGATCAATTTATTATATCCACAATTAATTTGAACATAGAATTAGTTTAACAAAACAGCTCAATTGACCGTAATCCGTTATTGATAAATTTTTATAAATATAAGGTGAAATACGTTGACGACGTTGTGGCACAGCCAAGCAACGGTAGTGAACCAGCCATAAGCCCCACAGGTCGCTGGTTCGATTCCCACTTGTAGCAGATTTGTATTGACCATGCAGGCATGTGTTCCGGTCTAGGTGTTTTGTCATTATCGTTGTGTATATTTCTGGAACCCCGACACAGGATATCACTATCCCAATGGAGCCCTTGGGTGTGTGGCGTTTATTATTTATTAATAATAAAACTTTGGTCAAAAAGTAATATTTCGATATAGGTAATTGGGATAAGAGCAAATGCATTTCAAAAACACCCATCCGTATTTTTCCGGCTTACAACTTGTAACAAAATAATTCTTCTAGACTTATAAAGTTGTCATTCAATTTAATTAAAAATTAACAAATAAATGAAATCCAATTGCTCAAATAATGAAACGAAGAGACGATTACAAAGAGGTCCCTTTGCGAGGGTATTGTTTTTAATTAATTGTCGAGGCGAAACAACAACCTTATTCTTTGTCTTCAAACAAAATTGAAAGCTGCTTACTTTGTCCGATACGATATTAATATTGATGAAAAATGATCCATATATGATTCAATAAACTTATCTGATAAAACAAAATCTACAGCTTTTTAAGTATATTCAAACGGCCATGGTAAGTGAAGAAATTAATCATTATTATGAGAGAAATTTGTCCAATAAAATTAATTAAATATAAATAAATAAACGGGTGTATCGAGGACACAGGATATTACTATTCTAATGGAATACACAGGATATTACGTCTGGAAATACACCCAAGACCGGAATACATGTATGGTCAATACAAACATCTGTCCCGAGCGGGAATTGAACCCGCGATATATGGCGCTCTACGTAGGTTCGCTACCGCTGCGCCACAACGTCGTCAATATAGGCTCAGACATCGTGTCGTATGATTATGAAAAGTTTTTACAATATTTTCTACAAATTTCCACACGATTTACTTTAACAGAATATACAAAATTAACAAGATACATAAATAAATGTGAATTAAATTAATATTAATTACGAACAAAATCGAATTATTCCGTATTTTGTGTTTTTAGTTTACTTTATAAAAGAATATAACCTATTCTTTTTATGATTTTTATTTTTAAAGCTATATCTTTAGAGGCGTTTTCGAAAAATGGGAGTGAATTTACACGCAGAGAGACAGTTTTCAATACCATGAAGTTAGTCTATCGTCATAACTTTTTAAATATGCGATTTTTTGGCGTCTGTCCAATTTTCAAGGTTTATTTGGTTCAAAAGGGCGTGCCTCTAGTGTGGTTCAATATAGGTATATTTTGTAGTGATTATATCAAGTAAGAATATAGGGAATGGAACTCTTCAATACTACCTTATTTTAATTTATAAACTGCATGTTTATATTATTATTTTATTTTTAATTTTAAACTGTATTCATTTGTAATTCGACACTTGACGCTTTGTCTTTAATATTTTAAGAGACAGTCCTTACAAAGGTTGAATTCAAAAAATGCTCATTCTAATTACTTTTAATGTTTCTAACGGACACCCACACCAAATTCTACCTTATTTTGAACACCATAAGTACTAAATTTTGTAACAATTATCCCTCTATAACTCATTACGACAAAAAAAGACTTCAGTCTAAAATTTTGTATTTATAAATTGTCAGATTTTGTTATCAACTTCTTCCGACGGATTTTAAAAGCACTATGTCAGAAATGGTTTGTCTTTTAACATTAGTATGGTAACGTAATGGTTGCATACCGAATTGTCAAATATAAAAAAAAATTAAACTTCACACACCGGAAGACCTAGTTCTTCTTCCTGGTATTATTCCCAGTATTTACCCAGGGTCTGCTTATAATCTTATTCCGGATTGACAGGTTACTAGTTCTTACACAGAACGATTGCCACCTGACCTCTAAAGCCCTAAGGGCGAACCAGTAACTCATTGGATAAGAGCTACCTACTAACTACTTAACGATTATTATGATGTTATGGTAACAACCGGGATTAGCTTAACGTGCTCTCCGAGGCACGGTACTGAAAGACCTAGTGATAATTAAATGCTTTTTGCAAAAGAAAGAAATTAGTGATTCGTATTTCTGCATCATGTTATACTATAATATTGTAAACCCGGGATACTACTGATAGGCAGTGGAAGTAGAGTCCAAAATAATTGGAAGTAATCCAAATGAAACGCATCCAAATAATCAATCTATTTTAGTAGCTTTTTAAAGCCACGATGGTGTCAAACAAGGTTTTAAACACTTTTGATTGTATGCGGAATAAGGGACATGACTGCGTTTTTAAGGAAGTATTACAGGAACATTATGACGATTTTCCAATCAATTAACAAACATGATTACTTATAAAGCACTTACTTAAGAACAATATTAGTTATAAAGATTAGAATATTATGAAGATTCTGGCACAGTGGTATTGAACTTTCCTTTAACGCCAATGATAGTGGGGTTAGATTTCCGCTCGGTTTAGATATTTGTCTTAGTCCGGGTGCGTTTATTTCCGGAACCTCAGTAAAGGATATGACTATCGTAAATGGGACATTGAGTGTGTGTAGCGTTCAATATACTTTAAACTCTAAATCCATAGCAATAAAGATACTTCCTATAGATTCATCGGAATCACTCATTTTAATTCTGTTTCCGCCCGGAATATTTAAAGACAGGCAGACGTTTAACGCGTTACAATCGCACATTCGTATCGATTTACCATAACTCCGTCCCAGATTACGTTTACACAGAACTTTTATCACTTGCTCGATTTTATTACAGCATATTTAAATAATCAACTTAATGGGATTCAAATGACTGTGAAACATTTTCTTTTTAGTTTACAACCACGTCAGCTATCAAATTCAATCTATGGCCGCTACCATAAAAAGGAAAAAACAACGCAGAAGAGTTTTGCCTTCAGAGGTCGAACCTATCGAATGCTTATTCTTCATTATATTATAGTTTATTTAGTGGCTGATGTCAGAGTTGTTTAGGTTGTCAGTGTAGGCTTTTGACTTTTTGACAAAATTCAAACAATACTACACATAAATAGACCAATAGAAACGATTTTGATTTAAAGATTAGCAACACCATTGTTTCTGGTTTAACTGATTAAGGTAATACAATTTAAATTACAAAAAAAAAACGTGACATCCATTTATCAACTAGAAGATAGCCGATAACTTTTAAAGGACTGTACAGATCTTTTTAATCGTAGATCAGAATACAATTGTCCTAACCTTAGGTAGTAAAAATATTTTTAGTCCCACATTAACATAATTTGACTATATAAAAACATATACATATCTATACTTAAAAATAGATTCATTGTTATTAATTATTTATTAATTAACATGCTATTAATTATTTGTTAGTTAACATAACTTTGAGGAATTCGATTCCATAGCATTCTCTCAATTTTAGGCTGTTTTCGCACGAATAGGCCGACAGTCCTGTCCTGTCGTTTGAGGACAGAATACCGGCGTGGATTAAGAGTATCCGGACGGCTGAGCTTTACTCGATGAGCGGAATTTTTTCACCCCTTTTTTCGTTTCTTTCTCCATCCCTTGTGTGACAAAACGTTTGGCATATTACTGAAACAGTATTACACATACCCTTACACTACGATGAACACTTAGCAAGTGACTCGCAGCTTTAATTGCTACCTTTGCGTTTTACAAAAACTGAAAAACAAATCATTTAATTTGGTTCAATATTGACAAAGCTATTGCGTATAATACAGAAAGCAGCCGAATTGGAATCCAATTTCTTGAACGGTCTTTTATTACATTTCTATGTGCTATTTTCAATAGTTCTTCTCTCCAAGTTTTCAAGTGTAGTTGTCTTGGATGCACAGATCACGTTACAGCGGGGTTTTATTGAATTTGTTTGAAAAGTGAACAAAATAAATACGATGAATTTGGATGAAATAAATCCTTTATTTTCAGGAAGATTTGATTTCAACAAAACAATAATGTAAAGTTGTTGTTTATTTTTCATTATTTAAAGGAGTATAGAAAAAATTATGTTGAAACTTAATTAGTTAAAGTTAATGGACAAGCTAATTAAGAAATCATCAATTATATTCACATCATTAAGACTATGTAAGCACGTCTCAAATATGAGTGAAGAAGGCACATTTTCGTCGTTCGTTTTGTAAGATTAGTTTAAATTACATAAATTATATTAATAATAATATTTATGATATCAAAGTTTATGTTTATTTAACAAAAATATTACTTAAATACTTGATTATTTTGAAACGATCTCTCCACATTTACGTATAATATACTTGTACTAAATAAACATTTGAAATGATTTTGTGGTTCCAACTTCTGTGGTTTAAAGCCACAATCGATGGTTACATTCAGTTCGGGCAACTATAGGCTGATGCCTTTATTTGAATAAATTTTAAAGTAATTTTGCCACATTTGGGAGAAAATCAAAATTCAGAGCTTAAGGATCATTGACTAATTAATTAGGACACCGTTGTGGCGTTGTGGGTAGCGAGTCTGCCTTTGGTCTCGACGCTTGCGGGTTCGATTCCCGCTCGGGCAGATGTTTGTTAAAAATTTGAGAGAGCCGTGCCTCGGAGAGCACGTTAAGCTGTCGGTCACGGTTATTATCAATAACATCAGATAATAATCGTTAACTCTTGATAAGTAAATTGGTCTTATCCAATGAGTTACTGGTTCGCCCTTAGGGTTGCGGAGGTCAGATGGCAATCGCTCCGTGTAAAAACTAGTAACCTGTCAAATCCGGATAAGAGTAATAAGCAGACCCTGGGTACATAAAATACCGGGAATAATGCTAGGATGAAGAAGAATTCAGTGTCATTAGTATACAGCATCGTCATGTTATGCATTATAGGGGAACATTTGCCTGAGTAAGGCCTATAATTATAATTTTTTTTATAATTTATTAAAATATGTTCCGAATGAACATTACTACTTATTATAAAATCTAAAGTTGTTAGCCATTCCAGTTCAAAATGGTTGTTTTTTCAATCCTATTCTTATTTGAAACGCGTGATATGTAGGTTTCATTAGTTTATCTTTATGAACAATTTATTTTATAATCAACAATGTTTTTTATCACTTTTCTAGATATCACAATAAATTGCACAGCACTTTAACTACTGCATCGGATTTCAACAATTCATGCGGTACGACGACGGTTTTCTGCATGAGAAATATTGAAACGTGAAGCTTCGGTAGAATGACAGCTTGTCAATTACTGTCGTTTTAATCCCACGTATTAAAATAGGTTCTATAGCTGTAGTCACGCGACGCTCTGCAATGTATCTACATGCTCAGTAAATTTTCTCACTACAGTTATTACACAAAATTCACAAGGTGAGTGATTTTTTCCTTGCTCTATGGTGCCAGAAGATGTGACAAATAATAGCTTACTTTATTATTTATACAATTTAATATTAAATTGAGCCAGCGACTATACTTGCCACCATGAAACCTTTAGTCCTGAATTACGCTTATGAGCATCGTATGTTTAAGCATGCGTAAAAGTGCTGAAACATGCGTAAAAATGCGTAAGCGTGCTTAAGCATGCTTTCAGCTGTTGTAGGGTGCTGTCGTATAATATACTGGTATATATACCGCAGTCGAAATTTGCATACGAAATGGAAAGGTCAATAATAAGTGTAACCTTCTGCTCGAATTATGCTTGCTTGGTAAAAATATGTTTAGTTACCAAAAAAAATATTAGCTTGTATCGGCTTTAATTTCTCCGTTCTCATACGTAACTATCCGTTAGTATCCGTAAGCATGAGTACGCATGCGTCAGCACAATTTCACGGCTGTATAGTACTGTAAAGTGTTACATCGAGTATTGCACTTATAAGCATTTCTAACAGAAATATGTGAAATCTGAATCGATGCTGAAATGAGAATTAACAAAATAATTGCTTACGTATTTCATACAAATTAGCTATTTTCTTATAAGAGAAAAAGGTTTATCAATATATCAATATGTAATTCAGCCTTAGGAGGTAATTCTGTTACGGTGCAGTTCAATCTTATTTGGTACCACGACGTGCTAATAGCTAAGTTTCATTTCAATCGTTATCAGTGGAAGTAAAAGTTTTAAATAAATTAACGGGAGCGTAACTATCTTTAAATTTTTAAATTTGATCGATATGCAATAACTTATAAGTTAAGTAAGGCGTAATGGTACGAAAAATTAAGAATGTAAGACGTTACACGATCTATATGCGATTCTGATATTTGATGTCACATAAGAATTCATGGTAGGTCCGCTGACGTCACATAATTTAATATTTACGATTATAAATCTAATCATATGTGGTCAAGTATAGCAAGCGTTCATAGATTGCGGTGACTGCTTACCTTCAGGGGGACCACATGCTTGTTTGTCAACAGTCATAATATAAATATAATAGTAAAGTGAAATCAAACAAATATATTTTAAAATATATATTTGCAGAGAATGATTAGTTCAGTTTAGTACTAGTTTGGTATTAGCTTAATTAAAGTGATAATATTGAACAGTTTCAGAGGAATTCTGAATGTATGCGACATATTATAAGCACAATTGTCACATTTACAGACAATAGCGATTTCGAAATGAGTTATTTGAAATATGAGGCTGATTTGATCCCCGGAGCACACGAATTATCGTGCTGAAAGCAAATTCTTTGAATTCAAAAGCTCATTTTGATACATCGCATCTGGTGATTCGTAATTAACGGTTTCGTACTAAAATATCTGTATAAATATTTTCGAGAGTATGTATGTGTTTATACATGTACGTAAATATATATGTATTTTTGCAAGAATGTACGTTTCTGCTTACGATTGCATATTTGTTTGAGTTTTTCGAAACTCTAAAGGGATTGATATTTTCTAACAATGTATATGAACATTTTTTTACGATAATGATGCGTTTCTTTAACATATTTCTTAATAAATAGGAACGTTTAATATCAATTTTGTTTAATTTTTGCTTTATTATTCATAAACGTATACAAAAATTGTATAAATGAAGTCCAAAAACCTATAAATAATATTAAATAACACAGAATACGAATATTAAATAACACAGAATACGAATCTGTCCAACATAAGTCCCTTATTTATTTAGTGGCCAAATTCCACTTGGCGTAGCGTATTTGTGTAGACTTGTAGACTTGTATAAGTGTCACGACAATATGTAATATGTTTGTGAGACCATTACTATTGAAAATTTGTATAAAACGTATTCCCAAATATATTAACGTATTTATATTTTACATAGGGTATTTGTTTCAATATTATGAAATAAAGAAATCAATTATTATTTATTGCGTCTGGTTATAGGGTCATTTGCAAAACGACTAACTACAATATAAAATTATAATGATACATAATATAAGGAAGAGCTTAGACGACTTTTTTTATAAGGTTATGTACATACTTTTTTTTGTTTTGCTTTTTCGCATATTATTTTAAGCATATTTTTTGTATGTTTTTGTAAATTAAATAATTAAAATAAACTCGGTCATTAAAATATTGAGAAATTTCAGATTTTGTAGTAAACGGTAACTTGGTATAGATGGTGAATTTCCCTATCTATTCCTGATGGCCTAGTGTGGTCGGGTCGATAATACCATTAGGTTGTGGCCAATAAATCCGGTGATTATTGATCTGGAACGTCGTCCAATCTCGAATCTTGCCAATTCGGGCGAAATTTCAATATTATTAGAATTTTCAATAATTTCTTGGTTACTGTTTTAAGCAGCTCAAGTAAATACTGATTTAGAAACAATATTATAAAATCTCCAACTCAATAGCTTTCTTAACTAAATTTCTCGTCTAGTCCCTTTTAATTATTCATTGAATGTTAATCCTGTTTAGAACGAAGTCGTAAAATATGTATATGAGATTCAAATTCCATTATTATATCCTTGTTAATCAAAATTAAAAGTTTTATCGCATTTAAAAGTATTTTGGCTTCTAAATACAAATAAACGTAATTTGCATTTATACGATACGACTTTTTATAGTTTATAAAGTTAGTCAAAGTCAAAGCAAATATAAGTAGTAGTTAGGGAAGTCTGAGGGTACCACCAGAACTTTCACCATCGCGCTGCCAATTCAACAGACGCCACAGAAGAGACTCAGGGAAAAACCCAGAAAGCTGTGGATGGAGTTAGTTAGTTAGTTGGGCTCCCTTTTCCACACTTAGATTCCTAATTTGGTACTTTTTGTGTGTAGGGTTGGCTAGTCTTTTTTTTTTTTGTCGGGGAGGAAATCTGTTTACAGATACCCGGTCTCTTGGGGAAGAGTACCGGGTTATGTGGGGTTCCATGACAGGTGTTCGGTCATGGGGACCCACTAAAACCTCCTCGGTGAAGGAGAGAGGCTCCGGGATCTCTTAAAGAACACTAACCGGTAGAGCTCAGTCCCAGCGGGTGAAAGATCACCCGCTTTCGTCGCATGCACGCACGGTAGTCTGGGCCATCCTGACTGCCGTCATAACAGTATATTTAAATATTTATAACATAATACATATAACTGTCAATCGTTGTTTACTTATCCCCAAAGTATTTAATAATGAGTCTTTATATAATAAATGTGAAGGCTTAATAAAATTGTTTCGATATTTTTATCATTCAGCACGTATTCAGCGATTAAGTACGCAATGACGTTAATCCGTTCTAGTTTTATCCCGCCTTATTCATTCATTAATTAATGCATTAAACTATTAATAATAATTAAAACTTTCTAACATGTTTTTATCTAAAATGTAAATAGTTTTTTTCTAAAGGCTATAATAATATTTCAAGAAATGGTATCGTTTTACAGAAGTACCAAATTCAACGAGCATTACATTTCTGTCGATTGTGGCTACATGGCGCTGAACGTACTTAGATCGCGCTTACGGTGTTCCGTTTCGTAAGCCATATATATTTTACCCTCAGACCATTATTCTCAAAGGAACCACTCACTAGATTCCTTGTAAAATTCGGGTGATGACTGTTGTTCGGTTTTAAGATATCGATTAGGTTCTGATTCCTACTTGTTGCTTGCGCACTCAACGTGTAAGCTCGCGATCGCTGCATATCTATCGGCCCTCTCCGAGTTTCACAAGTTAGTCTGGTGTCCTCGATCCGCGTGTGCTATATAGCTCCGGGGGTTCGGCTCAGTAGGCGCTTGTACTGGAGAGGTGCGCTGATAGTGATCAATGCAGCCGTGTAATAAGTAGGCACGTGATGCCACCTTCGCCACCCCGCTAACCCCCCGCTCGTCGGGCCAGCCGCCCGCCTCCACCCCAAACATCTGGCGTGGCGAAACGCGTTTTTGTCCGGTCTCGCGGGGCAGCGCAGGCCGCGCTGGACCGCGTCTTGGCAGCGAACCAAGCTACCCGCGCATTCATAAACGCGTCACCATCTCCGTTGCCGTCGCCGACACTGGACGCGGGTGAGGAGCGTTTTGCTCTCCCCTCGCTTTCAGTGCCGATCACGTTGACGACCTCCGCCTCGGAACAAATCTCCGGGCCGAGCACCGCCGCCGCCATGGCTCCCGACGCAGTCCGGCCGACTGTCTCTCAAAAGACATTGACCGCTGAAGTGTCGCCTAGCATCGCATCCCATCTGCCGCTACCACCACCGCCACTCCCACAGAGGAGAAAAATGGCGCTTGCGACCCCTCCGCGCTTTCCCGCCCAGCCACTATTGCACCAGAGCGGTTTCCGTCCCCACCACAGGTGCAAGGAAAGCGACGTACTACGTTCACGACGCCACCCCTCACTCAGCCGCTGAAACCGAGTGACTCACCCATGGAAGTTGCAGGCCCCTCGTATGCCGACGTGGCCATCACCACCACTGCGGCATCAGCGCCGCAAACAAAAACATCAGCCACTACCATTGCCGATGCTACCTCCGACGCTGCCCCCGCAAAGAAGCCCGCAGCCACCCGCTACCCTCCCCTAGTGGTCGAGACATTGCCGGATTGGCCTACGCATTTCCGGGAGCTTAAAAAGCTTCTCGGACACTCACCCAACGGACGCCCTTTTAGGAAAGGAGTCCGTTTCTTGCCCAAAACGGATGAGAAGTATCGCACTATCCAGCGATATCTCTACGCGCTGGAAACCAAGGAAAACATCTCCTGGTTTTCATACTCCCTTCCCTCTGAGCAAAGCCTCAAGATTGCCATACGGGGGTTTCCGGTAAATACACCACCGGAAGCCATTGAGCGGGAGCTCATTGAGCTCGGGTATACGCCCGAGCACGTACGGCCGATCAATGCGCGCCAGGGCCGCCCCGGATGCCTGTTCTTCGTGCAACTAGCGAGAACAGCAAACCTCACGCCGGGAATCTATGAAGTCTCCGAGCTTCTGTGCATGCCCGGCGTCATCATTGAAGCATGGCGTGGGAAGAAAGGGTCCGCGCAATGCCACCGCTGCCAACAATTTAGGCATTCGTCGCACAACTGCCACAGGCCTCTTTCGTGTGTGCGATGTGGCGAAGGGCACGCCGCTAAGGATTGCCCGCGTCCTTTAGAGCAGCCGCCTACTTGTGCTAACTGCGGAGGTGCGCATACTGCCAACAACGCCAACTGCCCGGTCTTCAGGAAGGAGACCAGGAATAAAAAGGCCGGCACTGTTGCACGCACCTCCGCAACGAAACCGCAATCCGCAGTGAAACCGCAATCCGCAGTGAAACCGCAGCCCGCCACCGTTGTAGACGGTAATGCCCCCGGTTCACTAATGGCAGCCGCCAATGAACCTCGGGAGAGCGGGCGCCAAAAGAAGAAGCGCAACAAAAAGCACAAGAAGAAGCCGAAGCTGCGAGAGGCCAAGCACTCTGCCGAGTCGCGCAAGGACGAGTCCAGCAAAATAACCGTGGTCGCTGCCTCTCAGGAGGAGGGGACAAAGGCGAAGCGATCGACTCAACCGAAGCCGAATCGGCTAAGGTTCAACTAGACCCCAGACGCACCAACGTCATTGGCACTCTGCAACAGATGCTGGTGGCTCTACAGGAACAACGGGACCCTATCCCGCTGATCCTGAAGTGCCTGACGGAGTTGTGCCAATATAGACCCACGTAGTCTACGCATCCTATTCTGGAATGCCGACGGGATGTCATCAGAGAAAACTAGGCTATTGAAGTTGCTGCTAGCTCAGCGGCAAGTTGACATAGCCCTGCTAAACAAGACTCACCTTAGACCGGTAAACAAGTGGAAGATTAGTGGATACCACGTTTACCGGGGACCAGTGCTCCAGACCAGTGGGGACTGCTTACAGGGGCTTAGCAGTCCTAGTCAAAAGAAGAATCGTCCACCAAATGCTACCAGTACCGAAGCTCCAGACGTCGTACGCCCTCGGCGTCGAGGTCTGCATCGATCGCCAACCCACACGTGTGTACGCCTTTTACAAGCCGCCGCAAAATCGACTCGCAGTGGCTGACGTCCACACCTTGTTGAACTCGCCACTACCCACGATCATTGTCGGCGACTTCAATGCGAAGCACACGGCGTGGGGATCAAATCTGATCAGCCCTGACGGCCGCCGCCTGCTCGACGATGCAGATCGTAACGGGTACGAGGTGCTTGGACCAGAGGTCCCGACGCATTATCCGTACTGTGCAGCCCTCACACCTGACGTTCTAGATATAGCGATTATCCGCGGCATCGTCGCAACGGTCCATCTAGACGTCCTGGATGATCATCTCATCTCAGACCACCAGCCAGTTAGTCTGATGCTAGATGACATCCCAAGCAAGACGCCAGTACTTCCTCCTCGATCACGGCAGGACAGGCAGATCTTCGCCGACTATATGGCTGAACACTCGCCCTCCTTCCCTGTCGAAACACCTGCCGACGTCGACCGACTCGCGGTGGACTTCAACGGGACCGTCCAGGCTACGCTTCGAGAGTCCAAGCTCAACGCCGCTACCGCAAGAAGGCCGCCCCAGCTCCCCTCTTTCATGCTGGCGATGATAGAGAGGAAAAAGAAAACTGCGCCGGCAATGGCAGCGCTCTCGATGCCCGACCATGAAGTCCCAGCTCAACGCTCTGGCTGCAAAGATCTCCGCCGCGGTAGCTTCAAACGCGGCTGAGTCCTGGCAACGCACTATTGAGCGAGCCGGTGAGGACTGGTCGGGCATTCACCGCCCATGCCGCCAACTCTCCGAGAAGCCAGCTCCGATTAGGCCCCTGCTCGCCGGTGACGGGACCCCTCGTTACCGTGCCGAGGACCGAGCGGAGATATTTGCCGACTTCCTGGAGACCCAATTTCAGCCCAACCCTGCCCACAACGTGCAGCATGTAGCAGCAATCGAACGACACCTCGAGAACTATTTTAAACCACCGATGGCCCCGGCAGAGGATGCCATCGCCGTCTCACCTGGCCAAATCCAGCGGATGATTCGTCGAACTCTACTCCGGAAAGCCCCAGGACCCGACCGGATCACCAACGAAGCCCTGCGTCACCTTCCTCGGCGAGCAATCGCGACGTTGACGCGGCTCTCGAACGGAATCCTCCGGACCGGACACTTTCCCACCGCATGGAGGCTCGGCAGGGACATCATGCTACCTAAACCAGGTAAAAACATCCTGTTGCCCGGAAGTCATCGGCCTATTACGCTGCTCTCGACCATCTCGAAGTTGTTCGAGAAACTGCTCCTGCTGCACATGACGCCTCACCTCCAGCCTCGCGACGAACAGTTCGGGTTCCGCGTCGAACACACCACAACGCACCAGCTCGCGAGGGTACTGCACGACCTTGCAGTCGCACGCAACAAACGCGAGTGCACCGTCGCAGTACTCCTCGACATGGAGAAAGCGTTTGATCGCGTATGGCACGCCGGCTCGCTCTACAAGCTGGCCACATCCACTATTCCTCGTCGAATAGTTAGGATTGTGGCCACCTTCCTGCAAGACACACGCTTTCAAGTGGCAGTTGAAAGCGCTCTTTCAACGGAGCGTCCCATCCATGCCGGCGTGCCCCAAATAAGCTGCTTGTCACCCGTGTGCTACAGTCGGTACACGGACGACATCCCCATCACCAGTGGCATAAAGCTGGCGCTCTATGCCGACGACGCCGCGTACATCGCGACGTCACTGTCAGCCGCACACGCGGTGACTAAGATGCAGCGCACACTCAACTCCCTCCCCGATTGGCTAAAAGACTGGAGACTGACGGTCAATGTGGGTAAGACTCAGGCGATCTGCTTTGGAAGCAGGAAACCACCCGTGCTGATGCTCATGGGCGAGAGTGTCGCTTGGTCGCCGAAGGTTAAATACCTCGGAGTGACCATCGACCACTCCCTGTCCATGAACACACACGTCAACAACGTTGTCGTCCAGACACGCACCGCGCGCGCCCTTCTGCGCCCCGTGCTGAAGTCCAATTTGCCTCTCCGCGCGAAGCTCGGCGTCTACAAACTGTACATCCGCTCCCGCCTTACCTACGCCGCCTCGGCATGGTATGCCTTGGTGTATCACAGACGCCCCTCGCTTCGTGCGGAACTCGACGATCTCCCGGGACCTGCACATGGAGAGCCTGGACGACTTCATAAGACGCCTGAGTACATCCCTGTTCGAGCGTGCTGACGGATCGCGTTTCCGCCATCTGGGGGAACTTGCGCCATACCACCGGCGCCCTCCAGACAAGAAAGGCTTGCCGAGAGACCTCGTCTCCGCAGCCGCCACTACCGGACTTACCACAACCCCTCCTGAAGAGGGCTAGTAGGAGTTCCTTGGGAACGCTCTCCCATGAAGCTGAACCTCGCCAGAAACAGGAGGGAGCCATGGATTTGACTTGTGCGCCACTAGCATGCTGGTCGCCCGCGAGAGCTTACCCCAAGCGGGCTCGACCCCGTTAGCGGCGCCACCCACCGGACATGACGCCCGGATATACGCGGGCCCGCAGGGCCCAACCCCGTGACCCGCCTGTCGTAGCAGGTGGCGTCGAAACCATCATAAAAGGCCATTGCCTTGTTTGGTTACCCCGAGACCCTAAGGGGTCTACGAGATGAACCCAAGTTCAGTTCAGTTCATTATTCTCACGTCTGCTGATTGTATTGTTGATTCCGAAGGTAAAATTTTTGAAGAGACACCATTTTTATTTAGGGTGTCTTGTAATTATTAATATGAACTTAAGAAATGACAATTTTAAAATTAGAATTGTAGAATTACTAATCGTATAAGTATAACGATGAACCAGTTATGACTTATGAAGATATTATTAGGGATGAGGCGTACTCGGTAAAATAGGTACTAAGTCTTGCAAGTACGAGTACACAAAAATACTTATTCCACAAACCTGTTCCACGAGTATTTAGGAGTATGCGTGTGTATGACTTGATGTTTGCCGAGTGAAGTGCAATGAAAGATGGATAAATGAAAACATTGTGCTCGTCGTAGTAGTCGTAGTAGTCGTAATAGTAGTAGTAGTAGTAGTGGTAGTAGTAATAGTAGTAGTGGTAGTGGTAGTGATAGTGGTAGCGGTAGCGGTAGTGGTAGTGGTATTGGTAGCGGTAGCAGTAACAGTGGCGGTAGCAGTAGCAGTAGCAGTAGCACATTCTTAGAGCACATTCAATAGGGGGTCCCATATGAGAATGGCAAGATCGTTCAACATATTTTCGTAGTTATATTATATTATATAGACTTGTTTATTATTTATTTAGTTAAAATAAACAGAGTTATTTCAGTTTTTTGAACAAAAAAAAAATATTTAAATTATTAAATGTTAATTTTACACCCGTAATATATATATCAAAATCTCCATAATGTCTGAGAATTTAAAGCATCTTAAAAAGAAAAGAGCCTCAATAAAGGGTCGATTAACAATGTTTATAAATTTTATCAACTCTTTACAAACTGAATTATCTCCTATCCAAATTACTGAACTTGAACTTCTTATTACTAAAACTGAAAAACTTCTTGATCAATTTGAACACTTGCAAAGTAACATAAAATTTCTAGCAGATGCCAGTGAGGATTATTTTTCTGAAAGACAGTACTTTGAGAATCAGTTTTATGCCATTCTTGCAGAAGCCAAACAACTTTACAAAAGCCATACACATAAGTCAATTGATGGTTATGATAATGATGATATTCACTCCTGCTTTTTAGATGGATTACAAATATCGGGTGTGGTGAAGCCAGCAAAAATTACCAGTGGTGGTGCGTCTCCCTACTATCCAGGTGCCGAAATTTAGTGGCCAGCACGAAGATTTTCTTGAGTTTCGAGATACATTTTGTTCACTTATTCAAGACAATCAGTGGCACACACGTTTTAGGATGAAAGCTCAAACTATTGATCCTGTTATGGGTCAATTGCTTGAGCAACGGGTTGATGCAGGATACCCATTCGAAACAACGAGTGTTGATTAGACGGGAGTTTTATTAGCAGCTGACAGACACGGTCATGGTTGAATTTCTTGTTGGTTCTTCTCGATGGAATCAACCTTCCGAACCGTCAGTAGCGTTTGACTAATCAACCAACAGTACTTTTTAAAAGTCTACATGAATAAAAATAATTTTGATTTTTGCAGTTTTTGTTTGCTTCCCCACCAAAGCTATACATTTGGAATTAGTTTTCTGTATATCAAAGGAAGCGTATATGGCAGCTTTACATAGATTTATAGCACGTCGCTCAAAACCGTCAACCATATTTTCAGATAATGGCACTCAATTTGTGGGCACTAAAAATGATATATATATAAATTTTTTAAACAAAATTCTTCCGTATTATGTGAAAATATGGCTCACGAAGGTATTAATTTCAAATTTATTTCAGCTAGGACTCCCCACTTCGGTGGATTGTGGGAGGCCGGAGTAAAATCTGTAAAACCTCATTTATATAGAATATTAGGAAACGCACAACTGACATTCGAAGAATTTTACACGACCCTAGGACAAATAGAATCCATTTTGAAATCTCGTCCATTAACACCCATGTAATCCGATCCAAACGACCTCACCCCGCTCACTCCAGGTCATTTCCTCGTGAGACAGCCACTGACAGCACTACCTTGTCCGAATGTCTTTGATATAAATCCAAACTTATGAGGCTTCAACGGTGGCAACGAGTTAAACAACTAAGACAAAATTTATGGGTACCTTGGCATAAGGAGTTTGTGTCGGAGCTTCAGGATAAAACCAAGTGGAGATCTTCCAAAGGCATTCTTCAAGAAGGAACTACAGTTTTAATTAAAGAAGATGGTTTGCTGCCAAAAAATTGGAACATTGGAAGATTTTAACGCGTGTATCCCGGCGCCTATGGTGTAAGCAGAGTAGCAGACATATTCATTAGTGAGGGAGCCATCAGGCGGGCGTTCAATAACATATGCCCACTACCTCTTGCGAAGCTAGTTGAAACCAATGTTTTCAACTTCGGGGGGCATGATGGAAATAAATCAGAATAGGTTGGTCACCCAGGGACGCGGGGGACGGACGTCACAGCGGCTCGCATCACATTACATTACCGGGGCGGCCATACACAAAGCTGTTATTATATATTGCATCGTAACGATTCTTTATTCCGAAATACAGTCGAGCATAATGTTTTCATTTATCCATCTTTCATTACACTCCACTCGGCAAACATCAAGTCATTCACACGCATACTCCTAAATACTCGTGGAACAGGTTTGTGGAATAAGTATTTTTGTGTACTCGTACTTGCAAGACTTAGTACCTATTTTACCGAGTACGCCTCATCCCTAATAATAACTTCATACCTCATAACTGGTTCATCGTTATACTTACACGATTAATAAATACAAGACACCCTAAATAAAATGGTGTCTCTTCAAAAATTTTAAAAAGTTTATCATAAAAATACAATTCTACGAATAATGATCTGAGGGTAAAATATATATGGCTTACGAAACGGAACACCGTTGGCGCGATCTAAGTACGTTCAGCGCCATCTAGCCACAATCGACAGCAATGTAATGTTCATTGAATTTGGTACTTCTGTAAAACCATTCCTTGAAATATTATTATAGCCTTTAGAAAAAAAACTATTTAGATTTTAGATAAAAACATGTTAGAAAGTTTTAATTATTATTAATAGTTTAATGGATTAACTAATGAATGA
The DNA here is from genome assembly GCA_023373885.1 of Hestina assimilis. Classification (NCBI taxonomy): domain Eukaryota; kingdom Metazoa; phylum Arthropoda; class Insecta; order Lepidoptera; family Nymphalidae; genus Hestina; species Hestina assimilis. Next base: position 14,901,976 of record CM041759.1, read on the forward strand.
ATAAGGCGGGATTAAACTACAACGGATTAACGCCATTGCGTACTTAATCGCTGAATACGTGCTGAATGGTAAAATATCTCATCAATTTTATTAAGCCTTCACATTTATTAGTTATTCACATTATTTCGGTTAGACATGGTTTGCTCTATAATACTAAGAAAAGTAATGCAAAAAAGAATGCATGGTCTTTCAAGTCAGAGGCCGAAGTTGCTCGGATATAGTTCCACCTATTAGATTGAACGGTATTGAGTTACGTAGGGTTCAACAGGTTAAATACCTTGGCCATATAGTAACCTCTGACCTGAAGGATGACGCAGATCTGGATAGGGAGCGAAGAGCGTTGTCTGTGAGGGCCAATATGATTGCTCGAAGATTTGCACGTTGTTCGAGAGCGGTCAAAATTACTCTTTTCAGAGCATATTGTTGCACTTTCTACACGGCCAGCCTATGGCTAAAGTATACACAGAAACAGTACAACGCTCTTCGCATCCAATACAACAACGCGTTTAGAGTGCTGATGGGGCTGCCTAGGCATTGCAGCGCATCGGGGATGTTCGCCGAGTCGCAAGTCGATTGTTTTTATACAACCATGCGAAAACGGTGTACGTCTCTGGTGCGCCGGGTCCGAAGCAGCTCCAACAAAATTCTCAATATGTTTGCATATAGGTTTGACTGTCAATACTTGAACCATTGCGGTACGGTTCATTTATTTACTACCATAAAATAATTATAAGTATATTATTTCTATTTTATCATTATATTTAAATCCAAAGTATATTAATTAATTTCTGTAATATTTAGGATCCTAGTGATTGAAATAAACGATTATTATTATTATTATTATTATTATTATATAAAGACATTATTAAATACTTTGGGGATAAGTAAACAACGATTGACAGTTATATGTATTATGTTATAAATATTTAAATATATAGATATTATATTTATCCAATCGATAGATTATCAGACATATCTCCGAACAACCGCTTTTATAATCTTATCCCCACCAATTTACTTGCTTACGATTGGTCGTTGATGTTTTTGACTAACAGTTGTCACGAGCTTGGTTTCAAATAAAACTTGGATGGTGACGAGAGATCCTATCTAGCACGGAAGTAGTTACTGAGACCTCGGCCGCGAGGCCACATGCATAATTTGGTGAACATACGCAGAGTATATGGATGAATGAAGGGCTTCTCGTTGAACGTGGACGTCTCCATTAAGATTTTGTGAAGCAACACGAAGCCGAAGGCGCTTTTTCGAGATTATACGGTCTCCCGAAGAAGGTCGTGGCAGTTGCTACTGCCGGTCCCGATCCAGGCGGTCAATGTGGGGTATCAGGTAACGGATGCCTCGCATTTTAGCAATTAATGTAACAATATATATCTATTAGTCAAGGTCATGGACAAATACATAATCGATACTGCCACTATAAAAACATTTAACTAGGCTATGGATACCCCTAAAATTATAAGGTATGCTAATTGAGGCCATGTATCAATAAGTAATTGTATCTGAGCTCTAATTAGATATTAAATGTAATGTGTCATTAAGCTAATATGTAAAGTTATGTTAATAATAATGTATGATTAGTTTGATTTCATTCAGGAACTAAATAACTAAAGACTATTATTTCAAATTAATGAAACAAAAGGTGTATCTTCTCTTTTCGTTTCTAATATCCTTGCATTCACTATTTGTAAACGAAATTTTAATACTACTTAATGATCACTTTTATAATGTATATGAATAACAACGAGGGACTCGTTGAAGAACGGATGGCCGAGCTGTTATAATAAAAATATTTAAATATATCGATTGGATAAATATAATAGCTATACATTTTGAAGTCTAAGATTAAAAGTACTTGTTATGATTAGCCGCGATACTGTCAATCTTCAACGACCAATCGTAAGCAAGTAAATTGGTGGGGATAAGATTATAAAAGCGGGTGTTCGGGGATATGCCTGATAAAACAGGTGGGTCAGGACAGCGAAAGGAGCGAACGGACACTCGATTGACATTATTTATTTGACGGACAGAGTAACCGCCCGGTTCAAACTTCCCAATAACCATGACGGTTTATTTTAAAATGCATCACTATTTATAACAAAGTCAAATAATATTAATGCAGGTAGTTATACAAATCATTTTACGAAATTAAACAACATTGAAACAAAATTAATAATAATCAAACTAATCATTACAGATATGTTATTCTAAATTATACACGCGATGGTCGTAGCGCTGACTTTAACACTGATCAGTCGTTGTCCTGACATTGAAGTCAACACTACGCTGTTAGGCTATATTTATATTAATCTGTACTGTTAAAAAATAGTAATAAACGTGATTAATGAATACAATATTATGTGGTTTCGCAGTTAAATTGTCCCCTTCTCAGTGATAAACAAACGTCGTTTCACAATTAATTATCTTAAATAACAAAATATGATTAAATAAAATAAAAAAAATAAATATAATATATTTTTTTTACATAATGTTTATCTTCAAAAGTTCCATAGACCGTTACAATTTTTAAGTGTTTCAGGGCCCTTAACGTTTTTCAAATCGAATGAATGAATGAATAAACGCCTGATTAGCTATTTAACAATAACATTCCAAGTCACTTAAACTGTTTAAGTAATCATAAATTTGCGATTAAATACTCTGCAATATTTTTTGTTAATTTTTTGATCTGCAACGTTATTGTACTTTTTTTTGGGAAAAGAAGTAAAATATGAAGTAACGAATGCTATGAAATTAATGAATGTGAAATATCATGAATCTGAAATAACCAAATATTTGACCGATACTTAAAAAAGTCATATAAAGAATTTAAAAGTTGTTAAAAATTTTCAAACGCGTTTTTCTCGAGACGAGCGTGTGGGTTAACACACTATTGCTTATTTGTGACTATTAATAAATTATATATTCAAAATGGTGGAAAATATTGGTTGGGCGAAAGATTTTCGATTAACTTTCTAATTTAGAACGTCTACGTCTAGATTAAAAGTGCTTTAATAAATACTAAATACTTCATTACTCATTATTCTCGAACCAATTTCTTTAAACTTTAGTGCAAATGTGCCATGAACTTTATGTTCTCAAAGAAAACTAATTCTCACTCACTCTGAAGTAAACCTCAAATGAATTTCTAAATAGTTACTGAAATCTTGAGGTCATAGAACTGAAGTAGTTTTAGAGCTTCTGAGAGTGGTGATTTTTTTTAACTGTAATAGAATTTTGTAATGTTGTGTTGTTTAATAAAAGTTTAGGTTGACTTAACATTTGTCCGTAATCACTGCATTACAATTTTAGATGAACAATCTATACTTAATTGAAGCTTAAATAAAATAATTTTAAATTTTGGTCGTACCCACTCCTAGCCCAAATCTAGCCCATCAGGCTAAATTAATTACGGCATCATTAAGAATCATCTACTGTGGACCTCTATAGGTTGACCAAGATATATTTTTATTTATAGCATCCACATAAATGTGTCTATCAAAACTCGTCGCTCGTTCCGCGTATGCCATGCTTCATCACAAGATACCAACTTTGTTTTGCATCATGTCTGCTCGAGTATTCGTTGTGCGAGTCTGTGATGCTTGCATCACATTTCGGTTCGGCGGGGTGGTCCGTATATACGTCTTCAGTAGTGGTACATAACGGATGCCCTGGCTATGGCATCCCACTTTTTTCGTACTGGGCATTGCACTTGGGCGGCTCCCCGGCGAGTTTCCCAGCGCAATTTGCCCAGAGATGAGGGCCGCTATAGTGCGAGCAACGTTCTATTTCCTCGGTACAAACTTTCTGCCATGGCCGAAGCGGAGACATTTGGTGCACTGGATAAGGGGAGTATTGTCGGTCAGCCGATGCCACACCTTAGTTGGGACCTGGAGCACCACATGGTTCTCCAGGTCGTTTCGTGTCCGCTTCCTGTATTTCACCACTATCCTCACCTCAGACCAGCCAAGAGATGGGCGTTCTCGCTTTCGATCGCCCTGGTGATGTCGGTGTCCGTGTTGTAACCCACACGTCCATCAACACCAACAGGGGATCCTTTGTAGGCGCCTCCTCCACTTTTAAGCCTGCCGGGGAGCCTCTCAGCTTACTGGCTATGTGGTCCACCTCGGCCTTTGTATCACAACCCACGACCACTCGTTGATACTATATTTTATTTATTTATTTAATTAATTTGTCAATTTCTTGTTTATATGAGGATGATAAAATATATTAAGCATGTTTCGTATATAGGTCGTTAGAAAACTTCACGACGGCATATTATGTCTATCTCTTAAGGATAACATACTACATCCATTTTAATATTTTAAAGGAAATGTAAAATTAGAAAGCTATTGACCACTTACTTGTATTGTGATAAAGGTTCTCATTATAAAACGCTATTCACGCGGGCATAGCTGCTAGCAACTACTAGTTATAATATAGATAATTTACCTAGCACTTATTTTCGTTTCGTATTGACAAAAAAAAGGATCTGCTTAAGACGTGACACGACACCAGGAGCACGAAGTCTGTAGCTGAGACAAGCCGAGATAAAATTCATTTCAGTTGGTGTCAAATTCCGCTATAGAGATATAGAGTCCAACTGAAAATAGAACAGAAAAATATTTACGTGCTTACAATATTTTATAATTAATTGAAAATAAAAAAAAAATCGTTAGTAATGAATTAAAATTTAAGTTACAATTTAACATTCATCAGCCAATCGCCATACTAAATCATAGATATAATCTTGCAAGGACGTTTTTACTTATTAAATGAAACTGACAGTAAGAGTTTTAAACTTTTCTACAATTGTTTTTGAAACAAAATTATACGAATCGACTAATATTTTCTATATTTTTATTTATAAGACCACTTGTCGTAGATTCGTAGCTTTATTGCGTAGCCATTGTTAAACGGTCAGTAACACTTCCTTTGGGGTACTTCACTTTCATTGTCTAGTGTAGTGATTATAATCATTACAAAATATCACTAGACAATCATATATATATATATATATATATATATATATATATAAAACCACGCCTGTGGTTTTATCAGTATTCATTTTGTATCAAACTAAGCTAAGGATAGCCTGGAGCCTTTATGAATTTGATCCAAGTAGGTTAACATTATGAACAATTTATTGTAACCAACAATAAATTCAATCCATTTACTAGATACCATAATAAATTGCACAGCACTGTAACTACTACGTCGGATTTCAACGATTCGTCTTTTTATATTCGGTACCTACGACAATAATTTTCTTTATTGTAAAATATTGAAGTAGCCATCATTGTGACGGTCCGTTAGAATGATATCTTTTTAAAATATTGTCTTTCTAATTCAACGTATTAAATAGGTTCTTTACTTCGTCATGTGCCAACATATATAAAATAATATTTTAAAAAAACATTTCGCACAGTACAAACTATTTACAAAGAAAATTTTATATTCATAACACTGCTTAACGGAATCGGCATCGGAAAAATAAAAAAGTTAGTTGGATAGATAGATAGGAATTGATGACCTACGGAACTTTTATTGTGCAAATAAAACGGCACTTGATATTCAATTCAATAGAACCTCTTTAATTGCATAAATAAATATTTTACAGCTATTTCCATTTAAAGTTTACGCTTCGAGTAAACTGAGCACAGACACTTAATTAACTCAGAGCTTATATTTCCCTGTACAATACAACAATATCCTTATTTTTATATCCAAAACGAAAGAAAAAATAGACAAGACAGAGTGAGAGAGACGGTATAATTTACAGTAAGTCTGCTTGCTTGCTTGTCACACATTACCCCTATAATTTGATATCATGCATTTTCGCCCTTTTACACAAGAACCACAACAGAAAGATTACACACTGCTATAAGTTTCAAGGACTTTATAATACTTAACAATAACCTATTAAGAAGCTAAACAACCAGTTAGCTTATGATGTTTCAACACAGCTCAACCATAGGGCCGGCTTCTTGGGTGAGAGTCATGCCCACTTCTAAGGATAGCATTATGGAAATGGTACAAAAAAATTGCTAATATTAAGTATATCAGCATTTATTTATCAAGTTATTACTAACATTGCGAGCGTAATACACATTATGTAAATAATTTCAATTATTCTAAATCAAAATTCTATTATAAGCTAACATTCTAACTTTCTGAGATAATGTTAGCTTATTAAGAAAATTTAAATCCCTCGTGAAATGTATAAAATAGAAGTCTAATATCAAGAATAACTTCATAGATGAACTCATTAGAAGTTAGCTCGTTATATTTATCTAACTCGCTCTTATATGCAGATACCGACAAATTACGGTTCCTTAAACCGAGATAATTTATATGAAACTTGTTAATTTTAAATGCTTAACTTTAGTTTTAGTTTCGTCTGATGATGTTTCATACTAGCTTTTAGTGCCTAGGGATATATAATAAGTACATTTCAACTCCGTTAACCGTTAAATGTCACATAACTAAAACGAAATAGGAAACTATTACAGTTGACAGAAAGTAGGGAAACGAAAATTTTGTCTAAAAATGAAAAAGTTTTCATCCAAGTAATTTATGTTATATAAAATTAAAACGAGCAAGCAATTAAAATGGTAACTACTCAAAAATAGTTGATAAACAACAATAATTGAAGGCGGTGAAATAGGGGCTTAACGTTTGTATGAGAAATCATTATTTTTATATCGCCTTACCGGTGTCTCATTGAAAATGGTTATGTGCGTGTCTTTACCATTGTTATTCTATCATCAGGGTCACGTGAGGACAATATACTTAAGACGCCTGACTTTGATAGAGTCTGACTTAAAAGAGCAGAAACAGACTGCAACAGACAGAGATTTTATAAGCATTTAATGACACGAAGAAAGTACTTTCGCATACAAGCGAATGTAATATATTGCAAAAGCGTTAGGTATTTGTTATTTTAGGAATTTGCTGAAAGACGGGAAAGCGAAGCGTTTATTGTTGGGATTTTTCCTTACCTTTGAAGCCTTCAAAGGATTTTACTTTCTATCAGTTTTTCCACTTTACAGATAGTTGTCGTCTCAGTTCGATCTTCTCAAGCATGATTTAAGATAATTGCTTAGATAATCATTCTAGACAAAGTTTTTGTTTAGATTTTTTGTTAAGAATAATATTAATGAAAAAACATGCCAAGTTTCTTGTATGAGGACCACCATTAAATTTAAATTATATTTTATTTTTGTGTTGTTATAAATCGCAATGGTTTTAATTATAACATTTGAAGCATTCCCTTGATTTATCTAGGATTCCATCACCAAATAAATAAACGGTATACACTCAGCGGCCCCCATTAGGATAGTTGTATCTTGTGTCAGGGGTCCGGAAATATGCATTATGACACGGACAAATAAACCCAGATCCGAAAATATGCCAGTATGGTCAATACAAACATGTGCTGCGATCGGATATCGAACCCGCGACCTTCAACCAAGCTTCATGACAATGGGTTCGTCTCAAAAATAAAATAATGGCGTCTAGTCAGCAATAAAAAATAAACACACAGCCGAATTGAAAATGTCCTCTTTGTTTAAAGTCGCTTATCAAATTTCGAATCTTTCGAAAATTCTATAATATTTAAAGTCAAAGTTGTGTTATTCTGCATTGTAATGTTAAGTACAGAAAAATGAAATTAAAGAAAAATTTTATTATGAAGGCCAGGAACCATCTTTTCAGTTAAGTCCCAACATGTTGATTTAATCATGAATTTTAAGTTTAAAAACATATGCGACGAGCATTCGTAGCTTTACGTTTATTTATATAGCTGATATCGGACGGAATATTCTTAAAGAATGAGTCAGAATTTTCTCTTCGCGTATTAATATTACATAGATTCAATCTCAGTGTAAAATATCAATCAATTTACAAAAACACTAGCTCAGAGTCGATCGTCAATCATAGCGTAAAGGCTCGGATTATCCTGCGAGATCTGAATGTAATAAATGACTTTGAAAGTGGCGTAGCCAAAACCAAAGATTTCGGGGGTAGCTTTGAAACAATATCCACAACAAGGCTATAAAATCAATATTAAATTACATGTACATGTACATTGTACATGTAATTTAATATTGAGGATTAAGTGTACGGCTAATTGAAGTATTAGTTTTTCGATCGATGAAAAAGGAGGGTTCTATGTTTGACTGTATGTATTTTTTATTTAATTTTCTGTCAGTTGTAAATCTATTTTGTAAATCTATTTTTTTTTAATTGAAAGGATACACTTACTAGTTGGTCTCATTGTAATTTGGTTTAGATGTACGATGGAATTTGAAGAAATCAAAAAAAAATTACAGACGTTTTATAAGTAACTTGCCCATTTGCTGTGGAACTCCACATGATGATCACAAGTGGCCTAACAAATATTTTACGGGTTGCGATACAATTATTTACTTCAATAATGTTGCCTAACTAATATTTGTTAAAACAAGTTTACTAAAAGTAATTTCATTTTCGTACAAGAGACAAATACGATTAAAAAAGTGACGGATTTCATTTCCCCCATCTTTTTTATCTTTTATCTTAGGTCGCATTTATGAAATGGAAATAAAGTTTCAATTTGCGAGTTTATCGAAATGTGTATGTAAAAAGGATAAACCAGCTTTAATGCTTTCGTTCTCTAACTCATAATTACACCATAACAAAATAACCGAAGCTATTGCGTAGCACGGATATACAAATTGAGAACCCTTCCCTTTTGAACTTACTTAAAATGTAATAATTATGTAAATGACTATGCGTTGTTCGAATTTTTTTTACATACAAGATCCCGATATGACGCGTCTTGCGATTAAATTTAAATGTAAAAAGGCACTGGGGGAATACCGCGTGCCGTTTTTTAATACCTATCTTGTTTTTACAAAGATAGTTTCTCTTATTAGTCCTCATAATATTGTTATATAAAAAAATAGTGTTTCAATTGGAAATGGTTAGTATAATACCTGTATTACACAAAGCATTTCCGGGTTAAGTGAGTCTTCGAAAGAGTTTCTAACTTACTCTCAACTTTCCAAGTCGAATGCACTATTTGTACACTAATTAATAGTAAATCGGCGTACAGAAATCATTACAAATGATTTGAGATAATAATTATATTTACGTTTAAAACTTAAAAGTACAGATATTCTATTATAAATAAATAAACACTGCACATCAACGCCCCCTATTAGGATAGTGATATCCTGTGCCGGGGATCCGGAAACATATAAGGACAAGGACAAATACACCCAGACCGGAAGATATGGTTGCATGCTCAATACAATTATGCTCCAAGCGGGAATCGAACCCGTGACCTATGGCGTTTAAGGCAGGTTCGCTACCGTTGCGCCACAACGTCGTCAAATAAATATAAATACTTACATAACGAACGTACCACATTCAGCCTTTAATCAGTCAACTCAAATAATAGTTTTTACCTAACAAAAAGGACGAGGTCATCAAAACAACAACCACCAAAACTCACAGGCTCCATGTAGACAGAACAATGAGAATACATGCGGGTAATTAGATCTTATACTTTTAGAATTCCACTTTTATACTTCGAGAGCCCTTGAAAAGGTCACCACAAAATGTATACGAGAACGCAACGGCAGCTTACAGTAACATAAAAAAGGATTCGTTTTGTGATAACGATATTATAGCCATGCTCATCTCAACACAAATGGGCCGGCAATGGGAAATCAGCGTAAAGTAACAGTATCAGTAGGTCTGTTGCGTTTCGTGCGATGAGTGAGAGCGCCGGACGCTCAATCTCACCCCCTCTGTTCCCCTTCCTTTTTAATAAAAAGGACATACGCTACTATTTTAGTCGTAGTAGTCGTAGTAGTCGTAGTAGGCGTAGTAGTCGTAGTAGTAGTAGTAGTAGTAGTAGTAGTAGTAGTAGTAGTGGTAGTAGTGGTAGTAGTGGTAGTAGTGGTAGAAGTGGTAGTAGTGGTAGAAGTGGTAGAAGTGGTAGTAGTGGTAGTAGTGGTAGTAGTGGTAGTAGTAGTAGTAGTAGTAGTAGTAGCAGTAGCATGAGCAGTAGCAGTAACAGTAGCGGTAGCAGTAGCGGTAGCAGTAGCAATAGCACATTCTCAGAGCACATTCACTAGGGGGTCCTCGTATGAGAATGGCAAGATCGTTCAACATATTTTCGTAGTTATATTATATTATATAGACTTGTTTATTATTTATTTAGTTAAACAAAACAGAGTTATTTCAGTTTTTTGAACAACAAAAATTATTTTAATTATTAAATGCTAATTTTACACCCGTAATCTTCATAATGTCTGAGAATTTAAAGCATCTTATGAAGAAAAGAGCCTCAATAAATTACAGCATTACAATGAACAACATACGCAAAGTAGGGTAATGTATGATAGTGACATACAGCAACTGCAATGTGAAATTGATAGCCATAAAACTTCAGTAACTTCTATAAATAAGTTGTATGAGTCCTCTCAATCACAAATGTAGAACCATATATCAGCTACTACCAAATTAATTGAACTATCAAATTACAACATTGAAAGATTTGAGTCCTTTTCTGAAATTCATAGTTGTTCTTGCTCTCATAAATCTGCGTCTGTTAAAGGTGCCAGAAGCAGCGTGACGGTATCGTACAATCTAATAAAAAAAAACTCTTATAGTAATATAAATAAAGACACTAATAAAACCTGTCATATAGTAATTGCTTGTGATAAATTAGGGAAAGGTATTGGTTCCATTTTCCTGAAAAATCCTTTCTTATAGGATGCCTACGTCATTGTTTGTTATATCGCTCGTCGTATGTAGAGTCATTATTTGAAATAAAAATTGTTTAAAGAAAGCATTTCACATTACAAATTAACTCATGTAGGAATATAAATAGTTGTATACGTGTGTACGTAGTAAATAAGTTACTCCGTTATGTTTTATTACGATTTGTGTGTTTTGAAAATATTGCACTGCACGCGCTCCTTGCGCGTGCACCCCGTGCGCCCCCGCCCACGCCGAACAGAACCCTCCTCACCCTCCTCAGCCTCCACACCCTCCTCGATGAGAGATGTCGAGAGCGAGGAGAACGACCGTTTTCAGAGCGCTAAGGCTCAGCCATAAAGGTCCCTCCTTTAATCTTCATCCGGGACAAATTGTGCTGGATGAGAGTATCCGCCGCCCTTGTGGCCAAAAAAATACACTTTAGAAGTGCCCGTCCGACTGCACAAGGCATCAAGGTCCAAGTGTAGAATTCTGAAACCCATTGCAGGTTCACTACAGCCCTCCGTGCTGACAAAATAGATTACCACACTTATACCCTCGACGAGGACCGCCACCTGCTCGTCATCCGAGGCGTCCCCAAGGAGATTAGCTCCGACCACATTAAAAAGGACTTAGTGTCCCAAGGTTTTCCCGTACGCTAAGTATACCGGCTGTACCGAAAGAATAGCGACAGTACGACGCTATTCAACATTGTCAACCTTGTCATTCTTGTCAAACTTGACCTCACTCCCGAGGGCAAGGCGATTTTTAATATTTAGACCGTAGCCCACCGTCTTAGAGTAGAACGCCCCGGGCAGTGCCACAACTGCCAATATTACGGCCACTCGGCCAAAAATTGTGCGATCCGCCCAAGGTGCGTCAAGTGCCTGGACGACAAACGGCACACTCGACTGCCCTCGGAAGGTCCCAGACCCCGAGAACCCCCCAGCTGCGTCCTTTGTAGAACGCAGGAAAATCATGCAAGCTACAGGTTGAATCAAAGCGCCGCAGCGGCACCGAGCCACCGTTAGGTCCCAATCTAGCTAGCACCCATCGCGCAAACCTTCCCCCTCGACTAAGACCACTGTAGACTGGAGGAAGCTCCACGAGAACCTCCGGTCGGTAGAATCAACAACCCTAGACGGAATACAACATCTGCAACCATTGGACCATTCAGTAAGTTAGGCCTGTACACCTAACACTGTTTTTCAATGGTACCCTGTCTATGACATGCAGTGACAAACCGTTCCTATACGTTACGTCGATTATAGATAGAATTTAAAATATTCTATAAATCGGCATATCACATCGGCAACAAACCATTGCATGAGAACGCGCTTATGTACTTAGTCAGCCTCGTGCAACGGCAACGAGAAGACGCGTGTCTTTGATTATAAAGTGCATTACGAGTTAAATTTTTTTTTTTGGATATCTTTACCTAATAATACAATATGTTCGCAAATTATGCAATCTATTCTAAACGTAAATTACATTACATTACATTGTGATTGTATTTAACAGATATTACCGTAATATGCAAAAAAAAAAAAAAATAACATGATACACCGAGATTTTTAACTTCTGTTACACGTTCTTTTATCGGAAGATAATTAATATATAATATATAATAATATTAGGAAATGGAAAATCGAGGTCAACCTTGACAAAAATGCAGCAGTGCACTTCACCAGACACGCCGTCAGAAACTACTGAAAGCTCGGTCGACCGGGAGTCCCGTCATCGCTCACGTCAGTTCTCCGCAATTAGCTAGTTTCTGTGCATGGCCACAACATAGATTTCCACAGAGACTTCGATTCGATCGCTAAGCATATGAAAAAGCCCTCCAAAAGCTTTTTCGAGGAAGCGCTGTCTCATCCGAACCCTCTCGTCAGACAGGCCGCCACATACACACGTAGAGGTGACTTACCGACAGGATCCAGGCGTCCCAAGAACTTATTCTACTCATACAAATACTTTTAGATTCGTAAAACTGCCAAGTTTCAGGCGTAGTTATACATGAGATCTTACCACTTTTTGTAGTAGAAGAACTGCTTTATGAGACTGGCAATTTTTACATTTCATGTTTTTTATGGGATCTCATATCTTTTTGTTGAAAGGTCTACTTTTTTTACCCACTTCTTGAATTTAATCGTATTTTATCTAGGTACCTACACCTATTATTTCATTATATTATGCATATACTATATCCCATAAAAACACAAAATGTAAAATTGCCAGTCTCGCAAAGCAGTTCTTCTACTACAAAAAGTGGTGAGATCTCATGTATAACTACGCCTGATAAAAGTTATTTATGCAGTTGGTGTATCTAGAAAACTGGACTGAAATTACAAAATATTTTAATTTTTCCTTTATTTATACACTAAAGACTAATTAAATTTTAAATTTGAAGCTTCCATGTCTGCTAGAAGTGCCTTAGAGTTTTGATGACGGTCAGCCAGTGAGTAACAAAATTATGAAATTTTGACTCGTTATAATTCTTAAACTGCTTATTCGAATAGAATGGAATTTGAAATATACCGTGTTTATACAATGCCTGTTTAGTTACTGAAAATTTAGGCTTTCAGTTTTATCCACAACGAAGTTATAGGGGTCGCAAATTATCTAAATACCTATCTAACTGCAAATGTAACTGCTAACGTAACTTTGTAATCCTATACATTTATATGGGATTACAAAGTTATTTATGCAGTTAATTTATCTAGAAAACTGGACCGAAATTACAAAATATTTTAATTTTTCCTTTACTTATACACTAAACACTAATTATATTCTAAATTTGAAGCTTCCATGTCTCCTAGAAGTGCCTTAGAGCTTTGATGACGGTCAGCCAATGTATAACAAAATTAAAAAAATTTGACTAGTTATAATTCTTAAACTACTTTTTCAAATTGAATGAAATTTGATATACACCGTGTTTATACAATGCCTAATTGGTTGCATTGAAAATTCAAGCTTTTAGTTTTAGCAACGACGAAGTTATAAGAGGTTGAAAATTATGTAAGTACGTATCTGACTGCAAATGTAACTTTGTACTCCTATACATTTATATGAGATTACAAAGTTATTTATGCAGTTGGTGTATCTAGAAAACTGGAGCGAAATTACATAATATTTTAATTTTTCCTTTATTTATACACTATACACTAATTATATTCTAAGCTTGAAGCTTCCATGTCTGCTAGAAGTGCCTTAGAGTTTTGATGATCGGTCAGTCAGTGAGTGACAAAATTAAGAAATTTGCGGTTTACGGTTTAAAAATTCTTTATTTCTCATAAAATTATAAAATCACTTACTGAGAAACATAATTGATCCTTAGCCTTAGTTGTACAGGTGAGCATTAATACATAAAATAGGTAGATATATCCTTCACAATACACTCACAACGGTTTTAAATTACACTTTAAAAAATATCTAAGTTTACAATTTAAAACATAAAATGCACATAAACTTAAACAACTGTATACTATTATATTTAAATTTTAACAGTTTCACTTATAGCCATTTTTAATATAAAATTATCAACTTACCTACATGCAAATTATATTCATCATACGACTTGGCCGGTTTTACAACAGAATAATAGTATGCAGTTAACGGCTTGTTAAAAACTAAACTAGGTTGTTACTTTACTATTTACATACTAAACATAAGTAAGTATGCTATTTTAATTATTTACATTAATTATCTATGAATTTATATACAAAATTAATAACTTATGAAAAAGTAAGAAAAAAATACATATATTATCAATTAAATTTTATCATTGTTTAATATTTATAAAAGTAGATTTCGTCATAATTATGTACAGTTATATGAATAAATTGATTGGATTTATATACATTATCATAAAAAGATCAGATTAATAAATTCAAGTCAAATTAATAAGAGCTAACTAATACAATAACGAATTCAATAAAAAAGATAAAATTAAAAATTAAAAATAATAACAATAACAACAATAACAAAATATTTCTATACATTTATACCTGCTGAACCTTGGAAATATGACTTTTTAGTGCCTTCTTAAACACCGTCAACGATTTAGCATCCTTAACGTCGCTCGGCAATTTATTGTATAGTTTTGCCCCTTCATACATAATGCTCTTTTTTCCATAATTAGTTCTACTTGCATGAAGTACTAGGTTGTTGGCTTGCCTTGTTACTCTTTTTTGTATTTGTGATTTTTTTGTGAAACTGATTTGGCAATGAATATCTCTGTTTATTACTTTTCTTACTAGGATACAAGTATTATATATATATATGTTTGTGTAATGTTGAACAATTTAGTTTCTTTATATATTCTTTGCGTTGGCGTTGCATAGTTATAATTAAATAAAACTTTAATAATTTTGTTTTGTGATATTTGTAAAGATTTTAGATTTGTAGGGGCAGCAGAACCCCATACTTCGATTAAGTAGTCAATATGGGGTTTTATTAATTATATATAGTGTAGCGTACTTTGACTGGTAAGCAACGAACTATCGATTTTAAAGAACCACTTAGAGATTTCAATTTGGAACAAATTGTTTTAATATGAGATTTCCATGTTAGTTTGTCATCTAGGATAAGGCCGAGATATTTTTCTTGCTTCGTAACTTCTAGTGTGGCTTTGTTTATAGATAATGATGCATTGGTCATGTTGTAGTGTGGGTATTTTAAGAATATTTTGTAAGGTGCACTTATACACTTCTAATAAAGGCAGTCTCTGTCTTGAACTCGAACAGATTGTTTTATTTCATAAAACACAACATGGTGTCAGGTGTGGGGTGTTAGGAATTATATATATCATATAGATTTCTTAAAGTATAATGAGTAGTGCTAAAGAAAAAATTGTCAAAATGTCTAAAGATAGCCATTATGAGAATTACGCCTCAATACAACAGCCGTTACCGTTATCAATGGAAGCCAATATGTCTGACAACTGGCGTGATTGGAAGAAAACGTTTGATTGGTATCTTATTGCGTCGGGTCGAGAAAATGCTTCGTCACGAGAAAAATTTGCGTTGTTTCTCCATGTGATTGGCAAGTACGGACGAGAGATTTACGAAGAACTAGATTTCAAAGACAATGAACAGAGCAACTACGAAGCATTATGTATAAAATTTGAAGAAAGATGTGATCCACTAAAAAATATTAATTTTGAAAGACATTTGTTCTTTGAAAGTTATCAGAATAACGACGCGTTTGACAAGTACTACGCAGAGTTAAAAATAAAAAGTAAGTCCTGTAAATTTGGAGTTATAAGAGACAGTTTAATTTTAACTCAATTAATTCGAGGTATAAAAGATACACAATTAAGAGAAAGAATGCTTCGGCGAAAAGATTTAGAACTAAAGGAGGCGGTTTCATGGTGTCGAGCGGCCGAAGTAGCGGGACAACAAGCACTCAAAGTGAATATTCAAACGTCGGAAATGCCTCAACGAGTGGTTGACGCACCGCCGCCGCTTGCCGAAGTCGAAGCGGTCGGTTATCGAGCGGGCGCTGCGGGAACGAGACAGCTGCGTGCGGCCGCGCGGCCAGCGGCGCCGGGGCCGAGCGGAGCGGCGCGTGATGCGCGCGAGCGGTTTGTTACTTATCAGTGGTATTCAGCTTAATACTATTGACGCTAAGTTATGGTGTGAAACGATATTAATAAATAACATTCCGATCTTATTCAAACTAGATACCGGCGCCGACGCTTGTGTTATGTCAATGAATAGTTATTTAGCAGCTGGGTTTTGCAAAAAATCCTTGCAGCCGACGCAAAATGTTCTAAAAGAGGTTAGTAAAAATAATTTACCTATTGCAGGATTTTTTGTTGGTTTATTAAAGTACAACACATGGGAAATAAATGAACCTATTTATGTATTAAATATTAACTGTAATAATTTATTATCAAGGGATGCTTGTGTTAAATTAAATCTTTTAATGAGAATAAACGAGATTCGTACTAATAAAATTAATAATTATTTTTTAAATTATAAATCAGTTTTCGAAGGAATCGGTCGGCTGCCAGGATTACATAGTATAAAAATTGATAAATCGATCTGCCCCGTGGTTAAATGTGCAAGAAAAATTCCTATAAAATTAAGACCTAGGTTACAAGAGGAATTAAACCGCTTAGAAAATCTAGGCATTGTTAAACCGGTTAATGAACCGACAGAGTGGGTTTCTAATATTGTTTTAGTTGAAAAACCGAATGGAAAATTAAGAATTTGTTTAGATCCACAACATTTAAATAAAGCAATTAAACGTAGTTATTTTCAACTTCCTTGTTTTGATGATATTACTGCCAACTTATCGGGAGCTCGTTATTTTTCAGTGTTAGATGCTAGCAACGGTTTTTATATGATTGCTTTGGATGAAGCTAGTTCTTTGTTATGTACTTTTGCTACACCTTTCGGGAGATATAGGTTTCTTAGATTACCTTTCGGAATATGTAGTGCGTCGGAAGTTTTTCACAACATTATGTACAAATTGTTTGCCAGAGAGGGAGTGGAAGTTTATATTGATGACGTCATGGTATATGGGCGCACGAAGGAAGAACACGACAGGCGATTAAAAGAAGTTTTAGTTTGCGCTATGACCAACGGGGTACGTTTTAATAGAGACAAATGTGTAATCGGTACAGATAGTGTCAAATTTCTAGGACATATTTTTGATAGAAATGGTATGCGGCCAGATCCTAAACGAATTAAAGCTATAGATGATATTCCCCGCCAACCTCTAAAAAGAATTGGAACGATTTTTGGGCATGTGCAATTATCTTTCACGGTTTATACCAAATTATTCACACATATCCGGGCCCCTAAGAGAATTATTGAAAAAAGATATAGAATTTAACTGGCATGATGCTCATAATAATGTATTTTTACAATTAAAAATATATATCTGAAGCGCCGACCCTGTGCTACTATGATGCTAACGCGTCGGTAACGGTATCGGTGGATGCTAGCGCGCACGGACTTGGTGCGTGCTTGTTACAGCACGGCCGCCCTGTGGCCTTCGCCGCGCGCGCACTAACTCCCGCAGAGTCGAGGTGGGCGCAAATTGAAAAAGAAATGTTGGCAATAGTCTATGGTTGCACTAAATTTCATCAATTTATTTACGGACATAAGAAAGTGAACATTGAAAGTGATCACAAGCCCTTAGAAGCTATTTTTAAAAAACCTCTTAGCGATGTTCCCGTGAGGCTCCAGCGATTATTACTAAAACTACAAAAATATTGTTTAAATGTATATTATACACCGGGCAAATATTTATTCATTGCCGATACGTTATCAAGAGCTACAAAACTAAAAACTGATGATGAAGACTACTGCCTGGAAGAGATAGTGAATTTACACATACAGACCCTAATAAAAAATATTAATTTTAGCGAAGATAAATTACAATTAATATAGGAAGCGACATTAAGTGATAAAGGGCTATGTACAACTATGGAGATATATAAGAAAGGGTGGCCACATACAAAAAGTATTTTAGAAAGTTGTGTCAAACCTTATTGGGATATAAGAGAAGAAATACATGTTATTAATGGAGTTGTTTTTAGAAATGATAAGGTGATTATTCCCGGATCTTTAAAAAATGAAATGTTAGAAAGAATTCATGAGGGTCATCTTGGCATGGATAAATGTAAGAGGCGAGCACGAGAGGTTATGTGGTGGCCAGGAATGGCTACTGATATTGAGAAACGTGTAAAAGAATGCGTCGTGTGCTGCGAAATGAGAACGGATCAGCCGAAGGAACCGCTGATGCCGTTCCGGGTACCTGATAGACCGTGGGAAGTCATTGCTGCCGATATATTTCAGCTAAAGTCAAAATATTATCTTATCGTGGTAGATTATTTTTCAAAATTTGTTGAAGTATTACATCTCAATAATATTACAAGTACTACTACAATAGCACAATTTAAATCGATATTTGCTCGTTTCGGAATACCGAAAAAATTGATATCTGATAATGGGAGGCAATTTATATCTGATGAATTTCAAAATTTTGCTCGCTTGTGGGAATTCAAACATGTAACCAGTTCGCCGTTTTACCCGCGTTCAAATGGATTGGCTGAACGTAATGTAAGGACTGTAAAGAGTTTATTAATTAAGGCAGAAAGAGACAACAGTGACCCGTTTCTCGCTCTTTTAAATTTTCGTAATACACCAATAACTGGGGAAGATTATTCACCGGCACAGCTTTTAATGGGACGGACACTTAATACAAGATTACCAATACACAGCAAATTATTAAATCCTAAGATTCCTTTAAAATCAAAAATTATAAATAAACGCAAAATGAAATCAGAGAAAGCAAAAGAATATTATAACGGTAATTGTAAGGAATTAAAACCTTTAAAAGTCAAGGATCAAGTACGTATTCGCGATCCTACCTCCAAAAACACGCAAGGTAAATGGATACCTGGGCAGGTGGAAACAACTGCACCGGAACCTCGGTCCTATTGGATTAAGACCTGCGGTGGACGGCGATACCGTCGAAATAGACAACAGATATTGAAAACAAGTAATGCATCAGTGTCGCCATCCGTCGCCGCCGATACACATTATAAAAAACAGTTAAAGTATTTTTATGATGACCTAGACGATGGGGATAACTTTGCCACTTCTTCTCTGGATTCAAATATGCAGAGCACATCACCATCAGCTCAGGTTAAGGGTCGCTATACTCGCTCAGGTAGGCTAGTACGATCTCCTGATAGGTGGCATTATAAGCATTTTTAATTTCTGTATTTTAAGTAAACAAAACGAATTGTAACTCAAGATAAAAATATGTAAAAAAAAAAAAGCATGTCATGTAGATAATTATGTTAAGTTAAAAAAAAAAAAATACTTTTATTTAAAATCTGTCAAGTATATATTGTTTATTTCTTTTTTTTTATTTGTTAAAGAGGGAGATGTTGTAGTGTGGGTATTTTAAGAATATTTTGTAAGGTGCACTTATACACTTCTAATAAAGGCAGTCTCTGTCTTGAACTCGAACAGATTGTTTTATTTCATAAAACACAACAGGTCATAATATTTTTATTTTTAGCTGAGAATATTATATATTTGGTTTTAGATTCATTGATAGTCAAGAGATTATGCAAAAGCCAATTTTGAAGTATGTCCAAGTCGTTTTGAGCCATGTGAAATAATTCATCCAATGATTTACCAAAATAAAATAAACAGGTGTCATCTGCATAGAGTGTTACTTGTCCATGTATTCCTATGTCTTGGATGTCGTTAATATACACTAAGAATAGTAATGGACCCAAAATCGATCCTTGTGGGACTCCGAAAGATATTAATTTGCCACTGCTCTTATGTTGATCCAACTTTACAATTTGATATCGGCTGCTTAAATATGACTCAATCATTTTTAAAGCAATATCTGTTATTCCTATAGCCTTTAGTTTCTCTAAAAGTAGATTATGGCTAACTGTGTCAAAGGCCTTTTTTAGATCTATAAAAATTCCTATGGCTACTTGTTTTTCATCTATACTCAATTTTAATTTAGTAATCAAATCTATAGAGGCTGAGAGAGTATTCGACTTACATCTAAAGCCGTATTGTCTTTCAGAAAGAAATTTTATAGATTCAAGGTATTCAATTAGTCGTTTATGAAGTATTTTCTCGAATATTTTAGATATTATCGGGAGAACAGATATTGGTCGATAATTACTGGGGTCTAATCTATCACCAGATTTATAAATAGGTCTTATCGTTGCTACCTTCAGAGAATCAGGAAAAATGCCATTCAGTAAACATTTATTTATGCATTGGGTAAGATCTTCGCAAACTATGTTCTTAATACATTTCAAAATTTTAGTACTTATGCCATCTATTCCTGTAGTCGTATTAGAGTTTAGTTTATTTATTAAGGAACCTACTTCTTCTACAGTAGCTAATCTGAATGTAGAAAGACTGCTCGTAATTTTCCTGGGGTATGAGTGATTTTTTTCAAATATGTGATATTCAGCCGGTATTCTGTTTGCTAACATAGTTCCAATACTCAAGTATTTATTTAGTAAAATTCGTTAAAGTGTTCACTAACTTTTTGAGCATAATCAACTACATCTGAATTAATTCTTAATTTAATTGGAGCACAGTTAGTTTTTATTTTGTTATGAGAAAGCTCATTTATAAGCTTCCACATTTTCAAAAGCTTTCCCTGGCACTTATTAAAGGCTTTGTGGTAGAATTGAGATTTACTTGTTTGGATTAAATTCTTTACTATCTTCCTTTCATTTAAATATTCGTCCAAAATAGCGCTGTCGTGAGGAGTTTTAATTGTTCTAGCCCATAAGATATTCCTTTTATTAATGGCGGTTATTACATCTTTGTTTATCCAATTATTTTTAGGTAAGTTAAGAGTCTTCGTTCTTCTACTTTTATTTTTATTAATGCTGTGTATTATAAGATTTTCTAAATTTGCATAATCACTATCTATGTTATAGTCTTTTGTGTGTAGTAATGATTTGTAGATCTGGTCATAGTCAACGTAATCATATTCCACTTTCTGTATTGGTCCTACTTCACATTTTTTGTCTTCGAGGTAGATTTGGTTATGATCAGACATTGCCGATTGGATGATTGCCAAATGAAAGCCGTGTTCCTTTAAGTTCGTGCATATATGATCTAAAATTGATTTACTTTCTTTAGATTCCCGAGTGCAGTGATTTTTATCAATTTTATTAAGTATTTTGATGTCATTTTCGCGTAGCATGTCCTTGTAGTCTTCTGTTGACGATGTTTTGTTAAGTAAATTATAGTTAAAATCTCCCAATATGACGATTCGTTTTCTTCGATTCACCTGTTCGCAGAATGTATCTATAAAGTTTTTTGTATTAGTGTGACCTGGCCTGTATATTACCCCAACATCTAAACTAAATTTATTTACATGTACCCAGATATAATGACAGTCTTCTGATGTTAGTTCTTCTATGAAATTATGCTCAAGATTATTATGGACAAAGATGGAAACTCCTCCACCTCTACTATGTTTTCTGAAATTATAATAGTGGGTATAGTTATTCAGCTGTAACGTTTGAGCTTTCAATTCAGATTTTATCCAGGTTTCGGTTATGGCAACGATATGAACACTCCCTATTGCTTGCAGTACACATTTAATTTCATCCAGTTTTCCATGTTTTACTAGACTACGAGCATTCAGATATAATATTTTTAATGATTTTTTATGAGTTACTAAATTTTCATAACTATCAATGACCTGATATGTTACGTATTCGTGAGCTCTATTTGTATTTTTTTGTGACGCATGCAATGAATTTAGTTTTTTGTCTCTTGTTCCGTGATTTTAGGTACGCCTCTTATGTATTTAATTGCTAGATTTTCTTCTCCATTAGCTGTTCGTTCTTTTATCTCTTCTTTTAACGTTTTCATATATTGTTGCTGCTGTGGTGTATTATCAGAGTATATTTTTATATTAGTTTCCTTAATTTTAGATTTGTTTCGTAATATGTTTTTAACAGTTTCCGAGGATCCAAACGAAATCTTAAGAAGTTTTATCTTACCAGGTGTATATTTACCTAGTCGCATTGTTTTTACGAGGTTGCCACTATCAGGAATAACAAGCTCTCGCTCCACGCTTTGTCGGATGTCCCGCCCACTTCCCTTAGGAACATTGTTATGTTACGACACGTGATTGATTTCCTTAATGCGTGTTCATTTACAATGTGACAGCTCCTCTATGATAAACATTATTCGAATAGTGTTACGTTTGATTTTAACTATAATTGATTTTACGGATATCCAAAAAGGGAATTGAGTTGTTATCCCTTCACGTCCCTTGTTGTGCACGTGACGTGTAATTCTACCGGCTGATGTTCTCAGATCTCTCTCTTTATTCCCGAAGATATTATAAGCCTTGGTTCACTGTCAGGAGACACCAATGGGGCGGAATCAACTTTGAATTTAAATAAATTTTTAATGGACGGTTTTAATAAGATTTTGACAACATGATTTTGAATAATAAATATTTGCTGTTATTACATTCATTAATCTCATTATTTATTTTTTTATTTTAAACACTTCTTTGTACACCACAAAAGTACACAAAAAGAAAAAAACATAAAACAAAGCAATAGGGGAGTAAAAATGGCGGCCTTATCGCTTGAAAGCGATTTATCCCAGACAACCTTGGGAAAGAAGAACTTGTTAAAAAAAATAATGAGACAGGTCGTGCCAGTATAATAAATGTACATGCAAATATTTAAACACTAATATGTAGGCATAATTACACATACATATTGTTGGAAATAAAATAGAATAGGTTGGCCACCCAGGGACGCGGGGGACGGACGTCGCAGCGGCACGCATCACATTACGACCGTGGCGCCCGTACACATAGCTCGTTTATATACATATTGCATTGTAACAATTCATTCCTCAGAAATACAGTCCATGTTCTCATATACCAATCTTTCATTGCACTCCACTCGGCAAACATCAAGGCACAAACAATTATATGGTCCTTCGAGCCGGATAACATACATGAAGAAGATACAAAGAAGCAGCGACCTACCAAACAAAGAGTGCTTAGGACCCGAGGAGTACCCAGGAATAAAGGAGTGAGCTTGTTCCATTTATCCATATTCTTCCCGTTCCTTTAAATTAATCAAAACATTTATTAAAGTTATAAAGTTATAAATCGTCATAAAGTTATGCAGTCGTAGATCGTAGCGATAAGGATCGTTCGACCGGTGTGTTTTTTCTATATGAACTTTTATTCGCGAAGATAACGTAAACAAGTAGCAGCTATTGTCAGTGTAGTAAGGTTCAATTTAGTTAAACGAATACATTATTATTTAGAATTGCACTTGAATATTTCAACATATTTTTGTAGTTATATTATATCATACCATTGTTTAGTGATTTATTTAGTTAAAATTAAAAGAGTTATTGCAGTTTTTTGAACAATAATATTTATTTAAAATATTAAATACTGATTTTACACCTGTCTTTCACAATCTCCATCATGTCTGATAATTTAAAGGATCTTATAAAGAAAAGAGCCTCAATTAAGGGCCGATTAACAATGTTTATTAATTTTATCAACTCTTTACAAACTGAATTATCTCCTATCCAGATTACTGAACTTGAACTTCGTATTACTAAAACTGAAAAACTTCTTGATCAATTTGAACACTTACAAAGTAACATAGAATTTCTAGCAGATGCCAGTGAGGACTATTTTTCTGAAAGACAGGACTTTGAGAATCAGTTTTATGCCATTCTTGCTAAAGCCAAACAACTTTACAAAGGCCATACACATAAATCAGTTGATGGTTATGATGATGACGATATTCACTCGTGCGTTTCAGATGGATTACAAGAATCGGGTGTGGTGAAGCCAGCAAAGGTTAGCAGTGGTGTGCGTCTCCCTACTATCCAGGTGCCGAAATTTAGTGGCCAATACGAAGATTTTCTTGAGTTTCGAGATACATTTTGTTCACTTATTCACGACAATCAGTCAATCAGTGACATACAAAAATTTCATTATTTGAGGGCATCTTTGGAGGGAAGCGCTGCTCAGGTAATACGATCTATTGGGTTTTCATCCTCAAACTACAAAATAGCATGGGAATTATTGTGTGACCGATATAACAACGAAAAACTCTTAATAAAAAATCACGTTCAATCATTATTTGTTGTAGAACAAATGAAGCGCGAATCAGCATTAGGTATTCGTTTAATTATTGACACATTTTCAAAAAATTTAAGATCATTACAGACATTAGGGGAACCAGTAAGACAGTGGGATACGTTAATAATTTTTCTTATAAATTCTAAATTAGATTTTAAAACATCACGAGAATGGGAAGAACGTAAAACAACTCTAAACAAAATTACATTACAAGATTTAATTACATTTTTAAAAAACAAAGCAGATTTACTCGAAACATTACACTTAAACAATTGCATAGAAAAACAAAAAACAAGAACAAATAATATAAAAGGCTTAGTTACATATACAAACACTAATACAAAATGTCCTTTATGTAGCAACATGCATAAATTATTCAAATGTGATACGTTTTTGAATCAGTCTGTAAACGAGAGGGCAGAATCTGTCCGTAGGCTTAAATTATGTGTTAATTGTCTACGCTCAGGTCATCAGGCTCGCGATTGCAAGTTAGGTTCATGTACTAAATGTAGTTCCAAACATAATACACTCTTACACAGAGACGTTCAAGCTCAATGCGACGTCAAACCAGTCGGCGAAGCTATCTCGCTCTCAGTTCAAATGACAGAGCCAGTATTGCTTTCAACGGCAGTAATATACATTATAGGTGACAACAATCAACGTTATGAAGCGAGAGCTATTCTCGATTCAGCCAGCCAGGCATCATTCATGACAGAAAGATTATTAAGTAAGTTAAAACTTAAATACAAATACACATATACGTCTGTAACGGGTATTAACAATATAGTAACACAGGTCAGCAAGCGCTGCGATACAATTATTCATTCTAAAACTACAATTTACGAAACTAATGTATCTTTTCTAGTTTTACCGAACATTACAAATATATGTGGTAATCGAACACGTATATCAGCGTTGAATATTTCATCTCAAATCACACTAGCAGATCCAAAATATTATAGTCCGTCCGATATAGACATATTATTAGGCGCAGACATATTTTGGGATCTAATAGAATCAAATCAAATTCGCTTAGGTAAGAACTGTCCCATCTTACAACAAACTAAGTTAGGCTACATAATTTCTGGTCCTACTAGTGGTCTTAATCACAAGCATTATAATTACGGTGCACAACATTTAATTTCTTGTCATTTTCTACAAAATGATAATAACGCTGAAATTCAAGATCAATTAAGTAAGTTTTGGACAATTGAGGAAATTCCGGATATTGCTAAGCCTGTATATTCATTAGAAGAGCGCTTATGCGAACAACATTTTGTAGATAACTTTAAAAGAATGCCTGATGGTAGATTTTCAGTAGCCATTCCGTTAAAGGAACCCGAATCTCGCCTAGGTGACTCATACAGTCGAGCATTACGATGTTTTCTATCACTTGAACGTAGGTTACAAAAACAGCCTCTTTTAAAACAATTATACACAGAATTTATGACTGAATATGAAGATTTAGGTCATATGTCACTTGTTACTAATATAGCAAAATTTTCTTTATCACAGTCTCAGTTCTTATCACATCATGGAGTATTAAGAGAAAGTTCTACCACTAAATTAAGAGCTGTGTTTAATGCAAGCGCACCTACTTCTACTAATTTATCACTAAATGATATACAAATGGTAGGACCCACCATTCAGAGTGATCTTTTTTCGATTTTAATTCGTTTTCGACATCATTCTTTCGTTATGACCGGAGACATTGAAAAGATGTACCGGCAAGTATTGATACACGAAAATCAGAGACATTTACAAAACATTATTTGGAGGGACAGCCCTACTAAAGAATTGAATATATATAGATTAAATACAGTTACATATGGCACTGCTTCTGCTCCATTTCTAGCTGTAAGATGTTTAAAACAGATTGCAATTGAGTGTCAAGACAGTTTAATATCCCATATTATAAGTAATGATTTTTATGTAGACGACCTAGTCACGGGTGCACAGTCAGCTGATCAATTATACGCTATTAAAGAAAAGATTTGTAAAGTACTTTCAGATGGATGTTTTAATTTACGTAAAATTCAATCAAATATTTGTGATTTAAAGGGTAGTAACGATCCCTATATTACATTAAATATAGGACAGCAAAAGTCTGCTAAAACATTAGGTCTTGGATGGATTCCAACATCAAATAAATTATATTTCTTTCATGAACTTTTGATACCAGACAACCCAACGAAGCGGTCAATATTGTCAGCGATTGGACAAATATTTGATCCGCTTGGCCTGTTATCGGTATTTGTCATACAAGCTAAAATTATACTCCAAAAACTTTGGTTACACAAAGTTACTTGGGACGAACAATTACCTAAAGAAATTATACAAAGTTGGCTTAAATTTACGTCAGACCTACATTGCTTAAAGGATTTACACTTACCTCGTTGCGTTACATGTATTAATCCCCAGTCTATAGAAATCCATGCGTTCTGTGATTCTTCTCAGGATGCATATGGAGCATGTATTTACATAAGAAGTTATTCTGATAATCATAAATTTGAGACACAATTACTCTGTTCTAAGAGCAAAGTAGCACCCTTAAAGGCAATAACTATTCCGCGCTTAGAACTGTGCAGTGCAGTAACTGCAGCACGCTTAACAACTAAAGTCATGAATGCTTTTAGGTTGCCTATACAAAGAGTTGTCTTATGGACAGACTCGTCTGTCGTTTTAGGGTGGATTAAAACACCACCAGCCAGGCTTAAAGTTTTTGTTAAAAATCGTATAGCAGAAATTCAAGAACTCACTCATAAGTTTGAATGGCGTCATGTTCCCACTCAGCACAACCCAGCAGACCTATTGACAAGAGGTGTTAATATGTCACAAATACATACTTTAGAATTATGGTGGTCAGGCCCATCGTTTCTGCGACAATTAGAGACATGTTGGCCTAATAAACTATTTGATAAAAATACTGACTTACCTGAAGTTGTATCCAATGTAGTTTCACAAAAATTTGATCACGAAATTGTAGATTTTAACCGTTTTTCAAAATTGTTAAAATTAAAAAGGACAATGGCATTTGTTTTACGATTTATACAGAATTGCAAGTTATCAAAGAAAGGTAAAATAAAGGGTTCATTAAATACAACAGAATTAGTTAAGGCCTTCAATATTTTAATCATACAATCACAAAAACAATCATTTTCAGAATACACAATTTTACAACACAAACAAACATTACCAAACAAAAGTCGTTTACTACAACTAACCCCGTTCTTTGACGAGGAATCAAATCTAATTAGAGTCGGTGGACGATTACAAAATTCACTCTTTGACTATGACAAAAAACATCCAGTATTAATTTCTTGCAAGCATCCTATTGCTAAACTTATATTTTCTGCTGAACACATTAGGCTTTTTCACGCAGCACCTCAACTACTTCTTTCATCCATTAGGCAGCAGTTTTGGCCTCTAGGTGGCCGTAATTTGGCTAAGGCAAGTAAGGCAAGTCGTGCATCAATGTCACACATGTTTTAGGATGAAAGCTCAAACTATCAATCCTGTTATGGGTCAATTGCCTGAGCAACGGGTTAATCCAGGATACCCATTCGAAACAACGGGTGTTGATTACACGGGAGCTTTATTAGCAGCTGACAGACGCGGTCGTGGTTGTAAAACGATTAAAGTTTATATTGCAGTTTTTGTTTGCTTCACCACCAAAGCTATACATTTGGAATTAGTTTCCGATTTAACAAAGGAAGCGTATATGGCAGCTTTACATAGATTTATAGCACGTCGCTCAAAACCATCAACCATATTCTCAGATAATGGCACTCAATTTGTTGGTACTAAAAATGATATATATAAATTTCTTAAACAAAATTCTTCCGTATTATGTGAAAATATGGCTCATGAAGGCATTCATTTCAAATTTATCCCAGCTAGGACCCCCCACTTTGGCGGATTGTGGGAGGCCGGAGTAAAATCTGTAAAATCTCATTTATATAGAATTTTAGGTAACGCACGACTGACATTCGAAGAATTTTACACGACCCTAGTACAAATAGAATCCATTTTAAATTCTCGTCCATTAACGCCCATTTCATCCGATCCAAACGACCTCTCCCCACTCACTTCAGGCCATTTCCTCGTGGGACGGCCACTGACAGCACTACCTAGTCCGAATCTCGTTGATACGAATCCAAACAGGCTTCAACGGTGGCAACGAGTTGAACAATTAAGACAAAATTTTTGGGTGCGTTGGCATAAGGAGTTTGTGTCGGAGCTTCAAGAAAAAATCAAGTGGAGATCTTCCAGAGGCATTCTGCAAGAAGGAACCATGGTTTTAATTAAAGAAGATGGTTTGCCGCCAATGAAATGGAGCATTGGCAGAGTTCAACGCGTGTATCCCGGCTCTGACCGTGTGAGCAGAGTAGCAGACGTCTTCACCAGTAAGGGAGTAATCAGAAGGGCGTTTAATAACATATGCCCACTACCTCTTGAAACCGATGCTTTCAACGTCGGGGGGCATGTTGGAAATAAAATAGAATAGGTTGGCCACCCAGGGACGCGGGGGACGGACGTCGCAGCGGCACGCATCACATTACGACCGTGGCGCCCGTACACATAGCTCGTTTATATACATATTGCATTGTAACAATTCATTCCTCAGAAATACAGTCCATGTTCTCATATACCAATCTTTCATTGCACTCCACTCGGCAAACATCAAGGCACAAACACATATTATCAAATAAATATTCAATTATAAACTAATAAATATAATAATAAATACCTATACCATAAACATAATTAAAATTAATAAATATCAATTAATAAAGTATACAAGTTGTCTTATTCAGTTTCTGTAAGATAGAAATTGTTAACGGATTTTTTTAAAGTACCTTAAGGCAGTGCAGTCCACAACATTACAGCATTAACAGCGAAAGAGTTTTCAAAGAAATTTATATGATGTGGAGGCACTATAAGAGCATACTGTTTTAAAGCTCGTGAATCGGTTCGTGACCCTAGAAATTCGAATTTCTCTTTGACATACAAAGAGGCTTTTGGGTTAAATAATACACGGTACAGAAAGGAGAGTATATGAGCATCCCGGTGACGACGTATAGTGAGCCACTTGAGCTTTCGACGAAATTCAGTTGTGTGGTCATATTTACGCAAGCGAAATATGAACCGTATGGCAATATTTTGAAGTCGCTCAAGTTTATTGAGTTGACACCCAGTTAAGTTATTATAGTTTGCGTCAGTATAGTCAAAGATAGAAAGTAAAAGAGAATGTGCTAACGTAAATTTGGTAGGTATCGGTAGGAAAAATCGAAAGGTATCAGTATTCAGCTTTTGAAGTAAATAATTATACCTAAAGTCAAATATTTTGGAGTCATTATGCTAGTACGTTGAAAAATCTAAATATTACTACTTAAGTTGTACATAAAACTAGGAAGGAAAAGTTTTGATGTTTTTAACATTGTATTAAATAGGCAAGATATAAAATACAGTTTTCTTTGTATTTTTTTTGTCTATCACACAATGTACACAGTCACACAGTTCAGAGTCACAGTAAAACTTTTACTACCGAATATTTAATCGCCTTCAAAAGGAAGTATTTTTAATGTACACAGCTGAGTAAACATATTGAAACATAGTTAATTTGTTTAGTTTGTATAATTTATCCTTTTCTCCAAGAAACGTGTCTGTCTACGATTATTCGTAGAAGTTACCAAGTTGAGCAAGCGAGCTGATTTTATGATCCAGTTTAGCGAAATAAAGTAAATATTATTAACCCCAATAGTTAAGTCCGTACAACTTGACTATTGGGATAAAATTTGATTGAGTACGAGACACTCAATCGAAAGATAATTTGACATTTTCAGTGATAAGACGGTAAGTTGTGATTATAAAAAGCCACTGCCTTTTCCTGCCTGCATTTTCCTGCCTTTGACCCCATTCCCATGTAATACCTTTTTTGGTTAACATCGTTAAAGGCTGTGCTATCTCAGCAAATCCGCGTATAAATTTTCTAAAATATGAAGTAAGTCCTATAAACTGCCTAATTTTATGAACATTACGAGGACGTTTATATCGAGCTACACATCTTTTTCTTCTTCGTCCTAGCATTATTCCCGGTATTTTATTTTAACCAGGGTCTGCTTATTACTCTTATCCGGATATGACAGGTTTTTACACGGAGCGATTGCCATCTGACCTCCGCAACCCTAAGGGCGAACCAGTAACTCATTGGATAAGAGCAATTTACTTATCAAGAGTTAACGATTATTATCAGATGTTATGTGATAACAACCGGGACCGACAGCTTAACGTGCTCTCCGAGGCACGGCAAAAAAAGAATCAAAATTATTTTTATTCAAGTAGACTTTTAAAAGTACTTTTGAATAGTCAAGCGCTACCGACGGTTCGGAAGGTTGATTCTATCGAGGAGAACCGACAAGAAACTCGACAGTTACTCTTTTCAAATATATGTTTTTTACAATTGTATTTTTAATATAAAATTTGGTTCTTGAATGAGATCCAGCAATATTAAGAGTCCCAAGCATTTTTATCAGAAAAATATTCTTCTAACGAGTAATAGGCTTTATTAATAAGTTTATTTTTTATGTACATTTGGAACTTGCTTACTGGCAGTTCCAATAGGCAATCTGGAATTTTGTTAAAAATGCGAATACCTAGCCCCTTAAAAGAATTACTGACTTTACGCAGACGAAAGCTAGGATTACAAAGTTTATTTTTGTTTCTAGTGTTAACTGAATGTATATCACTATTTTTGCTAAAAGACTTTAAATTATTCCTAATATATAAGAGGTTAGAATAAATAAATTGTGACACCACAGTCATTATACCTATATCCTTAAAAACATCTCTTAGAGAGGCCCGCGTTCCTAAATTATAAATTGCCCGAATTACCCTTTTTGAAGAATAAAAATAGTATTAATGTCAGCCGCCTTTCCGCAAAGAAGGATACCGTATGACATAATACTATGAAAATAACTGAAATATACGATTCTCGCTGTTTCTACGTCAGTTAGTTGTCTGACCTTCCTTATAGCATACGCAGCGGAGCTGAGCCTACCCGCTAGAGATGACAAATGAGCGTTCCACTGGAGCTTGGAATCCAAAGTTATGCCTAGAAATTTAGTTCATTTTCAAATTTGGACTAATTTGTTTAACATTAGGCTTTGTTTCAGAAAGCTACATTTATTAAGATTTAATTTTAAATTTGGTTTATCAAAACCCGTAGTAGGACCAGGTAGGTGACTCATAAAGTCGAGCGTTACAATGTTTTATATCACTTGAACGCAGATTACAGAAACAGCCTCTTTTAAAACAGTTATACGCAGAGTGTATGGACGAATATAAAGATTTTGAAGAGTTGTTATTAATATAGCAAAATTTTCTTTATCACGGTCTCAGTTCTTATCACATCATGGAGTATTACGAGAAAGTTCTACCATTAAATTGAGAGCTGTGTTCAATGCAAGCGCGCCTACTTCTACTAATTTATCCCTAAATGATATACAAATGGTAGGACCCACCATTCAGAATGATCTTTTTTCGAATTTAATTCGTTTTCGACAACATTCTTTCGTTATGACGGGTGATATTTAAAAGACATACCGGCAAGTATTGATACACGAAAATCAGAGACATTTACCAAACATTATTTGGAGGGACAGCCCTACTAAAAAATTGAATATATATATATATAGATTAAATACGGTCACACATGGCACTGCTTCTGCTCCATTTCTTGCTGTAAGATACTTTAAACTTATCACTTTTATGTAGACGACCTAGTCTGAGTTCACAGTAAGCTGAGCAATTATACCTTATTAAAGAAAAAAATTGTAAAGTACTTTCAGATGGATCTTTTAATTTACGTAAAATTCAATCAAATATTTCTAATTAAAAGGGTAGTGTAGTAACGATCACTATATTCCATTAAATATAGGACAGAAAAAGTCTGCTAAAACATTAGGTCTTGGATGGAGTCCAACACCAGATAAATTATATTTCTTTCATGAACTTGTGATACCAGACAACGAACGACCCAACGAAGCGTTCAATATTGTCAGCGATTGGACAAATATTTGATCCGCTGGGACTGTTATCGGTATTTGTCATACAAGCTAAAATTATACTCCAAAAACTTTTGTTACACAAAGTTACTTGGGATGAAAAATTTAATTATAGAAAGTTGGCTTAAAATTTACGTTAGACATACATTGCTTAAAGGATTAACACTTACCTCGTTACGGTACATGTGTTAATCTCCCGTCTATAGAAATCCATACGTTCTGTGATTCTTCTCAGGACACATATGGAGCATGTATTTACATAAGAAGTTATTCTGGCAATCATGAAATTGAGATACGATTACTCTGTTCTAAGAGAACCCTTAAAGGTAATAACTATTCCGCGCTTAGAACTGTTCAGTGCAGTAACTGCCGCACGTTTAACAACTAAAGTCATAAATGCTTTTAGGTTGCCTGTATAAAGAGTTGTCTTATGGACAGACTCTTCAGTCGTTTTAGGGTGGGTTAAAACACCACCAGCCAGGCTCAAAGTTTTTGTTAAAAATCGTGTAGCAGAAATTCAAGAACTCACCCATTAGTTTCAATGGCGTCATGTTCCCACTCAGCACAAGCCAGCAGACCGATTGACAAGAGATGTTAATATGTGACAAATACATACTTTAGAATTATGGTGGTCAGGTCCATCGTTTCTGCGATAATTAGAGACGTGCTGGCCTAATAAACTAATTTATAAAAATTTTAGTGACTTACCTGAAGTTGTGTCCAATGTAGTTTCGCGTAAGTTTGATCACGAAATTGTGGATTTTAGTCGTTTTTCAAAATGGTTAAAATTAAGAAGGACAATGGCATTTGTTTTACGATTTATACATAATTGCAAGTTATCAAAGAAAAATAAACTAAAGCGTTCATTAAATACAACAGAATTAGTTAAAGCTTTCAATATTTTAATCATATAATCACAAAACAATTATTTTCAGAATACACAATTTTAAAACATAAACAAACATTAACAAACAAAAATCGTTTACTACAACTAACACCGTTCTTCAATTTCTTGCAAGCATCCTATTGCTAAACTTACATTTTATGCTGAACACATTAGGCTTTTTCACTCAGCACCTCAACTACTTCTTTCATCCATTAGGCAGCAGTTTTGGCCTCTAGGTGGCCGTAATTTGGTAAGGCAAATCAATCAATGTCACACATGTTTTAGGATGAATGCTCAAACTATCGATCCTGTTATGGGTCAATTGCTTGAGCAACGGGTTGATGCAGGATACCCATTCGAAACAACGGGTGTTGATTAGACGGGAGTTTTATTAGCAGCTGACAGACGCGGTCATGGTTGAGTTTTTTGTCGGTTCTTCTCGATAGAATCAACCTTCCGAACCGTCAGTAGCCGTTTTAGTCCGTTTGACTAATCAACCAACAGTACTTTTTAAAAGTCTACATGAATAAAAATAATTTTGATTTTGATTTTTCGTAAAATGATTAAGGTTTATATGGCAGTTTTTGTTTGCTTCACCACCAAAGCTATATATTTGGAATTATAGCACGTCGCTCAAAACCGTCAACCATATTTTCAGATAATGGCACTCAATTTGTGGGCACTAAAAATGATATAAAGTTTTCTTTCTTTCTTTCTTTCTTATATATAAATTTCTTAAACAAAATTCTTCCGTATTATGTGAAAATCTGGCTCACGAAGGCATTAATTTCAAATTTATTCCAGCTAGGACCCCCCACTTCGGCGGATTGTGGGAGGCCGGAGTAAAATCTGTAAAACCTCATTTATATAGAATATTAGGAAACGCACAACTGACATTCGAAGAATTTTACACGACCCTAGGACAAATAGAATCCATTTTGAAATCTCGTCCATTAACACCCATGTAATCCGATCCAAACGACCTCACCCCGCTCACTCCAGGTCATTTCCTCGTGAGACAGCCACTGACAGCACTACCTTGTCCGAATGTCTTTGATATAAATCCAAACTTATGAGGCTTCAACGGTGGCAACGAGTTAAACAACTAAGACAAAATTTATGGGTACCTTGGCATAAGGAGTTTGTGTCGGAGCTTCAGGATAAAACCAAGTGGAGATCTTCCAAAGGCATTCTTCAAGAAGGAACTATGGTTTTAATTAAAGAAGATGGTTTGCCGCCAAAAAATTGGAGCATTGGAAGATTTTAACGCGTGTATCCCGGCGCCTATGGTGTAAGCAGAGTAGCAGACATATTCATTAGTGAGGGAGCCATCAGGCGGGCGTTCAATAACATATGCCCAATACCTCTTGCGAAGCTAGTTGAAACCAATGTTTTCAACTTCGGGGGGCATGATGGAAATAAATCAGAATAGGTTGGTCACCCAGGGACGCGGGGGACGGACGTCACAGCGGCTCGCATCACATTACATTACCGGGGCGGCCATACACAAAGCTGTTATTATATATTGCATCGTAACGATTCTTTATTCCGAAATACAGTCGAGCATAATGTTTTCATTTATCCATCTTTCATTACACTCCACTCGGCAAACATCAAGTCATTCACACGCATACTCCTAAATACTCGTGGAACAGGTTTGTGGAATAAGTATTTTTGTGTACTCGTACTTGCAAGACTTAGTACCTATTTTACCGAGTACGCCTCATCCCTAATAATAACTTCATACCTCATAACTGGTTCATCGTTATACTTACACGATTAATAATTCTGCAATTCTAATTTTAAAATTGTCATTTCTTAAGTTCATATTAATAAATACAAGACACCCTAAATAAAATGGTGTCTCTTCAAAAATTTTAAAAAGTTTATCATAAAAATACAATCCTACGAATAATGATCTGAGGGTAAAATATATATGGCTTACGAAACGGAACACCGTTGGCGCGATCTAAGTACGTTCAGCGCCATCTAGCCACAATCGACAGCAATGTAACGTTCATTGAATTTGGTAGGTACTTCTGTAAAACGATACCATTCCTTGAAATATTATTATAGCCTTTAGAAAAAAACTATTTACATTTTAGATAAAAACATGTTAGAAAGTTTTAATTATTATTAATAGTTTAATGCATTAATTAATGAATGAATAAGGCGGGATAAAACTAAAACGGATTAACACCATTGCGTACTTAATCGCTGAATAAGTGCTGAATGATAAAAATATCGAAACAATTTTATTAAGCCTTCACATTTATTATATAAAGACCAATTATTAAATACTTTGAGATAAGCAAACAAGGATTGACAGTTATATATATTAATTTTCTTAAATAACAAAATATGATTAACTACAACAAAAAAAAACAATTGTGTGGTTTTATGAAACCACGGTAAAAGTGTTACTTTTTTCACATTATAGACATTTAACTAAAAATTTTTGGAATAATATTCTATTAGGTAAGGGTATAAAAATTAGAATTGTAGACTAAATCTCCAAATAATATTTTTATTGAACATTCATACATAATACTTAAAAATTATTTAGATTATATACACATATTAAAAAACAAACAAAATAGCGTGGCACGAATGAATAATAGCCATACACTACACGGTCAGCTTCTGTGAACTTTAGGCACCGCCATATTGGCCTTGGCTGCTCTGACGAGTGCCTTTCACTTTATCCCTACTCCGCAGCCGACCGTCACGCGACATGCAACACACAGACGAAAAAGTTTGAGACGATTTAATAAAAGTTTCACTTTAAAAATAATCAATAACAGTTTATGTAACACTATCTTCTGCCAGCGGCTTCGCCCGAGTGAATAACGATTTTGATAAAAAATTTTAACTCTTATTTCACCCCTTCAGGGATGGAATTTCAGAAAATTTCCGCTTACAAAATTCAGCTTTGAGACGGACCCAATGTGTCAACGCAAGTCATGTCTCACGAAAAGGCCCAACCCCCTTTCCAGGGAACCATCGTTAAAACATGTTCATCACGTTCTTGCCATCATCTCGACTAATTGCACATGGCTCAATAAGAGCAGGAACGTCGAAACTTTCAATATCTAAAAACAAACCAAGATTTTTGTCATGTAACCAGTGACCCGATTCTTTAGCTGATAAAGCTAAAAACTAGCACGGTGGGGCAGCTACCTCGACCATTTGTTCCTAACTTGCTACGCTCATGTTAGAGGGCCTCGCGCCTTGCCCACATTAATTTTAGGTCTTGCGCCACCACTGGTCAGAAGTTATACTTCTTTGGTTCATTGGCTTCTATTAAATGACAGTTTTGAATGACCTGTGACTTTTGTTTGACGCACAACAACAACAACATCTTAAAATTTCACTCTCATCATTTTAAAGAAGTATAACTTCAAAAACAAGTCTTTTTCTTCAATTAATAGTTAAGGCCCGTCATATAACATGCTCATTATTTTTAGAAAAACAGAGTAAATCATTAGTTTTTCAGCCAACTGCAAAATGTGATTCTCAATTCAATTCGGTTTTCACAAGGTATAATAGATGTTGAAATAATTATATATTTTTCTTAAAATCCAAATTTATATAAGGGCTAGAAATAAACAACAAAGTACAATATTGAGTACTTTTTTTTTCATATATTTTATGATTTTCTCACAAAGTTACAACCATAATTATGTTAAAAGCTTACCTATCTATATCTCAGATAATATAATAATCAGAAAGTGGGATGAATATGTGAAAAGAATAGGTAAATATTTTACTATTTTTTACACGGAGTGATTGCCATTTGACCTCCGCAACCCTAAGGGCGAACCTGTAACTCATTGACTAAGAGCAATTTATTTATCAAGAGTTACGATTATTATCAGATGTTATTTGAAACCCACACGGACAAACGCTCAGACCGAGACAGAAATTATTAACAAACATCTGCCCGAGCGGGAATCGAACCCGCAACCGTCGAGACTAAAGGCAACTCTGTTTTTGGGAAACGATTAAGACTTGTTTTAACATTTTCTGAAATTCCACAACTGAAGAGGTGAAATGACGGTTCAAAATTAGTATTAGAAAAATCGTTATTTACGCGGGCGAATGCGCTGACTGAATTAAGGGATTTGAAAGTTTTAATGATATCATTCGGAAATATGCGCTTGAATTTAAATAAGACATTGCACTCTGAAACACTATCTCGAAGCAAAGTCAAAGCACTAGCAGGTGAGAAAGATAGAGCGCTAGTTATTTCTACTAGGATATTATAGAAGAATTTATCGAAGGTATTTGCAATATCTGAGTTCGAATTTATTTTCACATTGTTAATTATTAATTCATTTGGCATTTTATTAATTTTTTTCTTTTGCCTGAAATGCTAGAGATTACATTCCAAGTAGTGTTAGTAATCCGAGTAGGCTCACAAAACAAATTATCTAATCCAAAAGATTTAAATAAACCTAATAATCTAGTATTATACGACGATAATCGTAAAAGGTCGACATGTGAGCAAACTTTCTTTAATACATCTTTCATAGTAATTTCAAAGACATAAAGCAAAGGCCGGTAAACGCAAATTATAATATATTGCTGGAACTCAACGCAAGAAAGATCCATAGTGCGTTCGATAGAGAGAGCTCTCTCATGTTCATCGCTACACTGGTAAAATGAGGTTATAGTATTTGACAACTGATCGCGCTGTTCCACTAATTCCAGATATTTCTCATGTAGGCCAGCGAGTTCATTTTTCTGTTCTGTGTTTTTCTTTATGTTTTTGGAGATCTCCTCTTTTTGATAAACAGTTTGAATGTTGGATGTCTGCCATTTTTGAAACTTGAATAAACTTGAATGAACTTTGAAACTCGCCCGCTCACGCCGGACGGTGAGCACCGCAGCGCGTACGGTCGTTAAATTGCTTTCCAGAGCGCTACCTCCTTCCGATCACGTCCCAAGCCTGGGCTCGACCTCGCAGAAGGGCGACCTCCCTTGGGACGGATTCAACTTGAGCCCGGCGCGGGCTGTCCATCTTTTACCGGCTGAGGTCAATAGACACTCCGAAAAAAAAAAAAATTGTCGTATCGTAGTCCGGCTTCGAGACATCAAATAAAGAACAAGACGAATAAAAGTGTATTTCTTTGAAGTATCTGAACCCCTGAAATAAAAACCCTTAACGTTTCAGTCATACAAAGAACAAACTCTCCAAGTTTCAGGTCTCTAAGATCAGTGGTTTAGGCTGTGCGTTAATCCATCAGTCATTCAGGACAATGCCTTTTAGGTAATAATAATTAATAACTTCATGCGTCTTGACTGGTTAATCGTTATACTTATACGGTTAATAATTCTACAATTCTAATTTTAAAATTGTCATTTCTCAAGTTCATATTAATTAATACAAGACACCCTAAATAAAAATGGTGTCTCTTCAAAAATTATATTTATAATATGCAAAATACCAAATGCAAGTGAAAATAATTATCTGATGATAAAATATATATAGCTTACGAAACGGAACACCGTAAGCGCGATCTAAGTACGTTCAGCGCCATCTAGCCACAATCGACAGAAATGTAATGCTCGTTGAATCTGGTGCCTATGTATTCGTTGAAATAATATTATAGCCATTAGAAAAAAATACTTTTATGTTGGATAAAAACATGTTAGATTGTTTTAATTATTATCAATAGTATAATGCATTAACTTATGAATAATGCGAGTTAATACTAGAACGGATTATACAACCAAATCAATGCTAGGCTTATTTATTATACGTCACAGACGGACCAGCAGTGTTACTCTTACTAACACCTAAGACTGCCTCTTGATCATCATCATAACACAACTAAAAACAACTGTGGTTGTATAATACTAAGTCATCATATGATAAAATTTGGCAATTAATGTGAAAGTCCACAATCGCCGGACTGGCGATAACAGCCCGTTGCAGTGCCTCAGCTGAGTTGCGCCATCACTGCAGAGCTGCGCCAGCACAGCACAGATGCGCCAGCACCGCAGAGGTGCGCCATCTCACAGTGGTAGGCGCCAACCCGTGCGTCAGCCACAGCGGCAATATTTCGTTCAGATGTCCTCTCTGTTACCATTTTGAAATTAGTAAATCGACATGTTGGATATAACCAATATTTCTGCGATGATCACGACCAGGTATGTGATCATGACATAACTGTCTTCGAATGAATTTCAGTCCATTTGTCTCTCTTCCGATTATTTTCAGTTGAACACAACACGAATGGCGACATTGGAAGTTTCTGCTGCGCCTCCATCAAGTAAACCACGCCAACCATCGCTATCCATTGCTTTATCCGTGTCTTGTGCCAGCACGGATCCCACTTCTGATGTCGGAGAATGGCGATTCTCATAGACATCGTCATCAGTGGTTACAACTGTTGTGGGCTTCGTGTGAGTAAAATGCAAGCACAAAACTAGCTGTACAATATTTATTGTGGATTTACTCCTTTTAACAAATCATAGTATATATTCGAGCAGTGGGTTCGGAGCACCGACCCGACTTCAACTCCCAACAAAATCAGAATGATCTAACTCGATCGTATTAAGATTTTACAATATCTCATTCCCGTAAAACAAAATCATCTTTTTGTAAATTTTCTCTTACTCTATGTCAAGACGGTGTCTCGACCCCACTAGAGGTTTCACTCTACTCAATATGGCCAGTACGATTACAACATTAACAAGAACTTAAACAATATAAAAAGGTGATAACAAATCAAATTAAGTTAATTTTTGATTTAAAATGAACAAATATCAGTAAAATTATTGAAGAAAAGCTCGTTTAACATCCAACTCCGACATATATATAATTCCGTTGTACATAGTATAACGAAGAATAAAACCCCTACAATAGCCATGAAAAGCAAGGAGAGAAATTTTGGTTTGCCAACGTAAAACGTTTGGCAGCACAGCGGTCAGACTGGCGCAGGATGGTGAATAGCCAAGTACGCGAGTTCGAGGCTCTGCGTAAAGCAGACCTTGATAATAAACGCGACCAGTTAAAGGCTCGCCCAACTGATCACATAATATACCATTATGAGAACGGCGTACTTACGTGCCCTCAGTGTGCACGGAGTTTCGCCGCGAAGATAGGCTACGAGTAAATCTACTTTGTTTTTTAAATATGTAATTAAATCTTGTAATGTAATTTTGTTTAGAGTTGTTTTACGTTCTTCACATTCTCGTGGTGTTTTAAAATCTAATTTAGAATTTATAAGAAAATATATTAATGTATCCCACATTATTACTGGTTCCCCTAATTTCTTTAATAATCTTATTTCTTTTGAAAATGTGTCAGTTCTACAACAAATAACGATTGAACGTGATATTGTAAGAGTTTTTCGTTATTATATCGGGCACACAATAAATGCCATGCCATTTTATAGTTTGAGGATGAAAATCCAATAGGTCGTATCGTATTCTCAAATAATGAAAGTTTTGTATGTCACTGATTGTCTTGAATAAATGAACAAAATATATCTCGAAACTCAAGAAAATCTTCGTACTGGCCACTACATTTCGGACCCTGGATAGTAGGGACACGCACCACCACTGCTAATCTTTGCTGGCTTCACCACACCCAATATTTGTAATCCATCTAAAAAGCAGGAGTGAATAATCATCATCATCATAACCATCAATTGACTTATGTGTATGGCCTTTGTAAAGTTGTTTGGCTTCTGCAAGAATGGCATGAAACTGGTTCTCAAAGTACTGTCTTTCAGAAAAATAATCTTCACTGGCATCTGCTAGAAATTCTATGTTACTTTGCAAGTGTTCAAATTGATCAAGAAGTTTTTCAGTTTTAGTAATATAGAGTTGATAAAATTTATAAACATTGTTAATCGACCCTTTATTGAGGCTCTTTTCTTCATAAGATGCTTTAAATTCTCAGACATTATGAAGATTTTGATATAAATATTACGGGTGTAAAATTAGCATTTACTAATTAAAATATTTTTTTGTTCAAAAACTGAAATAACTCTGTTTTGTTTAACTAAATAAATAATAAACAAGTCTATATAATATAATATAACTACGAAAATATGTTGAACGATCTTGCCATTCTCATATGGGGACCCCCTAGTGAATGTGCTCTGAGAATGTGCTACTGCTACTGCTACTGCTACCGCTACTGTTACTGCTACTGCTACTGCTACTGCTACTACTACTACTACTTCTTCTACCACTACTACCACTACTACTACTACTACCACAGTAGCGACATCTACACGCAACATGACGTAACGCAATAGAAAGACAAGATTGTCACAATGTCGCATCAAGCTACAACGACACCTACAGGGCATACTACGCAACGATATGGACGACCAACGAACGTCACGATCCTAAATCACGCTATCAAAGTTTCCTACCCACTTGAGGTATATATACAACTTTCCAACGTAAGTCGTAGAGCTTCGGCCCAGAGCTTCGACCCGCCAGGCAATATCACCCGCCTGTTCGGAGGATCCTCCCTTAGTGTTGGAGGGCATTTCTCACTCCACCGTCGTCACCTCCACAGTGGTGACTCCTTCAGAACATCCAACCTTCGCAGCCCTTGTAGTGGCATTATCTTCTATATTTCTTTTAAAATAATAATGAGGCTCATTTTGACTTTCATGTTTCATGTAGTTTGTAGTTGTTAGGATATTAGCTCTTAAAGGCGTAAAATTTATGTTGCCCCCTCCCGTCTAGCTTTTGAACTATGGGATTTAAAATTCTGTAAAACATTTGAGGTTGTAAAACATCAAAAAAATTTGTTTTGAAAAAGATAGGTATTAAAATTTTAGAGATATCGAAATTTTATCTGAACCCTTCAGTTTTAATAATGTTACGGACCGTGTTAACAGACTGTGTTAACCTTATCACGATGTGTTCAGAAAGATGTGTCCTCGAAAGATGTAGTACAGCGTTCCACGGACGGAACTTTCTCGCACCCGTGTTCCGCGTTATATAAGCAGCCCGGCGCGTCGACTGAGTCATTCAAATCTGAGCTACGAGCCAAGAAACTACAAGTGATACCAGTGAACAAGTGCGATAGTTAGTGACCTCGTCTATTCTTTTGAACTGTGATTGACTTGCGATTTGGACCTGTGATTGTTGAAGTTCTGTTGTGTAATCTAGATCTGAATAAAGTTTTATTTAGAGCCATCAGGTGTTTGTAACCCGTAACAATAGTATCGTCGGTCGATAGACGCTAAGCTATTACCAATTTTACAACATTCCTATATCACCTGCCGTAAACATCGAAAAGTACCGCGCCTTCAACTATTAGCTAAATTAAGGAATAAGCTTCAAGATATAATACTAGTTTCTGCCAGCGGCTACGCTCGTGTGTATATATTTCCATACAAACTTTCAACCCCTATTCCCTATTGCTATTTTACACCCTCCGGGATAAAACTTTTACAATATTTTATGACATATTTATTTATATCGAATCAACAGTCTGAAGTATAAGTTTCAAGCTTCTATCTCTAAAAATTACGATACTTCCACACAACTTCTCGTCCCCTCTTTCAACACCATATAACCCTTTTTTCGCATCAAAAAGTAGCGTATGTCCTTTCTCATTAAAAAGGAAAAAGGAAGGGGAACAGAGGGAGAGGTGAGATTGAGCGTCCGGCGCTCTCACTCATCGCACGAAATGCAACAGACCTACTGATACTGTTACTTTACGCTGATTTCCCATTGCCGGCCCATTTGTGTTGAGATGAGCATGGCTATACTATCGTTATCACAAAACGATTGCTTTTTTTATGTTACTGTAAGCTGCCGTTGCGTTCTCGTATACATTTTGTGGTGACCTTTTCAAAGGCTCTCGAAGTATAAAAGAGGAATTCTAAAAGTATAAGATCTAATTACCCGCATGTATTCTCATTGTTCTGTCTACATGGAGCCTGTGAGTTTTGGTGGTTGTTGTTTTGATGACCTCGTCCCTTTTTTTATGTAAAAACTATTATTTGAGTTGACTGATTAAATGGTGAATGTGGTACGTTC
Source organism: Hestina assimilis (assembly GCA_023373885.1). Taxonomy (NCBI): domain Eukaryota; kingdom Metazoa; phylum Arthropoda; class Insecta; order Lepidoptera; family Nymphalidae; genus Hestina; species Hestina assimilis. Next base: position 14,945,374 of record CM041759.1, read on the forward strand.
GTTATGTAAGTATTTATATTTATTTGACGACGTTGTGGCGCAATGGTAGCGAACCTGCCTTAAACGCCACAGGTCACGGGTTCGATTCCCGCTCGGAGTATAATTGTATTGAGCATGCAACCATATCTTCCGGTCTGGGTGTATTTGTCCTTGTCCTTATATGTTTCCGGATCCCCGCCACAGGATATCACTATCCTAATAGGGGGCGTTGAGTGTGCAGTGTCTATTTATTTATAATAAAACATCTGTACTTTTAAGTTTTAAACGTAAATATAATTATTATCTAATAATCATCTGTAATGATTTCTGTACGCCGATTTACTATTAATTAGTGTACAACTAGTGCATTCGACTTGGAAAGTTGAGAGTAAGTTAGAAACTCTTTCGAAGACTCACTTAACCCGGAAATGCTTTGTGTTGAGGATTGGCTTTTTGATCTTAATCCGTAATTAAACCGTATACAGGTATTGCTGCTACTAACATGCTGGTTAAGACTGGAAATTCGCTTGTGCAAAATATGCATTATTGTTATCTTAAAATCTTCACTGTAGAATTTCTAGCGATGGGGCGTTGAGGTTGTTTTTGATAGAGACAGGTCGGGGGAAGGTTAACAACTACATCCCCCCCAACCGCAGAGGTCAAACTCTGCGGTACCCTGGACTTGTCGTGCCGGGGGGGCTCAGTAGCCGGGAGTCCATTGTGCAGGTGGCACCTTCGACTGCCCGGTGAAGCTATCAGGGTCGGACGGTTCGGGAGTGGGGCGTTTTACGCTAGACCGCGCCTAGGAGGGTGGTGTCGTATGGGTCGCTCCGGTACTTTTCTGCTTATCAGAATGGACTGCGAGCGGCTCCTACGACACCGGAGGTGTGCTTAACCGGGGCCTTCAGCCTCGGTCAGGCGGTAGAGGAAGAAAACCTCTTTAAAAAATAACGGCGGTCGGTCGTAGAGGGAAACCACCTCATTAAAAAGTTAGTAGTCTCGGCGGGGAGCCCTAGGACCCAGGGCTCCCTTGGTTGGGTTTGCCGGGGCCTTACGGTCCCGGTTGGAGGGGCGCGAAAGCGCCGTGGAGTATTTTATATATGTATAGTATGTATTAGTATGTATATATGGCGGCAGTATGGTGCCGCCCAAGGTGGAGGCCGAAAGGCCTGGCGCGTTACCGCGCGGAGGTATGTATTTGTATATATGTATTTTATGTATTATTATGTATGTATGGCGGCAGTAGGCTGCCGCCACCGGTGGGCCCATCGGGGCAAGCGCCGGGGCGTCGCGGTTGTATGCTTCGGCGACCCCGCGACGTCCCACTATGGCGCTAGATGGGACCTTGGAGTTTTAGTGGGTAGGGGAGCTCGGCCCCGAGTCCACACACCTCCTGCGCCATTGCACCCGTCCCGGCGCTCGAGTGCATAACTGCATTTCTCCAAGTAAAAAAAAAAAAAAAAAAAAAAAAAAAGGTTAACAACTACATTAAAAATTTAGTCTCGGAAGAGTCTACTTTGAAGTTTGCCAGGGCCGCAGGGTCCCGGTGTGCCACGTAAGTGGCAAGCGCCGGGGCGTCGCGGTTGAATGCATCAGCGATCCCGCGACTTCCCACTATGGCACTAGATAGGATTTTGGTGGTTTTACGGGGTAGGGGGGCCACGTTCCGAGTCCCACACCTCCTGCGCCATTGCAAAAAAAGTCGAAGGAAGGTTGCATTTTTCGGTTACTTAAATCTGGAATCTGGGACGGACGTCACAGCGGCTCGCATCACATTACAACCGGGGTGGCCATACACAAAGTCGTTATTATATATTGCATCGTAACGATTCATTATTCAGAAATACAGTCGAGCATAATGTTTTCATTTATCCATCTTTCATTGCACTTCACTCGCCAAACATCAAGTCGTACACACGAATTCTCCTAAATACTCGTGGAACAGGTTTGTGGAATAAGTATTTTTGTGTACTCGTACTTGCAAGACTTAGTACCTATTTTACCGAGTACGCCTCATCCCTAATAATAACTTCATAAGTCGTAACTGGTTCATCGTTATACTTATACGATTAATAATTCTACAATTCTAATTTTAAAATTGTCATTTCTTAAGTTCATATTAATAAATACAAGACACCCTAAAAAATGGTGTCTCTTCAAAAATTGGGAATCTACAGACAATAATCCGACGTCGTGTGAATTATGATCTGAGGGATATATATGGCTTACGAGAGGGAACACCGTTAGCGCGATCTAAGTACGTTCAGCGCCATCTAGCCACAATCGACAGAAATGTAATACTCATTGAATTTGGTACTTCTGTAAAACGATACCATTCCTTGAAATATTATTATAGCCTTTAGAAAAACTTTATTGACCAAAAGTACATTACAGTGTATGCAATGACAAGTCACAATACAACAATAATGGCATATACAATTGAAGATAGCATCCGTTGCTAAACTAAGTAAAAACTTGTATTTCAGCTTTCGGCGCCACTCCCCTCAGATATTTAAATACAAAATAGGTACTTAATACAAATTAAAAAGTTAAACTTACTTTGCAAAAAATGGAAATAATTATGACAAATTTAGGATTGTGTTAAAATGATCCTCTCAGTGTGTGTAATGATTTTGCATGTGTGTATGTACGAGAGGGTGTCTGTTAAAGCTACCTGAATTATCTAAAATAAAGCAAAAAGGTATAATGAAATTGTAATAATTAATCTTAAATCATTTATTTAATGTAAATAATATATTTTTTAAACATAACAAACATCAACGGAGCACCGTCAGAAGATTTTCAGTTTCTTCGTATCCTAATCCCAGTAGCCAAGCTGTAATTTTTTTCTTACAATTTATTTTAATAAGTGAATAAATTCCAATTCTTTTGTTAATTTTATTATATATATAAGGGCCAAGAAAACAGTAAAACCTATGGGCAAAAAAGGTATGAAATTTTTTCAGCACGTCACAAACTCTGCCCTCCCGACGGCTTTTATTTTTTTGTGGATTATATGTCATATTACGGTGCTGTTTAAGAAGAATACTGAGTATAAATAATTTCCTTACAGTTAATACTTCACATTTCTGATAAAGTAGATTAGTTGGAAACGTAAAGGGACGAAAAGTGCTTACTTTAAGAACAGCACGTTGAGCAACCTCAATACATTTCATAATGGTAACTGGGGCTCCTCCCCAAGAAGTAATACAATATGAAATCAACGATTGGCAGAGGGCAATGTAAGTTTGGATAACAAGTTGAGGCTCGGCGACATGTCTCAGAGTTTTAAAGACTATCATAAGCTTACGTATTCTACCACTTAACAATTGAATATGTTTTGCAAAATTTAAATGCGAGTCAAGAACTATTCCCAGATAATTAATATCGTCAGTTGGCTGTAAATTAGGACAAGAACATTTATCACCATTATAATACTCTTCACATTTATGAACCATCAACCGGAAATCGTCACTAAATGAATTTAACCTTCTCATCGAGAAGGTCATATACCTCGTTTTATCAGTATTGAGCGTCAATATATTTTTGTTAAGCCATTCGCTTACAAAGCTTAAAGCTTTCTGGCCGTTTTTGAAGACCTCTTTCCAGGTATTGCCAGAAAGTAAAAGGACAGTATCATCCGCGTAAGAAATTAGTTTACCATTTGTAGGTATTAGGGAACATAACTGATTAATGTAAATTAGGAATAAAGTTGGTCCCAAAACGCTACCTTGAGGGACCCCGAAAGTTACAGGGAGATCGGAACTAACATATTTATCAATAGTAGTCGCCTGATATCGATTTGACAGATAACTCTCAAATAACTTCAGTTGATTTCCTCTAAAACCAATCGATTCAAGCTTATTTAAGAGTAGCGGGACAGAGACCGCATCAAATGCCTTCGCCAAATCCAAAAAAATACCCAAACATTTTTTGCGTCCATCTAAATTAGTAACAACAAAGTCAGTAACAGCGTGCACAGCATCGGATGTGCTCTTACCTTTACGGAAGCCAAACTGATTTTCAGACAGCAATTTATGTCTTTCCAAGAAACTAATTAATCTAGAGTTTATTAATTTTTCAAAAATTTTTCAAATAGCAGGTAGTAAGGAAACAGGCCTGTTGTTAGAGATAAGGTCTCTATCCCCACTCTTGTAAATTGGGACTATTGACTTCTTCAAGTCGTTAGGAAATACTCCGTCACGAATACATTGATTCAAAAGGGAGGTCAAAGGAGTGACAAGGTATTCTGTGTATTTTTTGAGAAATAAATTTGAAATGCCCTCCTAACCAGATGAACAGTTATTTTTAAGGCTCAATATAACACTGTTCACCTCATTAGTGTCTGTATCATTCAATACAAAAGAATTTAAAGTTCGATAAGAAGTGTCAATGAAGGGGTTGCTTAAAATGTTGTTATTTGTCAGGATGTTTTTTGACAGGTTCTTACCCAAATTAACAAAAAAGGCATTTACTTCATCAACCGATGCTTCCGGATTTAAAGATAGTTTTAATAAATTATTTGGATCAATTTTACATTTAGCGGTATTGGTTATATTTTTGATTGCCTGCCAAACTTTTTTACTGTTGTTACCTGCTTTTGTAATTTGTTCCTTGTCATATGCTCTTTTTACTTTTCTTAATAGTAAATTACAAAAGTTTCTGTAACGTCTGTATGTTATAGTAAGTATTTCATCATTCGGCGATTTTTTAAGCTCATAGAGCAGCTTATCCCTATTTCGCATGCAACGTAGAAGACCTGGCGTAATCCACGGTTTAATAATTTTTTTACGTCCCGATAACGGTAAAGTTTGTGTGTTATTTTTAATAGCTAAAACAATAGATTCTATGAAGAAACTCATAGATATATTTGGATCGGACGATTTATAGATTGAGGTAAAGTCGATATTTGCAATATCCTTTTGCAATTGTTCAAAATTAGTTTTAGTTATTGATTTAACCGAATAATTGCGAATAATTTTTTTATGCAAACATAGTAAAACCGGTTTGTGATCTGTAAGAGTAGCCTGAATAACAACGGTGGTTGCAGGATGTTTAGTTTTTAAAAAAACATGATCAATACAAGTACCACTGGCATCGCGAGTTACATGAGAATGAGCTGGTAAAAGACTGTAATAGGCGGCAAGATTTAAATAGTCGTATATGTGGTTATGTGGTTTGTCAAAATTAATGGAAATATTAGTATCACCAATAATGGCGATATTTGGAAAGTTAGCTATTCGTTTTAAAACATTTTCTAAAGAATTAAGAAACTGATGCAAGTTTACGTAAGACGGCGAACGGTATACTCCTAAAATTGCAGTATCAGAGCCGATTTTTATAAGCAAGCAATTTCCGTCCATAAAGAGTGGTTCTGCAACAAGAGACACAATATCTTGCTTAATATAAGCTAATACCCCATCATGTTGTAAAATATTATTACGTGTTGACTTATTACTTAAAAAAAAAAAGAAAAAGCACAAGTCATGGATAATGGAGATAAAGAAGAATTAGAATCTGATAATCAGTATTCAACTTCCGATGATTCTGATAATGAATAATAAAAATAACAACAAATATTTGAATTTAATTTTTTATGTATTTTTATGTTTCGTAATAAATGGTTTTAACAACATACATGTATTAATTTTTTTTTCTATATTGATTAATTTTTTTTATTTTTATACTAATATTTGAAAAGTAACACTTGTTTTTTCCCGCTTTACGGCATTTATTTAATTTAAAATAATAAATAAATTATTCTTTATTTAATTTGAAATAAAGAAAATAGATTTTAAAATTATAAAAAGTTTCGTTGAATTATTATTTTTTATTTATTAAGATAATAATATATTAAATTATTTATTTTCTATTATTGCATAGCTGTAAGTATGTATAGCGTAAAATAATATAAAAATTGAGATCAAAATTATTTGTAATAAATTGGAGTTCAAAATTGCTGACAAGTGAAAATAAATGCTGTCTCTGTCACTCACATGTGCACGAGCATGCGCACTCGGATACGTTCTACGGTCAGGTAGCGAGCAGCTGCTATGTTGTGTCCTGCTCTAGCACACGGACCTCGGACGCTCTACTTTCTCTGTCGCACCTATCAAGTGGCTAAAACTCTAAAAGTTTTTAGCCTGGCAACAGTACTTTAAGTACGATTTTTCGCAGGCAAGTTTATATAACTGTTTTTAAAATAAAATAATCAAAAATTTGAGATAACTTTCGATAAGTTAGCAGATCGATGGAGTCACCTATTTTGACTTACCTGTTTACACCTGCTTGCCAGGTAGTTATACACTGAAATGAGTAGGCAAGCATACCTAGGCATATTCTGTGTACTAAAAACTATCAGTGAAATAAATTTCATTTGGTTATCAAAAGTATGAAGGTGATGAAAAAAAATCGATAAAAGTTAATTTAATTAAAAATAGCCATGAACACTTTTCGATAGGCAAGCAATTGTAGGCATACTTGTTTTTAAAAAATATTTGATAAAAAATACGTCTCATCTGGTTATCAGATCGGTGAAGGACGATCTCCCACCGGCTCTTCTACTAATATAACTACGTCAAAATTTTTAAACAATGAATAAACATTCGACGTGGTCAGGAAAAAGTGATTTCTTGAAATTTGGTGATAGTAGACATATTTTTTGCATTTATATGAAACATGATTATTTAAAAGTGATTGTGTATAAATGTACATAGTAAAATAAAAAGTACAGCCAAAAATAAAATAACCATAAAGACCGCAAAAATTGGTAAAATAGACTAAGAACATTATTGACATAAGAAACTAAAGTCAAAGAGTGATATATCAGAACTAGTCATTTACAATGTATCAACTTATCTATGTCCGCTTCGTTAACTATTCTGATTTGTGGACAGTTTTCATTTTTACAGAGGTAAACTGTTCCTCTTGATGTCCAACAAAAAGCATATCCATGTTCCTTTTGGAACGCGCGAGCCGAAAAGAAAATCTCTTGCATCTTTTGAGTCAGAGTTTCAGCTACAAAAACTGGCTTAGTTGGACCTTTTATATTAAGATGGCTGGTGTTTAATTTTTCGCCTTTCTGCCTACTCTTATTAAATTTTTTCACAGCTGTTAGGACTTTCTCTTTCATTATAACAGTGGTAAATTCTGTGATTATCGGCTTAGAAGAATCTTTAGCTGTTGTTCTGTACACATCCTTTATGTCCGACTCACTGATATCGATATTGACCGTTTTTCCCATAACGAAAACTAATTTGCAGAGTTCGGACTTAGTCTCTAACATATCTGGGTTTGCCTTAGGAACATTACGCATTTCAATGCCAGATTCGCGTTTTTTGCGTACTAAATTTTCAATTCTCTGTTCCAGGAATTAATATACTTTTATCTTCTTTTCTTTCATCCTCTAAATATTTGATACGCGATAGAAATTGGTCATACTTACTGGACATGGTCTCAACAGACTTTGTTTTGCTCAGTGTTTTGTTCCCGAATGTAGTTAACAGTATCAAAAAGATCTTCAAATTGTTTATTTTGCTCACTTGAGAAGGAGTCAAACATTGACTTTATTGTGGACATAATGCCAGAGGTATCAACATCCATATCGAGCTTCCTCTTTTTGCGTTCCATTACATTTAATTTTAAAAGATGTAAGTTTGGTTCGGAGTCGTAGTGTTGTTGTTCATTCAATAAAGATATATTTAGATTAGATTACACCTTAGATTACACAGGATTTTATCGCACAGTTGAAAGCGTAATTACGAATATCTCTGATAGTGACTATCTTGGCTTGGAAGATACAATAAAGGAAGCAGTAAGTAAAAACAGAATATATAAATTTAAAATTCAAAACACACTAAAATCTGACTGGATTAATAAAGACATAATTAGAATGATAGCTAAAAGGAATCAGCTGTGGTCTGCTTATAAAGAAAACCCCAACGATGAACTCATAAGGAATAACTTCATATCTCTAAGAAATACCGTGTCGATGACAATACAAAATACCAAAAATAGCTACTATTACAAAGCTTTTAAAAACTGTGAAAAGAAACCTTTAAAGATGTGGAAGTTAATCGTGAATTTATCTGGAAGTAAGTCTAAATTATGTTCTGCCCCTTCGAAACTAGAAACACAAACCGACATAATCACAGACACAAAAAAAATATGTGACTACTTAAATAACTTCTTTGCCACCATAGGGCCTACCTTAGCAAACAAAATAAAAACACCCAGTACACTCACGCACACATTACATACACAAACTAAGCCTAAAACAAGAATAAATGAATCTAATTCAAATGGACTCCTAGTCTTGACACCAACTACTCAAGAAGAAATTGGTAAAATTATAGATAGTCTCAACCCTAACATCAGTACGGGCTTAGATGGCATTAGCTGCAAGGCAATAAAAAGTATTAAAAATCTAATATTATCTAAACTCACAACGAGCGTTAATCATTGTTTGTTAAATGGCTGCTTCCCGGATTCTCTGAAAGTAGCGAAAGTGAGTCCAATCTTTAAATCAGGTAAAAAGACTGACCCCAGTAACTACCGCCCCATCTCTGTCCTCCCAACGATCTCTAAAATAGTCGAGAAAATTCTTTATAAGCGCTTAGACGATTACCTCAAAACAAAAAACTTTTTCTCCAAAAATCAATATGGCTTCCGTGCAAAATCTAATACATTAGCTGCAACTATTGACCTTGTGACAAATTTGAAAAATAAAATAGATGAAAAGAACATAGCTCTCGGAATATTTATTGACCTGAAGAGGGCGTTTGACATAATTAGCCATTGCCTCCTTCTTCAAAAATTATTTGAAATTGGCGTCAGGGATAATGCCCACAATATGTTCAGATCTTATCTATCTAATAGAAAACAAATTGTTCGGATTGGGGATGATAAAAGTAATTGTGAAACCATAACCTACGGCGTGCCGCAAGGATCAATACTTGGTCCCCTCTTGTTCATAATATACGTTAACGATATACACAACCTAAACCTGGTAGGAGACATATGACATATGTATGCTGATGACACTAACTTATTTTTAATTGGCAATAGCTTAGAAGAGATTTTCATACAAGCACAAAAAGACTTAGACACTCTATCAAAATGGTTCCACAATAACTTGCTTACTATAAACACTTTGAAAACTAACTGTATTATATTTAGTTCTAGAAACAAAAAAAATGGAAGTCACCCAAGCTTATATATAAATAATGAAACTTTAACCCAAAATTCTTCGGAAAAGTATCTTGGTTTATATCTAGATAGACATCTGACGTGGCAACCGCACTTAGACAAACTAAAGTCTAAATTATCTTCTGTCTTAGGAGCGCTTCGAGGGATAGTTCGATGTCTTCCGACATCTGTTAGATACATAATATACAACTCTATGGTGAAACCCCACTTAGAATACCTTATTGAGGTGTGGGGTACAGCAGCTAAAACTCACTTAAAGCAAATCGAAACATGTCAAAACAAAATAATCAAACGTTTATTCCATTATCACTACTTAACTCCGACAGAAAAGATCTACAAGGAAACTAAACACTATCACAAATATATAGATATAACACATGCATATTGATACATAAACTATTAAATAAAAATATACACTCAAAATTAATACTTACAAAAAAGCACAAATACAAAAGCGTATAACTAGACGTAAAAACAACATTTGCTTAAGATCACCACGAACTAATTACGGTAAGAAAAATATACTATACGAAGGAGCAGAGCTATATAATAAATTACCTAACGATATTAAAGAAATCAAGTCCTTCACTTTATACAAAAAAACAATAAAACACCACATATTGAAAGATTTCACTAAGTTTTAAATAAATAAATAAAAATCTTAAAGGAGTAAAACACATATATATATGTCGCATACCAGAAGTGAGGTTATTTAAAATAAATATGCAGAACCGCTGAACCTATGTAAGTCATCGGTTCTGCTATGCTTTTCAAACACAATAATAGCAATACGCTGCGTATCACATTTTGATTTTAATTATTATGAGATTAAGTAAGGTAATTTGATACTAAATTCACACATTTTTAAACAAGAAGATTTTAGGAATGAAAAGAAAGTAAATGAATATTACAATTTTTAATAAAAGTGACATAAAGACTACTTACAATGTTTGTAGCTGAAGACGCAGGAGCAAACTGATTTCACAACACAAATCATTTGCTTTATATAGCGTTCAACAATATTTCAAAATTGCTTCGATTTTTAATAATAGTTTCGAAAATACAATTAAAGGCTGCCAGGATTAAATTTGAATCTAAATTCTTTTTAATTCTTAAATAAATGGCTTTTATTACAAATGTCAATGAAGTAAATTCACAATAAGAATTTACGTAATAATTTTATGACTTATCTATGCTTATTTAATTAAGTGATGAATCGGCGCGGCGACACGGCCATACTGATGTGCGATGCGTGCTCTGCATCGCTCCAGCTTCTTGATGTTTAGAACTTTGATATTTTCTGTAATAGAAGAATTAACTTTTTGAGGCCAAGAACTTCCACAGTTCACTTAACCTAAGGTTGCTAAGTCCAATTTGTTACTGCAGTGATCACCACTGAGACTAATTAAGTGAGTGTTACAGTCGGTACAATACATAATAATACTACACATGCTCCACGCATGACAGTAAATGTAACTTTTAACTTAGCTGCTCACTCCACATGACCACAGCGATATAAACTTTCATTGCAAGTATAACTGCTCATTCCACGTGACAACAGTTTTATGTAATAAGTATTTATTTGTAAGCAAGTATCTGTACAAGATACCGAGGAAGGATAGGTCGGTGAGTGGCCCATGTTGTTTAAAACAGAGGCACTAAAGGGTATTAGGATTGGTCGATGCTGTGCTCTGGGCGGTCTCGTACGCCGTGGTGCACAGGGGACTATCATTCTTTCATGATTGGATTATTTTTGGCTTATTGAACGGCTCCATACGTCAATAGCATCTTTTATTTATTTTTATTTTTTTTTTTGTTTTGGCTTATTGAACGGCTCCACACGTCAATAGCATCTTTTAGTATATTTTTTTTTTTTTTTTTATTATTATTATTATTTTTTTTTTTTGTATTGCGTATCAGAACTGAGGTTCTGTACGTATTGTAAAATGTAGTTTTTAAATAACCAACATAAAATTTTCTCACCAAAGTTAATCGTTATGTTTGGCTTGTTCAGATGACACCTGTCACTGCGACGCAATTATATCGCATGTGTGTGTGCGAGGTGCAGCGTCGATGTCCGTAGACCCGCCTGGCTGATGATCTGCTGGCGACTCGGCATCCTGGGAGCCACGTCCAGGTTGTGGGGCGCGCCGCAGCTGGTCATGTGCGACTTTGCGAGGCCGCCCATGATGACCCACTACCTTTTTTACTAGATAGCGATCATTTTCGAGAACCCTGTGAACTTCGTAAGGAACACTATATTTTAAGTCCAGAGAAGTCTGGTTTCTGGGGTTGTTTTTTATTAAAACAAAATCACCCCGTTGAAATCTGTGAATTTTAGCACGGCCCTTGTCGAATCTCGCTTTGTCTTTGGTAGCTAAGTCTGTCATTCTTTTTTGTACGTGTCGTTCAAGAGCTTGGGTGTCAATAGATGAATCGTCATGGTTAACCAAATTTAATAATTCTGGTGGAACACAGTTTTGACGTTTAGTTAATAGTGTAAGAGGAGACGTACCTGTACTTCTATGTACAGTGCAATTAAATGCCAGCTGAAGGCTTTCTAGTGCCATATGCCAGTCCAAAGTCTCATAATTTTTTATCATAATGAGGCTATTTTTTAATGTGGGCATTACCCTCTCAACTTGCCCGTTCGCTCTGCTGATGCCTGGCGCTGTTGAATGTATTTCTATACCAAACATATCACAATAGCTTTTATACTCGCCTAAGAACTCTCGCCCTGAGTCTACAATGACTTGTTTGGGAGCGCCAAACAGGTGTACAGCCTGTTTTAGGGCTGCCAAAGTACTGTACTGACTTTTGTCGTTTGTGTACCGAAGTAATACATACTTTGTGAAAGCATCTATCGTGACCACTACGTATTTCGGTTCATTAGGCGTGCCCAGCTTACCGGTGATGTCCATGTGTATAACTTCAAATGGTACTGTCGGTTTTGGTATAGGGTGTAACTGTACCTGTGTTGCTCCAGATGATTGTTTTGAGGTTCTGCATACGACGCAGTTGTCTACAAATTCTTTGACAATGGTGCTTATTTTGTCAAAGTGATAAGTTTCCCTAATCTTGTGAAGAGTTTTTTCCCATCCTGGGTGCTTGAGCGCGCTATGATAAGTATTAATTAGGCTCCACTGAAATGACTTTGGTACCACTATTACCTTTCGAATGCCGTCCATATCTCGCCTCTCGAATTTAAGGACGTTATTTTCAAGGTGATATCCGGGAACGCCTTTGCCATCATGCAGACTATCTATAATAGGGCGCAGTTGGCTGTCACGCCTTTGTTCTATATTTACCCAATCCAGATTTCTATTTATGATGTTGACAGTCAAGGGATCCGGATTTCTACTCAAAAAATCTGCATGCTGCATCCGTTCGCCTTTCCTGTATTCTATCTCAAATTCAAAATTTTGAAGGTAAGCCCACCACCTATGAATGCGAGGCAATAAGTCCTTTTTATGCTTTGAGGCCTTGAGTGCATTGCAATCAGTAATCACCTTGAATTGACGACCGTAAAGAAAATGGCGAAAATGCTTAATAGCCCTGACTACAGCCAAAGTCTCTAGTTCATAAGAGTGGTATCTACTTTCTGTCTCTGTCGTACGCATACTAAAGTAGGCCACAACATGCTGCCGTTTGTTGATAGTCTGTACTAGTATAGCTCCGAACCCGAGGCTGCTTGCATCGGTAAATAGCTCTATAGGTTCACCTTCTTGGAATATTGTAAGAACTGGAGATGAAGTTAAGTGATGGAGGATCGTTTGACGTGCCTTTTCATGAACATGAGTCCATTGCCAGTGAATGCCTTTTTTTGTTAATTCATATAAGGGGCCATGGTTCAAAGTGAAATCTGGTATAAAGCGACGAAAATAACCTGCGAGGCCATTAAATTGCCGAACTTGTTTTACATTACTCGGTGCTGGGGCCTTAAGTAGAGCCTCAACCTTTTTAGGACTAGGTTGGACTTGACCGTTTTCAACTACATTTCCTAGGTACTCTATAGATCGTTTAAAGAAAAGACATTTATCAATGTTAACTGAAAAACCTGAGTCACGTAATGCTATTAAGATTTTCTCCAAATAATCGAGGCCAGATGAAAAATCGCGACATTTGGTGATGACGTCGTCTATGTATACTTGTGCTATTCTATCATTATGAACTTTGTCCGCACTACCTGGGTTTAAGAGAGAACCTAAAGCGCGATTTATGCATCTCTGATATACGGAAGGCGCATTACACAATCCAAACGGCATAGTTTTGTATTCGTAAAGACCGTCTGGAGTGACAAAAGCAGTCTTTTCAATAGAGTCAGCAGCTATAGGGATTTGATGGAAGCCAGATGCCATATCTAGTGTGCTATAGTATTGCCCACCGGCCAATTGGTCAATCTGGTCTCCAATCAACGGAAGGGGGTAGTGATCGCGAATGGTGTTTGCATTGAGCTCTCTGTAGTCTACGCACATACGGTCTTCGCAGTTTTTCTTTTTAACAAGAATAATTGGGCTGGAGTATGGAGACTTACTTTCCTGAACGATGTCATTATCTATTAATTCTTTAACAATTGCCTTAACTTTCTCCCGTTCAACTGGGCTTAACCGATATGGCCTTCGTTCAACAAACTTATCAGGATTTTTCAAGCGAATCTCTAAATGCCCTGTATTAACACGAGTTCGTGAAAACCCACGCGTAAAAATAGCGGAGTATTTATTGAGTAGGTTAATTAGTTTATCAATTTCAAATTCATTGCTTAAATCGTGATTTATGTTGTCAAATAGACCGGCTTGTGACTGCATATGCATGACACGAGGTTGGGAACAAAGGATCGCGGTATCTCGAGTTATGATTACATTCAATCCTGTATCGGCTAACAAATTAGCACCTATGAGTACATCTATAGTCAAATCGTAATCCGGCAGGATATGAAATTCAATTTCAACGCTTAGATCGTTAATAACACATACTGTTTTTAACATACTTGTAGAAACGATGGGTAAAGGCCCTATCCCACGGAGGTAATTAACTACATGTCGTCGCTTACCCGGTAACTTATTTGCGATAGATTCACAAATAACCGAACATTCTGCACCGCTATCGAAAACCGCATGAATAACTATGTGGCCTATTTGCACACGCATTGTGTTTAAATTAGATTTATTAGTACTCATAATTGAATTTACATTGGAGGTAATATGTTTTTCCCGTCGATAGCAAGTCTCGAACGTATGGCCTTGTTTTGAACAGAATGAACAGGTTCTACCATTGCCCTGACTAGAGGATGGTGCCGGTGGTATAGTAGTCTTCTCGTTTGTTCGTTTATCGGTGTTAGGCAAATTGTTCTTATACCTACAATCACGAGAAGCGTGACCACCTTTTTTACAAAAACTACAATAAGACGCACTACGATTATTTTCAATAGAATATTTAAAACGCTTAGACGGTATTTGATTGGAATTATGTATAGGGCGCTTAATACGTATAGACGAAGCTACAGATATTAACTCTGGTACCGATACAGCCCTGGCATTCATAAGTTCAATCCTTAGGCGTTCGTCACTAATCGTTCCTATCACCGCTTCTACAGCATCACCATCATCGAGCTTATCTTTAGTAACACGTCTCCACAAGATCCATGACTGAGATAGAAACTCTGCGATATCTTTAGACTGGTCATAATTATGATCCCTGAATTTCAATATATCACGCGAATAACGATTCTCAGGTTCAAACGTGGTTATAATATTTTGGCATAGTTCATCCCACGTAGAGGTAGTAACAAGCCAATTATCAGCCCACATTTTAGCGCGACCTTTTAATAAACTGCTCACTTTCATGCGGACATCATAGTCACTAAGTAAGTAGTTAGCTTTGGCCATAGAAATGTGATTACACCACTCGCGGACCCCAACATTACCATCTGGATCATATGATGGTAGAAACACGTCATTTATTTTAAACTTATCAGATTGCTTTGACAGCCTTTCGCTCATATTTTGCATCATTGTAATCATGCTTAAAAAAATTCAGGGGTACATTACCGCCTTGTTGTGGTAATGGCGCTGGCGCATTGCCTGAAGTACACGGTCCAGGATCAACTGGCTCGGGTGCAGAGCACGTGGGTGTACTCGGTGGTATCTTGTTCTGTTCGTCCATTGTAGGTAGCCAAATAACTCTCGGTGCTCAATGTAGAAACTGTAAAAGAAATAACACGCACAGAAAAAAGAAAAATAGTTTAGGCATTGGGTTCGAATCCCACTTCTGATGTCGCATACCAGAAGTGAGGTTATTTAAAATAAATATGCAGAACCGCTGAACCTATGTAAGTCATCGGTTCTGCTATGCTTTTCAAACACAATAATAGCAATACGCTGCGTATCACATTTTGATTTTAATTATTATTAGATTAAGTAAGGTAATTTGATACTAAATTCACACATTTTTAAACAAGAAGATTTTAGGAATGAAAAGAAAGTAAATGAATATTACAATTTTTAATAAAAGTGACATAAAGACTACTTACAATGTTTGTAGCTGAAGACGCAGGAGCAAACTGATTTCACAACACAAATCATTTGCTTTATATAGCGTTCAACAATATTTCAAAATTGCTTCGATTTTTAATAATAGTTTCGAAAATACAATTAAAGGCTGCCAGGATTAAATTTGAATCTAAATTCTTTTTAATTCTTAAATAAATGGCTTTTAT
Organism: Hestina assimilis; assembly: GCA_023373885.1. NCBI lineage: Eukaryota > Metazoa > Arthropoda > Insecta > Lepidoptera > Nymphalidae > Hestina > Hestina assimilis. The sequence goes on from CM041759.1 coordinate 14,961,275, forward strand.
TACAAATGTCAATGAAGTAAATTCACAATAAGAATTTACGTAATAATTTTATGACTTATCTATGCTTATTTAATTAAGTGATGAATCGGCGCGGCGACATATATATTGTACGGCAACTTATTCTACTCATACAAATACTTTAGTATCGTAAAACTGCCAAGTTTCAGGCGTAGTTATACATGAGATCTCACCACTTTTTGTAGTAGAAGAAGTGCTTTGCGAGGCCTGGGAAATTTTTTACATTTTATGTTTTTAATGGGATCTCATGTCTTTTTGTAGAAAGTCCTACTTTTTCTACCCACTTCTTGAATGTAATCGTATATTATCTAGGTACCCACCTACACCTATTATTCCATTATATTATGTGTATACTATACAGGTACACTGATTGATTAACTGTAAATGTAACTTTGTAATTTTATACTGATAAACCGATACAGTATGTCCATCACTAGCTGCGTGGGACATCACTACGGGCGAACTCTCCCGCGCACCTGTCGGTACGGTTGGGCGCGAACGAAGGATATGCATAAGGAGAATGTTCATTGTTCTTCATAAATTGTACTGTTTCCAATAAATAATTGATATTGGACTTACGTGTGAGTGTTTGTGTTTTTTATATACTTAACAGAATTCAGAAGTGGTATGAACTTATTGATTTCAAGAACTATTGGATATAGTAAACTTTCGTAATGGACGCTTGCGCGGTACTTAAGCTTGCTTATAATAATTTCGTTATGTTATGCAATATAATATAAATATAACAACTAATATAAGACTGATTTTTAACAATACTGCTATGAAGTTGAGTGAGCAAGTTTCAACAAGTCACAAGAATTTGCATGTGTCTTTTGCAACAAAAATGGCGCCAAATCGCAACAAAGATTGCTGAAAAATAGATATTATAATTATATGTGCATGAATGTGTCTTCAAAAACTTTGCAAAACATAAAATAAGTGTACAGCAGCAAGTATGCAGATTTAAAGTACTACAATAGCTTTGCATGGATAATTGAAAAAGATCAGTGAGTTCTTCAGATGCTGAAACTGAAAATAATTATAATAAAAGAAAATATAAGAGAAAACTAAAAGTGAAGAATTGTCGCATACAAGCTTTAGAAGATTTAGTGAAAGACCTGCGTAACAAACAGAGTTCTCACAGTACTGAAGATCAGCTTCTTTCAGGGGCTAGTGTAGAAGAAATACAAGAAACTACACCTACTTGTAGAAATGCTGGATTGACAACATCCACTACCATTCGCTATGTTGGGCAAAATCAATTTGTTTCAGAATTTGATCCTCAGACTTCATCGTTTTCCATGGAACATTGGATTAGGAAGTTGGAAAGTATTGGGAATATGTATGGTTGGGATGAGAAGACCTTAATTTTTAATTGCACCTCAAAATTAAGTGGATATGCAAAGGGGTGGTATGAACGTCAAACCTCTTATGATATTACCTGGGAGGATTGGAAAACAAAATTAATTAGAGCTTTTCCTTTCACTAAAAATAAACTTTCTCAAATAAGAGAATTAGTTAACAGAATGAGGTTGGTAAATGAAGATCCTATAAAATTTTATTATGAAAAGCTAGGTATTGGTATGTCATGTGATATGACCGATGAGGTAATTACTGAAGCCATTATTGGTACTCTAGGCGATAAGCTAATGGAAGTTGGTGCAGTATCAGCTGGATGTCACAATACTAATTCATTGTTGAAGTATTTGGCAAGTGTTAAGACCTCAACAGTCCCTTCTGGACAGAACCAAATAGAAACTCAGTTGAATCCTCAAGTAAAATCTTGTAAGTTGATAAAGTGTTTCACATGTGGTAAGACAGGACACAAATCCAAAGTGTGTAATAAGTCCAGGCAAAATCTAGATAGGAGGTGTAGGTTCTGTAATTGTCTTGGTCATTTAGAAGATATGTGTTTTAAGAAAAAGAATCGTGACAAAATGAAACTGTGGAATGCGAGAAGTGATAGTTCATCTGGTGATGATGAACAAGATCAAGCCTCTGGGGCGAAACATTAGGATGTAGTGTTCTTTTACAAATCTGCCTACGGGGCGTATCTATCTGCCTACGGGGCGTACCTGATTGCCTGCGGGGCGTACCTATGTGCCTACGGGGCGTATCTATCTGCCTACGGGGCGTACCTGATTGCCTGCGGGGCGTACCTGTCTGCCTACGCGGCGTATCTATCTGCCTACGGGGCGTACCTGATTGCCTGCGGGGCGTACCTATCTGCCTACGGGGCGTACCTGATTGCCTGCGGGGCGTACCTATCTGCCTACGTGGCGTATCTATCTGCCTACGGGGCGTACCTATCTGCCTACAGGGCGTATCTATCTGCCTACGGGGCGTACAAATCTGCCTACGGGGCGTATCTATCTGCCTTCGGGGCGTACCTACCTGCCTACGGGGCGTACCTGATTGCCTGCGGGGCGTACCTATCTGCCTATGGGGCGTACCTAAATGCCTGTGCGGCGTGCCTAACCGCCTGCGGGGCGTACCAAACTGCCTGTGGGGCTTACCAAACTGCATGTGGGGCGCATTTAACTGCCATTAGGGCTTAGGAATATGCCTTTAAAACGAAGTTACTTGCTTTCGGGGCTCAGTAATTTGTCTTCGGGACTTAACGAAATGCTTTTGAGGCTCACTCACAAGCCATCAGGGCTAACTAACTTATGTTGCCTCTTAGATTCCTTTTCCGTTAGATCAACTGAATCCTAAGTCAAGACTGCTGCGATACGCTGTTGAAAGGAAGTGTGTGACTGACTCTCAAGATGTTACGGGTCTCTCTCCTTCGGGGCCGAAGGAGCTGTGCAGGATGGCCGAACTGATAAACCGATACAGTATGTCCATCACTAGCTGCGTGGGACATCACTACGGGCGAACTCTCCCGCGCACCTGTCGGTACGGTTGGGCGCGAACGAAGGATATGCATAAGGAGAATGTTCATTGTTCTTCATAAATTGTACTGTTTCCAATAAATAATTGATATTGGACTTACGTGTGAGTGTTTGTGTTTTTTATATACTTAACAATACATACATATAACATTTAAATAATAACATTTATATAGGATTACAAAGTTATTTATGCATTTGGTGTATCAAGAAAACTGGACCGAAATTATAAAATATTTTAGTTTTTCCTTGATTTATACACTAAACACTAATTATACTCTAAATTTGAAGCTTCCATGTGTGCTAGAAGTGCCTTAGAGTTTTGATGACCGGTCAGTCAGCGAGTAACAAAATTAAGAAATTTTGACTAGTTATACTTCTTAAACTACACTTTGAAATTGCATGAAATTTGAAATATACCGTGTTTATACAATGCCTGTTTGGTTACTGAAAATTCAGGCTTTTAGTTTTAGCCACAACGAAGTTATAGGAGGTTGAAAATTATATAAGTACGTATCTGACTGCAAATGTAACTTTGTAATTCTATACATTTATAGGCGATTACAAAATTATTTATGCAGTTAGTGTATCTAGAAAACTGGACCAAAATTACAAAATATTTTAATTTTTCCTTTACTTATACACTAAACACTAATTATATTCTAAATCTGAAGCTTCCATGTCTCCTAGAAGTGCCTTAGAGTTTTGATGACGGTCAGCCAATGTATAACAAAATTAAGAAATTTTGGACTAGTTATAATTCTTGAACTACTTTTTCAAATTGAATGAAATTTGATATACACCCTGTTTATACAATGCCTAATTGGTTACTGAAAATTTAGGCTTTCAGTTTTAGCAACAACGGAGTTATAAGAGGTTGAAAATTATGTAAGTTTGTATCTGACTGCAAATGTAACTTTGTAATCCTATACATTTATATGAGATTACAAAGTTATTTATGCAGTTGGTGTATCTAGTAAACTGGACCAAAATTACAAAATATTTTAATTTTTCCTTTACTTATACACTAAACACTAATTATATTCTAAATCTGAAGCTTCCATGTCTCCTAGAAGTGCCTTAGAGTTTTGATGACGGTCAGCCAATGCATAACAAAATTAAGAAATTTTTGACTAGTTATAATTCTAAAACTACTGGTTCAAATTGAATGAAATTTGAAATATACCGTGTCTATACAATGCCTGCTCGGTTACTGAAAATTCAGGCTTATTGCTTCATCCACAACAAAGTTATAGAGCGTCGAAAATGGCCTGAAGTGCTTCGAGAAAAGGATAGTACGGCCGTGCCGCTTTTTGCTCGACTTGGCGGGGGCACTGCCGTGCCCCCAGATTTACATTTTAGTTAAAAACATGTTAGAAAGTTTTAATTATTATTAATAGTTTAATGCATTAATTAATGAATGAATAAGGCGGGATAAAACTAGAACGGATTAACGCCATTGCGTACTTAATCGCTGAATACGTGCTGAATGATAAAAATATCGAAACAATTTTATTAAGCCTTCACAGTTATTATATAAAGACTCATTATTAAATACTTTGGGGATAAGTAAACAACGATTGACAGTTATATGTATTATGTTATATATATGTAAAGAAAAATGTATTTTCTTTAATACAATAATATTACCGCTCTCCGCGTAGGTTCTATTAGATACCTATTATAGTCTGACCTCTTTGGTTATTAAGAACGAAGATTTATATACGAATAGCGTTTTATGTCAATTGTCATATTATTTAAAAATTATTTTAAAATACAAAACCGAATTAGTTATAAAATTAATAAAATTATATTTTAATTAATACTATTAAATTTATTAATTAACAATTCAATTTCCAATTCTTTGCCACCTAAGCCTTGAATATTTTGATGAACAATAATTAAGTCATGAGGCTTAGGCTTTGTCTTCTTACTTAGTTTAAACCTACACTAGGTACGCCATGTCATTAACAAAATTACTCTCCTTGCTTTTCAAGGCTATTGTAGGGGTTTTATTCTTCGTTATACTATGTACAACGGAATTATATATATTATAAGCTACTAAAGTAGCTATTTTTTTTTATATCTAAGAGGTTATTACAGCGTATCCCTTGTCAACTTAAAATTAGAAATAAATTTATTAATGTCAAAATAAAAGAATATGTCACTATGACGGTGTGCCAAATTATAAAGTACCATATTCAAATTAACTATATACCTATTTTGATCATACTTCAAACGTTGGGAATATGGAAAAGAAAGTATCATAAATTTACATTTAGTTTTTTGATGCAAATTTAATAAAATATCAGAACTTTTAATGATTTCATTTTTTTTTACAGACAAACTGTGTGGATACTGGCAATTTTATCTATAAGATATTGACAGGAGGCTCCGGGTGAATAAATACTATATACTTGATTTAAATTATTATGTAAAATACCTTTCCCTAGTTTATCACAAAAAAATACTATATTAGAGGTGTTATTAGTGTCTGTATTTATATTACTATAAGAGTTAATTTTTTTATTTTGATTAGATTGTACGATACCGTCACGCTGTTTTTGGCACCTTTAACAGACGCAGATTCATGAGAGCAAGAGCAGCTATGATTTTCAGACAAGGACTCAAATCTTTCCATGTTGTAATTTGATAGTTCAATTAATTTGGTAGTAGCTGATATATGCTTCTGCATTTGTGATTAAGAGGACTCATACAACTTATTTATAGAACTTAGTGAAGTTTTAAGGCTATCAATTTCACATTGCAGCTGCTATGTGTCACTATCATACATTACCCTACTTTGCGTAATTTGTTCATTGTAATGTTGTAATTTACTTATTAAACATGAATTTTCTTGTTTTATTTTGTAAATCTTACTATTACTGTATATATTCTCAAAATTTCTTAGTTTTTTTTATTGCATTTTTGAAATTCTAATATATTTTATTAATTTCTTATGTGAAGAAAATAAAACAGGACTTTGATTATTTACATCCCCATAATTTGTGAGGTCTATTGTCACAGGCCGATTTGTCAAATTAAAGCTAGGACCACATTCAACCAGTTCGTCATACAAGGAATGAGTACAATTAACGTCTTGAGATTGTTTTAATTGCTCTAAAGTTGAAATAGACTTCTGAGCTTCATGAAGGCTTATCTCTAGTTCACTGATGTCACCCAGAGCTCTCTCATGTTCATCGTTACACTGATAAAATGAGGTTATAGTATTTGACAACTGATCGCGCTGTTCCACTAATTCCAGATATTTCTCATGTAGGCCAGCGAGTTCATTTTTCAGTTCTGTGTTTTTCTTTATGTTTTTGGAGATCTCCTCTTTTTAACAAACAGTTTGAATGTTGGATGTCTGCCATTTTTGAAACTTGATGAGAAACATGAAACTTTGTTTTTTGGTGAACGAATAAATATAAAGAAACACGTGTTGAAACATTTTCTTATATTCCCTCCCTGAAGGGGTGAAATAAGAGTTCGAAAATTTTATTAAAATCGTTATTCACGCGGGCGAAGCCGCTGGCAGAAGGTAGTGTTGCATAAACTATTATTGATTATTTTTAAAGTGAAACTTTTATTAAATCGTCCCAAACTTTTTCGTCTATGTGTTGCATGTCGCGTGACGGTCGGCCGTGGAGTAGGGATAAAGTGAAAGGCGCCTAGAGTTCGCAGCAGCTGACCGTGTAGTGTATAGACTATTATTCATTTGTCCTACGCTATTTTGTTTGTTTTTTAACATGTGTATATAATCCAAATAATTATTAAGTATTATGTATGTGGTATTCCAAGACACAGAGTTCAATAAAAATATTAGTTGGAGATTTAGTCTACAATTCTCAAGTATAAAATTAAGATTGATAAAGCGATTTTTATACCCTTAATGGAATATCATTCCAAAAATTTTTAGTAAAATGTCTATAATGCGAAAAAAAGTTTCACTTTTACCGTGGTTTCATAAAACCACACAATTGGTTTTTTTTGTTGTAGTTAATCATATTTAGTTATTTAAGAAAATTAATACATTTGACTGTCAATCATTGTTTGCTTATTTCCAAAGTATTTATAAATTGGGCTTTATATAATATAAAATGCGAAGGCCTAATAAAATTATATTTCTATATTTTTATCAGTCAGCGCGCATTCAGCAATTACATTAATCCATTCTAGTATTAACTCGCCTTATTCATAAATTAATGCATTATACTATTGATAATAATTAAAATAATCTAACATTTTTTTCTAATGGCTATAATATTATTTCAACGAATACTATAGCCTTACATAGGCACCAGATTCAACGAGCATTACATTTCTGTCGATTGTGGCTAGATGGCGCTGAACGTACTTAGATCGCGCTAACGGTGTTCCCTCTCGTAAGCCATATATATTTTACTCTCAGATCATTACTTTCACCATTGTTGATAGTGTACACACGAATCCTAGTAAAATTTTTGAAGAGACACCATTTTTATTTAGGGTGTCTTATATTAATTAATATGAACTTAAGAAATGACCTATATTTAATGGAACATAGGGATCGTTACTACCCTTTTAATTAGAAATATTTGATTGAATTTTACGTAAATTAAAACATCCATCTGAAAGTACTTTACAATTTTTTTCTTTAATAACGTATAATTGCTCAGCTGACTGTGAACTCAGACTAGGTCGTCTACATAAAAGTGATAAGTTTAAAGTATCTTACAGCAAGAAATGGAGCAGAAGCAGTGCCATGTGTGACTGTATTTAATCTATATATATATATTCAATTCTTTAGTATCATTTAGGGATAAATTAGTAGAAGTAGGCGCGCTTGCATTGAACACACCTCTCAATTTAGTGGTAGAACGTCCTACTACGAGTCTTTTCCCGGCGTCGGGATGTGACGATCCCATCGCCCGCTGTTGGGATAACCTCTGTCATAGCAGAGATGCAACAAAAGACCTACCACTAGTGTGACTGATTCCACCAGTGCAATCCGTCACACTGGTGGTAGGTCTTTTGTTGGAAGAGGTCGGCTAGGTAGGGACCACCGCAGTGTCTAATATTCTGCCGCCAAATAGTAGTGCTTAGGCATTACTGTGTTCCGGTTTGAAGGGCACTGTACGCTAGTGAAATTACTGGGCAGAGGAGATTTAAGAACTCATATCTCGAGGTTGGCAACGCGTTAGTGGCACCTACTAATGGTGCTGTAAGCGCTCATAGGCTACGGCACCCACTTACCATCTGGTGGGCCGTATGCTTATTTGCCAACTTGTAACATAAAAAAACCTAACTTGCTATCGCGAGCCTGATGACCTGAGCGTAGACAATTAACACATAGTTTGAGCCTACGAAAAGATTCTGCCTTCTCGTTTACAGACTGATTCAAAAATGTGTGTGGACATTTTGTATTAGTGTTTGTGTATGTAACTAAACCTTTTATATGATTTGTTTTTGTTTCTTGTTTTCCTATGCAATTATTTAAGTGTAACAATTCGAGTAAATCTACTTTGTTTTTTAAAAATGTAATTAAATCTTGTAATGTAATTTTGTTTAGAGTTGTTTTACGTTCTTCACATTCTCGCGGTGTTTTAAAATCTAATTTAGAATTATTTTTTTATTTAGAATTATTTTATTTTATTATTTAGAATTATTAAATATATAATTATTTCAACATCTATTATACCTTGTGAAAACCGAATTGAATTGAGAATCACATTTTGCAGTTGGCTGAAAAACTAATGATTTACTCTGTTTTTCTAAAAATAATGAGCATGTTATATGACGGGCCTTAACTATTAATTGAAGAAAAAGACTTGTTTTTGAAGTTATACTTCTTTAAAATGATGAGAGTGAAATTTTAAGATGTTGTTGTTGTTGTGCGTCAAACAAAAGTCACAGGTCATTCAAAACTGTCATTTAATAGAAGCCAATGAACCAAAGAAGTATAACTTCTGACCAGTGGTGGCGCAAGACCTAAAATTAATGTGGGCAAGGCGCGAGGCCCTCTAACATGAGCGTAGCAAGTTAGGAACAAATGGTCGAGGTAGCTGCCCCACCGTGCTAGTTTTTAGCTTTATCAGCTAAAGAATCGGGTCACTGGTTACATGACAAAAATCTTGGTTTGTTTTTAGATATTGAAAGTTTCGACGTTCCTGCTCTTATTGAGCCATGTGCAATTAGTCGAGATGATGGCAAGAACGTGATGAACATGTTTTAACGATGGTTCCCTGGAAAGGGGGTTGGGCCTTTTCGTGAGACATGACTTGCGTTGACACATTGGGTCCGTCTCAAAGCTGAATTTTGTAAGCGGAAATTTTCTGAAATTCCATCCCTGAAGGGGTGAAATAAGAGTTAAAATTTTTTATCAAAATCGTTATTCACTCGGGCGAAGCCGCTGGCAGAAGATAGTGTTACATAAACTGTTATTGATTATTTTTAAAGTGAAACTTTTATTAAATCGTCTCAAACTTTTTCGTCTGTGTGTTGCATGTCGCGTGACGGTCGGCTGCGGAGTAGGGATAAAGTGAAAGGCACTCGTCAGAGCAGCCAAGGCCAATATGGCGGTGCCTAAAGTTCACAGAAGCTGACCGTGTAGTGTATGGCTATTATTCATTCGTGCCACGCTATTTTGTTTGTTTTTTAATATGTGTATATAATCTAAATAATTTTTAAGTATTATGTATGAATGTTCAATAAAAATATTATTTGGAGATTTAGTCTACAATTCTAATTTTTATACCCTTACCTAATAGAATATTATTCCAAAAATTTTTAGTTAAATGTCTATAATGTGAAAAAAGTAACACTTTTACCGTGGTTTCATAAAACCACACAATTGTTTTTTTTTGTTGTAGTTAATCATATTTTGTTATTTAAGAAAATTAATATATATAACTGTCAATCCTTGTTTGCTTATCTCAAAGTATTTAATAATTGGTCTTTATATAATAAATGTGAAGGCTTAATAAAATTGTTTCGATATTTTTATCATTCAGCACTTATTCAGCGATTAAGTACGCAATGGTGTTAATCCGTTTTAGTTTTATCCCGCCTTATTCATTCATTAATTAATGCATTAAACTATTAATAATAATTAAAACTTTCTAACATGTTTTTATCTAAAATCTAAATAGTTTTTTTTCTAAAGGCTATAATAATATTTCAAGGAATGGTATCGTTTTACAGAAGTACCTACCAAATTCAATGAACGTTACATTGCTGTCGATTGTGGCTAGATGGCGCTGAACGTACTTAGATCGCGCCAACGGTGTTCCGTTTCGTAAGCCATATATATTTTACCCTCAGATCATTATTCGTAGGATTGTACTTTTATGATAATCATTTTCAAATTTTTGAAGAGACACCATTTTATTTAGGGTGTCTTGTATTTATTAATATGAACTTAAGAAATGACAATTTTAAAATTAGAATTGCAGAATTATTAATCGTGTAAGTATAACGATGAACCAGTTATGAGTTATGAAGTTGATAGGCATGAGGCGTACTCGTTAAAATAGGTACTAAGTCTTGCAAGTACGAGTACACAAAAATACTTATTCCACAAACCTGTTCCACGAATATTTAGGAGTATGCGTGTGAATGAATGAAAACATTATGCTCGACTGTATTTCGGAATAATGAATCGTTACGATGCAATATATAATAACGGTTTTGTGTATGGCCGCCCCGGTAATGTAATGTGATGCGAGCCGCTGTTACGTCCGTCCCCCGCGTCCCTGGGTGACCAACCTATTCTGATTTATTTCCATCATGCCCCCCGAAGTTGAATACATTGGTTTCAACTAGCTTCTCAAGAGGTAGTGGGCATATGTTATTGAACGCCCGCCTGATGGCTCTCTCACTAATGAATATGTCTGCTACTCTGCTTACACCATAGGCGCCGGGATACACGCGTTAAAATCTTCCAATGTTCCAATTTTTTGGCAGCAAACCATCTTCTTTAATTAAAACTGTAGTTCCTTCTTGAAGAATGCCTTTGGAAGATCTCCACTTGGTTTTTTCCTGAAGCTCCGACACAAACTCCTTATGCCAACGCACCCAAAAATTTTGTCTTAGTTGTTTAACTCGTTGCCACCGTTGAAGCCTCATAAGTTTGGATTCATATCAACGACATTCGGATAAGGTAGTGCTGTCAGTGGCTGTCCCACGAGGAAATGACTTGGAGTGAGCGGGGTGAGGTCGTTTGGATTAAGTGGGTGTTAATGGACGAGATTTCAAAATGGATTCTATTTGTCCTAGGGTCGTGTAAAATTCTTCGAATGTCAGTTGTGCGTTTCCTAATATTCTATATAAATGAGGTTTTACAGATTTTACTCCGGCCTCCCACAATCCGCCGAAGTGGGGGATCCTAGCTGGAATAAATTTGAAATTAATGCCTTCGTGAGCCAGATTTTCACATAATACGGAAGAATTTTGTTTAAGAAATTTATATATAAGAAAGAAAGAAAGAAAGAAAACTTTATATCATTTTTAGTGCCCACAAATTGAGTGCCATTATCTGAAAATATGGTTGACGGTTTTGAGCGACGTGCTATAATTCCAAATATATAGCTTTGGTGGTGAAGCAAACAAAAACTGCCATATAAACCTTAATCATTTTACGAAAAATCAAAATCAAAATTATTTTTATTCATGTAGACTTTTAAAAAGTACTGTTGGTTGATTAGTCAAACGGACTAAAACGGCTACTGACGGTTCGGAAGGTTGATTCTATCGAGAAGAACCGACAAAAAACTCAACCATGACCGCGTCTGTCAGCTGCTAATAAAACTCCCGTCTAATCAACACCCGTTGTTTCGAATGGGTATCCTGCATCAACCCGTTGCTCAAGCAATTGACCCATAACAGGATCGATAGTTTGAGCATTCATCCTAAAACATGTGTGACATTGATTGATTTGCCTTACCAAATTACGGCCACCTAGAGGCCAAAACTGCTGCCTAATGGATGAAAGAAGTAGTTGAGGTGCTGAGTGAAAAAGCCTAATGTGTTCAGCATAAAATGTAAGTTTAGCAATAGGATGCTTGCAAGAAATTGAAGAACGGTGTTAGTTGTAGTAAACGATTTTTGTTTGTTAATGTTTGTTTATGTTTTAAAATTGTGTATTCTGAAAATAATTGTTTTGTGATTATATGATTAAAATATTGAAAGCTTTAACTAATTCTGTTGTATTTAATGAACGCTTTAGTTTATTTTTCTTTGATAACTTGCAATTATGTATAAATCGTAAAACAAATGCCATTGTCCTTCTTAATTTTAACCATTTTGAAAAACGACTAAAATCCACAATTTCGTGATCAAACTTACGCGAAACTACATTGGACACAACTTCAGGTAAGTCACTAAAATTTTTATAAATTAGTTTATTAGGCCAGCACGTCTCTAATTATCGCAGAAACGATGGACCTGACCACCATAATTCTAAAGTATGTATTTGTCACATATTAACATCTCTTGTCAATCGGTCTGCTGGCTTGTGCTGAGTGGGAACATGACGCCATTGAAACTAATGGGTGAGTTCTTGAATTTCTGCTACACGATTTTTAACAAAAACTTTGAGCCTGGCTGGTGGTGTTTTAACCCACCCTAAAACGACTGAAGAGTCTGTCCATAAGACAACTCTTTATACAGGCAACCTAAAAGCATTTATGACTTTAGTTGTTAAACGTGCGGCAGTTACTGCACTGAACAGTTCTAAGCGCGGAATAGTTATTACCTTTAAGGGTTCTCTTAGAACAGAGTAATCGTATCTCAATTTCATGATTGCCAGAATAACTTCTTATGTAAATACATGCTCCATATGTGTCCTGAGAAGAATCACAGAACGTATGGATTTCTATAGACGGGAGATTAACACATGTACCGTAACGAGGTAAGTGTTAATCCTTTAAGCAATGTATGTCTAACGTAAATTTTAAGCCAACTTTCTATAATTAAATTTTTCATCCCAAGTAACTTTGTGTAACAAAAGTTTTTGGAGTATAATTTTAGCTTGTATGACAAATACCGATAACAGTCCCAGCGGATCAAATATTTGTCCAATCGCTGACAATATTGAACGCTTCGTTGGGTCGTTCGTTGTCTGGTATCACAAGTTCATGAAAGAAATATAATTTATCTGGTGTTGGACTCCATCCAAGACCTAATGTTTTAGCAGACTTTTTCTGTCCTATATTTAATGGAATATAGTGATCGTTACTACACTACCCTTTTAATTAGAAATATTTGATTGAATTTTACGTAAATTAAAAGATCCATCTGAAAGTACTTTACAATTTTTTTCTTTAATAAGGTATAATTGCTCAGCTTACTGTGAACTCAGACTAGGTCGTCTACATAAAAGTGATAAGTTTAAAGTATTTTACAGCAAGAAATGGAGCAGAAGCAGTGCCATGTGTGACCGTATTTAATCTATATATATATATATTCAATTTTTTAGTAGGGCTGTCCCTCCAAATAATGTTTGGTAAATGTCTCTGATTTTCGTGTATCAATACTTGCCGGTATGTCTTTTAAATATCACCCGTCATAACGAAAGAATGTTGTCGAAAACGAATTAAATTCGAAAAAAGATCATTCTGAATGGTGGGTCCTACCATTTGTATATCATTTAGGGATAAATTAGTAGAAGTAGGCGCGCTTGCATTGAACACAGCTCTCAATTTAGTGGTAGAACTTTCTCGTAATACTCCATGATGTGATAAGAACTGAGACCGTGATAAAGAAAATTTTGCTATATTAATAACAACTCTTCAAAATCTTTATATTCGTCCATACACTCTGCGTATAACTGTTTTAAAAGAGGCTGTTTCTGTAATCTGCGTTCAAGTGATATAAAACATTGTAACGCTCGACTTTATGAGTCACCTACCTGGTCCTACTACGGGTTTTGATAAACCAAATTTAAAATTAAATCTTAATAAATGTAGCTTTCTGAAACAAAGCCTAATGTTAAACAAATTAGTCCAAATTTGAAAATGAACTAAATTTCTAGGCATAACTTTGGATTCCAAGCTCCAGTGGAACGCTCATTTGTCATCTCTAGCGGGTAGGCTCAGCTCCGCTGCGTATGCTATAAGGAAGGTCAGACAACTAACTGACGTAGAAACAGCGAGAATCGTATATTTCAGTTATTTTCATAGTATTATGTCATACGGTATCCTTCTTTGCGGAAAGGCGGCTGACATTAATACTATTTTTATTCTTCAAAAAGGGTAATTCGGGCAATTTATAATTTAGGAACGCGGGCCTCTCTAAGAGATGTTTTTAAGGATATAGGTATAATGACTGTGGTGTCACAATTTATTTATTCTAACCTCTTATATATTAGGAATAATTTAAAGTCTTTTAGCAAAAATAGTGATATACATTCAGTTAACACTAGAAACAAAAATAAACTTTGTAATCCTAGCTTTCGTCTGCGTAAAGTCAGTAATTCTTTTAAGGGGCTAGGTATTCGCATTTTTAACAAAATTCCAGATTGCCTATTGGAACTGCCAGTAAGCAAGTTCCAAATGTACATAAAAAATAAACTTATTAATAAAGCCTATTACTCGTTAGAAGAATATTTTTCTGATAAAAATGCTTGGGACTCTTAATATTGCTGGATCTCATTCAAGAACCAAATTTTATATTAAAAATACAATTGTAAAAAACATATATTTGAAAAGAGTAACTGTCGAGTTTCTTGTCGGTTCTCCTCGATAGAATCAACCTTCCGAACCGTCGGTAGCGCTTGACTATTCAAAAGTACTTTTTAAAAGTCTACTTGAATAAAAATAATTTTGATTCTTTTTGCCGTGCCTCGGAGAGCACGTTAAGCTGTCGGTCCCGGTTGTTATCACATAACATCTGATAATAATCGTTAACTCTTGATAAGTAAATTGCTCTTATCCAATGAGTTACTGGTTCGCCCTTAGGGTTGCGGAGGTCAGATGGCAATCGCTCCGTGTAAAAACCTGTCATATCCGGATAAGAGTAATAAGCAGACCCTGGTTAAAATAAAATACCGGGAATAATGCTAGGACGAAGAAGAAAAAGATGTGTAGCTCGATATAAACGTCCTCGTAATGTTCATGAAATTAGGCAGTTTATAGGACTTACTTCATATTTTAGAAAATTTATACGCGGATTTGCTGAGATAGCACAGCCTTTAACGATGTTAACCAAAAAGGGTATTACATGGGAATGGGGTCAAAGGCAGGAAAATGCAGGCAGGAAAAGGCAGTGGCTTTTTATAATCACAACTTACCGTCTTATCACTGAAAATGTCAAATTATCTTTCGATTTAGTGTCTCGTACTCAATCAAATTTTATCCCAATAGTCAAGTTGTACGGACTTAACTATTGGGGTTAATAATATTTACTTTATTTCGCTAAACTGGATCATAAAATCAGCTCGCTTGCTCAACTTGGTAACTTCTACGAATAATCGTAGACAGACACGTTTCTTGGAGAAAAGGATAAATTATACAAACTAAACAAATTAACTATGTTTCAATATGTTTACTCAGCTGTGTACATTAAAAATACTTCCTTTTGAAGGCGATTAAATATTCGGTAGTAAAAGTTTTACTGTGACTCTGAACTGTGTGACTGTGTACATTGTGTGATAGACAAAAAAAATACAAAGAAAACTGTATTTTATATCTTGCCTATTTAATACAATGTTAAAAACATCAAAACTTTTCCTTCCTAGTTTTATGTACAACTTAAGTAGTAATATTTAGATTTTTCAACGTACTAGCATAATGACTCCAAAATATTTGACTTTAGGTATAATTATTTACTTCAAAAGCTGAATACTGATACCTTTCGATTTTTCCTACCGATACCTACCAAATTTACGTTAGCACATTCTCTTTTACTTTCTATCTTTGACTATACTGACGCAAACTATAATAACTTAACTGGGTGTCAACTCAATAAACTTGAGCGACTTCAAAATATTGCCATACGGTTCATATTTCGCTTGCGTAAATATGACCACACAACTGAATTTCGTCGAAAGCTCAAGTGGCTCACTATACGTCGTCACCGGGATGCTCATATACTCTCCTTTCTGTACCGTGTATTATTTAACCCAAAAGCCTCTTTGTATGTCAAAGAGAAATTCGAATTTCTAGGGTCACGAACCGATTCACGAGCTTTAAAACAGTATGCTCTTATAGTGCCTCCACATCATATAAATTTCTTTGAAAACTCTTTCGCTGTTAATGCTGTAATGTTGTGGACTGCACTGCCTTAAGGACGCGTTTGCAAAATAGATAGGTAGCGATTTGCACCACTACATTCACACGAAACGATCACACAAGCGCACGACTGTGATCGGCGGGAATAATGAACGGTAAACTAATTTTGAGACTTTAAATGTTTAATTTTTTTGTGGGTATATTTTATACGTTGTAATGTTAGTAAGTAATAAATAGTCATATTTGTTTTGTATACTTTGTGTACATAAATATTGTAAAACTATTTTTTTTCCTTATTTGTATTATTTTTATTTAAAGGTTATTTATAGGTAATAATAAAATGTTTTATATGAATATTTTTATTGTCGTTAATAAAAAAAAAATTAATAAGATACTACCCCTGAGCATGATGGAGTTACCTGATGATGTTTTTCGACGACTGCTACTGTAACTGCAAGGTGAGTAGGGCTATGTGTGCCGTGCTTGTGATCGTTTAGGAAGTTACAATGAGACCTTACCATCCGAATTATTGGAGTGATCTGAAGGTCTACTTCGACGACTGATACAGGATCTGCAGCATGAGTAGGGTTATGTGTGTCGTGTTTGGGCTCTATTTGTTAGATACGGTGAGACCTTACGTCCGAACTTTGTTGGAGTGATCTGAAGGTCTACTTCGATGGCTGCTACAGGATCTGCAGCATGAGCAGGGTTATGTGTGCCGTGTTTCGGCTCTATTTGTTAGGTACGGTGAGACCTTACGTCCGAACTTGTTGGGTACCTTCGAACATGATGAGTAGACCTTCAGATCACTCCAACAAGTTCGGACGTAAGGTCTCACCGTACCTAACAAATAGAGCCGAAACACGGCACACATAACCCTGCTCATGCTGCAGATCCTGTATCAGTCATCGGAGTACACCTTCAGGTTACTCCAACAAGTTCGGAGGTAAAGTCTCACCGTACCTAACAAATAGAGCCCAAACACGGCACACATAACCCTACTCATGCTGCAGATCCTGTATCAGTCATCGAAGTAGACCTTTAGATCACTCCAACAAGTTCGGACGTAAGGTCTCTACGTACCTAACAAATAGAGCCCAAACACGGCACACATAACCCTACTCGTGCTGCAGATCCTGTATCAGTAATCGTAGTAGACCTTCAGACCACTACAACAAGTTCGGACGTAAGGTCTCACCGTACCTAACAAATAAAGCCCAAACACGGCACACATAACCCTACTCGTGCTGCAGATCCTGTATCAGTCATCGAAGTAGACCTTCAGATCACTCCAACCAGTTCGGACGTAAGGTCTCACCATACCTAACAAATAGAGCCCAAACACGGCACACATAACCCTACTCGTGCTGCAGATCCTGTATCAGTCATCGGAGTACACCTTCAGGTTACTCCAACAAGTTCGGAGGTAAAGTCTCACCGTACCTAACAAATAGAGCCCAAACACGGCACACATAACCCTACTCATGCTGCAGATCCTGTATCAGTCATCGAAGTAGACCTTTAGATCACTCCAACAAGTTCGGACGTAAGGTCTCTACGTACCTAACAAATAGAGCCCAAACACGGCACACATAACCCTACTCGTGCTGCAGATCCTGTATCAGTCATCGGAGTAGATCTTCAGGTCACTCCAACAAGTTCGGTGTTCAGGTCTCATAGTAACAAGCCCAAACACGGCAAAAAAACTACAATCATCCGAGACTTCCACTAGCAGTCAGGGATGTATACCTTAAGGTCTGAGCAATAAGTATAAGACGAATTAGAATTTTTAATCTCTAAAAAAAGAAAATATTTATCAAATTATCCTTAAAATAAAGTATCAAGAGTTGTAGTTATAGTAAATTTTTTCTATATAATATTATATTTTAGCGATCTTATTTAATATAACCTCCTGCTTACAAGCGACATAGCGTCCACTCACAAAGGCGTCTCAGCGCCGACTAATATTTTACTAGAAAATTTTGAACAATAAATCATGGCAGTCATCAAACAAAATAGGCCTTAATGCAACAGCTTAAGGTACAACTTTAGAAGCAAAATATGTGAAAAAGATACATTTGATATTTATTTTTTCTGAGCTAATGTGTCGTATTATTATAAATATCTCTTCCTAGGGTTTGAGTTGAACATGTATTACTATTAGAGGTATTTTTTTAAATTGATATCACGTAAGAAATAGTTTAAAAGGCTACCTAAACTCAGCTCGATATCGTTAATTTGGTGTGAAGAGGCTCCGGAAAATCGGTTTTACTATAAAAATAATAAGAAAATTTCATATTTTTTACAGCGTTATTAAAGATAAAGGCTTGATCTATTCATAGTAATTAAAAGTTCCATTTAATTTACTTTGATTTTGTCGGAAATTAGATCGAAATACATCTATTTTTCGTCAAATACGTAAACGCGCCCTTAAGGTACTTTAAAAAATTCCGTTAACAATTTCTATCTTACAGAAACTGAATAAGACAACTTGTATACTTTATTAATTGATATTTATTAATTTTAATTATGTTTATGGTATAGGTATTTATTATTATATTTATTAGTTTATAATTGAATATTTATTTGATAATATGTATGTGTAATTATGCCTACATATTAGTGTTTAAATATTTGCATGTACGTTTATTATACTGGCACGACCTGTCTCATTATTTTTTTTAACAAGTTCTTCTTTCCCAAGGTTGTCTGGGATAAATCGCTTTCAAGCGATAAGGCCGCCATTTTTACTCCCCTATTGCTTTGTTTTATGTTTTTTTCTTTTTGTGTATTTTTGTGGTGTACAAAGAAGTGTTTAAAATAAAAAATAAATAATGAGATTAATGAATGTAATAACAGCAAATATTTATTATTCAAAATCATGTTGTCAAAATCTTATTAAAACCGTCCATTAAAAATTTATTTAAATTCAAAGTTGATTCCGCCCCATTGGTGTCTCCTGACAGTGAACCAAGGCTTATAATATCTTCGGGAATAAAGAGAGAGATCTGAGAACATCAGCCGGTAGAATTACACGTCACGTGCACAACAAGGGACGTGAAGGGGTAATATTATGTACGTGTCAGGCTATCACGCTATCAAATTCGACGCGACTATAGTCCCCGTCACGAGAAGCTATAAATTTTGTAAATAAAGAAATTTCTAGAATCTTAAAATCACCAACAAATAATGCCAATTTCAATCAACTCAAAAATAACATACGAGTAATAAGAATAATTAGGAATTTTACTTGGTCGGGTAGTATTTTAGCGTATTTTGTTGTCTAGTCTTTTTTGTACAGAAAAGGCGTTTGACTCAAGGCACGTAAACAGTTTAGCCAATATTTTGAAATACATTCATGCTCGTGCGTCGACACGAACAGTGTCAGATTTGTTTGTGTTGTTCGCGTGGATGATGTTATAGTTTTTATTATTGATTGTATGACATTATAGTGATAATCATAACATTAACACTAGACACAAACATGAATTAACACTGCCAGTTACTCGACTGCATAAAATTGGTAACATTTTTAAAGGTAACTGTATACGGTTTTACAATAGGATCCCAGAAAGCGTTCAGACTCTCTCTATAAATAAATTCAAAAAAAAGTCAAAGAACGTTTGTGTGGTAAAGGCTATTATAAAATTGGTGATTACCTTGAGGACACCACATCTTGGAAATGAGAGAGTCACTCCAGGCTTTTCGGTGGTTATAATATGTAACTTACACTTAAAAAATATATAGAAAAAAATACCTTGAAAATAAAATATAATCCCTGAGTTTGTTTCGCCGGCTCTTCTCAGGTAAAGTTTTAATTTTGGAGTTGGTTGTAGAATCTGTCTTTCAATAAATAAGTGTAATGCTTTTTGTGTCGAATAAAAATATGTGATTTGATTTGAAATTGCAATATCCCTCAATATAATTGACTATTACAAATTCTCTTTTCCCAGTTACCCAACAAATTTCCAAGTGACTCCCTCGTGAACCATTTCTTCTTGACGTCTCCTCATATATTGTGACGTCAGAGCTAAAGTTTTGGATCGCTTTCAAACTATCTCCCATTAACGAAGGAACTTCTGCAAAGCGTTTAATGTTAGGCTGTACAAAGCGTTTTTATCTTTCTATAAGTTACGTAACTCACATGTCCTTAGTAATTAATAGTTTGTTAGAATTACTTTATTTTAATAACATAAAATCGTTGTATTATTAAGATCGACAATAATTTGACCCATATCATGACATCTTTAAAACAATATAACAGAGTGAAATTTTGCTTTAAGTTAATTGCGTAGTATCGAGTATTCACTAGTAATTATCTATTTTTTAGACTTATATGTTGTACATAATGTAATCGATCGAAAACGAAGACTTTAACTGACGGTCGGTTTCAAATCTGGGCAAATTCTTCTGTTTTTTCAAGTGCATAATTTATGTTTCTAGCATATCGTAGCAATTCTAAGAACTATATTCGTCAATTCTAATGTCGCGTGTAGTCCGTTTCTGGTGGTAGGACTAAAAAGGCCGCCTGGTTACCACAACCACGACTCGGGAAGTTACTGCATTAGCCACATTTTAAGATCATCATTATAACTAGTAATTGACATTATGGGTAGGCAAGGCAAGCGAGGCCAGTGCAGTCCACCTTCTACGACGTAGCCGCCTTAGTATTTGAAATCTACTTCCACTTACCATCCGGTGTTGTAGAGTCATATGCTCAAGACAGTTTCTTAGAAATGTGCAATGTCCACAAATTAATTATAAAATGATTAATAAATAAAAAGACATAAAACTAACATTAAGATTTGACGACAAAGGATCTGACTTCGTAATGGAAATGCTGAATTACTTGAGATTAAAGGAGATAGCCCGAATGCCTCTGTCCACATATTTCGTAGGTAATGTTTATGAAACGTTACCTCAGAATAACTTAACTAAAGAAGGAAAACTTGCTTAATATTAATCCACAACGCGTGGGTATGATTGATGGTGGCATTATGGTGAACAATAAGCTAAACTGACTTAAAACTCTTTCAGAAATAAAATAGGTATGTTGAATTTCATGAAAAATGATAAAATAAACTAAATAAATCACTCACACCCACAAGAAATATTGAGTGCATTGATAGGTGTTGTTTTTCTTTAGTAACTGACGTCACAAAGGATGATAGGCTTTCGTCTGACTAAAAAAATATATAAGCAATACTTTTTAAAGTCCTTGCTAATATTTTTATTTCCCTTCCCGCTAAGCGTCTAACTTTGCTAGGACAGAAAAATGGGCCGGGTCGGGACAGAACCTGTAACTCTCGCATTACAAAACAGCGCTTCCACTGCTAATTGAGGATTTAAAATTTTATTAGTAAATGTGTGACACCTTCGGCGGCTGTGAATTGTTGTTTGAATCATTTATTGTTGTATACATTTTGTTTTAATTATGCATTTTAATGATAATTAAAACATTGCACATAATATTGAAATGGACATGTAAAATAATGCGCCAAAAATACACGAACTGGCTATCTGCGGTTATATTTTATTGCCTTAGATTTTAGTAATTTGAAGTTGATCTTATTTATTTGTACGAGTTTCTATCGTTCCTTAATTTTATAATAACAACTCAATTCCCTTTTTGGATATCCGTAAAATCAATTATAGTTAAAATCAAACGTAACACTATTCGAATAATGTTTATCATAGAGGAGCTGTCACATTGTAAATGAACACGCATTAAGGAAATCAATCACGTGTCGTAACATAACAATGTTCCTACAGGAAGTGGGCGGGACATCCGACAAAGCGTGGAGCGAGAGCTTGTTACCGAAGAAATACAATGGAGGCCGGAAAATGTGTGATAAAATAGAATTATTGCTTTTGTACCGATCATTGTTGGAGCTCTTTGAGTGTTACGTGTTCATAATGT
Organism: Hestina assimilis; assembly: GCA_023373885.1. Classification (NCBI taxonomy): domain Eukaryota; kingdom Metazoa; phylum Arthropoda; class Insecta; order Lepidoptera; family Nymphalidae; genus Hestina; species Hestina assimilis. The sequence continues at coordinate 14,983,312 of CM041759.1, forward strand.
TATGATTAGATTCTATAGTTATTCAAATTACTATTCAAAGAAACCTAGATTACCGACTTGTTGAATTGATTTTACACTATGGTGTTGTGTTCAGTTTTAGAGTTTCCGAAGATAAAGGACAGACGGGATTCGGTAACTATGTCGTCGCCAAGTCAATATAATGTTCACAATATGTTTTATACTAAAGTCTTACAAAACCTGACAATTGGTTTGACTGTAAGATCAGTTAAAGTTATACTACTAAGTCAAATAAATATACTAATAACAAATACATTTTATACATTTAACATAACAATAAAATATATATATATAACGTATACCTAAGAAAAAAACTAGAAAATAATTAGAATTACAATAATTAATATACACACAAATAATTGAAACATAACTATAACAGTAAGAATGATAATAATAATAATAATAAAAAGAGTTATAATGTTTTTTTTTAACCGTTACATAAATTTAAAAAATATTTTCTTAATTTTGTCTTAAATGAATATTTATCAGCTTCACATCTTATATTCTCTGGTAGGGAATTAAAAAGAAATGGATTGCGTTTTTTCAAGGTTCGGTCTCCAAAGTAATTAGATATTTTGGGTATATTAAATTTGCCAGTAGTGATTTTTTTTTTTTTCGTAATGTGTATTGCTGTTGGCCCTACTAGCCTTGACAGCGTCACCGGGCGGGGGGCCGAGTACAGAGACTCAGCCGTGATAAAGGGACAGCCCTCACGGGGCTCAAATTGATTCCGTCTTTAGGGTGCCTCCTGCGATAGACTCACCCGACGGTGTGAGCGCGACGCGACGTGCGAAACAAAGGACCTCGTCCTCGCCGGCGAGGACGGTGTTGTGTGCGTGTCTGTGCTGTGTAAGGGGCATTTTCTAATGCCGGTAGTGATAGAACGAGTATTGTGTATGTTATTTATAATAGGTAAATTATGTTCTTGACTGCAGTGGTTGTTCACTGCTAGTAAAAATTTGCGCTTTATATTTATATTTGTGCCTCCTGTATATAATAACAATAAGAATAAAAAGGTGAAAATCGGTTGGGGTACAGAATCCTCAACATTTGATTTTAAGATTTAGTCTTTTTAAAATAATATACAAAAAAAGTAAACAATAATTTCTCATAGTATATGGACAATCAAAAATGAAATTATTGGATGATACTAGCCGTTCAATTACTTCATTTTTCACTGGACGGATGACAGCGACATCGATTTCCAATCTACTGAGGAAATTGTGAAAGTCCAATTAATGGGGACTTGACTATAGGTCATATTTTACAACATGCGAGTAACTTTTGATAAAAACCATGAGATATTTGTATGAAACTTACTATTAATAGTGTTGTTTACAGACACGATAGAAAACATAGACTTTAACTGAAGGTCGCTTGTTGAAATCCGGACAATCCTTTGAGTTTCAAATTTTTAATTTGTGTTTTAAATTTATCTCAATTTTAACGGTCAAGAATAACAAACCTAAAGAAACCCTACATGTCGTATAAGAAGTTCTAAGACATAATTATAGGTACATCCGCCATAAAAACTGACAAATGTAGTATAGCTCCCATGAAACCCAGTCATGGTTTTATTATAAAAATTAGCTGTCAGTCTTCTTAGGGGTTTAAGTCAGATTACAGTGTACAAATATCACAGTTACTCCAAGATTCATACGGACTACTGTGACATGTGCAGTAAGTAGCAAGGTCGGTTAACCCTCAATGATTGTCTGTTGTGTTAATTTCAGCTGACAATTGAATCTAGTGATTGGTGACTAAGTACTATCTTCAGAATTTCGAAGCAAATCGCAGGTAAAAAAAGTTGAGAATAAGCGACGGGACGTTCAATAAATTGGTTAAATGTTTTTAAAAAAGCAGTTCTGAACAACGCCATTGTTCTGTTATGATTGGAGTAGGAGAATTTAAAAATACGCTTGTGATTTGGATGTAAGCCAGGTCGTAAAATTTTATGGGCTCGTATTTATTATTTGTTATTATTTCATATTGTTCTGTAAGCATAAATACCTTTTGAATTGTTGTTTATACTGAACGCAAGCTTGCGTTTGAATTTTTTGAGCGATGTAGTACTTGTTTACTTTCGTTGTGCTCTATTATTATAAAGGCAAAATAATCGGTTTGTCCACTTTTTATGAAAAAGCAAGACATATTTTCATAAAATTAAGTATGTAAGCTATCAATGGGCTAAGCTAATTTAGGTATGGTAGGAAACTCTTTTGATGTTATGGATTTTATGAAATTGTATTTATATCTCTTTCTTTTAAGACCGTTTCGGATGTATGCATATATTTCATCGGGTTGATAAATTAGGTAAAGGTAAATTAAACAAAGTGTTTTAGATCCGTGCTCATTGTAAGAGTTAAAATCCTCAACAGCTAGAAGGTCTGACTTCGCTCCGTTAGCGCAACATTTGCAGGTTCGATACTGACTCCCTTGAGCTATTGTCGTACCTACTCCTGTCGAGCTTAATTGGAGGGGCAATAAGAATATTAATAATGTCTAGAGATAAAAAAATTATAGAGCTTAATAAGTACTTATGGTGGTTTTAATAGTAAGTTTTTAAGGAATATTAGGATTGGTTTTTTAAGTCATTACTAGTATTCTTATTTCACTATTCCTCCAACTAAGCGTGCAGTCGGTACGACAATAGCCTAGAGTCAGTGTAGGATAGGGTCTGGATGAAATAGGGTTGGAATCGAACCTGCAAGTCTCGCATTACAGCCCTTCTATCGTTGAGCTGTTAAGACTTTAAGTGGGTTAATCAGGTCAGGGGTTTTGAGGTATTGTTTGATTGTAGGTCCCCGGACAGTTTGTATGAAATTTTTATTATTTCAAAGAGTACATGTATTTAGTTTTTTTTCTTATTTGAAATACTCGTTGGCTAGTTCTATATAACTTATCAACTTCATTTTCGACCAAATTCCTTGAGGAACAAGAGCTAACAAGACTCAAACAATTCAATTCACTATATTTTTGTTCAATAATTCCGCTGACATTTGAAGTATGATATTAAAAACCGCAATATCGCAGGACGTATTTACACAATGGACTTTTAATACATTTTCTACTTTAAACTGTATTTACTGGGTATTCATAAATATTCCCGTTCAATTGCTTTTGACTTTATAGTAATATCAATAAAGGTCAAATATTCTTCCGCCAAATAGTAGTGCTTAGGCATTACTGTGTTCCGGTTTGTAGGGCACTGTAGGCTAGTGAAATTACTGGGCAGAGGAGATTTAAGAACTAATATCTCGAGGTTGGCAACGCGTGAGTGGCACAATGTAATGGTGCTGCAAGCGCTCATAGGCTACGGCAACCACTTAGCATCGGGTGGGCCATATGCTTGCCAACTTATAACATAAAAAAGAGTTAAAAACATATTGTACAAATTTCTGTTAGCGGCATTACGTGAACAACAATAATTTATGATGCGTTTAATTTTACACGAACTTAGAACCGTATTTAAAGTCAGTCTTTATGAAACCTCTATTACTTACTTACCTCTGAATCTTTGAAGAGCTAATGAACCGGGGCTTCCCTCTTCAGGGCAGCGGTTTGAAATAACCTGTTTCTTCTGTAGTAGTAAGTAGAGCCGTGCACCTCTCACCACAAATGAGCCGGCTCGACCAGGGAAGCACTCGCCTCTTACAGAAAATCGGCGCAATGTAACAGTACTGTTGCGTTTCGTGCGATGAGTGAGAGCGCCGGAAGTCTATTCTTACACTATCTTTTCCCTTCCTGGCAGCTTGTATGTGACACTTCAAGTATCGCAAGCTTTCATAGGTTGCAGTGACTGCTTACAATCAGGCGGACCGTATGCGTGTTTGCCATCCATCGTGATATTTAAAAAAAACTCGAAACGTTAGCCTTAAAACAAAGTTTCATGTTTATAGCTTCAAAATTACGGATTTATTTAATATTTTCTTAATCATTGTCTGCGTCTTAAAAACAACATCTGTGATAAGTTTGCTACCGCCGTTTGCCGCTTTGCTGGTCCAAGAGTTTATGCTGGGCGTTGATGAGTCAGTGAGTCAGACCTTTAATTTGTTTATATTAGATAATTTCAAATTATATCTTTCAGCCGTTTGCAGTAAAAATACTTCGCCATGGCGTTAGTGCTAAAATATTTCTAAAAGATATTACACCCCGACTCATTGCTTCCACAGATGATAGGAGGGCTGATTCCTTTCTCGGCAAAAGAATCGGGTTTGCGATTCAGAGGGGAAATGCAGCTAAAATTCTTGCCTCCATTCCCCGTGGACATGATTTGTACAGTTGTAATTATTTGTTAATATAGTTAAGTTAGTATTAAATTATAAATATGTCGTAATATTGGTCGTAACAAGGTATTAGAAAAAAAAATTAAATTATCGCAAAAAATAAATATAATATCTAAATTAGCTCTTAGTATTATTATAACGACATTGTGGCGCAGCGGTAGCGAACCTGCCTTAAACGCCACAGGTCGCGGTTTCGATTCCCGCTCGGAGCATAATGTTTGTATTGACCAAGCAAGCATATTTTCCGGTCTGGGTGTACTTGTCCTTGTCATTGTGTAAGTTTCCGGACCACCGACACAGGATATAACTGTCCTAATGGGGGTCGTTGAGTGTGTAGCGTTTATTTATTATTATTTTATTTATAACGGAAAAGGAGTTAAATCAAACAAATAATTATGTAAATCAGGGATTATATTCTTATAATTATAGATACAGTTTTATTTGAATAAGTTTTAACATAATTACGTTCCATTTAGCGTTAGCTCAGACTCTTTAATAACATAACCTCAATTTTATTTTGTGTGCATTAATAAAACTTTACACAAATATAATATCTACCATAAAAATCACCATTCGTAATGTAAAAGAAATTAAAATCATTACTAAAATTATTACATTTGTGTAAAGCTTACATTATTAAATAACATTAAAACCCGAATTCTATATTACTAGAATTTAAAACATAATTCTATCCCTTTTTAGCTTAAACAAAAAGAAAAGGACAAAAGTATTTTAATTTATTACAAACTAGAAATATAGAATTGGAGCCGATTACATATAATCTTTTGAAGATTATTAATTAATTAGATATTTATTAAACAATAATTAAATTATCTGAAGTTTATATTTAAGTGCATTATATATTATCTTTGTTCTAGTTAAAGCAAAGCGAAATAGATTACACAAAGACCTATCGACACGTATATATCATACACTTGTTCTCACACAAGACATTCATATATAAAAGCCTTTTAAGGACTTCAGTAATTTTTCCTTAATAATACTTTGAAGAAATAACAAGCTTACTATGAAAAGGGTATTTGGATTTTTATTCGTCAAATAAAATTCCGCTGTCGTGCCGTACCACAAATGGGCGCAGTTCCATAGTCTTTTGTCATTTAGTAAATGACACAATTACACTTTATAAACATGCCATGTCATTAATATTTAATTCTTTCTAAAAAGTCGTCATAGATCGTCAGTTTGGCCTAAAAATATACCCCAATTATATTTTGTTTCTATTAAGAGAGAAGAGAGTTTTTGCATCACCGCCTTTTACGATTTATCAATAATGAATATAACATTAAATACCATTTTCACTAAAGCTAAAATAAAATCTACATTCAATAAAAAGAGTTGTTATTTATTATCGATCAGTGACTGACATATTTATAAGTCTTTTTTTTTTAATTATGGTTGCTGATAACAGCGTCACTTCGTTCATCCCGACAGGATGAATTGTATTATGTAATACCAATGATGTTAAATACAAAGATGTGTTACGTTCACAGTAACCGGTGTTGAGAAGTTGCAGTAATGAATAGTATAAAAGATACGATAAGCGCACGAGTAAAAGAGGTAGCTATAATTTCAACGATTACGCTTCAAATGTTTTGCCCAGGCACAGATTATGATTTATTTGAACAGACAATAAAATTCGATGAAAAAAGAAAATATATTTATTTAATAGTAAAGTATTTTTTTAAATATTTCGCTTGGAAATGATTGCTACAAATTCTGCTGCTTTTTGTAAACATCCAGTCAGATTCTTTTCTTCTTGAAATCGGAACTAATTAATCGGAAACCTTTAAATTTTTTTTTTTTTTTTTCTAAAGAAATAATTTATTTCTCTCGCAAGTGCGGTAAGTTTATTTTTGTTTATATTTGGTTGCTAAACGCGGAATAAAGACAAAACGTTCCAATTAGGACGTTTTCGAGTATTCACTTTTCGAACGCTTATAACATATCTGCTTCTTTTTGTATTAAACATCATTATTTAGTACACAATGTCACGCAAATACTCTAAATATTATTTTATGATATTATTTAAATTATCTTCTTCTTCTTATCGAGTGGTTAGTGGCCAACCTAGTGTCAGAGTTGTTGAGGTCGCCCGTATAGGCCTCTGACTTGACTTATCGACTGTCATCAAATAGATACCAGCCGGGACCGACTTTTTACGTGCCCTCCGAAGCACGGAGACGCTCAGTTGAAATACCACTATACGATCACCCATCTAGTGACTGACCGCGCCTAAATTTGCTTTACCCACCGATCGTTAACCGATTAGTGAGCTCACCCAGCTGTGAGCTTATCAGAAGAAGAAGAATTTAAATTTTGTGTTTTATTCAAAAGATCCATGTAATGATTTGAAAGGGATGTTCTATGTTAAAAATATGTCAATACGAAATATCTACTAATTATTTTAATCGACAATTAATATTGATACGAAGTAACAATTCGATTACACTAAAGCTCTAAGTAATAATTATATTATAATAATACATTTAGTTATAAGAAATAATACAAGAATATGTTCACTAGACAAACTAAAACAATGTTATAACGATCAGTCTAGAAAAATAATATTTCAAAGTTCTAGAAATTTACATACATTACGTGGGTGGAGAAAAAATAAACATTTTTAAAGCTTCACTTGGGTATAAAAATACAGAATGCTACCATTTAAAAAAAAATGATATCTTACAAATTTACGTAAGTACATAAGGTATTAGTAATATGAAATAAGAAAAAAAGTAAAATATCGATATCGATATATCGAAAAGTAATATATATATATATCGAGTGGCAATTCCATTATTTTATATTTTTGTGACATTAATCGATAAATCATATCGACTACAATAATTATATCGATAGTTATGTAGACCTTGAAAAATACTTCACAATATCATCATTAGTAACAGTTTTCATAAGCCGATTTTGAAGCGACGATACCTATCACATGAACGATTCTAAACTATCACATAAAGAAAAAAAATTAATAGCACAAAATTTCCATTCGAATATTCTAGAATCAAATGTAACCCTTACTTGGGATATCCTAGATAAAATTGGTACCGAGTTATCGGTTTTAAACCGGCGGTATGGTCCAGAGGACGGCCGTTTTATCCGCCGACGTTGATAGGAAGGAGAAGTCGTCCGAATGCCATCTTGCTGATATCACTTTATCCGGATGACGGGCGACAGGGACGCTTGGTAATGCGCACGTTAAATCACCTGGGGAGAAAATATGTAAATTAGTCTTAGACGAGGGAAAATTTAAGTAAATTTAGCTTCAAACCCTCAACGGTAGAAGGACACCGCGCCGTTAACACGAGAGTCGCGGATTCGACCCTGACTGACTTTGTTATTTGAAGTAATTAATCTCTTCAATGATAGTATTTTAAAATCCGTTTTGACGTTCAAATTCAGATGCGTAAGAAACATCGCCGATAACTTATTATTTACGTTCCACTTTGAAATTATCACTTTAATTTTAAATTGATATAAGCAAGCAGATAAAATAAAATATTTTGAAAAAGACAAAATATTTTGTAATTCTTCAATAATGATCATGAATGGCCGAACGCAGTATAAAAAGCGTATTTTCGTGCTTAAAACCTATGAAAAACATCACGTATATAATCATATGAACAACTCCTCATCACAGACGTTTCTCACGTAATGTTTGTTCCGTGCATTGTTTGTAACGATATTAGTCTGTCAATCAGTTAAGATCAATTGCCCTCACACACTGATTGAATTGTCAAGAGAAAGCCACTATGTATAAAACTAGCTTCCGACGACGGCTCCGCTCACGATGATCTAGAATTTTCCAAATAAACATCAAGCAAGCGAGCAGCAATATTTCGCGCTGCATGATTGTCTGTCAACCATATGCTATGGCATAAAAATATGTCATGGCATAAAAAAAACATGTACTAACCTTGCAAATCAGTGAGGACGACTCGCCCATCGTATCCCGCTGTGAGGAGATAGTAAGCGCCTGGAGAGAAGCGGACACTGCGCACATCGCTCGAGTGCGGAGTGAAGCGCTGGAGAGCACGAGAACCGCGCACATCGTGAAGTGCGCACGAGCCGTCGTCGTGTCCGCACACGAGCAGACGACCGCTCGGATCGACCGCTAGTGATGCGACTGCGGAACCCTGTGAAATGTATGTGTGTGTGACAAAAGAAAAAAATTATGAATCTTTTCTGACATTTCACCTCGGTAACAAAGAAAATTGACAGATAAGCATTGCCATACGGACCCATACCTGCACGATCAGTACTGAAATCTGATACCGGAGCGGTATCGTCAAAATTTAAAAAACTTATATTTTATTTATATGACATTATGTTATACAACGTAAATGTATACTCGTTTAAGAGAATCTTAAAATCTCAGCATCATATTGACCAAAGTTAAGTTAAAAAATCCATTTTTGTACGGTACGATATGTTATTATATTTTTTAGGTTTAGTACAGTTAGGCAATAAATTATAATTTCACCGCCGCATGGTTTGACAGATTTGTTTTGATATCTACGCTAGCACCAAAACGCCATTTTATTTCTTATTCGTCGCGTAAAAATCGTAAAAATCCGTGCGACCAATGGGCGCAGGTCCTAAGTTGTCATTACACCTTTAATTATATCAAGTCGTAAAATTTGATGAAAAAGGATTCACTGTCTAAGTGAACTTCGTCGTAACAAAGCTTTGAAACGTAACGAACTATCGTAAATTAGAATTTACGACGGAACATCTATAAAAACTATAACAAAGTTATATTAGATTTATCGTTGAAAAAATAAATCGTTTTCCATCTCAGGTAAATAGCATTGTATTTTCCGAACGATTTATTTGAAAACATTTCGAATGTGATAGTAAAATTTTCCGCTGATATATAAGGTTTCGTATTTTATTGACGTAAGGAAAAAACGGTTTTTTATTATTCAGATCATTTGAATGATTAAGGAATTCAATTATTAATAAAAAGCCTAATGCCCCATAGCTAGGCAAAGACCTTTTCTAATCACAATAGATTAATATAAATGTCACAAAATTTCAGCGCCATCAAAAAACAAATTCGACCCAAATTTTTGCATCTGAAAAAGCATTTGAAAACAACGAGATTTTAAAGAAAATATACTACTAAGCCTCATATCATCTGTAAATAGTTGCCCGGAATCGATCAATTTCAATTGATAGTTTGACAATACTGTGTATAGGCCTATCTTTGATGTCGCCATTTACCGCGGTGCTTTGCCCGCCTCATCCAAGTTTGACCCGACAGGATAAGGGTGGTAGAATATCTAGCCACCCAAGCCGACCTCTCCTGCACGTGGTGCTCCTGCTGTTCAACGAACGAGGGTCCGGCGACTCGCCAAGACGCACTGACCAACGTGGTATTTTACGGCCAAATACCTCTTGGAATTTAAACTAAATTACAATTAATTTAGGTAAATTGAAACCATCTCATAAGAATTGACGATTACGATGTAATAAATATCTCTATTTATAGTAACTTAGGCTAAAAAAGAATTAAGACACGGAACATGCAAAAAAAAATAATCGGTATACAACGTGATCGGAGCTACGAGCGCAACTAGTTAATTAATAAAATAAAATACCTTGCTGGGATGTCCTGTGGGTGGTGTGATGACATTCACGCAGCCTCCAGTGCGAAGATCCCAAAAGCGTACTGTCTTATCTTGACTACCGGACACGAACATCGCTCCGCCCCAGTTGTACAGCGAAAGAACGTGACCGGAATGACCGCTTAGTGCCTGTTAGGAAAACAAACCATACAATCCCACTTCGTATTAAATTATTAATTCGAAATTTGATAACCACATCCAAACATGTTTGTTACTCAATCACGCAAAAACGGCTTAACGGATTTCGATGAAATACACGTAGCCCTTTATCTGGATTACCATAAAATAAAATTGAGTAAATAGTTTGTTTGTTAGATTATAATGGAAAACCTTAGAGATAGATTCTTGCGATCTTCATATCGATCATCGGAAATCAGGTAACAAAAAATTACAGCATCAATAGAAGGTGAAAAAGAGAAAATAATTTAGGTTTAGAAGAGCTCAACTTAAAATCATCGAACATGTATGAACATCTCTTTAATAAAGGATTCGCTAGTCAACCAAGCCGATTCACGTGTATATAAAATTAACATTATTAAAAGGTTACATAACCTTTGACTTATGCAAATAATTCTAACATAACAGACTGTATAATTCTAATGATTCAAAAGATGCTCATAGGTCTACTTGAACAAAGTTTTTTTTTTCATGTCTTGCCACCGTCACCGGTCGTACTCGCGGTGCCGCAAGCTAACTTTTGTCCATAGGATACGAGACCTTAACAAAATTTAGGACTTCATCAGGAAAGGAGGTAGCATGAATAAAAAATATTTTGACTATCTCACCTGGAAGGTTTTTCCCGTCGCGCAGTCAGTGACATAAATCTTGCAGTCGCCAGCGCCGCCGCTCACCAGGAGACTTGTCTTATTCGACGTGTCTTCAATGAAGCATACATCACGCACCGTGCCGTCGTGCATCGACAGTTCTACCTATTAAGAAAAAAATTGTAAATCTTCTTCCTAGCATTAAACTCATTTGACGGGGTACTAGTCTTAACACAGACCGATTTCCATCTGGCTTCCGCAACCCAAAGGGCGAACCAGTAACTCACTGAAAAATAGCAAATTACTTATCGAGACTTAACGCTTATTATTAGATAATAACAGCCGAGACCAACAGCTTAACGTGCTCACTGAAGCACGGTGGGGAGACCTACAAGAACAAACGCCCAGATCGAGGAAAATTTATAAGATCAACACAAATACCCGAATCAAAGCCGCTACTGTCAAAGCTAAAGGCAGGCTCATGGACACACCACAGCGGTCGTAAAAGTCGTATATGTCCTGGTATATTAAACCAATAACCGAAATAAAAAAAATTGGATAAGTGTTTTAAAAGATATAAACGTAAAAGAACGCAAATAGGTTTGTAGAGGTTCAACATCAAACAATAAAAGCGAATTCACGCCAACAGAGGGGGCACTCGCTAACAGGCTACCTAAAGGTTAAAATATTATGTTTGAGAATGATACAAGAAAGATACAAAGATTTTACAGAAGCCCGAAATTTCATTTGAAATAGAACAAACGAAATTTAATATTTTTCGTATTGAAATAAACGAATGAACTAATTGGGATCCTAAAAAGGGATCACGTTTTAATTTGCGTACAGCAGTGATACCTTTCTGTAATTCTATCTTGACTTAATTGAATTGAAAGTCAACACTGGATTAGTATTCATTTTAGTACAAACTTTCCAACCACATCGAAACAATGCCTTAACCCTAATATTGACTGGCAGGCTTTTCTAGAATGCTCGGGTTGAACCATAATGTTGAACCTCCGACCAAATTATCTACGTCACAGAATATCTACGTGAAGAATTCCGATCGTGAAATTTCAGGTAGATAACTCACGTTAATGCTGCTTATGTTATTTTGCCTATAACATTAGTGTACAGTAAAAAAATACGCTTAGAAAATATGTTTAAGCATAACATGATCATATACGAAAATATTATATCAACATATATCAGCCCGTGATAGTTTACGGAGTGTTTATCAAAGAGAAGACCGAATTCTTGACACGTGCGATCATTCTAATCAAAATATATGACGTCACCCTATTAGTAATTCGTTATGAATAGATATTAAACATGTGTGAAACGTTAATATAGCGATAGATAAGATAACATACTTAATAATATTAGAAATAGTCTATTTCGAAATAAATAGTTTTAAAAATATTAGTCATATAATATAATTACTACGTATTCGATACTAGTTGAATGAAAATGTTTCACATTGATATAAACGCTAATTCCTGTAAGCAGTTTTAACCGCATTAATAAATGCAAGAATGTTTTTTTTATTTCATGACGGTTGGCAAACTAGCATACGGTCCGCCTGATGGTAAGCAATCACCCCAACCTATGAATGCTTGCGATACTTGAAGTATGAGATGCGCGTTGCCAACCTAAAGGGATAAAAAAGGAAGGGTGCAGAGGGGGTGGGAAATTGAGCCTCCAGCGCTCTAACTTACCGCACGAAACGTAACAGTAGTGTCGGTCGATCCGGACCATTTTTGCTTCGAGAAGCATGGCTCTACTACTACTTAAGTAACGTCTGATTGTCCGTATTAGTTGTATCGTGATTATGTATAACTTATAACCTTTTTTAAATAACAAGCTAAAAATATTGCAAATCTGATTAGCAGATTAACTATTTAACTTCATAATATAAATATATTTCTTCACGATAAAAACCCATATACTATCTACAGTTACTACATCTTTGTCTTCTAATTCAGACGATTGTATCACATTTGACACCTGATCCTAGTCAAGACACGCGTATTGCTTTTCCTCGATCGCAATTGTGCCATTAATATGAAACCTAATGCTTGAAGGTTAATGTTATTATTTGAAAATACGTAGAGTTATATTACCTTCAATACAATGTAGTTTTTAGCGTAAGTGCTTTAATATAAAACAAAGTAGAAATTAATCATATAATTAGTATTTTGATCATAGAAGCTTAAGTATATTTTTTTTCGAAATTCTAAACATGCGATTGGTAAATAAATAAATGAAAAATAAACTTTAATAATAAAGGAATAAGACATGAGTTTAAAGCTTGTGGCAAATTAATTAGTTATGAAACAAAAATGTCAGCTCAGAATAGTTAACGTAATGTAGTGATAAAAGTGTTACTTTATTATTTCAAAAATATAAATTATTTTGTCAAATCAAAATCAAAGAAAGAAATCCAAATTATTTTTATTCAAGTAGACTTTTAAAAAGTACTTTTGAATAGTCAAGCGACCGACGGTTCGGAAGGTTGATTCTATCGAGAAGAACCGACAAGAAACTCAACAGTTACTCTTTTCAAATATATGTTTTTTACAATTGTATTTTTAATATAAAATTTGGTTCTTGAATGAGATCCAGCAATATTAAGAGTCCCAAGCATTTTTATCAGAAAAATATTCTTCTAACGAATAATATTGATAAGTTTATTTTTTATGTACATTTGGAACTTGCTTACTGGCAGTTCCAAATAAAAACAAAGTCATGATAATTAACGCCAATTATTTACTATTATTAAAAAAGCTTCTATACTTAATATAGTTATATTTTCTTTTGAACATTGCATTTTAATAAGACTACAGTGTTGTTTCACAATCAATACAAACGCTCTGACACTATCACAATGCGGTCAAACTACCTGCGCTAACTTATTGCAAACTTATAAGAACAGATAGCGCTCGGTAACTTAGTGATAGAACTATAGCGTGCTCGTGTTTGAATTGTTGATACAATTATTTACTTCTAGCAGGTTCTAAAATTGTCAACGCAATTTACCTTTGAACCATGTCTGCTCTAAAGTTTATACCAGGCCAACTTATACATGTAAAATAATATTTTGGCTGAATAATTAATCAAACAATTAAAAAAACCGCACAGTGCGGTTCCAAAGGAACCTTCCGGTTGAGGACTGAGCACCCTGCCGAGGTTTTCCCAACACACTACAGTATGGGATTCTTCAAGAGATGGTTGAAAAGGTTTTTAAGGGGTCGACAACACGCATGCGATACCTCTGGTATTGCAGGCGTTTATTGACTGCGGTAACCGCTTACCATCAGGCGGGCCGTACGCTTGTTTGCCACCATCGTAGTATCGTCATTATGATCAGAAGTAATATTAAAGGGCAAATAGACAATCACAAAATTTTACACGCAATAGTATACTGCATATAGTGAAAACAAGATTTTTTTTTTAAACTCTACACACTCAACGGCCCCCATTAGGATAGTGATATCCTGTGTCGGGGTCCGGAAACACATACAAAGACAAGGACATATACACCCAGACCGGAAAATATGCTTGCATGGTCAATACAAACATATTATGCTCCGAGCGGGAATCGAACCCGCGACCTGTGGCATTTAAGGCAGGTTCGCTACCGCTGCGCCACAACGTCGTCCAAGAACGTTACCAACGTACCAAGAAATATTAAAGACTTACCTCTTGGCCTTCCAAGTTACAGGCGTGACTGTTAAAACGCATCAGCTTGACGGTTTTGTCATTGGAACCGGTGGCAAGTAGGTCGCCAGCTGGACTCCAAGCCAGGCAGTAGATGCTGCCCTTATGATGCTTCGTCCTCTTGAGGAGAACTGTTGGAGCCGTCGGGACGCTGTTGTCTCTAGAAGAGAACATGATATTTTCATCTACCGCTTAATTTAGTTTCACATTATACGATACACGCATATTCAGTATGACTAGTATTCTCGTTCGTTGCAGGAAAAGTAGGAAAAAAACGAAACTCTTTCTTTCTTTCATCAAACGAAATGCCATTATATGGGATAAAAGGGAATTATTATTGTGGTTGAATCAGCACATTCATGTTAAGATGTTCTACTACATACATGAATTTTAAAAATGGTTTAAAATCAATATCTTGGGAGGAGAAATGAAAGGGATTTACGTCACAAGGCTGACTTTATCATCAAAACCACTACAGCTAGCTCTTGCCCACTGCCCGTTGAAAGCGGCAAAACACGTGAGCGTGGTACTAAAAATCATTAAAAGAAGTACATCTGTAATGCATTGAGGTATGGAACCTTATGAGCTGGTCTCACACTTGGCCGAATTTTACTTAACAAATATCTCTTTTGATTAACAAATTCTATTATGTAATTTAAATGGCCACAAAAAATGTATACATAAACATATTTCATTTAACATAGAAGATATAAGATATAACGTCCAAACCCACTTTCACATAGAAAGATGCGAGCGAAGACATTATGCAAGTCGTTCGTACAAGAAAGCTCGTTCGTCATCAAAGAAACTACTTGACGTGCTTCGGATGATTTTAACCCAATTGCTTTTTAATAAAGCGTTTGTAATTGTTGGATTGGAATGATTATGAATGGGTATCATTAAGCCAGTGTGTTTATCGACTAGCTCCTGGTTGCGGTTTCACCTGCGCCAAGTTAGAATTGAAGTTAATCTTCATAGTCCAAGAAACAATATGGCCGCCTGATGGAATCTGATAACATCTGTGTGCTGCGTAATGTTCTATGTCGCAGGATATTTTTTATCAAACAATCTACCCAACACGAAAGATATTATCAAATCGAACCGATTGTTCCCAGCATAAGGATATTGAAGCAAACGATGAAACTATTCTGCTGTATAATTAGAACAGATTTCTAAATTGCGTTCTAAATTATTTGGATTTAAATACTTATTTGTTTAACTTACTTAATATAATTTTATTTAAACATAATAATTATGTGCATGGTCTATACACAGATTTTTAAATTTCTCTATTTTCAAACATATTTGGTACATTCCAATAAGAGAAATTTATCCGTATGTATACATCTATACAAATGAATAAATTGAAATGTCTGTTTGTAATTTGAAATTAATTACATTTCTGTTGTCTGTCTGTCTATTTGTTCCGGCTAATCTTTGAATTGGCTGGACCGATTTTAATGGAACTTTCACTGGTAGCTGATGTTGTAAGGAATAACTTAGGCTACTTTTATTTTAGTAAATTAGAAAAAGAATTACGGTTCCGTGCAATAAATAAAAACCGGTACACCACGCGACCGGAGCTGCGGGCGCAGCTAGTTTACTATAAACATCGTATATTTTAAAGTAATGAAAGAAATTAAAGCAAATGTTGTTTCGTAAGAGTCCATATAGTCATGACGCGTGAATGTGAATCACTTTCTAGCGGCATGTTAATATTCTCGGCGTTGAACTTATACAACGCGTGACTATGCATTTTTACATGCATTTGCAACATCGTAAACGTCATGTACGAATTTGGATTAATAGAGTAAACAGTATCAGTCATAACTAGCGCTCATGGCACACATAAAAGCAGTAAAAATGGTATTTGTAGACGTAAGGTATAATTTCTTTATAAATATAAATAAATGCTACTAGGAGTTATGTACAGAGACCTGATAGCAGCGCCCCCTACTGAGTCCAATTGTCAATATAAACCATTCTCGAATCCACCGGAATACACACGAAAAAAAAAACATCAAAATCGGTCCAGCCGTTTAGGAGTAGGAGTTTCATGTTGAAAGATTTTCTGGAATAAAATTTTACATCAGAAAATATAACGCTGCTTGATAAAATGTATAAAGGTTTGACATAATTTCTAATTGATACAATAATTTTTTTATTAATACTTTTATTTCTCGAGCTAATACATTTTAAGAAATCCTGTTTGTATTATATATTGTCTCGGGTATTGGTCAGCGGGGGCGACTCTGACCATACGGAACACGAGTCATCGCACGATCATATATGGAACAAACGTTTCATACATAAACAAACTCTCAGGTCGTTGACATCACAAAGTAACTAATAGGGCTATTAGGGATAGAGATACATAGATGTAGAGATACATAGATATAGAGATACATAGATATAGAGATACATAGATATAGATAAGGATAAATTTGAATGTTTTTATATGTATAACTTATTTCAAAAAATCAAATTCCTGCAGCCACCTTAACTTTTAATAAAATACTACCACTTGTTACTATAACCATTAAGATGAGGCAAAAAAGTTTATTTTACTTTTCTGTAGCGAGATAAAATATTTTTAAATCTCATTTTTGCTTTATCTACATCAGTATTATAAAGCTGAAGAGTTTGTTTGTTTCGGATTTGAATAAGTCTTTTGCATTTGATAGAAAATTCTTGAGGAAGGCTATATGCTATACAACATCACGACACGATACTTAGAAGCCGAGCCTTTAGAAAGTGGGGGCGGGCGATAAGATGGGGTTAATTGGGGGAACAGGGCGGTCTCACCCGACGGGAGCACAGCCGCCAGAATGGCTAGTTTAATTTTTTTTGTGCTCTACTGTAGGAAAACCCAATAAAAGTATTTATTAATATAAATAGATCTCCAGATGAAGAAGGTAATATTAATTTTTCAAAACTGCAGCTTGAGTATTTTTGTATTACATCCAATTTTCATTTATTAAAAGTCGTTTACGACACATCGTATCGTTTATTTGTAAGATATATCATTTTGGTTATGTTGTAGTTGAATGATAAATGTAATCTTACGAAACATTACATTAAGTCATATTAATGACGTTAAGTATTGATGTGACCTTTTTGAATAAAGCTTTTTTTGTACTGCTAACCCTGAAGCCTTTATTTGTGTCGCAATAATGTGTCAGCCTTTTTAACTTAAAGCGAATTACAGTACGATTACTTTTAAATTAGGATTTCTTAATACCTTATGAAGACTCAGAATCAGACTTTTAAATTTGTTGGCAGAAACGTCGTTTCAATTATAAGATTAATATCTTATAATACAAACGCCCGCCCACGACTATGTCTGCGTAGATCGCTTCGTTCAGATAGAATATTAAATATAAGACAGAAAGATTCTCAAAAAATAAAAATTGATTAAAACTATTGATTACGTGAAAACTTCATCAAATTGGTTCCGCCGTTTTGTAGTCCATAAAAAACATATAGCGATCTCGAAACAGTTAGCGATCTCTTCCATACAACCTTATATGAGCATAGAAACAAAATTTTAAATAAAAAGAGCGGAAGGTGGTGCTTATAATAATAAAAATTTAAACAATAATAAGTAAATAAAAATATAAATAAAATATACGTAACGAAGATTTCATATAATATGTCACTAAATTACAGAGAAACGATTAAGTAAAATTATATTAATCTTTTCTTAAATATGGTATTCATGTAAGGTTTTTATCTTATTAATTAATCTCATTTTACCTCATTATACCATAATATTTATTTGATTTTTATTTCATATTCTCAATAAATCATTTTCGACGGGTTATATGTGAAGCTGTTAATCATTGGGACGGTGTAACCACCTCCAAGGTAATGAAAGGAGTAAAATATATTTATATTAAGATAATGATGATTCTGCAATCTAATGCACACCGCATAGGATGAAGCAACAAACGATTCATTGATTTGAATCAAACGACAAATGTTTGATATTGACAGTTTCAATGTAAGTAGCAGATGTTTTATTTATTTAATTTATTTACTTAACATAATCTATAAATAAATAAAATCGAGTGTCGTTTTCTAATTCCAAATTGACAGTTTTTCATTAAATGCATATGATTTTATATACGCTACCTACTTGCATAAAAACAAAATTCTACAATTTTTGACTGTGTGCTTGTTCTCTAACCTCTGAAACGACTGGACCGATTTTAACTGGGACTCTCGCTGGCAGATAGCTGATGTTATAAGGAGTAACTTAGGGTACTTTTATTTTAGAAAAAGAATTAGAGTTCCGTGCAGTAAAGAATAATCGCTATACCACGAGAGCGGGTCCGTGGACACTTCTATATATAAATATTTACTTTCTGCTTAACCATCTAAATGATGACACAGCTCAGTTTTGCGCGTGCGAGATATGCTTTCATAGGGATCCGAAGTGTCTACACATATAAATATGTATATAACTGAAATTCAACTAAGAAATATGAGCTTCGTGTTAATCAATTAGGTTTAGTCTAATTGGAGACAGCTTGATTTCTATTAAGCACTATTTTCCTTGTGTAAATTTAAAAGTATGACAAAAACCATATCCATACACAAACCATATACAATAACCATATATTTATTCCTAAACGGAACAATATAGTTACCTCAGAAGGCGATATGATATTGCAATTTATCAAGAAACGGCCACGAGATATAAAACCAGTTATAGTATAAATAAATTAATAATAAAAAAAATAGGATGAATATTATGATAAATCTAACTACACAAACCTCTATATTTTTTCTTTTATTTTTGACATAAAAGCAGTTATTGTAGCTGAAATATGTAGGCAAGATATGAAGCTGGTCATAAATAATATTGAAAGTATCTTTTATTTTCTTTGAAACGAAACATTTATTACAGAATTACGTGTTAGTTACATTCAAAATACTTTAATAAAATGTTCCAAGGAACCATAAATTCAAGCCATATAAAGACGGTATTATGTTTATTTAAATGTTAACGTCTTATGAAAACTTTTTTGCCTATCTCGATGAAAAGATCGCTTTTAGTCCTTGATACGAGGGATAAAAGTGCCCGATTCTCTCCCTGCAAGATGAAACTAATCAACTCACTTTACCTCCCGGTAACCGAGCAACCGTATGTTTATCCCTTGTAACAGAGACTAAAAGCGAACTTTTCATCGTAGGAAATAAATTGGACATTGCCTCCCGCGATTGTCACTGAAACTGTAATAATCAGTGGGTGAAATATAGAAAAATAAAAACGAAAATTGAAAGATTTCATAAATTAAACAGCGTTTGTTAATGAAGTACTATTCTCTTATCGTCGGAAGAAGACTTTCCTACCACATGTCAGTTAGACGTGTGTATAAATATAAAACACGACACATTTACTTGTGACCTTTTAAAATTTTGCAGCTGTATTGCTAACTTATGAATGATTATGTTTATCGTAAACTGTTCATATCTAGAAAGACACAGGTATGCCTATTGCTGAACGTCAGAAACGCAGCATTAAAACGGCCATAGAGTAAATACAAATATTTTTTTTTAATTTTAGAAGTTGGCAAACAAGCATACGGCCCACCTGATGGTAAGTGGCTGCCGCAGGCGCTTGCAGCACCATTAGTAGGTGCCACTCACGCGTTGCCAACCTCGAGATATTAGTTCTTAAATCTCGTTCGCACAGTAATTTCACTAGCGTACAATGCCCTTCAAACTGGAACACAGTAGTGCTTAAGCACTACTATTTGGCGGCAGAATATTGGACACTGCGGTGGTACCAACCTAGCCGGCCTCTTGCAACAAAAGACCTATCACCAGTGTGACTGATTGCACTGGTGGAATAATTTCTGTTGTGACAGAGGTTATCCCAACAGCGAGCGATGGGGTCGTCACATCCCGACGCCTAAATAATACCCAGATGTACTAAAACAGATATATTACATGATTTGAAATTGACAGATAATTAAATCATTGAAATAGCAAGTAGAGAAGAAAAACAAAATATACATAATAAGTCTCTAATAAGGGCGGTTACAGTTCATGGTTTATTTCGAGCGCATGCAGTCGTTCCGGTATACGCTGTCAACCGCGCCAAATTCTGCACTTCAAAAACACTTTATATTACGCGCTTTGTGTATGCGCTATGACGACGTTGTGACGCAGCGGTAGCGAACCTGCCTTAAACGCCACAGGTCGCGGGTTCGATTCCCGCTCGGATCATAATATGTTTGTATTGACCATGCAAGCATATTTTTCGGTCTGGGTGTATTTGTCCTTGTCATTGTGAATGGTTCCGGACCCCCGACACAGGATATTAATATCCTAATGGGGGCCGTTGAGTGTGCAACGTTAATTAATATTATTAATTATTTGTTATGGGAGCTTATAAAGTAAGCGTGTGGTAAAAGACGCACCTATATAAATCCACGCTTTATCAATACGCTAGTATAAAACTTCCCTATGGTATTTTGCAACGAATTACGTCATGGTTGAATAGAATAATGAGACATAGACAGAAAGGTGACTTGCTCGAGGAATTGATCTTTTGTTTTTTTCCTTTTCAGCTTCAATCAATTATACTTTTAAAATAGCTATTGTATGAATTTATACATTTTGTTGACGTCATATGACCTGACTTTTTACACGTTTCTTGCTTCTGTATAATATTGTTTATCCTACTAATATAATAAATGTGAATGTTTGTATGTCTGGATGTTTGTTAATCAATCACAAAAAACGGTTCAAAGGATTTGGATAAAATTTAGCAAAGCTATATATTGTTACATAGATTAAAATATAGGATACCGTTTATTTTGGAAAAATGGTAAGTTCCCGTGGGATAGACAAAAACCCAGGAATCCAGACTAACTATTTTGATGAATTTCGGTATAGAAATATATGTGATTCTGAAAAGCCGGAAGGCCACTTTTTGGTACAAAAGAAAAACGTAAAGAGGTTAAAATAGGGCATAAAAATTTGTATCGGAAACTATTTAGTTATCATCCAGTGAAGATGCTTCATTACAAAACGTTATTCAAGCTGGCGAATCCGCGGGCTGATGCTACTGATAAAATGGGTTTCAAATATTTTTTCGAAATGAATTTTATATTATATATTTTTAGTCAGTAAAATGACTATGATCAATCATTTTTGATCAAAAAACTATTGCAATATTGATTTCGAACGAGAGACGAAGTCTGGTAACATGAGTGATATTACCAAAAACGCGAAAAAACACTTCTGTATAAGCGAAAATTCAGAATAATGATTGCGGTGACATCGTTTATTCATATTGTGATACTGTATTTTTAAGGTCTGAATATCTTATGATAATAAAGCACTTATACTTAGTCCACTTCGACCGTACAGCGTTTGTTGTTTGATATTTATATAAAAATAGCTGCCGACCCTCTGTTGAAATATGGTTTATGAGCATAAACAAGTAGGTAGATTTTTGGGTTATACATTTATATTAGCCCATGGCAATAAAAAGACATAATAAGATATTATGAAATTAAAATAGAAATAAAATCGAATAAAGTATAATGTTAATCTAATACAATTATAAAATTCTATTGTAGCGGTTTTTGTTACCAAGCTCCTCCGAAACGGCTCAACCGATTTTTATGAAACGTGTGCATATCGGGTAGGTCTGAGAATCGATCAACATCTATTTTTCGTACCCCTAAATGTTAAGGGTGGTCGCACCAAATTTTTTTATTTTGATTTTTTATCATGTATGTCACATGATAAAAAAATAAATACAACCCTTTTTAATAGCGATAATAGTAATTCAAAAATTTTCACCGGTGTCACTTCTGTTCACAATTGGACTCAGGAAGGGGGCGCTGCTATCGGGTCCCAGATTTTTTTTCGGGACAGGACAACGTCTGCCGAGCCCGCTAGTTATGATAAAATATTTTAGGGCTAGCAGTTGTTAGCAGGTTGCATCACTAGTATAAAAATTCAAAATAACTAAATAAGGGTAGTTACTAGATGAATTAAGAAGAGGTAAAGTATCATATATCAAACATTGGTTGAGCCAAGATACTAGCTGGTTATTGGAACGAAGTTCCTTATCGCGCGTTGTGAAAGGGGGCTAGACGGAAAAAATTCTTACGAAAAATTGTCACGACACTTTTTGCTATAGTAAGCTATTGTAAGCTGTGCGGCGTCGCATGTTTCTCTGTCTGTCTCTCTCTCTTATAGAAAGCAAGCCAGATAATTTTCATTTCTATTTCGCATTGAACAGTGTGGTGTCGCGACGATTATTTTTGTTAAGTGTATACAGGTTTTTT
Source organism: Hestina assimilis (assembly GCA_023373885.1). Taxonomy (NCBI): domain Eukaryota; kingdom Metazoa; phylum Arthropoda; class Insecta; order Lepidoptera; family Nymphalidae; genus Hestina; species Hestina assimilis. Next base: position 15,006,075 of record CM041759.1, read on the forward strand.
GTAAATAATAAATAATGTTAATAATTAAAAAAATATTATTATAACTTAAAAAAATAAAATTTTATTACAATTCCTTCACTAATTAATCGAAAGGAACTTCGTTCCATCCGGGTGTCCCTTGACACCTCTCAAGTTTTTATTGGTTCAGGTTTCATATGGACAGGGTACCCATGGTATGGGCAACTAATAATCAAGATTATCGTGCACAAATTCATTTCTGTAAGTAAATATTCTGCTAGAAATTTTATGAAACATATTTATAAATAAGACTCACTTGACGTCGTCAATTTTCGGATACGTGCATATCCTTAGCGTTTTCGTATTCGAACCAACAGCGTACAGCTTCCCGTTCGGGTGGAACTCGGCACATCTCACAGCTTGCAGGTCTTCCAGCACTGTGACCGGCTTAAATGTGGGACGAGATCCGTTCACTTCTGGAACAGCGGCTGGTGTTGACAGCGGCGCGCTCTGACCGCCGTTTCTTGCCTGTGTCTGAAAGGAACAATTCTATAAGCACGCAGCACAGTTGCTATAATTATGTTGAGTTTTTTATGTTTAGTTCAATTAGGATTTTGTTTTCTCTCTGTGTATACTATATGTCAGTGGAATGCCTTCCATATAGGCAACTAAGCAGTGCCAACCTCATAAAACATTCAATACACTATCCTTCCCGAAGTATTATATAGTATTCGGTATTATATATACTATATTATTAATCACTACATAGTATAAAACAAAGTCGCTTACTGTCCCTATGTATGCTTAAATCTTTAAAACTACGCAACGGATTTTGATGAGGTTTTTTTAATATATAGAGTGATTGAAGTGGATGGTTTATATGTATAATAACATCCATTAAATAGTGGAGAAAAAAAAACTCTTATTTTACTGGATCGATTTTAATCATTTTTTCAGTGAATGACATAAGACATGTACATTTTATACCCGTGCGAAGCCGGAGCGGGTCGCTAGTTATATATATTATATTATTAGTATTATATAATAAATACCGGGGTAAGGGAAGTTTACTTAGATTTTTGTGAAAGCAGCAAAGCTTAATTGCCTATATCACGCCACTGTTATATGTATATCTATTTCTTTGGCAGGCACTGCAGCCTAAACGACTCGACTTCGACTTGATTCAGAATGTTAGTTTAAATAAACACAGTACATATGTATAGCTGTTACTTTTTATTTTAACATTTTTTAGTTAACAAATTCCAATATATATTAATGATTACAAAAAAGTGTGTGTGCACTTATGTACACGCGTAAGAAGTTGTACTTCTTTGGCGTAACAAGATAAAAATCTTTTCAAAAATTTTATCTTTCGGTTTATTTTACGTTTGTTAAAAAACGACACTAACAATAGAAAAAAGGTATTTAATACATTGAAAGTTTTACTATATCGCATTATTTAGTTAAATAAAGTTTATTTCAATATCACAAAAAAATCTAAAATGTTGACTATAGTCGGATATAATGTCGGATTTTTGTGACGGTGTGCGTGCGCATCGTAAAAATTCACTCTCATAATTTTTCCCTAACGCGCTAAAAGAAGTATAACTTCAAAAACTTAAATTATATTAAATTTAATTTTGAAGTAAAAGGCCTCGCGTGTTCAGTTATGCATACACTGAAGTTTTTTGATTCTCAATTAACATATAGCAATTTACTTATATACATAAAGGTAAATTTACATGTATGAAATTAATGATAAGCGAACCGTTACAACTATTAATAACAGAGCAAGCGACCTGAATACATCATATAAATACTAATATTATGCACGTTATAATACTTAGGAATGCAATTGAACAGGAAAAGACTGGTTTGCAACTATGTTTGTAGGAGCTGTATGACCGTATATACTTTTACGTAATAAGTGATCGAGTTACTGTCCTTGTGAGTAAACATTTAGTAGTAATTACGTATGTAATTCACTTAAACGGTTTTTTTCTTTTTAATTTAATCCTCGCCTTGTAAATAATTAATGATAGATATATATATATATATATATATATATATATATATATCTTTTTTTTTTTTTTTTGTTTTGTAATAGAATAACTCGAAGTTTCACTCGCGGGATCTACATAATTATATCCTTAATACCCAAACACCTCGCCTATATATGGACGGATAATTGATATTAGAAGACTCTTTCGCGAGCTATAAGCAAACAAACAAACAGATAGACACGTTGTGTTTTATACGATGTAACGATTTATACTATAACTATAATAGCGTCAGTGACTTATTTCAATAAATCTAATAAGTAAATTTGTGTTAACATTTCAAACACAGCTTAAATTTCTTTAAAAGAAAATTGCTTTTATCCGCGGCTTTGTCCGAGTGATTAATGATTTTTGATGGCCTCATGTTTAATACAATAAAGAAATAATGGTTACCCATACAAATTATCATCCCCTATTTCGGCCACATCATGTTTTGCTTTCTATATAAAAAGTAGCATTTAACCATCCGATGGTACCATCTATGTCTATACAAAACTTCATAACAATCAGTCCAGCGGATTACGCGTGACAGAGTCAAAAACAAACTAACAGAGAAACAAACACAGACACTTCCACATTTATACTTAATATTATCATAGGATTAGGTTCATTATGTATTAAAGGCGTCGGGATGTGACGACCCCATCGCCCGCTGTTGGGATAACCTCTGTCACAACAGAGATTATTCCACCAGTGCAATCAGTCACACTGGTGGTAGGTCTTTTGTTGCAAGAGGCCGGCTAGGTAGGTACCACCGCAGTGTCCAATATTCTGCCGCCAAATAGTAGTGCTTAGGCACTACTGTGTTCCGGTTTGAAGGGCATTGTACGCTAGTGAAATTACTGGGCGAACGAGATTTAAGAACTAATATCTCGAGGTTGGCAACGCGTGAGTGGCGCCTACTAATGGTGCTGCAAGCCCTCATAGGCTACGGCAACCACTTACCATCAGGTGGGCCGTATGCTTGTTTGCCAACTTCTACCATAAAAAAAAAAAAAAAAAAAAATGAATATTCTTTCTGACTCGTTTCCAACGATGAGTTATAATACTCTACTTTCTCACTTGGGACCATCCATAAATTACGTCACAGAAATAGGGAGGGAGGTCGACGAAGTGTGAGATTCTGTGACAAGGTCCTAAGTTACGTGACATGACATTTCAAAATCTAAAATAATATTATCTAAGTTTTAACGCAAAATTTGAAGTGTTAACGAAAAACTTAAAAATATTACTTAATTTATAACCAAATGTGACCTGCTGTTACAAGAGTTGTTTAAAAAACATTAAATTCTTGTGAAGTTATTTATAGATGGTCCCTTTCACAACGTTTCGTCGGCAATATGATTGTGATACCACCATAAGACAGTCGGTATGATTATTTGCGACCATTGTGGTGTTAAAAAAGACCAACGAATATAAATTTCTAACTTTTGCCTTAGTACTCGTATCAATGAAATGATCAATATCATTTATATTCTGGGCGGCGCCAATAGAATACTTTGTGACACGTGATCGAACTCCCGATGTGACCTTCTAGTAACGTAAATATTAACACATACATACTTATATCATTTTAGTGCCCTTATATCAAAAAATTATATTTATATAAGAACTTCGTCCGACAATAAACTTTAAAAGCTAACTTTTAAAGATCTTGCAGACTACCGTTGTGGCATGTTGTAAGCGAGTCTGCCTAAGTCTCGAAGGTCGCGAGTTCGATTCGGGTGGATACTTGTGTTGTAATTATGAATCCGTCTCGGTCTGCGCGTTTTTTCTTGTGGGTTTTATCATAACATCTAATAGTAATAGTTAAACCATGTGCTTAACCTAACCTAACCTAATGACTTACTGGTTCGCCCTTAGGGTTGCGGAGGTCAGATGGCAATCGATCAATGTAAAAACTAGTATTCAAATCGGAATGAATGTAATAAACAGACCATAGTTAAATACCAGAAATAATGCTAGGACGATGAAGCTGACGTTAAAAGATCTAAGATGCATAATTTTTGAGTAACATTAATACTTAAGTGTAACGTGTAGATCTGTACGTGACAGACTTCCGGACTGTATTCTATCAACTTTCAGAGTAAACTCTCAAAATTATCATTTCAATAGAGAATTCATGTCTTTTTTTATGTTATAAGTTGGCAAACAAGCATATGGCCCACCTGATGGTAAGTGGTTGCCGTAGCCTATGAGCGCTTGCAGCACCATTAGTAGGTGCCACTCACGCGCTGCCAACCTCGAGATATTAGTTCTTAAAGTCTCTGCCCAGTACCACTATTTGGCGGCAGAATATTTGACACTGCGGTGGTACCTACCTAGCCGGATTCTTGCAAAAAAAGACCTACCAGTGTGACTAATTGCACTGGTTGAATAATCTCTGCTGTGATTATCATAGAGGCTATCCCAACAGCGGACCGGTCGTCACATCCAGACGCCGGGAAAATTTGTAAATTATATAATTATATAATTAATTATTATATAATTATTTATTATATAATTAATGTGATTGTTTTTGAAAAGAGTAACTGTAGAGTTTCTTGCCGTTTCTTCTCTGCAGAATCTACCTTCCGAATCGGCGGTAGCTTCACTTAGGCGGACATAACAGACTGTATATTTGACGATTCAAAAGCGCTTAAAAGCCTATTTGAATAAAGAATATTTTGAGTTTGAGTTTTGAGTTTATAAAAAGTTTCGATTTTTCAGTCAACATATAAATAAATAAATAAACGCATCACACTCAACGGCCCCCATTAGGATAGTAATATCCTGTGTCGGGGTCCGGAAACATTCACAATGACATGGACAAATACACCCAGACCGGAAAATATGCTTGCATGGTCAATACAAACATATTATGCTCCGAGCGGGAATCGAACCCGCGACCTGTGGCGTTTAAGGCAGGTTCGCTACCGCTGCGCCACATCGTCGTCAATAATAATCGAAAATCGAAATAATCGAAAATATTCAACATAAATTTAATATATAATCGTGGATAGCACTTTTGTTATCATATCCCTAAAGTCGAATACAAAGTAAGTTTTAATATATTTGAGGTAAATAGTTGTAATTATTATGGGTCCAATTTTGGGCTTGAATATGCAAACTCGGCCGACCAAGTACCTACAACCCTCATACAAATTAGTGTAGTGTGTTCTTGTAAAGTGCGATCAATTCGACCCGCTCAGAGGATTTGAATAGAAATTAGAAGGTATAGTTACTATTTGAATATTGTTATATATGTATTTAGAAGTCGTTAAAACTTAAACATGTATTCAAAAGAAATAAAATTGTAAATAATATTACTAGCTGTGCCCGTGACTTCGGCTTTGGGTAGAATTTTCAATTATTTAGGCTATTTTTTTTACGAATTAGACACATACGTATAAATATCTTAATAAGCTGTTTGCAGTATTTCCATACAAACTGTAGTTCCCTATTGTTATTTAACACCCTTGAGGGTAAAACTTTGAATGAACTAAAACTTTTCATCACCCCATATCAACACCTTACAACCCTTTTCTCAGGCTCTAGGCTACCTGTGTACCAAATTTCATTCAAATCGGTTCGGTAGTTTGAAAACCAGACAGTGAGACAGAGTTACTTTCGCATTTATAATATTAGTAAGGAAGGGGCACAGAAGCTTGAATCAAAGACAATTCAATAATTGTATGTAGATTTTATCAGATAAGGTAGTTGAAAAATGTTGGCTAGATAATATATAAAAATTAAAAATAATCTTACAAACCTACTAACAACTAACTAACAAACAAAGAGTATAGAGGTTATACCTACATCCAGTAGCGGACTGTGATCATCGATCGTCGGATGGAAGAGAATAACGCGTTTTCTTTACTTTTTTTTACTTTAACTGGTTGACTCTACACTCTAATAACCGCGTAAAATATTAGTTTTTTTTTTTTATATGAAAAGTTGACAGGCAAGCATGCGACCCACATAGTAAGCGGTTGTCGTAAACTATGAGCGCTTAGAACTTGTTGACTGCAACAACCACGTAAAATCTTAGTTTTTTTTTATATGACAAGTTGGCAGGCAAGCATGCGACCCACATAGTAAGCGGTTGTCGTAAACTATGAGCGTTTAGAACTTAACTAAGCGGTTTTTATAGTCTTTTAGCGCATGGAACACTAAACACTTGATGTCACTCACGCGTTGTCAACCTCGAGATATTGATTCCTAAATCTCTTTTGCCTGGTAGCTTTACTAATTACAGTGTCCTTTAAACTGAAACACAGTTTACTGCTTTACGCTCATAGCCGAGTACACTTTAAGCAGCTTTAGGCGCAGTCAGTCACTAGATGGGTGATCGCATAGTGGTATGTCTACTGCGCATCTCTGTGCTTCTGTGTTGACAGCAGTCGATGAGTCAAGTTAGAGGCTTACGGGCGACCTGAACAACTCTGACACTAGGTTAGCCACTAACCACTCGATAAGAAGAAGAACTTCTTTACGGTATAATAACTGACACTACGTTGGCCAGTTAATTTTTTTTTTTTTATATATTTAAGTTTACATAGTTATAGCTATAGCGTACCTATTTCTTTCATAAGCTCATACATTTAATTTATATATTTATAATATGTATATTTACAAATGCTTCAAAACCTCAAGCAACGTCGGATATCAACACTTATTGCAAATAAATGTTTACGATGAAGGAGTATCGAAACTGATTGTGAAACCGGAGTTACCGTGACCCAGAACCGTTTTCAGCTTTAGGAGTTACACATTAATAATAATAATAATAATAATAAACGTAACACGTTCAACGGCCAGAGGATCCAGAAACATACACAATGACAAGAACAAACACCCAGAGCGGAAAACATGCCTGTATGGTCAATTGAAACATCTACTCCGAGCGGGCATCGAGCCCGCGACCTGTGACACTTGCTACCGCTGGGCCACGTCGTCAATCCTCAAAAGATATATTAAAATATGACACACTGCTTGTCTGTCTGGTTGTCGACTTATTGCTCGAGAACAAAAATTTAATTAAGCTGGGATCGAAAGAAGATGATTAAAGAATCCGAAATGAACCCTTTATTTCAAAAAACCAACACAAAGTTTAGTTAGAGATGTATTATTTATTAAAATATATTCATTTATTCCATATAACATACCAAAGCAACCGAAATGCGTGTTTTAATGTTATGTACATATATGTAAAGAAAGCGAACCTCCTAACGACGTTTTCGAATATCTATTACGCAAAAGCGCTTTCGTTTGACGATTTATTAGGAAAAATCTTAAAACGTTACGACATCGTCAGCATTGAAGATTTACTTTTATAAGAGATATTTCCGATTGAATTTTACCTTTTAAAATTAAATCATAACGATGAGCCTAAAAGGGGCTTAAAAACATAATCCAATCTCGATCGGAAAACTAGTCAAGCGTAAATTAATAAGAGTTCTTTAGTACCTCGCTGTGAGAACGATTTTTACTCTATATTATATTTGACGACGCTGTGGCACAGCGGTAGCGAACCTACCTTAAACGCCACAGGTCGCGGGTTCGATTCCCACTCGGAGCATAATATGTTTGTATTGACCATGAAATCAAATTTTCGGGTCTGAGTGTATTTGTTCTTGTCCTTGTATATATTTCCGGACCCGCGACATATGATATCAGTATCCTAATGGGGGCCGTTGAGTGTGCAGCGTTTTTTTTATTTATTTATTTGTAAGATTCAATTTCAGTGTGAGTAATTGGAGTAGTAGAATTAATCTATTAGAGTAGTATCAGCCCAGCGGGCTGTATCTCATGAGCCCAATAAGTAGACTATTGAAATTTTGATAGACTATGCATTTCTGTTGCCACTATAACAAAACTTGATACTTTTATTCTATGGTGGTACGGAATTCTTTATACGCAAGTTCGACACGCATTTGGCCGGTTTTTTCATCAGATTAATTTCGAATCAAATTTTTGAAAGGACACAGGTTAATTATCACAACCATGTACGCCTTGGTCATTACAAAGTAGGTAGGTAGGTATAACGTACCAGTCAAACGCATAAGTAAAAGTTATTTCTTATTGTAAATTCTACACGAAACACGAATATAGACAATTTTTAGTTACATCATAATGGCACGAATAGTAAGTATAACTTGTACAAGTGGACCGAGCATACAATAGAATTCACACTCGCAACGCAACACAGATTAGGTAACAGTACGAAAAATATACATCATATATCATCCGAATCACCTGGAAACCTAAATAAAACAAGCGTGAATGCGACCACTTCATACTGTTTCAAGTACAAATATACAACATGTATGTATTCCGTTAGTCTATACACGCAGGAAGGTCCGCTGCGGTTCAACGAAGCTGAACGGCGTTTGACATATCATCACTTCCTACTAGCTTCTCATAAACGATATTATAAACCAGAACTAAACAAATCGCGTGCACTCCAGAAATTCGCTCGCATAGACACTTCGCTTCGCGCCAATTAGATAACCATGTAAATATAGGAGCTTAGAAAGTACGCATAAATACATTCTTAACTAGCACATATACATAGTAATCTAGCAAATTAACACAGAACTACGATATCTTGTCAGTATACAGAAAGAAATGTAATTGTTTAAATAAATCACCTCACAATGAGACTGCTGTGTCTGTAGAAAGTTGTTCAATTACCTGAAAGGCACCGATGCGTTTGGGTGGCGGCACTTGTGGAGATCGGTCTATTAGGTTTTCCATGGAATGCCGTGTGAGGAAATTCTGTTTTTCGAAAATAGTATTGGTCTTATTTGACGTGCGATTAAACTTTGTCGCTGGTGCAACGATTCGATTGCCGTTCTCATCGTCATCCTCCCACTCGGTGACCACCTCTGTGCGGACATCCTCAAGAGATCGAGACCGGCTGCAAGGACAAGCAGGGGATGAAGCGTTTGGATTCCTAATTTGCCGCGGTCTCTCCCTGTTGACATACAGGTCCGCGTGGTTGCTCGGCGTCGGCGCACCGGCCGATCTATAGCTGGGCGAAAGGAAATAGTAATCCCGAGATTTGTTACTATATGCACTCATTCCAGAGAAATCGGAGTACGTTGATTTCGACGAGGAAGTTTTGAAATTCCGCGCATCCACGGGGTCCGGTGGTCGAAAGTAAAAGTTGGGCTGCGCCTGACGGGAAAGCGGAGGCCACGGCCTAAACGGCGCTTCAACGTAATGTGCCGGTTTCGACTTCATGACGGTACGCGATAGATCATCCGCACGAGGCGATATCGGTTCCGTGCGGATGTTGCCGACGAGACTGCGCTACTGTTGTCGCGGATGGCGGACGGTTCGCACTGGCCCACCACTGATGCTGAGCGCTGGTCGCCGTGAATTAGACAGAGATGGGAACATAGAGAAAGGCGCACGCGTTCCGCTCGATCCGTTGAACGCGAATGCAAGTGAAAGGGTAGCCCCTCGGTCAGCACGCTCGTCAGCGCGCGCGCAAATATCTCTTTGTTGATGTCGTTAAACTTGAATATTTATTGCCTATAAATATTGCTACACTGTTTATAATTAAATTAGATATTTTTATAATATTGACTATTACTTTCTCGTTAAACATGATCAGATGAAATTTCACATTTTAACCGACTTTTAAGACGAAGAAATTTTTAACATACTTTATAATGATTATTGTATATAGACTACTCTGTACGATGATCCGATAAAGCAGTGGAACACGTGCTCGTTAATTTTGATTGTTCAACAAAAAACAAAATTTCATGCTTCAAATAGGTTAAAATAAAATAGGTTTCTGAATCTCTTATTATTAATCTAAAAACGAAGTATCATTATACTAGTTTCAAAAAGGACGGATTTTAAACAAATTTTCAAAACCGTTTTCACCCATCAAGAATTGAATTTCGAAATCTTTTCCTATTCCTCGTCTGTTTTAATCACAACACTTAGGAAAAAAGCTTTCCAGGTCTAAGGGTTTAGGCTGGGTGTTGATAAATCAGGTCTACTCATTTTATATATACACAAAAAAATGGATAATGTTTTAAAATGCATTTGTAACAGAAAAGTCAATAAACGCTACACACTCAACGGCCCTATTAGGATAATTATATCCTGTGTCGGGGTCCGGAAACATACACAATGACAAGGACAAATACACCCAGACCGGAAAACATACATGTATAATAAATACAAACATCTACTCCGATCGGGAATCGAGCTCGCGTCCTGTGGCGCTTAAGGCAGGTTCGCTGCTGTTGCGCCACAACGTCGTCATAGTCAATCAACTATATATTAAGGCCAGTCATAAAATGATTGTAATATTGTTGTTAATATAGCCATTAAACTTTGGCCAATAGCATTTAAATTTTCGTAATACAATATCGTTGCGTTCCTACAATCGATCAATTATATCTGCACGAATCAGTTGCAAATTATAGGTTTTCGAAACGTCGTTTAATTCGTCACATGCTCAATAAACTTTCGCTCCTGCTTACGCTTAAATACCGCATAATATTTCGAGCTATTATATAAAGTTATTGAGACACAAGTTTTAAAACTAAATAATACGACTACCAACATGAGATCATCGAAAACTATTTTAAGTTATTGCAAATACATCTATTTAAATAATCATCAAAATGGAAATTTTATATTTGACTAATAATTATTTTTGTATATTATAATTTTTTAAACAAATCGTTTTATAAGCGAGACAAAAGCTACATATTAATCATAAGAAACTTAACACGTATGACGCGCCCACGCAAGTTCGGATAATACTGGAAAAATTGAAACATTTAATAAGATGCCATATACGTAATGACACCGAAGGTCGAACCATATTTAGATCATAACATAAACAATTATATGACACAAGAAACTCATCTTAAATCATCCTACACTAGAAGATGAATCAATAATTAGTACGCACAATTACCGTAAGTACAAATATATATCTGTCAGAACCGGCGTCGGGATGTGACGACCCCATCGCCCGCTGTTGGGATGACCTCTGTCACAGCAGGGATTATTCCACCAGTGCAATCAGTCACACTGGTGGTAGGTCTTTTGTTGCAAGAGGCCGGCTAGGTAGGTACCACCGCAGTGTCAAATATTCTGCCGCCAAATAGTAGTGCTTAGGCATTACTGTGTTCCGGTTTGAAAGGCACTGTACGCTAGTGAAATTACTGGGCAGAGGAGATTTAAGAACCAATATCTCGAGGTTGGCAACGCGTAAGTGGCACCTACTAATGGTGCTGCAAGCGCTCATAGGCTACGGCAACCACTTGCCATCAGGTGGGTCGTATGCTTGTTTGCCAGCTTGTAACATAAAAAAAAAAATTTAAAACGCTATATCATTACATGTCCTTTAACTATAACTAATAATATAGTTACTAACACAAACACATTAGGAATTTATTTATAACTAGCGACTCGCTCCGGCTTCGCACGGGTATAAAATATATTATTTTGATAAATCTCGTATGGTACAGCCTGCGTTTGTTGCAATGTAAGCGGAAAAAATGTAATTATTGACGACATCACATTAGAAACCTTGAAAGTAACAGTATTTCTCCACTCATCAAATCAAATCAAATCAAAATTATTTTTATTCAAGTAGACTTTTAAAAGTACTTTTGAATAGTCAAACGCTACCGACGGTTCGGAAGGTTGATTCTATCGAGAAGAACCGACAAGAAACTCGAAAGTTACTCTTTTCAAATATATGTCTTTTACAATTGTATTCTTTCTTATAAAATTTGGTTCTTGAATGAGATCCAGCAATATTAAGTCCCAAGCATTTTTATCGGAAAAATATTCCTCGAACGAATAATAGGCTTTATTGATAAGTTTATTTTTTATGTACATTTGGAACTTGCTTGTTGGCAGTTCCAATAAGCAATCTAGAATTTTGTTGAAAATGCGAATACCTAGCTAAATAAAAATAAATAATTACTGACTTTACGCAGACGAAAGCTACTATTTAATGAATTTTATTATACAAATAAACCTTCCTCTTCAATCACTCTATCTATTAAAAAAACACATCAAAATCCGTTGCGCAGTTATAAAGATTTAAGCATACATAGGGATATAGGGACAGAGAAGGCGACTTTGTTTTATACTATGTAGTGCTGAAACGACAAAACAGAACAGTATTAGCTTATCGCCTCTGTTTACCAATCGATTTTGTTTTTTTGTTTAATTTTTTTACGAGCTACTGATGAACGAAAAAAAATTGGAGATTTTCAATAATAATTAAAGATAACTGCAAAATTTTTGCCCACCATGCGAATAATAATATTATGTTTATAATATGGGCGAGGAATAAGGTATTTAGGATTACAATAAATAAAATTATCTATAGTCAAGGATCTCTAATATGGCGTTCGGTATTTCTCATTTTTGAGGGAATGTAATGCTTTCTAAGCACAAAATTCAATATTCAGCACAGACAATCGAAATACCGCTTTCTGTACCATTAAAAATAGGTCAACCACGTTTTTGCTATGTACCAAACCGCATTGACGCTTTTGTGAAAAGAATCCCTTTGTTCGCAATATTTATCGGGCATCTTAAAAAAAACATGGACTAGATACCCATGCGACATTTTCAGACAAATGTTTACCAAGAACGCGTAAGTAAACAATAAATGTTGTTGCAAGCTTGACGGAGTGCAAAGAGCCAGTTTTTGACAAACAATAATAAACTTCGAGACATTAATAAAATGTCGGATATAGTTGATTGAATGCTTGAACACAAGTTCACCACACATACCCACACACAGAAAACCGGCTTCAGCGGACTCAGCTGACAATAGAGAGGACCTGCAAGAGAAACCCCCAAACGGAGCCAATGCTAAGAAGGCTAGGAATTAAATCCAACTTCCTCTACCGTAACGTAGCCGCGGTGATGGGGTATATTCAGTCACTCCACACGGCATCAGAACGAACGAGAGTATTTTGAGATACCCGGTATTTTGAGGAAGCCTCTGGGCTTTGGTAGCCCGCATAAGCGCTATGGCATCATAGTCCTCTGCGCGGGCGACCCCATAACGTCCCATTATGGCGACTGAGTTTTTATGGTATTGCCGCGAGATTACCAAGCGGTCAAGTCCCACACTATCACAAGAAGACGCATTGCTTAGCGAAAAAATGGAATGGTTGTAGGGTTTCAACATATGAAATGGTAAAAATTTATACAAACCTTAATCCAAATAGCACTGTAGTTAGTTAGAACCTTTCTTTTTTTCGCACGGTTAGGTAGCATGGCCGGGGAAGTTCTACACTCAAAAATAATATCAATATCGAAATTTCGACGGGTTCATTTTTCCTAACAATTACGTAACTATAATAATAGCTATGGCAACAGAAGTATATCAAAATTTCAAACAATTTAAAGCAATTAATTTGAAGGTGGTGAAATTGGCAAGTCAACAAATCAGTTCCTAACATTGTTATGTGAGACAATGTCAAAGTTTTGAACCGACGTACCGCGCTTATAAAATATATGGTATTTACTAACAGGCGTAAACTTGCAAACATTTCTTTAAAGTTATTACTAAGAAAATTTAATAATTCAATATTTCAAAAATTTTCGAGTTCGAGCTCGCGAAGGTTCCGGCCACAATTTTCAACACTTTGCTTACGTGGCAATGAAAAAGAATGTCGGGTGCAGCGAAACGAATTCAAAAGCCAAAAAATAAGTATGACTCGAAAGCAAAATAAATATTTTGACGTTTATGTACTTTACTTTTAAAAGGAACAGATAATACCTAAATAGGTTACTGTAAGAGAGCTACTATTGTTTAGAAAGCATGAAATATGCGTCATATGTTTCAGTAATTATATTATTATGTTTACATTCCGTGGAAGGAATACTTAACATTCTAAAGTCGTTACCCGTGCCTATTTACTTAACAAATGTACATAAGCAGATATGTTATATTTATCTAAACGTTGAATATACAATTACTAGCGAGCGTTTTTGTTTTAACAGAGAAATTTATGAATATGAATATTCGTCACCACGTTTTTATCTGTTTCAGTTTGGGCGTTGCCTTTGTGGGTCTTCTCAACGTGCTTTGAAGAGCTAGAACTGTCGGTTTCTTTTGTTACTCGTATCACATAACATCTGATAATAATCCTGTATCATTATTGGTAATGTACTTAAAAATTGATTACTGGTTCACCCGTTTGTGGTCTAGTACTGGCCTCATGAAGCCTATTCCTAAATACACGGACCATTAAGGATAACGAATGTGTGGTCGCAATGGCTCTGTCTAAAAACTACCTGGCTTATCTTATACGGAAGGTAGTACTTATACAAGCAGACCCTAGAAAATGCAAATTAAATATTTAGAGAAAGAATGACATGTTTTTTCGTCACAATATATAAGTATAAATACATATTTATTATTTACAATGTTGGAGGCGAGGAAGTCTCAATTAGCACCGCACTGATTTTAAAGCAACTTGATTATTTATATTATGAGCCTAGGACGCTAAGTTGTATCTTAAAAATAATTTTACAATTATTTTATGCGTATTTTAATTTGATGTATCTTTTTTAAGAATGGTTTTCATCATCATCAGTCATTACTAATATTTTCTCTCCAAATAAGCAACTAGCTTTCGCTAGCAGTGGGTATGACAATAACCGAATGGGTCCGAAAGGCGCATACGGCTTTAAAGGAGCGAAGTTGGCCCTGTAACCGTTGAGTTATTAACCTAGCTTTTCAGAAAGCTGCAATTTTCTTTTTTAGATACCAAAGTTATTAAATCGAACGCCGTTGCTTTTGAAATATGTTCCCCAATATATTAAACATATAATTAATGTATGAAGAGCATCGTAACTTTTTAAATATTGTTACATTATACAACAGTTTTCAAATGGGTTATCGTCTTTTTATGAATAAATATGCAGGTGGGTTGCTAGAGTTCAATTATATGGAGGTTCGATCGGCGAAATTATAATATAAAAATAATAACTTTATTGGTAAAAAAATTTAGTTGTGTTTCGGAAAAACCTGTGTTATAACCACCAGCTTTCATCTCTATATATTAAAACATATTTTTAAATTTAACATTTTAAAATAAATTGAAATTGCTGACTATAAAGGAATTAAAACTCAATAGCACAGTTTGATTATAATATAATTATGGTAAAACTAATAATCAGTAAAAAAACATTTTAAAAAACACTACCATAAAAATCACCACAACATTCATAACATCGGTTTCATAACGCACACGGTTCAGAACAGAACTTATACATGTGACCTCATAATCTGAGTCATGAGCCGAAAATCCCATGTAAGTATTCGTTGTAAACATTGACACAAATCCACACGAATACCGATGACGTATACGTGAAAAGCAACAGTCAAAATGTTCCTTTGTCACTTATTACAGACTAGCTATGCCCGCGGCTTCACTCTTGGTGTACCGATTTTTCTTACTGCTCGGTACCTTAATTCTTTTTCTATGTTACTCCTTATGACCTTAGCTATCTACCAAAGTTCCATTAAAATCGGTCCAGTCGTTGCAGAGATTAGCCGGAACAAACAAAAACGGAAAGATAAAAATCTAAATATTTTTGGCGCGTTAGGGAAAAATCATGAGAGTAAATTTTACGAGCGCGCGCACACATTCACAAGAAACCGATACCCTGAAGTTAGCTATAGTGAAATTTTTTTTGTAAAAGTAGCGTTTATTTTGACATTGACAGATCATTTTTACAGATTATTTGTGATATTTAAATAAACTTTATATAACTAGATAATACGTTATAATAAAACTTTCAATGTATTAAATACCTTTTTTCTATTGGTAGTCTCGTTTTTTCTACAAACGTAGAATAAGGCGAAAGATAAAATTTTTAAAAAGATGTTTATCTTGTTACGCCAAAGAAGTATAACTTCTAACGCGTATACATAAGTACACACACACTTTTTTATTTAAGTACCGTACATATGTTCATATGCATTTAATGAAGAGCTGTTCATTTGGAATTACAAATAGACACTTTAATTTTATTTACTTGTATTGATAATTTAGTCTGCGTTAAAAACAACAATCGATTTCAACCGTAAGACGTATGATTACAAAATAATAATCAAAACACACAATAACCTCGAGTTCTCTATGACCAATTGTTATTATCAAATCATCGTAAAATTAATATGAAGAAAACGTTGATAGACTAGTTTATACTATTTATATCAACAGAATCGCTAGCAAATTAATGTTATATGTAAATAAAATAAAAAAACTATCTATAACCTTCTCATATTTTGTAGTCGGTTTAAGTACGACAAAGGTTTTGACTATAGAGCATGAAACATGGAGCGGTAGAAATTATACTTTAAAAGTATGTATTCGCAGAGAAATCTGTGTCGCCTATTTAACATACATTCTAGTCCCGAAACAAAGGATGTTTGCCTTTTGTTCTAGTTTAATGATGAGTCGATAAACTTCTAAAACCACAATAGAAGGAGCACATTACACAAACGTGTTACAAGTTACGACCACTACTCGTCTTCATCGAGAGATTTATGAGAGGTTGTTTAACATTTTATTGTAATTAATGCTAGAGGCGTTGATATCGAAGGTGCTCAGCAAAGTATTAGTGGATTAAGACGGTCAATCTATGGATTGGTGACCCCCATAGTGGACTTCAACTTAATGCAACAAGGTTCACGTAAAAATGCGTACTGCACGTAAAAACAAAAAATATATACAACCCATTTTATTAATAACTGACATCGTAATATCAGTTTAGGTAAAAGATCGTCGTAAAGAAAGAGGGTATTCTTTCTGGTACAGTTGGATAAAAAATCGTCAGATGTTTTCCAAATGTATAGACCATGCTCAATACCGCTAATGCCATAATTACCCATGACCATGGAATGCTCATTCCATATTTAATTTTTTGCAACTCCAAAAAATTAAAACTATTACACTTGCATAAATTAAGCCTTTCATGAAATCGAGCACATGACTTCAACCTTTCCTTTTGACAGTTGTAACCGTATTTTAAAACCAGAATCATTTACAAAAGAGTCACAGTTCAAACTAAGAATACTTTTGCATTTCATTGTATTCATACAGTACTCTGACTCAGCGCTTTAACTCGGACTGGTTGTATCGCGTATAAAATTCAACCCTTCGTCCAACTCCCTAATACTAGTAAATGGTGATTTTGATGACATGTTGTTAAATATTTTAGAAGACTCAATAGGCGTTTTAAGGTAGAAGGGAGTCTGTGAACGCAAGATTTTTGGTCCATCCTGACCCTCTTAGGCTATTGTCGTACCCACTCCTTGAACAAGCTACAAGCCTAATTGGAGGGGCAATAGGAATACTAATAATGACATAAAAAAACATTCCTAATATTCTGTTAAGTAACAATGGTTTACCATTGTGTGACGACGTGATGGCGCAGCGGTAGCGAACCTGCCTTTAACGCCACAGGTCGCGGTTTCGATTCCCGCTCGGAGCATAATATGTTTGTATTAACCATGGAAGCATATTTTCCCGTCTGGGTGTATTTGTCCTTGTCCTTGTAAGTGTTTCCGGACCCCCGACACAGGATATCACTATCCTAATGGGGCCGTTGAGTGTTAAGCGTTTATTTATTTATTTTATTTATTGTGTAGTTAATTCGGCCCAGTTACGTACGCTTCAAAATTTCTGAAACGTCAGTTTTAAATGAGTATGTGATGAACTTCAGCTTGATGTCTGGAATCGTCGACTAATTACGTCCTATTGATTAAATTGAACGCAGGTCAAACTGATGACTCGTGACAAGATATTGCTTCGGTCCGTTTGAAATTTATCAATTTGACTTATTTAAACTTGTGACTAATGTATTTGCTTCGTTTATCGCTTTAATTATTACGTCACAATGTTTCTAATATGCGTATAGCCTCGATACTGACTACTATTTCAAATTTGAATTGTAACAGTTACATAATAATAATAAAAAAAACTTTCTATAGGAATTTTTCAATTGACTTTCAATAAATTAATATCATTTTAGTTGAATGAGATCTAAATATTATGCAGTTTTAAGTTGACTGGTTCATCACTTAATGGGCCGGTGATGCTCATCGTTCACTTGATGTTTCCGTGTTCAACATCGTTACCTAATGGTAAAACTAGAATATAACTTTCTAATATATATATATATGGAATTCTTGTTAAACAATTATCAAATCCTAGCATTATTCCAGGTATTTAATTTATTACTCATATACGGATTTGACAGGTTAACTTTTTTTAACTTATCACCACATAGTATAAAACAAACTCGCTTTCTCTGTCCCTATGTATGCTTAAATCTTTAAAACTACGCAACGGATTTTGATACGGTTTTTAATAGATAGAGTGATTGAAGAGGAAGGTTTATATGTATAATAACATCCATTCAATAGTGGAGAAAAAATTTTTTGAGGTTTCTAATCTGATGTCGTAAATAAATACATTTAACGCGTGCGGGCCGCGTGCAGTAATGAATAACTCAAAACTACTCGATCGATTTTAATAATTTTTTCAGTGAATGACATAGGCTATATATTTTATACCCGTGCGAAGCCGGAGCGGGCCGCTAGTTAAACATAAAATAAAAATTTTAACGTTATACATTTACGTAAAAGGGCAAGACCTGACTGACATATCAACGCCCAGCGTAAGCCCTCGGACCTAGAAAGCTTAATTTTTAAGAGGGTGAAAATGAGATTGAAAGTTTATATGGAAGTCCGAATGTTTTTAAAAATAGAAACATGAAACTTTGTTTAACGCGAACATTACAGATAAAGAAACAAGTGTTTTAAACTTTTCTTAAATTCCATCGCTGCAGGGGGTAAAATGTTTGTATGAAAGTCCGTCATTTTTTAACTAGAAGCATGAAGCTTTATTTTCAGGTTAAAATTAAAGATATAGAAAGACGAGTTTTAAAATTTTCAAATTTCAAAGTTTGTATTAAAATCGTTACTCACGCGGGCGAAGCCGCTGGCTGAAGCTAGTGATATATACAAATAATGATATCAAAATTTCGATTATTGAAACAGTGTTACTTTCTTAAATAAAAATAAATTATTCATGCACTATTTAATTGAACATTATAAAGAGTTCAAAACAAAAAAAAATCATTGATACAGCGTTTCGTATGAACAGATATTTTTATTTATAAAATATAATTATACATATATATATATATATATGAATGTGTAATGTTTTATAGATTTCTCTTCGCTTCCTTCTATTTATATTGAATGCCTATAAGATACGATCAAAATCTCTGAAAAGTCTATAATCGGTATCGCTATTAAAGATTAAACACGCGGTCTAACCTACGTATGGTTAAAAAACCCAAAGACAAGACTTTGTATAGTCGAAACAATATATTAATATATTAATATATATACATATTGTAATAAGAGTTGTAAATTGCACAAAATATATTACGCGGCTTCAATCTTCATTTGCGCCGAAACGAAAATCACATGTATTTGCGAAAATATTCTAAATGTTTTATGAATAAACCTTTTAGGTTCGACGATATGTGGTAGACTTTTCCTAACAAACTTTCCGCGTTTTGTTACAAGTGATTGCAATTCGGTGAGCTATACTAAACGTGTGGGACGTGGGACACAAAATGTGTGGGTAGGTTATCTTATATATAAAATTCTCGTGTCACAATGTTCGTTCCCATACTCCTCCGAAACGGTTTGACCGATTTTGATGAAATTTTGTTTGCATACCGGGTAGGTATGAGAATCGATCAACATCTATTTTTTATACCCCTAAGTGATAAGGGTGGTCGACCCCAAATTTTTATTTTTCATTTTTTGTACAAAAATTTTTATTTTTGTTTTTTTATAATGTGGTATTAAAAATACATATAACCCTAAATTTTCACCCTTCTACCATCAACCCCCATTTTTAATAGCGATATTAGTAATTCAATAATTTTCACCAGTGTCACTTCTTTTCACAATTATACTCAGCTGGGGGCACTGCTGCTGGTCCCAGATTTTTTTCGGGGCAAGACAACGTCTGCCGGGCCCGCTAGTATTATATATAAAAATTATTACGAAATGATTGGTAATGACCGTTTTTTTCGAAATATACGTTTCAATTTTTGATCA
Organism: Hestina assimilis; assembly: GCA_023373885.1. NCBI lineage: Eukaryota > Metazoa > Arthropoda > Insecta > Lepidoptera > Nymphalidae > Hestina > Hestina assimilis. Next base: position 15,026,241 of record CM041759.1, read on the forward strand.
CCTTATACCAAACCAATATTAGCTTTCTGATTTATTAAATAAATATTTTCATTTCAATTTCAGATTAATGTAGAAATTAATTAAAAATATTCACATCTATAATATTAATGCGATGTCGACTTTGGCTAAAGTAATTAATGATATTTTATTTTTTGTTAAAATGTTTAATAGCTTGATGATAGTTTAATTTATTTAAATGGATTATTTATCGTTTTTTAATGTTTCAAGACATTGATTAAAATGTATAATTTCTATATATTTTTTTATTACTTGATTCTGTTATTGTAAGCCGGAAGTGTTAATTTACTTGAATATGTTATAAAGAAAAACATATTTCGTAATAAATTTTCTATATATTTTATTTGTACATAAATATGTTGATTTTTCGAAAAATTACTTATAGATGCTCTAATTTTATCGTTTCACTTCAATTCTGTTAATAAAATTGGTATCCCATCCCATATTAGAATAAATCCTAATATCATTTACCATTTAAGGCCCGTTTACGACAAACCTGAAAGCAAATTACTGAAATCATTTAAGTCTTTGTTTATGCCAATAATTCTCAAGAAAATCGAAAATTTAGTCATCAGTATAATTATCATCTTAAAAACAACTTTAAAGCTGTAGAAGTTATTTGATAATATTAAATATTATTTTTAAATACAACCTTTATCGACCGACAACAAAACTACAAGACTGTCGGATTTTTTTTTCATAAAATGATTTTAGTTGACCCATATTATTCATAAAATGATTTTAGTTGACCCATATTATCGGATTGGATAATGCATCAGACTCCATATATAAAGAACGAAGCTCCCCAAAATATATTAGCAATTTTTGTTTATGTACTCGTAACTTACCGGCTGATGACGTTTATTCATCGTCCTATCATACATACAATATTACCTATAACCGTCGCGTCATAACGATAAAAGATATCAAAACCGGTACACATCACTACATAGTATAAAACAAAGTCGCTTTCTCTGTCCCTATGTACGCTTAAATCTTTAAAACTACGCAACGGATTTGATGCCATTTTTTTTAATAGATAGAGTGATTGAAGAGGAAGGTTTATATGTATAATAACATCCATTAAATAGTGGAGAAAAAAATTGAGGTTTCTAATGTGATGTCGCAAATAATTACATTTAACGCGTGCGGGCCACGGGCAGTAATGAATAAATCACAACTACTGACTATACATAGGCTGTATATTTTATACCCGTGCGAAGCCGGAGCGGGCCGCTAGTATATATAAGAGGAAGACATGACTGACATAAACGCCCAGCGTAAATCCTTGGACCTAGAAATCAGATTTTTTTCATAGGCGTTGTTATTAAAACGTAAACGAGCACTAAGAAAAGACTTTTCGAAATTCAACACTTAAGTGGGGTGAAAAATTTTGGGGGTTGAAAATTTCTACGAGATGTCAGTCACTTTTGAAACTAGAAACATGAAGCTTCAATTTTTAGCGAACAATTAAAGATAAGGAAACGTGTATAAGCATATTCCACAATTCCAACCCTGAAATGGGGGTCGAGACGCGGCCGAAGCCGCTGGCACAAGCTAGTATGCGTACAAAAATGATCGCGTCATCATTTTTGGGTTCCTTTATTATTCGACGAAGATTACGATATCTGACGGATCGTTGAGATGTAAATATCGTAATGGCCTAGCTTGCTAGCGATGTGACCGTATATGGACGTCTCGGGTCTCGGTGCCTTGTAGAGTGTCCTAGCGGAGACATACCGATTCTTATTTTTTAAGAACTTAATCGCTTTTTATGTTAATATTGTACGTTAAAGGATTTGTGTAATAATTATTCAGGCTTGAAAGCGATAACTTTTAATAATTCTATCGTCACGGTACATTTGTTTTATAATTTGAATTAGTAACGAAATATACGTAATTAACTTAAATTGCATATTCGTAATAATATCGAAGTCAAAGCGATTAATTTAATAACGATCAAATATAAGTTGATATAGCGAATAATATCTTGTGCAAAGCAACATCATTGATACGTAAACTCTAATTGTAACGCTCATTAACTACATAACGGTATAAAAACATCGCTACAACGGGTTTATTTCTAATCGCATATAATAATTATCCATAAACAAGCTCGCGTCTTCTACTATTTAATTATGTGTATGCGAACAGTGTAACAATACTTAATATTGATTGAATAAAAAAATAGCTTTACGCATCGCCGATAATCTACAGCGGATAAATCTATATATTAATACTTGAAGAGAAATCTTTGTACTCCATTCTTTATATCATTGAGAAAAAGTGCGGAAATTAAAATGTAGTTATGTCTTATTGTGTTGTGAATACATTAAATTAAATAAAACACCCATTGTTTACATACATGCAGCCAATGACAAACACATATGTTATTTGATTCAAATCAATTCAAAACTAATAAGTTATAAGGCAGTAAATATAAACATTTTCAATATGAAATTCAAAAAACACAAAAAGATATGATCTCATACAAAATTCTTATTCATAAACTGCATTTTAGTCGACAGCTTCTTATACATATGTATAATTTTTGTTTAGGGTGGATCATGAAAGAATTGCTTTTACGAATGACAAATAAAACAGTTGATCACTGTTCAATACAGTTACCTTATTGTGTTCGCAGGAGAGTCTGTCGTCGTGCGCCAATGACGATATGGAGTTCTGCCGATCGTAATCCCAATTCGTATGCCAGTTATCCAAGGAATCCGTCGAGGATTTTTTCGTATCGATAGAGCTCTTCCTCGATAGCGAATTCATTGAACCGACGTAATCTCTTTTCATATCGCGAATTCCGGCGCTATTTAACGAATCTCGTCTATTGTAATTCACGATATTGCTACGGGAGAGATTTGGATATGAACCCATCGAGTGTCTTTTTGAGCTGTATTTGGGTGTCGGGCTCGGCGTTTCACGTCGAGGAGGCGTCTGGGAGGGACTGTACCTGTCCCGACGGAGAATACTCGGGAATGTCGAGGGATGCTCGATATCCCGCGCAGGCGACGCGGATATACCCAGCGAGCCCCTTCGCCTGTTATTACATTAATTATTAAAAACTAATTTAGATTTGAATTTGATATTAAAATTTTTAGTTCAATTTTACAGACCTGATAATTAGCCCGTTTGTCGGTGATATAGATTCCCTGTGAAATCCCGGCGTCGATTCCCTACTGTGCAAGTACAAGGAGGATCTGTATGGTGTGCTGCATCGACCGTGAACGTCACAATGTGGATCGTGCTCGATGGTGGAGCTGACTAATGGGGAGTGACGACCCTCCCCCTCTAAGGTCATACTTCCGAACATCGAGTCAAGCTGCCGCATCGCCAACGCTTTCTTAACAGCAGTCATTTCTCCCGGACTAAGAAATCTCGTCACAATATTCCTTTTTAATTCACAAAACGAACTAGCAATAATGTTTCGCAAATACCGATACTCGTTAGCGCAAAAGCGTGACTTAAGTAATATGTATGTCCTCTAAGTATGCCGCGACGCGACTGGACTGTTCGGACGGCATTGTGCGCAAAACACTCGCCGATGACTCACGGCGGCATGCGCTCGCGCAGTAGGACCAATTATTATCAACGTATTCTACAATTACACCGTAGATGTATGTAAATACGGTGACAACGAGATAAATAATATACCAGTAGAGCGGTAAATATATAAATAATAAACGTGAAACGTCGAATGTGGGCGTCTGTCCAAGTTTGATTGAAGGTCGTCCTTGTCGAAGCTAGGAAAATGTCGCGACATTTATTTCGTTACCACATACTAGTTAGAGATACTGACTATAAAATTATTTATTCATTAATAACAGAAACCCACACTGGAGCTCATCTCAATTCCAAACACAACCATAAATTCGATCGGTATCTCCGTAACGAGAAGCTCGTCGAGTGAATTCGTTGATTCGAAACTAATTTCCCGTTCGTATCTCGATGTAATTACGACAATTAAATAATGTAACTGATGAATGTTGACGATTTTACGTTTAGTGAAAAGGCGAGTTTCCTTTTAATTGAATAATACAGTTGAACTAACGCTATTTAGATAATTGCATGTAACAAGCGTGTAATTTAATATCCTTTGATATATCACTTCGGTAGTTTTTTAAATCTAACATTTAACAATTTGTGCTGTGTGTACGAAGCGCCGAAGCCTTAAGTCTCCTCCCTGTTATTTTATACACTCAACGCCTCAACCCAATTTGATTACGTAATAACACTAATAATAATAATTGGGATAATAATAATTTGACACCGTAGTGGCGTTGTGGGTAGCGTGTCTGCCTTTAGTCTCGACGGTTGCGGGTTCGATTTCCGCTCGGGCAGATGTTTGTTAAATTTCTGTCTCGGTCTGGGCGTTTGTCTGTGGGTCTCCCCACCGTGCCTCGGAGAGCACGTGAAGCTGTCGGTCCCGGTTGTTATCACATAACATCTGATAATAATCGTTAACTCTTGATAAGTAAATTGCGCTTATCCAATGAGTTACTGGTTCGCCCTTAAAGTTGCGGAGGTCATATGGCAATCGCTCTGTGTAAAAACTAGTAACCCGTCAAATCCGGATAAGAGTAATAAGCAGACCCTGGGTAAAATAAAATACCGGGAATAATGCTACGACGAAGAATAATAATTGGGATAATAGTGGTGGCCTTCATTGCAAGAGGCCGGCTAGTTGTTTCGGATTATCGTGTTCCACACACTGTATCTGGTGAAATCACTGGGAAAAGTAGATTTAAGGTACAATAAATCGAGGCTGTCAACGCGTGAGTGACACCTACAATTAATGGTGTTGCAAACGCTCATAGGCTACGATAACCGCTTACCATCAGGTGGGCCGGAACGTATGTCTGCTTGCCAACATAGCTCCATTATAAAAATTAATATCAGTCAATTAAATTAGTATGTTTATCTATATTTACTAAATTATCATAGAAACAATATATTAAAATTATAAATAAATAGTAATTTATTCCAGTTTTAGAATGAAATTAAACTATTCATATTCACGTATTAACCAAGAGGCATTGTCTCCATATTAGGCCAATAGAAAAAGCATTAACATAGAAAGGTCAATAATAAGCCTATGTTTTGGATTTAGAGAAAAATTGAAAAAGTACGTAAGAGTACGCGATATAATAAAAATTGTATTTGTTACAATTTTTTCAAATAAAGAACAATAATATAAAGACTTTGTTTATTATTTTGTAAGTCTGAAAAAGGCACAATAAAAATTCTGCCAAGATGTTTAAAAAAAAAGAAAAAACGTTAATCGGAGGGAATCGGCTTTTCTCTCTCGTATTAAGGATTAAAAGGGAATTGTCATCAAGGTAAATATAAAAGATGTAATCGTCTCCTGTAATAATGTAAAATTACGAAACATTACTTAGGAAAGTTTTTTTTTAAATTGATCGCGACAAATTATCACAGACCCAGAATGCACAGAAAGTGAAGAGAAAATATGAATTCGAATTTTGTATAAAATCGATGGTTCGAAAATTAATGCTAACGACGATTTTATTCATATATACGTATAAGTGTTGAGTTTAACGAGATAACGTTCTTATAAAAACAATTTACGTAACCGTACATCGTTAAAGTTATTCTAATTTTCGATAGACGCATTTTCTAAAGGAAGAGCGGTACTCCCTAATACAACTGAAATTTTACTTAAAAGGGGTTCAAAATTATGAAATGTATGTAAACATATTATATGTGATGAAATAAAAATTTTTTTTTTGTTTTAGGGTTCGGTGGCCAGTGGATAAAAATGGAACTTTTGACTATCACATGAATATCTTTAGAAATATATAACAAAGCTGTAAATAGTTCGTATTTTTATAATGATGCACATTACGATTTATAATTATTATACGTTTAATAAATAGTTTCAATGTAAGACCCCCGAGAGTTGTATAGGCTTATGCATATTAGTTACTTTGCTTAATCCTATTACAACTCTTCTACCCTGTTTGTCAAAATTTGACTGCTCAAAACAATTTGTTATGTTCCTTAATGACATCTATTTAATTAACTCGTCTATATTCCATATAAAGAAAACCAGGATATGACGATTTGAAAGTAATTCAAACGTTACCTTGGAAAAAGGTAACGCTTAAATACAACGTATTTTGTTGTATGGGTTTACAATGTTTATATTTTGGTATAATTATTCTAGTTAAAATTGATTTCATAATTTGAACCGCCTCCAAAAAACCCGAGAAAAACAGGAGGTTCTCAATTCGGCTGTGTTCATTTTTATATTTACACTTTCAGAAAAAAATTCTTTAAAATCGGTTTAGTAAAAACAGAAAAAGTAAAGAACTTTTGTATTTTAGTTTGAGGTGACTCGCTATAAAGATTAAATAAAAAATACTGTCTAAAACAATTTTTTTTTCCTACCGCGATAAAAAATTCGCTTTTAATCTCTGGTACGACGGAGAAAGTGCCCTATTCTCTCCCAGCAAGATGACACTAATTAACTCTCTCCCGGTAACCTAGCAACCCTATGTTTCCCCAGTCCGTCCGTCCCAGGGACTAAAAGCAAACTTTTCATGGTAAGAAAAAAATCGTATCCGCACCACGGGAGAATAGAGAAGACATAATCACGACACACGCACACGGGATACACTGGCGATTGACAATAGGACGCAAATAAGCAATACCATGTCAACCCACACGAATGTAATTTCGAGAAAAAGCGTTTGAAAATTTTGAACAACTTGCTTTATATGATTTTTTTAATGTATTGGTCAAGTTTTTGGCAATTTGAGATTTATGTAAGTTATTTTACTTATTTTCACAAAAAATAAGTATACAAACTTCATATTTCGTATAGAATATAACCCAAAACGTTTAACATAACACATAAATTGCATAATGTCAAAACTGGCTCTTTTAGAGGTTTTAAAGTTAAAACCCTACAAATATTAAAGAAAAATGTTCTTTAGCTATTTACCAGCACTTCTGCATATATAACTCAGTTTTACCAATTTAGTGAGTTGACATGGTATTGCTTATTTGCGTCCATTAAAATCCACCCTTCAGATTGTTCTACTATTCTCTCTAGGTGCGTAACGTAGTATCTTTTTTTGTATGAACTGTCAAAAATAATGTTTAGTCCTATTGATTCCGCTTACAACACCAATGGTCGCTGGTTCGATTTCTTTCGAACCCGGCATTTAAAATGCGGTGTACCAATGATTTAAGGTAATTAAATACTATAATGGTGGTGTTCTTCAAATTACAGGGCCAGTAACAGTTGATTATAAAATTGATTTAATAGTAAAATTTAAAGTAATGGCCCCTTAATACCACGATATTGGGCTGAATCCCACTCCTCTGGAAACTGCTAATTAGCGGATTTCTTTCGAGATATGCAAGTCTCATCACATCTTCCCTTCACTGTAAAAGCCCGACACAAGTTCAAAATACAAATTAAGAGAAAATTCAAGATTGCGGATTCGGATGGTAGACGTATGATCTCAATACACGTGTGTACAAGACCATCTCGACTATTGATCGCATAATAACATCAATATTTTAAGTATGAAATCAATTTCAAAGAAATTATCCAAATGTAACATTTATATTGGATTCGTATAATATTGATTATACAAATAGTTTGATAAAAACTGACGTCGTTTTATGTCTTAGATTTCACTTACAAATTAAAAGCATATGATAATGGCATAGACTAGTTATGTTTTGGACCGAAACTGAGAATAATACTTGGGAAAGTTAACTAGTTATATTCATATTAGATTTCGCCTGCGACTTTGTTCGTGAGGGGTTTATCACGATAAAAAGTAACCTTATCTAAAGTCAGAGATAGCGTTAAAATTTGTTCAGCTGTGTCATTTTAAAACTTAACAAAGATTTCTAATTCCTTTCGCATTGTAATCTGCAAGATCTTTCTGTTACTGTGAATTTAGATCAGAATGTCTGTCCTTTACGCTGCACAACTTTCTTTTTTTCTGATCTTGTTGTAGTGTCGTGTCTACTGACCTTGAAAGCTTCATTGAGAGGGGGAGGGCGAGAACTGAGACTTCGGTGGCGCTCAAAGTTGATTTCGTCCATGGAGGCAACGCTCCGAGCGCATTCTAATCGGTGGACCCTTTTTTGTTGACGGGGAGGAAATCTGCAAGCAGATACTCGGCCTCTTGTGGAAGATAACCGAGTTTTGTGTGGTTCTATGTTTGGCCATGGCGTCACACTAAAACCTCTTCGGTAGCCGACCACAGCGCTTGCGAGAGGCTCCAGGAACTCCTATGGAACGAACTTCGAGGCCTCTCAAAAATATCGCTCAATTGAGGCCATCCCGGGGACAGCTGATTTTGTTGCCCTTATCCTGGAAGAACTGATGGCATTGTCCCTCCGTGCCAACTCGCGCTGGCGAGCAGCACGGCAGTCGGCGCCACCATGACCACCGTCTTACTCTAGGCTGTGTGATGGGCACACAGGTGACTTCACCCTGTGGACCCACGACCTAAGAGTGCGACGCATTTTTTAAAGGCCCGTGCGTGAGGGCTTGCGGGACAGGAACGCCGGCAGCATCGTAAGACGCCACCATTGTCCTCGTCGACACTCTTCCCCACCCCACCCGCACATACGACAGGGCCAGAGACAGGGAATTGGTGGGCCCTGCTGAACTGTACATACCTATAAACATGCATCAAAATTTCTTTTAAGGCGGTTTCCTTACAATGTTTGCCCTCGCCCGCTCACGTTGTCAAACACAGTAGAGCCAATATCAACACACGTTTTTTTAAAGAAAGAAAGTACCTCATTGAAAAGTTTCGAGATTTGAATTTGATGTACATTGAATTACTTAAAAATTTAGGTTTTAAATCTAGATTGTTTATACTAGGAAGGTATTACAAAAACAATAAAAATATTAGGAGGTTATTCTAAGAAAATATTAGGGACTACCTAGCTTTATTTACTTCTCAAATAATCGTTGCATGTTAAAATCAATATACACATTGCACATATCAATAATAGTTGTGTAAATACGTAACGAACAAAAAGATGTATCTATATTGTGTATCGATAGTAATATAATGAAACTATAATCCGAATAGGTAGAATGCTATAGTATTAAACAAAGCCTGAAGAATCAATTAAAATGCAGTTCCGGCCTTTTAATAGCTAGTGGGGACTTAAAATTTTCAGCTAAATTTTATTCGAACCAATTCAAAATAACCTAACCTAGAGTTTTTTTTCTTTAAATTACGAAACATCCCCAGAATAGTGTCGCGAGCTTGAACCTATATAATATGAAGAGAGCTGTGGAAACCATGTATTTTATCGATTTTACGTAAAAATATATGTAAATATGCTGTATATAGTTGTGCGAGATGTGAAACCGGCTTGTATCCTAATTTAAAGCAGATGAAACCACCTGCAGATGCTAGTTAAACCGACTAATATTTTATTTGATAAATATATATTTTTAAAAATAACGTTCCGTTTTAACCGATACCAAAAATACTATAGGCTCTATAGTATAAGATTTTTGTGTTAATTAAGCGACATTTTTACTCTTGTTATAAACCTATTTTTATTTTATAAGCAATACTTCAAGAGCTTTGTAGACTAGAGACACGAGGTTTATCGCTTTTAAAGGCAATTTATACAGAAACAAATTCACAAGTCGCAATAACACGGAATTACGTCAACACAAACAATTTATTCCGTCATGACTTAAATCGATTCCTACATAATTCTAAATAATTTCCGATGATTCTTTTGTTGAATAGTGTGTAGTTTCAGGGTTGTCCCATATAAATAGATAAACGCTACACTCTCAAACTACGCTTATGTCGTCAATACAATCCAGATTGGGACAGATCTCGCAACTTGGCGTTCTGGCGTTTGGCGTTTGGCAGGGTCTGCCGCTGGGGAATAAGTTTTAGTAATGATTATGTAATAATATGGAACGTAACGAAAATATAATAAGTTTTGAGAAATATACCATCCCTTAGACTTTAGAGAATGGTTAAAGTCTGATGACTAACTGTCATCTTCGTATTACTGGTATAAATGAGAAATACAAGAATGTCTTTGAACTATTTTACTAATAATTAGAATTTTGTCAACCCCTGCATCAATGGAAACACCCGATAAAAAAGCCTCAACTTTTTTCATGACGGTTGGCAAACAAGCATACCGTCTGCCTCATGGTAAGCATTCACCGCAATCAATAAGGGCTCAATAAGGGCTTAATAAGGGCTAACGCGCTGCCAACCCAAGGGAACAAGAAAGGAATGGATAAAAGTAAAGGAACAGAGAGGGTAGGATATTAGGACTACAGCGATCTCACTCATCGCACGAAACGCAACACTACTGTTACTTTATTCCGATTTTCTGTCAGAGAATAGTACTTCTCCGGTTGATCCCATTAGTGACGGGAGGGCCATGTCTATACTAAATAAACAATTTTTGTAAATAACATTTAATTATACAATAACAATACGTATGGCGTATAGATCGTTCGAGAACACTGCAATCCCGCCCACGTCACTTTTGAACGTTTTGATCGATTTTAATTGCATAAATGATTCAAACAAGCATAAGTGCTTTAAATTAAAAAAAACAGTCATCAATCAATGCATATGTATTTTATCTCGCAACGATTACAGGAACCAGGAATATAACAATATGTGTATATTCCACTAATCTGACAATTTGAGAGTGACGTAAAAAAAGGGGAGGGCAAAAAGTTGTAAAAAAAAACGTCATCTCGACATTCTCGAGCGTAGCTAAATTTTTTTTATTTTGAAGGAAATAATTCAAGAATAATGAAAAATATATAATCTGACGATTTCCGCAAGCCGAAATAACAAAAATTCGTCGATAAAGTTAAATGCGTGCAGTTGCGTGATGCCTACATTTCCTTCTCCGCGTTTCTATTCCTCTCTCACTCTTTCTCTATCTATTACTCTCTCACTCCGTCCCCACTCTGGTTTCTGCTGCCATGACGCCATCACAGCTGATCATAAAGACACGTGGTATAGTCTGTTAAATGTAACTTGAACCCTGCGCAGTAACACGTTTTTGGGTCTCAACCGTATGCGGTATGAAGGGGCAGGGTTTAGTACACTCGCTCACGGTTGTTTTAGCTCTTTAATAATAAATTATTAAAAATAAATTAAAATATAAATTAGTTTTGTCAAGTGTGTTAACATTTATTTATTCAACTAAAAAAGCATACACTTATTTAATTGCATGCTATTTCCTGATCTTTTCAATTAATTAAGTTTAATGATTTAAAAGAATAGAAAAAAATTTTTTGACTTCCCGCTAAGAAAAATTAAAAATTTTAATATTAGTTTTTTGAACTCAGGGAGCTCAAAATATCACATAAATTATATTTTGAGCTCAAAATTATCATAAGTACAATTTTAAGCGCCCAGGAATGGAATTAGCGGGAAGTTGCAGGGATGGCCTTTAAGGTGAACCGTTTTTAATTTTTTTGTCAGATCAGCCGAATCCCTCTAGATAATCGTCAGATTATGAGACAGTATGTTTAGAACATAAAAATGAACCACATATATCTTAATCTGACGCGCTTGAGTATTTCAAAATGGCGAATTTTTTTGCACATTATGAAAATGACCGCCAGTTTGCGTCCCATCCAAATCGTCAGATTAGTGAATGAGAGCTTTTTTTTTGGTGCACTTAACACTCCCTTAGAAGATCTGACGCGCTCGATTAATTTATTTTTTTTTTCATTTTCAACCCTTAAATACAACCACCCGCATCATGCAAACGATCAGATTAACATACGTACATTATTAAAAATACGTAGGGCATTGATGCTATCAATATCTGACGCGCTCGAGGATGTCCATGCAACAGTTTTTTTATTACATATTTAAAAATCTATCGCCGCTTCCCCACCGATGTAAAGGTATATATCATATAACATTTTTTCTTCTTATCATCTAAGCTTTGCATCCCAATAGGTCTCTACAACGCTCGAGTAAATCCCCATTTAGCATCGTGGGCTCCTCTACCATAAGCATATTTAGTACACTCAATTGCAAAACAATATTGTATGTAATTATATTAGTTTACTAGCGGGCCCGGCAGACGTTGTTCTGCCCCGAAAAAATCTGGGACCCGATTGCAGCGCCCTCTACCCGGTGAAAGTTTCTGATTGACTAATAAGGCTATTAAAAAGCAGGGGTTGGTGATAAAAAAGTGAAATTTTAGGCTCGTATGTATTTTTCAATGTCACATAATAAAAAAATAAAAATAAAAATTTTATCCAAAAAATAAAAAATAACATTTGGGGGTGGACATCCCTTATTATAGTAGCCGATTCTCAGACTTACTGAATATGCATAAAAAAATCATAAGAATCGGTCAACCCGTTTCGGAGGAGTATGGGAACGAACATTGTGACACTAGAATTTTATATATTTGATATGATAAAGTCTAACGACCGCTTCTCTATTCTTGGCTCTAATTCTCTTCTTTCGTTCACTTCATGGTTACGTCATCGATGTAGCCGTATATCGATCAAGAAAAATATATCGAAGAAGAATTAAAAACGTTACACTACGCGAATGGAGCCGGGACCGCAACTAGTAAATAAATATACGCATTTAGCATACGACCCCATGGCTAATTATATTATCTCAACATGTCATCTAAATAATCCATCCTTATAAGCATTTTCCCTGAATACTAAGGTCTTTCTAACGAGCTCTGTGTTTGCTGTTTGATAGGTAATTTACATACCTATTGATGTTTGACCTTTGAAGCCTATTAAGTGTTAATTAGTATAGAACTGTACTAATTAGTGACTTGTGTTATGCTGATTAAATACAAGCACGTATAGCATGTATTAAGCTTGTTAGTACGAAATTTGTACTATACAAATAATGTTTATATATTCAAGATAAATTTCACCCTCCTATAGCTTTCACCTTTCTCTCCTTTAGCTTTATTAAGAAATGGATCCTCAATTTAATATAGACAGTATTACATAGATTTTAACCAAATTTAAAAAAGGAGAATATTGTTAATTTGATTGTATTCTTTTTATTTATCTAAGTAATATATGGACGCAAATAAGCAATACCATGTCAACCGACAAAATTTAAAAAACTAAGTTATATATGCAGAAGTGTTGGGAAATGGCTGAAGAACATTTTTCTTTAATATTTGTAGGGTTTTAAGCTTTAAAACTTCTAAAAAGCCATTTTTAATCATGCAATTTATGTATTATGTTAAACGTTTTGGGTTATAAGAAATATGCAGTTTGTATACTTATTTTTGTGAAAATAAGTAAAATAAGTTAGGTAAATCTGAAATTGCCGAAAACTTGACCAATACATAAAAAAAAATTAAAAGCAAGTTGTTAAAAATTTTCAAAGGCTTTTTCTCGAAATGACATTCGTGTGGGTTGACATGGTATTGCTTATTTGCGGCCATATAACAAAAATTGTTATCTACACAATAATACTGATCGCTGTCGCGACCTAATTAATTAATGTTAAATGTTGCCAGATAGCTTATATGAACAAAAAGACGAGAAAATACATAGATACAAACTTAGTGTTTATATTTTTCCATAATAGAAAAATCATTATGACATAAATTCATAAAATCCATTCGAAGTTTTATGTCAAACAATATGTTGTTATCTCACTCTATTTCTCTGAGTTCCAAGTACGAGTAAAAGAAATACTATACATAAACTTGGCAACGTCGCATCGCATGTCTAACTTGTGTCAGTTTCATAACCGTTTTTCACTTAATGGACTGCCAGACAATTATTAAGAAATATGTATGAAGTAGCTCCATTTTTCTATAGAAAAGATACAATACAATATAAATAGTGCAACCCAATCTATACTAACCTCATCGATATCTTTAACATGTTTCCAGCACATGGTTTACTTTTATATAATTATTTCTGTGGCTATATATAACACTGTGGCTATAGTGTGGTACAGGAAGTCATTATCTATCAAGAACGTAAATCTCAATAATAAATTATAATTTTGAGTGGATTTTGTCCGTTTTTGTGTTCCCAAATTATTTATTTAATATTAGTTAAAAAGTCAAAACTAGCATACCAGCATCAGTTATTTTATTTTAAAAATATAAAAGTATACATTACTAAAAATGACAGAAAACGCCTGACAATTTTAAAAAGCAATATAACCACAGTGAGAAAACGATATCTTTTTAATTGAATTTTAACGCACATCTTAACTTGTAGAGAGTTTTCTGTATATAAAGCCATAGATTCGATGTCTGGGAACCTATTTTTGTTTTGTTAGATACGAGCTTGATCTGATATCCCGTATAAATTTTCTGTTATTTGATTGTATTGTTTTTGCCAACCTACGCCTTAGAGCTAAAGCGGTTCTAAATCCAAACAACAACTAAAATACAATTTGTAAAGTGACATTGTTTTGTCGCGTCATTACCTAATTTTATCGAACTTTTATTAGAAGAGGCCATATACGTCTTAATTAGATTATAATAAAAAATTACGACTCGGAAAAATGCGTGGGTGGAAAACTGTAGGCACACTATCATTTAAAAAATTTATGGTTTAAAGTATTGGTTTTATATGTATATTAAATATGCAAATAGATTATTAATACAAGTTAAAAAGACATTGTTAATAATTATATTGTCTCATTATCGAATTTTACAATAGTATTGTTATAAGTATGTAGCTCAGTAAATGATGTCCATTCATTACAAAACATTAAAGAATCTTCTTCATTCTAGCATTACTCTCGGTATTTTTATGTACCCAGAGTCTGCTTATTACTCTTATCCGGATTTGACAGGTTACTAGTTTTTACACAGAGCGACTGCCATCTGACCTCCGCAACCCAAAGGGCGAACCGGTAACTCATTGGATAAGAGCAATTTACTTATCAAGAGTTAACGATTATTATCAGATGTTATTGTTAATAACCGGAACCGACAGCTTAACGTGCTCTCCGAGGCACGGTGGGGAGACCCACACGGACAGACGCCCAGACCGAGACAGAAACTTTAACAAACATCTGCCCGAGCGGTAATCGAACCCGCAACCGTCGAGACTAAAGGCCGACTCGCTACCCACAACGCCACAACGGTGTCAAAATATTAAAAAATCCAACTTGAAATAATTATGTAAAGTCCCGTCCCGAGGAGTTTACACATTTTGTAAATAAAGAATTTTTACTACGTTATAGTTCCTTAAATTTAAGTTGAACCAAAATGGCCGCTTCTGCGCAGGTACAATAATGGACAAAAATGTTAGACAAAAATATTGGTTTCGTCTTATTTAAATCGATTCTTTATAAAGTGGGAAAACTGAATTAAGTATATAATATAGTTATTATTTCTTCTAAATTCAATTAATTATTTACTTCTTATCGTTATTAATTACTTAAATAGAATAAAACAAATAAATAGTATAGAAAAAAGGTACCTATATGTAAAAAAAGTTAATGTACATTATTAATAGTGAGACAGACTTCTTCGTATCTTCCGCGGTTTTATTCAGAGAATTAGTTATATTATTTTCTTTTAAAAAATAACTATAAACGTCAAATATAATCCTTCTCTCCCGTCTCCTTAAAGTTGATTGCTGTGGTCGTGGCATTATCTTGAAATAAATGTTAACACACTTGACAAAACTAATTTATATTTTAATTTAATTTTTAATGATTTATTTTTAAGAACTACAACAACCGTGAGCGAGTGTACTAAACGCGTCTCCTTCATACCGCATACGGTTGAGACCTAAAAAGGTGTTACTGCGCATGGTTCAACTTACATTTAACAGACTATACTTGGCGACGTTGTTATCAACAGCTAATAATTCCAAATTCAACCAACTCAAAGTAACATAAAAGTTATTAGAAACTAATTAGCAATTTTACTTGGTCGGGTAATATTTTAGCGATATAAAACGCTGTCGTGTAATATTATATGGTTCTGGAACGCGTTTGACTCATGGCGCGTAAACATTAGGACCGTTTTGAAATAATTTCCTGCTCATGTATTCGTGTTGTTTTCGTAGATGATGTTATATTTTTAGGGTTCCGTAGCCAAATGGCAAAAACGGAACCCTTATACTTTAGTCATGTCCGTCTGTCCGTCCGTCAATTGGAAGTAGCTGGTACTGGGGAGCTCCCCCCAGAGGTGAGAGCAGTACTCCACGTGCGGTCGAATTTGATCCTACAGTCTACAGATGTAATTAAAAAAATCATTCAAGTCGGTTATGGAATATCGTAACCAAGAGAAGATCATAACAATGACGAATCATAAATTAATTGATTCTATTCATGTACCAATTTAAAATATAAAACCGTACACAGACTAAGAAAACGTATTTCAACTACTCTCTAATTTTGAAAAGTGGGTCAATTATTATAGCATGGTGTGACAAAATAACGTTAAAATTATATTACGTTCCAATGCTATTCTAAACAATAAGTGGCCGGAAGATCACGATCAGTGGACTGAGACCGAAAGAATTCACTTCAGTGCATTCACACTAAACTTGGAGTGGTTCTAAGAATGAAAATTGTATGATACGTTTATTACTACGATCAAAGAGATGACAGTTTATATTAGGGAGTACTTTCGAGCGCAATTAATTCGCACATTATCGAATAACCGTTCGGCTTAACCAAATCAAAGGTAATGTTAGAATCTTAATAGTCGCAATCGATGCCTTTAGAAAAATATTTTTAATTTTTTTTAAATATTTTATTCCAAAATGTTTCGAGCCGTTCAGGTTGCAGTGTACCAAAGAAATTGAGAGTACCAGACTTTATACGAAACAACATTATATGTCACTTGTATAAACTATCTCTTTGTGTCTCTATCTCTCTCTCTCTCTCCCTCTATCTCTATCTCACCCTCTCTCACTCTCCCTCCGTCTCTCACACACAATTAGAAAAAGAATGATAACTCGATGACGTGATAGTAGTTTTTTTTTAGTTGTAAAAATGTTTCATGTCTTAATATAAAAACTTACATTGGCTGAATTCGGTACTTCGATGGACTCGCAGATCTCATTTTTTCTGAAATAAAAGATTTTTATGCGTTAATTATAAAGAAAAATTAAGAATTATAATTTACCACACCAAAGTTTATTTCTGCCTGGGTTAGTTATCATGGTCATTACTGTTTGAGGTAAATGATTTTATAGCCCATATACGTCTGTTTTAGGGCCATTAAGTTTGAGAGAACCTATGTTCATTGAATTACAACTAGACGCAAATAAGCAATACCATGTCAACCCACACGAATGTCATTTCGAGAAAAACGCGTTTGAAAATTTGAACAACTTGCTTTATATGATTTTTTTATGTATTGGTCAAGTTTTTGGCAATTTCAAGATGTATGTAAGTTATTTTACTTATTTTCACATAAAATAAGCATACAAACTGCACATTTCGTATATAATATAGCCCAAAACGGTTAAAATAATACATAAATTGCATGATTAAAATGGCTTTTTTAGAAGTTTGAAAGCTTAAAACTCTACAAATATTAAAGAAAAATGTTCCTCAGCCATTAACCAACACTTCTGCATATATAATAATTTTGTGGGTTGACATGGTATAGCTTATTTGCGTCCAACTATAATACGTATTATAATGTACTTTGTATTATTACTCACCTCATATATGGGGAGGTTTCAGACATCATTTTTTGATTGTGTTCTACATTCGGTGGAGGCGGATATTTCGTTGCTGGTGGTGAATAAGCTGATGCGGTATCGCCTATCTGCTCCATACTGAAAACGAATAAAACGTCTTCAATCAAAAATGGCGAAATTGACACTATTGTGACGTTGTGGGTCTGCCGTTAGTCTCAATGGTTGCGGGTTCGATTCCCG
The DNA here is from genome assembly GCA_023373885.1 of Hestina assimilis. Classification (NCBI taxonomy): domain Eukaryota; kingdom Metazoa; phylum Arthropoda; class Insecta; order Lepidoptera; family Nymphalidae; genus Hestina; species Hestina assimilis. The sequence goes on from CM041759.1 coordinate 15,044,155, forward strand.
CTCGGTTAGATGTTTGTTATAAATATCTGTCGGTTGGTCTGGGCGTTTGTCCTTGTGGGTCCCCCACTGTGCTTCGGAGAGCACGTTAAGCTGCCGGTTCCGGTTGTTATCATATAACATCTGATAATAATCGTTAACTCTTGATAGGCAATTTGCTGTTATCCAATAAGTTACTGGTTCGCCTTTAGGGATGCGGAGGTCAGATGGCATTTGCTTTGTGTAAAAACTAGTAACCTGTCAAATCGGGATAAGAGTAATAATCAGACCCTAGGTAAATAAAATACCGGGAATATTGCTAGGACGAAGAAAAAACATTACATTTATAACAAATATAGTAATAGTGAATACTTACGTTTTCTGTGGCCTTATTTCGGAGGAGCAAAGATTGCGTAAGTAATCATCACATTCTCGTTGCTTCTGTATTTGATACTCTTTCAACAACTCCCTTCTAAAATCACCATCACCAGATGGTAACGCTTCAAGCTGAGGTCTCTCGGGTACCGAACGCTCAACTGACACCGCAGCTGTTGATATCGAAGTTGAAGGTGAATAATCCTGTCCCCTATGTTCTGGTGTAGTAGCATTCGAAGCATCGACACTACTTGCCTCACTCGGTTTAGTGTACTCACCAATCGGTTTCAATTGTTCGTCAATTGGTTTCAATGATTCGTTTAAGCCATTGTAGATACTGTCACCATTTTTATTATCAAACAGTCTGTCGACCGACGTATTCATTAGCTTACTACCTTTTATACCAGTTAGATGAAAACCGGCGAAATATGATGAAGACGGTCCATAGTCGATAGCTGATAGCGCCATTACTGCTGGATGTCGAGGTGCACCATCGGGTAGAGGTCTAAGCGACCTCGTCATAGCGTCAGCCGCTGACCTTGGTCGTCTAAAAGGCATGGCTAGATGTGGAAATGTACGCGGCTTTATCGGCGTCACAAGCATGTGTTCCGTCCAGGAAGTATGCAACGATGGTCGTTCCAGTTTCTCCACATCTACGTTCAACATTCTCTGTTCAAAGGGAACGCTAAATGTCTCAGCTGGTATGGACTGCAGCCACGATAGCAGACTCAAATCGGATTCATCAAATCCAGAACCATCCAGAAGTCTGGAGAAGTTAACCTCGTTCGATTGTGCCTCTTTTGATCCGGTCGCTTTGGCTTGACAATAATTTACGCAGGATTCGTATAGAATTCCCTTTATTAGCAATTGCATCAGTCGGTCATTTTTTGCGCATTTAGCTGGTGCACCACTGGACGACGATTTCTTATCACACGGTAAAAATTGTTCTACAAGAGGATAGACTTCCCTAAAGCATTGTACTCGTGCATTGCTCGGATTCCATTTCTTAAATTGTGCATGATCAGTTATGCTAGGCAGCGTCAGCAGCAAGCATAAATTAGAGTATTCTTCTTTAGAAGGAGCTAATTTTTCAAGATCGCTTAGAACTTTAACGACCTCATCGACAATATTTTCAACATTGTTATATGCTTTTATTTCAGATCTAATACACAAAAGTTCTATATATTTATGTCTAAGTATAGCGTAATTAAATTTATTTGCTTCAAAAGCTTTTAGTGCGCTAAGCGGCTGGATAAACTCTTGTACGTCATCCCACTGTCCATCGAGGATAAGCTGACGTAGAAATAGCACATCGTCAGCGTAGTTTCCATTGATAACACCAGTTTCACGTTCCAACGACAACTGCGTGATATGAAGATCACGATTGTGTAAAAACTCAAGTGACAGACGCACAACATCGTCCTCTCGAAGGTTCAAATGTGTTGACGGCATGACGTTAATCGTATTAAACCTGAAACAATTGTTTATATTAAATAATAGTAAAGCTTCTCTGGAACGTAGATTATCAAAAAATAAAAAGAGTCCTTATGGCGAAGATGTAACATCATCTATATACAATATACATACATATATCACACAACAAAATCATAAACAGAAGTGTTTGCGCATACGAAACTACATAATTATTGATAAAATATGATGAATTCTTCAATATCAAAGATATATTTTCGTAACTTTTTGTATTTGATTCAATAAAATAAAACATTTTATGTTAGGTTAGGTCATTGTTGCTGTTGATATTGGCGGGTGACAGTTGCAGTAGCTATGTAGAGCCGTCCCGAGATCCAGGATCATTCCCGGAGTTGTGGTTTTTTATTTAACTCTAAAAACTTTGATTTGTTTTCTGTTTTTATTAGGACATGCAGATATTACGTATACCTTAATTTCTTTCATAGCTAGGACTGTCAACCTAACAGGTTTTGTATTCTCATTTACTTATTTACAAAAGCAACCTTATATATATATATTAATTATTACATTGTACGTATTTGGTTAGATTAATATAAAAAGAAAATTTTGGGAAATAAATTTAATTGTACGGGTTACATTTTTTACCAAGCCCCTACACCACCTTAATGGTATCATGAGTATGAGTCAAGTTATGAGAAGTGGTCACTGTTTATTGACACTAACTATGCCAATTGTTAGAACTTGACATTTCAAGTGCATTTCATTTAAAAGTATACTCGTCTAATAACTGATACTGATTTTTTATGATGATTGATGGTAATAATAGTCTAAATTAATTTAATAAGGTATTTAAAGTAAATAATTTATTATTTGATACATAACAAAAAATGTAAATATTTATGTGATTCTAAAGTGTAATATAGAAATTTTGCATTAAGTACCAAGAAAGAAATATGCACTCATAATAAAGAGCAAATTATTATCAGGATTTCGAAAATGTATTGAAGTTTTCCTAAAGATATCTTAATATTATACTATCAACTCAATTTCTTTTAATATAAAGGTCTTCTTTAAATATGAAACAGACAACAATCATAAATTGTTAAGAGATAAATAAAAAGATAAATCATTGATAATAATATTGACATTTATAGAAATGACATGTTTATATGAAATAGATTATCCTTATCATTGCAAACCAAGTTTGTAAAAGAATATTTCTTTTATTTATACACTGTAACTGAAAGAGTTTTAAAGGGATAATAATATATTAAAAAGGAAATTATGTACATGTGTATCACTTGTGCATAGTAATCTTGACTATATACATTTTAAAACAGATTTCAATATGAAGTGGTCCAACTCGCTCAGATTCAAGCCTCACACATATCAACATTAAGTAGCAATATTGGTGCTGTTGCATTTTGTTTGCTGTATATTATTACCGGCACTACAAACTGTTGCTTAGCTTTTTAATCAGTTTGATCTTTCTTACATCCCTTAAGAAGGCAGCACAAATACTTCTATTGTTCCAACAGTCCACAGATTAGACAGAACTTGTTTTGCCGACTATACATAAGTACAAGTTTGTATTATTAATATTTTAATTATCCTCAGTTAGATTATTCCTCCTGCTTTTATAAATAATCTATATTTGCTGTTAGTAATAATTATGGGGATGGATTTGTTCAACTTTTAGAATGCTTAAACAAAAACTACTACAGGATAATAGGAATCTAGTTTAATAACAATCTAGTGTAAAGAAAATAATTGTAATCAACACAGCTTAATAATTAAGGAAAGATAGCTTGAAAAGGCATGCATAGTGATGAGGTTCCTCAATCTGGAGCTCTGAATGCTGGTGGTTTGGGCTTTGCCTCATTAATAGTCTTTCCCCTAATATTACTAATGGTGGTATTTTACTATTGGTGATAATTTTCTATAGTTTTAAATGTTTTATATATTGAAATTTAAAACTGTTAAATATAATATTATAAATAAATAAAAGATAATACATAAAATGATCCACTGACTATAAAAAACAACAAACTAAATTTGTATGAAGGAAATAATTATTTTTTAAACCACACTGTAGGAGTGTTTGTCAGCAGTGAATAAACAAGATATCATTTAAATTTATAACTATTCAGTTAAAATTCATGCATACTTTTTCATTAAACTTTCACTGTAGTTGAGATAATAAATGTTCTTGAGAAAGCCTTGTATTACATACTTAAAGAAATTACTGGTGCATCTCTGACAGATTGGACATGCCATTGAGAGAAAACTGATTTGTAAGTACCAGCATTCGACGTGATACAAATACGCCGAAAAAACGTATTCCATGATCAGCGAATCTATTAGAACTATTACGAGATTTTTTTCCGCCTACACAATATTATAAAGCCTCCTTGAAAACCTACGTCTGGGGTAATATTTTACGAACAATAAATATTTACCCAAATGAAAAAGCCGCAGAAATCGTAAGATTTAAATAGGAATGAAAAATAAAATAAAATATTATTATAAACAGTTTTTTTAAGAAACATTAATAAAATTTAGACTTACCTCTTTAGAGCGATAAGATCCTTTTCATTCGGATTAAGTAAATATACGTATTATAAAACGATAAAACTACATTTACAAAAATATTTTTAACGGGACATTACAGAAGAAATTATTAAATTTATTCCACATTATTAACGTCGGAGAGAGCAGCTAAAACACAGATAAAGCTGAAAATTGAAATCTACTTGTCAGTGACTGGTGTGGTTAGTGACTCAGTGGATTGTCTTTGGTTATTTGTTACAAAAGGTGTAGACACACAAAGTGATATTCACTCACAATAGGTTTATCTTAAAATCGAACTTCGTTTCCACAGAAATGTTGATATAATAATGTTAATGTTGATGATAAGGTGGTAGAAATGTTAAAAGTGGCTTATAAAACCAAAACGCGTATCACCGCCTTGCTACCAGCAATTCTGCCCACCCATGATGATTTCTCCCACCAATTATGTCAATACTACATACATACGCAGACCACTACGATATTGTAAGTCTCACATTACATAGCTCCATGGGCTTGTACTGCTCCAGTTACTGAATAGTTTATACAGTGATGGTAAGCGAAGTGAACAAAAAACACTAATGCTGCATTCTCGGACGCACTTGGCTCCTAAGTTACAAGTAGAAGGACCAACTTGAAACACGAGAGTTGCAGATTGACCCCTTGAGGTATTTTTGTACATACTCTAGTACAACCTATACGCGTAGTTGGAAGGGAAAACGGAATGTTAGTAATGGCTAAGTATGGCTAGTAAAATAAAAAAAGGTGTGTGTGCGATTCACACACGATAGAAGTGAAACTTTAGTAAATCGACAAAAGAATGAGATGAATATATATAACAAGATATAAAAATATTCACAAACACTGTTAAATAATAACAGACCACGCTGACTTCTTACTAAAAAGCTGTAATACGCAGCCGCATACATATATATACATACACATCAACATTTGCTCTCTCTCTGGCTCACTAAAGCATTGCGCAAAGAGGAGAGACCGATAATATAAAATAGTATGTATATTTCTGTCTCATTTTTCCTACATATTTTTTTATTTGTGTCTCTTACCAGTCGTTTTTTCGTTGCATGATTTCAAATCAAAGCAATTCTAAAGAAGTTTCACTTCAAAAACCATTACTCATAATCAGCACTGTCCACATAATTATGAGCTAAATTCTGGCAGAAATGTTTTGCACGTTAATTTGTGCTAAAGGCAAAGGTGAAGTTTAAAACTTTTAACCTTAGTGGGAGCAAAATCCGAAATTTATAGAATAGTAGCATAAAATGAAATAAAAATGTAGATATTTAAGTAAAACATGTCACTGATACACAAATAATACGCCTCAGCTGCAGAATTCAGTATTCCAAAGAAAAAACTGGATGATTTTAGTCGGTTTATAGGCAAAAAATATTTATGAGAGTGAAACTATCCGAGGTAGTTTTGAAAAAATCTAAAAATGTATTGATAGTCCCATAACTTGTGAGTGTATTTTATTTACTTTCATATTAGAATTTGGGGTTGTAATGCTTTTTTTCGAGCTAGCCTCTCTAAAGTATTCTTGAATGTAATGATTCATATTATTTCCACATTTATAAGGAACTGTTAATAGCTACATTTCTTATTCTAATTCTCTGTGATCCAAGCTTCTCCGAAAGCAATGTACTATAATAAGATGTATCAATATTTTTTATCGAGCTACAATATCACGATATTAAAAAAAAAATTGTAACGAGGATTTACGTCAAATATGTAGTCAGTACCTTACTCCTTGCTCTCTATGTTTCATGGTTTCACTATGCTATGTTCATTTCAGCTGTCAGTGCGGCTAAAAGAAATTGAGAAGATTCTTCGAGTCCAAGTTTTTAAGTATATTTTTGATAACTAAGCAAAAATGGACGAAGAAGGAGAAAGTATTTTGATGGAAGACAATTATTATCAGCTGCTGAATGTATCAAAAACGGTAGATATTTTTTTACATTTTTATTTCACCGACTTAACATAATATTGCAGCATTATTATATAACGCTGAAATTGTATTTTCGTAAACAAAATTTATATAAAAACTATTGTCAAATGTGTGTGTAAGTGTTAATAGCTTATTCAGATACTTAAATAAACTTATGATTTTCGTTTTTAAAATGTTTTTATAGGTTAGGTTCGGAGCCGAGTTGTTGTTCAAAACATATCTTGACAATATGTAAATCAGTTCCGAAATATAATAAAATTTTAACGAATTTCGTATCATGATATAATATTTCAAATATATCGTATATTAATACTTTTTATGTTTTAATAACAGTAAATTTTTAAATTTCGTATTTTTTCAAAACCTAAATTAATTGCCAAACTTTAAGGTGACAACACATTGCGACAAAAGTTCATGGAATGTCCGATTTATTTCGTTCATAATACATATGCACTATGGATAGGAACAAATAAAATGTGGCATATTTTGAAACATTTTAAATTTATACAGATAATTGCTACTGTACTTATACAAATGAAAGTAATAACAACTAAAACTAACATCTATAACAGCTAAACCAAGTATTATATGGTTTTGGTGTTTTAGTACATAATTATTTAAACAATATTTTATATATTTTTTGCTAATATTACCAGAATTGAAATATAAGTAAATAATAATATGTATACAGTATTCATGGTCTTCTTATGGTCTTTTGCAACATTGGAGAGAAAAAAACATAATTATATAATTCTGTAAGATCTTTAGTAGTAGGATAGTCTGTTAAATGCGGTATGAAGGGGCCCGCGTAACTATAGCAACGTGGTGACGCCAGACCCGATTAGTACACTCGCTCACGGTTCTTTTAGTTCTTTAAAAATAAATTATTAAATATTAAATTTAAATATAATTTATTTTTGTTAGATGTGTAAACATTTAATTTTATTTGAGAAGATAAGGTATCATCCCAATAAGTAACAGTGATTAAAAATGTACATTAACTTTTTTTTACATAGTTCCATACTGATGTGTTTTGTGTGATGAATGATAACCCAATTTCCTAACCCCTTGGCTCCCTTATCACCCCTTCTGTCCTATCCCTTGGGTTAGCAACGCCCATGCCATACTTTAAGTATCACAAGTTCATTGGTTGTAGTGATTCATTACTATCCAGCAGACCATATGTTTGCTTGTCCACTGTCATGAAATAAAATAAAATAAGATGAATAATAGTAAGTTTATACTGTCTAGAAACAAAATTTCATTGCTTCGGAGTAATGCTGGTCCCAAAAAATTAAATTTTACACTTTTTATTATCTAAATTTCAATCTGTTGGTTACTGGTTAGGGGTATTAAAATATTTCATACAAAATTTTTCTTTCTAGACCCCTGATCATTTTCAAATTATGTATGATATATGATTAGAATGATAGAACCTTCATCCTCTCTTCTATTCCATAAGACTTTTCTTATGAAAAACTAGCAATGCCTTTGCTCTGCTCATGCAGTCTGCAGAACTGTAACTGTCTGTAGAGGTAGTAATAAAATACATTTTTCTTCACAGGCAACACCTGAAGAAATTAATAGTGCTTATCGTCGTTTCTCCCGGATTTTTCATCCTGACAAGCACAGCACAGATCCTAACAAGCAGAAATGGGCTGAGCAGATATTCAATAAAATAAAGAATGCTTATGAGGTGTTATCTGATTCACATAAAAGGGCTATCTATGATACTTTAGGTAATTTTTATACTTATTATAAAACAATAGGAAAGGATGTTTCTATATTTGACTGTCTGTTTAATGATTTCTCCGTCAAATGCAAAATACTTTTGAGAATTCGTTTTTGTTTTATCTTGTTATTAAAACAAGAATAAATTCAAGTCATAGAAGGCTTATATTGCAGTCCATCTTTTTGAGTTTCTTGTCAGTTCTTCTTGGCAGATTCAACCTTCGGAACTGTCGGTAGAGTTTGACTATTCGGAAGTACTTTTTAATAAAAAGTCTACTTAATAACAATTATTTTAATTTTAATATGGAACACATATAATTCTGCTATTACTGTGCCCTATACTGTCTGTCCCAGTTCTATATCTCACAACCCTTAATAGATACTCTGCTTAGTGATAAAACCAAAAGACGAAAAATAATTGCTATTGCAACCCCACAGCTGCTAATTAAGTTCCTTTGAATATTCTCAGGTAAAAGGGGTTTGGAATTTGAAGGCTTAGAAATTATAATTCGAACACGAACGCCTCGTGAAATTAGGGAGGAGTATGAAAGGTAAGAAACATACCTATTTATATATATCACTATTGGGGGAGAAAGCTGGCACAACTCAAAAACAATTGGCGAAATCTTTATATGTTTTTTTGTATGTAGCGATAAATTTATTGGTTTATTTTGAATTTTAGTATATATAGTCTATTTTTACTCCTCTATTTATGTAATTTTTTAAATTAGTTATCACGTTTTTTTTTAAATTATACAGATATATCTGATCTGTATTTTTACTTTTCTATTAACAGATTAAAACGAGAACGAGAGGAGAGGAGGCTTCAGCAAACTGCCAACCCTAGAGGAACTATAACGCTTTCATTGAATGCTACTGACCTGTTTATGAAGTATTATGATGAATATGACATATTGTAAGTTTTGTTTCACACTAGTTCCATAAAATCCATTTGTACAAAAAAGAAAACATTTTCATAGAAATCTCATATTAATCTTTCAATACAATGGAAGTTGCTCTTTCATTATATCTTAAGCAGACTAAAAATTGTTAATATTATTTTTGTCATACTGGGTTTTTTTTTAATCTCCATCTTCAAACATTTATTTAATTAACCAAATTTAAATATTACTATACACTTATTTCAGAGAAGACGCAGCTATAATACCAAGTATTGAGGTGTCTGGTATGACCATACAGCAGTCTATCGATGCACCGGTGACACTGAGGAACACTGTGACCCTCTCTGGGAACATATCTACACAAAATGGAACAGGTATATAATGTTAATCTTACACAGCCAAATTATTCAAGAAAATCGTACCAGTTTTACAAATTTGTAATCATTTTATTTAAAATTTATAATGGGTAACGCTATTACTAACTGGACGCAAGTAAGCAATACTATGTCAACCCAAAAAATTGAAATAACTGAGTTATATATGCAGAAGTGTTGGTAAATGGCTGAAGAACATTTTTCTTAGAATGAAATTACAGAAATTACGTCGTTTTAAATACAGTATAATGAAAAATGCAACATTTGAAAATTTGCTACAAATTTTTGTTTAAAAATAATAAATATGATACTGAATAGGGTGATAAATAATTTAAAATCCAGATATATTTCATTAATTCGCGAATTAATCGAAAATTTTCGAATTATTCTAGAACTTTTGAATTATTCGTGGAATTTCGAATAATTCGAAAATATCTATTCGCACACCCCCAATTTTCACAAAAAATAAGTATACAAACTGCATATTTCGTATATAATATAACCCAAAACGTTTAAAAATACATAAAATGCATGATTGAAAAAATGGCTTTTTTAGAAGTTTTAAAGCTTAAACCCTACCATCCATGACACAATCCACAGTCCATCTATGACACAACAGCGATTCAGAAAGATCCTTGAATTGAATCACTACATGACTGTTCATAATTAATAATGGACTATCATTATCAATTTTCCAGGCACTGGATCACTAACTGTATCCAACAGGCATCTGAGTTCAGAACGAGGTTGGACAGAGTTGGAATGTGGTATAGGCAATGGACCTGTCTTCGGTTTCAAAATATTCAGAACAATATCTAGGCTGATGTTCGTTAACGGGTGGACTGGTTTGCAGTTCACACCGAGGGGTATAGTGCCTAGCTTTGCTTCGAGTAAGTGTTTCATTACGTCATACATATCTATCTGATACCCATAACCCTTAAAGTCTTCTTTCTTTTCCTAGTTTTATTATTTTTATTATTATTTATTAATGTTATTATTATTATTATTTATTAATGTTATTATTATTATTAATTTATACAAGTATTTACCCAGGGTCTGCTTATTACTTTTGTCCAGATATGGCAGCTTACTAATTTTTACACAAAGTGTTGGCCATTGGAACCCGGTAACCCTAGGATTAAATCAATGACTCGAATAAGGACAAATTACTTATAAAAAAATAACTATTATTTATGAGATTTTATGTGATGATAACTGGGACACAGTGTATGAGAGGTACAGTGAAAAGAATCACAATTCAAATTATATTCGGTATAGAAGTTTCTGGAACATTCTTAAGCTAAGTATAGAACTTTCTGGAACATTCTTCTGGAGCTAAGTCTAAGGTCACGAACTAAGTCACGGACAGATGATAGTTTAAAATATTTATATTACAGCGATGGCGTTACAGCTGGATGCACATTCAGTGGGCTATTTGACTTATCGAGCTGGTGGTCAGAGCGGTTCATCAATGACTTCAACATATGTGAGAGACTCGGAGAAATATCACATGAACACGGCCTTGCAGATTGGGAACCCACATTCTTTTATATCGTTCAACATCATGAGGAAGATACCTCAGCATGGTATTAAGCTGCGTTTAGCTTTGAAGTGAGTAATCCTTATTAAACATCTATGTCTGTATAAATAAATAAAATTGAAATGTCTGTTTGTAATTCCAAATTAACAGCTTTTCATTAAATGCATATGAAAGTATATGCGGTACTTCTATAACAAAAAAAAAAATTTTTAGCTGACGTTATAAGGTTTAGGCTACTTTTATTTTCGAAAAAAAATTAGAGTTCTGTGTAATAAAGAAAAGTCGTGGGCAATGCTAGTAACATTATAAATTTTTGAGGATGAATGGATGTTTGTTAATCTGGCATACAAAAACTAATGAAAGCCTTTAGCTTCGGCCGCAGCCGAAGGTTATGGCGATAGTCGGTTAATCAGCTTGCCAGAAATTGACCTTCGTTTGGACACGAATCTTTTTATACTTATTACATCTTACCATTGCTGAATGTTGTATAATAGTAAATATTTGGTACCTGTATGTGCGATGGTATCACAAGTATCTCAAAACGATTTTTTTTTAAGTTGCACTAGATTTCAAGGATTTACGAGTTTATAGAGTTTCTGCTAAGTTTATTTGTGTAAGGTAACTAAAATTCTGCATAAAATGGTCAAAATTTCAATGCTAATGACGACTATCTGAAAGTGACGACTTATTTTTTTTTTTTTATACTTTTATATTACTTTATTCTCTGTGCCTTATAAATATCTTTAAAAAAAATTAAGTTATGTTTCGTCTGTAATTTTTTTTAATGTTGCTTGTGTTTTTAAAATTTTTATTGGATTTTGTTTTTTTTTTATACAATTTCACCTGCTTCCATTAAGATAGTGATATCCTTTATCGGAAGTCCGAAACCACTGAAACACAATTACAAAACCCAGACTAGAACGCATGTTACATCGTTAATACATTCATTGACACCGTTGTGGCGTGGTAGCGAGTCTGCCTTAAGCCTCAACGGTTGCGGGTTCGATTCCCGCTCGGAGCAGATGTTTGTATTAATCGTACAGCCATGTTTTCCGGTCTGGTTGTGTTTGTCAATGTCAATGTTTCCGGACCCCCGACACAGGATATAATTATCCTAATGGGGGCCGTTGAGTGTGTAGCGTTTATTTATTTATCAGCTCAGATCGAAATTCTAAATCGAGTCTGCGGTCGGTGGCTTGTAAGCCATTACCGCTGCGCCACACGGCTGTCATTTATTTTTTGCTTGCCTGTTTCTTTTCCTGTGCAAATCTTCGCAGCTAAAAACGTTAAATATTTTTATAGCTGGCAAAGTTTACATTAACTGATTATTAACATAATTGTAATTAAATAAAATTAATTATACAACAGCATTTGCGATATTTATGTAAAAAAAACTTTTAAGCAATTAATAGAAATCAAATATTTAAAAATACACTATGTGCTGCAAAGCGATGCAATTTTTTTTTATATGTTGTTATCATGATGTCTAGACTTATTTTTATTATGTTATGTCACAAGATGGCATAGACTCTTTGGTGCCACTTTCTAATTTTAACACCAACGCAACAACGAAGTTAGAACCACACACTAATTTACACGTTGTGCAAATCATAACTGAATATCGAATGAAGTCAGCGTACGGCTTGCGGCTAACTTCCTACCAAAGTCTCGATATTGAATTTACAAAAGGGCACCAACGCGTGTCGTTTGTCGGTACTGAAAAGCCAGTCCATAGTAAGTCTAAGATAATATTTTTTTTTATTAATGAAAAATGCAAAATTGTATACTTTGTTTTTGGCTTTGCGTTATTTGCATTGTCTTCAAATTGCTTTTTTTTTTGAGTACGTTTATAAATCAAATACGTATAAGTCTGAATTTTTTTGCTGATGTGCTTGAGTAATATCTTTACTAAACGAGACGCAATTAATTGCTCATCTTTTTACACGTGTAAAAAGATTCACCAAACATTGACTTTAACCAAAGTTCATGTTACATATACTTAGAAATATTTTCTTATTTTAAGTTTTAACAGGTCACTAAGACTAAATCTGTGGGGTTACTAGTCTTTATACGGAGTTTCTTTCTGATTGCCATCTGAATTCTACAACACTAAGCACAAACCTCAAACTCATTTGATAAAAGCAAATAACGTATTTATTATTATGAAAAGTTACGTGATAATTACTTGTACAGACAGTTTAACGTGCTCTCCGAGGCACAAAGAAGACATCTACAAAGACTGCTCAAACAGAAACTGTGTATGATAAATACAAATATATGCCCCGAGCGGGAATCGAACCTGCGACCTACGAGGTTAAAATCACGCTCGTTAACACTACGCAAACAATTTTTCTAAATAATGTTATCAACGATTATTATACGAATTTGAAGACGGCTGTGCATTTTTGCAAAATGCATAAGACTAAATGGACGCAAATAAGCAATACCATGTCACACAAATAGCATTTCGAGAAAAACGCGTTTGAAAATTTTGAACAACTTGCTTCATATGATTTTTTTTGTTTATTTGTCAAGTTTTTGGGAATTTCAGATTTATGTCAGTTATTTTACTTATTTTCACAAAAATAAGTATACAAACTGCATATTTCGTATATAATATAACCCAAAACATTTAAAAATACATAAATTGCATGATTGAAAAATGGATTTTTTAGGAGTTTTAAAGCTTAAAATCCTAGAAATATTAAATAAAAATGTTCTTCAGCCATATATAACTCAGTTTTTTCAATTTTGTGGGTTGACATGGTATTGCTTATTTGCTTTTTTTTTTTGTTAATGTAAGAGGGGGCAAACGGGCAGGAGGCTCACCTGATGTTAAGTGATCACCGCCGCCCATGAACATCTGCAACACCAGAAGGCATGCAGGCGCGTTGCCGACCTTTAAGGAAAGAATAGGCTCTTCTCTTGAAGGTTCCCAAGTCGTATCGGTTCGGAAAGACCGCCGGCGGAAGTTGGTTCCACAGAGTGGTTGTGCGAGGAAGAAAATGTCTTCTAAATCGCGCTGTTGTGGATTTCCAGACATCGAGGTGGTATGGATGGAACTTAGAGTTTTGTCGCGATGTCCGATGGTGAAATTCTACCGGCGGGATCAATCCAAACAATTCCTCAGAACACTCTCCGTGATATATGCGATAGAAGATGCAGAGTGATCCGACATCTCTACGCAATACCAAAGGATCAAGCCGATCGGAAAGAGCTTGATCTTCGACAATTCGAACCGCTCTACGTTGGATGCGGTCAATTGGAAGTAGCTGGTACTGGGGAGCTCCCGTCCAGAGGTGAGAGCAGTACTCCACGTGTGGTCGAATTTGTGCCTTGTAGAGTTTTAGGCGGTGAGCCGACGTGAAGTAGTGCCTCGCCTTGCTGAGCACACCAAGCTTTTTAGAGGCCAATTTGACCTTTCCTTCCAACTGACCGCGGAACTGAACGACGCTCGAAATGTCGACACCAAGTATTCCGATACTAGCTGTGGCAGCCAGGAGAGTGTTCCCAAAACGAGGAGATACGACAAATGGTGTTTTTTAGCGGTTAACGCGCAAACTTGTGTCTTCTTGGGGTTGAATTGGACTAAATTTAGTCGGCCCCAGTCCGAGACTTTGGTCAATGTAGTCTCGACTTCAGAAACAAGTTTGTTCCGGCACTCAATGACGTTTTCCCGAGAAATATTAGCGCGGCCGGTGTATAAAGCATCCACAGAGCTGTCGTCGGCATGGCAATGAATGTTGGAAATTTCCAACATGTCATTGATATGCAGAAGAAACAAAGTAGGGGACAGTACGCAGCCTTGCGGGACACCAGCATTAATGGGTTTTAAGTCAGAGCATGCACCGTCGTCAACGACCTTGATGCTCCGATCTGCCAAAAGCTGGTGACCCACTCGCATAATTTCTCAGGAAGCCCATAGGAAGGAAGCTTCGAAAGAAGCGCCTTGTGCCATACCCGATCGAAGGCCTTCGCTATGTCCAGACTGGCCGCTAATGCCTTCCCCTTGGACTCAACTGCTTCCGCCCACCTATGTGTCAGGTAAACTAGAAGATCACCAGCTGAACGACCACGACGAAAACCGTACTGGCGGTCGCTAATCAACTGGTGCTCCTCTAGATACCGCAGGAGCTGGCAGTTGATAATGGACTCCATTATTTTTGAGAACAAGGAGGTAATGGCAATTGGCCTATAATTGGACGGATCCGAGCGGTTGCCTTTTTAGGGATCGGGTGCACTAAAGCCGTCTTCCATGAGTTCGGGACGACGCCTGATGAGTAGGAGTACCGGAAAAGACGCGTTAAAACCGGCGCCAACTCAGGAGCACATGTCCGCAATACGATCGGGGGGATTCCATCAGGCCCACTCGACTTATGAATGTCCAAGGAAAGAAGTGCTCTGCGAACTACACTTTGCCGGAATTTAACCTCCGGCATCGTGGTATCACACCGCTGGATTGCCGGTGGTGACTTTCCTTGGTCATCCACAGTCGAGTTGGACGCGAAGAGAGAGCACAGAAGATCAGCTTTCTCTTTCGCGGCATGGGCCACCGAATCATCGTCCCTATGCAGAGGTGGAAATGATGGCTTACAGAAATTCCCTAAGACAGACTTGGCGAGGTACCAGAATGCACGTGTACCCGAAGGAAGACGCACTAGTCTCTCGCCAATTCTGCCGATGTGCTCCGACTTTGCTTTGGCAATAACTCTTTTGAAGGACCTGGAGGCAGAGTTGTACTTCTTTCTAAGTGCGCTGGTATTTACATCACGAGACGTCGACGCCTTAGCCCAGGCTTGGTAGCATTCCTGTTTTCGGCGAAGCGCCGTTTTACAGAAGTGACCAAACCAAGGCTGGGACTTGCCTCCGATGGGCACTGCAGAAGCCGGAACAAAGAGTTCCATGCCCTGGAGTACCACATCGGCGACAGAGTTGGCCACGACGTCCGGATCATCCGGCGAGAAGCAAAGCCGTCCCCATGGGTAGAACGCAAAGAAAGAACGCATCCCATCCCAGTCTGCCGACCTGTAGTGCCAAACGCGCCGGTAGCCCACGAAGCGGGGCCGTGCTGGGCGCGAGACCGGCACTGTACTCCGAACAAGGCAGTGGTCCGACGAGCCTAGAGGAGGATCGACGGAAGCCAAATAGTTGTCCGGATGAGAGGTCAGCAGAAGATCCAACAGATTCGAGATTCGCGTGGGCGAGGTTACCAGTTGTGTCAGATCATATGCCAAAGCAAAGTCGAGAACAGATCTCCCCGCGTGATCGGTGGTACGTGAACCAAGCCATTCGGCGTGGTGGGCGTTAAAATCGCCAAGAATCACGATCTCAGCGGATGGGATCTGTTGCAGCACGAAATCTGTAGCCATTTGGATGTGCTCAATGAGTCGGTCAGTTTCGGCATTTCCGCTATGGGACCTATAAAGGCACGCGTAGATTCGCGGATAGTCATCGCAGTCTACGCGCAGCCAAATAATCGATAGGTCCCCTACTTCAAGGCTGCCGAGGCGACGAGAGCAGACATCTTCTCTGACGTACACGCACACACCAGCCCGGGGTACAAAGGAATGTTCCAAATTGTATCCCGGGTAGGAGAGGAAAGAAGTGTCAGCCAGAGAAGATATCTGGGTCTCGGTGAGAAAAAGCAAGGCCGGCTTCGCCGTCTCAAGGTGGTGCTTGGACGGCGTTCAGGTTGGAATTCAGCCCTCTAATGTTACAAAAGTCCACAGTTAGCGTGGAAGGGGTTGCCTCAAGTTGCCTGCTTCGTTTGCCCCGAACAGTTTTTGAGCGCGCATAATTGCCCCCCCCAGAATTCGGAGGGCAGCCTGGGCATCCATGCTCAGCTGGAGTTCGTGCTGAGCATGGACGCTCAGAGAGGGATTCTCCACCGCGAACGCAGGTGGTACCCTCCTGGGGTACACGAACCGAATTCTGCACGTCCATAGAAGGGAGGGGGTTAAGAAGGCCTCCGGGACTCTCACTCACCGTACGAAACGCGACACTTGTCACTTCACGCCGGTTTTCTGTGAGAGAGTGGTACTTACCCGGGCGTGCCGGCCCAATTCGGCTGCACAGAAAGAGCTGTGCAGCGTGGCACTACCACTAGTAAAAATTTAGTAGTAATAAAATGGTCTACTATCTTTATATAATTTAAAAAAGGAATCTATCTGAGTTTCTTGTCGCTTCTACTGGGCACCAAATTCAAAAGTACTCTTTAAAACTCAACTTAAATAAAAATAATTTTGATTTTGACAAGTTCACCCGCGTTCCTTGTCAGCGATTGAATGAATGAACACATTGCTAGTCTGTGAGTTGAGCTGGACCTACTACTGAAAGTAATAACGTTTTACCGTAAATTACTTTATCAACAAACGTCCCAAATATATAGCAAATGCTGCAAAGGCATATTCTTCATTGAAGAAGTTTTGGCGAAGTGGTAGCTAGCTAGTAGCTGCTTTAAGCGCCACAGCTCGCGGGTTCCATTGCCATTCGGAGCAGATGTTTGTATTGACCATATAGGCATGGGACATAGACACAGACACAGGATATCACCGACACAAGAAATCCCCGACACAGGATATTTTATTATTTTTATTCTTCCAATAAAACAATTTCTCCGAAATTTCTTCAAAACCAGTTCTTATTCTGTATTTATAAAACAATAAAATTGTATTGTTTCAGATTTGGTACATTTGGAGCGATTGCTGAATATGGTGCTGAGAAGAAAGTTTCTCAGAACAGTAGCGTTTCAGCGGCTGTGATGCTCGGAGTGCCGAGTGGTGTTATGCTTAAATTGAAGTTAGTATTTTCTGTTGCTGTCACCTGAAGCAAGTGGTAGGAGACTCCTCTTCTACCACTTATTTCTCTCATCTCTCCTCTAAACTCTCTTCTAGAGAGAAGATAGATAGAGAGATAGATGAGAAAGGAAAGATGGTGTGGGGTTTTTGCATTAAATTAATCTGTACTACGCATTCTTTGTAACGCTAGTATATTCCCGTTTGAACCCCAGCCTTCTATGTTTTATATAAAATAAAGTCAATATCATAAAAGTTTTCGAATAATCATAAGAAAGAAAATGACGTCAATTTTGAGAAATTTTCGATATAATTGTCACATTAGGCACATACTTTCTTTTTAATGACTCACGGTAGAATTGTTAAATTAAAACCTATAAAAATATGCTTTACGCGCCAGCTTCAGTTAATACTGTATATGACAGTGTTCTAAAGGCTATAATAAATAAAATTAAAGAGCCGCGCCGCTTACGATCCATACTTTGCGCTCCGGAGCGTCCCCTCGCACCCGACGACGTCCCAAGCCTAAGCTTGGCCTAACAGCGACCTTAAAAGTTTTTTACCAACTGGGTCTATCAACCGGGCTCCCTAAACCGGTGACGCAGTCAAGGCCACTAGGGCCAACAGCAATAGCCACTTAAAAAAAATTAAAGAAACGACACAAAAAACAGAAAGGAATCTAATTAATCATTTCATTACATATAATTGTAGATTAATAAAGATAGTAACTTCAGTATACTATTTTGTATACTGTCCTGATATAAAGTATAATACAAATCTTGAAACAACTTGCTTACAGATGGTCATGTTCTTCCCAAACCTTAGTAGTACCAATCCACCTATGTGAAGAAATTATACCCTCACCAGTTTTCTACGCAACAGTGGTACCGATGGTCTCATGGCTGGTGCTGAAGAAGTTAGTATTGGATCCCATAGCCAGGGAATGGCACGAGAGGGAACGACAAAGATCAATGGAGGCTAATTTCGAAAGGTAAGTAATACAAATGACGACGTTGTGGCGCAGCGGCTGCCTTAAACGCCACAGGTCGCGGGTTCGATACCCGCTCGGAGCATATGTTTGTATTGACCATGCAAACATGTTTTCCAGTCTGGGTGTATTTGTCCTTGTCCTTATATGTGTTTCCGGACCCCCGACACAGAATATCCCCATCGTAATGCGTTTTCTTCCCTTAGGTGACGTTATTGAATGAAAGTTGTGGCGCAGCGGTAGGGAACTTGCCTTAAGTGCCACAGGTCGCGAGTTCGATTCCCGCTTGGAGCAGATGTTTGTGTTAACAATACAGGCGTTTGTTCCGGTCTGGGTGTCCTGTTTGTCCTTGTCGTTGTTTATATTTCTGGAATTCAATCAAAACCTAATGGGGGCCGTTGAGTGTGTTGCGTTTATTTATTTAGTTATGGTTTGTGTACATAAATTATTATTTCACATCTAAAACTGTGAAATTTTGTGGTCTTTTTACTATTAAATTATCGTTTAATAGTACTTTTACTATTAAAGTACTTTTACTAGTACTTTTTTACTATTAAATTATCGTTTAATAGTAAAATAAAGTAAAACTAATAATATACTTTTCCAGGATACAAGAAATGCAGCGACAAGCGCGGGCGACTGTCGAACTCATGAGAGAAACATATTCTAGAATCAGAAGCGACGAAGAAAAGAAGAAGGGTCTGGTGATAATAAAAGCACTTTATGGAAAATTGCCAGCCGGTAAGTATGACAGATTGATCATCGTAACTATTATAAATCCGAATGTGAGTTTGCTTGTGACGCTTTCACGCCGAACTGATTATTATGATTTTTGGTATAGGTATAGATTGGACTTTAGAGTTTTTTGTTTTGAAACAAGGGTTTGAAATAGGGGATGAAAGTTTGTACTGTGAACCAATAATTTTTAATTTTCACTCAAAATATTACTCTAGTGAAGTTGCGGGCAGGAGCTAGTTAGTTATTTTAGTTATTAATAAAATTACTGATTAATAAATAAAGAAAATCTCCCAAATATTTAAGCAAATACTTAAACCTTCACATAACAATACCATAAAAAAATCACATTCTCGTAAATTAAGTCCCACTTTTGAAATATCATCATATCAAAAATAATTACCGATAATCTATTAATTAAAATTAAAACGGAATATAAGTAAAAGAATGAGTGAAAGGTCTTGGGAATAAGAGAGATGGATATATGAATATTATAATAGGGAATATTTTGATGTAAGAGGGAATGTGAGTGACGAAGCTACGAAGTACGAAATAAAATGTTTTTTATCAGAAATGTAACAAGTGGGTGAAGACCATTTTATTTTACACCAGCAAATAAATACTAAAATTCATAGATATTGGACGTTATAGCAATAAAAATAATAAATTTAGCATTCACTATTAGTTTATAAAGTGTAGGAAAATGTTTAGTAGTATTAGAGCCATGCTCCAAGAGCACAAATGGGCAGGCTCGACCGGGACAGCACTACCTTCTCACAGAAAAAAAAACTTCCTAAAGTGACAGAGTACTGTTGCGTTCCGTACGATGGCTGCTAGCCCGGAAGCCCAATCTTCCACTTCCTCTGCTCTTTTCCTTTTTTCCTTTCTCATCCCTTCCTTCCGTACCCATGGGTTGTCAACGTGCATGTGATACTTTAAGTATCACACGTGTTCATAGGTTGCGGCTACTGCTTACCATCAGGCGACCCTATGCTTGTATGCCAATCGTCATGAAGAAAAAAAAAACCTTAAAATATAATTAGTAAATTGAGTAATATGTAGTTTTTCAACTATAAATATATTTTAAAAATGACTCATAATGATGTTTTAATGTTTGATTATTGATTATAAAAATTATCGAGATAAAACGAGATAGTTCTTTATATAGTATTATTTTTGGAATTCTCATCAGCAACTTATAATTAACCTAATTTTATTATAAATGTTCTTCATTCATTTCTATTAATAGCTATTTACTGGTCAATAATTAAATATGCATTTTGATAACGCAAAAAGATCGTTACTGTAGAACATTCCATTGAAATCATTTTATTTTTCGCTAGTTTTTAAAGCAGTTCAAATAATTAAGTTGTATATTAATGCAAGGTCGCAATATAGTGGAAATATACGCAGCTACGACTTGAGACTAGATAAACATTAAAGCAATCAAAGACTGTCTCATAATCTGTCATATAGCATAACATCGACAACCGCTGTAGCTTGGTGGAAGTTAGCCTGCTTTGAGCCTCTACTATCGCGGGTTCGATTTTCGGAGCAAATGTTTGTTATAAATATCTGTTTCGGTCTGGGCGTCTGTCCTTGTGGGTCTCCCCACCGTGCCTCGGAGAGCACGTTAAGCTGTCGGTACCGGATGTTTTCTTATCATCTGATAGTAATCGTTGTGATAGGTAATTTCACTCTTTGGGTTGCGGAGGTTAGATGGCAATCGCTCTATCCAAAAACTAGTAACCCGTCAAATCAGGATAAGCGTATAAGCAGCACCTGGGCAAATACCGGGAATTATGATAATAAAGAAAAAAGAGTATATATCGTAACATGTAGTGTAATATGAAATATCATAAAAAATAGACAGTTGAAAATTGTACAAATAATTGTTTATAGGTCAAAAAAGAAAACATTTCTTTAAACTTTACATTTGTTTCCAAAAATCTTGTATTTATGACATATATACAAAAATAGCCCCATTAAAGCCCCGCTATCATAAATCCGAAAGTAAGATGGTTTGTTTCTGACAACTTAACCAAAGAATTTTGGTGTAACAGTTCTAGGGATTTTTTTCTGTCGAAATCAAATTATGAAAGAGGTAAAATAAGGGATGCAAGTTTGTATGTGGATCCATTTATTTGTATTTAGTATTTTGGTGGTTATGTCATTAAAGGCGCCTCATTAAAAATTCGTTATTCAAGCGGATGAAATTATTAAAATTAAAATTAATTAATTAATTATTCCATCAGTGCAATCAGTCTCACTTTTGCAAGAGATCGGCTAGGTAGCTACCTCCGCAGTCTCAAATATTCTACCGCCAAAGAGTAGTCCTTAGGCATTACTGTGCTCCGACTTGAAGGGCACTGAAAGCTAGTGAAAAATCTGGGCAAAAGAGATTTAGGAACCAACGTCTCGAGTTTGGCAAAACGTGAATGGCACCTAGTAATGGTGCTGCAAGCGTTCATAGGCTACGGAAACCGCCTACCATCAGGCCATACCAACTTGTAAAATTAAAAAAAAATAACGCATTCGAATGAGGTAATTCTAGTATCCATCCATCCATCTTATTTTTCAGGTGCAACAGATCATGTAATCAAAGAACAAACCGGCGACACAGCTTCGCCAGAAACGCCAAACGCATTTTCAGAAGTCATAGACGTTACAATACCAGTACAGTGCCTAACCAAGGATTCTAGATTAGAATTATTGGAAGCTAGCAAGGTATGTAAGAGTAATATATTTACAGTGTATTCACTAGCTTGCTACACTCTTGCTAACAATGTCTGCACTAGGGCTAACGGGCCCTGAGGAGGATGGTATTCGATGTGCCCCCGATTGCCTTGCGTGGGACGCGTAGGGGGCATTCCAACATGCCTCCTGGGACCAAGCTCTACTAGCACAGTGCTCGAGATGCTCCGGATAGAGTTCTCCAAGAAATCCCGATGCCTCTTTCTTTCACTGAGGTCGGCCACCGAGGAGGTGTTAGTGAGTCCCCATGACCGACCACATTGAACCTAACATAGTCTGGTTCTCCCTCCCAGGAAACCAGGAGTCTGTGAGAAGAAGATAAAAAAAAGGCTAACATACAATATATCTCTTACATTAGATTCCAAAGACTCCAATTTTATTATTTTCCATAATTTATATCATGACGTAACTACGCTAGCCACCTTAGAAAGCCACCTGAGAAATCGTCAGGCTCATTGAATATACTGGTATATACTCCGGGATTCGAGAGATTTTGTCCGTTATTCGAATCCATGACCTGGATGTTCCACTTCATTCAGACCCTACATTAGAGAATCATCATTAGAGAATCTGAATTGTTCGGTGTTTATAGTTCCGCTACACAGACAACGCCACTAAAGAAAAATTGTCACAATACTGCATCGCGCTGTCTAAGTTTTCAACGAGGATTAACATAACATATACATTGTTGTTATGTAAAACGCCAAGTATATTTCTCCGAAAGCTTTATAACTTTGCGTTTTTACTTTCTCCTTAATTGTAATACTTACTTCCGAGCTGCTCAGGACTTCCAGGAGGTCCAGGAAGCAATTTTTTTATACTTCTGGAGTTGCAAGTGGCTCTGTGAGGTCTATACCTCGCGCATGTCTTTTCATTGACATTTTTCCAAATGGCTGAAATATTTTTTTTACGTTTTCAACCCTAATATCTCGGCCTGATGTACGGGTTCTCGGAATCTGAATCAAAAATCAAAGTTTCACCAAAATCGGTTGAGGACAAACTGAAACGTAGACAAAAAGTATTACCTAGTTTTTAAAGATATCAAATTTAAAAAACAATCTTTTTATTTACAGTCTGAGTTACCCGGCTTCTACGACCCATGCGTGGGAGACGATAAACATCTGACGATACAATACATGTTTCACAATAACCTGTACTGTTGCACTGTCGAAGAAAACCAGGCTGTTATTCTTCCACGTAATAGTAAGTACTAATTATCTCTCCTTTGTGTAGTTTTTCATACACATTAATCTTATAATTAAATCATTAGGATAGTAATATCCTGTGTCGGGGGTCCGGAAAGGTACAAAGAGACAAGGACAAATAGGACGCTCAGACCGGAACAAATGCCTGTATTGTTAATAAAAACATCTGCTTCGAGCGGGAATCGAACTCGCGACCTGTGGTGCATCAGGCATCGCTACCGCTGCGCCACATTATTTTCTAAGTTTCCACAAAAATATGTATGACCTTTTTTGTGGTTAGTGCCCAAATGAATTCCCGAATTTCCCAAATGGGTCTCTGAATTGACCTATCGTCTATTATCAAATTGATAAAAGCTGAGATTGCAAACTGACAGCGGCTGAAACTGCTTAACTTACTGATCTTTAGTCTCCCACTGAATTTTCCCCGTTTCTTTTATAGCTCTTTATCACCAAGGGGTCGTTCAGTTGTAATAGCTTTTCGTGGTCACCCATTCACGAAACTGACAGCGGCTGAAACTGCTTAACTCATAGATCTTTAGTCTTCCACTGAATTGTCCCAGTTTCTTTTATAGCTCTTTATCACCAAGGGGTCGTTCAGTTCAAATTCAAATTCAAATTCAAATTCGTTTATTTGGTATCACAATTTGTAACAATATTGCCAGGGGTCCTCGCACTAGGCTTCGCCTGTATCGCGAGGAACCAAATAAAAATTACATAGTGGAATTAAAAAAAAAAAGTTACGTAAAAGATACTTGATAAATCAAAAATTACAAAAAAGGAACTCAGATGAAACGGTATACAAATGAAACTTAAAAATATGGTAAAATAAAATAAAAATTACACTTATTATAAAAACATTACAACAAACTATTATTATATATAACTTAAGTTGCTTTAGCTAATAAATTTTCAGTCTCAGTGTAGTTTAAAGAGAGAAGTAATTGAAATATTAGTTTTTTTGTTTCATGTATAGTACATTCTTTAAGGTTACAGTGTTTCAGTATGACATTATAAGTTGATGCCCTTATGTGATCCCCGAATCGTTTGCCAAAAGTAGAGAGTGTTCTCGGAACAGGTAAATTGAAAATACGTTTATTATATATAGTGCTATTGTTAGTCCTGGAATTAAGTGACTTATGAGTTGCTAAAGAAATTTTAAAGATAAACAATTTACGAACAGACAAAACATTCGCTTCCGCATATAGGGAAACTGTTGGAAATCGAAAGGGTTTTTTTAACATTACTTTCAAAACGGACCTTTGTGCTCTTTCGATTTCCAACATAGTCGTTTTCGCCGCGCTGCCCCAGACTGTGATACAGTAAGTGATCAATGACTGGCACAACGCGGTATAAATGATCGTTAATAGTGTGCTATCGGCACAGTTACGGAGTTTTTTGAAAATAGAAATAGATTTTCTAACCCTCGTAGAGAGCTTATGAATGTGATTGTTAAAATGTAATTTGTCATCAACTAACAAACCCAAGTACTTGATTACGTCAGTGCGCTGGATGGTGTCACAGTTACAGGGATTTATAGGATAATTTTTACAGGAATGTATTCTTATAACAGGACTAAAAGATGGGTTCGACGAGGCAGTTTTATGAAAACAGAGGAATTTGGTTTTGTTATTGTTGAGGGTCAATAAGTTGGCACGGAACCAATCTGATGCCATTTTTAAACCTTTTTATTGTTGAGGGTCAATAAGTTGGCACGGAACCAATCTGATGCCATTTTTAAACCAGTTGTAATAGCTTTTCGTGGTCACCCATTCACGAAACTGACAGCGGCTGAAACTGCTTAACTCATAGATCTTTAGTCTTCCACTGAATTGTCCCAGTTTCTTTTATAGCTCTTTATCACCAAGGGGTCGCTCAGTTGTAATAGCTCTTCGTGGTCACCCATTCACAAAACTGACAGCGGCTGAAACTGCTTAACTTACAGATCTTTAGTCTTCCACTGAATTTTCCCGGTTTCTTTTATAACTCTTTATCACCAAGGGGTCGCTCAGTTGTAATAGTTCTTCGTGGTCAACCATTCACAAAACTGACACCGGCTGAAACTGCTTAACTCACTGATCTTTAGTCTTTCACTGAATTGTCCTGGTTTCTTTTATAGCTCTTTATCACCAAGGGGTCGCTCAGTTGTAGTAGCTCTTCGTGGTCACCCAGTCACAAAACTAACAGCGGCTGAAACTGCTTAACTCACAGATCTTTAGTCTTCCACTGAATTGTCCCAGTTTCTTTTATTGCTCTTTATCACCAAGGGGTCGCTCAGTTGTAATAGCTCTTCGTGGTCACCCATTCACAAAACTGACAGCGCTGAAACTGCTTAACTTACAGATCTTTAATCTTCCACTGAATTTTCCCGGTTTCTTTTATAGCTCTTTATCACCAAGGGGTCGCTCAGTTGTAATAGTTCTTCGTGGTCAACCATTCACAAAACTGACACCGGCTGAAACTGCTTAACTCACTGATCTTTAGTCTTTCACTGAATTGTCCCGGTTTCTTTTATAGCTCTTTATCACCAAGGGGTCGCTCAGTTGTAATAGCTCTTCGTGGTCACCCTTTCACAAAACTGACAGTGGCTGAAACTGATCTTTAGTCTTTCACTGAATTGTCCCGGTTTCTTTTATAGCTCTTTATCACCAAGGGGTCGCTCAGTTGTAATAGGTCTTCGTGGTCACCCATTCACAAAACTGACAGCGGCTGAAACTGCTTAACTCACAGATCTTTAGTCTTCCACGTAATTTTCCCGGTTTCTTTTATAGCTCTTTATCACCAAGGGGTCGCTCAGTTGTAATAGTTCTTCGTGGTCACCCATTCACAAAACTGACACCGGCTGAAACTGTTTAACTCACTGATCTTTAGTCTTCCACTGACTTGTCCCGGTTTCTTTTATAGCTTTTTATCACCAAGGGGTCGCTCAGTTGTAATAGCTCTTCGTGGTCACCCATTCACAAAACTGACAGCGGCTGAAACTGCTTTACTCACAGATCTTTAGTCTTCCACGTAATTTTCCCAGTTTCTTTTATAGCTCTTTATCACCAAGGGATCGCTCAGTTGTAATAGGTCTTCGTGGTCACCCATTCACAAAACTGACACCGGCTGAAACTGCTTAACTCACTGATCTTTAGTCTTTCACTGAATTGTCCAGGTTTCTTTTATACAGTACCGGACATAAAAAAGTACGCACCGATCAATGTCCGTTTTATGAGCAATTCTTATCATAATTATAATAAATAACCAGACCCTAAGCAGTGTTGATGAAAGTGAATTATATTACCTTTATGCTGACATTAAAACAAGGTTTCAAACACATGAAAATCAAAAATTGAACGATTTTACCATAAAAAGTACCTGTTATACACTGGACAAAAAAAAGTACGCACCCGAGTATTATATATTGGCAATGGTGGCTACTAAGCGATTTTCTCCCAACGAAGCTTAAGTAGGCAAACGGTATCTAAACATAAATGTTTAACGATTTTTAGCTAATTATCTAAGCTCTGTGTTCGAGTACGGTAGCAACAAATTCATGAAGGCGAAAATTTCTATTCAAGTCCAAGAATTCGTAATTAAAGACCATAAAAAGGGTATTCCTAAAAGACAAATTGGTCGAAAATATGATATAAGTGAAGGTGCAGTACGAAAAATATGCAAGAAAATCGAGAAATTAGGGATAGTCTGTGATAACAATGGGCGAGAGATAGAAAAAAAATAACCACCACTTTGGACGATCGGAAAATAATCAAGGAGATGAAGAAAAATCCAACTATTACTAGCCGTGTAATCCTTGAAAATACAGGTCTAAACATTTCCGACCGAACAGTACGTAGAGACTTCGAGGAGCAGGCTTAACGAATAGTTTTCCACAACGTCGCCCTTTGAATCGGACGACCGAATAAAATCAAACGCCTCGAGTTCTCAAAAAATACGTCGATAAACCAATTTTATTTTGGAAAAAAGTTATTTGGAGTGATGACAGCAAATTTGAGTTATTTGGGCATAAACGAAGATCGCGCGTTTTGTGTAAGTCGGGCGAAAACAGCTTCTCGAAAAAAATGTCCAAAAGAATGTTAAGAACGGAGGAGGAAGTGTATTAGTGTGGGGGTGTTTTGCATGCTCAGGGGTGGGAAATTTGGTACGGATCAATGGTATTATGGCCGCCGATGTTTATATTGACATCATAAACGAAAATCTGGAGGAATCGCTTCTAAAGGTTGGGTTGCAGGATGAATTTCTCTTTCAACAAGATAATGATCCCAAGCACACGGCCCGGAAAACATCGGCCTTTTTCCGTTCTTCACGAATCAAACTGCTGGATTGGCCTGCACAATCACCAGGTGTGAATCCAGTAGAAAATCTATTGTCTATTTTGGACTAAAATGTTAATACAGGAGATGTGACGAACAAAGAAAAACTATTTGATGCTTTACGGGAGGCCTGGGAGAAAATTGACGAACAGCAAATTCACAATCTTGTTGAAAGCATGCCTCGGCGTTTACAGGCTGTTATCTCAGCAAAAGGTGGCCATACAAAATATTAGACGACGGATGTGATTACTTATTTTCTTTTTTTATTAAGGTGCGTACTTTTTTTGTCCAGCCTAAAATGGGCATTCCGCAGTTTAAATTGTTTTCAGCGTTCAGCTTTCGCACTATTTATATAATGTTTCAGCAACAATGTAAATTTGAACTGATATGCTATGGTAAAAACCATTGTAGAAGTACTCCATTAACTTTTTTCGTAAGAAATTAACACTAATATTGAATTTTGAACAGTGCGTACATTTTTTTTGTCCAATACTGTAGTTCTTTATAACCAAGGGGTCGCTCAGTTGTAATAGCTCTTCGTGGTCACCCATTCACAAAACTGACAGCGGCTGAAACTGCTTTACTCACAGATCTTTAGTCTTCCACGTAATTTTCTCGGTTTCTTTTATAGCTCTTTATCACCAAGGGGTCGCTCAGTTGTAATAGTTCTTCGTGGTCACCCATTCACAAAACTGACACCGGCTGAAACTGCTTAACTCACTGATCTTTAGTCTTTCACTGAATCGTCCTGGTTTCTTTTATAGCTCTTTATCACCAAGGGGTCGCTCAGTTGTAATAGCTCTTCGTGGTCACCCATTCACAAAACTGACAGCGGCTGAAACTGCTTAACTCACAGATCTTTAGTCTTCCACTGAATTGTCCCAGTTTCTTTTATAGCTTTTTATCACCAAGGGGTCTCTCAGTTGTAATAGCTCTTCGTGGTCACCCATTCACAAAACTGACAGCGGCTGAAACTGCTTAACTTACAGATCTTTAGTCTTCCACTGAATTTTCCCGGTTTCTTTTATAGCTCTTTATCACCAAGGGGTCGCTCAGTTGTAATAGCTCTTCGTGGTCACCCATTCACAAAGCTGACAGCGGCTGAAACTGCTTAACTCACAGATCTTTAGTCTTCCTCTGAATTTTCCCTGTTTCTTTTATAGCTCTATCACCAAGGGGTCGCTCAGTTGTAATAGTCCTTCGTGGTCACCCATTCACAAAACTGACACCGGCTGAAACTGCTTAACTCACTGATCTTTAGTCTTTCACTGAATTGTCCAGGTTTCTTTTATAGTTCTTTATCACCAAGGGGTCGCTCAATTGTAATAGTTCTTCGTGGTCACCCATTCACAAAACTGACACCGGCTGAAACTGCTTAACTCACTGATCTTTAGTCTTTCACTGAATTGTCTAGGTTTATTTTATAGCTCTTTATCACCAAGGGGTCGCTCAGTTGTAGTAGTTCTTCGTGGTCACCCATTCACAAAACTGACAGTGGCTGAAACTGATCGTTAGTCTTTCACTGAATTGTTCCGGTTTCTTTTATAGCTCTTTATCACCAAGGGGTCGCTCAGTTGTAATAGCTCTTCGTGGTCACCCATTCACAAAACTGACAGCGGCTGAAACTGCTTAACTCACAGATTTTTAGTCTTCCACTAAATTTTCCCGGCCTATTATTGCTCGTTTTCACGAATTCCTTAGAACTTTTTGATTTTAAAGTTATTAAATTCAAAGAAAATAATATCGCCAATTACAGATATGCTGTTATTAAAATAATACATAAGTTTATTTTTATTGACTAGCAAAACGGGCAAGTAACGTAGAATCAAACAGAGCTTATGTAATTGAAAATAGTATCATTAATAATAGGCTACATCATTCTACTAATCAATCTTTTAACGTTATCTGTCATCAAAGCGTCTAAAAATCTGTTATTTTTTTCACAATTAAACTATTTTGTAATAATACGTAGGCGATAATAACCGGAAGTGGGACTGACATTCTCTCAAGCGTGGAGGTCAAGGGGTGGGCAATTACCTAACACCATTATTGTTGTATATGTAAGAATACAATTGGAACGATAACAAACGATGACATAATTGTAAAAATAATAGTACACAATAAACATATCGACATTTTTATTTTTTGAAAAAATGCGATGAATAATTTAATAACTATTACATCAATCTAATTTTTTTCTTACGTTGGCAAGTAATCATATCCTTCCCATATACCCATCTGATGGTAAACGGTCGTCGTGAAAGCGTCACAAACAAAAAAACAAACTGTCCGTCGCTAGTTTTAGGGTTCCGTACCTGAAAAAGGTAAAAAAAGAACCATTATAAGATCACTGTCTTGTCAGTGATTTTCTCAGGCTTAGGTGAACCTAGCAAGTTGAAATTTGTACTAGATTAATAAAATTGAGCTATTGTGCGAAAGAAAATATTTGTTATAGATAATGGTAGGGAACCCTTTGTGTGCGTGCCTGACTCACACTTGCCCGATTTTTATTATCATTAGGTGTCACTAATTTGAATTGAATTGTACAAAAACAAAACCGAAAATGTATTAAAATATCTAAAAAGGATTGATATTAATAATTGTTTTGCAGATCATCGAATAAAGAATCGTTCCTGAAAAAAAAGTCGAGGCGCCAACGAGAAGCGCCGTTCTTAGCAGCTACAATCAACGATTAGAAATCCAAGAAATCGCATCGAAACCTGTGCCGCCAAACATTCCATTACCTTTTGTCGAAAAATTAATTGGCAGAACGGTATTTTACGCACAAAATCGTGAAAATTTATTTATAATCATAATTTTATCTTCCTCCCTGCTTATAAATCACCTCATTTAACAAAAACTATATTGATCATGATGTGATTTTTTGGATTTCTTTATAAATGTATAATGTAAACTACATGTACACACACATGTATAATGTAAACTACATGTAAACACATAGATAGACCGAAAGATTTCGATTGCGTATTCTGAAATTTAAATAATCAATGATTAAAATCATTCGAAAACAAATCAAAACACACATTGAATAAAGTAAACATGTCTATGGCCTTTCCGCATTAAAATTTCGGACAAAAGCTAAACAAATATCTCTCGTTGACATTATATTAGTGTCAAATACCGACCACTTGACCTCTTAATGACAATTACATTGCTAGATGGCTTATTAATAAATGAAGCCATTAAATTAAATCAATCAATTAATAAATGTGTATTTACAATGCCTTTCCGCTATGTATTATTATATTGTTATTAATAATGACGTGATATATAGAATGTAATAAATATTTTTATAACATTATACAAATATGTCATACAAAATAAATACTTTACTTAATAAATACAAATATTAGAAAAGTAATTAATAACCGCATAATCGTATTTATCGTAAATGTTTATTCTTCCGGTTTCTCATGTTGGCAACATTGAGTATAAAAAATACAATTTATACCGCAAAATTTCGCGGTTGCTAATGTTTATAAATAATCAAGGAATGTGCCTTAAAATAATATTATATAATTGATGTCTAAACTAATGTGTTGTTGAAGTGTGAAATTTATTATTTTCGAGTTTTTTTGTATCTTTTGTCCGATTTTTAAAGGGATAGTCTTTATGCATTATGTCATCAATATGGCTATACGGCGCCATTTTGTAAAAAAATGTACCGTGCGCCATCTTGTAACAAAAATCGTACATAACTATAGACTTACTCTATACTGTAAACTGTGTTGCAAGCTTGTGACTAACTTCGCTCATTTGCGTTGGTTTGTGATATTTTGTCACAATTTAGTCCAACGAGTTTGTGATATTTTGTCTGTATAAATGCCCGGTCCATAGTATAGTTAGTCAATGCCAGCATTTATCTATGACTAAACGAAAATCGATAAAACCCAATATATCCTCAGGCCTCATGTATTCAGTTATAAGTTAAAGTGTAACAAAACATGTTCCAATATATTAATATAATTGATTATAAAATTTTAGAGTACGCAAAAATATTTTTAGTATTTGACATTTTTAGGTTATGAGAATAGACTTGATATATACTATAGGCAGATAAAATATCAAATACTCGCTGGTGCTCCTTCGTAAATGTAACATCTACGCAACGTAACGAAGTTGGTCACGAGTTTACAACATAATCGAATGAAGTTACCGTCACATGCATCATAATCGTATAAAGTTTGGGTGGTTGAATTTACGAAGGAATTCTGCGAACATTTAGTCTATATGGAAAGGCCTGTCTATAGTATTTGAGCATGAATGTTTTTTTCATCCAATAGACGAACAGTTAAATTTATTTTTATATAAGAACGAAGTCTCTTGTTCAGACGTTTTTAAGTAAGTTTTTGGATTAAATTAAAGTAAATTAATTGGATAAGATTAAAATTTTATCGTCCTATTTATTTTGATTTTAAATTGTAAATTGGAATTGCTGAGAAATAGTAACTTATAATAAATATTTGTTTCGGTAACACTACAAACGACTTTAACTAACGTCCACAGCTTTTAGGGATCTAATCAAATATGAAAGGTTTTTTAAACTCATTATTTATGACTGTCAATCGCTTTGAAAATCAGTTTTTGGCTAAATAAATTTTTAGTGGCGTTTAAACTTTGTATGCGTTGTATACTAGCTGTGCCTTCGCTCGTGTGATCTACATAATTATTGTGTAATTAATGAAAAAATGTTCAATCTTTTCACATTATTTGTCTATGAAACGAAGAAAGTAGCCGACCATCTCGTACACAGATAGTTCGGCTGTTCTCGGAATGCTTCGGCTCTAGTTCACCTTTCAGTACAAATGAATTGCCTCGACCAGTGAAGTAATCTCATAGAAAATCGGCGTCAAATAACAGTATCAGTAAGTACTCTTGCATTTTGTGAGACGAGTGAGAGGGCCGGAGGCCCATTCTCCCACCCCTCTATTCCTTCCTTTTTTCCCTTCTCATCCTCCTGTCTCTTGGGTTGGCAACGCGCATGTGATACTTCAAGTATCGCAAGCGTTTATAGGTTGCGGTGACTGCTTACCATCAGGCGGACTGTATGCTTGTTTGTCAACCGTCTTGAAATAAACATAAATAAAAAAATCCCGTCGGATGAGACCGCTCTATTCCACCAACCCACAGCATCGTTACACCCGTCCGCAGTTTCTTCCATATTGCTCGGCTTTTAGCGATCATTTCGCGATGTCATATAACCGGTAGTCTTCCTCAAGAAATATGCAAAAAATATTTTTTTCACAGTACTTCCTGACACTAGCGCGTTCAAAAAACAAACTGTTCATGCCTCGTACTATTAATAATATAATTAAAGTATAGATTTATGTTTGTTGTGTAACGACCCAGTATAAATATCACTATGCTATGTATGTGTTAATAGTAATGACATATATTATTAAAATATCATAAGATTTTATAATGTAGGAAGCAGTAATGCAAATGCTAATTTTTGGTGACTTTACACATTACACTCAATAAATGGGAATGTATTAAAAATTATATTGTTATTTAGTGTTTTTATTAAATTAAAAAAGCTTTAAATGGTTAAAGCTGCTCCAAGAAGTTCAATTGAGACTATAGTATCAGGTTTTAGTCGACATTTCCTTGATTTTGCGTCGTTATTTTAATGGCAAGGCAATTGTAACTAAATTATGCGTAAATTATATTTTCTTTAAAATAGTAACAAAATGATAGCTTCGTTTTTATTATTACATATTATATCAATGACCATGAAGTGACAATTTATAATTATTATATATCATCTCGGTTCCGATTAAGGCCTGAATTACATTTATCAGCATCGACCAGCATATAGCTGAATGGTTTTGGACACAATCATGAGCATCTTATGCGTAAGCATGCGTATGCATCCTTCAGCATACTTTGACAGTTGTTTAGTAATATAACGTGTAAAACCGTGTTACAAATATAAGTACACACTTTGACAGCTGTTTAGAAGTGTAAAACCGAGTGTTACACTTATAAGCATGCGTACGCATCCTTTAGCACACTTTGACAGCTGTTTAGAAGTGTAAAACCGAGTGTTACACTTATAAGCATGCTTCTGCACCCTTAAGCATGCGTACGCATCCTTTAGCACACTTTGACAGCTGTTTAGAAGTTTAAAACCGAGTGTTACACTTATAAGCATGCTTCTGCACCCTTAAGCATGCGTAAGCATCCTTTAGCACACTTTGCCAGCTGTTGATATATGTAATTCAAGCGTTAGAAATGATGATTAGTTTGTTTAAATTTCTCCCCATTTACTGTCAACCCTAGGGGAAATAAATATAAATACTTTCTACCTTCTAAGATTGCTACAAAAAGGTAACTTGTAACTTATGAATATAATTCTTTTATTATTATAGTAATAACAATTCTTATGAGTGTTTGCGTACGATTGGATTCCATCCGGCAAAATGGCCAATTGTGTTCCGGTCGGACATCTGATGCTGTCTGACTAATTATTGAGTATATGAAATGCACAAAAATGAGCGATCGGATATTTGGATGCATACTTACTTAAAGTTCAGAGTCGGATATTATTGTAAGCACTTTTGATCAAATTAAAATGTTTTTTCCGTAAGAAGTGAAAACCACAATTTGACATAAATGACTACGTGTCCTGTTACATATAATAACACGTTTCAAATAATAATAGGACTGAAAAATCCGCCATCTTGAATCGGATTTTGTTTTTAGATTTTTTAGACTAGATTTTTATTACAATGTGCAAGAAGTCAACGAACGAACATATTATAACGAATGTATTTTAATAAATTATAATATTTTTAATAATCATAAGGCTTATAGGACTTATTAAGACAAATGTTCACCTACAACGCATAATAGGTGAATTCTGTCAAATAGCTACTACTCGCAGTTTCGGCAGAAAAGTATTGATATTATTCATTTTTTTAAATAGTCAGAGACAATGTAATTTCCTATGTTCCATCTTTATATCTCTAATTTTATATTAAGTTAATTGATCTATTTATTGTTTGTCTTGGAGTTTATTTTAAACTGCAAATCTATTAATTTTATTTAATTTTGTATTTTATTGATATGTATCAATATTATGTAATTAAATTATGCTTTGTAATAATTTAAAATGGTTTATAGTTTATTGTGATTTTATTGGTATATTGTAGTTTGCATTATGAAGGTAGTCTCGAGTCCAGTCCTATTGTTATTTGAAACGCATTATAATATGGTTTTTCTATGGACTGATTTTTGACGAATTTGCACCAAGTGCCAAATCTTTCTAAACCTCTGGGAATGTTAGAATATTGTAAATGTGCGAGTGAGACACCCGATTAATTATACAATGATACAAAAACCCCTGACACCGGTTTTTTTTTTTAATTTAAGAAGTCTCTTCCATAATACGTTAACTAAAATTTAACTAGCTAATTATGCAATCCGATTCTCCGATCTCTATATAAATGATAAGACTTGGAATCGTTGAGTGATAGAAATGTAGCCAATTAAGAAGGAGCATTGAATATTGTAACCCAATATTATGTATATTGTTAAATGGTAATACATATATATACATATATCTATATATATATATATATATATATATATATATTTATACATATATTGCATAGTGTCTAAGATGGGAACGATATTACCTGAAGCTTTTCATGTAGTTAACGATATCTATGAGCAATAATATTATAATTAATCGTTGTTGTTAGATTGCTATTAAATGATATATTTAGATTAAATTATGTTGTTTTTCTTGTGATTGTTCGTTGAGAAACTCCCGCTGCAATAAAGAATGTTGTTCATTAGGATATGTTTTTATTTTTATTTTATCCAACTTAATCTCTGATCGTAGTTCCAAAGGCAGATTCAATACATGGTTATATGTAAAAATACATGTGTGATGGAGTGCCAGCTATCGGACTATGTGAAGTAACAGAACAAGGAAGCCTGTCCACGCTTTCTTTTTTCTTCCGGTCTTTCCGAATCGTGGAACCTTCAAGAGAAGAAAGTATTCTTTCCTTAAAGTTCAGCAACGCACCTGCATACTTTCTGGTGTTGCAGATGTTCATGGGCGGTGGTGATCGCTTAACATCAGGTGAGCCTCCTGCCCGTTTGTCCCCTTTCACATAAAAAAAAACGCTACCATGTGGGATTGTTAGCGAAGAACAGAGAGAGAGAGAGAGAGAGAGAGCGAGATATATAGATAAAGATTATCCATGTTTTTAGTTACATAGGTGATATTTTGAAGATTATTTTAGCAGAGTGATAGCGGACTGGTTTAAGGGTTGATGTTTGTTTTGACCATATACGTTTAAGTATAAAAGTATGACATTACCTAAATGTTAGCCGTTTTTTTCTTTAATTTCACTCAATGCCAATGGAAGAAATCCCAACAGGATAGAGTTTGGAGCTACCCACTCCAGTGTGTGTGAGAGAAGATCTGGTAATTCGGTCAGTCATTTGAGTGTTTTGAAACCCTTTTCGGGTTCAATCGTCCCGTATATTGGCATATCACAATTTATAGGATAATAGGAGGCGGACAAGAAATAATATGCTTTTTGGAACCCCAGCAAAAACTATTAATCGGCGCCAATAAGATCAGAGCCTATAAGGGCTCGGTCATTCTAGTTCTTTTCTCCAACCTTAGGGCGTTCAGATAAAACCAAACAAGCCAAATGCCCTAGATACAACAGTCCGCATTGCAGCTTTAGAAGACATTTTCTTCCTCGCACAACTGTGGACTCAACTTCCGCCTGCGGTCTTTCCGAACCGATACGACTTGGGAACCTTCAAGAGAAGAGCGTATTCTTTCTTAAAGGTCGGCAACACGCCTGCATGCCTTCTGGTGTTGCAGATGTTCATGGGCGGCGGTGATCGCTTAACATCAGGTGAGCCTCCTGCCCGTTTGCCCCCTCTTACATACAAAAAAAGCTACTTGTCTCACCCCAAGATTCTATAGAAGATTGACGTTTCAAGATCAAGCATTTACACATTTGTAATAAAAGTTCATATATCATAATTATCCATATAGAGATCGAAATTGCGACCTTTTATATAATGATCGTAATGATTATTAAAGTACTCGGTACTCTGGTTAATCTAAGCAATTAAACTTGCGTGTTATCTTATACATAACTGGTTTAATCTGGTCAAATCTCATCCCATCTAGTTAAGTTGATGACATGTTCCTTGAACAGCCCGGGAGCGTATTACTCGTACAAACAAAACTGCTAGATGCTACAGCATATATTGTTATTACGATGAATTGAATCGTTTGATGTAGCTTTACGTTTTAAATAAAGTTAACTCTTAAAAATAAATCTCTGTAATAATGAAGACAAATGAGATATTCATATGTATATAGAAAACAGGCATATACAAATATTTGTTAAATCGGCGATTGAATTGAACGCTACAACATGCAAAAGCTAAAAAAATATCATGTGATACCTGCGGTATCTAATTTTTAAGAGAAATCAAAAGTTATATTGGGATTTACCAGCCACCATAATAACTACAAATCTACCAAGCAATTAGGTATTGC
Source organism: Hestina assimilis (assembly GCA_023373885.1). NCBI lineage: Eukaryota > Metazoa > Arthropoda > Insecta > Lepidoptera > Nymphalidae > Hestina > Hestina assimilis. The sequence goes on from CM041759.1 coordinate 15,081,369, forward strand.
TTGTCAGAATTCTAATTTTATTTTTATTACGCTCAATTTTGTTAAGAGATGAAAAATTAATAAATTTAGCTAAATCATTCTGCCTATGCAGTAAAATGGTAGTTAATCTACCTAATAATACCACATCATTTATTCCTGATAGGGATTTTACTCTTATTAAAATAGTCTTTCAGTTATGCGTTTCAAAATTCCGAGGTCAGATGGCAATCTCTCTGAGTAAATCTATCATACCTATTGTGTAACATACGGATACGATCATGAAGAGCAGACTGATAAATCACATACAGAAGATAGCCTAAGCTTAACTGCTGGAGGTTCAACTAAAATCAATAACCCTCTTGATCCATCATCAACTTTCTTGCACTCGACGACCCGTCTGAGCACAAGTCTATCCAATCATAACGAAATAAATCATTAATATCATTTAATAATCAAAACAAAAAATATTAGAAGAATTGATAGGTACCCATTTTGGAAACCGGTTAATGCACAATAGCGCGAATGAATAATAAGTGTTACAAGTACCCAATCGATACATAAATATTTGAGAACGTAATGTAGAATAGGGTACATAACAGTTTCTTTCGTTTCTTTCAAAATTAACGTACTTGGTCTATCAAGATTTATGATTTATATAACCTTCTACACGGAACTTTTATTTTCAGATTTCTCCTAAAAAAATCTATGGTAGGATAGTGTCTGCCACTACCATAATTATAACAATAAAATAACTATTTTTACTCCTGGTCTTGCAAGCAACATTGATCGCCTACCATTACGGAAATCCCATGTATTTGCACCTATCGTAATATAAAAAAAAGAGAAAAAATGTCTTCAGTAAACATGGACAACCCACACGAGCGAATCCATGGTCATTGATATTTGCATTTAATTAAATTTCGTTGTCGCTACAAACAACTTGGGTTTGCTTAGCCCTATTTCATGACAGCGCTTTTGTGCTCTGGAACAATGGACAATAAATCCCATTACGGTGTTAATGAACATCCGTATGCGACGCGAGACGACCGCTAATCGTTAACAGATTAATGTGAGGAAATATTTTGTGGTCCTTTTTATTGACTTCGAAAAAAGATGTTCTAACTTCTGGGGCTTTTTTGCGAATTGCGAAATGAATTTAAAAAATATTTAATATTTAAGAGTTTATATCTTATCTCTATTGAATTATGTAATCACGGACTTGAGGACGGAATTGTTCAAAGTATAAAGTTTGATCACAATCACTGCATTCAAATTTGTTTTTTGTAACTATGCCATTGACAGTTGAATTCTTCTATTGTTTAAGGCGTTGGTAATCAAATATAAAAAAAAGGAATGCTTAGAATTCTATATAGTCTAGTCAAAGGGTGGGTATATTTCTGCCAACATGAGATGTTTGTCAGGTTCTTTTACAAAATTTAAGAAAACACGACGAAGAAGGAATTGAGATAGCTATAAAACTTAAGAAAGATTCGAGCTTTGCATAATTATATTTTACCACACAGGCAAAGCTCACACAAAAGCTTAATTCTTATAAGTTGAACATTCTCTGAATAGGAATAATTGAGAATCGCTTATTCAAAATTTTTATTAAAAATAAAACGTGTTTTGCTTTTTAATTATTTAATAAAAATATAAGCTCAATGCCTTTTTCATTACTATTTTCAATAGAATTCAAAATAATATTCATAACAATTTAAGTAAATAATTTAATTTCAAAATTTTAAATCTACTGGTCGGCTAGGTAGATACCACCGCAGTGTCAGATTTTCTACCGCAAGACGGTAGCGTATTTCCGTTTGAAAGACACTGTAGCTAGTGAAATTACTTTGGGGTAAGAAGTTGGCAAGACGTGACTGATGCCTACAATAAATAATTAATTAATAGTGTTGAAGACTACGTAGGCAACAGCTTACCATCAAAATTGGGCCTAATGCCTACTTGCTAACTTAATCACATACAAAAATAAACAATAAGAATTCATTAACGTGTTTTTTAATTATTAAATAGTTTTGTTTTTCACTTTTGTCGGAATCTTAATTCATTCAGGGAAACTTAACTCGTGTTAAAATACTTAATAATTGTTTTTTAATCGACTTAATCGTTTATTGATACATGATGATACATGTATTGCAATAATAGATTTTAGGAATTGTGATATTTTATAATCGATTATGTTATCATAATTATCTATATTATGTGCTGGAGTTTGAAGTTTTAGATAAAAACACTTGATGGCTCAAAGTGAAACTTTAATGAGATCTGAAGGGCTACAGAATAGAACTCAGAGAACAGAACAGGTCATTTGTAGTCCAGAATGAAAGCAGAGGTCACTAGGCTTCGCACTTGATCACTTGTATCACTTATAGTGTATTCGTTAGTCTCTCAGAACTGAATGACTCAGTCGATTACCCGGCCCGCTTATATAGCGCGGAGAAGGGTTTCGAGAAAGTTCCATCTACGGAATGATATACAGTATTTTTCGAGAGTATAACTTTCTAGAACGTACGCGTTACTTAATGAAAGATGGAAATAGTAAAAACCGATTTTGAACGTAATGTCACCTCCAATAAGGTTATCCTTAGCAATAAATATAGTATAATCTAAGTAAAATATATGCTATACATAGATTTTAGTCCTACCAGCAAAGGCGGCAGGAAATCCATGACAGTCGCTTAAGGACAACACCATAGGCTTCATCAGCCATTGCTGCTGAATTGAGAATTATGAGGAAAGAGAGAGATACAAAAAGTAAGCAGTTTCGGTTCCAGAGCTTATACGCAGCAAATACTTCGCAAACATTTTAAGGGTATGTGACAGACGCTAATAAATGCTTTCACAGACGGAAAACCTATTTCATCTCCTATGGGATTAAATTCTTCAAGATGGGTCTTTTGGTAAGTATTCAACTTTTTTTTGTTCTTAAAATCTATAACCACTATCAAGTTAGTAAATGTAGCATTTATAATCTAAATAGTTTAGAAAGAGACCCATCAGACGAGCCATCCGCTAAAACTGTAACCGACGACCTGGCGAAGCTCTTGGGCAACGTATCCGCTTGTAGTAAGTACTAGTTTCAAAAACCTATTCCAAAAAAAGTACATTTTGAAAAGCGAATTCGCAACATTATTATCAAAGACCGCATTTTTTTCAAATCGTGAGCGTTAAGTATATCTAAATATTCATATTACTATCAAGCCACGAGAGCTTTGTAAATATGCGGAAATCATGCGTACTTCGGTTTCCAAGTATCACTGGCTGCTATGCGCTCGCGCACCATTCTTTTTACATATCTACCATTCACATTTGCATAAGTTGTTATTTGCCCTATCTATTATGTCCACAAGTGGCTTGTCCTACTTAAGAAGGTTCTTCAAAAGCGTTGGTTAATGACTAACAAGTGTAATTTTCCTGTTGCATTGTTCGATGCTTTGGGAAATTGTCACTTTTAATTTCTAGGAATATAATTAAATGAGGTTGGAACGAATCATATTAAATTATTTATTTAATTTTTTCACTACAAATGTAACTTAGTGTAATTTGATTATATTGTTGTTGATATGCATATTTGCACAGGCTATGCGGTGTTACTGCAATAATTGGTTATTTATATAGCTTTGATTACTTGAATTCATACGTTATTAATTGTTCCGTTTTATTTATGCAGAAAGCATTTTTCGTTAATATGTTTTAAATTATAGTTTTTGATATTAATTAGGATGGTGGGAGTGCCAGACTAACAGTATAGTTACAGACGTACAGTTATTATATATGGATAAGCTCTTCCATAGAACAAAATGTCAAAAACTCGTTCCTTCAACATCGACGCAACAAAACTTAGTTAGTCAGTGGAACATAATCGAATAAGGTTATCGTGTGACCAACTTCGTTACTTTGTGTTAGTGCGAATTTACGAAGGAGCACCAGCGAATCTTTAGACATTTTTTCTGTATGGAAGTACTGATACTTTGTTTATAATAACGGAATTGTTACAGGAGTCCGGATTGATTTTCATAAATAATTATACTTAAAGAAAGCAATCAATACCTAGGTTAGGTGGGTACCACCGCAGTGTCAGATATTCTACCGCGAAGTATCTGTTTTGCATTAATGAGTTTCGGTTTAAAGGATACTGTAGCAAGTGAAATTACTGTTCAGAGGAAATTTAAAAACTAACATTTGGAGGTGGGGAACGCGTGAGTGACATCTATCAATGAGTCCTTCATTTTCAAATGTTCATAACCGCTTACAATCATGTACGCTGCATGCTTATTTGCCAATCAAATCACATAAAAATAATTCTACACTTCTACACATAGTTATTGTATTTTTAATGAAATTCAGCTGGAACGAAAAAGATGCCGCATGATTTTTAATTACTTCTTCTTCCTAGCATTCCGGGTATTAAACGAGCATTTACCCAGCGTCTGCTTATTGCTCTTATCCGGATTTGGCAGGTTACTAATTTTTACACGGAACGATTGCCATCTGACCTCCGCAACCCAAAGGACGAACCAGTAACTCATTGGATAAGAGCAATTTACTTATCAAGAGTTAACGATTATTATCAGATGTTATTGATAATAACCGGGACCGACAGCTTAACGTGCTCTCCGAGGCACGGTATTAAAATGTCTACACATTATAATAAATTGGTTACGTAGATTGAATATGGTCCCTAACTAAATTTGACGTTTCGAGTTATATTAAAACAAAGAATTAATAATAAAGACAATTAACAATATAATTACTAGCTCTGTTCTTTATTTCTTAACATTACTATGTTTATATAATCAATAATATACAACTAAAAATATTAAGGATTTTTTTAGTATAACATTTGAATAACAATTTCGTTTATTCCTTTATTTAATAGTCGCTGTGATAAAATTGTGTCATCGTATTGCTCTACCAAACGCTTACAAACTTCTGTCTGACGTTTTCAACTGACGTCTGGAGTTTTCTGCGTCGCGGCGCAGCGCAGGGTTGAAATCGGGACGTGGACTCTCTCAACAGTTTACCATATCGCCGCCACTAGATGTCGGTGTACTGACTTAGATCGCGCTTACGAAGTTTTTTCACGAGAGTATATAACCCGTCGTTAATATTTCAACGTCGAACATGTTTAGATATAAGTGTTAAGTTTTCATAGTCTATTCATTTAATAATCAACATTTATCATTCAATTGATCAATTTTTTGTGCCGGAATGCTGTTCACGCAGCATACCGCCCGATAAAGTAATAAAATATTAGGTATAATTTAAAGATAATGTCTAGTATAATGGCCTAGAAACAGTTAGTTTTGTTTATGTCAATATCATGGCCTACCTATAGCACGATTGGGTCAATCCACATACTATACGAGTACGTTATTTTTTTGGTACGAAATTTTTATCAAAAAATACTACCAATTACCGCATATTCTATAGCGAGAACAAATAAGTCAAAAATGAAGTTGTTATTAGGACTTTTTAGACATGTAATATATAATAATAAATAAACGGTACACACTCAACGGCCCCCATTAGGTTAGCTATATCCTGTTTCGGGGGTCAGGAAACACACAATAACAAGAACAAACACATCCAGACCGGAAAACATGCATGTATGGTCAATACAAACATCTGCTCCGAGCGGGAATCGGACCCGCGACCTGAGACGCTACATCGTATTAAATTATTATTATTAGGATTCTTCAAAATTTGAGCCCTAAGGGTGAAGAAACGGACTGAATGTATCATCAATATCATCATCATCAGCAGCACCAGCTGATATTCCACTGCTGGACAGATTCCTCTCCAGCGGTACACCAATAAGCACGTTCCTAGGTTATTCTCATTCAGCTCTTACCAGCCATTTAATGAAGATAATCCAGCTAGTCTGAGAACGTCCAACGCTACGTTTAACCGTCCGCGGTCTCAACTGAAAACGAAATGACGAATGAATAATATACCCAGAACTTCTTCTTCTTCTAATCGAGTGGTTAGTGGCCAACCTAGTGTCAGAGCTGTTTAGGTAGCCCGTATAGGCCTCCGACTTGACTTATCGACTGTCATCAAATTGATAACAGCCGGGACCGACTTTTTCGTGCCTTCCGAAGCACGGAGACGCTCAGTTGAAATACCACTACGCGATCACCCATCTAGACTAACCGCACCTAAAGTTTACCCACCAACCGTTTACCGATCAGTGAGAAGAACTTCAGAATTTGAACGAGAATTTTTTTCACCAACTATAAACCTGCTGCATTTCGGTTAATAAATCGACTACTAAGTAGGTAACATTTTACATACATATAAATTAAATTTTAGTGTCTGTTTGCTTTTCACTAAATCCATAATTATGAAAGTATTACGGTACTTAGATAATAAAATAACAATTTTAAAAATTTTTGAGTTACTGTCTGACTGTTTCTTCCGGCTAATCTCTGAAATGACTGGCCCGATTTTGACGGGACTTTCACTGGTAGATAGCTGATGTTATAAGGAGTAACTTAGGATAATAATTAGGGTTCCGTGCAGTAACGAAAAATAGGCAAAAAACAACGCGACAGTGGCCGCGAGCACAGCTAGTGTATACAAATGTATAAAGGTTACGGAAACACCTCCGAATCTGACTTCAATTTCGATATTTTTAAATTGAAGTTTATAATCGAAAGTCGACACACAGCAGCGGTGGCCGCAATTAACGCTTACGAACAAACACAAGCTTATTCAGAAGAAGTTTACAGTAAAAAAAAAAACTGAAAGAAAAAGAAAAGAGACTGAAAAAGGTTTGAGTTATTTTTTTATGTTGTTACACCTGCTTTTAACATAATTATATCTGTACTGCATTCACTTCTGACTGTAACACACAATAGATCGCAGAACTTTCCGATCTTTCCTCAGTTAAATAATATAACTTTTAGTGTATAGGCACGCTAAAAAAATTATTAAATTTTAGTCTTCACAAATGTATAATGCTGGCTGTTTGTACATCGGGGATTTTAAAGGTAATAAAAAATATGTCGTAGACATAATTAAAAAAGTTACGAATAACACCCACCCAGGCACCAAGAAAATTGTAACTATTATATATTATTACATTATCTGATGTTATTACATTATCTGATGTTGGAGAATAATAGCGTTGCATAATACACAAGGAGCTATTATGAATGCATGTAATTTTCCATAGACCATCATTTTCCTACAATAGTGTATTACTTATTCATCTTTTATTGTTGTTTATGAAAGCAGAGTATGTAGCCATTACGGGAATAGTTATTTTGACAATTAATAGTAGCTAAAAGTGGAATTACTGCGATCATAAATTGTATAGTCTTCTTAAAAAAATTATAGACACGGTTTATATTATATGGTGCTTTTCAACGGAACCTACATCTTGTCTTTATTACCTTCCCATAGAATTACGTAAAGTATTTCTAACCATAGGGCTCAAGAAGAGAAACAATTATTTAGGAAATCTACATTGTGTTCGTCAGCAATCCGTAAATAATATTATTAATATTTTTTTTATTAATACAAATGTGTGATTTGTTTTTTAAACGTTTACAAGTTTTATACAAGCCCTGAATTACAAACTAGCTTTCAAATGATAAATAAAATTGGAGGTTACGATGTTCTTAATTGGTATAAGGCTACGATGTATTGTAGACATAAGTGGTATTCTTTATAAAACACGTGGTTTAGGTCTTTGTTGGAGCTTACACGTTTTATAAAGTTACATAATTCATTGTGAATCTAACAATGTAGCACCAACGAAAAATTTCCCACGGAATGTTCTACGTTTTAACTTTTCATTACTATAATTTTAGTTTTCTGAAAGATTCCACTTTAATGTAACCATTGCTTTTCAAATAACATACAATTTTTTCATAAAAACCATGGCTTTTCTGAAATAGTAGAGTTTGGTATTGAAAAACATACCTTGCAAAATCTGAAAGAAGGAGTAATTTTTACATTGTAATTTCAGCAATCATTAAACCCTAATATAATAAGACAGTCTCAATAACCTGTTTTTTATTCCAACAGCAGATACAAAGAACAACAGTGATCTCTCTCATTGAATAAGATAAAGTCAAAAGCTTTTTTCACTGGTGGTAGGTCTTTTGTTGCAAGAGGCCGGCTAGGTAGATACCACCGCAGTGTCAAATATTCTGCCGCAAATTGTAGTACTTAGGCACTACTGTGTTCCGGTTTGAAGGGCACTGTACGCTAGTGAAATTACTGGACGGACGAGATTGAAGAACTAAATATCTCGAGGTTGGCAACGCGTGAGTAGCACCAACAAATGGTGGTGCAAGCGCTCTGAACTACGGCAACCACTTACCATCAGGTGGGCCGTATGCTTGTTTGCCAACTTTTATAATAAAAAAAAAGCAATTCATATTAGATCTTCTCTAAAGTATGGAACTAAATACAAAAAAATACACGTTAATAAAATATTGATCATCGACAGTCTCGTCTCTATTGTCAAATCATTTTCATACTACAAATATAAAATTGTAAGGATATTTTGTCTACCATCAGTAGTTTTTTGTTTCACAAGTAGCGCGTTCTGCGAGTGATGCCGATGTTTATTGTCCACCATTGGTAATAAGCAGAAGAATTTTATAACTGAACGAACACAAACTTAAACTCAAGTAAACTTCGAGATTCTTTCAATTTCAAATTCTCAATTTAGAAAACGTTGGCTGACCAAAACAGCACACAAAATTTTTATATTCAGAGAAGATCATGAATAAAATATCACGCCCGATGACGCTATCAAGGCCAGTCGTGTCAACAATTAGTAATTTGTTATAGTCGCTTGTCCCCATAACACGTGTGTGTTGACAACGCCTGTGTAAAAACCTAAAACTTCTCAAACGCTCCCTTGAAGAACCCCACACTTCAGTCCGTTGGATGAACGTCGGCAGGGTTTAATAATATAATAAACGCTGCACACTGAATGGCCCCCATTAGGATTGTATTATCCTGTGTCGGGGATCCGGAAACATTCACAATGACAAGGACAAATACACCAAGACCGGAAAATATGCTTGCATGGTCAATACAAACATATTATGCTCCGAGCGGGAATCAAACCCGCGACCTGTGGCGTTTAAGGCAGGTTCGCTACCGCTGCGCCACAACGTCGTCAAACAACCCAAGTTGGTATATAATTGCATTGGTTTAAAGGTGATAGTAATATCCCATATGGGGTCGTACTTGTGAATTATATAGGTGAACACTTTACACATTTTACAGTGTAGTGTCTGAGCTATGATGCCAAGCTTGAATTTGTCCTCAAAATGACTGTATGTTAATACGGTGTCTTTAGATCTCTCTGTAATATATTTGCAGTGGCTTTTAGAACTTTTAATTCTGTTATAGTCTAATCAAGGGTCCTTATTTAGTTGTTTTTGTTTACAATTTTTAAATATATCAATAAGGGGAGAAATCACTACATAGTATAAAACAAAGTCGCTTTCTCTGTCCCTATGTATGCTTAAATATTTAAAACGCAACGGATTTTGATGTGGTTTTTTAATAGATAGAGTGATTGAAGAGGAAGGTTTATATGTATAATAATATCCATTAAATAATGGAGAAAAAAAAATTAATTTTGTGATGTCTTAAATAATTACATTCAACGCATGTGGGCCACGGGCAGTAATCAATAAATCAAAACTACTAGATTGATTTTAATAATTTTTTCAGTGAATGACATAGGCTATATATTTTATACCCGTGCGCAGCCGGAGCGGGCCGCTAGTATTAAATAAAACTGTATTGTCGCAATATTCACTAATTGATTATAGCATGTGACATGTCATTAGTTGATGAAGCGGTCATTTGTATTGTGAACTTTTCTGTAGGTACATACCACATTATATATCGTTAGTTACGTAATATAATTTTTATCTATGCAATGATAGTAACTAACCCATTGCTTATAAACGCTTGTAGCTATTCCGTCTTAACATAAGGGCTGATGTGGTATTTTCTCAAGGCCCCCAGCAAGCCAGAAGACCTTTAATGGTGAGAAGCTCAATTCTTAATTCATATAAAGACACATTTGACACCGTTGTGGCGTTGTGGGTAGCGAGTCTGCCTTAAGCCTCGACGGTTGCGGGTTCGATTCCCGCTCGGAGCAGATGTTTGTATTAATCGTACAGGCATGTTTTCCGGTCTGGTTGTGTTTGTCCTTGTCATTGTGAATGTTTCCGGACCCCCGACACAGGATATAATTATCCTAATGGGGGCCGTTGAGTGTGTAGCGTTTATTTATAAAGGGGTTTTCTGTCCTAAGGCCCAGCGTGGCTTAAGACTATCTCACTTGTAGCACTTGCAGCATCACATGCGTGTTGCCGATTCAAAACGTAGGAGAAGATAGAGAGTATGAGAAACGAATACTGATCGAGCGTCCGATTGACATGGAATGCACTGTTGCATCGTACCATGTCCACAGTTTTGCGTTCAGTCGTATGTATTATGTTGTAGTGTTTTTTTTTAAATATTTTATTTGTTTTGAAATATATTTTTATGTTAATTATTATTATTGTTTTATTTATTTTTTTATTTTTTATACATACCGCTAGCATTAAATCATTGTACTGTAAACTAACGTAATGTAACAGTGTTTTGCTGTGTCAATAAAGTTTTTATTATTATTATTATTATTAAGATGGAGAGAGGAAGAAGAAATTGACGACGTTGTGGCGCAGCGGTAGCGAACCTACCTTAAACGCCACAGGTCGCGGGTTCGATTCCGCACGGAGCATAATATGTTTGTATTGACCATGCACGCATATTTTCCGGTCTGGGTGTATTTGTCCTTGTCCTTGTATGTTTCCGGACCCCGACACAGGATATCACTATCCTAATGGGGGACGTTGAGTGTGCAGCGTTTAAAAAAAAAAAAAAAAGAGTAGGAAAAAGGAGTTTAAGTTCAGGTCGAGCTGATGGTCAATTGAGCCATCAATGGTTTATAATATCTAATAAAGAACATTTTATTCAATCAATCGTATCAGAAAGAATATCTCGATATGAGGATAAAAATACCGCTGCCTAAATTGAATAATTTTTTTTTTTTTATTGCTACACGGAAATGTACTTAAGAGACATCCACTTAATTCTGATTTTACGTTATTTGTAATTAATTAACTAAAAACTATCCCAGTTAGCTTTATAGCGCTGGCAGGAAGACTTTTTCATGATAAGGCAATGAAAGCAAAATACTTATTTAAATAGTATTTTAATAACTAATAAGACATTTGAATTTAAATATACAAGTTCAATTTATTCGAAGATTATTTACTTTAATGTATACTAAAATTATGATAACTTATTAAAAATATACCAAATCCTAAACAGGCCTTATTATAGAACTAGCGGTCCGCTCCGGCTTCGCACGGGTATAAAATATATAGCCTATGTCACTCACTGAAAAAATGATTAAAATCGATCCAATAGTTTTGATTTATTCATTACTGCCCGTGGCCCGCACGCGTTAAATCTAATTATTTACGACATCACATTAGAAACCTCAAATTTTTTTTTCTCCACTATTTTTATACATACAAACCTTCCTCTTCAATCACTATCTATTAAAAAAAACTGCATCAAAATCCATTGCGTAGTTTTAAAGATTTAAGCATACATAGGGACAGAGAAAGCGACTTTGTTTTATACTATGCAGTGAAGCCGGCCCGTTTCAATCTATCAGTAACGCCATCTAGTAATGAAATCGTATATAATAAAATAATATAGTAGCTGGAGCGAGTCAATAATTTGAACTTAGACACTTATATACTTTTTTCGCTGTTTACATAATTATTAGATAAATAAAACTCTTTCAATTTTACTAAATCGACGCCAAAAACAAGCTTATATTTCTTCCTGGTAGCCAATTCTAAGGTCACCGCGGACGAAGTCGAGGAGCAGATACTAGTTATGAATAAATATTAGTATGTCTGGTTCAGATTGTTGCGAGAACCTTTCTTTTTTCAGTAACATTGAGAAATGATATAACCATAAACTAAGTATGCGAATTTTCGAAATAACAATACTTTTATGTTTTTGCGAACATTTAAAGTAGGTAAATAATACGGTATATTTATAAATAAATAATACGGACATTTTCGACGTGAAACCATGAAGCATAGCTATACCTCATATATGTCTCGTTCAATTCTTTCCAATTCTTGTCAAGTGGCTTTCATTGAAATCATTTTGAATGGAGATTGATCCATGTATTTGTGGTGTCAATGAAGACAGATTTCTGCATAATCGGTTGTTGCAAAAATATACAGAGGAAAAGTCTCTCAGAATAGTAATGTCTTGTGTCGGGGGTCCTGAAACATACATAACAATAAGAATAGACACACCCAGACCGGAACACATGCGTGTTTGGTCAATGAAAACATCTGCTCCGAGCGGAAATCGAACCCTCGACCTCGGGCGCTTAAGGCAGGTTCGCAACTGCTGCGCCACAACGTCGTCAACGTAGACTTTAGCCTAAAGTTGCGAGTTCAAATCAAGCACCACTAAGTTTTCAAGTGCATTTGTGTTTCGAGTTTATCTAAAATGTTTAGCTGTTAAGAAAAGACGCCAGGAAAACTGCGAAGGAGAAATTCTAAGACATAACATATGTCCACAAATCGTAATGATGGTTCCTTGCTGGTGTTAAGACTAAAATACTCACCTGGTACCACCTAGCTACCACTGTACATTGGTGAAAAACTCGCGAAATGACCTTCGTCAGCTTCGTTTCAGGGTCAGCCAGGGTAAAACCAGTTATAAACGTGGCACACTCAACGGCCCCCATTAGGATAGTGATATCCTGTGTCGGGGGTCCGGAAACATTCACAATGACAAGGACAAATACACCCAGACCGGAAAATATGCTTGCATGGTCAATACAAACATATTATGCTCCGAGCGGGAATCGAAACCGCGACCTGTGGCGTTTAAGGCAGGTTCGCTACCGCTGCGCCACAACGTCGTCGTGTTATGTTATGTTATAAAAAGAGCGGCAACGCACTTGCATGCCCTATGGTGTTGCAAATGTTCATGGATGGCGGTAATCGCTTAACATCAGGTGAGCCTCCTACCGGTTTGCCTCCTCTGCCACAAAAAAAATTGAAGAATCAATAGAAAAATATGATATTAGAAATTGATCATTATAATCTGTCCTTTACCGTTCATATTTATTTATGTTTTGGTACCCAAAAGAGTGCCAACGGAAGCCCTATTACTAAACCTCCACTGTCCTCCCGTCCAACTGTCTGTCAGTGCAGGAAACGGAACAGTATCTACTGATAGTGTTACTTTACGCTGTTTTTCTGTGACAGTACTTCCCCGGTCGACCCGCCCTATTGTGTTGAGATGGCAATCAAAATCTAATTTTTTTTCTGATTGTGTATTGCTGCTACTGGCCTAAACAGCGTCACCAGGAGGTAAAATCACACAACCAAAATCTCACCTTATCCCATTTCTTATGTTCCTCTTCAGTACACTTCCAATACTTATGTCGGGAAGCAATAAACTGTATGCCTCTGATGTAATCCACGAACATAGGCATACAATATCACTACATAGTATAAAACAAAGTCGCTTTCTCTGTCCCTATATCCCTATGTATGCTTAAATCTTTAAAACTACGCAACGGATTTTGATGCGGTTTTTTGTAATAGATAGAGTGATTGAAGAGGAAGGTTTAAATGTATAATTACATCCATTAAATAGTGGAGAGATACTGTTATTTTTGAGATATCTTATGTGATATCGTAAATAATTACATTTAACGCGTGCGGCCACGGGCAGTAATGAATAAATCAAAACTACTGGATCCATTTTAATCATTTTTTCAGTGAATGACATAGGCTATATATTTTACTATTATTTATACCCGTGCGAAGCCGGAGCGGGCCGCTAGTATATAATAATGTGTTAATGTTTTTGTTTTATTATTATTATTATTTTATTTTATACACACTCTTATTATTATTATTCTTACTTTCATTATTGTCATAGTTATCTTACAGTTATATGTATATATATTATTTATTATAATTCTAATTAATTAAACAATTATATTGACTAATAAATAAATAATAAAATAAATAAGTTTTTACTTCTTTAGTAACGGATGATATCTTCAATTGTATTCATCATTATTGTTAATATTGTATCTTGTTTTTGCATACACCGTAGTACATTTTGGTCAATAAAGTTTTATTATTATTATTAATATAATCTTGGGCATGACAAGTTTCTACCATTGCATTAAAACGAGTTAACAATACATGTACATTTATTATACAATTCATACTTACTTTTGAGATAAAGACGTCTGGAGATAACACAGTAGCTTGAGATCCGTTTTTTTTCATTAATATTATTCCAAAAATTAATACGTCAACAGAGTTCGTTGTATTTTGTAGTATTTCAAATATTTTAATGAAGTAATGTCTAATGACAATGATCGTTGTCTGTTATACATGGAAGATATTTACAAAAACTATTACTAACTTTGAGAAAATCTATAACTAATGATTATTATAATTCTTGTCTGTTTGTCTGTGCGTTTGTGGGCACTAATCTCAGAAACGGCTGAACCGATTTGGGTGCAACCTGCATTGTATTGTAGTAGCTTTAAGATTTAGTGTTAGTTTTTTAAAGCGGTTCATAAATAAAAAAAGTGATATCAACTTAAAGAACCATATTGAAGATTTGTGCGATAAAATAGTATATAATAGGTACAGTTGAATTGGATGAAACTATAGTTAACTATATATTATGATCTGTAAAATGATGATGATTGTAAGTTTATATAAAGTTAACAAAATGGACAGTTTTGACACTTCCAATGTGAGTTTACCCCAGAACTATATCATTTGTCATAATCTATATATGTATATAAAAGACTTTGTCCTGAATGACTGACGGATCAACGCACAGCCTAAACTGCTGATCGTAGGGACCTGAAACTTGGAGGGTGTGTACAAAGAGTATGACGTAAGCATCATAAGAATGGGTATTCCGAAATTCTACCCCTAAGGGGGTGAAAAAGGGGGGCAAAGTTTATATGAGACAGCACGATTCCATTCCACGAAAAAAGATTGTTGAGCTGTTTTTAAAACGTAAAGGAGCACTAATAAATAATTTTTCAGAATTCAACCCTTAAGGAGGTGAAAAGGGTTTGAAAGTTGAAACAGTTTGAATATTGGATGTCCGTCATTTTTGAAACTTGAATAGAAAATAATGACATTTTATTTTTTCGTGAACGATTAAAGATAAAGAAACACTTGTGCTAACATTTACTCTTAATGAGGGTTCAAAGTTCGTTATTAACGCGGGCGAAGGTAGTTATTAATAAAATCCCTAATAACTATAACAGTAAATAACAACAGTAGCTCGGCAAACGCCTTTTCTTTCAGTTAGATAAAACACAAATTAAAAGTGACTTACTTAGAATAATACCGGCCAAATGTGAAATGGACCACGCACATTGGAGACTTCAGGGTTATTTAGTACTTTGAATACTATCACATTAAAATCGACTGCAAAAATAAGTTGCTAAATGGATGGTAATATGAAAACAAAGTTATGGTAAAATCTTTTATATCCCTCGGACTACAAAATGTATCTTCTTTAAAATAATTTATGGAATTCTGCATTAAAAAAAATGAAGTTAGATTGAAACAATTTTTACGACTTTAGGACCAATTATTAAGAATTAACTTATGCAAAAAAATACAATGGCTTTCATTATTTTTAAAGACCTATCCAACAATTTCACACACGTTGTAATATACTGATATATATTTTTTTCAACCCTTTGTCACATGTGTGGACTTCTAACCCCAATGTTTATATATCTAATACCTTTAAACGAGGAATTCTTGTATATATATATATATAATTGGGATCTCAGAAACGGCTGCACCAATTATCATGAAAATACCTTTAAACGAGGAATTCTTGTATATATAATTATATATAATTAGGGTCTCAGAAACGGCTGCACCGATTATCATAAAATTTAGTATGCATGGGTTTTCGGGGACGATAAATCGATCTAGCTAGCATTTATTTTTAGAAAATGTGGCTTTGTCCGTGTTTTCAGGCCGTTGTCGGCACGCCATCTATTATCAACAAAATAAATTAAAAATGTCAAAATATATAAATAAATTCACAGCGCACTTGAGTGACCACGCGTTGCTATGGCAACAAGGATTTATTGAATTGAATCGAATGACAAACATTTCTACAATGACAGTTGATGTTTTCTTTAATTTTTTATGTCACTGACTGACAGCGACACGTCCATTAGAATTTAACAAAATACACAACAATCTCAATTTTTGCGGATATAACTTGTTGTCGAAATCATTATTTTATTATCCAGGTAAGGTTTCAATCGAGTCTACCGTACCCTTCACGACTTTCGATTTACCAAAAACAAAAAAAAACGAGCATAGCTCGGTCAACCAGGTTCTTATATTTATACGACGTTGTGGCATAGCGATCCTGCCTTAAGCGCCACAGGTCGCGGGTTCGATTCCCGCTCGGAGCATATGTTTGTATTGACCATACATACAAGTGTTCCGGTCTGGATGTATTTGTCCCTGTCATTGTGTATGTTTCCGGACCCTCGACACAGGATATAACTATCCTAACGAGGCCATTGAGCGTGTAGCGTTTATTAATTATTTATTATATTATTATAATACAAAATTTGGTATCATCAGTATGTAATAGGTGTTCTAAAAACAGCTGTTTATAGAACACCTATTTACATACTGATGGACATGACAAAATTATTAGGATCCCGTTTTTGCCATTTTGCTACGATTACTCATAATGAGCAGTCATAGTGAAAATTATGATATAATAACATTGTGGCATCACTTTGTTCAAAACTGATTGCATGAAAAGGTTTAATTCAAAAGTTTAATAAAGAAAACATTATCCTACCATGTCAAATTAAAAAAAGTTTTTGAAAGTGAAGACATATTTTAAGTTCACATCTCTTTTCTACCTACGACTATGGTTTTTTAGGGTTCCGTAGCCAAATGGCAAAAACGGAACCCTTATAGTTTCGTCATGTCCGTCTGTCCGTCGGTCCGTTTGTCCGTCCGCCCGTCCATATGTCACAGTCATTTTACTCGGAGACTATTGGCTCTATCTATACGAAATTTACTAAATAGCTACAGAGTTTTGTCATGAATTCCTAAAATATATAAAAATTAAGGGTAGCAGTCCATACGTGTTTCACGTGTAACTTAAGATTGAAAAAGAGATTTCAACGTATAGCAACGTGTGAGATATCTTTGGATAGGCCTTTCAAAATGATAACAAGGTTTAATTTTGACTTTTTTCAATAAGTCAGTAGTTGTTGAAATATAAGCTCCTAAAGTCGTAAAAATTGTGACCCTCTAACTTTTAAACTATGGGATTTAAAATTCTAGAAAAATTTTAGGTTGTAGAACATCAAATTAAATTTCAACCACATTTGGTTTGAAAAGGATAGGTCTACAAATTATAGAGATATATAAGTTATTCCCATAACTTTGTTTTTCATATTACTTTTAATAATTACTATTAAATTACCAACTTATTTTTGCGGTCGGTTTTAATTCGTTATTATTTTTAAAGTCTTCACTGATCACTTCACTTCACAGTCACTTGACTGATAATTTTTTTGCATTTGCATTGATCGAAGTTTTGCATACTTGTCAAGGACCGATGACAATTTAATAATTTAAAAGCATGGGTATTTGTAATTTAATAGCAAGGGGTGTCAATAGTTATAAATGTTTTATAGACTGATTTGAGTAGAAGGATTTATCATTACGGTAATATCTTAGAGCATCCACGCTTTTTTTATTAGAATAAAATACATAAATATTTTTTTCTTATTTACACTATTTATAAACTATTATTTATTTTTCATTTTTCAGTCGAATTTTCTACAAAAGCTTTTTTTTTAAATTTTTCAAACTATTATTTTTATAGTATGATAAGATTAGGTTATTATAAAACTTTATGATAACGGGTGTGTATTTTTCCCGTCACGATCCGTGACAATAATAGAAAATGACTAACGTGTTTTGTCTTAATTTTAATTCGTCATCACAGATATGCCAACTGTATTTTTCCAGGGTTCTTGAATCTGTTGATTGCAGCATCATTCACAGGATTAATGGTGACTACGTACCAGCGGCGTATACGCTTAAAACATTGAAAGTCGAATTTAGTTAATTGTATTTAAATAAAGAAATATTAGATTTTGGGCGGAGTTTACTTTAGACAGTGAAAATTTTATTACGTCTTCCAATTTTTTGTTTATCTTTAGCATCAGACTACAGCCTTCATATATTTTAATTTTTATTTTACTTTTATGTATGTTTGTTCGCATGCGTGTTTGTTTGTCTGTTTTGTCTTCATTTATAACAAAATTAAAATAAATGAAAACAAAACATATATATTTTTTTTTAAATTAAAACTCTAATTACAGCGCCTCAAATGTTTTTCTTTCCTTAAGCATGTCACATTAGTACAGTCGGCCGCGCTTTTCATCTCAATTTTTTTTTTTATTTTTAGCATGTCGCGTTAGTACAATCGGCCGCGGAATGGTAATAAAGTTAAAGGTAGGTGTATATTAGTTTGTATGTTTATTGTTGTGTTTTTTTTTTAATTATTATTAATTTACTTTTTACTATTTTTATGTATGTATGTTTGTTTGTTGGTAATTTAGTTCGAAAGCATGTTTGCGAGTTTTGTATTTATTAATTTTTTTTTTTTTCAATATTAAATATATTTCTAATTTGATATTAACCATTAATTTAACTTACCGTAGTATTTAAAGTTTAGAAGAACACTATTATTGAGCGATCGTAGCGTATTTTATTAACAAACAAATATGTTTACTGTCATATTATAAAGAGTAAAACCGAGATGGTTTAGTAAACAGAAAAGTAAACTTTGACTAAACGTCGCAGATTAAAATCGAGACATGTAGCTCTAAATGTTTATTTTGGGTTTCGGAATTATTTTGAGATAATATCGCAATGATAATTTTCTGGCAATAATTTCTAAGACACGTATAACAATGTGATAGATCGACTTAAGAACATTTCTCGTATCCCTCTTCTGAAAGGTCTATACCATACATACTTTACTTTTCGCCTTGTGCAGTCTCTTTTTTATGAATGCGGATAGTTTAGAATTTATGTTTACATCGATTCATGATGCAAAATGTTTCAAACCAGTGTACATATAACTCTTTAAGCGTTAGGTATTGCTTCTTACCATTAGAGACGACGTGAAGAAAACGTGATAAGAGAAAATTGGTAATATCTAGTGGTCGATATAATTAATGTGCAGTGAGTTGTATTTCCCGTGTCAAGCCGAGTACATTCATATTGAAAAGAATATCTAATCAATATCGAAAAGATGCGTTACAAAGTTTTTCTTCTTATCTAACACCTTTAAACGAGCAATTCCTATATGTAATCTGATTCTCGGGAACGGCTTCAACGATTTTCTTGAAACTTAGTATGCAGAGGGTTTCGGGGTTGATAAATCAATCAATCTAGCTCGGATATATTTTTAGTCATTTTATCCGTATTTTCAGACAATGTAGTTTCGAGTCCTAAAAAAATACCGAGCAACGCCCTGTCATCCATATACTTATTATTATTGCAGCATTGAAAAGGATATTAATATAATACTTATTACATTAATGTCTGGAAAATTGTGTTTAATTTCTTGACTTGACGTGACTTATAATAAATATAACTATTATTATAACTTACAATAAATTTTTCGACAATTTGAGCTATTTGTATTCCTAGATTTTTTTTTATTTATGTTTTTCGGCTAGCGAAGTTTTACTATCGGCAAGTCTATTGACAAGGAAATTCCCAGTGGTTCAACTGATAAAACTACTCGGTAAGACTACTGGGAATATGCCTTTTTTCGGAAGTTTAATTAAAAGAAAAAACAAAAATTAATAAACATTAAATATAAAAAAAAAATATTAAACATTTTTGAGTATCTGAATATCGGTTTTTCGAAACTTACAAATTAATTACATTTTCGAAAAAATGCCGTCGATTAATTTTTAAATTTGCTGAAAATAAAAAGGGTACTTCCATATCTATAAAACTGAAATTATAAGTGGGCTGATGATGTGGGATGCGACTAGCACCGAGGGCTGATCCGTCGCTGCGCGTGGGCGCGAGCGCGGCGCAGGCTGCTGCGGGGTGCGCGAGCGCATATAACGGCCCCCGCGCCGCGCGGCCTTCAGTTCCAACCACGACCCGCGACCGCCAACACGCTTTCGCGACACCCACTCTCGCACTGCATCGCCGAACAACGACACGCGAGTGTTCGCTGTGTATTCGCCCTTTCTCTCACGCAGTGTGATCGTGCTTCGGTACGTGAATGCAAAACCGGACTACTCTCTTGACGTGAGACACGAAGGAATCCACCGCGGTTCGGACATCTGAAACATTCCAAAGGGTAAGTGCTTCGAATGTTAGCACAGCGAGTGTCAGCTTAGCGAGTTTGCAGATTATTGGCCGCACTTTCCAAAACACCCGCGCCTCCTTGAGCAACGATCGTCGCGGATAATTTTGCAGATATGCGTTGGCGTTTCGCATTCGGCCCTTCCCTTTATCGGGCTCTTGCGCTCTCTTCACACCGCTAAGGTTAACAGCTCTGACGGTATTTGTAAATATAGTCGAGACCAAAAATTTAAAAACAAAAAATATATTTTATTTTGGAATTACAAAAAAAACATCGATTTTCCTCTCGTTGACATATTCGTAAATTTAAATATCCCGTATCGATGTCACAGTGAAAAGCGGTTCTCGATTCGACGCGTATGTTTGATTCTTTTGTTCGCGCATTATTCACTCGCGACAGGTATGAAATACAAAAACCATTATAACACCTACAGCTCGCGTAAACTCGTTGGGTAATAACGAAAAATACGAATGCTTAAACGAGTGCTTCTGATGTATTGTTCGCAACAACATCGTAGAGGATTATTCGTTTGCAATTATTTATTTATTGTATATTTATTTTGTGTGTAATTATCTTGGGCTAATATTTAACCTTCACAAAGAGTCGTGTTTGTCGAGTGAATAATGAGGTAAATAATAAACAGCGTTAATACGAAATAGGTTCTTAGTTTGAAGGTACTCAGAAATAAATAATCACAACTCCGATTAGCGTTCATTTTAAAACATACAACTATGAATATTTTACTTCGTAAGGTTTTGTTCTTTGAAATATTTTAACGATAGACTGATTTATGAGCATTTAGCGTATCTTCGTACGTGTAAAACTGATACCAGCACATTCGACAGCATTTTTTTGTAAGTCAACATCGATGTTACTAGATTTTATATTGTATTTTATATAATTGTTTGCCCACTATAATTGAAATAGGCAATGTCCGTGTTTAATACTGTTATTGAGTTGACAATTAATTGAATAATCGATAGGCCTAATCGATGTTCTTATTAACACTACCGCATTTTATGGAATGCTACGCCGCCCTGTTATAATAATTACAGTATCTGCATTATTTAAACGAATGCTAAATTATTCAAAAAAAATATTAAATTAAATCGTTTATAAAATTATTCATAATATGCTTTTCTGATTTTTTAAAAATTGTTTTTAGTGTAAAGAAAAATATTTTTCTTTATTTTTGATAATATAACTAAAAAGTTTAAATACGGTTTAAACCATTTTAGATTTTTATAAACATGATATTCAAAATCTACGAGTACCAAAACTTATAAGAAAAAATATTAAAATATCAAAAAAATATTAAAAATGAAAATACCTAGGGACTGTTCAAATTAAATCGTTTATAAAATTATTCATAATTTGCTTTTCTGATTTTTTAAAAATTGTTTTTTAGTGTAACGAATTAGTTAGAAAAAATATTTTTCTTTATTTTTGATAACTAAAAAGTTTAAATACGGTTTAAACCATTTTAGAATTTTATAAACATGATATTCAAAATCTACGAGTACCAAAACTTATAAGAAAAAATATTAAAATATCAAAAAAATATTAAAAATGAAAATACCTAGGGATTGTTACATTTATTATAATTAAGTCATAAATTAAAAACTTTGACACGTTTTATGACAACATATGTCAGTATTATATATTTATTTATATACCGCAGAAAAACGCATCTTGTTTTTGTATCCGACTACAGAAAACGGGGTTATGATACGTGTGGATGTATAGGTAAAAACGCTGTAAAGCGTAAAAGGCTTCATCCGTTTTAAAAATAAGTTTGTGTTAGATTCGATTTATTTGACGACGTTGTGGCGCGCGGTAGCGAATCTGCTTTAAGCGCCACAGGTCGCGGGTTCGATTCCCGCTTGGAGCAGATGTTTGTATAGATCATGCTGGCATATGTTCTGGTCTGGGTGTGTTTGGACACCCGATACAGGATATCACTAGCCTAATGGGGTCGTTGAGCGTGGTGTCGTTTATTTATTTATTACTATTTATTATCCGTCTTGGAAAAAATAAGTACATAGTTGCTATAACACAATGAGGTCCGGTCTAAAGTGGGGTATTTAAAATACTTTTTTTTTTTGTAATGAAACTATTGTCATTTCAATAATAATATAAAGTCTTTTTTTTAAATAATTTTAGCAATGCTTTTTAAGTCATTATTAATCTCCTCCTCTTCCAAATAAGCTCGTAGCTTGCGCTAGGTACGAAAACTCACAGGTCAGGACCAGAATCGAACCCGTGACACCCGCGTTAAAATTAATTAATCATACCGTTGAGTCACAAAATAATTATTGCGAAATATTGCATAGTTTTATAAGTTACTTGAAGTTCAATTTATAATATGTTACAGAATTATAATTAAGTACATGATTTGATTAAATTGATATTTCTTAAATAAAACCGCAATTAATATTTTATTTATCCTGTTATTTGAATCGCAAAAATTCACATTTACGTATGTAATTTAACTATGAACTATTTTCCTGTTGATATTACTATTGTTTAAATATAAAAGAATTGGTTTTAACTCAGAAGGTAGGTTATTATCAATAACATCTGATAATAATCGTTAACTCTTGATAAGTAAATTGCTCTTATCCAATGAGTTACTGGTTCGCCCTTAGGGTTGCGGAGTTCAGATGGCAATCGCTCCGTGTAAAAACTAGTAACCTGTCAAATCCGGATAAGAGTAATAAGCAGACCCTGGGTACATAAAAATACCGGGAATAATGCTACGATGAAGAAGAGATTTTAACTCAGAAGAAGGTGATTAAAGATTTGTTTTAAGACGATAGCCGTAACTTGGATTAGACCTGGGGCCTTACCATTATCTCTTACTGCGATTCAAATGACACGAACAAATCAATCCAATTCAATTCTGACAGTAAAACTATTCAGATTTAATATGAGCATCACTACATAGTATAAAACAAAGTCGCTTTCTCTGTCCCTATATCCCTATGTATGCTTAAATCTTTAAAACTACGCTACAGATTTTGATGCAGTTATTTTTAATAGATAGAGTGATTGAGGAGGAAGATTTATATGTATAATAACATCCATTAAATAGTGCAGAAAAAAAATAATTTTTGAGGTTT
The DNA here is from genome assembly GCA_023373885.1 of Hestina assimilis. Taxonomy (NCBI): domain Eukaryota; kingdom Metazoa; phylum Arthropoda; class Insecta; order Lepidoptera; family Nymphalidae; genus Hestina; species Hestina assimilis. The sequence goes on from CM041759.1 coordinate 15,105,014, forward strand.
CTATAGTGATGTCGTAAATAATTAACGCATGCGGGCCACGGGCAGTAACGAATAAATCAAAACTACTGGATCAATTTTAATCATTTTTTCAGTGAATGACATAGGCTATATATTTTATACCCGTGCGAAGCCGGAGCGGGCCGCTAGTTACGTATAAATATATATGTCGTGGTACGAAATAGCGATGTAGCTCAGTTTACGTCGGTCATTGTTATCTTTTATCTACAACATTTATTCAATTAGTTTACTTTGCAGTGATTTGATTATCAAAATATTACATTTGAAGTGACAATTATAATAAAAAGTGAATATAAGATACATTCTAAAAGTAATTTCGGAATAAAAACAGGTTTTCGGATAAACAGAAATTTGTCCCATACTGCATTTTAGGTAGATTAGGTTAGGTGCAGGTATTATTTTTTATGCTACTAAGTTGGCAAGCAAGCATACGGCCCTCCTGATCATAGGCGGTTGCCATAGCTTATGAGTGCACGCAACACTATTTGTAGTTGTCACTCACGCGTTGCCATCCTTTTCACTAGCCTACAGTGCCTTTCAAACCGAAAAACAGTGATGCCAGACACTACTGCTTTGCTTACAATATTTGACACTGCGGTGGTACATACTTAGACGACCTATTGCAACAAAAGACCACCAGTAATATTGTTTGTAAATGAAGTATTTCAAATAACAAAACAACAAAAATTGACGACCCTCTGGCGCTGTGGCAACGAACCTGCCTTAAGCGCCACAGTTCGCGGGTTCGATTCCCGTTCGGAGAGATGTTTTCATTGACCATACAGCCATGTTTTCCGCTCTGGATGTGTTTATCCTTGTCATTGTGTATGTTTCCGGACGCCCGACTCAGGATATAACTATCGTATTGGGGGCCGTTGAGTGAACTTATTTTTGTTATTTTGCAAAATATATTTATAATAATTATGATCGCATGACACTAATTATCCTATTAATAGTTAACGAGTTCCATCAGAGGATTCTTGAAGAAATTTTCCTTAGTCAGTAAATCTGACAACTTAATCGTTTTACGCTTGATTTCTCAAACTTATGTTAGGGTAATTACACAACGTAAAAAGCGAATCTTGTTGACATACTAATTTTTACATTCATATTTCAAGTTTTTTTTTTTATAAACGCTACGCACTCAACGGCCCCCATTAAAATAGTGATATCCTGTGTCGGAGTCCGGAAACATACACAATGACAAGGACAAATACACCCAGACCGGAAAACATGCTTGCATGGTCAATACAAACATATTATGCTCCGAGCGGGAATCGAACCCGAAACCTGTGGCGTTTAAGGCAGGTTCGCTACCGCTACGACACAACGTCGTCGTTGTTTTCAATTACCATTTGTAATGGGAGGAGCAATGCAATGCAATATTTTAAAATCAACCTCCATTTAAACACCAATCGTACCCCCAGGATTTAATGCTCTCCACTTTAAGTAACAATGTTCTTATTATGTAAACGGACACATTGTCCTATCGTGTTACGACCTCCAGGGTCCTCTGTGTCGCACACTTATTGTTCCACATACATACATCCACCGTGAGGATTCGAAGACTACAATACAACAATTTATATACTTATTATGCTCTTTTAAAATTATATATGTCGCAGAATCCACTAGATTAGTAAATTTATCAATCAGTGCGTCGGTTATTGGCGCTACTCACTCGAATAAAACCGCACCTTGAGAGATACGACGAATGTAAAAACGGACATCTTTACTATATATCACAGACCACAACCTCTTTCGTCTATATTGTAAAATGATACTCTAAATGAACTCTAACATATAATATAACGAATCACTACATAGTATAAAACAAAGTCGCTCTCTCTGTCCCTATGATTATTGATATTGATGTGGATTTTTTTAATAGATAAAGTGATTGAAGAGGAAGGTTTATATGTATAAAAATAGTGGAGAAAAAAATATTTTTGAGGTTTCTAATGTGATGTCGTAAATAATTACATTTAACGCGTGCGGGCCGCGGACAGTAATGAATAAATCAAGATTACTGGATCGATTTTAATCATTTTATCAGTGAATGACATAGGCTATATATTTTATACCCGTGCGAAGCCGGAGCGGGCCGCTAGTTAATTTATAAATTCTAGGTAAGTGGTTAGAGATAATTTTATATCCAATAAATTACAACTCGCATAAAATTATCTTTTGTTGAACTTAAAAGTATAACATGTGACTTCCCTATAGCTTCATTATACATTTCAAGCATTTTATAATATATGCAAAACAATAAACTTTTATTTACCATATAAGGAGGGAATGAAACGACGTTATTGTCCTTTAGCTAGTAACTTGTTGACTCGCAATCGTAAAATATACTTTCTTCAAGGTAGATTAAGTTTTACGCATCAAAGCTTGTTCATATATTGCTTGTTGTACGCTACGGCACCTATAAGCTATACTCTGCGTGAATATACTAAATAGACACTTGATCGAACGGAGAAGTAACTATCCTAAAATATCAATGTAAAGCATACCCCTACTCAGCGGCCACCTTTAGTAAAACCGTTATGTTTAAGAAGGAAGCCACTTTACGGGATCAGGATTGGACTCGTCTCTGAATATACCAACGTGACCGTAATCCTCGTTTTGGTCCATCCACATAATGTTTTGTGCTGAAATTTCCTTTCCGTATAATACTTGACAGTATTATTCTAAGAGGGCGGTGTTTACAAAGCGCGCTTTGAGTTATATCGACGCGATCAACGGATATCCCTTAGCATCCTTACATATGCCACCTGGATTCCTCGCGAATTAAGAAAAGAATAATAAGAAGATTCCCCCGACGCAAAGAAAAAGCAGTAGTTGGGATAACCTCTGTCACAACAGAGATTATTCCACCAGTGCAATCAGTCATACTGGTGGTAGGTCTTTTGTTGCAAGAGGCCGGCTAGGTAGGTACCACCGCAGTGTCCAATATTCTGCCGCCAAATAGTAGTGCTTAGGCACTACTGTGTTCCAGTTTGAAGGGCATTGTACGTTAGTGAAATTACTGGGCGAACGAGATTTAAGAACTAATATCTCGAGGTTGGCAACGCGTGAGTGGCACCTACTAATGGTGCTGCAAGCGCTCATAGGCTGCGGCAGCCACTTACCATCAGGTGGGCCGTATGCTTGTTTGCCAGCTTCTAACATAAAAAAAAAAGTTTTGCTTTTCGATGAGTGTTAGGGCCGAAGCCTCTACCTTCCTTATCTGTTGTCCGCTTACATCTTCTATCCCTCATGGTTATACAGGATCTCAATTCTGTTAAAAATATTGTATTCTTAGTTTTCGTATTCTTCTTGTTCATTACTGAGGGAAAACATCAAAAAGCTTTCCTGTTTCGGAAGATATTTGATAATTGGTATATCTACTATATTACATATCATTTCCAAATCCACCTTATTTGTTCAGATTTTTAATACAATGCGTATCAGTAAAAAATTGTATCATGAGAAAGATAATTTTCGGTTCTATTTTGGGTTACTTACCATTGTCTAACGTCTGAACAGACCACGCGCGATACTTACAACTATTTATATTAAACAATACATGAGGTCATATCTTAATATTTTCATCAGATAAAATCATAATAGAGTTTGCCCGTTAATATTTATATATAATATACACACTAGTTTTTTTTGTTATATCCCATTTTTATAACGATTTTTAACAATACATGTTTGTGAATAATACGCAATTTTTTTATATTTTATTTATTTATTATCGTTATATAGCAGTGCATTGTGAACACAATTAGAATATGTATAATGTACATACCTCTGTATACGTGTGTTTCTTATGAACAACTATTATTTTATAAAAAACGTTTTCTTTTTCTTAAAATAATATTCCAATTGTATTACAACTTAACCAGGTATTAATTAATTTGTAACTACTTATGAAACATTAATTCAATGTTATACAGTAATTATAATATTTTATTACCCATATGAGATAAAGCGTATTAAAAGAATCGAAACTGGTTAAAACCTGTATTATCCGGTTGAGGTAAACCATTCTATTGGTACATTGGAAACATGGAAGGTAGACGTGTTGCATAACTGCTACAAGAAATGCTACCCATCCAGCGTATCGTAGCTATAAGTTGCGTTGTCTCAGCTATATATCAATATTATATTTGTTTTACTTCGTTGTATTAACTCTGAACTCGATTTAAAACTAAGAATTGTCAGTGATTTTCTCCTGCATATATCAATGTTTTCATTGGACGATCGGCCTGTATTTTAAAATAACAACATTTTTATATAACATCATAACGCTGCATTATTTCTATATACGTCATATGCGTGTATGAATTTTGTTTTCTTAATTATTATTAGATATAATTTTAAGTTAAATGCTTTGCTTTAAAAATAATCCGTTATTTTTTTCAATTAAAATAAGAGATTATTTCAAAGATATTATGGTTCTTATACAATGTTATCAAATTGGAATATCAATCGGTAGTGTCTCAGAGTGTAGTGTTAAGTTTTACTAAATATTTTGCAACCACCTTTTTTAATTTTACAATAACCGTAATAGATGATGACATAAATATTTTATAGAATGATAAATCTATAAGAATACAATTTTTATAAATTGAAATTTGTATATTAGAGTGTTGCTTTTTGTCATGAACGGTCCTTTTAAAGATAAAATCAATAGGAGAAAATTTATCCTATACTTTGTAAAATATATGTGCACTCTCGAATCAAGACTAAATACTCCTACAGAACACCAACGCGAAGTATGAGTAGCAGTATCCATAATGTTGCGTTTCGTTCGATGTGTGCAGTCGCGGATCCAGCCCTGAAAAAAGATTGTGGCAACAGCCACCCGAAAATCGGCTCGAGTCCGAATATGAAATCACTTAGGATTAATTGTTGCATTCCTACCAAGCCGTTTTCCTAATCTTTCCTGTGCCACTGCCAGAGGTGCACAACCAACCAAAATTTGTCTGCGAAGTGTAATAACCGATCTCTCTGCGATAGCTACGCTGTCAAGGGTAGTTGCCATTATATGCAAGTAAACTTATTATTTTAGGGTACAAATGTCGCATGCAATAAAATGAGCTAGCAATTCTGGTAAGGCATCCAGACTGTACCTATTTGTTGCAGTTGATTCCAAGTCAATGAAAATGGGATATAATATCATCAGATTTTAATCTTACCTCTTAGGGCTGTGGGTATTCACACCGTGCCACAACGGTGGGTACACGCTTGGATGTGTGTGATTGTCAAAGGCTTATTACACTCTAAAGCCTTTGTCACCTTCGTGGTATATAAAAAATATAAATCCATAAATTTAATGCTATTTTTTTCACGACTGTACCTTATCGTGATAATCAGCAATGAAACAATGGAGAGAATATTTATATCTAGGACTGTTCGTATTTATGGAGAAAATTTTCTATACGCTAAATTATATGAATAATTTATGAATACAGCAAGGATTTTGCCATAACGCGTGGAATAAATTCCATATCATTACGTCTCGTGTTTAGAAATTACAAAGAAATAAAATAAAATAACGGTATTTTAAACGCATGTTGTTTACATGCAAAATAAAATTTGCTGCTTTTTTACAGTTAGAATCATGATGTACATTCGTTCCAACGGGACTGCCTCTCCGTCTGTCTGCATATGACAGGACGGTTCCAACTATGATCGCTATCACGAAAAATAATAAATACATTACCATTAAACCGGATTAAATACAAAAAAAAATCGGTTCTGTTCAACTCTGCGTTTCCTATTAACTGGCTTTTACTTGGATTAAATTAGTTTTTTTAGTATTTACTTTGCTCCGAAATGTCGTAATACCATTATATTGTTTCATCAGATCAAAAATCTACTCCTACTCTATGCGTGGTTACGCCAATGCCGTGACCTACCATGTGTCCAGCCTCCTCCTTACGACCTACTAGCTACTAGCGTCATGAACAGATTCCTTAACGTATATATTCTTCTCGGTCTATTGCCCTCTTCTTGCCCAGTGACGATAAGTTTTTAACGTGAAAGTCGTTGAACGTTGGGCTATTGTCGTACCCACTTCTAGCGCAAGCTTCGAGCTTAGTTGGAGGGGCAATAGGAATATTAGTAATGCCTTGAAAAAGCATTGCTAATATCGTTTGCAAAAATAATAAAAAAAAAACTTCCTTTATTAATGTTTCAATGATATGAAACATACACATATACATAATATAAACATTAATATTATGTATATTCGTATCATTCATTTATTATGTCTATAAAATCACATGTATTCCGTCGTACTATCCAAGCGCATTTTTGAAACTAAGCTTCACGAGAAAATTCAATATATTCAAATGTACACGTAAATACCAATTAAAAAGGCATTTTATAAAATTAATAAAATTCCCTGTGAGATCGTAAAAGTCGTAAAATATTATAGCGGTTTTTAAAACGGATCATAATTACAATAACCTAACCGGTTACCGATTTTGACGACGTACCGGGATTTTGCAATAACCGACAGACAGTCAAGGCTCTAAAGCTAATTACTGTCAATGTCTGAGATAAAAACGATTAAAAATGTTACGAAATTCCAAAGTTATTACCGGCAACATAACTCTAAATTTCACATGCAACACTGTTTGTTTTAGGCGTAAATTGCACAATTTGCATAATTAGGTACGCTTATATACATAAAAACATATGTTCTCTTCAGCTACCCAAAATTTTAGTCCACTCAACACTTTAGACAAGTCATTTGCTTATTGGCTAATTCGCAGATTCGTAAATTGACACTAACGCAACAAAAATGAAGTTAGCCACATATAACTTCTTGCATTCGAATATATTGCAAGCTTGTGACTAACTTCATTTTTTGCGTTATTTATAATCTTAAATGGAACACCAGCGAATACTTGGACATTACAATTATTATTATCTGTTATAAATATTGAAATCCATTTAGAATTGAAAGAGAATTAAATATTTACACAACTACATATACAATATCCCGTTACATTAAACAAGTATTTTCACCATAATTTACTTTAGTAACATGTCGATACTCAAGATTTTCTTGTGTAACACAAACGAGATTTGTCAATGGTAGCCAATTAGAGCGGTTCCGATACGACCCACTAAACTACAACAAACAAATGAAAACCTACTGTCTAAATATTGCACTGTATAAATATATAATTTGTAATTTAAATAATAATCTTTATAATGACTTTCGTAATCCGTATTGAAATATGTTTTGTATGCAATTATTATCACATGCTTTATAAAATATATAATTATATTTTATGAAAAATTAGGTTTTCTGGAGGACCAAATACCTTCCCTATCCTGTCTTTACTTAATCAGTAACGCGTTTGTAATACTTTTAAGTATTTCAACTGTCTATAGGCTATGGCGACCGCTAACAATTAGTTAAATTTGCTTGTCACTTTTATAAAAAAATCCTAAAACTAAGTACGCTGTCGTTTCTTTAGGTTTCACCGCGTTGTACTATTCCGAACCATACCAATATGAAGGTAGAAAGTTTCGAGCTTATCGATCGTAATCAATATCCTAAACATAACAGTATTAGTAATCTTTTTATATATAAAATATATAATAAGACTAATAAGTGCATTAATGAATATTTAATAGATGCCGGTTAGAATCGTTAGAGTTATCTTTTTCATTAAGTTAATTACTTAGATACTAAGATAAATGTACTGTAAATAATGTTTTATATTATTACTATTAGCTGAATGGCAAATATAGATATAGAGCTATAGATACCTTTATTGCTCAACAGATTATCCTAAGCAACTTTAGGCGCGGTTAATTTATGGATTTTACTATAATATCTTTTTGAATAATTAGGTACATAGTGTATAATTATTAAATGTTACCGGCATCTTTACTTTTTATCTAAATGATTCTATCCTCATACAAACTTTTATGCCTTATTTTAGCCAGTTCATGTTTTTTTTTCGTGACAAAAAGTAGCCTATGTCCTTCTTCAAAGATCTATTTATACTATACAATCATTTATCAAAATGTTCAATAGTTTTCACGTGTTTGATGCATGAAGAAGAATTCGTTATATATAATATTGTGTGAATGATAGTGTGAAATCTTTACTTGATAAAAATATGGTATATTTTTCTTGTGAAGTGAACAAAACTTTCACCGTGCAGGCTTTAATATAATAAACTATGATAACACGTGTTCCCTCTTTCTTACAATCTGGGCTCCTTCAAACGAGGCGTGAAGAGGCATCTTGCGGGTAGGCAGGGCAAGAGTGTCTAACACGGTTTCATTCCGAAACTCTGTTAGCCGCCTTCGCGTATGGACTTTATTTCCACTTACCATCTGGTGGAGTAAAGTCATTTTCCTTACTTTTCAAATAAAAAAAAACATGGCACATGCCCTTCCAAAATAGTGTTCGAAGTTTGTATGTTGTTGTAAGTATTTATCTTCAGCAGCAGGGCGGCAGTCTTGTTGGTCAACTAATCGTAAATAACCGACCACCCAAGACTGCGCACTTGTAATTTTTATAGAGTACTTCAGATCAGCGCCATTTTAATAATAATTTTTAGTTAATTACGCCATACTCTAAAAACAAAAACTTATTTTTGTGTCAAGCAAAGTATCAGTACACACACATGCAGTGTGAGACTTTCATGAATACATTCAAACGTTTTGATTTTTGGAGGGGCGCGCCATTTTATTGTAGTTTTATTTTTATGTCACTAAGTTGGCGAGCAAGCATACGACCAACCAGTTGTTAATATACGTTTATTTATAAGATAATATTAGCATAATAAAGAGTTACGAAACGAAATATTTGTAACGATTATTTGTAATTATTATGAAAATTGAATATTTGTAAATACAATAGTTATCCAAGCAGAGCAAGGTTAAGCCGATCGCGTTATTGTTGAATAAATTGTGAGCGAATAACGCCTTGTAGAAAGTAACAAATTATTTTTTTTTACAAACTGAAATAATTTCCTTAGATAGTTTTTGCATTACCAGAATTTTTTTAAATTTTAATTTTACTAGATTTTTAAATTTCCCATACTTCGAAAGTCAAAAAATTTTGTGTTTTTGTTACTTTAATAGGTATTAGCTCAACACCAACTCACTTAATGAAGAAGGTAAAAATCAAATCTCTTATTATTTTGAGAGCTAAATTTTTTTTGCTCTCATTTATATAACGCCACCCTTAATTTTTAAAAATTTTGTCTACTATAATATTCTGTAGCGGTTCACAGAATGCACCTATTTACAAAAGTTTGCTTAGCTAATAGTCTCTTAGTTAAATGACTGACAGAGGAAATCATAAAAGTATATAAATAGGATAACTAAGAAATAAATAAGAATAATGAAAAATAACATGTGAATTATTTATATTATATTTTACCGGCGTCGGGATGTGACGACTCCATCGCCCGCTGTTGGGATAACCTCTGTCACAGCAGAGATTATTCCACCAGTGCAATCAGTCACACTGGTGGTAGGTCTTTTGTTGCAAGAGGCCGGTACTAGGTTGGTACCACCGCAGTTTCAAATATTCTGCCGCCAAATAGTAGTGCTTAGGCATTACTGTGTTCCGGTTTGAAGGGCACTGTACGCTAGTGAAATTACTGGGCGGACGAGATTTAAGAACCAATATCTCGAGGTTGGCAACGCGTGAGTGGCACCTACTAATGGTGCTGCAAGCGCTCATAGGCTACGGCAACCACTTACCATCAGGTGGGCCGTATGCTTGTTTGCCAACTTTTAACATAAAAAAAGAAATAAAAAAATTTAATCTTTTATTTTTTAAGTTTGTTTGTTTTTTAAGTTTGTCGGTCCCGGTTGTTATCACATAACATCTGATAATAATCGTTAACTCTTGATATGAGTCGTTAACTCTTGATATCAACGAGTTACTGGTTTGCCCTTAGGGTTGCGGAGGTCAGATCGCAATCGCTCTGTGTAAAATCAAGTAACCTGTCAAATCCGGATAACAGTAATATGTCGACCCTAAATACTCGTATGTTACGGGAAATAATGCCAGCAAAAAGAAGTTTTTTAAGTTTTTTTAAAGTTGTTCTGTTAACCGAATGCACTGATGACGTTGGTTTTTTTAACTGTACAACCTTATCACTCGATGGCTATGTAATCTACAATGACATAGACATTTCATTAAATTATACTTTCATTACAAAAACCTTTTCTCTATTGTGTAATGCGAGAACAATAGAGAAAAGGTTTTTGATTAGTTATCAAATATATTTTTTAATTGAAATAAATTAATTGCTAGACAGTATCTAGGTGTAAGTTTCTATATAATATTATCTATTGTTATATTTTGTTTAGATTATTAGCAATGGTTTTTCAAGACTAATTGCCCCTCCAAATTAGCTCAAATCTTGCGCTAGACGTGCGCACCACAATAGTCCAAAGGGGTCAGGAACCTGCAACTATAGCGTTAAAGTAGTTGGGCCTTCTACCGTTGCTCTATAGAGGCTTAACTCTAGGGTTGAGAAACGTGTAGGAGTTTTCCGATTGGATTGGGTTATAATTATTATAGCGGGTCAGCTCGGGGAAGTTATAATATATATATATATATATATAGGATTCGCCATGAAGTAGAAGTTTTCGTACAGTTACGTCTTCTTCGATGATAATCCTTTCTCGCCATCCTTTTCTCCTACACCTAATTTTAGGCAACAGCTCTTGATAATGCCTCTGGCTGCAACATAACTGCTATACGCCAGGTAGGAGGTAATGGCGAATGCTAAATTGTTGGACAATTTAGTAGTAGAAATGTCATATATTTGTGATCTTTATAACTCACTGATTACGACTTCACTACCGGATTTTACAAAAGACCATACATTTTTTAAAAAAAGACTACATGGTTGCTTTGCCAACAGTTGCTATGGAAACCGTTGGCTTAAGCTAATATAAACAGGGCTGGATCCAAAAGGCGCAATGCAATTATAGCCCATTAATAATTTGTTCGATACAAGCTGTATAATTATAAGTACCCAATAACATTCACGAAAAATCGACCTTAATTTGTGTGACACAAATCAGATGAAACAAATAATTAATTGAGCGTTTTGAGATTAGACTACGATATCTCGACACATAAAATCGGTTATAGTTTGACAGGTTAAGATATAAATTATTTTTATATCCTCATCCGTAGCGCGGTCAATCAGACACAGAATTAACCTATAAAACTTTCTAATTAAACGTGTATACATTTGCGAAACACCGCATGCCGTGACCAGTCGAGGAAAAGGCTTAGCGAAAGCAATGAAAGATGATATATGTTGTAGCTAATAACATATGCACTTTTTCTCGAACGGCAGCGCAAAAAACCACTTGCAGTGGCGCCAGTCCGGTCCTCAAAATAATCTTTTCCGTGAACATATTTCTTTCCTTTATTATTAATGGTGAATTTAACAAAAAGGTTGCATCAAAGATATTTTTGAAACAAATTTATATACAACAAGTACATTTATATAAATAATAAACAAATCATCACAATATATACAATATCAAAGATTAGAATCTTTGTAAAATTATTATAGTTTCATTTTGTACATGCGAATCTTTTATCGAGGATTATAGCTCATACCTCTCCAATTTGAACTCTCATCATATTATAATGTGTACCGATTCATTTTTCCACCTCTTACATGCTATATATGTTTTTTTTGGTTAAATATTTGGGATCGATCTTATAGACTAAAGGCACATGAATGTACTTGTTAAATGTCGCATGTCAAAAAAAATTACGTTTGGGCTACTATTATCTATATTATCTTAGTATTATCAGAAACTTATTCTCAACCTTAAGCCGTACTTGTAAGAGGTACAGGAAGTACAGTTAAGTGAAAAATTAATTTTCAATTTTCAAATTTTATTCCCGTATTACATTAATGGATAATGTAACTGCTAACTTTATAAGTATAGAAAAGGAATTATGCAAAGGTCGTACTGGAATAAATTACACATTTGCTTCTACAACAAGTACTATTGTTTAATTAAACGATAATAATTAATTTAGACAGTATATAAATATGTCTCGAAGTGACTATACTAAATCTTTTGTATATTATAAATAATGGAAATATACCGTTAATATTCCGTTGCGTATAATAAATATTATATTGTTAATTTTTCAAAGTAATTGATAAGACATGTAACGAGACAACGGGATTAAAATCTGGGTCGTCTGATTTATTATTCTTGTATTTTTTTTTGTCAATTTTAAGTGTGCTAAGTCACGTCCTTTAACTCAAGAACTTTTAATAAATATTATTTATCAATAATGATATGAAATTTTAACAGAACTCGTATTTTACAGACAAGGGCCCTTAAAACGACGAAAAATCTTAGTTTATTTAATAAAAAGCCTTGCTGTTTTATTGTATAATTGGGCTGACTAGATGCGATGTGAGCTATCGCGAATAAGCAGTTTTAATACTGTTTCGATAAGTGCTCAAACTCCTATAGCCTATGTGCTATTCTATTATTTCCACCCATCTGACATCTAAATTAGTAAAGTATGACGACACTGCTAGAATAATTGAACATAAGTTAATGTGAAGAAGCAAACCGTACTGTATGTATCGATATGAATAAAAATTCTTTTGCGATGATTGTAAAGTATTAATTTTAAAATAATGTAATAAAATCTTCATCTAAAAGTTGATACACTAAAAATATTAACAGATTATCACAAAATTAATATTAAGACAATGCAATAAAGCTCCAACCACCTGTATGAATGTTTGAAAATGGCAAAACCAAAAACAATCTTCTTCATTGCCTTTACTGTTAAGACTAAATATAAAAAATCAATCTTAATTAGAAAATAATACAGTTTAATTGTTAGTCATATTGTTTTTCAGAAATACTTAATAATACACACAACTTATAAATAGAATCGTAAAAACATACTCTTTAATAAAGAAAGTACTGTCGTAACTTCAACTATAGGATGTCTATGCAGTGTAACTTTCGTTTTCCATCTATACACGGTCATAGGATTCACTTATGTTAATTCACGGGAATAGAGCCCGTATGCTTCGTTCGTAAAGGTGAAAGTCGCTTGAACGGTGGGCCCAAGAGAAGTGAGGAAAAGCGACAGTAATCACGAACGACCTTCAGATAAGCAATTCAGACCCTTTTTGGGGATTCATGTCAAGGACGGAATTATAGGGGCTAGTTCACTTGTATAATTTCATACATTAGATTACTGCTTAATTTATGCTGTTTTAAAAAAAACTTTTGCAATTGAATATACTCTAAATTGAAAATAAAATCTGTGAAAGTTTCGCATTTAACAGTATCATGTTATTTGTTTGAAAAGTCCATTTTAGGGTTTTTACTTTAATAACTATTTTTTTTTATATTTTCCATTCAAAACTATTTTGTGAAAATAATTACAACTATACAAAATCATGTCCATGGGGAATGAACTAGCCCTCCTAAATAAAAGATACAAAATATAATATTCTTAGTTTTCCGAGTGATCAAAACTAGAATTCTATCCTACAAAATTAATTAGATTTATTTTTTATATTTAAATTTATTTATTATATAGATTTTTTATCGTGTGCTCAAAAGCCACATTAATTGCGACTTCAAATTTTATGTCTAGAAACAGTTATTAGTCCATCGATATTTAATATATAAATACATCTTACATGTATGTCATACGCACCATTCTTGGTGTTTTTTATAATATATAATTTTAGAGGTTTTAACCTATTAATTTGTAGTAAGCATAGATTAACATTTGGGGCAAATGATTGAAGTATAAAAAAAAATACGAACAGAAATCCATTTGGTCAACGAAGCGGAACTCGAGATCGTTTCAAATCTTATAGATGGATTGTTATATAATTAATTTATCTTATATTATGTAATTCATGTAGCTGTTTACGTCGATTTTCACCAGATGTTAAATGGTTTACACATATTGCGCATTAGGATAACCTAACATTGCTGGTGAAATTTTTTATTCTAACTAAAAAGTAAAAATTTCAATAGTTCAAAGGTTAAAGGGTCGATTCCACTCCGTTAACGCAAGATTCGCAGGTACGATCCTAACCCCTTTGACTACTGTCGTACTGAGTTTATTTGGAGGGACAATAGAAGTATTAACATTCTTTAAAAAAATGTATAGCCATATATGTTGAGAGCATTTATCTCGTAATTGGTTTTTCATGAAAAGCCAAGAAAAGACCTTTGTCGTCTGTACATTTCTGGTGGCACCGATTTCTGAATAAAATATCCTATACTTTTTGCGATGTTTCTTTTCGAAGTCGGTATTTTTTTTATTTCTTTACCCTTTTTTAAATACTTTGATACCTTTTTAAATCATTCCATTTATGTTAACGTCAAGATAAAATATTATATCTACTTTCGTTATTGCCTCCTTTTAAAGTATTGCTTTGAAAATAAAGGATTTGGAATTTTCCGAAATTTTCATCAACTCTCATATTTTAAGTAACTTTCAAAACCCATAACAAATAATACACCTAAACCTTCCTCATGATTCACTCATAGTAGTGTATTAGTTTGTTACGAACAGACAGATAGAGCTTTCTTTTATAATAATATAATTATAATGAATATTGTTGACAAATTTTATACGAAAGACTGTTTCTAGTGGGTCAAACTGCAAAAACTTCCTTATTTCATCATACAAATTCCTTAGGCCACTGGGCATAGCCAGCGTCGAATATTTCGTTACATTTGTTTGTCATTTATAATTAATGAAGTATTTCGATTAAAAAAATATGTTATAACTCCTACTTTGCTGTGTTAAAATAATTACACTTTAATTATTTTTATTAATTTCAAGTTTTTTTTACTATCAAGTTTAGAAAGTGTCTTATAAAGTTTAAAAAGGCTTTCTCCCTACCTCATTCTCACTCTATCCTATTGGGTTTTATTCGTAACTAAATATTTATTAATCAAATCAGATACGCCTTAAATATATTATTTTGAAATAATTTATTAGTTGCCATTGAAATGTATTTAAATATTGTCACAGTTTCTTAACAATTGCGATTTCATTTTCATATAATTAATTTATAACTACACAAATCCTTGCATTTACGTCGCTTACAAAAAAAAAACCAGGCATAATATTGTTATATTGTGAACTTGAAATTCATAAAAATTTGTACACGAAATAGTTATTATCAATTTTAATTATTTATACGAGATTTTTCATTCAAATAACGTTACTACGTTTTAGCAATACTTATGAAAACAATCTTATTTTATGATAAGGAAATATACTCTATTTTAAAAGCCTCTTTAAACAAAATAAGTTGTTTTACGAGAAGTCATAAAACATTTTAACAATAAAAAGTCATTCTTATCTATAACTAATACTATAAAGAGGTAAAACATGTTTTTGTTTCACTAATATATCAAAACTACAAAGTTGTCTTGAAAATTCTTTCAAAAGGAAAAATCTAACAGTTATTAAATAGCGTAGAGTATAAAATAGAAATTATGATAACAAAACAAGGATATTTATACTGTGTGTAAAATTTCATAGTCAACATTAGATGATCAGTAACCCAAAGTAAGATCCGTAGTAAATTTATTCATCTAAAACAGAGTAATGTATATAATATTTGTTTGTTTGGTGTGACAAAAAATGTATTTGCTTTCATAACAATTCTTTTAGAAATGTATGATTGTGTATGTGCATTGCAAGTATATTTTAAAGCATAGAGTATTCTGCCTACTCAGTAGGTATGAAACGTCGATTGTTTGACTAAACCTTAGAATAACAAATCAAATGCCGAAAGGTCGTTAATAGATTATTTGCAAGGCCGTGTCTAGAGACTTATACCTCTTTTTGAAGGTTGCGTTCACGGAAAAAAACTAATCTTCCGAAAACGAGCGTGCATTATTTGAAACACATTACGACTCAAGGTGCAATGCATACAATGTTATCGCAGACTAACTATGAGGTTAATACGTCAACTGAATAGTTGTTCGTAGAAGTGACTATATAGTTTTGTTTTGTGGCTTTAGGCACGAAGACTATTTAGAAGAAATAAAGAATGGTTTTACGGATTGAGGTCATTTATTTCCCATACAATTGTATTTATATGAGAAAGAATTTTTTTTTTATGTGAGAGTGGGCAAACGGGCTGGAGGCTCACCTGATGTTAAGCGATCACATCTGCAATACCAGAAGGTATCCAGGCGCGTTGCCGACCTTTAAGGAAAAAATACGCTTTTGAAGGTTCCCAGGTAGTCCTATCGGTTCGGAAAGACCTTCGGGGGAGGTTGATTTCACAGAGTGATTGTGCGAGGAAGAAAATGTCTTCTAAATCGCGCTATTGAGGATTTTGAAAATACATTTAAAGTTAAGTTACTGTCGGGAAATATTGTACAATAAGTCACAAACATACAAAAATTAAAAGTATAATCTAGAAACTAAACATAAGAACTACATAGAAAAACAATGAGGGTAATTTTAACAAATTAAAGAGTAACATATACGGAATAAGTGGTGCTGGAAGTTTCTAAATTAGTTAGTAAGAAATGTTGAAAGAATATAGTGTTATTATATAATTTTGTTATTATTTTATTTTTATATATGGTACAGCAAGTATAAATTTTTTTAAATCGACGTTTATGTATATTTTTCATGGCATTTAACAAAAGATAAGTAAAATTCTCAATCTTAGTTCGTATAGGTGCGGAAAGACAAAGACGTAGCTCTTTGTGGACTACCGTAATAGATAACATTTTTCTTATATTTGGACAGCTATTATTAGGTGTAAAGATTATAAAATCGTCTTTTTAAAGTAGTTACAATGCCAACTGGAGTATTTAATATATTTTTCACATATTGAATTGTGACAACTGCTAAATAATACAACAGCCTTATGAATCGTGTACTAATTTTTTATATCCTAAAAATTGTCAAATCATATATAATGTAATTGTATGAATAATTCTTCAGTCATAATCTCACTAACGATGGGTAGTTGACGAGTATATTTATGTAAAAATTTAAATGTAAAATGGCACATATCCTCCTTATAATCACGTGTAATTAGTTAAATGGGCATTAGTCAGTTCAAGACTGAATTGGAACTAATAACGGTAGCTAATTTACTTTAATATTGTAGAAGGTTTCTTCTCGGGTTTGTATGACGACTTTGAAAGAAGGAAGTTTTCAATTCTAGCATTCTTGTATGTATTTTATAAGCTTAAGCATTGATAGTAGTAAGGTCATGACCCTCTCATCTCTTGAAGAAGATCGACTCAAAGTAACAGTATCAGTAGGTACTTTTGCGTTTCGATTGATGAATCAGAGCGTCCCCTTCCTTTTTCACTTCCATCCTATCTCTTGGGTTACCAACACGCATGATACTTTCGTTAAGTTAATCGGACCAGCGGACCTAAAAAAATGTACTGATACCTTAATAGAATCCAAAAAAATATTTACTATACATTAATAAGAAACACAAACTTCACTGTACTATTTCAGATTAACTTTTGCGAGTTGCGATAAGCCACCAAAAAAACCTTTGCCAACATGTCGTATGTGGAAATTTAAAGCCACTTTAGCTGACAAAAAAAGGTCTTTCCCTATATTCTTCTTCTTCTTCTTAGCATTAGTCCAGCTACTTACCCAAGGTCTGGTTATACTCTTATACTGATTTCGTTTCTTCTTATACTGAGTTCGTTCGTCGTTCGTTGACTCGCGTTAATAGTTTTTACACAGAGCGATTGCCATCTGACTTCCGAAGCACTAAAGGCGAACCAGTATCTACCTATCAAGTGGTTACGTATATTATCAGATGTTATGATAACAACCGGGACCGACAGCTTAACTTGCTCACCGAGGCACAGTAGCGAGACCCACAAGAACAAACGCCCAGACTGAAATAGATATTTATAACAAACATTGTTTGGAGCAGATCTCCAAGCGGAAATCTAACCTGCGACGAGAGCAGGCTCACTATGGGCACGCCACAATGGCCGTCATCGTTATGAAAAATAAAGCCTTACGGTAACAAAGTCGAAACGACGAGGTATAAAATTTTTCGTTCTATTTAGTTGATATCAATCGCAATATATTCTTAGAATATTCTTGTTTTCTTAGAAAACATTGTATTTAACTTTATGGTAGCTGGAGTTGTAAAATTTTACTGCACTGACATTATATGGACTGCGATAAAGAGGCGTTCGTTTATATTTCTAAAAAAACATTAAAAGTAATACGCGTTATCTATTTACTTACATCACAAAAAATAGATTTTTTAATGCCTATTGCGGTTGGCCCTACTGGCCTTGACAGCGTCACCGGGTGGGGTGAAGTCGGAGTCGCATCCCTCGGACTCTTTACGGCTTCCGTATCACCGTCGGATAAAAATATCTTTTTTGTATGGAGACTGCCTTTAATTTTGAAATTTTATTTATTTTAGCGGATAAAGAAATACACTTTTTATGAAAATTTCTATTTATCTATTACAGTCAACTTATAATTTTTTTTTGGGGATCCTGTATTTTAATTTAAGTATTTATTTTTGTAGCAAACAGAACAGAAAAATAAATCATGTGTAAATTACAATTCTAACTATTACGGTTCGTGAAATACAGCCCGCAGGCACACGGACGGACAGACAGTGGACAGGTGTAATAAGGTTCCGTTGGGTTTGGGTAGGACAACCTAAAAGAAAATTAATGCCAATTCACTCACTCATTTAAGCTACCTACTCTCGTGTATATTAGGAAAAGTTTTTTCGTGTCTATTTATTACTATGAAAATCTCAATTGAAGCTAGTTAATAATAAATATCAAAGGATCAAAGTCATTGATAGAGCTAGTGATATAAAGGTAAGGTTAGTTTGTAAACATTCCAAGCGCTATATTCAGTGTCGCACCATTCATTTCTGCTGTTATTTCATAACATCGCACGGGTAATAGTTACGCAAATCGAAAAATTCTTATCGAGAAACACGATTTTCTAACATGTAACCCATTCGATAACTTACGAGAGCAGTAAAAATATATATTGACACCGTTGTGGCGTTGTGGGTAGCGAGTCTGCCTTTAGCCTCGATGGTTGTGGGTTCGATTGGTTTTACAAGTATTTGTTTCGGTCTGGGTTCTTGGGGAACTCTCACCGTGCCTCGGAGAGCAACTGTCGGTCCCGGTTGTTATCACATAACATTTAATAATAATCGTTAACTCTTGATAAGTAAATTGCTCTTATCCAATGAGTTACTGGTTCGCCCTTAGGCTTATGGAGGTGAGACGGCAATCGCTCTGTGTAAAGTCTATTAACCTTTCAAATCCGGACAAGAGTAATAAGCAGACCCTGGGTAGATATTAGTATAATACCGAAAGCATTAAAATAATAAGAGGAAAGCAGTAAAAATATAATAATAATAATAATAATAATAATAAACGTTGCACACTCAACGGCCCCCATTAGGATATTTATATCCTGTGTCGGGGGTCCGGAAACATTCACAATGACAAGGACAAATACACCCAGACCGGAAAATATGTTTGCATGGTCAATACAAACTTATTATGCTCCGAGCGGGAATCGAACCCGCGACCTGTGGCGTTTAAGGCAGGTTCGCTACCGCTGCGCCACAACGTCGTCAATATATTATCGGTTATCATATATATATTATCGGTTCAATGTTTACAAAGTCTTTGGGCATTACTCAGAGAATCGGATCTTCCGTAAGGTCGACGACTATACTTTATGTATATTCGTATTAATTGTAAACATTTCCTGTTAAAACTATTGTAGGTAGGGGAAATTAACATAAACAACATATTTTTAATATATAATTTGTTATATATCAAACACGTATCGTTAATCAATTTTAAAATGACCTTTCGAAGAAGGTTTTAAGTTTAAATTTTACGCTTATTTATATTAAGTCTAATATATAAAATGAATGTAACTCAATTTCTTCGCCTTTTATGTCTATCTATAACCTTTTCTATATGTTATATACTTCTATTCTTCATTCATAAATTACACTTAAATGATAATTTATTTGTGGATTATTACAAAGTCCAGTACTTAAAATTAAATTCTGCTTTAACTACACTTTCGAAACAATATAACAATATATATTATGTATATTTGAGTGAAACTGTTACCAGCTTAGAATGAGAAAACAGTCAAGCAAATCCCCAATCGTATAAAAGTAAATTTATTATAAAGGTTTTTTTTTTGTCTGTGGTCTGGTAGTGAGCTCGACGGTAATGGGTTCGATTCCCGCTTGGAGCAGACGTTTGTAATAAATATTTGTTTCGGTCTGGGCGTTTTGCCTTTTGGGTTGCGGAGGTAAGATGGCAATCGATCTTTTTAAAAACTAGTTACATGTCAATTCAGGCTAAATACCGGGAATAATGTTATCAAGAAATATACGAAAATCAACACAACAAAAGTTCTTGTTATGATCAAAAGAAATTCATTTGAGAGTTAAAATATTTTACAAATCTTAACTCTTTGGCATATCCTGCGTTGTTACTTTGTAATCGCCTCATTTATTTAACGACCTCTAAAGAGGTATCCGTTTTGAGATTGACAAAGCAAATATTCAAGGTACAGACCGTTAAGTTGGCATAGATAAAAACGTCTGACATCGTTTAAGTTGATGGAACGGGGTCTTGCGAGAAATTTAGAATGAGCATATCCAGTTAGCTCCCTGACAGACGTCGGCGGAACTCATTGTGTTTATTTCTTTATCATTTCATCTCAATTGAAACCAATGAGAGCCAATAAACTTTTAGAGCTTTGTTTTTTAATGTTGTTATTAATATCGTTTCGTTTTGAAAATATATCATAATAGCTTTCGGGCCGCGGTTTTAACCGTAAGAATATTGATTTTTATTATGCAAATATACAAATTTTCATCCCCTATATGACCCACTTTAAACTTTCTTTTTTTTTGTTTTGTTAGACTAGAAGAGTCTATACAAACGTACAAGCGTTACAAATAGACACCCAAACAAATGCTTTTTTTTTAATTTATAGTATTAGTTAGTATGGTATTTATTGGTCTTATAACATTTCTTTGATAATAATTCGGCCAATGAAGCCTCAATAGCTCAACGTTAGAAGGGCCGACTTCGCTCCGTTAACGCGAGAGACGAGGCATCGATCCTGACCCCCTTTGGCTAAAAAAAAAATGAACATGCTGTGGATTTTTTGATTGTATGATTATTTCTCCCTCAACTTCGTTGCTTTAAAAATGTCTGAAGTCCTTCGTCAAGACTCGAACTATATTCATATTTATAGTTTTAATATTTAATCAAGATCAAGAACTGAAAACACAACAAAAAATATTACCCATTTATAAGATTAGTAGTGTATATATATTTTGTAATTTATTTTTTGTCATTAGCATTTATCGAAATAGAGGCTCATTAACATAGTTTTTATCAATGAAATGAGTAAATGAGACTTTAAATATTTACACTAATCCTACTTGCAAGTACAAACCTCGTTAAATACGAACATTATTTATAAAACGATAATTCGACACATTACGAAGTAGCATTTTGTCCGAGCAAATGTTAAAAAAACTCAATCTTTGAACATGACACTTATTAGGCGTTTGTCTGTTTAATCTCTACTGCCACTGTCTAGGTATCATGGTGATAAGAATTCTATTTATTTAGAGCTTGGTATTTTGCTTTTGTTAAGAAAAATAACATTATCATATTTGTTATATAAACACCTACACGCGACATCGTTTTGTAGAATTTATTTGTCTATCTTACAATGTATTTTAAGCACAAAATCGCTTCATAATAAATGTTTAGTCTGCTAAAACTTATACCTATATATACGGTATGAGAAAATCTTCTTAATATTATAAATATGAAAGTTAGTTAATTCCCATGGCTCATATTGGACTGTAAACGGGTTAATCGATGGAAATCATATATATATATATATATATATATATATATATTTGTTTTATTCAATTCTCATCTCAAACATTAATTTGTTTTGCGCACACTCTCTGTAATTGAAAAGCGCACATTGACGTATTTTTACCGGTTTTATCTAGAATGATTTGTCACAGAACTAAAAGTAATAAAATGTAAAATAACCGTAAATAATAAGAGAAATACAATCATTTACTTACGCAACCCGAGATCATATTAAAAAAATCCATTTCCTCAATATATTTTTTTATTTATTTATGTAGTGGTTATTGGAAGGTTTCAAATCACTCTTTTTGGGAAGGGCTCAAAGAAAATTTTAGGTTACCTCTTCGGTGTTCACACTTATGGCACAAAATGGAACACGGCCACTGATACTTCCTGTATTAATTCACCACCTGAATGTCACGAGTAACAGCGCCGGCGGCCCAATCTTTCATCCCCTCTGCCCCGTACTTATTTCTTTTCTCATCTTTTCACATGTGCCTTGGGTTGAAACGCGCATGTGATCAAGTATCGCAAGCGTACATAGGTTGCTGCGACATGATGTGTATGAACCTCGGAAGTCAAGAGCCCATGACATCTAAAACATAATGCTTGCGATGTTTTTACAAAGGTCATCAATGATCTCAGTTCATCGTCAGAGCGCTTAAACTGTCATTAAAGGCTATCTTTTGTGTAATTTAAAGATTATTAAGTTTTTTTTCTTGAGAATTTATTCGTAGATATTATTATTATAATGGAATCCAACAAGTGCGTGTGGGACTCGCACAAAGGGTTCCTTATCACTGAATAATAAAATATCAAGTTTCTTGAATAAAAACAAATTTGAAAAATCAAAAATATCAGGGATCTTGTACGAGAACCACCTTATTATATATATTTTATTATAGTTTTAGTATTTATTATGTTATGTATATAGCGGCAAAAGAAATGCTAATTCTTTGAAAATTTCATCTCCAAAAGACAGCCAAAGCTTAGCAATAGGGATGCGTTGGTAAAAGAAACTATTTTGACATGTCCCTATATAAAAAATAGTCTCAAAATATTTATATTTATTGGTTTGAGATTCAAAATATTTTAATAAATATTAATAATTATGTATACCTTGTAGGGAAAAATGTATAGGTATTCAATGTTTATTACAAGATTCAGGAGTATCTTGCTTTGCTATTTTTGCTTATTCCTATTATGTTTTTTCGTTTTTTATACAAAATCAGTGAACCACGACTGCGAGAAAATATAGTAGTAACAATTATATTAGAGGTATACTAAAACTGGAAATTTAACATACCAGTGGATTCATGTAATAAGCGTAAAATCTCAGACAGAGTTTGATTCTGTATTATAAAATGAATTTATATTTTATATAAAAATAAGTAATATGATTCATTTGATCATTACACAAGAACGTGATATGAAGGCGATTTATCATTCTAAAAATTGAAATTTATGTAGCATTGTTAGGATTAATATATTAAAATTATAAAATTACAAAAAATAACTCTTAATTAAAGTATCTACATATGCATTTTTGCCCAAGTTGAAGGAAGACACTTATCTCGAGCATTGTGCGCGATCAGTCAATAATTCTAAAAATTAAAACCATCAATCTGTAGTGATCGAAAATAAATTCGATAAATTTCATAAGACGTCGGAAATCGATTCCATAGAATATCGAGTAACACGAGGAAAATGCGTTATGTAAATTAAATTTTTATTACACTAACAATAAAATAGTCGACCTATGAACGAAATGTCAGGGTTGGATTCCACAACGCTTTTCCTTGGATTTGATGAATGGAGGACATTATTAGATTCACGTGTATAAACGAAAGCTTCAATAAAACTTATTTTCCTTCAAAATTGAGCAATATAAAGCGGAAAATATTTACTTAACTGGAATTTTAACATCCTTATTATTTCAAAATAAGCTAAATTTCTTTATATAAATTGTTACATTTATACAAAATTTGTAAAGCATTAATCTGTGCGACGTAATCAATTCCGAGCCACCATAGCGTCCGAATTATGTGTAACAATACAACATAATATAATCGACCGATTAATGCGATAATATTTAAACACACAACATGAATAGATCTGTCTTCATATGTGTGATACACGTTAAAGCCTTGCCATGTACATATTTTACGGTGCGAGCCACCAATTTTGTCGTCAAACAGCATCACAATTAGGAGTCCTTAAAACTTCATTGTTAAATGAATAACACCGGAATACGTTTGAGTGTAATCTTATAACGAAGATGCAGTATAATTCAAACAGTAATATTCTTCATAACGATTGCATCTAACCTCTGCAATTCAAGAGCGACATTAGACGAGGTTAATTAAATACGTTATATTAAGATGACTATCTGTCGTTCGTTGTAAAGGCTTTACGTGCTACAGCCATAATTATGTCGCTGCAACGTTGCGGTGCAACTGCGATTACATTATTTATTTTTACATTACGTATATTATGGGAAATTGATGTTTTTTAAACATGGCATGGTAAGCGGGTACCGTAATATATATCTCGCATCTACATTGGTATTATCAGCGGGGTGATTAATGAGAGGTATAAAATAAAGGAATAGAGTAAAAACGGGGGCCTGGTCTCCGGCACTCGAATTCGTTGGAGCGTAACAAACAGTGAAAATCTGGTACTTCAAGTCGATAATACTTCTTATAAGACTGTCACTAGATTTACATTTGTATGCTATTTTTAACTTGCTAGCAAGAACTAATATATTATGTAGTATATTAATTTAAAGAAACAGTAACCAAATACAATTAGTTACAAACACAAAGAAAATTGACTGGCGGATGTTTTTGCTTTGCTGTTGGCCTCACTGGCCTTGACAGCTTAACCGCATGTCGGATTTGGGTTAGTTAGTTTTAACACTTTAAAACCGTTTTGGAACAACTCCAGAATACATCCTGACCCTTTTAGCTACAAGCACATTTACTGGTGCATTAGGGCATAATAGCAATGACTTTGAAAAGCTTTGCTAATATTCTTAGAAAGAAATCCAATATTATGTGATCATAATAAGCTAGTTACGTGTTGTATAAAGCGGCTCAGTTCATTAGTCAACAATGAGGTTTTTTACGCGTTTATTTACAATTGCACATGTAATCAAGCATTTACTATTTCCGTTGTTGTAGAACGACTTATAGTTGCAATTGTAAAAATTCATATTCACATATTTCACCAAGTTCAAACCTATTAAAAGTTTATTCAAAAAACTATACCAGTATTGTCAGTAGCATATTTAGTAGTAGCAAATAGCGGCTTATTAATGGACAAATAAGCAATACCATGTCAACCCACAAAATTGAAAAAACAGGTATATATGCAGAAGTGTTGGTAAATGGCTGACGAACATTTTTCTTTAATATTTGTAGGATTTTAAGCTTTAAAACTTCTAAAAAAGCTATTTTTAATCATGCAATTTATGTATTATGTTAAACTTTTGGGTTATATTATATCCGAAATATGCAGTTTGTATACTTATTTTTTTTTGTGAAAATAAGTAAAATAACTTACATTCATCTGAAGTTGCCAAAAACTTAACCAATACATTAAAAAAAATCATATAAAGCAAGTTACTCAAAATTTTCAAACGCGTTTTTCTCGATATGACATTCGTGTGGTTTACATGGTATTGCTTATTTGCGTCCATTTAGCTCGATACGTTTATAAACGCCTCAACGGTATTAAAATTCGTTTGCGCGGTAAAAAGCGCCTGCCTATAGACGACGCTTCGAAAAATGAGATAATTACACTCGCATAAAACGCTAGGCTGTAACTGCCATAAAATTTAGATTAAAAGGGACACTACAACAAGCTTGCGAGCTTATGTTCGTTCAGATTTTTCTATTAAATATGTAAATATAGAGGTTTACGATTTATTTATTGACAACAAATAATTAGCTGGTTTAACCTTTGTCTGACTATTTATTTGGAAATATAGATTTATTGATTGATAAACAAAATCTTCGTGCTTCAAGTCAAATATTATCCTAATAGTTCATATAACTAATGACTGCAATGACGCAGAATACCTTCTGAGAATTTTCATAATGGTGTAAAACCTTTATAATCAGAAATATCAGGTAAGAATGTAAAAATGCATTACGAGTAAATTATCAATCATTTAAAAATAAATAACTTCCAAGAAATGTTGTAGCGGAAAAAATATTGCGCCTATAAGTTTCATAATACAATGACGCGTTGGACCAAACGTTATTTTACTATTAAAACCGAAAGGCAGTTACAGACTAACATTTTTTGTTCGAGTATAAAGTCGCTTCGGTATACGTTCGTATCGTACTTTCGGTATCGTACGCTCGTACGATTTGAGCGTGTGGTAAAACTGTTTCGAAAAACGAACTTATAAAAAGACGCTTGGTCTGTAACCGCCTTTAGCATATCATTATAATATTCTTTTATTTTTCAAGAAATACCAATGTAGCTTGTTTTATTGCTCAGTCACGATCTAGCTCTTGAAAATCGTCTGTTTAAATAATGGGAGTCTGTATTCTCGACGTGTATATTCCAACTCTAACGCTAGTTATTAATATAAGTACGATGTGAAAAATTAGCAATAAAGATACCATACTGGAGTGCTCTTTGAAAAAAAAACTAACCATGAAGTATTTACTTGTGTACCAGAGGATAGAAAATGTAGACGTTAATCGGGTTTACCTAAGTAAACAGCTACATATAGGTTTTCACATGCGTTTCCATTCTGATAACGCCGTAAGGAAATCTGCATGTCTTGGATGAAATTCTACAACTTGTGTAAACAAAACATGTATAATTTATTTGTTTAACAGAGGAGGAGGGGTTTGCCCAAACAAGTGACATTTTTTTATGTTAGAAGTTGGCAAAAAGCATACGGCCCACCTGATGGTAAGTGGTTGCCGTAGCCTATGAGCGCTTGCAGCACCATTAGTAGGTGCCACTTACGCGTTGCCAACCTCGAGATATTAGTTCTTAAATCTCGTTCGCCCAGTAATTTCACTAGCGTACAATGCCCTTCAAACCGGAACACAGTAGTGCCTAAGCACCACTATTTGGCGGCAGAATATTGGACATTGCGGTGGTACCTACCTAGCCGGCCTCTTGCAACAAAAGACCTACCACCAGTGTGACTGATTGCACTGGTGGAATAATCTCTGTTGTGACAGAGGTTATCCTAGAAATAACTAAAATGGGTGCTACATATAAATAAATAAATAAGTGCCACACACTCAACGGCGCCTGTTTATAGTTATATCCTGTATCGGGGGTCCAGAAACATTCACAACGACAAACACACCCAGACCGGAAAACATGCCTGTATGGTCAATACAAACATCTACTCCGAGCTGGAATCGAACCCGCGACCTGAGGCGCCTATGACAAGTTCACTACCGCTGCGCTTCAAGGTCGTCAAAACTTAAATTTTAAATAACGTGACACTTCAATGGCTTAGACGAATCTAAGGATACATTTGTTAAAAGCCATCAAATCGTATTGGTTACAGAGAGTACCAAGGAAATACAGTCACTCCTCAGACATAGCTCCTCTTCTGAGCAATCGATTAAATATTGAATATGAAATATATCTGAGACGAAGGGTTATAATATTGATGTACGAGACTTTGAGCCGACGTTTCAGGATGCATTATTATGCCTAGCTTATACAATAAACATAACGACGTGAGATTGCGTGAGAAGAATTCCAATTATCATAACCATAATCACGTTTAGTATTATATATAAGACTAGCTGTGCCCACAGAGTCGCTCTCGTCTACGGAATTATTGTATTTTTTTCCTGTGCGGAACCTCTGTGTGGAAGCTACACTTTATAAGAATAGTTATCCCAGTCTGTCTCATCAAACTCGGTTTATTTTGATTTACGTCTTTTCTTCAACTCCGAATGTAATTGTAAATGAAATCTCTATATTTCAATAGGTTTGTATACACAAGGGAGAGAGGTACAGAGAGAGAGAGTTGAGCAGCCGGTTGTGCACTCACTTGGTCGTATGCTAATAGTAGGCATGTCGTTATGTGACGACTTCTACTAAATCGCACTACTTGTAAGCCGCGTTAAGGACCTCGTTCCAAAAACCAACCCATTGACCAATAAAGTTGCTACATATAACAGTTATTAAACAGATTAGTCAACTAAACGATCGGCTTATAAAAGCTAGATTAGGTTTTTTTTTACAGATTTAAGAAAAGATTTTTTAAGTTGCTAAAAATATTCGTTTCATGCAGCCCTGTCGAAATAATGTTAACGATTCGCCGCTTATGTTTATAAAGATTAAAGGGTTTGAGATCCTCTTCTGACAAACTTAAGTGTTATATTGGAAAAATCGAGAAACCTTGACGACTGTACTTATTATCGTTTGAGTTTTTACATCCCGACAAAACAATAGCGACCGGCCGTTGTAATGCAAAAACAAAAAAAAGACGTAGACGTTGGATGATGTAGTATTATTTGCTAATTTTATTTTTAATTACTTTTTGCTGCGGCCCCGCCTGGGCTAAATGCATTATCGTCTTATAAAGGGAAAGGACATATCGCCTTGGGAAAGGACTTAATTACACATCTTATAGAAAATTAAACAGAAGATGAAAGTTTGTATAGAAGTTCGTCATTATCTAAGTTAAAGCCATGAAACGTTGTTTTATATTTAGTCAACGTAATAGGCTTGATGAAACAAATAAAAAGTTGTAAAGGAATTTGAAATTTTGGCCTGTATGAGGATGAAATAGGGTTCTGGGTGCTGTTCACGCAGAAAAGTCGAGGATATATGTTATTACACTAAAGTTTATACACAGTTATATAAATTCAACGCTTGCCTATCCTAAATAAAATCGTTTATTTAAAAAATAATATTAAACAATGCCTTTTAAAATATTATAAGGTTCTAATATCATACATTCAGGGTATAATATAATGCGATGTTTTTATTCCGAACGGATAAAATTCTTTATATATTCGTAAATAAAAAGTTACTCGGTGCTGTCACAAGTCTCTGTTTTGCAGAAACCTCGACATAAAATACTTATAATTGAGTCTTTTGAAAATTAAGATTGCTTTGCATTCCTTAGGGGTTGTATTGTACCGTGAGCTATAACTCCTGAAAACAGACAATCTTACACTATTCAAAACCGATGGTAGTTCCTGCAATTAAAATGGCTAAATAAACAATTGTATTTAATTGTTGTAAGTATGTAGAAAAAGCTTTATATGTTCCGGCCAGTAGACTATTAATAGGAATAAATATCCGAAAACAATCGGTATTATTAAAATTATCGGTACAATATTTATTTATAGTCTAAGACTAGAAAAAGATATATGTATTTTTAGTTTCATAATAATAAAATAAATACATATTTGTATAATTTAACAATTAACTAAAATTTTGCAAGACAATGATGCCTATGTTAATTATTTGTTAACATTTTCAATGCGAATGGCCGCGCCTTGGTTCAATCAAGGCGTTAACTATGTAAGATCACGATTTGCCTATTTATAATGTCATCACTTAAGTGCGATTTACATCGCATTGTGAGTACAGCTATGTGCATTAATATTGTTAACGTGGTGCGTAATGAACGACGAAATATTGTTATTGTTGAGTCGACACGGTGATGGTTTCACACGAATTATTTAACGTAAGCTGAGTATAAATAATATTCATTATTCAAAATTATATCAATCAAATAATCATCTGCTACAAAATCACCATATTTGTAACTTAGTTTCTTAACGCCGTATGCATTTTTAAAATCCGCCATGTTGTAAATTTTTCTTAAACTACAAAGTTTGATAAAGTAACAGACATACATGCATACAAACATAAAAACAAAATTGTATATAGCTTGTATTGTACGTGAACAAAGCTAGTAAAATATTTGCTATTATCAAAGGACATATAATTTCAAACAACAGTTCATAAACACATCCACTACGAACAACCTAACATCTTTTGTGGATATGTTTAATTGCTCAACTATTAATATATGCGATGAGCAAAATGTCCTGATGAGTTCATGTGTCAAATGTTACCACACGGCCATCGAATAAGCTACCAGAAAAGCCTTGCCACAAGGTTGTTTCGTTCTGCGTGAGCCGCATCCGTAACCTTGCACACAAGAGAATATAACAAAATATCTTCCGATCTGGATCACGTATATACCAAGTTCATTAAATTCGCAACAAGCGA
Source organism: Hestina assimilis (assembly GCA_023373885.1). Classification (NCBI taxonomy): domain Eukaryota; kingdom Metazoa; phylum Arthropoda; class Insecta; order Lepidoptera; family Nymphalidae; genus Hestina; species Hestina assimilis. The sequence goes on from CM041759.1 coordinate 15,135,236, forward strand.
AATCAGAATCAGGAAAATTTAATACCCGACCATCGCTTCGCCCTTAGGGTTGCAGAGGACAGATGGCAATCGCTCTTTGTAAAATCTAGTAACGCATAAATCCAGATAAGATTATAAGCAGACCATGGGCTAATACCAGAGAAGAAGAAGAATAAAGTATCGGGAAACTTAACCGATATAACTTCCCGTAACGTAAAAGTGGTAGTTACATTTTATTTGTCGTTAATTTTCAGAATCTTTCTATTAATAAATGAAAAAAGAAACAGTAAGGAAATGCTTGACTGTTTTAATTTGGTAAAGTTATTATAGTTTAAGTGAATATATTGATTGACACCTTCGGAATGCGACAATCGCTCCAGCCATTTCAGCATTCACAATATGGTAGTTTTTTTATTGTCAAATTTGTTACATACATTTATAATGTATGTAACAAATTTGACAATAAAAAAACTACCATATTGAAAAAAACATCACCTGGGTTTCGGTTCTTCTCAGGTAGAGGTTTAGAAACCGGTGGTATGATCTGACTTTCAACATACGTTTTACGTTGAATAAAAACATTTGATTTTGATTTAATATCTCAAAGTAATACAAATAATATTATATTTCGTTTTAAAAAAAACCCATAGATAACAGTACAATGCTTGATGCAAAATAATTATGTTATTGAACTCGTTCGGAATGAGGCCAAAGGCACACACTTACGTTGGGCTTTATGTAACTCGCGGTCGGTGTGTTGGCTTCGCTTGCGCCGGCATGCTTGTTTTCTCTCCACCGTCGACCGGTCGCTTGGCGCCATCCCCACGACACAAATACCATCGCACAATCTCCTCACGAGATTAATTTTGCAAATCCAACACGTTTTTGATTCGAGAAGATAAATTCTATAAGTGTCTAACCACTTGTTAATTCATTAAATGTACTTTTAAATAACCTTTGACGACACAACGTATCTTGTATTTATAGTTTTAGCGCAATTACATTTCTTAACCATCGTTAATACGATAATAAATAGTAAATTTCGAGAGTAATAGGTTTTATTAGGCTCGTAATAATGCTGCAATAAGTGTATTATTGGTGAATATGTACTATGTGTATTCGTTTATCAGTATCGCTAAGATATATTAATAATTAAAACATTTCTAATCAAGAAAATAATATTCGGGTTAAAGGTGCATTGACATAAAAATCAACAGGAATTGTTTTCGGATAAACGTTGCTATTGTGGATAGCGAGTTATCTTTATTGTAAATATCAAACAAGCAAGGTTAATTTATAAACAATTCGTCTAAACAAAGCGTGTTGATACGACCGCCATTGACTTATTGCTATTTACACATGGTAGTGATTGTGATACAATATTTAGGACGTTTGGACAAGGAAAACTTTGGAGACACGAGCGATAACTTTAAAGGATTCCATTCGAAATTAGTAACTAATTTTTTTTAAAAAAACATCAAGGTCAAGAAGTGGTGAAATTACTTAAACTATTAGTTGTATGTTTTAATAAGAAATTCTATTTTTAATTTGTAATCGCTACACACAATAAAAACACAGTGCCTCAGGGAAAGAGTTAGTGTCTTAAGATTGCGCCCTTTAGTAAAAGAACGGTAGGGTTTGATGTGAGAAATAGAAATAAAATTTAAAAGCATGATGAAATTTGAAATTTTAACGATGATGATTGATTGTGCAGAGTAATTTGTCACATGTAAATGCCCTGCCATTCCAAGTCGCTAATGGGCGCAGCCCTAAGACACTGTGTCTCTCTGTTTAAGAAATATTGTCAGAGGCGTTGTTACTTATAATATGTATGTAGTAACCATTAAAGGTTCAAAATTTAATTACTTATTAAAACGTACTAGTTGTACGTTACATTTGTGTAATATTCGGTCATAATAACTGTCAGGGATCCGATAAGCTTAGTCTAGTATTTAGTTTTATTTTATTTGATTATATTTGAAACTCTATAAATGTAATAAATAAATGTGATTGTTCAAACTAAAGAGCCATTGATTCTATCCTTAAAAAACCTGGGAAGTAGCTATTGTAGGTATCGAAAGAATATAAATTAGGAGTAGAGCCTTATTGTTTTCATGAATGGGTCCGCTCGATCGGAGGAGTACCACTACGAATATGCTTATTAAATATTTATTATGTATAAATATGGTTTATTTATTTATTTGATTTTTTTTTAATAAAAGAATATTAGAAATGCTTTTTCAAGGCATTACTAATATTCCTATTGCCCTCCAAATAAGCTCGAAGCTTGCGCTTGGAGTGGGTACGACAATAGCCGAAGGGGTCAGGATCAAACCCTCGACTGTCGCGTTAATGGAGGAAAGTCGATCCTTCTACCGTTGAGCTATTGAGGCTTCAAATCATTTATTTGCCCATCGCTTTTCAGTTGGATAGCATGCGTCGTACAAGAACGAACGGTAAAAACGAGTTCTTTACACGTAAGAAGCAAACTCGGACCTACTTACTTTCAAGCTATGTACACGATTCTCAGAATAGGATCTTTATCTTATAAATAAATTGAACTGAAATGTTTATTTTATATACACAATAAAATCAGCAATTAATTTAGGTGATAATTATTAATGATAAAAGGTTTTATGATTTATCTGAAAGTAATTAAATAAGGTTTTTAAAAAATCAATTACAACTTCTGGTGAGTATATTAGACAGAAAATTGTCATCATTCATAAACTTGAATTTGCAGACAAATAGACTTACAGACTTTTTCGCATTCATTGACATATAGAATAAACTATACTTAAATTTTTTTTTGAGATTTACTACGAAAAATATATATTTATAATATTATTCGAAGATAAATAAATTCGTTAATAGAGGCTGAAACCTCAAGTCATCTAAGCGGTAGGTGGCGACATTAAACTAAATGACAGGCGACAGCGTTATACGAACAATGAGCCGTTATTATTTATTGTTAAAATAAAGTGTCCAATGTAGGTCCAATGCTATCCATATAAAAGTGCAGAATTACTGCCCATACAATTTACCAAAGGAACCCACAAAATTGGTATCCTTTGAGGCGATTATTGTTTTTAAGGCTTGGAGTTTCTTTTTGAATATGGGACGATCGTAAGATTCAGATAACCTCTACATGCAATTTTTTTATTATCTCCAGTAATTGACGTCACATAGACGTAGTCAATGACTTCATTTATCAAGCCAAACCCAAAATCCGCTATAATATTAAGATCAATACATATACTATTTTCACGGAACGAAGCACAAGACCCCAAATAAAATTACAATAATTCTTTAGAATCGTCTTGGTAGCCGATTTTGAATCACCAGCATCTGTATATTAGTCACTATCCCTTTTCTAACATTCCCAAAATTACTGATTAAATCAAGTAAATCAGGAATACAAATTAAAAAGAAACTATTTTGCATGTAGCTGTGTTACCCGCGACCACAATTGAAATTATTGCAAATGGACGCGATTAAGTAAACGTAATTAATATAAAACACAACCTTTGTTTCTTCTTTACATAATGTATTATCTTCTACATTTGCGAACGAGCTAATTAATAAGACGACATAAATTAATGATACATAATTATTTAACAGTGTCAAACTTAATCTTCAATATATATATTTTTTATTTCGAGTCTTATCTGACGAAATTTATAGTTTAACGCATTAATTTATTCGAATAAAAGTCTGTGACAGCAAAACTGTTAAAAATGCGTGTATTTGATAGACGAATGATTACATAATTAATTGATAAATTTGAATTTTAAGTGATTTCATTGATTACAAATGATATTCATTATTGGTTTCGTCGTGTCTTGACGAAATTTTATTCGTCATCAAGAGATTAGTGTTGATAATTTTACACTTTCTTACAATGCACATTTTGTAGTTCGGTTACATTTTTTTAAAACTGTTGTTTATAAAACAACATTCAACAGAGGTATGTTTTTGTAGTGGAAAATAAATTACATGGAAAGATTGGCATAATCAGCTATTTCTTTTACATTTTAGAGTTTCGTTTAATATCTACAATGTCTTTGATAAGATGATTATAACAATATTCAGCATGTTTAGTTAGAAAACCTTCTGTCATAGTTAACATTCTATACATCATGTATTCTAGATAGCGTGCTAAACGCGTAAAATAAAATTGTTGTCTTAAAAACCCTCTATAAAGTTGAACAATATTATTAATTGTATGAAGTCAACAAAACATACAGTAAATGTTAATTTTACGACTCTTCGATAACGGGAAAATCCGTTATAAAAGCATTTAAAACCTCCTACAAACATTACTGTTATTAACAAACAAATTGATAAATAAACACCTTCCAATGCCTTCTATCTACAATAAAACGCTATTTCTTATCATAATAGATACCTACGTTATAAATAATGTTAGAAGCAACTACATTATTACAAATAATCGTAATCGTTCATGTACATAATATGAACCATTTAAAATTTAAGTACTGCCAGTGCGTCGTCATATTTTTCAAATACTGGCTGATGTATTGCTAAGATAATATGAACATTTTTCTGCGTTTGCGTATTACTGCGTCTTTAGACTACGAACTACATAATATTAGACGGTAATGCGTTTAATTTAATAGCTTTTGTGTTAAAAATGTTTATATATATTTTTAGGTTTTAATTTTGCCTTTATTTGGAAGGATATATTAATACTGTTGCTGAATTACTCAGTCAAGTCAAGCCGAAACTAATCTTCGCGATGGTAGGTTTTCTTATTATGTAACAGAATTCGATTTCATTAGAATTAAACCGAGTTTTTACAAATTCGTATTAGTATTCGCACAGCACGACCAACATTACGGCAAATTTCGACCTTATAAATAGTTGTGTAATTGGGAAAGTTATATTAATTGTTATCGTAGCTACATGTTGATTTGCTTTTTCGCAACAATGCGTCCCTACAGCTGTTTTGACAAAACTTTAAAAAAAAACCTCCAGTAAAAAATAACCTATTTTAACTTTAGTTTTTATTGCTCATTAATTCCAGAAATAAATTGAAATATTTGAAAAACTTCCAAAAAGGTTCTGAATTCAAGTTTTTTTTTTAATTCTCGCCATGCAGCTTTCTTTATTGAGTAGGATCGGATAGACTTGAAGTTTCATAAACATTTTACGATCGGACATGGACTTCAAAGATAAGTTACCTAACGTATCTGCTTAAAATGTCGAGTTTATTATGTCGTATTTGTTTATGTGAACGGCTTAAGCAGTTGAATTTATTTTTAAGCGACCTAATCCTAATCAAAAAGCTAAACATTGTAGCTTTAAGGTAATATATTTTAATTTTTAAATATAATGATGTATACAGGCTATTTAAACGAAATTTCTTAACGAAAGTAGTAAAATTTATCGCGCGATGTACTTGAAATCCTTAGTAGGTCACCTTGATTTTTTATCGTTTTTACTGTGTATGTAAGTTATTTGTAAAATGTACCCGCAAAATACTGACGTTACTTATGAGTTGAAAGAGTTAGAAGTTTAGAAGAAATAAGTTATATTATTTTATGACGTTTGATATGTTTCTAAATATATTTTATTTAATATTATAAGCTATATATAAAAAAAAAAAATGTGTACATGAGACATTATATTTTACATTTTACCTAAAAATTTCGTACGATTACGTAACATTAAAATATTAATTTTTTTTAGTGATGAATGAAAATATTATTTGAAAGTACCGTACTAAATATTAAATAAAAGACAGCAACCACTACTAAGGCCACTACTCCCTGACTTACTATAAACTAAGCACCGGCCCTTCTATACAAAAAAAGGGCAAAATTTTCATGTGCTTTTTTTCGTACACTCAAATTCGCAATAATGCGACGAAATGAAGTTAGTCACGCGCTAACATTATTCGCTTATGTCGCAAGCTTGTGGCTAATTTTGTTTCTAAATTGAATCTAAATGGAATTTACGAAAGAAACCCAGCGAATCTTTGACATTTTGACTGTATGAATGGGCGTGTCTATAGTATAGATTTTTATTACTAAATCTACCTCCTCATTTTTACTACGGTTAAAATTTATAAATATCGTTGTAAATAATCCACGAACGATCGAACGAAATAAACGATCGTTAACATAAGAAACATTATCGTCGATGTCCTTTTTCGAAGGTAAATATATTTTTAACGTACGGCTCTAAAAGATTTCACATTTTACTTTCTCCGTTCAACTGTTTTCTTTTATTGATCTCTCGCGGAACTGACGCTGGTCGCTATCCTCACAAAAACGAAGTTGATTTTTTTTATTTCATCGTCTTTTTATATACTGCCAGTATTATAAATAGTTTCTATGATTTTATTTTGATGTTTGGATAAACAATGGTTACAAATTTAAATAATTTACTTATGTATTTTATAAATAAAAAAAAAAAAATAAAAATAAAAATCATTTATTTCAAGTAACAGTGACTCATTTGGTATTTACTGTACAAATAAGTTATAAATTAAAATGAACAATTTAGGATATTAAAAATTTTAAATAAAATAAATAATTTTAGTGATTCAATATAAATTGGAAAATTACATAATATGAATTTGAAATAAAATAAAATTACAATTGTTTTAAACCACCTTAAGTGGGGCAAATAGGCATACGACAGAAGACAAAGAGAGGCTATGGCGGTCAAACTTATTACGAAACTCGACAATACCAATACTGCGACTTTATTTTGTGTAAAAGAAGAGCATCATACATCCCCGTTCATGCATAAATAAGAAGGCTTTTTTGTTTTAGTATTTTTCTTTGCAGCTTAACATATTTTTACTATTTTATTACTTAAGACTTTAAGTGATCTCTATTACTCTTGGAAATTCTATATTAGGTACCTGAAAGAGACTGCTGATAACGATATGGCCGCCTTTGCTTGTCTTTCATTACCAGACAATCCTTTTTTGTGTAGCTTTTTAAAAAATGAGGAATAAAATTAATATTTTTTACTAATTTTTGAACGTAGACACGCGTGAACACATATATTTAATTACATATTAAAAACCTGCATCCAGAATGTCTTGATCAGCGAAGGTCAAAAGGTGACCTCGTCTTCGCTTAGGTAATAGGACAATTTTAACCGAATGAGGATAGAAATAAACTAATTATCATGTTGTGTTAAATTTAAAAAATTTAACACGCCTTCTCTGAGCGGTCGAATCGCAATCCATTGAAGATATAATATATGTTATTGGCCTCAGATGGTATTATTATTATTTTATTGGTATCAGAAGTTTTTTACAAAAAACCAATTATGTTGAACAAAAAAAGGGTATGGTCCGCCTGAAAACGGTCACCTATGCTCATTTTTTTTTGCCTTGGCAGCAAGGGCTGCAATGCTTCTCGAAGCATATGGAAGTGAAATAACAGTACTATTGTGTATTATTTGATTAGTGTGAGTGATAGGGACTCCCACTCCTCTTCGGTTCAGGTCGGTGACATGTTGATATTGATATTGCAAAATTATTTAGCTTCCAGCGACCGCTTACCAGCTACGCTGTAATACAAAATGCAATTTTGATGCCGCTGTGCAACGAACTGCGAACTAAGCCTTTAATATTTATCATATCTTGTTAATTACCTTACATTTAGATATATAACTACTTTTATCGTTTAAGTAATTTGTATACTGACGGATTATTAAAATCTTTGTAAAAAAAAACGGAAGCCAAACTATATTGAAATACCAATTTTTTATAATAACTCAGATTTTTGTCTGCTTGTTGTATGCAATAATTAACAATTAAATTTGTTTTTGTTAAAAATTAAAATTCCAAAATTCTAAACATTTTTTTGCACAAGAATTTATAATTTAATTTGATTGAAATTTTATCCTTATTACCAAACTAGTCTTATTTGTAATTGTATATTTCGAAGGCATCATAATTGACGTGTTTTTCCCACATATTTGTATTTTTAAAAATATTTTGTACGAAGCTCGTTAACTTTTTGCTGATTCAAATATAAAATAGCCCTCAGTAGTTAATGTTGTTTTCTTATATTTTTATATATTATTTCCTTATTTATTAACTTATTTAACTAATATTATAAAAACAAGTTACATTAATGGAATTCCACTACAACGTAAATTTGAAATTCTTGAAGCTTTAATTATCTTGATAATTTGTTTTCATACAAAAAAAAGGCCACAAATCGTGACTTTGAATATAAACCCGTTATGTTCCGTATAACATTTGTTCACATTCTAAATTCTAATTGTTTAACACACACAAACTCGACGCTAATGTTCTCTGAATCGCACAATGCAAATAAAAGCACGCGTTTCAAAGATTATGCATTTATTTTCCGCCTTCGAGAACAAGTCATTTTTTTCAAAGTCCGTAATTACGGAGTCATCTAGATTATATCTAGTATTATTCCGAAGTATTAAACAACATCATGTAAATTTTTATAAGGAAGAATTGATACGAAAATCGTCACAATTTTAAAAGTGAATAAACTTATTCAAAGAAACGGCGATTAATATATTTTTATCTATTCAAATGTGTTTTTGAATTGAAGTTGATGGTTAATACAATAACCTGTTTTTTTCACCTTTGTTATAATTAATTAAAGGTTATAATGTCCATTTGGAAAAGTATCTTTTAAGTAATCGTGTCTTAAGTTTTTTTGTTAATTTCATGATTGTTGGCAAATAAGCATATAGTCCTTATCCCAGACAAATACTGCTATTTCATTTCAATATGCTTCGAGGAGCAAAAAAAGACCATAGTTTACGGTGACCGTTTTCCATCAGGCAGGCCTCTTTTTTGTACAACCTAATTGGTCCTAAAAGGCCAGAACAAAATAATGTCTAAAAAAAAATGCCCCCAGATACCTTCTGAGGCATATTATATCTAGGTACAAGGTTTCGAGAAGCATAGTTCTGGTACTACTAAATTGCTTATTTTCACTCCTACATCATCCCATATGTTATCGTATGTAATAGACATAAATCTAAGTAAGTTTTTCTTATTAAAATCCTCATCGAATCGCTGTCTGTAAGACCTATGAAGTATATATTCGCGTAATAAATAAGCATGTGCGGGCGAAAGGCTAAAATTAAAATATATTATGTGGTATCTTTGACGTGGTATAGATTAGAAAAAAATTTAAAGTCTAGTCAATCATTGAATTAATTAAGTGTAATTATTATAATAAAAAAAATATTTGAGAATTTTTACACAAAGTTTAGTGCGGTTTTGTATGTTAATTGGATTTAGCAATAAAATTATTGCGCAAACTTTTGAATTAATTTCTTGGAAGTAACAAAAAAGCGATAATTACAATATCGAGATTCACTACTGGTCTGTCTGTATTTTTTTTCCTGTCGGAACATGTTCGATCCTTTATCTATACCTATTTAAAATTTATTCGTTTCATTTTGCCCGATTTTTAGTTAATTATAGAAAAATCAAGTGTAACGTTTTTGTTCTGAAATTTATTTTAATTATAAAAAACTTAATTAATAACTGAAAACTAGTATGCATTGAGGAACCTGTGTGACTAGCGTCTTATTCTGGGAACATATAATTTAAGGAGTTGAAATAATCATGGACTTAGTAACGTATGTTATTATAAGCTAATCTTTATATGCTCGTAGTTAGTTCTTACGTCAGAATATGATGTTGAATATTTTACAATGTTGCTGTAAAATAATTTTTATAATGAAGGAATTTTGTCGGACGTAAATAATTTGTTTTCATAGTAATTTTGAGAATTATATCTTATTTTTATTGTCTATTAAATTAATGTTGTGCTTGCGTAAATATTTTACCCTAATCTCGACAAAGTACGACCCCTGTGGTGTGGTGGTAGCGAGCTTTCTATGAGCCTCGTCGGTCGCGTGTTCGACTCCCGCTCGGAGCAGATGCTTTTTAAAAATCACTGTGCCGGTCTGGTTTGGTCGTTGTTAGCCTCCGCACCATATCTCGAAAAGCACGTTGATCTGTCGTTCTCTGTTACTATCATAACTTTCTCATAAACGCTATAACTATTGATAGGTAATTTGCTCTTATCCAATGAGTTATTAAATTCAAACAAATTTCGGTATTAAATTCAAACAAACATTGAAGACTTTTTCGTTACTAATACACTGACTCATTTAATGTACGTGGAACTATTCGCATGTGGTCAATTTTTATACAAAAATAATATGTATACTTATACTATTGTTATTGAATGAAAACCGCGAAGCATAACCTTACAATTCAATACCACATCGCGTGACCCCTGAATAGTAAATCAAGTTTTCTCTTATTAATGACGTGAAAAAAATATTCTGTAGAATACATATATTTCTTTCTTTTTAGTTTTGAGGTTGGTATTTTTTTAATATTTCGTACTTTTTTAGCTAAGAATAATAGCCAAGCAACTATATTTATGCACCAAATTGTATCAAAACCCGTGATATATTTATTCGTATTGTGCAGTTTTAGTAGTCAACTGTATTCTGCATCAAACGCGTTCCCTCGATTTCTCCAAAATTCTTCCTTCATCCTAGCTTTGCTCCTGATACTTTATGTACCCAGGGTCTGCTTATTACTCTTATCCAGATTTGACAGGTTACTAGTTTTTACACAAAGCGATTGCCGTCTGATCTCCGCATCCCAAAGGGCGAACCAGTAACTCATTGGAGGCAATAGGCAAGTTACCTATCAAGAGTTAACGATTATTATATTTTAACAAACATCTGTCCGAGCGGGAATCGAACCCCCAACCGTCGAGACTAAACAAAGGTGTCTAACAAAAAAAAGCACATACATAAATTCGAATATAGAACCTTTTTCCAAGTCGGAAATAAAAAACTAAAGACTAAAGTTACACTCTCTTACGTATATGATATGTTTTATGAACTAAACTTCTGTCCTATGGGAATAACTTCGCTATTATAATTGAAAATATTATCGTTATCTTTATAATAATCAAAAGGATTTCCTGTGAACTGTATTGTTCTAAAGAATATTTATTTCTCGAATAATCCGTAAATTTGATTCATTAAGTCGTAATACTTTAATTGGCCTATTAAAATGTATCTTGTGGTACTTTGTTTTACTTTAGTTGAATACTTCTATGTACCTACTAAAGCGCCTACTAAACATAATTATCTAGCATTATGGATAAGAGGCTTCCAAATTTAAATATTGCCAATTTCTTTATATACCTTATTGGATTCATTCGTGCCAAAAGCAGCAAGCCCGGTCTACCTGGGTCCATCAGACATTCTATATTTGCCACTATTCTTGTATAGTAGGCTTTTGTGGGTAATTCATACCGCAAACGGATACAGCCTGCAATGACTTTTAATTTTTTTTTAAACATACCTACCTAATTATATTATAATGTGAAGTATAACCTTTAAAACGGAAACGCCTATTAAAATCAATACTAATCATGAAATTGTGCAATTAAATGACGTTACAAGATTTCATACATTAACTATATTATAACAATAATTATGTGTCATTTTATCTATCTATCTAATACCTTTAAACGAGCAATTCTTGTATACATATACATATATAAACGGGTTCTCTGAAAAGGCTTTAACGATTTTCATAAAATTTAGTATGGTGGAGGTTTCGAAGGCGATAAATCGATCTAGCTAGGATTTATTTTTAGACAATGTCGTTTCTCCATGTTTTCAGGCAATGAAAACTTTATTTATAAAATATATGACTCTTTCTGACATCTATTGGTGTGTAATAACACTAATTTTTGATGTAACAACCCAGCATGTCAACTAGCAAGATAATCTAAAGCAATTTTAGTAGATGGCGTTGTAAAATAAAATTCATATTAAATTTCATTATCATCTAATTCGTATCTATATAATTTTAATTTCCAAAATACTAATAATAATGAATGGAATGGTAAAAAATACGTTCGTCTGCAAAAATGCATTTTACAGGCAGAACGTTTGCTGTGTCAGCTAGTATTTTAAATCAAATATGAAATTGAATTTACTGAAATTCATACATGCGCTTTTTATATGAATTTATGGGAAGCTTCTGCAACAGCTTCGCTCGCTTAGCTAACGTTTTTTGAGCCTCAATTTCAATCCTTCAGACGTAGAATTGTTAAAATACATATTGCTTTTATTTTATTATTCGGGTAGAAATAAAGATTCATGATTCAAAGTTTCAAAAATGTTGGACTTCCATACAATTTTTTCAACTCCTTTTACCCCTTTACAGGTTTATTTTTTAAAAATCCTTCCTCAGTGCTCAGTGCAAATGTCTTTTAAAAACAGCACTTGTCAAAAATTCAGCTTTCTAGGTCCAAGGGTTTAGGCATTGCGTTGATATGTCAATCAGGTCCTCTCCTTTTATATAATTTCAATGCGATACACAAAGCAATCCTTTTGACACCGTTGTGGCGCTGTGAGTAGCGTGTCTGCCTTTAGTCTCGACGGTTGCGGGTTCGATTCCCAATCGGGCAGATGTTTGTTAAATCTCTGTCTCGGTCTAGGCGTTTGTCTGTGGGTCTCCCCACCGTGCCTCCACGTTAAGCTTTTGGTCTCGGTTGTTACCACATAACATCTGATAATAATCGTTAACTTTTGATAAGTAAATTGCTCTTATCCAATGACTTACTGGTTCGCCCTTAGAGTTGCGGAGGTTAGATGGCAATCACTCTATGTAAAAACTAGTAACCCGTGAAATCCGGATAAGAGTAATAAGCAGACCCTGGGTAAAATAAAATACCGGGAATAATGCTAGGACGAAGACACAAAGCAATCCTTTTGTTTTTAATAATAGCGTTTATTTATTTATTTTGATGAATGATTTCTATCGTAAGGGCGTATCAATTATTAAATCTGACCCATACTTTCCTTAGTATTCATACCGTAGGTACTTGCCTAGAGACTGCTCGCGTTGTACATATTTTATTAGGATTTAAGGAAAAATGCGTTTCTCTCATCTGATAAACAAACTCACGTCCTAACTAAGGACAAGGGCGTGATATTTGTCTAGACAGTTTCATGATCATCGTTCTGATTAACATATGGAATGTTCTTGTTAATATCAATGAAATCATCAATAATGTAAAATATAAATTCTGTATTATTTTTAATTTATTTAAGTAAAAAGATTTAAATAAAAAAAAATTTATAAGGAAAATAATGTAAGTTTATTTGGTTGTTTCATAACAAAAATTTCAGGACTTGAAAGTGTAAGATTAAACTTTTGAATAGAATTCTAGTACAACTATGAGAGCAGGGCAGTAACTATAACACGAATTCTACTAACTGTCCGTAAGAACGATAGGGATGAGCGTTGCGTCATTATCGCAATATGAAACCAGTAATATTTATCCTGAAACCGCAGACAGAAATTTATATATGTTTAAAAAAAATAATCTTTGCCTCCAGTAATTAAAAGTAAGAATGAGGAAAGACTAGGTTGGAATTTTGGTTTCTCCTGAATCACACTCAAATTGTAACATCACCGGGCGAGGGGGTCGAGTAATGAGCTCTCGCGTGGGCTCAAAATTGATTCCGTGCGAATCATGACGTCTTTGGGAATGGCGGAAAAGATCTCTTGCAACAAGAGACCTACCACCAGTGTGACTGATTGCACTGGTGGAATAATCTCTGCTCTGACAGAGGTTATCCCAACAGCGGGAGATGGGGTCGTCACATCCCGATGCCGTTAAAATACGTAACGTCAACAAAGAAATGCTATGTAGCTACTAATAAGTATTTCTAACTTAACGATAAACGTTAAGCTGGATAATGTGGTTCAGTCCAGGATAACATCTTTATTATCGTTATAAGGAAACATTATGTACTTTTATAATTAAAAACGCATTTCCGTGCGCTATGTTATGCCGAGTTTTTATTATATTTTTCTTTCAAGTTACCGCGTGTTCGCGATCACACGATTGTTAACCGACGGTCATTATTTTTATTAATTAATCTGTATCAAAGCGCTTGAAGCGGCAGTGACGTTAGATGAATTCTCGGGAATCTTAATGAATTCGACCATTATAACGGTCAACATTTGATTTTATCAACAATTTTCTTAATATCAATAGCTTATAGTATTTTTATTATTTTCCTTTTATTATTCGATTAATAAAATCTATTTTTAAATTAGAATCTTTTGGCTAAATTAATAAAACTGAATCCCTTTGAATCCCGATCAAATCCAATTAATACAAATTGGACGCAGCACTAATTTGTGCTTAGCTGAGTATAGGTATAGTAAACAACTACGAAATGTCTTGTGCTCATCTTTTTATTGATATTTTCTAGGACGGATTAATGAAATGAAATTTTAGTACTATCTGTTATTATGACGGCAACAGAAATACACATTTGTAAAAATTTCAATTATCTACCTATTACCGTTCGTGAGATACAGCCCGCTGACGGACAGACGAACAGCGGAGGCTTCATAATGCGTTCGCAACTTTTGAGTACGGAAGCCTAAAAGTATATTATTACCGAGGTATTTGTAAACACCTTTTTACAAGAAAAAAAGGTATTTTAAATAACTTCATCTAGTCGTCTAGACTTTAAATATGTAGAAAAACAAAATTAATTAAATAATCTCCGTTAGATTGCGTGCGCAGTTCCCGTTACCTCGACAGCCACTTAACTCCGTACTTGATTACAGGACGTCGCAGGCTTTTGCTAGTTGTGTGCGGAATTCCGAGACATTGAAAATAACTATAAGATTATTGGCGAAAACATATCTTTGTAATATATTGAGTAGCAAAATGTTCTTTACTACTTACGTAGTTAGGTAACTTTCAAGCCTTTTTATTTATTTAGTTTAATCAGTTAAATGCAATAGATTTTAAGGTATAACTACACGTTAGCATTTTATTAAGCGTAAAATTGCTTCAATTCAATTCCAGATTATAATCTCATTATAAACTAAAAATTCCGTTATACAGTTGATTATTCTCATTTAAATTATTATCTTATTAATAATGTTAATATTACTAATAAAAACTTATTTCTTATATATAAATACAGCACTTTATTAAAACTGGCATTAAGGAAAACCTTCGTTGATTATAATTATTCCATTCACTCAGTAATTAGAATTACATCACTAACTAATCTTTTAATTTGTCATTCATTAAAATAAACTCTTATGCAAATTTATGAAATAATTTTTGTGTATTTTTAGTCTATGTTCATATCTAATCTATAAAAATGTCAAAATTGTCGATGTCACACACATATACACGTTTTTTTTTTGTTTCGTAAAAGAAGTATGATATTTATAAGTCTCTCTCTTTCTTTCCTTTACATTATCCCACGCCTACACCAAACATATTTCTAAACCAGCCTTTGCGACGCAACTTCGTCTGCGTAGAATAACTCAATTATATCGTGACACGCTAATTCTTTGAGGCTAAGGGGACTTTAAGGGAAGAGCCTACTCCTTGTTTAAAGGTCGGTAACGCACCTGCATACTCTCTGGTATTGCAGATGTTCATGGGCGGTGGAGATCGCTTAACATCAGGTGAGCCTCCTCGACGCTTGCTCCCTCTTATATAAAAAAAAATACTGAATAACTTGAGACTGATCATGATAATTAATATATGCATGCCAAATAACTAAGCGAATTTTCATCGTTATCCGATTACATGATATAAAAACGAGTAGAAGACAAATTAATGAAAATATTATAAAACAATAGTAAATATAATATTAAACATACAAACACGACTGCTATTTTATTTTGTACACTATTTTAATATATTCTTTCACTTGCTACACTATCTCATATGGCCACCCACACGTCAAAACTTCGCCTATGCTAAAAATCTTGATACTGTTTGTTTTTGTATAAATTCCTTACGCCACATGTTCCGAAACGTTAGGTATTAAATATTATTATAATAATAATAAAAAATATAATATAAGTAAATATTTTGAAGGAGCTCAAAATATGTCGACAAACATTTTGCTGTATGAAATAAACCTTTGGTAATTGAACAGGGCTCAAGACAAAAATAAAATTTTAAAATAAAGTATAGAAGACATAATACACTAAACTATTCAGAATTTTGTCAAACTATAGGATATAGAACGGTTTATATGTTTAGCTTTTGTACGTACATAAGTGTATTTGATTGGTTGGATGGTTGAATAGCAGTTAAGATTTCATCCAATCCTATTAAAACTTATAGGAACATCACCAATCAGACCCGCCTGATGGAAATGGTCACCCTGGCCTTTGAACACCTGTTACACTAAAGGTATCAAATGCGTGTTGCCAACCTCTTCAGAACTTTTTCAATCTTCCCTTGAAGAACCCCATTATGTATGAATACTTTATTTTTTTAAAGTATTAAATGCTTCGGAGATTTCTGAGACTAAATTAGGTGTGACATACTTTTTCTTCTGTTGACATTGACAGATTTGTTAAGTAGCCATTTTGTTATTTCTAAATGGTGATTTCCCTAATTGCGTTTAACGACTAAACACATGTAGCATTATTTTACTATTGAGGTCACCACATCTTAAACAAACATCCTAATAAAATGAACACGAAATCAGATGTATGGAATAAATATTAAAAAATCTATTACAAAATGTACTAAAAATAGTTTACTCTACGGGTCTAGAATATTCTCAGGTAGGATACATACCTCTTCATCTTTTTCTGTGGTTGTTGTTCTATAAAAGCTTGCACACATCTTGTACGTCATTGTTTGAGACACGCTATTTTCGTCATTATCATATCTATAAGAGTATTCTTATTATTAGGAGTATATCTACATATCTATATGGGTATTAAATGTTATTTGAGCTAGAAGTATTCGTCTTCGTTGAGATTTCCATAAGTATGAGTGGCAAACATATTAATCCTGACCTATATTTTTTCCCACCCCTTGGGTTAGCAACACGCCATTTTCCTTGGGACATTTTTGGTATATTACAAAGACTTTATGTTTGTGTGTCACCTTTGTGGTTTACAATAAAATACAGTGTAAGCTCAACTTTATCTCAGATCATAATACACTAATTATATTATAATTATTATTACCTCGACACGTTTCGTGTATAGCGCAAAAAAGAATAATGATAGTCAATAAACAGTACTCATCTTAGTTCAAGCACGCACTAGTAATTTGATACAACATAAAAAAGTGTTTTCTTCTCAAATTCTTTGAAACAACTAGTAATTTAACTATCTGGTGTTTTGCTTGTGAATCTGTCTCTTGTGAAATTATTTTAGTTTTGATTCCTACTGGAGTTGGATTCTTGTATCGGCCATACATATATATTGTATTGGTTTGCGCTTATGTCTATGTGAGTTGCTGTTTCCCATACACAGAATATAACATTCTTATTTGGTGTAGTGTGTATTTATTTATTTGATTCTGCATGTATTATTGTCAACTTAGAAATATCCTAAAAACTCCCTTTTAAATGATGACATTCAGCACGATCCAAAACCATGTGTGTATGTATATATATTACAGACGTCATCAGATCGAATCAAGAATAAGAGATCATAGGAGAACTGCAAGAGTTGCAAAGCTATAGATAAAGAGACCAATGGACGTTATTATTGAAAGTTGTTAGAATGGGGACCACACGAAATATGCAACGTGGCCGAGCATCCCACTAGGTTGACACATGATAATTTATGTGTACACAGTTGTATTAAATTTCTGTCTACAAACATAATATCTACCTACGCTATTTGAAATTTCGACGACGTTGTGGCGCAGCGGTAGCGAACCTGTCTTTAAGACCACGGGTAACGGGTTCGATTCCCGCTCAGATCACATGTTTTTATTGAGCATACAGGCGTGTGTTCTGGTCTAAGTGTGTGTTGTCCTTGTCCATGTGTATTCCCTCGTAGCGCTGTCGGACCCCCCACACAATATATAAATGTCCTAATGGGGGTCGTTGAGTGTGTTTCGTTTATTATTTATTCAAATTTTACCAATTCATAGAATGAAAGGCACACGGAAGAAAACATTTCACTTAAAGATCTTTTCCTCATTAATATCATCCTTCATTGTATGAAATTTTTGTATATGTATGATGGGATGCAAATATGATTATTTTGAATACATTTCAAGCCCTATATTTTCATAATTTATGTAGGTATGTATGTATATTTAATCAATATGTAGTATTTAATAAAAACCAACCAACTTAACTTAAGTTTCCTTTCTATTTATACATATCATACTCATGCTTAACAACTTCAATATCCAAACAGCAGACATCATTGTTAAACAATTTATTTATTTAATTAAAATCATATATAAAATATGACTCCACTAGACAGGGAAGTTGTTAAACGTTGTTATCACTTATTTTAATTTACTTTTACTTGAGAATGGCGAAATTTAAAGGCGTCGGGATGTGACGACCCCATCGCCCGCTGTTGGGATAACCTCTGTCACAGCAGAGATTATTCCACCAGTGCAATCAGTCACACTGGTGGTAGGTCTTTTGTTGCAAGAGGCCGGCTAGGTAGGTACCACCGCAGTGTCCAATATTCTGCCGCCAAATAGTAGTGTTTAGGCATTACTGTGTTCCGGTTTGAAGGGCATTGTACGCTAGTGAAATTACTGGGCGAACGAGATTTAAGAACTAATATCTCGAGGTTGGCAACGCGTGAGTGGCACCTACTAATGGTGCTGCAAGCGCTCATAGGCTGCGGCAGCCACTTACCATCAGGTGGGCCGTATGCTTGTTTGCCAACTTCTAACATAAAAAAAAAAAAATGGCTTACTATCTTCAATTTTGACAGTAAATTGATTCAAGTTTTACATGAGAGTGACATATAAATATATTTCACCATACGAAATAACGATGTAATGTGTTCACAAACAACTTGTAATTTATGGCATGTTTTTGGTCTTTATTTGAATCACAATAAGAGTTAATGGTATGCCTAAATTCTTAGTAAATTGTCTATAACTGGTGAGATAAAACTATTGATTTTAGTGTTAAAATGAACGATTAGCTTTCATGAGCATGAAAATGTTAATAACGTCAACTCCAATATACCTTGAAACTTATGTGTTGCCCTAAACGACAATTTAAAAAGAGAATAACAATGTAGTGTTTATTTAACCACACATTCTAATTCCACGTAAATAAAATCGCAGGTTCATTGTGTTTCATAATAATATAAAGAATTTCCTTAACTTATAAATAAAACGCAAATGGTATGATGTCTAGACAATTTTAATGTTTTCAGTTTATAACTTAAGACAATATTAAAGAATATATATACATATTATATTTATTCTTAATGTGTATGACGACCGTGAAAAGTTTCGCTTACCGCAGTTTCATACATAATTGTTATTAATTTCTGCAATTCAAGTTTTACAAATATAAAGACATTGATTTATATTCGATGATACTAACAATTATAATTGATACCTCTTGTTCTATTAAACATCTGTGAATTGCGAATAAAGCGGGGGCGCTTGAGGCCCAAACTCTGACACCTTACGTGCCCTTTTCTTGCTCGTTTTACCCCTTCGACAGTCAACAACTAAATGATCAAAGGGCGTGCCGTACAATTTTTTTTCAATGATTACAGTGTAGCTAAAGTTATCACTTCTGAATTTTTAAAGTGCTTGATTTGTGACTAATTAATTGGTGAGATTAATATAAAAAAAGAATCATTGTATAATATTGAGCCACTACAAGCGTGTAATATTACATTATTTTATAAAACAGATAAATATTATAAGTTCAAAAATCGATTCCTTTTATCGTAGAAACGCTGTTAGTTTTATCGAAAAATGAGGTAAATGTAAAAATTCAAGAAACAACCTTATCAATTGGCGTTTAAGCACGTTCCGACTTAACGGAAGTTAAGGCGAGCCGTTGCAAACATAGGTACATCACGTATTTTCTGCTGGTGTGGAAGAAGCGGAACTAATATTGTAATAAATCGTCTGGATTCATGTTATCAGAGATGCGGCGAGCGTCTTACGCGATGCTAGGTCTTTTCCGTGCTCGCTGTATGCATTTCATTTACTTTGATGGATGCGTATCCCTGCTTTTGGCACTTATAGCTTCCTTTTATAACGTGGGATTGTTGCTTTAACTATCACCGTGTTTATATTATGATAATCTTCAACTATATGTCCGTATTATTATTAATATTAATGTTATTTTGTTCTGGAGGTCGAATTGTGTCATGATAAGTAAACATATTCAAAATCCTTGTCGGGTTACACGATTTTGTTGATTATTGAATAAAGTAATCAATCAACTTTAGTATAATATTCGAGGTAATTAAAAATTCGATAGTGTCCCGAGTAGTTTTTTTTATAGAGCCTTGCTATTTTTTGTTTGTTTGGTCGCGTAGACCGGAGTAGCATTGTAGCATATATATTCTCACGGATCAAAGGATAGAAGCATATTTTTTATGTTCTAGTAGATGGGTGGAAACTCTTACGTTTTTAATGCGTTTTTCCATATTTTTATTTCACGTGGTAATGTATTATGGACCAGACCAGACTACACTATACCGGATTTGATACATCGAACGTTATTTTTGACAGCATTTAATACTGCTCATAGAACAAAAAATTTCACATCAAAAAAGTTCTGCACTTCTGCTTACGTTGTATTATTAAATACTACCAGATGACTGTGAATCTAGGTCAATAATTAAAGCTAAACCAATTTTCTAGAAAAAACGACTTTTTTATTATTTGAAAAGTAGGGCAAATAACTCAACCGCGCATGATGTTAAGGGGCAGTACAGTCCAAACGCGAAGGTGGCTAATACAGTTGCGGAAGGCAACCGATTTAGCCATCCTCGTCCTGCCTACCCGCAAGATACCTCTTTACGCCTTTGAAAGAGGCCCGATTATAGGATGGAGGGAACACGTGAGCTGGCAATGAGTTCCACTTTTTGAAGTACTTGACATGTTTATTAAAAATTATAGCATATACATTTTTTTTGCAACCTTTAGCAACTTTTTAATACTAAATTTCCTTGTTTTTATTTAATATAGTAACATCATAATAATATCACGTTACAATACTGCATCGCTATCATTTATATACAATGACCTCAAATATACAAAAACTAGTTTATATAGTAATCAAAATATCATTTTGAGCGTAAATTTATGCTTACATTAATATTATTTGTAGAGGAAGTTTGTTTATTTGAGTTAATCTTCGGACTCTAACATCTCATACATTTTTTTTCGTTGAAAAGGTCATTTTTGAGGAAGGTCAGGGTTATATAATAAATTGTTTATTGACAGGTATAAAGACAACATATATTAGAAAGAGATGAGATTTTTCATTTCAGCGGCTACATCTATTTAAAATATTATAAATGAGATAGTAATTATGTCTACCTCGTGTCTATTAATTCAGGATTATTTTCGTTTTTCTATAGCTAAGCCAAGCAACCAATGTTAGTTATCTAGCTAGGAGTTTACTTAACTCAAAATATTATTGAGAAAAAGGTTTTAATTAATGTTTTAAGAAAAATGTTTATTTGCCATGTAGAGGCAGAAAGCTATAAAATAATCATAATAGACTTTCTATTTTCTGTAGAAAGGATGACAGGAAAAATAAAAAATACACCACTACTGAATTCTGAGAAGACTTATCTCAAACTTGACAATTTTATATATAATTATTACGGTAGTAGAGCCATACTTTTCTCAGCACAAAAGGGCCGGCTCGATCGGGGAAGTACTACCCTCTCACAGAAAATCGGCGTCAAGTAACAGTATCATTAGGTACTGTTGCGTTTCGTGCGATGAGTGAGAGCGCCGGAGACCCAATCTCCCATCCCCTCTGTTCCCTTCCTTTTTTCCTCCTCATTCCGTCCCTCCTGTTGCTTGGGTTGGCAACGCGCTTGTGATACTTCAAGTACCGCAAGCGTTCATAGGCTGCAGTGACTGCTTACCATTAGGCGGACCGTATGCTTGTTTGCCAACCGTCATGACATACAAAAAATATATGTATAAAAATACATTAAATGGGAATCACTGAAGTCGCTTGATTTACGACATAGACGACATTTATAAAGTAATTAGAATCAACCGACTAACTTATCGCGTTAATGATGTAACAGAAATCCGGTTTCCGTGTTTGTGGCTTAATAAAATTCGGTGACGACCTTGGCGAACGTCGCCGAGGCAAGGACCGACCTCATCCTAACCAAGACTTTATAATATTCAACTGCACGTGCCAGCTTCTTGATTTTTTTGTTAGTAGTACTTTGATTTTTTTTTCTCGGGGTTTTTATTTCGCTAATTTGAACAACAGCACCATTAAATGTTTTCTAGTCATCTATGTGTATTTCAAATGTAGTTTTTTACATTGGTCTAGTTATATAAAGACTAGATTGTTGGTTTGTTGTTTTCGGAATTAATTAAATGACTCTACAGGGGAAGTACAGGAAATTGGCATGATGTAGCCGTATCAAAACTGTTGCGTTTCACTTGAGGAGTCTCATTCAACATTGGGGGGGAAGGTTACACCTTTTTATTTTCTTCCCTTGCCAGTGAATATTTATAACGTGGTAAATTCTCATTCAGCCAAGCCGTTCTTGCCACTTTTTGTGGCTTAAAAAACTATCATATATTTTCGGTTTTTAAATATATCTCTATTTACTGACTGGTTTTTAACAGTTTTAATATAAATAAAACCGGTTAATTCACTACATGTAACTATTTATGACATCGAACAACCCCATTCAACACTTAGCCTGAACATATTATAAAATAAAGCAATTTTATTACTTTTCTGTGAGAGTGTAATAGCCTTTAAACCTTTTTTAAAAACAGTACATTTATTATCTTTATTTAATTATTTTTTTATTTATTATATAGGAAGCCAACGTTGTATAGAATTTCTTCTATATACATAATATATATAGCACATTCTTATGTCTATAAAAATTATATACCCCAATTATAGGCTAACTTAACATGCATATAATATCCTTATTTATTTAATTTGTAACAAAGGGAAAAAAGAACATTCTTTTTAATGTTACTTAAGATTATTAAGATTATAATCATAAAAGTAATACATAAACTTTTCTATATTAACTTTATTACTATTTATGTTTATTTATGTACCTATGTATAATTGCGTGTGCGAACATTTAGATTCTAAACACAATTAATATTCAACAGTATAAGTTATTTACGCACTGACTTGTTCACACAAAGCAAGTCCTTGGCAGAGACTTTGAAATAGATTGTT
Source organism: Hestina assimilis (assembly GCA_023373885.1). Lineage (NCBI taxonomy): Eukaryota > Metazoa > Arthropoda > Insecta > Lepidoptera > Nymphalidae > Hestina > Hestina assimilis. Next base: position 15,158,471 of record CM041759.1, read on the forward strand.
GAAATAATGCGGTAAGACTGTGCCTAGTCTTACAATTTATGTCATTATCAATCTAGAGATTTTTCATACGCTAGTTATATTATTATAACTAGCTATAGGTAGCGGGCGGTTACATGCTCAAAATTCTTCTGTGTCAGTCTTCTTTATGATCAATTATATATTCTGAAATGGTTTCTATGGTTGCCATAGAACATGGATGCTTTGATCACCAGATTCACTAACGTTTTATGGAACCTTTGGTGGCTCAACCGCACGACCTACCATACAAACCTACCATTATTACAGTAACAAAACATGCAATATAGATTCCTGTTTTGCCAAGATCTTCTATAAGGTACTTGCCCAGTAAGCAGGTCAAAACATTCTGCTATACCTAAAAATAACCAAAAAAACATACGTAGAACCGCTTTAATATATTCATATAAAAGCGGGCGGGGCTCTTGTAAATGTAAATAAATTTTGTTTCGCCGGTCGCATAAATGTTTAATATTCAAAATTGAATGCGACGTAAGAATGAGGAAAAATAAAACGAACAACGTCATTAAAGTTATTAATCTTATATGTTTATTATAAATTTCTTAACCTCATCTATTATTAGACTAACTAAATTGTACATAATATGTTGCGTTGCGATTGTCACATAAAATAATTATGTTGCGAGCTATTGTGTAAGCTGTGTGCGTTGCGTTGCTGTGCGCTTCGTTGCGTAGCACTCACAGTTTGCTCTCATTGTAGCGCGAGGGCTGGCCTGCCACTCGCCCGGACGCCGCCGCGACCCCGCGGGGACTCGACGTAGCGACGATAACTGCAAACACGTAGTATGTATTTACATTTCTAGCATTCTATCTTGCACTTGCATATGCAAATTTGCAACTTACACCTTGCAGTTCTACGAAGTATATAAGCTTCCAAAGAAAATTGCGTATTATAAGTATAAATATCCAGTTACCTTTATTTGTCATAATAAATGTTAAAGATATAAGACTTTTTCCTTAAAGCTGATTTGGTTAAAGCCATTTTCATTTTACCTCGAACAAGGAGTTTAAAATAAATATATGATAATTTTGAATACTTAAGTTTCAAGAGGTTGGTATTGACTGTCTTAAACATTTTTATATATACATATTTATGTATTCACCTCACACTTACGCGTGTATATGTTTCCTCCATGTTTCTTATTTCAATTATTTGTTAAGAAAAAGACTTAAAACGTATCTATAATTATATTAAGAACCACAGTTCACTCGGTACAATCCATCATTACTTTGTATTCTGAAAACGGGTCCATTGTAGAAGAACTAAAGAAAAGTTTAATACCAGTGAGCGAACACAATTTCAGAAGATAGCCTTGAGCACACCGTGATTAGCAACCTTCATATTCGTTTTCGGTGTAAAATTTTATTTTGCGCGTCAATAAAAGTATTTTTCGATTGCGTTGACAGCGTCTATCTCTGTCCCTTGTATAATATCGTTATAACCATTGACAAGTTGATTTAATCAATTGTGTAAAACTAATTGTCAGTTTTGATTGATGGTTCCGGGTCCGGTTTCTGATGAAAACATTATTGCTTCGATTAACATCGGCTAAGAAAGTACATTCAGATCAATATAATGCATATAATGCAATGATAAGTATGAATTTATTCTACTTTCTCCTGTCCATATTCGTCGGACAGGTCTTATGAATGCACTTGTCTATTATTGATACGTTCATATAAATTATATATACACTGATATATAAGTTATATATTAATATAAAAAGTTATATGTACAATATATAATTCATATTTTATGTTATGTTCAGATCTAATTAAGAGCCTCAATAGCTCAACGGTTGAAGGGCCGACTTCGCCCCTTTAACGCGAGAGTCGAGGGTTTGATCCTGATCCCCTTGGGCTATTGTCCTACCCACTCCTACGCTGGAGGAGCAATAGGAATATTAGTAATGGCTTGAAAAAGCATTGCAAATATTCTTAAAAAAAAAATGAATAAATGCAACGAGGTTGGACAACCACACACAAAAGAAAAGAAACCAATAACTCCATAACCGTAATTTTCTACTGGTAACTCTGTAGTTACTTAACCCAATTCCACTCCGTCTCCATTGTTAATATTAAACAACTATGATTTTTGTTTGAAAAAAAATCTGTGATTTTAAAAGCAGAACTTATTCTTATATTTTATATGTATTGCATATAATTAAACAAAATAATAAAACGAACAAATATTGACAGGTAAATTATCGCTAACGATATCTTTCTTTCAAGAAACCTCAAAAGAAAGTAGGATCGGGTTAAGAGTGTACTTAGAGATTAATATTGTATCTGTTTAGTAATTTGCTTCTCATGAAACTGCTTTATCAAAATACTGATTTCAACTTTTTACTTAAGTAAAATATGCCTACCATTTATTTTGATCAGTATATTAATTAGCTTGAATTAGCTCGAAAAACCGCTGATCAAGAGAAGTGAATCGAGATTGAAACAAAAAAATAGGCAAAAATTACAGAAAAGAAAATAATTGAAAATGTTTCTTCGATACTCTTATAAAAATATGCGAAAGTAAATTAGACTGTCTGTTACCGTTTTACTTAAAAATGTGTCAAGTGATCTTGATCTTTAGTATCTATATTATAATATCAGGAAGGCTACCCGATATCATTCAAGATAAATTCAAATCCCGAAGTGAAGTCCCGGGTGAAATCTAGGCTTAAAGTATTAGGATATTGTATTATTATTATGTATTTCTCAGGCTGACAGTTCATTCAACTTATAGACGCTGAATTCCTTTATTCTCTTTGAGGTTTAATTTCTGAGATGGTTGTCAAATCTATTCTTAAATCGATTAATGCTATGAGCTGATACTAAATATTCCGGGAGCTTGTTCCTCAATCTGACTTGATTAAGAAATATTTTCGCGAGATGTTAGTGATCAATTCAGATAGTATACTTACTATATGTTATTTTTACATCAAAAATTAGACAATAAACAATACAAAAATGTCAGTGCCATTTTGATTAACACCACATAAATTGCATTAGATGGTTGGTGGTATTAAAAAATATATATCTAAATGCATTTTTTTAAATGAATACTGAGGGATCAATAAATAATCATATAGTTGTTAGTTGTAGTCTAATATGTAGACTATATTTTTACGTTTCACATAATTTCGAAATCGATAGTATAGCAGTGCTTTTTGTTTCTTTAGTTTCCGTCCTCTTTCCTTCCCCTCATCTCTCTGACACATGAAGGAGCAGAAAAGAGGAAAGGAATTTCCGACTTGGTTTATTTGTGCAGTTAGCTAATACGAGTCGTCTGAGACTTCATCACAGAACCGTATCATGAAAAAAAAAAAATTTTTTTTTTTTTAGTTACACCGACGTTTTGTAGTCGATGAGTAAAATATGCAACGTGCTCCATATTATCATAACACATATGATTCAAAACTCACGTGACGTTGTTTTTATAAGATCAGGAACTAGGAGCTAACTAGTTATCCTCGAGAAAAAAACAGTCTCACCTCATACGTAATAAGTCGATTATTGTTACAGCATGTTTAATAACGACAGGTGATTGTAACATGTAAATGCAACGTCAATGTTTTTCGATATAGAAAGTTTTTAAAATTTTCCGTAAATTTTTATATTAAATGTTTGATGTCATTTCGGAAAACGAACTACAATTAAATATTTATTCAGTACTTATTGTGAATAGGTGTCGTTTACTGGACTGGCTTATGACTTCAAAGGGCTATTGTAAAGTCGTCTATCATGATAACATCAAAAATGCATTATTCGCTACTAAAATTATATTTTTACTAGTGGTCCGCTCCGGCTTCGCACGGCTAAAAAATGTATAGCCTATGTCATTCACTGAATTAATGATTAAAATCGATCCAGTAGTTTTGATTTATTCATTACTGCCCGTGGCGCGCACGACTTAAATTAGTTTAAATACGACATCACATTAGAAACCTCAAAAAAATTTTTTCTCCACTATTTAATGGATGTTATTATACATATAAACCTTCCTCCTCAATCACTGTATCTATTTTAGTACTTTTAAACATACATAGGGACAGAGAAAGCGACTTTGTTTTATACTATGTATAGATGTACCTTAATTTGATTTCGTTTAAGGTACCTCATTGAAATGTTATTCTTATTGTTACCACAAGTCGTATATCCGCGTGAACTTGTCACCGGAATTGTGACCTATGCGTAACGAGCGGTGTGATCATGCATTAGTGTCATGTATTCAATTTATTCACCATTGCTTTACAAATTACTGAATATCCAGAGCTGTATTCTGTGCATGTAGTAGTGACAGTATAGGTGGGAGAAATCTAGCGTCAAGGCGGCGATAAGTGTTTCGTAAGTAATAATTGACTTTTAACTTTTCTATTACCTTATTATTCAGTTTTCTGTGGATGTCCTTCATAACAGCGATTGTATATTGTATGCCCTAGCAACATTATACAACGTTACTGACACACACACGTATACAAGTCTCACTGTATCTTACGCAATACTTCGATGTAAAAAAAGCACGTCTCTTTATTGATAATAACTGCAAGAGGGTCAAGAATAATTAACTGAAACAGAAGATCGGATGATTTAATAAACAATTATGACACTTATACTGAATGCAGTTCAATGTTATATCAATATGTAACTAACTGCAAAACCCGCCGTTGCCTTGACGAAATAAATTGTGCCGACAAAAAAAAAATCTATCTAATACTATTTATTTAAGAAATAAAATGTGGTAAAAAAGACATTTATTTCCAACAGGCTATTTTGCCACCCACAAAGTGAGATCAAACTCCCTAACTTATAAATGCAGTTTTTTAAACTGCTATCTAAAACTACAACCGTAGGCGGGAGTTGGTGGTTATAGAGAAAAAAGCTGCACAAACCCACAAAGTGCTTCCTTTTATATATATTGATTAAATTACGTAATTTTATTACATTATTATCAATACTTCAGCTGACGGTTTCTAAGAACAATCGTTTTTCAATTGTTTCAATACGGGCGGCTGCTCCCGTGTATTGGTATTAGCCGACTAGGAGGTTTTCTCCTATAGAGCCTCTGTGCCTGCGGCTCTACCTATCTTAATTGAGTTTTTGATAACCCCACGGTGACTTAAAAAGTATTCTATGTCTTAACCCAGGTAATAAGCTAATTGTGTACCAAATTTCATCCAAATCCGATTAGTAGTTTTTTTTTGCGTATAAGAGTAATAAATATCCATTCATCCAATTTTCTCATAAGCTTTCACATTACCTATAGTAGTAAGTTCGTACTGATGTGTTTCGTTTGATAATAATTAGTACAATAGTCACCGTAGACCAAAGTTCCAACAGCTTCTGTTCCCATCTCATCTCACGTGATAGCATGTAATGATGTTTAATGACACAAGTATATGAAGGCTGAGGTAGTGCTTACCATCAGACAGACCGTAAAGTTTGCCACCGTCTTCTTCCGTAATATGCAGTACTACCACTCATCCGATTTGATAATTCACCTGAGCGTAGTGAATTCGCAATGCAACGTTGTATCAGACATTGACGCACCGTGATTTGCATATTTTATGAGCGAATGCTAATCGGTTAGTGACAAATAGATTATAAACCTCTTTCTTATGTTTAGATTAACATTCTTTAAAATTAAAATTCAATTAGTTAAATATGATTGCGCTAGTAACACGTCAAAGTTGTGATATCTAATACCTTTAAACGAGCAATTCTTGTATCTCGGAAACGGATCCAACGATTTTCGAAATTTAGTGTACTGGGGGTTCCGGGGGCGATAAATCGATCGAATCGAGTGAAATCGGGGTTGAGTCCAGATTAGGATGGCTCCTTTTTTCCTTCTATTTTCAAGTTCCTTCTTTTGTGAGAAAAACTAATATTTTCTAAAAAACACGATTTACAAAAAAAAAATACTGAGCAAACTCAGTCATGTATAATATTATGGTGTAAACACTGTATCAATACTAATGTTAATAGCGTACAAATATAGCAATAGCAATGAATAACAAACTACAAACTGACATTGTGCGATAACGATCAGTGATAACGAACTATTTGACACATATCTGTCACTAGGGCGGTTTCAGACGTACGTCTTCAAGCGTAATCGGTCGTTTTAGAATAAGAACGCCCGCTTCATTTGGGGTCATTGAAATGAAGCACGCGATTTCAATGACCTCAAAAGAATTACCAGGATGTAAGACGATCTTTTTAATTCGAATAATTACCAACACTTGATTCTGAGACAAAAATAAAAGTATCATTAACTTGAATTAGAGCAACTGATGCACATGTCCCATAATTGTCTTAAAATAGTATCTACTAACATGATCATTATTAGCTTACTTAATAAAAGTAGATATTGTATTTCATGAAGTTGAACACGCATACTCGGTCTTATATGATTCTTATATATCGGCGTGTATGATTGTGCCTGTTGTGGCGAGTATCGCTAGCACATTTATTATTATAAGCGCGTGAACGAAAAAGCGCACCTATTCAAGGTTTAAAAGACGAGCTTGTATCTAAACGCCGATCTGAAACCGCCCTAATTGGAACAATCAATTATCGATACGGTTATAATTTAAAAATAAACTAGATCGTAAATATATTATTGGCTTACTAATGTGATAAATAGAAATAATAAGTAACTTACACAAAACTTAATCCTGCGGTTAGACCCGCTTTAATTGAAATTTAAACTACCTAGAATTGCTATAGTATATATCTGGGGCTGCCAATCTTTTTTAAAATGCGGCTCCCTATAAATGTAGCAGTATTTTCGCGACTCCTTTTGACCTCTACTTATCTGCTAAAGCTACACAAAGGTACTCAAAGAAGTATAGATTGTATTATGTAGCTCTAGCAGATAAAATAAATATGTGTGCTTGATGTTTCAATTGTAACTTATAGAATGGGGGTAAGTTCTTGAAAATAAATAGTCGTTACGTCGCATGTGATGAACATGAGCATTTCACTTCACGAAGTCCGCAGGACGTCTTAACGGACCCGAGGGTTTCAACACGCACAGTTTTTACTCCCCTGGGCTACCTCGACGGCGACGACATGCGCAGTATTACTCCCCCGGGCCATACGTACTTAAATAATGTCGCGACCCCTCATAAGAGACATAATTATAAATAAGAGAAATCAATAAGAAAAATTGTTAGTAAAACGCAAATCACCATAAACACGGCTTGAATTCAGAATGCGTCAATTAGAAGAAGTAGAAACTAAAAGAAACTAAAACGTTTTTGCACTCCTACTTTTCTTCTTTGTCTCCAGGGCTGAGAAACTGGCAGACATCGCTTTTAGCATATGCTCTTTTGAACACAAATGTGCAATAATTATTATTCATTTCTAACTCTACGGTGGCATAAGGACTTCATTTTTCGCCCAAAGAATCATGATTGCGATACAGTGTTGAAATACTATTGACATATTGTATATTTATTTGTATATAATTATTTGGTAAATAAAATCATAAAAGTTTATTTTTTTATAATAATAATTTAAAGTTAAAACGTTTTGTAAAGGTATAATAAAGATGTTAAACGTATTAATATTATCGCAATACATTGATCTATGACTCATACAAATATTTGTCCAGTACACAAGCGTATTTTAGTATACCAACTATACTTATTTTAGAGATAATGTACATTGTTTAGTCATTACGTTATTTTTAAAACTTGGCACGGTCTACTCCGTACTATTATTTTTGATCTAAGTGACATTATGTATTCTGCACGTAGCTCTTTGAACTATAACTACTGCTGAAACTAGTGGTTTTTCCTTCCTTCTGTTGTAACTCTTTTAAGATTTTTTTTTTTTTTATGTTGGCAAACAAGCATACGGCCCACCTGATGGTAAGTGGCTGCCGCAGCCTATGAGCGCTTGCAGCACCATTAGTAGGTGCCACTCACGCGTTGCCAACCTCGAGATATTAGTTCTTAAATCTCGTTCGCCCAGTAATTTCACTAGCGTACAATGCCCTTCAAACCGGAACACAGTAGTGCCTATGCACTACTATTTGGCGGCAGAATATTGGACACTGCGGTGGTACCTACCTAGCCGGCCTCTTGCAACAGAAGACCTACCACCAGTGAAATCTGGCCAGATAACGTTTCTTCATACAAAAAAAAATGCAATAAAGTATAGCCTAAAAATCTTTATTCCAGACGAATACATAGAAATTGCAAGTTTAAATTTAAATCTTATGTCTATAAAGTTTAGTAAAAAATTGTGTATAGATTTTGTGATGACCCTTACTTTCCAAGCGTCTCATATGGGACGCGGCACGCCCACGCCACTGCTTTAATAAATATATTATCTATATGTAGGATCTGACCTGGACAAGGTTCAATCATGCCCAGGAGTCTCCACGTTAATATCAAATTAAAGAAACTGCTCCATTTCGGACGATTTTGTGTGGTGTTTGTGCATATTAATTTATAAAATATATATACCTAATTGTAATGCAAATCATCGGTCGCGGTAATGTGTAGTAAGATTATACTAATTCTATTTTTTTCCATTATTGGAAAGTCTTTTCATGGTCACCCTACATAGGGTTAAATGATAAGACCCCGCAAGGAAGTCCCTTTTTAACTTCCTAAGTCAAGATATCCTCGGGTCTCGTTATATTCAATAATGCTACGTTGATTAATCTAATCAATGTACTTGGACTTATTCATTTTTATTTTTTTTTAAAGTGGGAATAGAGATGTAAGTATTATTAAGTGTAAAGAAAGTATTTGGTTTCTCCATACATGAAAATTCGAAATATTAGAATAAATTAATTAACTTACTTTTAAAACGTGAATTTTTTTAAATGAAAATTCATCCACTGGATATATGAAATATTGTTTCTTTTGCTAAGCTAGTAACTACTTTTTATAAAAAAATTAAAAATACGAAGCTATCTTCTAGTTGTGTGTCTCCACAGTAAACATGCTACTATAAAATGTATTTACATCGTTTTGACTATAAAATTCCAATATAACCATTTAAAATCCTTTAAGCGAAATTTTTTTTCTGAATCTAAATTCTCGTTAAAATGTTGTTTGCAACCTTTTCATGAACTAATTTGGTGAAATTTTGTATGGAAATAGTTTAAGACTTGAGCAGATATTATATTTATCGCTATTAATGCAATCCACGTAGACGAAACATTTCTTATTAACTGTTAATGCTCGAAAAAACTTTAAGGCCTTTTCACACTGGCGAGTTGCGAGTGTGTTCAAAGCGAAGCGAGTACGGATCTCGCCCTGAGTCCGCAGCGACGCGGCGTCGATTACGGGAGTAAGACATAAGCCACACGGGCGCTGTCTGTGGGCACTGTGGGCACGTTAGCACTGCGTCGACTGAGCGGTGACGCTCCGTCGTTCTATATATATCTATATAATCTGAACGACATGCCACACGATGCGTTGTAAAGACGGAGCGGCAGCGCAGTATTATATAGCACATGGGAGGTGACATTGTCTTCCAAAGATTGACATACCTACACCAACTGCGACATTGGAGATAGCTGCGTTGACGTAAGGCCGAAGCAACGTCCGTGTGGCACCAGTCTAAGGCCGTCGAAGTCATTTTGTAAGCTCGTAATTTTTAGGATCACACGCAACGAGTATGCCGCGGGCCTGCTGCCTTTTTGTTGTGAACACCTCTCGCTCGCTGCGTACTCGCTTTGATTTAAACTCGCTCACAATACGCCAGTGTGACAAAGCCTTTAGATACGCCATTCGCCAAATCTACATTACGATTTAATAACATGCAAAGACAATGCGATCAATTTGTGAAAACGAAACGGAGAGTGACACATCGCACATAATTTGGTCATGTAAATTAGTTCAGAGCGAGCGAAAAGTGAAAATGCACCGATTATTGAACGCGTACGCGCTTGCAATAACAATGCTACAAGTACAATGACATGGCGTGCGTACGCGTAAGACTGTCTCAAGTCATATGTTCTGAGGAAAAAAACTTATGTGTTGTGGGACAACCGACAGAAGCAATTGATAAAAGTGTTTTCCGATGTTCTCGATTTGACAATTTACTATATTTTACACAGAGCGATTGACACCTGACCTCCACAAGCCTAGGGTTAACCAGTAACTTATTAGATAAGAGCAAATTCCCTATCAAGAGTAAACGAAATATCTGCTCCGAGCGGTAATCCAGACCGCGACCGTCGAGGTTCTCAGAAAGCTCGCTGCCAGCACAGGACAACTGTTGTCAAGTCTGTGTTAAACGTCGAGTAATAAGCAGACCCTGAGAAATATACAGAGAATATTGCTATGAAGAGGAATAAAATCCTTTTTATTACGGTAACAAAGATAAAATAAGACTATGTGGTGCTTTATTAAAAACAAACTGTTTATTACGTATTTAATACAAGTTTTAAAATTGTATTAGTATGTATAAATATGCCAATTAGAATAACATGATGTTTCCTAGAACAGTATAATATATTCATTAATGATTTTAAGCGTCAGAGTTCACGTCACGCATACGTCAGTATCCTAATTGGAAACAGATGAATAAACTTTAAAAGATATATTTTGTATCGTGCCAGTGCTGTGCCATTTTAAACGACTGAAAAGAAAATATTTTCATCAGGAAAATACTACATTTTTTCATAGATATAGAGAATAAAAAAAACTTGAGAGGTGTCTAGGGACACCCGGATGGAACAAAGTTCCTTTCGATTAATTAGTAAAGGAATTGTAATATTTTTTTTAAAGTTATAATAATATTTTTTTAATTTATTATTTATTATGTACAAAAACAAATCAACAAAAATAATCGTCGCGACACCACACTGTTCAAAACAAATAGAAAGACGAAACGAAAATAACTGGCTTGCTTTCTATGAGAGAGAGAGAGAGACAGACAGAGAAACACGCGCACGCCGCACGGCTTACAACTATAGCAAAAGTGTCGTGACAACTTTTCGTAAGAATTTTTTCCGTCTAGCCCCTTTCACAACGCGCGATAAGGAACTTCGTTCCAATATTGTGTATACCGTATATGTCACATGAAAATGTGTCTGCAATTTTTTTAGTTAGAAAAGTCTTTTTTTTAGGAGGCAAATGGGTAGCAGGCTCGCCTTATGTTAAGAGATTACCGCTGCCCGTGGACATCTGCAATATCAAAGGGCATGAAGGTGCATTGCCGACCTTTATGATGCAAATGGTTATATCCTTACTGACCTCGACGAGCAGTCACTTCACGTATTTTTCACCACCGCACGGTAGTAGCTACCACCGACAGGATGTACCAAGTTCATGATGATCTAGTGTATAGTTGATGTTGTACAAGATTTAGGATAGTCATTAATTTTAAGCGAATAACTTATACCTCTTTAGCATGTTTTTCATGCAAGTAAAAGTGTATACCCTGCCAATTATTAGCGAGTCTGCTTTATGTCTCGATAATCGTCGGTTCGATTCCAGCTCAGGGCGGATAAATATCCGTATTGATCTTATAAATATCTGGCTTAGTCTGGGCGTTTGTCCTTGTGTGATCCCCACCGTGACTCGCAGAGTACGTTAAGCTGTCGGACTCGGCTGTTACCATAACAGATAATAATCGTTAACTCTTGATAGGTAGTTTGCTATTAACCAATGAGTTACTGATTCGCCCTTGGGGGCTACGGAGGTCAGATAGCAATGGCTTTATGTAAAATCTAGTAACCTGTCAAAACCGGATAACAGTAACAATCAGTCCCTGGGAAAGAATACCGGGATTCGTGCTAGGAAGAAGAATAATATTGCCTATTCTATTATGAGCTTTTCCTACTATTGACGTATGACTGTTAAACGTTTTGATACATGTCTATACATAGATGTATGACGCACCTACCTCAATAAGATAACAAGGTTTCCTTTTAGAATACTAATGTGTTTGGGTGCTGAGTTAAATTCTTTACATATTTAAAGTTAACCCTAGAATAATTTTATTAATAATAACCTGTAGGCCTAAACATACTTATTTATGTTCTGCTATTTGAAGGATATTATTAGATTAAAAATTGATTTTATTATGTAAAAAGCTGATAGTTTGGAATTACAAACAGAAACGTCATTTTTATTTAATTGTATGTATATAAAACTAAGATATTTTTTTAAAGCATACTAGCAATGCTTTTTTAATGGCATTACTAACATTCCTATTGCCCCATAAGCTCGAAGCTTGCGCTAGGAGTGGGTACAACAATAGCCCAAGGGGGTCAGGGTCGAACCTGCGACTCTCGCGTTAACGGAGCGAAGTCGGCCCTTCTACCGTTGAGCTATTGAGGCTTTACTACTATTTACTTAAGTCGTGTCTACGTACGTTTTCTATAGGAATATATAAATTTTTAAACACGAAAATAAACATCGTACGTTATAATTCGATTTGCGTACGAATTTAAAAAGGTAAATGCACAGTCAACCCTTTCGTTCACGACTCAATAAACATTCAACGCATTAAATTTTCATGTATTGATCGTTAATTCTGTATTAGAGACGTATTTGCATATTAAAATTAACTGAATAATAGACAGACGATTAGAAAGTTTAAACAAGCCACTGCATTTATTGTACAGAACCACGGATAAGATGAACAGGCCTTAGAAGTTCTGAAGCTCTGCGCTTAGTTTTTTTAAACGCCACAAACTCCATGCTACCCGTAAGATAGTGATATTCTGTGTCGGGGGTCCGGAAACATACAAGAACATTAGGACAAAAACAACCACTCAGACCGGAACATATGCCTGCATGGGCAATACAAACTTCTGTTAAGAGCGGCAATCGAACCCACGACATGTGGCGCTTAAGGCAGGTTTGCTACCGTTTCGCCACAACTTTTTCTATGACAAGCGTACATAATTATGTATTATGCAATGCTTATACATATTTATGATTTCAATTTTGCGTAAGGATATGTGTGCGCAGTTTCGTATAAAAATTAACATCATGCTCTGCTTAAAGAATAGGATTATTTAGTATAACTTTATAACTAATAATACGACCAGTATAACTTTATAAATAATAATACTAATAATTGGCTATAGAAATACACAATCTATGGATATTCCAAATATTTAACTATTACAGTACTTTATTAAGGTATAAAAAAAATTACAAAAATATCAAGTTTCTTTCTAGGGGTACTCCATTTTGTTGTTTTTAATATTTTTGTTGGTTGTTTAGTTTTTTTTTTAAAAATAATATTAGCAATGCCATTTTTATATTACTAACATTCCTATTGCCCCTCCAAATAAGCTCGAAGCTTGTGCTAGGAATGGGTACGACAATAGCCCAAAGAGGTCAGGATCGAACCCGCAACTCTCGCGTTAACGGTGCGGAATCGGTCCTTCTACCGTTAAGCTATTGAGGCTTCAAGTTAGTTATTTGTTGTTATCGGCTACAGAAATACACATTCTGTCAAAATTTCATCTTGAGCTAGGCCAGTGACGGAGCAGTCTTAGTATTGAAAGGGTCCCGATGGCTTCCTGTGAGTACGGAACGGTAAAAAGAATTACCGAGATGTAAGGCGATCTTGTTAATTCGAATAATTACCAACCCTTGATTCTGAGACAAAAATAAATGTATCATTAACTTGAATTAAAGCAACTAATGCATATGTCTCATAATTATCCTAAAATAGTACTGTAATTATTGGTTTACTTTATTAATTCGATTTTTTTATGTATTGTACGCCATCTTTGAAACATTTTTGAACATTTTTAGATCATACTTTTTTTGTAGATTGTAGTAGTTCTTATACACGTACACAGTTTATACGAATTACGACAACGTTGAATTCAAAGTATCATTAATAAGCGACTTATATTTCATTAAAAATTATTAAAATAAATTCAAACCTTGTTCCAAAAAGTATTCGGACGCTGCAATTGTCTATGAGTCTAGTCTCACGCAAAAGCGTGAGTTCAGTGCGGGACATTGACCTTTTCTCTTATAAGTCAGGACATCACATCAAAAGCGGGGTATATTACAGAAACGTGAAATTTTTCCCAACTTCTAGAACGGCTATTATTAAGGAAATTTTACGGGCTTAGACCGAATATTATTAACAATTTAGAATGCATACAGTCATAACTAATTATAAAATGATGTTTATATACATCACTCAAATATATATTTTTAAACGTGTATTGCTGTTGGTCCTACTGGCCTTGATTACGTCACCGAGTGGAGGAGCTGGGTACTGAGACCCAGCCGTGAAAACGAGAGCCTCGTGGGGGTTCAAATTTGATTCTCTCTTTACGGTGCTTTCTTTGACGTCGACCCACGGTTAGGTAAACTAAGGACGGTTAAAATGTTTGATATCCGGATCACCAAAGAACTTCTTTGCCAATCCAATTTACCAATTATTGTTGGCAATAATTTTTTATAAAAAAAACTTTTAACTTTGAGCTCTACATAATCTGAAACAGATATTACCATACCATAGTAATTGAGATAAAATATCATTTGGGCTCAAATATTCAAGTGAGGTTTGATTTCGTTCCATTCATATAATTTAATTAATTTTTTTACTGAATGATACCTATGGAAAAATACCAAGTAATTTGTTTGTTTTAACAATTAATTAATTTAAAAAAATATTAGAGTATTTGGAATGCCGTTTATATTGAAAAGAACCGGTAAATAATCAATAACATGATAATAAAATATTTTAAAAAAATCTTCTGTTTGGGTTTTCCTTACTATAATATTTGTCTGTTATAGATTTTTGTTACTTCCTGTATAAAAAATTCTGTATATTTCCATATTTCTTGAGTTAATCGACTCCCGGCCGAATTTTATTAAGATCCATTCAGCAGCATATCCCACTCTAATATCAGCGCCATATATTGTGCATATCCTTTATAGAATACTAGTGGCCCGCTCCGGCTTCGCACGGGTATAAAATATATAGCCTATATATCACTGAAAAAAATATTAAAATCGATCCAGTAGTTTTGATTTATTCATTACTGGCCCGCACGCGTTAAATGTAATTATTTACGGCACCTCAATTTTTTTTTCTCCACTATTTTTATACATATAAACCGTCCTCTTCAATTACTATATCTATTAAAAAAACCGCATCAAAACCCGTTGCGTAGTTTTAAAGATTTAAGCATACATAGGGCAGAGAAAGCGACTTTGTTTTATACTATGTAGTGATTAAGAATCTCCTGTTATACAATTCGGTTAGAAAACTAAACTATCATTCAATCGGCATCGCTTTTTTGTATCGAATGTTTTTCTTAAGTAACTTTTTTTAGGGCAAGGTACAATCGCACTTAAAAAATACAGATGTACAGTTAAAGAAAATACAGTCAGAGGCAGATATTTTCTTACCAGTTCTTCTCTGTAGAAACAAGTTCCCGAAACGGTCGTAGCTGAACTTAAACTAACGCGATATTGTCCATTTGATGAATAGAGAATATCTTTATTTTGAGTTATTATGTATTAAATTTTATTCGCGGCTTCGTCTTCTAGATTTTTCCAACGATATTGCACATATAAAACACACAAACATAAATTAAAAATATCCCAAAAAAAAACTTTTGGTGGTCTCACTTAAGATGATTACATACATGCAAACAAATAACAATACCTCTATAATATACCAGATATATTTAAGCTTAGCGCCACTGTGGCAGGAGTAAAAGTACAAATTATTTTCCAAGTAGGCGAGCGAATGCGCTCTCTTCATGGAAACTAGAAAAACTAGTTGCAAGTCTAGACAGCTGAGACAAGAAAGTAATTCAGTTAAAAATAGATTGTTTCGTATTCCTAGCGTGTGAAATGTTATAAAAATACTTAAACTTTGTACGTTCAGTACTTAGTAGTCGCTAAGGATATATCGTTCGCCATATTTTAATGATAAAAATTACATCAGATCAGATCTTCAATTCGCCTATTTACTTACAGTACCTTTTTCGTTGATAATACTGCGGTATGAGTTGATTATAAATTAATCTAATTTTTACCGCATGGCATTTATTAAACATTTCATTATGGTGTTGACAAATTATTTTTAATAAAGATTTCTTAATTCTTCTTCCCAACATTAATCCCGGCATTTAAGGAAAGCTTAGTTTTACTATTATCTGAATTCGACAAGTAGTTAGTTTTTACACAAAGACTTACTGGTTATCCATTGGATAAGAGCAAATTACCTATCAAGAGCTGACGATTATCACCAGATATTATTAAAACATTCGGGACCGACAGCCTAACCTTCTAACCATGGCATAGTAGGAGATCTACAACGACAAATGCCCAGGCCGAAACGGATGGTTGTAAGATAAATACAAAGATCCCTCTCAAGCAAAAATCTAAACGTCGTGACCGTCAAAGCTAAAAGCATGCTCACTACCAAAACGCCACGGTGGTCAGAAAAAGCTAAAGGAAGGAATAATCAACTTAAAAGTAATTAGTACATTATTATCTATTCAAGTGTATCATCTGTGTATTATCTCCAGTGCATTGTATTAGAATATGATTAAAGATGTTATTGAACTTTACTTATTGCCTTTAGATTGTTACGTAATGGTGATCAGCTGTATGGAAAATTGTTGAATACACATTTAATTAATTCAAACCAAGGACAAGGTTTATAGTATTCATTTTAATTACGCAGAAATAAACAAAACTAAAATGTCTGTTTGTTATTCCAAATTATCAGCTTTTCACTAAATGCATATGAAAGTATATATGGTACTTTTACAATTTTTTAAATGTATGTCTGTCTGTTTGTACCGGCTAATCTCTGAAACGACTGGACCGATTTTAAAGGGAAATTTCACTGGCAGATGGGTGATGTTATAAGAAATTACTTAGGCTACTTTTATTTTAGAAAAATACTTAGGGGGGGACTGCAATAGGAAAAAATCGGCACACCCCGCAAGCGGAGTCGCGGGCAGAGTGTTCGTTAAATAAAATACAATAATATCTTAAAAAATTTAACTCCCTAACTGGCGACCAAAACTGAAATACTATTTAAAAAAAAGCTGTATTACAAACGCATAAGAGGTATAATTGAATACATTTATATTAATCCTTAGCAATGGTTGACATGGCTTTAAATTATAGCTATACAATATAAGTTGTGACCACACTTTAAATAAAATATAATACTAGAGATACATTCCAAGAATAAGATAGTTGTTAATTCAAAATGCAACACGCCGTTGACAAGACGTACGCGCGACGTTTACGTAATATTTGAGTATTTTAGACGATTAACAATAAGGTTAAATGATAAAGTAAGTATGACAGTAAAATATGTTACTATTGCTTACCAAAATAGGCATTGCTAGCTTCTGCCGGCGGCTTCGCCCGCGTGAGTAACGATTTTAATACCAAACTTTTAAATCCCATTTAGTCCCTCTGGGATGGAATTTTAGAAAAGTTGTAAGTTTTAAAAATGACGAATTTTCATACAAATTTCAACCCCTTTTTCACCCTTTTAAGGGTTGTATTTTGCAAAATCCTTTGTAAGTGGGCGTTAACATTTTAAAAACAAATTTATGTTACGAAACATTTTTTGATACATATCCGAATCGTAATAAAATTTTAAGAGTTCTTTTAATTTAAGATGATTTAAATGAGTTTACGAGATGATATACTTTTGAACAAAAAATAATTATCAAAATAAGACTTCTATAAATTCTGGTCTGATTCTATAATTTACCGGAATTTCTATAAAAAAAAAACTAAACTAAACAGGTGATAGAGTTTTCCTTTAACAGAACAAAGATGAAATAATGAAGATTTTTATTTTATGTGAATTAAATCCATATATTTAGTTAATGAAATATACTTTACTTATTAATATTTCTAATCATTTTATCTTAATATATCATGTTAACGTATAAATAAATTATTTCGCCCGATATTGTATTAAATTTAAATGCAAATTATAAAATTTTATGGCAAAAAAGGAAAGTAGTTTTTTAATAAAAAAATTGATTAGACCAATCTTGCATGGTACGGCTCGTTAATGAATTATTTATGTTGTGTTGCTTTCAAATCCTCCACGGAGTGAGTCATTACTGAACGATTTCATTCATTCAATCGAATGAATAAATGTGAACGAGATTAAAACTTGCTTATCGTCATATTTTAGTGCGATCATTGCTATTAATGAATGGTTTTGCTGTCACAGCTGAGGAAATGGACATAAACTTGATTTTATGTATTTAAACAATCGAGTAACGCACACTTAAATTTGTTCGAAGTTGTAAATCCTAAATTTAACTTAAAATCCATTTCAATATTTTGACGTTGTTGTTGCGTAGCGATAGCGAACCTGCTTAAGCACCACAGGTCGCGGGTTCGATGCTCGCTCAGAGCAGATGTTTGCATTGACCGTACAGTCATGTTTTCCGGTATGGGTGAGTTTGTCATTGTGTATGTTTATCCTAATGGTGTGTTGAGTGTGCAGCGTTTATTTGTTATTTAATAAGAAAAAATAAAAAAAATAGTAAGTCAAGGTTGCGTTTAGTCGTTGACCATCAAAGTTGATTCACGATAAGTACAATATCTTCAACAATAACATATTTAATTGATCTTAAAATAAAGTAAGGATCAACGACACAACCGATTAAATCCAGACGAACCGTACAATTTCAGTGCGATTTGGTACCATCCACTTCCAACCAGATGCAACCGCCGGAATTAATTGTCACTGGAATTAACAATATGGCGTGATGATGCCAACGATAAACTTAAACTTATGGTAAGGCGATGCTTGTGACACGCGTATACGCTTTCCACAGTTAAATATTTTAAAAGATGATTTTACAGTAAATAATACAAACTTTGAACCCCCATTTAATTATTCAACTATTCAGGAATTGGAATTTATTGGAATTTTAGGAACCGAAAAAAAACTACTTCTTTATCTTTAATTGTTCACCTAAAAACATAGTTTCATGCTTTTAGTTTCAAAAACGCTCTTTTTAAGTGTTGAATGTTATTGTTAACTTATATCTATTAAATTACGAAATTTCAAAACTAACTTTTTAGGAAACATAACGTTATTACTAAGCCTCCCTCGTCCGTCCGTCCGTCCGTTTACTGTCACCGGGTTCTTACGAAGTCATTCACGTCACGCTACAATAAAACAGTTAATGCAGTCATATAATCGTTACGGAACCCTAAAAATGTAGCGAATAAGTCGCATTAAGAAAACAAATTTTAGCCTTTTATGTATGAAATCATTATTAACTACTTTTTAGAAATCAAAAATTTTATATCCGCTAAAATATAATCGGTCATAATAATAGGCAACTTTTTTTTTCGGAAAGCATAAATTGATGGGAGTGAAATAGGAGATAAAAGTTTGTATGGGGAACCATATATATGTATATAGAATAAAAGATCCATTCATTGTAAACGTTATTAATGCGAGTGAAGCCGCGAGCAAAAGTTAGTTAAAATATAAAGTTTTCAAAACACATTGATTATGTTACAAATAGTTGTACAGACTCGTAAGTCAAGTGCGACCTTACTCAACGCGGGATATGAACCCGGAATTACATTCCAAAAGCGGTTGATTGGCTGTACAATGACAGTCCGTGGCTCGGCCGCGCAAACGAAACCGTTTTTTAACACGTCATAAATACCATCCTACTCTTCTTCCTCTTAAAAACTGGTTTAATGTAAACGAATCCAGTATTACGTGTGTTCTTTTATATATATATAAATTTAATGTTCGTTTGTTCAATTGCAAAATTTAGAAAATGGATTGCTTATTTTGACATGTTTTGTGGCATTATGGCCAGAGTGAATTATGAAAAACGAACGTGGCTGGGTTTATCCAATTGTTTTTAGAAAATATTACTTCCGATTTTCTTATTTCGAAAAAAAAAAATCTTTTCTTTTGGGTTTGTCTAGTTAGAAGCAATTAAATACTAAATTGTTTTAGGCGCTTCATAAATATTTAATGTAAAAAGCAAAACATAAAAGGACACTCAATATTGAACCTTACTACTGTGATTCGTATATTAACAAACAGCGCTTGATTCGCCGCAGCGCACGTGTCTTGATTTTTATTGCCTTTTTTATTGACAGAGAAAAATCGATTTGAGGTAATTTTTCTATTTCTTTTGTTGTCATGATGCTGTGTCGATTCTTGGAAGTCGTAAGACCGGCAAATGAAAAATATCGCAAAACTTGTTACTAAGTAACACAAGCTAACTGTTACAGCAGCTGAGCTAACCGGTCGAGCATTGATGTACGACCTAAGAATTCAAGTCAAAATAAAAACGCATATTATGTTGATGCAATCTATAAATCTATCTAAACTACTAATATAATTATAAACATTATACATACGAGAATACGCACTGCAATACGTATATACAAGACTCTCACTAACTTTGAAGATAGTTTGATGTGAAGTGCTTCCTACAGAAAAATTTATCTAAACGTTCCTACGCATGCAATTAATCGGAACTATTGCACTGTACAGTGTACACCTTGCAATAAGTGTTTGACATTCATATTCGCTAGCATTTTCGAGCCGTGTTGAACTTAGCGACGTTCTCCGTTGACGGATACCTCAAAGATTACGTCATCATCATAATGATACCAATTATCTCAGAATAATATATTATAATTATAAATAACTTAGCTGTGCCCGCAGTTTCACCCGCGTTTATGGCTACTTAACAAATATGATTACAATAAAAAGATTATAGTGAGTTGGCTCTCAAAAGGATTATTTATTCCCGTTTTCGCCTCATTTTTCATTGATGCCCCGCAATCCTATCCGCATCCTATTGCTATATGAACGTGATGTTATGTAGCCTATAGCTTTCCTCTATAAATAGACTCTTCAATGCAAAAAGAATTTTTAAATTCAAACCAGTAGTGCTTGAGAATAACGCGTTCAACCAAGCAAACGCACAAATTCTTCAGCTTTATAATATCGGTTAACAAATAATTATAGATTATATCAGATGGGCGAGACGAAACTATAGGAGTGCCGTTTTTTACAAATCATGGATAATTATTTTGGAAATTGGTACCTTACAATGATTACATTGTAAAAAAATCTTTTTGTCGTAGCTAGGCTTCCAAAACGTTCATTTATAATTGTATATTATCCAATATGGTTTGTAAATGGTCTATTCAGATCTATAATAATATAGAATTATTAAATGAAGCACTATGAAGCTATAGAATCTACCGTCATTTGAACATGGTATAATTTAGCTTAAGGACATACTAACGATGTTTAATGTCTCTAAAACTTGTCTATTAGATTGTTTGATGTAATAACGGTATATTATATACTTGAATGTATTGTTTATATATGGACAATAATATTTTATATTGCAAATAAGCAATACCATGTCAATCCACAAAATTGAAAAAACTGAGTTATATATGCAGAAGTGTTGGTAAATGGCTGAAGAACATTTTTCTTTAATATTTGTAGGGTTTTAAGCTTTAGAACTTCTGAAAAAGTCATTTTTTAATCATGCCATTTATGTATTATTTTAAACGTTTTGGGTTATATTATATACGAAATATGCAGTTTGTATACTTATTTTTTGTGAAAATAAGTAGAATAACTTACATAAATCTGAAATTGCCAAAAACTTGACCAATATATAATAAAAATTCTTATAAAGCGAGTTGTTCAAAATTTTCAAACGCGTTTCTCGAAATGACATTCGTGTGGGTTGACATGGTATTGCTTATTTGCGTCCATCTGTCATTACCACTTGAACGTTTCCGTAAATAGTTCACTTTTGAATAAGTAGTTCTAAACAAACATTGTTTTTTTGTTATTGTTATCGAGTACTCTATGGAAAGGTAATCGTTTATATTCTCAAAGCTTTTTTTCCGGAACGAATCACCAACTTCTTGTACAGAACCTTGAATTTTGTCATCTATTAATAAATTAGAGTGTCAACTTGTTATACAAAATAGAGAATTAATATTATTGAGTTGTGTTTGTTTAAATATTTGTTTTATTTATACAAAATGAAAAGAGGGGAAGGTTTTTTTGAAATACCCTCCCGATGACATACCTAGCTAAGACTCGATCTCGCTGGGGCTCCTGGGACGGATTCAACTTGAGCCCTGCGCGGGCTGTCAATCTTTTACCGGCTGAGGTCTCCTGACCCGGCCCTCCACCGGTGACGTTGTCAAGGCCAGTAGCGCCAACAGTAATAGACGATCCTAAAAAAAAAAAATTATAGGTGCAGGTTCCTCGACTAGAACATCGATATAATTCAATTCGTTAAATGAGTTAGATATACATACATTATATTATACATATCTATATCTCAACAGGATTATTGCATAAAATTCTAATATTATAGAGCTATTTTCAATCACATATTGTGATAGTCTAGAAAAACGTTTTTTTAAAGAAAATTCAATTGTTATATAATATGTAGAGGAACATATACCTGCATGGCCAGTACAAATATACTACTCCAACCGCAGGCAGGCCTGTGTCAAGGCAGGTATGCTACCGTTACGCCACGTCATCAAATGGTATAGAAAAATCTTTAGTAAAACAATGAAGTAGGAAAATATAGCTGTCGTTATTAATGAAATCAAACACTTATAATTATAGCCTTTTGTCGTGCATAAAGATCTTATCCTTCCACACTGAATGTCTGCAACAATAAATTCTGATTAAATTATGGCAATGTGAATATCGGTCAAGATGCGCTTGCGCATGCCAGTGGGTGTCCTTACCGAGTAACAAGTTGGTTTCAACACTAGCTTTGCGTTTATTAATTGTCTCTTATATCTGAATATCATTGTTGCATAAATTAATGATATTAATAAATTTTATTACTCGTGGAATGTAATAATTATGTTTATGTTCAGATTGGTTCTCAATATTATATTAGCTTTGGACAGCTGACTTACACACGGATTCCTAATTTATTATTATGTCAGATTTTATTTATTTTTAAATGTTTACAAAGTTTCATGCTTCTTTGTTTCAAAAATGACTGAGTACCATGAAAATTTTCGACTCCCTTATCAGCCCCTTAAGGGTTGAATTTTGAAAAATCGTTTCTTAGTGCTCGTTTACATTTTTAGACGTAATGATGGGCGTTGATATGTCGGGCTGGTCATTTTTATTGAACTAAACTACCCATTATTTTACTGTGAATATATTTAAAACCATGCCTCTGGTTTTGTTAGTATTCATTATGAAGCAAACTAAACTAAGGATAGCCTTGGACCTTTATCAATTTTATTAGGTTGAGGTAGGTTAACTTTATGAATTTTACCAAGAAAAAGGACCTTTGCAAATGGTTTTACGCTGTCGGGGTCGCGGATGATGCAATATACGATAGTATAATTTTTTTTCTCTCTTTATTTATTTAGGGGCTTTTAGCCATTTAACTATGTCACGCCCCATCATACCATATACTGATGTCCCCAAAATTAACAAAAAAATTTGCATACAAACTTATTAAAAAATCTACAATTCTCAGTATGGGGCGTACTTAATAAACTAAATACTAAGCCTATGTCTAATATTTACATTTAAATTATTAAATACGATAGTGTACTTGAGGCTGGGCTTAGAGCGTGTTGATGAAACACAGTGAGGCTTTAGTCGGTAGGAGTCCGATAAAACCTCTCATAGAGAGATATCCATGAAGGGTTTCCCCAAAATAAAAATAAGGTTAACTTTATGAACAACTTATTATAATCAACAATGCTATTATATTTAATCACTCGACTTGATAACATAGTAATTGCACATAACTTTAACTGACGCGTCGGATTTCAACGATTTGTCTTTTTTGTGGTACCGGGTACGACCATGATTTTTGCTTGATGAATATTGGAGTAACCATCACGCTAACATCAATGTGAGGCTTCGTTACAGTGACAGCTTTTCAAATGTTGTCGTTCTAATTATTAATCAACGTATTAAAAAGGTTCTATCGCTGTAGTCTCACGACTTTTTCCATGCGCCAACATAATTATTTTTAAATATATTTTCTTTGATCGATCTTAGTTCGGTAAGATCCATTGTATTTGAGCTTTGATAGCCATTTTTATATATCTTTATATATTTTTTATATAGGTAAAATCAGATTTTAATAAAATTATTAAATAGTTTTAATGGAAATTACATTTCAGAATATATATTGAATTAGATTGTTAAAAATTGCGGTCGTAATTACATAATCACATCATTGTAATTTAATAGGCTACTATAAAGTTTATAAAGTCAAAATTGTATGTGTAATACACAACCTTGGACAACGTATCATTAAAGTGTTTTCTACACAGTATTTGATTTATAAATAGTTACTCTTTGCTCACTGGATACATTTCTATATCTTTACTAGCTACTTAACAGCTTTTAAATTTTTGAATTTTGCGAAATAGGGCTTTAAAAAGATTAATGTTTTGGGCAAAAATGACCCAAAACCTTTGCACAACAATCTCTTTTTAAAATCACATAATTTGATTGTTTAATAAAACGACATTAGACATCATTCGATCACATAAACAAAAATAAAATCGAGGCAATCGCAGTTAGCTAAATCAAATCAATCAAATCAAATCAAATCAAATATTTTTATTCAACATAAAAAGCATTACACTTATTTGTTGAAAGTCAGATTCTACCACCGGCTCCAAAATTAAACATCTACCTGAGAAGAACCGGCGAATCAAACTCAGGGGTTTTATCTTTTTTATATGTATTTTTTTAAACTGATATTAGTTTACATATTATAATAACTGAAAAGCCTGGAGTGACTAGTGAGCTAAATTTTAGGAGGTTCCTTTATCCACACTACTTCATCTTAGCATTATTCCCGGTATTTTATTTTACCCAGGGTCTGCTGATTACTCTTATCCGGATTTGACGGGTTACTAGTTTTTAAACAGAGCGATTGCCATCCGACCTCCGCAACCCTAAGAGCGAACCAGTAACTCATTGGATAAGAGCAATATACTTAACAAGAGCTAACGATTATTATCAGATATTATGTGATAACAACCGGGACCGACAGCTTAACGTGCTCTCCGAGGCACGGTGGGGAGACCCCACGGACAAACGGCCAGACCGAAACAGAAATTTTAACAAACATCTGCCCGAGCGGGAATCGAACCCGCAACCATCGAGACTAAAGGCAGACCCACAACGCCACAATGGTGTCGCTGCTCCTTTATCCACGCTGCAGCTATGAAATAAGCTCCCGGTCTTATTTTGCCATCGGGCTACAATGTGGGGTTCTTCAAGGGGCTCATAGATGGATGTAGTTTTTAAGTGGTCGGCAACACACATATCGCATCCCTAATATTATAAGGGACCGTAGGCTATAACGACCGCCTGGTATTACAACTTTGAGCCTCCATGAGGGCTGTCTCCTTTTCGGCTCACACCTCGGCTGGGTCTCAGTACTCGGCGATTCCCACCCGATGACGCTGATAAGGCCAGTAGAGCCAACAGCAATACATAATCAGAAAAAAATTATATATAAGCATATCAAAATGTCTATGACATACAAAAATACCTGATTTTAAAATGAAGTTAGGCCGTCGCATTTTTTTTATCGTTTGTAAGACGGAATAGTTGTTCTCAGATTTAAGAAACTTCCAATTCAGAAAATAATTTAATTACTCAATAAATCTATTACGTCATTAAAACGTACCATTTATTGTTAAAAACATTTAAAATAGAAAGGCACGTTTGAAAGAACTTAGAAGCAATTTAACAAAACGATTTCCTATATTATCATTGATTAAAAATATATTATTTATAAATTCTCGTTAAGCTGCGAAATAATCAATTCGCTAGTAAACAGTTAATTGCATTGTGATCTTGAACTAGAATTAGGTATTACGATATTTCGTCGTAAATACTAATCATTAGATTAACTATGAAGGCTAACGATTTTGCACGTATGCTTAAATGAAGTAAGGCTATTAATTGTAAATGTGTACACGTTTTCATACTAACTATTGCATAGATATTATAATTATAAAAATTCATAAATTTAAAAAACAAATAGTGTGTTGTGCTTGTGCCTACGTTTGTGCGTTTGTCCTTTTTTGTTGTCGTAATTATAGAGTTTTCATGTTTTCGGAATGAATTGTCCAAAAAACTTACAACACCAAAACACAGAATTTAGAAGTGTTTCCTCTATTCACGAAGACGTCTTTAGCAGTAGCTCGGCCTTGTAAGTGGCACTTTAAGAACAGGGAAGAATAAAATTGGAGCCCCCGCGAGGGATGTCATTTTTTCAGGGCAGGGCTTTATCTCAGTAGTAGAGAATTATTACTCTCATAAACAGTACTTCTTACATGTTGTTTTTTCAACATCTTTGTTTGCACTATATATGACCCTTCTGGTTATGACAGCGTCACGATTTGTATTGTAAGCTACAGTACAAATATACCAACTTCTACTCCGTTCAATGTTTAAGAAGAACGCCAGGGACAATCCTCCCTCTTTATATTAAAAATAAATTGTTGTTTTTATTTCTGTCCTAATATATTATTAGTACATTAACAATGAGATATGCCATGAAGCTCCTACTGATTTTTAGGCAAACAATGTCAAATAACTTGATAATGGTGATGATCTTTATATAACATGACGGCTAATTTGACATTACATTCACACAATACAAGCTAATTCCGATTGAATTTGTTTATCACGTCACAGAATTTTTGTTTTCCGAACTTAGCTGACCTCCAAGCCTTATTGATCTGGCAGGGATTGCAGGAAGTGATACGAGCGATGTCATCCGTGACACCGTGGGAATAAAACTTTGATTTAGCTATGGTCACTGACAATGCGTCGATACCTATGGTATCCGAAATGTGGGTGTTTATCGATGTATCGTATTTCAGTATGGCAAAATAGTTCGCATGTTTTTATCAACATTTTGCAACACAGTGGAAGCTGCAGATATATAACTACATACTGTTTTCTTCTGTGCTATTGTTTGTCCATCAAAAAACTGTTAAAATTAATAATTGTTATACGTTCTTAAATAGTAAATAAACTCTTAAATAGTTTTAATGAAACATGAATCACACGTTTATAATTACATAATTTGAGTTTCTAATATAAATTTTGCATTATTGTGGAAAACGTCAACCTGCACATCTCGGAAAGATTTTTGAAACATGCAGTTCCATCGAACCAGCGGTGGCGGATAAGGCCGATTAGTATATAGTTGGTGGTCATACTGAGTTAGCGAAATAACTGATAAGTACAAAAGTAAAATATAAGCTATCGATTTCAGTCTGGTCATATAAACAGACCTACAGAAATCCACATGCATGCATCGCAGCATTGCTGTACATATATACAATAAAACGAAAACCCTTATTAAGCTATTGTCATGTTGTGATACGCTTCAATGAATAATAAACGATAATAAATAAAAAATATGTTCTGCATTAAGGGTCAAAACAAAATGGCGTGTCGACAAATTGACAAAATCAAATGTAATTGATTTAACTGGCATAATTTCAAACTTTACAAAAGCAAAATTAAGGGAATCGTTACAATTTATTATCGTAAGCATTAAATTGATCATCTAAAAATTATACCTTATTATTTACGAACTGTTCAGATTACGAAGTACCATAGAAACACAATCCCCCTTTGTCCACCATCCACGTTTAAAATTAAACAGCGTAAACAGGCAATGTACGATACGAATGACAACACATTACCGATTTAACGTTCACAACATACACATTAAGTTACACAATGGAACATTCGACGATCGGATTGGTTTTGGTCGTACCCGTACTGAATATATACATACAGGATTTCAACATCGTCCTATACAAACTCTTGAGTTACGATGTTTGCCATGCTAAACTTAAATCGCATAGTTAACAAAAATCGATTGTAAACACCCTTCCTTATAAGGTCGTTTTATTTTAATTTTTTTAATAAAAAAATCGCTCTGCAGAAAATAAATCTATTTGTTTATCTATTCATTATATTATTCGATATTTCGATATTATCAGAAAAAGCATGTATATATTGGTGGAAATACTTTAATATTACAGAGAGAAGCATTAGCATAAGAACTTTATACTATATTGTGCACATTAGTTAAAGTTGAATACAAACTAAAGACAAAAAATAGTTTTGTAGTAAGTCGTCGTAATAAAGCGTAAGTAATTTTAAAAGAGTCCGAATTTTCATTCACCTAATAGTTTTCATGAGGCAACTCAATGTTTATGTAATTACGAAAGAACAAATGAAACAACACAATAGGATGATATGTACTCAGCCGATGTTGCTCATTGTGGCGCTGAATGAATGTGAATCAAATCGAAACTTTAAAGGCGTCGGGATGTGACGACCCCATCGCCCGCTGTTGGGATAACCTCTGTCACAACAGAGATTATTCCACCAGTGCAATCAGTCACACTGGTGGTAGGTCTTTTGTTGCAAGAGGCCGGCTAGGTAGGTACCACCGCAGTGTCCAATATTCTGCCGCCAAATAGTAGTGCTTAGGCACTACTGTGTTCCGGTTTGAAGGGCATTGTACGCTAGTGAAATTACTGGGCGAACGAGATTTAAGAACTAATATCTCGAGGTTGGCAACGGGTGAGTGGCACCTACTAATGGTGCTGCAAGCGCTCATAGGCTGCGGCAGCCACTTACCATCAGGTGGGCCGTATGCTTGTTTGCCAACTTCTAACATAAAAAAAAAAAAAAAAACTTACAGAAGTACCTTCTCCATCACAACACGCTCTAACATGTACTGAGTATTTGCTTATAAATGTGATTAAGAATAACACGGCCTCTCGACGTCTGCTTTTATCCTCTATGTTGACAGAATCTTATATCATTGTATTGAAATTATTTTGGATACATAAAAATTCATGGCTTAACATGATTCATGTTTCTAGATTTTTGAATAAGAATAATGTTAATTGTAAACTTAATCTAATCATTGATTTTGTTGACAGGGCGCCAAAAGTAGAACACGGTATGACTGCGACGCAGGGTGGCGGCAGTGAAGACCACCGCCCGGACAACGATTCGGTGTATACGATCAAAACTGGCTTCAAAAATGATGGCTACCAGCACGATAGAGATTCCAATGACGATATCGTCAAACCACCGCCCCTACCCACCGAGGACGATTCATACGCCTCCGGCAAAGTTAAGCTGTCGAGAAATGAGAAGTGGAGGATATTGAAAAATGTGGCGGCCGTCAGTGCAGCTTTTATGGTACAATTCACTGCGTTCCAAGGAACCGCAAATCTCCAGTCGTCAATCAATGCTGCTGATGGTCTTGGAACTGTCTCACTGAGTTCAATTTATGCGGCACTCGTCGTCTCCTGTATATTTGTACCAACGTTCCTTATTAAGAGGCTAACTGTGAAATGGACCTTGTGCCTTTCCATGCTTTGCTACGCACCGTACATAGGTGCACAATTCTTCCCAGCTTTCTACACACTCGTACCTGCTGGAGTCATAGCCGGGTTGGGTGCAGCTCCTATGTGGACATCCAAGGCTACATACCTGACTCAAGCGGGAAGTGTATATGCTAAACTAACTGATCAAGCCGTAGACGGTATAATCGTAAGATTTTTTGGATTCTTCTTCCTGGCGTGGCAGACTGCTGAACTGTGGGGAAACCTCATCTCCAGCTTAGGTAAGATAAGAACCTCACAATATTTATGTTTTATAAAGACAGTTAAGAATTTAATTAAATGTTCCTTTTTTATGATGAATGGATTTTGGCAAGCATCCGGGTTCGATGCTCTGACGTTACAATGAGATTTTTTTAACAGTTAAAGATTCTCACTAAATCCATTTTTATGATATGAGTATTTCAGTTATTTACGCTTAATTAATTCTAAGAATATAAGGCCGTTTAACTGCAATATTCATTAAGGATCCATCCGACAATTTCTATATACTATATAATATGTAGATTAGGATTTTTTATATGAGTTAGGACAATAGTGAAGTAAAAAAAAATGTAATTTTTCTAAACCATTGGAATACATAGTAAATAACTATTTTTTTCTGACAGTGTTCTCATCGGGAGTCCACAGTGGGAATACGGCCAACGCAAGCTCCATTAACCTAAAATGTGGAGTCAACTTTTGCATGATCGGTGGAGGACATCATGACAACCAGAACTTACACCGACCACCAGACAGTGAGATATACGAGATCAGTGCGATATATCTCGCATGTGTAGTGGTAGCCGTACTGATGGTGGCGTTGCTGGTTGACCCCTTGTCCAGGTACGTTTTTATATCACAAAGTTTGCATACAAGCATACAGTCCACCTGACAGTACCCTATGTAGACTTGTTATACCTAAAGCATAACCATGTCCTGAAATGAAGGTTATTAATGTAAAAAATGTTATGTTACAAAACAAACTATTTACTAACAATCTAAAGCAAAAGTTGCTTGCGAACAAAATTTGCAAAATTGAAGCATGGCTACTGAAAGCAAAATAATAATTGGACGCAAATAAGCAATACCATGTCAACCCACAAAATTGAAAAAGCTGAGTTATATATGAAGAAGTGTTCGTGAATGGCTGAAGAACATTTTTGAATATTTGTTGGGATTTAAGCTTTAAAACGTCTAAAAAAGCCATTTTTTCAATCATGAAATTTATGTATTTTTAAACGTTTTGGGTTATATTATACACGAAATATGCAGTTTGTATACTAATTTTTTGTGAAAATAAGTAAAATAACTTACATAAATCTGAAATTGCCAAAAACTTGACCAATAAATAAAAAAATTCATATAAAGCAAGTTGTTCAAAATTTTCAAACGCGTTTTTCTCGAAATGACATTCGTGTGGATTGACATGGTATTGCTTATTTACGTCCATATATGGTAAGGTTACTTTATAATCTTTCAAAATATCCTGTAAGAATTATCAAACAACATTTAAAACTTCAAAATCTAAAAGGTAGTAATATAGCGAGCATTGAAAATGTGTTAGTATGAAATATGCATGTATATTAATAAAATAAATAATTTCAATAATCATTATTTACTTTCACGATTCTTTCATAACTGAATCACTGATGTTCATTTTCTTTTATCGGTCTCTGACTGTACTAGACTACACTAAAGTAAAACCCTGTTTAAATATTCTATGTAGAAAATATAGAAGTCATTCAATGAGATAACTATATACATATTTGTATACCAAATCCTCAAAGTATTAAAGGTAGACAAACAGTAATTATCGTCGCAAAGATCATTAAACGCTTGTTACAATGCGCTGTTGAATTCATTGTTCTTTTTTGTTGGATATTTTAATTGAGACCTTCAGAAAATTTAAGTTAATTATATTTTTTGGAGTAGTCTAGGTAATTTTGAGTTCCGATTTTGACATTGGAGAAGGTTATTAGTTATTAAATGTTATAGATTCTAAAAATTAAGGGTCTATTTCCTAACCTTTTAAACAGATCTTATGTTTTGACTGATTTACAAATGACTTAATATACCCCAAATTTTTAGACAAGTAAGTTTTATATGAGGATTGTGAAACGGGGCCTTTTTATCTGCATCTTTGACACAATGTCTCGCAGCGTTTATATGAGACAAATGTGTCTACAGGCAAAGTCGCGATATATTAACATTGTAGTCTTACTAAAGGTACGGAGAGAAACAAAGGACTTCGGATGCGACAAAGTTAACGGGAATACAGTTGCTGTCAGCTACAGCTTATCAGCTGAAGAAACCAAATCAACAATTGCTCATTCCTATCACTTTGTGGATTGGTATGGAGCAGGCTTTCATTGGTGCTGATTACACCCAAGTGAGTACTATATGGATTTTATTTCTACTTTAAAACAAAGCTATACTCTTAAAACTATAGACTTAATATATACTATGAATAGGCCCAATTTCATTCGATTATCTGGACATTTTGTCTATATGGAAAAACCTGTCTGTAATATTGAGTCTATGCTTGTAATAGCTTAAATTTAAGTACTTTGTATTCCTTTATAATTAATTTGTAAATTCAATCGATTGTCTTGATAAGACGAGTCAGACAAATTGAGTTTGTATTGCGATTTTTCCAAAAGAAAAACAACTGAACAAATAGAAATGAATACTTTCTTGACGAATTTAAGTATATTAATTTTAAATGAAAAATTTTGATTCAGTTCTTGCTCAACATACTGATTGTAATTTTTGTTTAAGGCCTACGTTTCGTGCGCTCTTGGTATCCGATCAATTGGCTACGTCATGATATGCTTTGGAGTTGTGAATGCGGTTTGTTCACTACTCTTCGGCTCTGCTATGAAGTACATCGGACGATTCCCTATACTGGTGATGGGAGCTGCTCTTCATTTCGGCCTTATCATCTGGCTACTTATTTGGAGACCAAGTCCCGATTCCCCAACTGCGTTTTTCGTAATATCTGGCTTGTGGGGTGTTGGAGATGCGGTTTGGCAAACACAAGTTAACGGTAAGATTTCAATTTTTTCTTATTAATATTATTTAAATAATAAATAAATAAATAATCGCTACACACTCAACGGCCTCCATTAGGATAGTGATATCCTGTGTCGGGGTCCGGAAACACATACAAGGACAAGGACAAATACACCCACTTAGAACACGTGCCTGTATGTTCGATACAAACATCTGCTCCAAGCGGGAATCTAACCCGTGACCTGTGGTGTTTAAGGCAGGTTCGCTACCATTGCGCCAAAACGTCGCCTAACATTATAAAACCAATTATGCTCGAATGCACTATAAATTTAACAATTAGATTTTCTTCGTTACAATCACGTATGGGCTTTACTTATCTACTTATTACTTAATACAATTGGTAGGATTTTTGTAAAAGTATTTGTATTCGGTAACTACCGCAATGGTTAAACTAATTTAGATAAGATTTGACACAGAAATGAGTCATTACCTGGTTTATCATGTAAGAATATTTTTAATTTCTATATATACAATGGATCAGGATCTGCATGAATCAATAAAAGTAACAGAAACCATTAAGTAATTCAACAGTGGTAATAAACTTACTTATGTTGGGGACAATTTATAAAATAAAATGTCATAATAAGATAAAGTGACCTATAAATAAATATTATGTGCGGTTGCAACTTGTTATGATATCGATCACATTAACTGTTTGTAATTGATACAGGAAATATAAGGAAGGCCATTATGTAAACTCACACCCTACCCCATCACTGTTTTATTAATACAATCTTATATATTATACAAAAATAAATCAAGTATTTGTAAATATCAATATACATAACACATGCAACAAAAAACGATTTAAAAATATACTTGTCTGTTCTTAAAACTTTCAAACTATTAATGTTCCACGCAATAATATCTAACGCTAGTTGTAGAAGTAGTACACGGTTGATTTAATATGAGTCTCGACAATTAAAAAAGTCGCAAACATACTTAGGTCAAAGAAAGGGAGAGGATGTGTATACTGAAAACAGTTTTATAGAAAACTAACAATCATTTTTCTGAATTTATGTACATAAAACCATCCGGTTGTAGAATGAGTCACCTGTTGACGTTTTACCAAAACGCTACTGTAGGCGGTGGGGTTCTTCAAGAGAAGGTTCAAAAGGTGTTTAAAGGTTACAGGATACAACTGGGGTTGCGGGTGTTCATAGGCTGCGGTGACTGCTTACATTCAGACGGGGCGTACGCTTGCTTACCACCATCGTGGTATAAAAAAATGTAACAAAAGAATTATTGTAACGATAAAATCACTATAAAACACCAACATTAAACTCATTATTTACATTTATATTGTTTTATTGTATCATTAAGTAAAACCCGTAGAAGAGGATAAATAAAAAAAAAAATTATAGTTATTAGCAGATATGTACTCGTATTCTGTACATAATACTCGTATGTACGTGAGATTTGCGAGTATTTGCCACGGTTCGGTAGGTGCAAGATCATTAAATGTAATGAAACTATGTTACAAATTTAGTAATTCTTCTGTCAGGTTGAGAGATGAGATAAGGAAAACTAAACGAATAAACGCCGGTAGTATAAAAAGTGCCTAAAATTAAAGGCTAAATTTAATATTTTATTTTTAGCAGCATTTATAAAGTTTCAAACTAGTTACATTTAAGTGTATCAAGTGAGTTAAGTAGTGCTTTAAGAATTAAAAGGTCGCTCTACCGAGACCGTAAATCTAAAATATTGACGTAAAGTGGAGGTATTAGTATAGTTGCACATAATCCAACTGTCTCCTTACACATATTCTTCTCTCCGTTTGAGTTTCTTAGTATCAGGATCGTTATTATAGAGGCTATGGTAATTGTTTCCCATAAGGGGCAACGTCAGGGTTCTGTAAGACCCTGACGATAGGATTACATTAGAAAATGCCCTTACACAGCACAGACACGCACACAACACCGTCCTCGCCGGCGAGGACGAGGTCGTTTGTTTCGCACGTCGCGTCGCG
This sequence comes from Hestina assimilis, assembly GCA_023373885.1. Classification (NCBI taxonomy): domain Eukaryota; kingdom Metazoa; phylum Arthropoda; class Insecta; order Lepidoptera; family Nymphalidae; genus Hestina; species Hestina assimilis. Next base: position 15,192,967 of record CM041759.1, read on the forward strand.
CTCACACCGTCGGGTGAGTCTATCGTATAGAATGCGCTCGGAGCGCTGCCTCCATCTCCGATGACGTCCTTAGGCGTGGTTCGGCTTCGCAGGAGGCACCCTAACGACGGAATCAAATTTGAGCCCCCGTGAAGGCTGCCCCTTAATCACGGCTGAGTCTCTGTACTCGGCCCCCCCGCCCGGTGACGCTGTCAGGGTCAGTAGGGCCAACAGCAATACACATTCCGGAAAAAAAAAAAATTAGGGGCGTAGTACAAAAAAAAACGTTTATCATAATAATATTACAACTAATAATTTTTAAAAATAAATCATAATCAACTAACTCGTAGAAAATGTGCTAATAACACAAGCGAGGCTTGCCTGAGCAGTGATAAATTTAGCCAATAAAATAACACACCTTAGCAAAGCCTGCGTGCGAACATTCCCGTGGGTCTTTTTATAGCACTAACTTATCCAGTTCCGAGAATAAGTACCATTAGCGACTTCATAACAGGGTTGGAGATATTTTTAGCCTTAGAACCGCGTCTACATTAGTACGCTAAGCGGCAATACGACAGAAAGTTCGTTCTATTCTCGTACTACCTTAAAGGCATTAGCATTCATTTAGTAATTAATCGAATCGTCTCATGAACTGCTAACTCCAAATGAGAAATTAAACGTATAAAAAAACTGTGTTTTGGATTTTTTACTGAATTGTCAACACGTTTCTGTTTCATCTGAACATATTTTAAGTCCTCTGTTACGAAAAAGGATGTACATATTTCGCAATCTCATCGATACCTTTATACAGGATAGTCAATAATGTACATTGGTTAATGTACGCGTATTCTGTAATGTTCTGTTCTGAATTTGGATTAATTTTCACGGTTAATTATGACACTTTTCCATAGACAAATTTCAGAGCAATATAAATGAATACAAAAAGCATAATCTAGCATAGTTAAGGAAGTTATTTGCCGATAAAACTTAAGTTAATATTCTACTGATGTAAACGCTGCTCAAGTATTTCCATATATAGATAGAAGTAACAACGATGCCTTCGGGAGTGGTATTTCTGAATCAGTTTTATCCGACGCGTTATAATATTTTGCCCGCGGCTTCGCTTGTAAATACTGAATGTATTCCCGCGGGTTATTCGTGTCGGCGTTAACTTAATTATTCATTTCTGAACCATTGAAGGTAATGCATTATATATTATGATGAAGATATATATATATTAACTTAATTACTTAATTATTCATTTCTGAACCATTTATATATATATAATATGATAAGAATTTAAACGTTAAAAATAAAAATTTAATCTGATAGTATATTTTTACAAATCTCTGTTCATAAATCTCGAATCTTCTACGATTTTCGCGGTGAAAATCTAAGCAAGAAAATCAATTACGGACCGGCCGGTAATTGGCTTGTATGACGCCATCGCTGTACCAACCTGAAGGCACTGCCATCAAAAAGATAACAATCGATGTTTAGCATTAATTACGCAGCTGGGTGCTGCTGGATTGTTGTATAAAGACAAGACTTTACTATGTATTTAAGGTTTTAATCATTTATATACCTGTCTTATAGCTTAAGAAGATGACGTTGGTTTTTTTTTTTAATCAGCCTTATTATTATCTCTCAAACATACTACCGTAATTAAAATAATCTTAATAGAATATTTGTGTAAGGTTATTATTTTTTTTTCTATTTCACTTAATAACTAATGAACTTTTCTTAGGATATTACAGTAAAGTCATTGATGTGATAGAAATATACAAATGAGGCGTGACGAGGAGTCTTGTTTATTTACAGTAATGTATTATATCAAATTCAAGTTTTAAGGTGATTATTATATAATTGCGTCCCTCGATTTTATCCATGAATATATGTAGATATCGAGATAAAAATTTATGGACTATTCGAATTCCAAAATAAAATTCTACCACCAATTTATTCGTAATAAAGGTTGCATCAGAAGGTTGACTTCAAGTATCGCAAGTCTTCATAGGTTGCGGTGACCGCTCACTATCAGGCGTACCGGATACTTGTTTGCCAACCGTGAAGACATTAAAAAAACCTACCATAGACAATGAAAAATAACATTCAATAAAATAAAAAAAACAACCACTAATTAGTACTACGTATCGGCACTTTGTAAACGAGGTTTAGTAATTAATATCAATTTACTATTTAACATTGTGGAGCAAAAAAAATTGTAATGGTTTTTACCTAATCGTTTTTTGTCTCTGTTACGCTTCTTCTACTTATATACTTCACGCGTAATTAACTTTTATATACATACTAGCTTTTGGTCCCAACTTTGAACGCATGAAAACGATTTTCAATGGGGCTCCTCTTATGTAGTAAGATATAGAAATAATTGGTTTACCATACAAATCTCTACCCTTTTTTCACCTCTCCTAGTTTTGCTTTTGTGACGAATTGTAGTCTTACTGTTTCTATGGCCCCGTAGTTAGATTTATTAAATCAATTTTATATGCCTTGCTACTTTTTCGACTTCTGTATGTATATAAATTAATATACGTTTACTATTATATCATTCTACCGGAATGAGTAAGACCTTCGAATTTGTAAAGGTGGAATCAATGAGGAGACTTTATTGGTTCACGTCTTTTTTTTAAAGTATTTTAATCATCCAATGGTTCCAACCATTGGATGATTCATACATCGGGCATACACTACAAGGCCTAGACAAGTGGAAATCGCTCCGTATCGATTCCATTTCGATTATGATAGACCGAAAAACGATAGGTCATATGGTATTTCGAAAGCTTATGCCAATAAATAAATAAACGCTACACACTCAACGGCCCCCATTAGGATAGTGATATCCTGTGTCCATATTAATAATTATAATTCATATACATTTCCGAATTATCTATAATTATGATAATTAAATGTCACTTTGTCTAGGCCTCCTTATCCCGAAATCCTAAATATTTATTTAATAAAACATAAATTGCGTTGCGTTTTGAAAAGTTGCCGGAATTACCTATAGTGAAATGTTTTGCTATTTTACACCGTTGTGGCGTATTGGTAGCGAGACAGCCTTTAATCTCGACGGGTGCGGGATGGATTAATCTTACAAACATATGTTTCGGTCTTGGCCTCTGTCCTTGTGGAACATCCCCCGTGCCTCGGAGAACACGTTAATCTATTGGTCCCGGTTGTTATCATATTAAAACAACATCTGATAATAATCAATAACTCTTTATATGTAATTTGCTCTTTATCAGACCCTGGGTATATACAATACCCAGAATAATACTAGGTAAAAGAAGAAGAAATATTTAGAAATTAATTAATTTGCTTGAATTGCACTCTCTTACACTTACACATGAAATTGTATGTTTTTTTTTTAATATTGGAATAACCACGAACCCTCTTTTGAATACACAATATTTCATACAGACTGCTTAAATTCCTTAAATTCGCATAAAAATATTGAGAGATGGGAGGTTAAAGTTGTGGTTTCATGTATTTTTAGATGAAATTCTGAAAACAACTTAAAAAGTACGTACTGAAATCAGAAATGCATATTAATGAAATGTTATTGAAATAGCTTTAATTTGATTCGCTAAGATTATTCAGAATGCTTCTATATTTAAAAGAATAAAATTAAATATTTACTTAAATATTATAATTCATCCATAATTCAATATAAATAAATATATTGACAGACGTTCTTTAATATTATATAATATAAATATTAATACGGAAGTATTTATTTGTTGATACACCTTGATAAGTTCATGTTCATCTCGATATAAGGAACCGTTATTACGTATTTGAATTCATTACGAGTATTATATTATTATTAATCGATTTAATATAAAAAGTTGTGATTTTGAGTGAGTTAAAAAAGGAGTAGGTTCTCACTTTACGTATTTTTTGTCTTTTAAGCCATTTATGATTTTTTGTTTCTATTCTTCCGTGTTTGATTCATAATCAATCTAATATGTTCATATCACAAAAAGATTTAAACCTAAAATGTTACAGTAAAAAGAACTTAATTATTTACTCTATGAATATTATAAATTGATTTTTATACATTTCAAAAGCCCCTATGCAAAAATACGTTTGAATAAAGACTTTCTGTATGGTAAGGCTTATCCATAGTATAGGTGTAGTAAGTCAGTGATTTTAAATAAGTCTATTTTCGCGCACAATAGCATACGTATATACTTATAAAAAATACCTTTTCGGCTTCCTTATACTCTCTTACAGGTCTCACTTATAGGTTTTTTATACGACAAAGTTGTATAAACATGGTTAATACAAACTATAGCGATAACTGTAAGCTAGACTCGTGAATGTTAGCAAAGCATGCAACGAACCTGATGGCTAGTCTCGAAAATTCCATGACTGATTATTTCGCATAGCATGTAATATACCGAGACATCTATGTATGTTATGTTAATATAATAATAAATAATGTTATGTTATGTTAATATAATAATAAATAATGTTATGTTATGTTAATATAATAATATGTAATGTTACATAACATCTGATAATAATCGATAACTCTTGATAAATTCTTATCCAATGAGTTACTGGTTCGCCCTTAGGCTGCGGAGGTCAGATGGCAATCGCTCCGTGTCAAAACTAGTAACCTGTCAAATCCGGATAAGAGTAATAAGCAAACCCTGGGTCAATAAAATTCCGGGAATAATGCTAGGACGAAGTTTTTATCTAAAAAATATGTTATGTATTCTCAAAAGTTTTTTGTAACATTTGAAATTGGACGTGTGATTTCAAACAACAAAATAACAGCACGTTTCCTCTTTATATAGTAACTATACTTTGCATCCGCGTGACATAAAAACTATAAAAAGAAACTTAAATTGTAAAATGTTCTTGTTGTTACTAAATCATATTTTTTATCAGTATTCATAACGGTGTATTGGAGTTTATACATTAAAATTTATTACATTATATTTGTTAATAATATTTGAATAATAAATATATATTTGCAGTTGAAGGGCAACTATTAGATTTGACTTTTGTGAGTTCAAAAGCATGACGAATACTGTAATAATTCTATTCTATTCTAAGAACGATATTGACGCTTAATTTTTTTAAAGGGTTTTAATCTATTGTTCTGAAATGTCTTGAGGAGAAGAAGTTACTACTTTTTTACATAACAAAGTTGGCAGTTTACATAAGTATATGAGTCAGTGCAGTCTATAAAATTTTATAAAAAAGTGGTAATTGAAGTTTGGCCTTTCGGCGCTCTAACTGATCAAACAAAAAGCAGCAGTACGGATACTGTTACTTCACGTCGTTATTCTACGAATACTTGCCAGTCGAGCCGGTTTACTCATACTGAAAACAGTAATATCACTTCTTAGTCATTAATGACGTATTATTAACAATTTCGTTTTTTAGGGTTCCGTAGCCAAATGGCAAAAACGGAACCCTTATAATTTCGTCATGTCCGTCTCTCCATCCGTCTGTCTGTCCGTCTGTCCGTCTGTCCGTCTGTCCGTCTGTCCGTCTGTCCGTCTGTCCGTCTGTCCGTCTGTCCGTCTGTCCGTCTGTCCGTCTGTCCGTCTGTCTGTCTGTCCGTATGTCACAGTCATTTTACTCGAAGTCTGTTGGCTCTATGCATACGAAATTTAGTAAATAGGTGTATTCTATGAACCGCACGACGATTTTGTAATGAAATCCTAAAATATATACAAATTAAGGGTAGCGGTCCATACATGTAACTGAGGGTTTGAAAAAAATTTCAACGTATGGCAACTTGTGAGATATTTTTGGATAGGTCTTTCAAAATGATTACGAGGTCACTAGTTGTTGAGATATAAGCTCCTAAAGTCATAATTTATTCAATTACCAGTCTAGTGCTTTGTGGACAACGGACAGTCGAAACTAAAGGGTTCCGCAGCTTGGTGATGAATAATCTTAAGGGCTTTAAAAATAACACAACCAAATTCTCTCAGCACAAAAGGGCCGGCTCGATCGGGGAAGTACTACCCTCTTACAGAAAATCGGCGTCAAGTAACAGTATCATTAGGTACTGTTGCGTTTCGTGCGATGGGTGAGTGCGCCGGAGGCCAAATGTCCCACCCCTTCTGTTCCCTTCCTTTTTTTTCCTTCTCATTCCGTACATTCTGTTCCTTGGGTTGGCAACGCGATACTTCAAGTATCGCAAGCGTTCATAGGTTGCGGTGACTGCTTACCATCAGGCGCACCGTATGCTTCTTTGCTAACCGTCATGACATAAAAATAAATGTGAAGGCCTAATAAAATTGTTTCGATATTTTTATCAGTCAGCGTGCATTCAGCAATTACGTTAATCCGTTCTAGTATTAACTCGCCTTATTCATAAATAAATGCATTATACTATTAATAATAATTAAACTATCTAACATGTTTTTATCTAACATAAAAAGTATTTTTTTTCTAATGGCTATAAAATTATTTCAACGAATGCTATTGCCTTACAGAGGCACCAGATTCAATGAGCATTACATTTCTGTCGATTGTGGCTAGATGGCGCTGAACGTACTTAGATCGCGCTAACGGTGTTCCTCTCGTAAGCCATATATAGTTTACTCTCAGATCATTATTCTCACTACTGTTGATGGTATTGATGAAACTGCTAATAATATTTTTGAAGAGACACCATTTTATTTAGGGTGTCTTATATTAATTAATATGAATTGAAATAAAAATTACCAGTCAAGTGCGTTGTGGACCACGCACAGTTGAATCTAAAGGGTTCCGCAGCATGGTTATATAATAATAACTTTATTTCGACATTTTCGACCAACAATGGATCATATGTTGTTACTAATACAAGTATCTTACGCCTATTTGTTAGTAATTTCTAAAACTTTTTTAACCTAAGACAGGATTAATTTGTCCGCACGTGAATCCGATAGCAGTGGTTCACATACAAACAACTTCTATTAACAAATGCTCTTAGGACGCCACTTGAGCTGGAAAGAATCCTGCGCAACAACGATGTGCACCGCTTTCGCTTAATGGTATAAAAACAGTCCACATACGCCTCGGCAAACATCCCCGAAGCACTACAAAAACGAGGCATACCCATTAGCATCCTGAAAGCATTGTTATATTGTACACGCAGGGCGTTGTACTGTTTCCGCGTATAGTCTGCCCACAGGCTGCTAGGGTAAAATGTGGTGCAGTAAGCTCTGAAAAGCGTTATTTTGACTGGCATTGAGCAACGAGCAAACCTGCGAACAATCATATTTGCCCTCACAGACAAAGCCCTGCGTTCTCTCTCAATATCTGCATTGTCTTTCAAGTCATAGAATACTACATGGCCAAGATATTTAAAGCATTCAACTCTCTTTAGTGGAACCCCGTGTAACTTGATAGCAGGTATAATAGATGGAATCGATTTTCCCCTGGCCTGAAAGACCATGCATTCGCTTTTCCTACAGTTATAGACTAAGCCATGACGTTTGAAATAGTTTTCACAAAGACTTAGCAGTTTTGCTAACCCACATACAGATGCACTCAGTACAACCATGTCGTTTACGTAACTAATGTTATTAAGGCAGACTCCGTCAATATGACATCCGACACGAGTGCTACTGAGCGTCTGTATTAGGGCATTCACATACAGATTAAACAACTTGGGTGAGGTCAGGCCACCCTGCCTCACCCCACATTCCAACCTGTAAGACCTTGAGTAGCTCTCTGACCATCGCACAACATTAACCTGATTTTTATACCAAAACTTAAAAATCCTGTTGATCTCTTCAGGCATGCCAGTTTTTGCCATAAGATATCGTGATTAACCAGGTCAAATGCCTTGGATAAATCGAGAAAACAGGCGTAAATGGGTGATGGTAAGGTTATGAAGAATTTCAAAAGTTTTAAAAATAACAACGAATTAAAACCGACCGCAAAAATATGTTGGTAATTTCATAGTAATTATTAAAAGTAATATGAAAAACAAAGTTATGGGAAAAACTTATATATCTCTTAAATTTTTAGACCTATCTTCTTCAATTTAAATGTGGATGTTGATGAAAGTTCATGTGGTATTCTACAAGCTCAAATTTTTCCAAAATTTTAAATCCCATAGTTCAAAAGTTAGAGGGGGACACGATTTTTACGACTTTAGGAGCTAATATCTCAACAACTACTGGCTTAATGAAAAAACTCAACATCAAACCTCCTTATCATTTTAAAAGAACTATCCAAAGATATCTCACACGTTGCCATACGTTGAATTTTTTTTTCAATCGTCAGTTACATGTATGGAATGCTACCCTTAATTCATATATATATTAAGATTTTATTACAAAATCCTTGTGCGTTTCATGGAATACACCTAATTAGTAAATTTCGTATAGATAGAGTCAATGGTCTCCGAGTAAAATGACTGTGACGTACGGACGGACGGACGGACAGACGGACAGACGGACAGACGGACATGACGAAACTATAAGGGTTCCGTTTTAGCCATTTGGCTTCGGAACCCTAAAAAGAAGAATCAGATATTTTTGAAACAGTCCAATCATAATTGCCTTAAATAAGGTAGACAAAAATACATCTAGTTATCTCACGACTCATTTAATATAGGTCTACTTTCCGGGTACACCCACCACTCACTTTTGTTGTAAAAAAACCTCTGTCGACATTCATACTCTTATTACAAAAGACTCTAGAGATACTGAGTAATTTACAAATTGAATTAACTTTGAATAGTTTGTAATAGTTGAAGTTTATAGACTTTTTTAGTTTTAGTTGTAGATTTTGTTATAATAAATAGCTATTCCATATCAACCTCTTAACGGTTTAATTGACCCTTTTTTAGTTAACTCTCACTCATTTATTAACTAAAAAAACTCATATGAAAGCTAATAGAACTCTCAATTCGCAGATTTTAACCGACTTTGAAAGTTTAGAAGCTACAGCGTCATGTTGTTTTAAACAGAATTATAAATGCTTTATATATATTTAAAATCTACTGAAATGTATTGCACGTTCTTAAAAGAAGAGCACGTTTTAATTGTCATAATAATTACCACTTTAAACATTTTACGTTAACTTGGATAATATTTATCTGCTCACACAGATATAAATGCATTTAAACCAACAAATATGTACCTAAATAGATTTGACGGCATTGTTTCCTAGCCTTAATTGCTTCTCACTGTATCATACGAGCAAATGTAGTAATTGCATACCATATATTGCGAATTCATAAAGTAATTACAGATATGTTTGTAGTAAACATATAATAGTCAAAACTTGAAGTTGAAGCCTCAATAGCTCAACGTTAGAAGGACCGACTTCGCTCCGTTAAGGCGAGAGTCGAGGGTTCGATCCTGACCACCTTGGGCTATTGTCGTACCCACGTCTATTGCAAGCTTCGAGCTTATTTAGAAGAGTACTAAGAATATTAGTAATGCCTTGAAAAAGCATTGATATTATTCTTTAACAAAAACTGGCACAGGTATTTTATATAGTGTTTATAAAAAATAGTCTGATGGAAAACTGTCACCATTACCCATCGAGACTCACAATACCTTTGAATGCCCGTTGAAATAACTCACCAAAAATTTCATAGAAGGCTTCACCGAAAAATCGTCTTGCTGGTGGTGAGTCTGCCTTCAGTCACGACGATTATGGATTCGATTCCCGCTCGGCAGATGTTTGTTATACACATGCACATTAAGCTGTCAGCCCCGGTTGTTATCACATAGCATCTAATGATATTCGTTAACTCTTGATAGGTAATTTCCCCTTAGGTTTGCAGAGGACAGATGGCAATCGCCCTGTGTAAAAAGTAGTAATCCGTCAATTCCGGATAAGAGTAATAAGCAGGCCCCCAAATAAAATACTCTGAGCACTAATAAGACGAAGAGGAGTCGTCTAGCTGGTACCAGTAACCAGATTTGAATCAGCAAATCTTTTGCATGAGATAGTTGAATAAGTATATAACTATTATCATTTATTTAAGGAGAATATTCTTCTTTCAGGTCTGTACGGCGTTCTTTTCCGACGTAACAAAGAAGCTGCATTCTCCAACTACAGGTTATGGGAAAGTGCTGGCTTCGTCGTCGCTTACGCGTATTCCACCCACCTCTGCGCCAGGATGAAGTTGTACGTTTTGATGGTAGCACTGCTCCTAGGTGTAGCTGGCTACCTTATTGTTGAGATATTGCATATGAGAAAGGTAAGTTCATGTTTTTATTTTTAAGGAATTCTTAATATTTTTTTAAGGGACTCTGCATAATCTAGTACACGATTCTATTATATATAAAAGTCATAAAGATAAAAATAAATTACTAATTTCAGACTCGCCGTCTAAAGGCTATTGCTGAGAACCCAGTTGCTGCGGCCGAAGCCGCCAAGCAGCCTCCAGAAGAAGACGATGAGAAGGACGAAATTGATGACGACATCATCATAACACACCTCTAAACGCGGAATCACAAGATGTCTAGCGTTCTAAGTGCTACAAAGCGCCATATTGCCATACACACATATTAGGTACAAACCACGAGCTGATATAATCTCGAATTTAATTTATATGTATGTATCCAATAGTTAAGTATAATGTGAAGCGAAGACTTATCAAGTACAAACATTACTCTCGCTTGAACGTGGCCTTCTTGTGTCGGATAAGATCAGCTTCGACGTTATGCATTCAAAAAACTGCTCCGATTCAGTGGTACGCTTAAGTTTGTTCTTGATTGTAGACGTGCTGTTGCACCAGTCGAGTCGGTTAATTGAATTTTCTCCATCAGATATTTCGTTACACGTCGCGAGGGAATCGAAATCGATTTTAAAGTTGGCGACATACATTGGCAACTTATTTTGCGAAACAAAATCGTGCACCACTCTAGGCCACTAGAACCGTTATCTGGCAAGATGTGATTAAAGACATTTAGATGTTTTTGTTGAATCAAAAAAATAAAAAAGAAGCTATATCTGATAAGAACGTTCGGATTGATTGGAACGATTTTTATTTTCGATTATTTCTTTGATATTATTCATTTTTTTTATTAATTTAACTAAACTCTTAAGTGTTAAAAACTGTCTGACTTCTTAGAACTTTAATAAAGTGCACACGCGTTAATTTATTATTGTTTTAATGAATGGTTAAAACAGCTGTGTTTATTTTTCCTTCAATCGTAATTGTTCCTTTGTCTCAATAGTCTTTAATGGTGTTTGGATATATTTTTCTATTTATTCAATTCGATGATAAATATAGGAAAAGTTTAATAATGCGAAATTAAATCGATGAAACGCTCGTTAGATATTTTAAATTAAAACAAAACAAGCTGTATATATTGGAAAATGAACCGTAACTGACAAAATTACAGTTAAAATATAAGGAAAGTAAATTTTTTTTTTTCCATGTAACATTCCAACACTGTATAGTGTGTGTTTTTGTTAACTTCCCACTTGTATCTCTACTTTGTTTAATGACTGTATTGTATGTATATTTTTAATGTAGCAAACTTTCAGTTTGTTACTAAAAAGAAATCTCAAATGATCTTATGAAATGTCAGATTGTCTGATAGAATTTTGATTTATTGAGCCAAAAAAATATTAAATGTTGACAAGTTTATATATATATATAAAATTTATTTTCTAGTTTGAATTATATTTGTTGTTTTTTATTTCTTTTCTATTCTATACAATTATTGTTAATCAAAAACCAATGACGGGAGTCCAACATGAATTTTTGTGAAATTATTATTTATTATCAATAATTTTGCTATATTTTTTCAAAAGAAGAGTAAATAACAGCGCGTAATCTTTTATAAAATGGGTTATAAATAACGTGAATTTGTTACCGGAAACATTTAAAGATTTTTTAAAAGGTAACATATTTACTTATAATAGGCACTTAGATCAAATAAATTAATATCATATTATTAAAATTATAAATATTCTAGTAAATAAGTTATTATATTCATTACTATATCAAAAATAGTGATGTAGTGAAATTTAAATAAAACTATTATTTCAATTTCAAAACTTCAAAATATTATGTCTCAAAAAAAACATTCACAGGTATCAACAAGTTAGCACTTTTAACTATTTTTTTAAATTTTCTATGAAGTTCTCATTCAAAATGTCTGAGTAATTCCATATCCGAATTCAATTATTATAGGAAATTTTTGAAAAATGGAGACATCAATATATAAGAAGTATAGCTATAAGTGTGCCCGCTTTGAAAAACACATTTTTGAGTAATTCGCGGGAAAGGAAACTAGTAAATTACTCTAGGTTCATGTCGCGATATTGAAAATCTGTACTATGCATCTGATTTACAACAATCATAGTTTATACCAAAGGTGTGTTTTTCAAATTAATACTTTTAGGGTGAAAAACCACGTGATAACATTATAGTTGTAAAATCGTAAACGTATAATAAAATATTATTGTAAATTAAATATTAAAGTTTCGACTTTAGAATACGTAAGATAGGTAAGTTTATTTTATCGATTAAAAGTTGTTTTTTTTTTCAAATAACATTTATAATTTAGTTTAAGCGATTACGTTATATTATTATCTTATGTCGTATGAATTTGTGATAAAAATAAACGAAAGTTGTTTGGTCAAAATTTGTATTATTTACCTAACCTCAAAACCTTGACCAAATTCGAGTTAATTATAAGTAAAGATCACATAAAAGATAAATTGATTATAAAAATATGTATGTATATAAAAATGACCTGGCTTTCGGCTCAACAAAGCGCAATGCTCAAAACCTTACTCCTACATAGTTAATTTTTTCACAAAAGTGATTTGAATAGACTATTCGAAAATAAAACACAGTAAATTTGAAACTTTGTTTTTAGGCTAGTAAGTAAAAACCTAAAATCTTTAAGATTTTTTTCAAATATCACCACTGGGACTGGACTGAAAGGGAAAAAAGGGGTTCAACGTTTTTATGGTGAATTATATATTTTATGGTGGATATCAAATATTTTTGACTCATTATTAAATTTGAGCTTTTAATAAGTAATTTATCACTTTAGCAATTAGGAAATTTAGTATGGTATAAATGTATAATTGCATATTCGGTAAAAAAAGGTATAATTGTATTTATTCTAAATTGATTAAACTTCTTCAAAATAATTTCTCGGAAAGTACTTTTGATGTTCTACTACCACAAATTATTTATTTATTTTATTTTAAATATACATGGAAAATGTTACCTTTACTAAGATTTTTTTAAAATTTAGAATACATTTATTATTAAAAGTATTATTAATATTTAAATAAAAATCTCATTTCATATGCTCATTGATTATTATATAATTTTACAAAGTCAAAATACATAGCCACTTGAATACATTAAGTGTTAGTCGCTGGGGTCAAATTTTTAGAGGAAATTACCGGAACATTATATGAAAATTAATTCTGGCCGTGAGGTATCTCTTCAGGCGTAAAACTTTTGAAACAGCACTTAAGAAGTTCCAGGTCAATCTTCATGACGGTGCGTTCTCCATTTTCAGGTAATACATCAGGCGACAAGTAATCTACCATGTAGATATTAGGATACTTTTCGTGACTCTTGATCAGATAGTTTTTGCAGACCTTATCAAGATCCTCTCCAAACGTTTGCCTACAAAGGTCTGCCTTAAAAGACCGGAGTCCAGTCTCTTGAGATGTGATGGTTCCCAACAAGGTGAGGAAAACAAAAACTGTGTGTGCCTTCATCTTGCTTGTTACTTGAACGTTGAAAGGTGATTGTATGTAAAACAATTGTTACAGCACCTTTTATAGGTGAAGATGCTTATGAATATTGATATACAATGTGTGTTCATCTGGATTAATACGATCGGATGTTAGTGTTAACATGAAATTTCGACGCTCCACCCGAATAAGGACGCAAAGCTCTTCACATAGCTTTTAAAATATTGCATTTCTAAAAGTTACAGCTGAAGACATCTTTATACTTCCGAAATTTGGTTTACTAAAAGGTTGCCGAAAAAGGTTTCTTTTCATTAAAAGTAATTATCTCCTTTTCATTAAAAGTAGTTTTTTTCTCGATCCAACAATATAACAAGTTCACCTAATAGTGTTGGAAACGAATTTTCTGTTTTTTGGATTTTATGTAACGTTAATGATTTTGATTTACTCCTTTCTTCGGTTGGGGCGTCGATTTTACGTGTCAATTCGAATGGATGATTTCAAGGATAATGATTATGGTGACGCAATAAGTTTTTCAACCCTGTGCAGTTAAATGGGATTTCTGAAACATCGTCATCGTGTGCTACACGTTAAGCTTAATAAGAAAATAAGAACTAATAGACATTTTCGAATCACAACATTTTCACTTTTTTAACCGATATCACAAATAAGATTATTTTCTGAATCCGGTTATATTTTTTTAATTGTTACCTTACTAGCGGCCCGCTAAGGCTTCGCACGGGTTTAAAATATATAGTCTGTGTATGTGAAAAAATGAGGATATCCATAAGAGGTAGACATATACCATCGCGAAGTTTCCTGTAGACCTTTTCAATGTGTACAATACTTAGTACATTATTTTGATAAATCTCGTAGGGTTCAGCCTGCGTTTGTTGCAATGTAAGCGGAAAAAATGTAATTATTTACGACATCACATTAGAAACCTCAAAAATAACTGTATTTCTCCACTATTTAATGGATGTTATTATACATATAAACTTTCCTCTTTAATCACTCTATCTATTAAAAAAAACCGCATCAAAATTCTTTGTGTAGTTTTAAAGATTAAAGCGAACATAGGGATATGGGGACAGAAAAAGCGACTTTGTTTTATACTATGTAGTGATATCGCAGAATATACTTTTTTTGGCTTGAAAGAATATGCTTCTCATTTGGTCCCATTCAAATGTAAAGAGAAAATACCACCCCTAAAAGTGAAAAATTAACAGAAGAAATTTTTATTGGGCCTAATTTGGGTAAAATAATCTGTAATAATTTTTTTTTACTCCTTTAGTAATGAACCGATTTTTAAAATCATTTTTTTTTTTTAAGAATATTAGCAATGCTTTTTCAAGGCATTACTAATATCCCTATTGCCCTCCAAATAAGCTCGAAGCTTTCGCTTGGAGTGGGTACGACAATAGCCCAAGGGGTCAGGATCGAACCCTCGACTCTCGCGTTAACAGAGCGAAGTTGGCCCTTCTACCGTTGAGCTATTGAGGCTTCAAAAGGAAATTTGAAAAAATACATTATTAAGTTGCTCTCACAAAGGTCTCACATAAATATATAGTTATAAAGTGTAAAAAAATAGATAAATATACATAACATAATATATACATAATTTAATCCATATTGATAAAATCTTCCTAAAATGAAATATTTAATACTTTTTAATAAATATACTAGACTTTGAAATAACATTTTAAAGTGTACAGTTATTTATATTGCATCGATTGTTTTAAAGTGTCAGTTCCTTAACGAAGTTATTTCACTACGGAACCCCGTAGCCAAATGGTAAAAAAGGGACCCTTCTAGTTTTTTCCGTCTGTCCGTCTGCTTGTCACGGTCACTTATCTCAGACTCTATTGTCTCTATTGACACGAAATTTCGTAAATAAGTATATTTTATGAACTGGGTTTTATAGTGAAATAATAAAATTAAAGCCCTCCATACATGTAACTATGGGTTGTGTACGTATGAGATATCTTTAAACAGGTCTATAAAAATAATAAAGAGCTTTCATTTTGTTTTTTTATTTTTTATTTTAATAAAGTCTAGTTATTCAGACATTAGCTGCCAAATTCGAAAAATTTTGTTTCTCCCCGTAACTTTTGAACTTGGTACTTAAAAAGCTGGAACAAGTGGAGGTTGTAGAACCTCAAAAGATCTTTAAGCGATAATTATTTTGAAGAAGATACGTTGCGAAATTTCAGAGATATATAGGTTTTTCCTGTAACTTTTTTTCATATTTATTTTGGTTTAAAGTTTTTTTAAAGTTATCGTTTTCGAGAAAAATCGAAAAAACTCAAAATTAGGCCTTTGATCCCGAATAACTTTTGTGGCATGCATGGCATCGATCCTATAACGATGGGATTTTTAAAACTTTATTATAAATTAAACCCCACCAATATATGGGTTTCCGGGTATTTCTGTTACATGACCACTATTTTTAAGTCTAAATTGACTGGATTATTGTATGCCATGTATAGGATTGAGTTTTCAAACATGTGTCAAAATAATGTGTAATTGAAATAAAAAACACTAAGGAGTAATGATATAAACTTGGAAACAAAATTTCTACCCCTTTTTAACACCGTTATAGGATGAATTTATATTTCTTATTATTTATATATCTCAATAAAATGAGAAACCGGTCTTCCATCAATTCTGTTAAGAAGTTTTATAAAAATTTGAAATGGAATGGACCAAGGAATCACGTTGTCTCATACAAATTTTGCCCCCACCCCTTTTCATCCCCTTAAGGGCAAAATTTCGGAAAATCCTTTGTTTTGAAAGTTTACGTTTTACAATGAACATACCCTCCAAGTTTGAGGTCTCAACGGTTAGCGGTTTACACCTGACTGTACTACTTTACAATACCAAAATAATTTATAGAAAAAAAAATGTTTTTATTTTTAAAAACTAAAACTGAAATAATAAAAACCATTTTCGAAAAAAGATGTCGGTGTTAAGTCAAACTTCGCCTCACGTGGGACACACTTCTGATGCAGAAAATATTTATTATTTTCTTTTTAGCTTTGAAATCTTATACTTTTTAGTTAATAATGATAGATAGTACATAATGAATGATACAAATTTACGACTTATATGGTTTTCTCGTGGATGCCTTAGTCAAATTGGAGCACGCGGGAGGCACTAGCTTTCAAAATAAAAACATAATCATCCAAATCGGCTGACCACTTTTTGTAGTAGAAGAAGTGCTTTGCGAGACTTGGCAAATTTTTTACATTTTATGTTTTTAATGGGATTTTATTGATAGGAAGTATCATAAGTTTTATGTACTTCACTAAATTTTTATTCCACGATGATAACATAAACCTCAAAAACTAAAACGATAAATCTCATACAGTATTCATTTTCACGCTATTTTTTTAAAATTCGTAATCAATTTTAATATCGATTTTTTAAGGAATGAAAAATGTGAATCATCTTGTTTATTTATTTCATTTCATGTGACGCATGACAGACTAGAAATAATTTAACAGAAACATGAATTAAAAGTTTTAAACAAAGTTCGCACCTCAGAACATGTATCTCAATTAAATTCTGAGCTAGCTACAGTTACTTATTAAGAAATGAAATTGAGCACTATTTATTTTTCTTGATCGTAATGTAAATATTTTTAACTAATAACTAGATCTATTTACCACAAAAATCAATAGCTAATTTCTAAGTAATTATTAAAAAGAATATGAAAAATTTTCTCGGAAAGTTCTTTTGATGTAAACCTTTAATTATTTTACAATTGTTAATCTCATAGTTCAAAAGTTAAAGGGGTTGGTATAATTTTTAAGACTTAGAGCTCAATAGCCTCATTTTATTTTAACTATACAGGGAAAATATTACCCTTACTAATATTTTTTTCAAAATTTATAATACATTTATTATTATTAAAATGATTAGTAATATTGAAATAAAAATATCATTTCATATGCTCATTGTTTATTATATAATTGTTACAAAGTCAAAAATACATAGCCACTTGAATACATTAAGTGTTAGTCGCTGGAGGTCAATTTTTTAGAGGAAATTACCGGAACATTATATGAAAATTAATCCTGGCCGTGAGGTATCTCTTCAGGCGTAAAACTTTTGAAACAGCACTTAAGAAGTTCCAGGTCAATCTTCATGACGGTGCGTTCTCCATTTTCAGGTAATACATCAGGCGACAAGTAATCTACCATGTAGATATTAGGATACTTTTCTTGACTCTTGAGCACATAGTTTTTGCAAACCTTATCAAGATCCTCTCCAAACCTTTGTCTACAAAGGTCTTCCTTAAAAGACTGGAGTCCAGTCTCTTGAGATGTGATGATTCCCAACATGGTGAGGAAAACAAAAACTGTTTGTGCCTTCATCTTGCTTGTTACTTGAACGTTGAAAGGTGAGTGTATTTAAAACAATTGTAACAGCGCCTTTTATAGGTGAAGATGCTTATGAATATTGATATATAATTATTAGTCAAGTGCGTTATGGACAACATGAAGTCTTAAGGGTTCCGCAGCTTGATGATGAAGAAACTTAAGGACGACCCCAAAATTAAATTGGTAATTTCATAGTAATTGTTAAAAGTAATATGAAAAACTAAATTGTCGGAGCGACGTTTATATCACTAAAATATGTAGTATGTAATATCTTCTTCAAACCAAATGTGGTTGAAAGTTCATTTGATGTTAACAAACTCAAATTTTTCTAGAATTTTAAATCCCGTAGTTCAAAAGTTACACGGTGGAGGACACAATTTTTATGATTTCATTACCAAATCGTGGTGATGTTCATAGAATACATCTATTGACTAAATTTCCAAAAGAGCCAATAGTCTCTGAGTAAAATGACTGTGACATACTACCGGACGGACAGACAGACTTGACAAAATTATAAGGGTTCCGTTTTTGCAATTTGGCTACGGTACCTTAATAATGTGTGTTCATCTGGATTAATAGAATTGGATGTTAGTGTCAACATGAAATTTTACGTGTCAATTCGAATGGATGATTTCAGGAATAATAATTATGGTGACGCAATAAGTTAACGAAGCACAACTTTCCTTTCTACCCTTCTGTTCAAATCTTACACAAAATTAATCAAGTGTGAATTACTAACTGGGTTCAATTCATATATACAGATACATATCAGATACAAAGGTAAAAAAATCCTTGAATAAGTAAAAGTATATAAAATTATTTTTATTTTGGAAATAATAAAAAACCATCACTTCTTGGGAATATATTTTATAATAAACTGAATGAGAAATAAAAAAAGCTGTTTCATTAAGAAGAAATGTTGATAAAAGTTGATTTTATAATGCCGATATGATTTTATTTTAACGCTTGATCACGGAAGTTTTTTTTGTCTATTGAATTTTAAAGTTAAAAAAGTGATATTATTTTCTTGATAGAGTTTTTTTTTGTATTTTACTATATTTTTCTTCCACGATGATAACATGAGTTACAAAACACCAAAATTAGAATTTTTTACAGTTTTAATTTTCCCGCTTCTTTGATTTTTTAAAATTCGTATCGATTTTTTTAAAGTGAATATACTCGATTCGTAATTGTTTTATAGGTACTTATTTAAATATGAATTTTCTTGATTGTAGTGTAAATATTTTTATATGATTTTATTTTTCTTTGAGATAATTTATTGAAGTTAAAGCGTATTTTGTTTTAGAAATTTTAATGTGTAATTAATATAATAATACTGCCGCTAACATCCCTCTTGCTTACAAACTGGGGCCTTCAATCGAGTCGTGAAGGCATCTTGCGGATACACGGCAAGGATGACGAGAGGAGGAGGCCTGTGCTTTTCTCTTTTTGTAAATTCACGTGTAGACTTTCTCCACCAACAGGATGAGAGGAGTAATTTGCCCCATTCCCCTGGTTAGTGAAAAAAAAAATGTTTTTAGGGTTCCGTAGCCGAATGGCAAAAAGAGAACCCTTATAGTTTCGTTATGTCCATCTGTTCGTCCCTCCGTCTGTCCGTCTGTCCGTCACTCCGTCAGTATGTTGCAGTAATTTTACTCAGAGATTGTTGGCTCTATCTTTAAGAAATTCGGTAAATAGGTTCATTCTATGAACCGCACCACGATTTTGTAATAAAATCCTAAAATATATAAAATTAAGGGAAGCAGTCCATACATGTAACAGAGATTTAAAATTTTGTAACTATGGGATTTAAAATTTTATAAAAATTTGACGTTATAGAACATCAAATGAACTTTCAACTTGAACCGCATTTGGTTTGAGGAGACAGATCTACAAATTTTATAAATATGTTATTCCAACAACTTGGTTTTTCATATAAAAGTTTAACAATTACTATGAAATTACAAACTTAATTATGCGGTCGATTTTAATTCGATATTGTTATTAAATCCCTAATATTGCACAATTAACAGCTAAAACAACGGTTTCTAAGAATTGACCAGCAAAGAAAATTCAGAATAAAGGGCTTTATATGTTATATTATTTATTTCAGGCGTCCCCAAATCTCATTATACGATGTCATTTTCCCGTCTCTCTAGATTCGTTAAGAACCGCTCATCTGAATTGACACGAAAGACGTCATGTAAAATCTAAGATCAAATCCTATTAATCCAAATGAGCACACATTTGAATATTAATGAGAAATTTGGAGATAAAAGCTCCTGCAATATTCGTTTTAAATACATTCGCATTTGATAATTCAAGTAACAAACAAACTGAAAACACAATTATTACTCATTTTATTCATCTTCGTGTCATTCTTCATCCCTCAAGATGTCGTTTCGGTAGGTTTCCCACCTATTGTGGGCGGCGATTGGCGAATGCTCTGGCATATCTCTGCAATGACAACCTGATCGAAAGGTCTGAAGTTTACCCCAGTGACGTGGAGGCAGACCAGGCCTGTTCTTCATACCGCAAATAGTCCACAGTATGGGAAGAAGTATAGGCAGGTGGTTGCTGAGTGCTGCTTCAAACTATATACAGTTACCGAGGGGACAACGTACTATTATGTGGATTAATTTCTTCGTATATTATTTATGATTTTCTTATTTTATTTATATACTGAACCGAACTCTAATTCCATTTAAAAATCAAAGGTAGCCAATGCTGAGTCCTGATGAAATCAGTCCAGCCGTTCCAGAGGAGATTTATGTATATAGCGAATCCTTAGTATGCATTTAGCGAAAAGCTGTTAATTTGTTATAACAAAGGGACACATGTATTTTATTTATTTGTATAGATATATTTTCATGCTTTGCGTGTTTGAGCTTTACAGCTAAGTTGTTTAGATAGATAGATAGATAGAACAGTCTTTATTGCCACTAAAAACGAGTTACATTCAAGAACTTAAAAGCTATATATAAATGTACATGTAGGCGGTCTTATCGCTAATTAGCGATTTCTCCCAGACAACCTCGGATTTAGGAAAAATGTGTAAAGAGAGGGTAGGTGGTGCTTCTTTGTACACATAAATATATTAAATAGATCTCTAATACTATACAAAATATTATAATATGTCATATTATCAGACTTAAAAATAAATAATTATAAATATATACAATATATACAAAATAGATGTATTCTACTCAATAATAATAATAATATAATATAGTTATACATATATAAATATAAATATATATATATATATATATATATATATATATATATATATATATATATATATATATATATATATATTTATATATATAAACATACATAGCAAACATATGTCATTTTAATTTAATTTACGTCGTCAAACTAATGCTCCTTAGCAAGGTAAAACTCCTTAACAAGGACTTTAAAGGAGGCTATACTATTGTTTAGCTACTGATCTAGCACTTATATTGAATTTTACTTTTATACACATTGTTACTTATAAAATTTCTTTAAAAGTAAGTTTTTAATTAGTTGCTATGCGTTTTTCTTGTATAGATATATTATTGTTATTTTTTCTTTGTGAACATTTTTGAGTTAACGATAATAAATAAATAATTTTGTTTCTTTCAATCTTTATATAATTTAACATACAAATTTAAACATAATATTTATCTTAATAAAAAATATAGTAATATCTATATGTGTGTGTTTGGTTACCTTTCTAAACTATACCTATTAGAGCAAGAGCCCAGGCCGACCAGACCTTTGTTATTTTATAAAAGCTGAAAGTTATTCTGTGCATGTCTCCTATATTGGTAAAATCGACCACGGCGGTTTTTTACTAGAGGGCCGTTGAGTGTGTAGTGTTTATTTATTTATTTAACATTATCTATTCAAAGAGAAAGAAGATAGAAGGAACGAATTTGCTAATATTTTTTTTTTTGATATCTTAAAAGATCGCAATCGACTAACCTCTCGCGCTCGCACCTACAGCGGACTTTCACTGTGTCTGGCAAGGTGTAAACCATTAAAAGTGTCCGGCTCTCGAGGTAACATATTTTTATAGGTCCACAAGTAAATATATATTATTTAGCTGGCAATGGACGACGAAATTTATGAAGTTATCCCGAAGAAAATAAATAAAATTGAGCTATAAATTAATAAATAATAAATAAATAAATAAACGCTACACACTAAACGGCCCCCATTAGGATAGTGATATCCTCTGTCGGGGGTCCGGAAACATTCACACTGACAAGGACAAATACACCCAGACCGGAAAATATGCTTGCATGGTCAATACAAACATATTATGCTCCGAGCAGGAATCGAACCTGCGACCAATGGCGTTTGAGGCAGGTTCGCTACCGCTGCGCCACAACGTCGTCAAATATTATATATATATATTTTAATAATTTTAAGCTACTCTTTTAGACACCTTTACTATCTGATACCTGCCCAAGTAACGACTACCGAAATTCTATAGTCGCTGGTCGTTTTTACCTATAAAGGAGACATGCACAGAAAAACTTTCACCTTTTATATAATAGCGAAGGTCTGGCCGGCTTAGGCTCTTGGTCTATGTCTTATCCTACCATTATATTTAGTAAAGTAGTCTCTGTATGGAAATTTTTAACTCAATTAAAAAAGAAAAATATATAATACAATTTTATTATTGCGGACAGTTTTGTTATTTTTTTAAATATTAGAACGGTAAAAAGCAGCTCCGCGACTGAGTTTTATAGAATCTAGCTATAAGTGCAAAAAAAGAATATAATATTTAAATATTTAACTTTTATTAGGTAATTTATCATTTCTAAGTAAATAGTAAATTTCTTCTTCTTTGTCCTAGCATCATTCTCGGTATTCGCTTTTACCCAGGGTCTGCTTATTACTCTTATCCGGATTTGACGGGTTACTAGTTTTTACACGAAGTGATTGCCATCTGACCTACGCAACCCTAAGGGCAAACCAGTAACTCATTGGATAAGAGCGATTTATTTATAAAGAGTTAACGGTTATTATCGGATGTTATGTGATAACAACCGGGACCGAAAACTTAACGTGCTTTCCGAGGCACGGAGGGGAGACCCACGGACATACGCCCAGACCGAGACAGAAATTTTAATGAACATCTGCCCGAGCAGGAATCGAACCCGCAACCGTCGAGACTAAAGGCACACTCGCTACCCACAACGCCACAACGGTGTCAAGTAAATAGTAAATTTAGAAATTTAAATATTAAAACTAATATTAACTAGAATTATATTGACCACAAAAATATGAAAAATATTATAAAATGCAACGTATGAGAAAAAGATATATATATTTAAAATGTTTAAGCTTCTTGAAATCAGTTTTCTAGGATAGTTCTTTTGATGCTTTACCGCCTTAATTTATTTCAGAATTGTCGATCCCATAGTTAAAAAGTTAAATGGGTTGGTATTATTTTTATGACTTTTTAGAGATAATATCTCAACAGCTTTATTTTACTATAATTTTACAAAATTTAGAATACATTTATTATTAAAATTATTAGTAGTATTGAAATAAAAATCTCATTTCATATGCTCAATGTTTATTATATAATTGTTACAAAGTCAAAAGTACATAGCCACTTGAATACATTAAGGGTTAGCCGCTGGAGGTCAAACTCCTAGAAGAAATTACTCGTACATTATACGGAAAAAATAATCCTGGCAGTATGGTATTATCTCTTCAAGCGTATAGCTTTTGAAACAGCACTTAAGAAGTTCCTGGTTTATTTTCATGACGGTGCGGTTTCCATACCTTAATATATAAGGCCACAAGTAGTCTCCCATGTAGATATTGGGATACATTTCGGGACTTTTGAGCAAATGGTTTTTGCAGAACTTATCAAGATCCTTTGCAAGCGTATACCTACAAAAGTCTTCCTCAAAGGACTGCGGTACAGTCTCTTGAGATGAGATGGTTCCCAACATTGTGAGGAAAACAAAAACTGTTTGTGCTTTCATCTTGCTTGTTACTTGAACGTTGAAAGGTGAGTGTATTTAAAACAATTGTTACAGCGCCTTTTATAGGTGAAGATGCTTATGAATATTGATATACAATGTGTGTTCATCTGGATTAATACGATCGGATGTTAGTGTTAACATGAAATTTTACGTGTCAATTCGAATGGGTGAGTTCAGGGATGACAATTATGGTGACGCAATAAGTTAAACTAATACCGAAGCAAGACTTTTCCTACTACTCTTTGCACAAAATTGGGCAAGTGCTAACCACTCGCTGGACTCAAATTGAGCACAACATTGTGCTCGATAATAAAGTCCTTCATCAATTTTCCCGCCAATGTTTCCCTAGGTCGTGATGTTATAATTTATAATATTATTATTTATTATTATTTGACATCGACGCAATCTTTTGAAATGTTATAAACGCTTCACAAATAAACACTTCACACTCAACGGCCCCCAATACGATAGTGATATTCTGTGTCGGCTTCCTGAAACACATACAAATACAAGGACAAATACAAACAGACCGGAAAATATGCTTGCATGGACAATGTGAACACGTTATTCTCCGAGCGGGAATCGAACCCGCGACCTGTGGCGTTTAAGGCAGGGTCGCTGCCGCTGAGGTCAAACTCTGCGGTACCCTGGGCTTGTCGTGCCGGGAGGCTCAGTAGCCGGGTGTCGATTGCGCAGGTAGCACCTTCGACTGCTCGGTGAAGCTAACAGGGTCAGGCGGTTCGGGCATGGGGCGTTTTACGTCAGACCGCGCCCAGGAGGGTGGTGTCGTATGGGTCGCTCCGGACTTTTCTGCTTAACAGAATGGACTGCGAGCGGCTCCTGCGACACCGGAGGTGTGCTTAACCGGGGCCTTCAGCCCCGGTCGGGCGGTAGAGGAAGAAAACCTCTTTAAAAATAACCATGGTCGGTCGTAGAGAGAAACAACCTCATTAAAAGTTAGTCTCGGCGGGAGGAGCCCTAGGACCCAGGCTTCCCTTGGTTGGGTTTGTCGGGGCCTTCCGGTCCCGGTCGGAGGGGCGCGAAAGCGCCGTGGAGTATTTCATATATGTATAGTATGTATTAGTATTGTTTGGCGGCAATAT
Organism: Hestina assimilis; assembly: GCA_023373885.1. Lineage (NCBI taxonomy): Eukaryota > Metazoa > Arthropoda > Insecta > Lepidoptera > Nymphalidae > Hestina > Hestina assimilis. The sequence continues at coordinate 15,218,104 of CM041759.1, forward strand.
GGTGCCGCCCAAGGTGGAGGCCGAAAGGCCTGGCGCGTTCACGCGGTGGTATGTATTAGTATGTAGTATATGTATATATGGACCTTGGAGTTTTAGTGGGTAGGGAGCTCGGCTCCGAGTCCACACACCTCCTGCGCCATTGCACCCGTCCCGGCGCTCGAGTGCGTAACTGCATTCCTCCAAGTAAAAAAAAAAAAGGGTCGCTGCCGCTGCGCCACAACGTCGTCATTTTATGTGTATCGCGATACTTAGTTTATAGTAAGTCAATGAATATTTGCAAGAAATTTTCAACATGTTTCTTCTTTTATTTCATGACAATTGGTATCCCAGCGTCGGGATGTGGCGACTCCATCGAACGCTGTTGGGATAACATCTGTCACAGCAGAGATTATTCCACCAGTGCAATCAGTCACACTGGTGGTAAATACGTAAATTGTAATACATAAATAGTTTTAATATTAGCCCTGGTTTTATATAATTTCACTGCAGCATGAAGTTACAGTTCATGACTGTGATATAAGACAAGTGATGCAGCGATAATGAACCTGCCTTAAGTGCCCCTGATCGCGGGTTCGCTTCCCGCTCGGAGCAGATGTTTGTATTGACCATACAGGCATGTTTTCCGGTCTGTCAATGTGTATGTTTCCGGACCCCCGACACAGGATATAACTATCCTAATGAGACTGTTGAGTGTGTAGCATTTATTTATTGTTAAGGATAGACGGATACTTCAAAGTGATAAGGATTTTATTTTTAATTCAACTTAAATTTTTAGCTACCATGCGATCAAATATTGTTTTCAAAATCTATACCGACTCATAAACAAAATATTATGTATTGACAAGATGTGTTTGCTATTTGAAATTCAAAGGGAAAAATGGATCTTTTATATTATAAAGAATCCTTTGATCTCTATTAATAATAACACCAACGGCTATCAAGCAAAAACATTTTAAAAATTGTAATCAAAATAATAAATAAATTATTATTGATACAGTAAATGAATAAAAATGGTACAAGCGTTGAGTTATCTGATATCTCTAGAGATAATGACAGATAATGAGGAAATTAGTTTTTGTTGGATAGGAATTTATTTTTAATTTGTTTTCATCGATAAAGATAAAACAAAGTTGGAAACAGGAAATAATATGTACTTTTTCATTTCAATTTTTTTATTTCAAATAGAATAAGAAGACTTATTCTAAAGAGACATAAGCGCCAATTGAGGACTATACAAGTATACACCGTGGAATAAAGATATACTTTTGATGTTTTCTTCAGAATCGTAAAAGGACTACAATGTTAAATGTTGACAATTACCTTCATAATTAATTTAAATTCAAATTAATTCTGGTAACTGTCAACATTTTAAAATTTTGCACTCTTCTCTAAGGAAGGACCATCTGAGTAAAAGAAAATAATGATAAATATCAAGTTGTGAGTTATCTGTTCCTAGAATTCAGATATAAAAGATTATGCAGCGCTTTAGGGCCTGCGCCTATTTGCGGTACGACATGACAGGGAATTTTATGTAACTAGTAGAAATAAAATTGGAATTTCACATCAACCATAATGGTTGAATTTTTCAATTTATTAACATGGTTTTAAGCTTTACATCATTTACCAACTTCTACCAGCGGCTTTACCCTCGTGAATAACGGTTTTAATAAAATCTTTGAACCCTCATTTCAGGGTGTGGAATTTAAGAAAATGTTAAAACACCTGTTTCTTTATTAAACAACACCTGCAAAAAGAACAGAAAAAAATCTTTCTAGGTCCAAGAGTGTAGGCTGGTCGTTGCGTTGCTATGCCAGTATGGTCTTCTGCTTTATATGTATAGATAAATCGGATTGAGTTTTCAAACGCGTGTCAAAATAAAATGTCATTTAAATCTAAAGTACTAAGGAGTATTGATATCAATTGCGAAGGAAATCACAGTCACAATAACTTTCTCCCCCATTTTATCCCCGTTACGAGATGAATTTCAATAAAATACGAAACACGTCTTTCATCAATTCTGTTAAAAAAGGTTTATGGTAAATTTGAAGTAGATTGAACCAAGGAATCGTGTAAACATTGCCCTCCTTTTTAACCCCCTTATGGCTAGTATTTCGGAAAATCGTTTCTTATCGGATGTCCACATCATACAAAGAACACATTTTCCTAGTTTCAGGTCTCTACGATCAGCAGCTTAGGCTGTGCGTTGATCCGTCAGTCATTCAGGAAAAAGCATTTAATATATATAGATTTGTCAAACAAGTCTTCTGCTGCGCCGTACCCGGTGGGCGCAGGCCCTAAAGTGCTGCAATGTGGTGTGGTTCATATCTTAATTCTAGGAATTGATAATTCGTAACTAGTCGTTTATCTCGCGGTGTGGCCAGCCGTAGCGAGTCTGCCTTATGCGCCACAGGTCGCGGGTTGAATTCTTCCTCAGGGCAGATATTTGTATTAGCCATGCATGTATTTCAGTCTGGGGTGTTTGTACTTGTTATTCGGCCCAACCGTTGAGTGTGTGGCGTTTATTTTATTATTATTTATGTATAATTGTTTATCACTTTCGTTTTCTGACCTATTATAGAGATGGTCCTTCCAAAGGTACAATAAGTAATCAGCGTTTACTAAAACATCAGCTATAACTGATTCAAATGATCAATTTAAAATATAATTGATTGAATTCAATTCAAATATTTCAACGTCAAAAGCATTACACTTATTTGTTGAAAGTCAGAATCAAACATTGATTGATTTTTTGCGAAATAATAACAAAAATCTACACTAAATAAATAAAAAAACCTAGATTTACAGTATGCGTACTTTAATATAATAATATATAACAATATATTATAATATTATATTTTTTTGTAGTAGTGACAATAAAATGTGTGAAAATTTAAGCTCCTTATTAAGGTTAGTAAGGTATATCTCGCTTACAGACAGACCGACGAACAACGGTGGCTCAGTAATAGGGTTATTTGGCAATCTTTCGGTACGGTACCCTAAAAACTACATCAACGCGAGCGAAGCCTCGGGCACAGCTAGTTAAAAACAATAATAATAATGAGCCTGTAAAATAACCTATATGCATTTTATTTCGTCGCGTTTTATAATTTATCGATAAATGGAAACGAAAATTTTATCTATATATTCCGTTTACATTATCAACAATAAACATTTGCCCTGAATTCATGTTACTATGGCAAAGTTATTAATATAGATAATAATAAGAAATCTATTTAAAAACCAACTTCAATAAGCAATAGAAAAAATACGAATATTGTATATTTATGTAAATTGATATATTGCACAAATTAAAATTCGCAATTCCGTCGCGGGTGCTTATCGCTATTGGTGCCTGAGTCACCGTCGAGAAGTACACTGAAGCTAGTTACGTTTCGGACAACGAGGCGAGACGTCGTCTCCAGTCGTGTGATTGATTGCGTCATAGTTCTGTGTTTGTGATGTGGAATCCAAATGACAGCATTGAAGAGAGGAGAGCCAACACTGGCTCTGATGTCGCGGTTCTTGATGAAAGGGCCATCGCTGCTTCGATACCCGCACCCAATATCGCTACCCTAAACGTCCTGAAGTCAACTAAAGTCCACATTGGTGCTAAACTGGTCAACGTTACCCAGAATGTACACAACGAGGAGATGATCAAAGGTGAGCGGTGCATGCGCATACTATGTCCTTTGTTATACGTCATATCAATTATTGATGTGCTTGCGTTCTCGCTGGCGACTTCATACATCATTCAAAGACCTGTTTTTAAGTATCATAATTTTTAACACAGCTAAATATATATAGTTATTGTACAAAGCGAATTGCGAATTTCAATATAATACAGCTATTAATAACAATATAAGTATGATTGTTGTTTACAAGTGATAAGCATACAGTACAAACATTTGCAAAGTGATTTAGAGGCTCAAGTGCGTAAATAATTATCCCGTTGCTGTATTTAATTCTCTAAATGAATGTTATTACTTACCATGAACTGACTATTATGAATAAGACTTTTTCTATCAAGAAACTCTATGTAGGTATAATAAATATCTTGTGTCAAGACACAAAATATCAGTCATATTATTCAGGACCAAGCAATTATAAAAACTATGACGTCATATGTTGAATATTATATTATATTAGCATTGTATACGTATACGAATATAACCAATAGTGATCATCAAATAATTAAAAACCACGATAAATATTCCACATCAGATGATGATAAAAAGTTTACTCTTAACAACATTTTTTGTGCTAGCTTTCGGTTACGTTCAACAAGAGTACATATAAATTGACGGATGTACAGATCTTATAGCGACTCATGACCTTGGATTGTTGCTAACTTCTGCCCGATGCTTAGTCTAGCTTATGAATTCTAATTCATTCGAAATAAATTATAAAATTTACAGCTATTACTTAGAAATATTAAAGGTTATAATATGATTAATAACTTTTCCGAGATTACCATTTATCGACACTAACAAATTCTACCTCTTTTATAACATTATATAAAAGCATATAAGTAATTATCCATTTCATGTAATAAGCTAACAAACAATTATACGTTTTATTAAAATTTTGATACAATTTGCATTGAACGTTTTGTAATCCGTAAGCCGAAACTTATCAGTTGTCTGTTTTTGTCCTTATCTTCGTTACAGAAATACAAAGTTGTATTTCATTTATTACGTATAATTATAATTTCGTAGAAACATCAACACAACAATAAAATAAGTAAACTAAACGCATGTTGCCAAGGTGATAAAAAATTCTTAGCTGTTATCGGTTTACCGTGATAGGGACAACATAATATTTTTGTTTCACTCTAATTTTAATATTATAATGACGACTCATGGGCCAGTTGATGCGCGTAGCCAGCATTTGTCCAAACTTCTTTTTTTTTCTTTGGCTAGGCTAGTTCAAATTAACTATTTTTTTAATGGTCATTAGTTAAATACTCTAAAGAAATACTATATAGTAGTGCATTTAAATAAATAAAATATTTAGCAAGATTCAGGGCCAGGGGGCCAAAATCTCTCCTTTCCCTTACCTCACTACACCCTTGTGTGCGATTGTTCACTTTATCATTGGTAAAGTAAGGCCTTGCTCTCACTGAATTGCGTTTGATAAATGTCATAAAAGTGTGCAAATTGGGATGAAATAAACGCACGTAGTAAATCATCGTAGGCCTATGGCTGCAAATTTGCTGTGAGTCTAATGCACAAATTTTTGTATTGTATAGAGATCTAATAAATAAAAAAGCCCTTCATTGGGCTTAAGGCCGCCAATGGATGTACTCAATAAGATTTGGGAAGCCTTTTTACGTAATAACAAATATGTGCAGATGGCGACTCTTGTATCGTAATACTCGTACAAAAATATGACGTGATGGCCCGTCATCTGTATGATGAAACATGCGTTTTTTCACCGTAGAGCACGGACCTGTAAATGTGTTTGTTCTAAAGTCTGATAAAATAACCGCAACCGCAAGGCAGTCTGCGCTGGCCCTAAAATGTTTAATCACGAAACAACCACATAGCCGACGCACTTTGTCCGCTCCACATCCATACTCAAGATTGTTTGTTTCATATTAAAAATAAAATATTAACTGATAACTCGAATGATAAAGATGTCATTTTTAATTAGCCTTTAATCAATATTGATGAGGATATATATGTTATATAAATAAATCAAGGTAAATGTACTATTAATATACTGAACGATTACATTGTCTTGTACAAGATGGACTCTAGCCTTCTCCTAAGACTCAAAATTTATCATTGATCAAATACTTTGCCTTCAAGTTTACACTGTATCAAAACATAACGACAAAACTCAAAAATACCAAAAGTTAATAAAACAAGAAGCAAAACTGACGTTTTAATTTCCTTTATTTTTTAGAATAACATCTGACAATTTGTTGTATGTCTGTAACGTCTGCATATTTATGATCGCTATCACTATCGATAATAGATAACAATTATTTCGACAATAGGAGTTGATATTATTTAATTTTTTAATATCAACGTTAATTTTTATCAATTCTAACTATTTCAAAATCGATTTTTTAAAGTCCGTTTTTTTTTTTTTTTTTTCGGAATGTGTATTGCTGTTGGCCCTACTGGCCTTGACAGCGTCACCGGGCAGGGGGCCGAGTACTGAGACTCAGCCGTGATAAAGGGACAGCCCTCACGGGGCTCAAATTTGATTCCGTCCTTAGGGTGCCTCCTGCGAAGCCGAACCACGGCTAAGGACGTCATCGGAGATGGAGGCAGCGCTCCGAGCGCATTCTATACGATAGACTCACCCGACGGTGTGAGCGCGACGCGACGTGCGAAACAAAGGACCTCGTCCTCGCCGGCGAGGACGGTGTTGTGTGCGTGTCTGTGCTGTGTAAGGGGCATTTTCTAATGTAATCCTATCGTCAGGGTCTTGCAGGACGTGCTTAGGACGCCTTACTTTTGTCGGTTGGTTACATCGGTCTGTGTAGATACAAGCATGTCTAATCAAAGGATTTGGATGGAAAGTAGTTTGATCGAAATAGTTTTGCGATAAGCGCTTCAAATGTTTGGGGATCGAATCGATTTCAAAGTCTCTATGGAGATCTACGTTGCGAACGTACCACGGACAGCCCGAGGCCATGCGTAAGAAACGGTTCTGAATTATTAAAGTCCGTGGATGTTTGTTATGCGTAGAAACATTCAGTTAGTAATTAACAATGAAGTATGAAATATCCTTTAAGGTATTTTTCCTAAAAAAATACAAAACTTAGTAAGCAAAATTATCATACTAAATTAGAAAGTGTATACCTACGTAGTACATAAAGATTTGGCGCCGAATTGAATAACTTATATAGCAATTGTAAGCGAAGTCAATAAACAACACAAATGCAGCGTTCGTGGCTCATAAGTCACATAGGATACAAAGTCGAGCAAATGCGACTTTCAATAAGATTTTTATTAATAATTAATCCACTTTATTTAGTTTTTTCTATACTTAATATAATACAATATATCAGGGAGTAAGCTTTTCTCCTTTTATAAAATACATATATATATAAAACAACGCCTGTGGTTTTATCAGTATTAATTTGGAATCAAACTAAGCGAAGGATAGCCTGGAGCCTTTATGTATTCCATCCAAGTAGGTTAACATTATGAACAACTTATTGTAATCAACAATGCTTTTAATTCCTTTACTAGATAACACAATAAATTACACAACACTGTAATTACTGCGTCGGATTTCAACGATTCGTCCTTTTATATGCGGTACCACAATAATTTTCTGTATGGTGAAATATTGAAGTAACCATCATTGTGACGCTCCGTTAGAGTTACATCTTTTTCAAATATTGTATTTCTATACTTCGTCATACGCCAACATATAGATTTATATCACTTCTTACTTTCTATTGCGATACAACACTTGACTAAAATAATATCCGTGTAGCTTAATTTAAAACCCAACAGGCACAGTTTGTTTCGGTTTTTTTTCGCAAGATTTTTCCTCATACGCAATCCGAAATTAAAAAAAAATTCTCGTTTCCTAAGCCACTTTAGTATTTCTTTGAAATAATGTATTTATTAATAGACTAGCTATTTAACATGTCTCCGTCCGTGGATTTTTTTTACTAAAAATATAAATTTTTATTAAAATATATAATAACGGATTTCCATTCAAAGTTGGTTACATTTTTAATGAAGCCTCTATATACCAAAAAGCGAACACTGCATTATGAATTCACCTCTATGTTTTAATTATTCTGTATATCTGATTCATGTATTTAGGCGTCGGGATGTGACGAGCCCATCGCCCGCTGTTGGGATAACCTCTGTCACAACAGAGATTATTCCACCAGTGCAATCAGTCACACTGGTGGTAGGTCTTTTATTGCAAGAGGCCGGCTAGGTAGGTACCACCGCAGTGTCCAATATTCTGCCGTCAAATAGTAGTGCTTAGGCACTACTGTGTTCCGGTTTAAAGGGCACTGTACGCTAGTGAAATTACTGGGCGAACGAGATTTAAGTACTAATATCTCGAGGTTGCCAACGCGTGAGTGGCACCTACTAATGGTGCTGCAAGCGCTCATAGGCTGCGGCAGCCACTTACCATCAGGTGGGCCGTATGCTTGTTTGCCAACTTCTAACATAAAAAAAAATGTATGCATGTTACAAGTGTCATACAAAGCAAAAAGTCTAAAATAATATATGTTTCCGTTCAGTGACTCTTGAACAGTGGACCTAATTATTTTTTCAAACTTTTTCTTCTAAAATATATCTGTAAACGCTTATTATTCTTATAAATATATAAAAAAGTAATATATATTTAAATGACTATTTATTATTCCAATAAATTCTTGTCCTGCCTCGTTGATGCTCCGTCATAAAAGCAATGAAACGAAGTTAGACACAAGCTTACAATATATTATACTAGCTTCTGCCAGCGGCTTCGCCCACGTGAATAAAGAATTTAATACAAAATTTGAGACCTCATTTAAGGTGGGGTTACCACCTTAACAGGGTTAGGGTACCACCCTTCAGAGGTGGAATTTTAGAAAATGTTAAAAAACGTGTTTCTTTACCTTAAATCGTTTACCATAAAGCAAAGTTTCATGCACCTATTTAGGTTTCAACAATGACAGACTTAGAATATTTACACAGTTTCATCTTTCAAATTCACCCCCATAAGGGTTGAATTCCGAAAACTGGTTTCCTAGTGCTCTTTTACGTTTATTTAAAGTTTAGGCTAGGCATGCATATGCACATATGTATGGCACAGACTTGTCAGATCAAATAAGACTGAATTTTTAAACAATTGCCAAAATAAATCTCAATAGCTCAACGGTAGAAGGGCCGACTTCACTCCGTTAACGCGAGAGTTGAGGGGCCTCTAGGGTCTAATTGTCTGTGTTATATTTAGTCTGACACCGTTGTTGCGTGTTGGTAGCGAGTCTGCCTTTAGCCTCGACAGGTGCGGGTTTGATCCTGTTCGGGGTAGATGTTTGTATTCATCTTACAAACATCTTTTTCGGTTTGAGCTTTTATTCTTTTAACCCCTCCCCACGGTGTCTCGGAGAGCACGTTAATCGGTTACTAAACCTGGTAATAATCGTTTACTCTTAATAAGTAAATTGCTCTTATCTAATGAATTACTGCTTCGTCCTTACGGTTACGGAGGATAGGTGGAAATCGCTCTGTGTAAAAACAAGTAACCTGTCAAATCCGGACAAGAATAATAATCAGACCCTGGGTACTCGTACAGTACCGAGAATAATGCTAGGAAGAAGTGTACATAGTAAGTCTATGATTAATACTATAAGAGATGCATTGTTTAAATTTTAATTGTGTTCGCGATATCGTATGTTTATTTAAGAGAACATGGTTTGAATGCTATGCTTTTATGAATCACCTTTCTCAATCTAAAAAAATTAAATTGAAAAGGAAAACTAATTCCGATTTTTTTTTTTCGGAATGTGTATTGCTGTTGGCCCTACTGGCCTTGACAGCGTCACCGGGCGGGGCCGAGTACAGAGACTAGGCCGTGATAAAGGGGCAGCCCTCAGGGGCTCAAATTTGATTACGTCCTTAGGGTGCCTCCTGCGAAGCCGAACCACGGCTAAGGACGTCATCGGAGATGGAAAATAATCATTAATTACTAGAGATGTTTTACCGCAATGCCATATGTTGTTTGACTATTTAGTATAGGATTTATCGTAAATAATAATGGTTAATTTTATCTATTTTACTCTTACAAGATTAAAGCACTTAAAGAAGAAAATTCTTCTAATATTATAAGTGTTAAAGTTCGTTAGGATGGACGGAAAATTTGGCAACAAAGAATGCTTGTTTCGTTGCCTTGGGACGATTACAAAACTAATAATGGGTAGCTATAATAAGCTAGAAGGGTCTAGGGTCACAGTTAGTACAAAATGTGCTAGTAAAGTTTTGAATACAGCATGTTTATAACCCACTATAAACGTACACTCCTTTCTATGATCTATTGTTTATTATTATTATATTAAGGGACTACTTATTAGCTACTGATAGAGGCATAATGTCACATGTGCATATTGTTATCTGGTTTCTGTAAACTTTTGTAGGAGATATAGCAACATGCTGAATTAGATTTCGAACAACTGTTACCTATTATCAGATGTTTATGATAAGGACGGCTTAGTGTGTTCGGAGAAACGTGCGGTATATGCGAAAAAAATAATATGGCATTACATGGTCTGATGTTTATGAAATTAAAATTAAAATAATTACATACATCTACTAAAACTAACTATGGATGGATTCATAGTTATTTAACTTTTAATAGTCTTTGACCCTCCCAAGTTCCACGTATATGACAACGATCCTTATTTTAAAACCTAACTGTTTTAAGCTACATGACCATAATAGCAATCACTTTTGTAGGTTTTTTGAAATGCTTTATACATTATTTTGTATTTTTACCCGACTGCTGAAGTAAGGTAATTAGTACTTTATTATAATGTGTAAATTGAACATATTATTGACGAAAAAAACGTCGTGGTAAATATAAATGAAAATATCTGTTTTTATATGAAATTTCATCGACGCTATCGAAATTTCTATAAAACGTTACGCGGCTTCCTAACGATGGCCTTTCATTGCCTATCAGATTGGCTACATGTGATTGCTGGCTACACGAACTACCTACCTACCCAATTTTATCTTTATTTTATTGTGTTCGCTGGACCGACTTATGTCAATGTCAAGGTCAGTACGCCGCACGCCGTTTGCAGGGTGATTATGTCAAAAATCGTTCAATTAGCCGACTTGAGTGGTCATATTGTTTATATCGAGCAATCCCGGCCAACTAATTAACCTTAAATTTAATATTTTAACTTCCACGTCCAGTTCTATTGCCAAACTATTCAAATTGGTCGTAAAATCGCGTAGTGGAAGCCGCGGATTCCTTAGCACAGTAATCAGATGTAGAGCATGCTAAAGAAAATATATACAGTACAGCACCGTCGTATATTGTTAGCCTCTGTCTAGGACAGTCGGGTGATAAACATAAGATAAATTGAAGCAAACGAAAAATACAGGTGTATTCACTGCACTTATTGAGGATAAATTATTCTGACGTTGTGGTTTTACCTCTACCGTCATAACTGTTTACTGTTATGTCAATGTGGATGGTCATGAGATGCCTTCTGAAGGTCAACGAAATTAAATATAAATCAATTTCTCAGTAGTCATTTTCTGTACTTGATATTTTAAGTAAGTGCTCTTTATTTAACCGGTTTAGCGTGCGTTTTGCCAATGCCAATCGATGACCCTTTGGACGTTGGCGCACTTGTATTGCGGTCTTTCATACATTTCGTTTTTATTATACGAAATCTTATGAAAATTATGAATCTGTTACAGAAGCAAAACCTACGTAAGCCTTATCAAAAATATAAAAAAAATAATTCAAAATTAAGAAAGAGATATTGTACATCCGGTTTAAGCTTTAAAAATTTAATGAGCCTTAAACACAAATTCAAAATACAAAAAACAACATGCAAAAAACAAGCAACAAATATAAGTTTGCATTTCAAATAAAAAATAAATAAGAGTTAATTTACACATAAGTTTTTGCTAATGGGACAGTAGTCAGAGATGTTTCGCTTGAGATATGCGCTCAGTTAAGTGTAACGATTACTTCAATCCAAATTTTTAAAATTAATAAAATGAACTAGTATTGTATCGTTATTCCATTTTGAGTTTTTTTTAAATGTCAGAAAGGATTAAGTTTGATTAGGAGAATAAGGCAAATTATGTAAAATGTCGTAAAATCACTTCTTAGATCATGGTTATCATATGGTAACTCTCATGTGTTCGTTCGTTGAGGATTGATATAATATTTCATACACTTAGTTGTAGTAATATCTCCAGTAACATAAACATGTTACTTTTTATATAACTAAATATTATGTCATGCTTACTTTAAAAATCAAGAACACAATTCGTCAAATATAATTTGCAAGGTCTTGAGAAAAACGTTAGTAACGTAAACATATGAATTGGTATTGTGGATCCAATACTTAATGAAGTGGTTTTTCCACCGCAATAAAAATTATTAAAGGACAGATCGCAACTACAACAATTTCAAAGTAAAACCTAACTGAGTAATACGACTTTAATATGTTCGTAGAATTGAGAAAATATTACATAGAAATACGTGCTAAGTCAATAATTTCAATTGAAATAAAATTATTTCTTTAAAAATTAACTAATGTATGAAAAACTCAAGTGATATTTTTTTGTAATTAATTAGATGCAGAAGGATAGTTTATATGAATATATGATACTTGAGACATTATGTTCTTCACCTATAATGGTGTTTTTCCACTGTTTCAGGCCAATTTCTCGGCCTCGAATTGGTATCGTCGAAACACGCTCGCAGGTTGAGATGCAGCGTGGCTGTCTTCGTATGTTGGGCATTGATTGTCGCTTCTGGATTGATTATATATCTCATCTACGTAGCCTTACCAGCCCAACAGACACGGCTAGATATAGGTAATTTGCTTTATTAGTCATTTACTTCACTCTATAGTTTAAGTGCTTTAAACCTGTCTCCTAAAATTCACTAATTACTAATGCTTTGTTCGTCATTTTCTTTTTAATTTTTACAAAACGATTTTGCTTGATTAAGTAGTCCTTTCTTCTAAAAAACAAAATAATTCATATGGCATTCTTGAATTGGTCACTGTTAGCTTTTTCTGGTGTATGTTGCTGTTAGCTTTTTCCGATATACATGTTTCTCTTATAAATATTTACTCAAATTATTTGTCTTCAAGGTTTGAACGAGTCTTGGTATCTACGTCGTGCCGATTGGCAGGCGTTGCCAACTTATGGAATTGATTTTCTTCAACTACCGGTTTCAAATGTAATCATCGGCCACTCAGCTAGCAATTATTGTAATCAGAGATATCGATGTATAGAACAAGTTTTAGTAATTCAACAGAATCATTTCACCAGAGGTTTTTATGATATCGGACCGAATTTTCTAGTAGGTGGAAATGGTTATGTCTTCGAGGGTAGAGGTGCAAATGTCTTCGGCGCTATGATAACATCATATAATAGAATAAGTATATCCATTATGTTCATGGGGAATTATGTTAATAATATGCCAGATGAAGCACAATTCAATCATACGAATATATTACTAGATACTCTGGTAAGAGAAGGTGTTCTACGGCCGGATTATTCTGTATACGGTAAATGCCAGGTTGATCCAGATACTGTCAGTCCAGGGCCAAACGTAGTGAATAACCTAAAGTACATCAATAACTGGAATCCGACAAACGTAAGTGGCTGCCTACCAGGGAGACGTATTAAGAAGACTTAAGGTATTTTTTATGCCTGATATATCGACAAAAAGAAACTTAGTTTGAAAAACTTTTAAATTTGGATTTTAAGTTTGTGCGCGGAACAATCTGTAAAGACCGCATATTTCATATGGATATACCGTTTATGACCTTTTGTATTATTTTTATTATTAGAAATGTATGCAGTGTTAATTTCATTTAGGATCAGTTTTATGATTCAAAATATTTATATATGCACATAATACTAGTGAAAAATACGTAATCTGTATTTTAATAATGTAGTTAGTTTTTAAATATTATTTTTACAAACATCTCTGTCCATTGCTCTACATGCAGGACATAGTAATTATTTATGTATTATATCTTGTTAATAGACAGTTAAGATATTATTGTATATCAGAGTATATATATTATTATAATTATTTAAAGACTGAACAGTAGTCTCGATGAAATTTGTGACTTTTTTCCCAATTTTTTTTTTGCTGGAGTCTCATGAGATCGCAGCTGGACGTTCAAGTTATGCCAGGTAATATTCGTTTTCTTAAGATATAATACAAAAAATATCAAACCTGGTTTTATTTTTATGTTACAAGTTGCAAGAAAGCATACGGTCCACGTAATGTGAAGCCGTTGCCGTAGCCTATGAGCGATTGCAGCACCATTAGTAGTGCCACTCACGTATTGCCAACATCGAGATGTTGATTCTTAAATCTATTTTGCCTAGTAATTTCACTAGCCTACAGTGCCCATTAAACCGGAACACTGTAATGCCTAAGCACTACTGTTTGGTGGTAAAATATTTGGCACTGCGGTGGTACCTACATAGCTGGCCTCTTGCAATAAAAACTACCGTCATGTGACTGATTGCATTGGTGGAATAATCTCTGCTGCGACAGAGGTTATCCCAACAGCAAGCGATGGGGTCATCTCGTCCTGATGCCGTTAAATTACCTATACGATCAATACTTACAACTATTCTCTTATCCTCATTGCATCAGGGCTCTTAAATGAGTAAAAACAAATGCATTTCGTCATTTGACATGTCCTGCTAAACCATAAATGTGTTATTTGGTGGTGCAGCTAAATGAAAGTGTTATAAGAAAGCTTGTAGATAAAATATATGGAAAAATTGCAGTTAACCGACAAGCTATTACAAATGAACCTATACATATGAAATTATATAATGAACCTATATAAGAACGATACTGAACCATTAATTTCTTTTAATTTGAAACATTTGTATACCACGCGTTCTCATGTAACTATCCACATATCATAATCATAATATAATTTAAACAGGTAATCGCCTTTTATAGTTTTCGTAAAAAGTAGTATAATTATGTCCTATTTTTCGAGTGGGCTAATCGCTCAATCAACTGATTTGCATTTTCGTTATTACAAATTCTTTTCTAAAAATACTAAATTACTCAGAAAAACCAAATTCTATTTGGTTGATTTCCAATATTGCACATACGACGAACATTAGATTTAATTATAATTTTACCAGCATGGATCCATATCTCATAGATATCGGAACCTGTGCCATAATCCAACGATTATCTCTATGTAAAATTTTAAGAATATTAATAAAACGACGTTATGGTCGTTTAGCGTGCACAATGCCCTAAGATGGCGTGGCTGACGACCGTTGTGCCGTATTCGGTAGCGAGTCTGCGATTAGTCTCGACGCTTGTGGTGCATATTTGTATTGATCTTATAAATATATGTCTTAACTCTTGCTAGGAAATTAATTGGTCTCATCCAAATCGCTCTTCGTAAACGTAACCTGTCAACATACCGGGATAGTGCTAGGAAGAAGAATGTCATAAGATAGTGAACGAGGCGGTGTAGCTTTAAATGAAACACGTGTTTCGTTTTTCGAAATGATTGAAGATTAGCATATAAATATGTTTTTGGCTATGAACGTCCGTAATGTTTGATAAAACTGTTATCATGGCCTGTTCTGATAATACGTATTACATACTGTAGATATTTCTCCTAGTTTATAGTAAACGATTTCTCGATGAACTAATTTATCGTATCGTTTTTATTTGTCGTGACCATATTTATTTCTTAAAGTCTTTTAGAAAAATGGTAAAGATGCGAATAGAAATAAATTATTAGTTTCTATACAACGTAAGAACAGCGGGGTTACCATTAACTCTTAATGCGATTCAAATGTCGTCCATTATATTTATATCATGACATACATATTTATACTTCATTTTCATATAAAATCTGAATGTCAAAATTGAATTAGATTGATTTTGAATCGCTATAAAAATTAATGGTAAGCCCCCTGATGTTTGTATTGGCAATGCCTACATTTGTTTCGACTTCCATTGGAAGTGTAAGTGATCGAATTTGTAATTATTTCAGGATACCCGATGAAGATTATAATAAGTACTCTAATTTTTTTCTATAAAATATATTTTGTCTTGTGTTCGTTCTTAAAATAATAAAACGACACATTCAAAATAATTTTTCGGGAGTCCCCTTTTGATTCGTAGAAAGAAGATTCGTAGAAAGAGATAACAGTTTAGATTACATATTTTCGATAAATTAATCATAACAGTATCAAATGGTACGATCGAGAATAAATGAATTGTGTGAAATCAAACGAATCAGTTGTTTTGTCATATCGTGGAAAAATTAAGGCTGTAATGTCACATGCACTTGGGATTTTACGCGAAAAATTGATAAGTAACTTTAAGTGTGTTTTGAACTCTATGTAGTTTTAAGTATTGTAATAAAGTTTACTTACTAATGTTATTGATAGAGAAATGTCAATATTTTTGACCCAATCGTGTTTTTATATGTGCTCGTTTCTAAAATAGGTTAACTTTTTGTATAAAATATTATATATAGCGTATCTAAGAAAAGAGCTATTACTTGAAATAATAACTTAAATTCTTTATTGATAGACGCGTAATATACTTATTACGTAACATTTTATTTCAATTTACTTGATTACTGATAACTTTGAACATCTTATAATTTATATTATATTACTTATGTAATATATTATAATTACACATTAAAATATTTTTATTCAAATAGCATAAAAAAATCTCCAAAATATAATATTGGAAATTTTCTATATAGAAACAAAATTAATATAATATTACGTACATTGTCATGGAAGTTAATTTCTCTGTAACGATTGTTTGAATAAGAACGATTTCAGATCAATGTTTTATATGAGCGTGTAAGCTGCTTTTTCGAAACCCGTAGACCGTAAAGACGCGCAAAAGAACTACACCCGAAAGTCATACGAGCGTAGACGCGCTTATAAGGTCGTATATGCGTGTAATATAAATATGCTACTGACATTCGCAAGCACACGATTGGACCGTTCACGCCGGAATAAGGCTTATCTTTTTGAAGCAAGCCGAAACGACGCTATACGCTCAAAAAACCGCTAGACTGAAACCCCAGGGACAGTGAATAAGTGATTACTAATATAATATAAATATTAATATAAGAAATGCTCAAGACTGTTTTACAATAAATTCCAATAACATAGGAGTTTAAAAAATCTTAACCTATTAAAAATTAATAATTTTATTCTACAAAAATTTTCATAAATAAATGTTTTTAAAAAGTTTTAAATTGCAATTTTATCAAATATTATTGTGCTTATTGTATACGGATAACATAATATCTGTGTTTGTTAGTTTTTAAGGAAAAATCTGCTATGTAAATTTTAAAGTCATCGTAAGGTTATCATTTGTACAGCTACAAATAAAATTAAGGTTAATATTACGAATAATCGTTTTATTTACTATACCTATAAATACTATTACGCACTCATTGTTATATTATTATGTACCAATCTAGAAGTCTGTTTGTACTAGATATAAAACGAATAGTCGCTTCGGCGCATACCAAATACGGTTTCTTTGAATGGCTAAGTATATATGTATATAAAAGAATTGCTTGTTTATAGGTATTAGACAGAGTTACGAAATAAATTTGGTAAAGTTTTTAGAATCCATCAATGAAAACTTAGTAGTTTTGTTTTATATTCATGACTGTTGGCAAACAAGTATACGGTCCAGCTGATGGTAAGTGGTCTCCGTAAACTATGAACGTTTGCGATACTTGAAGTATCACATGTCAACCCAAGGGATACAAGGGAAATGGAACAGTATTTGTTACTGTTACTGTTAAGTCGATTTTCTGTGAGAGGAAAGTACTTCCCAGGCCGGGCCGTTTTTTGCTGGGAAAATCATGGCTTAACTACTTCAAAAATATCAGAACAGTACTATTAATATGGTTTTTTTTCGCCTTAAGAATCAGGGAAACCGCTCTATCTTTGCCATGCTAAATTTTTTATGGCCTATACTAATTGAATAGTTTAATTATTATTATTATTTATGTCAATACAATGATAATTAGAATTCACAATTTCTTTATATACTATAGTCTCACAAAACCAGACAATTGGTTTGACTGTATGATCAGAGTTATACTACAAAGTCAAATAAATATACTAATAACAACATTAAACATTTAAATAAAATATAACGTACCTATATCTAAGAAAAAACGAGAAAATAATTAGAATTATAATAAATAATATACATACAAATAACTGTAACATAACTATGACAATAATGGAAGTAAGAATAATAATAATAATAATAAAATAAAACAAAAACATTAATATAGTCTCTACATCTTAGACAAAACAAAAGCTTAAAAATAATAATAATAATACAATATTTTATTGAATAACTGATAGACAATGTACAGTTTAAACTGATTGACATAGGAATTGGAACAATTCTGTAGATTAGTATGTTTATCGTCAATAAAGTAATATTTATTGTATATTTTAATCCGGGTAAGAATAAAGATATCGTTCAGCTATCGACACTTCTTTTGTGACTCGAGTTAGTGACTATCGGGGAATCCCCATTATTTGGTTTTTTATCTAATAAGATAGGCTAGTTTCGTGGTGTAGGCGAAAGATACGCGGGAAATCCCGGCTTTATATTTTTAAGTAAGAAAGCCTAAATTTGAGGTATCATTTGATTGTTATAAGTATTTTTTTTATGGCAATGCTTTTTGGCGTAGTTTTCTTAGCAAAAGGCAAAGCTAATTATGAAAATTACATATTAATATATCTAGGAATAAATTTTATCTAATTGGTAGCCAGAAATTTTAGAAGAATAAGGCGTCTCACGAAAAAAACTTTAACTTGATCTTTAATAATGAGGAATTTATTTTTTCTACTCCTATTTTAAGACTTACTAGAATGTATATGTACGCTCTTTTCAATCTATGCAACGCATCAAAACGAAGTTAGTTACAAGCTTGCAACATAACCGAACGAAGTTAGCGTAAAAGTCGAGTGAACAGTGCTACAAAAGTTGACGCTAGTTATATCATCACGCGTTTTGTTTGGTTGGTACTCTGAGAGTAGTTTAATAATATAATATAATAAATTTTATAATGATAAAATGTCGATTCGAGCATCAAGTGAATTCAGTTCGTCAAATGATCGAATGAAATTAAACAGATAATCAATTTTCCCTGGGAATTGAAGAATTAAGTATTAATCCTATTCACATTATTTTAATGAATAAAGACACAATCGGTCCGTTATTGAAAATTAAAATTACCTTTGGATCGGCTTCTGAAGATAATTATATTGATGAGTAATCATTATTATACTACTTACATACATAATTATATTTCCTTACATGTAAATACCTATATTAAGTTGTGTAAATATTATGTTCATTTGTTATCTTTACACTAATAACATGTGTTACTAGGAACTATAGATTTTCCTCTAGTAATTTGCGTAATACTGCTTTATACTATTTATGTATAGGGCAATCGTAGGTGCCAACTGACACCTAGTAAGGGCTCTAACACAAATTCTTCTTCGGCTTCTTTTAGCATTGGCGATCGACGATCTTGCGTCTGCATCGATGCTGAATCGCGTTTTGTCGACGCTCTGCGTCTTTCTCTTCATCGGTTTCTCTTCATCAAAACCGATGAAGCATTGCAATCTCAATGCAACTCCATCGCCACGTTTCTCGTCTGAATCGCCGATCACATACCCTAAAAGTGGCCTGTCTGTTATAGTTCTATCTACGAAATAAAAATTCTTATCCCTATTCGACAAGTAAATCCGGTAAAACCTACCAATATAATAAATATAAAAGTTTGAATGTTTGGATATTTGAAACTTAAACCTACCAATATAATAAATATTTGAAACTTAAACCTACCAATATAATAAATATAAAAAATTTAATGTTTGCATGTTTGGATATTTGAAACTTAATCACGCAAAAATAGCTGAACGGATTTGGATAGAATTTGGCACACAGATACCTTATTATCTGGATTAACACATACTTACGATAATTTTATCTCTGAAAAATTTCCGTTTCCTGTGGAATTACCAAATCACATGCTACAGAATTATTCAATTAGAATCCATTATTTACTTACAAATTATGCATTAATTCTATCTGGAGCAAACTCTAAAGTCACCGCCGACGAAGTCGAGGGCAGATGCTAGCCACCCAATAATATTGTTCGTCCATAAAGTATAACTAACTCTTCTGTCATTTCGGGCTATAGTGCGTATCAAATAAGAATAAGACTGGATACGTGGCTAACTTCATAGTGACAACGAAGTAAAAGTAGCGTAAGGATAAAAACCATACCTAATAATTATGTTAAAATATATTTATTTTAGGTTCTAGTTCTTTATTGAGAACTGATTTATTATTTATTTATATACTATTAATTAATTTTAAATCATTATAGCACAATTTAATTAAAATAATAAAGATACATATTAATAAAATTCACAACGAAATAAATTTACTATATTTGAAATTTTAAAAACCAATACAAACATTGACTACATTTAAATTAAATAATATCAATGCTTTTCTGCCGAAACTGCGAGTAGCTGTTATAAAAAAATATAAAATTTCTGTCAATTGTATAATGTAATTAACTAATTACTATAAAACATTGATTTTATATTATAAGTGAACAATTTCCTGAATTAGTCCTATAAGGCCTATAATTGTAAAATTATTATGATTTAAAAAAAATACGTTCGTTATAATAATCGTTGACTTTTTGCACAAAAACCTGAAGTTATTGACCATTCCGGTTCAAGATGGCCGATTTTTCAGTCCTATTCTTATTTGAAACACATTATACTTAGTATTATTATTTCATTTTTACCACTGTTATAATGAAAGAGAAAGTCCTAACAGCTGTGAAAAAATTTAATAAGAGTAGGCAGAAAGGCGAAAAATTAAACACCAGCCATCTTAATATAAAAGGTCCAACTAAGCCAGTTTTTGTAGCTGAAACTCTGACTCAAAAGATGCAAGAGATTTTCTTTTCGGCTCGCGCGTTCCAAAAGGAACATGGATATGCTTTTTGTTGGACATCAAGAGGAACAGTTTACCTCTGTAAAAATGAAAACTGTCCACAAATCAGAATAGTTAACGAAGCGGACCTAGATAAGTTGATACATTGTAAATGACTAGTTCTGATATATGACTCTTTGACTTTAGTTTCTTATGTCAATAATGTTTTTAGTCTATTTTACCAATTTTTGCGGTCTTTATGGTTATTTTATTTTTGGCTGTACTTTTTATTTTACTATGTACATTTATACACAATCACTTTTAAATAATCATGTTTCATATAAATGCAAAAAATATGTCTACTATCACCAAATTTCAAGAAATCACTTTTTCCTGACCACGTCGAATGTTTATTCATTGTTTAAAAATTTTGACGTAGTTATATTAGTAGAAGAGCCGGTGGGAGATCGTCCTTCACCGATCTGATAACCAGATGAGACGTATTTTTTATCAAATATTTTTTAAAAACAAGTATGCCTACAATTGCTTGCCTATCGAAAAGTGCTCATGGCTATTTTTAATTAAATTAACTTTTATCGATTTTTTTTCATCACCTTCATACTTTTGATAACCAAATGAAATTTATTTCACTGATAGTTTTTAGTACACAGAATATGCCTAGGTATGCTTGCCTACTCATTTCAGTGTATAACTACCTGGCAAGCAGGTGTAAACAGGTAAGTCAAAATAGGTGACTCCATCGATCTGCTAACTTATCGAAAGTTATCTCAAATTTTTGATTATTTTATTTTAAAAACAGTTAAATAAACTTGCCTGCGAAAAATCGTACTTAAAGTACTGTTGCCAGGCTAAAAACTTTTAGAGTTTTAGCCACTTGATAGGTGCGACAGAGAAAGTAGAGCGTCCGAGGTCCGTGTGCTAGAGTAGGACACAACATAGCAGCTGCTCGCTACCTGACCGTAGAACGTATCCGAGTGCGCATGCTCGTGCACATGTGAGTGACAGAGACAGGATTTATTTTCACTTGTCAGCAATTTTGAACTCCAATTTATTACAAATAATTTTGATCTCAATTTTTATATTATTTTACGCTATACATACTTACAGCTATGCAATAATAGAAAATAAATAATTTAATATATTATTATCTTAATAAATAAAAAATAATAATTCAACGAAACTTTTTATAATTTTAAAATCTATTTTCTTTATTTCAAATGAAATAAAGAATAATTTATTTATTATTTTAAATTAAATAAATGCCGTAAAACGGGAAAAAACAAGTGTTACTTTTCAAATATTAGTATAAAAATAAAAAAAATTAATCAATATAGAAAAAAAAATTAATACATGTATGTTGTTAAAACCATTTATTACGAAACATAAAAATACATAAAAAATTAAATTCAAATATTTGTTGTTATTTTTATTATTCATTATCAGAATCATCGGAAGTTGAATACTGATTATCAGATTCTAATTCTTCTTTATCTCCATTATCCATGACTTGTGCTTTTTCTTTTTTTTTTTAAGTAATAAGTCAACACGTAATAATATTTTACAACATGATTGGGTATTAGCTTATATTAAGCAAGATATTGTGTCTCTTGTTGAAGAACCACTCTTTATGGACGGAAATTGCTTGCTTATAAAAATCGGCTCTGATACTGCAATTTTAGGAGTATACCGTTCGCCGTCTTACGTAAACTTGCATCAGTTTCTTAATTCTTTAGAAAATGTTTTAAAACGAATAGCTAACTTTCCAAATATCGCCATTATTGGTGATACTAATATTTCCATTAATTTTGACAAACCACATTACCACATATACGACTATTTAAATCTTGCCGCCTATTACAGTCTTTTACCAGCTCATTCTCATGTAACTCGCGATGCCAGTGGTACTTGTATTGATCATGTTTTTTTAAAAACTAAACATCCTGCAACCACCGTTGTTATTCAGGCTACTCTTACAGATCACAAACCGGTTTTACTATGTTTGCATAAAAAAATTATTCGCAATTATTCGGTTAAATCAATAACTAAAACTAATTTTGAACAATTGCAAAAGGATATTGCAAATATCGACTTTACCTCAATCTATAAATCGTCCGATCCAAATATATCTATGAGTTTCTTCATAGAATCTATTGTTTTAGCTATTAAAAATAACACACAAACTTTACCGTTATCGAGACGTAAAAAAATTATTAAACCGTGGATTACGCCAGGTCTTCTACGTTGCATGCGAAATAGGGATAAGCTGCTCTATGAGCTTAAAAAATCGCCGAATGATGAAATACTTACTATAACATACAGACGTTACAGAAACTTTTGTAATTTACTATTAAGAAAAGTAAAAAGAGCATATGACAAGGAACAAATTACAAAAGCAGGTAACAACAGTAAAAAAGTTTGGCAGGCAATCAAAAATATAACCAATACCGCTAAAAATAAAATTGATCCAAATCTTTAAATCCGGAAGCATCGGTTGATGAAGTAAATGCCTTTTTTGTTAATTTGGGTAAGAACCTGTCAAAAAACATCCTGACAAATAACAACATTTTAAGCAACCCCTTCATTGACACTTCTTATCGAACTTTAAATTCTTTTGTATTGAATGATACAGACACTAATGAGGTGAACAGTGTTATATTGAGCCTTAAAAATAACTGTTCATCTGGTTAGGAGGGCATTTCAAATTTATTTCTCAAAAAATACACAGAATACCTTGTCACTCCTTTGACCTCCCTTTTGAATCAATGTATTCGTGACGGAGTATTTCCTAACGACTTGAAGAAGTCAATAGTCCCAATTTACAAGAGTGGGGATAGAGACCTTATCTCTAACAACAGGCCTGTTTCCTTACTACATGCTATTTGAAAAATTTTTGAAAAATTAATAAACTCTAGATTAATTAGTTTCTTGGAAAGACATAAATTGCTGTCTGAAAATCAGTTTGGTTTCCGTAAAGGTAAGAGCACATCCGATGCTGTGCACGCTGTTACTGACTTTGTTGTTACTAATTTAGATGGACGCAAAAAATGTTTGGGTATTTTTTTGGATTTGGCGAAGGCATTTGATACGGTCTCTGTCCCGCTACTCTTAAATAAGCTTGAATCGATTGGTTTTAGAGGAAATCAACTGAAGTTATTTGAGAGTTATCTGTCAAATCGATATCAGGCGACTACTATTGATAAATATGTTAGTTCCGATCTCCCTGTAACTTTCGGGGTCCCTCAAGGTAGCGTTTTGGGACCAACTTTATTCCTAATTTACATTAATCAGTTATGTTCCCTAATACCTACAAATGGTAAACTAATTTCTTACGCGGATGATACTGTCCTTTTACTTTCTGGCAATACTTGGAAAGAGGTCTTCAAAAACGGCCAGAAAGCTTTAAGCTTTGTAAGCGAATGGCTTAACAAAAATATATTGACGCTCAATACTGATAAAACGAGGTATATGACCTTCTCGATGAGAAGGTTAAATTCATTTAGTGACGATCTCCGGTTGATGGTTCATAAATGTGAAGAGTATTATAATGGTGATAAATGTTCTTGTCCTAATTTACAGCCAACTGACGATATTAATTATCTGGGAATAGTTCTTGACTCGCATTTAAATTTTGCAAAACATATTCAATTGTTAAGTGGTAGAATACGTAAGCTTATGATAGTCTTTAAAACTCTGAGACATGTCGCCGAGCCTCAACTTGTTATCCAAACTTACATTGCCCTCTGCCAATCGTGCTCTGCCTCTGCTCAACGTGCTGTTCTTAAAGTAAGCACTTTTCGTCCCTTTACGTTTCCAACTAATCTACTTTATCAGAAATGTGAAGTATTAACTGTAAGGAAATTATTTATACTCAGTATTCTTCTTAAACAGCACCGTAATATGACATATAATCCACAAAAAAATAAAAGCCGTCGGGAGGGCAGAGTTTGTGACGTGCTGAAAAAATTTCATACCTTTTTTGCCCATAGGTTTTACTGTTTTCTTGGCCCTTATATATATAATAAAATTAACAAAAGAATTGGAATTTATTCACTTAATAAAATAAATTGTAAAAAAAAATTACAGCTTGGCTACTGGGATTAGGATACGAAGAAACTGAAAATCTTCTGACGGTGCTCCGTTGATGTTTGTTATATTTAAAAAATATATTATTTACATTAAATAAATGATTTAAGATTAATTATTACAATTTCATTATACCTTTTTGCTTTATTTTAGATAATTCAGGTAGCTTTAACAGACACCCTCTCGTACATACACACATGCAAAATCATTACACACACTGAGAGGATCATTTTAACACAATCCTAAATTTGTCATAATTATTTCCATTTTTTGCAAAGTAAGTTGTAACTTTTTAATTTGTATTAAGTACCTATTTTGTATTTAAATATCTGAGGGGAGTGGCGCCGAAAGCTGAAATACAAGTTTTTACTTAGTTTAGCAACGGATGCTATCTTCAATTGTATATGCCATTATTGTTGTATTGTAACTTGTCATTGCATACACTGTAATGTACTTTTGTTCAATAAAGTTTTTCTAAAGGCTATAATAATATTTCAAGGAATGGTATCGTTTTACAGAAGTACCAAATTCAATGAGTATTACATTTCTGTCGATTGTGGCTAGATGGCGCTGAACGTACTTAGATCGCGCTAACGGTGTTCCTCTCGTAAGCCATATATATCCTTCAGATCATAATTCACACCTCGTCGGATTATTGTCTGTAGATTCCCAATTTTTGAAGAGACACCATTTTTTAGGGTGTCTTGTATTTATTAATATGAACTTAAGAAATGACAATTTTAAAATTAGAATTGTAGAATTATTAATCGTATAAGTATAACGATGAACCAGTTACGACTTATGAAGTTATTATTAGGGACGAGGCGTACTCGGTAAAATAGGTACTAAGTCTTGCAAGTACGAGTACACAAAAAACTTATTCCACAAACCTGTTCCACGAGTATTTAGGAGTATGCGTGTGTGTGACTTGATGTTTGCCGAGTGGAGTGCAATGAAAGATGGATAAATGAAAACATTATGCTCGAATGTATTTCTGAATAATGAATCGTTACGATGCAATATATAATAACGGCTTTGTGTATGGCCGCCCCGGTTGTAATGTGATGCGAGCCGCTGTGACGTCCGTCCCAGATTCCAGATTTAAGTAACCGAAAAATGCAACCTTCCTTCGACTTTTTTTGCAATGGCGCAGGAGGTGTGGGACTCGGAACGTGGCCCCCCTACCCCGTAAAACCACCAAAATCCTATCTAGTGCCATAGTGGGAAGTCGCGGGATCGCTGATGCATTCAATCGCGACGCCCCGGCGCTTGCCACTTACGTGGCACACCGGGACCCTAAGGCCCTGGCAAACTTCAAAGTAGGGCGCCCAAAGGCACCATCTTCGGAAACTAAATTTTGAATGTAGTTGTTAACCTTCCCCCGACCTGTCTCTATCAAAAATAACCTCAACGCCCCATCGCTAGAAATTCTACAGTGAAAACTTTAAGATAACAATAATGCATATTTTCCACAAGCGAATTTCCAGTCTTAACCAGCATGTTAGTAGCAGCAATACCTGTATACGGTTTAATTACGGATTAATTACGGTTTAATTACGGATTAAGATCAAAAAGCCAATCCTCAACACAAAGCATTTCCGGGTTAAGTGAGTCTTCGAAAGAGTTTCTAACTTACTCTCAACTTTCCAAGTCGAATGCACTAGTTGTACACTAATTAATAGTAAATCGGCGTACAGAAATCATTACAGATGATTATTAGATAATAATTATATTTACGTTTAAAACTTAAAAGTACAGATGTTTTATTATAAATAAATAGACACTGCACACTCAACGCCCCCTATTAGGATAGTGATATCCTGTGGCGGGGATCCGGAAACATATAAGGACAAGGACAAATACACCCAGACCGGAAGATATGGTTGGATGCTCAATACAATTATACTCCGAGCGGGAATCGAACCCGTGACCTGTGGCGTTTAAGGCAGGTTCGCTACCGTTGCGCCACAACGTCGTCAAATAAATATAAATACTTACATAACGAACGTACCACATTCACCCTTTAATCAGTCAACTCAAATAATAGTTTTTACATAAAAAAAGGGACGAGGTCATCAAAACAACAACCACCAAAACTCACACGCTCCATGTAGACAGAACAATGAGAATACATGCGGGTCAATTAGATCTTATACTTTTAGAATTCCTCTTTTATACTTCGAGAGCCTTTGAAAAGGTCACCACAAAATGTATACGAGAACGCAACGGCAGCTTACAGTAACATAAAAAAGCAATCGTTTTGTGATAACGATAGTATAGCCATGCTCATCTCAACACAAATGGGCCGGCAATGGGAAGTCAGCGTAAAGTAACAGTATCAGTAGGTCTGTTGCATTTCGTGCGATGAGTGAGAGCGCCGGACGCTCAATCTCACCTCTCCCTCTGTTCCCCTTCCTTTTTTCCTTTTATAATGAGAAAGGACATACGCTACTTTTTGATGCGAAAAAAGGGTTATATGGTGTTGAAAGAGGGGACGAGAAGTTGTATGGAAGTATCGTAATTTTTAGAGATAGAAGCTTGAAACTTATACTTCAGACTGTTGATTCGATATAAATAAATATGTCATCAAATATTGTAAAAGTTTTATCCCGGAGGGTGTAAAATCATCATCATCATCATCATTTCAGCCAAAGGACGTCCACTGCTGGACATAGGCCTCCCCAAAGAGTGCCACAATGACCGGTCCTGCGCCACCCGCATTCAGCGGACTCCCGCGACCTTTACCAGGTCATCAGTCCACCTTGTGGGGGGCCTGCCCACGCTGCGCCTTCCGGTACGTGGTTGCCACTCGAGAACCTTTCCGCCCCAACGGCCATCGGTTCTACGAGCAATGTGCCCTGCCCACTGCCACTTTAGTTTGGCGATTCGGAGGGCTATATCGGTGACTTTGGTTCTACTGCGGATGGCATCATTTCTGATGCGATCACGCAGAGAGACTCCCAGCATAGCCCTTTCCATTGCCCTTTGAGTGGCTTTGAGCCTTCTTATGAGGCCCCTTGTGAGCGGCCACGTTTCGGATCCGTATGTCATCGCTGGCAACACACACTGGTCAAAGACTTTTGTCTTAAGACACTGCGGAATAATGGACGAAAAGATGTGATGTAGCTTCGCGAACGCTGCCCAACCGAGTCGGATTCAACGATTAACCTCTTTCTCGAAGTTGGACCTACCTAACTGGATAGCCTGTCCTAGGTATATATAATCGTCAACAACTTCGAGTGTAGAGCCTCCGATTGTAACGGGAGTTGGTGCTACATGGGTATTTGACATGATCTTCGTCTTATCCATGTTCATCCTTAGACCAACTCGCTCGGAAGCTTTACTGAGGTCATCGAGCATAGTACTCAAGTCCTCCATGGTCTCAGCCAAGGCTACTATATCGTCAGCAAACCGAAGGTGAGTGATGTACTCGCCATTTATATTGATGCCTAGCCTTTTCCAGTCCAGAGTCTTGAAAACATCCTCCAGTGCAGCGGTAAATAGCTTAGGAGAAATAACATCTCCTTGCCTTACTCCCCGCTGCAATGGAATAGGTTTCGAGCTCTGGTCCTGTAGTCGGACTGACATGGTGGCGTTCTCGTATAAACACTTCAGCACTTCGATATAGCGGTAGTCTATTTGGCACCTCTGGAGAGCTTGTAATACAGCCCAGGTTTCAATCGAATCGAAGGCTTTCTCGTAGTCCACGAACGCCAAGCAGAGAGGCAGGTTATACTCCTCAGTCTTCTGTATAACCTGACGAAGCGTATGGATGTGGTCTACGGTACTAAAGCCTCTTCGGAAACCGGCCTGTTCAGGAGGCTGGAAGTCATCTAGCCTGCGTGCGAGACGATTCGTAATTACTCTTGAAAACAGCTTATAGACATGGCTCAAAAGTGAGATGGGTCGGTAGTTCTTCAATAAGGTGTAGTCACCTTTTTGAAGAATAGTACCACCACACCTCTACTCCATGCCTTTGGCGTTCTCCCTTCCTGTAAGACGGAGTCGAACAACTTCTGAAGGGCCATAAGGACCGGTGTAGCACCCGCCTTCAGAAGTTCGGCTGTAATTCCGTCTTCACCGGGTGCCCTGTTGTTTTTGAGCTGTTTAAGAGCCATTCTAATCTCGTACAGGCTGATGTTCGGGATGTCTTCGGTATAATGTCGGGTCAGCCTAGCTCTAGGATCTTCCGCTAGATCAACTTCGGGTCTGCTAGTTGACGTGTATAGCTGTCCATAAAAGCGTTCTATCTCACTCAGGATTTCAGGTCTGGATGAAACGATTCTACCATCTTCAGTTTTTAATTTGGCGAGCTGGCTCTGCCCAACAGACAGATCTCTTGAGAACACCTTAGAGCCCTTATTCCGTTCTATGGCCTCTTCAATACGATTTGTATTGAATTGGCGCAGATCACGGGTCAGGGACTTAGATAGACTGTAGAACCATCCTACTCCTTTCCTCGATGAGTCTCTGAGTGGAGACAGAGAGCCTTTTGGTTCTGTTACTCTGTTGAGTCTTAAAGAACCTAGACCCAGTACTATGGACAGCTTCCACAAAGCCGTCGTTGTATTCGTCCACATCGCCGCCTAAGCAATCAAAACGGTTTTGGAGTTCTAGCTGAAAGCTGTCGGGGTTTTGGATTGGGGCTGTTGCTGGACGGAGCGTAGACTTCATCAATCGAGAACGCTTTAACTTAACACATATATTCAATGTGCCTCTTACCAGACGGTGATCACTTCCGGTTTTGACCATACTGATCACATACTGAGACATCATTGAATATATGCCTCTTTGTCGACATGATGAAGTCAATCTCGTTTTTTGTAGCACCGTCGGGACTCATCCAGGTCCACTTTCTGTGCTCGCGTTTCTTGAAGAAGGAGTTCATCATGTAGAGTCCCTCCCTCTCCAAGAAGCCAGCAAGTAGTTGGCCCCGGTGGTTCCGACTTCCAACTCCAAATTGCCCCACTCTCAGCTCTTCACCGTCTCTCTTGCCCAGTTTCGCGTTGAAGTCCCCCATAACAATGGTGAAATAGGTTTTGGTGCTCTGCATGACTTTCGAAATATCCTCATACATAGCCTCCACCTCGTGGTCGGAGTGTGCCGACGTCGGCGCGTATACCTGTATGACCTTCAACAAGTATCTCTTGGATACTCTGAGTACAAGGTACGCCACCCTAGCCGACACACTCTCGATCTTCACAACGTTGTTTACGAGGGACTTGTGGACGATGAACCCGACACCTCCCTGGGACTGTTGGTCGCCCTCCCGGAAATAGAGCAAGTTGCCGGATTTTAGGGTTATCGTGTCCTCCCCCTCTCTTCGGACTTCAGATAGCCCAATGATATCCCAACGCAACTTGCTTAATACTTCCTCCAGTTCAGCTATTTTTTCGTCGGTCCGCAGTGTACGCGTGTTATATGTTGCCAGGGCCAGGAGTCGTCGTTGGTGGTAGCCAGATCTTAGCCGGAGATTCTTAGCACCCCTGACCCCGCGAGTACCCTGGCCGCTACCATAACCAGAGCACTGGGGGTCGCCGGAAATTCGGGGCCGTGGTTTGTGTGCGTATTGCATGGGGGGTTAATGCCATAATCGCCACGCTTGACATGCGGGTTGGCGATCGCAGTGTCTCCACCGCACTATAGGGATGCTGCTGCCCATCCCCCAGTGGTCTTGGTCGTAGTTTAAGGACATATCCGGGTGTAAAATAGCAATAGGGAATAGGGGTTGAAAGTTTGTATGGAAATATATACACACGAACGTAGCCGCTGGCAGAAACTAGTATTATATCTTGAAGCTGATTCCTTAAATTAGCTAATAGTTGAAGGCGCGGTACTTTTCGATGTTTACGGCAGGTGATATAGGAATGTTGTAAAATTGGTAATAGCTTAGCGTCTATCGACCGACGATACTATTGTTACGGGTTACAAACACCTGATGGCTCTAAATATAACTTTATTCAGATCTAGATTACACAACAGAACTTCAACAATCACAGGTCCAAATCGCAAGTCAATCACAGTTCAAAAGAATAGACGAGGTCACTAACTTGTTCACTGGTATCACTTGTAGTTTCTTGGCTCGTAGCTCAGATTTGAATGACTCAGTCGACGCGCCGGGCCGCTTATATAACGCGGAACACGGGTTCGAGAAAGTTCCGTCCGCGGAACGCTGTACTACATCTTTCGAGAACACATCTTTATAGAACCCACGATTCGTCAAGGAAATAAACAGAGAGAGTAGCAAGCGATTTTGAATCTTATGTCCTGGTGATAAGGTTAACACCGTCTGTTAACACGGTCCGTAACATTATTAAATCTGAAGGGTTCAGATAAAATCTTTAAAATTTTAATGCCTATCTTCTTCAAAACAAAATTTTATTGATGTTTTACAACCTCAAAGGTTTTACAGAATTTTAAATCCCATAGTTCAAAAGCTAGACAGGAGGGGGGAACATAAATTTTGCGCCTCTAGGAGCTAATTTCTTAACAACTACAAACTACATCATGAAAGTCAAAATGAGCCTCATTATTATTTTAAAAGAACGATTGAAAGATACCTCACACGTTGCAATTCACACGTTCCAAACTTTTTTTTTCAACCCTCAGTTACATGCGTGGGCGGCTAGCTTTGCTTTTCATAAATTTTATCATTAAATGACAAAATTCTGTAGCGGTTCATAATATTCTATGAACAGGCACCTATTTACTAAATTTCGTATAGACAGACCCCCTGGTTTCCGAGAAAAATGACTAAAGCATGCGGACGGACGGACAGACGGACATGACGAAATTAAAAGTATATAAATTTTATCGTTTGATAGAAAAAAGGCAATAATTATACCAAAAATAATTACAGATGAAACTCAACTCCATAATTTTATAGATGTTAGGTTAAATTACTTTTTCCTGTAAAGTTTAATAGAGTGATTATGCATTTTTCATGGAGCTCCGTTCACAGAGAAGGTGATACTGAAAATGATAAAATCGATTCCAAAATAGTTTTATAAACGCATTAGACTTCTTGATCCATTACATTGCCAGAACGGACCGGTCAGTAAGACGTGTCCAGTTGTTAATTGGTCTAAGCATGTATCGGATTGAGTTTTCAAACATATTATGTCAAAATAAGACGTAATTTACATCAAAAGCACTAAGGAGTGTTGACATAAACTTCGAAGCAAAATAGCGCTCTACCCCCTTTTATGCCCGCTAAGGGATGAACTTCAACAAAATATAAAACACGATTTCCATCACTTATGTTTAAAAAAGATTTATGCAAAATTTTAAGTAGGTTGGACCAAGGAATCACGTTTTTCCATTCGAACTTGGCCTGCCTCTTTTACCCTCTTACAGGTAGAATTTCGGGAAACCCTATCTTATCGGATGCCTAAGTCATACAAAGAACACATCTTCCAAGTTTCAGGTCTCTCCGATCAGCGGTTTAAGCTGTGCGTTGATCCGTCAGTCATTCAGGATTATTTTTGAGGTTTCTAATCTGTTGTTGTTAACAATTACATTGATTATATAAAAACATTTTTTCAGTGAATGACATAGGCTGTATATTTTATACCCGTGCGAAGCCGGAGCGAGTTAATTAATATAAGACACCCTAAAAAGATGTCTCTTCAAAAATTTTTAAAAAGTACCATTTGTTATTGTGAATATAATGATCTCAGGGTAAAATATATATGGCTTACGAACGGAACACCGTTGGCGCGATCTAAGTACGTTCAGCGCCATCTAGCCGGAATCGACAGAAATGTAATATCCTTTGAATTTGGTGCTTCTGTAAGGCAATAGCATTCGTTGAAATAATATTACATGTTAGATAAAAACATGTTAGATAGTTTTAATTATTATTAATAGTAAAATTAATGCATTATGCATTAACTTTTGAATAAGGCGAGTTAATACTAACGGATGAACGCCATTGCGTCCGTAGTCGCTGAATGCTAAAAATAAAAATATCGAAACATTATTGTATCAAGCCTTCACATTTATTACATAAAAACACATTATTAAATACTTTGGGGATAAGCAAACAAGGATTCTTAAATAACAAAATATAAACTAAAATAAAGAAATAGTGAATAACAGTTTATGTAACATAATGTTTATCTTCAATTTTCAGGGCCCTTAGCGTTTTTCACAACGAATGAATGAATAAATATATAGTAGTAGTAGTAGTAGTCGTAGTAGACGTAGGAGTCGTAGTAGTCGTAGTAGTCGTAGTAGTCGTAGTAGCGGTAGCAGTAGCAGTAGCAGTAGCACATTCTCAGAGCACATTCAATAGGGGGTCCCCATATGAGAATGGCAAGATCGTTCAACAACAATTTTATCAACTCTTTAGAAACTGAATTATCTCCTATCTAAATTACTGAACTTGAACTTCTTATTACTAAAACTGAAAAACTTCTTGATCAATTTGAACACTTGCAAAGTAACATAGAATTTCTAGCAGATGCCAGTGAGGATTATTTTTCCTAAAGACAGTACTTTGAGAACCAGTTTTATGCCATTCTTGCAGAAGCCAAACAACTTTACAAAGGCCATACACATAAGTCAATTGATGGTTATGATGATGATGATATTCACTCTTGCTTTTTAGATGGATTACAAATATCGGGAGTGGTGAAGCCAGCAAAGATTAGCAGTGGTGGTGCCGAAATTTAGTGGCCAGTATGAAGATTTTCTTGAGTTTCGAGATACATTTTGTTCACTTATTCAAGACAATCAGTGACATACAAAAATGTCATTATTTGAGAATACGATACGATCCATTAGATTTTCATCCTCAAACTATAAAATAGCATGGGATTTATTGTGTGACCGATATAATAACGAAAACCTCTTACAATATCACGTTCAATCGTTATTTGTTGTAGAACCGACACATTTTCAAAAAAAATAAGATTATTAAAGAAATTAGTGGAACCAGTAACAATGTGGGATGCATTCATATATTTTCTTATAAATTCTAAATCCCTTAAAAACATAAAATGTAAAAATTGCCAATCTCGCAAAGCAGTTCTTCTACTACAAAAAGTGGTGAGATCTCATGTATAACTACGCCTGAAACTTGCCAGTTGTACGGCAACTTATTCTACTCATACAAATACTTTTAGATTCGTAAATGTATGTGTATGATTAAAAATGGCTTTTTAGAAGTTTTAAAGCTTAAATAAAACCCTGCAAATATTAAAGAAAAATGTTCTTCAGCCATTTACCAACACTTCTGCATATATAACTCAGTTTTTTTAATTTTGTGGGTCGACATGGTATTCCTTATTTGCGTTCAAATAGTACATTATAGTGTCGAGTTTCGACACTATATTGTATGTATGTATATATATATATATATATATATATATATGTGTAAATTGGCTAATGACGTTGCACAAAATAATAATATAAATATGGCTAACAAAAAATATTGAAGGCTATTGTTAATTTTGTATTCCATACGTATAACCAATGATAATGATTCATCATATTTAATTTTCCTGTACAATACCAAGGTAATGATTGTCTATGCCAATATGAAGGTGAAGTGTAAAATAAACGTTGAGCTTAAGCAGGCTGCCATTAATTTTAGTTTTCCAGCTCAGAAATGGGTTTGACCCAAACTGAGACCTCACATTGTACCGTTTTAAGATATTGTTACGTGATAGGATTCAAGAATTTGGAGTAAAACACCTGATGGCTCTAAATGCGACTTTAATGAGATCTTTAAGATCACACAACAGAACTTAACAAATCATAGGTTCTTTGCAGTCCAGAAAGATAGCCGAGCCGAGGTCACTAGATTTCGCACACGTCACGTCACATTTTCGTCACTTGTATCGTTTGTAGTTTCTTCGCTCGTAGCTCAGAACTGAATGACACAGTCGACGCACCGGGCCGCTTATATAGCGCTAAACACGGGTTCGAGAAAGTTCCGTTCACGGAATGTTATACAGCACTTTACACGTAACACAATGTTTATTTTTCATGATTTTCGGCTGATTGTAAGTGGTCATCGTAATCTTTGAACGATTTCAATACTTGAAGTATCACATGCACGTTGCCAACTCAAAGGGCAGAAAGAGAGGAATGGGAAGGAAAAAAGAAAGGGAGAAAAGGAAGGAAAAAAAGGAAGGGAAAAGAGGGGATTGGAGATTGGACCTCCTCTCTCTCACTCGTGGCACGAAACGCAACTGTACCTACTGACACTGTTACTTTTCTTTTTTTTCTTTGAAAGGGTAGTACTTTCCTCTTTCACGCAAAAACTATGATAATATATAACTAACTATAACTATAAACTGATTTGGATGAAATTGGGCACAGTGATAGATTTTTACCTGGATTAACACATTGGTTACTTTTATACGCAGGAAAGGAAGTTTTAGTTATAGTATATAAAAAAATAAATAAACACGGGCGTAGACGCAGGCACACAAGATCTTTTGCTTGATCAATAACCGATTAAGGCTGAAGATTTAACCTTGCCTTTTCATAGTCAACTAGTGCTACCAGCATAATGCTTGTAGACTTTTGATTAGTATTATCAAAACATTGAATCATTGTTTATTCTATCTAGAAGTCTTATATTTTCTTTGCGTTCACTGTAGAAAGTAAGTTCAATATTGACAGTTTATTCACATCTACATACAAACAAACCATCGAGTACAGTGTATTACCTCACCCTGTAACGCTGTCAAGGCCTCTAGGGCCACAAAGAATACACTATAAAAAAGTTTACTACCATTAATTAACATTCGACAAATTTATACTAAAGACAAGACTGAATTAATACACGACTTTACCGGTCAAATTAAATCCCAGCACCATTACAAACATTACATTAAAAATCTGTTTCGTCCTCTTGCCTTATCACTTATATTTAAAACCACGCCTGTGGTTTTATCAGTATTCATTTTGAATCAAACTAAGCTAAGGATAGTCATAAGCCTTTATCAATTTCAGCCAAGTAGGCTAACATTATGAACAACTTATTGCAACAAACAATGCTTTTAATCCCTTTACTAGATAACACAATAATTTTCTGTATGGTGAAATATTGAAGTAACCATCAAAGTGACACTTCGTCTTTTCACATCAAAGACATTAAATTAATAATAAATCTTTAAATCTTTTTGTTTCACACATAGTCTTCTAATCTAACGTATTAAATAGGTTCTATACTTCGCCATGCGCCAACATGTTTATTATATTATATCATCACTTATACATATAAAGCTTTTCGGCATCGATATAGGCTTTTTGTTAAAATTATGTTATCAAGAAACGTATACATAGATATTTTATGTACAATATCAGTAAAAATTCAAAGCTATACAATAATACCATAAAATATCCCAATTTTACTCAAGGCCCTGTGGCGCAACGGATAACGCGTCTGACTACGGATCAGAAGATTCCAGGTTCGAATCCTGGCAGGGTCGTGTTGATTTTGTTAATTTCTTTTATAATTTATTTAATTTGTAGGTATTCGTTAATATAATTAAAATATGTTAATTGTGGTCACCGTTGTGGCTTTATCAGTAGCGAGTCTGCCTTTAGTCTCCAGGGTTGCGGGTTCGATTCCCGCTCGGGCCGATGTTTGTTACAATTTCTGTTTCGGTTTGGGCGTTTGTCTGTATGGGTCTCCCCACCGTGCCTCGGAGCGCACATTAAGCTGTCGGTCCCGGTTGTTACCAAATAACATCTGATAATAATCGTTAGCTCTTGATAAGTAAATTGCTCTTATCCAATGAGTTACTGGTTCGCCCTTAGGGTTGCGGACGTCAGGTGGCAATTGCTCTGTGTAAAAACTAGTAACCTGTCAAATCCAGACAAGAGTAATAAGGAGACCCTGGGTAAAGACTCGTATAATACCGGGAATAATGTGAGTTGGAAGAAGAAGTTATAACTCGAAAAGTTGGAATCGACCATAAGTAGGAACTTATGGTTTACGCATAAGTCTGTTTTATTTCTTAACCTTTTGGAATAATATTATATTTTATTGAAGAGATGTTTTCTGATGTAATTCAGTAAAGACTGAATAAGTGGCTGGTGTTGTAAAGCCTAAATTACTTTATGATAAGCAGCTGAAAGGATCAATGAACTTTAAGTGGGACAACAACATACGATTTATAAGTTTTTTATTTTATTATGTACGTTTACCTGTAGATACTGATTGCAAATATCATAAACTGAAGTGATGCGTCATGATGCAAAAAATAATTGGACACAAATAAGCAATACCATGTCAACCCACACGAATGTCATTTCGAGAAAAACGCGTTTGAAAATTTTGAACTACTTGCTTTATATGATTTTTTTTATGTATTGGTCAAGTTTTTGCCAATTTCAAGATGTATGTATATTATTTTACTTATTTTCACATAAAATAAGCATACAAACTGCATATTTCGTATATAATATAACCCAAACGTTTAAAATAATACATAAATACCATGATTAAAAAATGGCTTTTTAGAAGTTTTAAAGCTTAAAACCCTACAAATATTAAAGAAAAATGTTCTTCAGCCATTTACCAAGACTTCTGCATATATAACTCAGTTTATTTTCAATTTTGTGGGTTGACACGGTATTGCTTATTTGCCTCCATTATTATTTGTTAAATAATAATACTAAACTTTTTATCTACGAATTTATTATAGAACTAGCTGTGCCCGTGTTTCCGCTTTTTCTGCTACGCGAACCTTTATTCTTTTTTTTAATTAATTAAGTTGCTTAAGATACTTCTTATATCTTATTTGCTAGCGAAAGTTCCCATAGTTGTTTACCGTTTCGGAGATTTGCCGGAACAAACAGACACAGATGAAAATTTTAAAAAAATTTGTTGCCTTTATAATTTTTTCGTAAAAGTTATTGTATTGACTTTTTAAGCTACTAAGTTGGCAAGCAAGCATACGGGCCATCTGATGGTAAGTAATTGCCGTAGCCCATGAGCTCTTGCAACACCATTAGTAGCCACTTACGCGTTGCCTTATATATGTCTATCGCTGATATTTGTTCTTAAATCTCCTTTGCACAGTAATTTCACAAGCCACTGCAATGCCAAAGACACGACTGCTATGCGGTAGAATATTTAACACTTCGGTGGTACCCACCTAGCTGGCCTCTTGCAACAGAAGACCTATCAGTGTAACTGCACTGGTGGAATAATCTCTGCTATGACAGAGATTATCCCAACAGCGGGAGATGGGGTTGTCAGATCCCGACGCCTGTGTGATACAACAAGCATTTCAATATTATTTGTACAAGTATTTTTATATAATTTAAAACTATTTATTTTAATTTTTATATTATTCATTTTTAGAATTACCATTACCAAAGTACTTCTGGAACTTTGTGAAGAACAGTTCGCGTACTGAACGTCTATCGTGCGCCGCGGCTTTGATCGTACTCATCACCTGTATAACCCTGATTGTCTATTTCACTGTTCAAGAAACAAAGGATGAAGCAAGCGTGGACAGACGTAAGTAAATAATAATGCAAATTCGTTTTGTACGAGAACATTATTTGGCGGTTGGCAAACAAGTAGATATACAGTCCGCCTGATGGTACGCAGTCATCGCAACCTATGAACGCGTGCGATACTTGAAGTATCACATGCGCTACCAACCCAAGGGATAGGAGGGAAGAGATGAAAAGAAAAGGGAAGGGTACAAGGGATGGGAGATTGGGCCTCCGACGCTCGCACTCATCACCCTTTTTTTTTTCGGAATGTGTATTGCTGTTGGCCCTACTGGCCTTGACAGCGTCACCGGGCGGGGGCCGAGTACTGAGACTCAGCCGTGATAAAGGCCAGCCCTCACGGGGGCTCAAATTTGATTCCGTCCTTAGGGTGCCTCCTGCGAAGCCGAACCACGGCTAAGGACTCATCACCCAACAATAGCTAAGGATACTGTTACTTTCCGCAGATTTTCAGGTCGTATTTCTCCAGTCAAGCCATTTGTGCTGAAAAAGAGCATAGCTCCACTGTTACTAAATATTACATATTCTACTAATTTAAATACTTTAGTGTCGTTGTATTTCCAAGTTTCCATAGTGCTTATTATACATAACATCTAACAACTTTCTGTATTACAAGAACTGGGATACGACACTTGGTATGATTTTATTGATGGGATTATTTTAAATGGATTGATTTCAAAAATCAAACATAAAAGGGCGGGACAAGTATCCTTAAAAGTTAAATGGAGTTTATTTAAACATTAGTAAAAAGATTCAGTTTTATTATAAGTAATATTATTTATTTAAGATTTTTATAAATTAAAATATCATTTTTTGAAGAAGTTCTTATTCTGGGCCTTTTCTGGGCAGTACTTATCTAACGGAAACGTTATACTTTAAATATAAGACAAGGTGACGTCTTTAAAACTCTAATTGAATATTGTGTATTGTAATTTTAGGTGTATAGGACATAGCTTCTCTATCCTTATGTACTTACATTAACAGACATCATTAATATTGTTACTATTGTTTAAAAAAATACTTCATTGTAGACACTAGACAGTCTAAGTAACCCACAAATGGACGCAAATAAGCAATACCATGTCAACCCACAAAATTGAAAAAACTGAGTTATATATGCAGAAGTGTTGGTAAACGGCTGAAGAACATTTTTCTATAATATTTGTAGGGTTTCAAGCTTTAAAACTTCTAAAAGACATTTTTAATCATGCTATTAATGTATTATGTTAACCGTTTTGGGTTATATTATATACGAAATATGCAGTTTGTATACTTATTTTTGTGAAATAAGTAAAATAACTTACATAAATCTGAAATTGTAAAAAACTTGACCAATACGTAAAAAAATCATATAAAGCAAGTTGTTCAAAATTTTCAAACGCGTTTTTCTCGAAATGACGTTAGTGTGGGTTGACGTGGTATTGCTTATTTGCGGCCAAATAATAACCATAAAAGTAATTTCGGCCAATTAATAGTATCAAGACAGTTATATTTTGAATCGAAATGTATTTTAGTATCTTATTAACTGACCTCAATTTGACCCAAGCTATCTGTATAAGTGTACTATATGTATATACTATATGTATGTATTACATTATAATGCTTCGTACATTAACGAGTCAAAAGGTTGAAATGATAAAGTTTTTTTATTCTTGAATGTACAATTATATTTCCGAAAAAAAACTAACTTTAAATACAATATGGCGTGTATTTTTTGGGGTTCCGTGGCCAAATGGCGAAAACGCAACCCTTATAGTTTCGTCATGTCTTTACCCTTCTGTCTGTATGTCACAGTAATTTTACTAGGAGTCTATTGGCTCTACCTATACGTAATTTGGTAAATAAGTGTATTCTATAAACAGGGTTTTGTAGTGAAATAATAAAATATTTAAAAATTAAGGGTAGCAGTTCATACTACATGTATGAACGTTGAGGAGTTATGTTGAGTGTATGTTGAGGGTTAAAAATATTTCAGGGCACGGCAACGTACGGGGTGTCTTTAAATAGGTATTTAAAAATAATAAAATAATTTAATTTGTTTTTTTTAATTGAGTCCTGAAGTCATAAAAATTGTGCCCCCTCTCCCCTGAAATATAAGATTTAAAATTCTGAAAAAAATTGAGGCTGTAGATCATCAAAAGAACATTCAACGATAATTATTTTGAAGAAAATAAGTTAATAAATTTGAGAGTTATAGAGGTTTTTTCCATAACTTTGTTTTTCGATATAATTTTTAAAAATTACTATGAAATTACAAACTTATAGTTACGGTCGCTTTTAAATCGTTAATTTTTAACGTTTTTAAGACTCATCATCAAGTTGAGGAAATTTTTGTGCGTAGTTCACCACGCTCTAGACGGTAATTATTTCGAAGCCATATGTATGTAT
Organism: Hestina assimilis; assembly: GCA_023373885.1. Taxonomy (NCBI): domain Eukaryota; kingdom Metazoa; phylum Arthropoda; class Insecta; order Lepidoptera; family Nymphalidae; genus Hestina; species Hestina assimilis. The sequence continues at coordinate 15,258,793 of CM041759.1, forward strand.
ATGAGTAGAAAACACAAGTTCTACGTTTCAAAATATTTGAACTGAATTCTTACTCGTGAAATTTCTATTAATCAATATTTTTTGTTTAATGAGAGTTTACGATACAAATATTTGTAAGTTAATTTGATGCATAGAATTATGAGATACAGCAAACTTGAATATTTTATGACTCTATGAATTGATGCATTAGAGTATACCGATTGAAATTTTAAACATGTAACTGGTTTTTTTTTTAAATTATAGTACATTTCAATATTGTAATTTTCGCAAGTTGCTTTTTATAAGTTGTTTTATACTATAGCTTTTAACAAAAAAACATTTACAATGTAAAAACCCACAAAATAAGATAATACTATAATATAAAAATGAAAATATAAATAAAATATACTGCGACCCTGCCAGGATTCGAACCTGGAATCTTCTGATCCGTAGTCAGACGCGTTATCCGTTGCGCCACAGGGCCTTGTGAATAATCAAGTATAATTTACCAACTGTTTGTAAATTTAGGAATAAGATGTTAATGTTTATTTTGATTCAATTGGGAACACGGCAGTGCCCCCGCCAAGTCGACCAAAAAAGCAGCACAGCCGTACCATCTTTATACTGCATAAATAACTTTGTAATCCTAATCCTAAATAATAATTTATAGTTAATGAAACACCTGTACCTGTATAGTATATGTATAGCTTACAACACTAGAGTATTTGTATGAGTAGAATATGTTGCGTACATTTGCCAAGTTTCAGTCATAGTTACACATAAGATCTCACTACTTTTTGTAGTAGAAAAACTGCATTGCGAGACTTGGTTTTATTAACATTTTATGTTTTTGATGGGTAATAATTTCATTGAAATATTTAATATATAAAATTCTCGTGTCACAATGTTCGTTCCCATACTCCTCCGAAATGGCTAGACCGATTCTTATGAAATTTTTTATGCAAATTTTTATTCAGTAAGTCTGAGAATCTATCTATTTTTCAAACCCCTCAGTGATAAGGGGTGTCCACCCCAAAATTAGTTTTTTTATTTTTTGGATAAAATTTTAATTTTTATTTTTTATTATGTGGCATTAAAAAATACTTGCGACCTTAATTTTTCACTTTTTTATCACCAACCCCTGCTTTTTAATAGCGTTATTAGTCAATCAAACACTTTCACCGGGTAGAGGGCGCTGCTATCGGGTCCCAGATTTTTTCGGGGCAGGACAACGTCTGCTGGGTCAACTAGTATACTATAATGACGTAATGTTATCAACTTTATGGCAAGGCAATAAATGGTATTTTATAGAAAAAAATCTCATAGTATAATTTTTTTTATGGATTTCCTTGACTAGGAACTCAGTCTGTAAATTCACCAGTGTCGAAATATTATATATTTACGAAATATTATAGAAAAAAAATTCAATGAATTTAAGCACGTCACTGGCTGACACACGTTGAGTTGACTTATTTATATTTGCCAATATTGGCAAACACATCCAGTCATAGCTTGCGTTAAATACTACGTATATAATATTCTGTGGTCATACTAAAATCCTAACTAAATAACATTGGAAATTACGATTTGAGTCTGTTTGTTGCGGTGAACGAATTATGATAATTTTTTTGTATTACCTATACTTTTTTGGCGGAATTATAAATTGAGTAAAGATGCCTCAATACAAATAGTTAATCAAGCGGAGGAGGGGGCGAAGGTGGGCAGAATATTGATGGTAGTATATATGGACGCAAATAAGCAATACCATGTCAACCCACAAGAATGTCATTTCGAGAAAATCGTGTTTGAAAATTTTGAACAACTTGCTTTATATGATTTTTTTAAAGTATTGGTCAAGTTTTTGGCAATTTCAGATTTATATAAGTTATTTTACTTATTTTCATAAAAAATAAGTATACAAACTGCATATTTCGTATATAATATAACTCAACGTGTTTAACATGATTCATAAATTGCATGATTAAAAAATGGCTTTTTTAGAAGTTTTAAAGCTTAAAAACCCTACAAATATTAAAGAAAAATGTTCTTCAGCCATTTACCAACACTTCTGCATATATAACTCAGTTTTTTCAATATTGCTTATTTGCGTCCATATATTTTTGTGACTAAGTTGGCAAGCAAGCATATTCACCTGATGGTAAGCGAAGCGGCTGTCGTAGCCTATGAGCAACACTTTATACGTACACATTACACATTTGTACGTGTCACTCATTGTTCTTTCAAAGCGAAACACAGTATGCTGCTTTACGGTAGAATAACCAACTAAAACTGTGACATTCAGTGCTATATTAGTCTTTGCAGTCTCTTAGTTACTCGGACGGCCACTCTGGAGTGCAAAACTCAATAACGAACTCTTCCGGTTTCAGCCACTCAAGAGTCCTTGTTATTCACTTGGTTGATAATTAGTCCACACACCGAAATAAGTCTTAAAAATACATACTGACGAGTTGTTATTGAGTTAAGTGTATTAAAAATTATCTAAATATTCTTGAGTCTTAGTTTTTCATAATTAGATACTAAATGTAAAAAAACAATAGTTTCAATATGCGAAACCCGTTATCTATTTCACTATAGCTCATTCCTAAAATACACACAGCAGAGCAAAGGTATTAACGTAGTCACCAGTCAAGTACGTTATAGACCACGCATAGTGGAAGCTAATAGGATCCGCTGTTTGATGATAAAGAATGTTAAGGACTTTAAAAATAATAACTAATTAAAACTGACCGACAAAATAAGTTTATAATTCAATAGTACAAAACAAAGTTATAGGAAAACCTTATATATCTAAAATCTCAAATTTGTAGAACTATCTTCTTCAAAATAAAAGTGGTTGAATAGATTTTTGATGTTCTGATGTAATATCAAATTTTTCCAGAATTTTTAATCCCATAGTTCAAACGTCACAACAATATTTATGACTTTAGGAGTCACAAAACCGTCACTTACATGATGTATGGACTGCTACCATAAACTTTTATATATTTTACGATTTCACTACAAAATTTCGTATCGGTTCATACAAGATACCTATTTCCTAGATACCTATTTTATTCTATAATTATTAGATATTTATTTGATAGACATACGTGATGAAATTATAAGGGTTCCGTTTTTGTCATTTGGCTACGGAACCCCTTAAAATAACTTACTTACTTTTTGACACCGTTGTGGCGTTGTGGGTAGCGAGTCTGCCTTAAGCCTCGACGGTTGCGGGTTCGATTCCCGCTCGGAGCAGATGTTTGTATTAATCGTACAGGCATGTTTGCCGGTCTGGGTGTGTTTGTCCTTGTCATTGTAAATGTTTCCGGACCCCCGACACAGGATATAATTATCCTAATGGGGGCCGTTGAGTGTGTAGCGTTTATTTATTATTTATTTATTTACTCATTTCTAAGATACTTTTGTTATACTACTCAAAATTGTAATATAGGCTTCACTTTTAAACTGAGTGTACAGGTTTAATTTTCAAAACATATTTTAAATGTTTTCGTTACTTCTTGACCTAAGGCTTATCTAATTAATGATAAAGGCAAAGTTATCCATTCTTGAACTAAATACTTGAAGATCACTTCATAAGACGACATACTGAAGCACCTGAGTACTAAATTACAATAATTGATTTAATAGTTCACTTTTAAATGTGTTTTTATTACCCATATTATATACTCCTATTATGTTAAATGGAAAAAATAGGGGATACGGACATTGTTGAATATTCATATATATTCAGCTATAATTAACAAAGAAATCTGAAAATCCTGAAAGAAGACCCTGAAAACGTTTTATGATTTTGTGGAAAACAAATAAAGATAAATTAGTTATATTAATTATTAAAATATAGTTACATTTTTCATGCAGCGTGTGTGATTTTGATAAAAAAATTTGTGTGCGTTCCAATGGATTTGAGAATGGTTTAAATTTACAATTGGACCCAGTAGGGGAGACCGAGGAGGAAAGCGACAATTTTTACTTTAAGAAGTATAGATCCATAAAAACAGGCCCTATAATTATGGGCTTCATAACTGTACGTAGCTTATTCTATCTTCTATCTAAAAACATTACAAAATTAAGTAAAATCATTAAGACTTCTGAGAAAATCAACAAAAATCAAAACAATTTCACGTGTCACAACGCTCCTATTACCGAGGTAAGTTGTGACTGGGGTCGAGGTATGTTGTGACAATTATATTTTAATCGACTATTTACAAATTAAATATTCTTTTTGGAAATTAAACTGATAATATTAGTGGAGAAATTAACAATATATATATATATATATATTACGCCCATTGCTGCGATTTAGGGATAGCGTAAAAAGAGACATGGTGTCGTTTGATATTGACCCGAAGATCTGGGAAAAAGCTTCACAGGATCGTATTTCTTGGAGCAAAGCGTTATCGAGAGGTGTTGTCGTGCACGATAATGCCTGGTTCGCTAAACTAGCCCGAAAACGAGAACAACGTCACCAGCGGGCAGCTGTCTCTGATCCAGCTTCAAATTTCGTCTGCCATGTATGCGGCCGAAGTTGTCGCTCCCGCATCGGTCTAACAAGCCATCTTCGTAAGTGCCGAATGTCTCAAACGGATGCTGTATAAAACATCTTTTATAGATGAAAAAGGCCGATGATGATGATGATATTTATTAAAATTACACAGCTCAATAATCGACAATTCACTTTAAAATTTATTCTTTGGTCCAACATTGTATAAATTTAACAACTTCAGAAATATTATCAAAATTTTTAAAACCTTAAGAAATATTAATTGCATTGTAACAATAATAATAATAAAGGGCTCTTATATAAGCTCTACGTAGATAAGACCACTCAAATTTAAATTAAGTTTCTTCTTAAAAATATTACAAAAAGCAATGGTGACAAATGTAAGACTCTTCTAGAACATATTTCATGTTACAATCCCTGATTTTCGGTGCATTCGACCGATTTCTCCTATGTTGCTGTTAGTAAAAGGTTGAACACAACACAAAAAAAATATCTTCTGCACCATTGTTCTTGTAGTCACTGACATGAATGATGTCTTGCGTTGTTCGAATGCTGCCTCCTAGTTCTGATCTTGGCTTCTTTCTTTTAAATCGACTCTTTTTTGGCTCAGTGGGTTGGCTAGAATACGATCACAGACTACGCTAAGAAAGAAGTCAGCATTTCCAAATATATTTGTTTTAACAGGCTACGTTCTAGTTGCAGTAAAACCAGTGATTATATTCGTTGGCGTGATCTCTACATCAAAAGCCCTTTTTGTCATCAACGGGATATCATAGACAGACATGACTTTCTCAGCAATTAAGCGGATTCTGATTTCACAATCTAAATTGATAACCTTGATGGAGCCGAATTGATCAGTGTCCCCCACACTTGAATGTATGCAAAACTTTAACATTCTCTCTGCGGAATTCTATGTTTTTCAAAACCATATGTGAACCAGTCATACGAATGGTTATACAAGAGAAGCAAATATCGGGCTTTATAACATTTACATTAAGCATTCTGAACCAATAAAACATTAAAGTTGAAATCAAAAGCAACAGAGGTAAGTTGTGACAAGTGTCACAATTTTCTTAGAAGCAAAATTCGTTCATCATATTGAAAAAACATTTTATAACTTCCAACCACTCGGCGAAACCAAAGAAACAATAGAGAGGTTTAAAACTTGGGAAACTGACATACATTAAAAAATATAACACAACAACGTGAGTATAATACTTATTAAAATACAGTATATCAAATTTTCCGGTAAAAACTTACTTTTAGCAATTTTTTTGACGCTAACTTCATATGTGCAAAACCGCTACGGGCAGGCTGTTCGCACTTATTACATGTGTGACGTGTTCAAAATGCAATATAACGTGCCCTATGACTGCTCCCTAACGGTCACAGTTTTCGAAAAGTCGAACTTGTAACAACTCACCTTTATCACAACTCTCCTCGGTCTCCGCTAGGTTGCGCTACTAAAAACAACTGGGACTCAAGTCCCATTGATTTTTTTTATTTGCGCGTCTACCGGTATAAAACAGTCATTTAATATACTTTCCTTAATTCACAGCACCCCATGAATGGAAACTTAGTCGTGACATGTGGCTAGCACAACCACATAATAATTCAAAGATCGTAGACCATTTCCTACCGTTGATGTTGGTGATCGTCCAGCATACGGTCAGCGGGGAGTGCACCAGGTTCGCACAATGCGCTGCCGAACTCCGGACCATGCAAGGCTGGTTTCTCAAGATACACCAATATGATATACCGTGAGTTATAGTTATAATTTTTTAATATATTAAAAATAACGTAAACACGTCAAATCTAGAAAAGTATACGATATTTTTTAAGAAATATTCCCTCAACGGCAGTATAGCCAGGATCCTCCCAACACAAAGGGACTGGCTCGATCAGGGAACTACTACCCTCTCACAAAAAATCGGCGTAAAGTAAAAGTATCAGTAGGTACTGTTTATCATCCCTTACCTCGTGTTCCTTGGGTTGGCAACGTGCATGTGATACTTCAAGTAAAGGTTTTAATAGGTTGTTTTTATATGTTGCGGTGACTACTTCCTATCAGGCCGATCATATTGTACTTGTTTGTTGTGTGTTTGTGTAAAAAACAGTGAAATAACCTTTTTTCAATTTCCAACTCTAAGGCGGGGTATTCGTATCATTCGTGACTATTTCGGTTTGAAAAGCACTGTAACTTTTACTATTAGTGGGCAAAGGATATAGATATAGGATGAGAAGCAATACCTCCAGGTTGGCATCGCGTGACTGACACCAATAAATGGTGTTGCAAGTCCTCATAGACTGCGTTAACCGCTTACCATCAGGTGGATCGTATGCTTGTTCCAACTCGTAACATAAAAAAATCTTGTTTATATTTAACAAACTTTAATTCCCACACTACTTTCTCCGATATATTCATTTCTTTCAAATGATACTGTTACTTTGAAATTCAACTATTTTGTTTGAGGTAATTAGTCTTATTGTTCTTTAAGAATTTGCTTTTTGATAAAAAGCAAGCCAAGGTACTTAAAGAGATTAGATACACCAAGCCCTGTTTGGTTAATAAGAAATAACCAACCACAAATAAATCATAATTCTACGTAGTACGTATATATTTTACTGTGTTTTTGTACATATTTGTGTTTATAATATAATTTTCGATAAGTCGTAGCGGTATGTTTCATTTAAAACCGATATAAATCCGAATTGGTATCATATCTAAGGCATCACTATTTAAAAATAATCATTTCGTTTTTCAATTTATCAATGGCGGTACAATGTCATTATAAAAATTGCTATTGTAGATAGGTTTGTAAGTGCCTTTTCACAACTGCCGGTTGCCAGGTATCCGACGCTACTGGACATACCTCGCTACTGGATACCCGCCGCCGGCTACCCCACAACCGGCACGTGTAAAAAGGCACTAATACTTACAAATATAATGACGGGGAGATTGTTTGTTACGCTTTCATCAAACCGTTCAATCTATTATGATGAGTTTTGATATTGGGATAGATGGGACCATGGAGACGGTTATAGACTATTAATAATAAACGCTACACTCTCAACGGCCCCCATTAGGATAATTATATCCTGTGTCGGGGTCCGGAAACATTCACAATGACAAGGACAAACACAACCAGACCGGAAAACATGCCTGTACGATGAATACAAACATCTGCTCCGAGCGGGAATCGAACCCGCAACCGTCGAGGCTTAAGGCAGACTCGCTACCCACAACGCCACAACGGTGTCTAAATTTTTTGGTATAGCTAGTATATTATGTAAGTAGTTTTATAGTTTACCTAAAGGTGGAAAATAAAAAGAGCCTACAATCAAAGTTCGTTCTTAGATTTAAAGTGCTACCTAAAACTAAAGTTACTTAGGACTCTTTAAAGAAGTGAAGATTGATTCAAATAATTTTTCTTTTATTTTTAATATTTTATTATCTTTTGAATTTTAGAAATTCGCTTCCTATTATTCTAAAGTGTTTTACCAAACCATCGAAAAATTTATACAGTATATTAACCCTATCATTAAATGAGTCATAAATATTAAATAGCAAAGATAACACAATAATTACACGTAAAAAAATTGCATCCAAACAATATCCTTACCAGTTTTGAAAAATGTTCTGATCATTATTTTCAGATACAATTTCTTAATCGGCAACGATGGTCGTGTTTATGAAGGGCGTGGTTGGAATATAGAGGGCGCTCACACTTTTGGATACAATAGATGTTCTGTTGGAATTGGATTTATAGGTAAATCTATTAGCTTGATAAACTTATTTTATTAAAATTTGATGACTTTTATGACATACATAATATATGAAAGATTTTATTATGACAAAATAGTACATTACGCACCCACGGACTATCGTGACAATCGCGGATGGCAATGTCTTACTTTCCTCCCGTGGTGCGTATATGATTTTTTTCCTACGATGAAATGTTCGCTTTTAGTGTCTTGTACGAGAGATAAACATACGCTTGTTACGTTACCAGGAGCTAAAGTGAGCTAATTAGTTTCATCTTACCGGACATCTTATCGTGTGACTTAAAGCGAACTTTTCATCCAGGTAGGAGAAAAAACCATATTGGTATAGTGATAATCGGATAATAATCCTTGTCTATGTCTAGCCGCAGGCTTTTTTCTGTTAAGAACGCGGATCAAGAGCCTATTCCACCACGCTACACTACTAATGGATTCGATAATTTATTCATATACCCAAGAATATCTTCCGCGACGGAAGGAAGTTTTCTTTTACCGTTAGACAGAGGATAAATTCCAAACGTATTAAACACTTTAAAACTTTAGGGGGTGCTAGAATTGTTTATTTTTCATTAACATATAATCTCATAATCTCGGCTCGAATTGTGGATTAATGATTCCATTTTGAAAAACCATCTCTAACCATATTTATTAATTTTTTTTCCGGAACTGGAACATTTACTAAGAAGGGGTAACAATTCAAAATTAAAGTGAGGGTTTCTAGAAAAATATATATACCTTTATGTAGCAATAATTACAATATTTTTATTTTTTTTTTCAGGTGATTATCGTGAGAATAGAACTGTCGTCACTGATGATCAAATGAGAAGGACCAGAATGTTGCTAGATGATGGTGTGAGAATGGGCTACCTCCGTCCAGATTTTGTAATCGTCGGAGCACAGGATGTCCAAGACACAGTCAGCCCTGGTGCAAACCTTATCAAGGTTTTAAGATTATGGAGCAATTATGATCATCAACACCGGTTTAGAAATTTAAATTGTGAACAGATACAAGACAAATATGGAGATATTCCTCTGTAGCTTACGGACATATGATAGTGAGAGTAATTTTTACCATCACAATTAGCTAATACTTAAATATTAGTATACTTTTGAGACATTTATACTTACGAAAATAATATGCAGTTATATTTTCTTTTGAACTGAATCAACATCAAAACTTCTAGACTTATCGTGTTTTTATGTTTTTTTATTGAATCCGTCTATTTACTTTTTAGTCTCTATTTTTTTCTTATTATCATAAGTGCCAAATATAAAATACTTATTTTACTATAGTAAACATTATCAAATAAAATATCGTAACCTTAGTGCAAGAACTCAGTAACGGCTTAAAGTCCTTAGCTACGTTTAACGCAAATTTATCGATCAAATTGGTCTAGTTAGCGATTTTCTTAAAAATCATAGCGCGGATATCATGTTTGTGCAGAAAAACTTTTTAAAACTGGCTTTCGCGATCCAAAACAAACTAACAACTCATCCGAAATGACAGGGCTACTGCATTCGGCGGTACGCTCATTCACTATAAGAGGTCCCTTCACTGCGTGCCTCTTGATCCTCCGCCACTTACAAACGTCGAGGCATCTATACGTCAGGTATAACAGGCCATGAGTCCATCATACTAGCTTCGGTTCCTTTCCCCGATTAAATCTCTATTAAAGAATAAAATTGCGTCGCTATTATAACTAGGCAACGCAGTCATTCTGGCCGGCGATCTTAACGCTAAACACTCTCGCTGGAACTTCTTATCAACAACACTATAGGACGCATACTTGACGGACGGACTTCACTACCAACATTCCACCATGGCTTTCAAGTCTGCATCTTTGAATTACACCAGATACCCATTTAGAGCCACGGGTGACAGACCCGACGTATTCGACATACCTATCTTGAAAAACGTAACTCTCCAGTGGCGTTATATAGAGACGCTATCCGAGTTAGACTTAGACCATCGCCCCATCCAAATCCAGCCTGAACCAATTACTTATCCAACTCCTCTCACTAAAATAATAGTAAATTGGAAAAAACTGGAGTCACAACTTCAGTTAGATTCTCCGTCCCTCAAGAATATTCCAAATCATGTAGATTGCGCTGAGGTTGCAAAAGCTGCTGTCACTAACTTGTCAAATCACATTTTAAATGAAATAGCTCAGTCCCCCAGGGATGACCAAATTCACCCTCTCATACGGAAATCTCATTTACAAACTTTTAATGTTATATTTATTTACATCAAATCAACAGCCTAAAATAAGTTTCAAGCTCTAAAAATGACGGTACTTCCATACAACGTTTCATCCCCTTTTTCAACCCCGTACAACCCTTTTTTCTCACTAAAAAGTAGCCTATGTCCTTTCTCAGGCTTTAGATTATGTGTGTATGTAATTTAATTTTAATCGGGTGAGAATTTTTGGCGTGAAAGAGCACAAGACAGACAGACAGACAGACTTTCGCATTTATAATATAATATAATAAGGAATATATTAGTCAGGTAATGCAACCAAAACTAACTCATCGTTTACTCAAAGTTTTTTGTTTTTGTTTTGGTGTCATGAGTTCTTGCAATAAGTCGATATTGACAAAGACAGCCGCTGTGAATAAAATTTAAATGCTCAATAATGATATATTATGTACATTGTACAATATATTGGAATATATTTAAGACTACGATTTTTTTATTGCTCGTATGAAAAGTCTTATTTTCAAAATTTCTCAGATCTTTATTTTAAGTGAATTGTTGTATTTTTAAATATAAAATAATATATTTGTGATAAATTGTTTTTTTTTTTTATTTTGCATATTAAATTCTAAATTATTTAATTTGATTATTATCTTTTACTTATTCGTTAAGTAGGGTATTATACAATGCCACGTTCATTACATTCGTAACGCAATAAATATTTTGTGATAACAAGACTGGGCTTATCTGTTTAAAAAGAATTTTGTCTCTCATTTTAGTATATTGTCAAAAATTGGAACAATTCGACGCTTGTAGTACGAATAAGCGTATCTCAAAAATTTTGCGAAATTGAGATAACCCTAACAGGGCGCTTATCTCGATGAGTTCTACACGCCAATATCATCAACGTATCTCATATAATATCTTGTATTTTAAAACTCGGGCCTATCTCATAATCAAAAAATAATTTTCAAGGCTAAAGGGCAGACGTAGAAACGCATGTTCTTTTTGCAAGGTTTCCAAAAATTGTAAAATTGAGATTAAAAATATTTGAGCACAAACCGAATCTCGCTTTTATTTTTCAAGGGCTCCCTACCCAAAGGGTACCAATAAAACCCTATTAATAAGTCTCCGCTGTCCGTCTGTCAACAGGCTTTATCTTACAAACCGTAATAGGTAGAGTTCAAATTTGTACAGAATCTGGGGGCACAGCAGTGCCCCCGCCAAGTCGAGCAAAAAAGTGGCACGGCCGTACTATCCTTTTCTCGAAGCACTTCAGGCCATTTTCGACGCTCTATAACTTCGTTGTGGGTAAAGCTATAAGCCTGAACTTTCAGTAACCGGGCGGGTATTGTATAGACACAGTATATTTCCAATTTCATTCAATTCGAACCAGTATTTTTAGAATTATAACTAGTCAAATTTCTTAATTTTGTCACTCACTGACCTACCGATCATCAAAACTCTAAGGCACTTCTAGCAGACATGGGAGCTGGCAGTTTTACGACACTAAAGTATTTGTATAAGTAGAATAAGTTGCCGTACGACTGCCAAGTTTCAGGCGTAGTTATACATGAGGCGTATTTTTACATTTTATGTTTTAATGGGATATGTATTTCTGTTGGCGCAAAAACAACAAATACTAAAAATAAATTAAAAATTCCATACAAGAAATTTAATATTATTGACTTTTTTTACATTTACTGTATTTCATAATCACCAATAAATTAATAGTTTTAATATTCATAGATTGTGTATTGCGGCCTCAGGACGCAACAAGTATAAGACAAATAATAAAAACAATAAATTATGGTAGAAAGGTCTTTGTTCTCTTCCAACTTATGGCTATTTATCACTTAGCCAGGAAATTAATCCCATACAAAGTGAAATAGCTTATACGTCAGATTAGAGAAGATAGAGCAAGAAAAATGTGCAACAATGCAGAGTTGATGGTTACAAAATGTGATGAGGACAAAATATTTTTCAAAACCTTTGAAAAGGTCTACCCAAAATACAATTACCAGTCAAGTGCGTTGCGGACCACGCACAGTCGAAACTAAAGAGTTCCGCAGCTTGGTTATGAAGAATCTTAAGGGCTTTAAAAATAATAAAGAATTAAAGTCGACCGTAGAAAATAAGTTGGTAATTTCATAGTAATTATTAAAAGTAATATGAAAAACAAAGATATGGGAACAGCTTATATATCTTTAAAATTTCTTTTAATTTTTATCTTCGTCAAACCCAATGTGGATGAAATTTTATTTGATGTCCTACAACCTCAAATTTTTCCACAAATTTAAATCCCATAGTTCTAAAGTTAGAGGGTACCCAATTTTTATGAATTTATGAGCTAATATCTCAACAACTACTGACTTAATGAAAAAAGACAAAATCAAACCTCCTTATCATTTTGAAAGACTTATCTAAAGATATCTCACAAATTGCCATACGTTGAAATTTTTTTTTCAACACTCAGTTACATGTATAGGCTGCTACCCTTAATTCTTATACATTTTAAGATTTCCTCACAAAATCGTTGAGCGGTTCATAGAATACACCTATTTAGTCAATTTCGTATAGATAGAGCCAATGGTCTCTCAGTAAAATGACTGCGACATACGGACGGACGGACGGACGGACGGACGGACGGACGGACGGACGGACGGACGGACGGACAGACGGACAGACGGACAGACGGACATGACTAAACTATAACGGGTTCCGTTTTTGCCATTTGGCTACAGAACCCCAAAAAGAGCACTTCTTGAACTTTTCAGATGGTGGTTTGCTTTTTATTTCAAGACACTGGCTAGGTAGGTACCACTTATGTGTCATATTTTCTATCGTAGCACAGTAGTATATTTACCATCGGGACCGGCAACGTTAGCTAGTAAAAATACTGAGCAATTGAGATTTAAGAACCCATATCTCTAGAGTAGCAACGCGTGAGTGACACCTGAAAATGATTAGTGTTATGAGCGCTCATAGGCTAAGATAACTGTTTCTCATCAGGTGGACAGTATGATGTCTTGACAACTAATTCCTATAAAAAAGCCGACACCATTGCTTCACGCTAAGTACGAAGATCTTATAGGGCTATGTCGTGGTGCATTAGCTCCTATTAAACATCCAGAACATGCTATGTTTTTTTAGTTGAGTGTGTGTGTAGTGTAGTATTATTTTCATTTCTACCAAAATTTATAAGAAGATTGTTCTTAGTAGTGCATTGCTTAATAATTTTGTAGCCTGACGTAGTTCAAATTTAGGTTAGAAAAAGATGTTTTGAATTATTATTATTTTTGATCTAGAATTATTTATTATTTCTTATTATATTTTATTAATACTCAACAATTATTATATTCGTGTTATTTATTGTTATGTAAAAGTAATATTCCTTTTTATAACACAAAGGTGACAAAAATGGTACAGTCCGTCTGATGTTAAGCGGTTACCGTAAACGCTTGCAATAGTAGTAGTTGTTGACCCAATGGTAGGAAGAGACAGAGAAGAAGGATAAAAAGAAAAGGATGAAGATTAGGGCCTCCAGCGTTCCTATTCAATAGTATAGAATTGTCACTTCATGTTGATATTCTTATGGTAGTATTTCCATGATCGAGCACCATTCATACTGAAAACAGCAAGACTTTATAATGCGTGAAGGAACCCAATTTATTTTTATTATTTGGACGTAAATAAGCAATACCATGTCAACCCACACGAATGTCATTTCGAGAAAAACGAGTTTGAACATTTTTAACAACTTCCTTTATATGATTTTTTTTATATATTGGTCAAGTTTTTGGCAATTTCAAGATGTATGTAAGTTATTTTACTTATTTTCACATAAAATAAGGATACAAACTGCATATTTCGTATATAATATAACACGAAACGTTTAAAATAATACATAAATGGCATGATTAAAAAATGGCTTTTTTAAAGTTTTAAAGCTTAAAACCCTACAAATATTAAAGAATAATGTTCTTGAGGTATTTACCAACACTTCTGTATATATAACTCCGTTTTTTCAATTTTTGGGTTGACATGGTATTGCTTATTTGCGTCCATTTATACTATGTTTTTGTAAGGTATTTTATAGAAAGGGAATGATGTGAATTTTAGTTACTTTTTTGTATTATTTGTACTTTTGTTTAACATAATAAAAATAATATTTTAAAATTCTTGTTTCATTATGGTCACTAACCAATTTTCAAAAACTCAGAAGGTAAATTGGTATGTACAATAGAGCGTAAGTCAGATGAAATAACCAATATTTGATCATCGACTGCAAGACAAAGGAGCGTATGTCAAGTTTGTAATTTTTCTTTTGGCAAAAATAACAAATCCATCAAGTCTCAATAACAAGAAAATGAATAAGCAACTCCGTAGGTATATTAAAAAAAATATCGTTGAAATCTAATATTAAATGGGTCCATAAGTCAATACAAGTGAAATCGCAAAAACGGGTCTCCTGAAAATTTTGAAAATGAGATACGCCTCTTCGTATTGCAATCGTCGTAACTAGAGCCATTGTCTTTTTTTATGTTACAAGTTGGCAAACAAGCATACGGCCTGCCTGATGGTAAGCGGTTGCCGTAGCCTATGAGCGCTTGCAGCACCATTATTAGGTGTACACACGCGTTGCCAACCTCGAGATATTGGTATCTCTTCTGCCCAGTAATTTCACTTGCCCACACTGCCCTTCAAACCGGAACACAGTAATGCCTAAGCACTACTATTTGGCGGCAAATCACTATTTGTCTTTGTGTTATTACATTCCGTAACTTCCAAAAATTTATATAATTTGACAATAATTTATTAATAAGACATGCATGGTAACTTTTAAAATGAAAATCGTTGGCCTCTTACATGTAAATAAACTCTTACAGTTATCATACAATAAACAAAGTAGAAAATGATTCGTTTCATTATGTTTACGATATTTTTAGTTTAAAATTTTCATTTAAAATATTATATTAATTTATTTATGTATACTACACCACGAGAAAAAAGTAAACAAAATATTTATTTTAAAAAAAAAACAAACAACTGTACAACAGGCGGTCTTATCACTTATCAGAGATTTTTCCAGAAGAAAGATGCTATGTATAATGTAATGCATGCATGTGAATTAATAATAAATAATAACAAACAAATAACTACACATCTAATACCTTAAAACGAGCAGTTCTTGTATATATGTGTGTATATAATCTGAATCTTGAAAACGGCTCTAAAGATTTTCATGAGATTTAGTATTGTTAAAGTGGTTTGAATAAAAGAAAGAACAGACTCAAATGTTTTATTATATTTTTTACATAGCACATTACTTTACACGGACAATATACTAGGCAGAGAGAGCAATGGCGGCTGCTATAGAAAATACGCAAACTAGTTACTAGGTGTCGCTAGTGGCACCATACAGGTAAATTATAATATTTACCATATTACAACAAGTATGCAGAGGGTTTCGAAGGCGATAAATCAATCTACCTATTAGTATTAATTTTTAGAAAATATAAGTTTGTCCATGTGTTCAGGCAATGAAAACTCCGGATCGAAAATATATGACTATTTCTGCCATCTATAGGAGAGTGATAATACTATTATTGCTTTAACAACCCAAACTAAACTAGCAAGCTGAGCTGAAGCTATTTCAATAGATGGCGTTGTAAAAATTATTCATGTGTCATTATTATTTAATTTATATCTAAATAATTATGATTTTCAAAAAACACAATAAACCAAAAAAAATACCGAGCGAGCATAGCTCAGTCATCCAGGCATTTAATACATAAATAATGACAAAAAATATAAAGTAATAAATATAATTAGGTATATAACAATGTCGTCTTAGTTGGCGGTGATAGATAATAATCTTTTACTGTTTTTTTGAAAATCTGTAAAGAATTAGTTTATCGATTATTAAGAGGTAATTATTGCATTCCATAATTTTGTCTGACAGTGAAAGAGTTCTTCTAAAATTTTAAAGTATGACCATTAATTCTAATAATAAGTTGTTATGATGCAAATTATTTTGGAGACCTAAGAATTTAAATGTATCCTTAAGATACTATGGTGTTTTTGAATGAAAGAAAACACATGGAAGAGAAAGTACATGTTAATCTGAACCAGAATAGTGAGACCACGACAAAGGCTGATTTATCTGAATACCAAGATCTTTAACAGTAGGACAGAAAAGAGTAATTATTATATATATAACATGGGAGGAATATTTTTCAATTAACCGTTGCCATTGCAATCATACTCGTACTGAAAAACGGTTAACAAATTGTATAGATACAGCCATTATCTTCGATCTTTATTTCTTTTCACAATCAACGATAATAATTATGTATTTTGAAGAAGATACGTTGAGAAATTTCAGAGATATATAAGTTTTCCAAAAAATTTGTTTCTTCAGTTTATTTTTAACTAGCGGCCCGCTCCGGCTTCGCACGGGTATAAAATATATAGTCTATGTATATGAAAAAAATGAGGATATCCATAAGAGATAGACATATACCATCGCGAAGTTTCCTGTAGACCTTTTCAATACTTAGTACATTATTTTGATAAATCTCGTAGGGTTCAGCCTGCGTTTTTTGCAATGTAAGCAGAAAAAATGTAATTATTTACGACATCACATTAGAAACCTCAAAAATAACAGTATTTCTCCACTATTTAATGGATGTTATTATACATATAAACTTTCCTCTTTAATCACTCTATCTATTAAAAAAACCACATCAAAATCCGTTGCGTAGTTTTAAAGATTAAAGCGAACATAGGGATATGGGGACAGAAAAAGCGACTTTGTTTTATACTATGTAGTGATGATAACTACTATGTAATTACAAACTTATTCTTGCGGTCGCTTTTAATTCTTTAATATTTAAAGTCCTAAAGATTCGTTATTTTTCTTAAGATTCCACTATGCGTGGTCCACCACGCACTTGACTGGTAATTATTTAAAATATAATTGACGACTATGATTTGAAACAATTCCTTGAAGATCAATCGGTTATTAAGCAAATGGTGACTCATTTAGATATCGAACGTTATTATAATGTGAAACAATACTGAATGGCTTATACGAAGCATCTAAGACGATTATTATCAGTTTGAAAGTAAACAGTCGTAAGGAACCACTCGATGTGTCGAATCTGATAAGTACTCTAAAAGAGATCGATTCTCCTTTACGTCCGATATCGCGTTATCTCATCTATGTGGGCCGATTGCGGTCTAAGAATTACACGTTTTACACACTCAACTTCTATTACCTATTAGTCAGTGTGAGATATGTGACCAAATGTTTTGTAAAATTCAAGTAAGGCTACGATTTGAAATAGGATGACCACTTTCTACAATTTTAAGGTAGGTTTCATTTCTATTTCAGCTTGATTTTATTTACCTCTAATTGTGATATAGAAATAATACTTTTGTATTTTTGTTTTATATACAAGAATCGATTTAGTTGGCGGTTGATTGGATCTTTCTTCTGTACCCTCGCCGCGGCTTTGAGTTTTAATAATAGTTGGCGAGCACCAAGAGAGGCGTTTCGCTATGGTGGACTTCAAACCATGATTTTGACTACCATGGCATCGGGGCTCGTAGCGCTCCCTGTAGTTTTATTGCAACTCTCAGTTGGACAGCTGAGCCAGCAAGATGCTGTTGGAATCTGGAGAGCTGTCCCATTTTTTAAAGGTAAAAGCGATATAAAAGTTGTTATAGTATAGATTTTATTACTTGAACACAAACATTACTTAAAATCCGCTAAGCGCTTGTAACAATATAATAATCACCTTTACTTTTAAATTGTTTGTACTAATTATTAAAAAAAAATTAATTGTCATAATGCTTAAAAATAACAGATTACTAATTAACTGATTTCAGGAGTTGGTTTCTTGAGGCTATTGATATCGTTCCTGTGCTCCACATACTCATTATTATACCTAGCCATATCTCTTACATATTTTTTTTACACTTTAAACAATTCTATGACATCTTGGGACTGCGCTGAGTTATCAAAGATGCCCGGGGATATTATCGCAGACGTGAGTTTTGAGATTACAGTTGTGCAATGCGAAATTGAATTAGTCCGTAAGAATATTTTTTTTGCATCATTGAATAACGATATAATATTACATATGGTAGTTTGTATGGTATAAATGATTGTGATTCGCTCTAATGTATACCTACATTAATATCAAGCATTCTATTAAACCATTGTTGAATTACAATGATGCGTTATATTATGAATGTTGTACTCTTTAAGCATATGTACTATGAATAATAATTAGGATCGAAGAAGAATCAAACCGGATCAATATTTTTGTTCATTGCTTTAGGGAAAAAGACGACATTGTTGTGGCGAGCCTGCTTGTATTATTGAGTTCATTCCAGTGGCGGATTTACAAATTTTCAAGGTATAGGTTATAAGGTTTTTGTTACCCTTGCCTCTACAATTATCATGTCCTAGATTATTTTTACAATCCAACAAAAGGCCGATTACTGGTTGAAGGGTGAAGAACTAGTTTTTTTACTCTAGAATACGGAAGTTTGATACTCAGAATGTACTGTCAATTCTCATTGAGAGGCGAAAGTCATCGGCAAATTTGTTGCAGATTTCTACCTGTAAAACATTAGAAAACCTTCATGCAGAAATCTTTTTGATTTGTACGAGGTAAAAAAAAAATCGGTCCCCAAATTTCCCGGGCCAAAAATCTGCAGCCCTAGGCTCCAACATCCTCAGACTGCTGGTAAATCCGCCACTGGTTCATTCCCATTTTGGATTTATTATAGGTACTTCGATTCACAATAGAGAAACTGTTTCGGTCTGTGTGATGTGTGCATTTGGGTCGCCCCATAGTATATGGGTTATTAAATAAAAAGTGATAACTATCGTACTCTTGGTATGTAATTAACTCTTATCCAAGGAATTACTGGATTACCATAAGACTGTGTTTGTCCAACTGCTATCGCTTCGGAAATCTGTAAAATCAGAATAACAATAATAAGAATAAAAATTGTATATTATATTAATAATTTTCATGTTTATTGAAATTTCGTAAAAAAAAAATCTTGTCCATTTTTATACATATATTTTGTGTTACTCTTTTTAACCGACTTCAAAAAAGGAGGAGGATCTATTTTTAGGTGTGTGTAAGATTTTTTTATATATGATCACCTCTTTTGTTAACAGTTGTGAACCGATTTCAAAAATCTTTTTTTAATGCTATATAAAAATAATTATATCATTGTGATTCGTATTGCGCTTAACAGCAAAAAGCATTTTTGTTGTTATGTCCTATAATTTTACTGATAACATTTTGTGAAAATATAATTGCGTATATGATTGACAGGATAGCTATATGACTCGAGATAAAACCTATCTTTAAAAAAATGTATTGTTTTCAGGGAGCTGATGTATTACCCTTTAACACGACATGTTTAAAGTGAGTACTTTGTTAATTAAAACCTGTCAAGTCTGATAATGAAAAACGCTTCAATTAATCCTTAATCCTAATTTTAATCCTTACTTATATAAATTATAAATGCGAATGTAGCTCTGTCTTTATATATCGCGCTTTCACGCCAAAACTACTAAAACGATTCAAATGAAATTAGGACATATGCTACTTTTTAATGCGAAAAAGGGTTGTAAGGTAAGGTTGAAAGGAGCAAAGACGAAGGAAGGAAGGAAGTATCTAGAGAGCTAGCAGCTTGAAACTTATTTTTAGGGTGTTGATTCGATATAGATAAATGGACGCAAATAAGCAATACCATGTCAACCCACACGAATGTCATTTCGAGAAAAACGCGTTTGAAAATTTTGAACAACATGCTATATATGATTTTTTTTATGTATTGGTCAAGTTTTTGGCAATTTCAAGATGTATGTAGTAATTTTTCTTATTTTTACATAAAATAAGCATACAAACTACATATTTCGTATAAAATGTAACCCAAAACGTTTAAAATAATACATAAATTGCATGATTAAAAATGGCTTTTTAGAAGTTTTAAAGCTTAAAACCCTACAAATATTAAAGAAAAATGTTCTTCAGCCATTTACCAACACTTCTGCATATATAACTCAGTTTCTTCAATTTTGTGGGTTGACATGGTATTGCTTATTTGCGTCCAAATATGACATTCAAAGTTTGTAAAAGGAGAGGGGTTTCAGAGTTTGTATTAAAATCGTTAGTCCCGAAGGCGCTGGCAGAAGCTAGTATTCAATATTTGATTTAAGCTATTCTAAATTTTAAATGAAAGCATGAATAAAACCCACTCAGACCGATTGAATGTGAGTAAAAGCCGATAAAAATAACTAAGCTATTTCGATAGCTTAGCGCGGAGATGCACCACCGTTGTGGAGTTGTGGGTAGCGAGTCTGTTCTCTCTCGGTCTGGGCGTTTGTCCGTATGGGTCTCCCCACCGTGCCTCGGAGAGTAGGTTAAGCTGTCGGTCCCGGTTATTATCAATAACATCTGATAATAATCGTTAACTCTTGATAAGTAAATTGCTCTTATCCAATGAGTTACTGGTTCGCCCTAGGGTTGCGGAGGTCAGGTTGAAATCGCTCCGTGTAAAAACTAGTAACCTGTCAAATCCGGATAAGAGTAATAAGCAGACAGTAATAAGAGTACATAAAAATACCGGGAATAATGCTATGATGAAGAAGAAGCGCGGGGATGCACCACCGATTTATCACTCGGTGATTACAATGGTGGCCAGACTTTTTATACCACCGGTGGCTACATTATGAAAATTTGTGCGGATGGCAAATATCCTTATTGTTGACCCTGGTTTGAACGTTTTAATTATAATATATAAACATATATATTTTCGTTTTTCCTTTATCCTTACATTGAACAAGTTGATACATTTTTAGTCATTTGTTCTATGGAAGTTGAAGTTTTTGTGTAATTAATGTACTTGAAGATAATATTTTTCTAGTGTTATGATTGAAGTGAAAGAGTTAATAATATAATTCCGAATGAGGTAAACTCGCAGTGTAATTATCGATCTTCTATTGTTACTGAGATAAAAAAATGGTCTAAACAGATTATACCGTGTTTTTGCATTCTTTTAATAAGTCTGCGAAATCACGTCACTTTCCGTATATATTTTTCTATATGATATAATTCCCGTTCCAGCGTAGTAATAGGTATGTTTGCGAGTCATTTCCTGCTTGGGATTTTGTATTGGTTATTCCTAAACTTTTCAGTCCGGATGCCTGTATGGATGATTTACGATTACAAATTTATGTTTGTTGAGTTGTATAACGTTGAATTACTGATGGATTTATTTATAGCCGCTCATTAACGCCATTTGAACGTTTTCAGTGAAATATTCTTGGCGCCCGTCAGAGACCAGCCCGAGTATTACGTAGCTCTAGCGTTTATTGTTATTGTGCTTTGGATACTGTTTCCTTTTATGTGAGTAATGGATTTAATTTATCGTCCTTTGTTACAATATTTTTTGTATAACAATACCTTCCTAATATGCTTTATTCAGTGGCTATTGAAATTTGACACCTCTATTGCTTATTTATTCATGTATGTCACCACAGTACCTACAGACTCAGCTGAGTTGTTATTCACATTACATTTACAATAGCACGATATCCGTTATTTTTGTCAAGGTAATGTTATTACATATTTTACTTAATGATTATAAAACTACTGTCAGTAATTAATGAAACTACTATAATTTACTATAATTGTTGTATTTCTTTTTTACAATGCGATGTAATATTTCAGTTTTTATAATCCAGTAAAACTAATGAAACGGATGTTATTCGTGCTAGGGCCTGCAGTGCTTTTACTAGCAATTATCATACTTGCCTTTATTGGTGATAAAAAGAAAATTTCACAATTTAGTAGAAGTAGCGACTGGAAAAACTATGTGCGGCCGAACATATGGCACGGTGCGCTGATACAGGCGTTAATATCTTCTCAAACAGCTGGAGGCTACCTCATCTCTTCAGGAGATTCGATATATGGAAATACTGATGTTCAATGGTAAGATAAGAAGAAATCAATTCAGATTCCCTACAGTAATTACACGATCTCAGAACCTGTCATAAGAACTAAATACACTCAAAGCACCTTTATTTTCCGTTCTTGCAAATCTTATAACAAATTCAGAACTATTAATTTGATTTCTAACACACTTGTTAAATTTAAAAATTAAATTATGGAATGTTTTAATCTTTAGATATTTTACTTCGATACGATATTTTATTACGATATTACTATTATTTGAACCCTAACTACATTATTTTTTATTTTTTACCTGCATCGTATTCTATTGTATGTGCATGATTTACTCTGGAAACTACTGGTTTTTGTAATATTTTACTATTTCTATTTATTGTATCATAAAACTGTTTGTTTTCCTAATAAATAAAATATATATTATATCAACGACTGAGAATTCAAATTTGTTATGAAATATACTTAAAATTTTAGGACCTCGTTGATATTTGTAGGAGTAAATATACTGGCAAGTTGGACGGGAGTATTATTCTGGTTTGCTATAGGGAGCGATATGAATAAAGGTACAAGCAATCTAGCTGTTCTCGTGGAAGTTTACAAATTGACTGTTGAGAGTACACTTAGCACGTCGTGGCCACTTATTTGTTTTGCTATGTTGACGCTATCAGGAATTATAACAATGGTAAGAATAAAAAAACTGTTTTTTTTAATGAAATTTAGACGAGGTTGATTTTTTTACTTATATTTTTTTCCTACTTCGATGAAAAGTTTTGTCCCTTGTAAGAGGGGGAAAAGTTTCGGATTGTCTCCCGACAAGATATCGCTAATTAACTCAATTTACCTCCCGGTAACCAGGCAAATGTGTGTTTATCCCTCGTACTAGCGCTAAAGTTACTATAAAAGGAAAGTTTTCATCGTATGATAAAAAAACGTATACACGGAAGAAAAGTAGGAATTGCCACCCACATTGATTTAAAATTGATTCAATAGATCGCATCGGTAGTATTGACACCGTCGTGGCGTTGTGGGTAGCGAGTCTGCCTTTAGTCACGACGGTTGCGGGTTCGATTCCCGCTCGGGCAGATGTTTGTTAAAATTTCTGTCTCGGTCTGGGCGTTTGTCCGTGTGGGTCTCCCCACCGTGCCTCGGAGAGCACGTTAAGCTGTCGGTCCCGGTTATTATCAATAACATCTGATAATAATCGTTAACTCTTAATAAGTAAATTGCTCTTATCCAATGAGTTACTGGTTCGCCCTTAGGGTTGCGGAGGTCAGATGGCAATCGCTCTGTGTAAAAACTAGTAACCTGTCAAATCTGGATAAGAGTAATAAGCAGACCCTGGGTACATAAAAATACCGGGAATAATGCTAGGATGAAGAAGAAGCCGCACCACGGAAGAAAAGTAGGAATTGCCACCCGCATTGATTTAAAATTGATTCAATAGATCGCATCGGTAGTATCGGTATCGGTAATATTGTCCCACTTTTCTAGGTGCGTAATATACTATTCAGGTGCAACGAAAGGACTTTGATAATTAAAATAACCCAATCAATGATTTAAAACTCATATAATTACAGCTAACATTTATATATCCGATGTACGATCGCTGTCGTCGGATGGGCGGCTATAAGTGGCGGCATGTTTCCATGGGGAGCTCGGCAGCGGGCGCAGTTTCCACACTGGTGCTTCTCGCTGTGGGAAACGCTGCTTTAGTCATGATTGAGGACTTAGTTGTTCCCTTTCTCATCGCTGTTGCCACAGTGCTGGAGATTTCAGCATTCATATTTATTTACGGTAAAAATGTTTTTTTTTTTGTTGTATTCGTATTTTCTATGATTAGCGTTTATAGATATTACTTATTGTTATTTATTGTATTATAGTTACATAAATTCTGAATATGTAAGTTTTTTGGGAAATTCGATATTATTTTAAGACATCTGTTTAATAAAATAGTTTTGTTTTAATTAAAAATCTTAGTACCTTTACGAATTCGTCGAATTTTTTAATTGTAATATTTACAGGTTGGAAAATTTTGGCCGAAGACATTGCATTTTTAACAGGAAGAAAGTTAATGAAGTTCTGGATGCTGGGTTGGTGTGCAGTTCCTGGTATAATAATTCCTATAACCTTGTGGTGGTCAGTCTTCTGGTTTATTGAGATGAACTATTGGACTGAAACTTCTTGGAAGGGTGCCACTGGTATCGTGGTCGGCGCCTTTGCAGTTTTAGTTTTATTTTTTACATTTGCAGCTATATCAGTAGTAAGACAAGTTCAATTTGATTTTATCGGGGTGAGTTTTATTTTTAAGCGATTCTCTTTTAATCAACGTATATTTTTCCGCTTCATATGAATGCGAAGTAGCGCACTCATTTTCCGTAAATATTTGTTTAAGGACGAGGCCTCGAGGATAAGATTTGCTTGCCTCATTTAGCGCTTCCTCATGAGGTGCCTTTAAAAACATTTTTAGGAAGTAAAACATGGCCTCTATTACAGAAACTGAAGTCATCGTTTAGGCCGTCAAGGCACTGGGGACCTCGGGACCCTATTACACATCATTACTGGCTCGCGAGACGCGATGAAGGCAACCAAAGTGCTCTTCCATCGACGAACTACCGACGTCAATTGGGTCATTTCTCTGGAGTTACAAGTTTCCTGAACATTTCACATACAAATGATATCAAAGAAGACTCTGCAACTGAGAATAAAAAGAGATCAAACTCGGACGATTGGCTCGTACTAAATAGAAAAAAATATATTGCTCAAGAAATTAAAGATAAATATACGGACAGAAGGCGTTCGAAATCTTTTGACTGGGGCGTTTTACCACGTGTAAATGGTTATATTAAACAAAAAGATGAGACAACAAGTGATTCCATATCTTCAGTGAGAGAGGTAGAGAATAATAAAATTGTTTTAGATGTCGGACGGGACCTTCATGTGTGATTCGTACCGATTAGATTATGTATGTATTACACGTTTATTATGTCTAGTCACGTTTTCAAATACTAAAGTACTTATAAATCGATACCGGGTATTACCCTTACACTTACAATAAAGTAATAGATACGAAACAATTATATAATACAGATTATAATAATTATTATAGGAAATATTTTTTTAATAAAGTGTATAAATTACTTGAGTTTTGTTTATTTATAATAGATCCATTTCTTTTATGCAACAAAAGTTGGCATGCAAGCGCACGACGCGCAACGCGAGGCAATGGTACAGAGAGAGATTAAGGTTTAAGCCTTCCGGAGCTGACACATGTATGCTTACGCCTGATATTAATTATTTTCATTAATTCACTACAAACTTGTATGATAATCTCGAATAATCTTTTCTTATCGGATGCTTACGTCATACAAAGAAGTTTCAGGTCACTACTATCAGCGGTTTAGGCTGTGCGTTGATCCGTCAGTCATTCAGGACAAAGCCTATAAAAATCTCTAATCTATCTATTTATTTATCTTATAGATTTACATATTATATTTATTATATTTATCTGATAGATTTACAAACTATATTCACTATACAATTCTATAAAAGTAGAAAGCGAACGAAGTTACGTAATAATTATAATTCGATAATAAAAAAAAAATCAACAACCTAGGTACTTAATCTGCGGGGTCAGTTATATATTTCCCGTTGATAAGCTTATTTACAGTTCTGCGTGTCATTGCTCATGTTTTTAGGGTTCTGTGGCTGATTAACAAAAAGGAAATACAACTCGAAAACAAGACATTCGAATTTGTTGCATGCAATAATGTGATACAACTTAAGTTACCTGTGTGTCATCCTAATTTTGTTGTTAGCGTCACTACATAGTATAAAATAAAGTCGCTTTCTCTGTCCCTATGTTTGCTTAAAACGTTAAAACTACGGAACGGATTTGGATGCGGTTTTTTTTTATAGATAGAGTGATTGAAGAGGAAGGTTTATATGTATAATAACATAAATTAAATAGTGGAGAAATACTGTTATTTTGTTAGGTTTCTAATGTGATGTCGTAAATAATTTTAACGCGTGCGGGCCACGGGCAGTAATGAATAAATCAAAACTACTTGATCGATTTTAATAATTTTTTCAGTGAATGACCTAGGCTATATATTTTATACCCGTGCGAAGCCGGAGCGGGCCGCTAGTATTTTATGAAATAAAAGAATATTTAATTAAATTTACTCATGATATTTTTAAGAATTTTATTATTCGATTTAGGATATTAAAATTTTGTATTTAATCTTAATTTTAACAAATAAATTAAAAAAAAACAAAAGATTTTATTAATATATAAAAACATAAATATTAAAAAATAAATAAACTAAGACAAAACAGACACACTAACATAAATGCGAAAAAACATACATATGCTTTGTGCTTTGTGCACATGTTTTACTTTATTTCCACTCCGCGGCCGACTGTACTGACGCGATATGCTAAAAATAAAGAAAAACATTTAAGGTAAAAAGCGCCGCTGACTGTACTAATGTGACCTGTAAACGATTATAAAAAACATTATATTAAAAAATCAGAATAAATGACGACAAAACAAAAAAAATGCATACGAAGAAACATACAATCATAAAAATAGTTAAAAAAAAAATTATTTGGCGGTTACCTATAATCCGACATGCGACACTTAATCGCTTCGGCATCTTCACAGCGCACCAGGTCTACGTGACACTTCTTCTGACCTTCCTCTAGGAAGATGACTCCGTTCCGCTCTATAAGGCGTCAGCTATCCTTTGTTATTACAAGATCATGTATTCCCGGCACATGTCGATTGCGTCACTAAAAGGCTGCGGTGAAATATAATTGCTCATTAAGCTTATTTAGTACGTGCCGTCGTGTTGATGACTCGTTTTAAGGTGTACTTGGACTTTGATTATTTTTTATATTTTCATGAGACATTTTGTTGCTTCATGAGACTTTTTTTGTAAGAGGGGCAAACGGGCAGGAGGCTAACCTGGTGTTAAGCGATCACCGCCGCCCATGAACATCTGCAACACGAGAGGGCGTGCAGGTGCGTTGCCGACCTTTAAAAAAAGAATACGCTGTACTCTCGAAGGTTCCCAGGTCGTATCGGTTCGGAAAGATCGCCGGTGGAAGTTAATTCCACAGAGTTGTTGTACGAGGAAAAAATATCTTTTAAATCGCGCTGTTGCGGATTTCCAAATTTAGGTACCGACTACTTTTGGACCCTTTGCAGATCAGGGACTTAGACCGTTTGCGACCGCGAACGCAACCCATTCACCCTGATGAACCTCCGATGGGTCCTAAACCAGTCGGTACCTAAAGCGATAACATTAAGTTATCATTATATACGAAGTGCAACCACATGACCTTGTTTACTAAAACTGACTGCTACCTATAGCCGTGACCCTGGGTTATCCATTAACAATATATGCACAAAGCTCAGACCGAAAAGATACATGTACCAGCCACATACATACATTATTATATATTTATTGCTATATTTACTAGATTACCATATTCAAATACACAATTCTAAAAGAAGAATACTTTAACAATATTCCACGTAAAAGTTGAACATTCTATACTCACACGGGCGATAACAGCGAACCCGTTACGATTGAAACATACAACAATAAATATGGTAAAAGAACAACAGAATACATAATTCCATGGTTAATACACCAACTACCCCTTACTTTGGCAGTAAATCTTACAATATAAAATATGAAAAAGAAGTTAAAAAATCATTTTCTGAGCACTTTATTGATACATAACTAACAAACAATTTATATATTTAATTTTCATTTACTATTATTTAACTACGTAAGTTATAAATTTATGATTAATCACTACATAGTATAAAACAAAGTCGCTTTCTCTGTCCCTATGTATGCTTAAATCTTTAAAACTACGCAACAGATTTTGATGCAGTTTTTTAATAGATAGAGTGATTGAGGAGGAAGGTTTATATGTATAATAACATCCATTAAACAATGGAGAGCAAATTTTTTTTTAAGGTTTCTAATGTGATGTCGTAAATAATTACATTTAACACGTGCGGGCCATGGGCAGTAATGAATAAGTCAAAACTACTGGATTGATTTTAATATTTTTTTCAGTGAATGACATAGGCTATATATTTTATATCCGTGTGAAGCCGGAGCGGGCCGCTGGTTTATTACATAATAATAAATATATTAGATAATAATAAGCATTTAGGACAAACCTTTGTGGTAATATTTCGACTTTAATTAAAATATTGTACTTAGTTAGTTAAATAAATAAATAAATGATAGTATAAAACACAAAAAAAAATGAAATTGAAACGCTGTCAACAATACAGTAACTGACTAAGTACAAGCTCTTATATTATGACATTTATTTAGCGTAATATTTTGTTTTAGATCATTCTGGTATTCTACCGTTGCAAAGAATATCGTTAAGAAAGGTTCTGTTTTACCCAAAATCCCCCACCTTCTTTGTTTTATTTCCCATCTCTATCAACTCCTTCCTTTGGTTCGGCAAAGTAACATAAAAAAAAATAACAATACCTTAGTACTACATTAGATGTATTCAAAACCGAATTATCCAATAAATAATAATTATTAAAAGATAGAAATGGTGAACAATTAAACTAAAATTGAGCCAAGAAACACACGTGTATAATCAACATTTTCTAAAATTTCACCTCCGAAGGGGTGAAATGGAGTTTCAAAGTTTGTATTAAATCGTTATTAGCGCAAGCGAAGCCGCTAGCAGAAGCTCGTATCTTAATATTTTAACTATGAAGTCACACTATATCGTTTTTAGATATAATCCCAACAACATACACATTCCTACATAAATAATAACATACATAGAAAGATGCATAAAAAAATTAGTGATGATACACTTTAACCTTACGATTATATAACTGACGACAGTCAAAACAATATGGATGAATCTGTTGTAGTAGGTATATTTAGTTTACATTGTTATCTTAGAAAAATATGTTTATGGTTATATTAAATAATTACTATCTAACTTATTACTATTTATAAATCACCTTGAATTGTAGGAACATCGCAGATTTGACTTCATTATTTTCGTCAATCATTTGAAATGTGTCAGATCAGTGTAAAATGTCAAAACAGCCACAATAACATGTCACTCGTGTGCCATTAGTAACTTGTTCAGAACTACACTACATGTTTAAGTAAAGGTGGAAGAATTTCCATAATCGTGTAATTAGTACATAATCGTGTGGGTGTATACATATCTTTTTAAACGAGGAGATTTCTAAACGACTGTTTATTTAGCGAAAATTATGTTGGTGAGATATGCGGTTCTATAAATTGTGATCATACCCTCTCATTTTATTTGGTGGAAAATTTTGATAAACAAGAAAAGTTTCAACATAATTAGTTTAAACTTTTTTTTTATTTACAACTAATATTATTTAAAATTCAATACTAACTATATTTACAAATAATTAAAACTGTACAAATCATGTCCACGGGGATTGGTGGCAAGAATGCTAGCTGCATTTCCCGGCTAAAACAAAGAAATATATAATTTAAATAAAATAAAGGTATTATGTAGTTTATGGAATATTTGCAGTTCATGGAGGTTAGCAAACGTAATTATAACTTGAGCTTACTCACTTCTTAAAGATTGATTTTCATAATGATAAGGTGCCCGGTATTAAAAAATATGAACAGTAAAAGTGAGTTATCAATAGCGTTACGAAAGCCGAAAGAGTTTTTAAGGAAACTTTTATAATTAAAAAAACAATTGAGCAATTTTGTTTGTTAAACACAAGACTGTTTTGCAATAAAAACAACTCTTTAGAAAAAGGAACTTTCCATGGAACTTTTTTCTTAAATGAAGTGAAATTTAATGGTTTATATATTGTTTACAGGACTGAAAACGTTTATTGATATCAGTCGCTCTGTGGACAGCTTAGCGTTTTCATGACTTATTAACAAGTTTAGTTGATATGTATTTTTTTATATGAAATACAACTTTAATCTTTTCTTTCTTTAATTTTGAGTATCTTGTGTAATAACATGGAGAAAGAAGCAGATATTATGGATATTGACGAAGACCTCAGTTTAAGCTTTGATATCGATATGGATCCCGATCTATGCAAAGATAACTATGCGGAGACCTTCATGACCATCGACGTAGATATGGATTATTATACACATATGGAAATAGACGGATCGGCAATGACAATTAAGTAAATACATTTTATTTCATTAATTTTAATAATTGTTAATTAATATAAAATTATAGTGATGATAGCCTCACAGCCGTGTTCGACTACAAGGACAGCTACATTGACACCAATCAAGGTGAGCTAACATGTTTAGCTTGCCGGTGTGCTCTCCAATAGCTTGCAAAACCTATCTAAGAAGTAAACGTGCGCCCATATTAAGCGAACGTTAGCACACCGTTTGTTAGTATTTATAACATAAATATATGTTATGATTGTAAATGTCGTCTTTTCGTTTTTTTTTTTTAAATAACATCATATTTTAAAGTAATAAATATCCGTAATAAGTTTATCGAGCGGTGCTATCACATATTACTAATATTTAGATAGGCTTAAAAATTTGTGTTTAAATACATTAATTGAAATTTTAAAAATTTTAGATGATTTTACATGATAATGAAAGGTCACCTGATAGTAAGTGGTCATCGTAACTTAAACAATCAGAATACCAGAACCATAAAGTGCATTTTGCGGACTCATTAACAATCTGTTCATTTCTCTCTTGCAGATATCCATACAGTACAAACTCTTGCGAGCAAGAAGCCAAACATTTCGAATACAGTAAAATGACCGTAACACATAAGAAACGTTCTCCAGTAGAAATCGCCATAAAACCACGTTGCTTGAGACAATTTCGGTCCAACGATTTAAAGGACATATGTCGGATGGCGAGAGCTTTGATGATTGAAAAAAGTATTAGAAAACAGATTCAACAAATACTATTAAATAGAAAGCAGAACATACGCTTTAAGGGTAGAATACGTATGTGAATTCAGAATTTGCGATACCGTGATTCATATGCTATGATGTATATGCGTTAAAATTAATTTAAATGAATTAACGGCTTGTAAACAACATAATATCGAATTGGGAACTGGCTGACTAATAAGAATTTAGATGTTACCGTGCAAGTCAATTTTTTGTCATTTATATCGTCAGTGGAAAATTGTAACTTTGCTGAGACGTCATTTAGTTGGTATTGAAGTATAAATATTATATTGAATGTTCATCATCATATTTTTATGTTTAAGCAATGTGGCTTTTTCATCCATGATGTCAAATCATTTTTGGAGATTTATAAATCATGATTAAATATTTAAGATAAACTTATGAAGTAATATTACATTATAATTATATTTAT
This sequence comes from Hestina assimilis, assembly GCA_023373885.1. NCBI lineage: Eukaryota > Metazoa > Arthropoda > Insecta > Lepidoptera > Nymphalidae > Hestina > Hestina assimilis. Next base: position 15,290,653 of record CM041759.1, read on the forward strand.
ATGATGAACTAGGGAAACCTGTGCGTTGTTATAGATTAGTGTAATAGATTAATATAGAACTTATCTCCAAAATGAGCTGATGCTTTGTAAAATTTTGATAAATAAATATATTTTATTAAATTATTAATTATATGTTTTGATCAATTATTTTTCCTTCTTAATCTATAAGTCCATCCATCTATGTAAGTCCCTATTCCATGGACACTCATTTTATTTATAACCGGAAAGGTACGTATACTTAAAATATAAATGTTATTTAGTTTTACAAAATATAATTGCAGTCAAAATAATTATAATTTGTCACAATTTCACTTGTTGATTATCTGTTTAATCCTCGTACATCAATTATTGATTATAAAATAATTGCACTACTAAAAAAGCCACTACTGATTTCAAAAGCTTATAGCGTTACCGCGGCATTCCTTATTTTTTTATTATTTTGCGGCATTAAGAAGGTTAAACACCATGTTAATAAAGTAATCATAATATGTTTGTATTGACCATGCAAGCAATTTTTCCGGTCTGGGTGTATTTGTCCTTGTCCTTGTATGTGTTTCTGAACCCCCGACACAGGATACCTCTGTCCTGATGGGGGCCGTTGAGTGTGCAGCGTTTATTTATTTATTTATTAAACGTAAAGAGATTTTTAAAAATTCTCATCAATATCTCCGGATTCCTTGATCAGGTAATCAAAGCACCATGAAAATGATGTAGCGAAAAGAGAAAAAAACCAGTCTTGTTAAGAACATTTTTCATAAAGATAACTAATGCATACATACTTATTAAAATTAAATACCTTTTTTATTTTTATTTTTTATTATTTTTTTATGTTAGAAGTTGGCAAACAAGCATACGGCCCACCTGATGGTAAGTGGCTGCCGCAGCCTATGAGCGCTTGCAGCACCATTAGTAGGTGCCACTCGCGCGTTGCCAACCTCGAGATATTAGTTCTTAAATCTCGTTCGCCCAGTAATTTCACTAGCGTACAATGCCCTTCAAACCGGAACACAGTAGTGCCTAAGCACTACTATTTGGCGGCAGAATATTGGACACTGCGGTGGTACCTACCTAGCCGGCCTCTTGCAACAAAAGACCTACCACCAGTGTGAAATTATTTGTATAGTATATATATAATTATTTTTTATTAGTATATTTATTTCACTTAACTCTGATCTTACAGTCAAACTAACTGTCTGGTTTTGTGAGACTACAATATAGAAAAAATTGTCAACATTATATTGACTAATATATAAATAAAAAAAAATAGTTGTAGAAGCAGTAGTTGTAGTAGTAGTCGATGATTATCTAGGTAAACTATAAGTCTTGTATACCTATTTTGTGGAATTTAAAGTCGTAAAACGTCACTTGTTCTCAAGGACAGCTTCCATTATAAGGAACTTTATTGAAGTATATTATTTAGTAAAACAAATAAACAAAAAACAAAGAAGAATTTCCTATTGTTTAGTGCTATACAAAAAAGAAACGCAATGAAACAAAGAAAACTAAACTGAGAGAATGTATTGCATGCCTTCTGGTGTTGCAGATGTTCATGGGCGGCGGTGATCGCTTAACATCAGGTGAGCCTCCTGCCCCTCTTACATAAAAAAAAAAAAGCCACCACTGGACATTAATGAAGTTGGCCAAGGACCATTGTGGCGTGTTGGTAGCGACACTGCCTTTTGCCTCAAACTTCGCGGTTTTGATGCCCACTCGGAGCAGATGTTTTGTTTTCATATTATAAACATGTGTTTCTATTAGTGTAGGCCACTCCACTATTAGTCCACCCACCATGCCTCGAAGTGGGTTCCGGTTCTTGAAACATAGCTTCTGATGATAATCGTTAACTTTCGGTTCGCCCTTAGGGATACGGAGGTCGAATGGCTCTGTACTAGCAGCTTGGAAACAAACACTTGTAGTCTGTGTTAACACTAGTAGCCTCAAATCAGCATAAGAGTAAAAAGCAGACCCTAACGACATTGAGAATGTTACGGTCATCACAATAAATAAATGTTTGATGTTCTTTCTTTTTTTCTTAAGTAGCATCTGCCCTCGGTTTCGCCCGCGTCGATCGCATTTTTTTTTTTTTTTTTTTGTTAAAATTTGGCAAACAAGCATACGGCCCACCTGATGGTAAGTGGTTGCCGTAGCCTATGAGCGCTTGCAGCACCATTAATAGGTGCCACTAACGCTTTGCCAACCTCGAGATATTAGTTCTTAAATCTCGTTCGCCCAGTAATTTCACTAGCGTACAATGCCCTTCAAACCGGAACACAGTAGTGCCTAAGCACTACTATTTGGCGGCAGAATATTGGACACTGCGGTGGTACCTACCTAGCCGGCCTCTTGCAACAAAAGACCTACCACCAGTGTGACTGATTGCACTGGTGGAATAATCTCTGTTGTGACAGAGGTTATCCCAACAGCGGGCGATGGGGTCGTCACATCCCGACGCCTTTGGTTCCAGATACAAACTTTAAACACTTATTTCAACCTGTTTTCTTTTTTTTTCGATCACACATGGGAGTTTTAATCCCGTCCTTGGGTTTCCTATCTATGAACTACCTTCATACAAACATTAGTAATACAATTTTTTCCATACAAATTACATCCATGCATTTCCGTTGTAAAATTGTAAATACGTAAATTAGAATTTGTTAGACATTCACAGATTGTTCAAACCGTGTAATTTTTTTACTCAGAGAATTTTTATACCTGTTATGACTTCTGAACGAAAAGTCCAAATAATTTGAAGTGGAATTTACACGTTCATAATCAACGTTAATTATAAAATCATTTAATGATAAGAATATATATAAAGATACTAATACCATCACTATTCGAATCCACCCGTATTTTAACGTAATAGTTTTAGATTAAATTTGTTATTGTGGCTAAAAATAATGAGGTATATACCATCGCTGACTTATTTGGTAGCGATCATGAGTAATCACTGTTTATACTATATATAACACTATTTTATACATCTTCATAATTATCACAGCAAGCGAAATAATGACTTTTATAGGTAACATTGGAAAAGTATCACAATATTCCCTACAAAAGTCACACTTACACTTTCCACGTCACGGTTACATTGTTCCATTTTAGGTAAGGATTTCTAATATTTTTTAAACTATAATATAGCCTGTGTCACTTGGTGAAGATATAGTTTACTAAAGGTAAGAGAATTTTGAAAATCGGTCGAATAGTTTGTAAGTTAAATCGTAAGAAACAAACAATTTTTTAATCGATTCCAAATTTAATTACAATAAATCAAAGCGGATAAAGATATTCGATTGAGAAAAAAAATATTTTAATGACTTGTTGACTTAGCTAGTCTCAAAACAATTATATTGACGGCTTGGCAGTAATTGTATCTTAGATATAAACGGTGGACTCTAAGTTCTGGTTTCAATGACTTGGTTAGAATATATCAACTTGAAGATATTTAAGAGAAAATTGATGGAAATGTTATTATAAGTTAACTGAAGTAAAAGTAGCAAAGTCTAAGGTTACTAATATAGACTGGCTCTCACGAATCCGAAGAATTATCTTCAATGACTCGATAATCATTTTTGAATCATTGATAAAATGATCTTGAAATGAAGTGTTAATAGCATACTCAGTAGTTTTGTATGCGACAAGTGCGCATTCGAGTTTGAAACAGCGCGCGAAGCAGATCGCTTTGCGGTTACGGTCGTGCGCATTATATATAACTTGAGAGTTGTAGTTTATTATTAGCTTGAGTGATGTCAAAGGATGGTCCCAGGTTAAGCAGGCTGGGGGTGCTGGCGCCTGCAGCACTGTCCGCCTGCATGGACGCTTCGGTGTTGGCCGTGCCTGCCGCTGGAGCCATAGTTTCCACAGTCCTCAAAGAACTCAGCAAGGCTTTCATGCTAAAGAAGTAAGATCATCAAACATTTTATATTTTGTATTATAAGAAATTTCTGTATATTTATAACTGTACTAAGTAACATTGGGTTGAATGACTTCAATATTACGAGTATCTCGAGAAAAAGCTAAGACTAGTTTTGACAGCCTTAATAGCATCTTTAATGATATTATGATAATTTTTTGCTTTTAATTTACAAGTATAATGTACTTTATTGATTAGCTTCATTTACTTTTTATAATTTTATTACTTTCATGTAACAAATGAGCTTTGCGCTTCCTTCTCCCAAATAGTGTCTTTCATATCTATCGATTACAATAATAATAAACGCTGCACATTCAACGGCCCCCATATGCTTTCATGGTCAATACAAAGATACTATGCTCCTAGCGGGAATCGAACCCGCGACTTTGTTCGCTACCGCTGCGCCACACCGTCATTAGAAACGTTTAAAGTGACTAGTATTTCTGTTTTATTAATAATTTATTTATTAAGACAAAAAATAATATTATGTCTGGTATCATGGTGTCTGTAGGCACTACTAGACGATACACAGCCATTTTACAGTGTAATACAGGCAGATCTTCTTTTGGGACTTTTTAGGGCACCGTATTGTCTTTCGTTACATACGATTATTTTTAGTAAAAGTAGAAAAAAGTTTAAAAAATCGTATGTATTTTATGTATTATTTATAAAAATTATTATTGGACTGTTGACTCCGTTGGAAATTTGGCACTAAAATAATGGCAATAAATTTTCCATAGCTGGGAATAAATCCAGAGACAGAACAGAAACAAGGAACGATGGACCTTTAACGCTAAGATATGAAGGAGTGCAAGCTAAGAAATGCTGACCCCAACACCATGTGGATATACCACATGGAAATCTGGAAGAGAGCGAGAGAGAGAGAGAGAGAATAATTCGATTGTTTCAGTATAAACAAAAGAACGTCACCCTTACCTGTGGATATACTAAAGAATACCGTTTTTTTCGTATTAGAAGGCCAATATATTATACCCAATAAAAAAAAATTAAAATGGGTCATTAAACTCTTAGGATACAGAAATAAAATCAAGATTATTTTGAAAGACCTACTTTATTTAGAATTCGGCCAGTATTTGTGCAACATTTATCCTCTTGAATTGCAGAATTCGAAAATTATTTTCTTAGAATGCATGAGGATTATTATTATGCAGCTACCGTCCAATTGCGATTAAACTTTAGAATATTAAAACATTTGGGAGACCACATTCATACGAGTTGAAGACGAAAAAAAAATATAACGACACGCACGCGATTGATGCATTATAGCTGTTGAAAAATAAATAAATGTTAATACAAAAACGTTTGCACACTATGATTATGACATGTAATGAATTCTAAATCCACTTTGATGCATATTCTCAAGTATAATAATATGTTGTAATTGAAATAAACACAGTAATTACCATGAAAAATCCATTTAACATGGAAGGATATGTGGATTGACGTGCTTAAAATGTATAATAATATTGAAACATGCCATCCATTAACTGCATGCTCCTCATAACTTAAGATTGATAACGATGTTGTGGCGCAGCGGTTACCAACATGCCTTAAACGCCATAGGAAGCGAGTTTGATATTCGCTCGGCACAGATGTTTGTATTGACCATACAGGCATGTGTTTCGGTCTGGGCGGGATATTCTTATCTTAAGGGGGTTTGAGTTAGTAGCGTCTATTTATATTTATTCATCATTTATTATCATAATATTTGTACATATGTTGTTTCTATAGTTGCGGTCTTAAACCCTTCAAATTCTTAATGATTTAAAACATACAAGTAAAAAACCTTTGAAACCACACATTCTGTGAAAGTTTTATCTGCCTATCTATTACCGTTCGTGAGATACAGCCCACTTCCAATTTCCTTCAGTTTCCGTTGGCAAATTTTGGGTTGAAAAAGGTTGATGTGTTTGTGTACTATTAATAGTTTATTTATTAGCTATTCTTGGCGTCGCACTTACCTACTATACATTTAGTAACTTTCAAACTTTTGAATTTCTAAAATTATAATATAATCTCTTATTAGTAGCATAATAGCATATTATATATCAGAGGCAAAAAAAATTCTCTTGTTATAGTATATCTTTTTATTATGATGTATTTTTATGTTAGAATAAAAATACTACGCAATGCATAACCTGACTACTAATAGTTTGTGACGAAATAATATGACAAAATAAACATAAACTTCAACTTCCTAATGTGGTGTCAGTGGGCAATGTGGTCTCGCTCGTGACGAAACGTGGAGGTCGCGGAGGCGGATCGGAGGCCGCTCCGTCTGCACTCATTCATCCTCTCGAAACTGACTGACAGATTTGTTTGTACTTCCTATTGATCTTAAAACTGACCTTAAATACACGTTCGACTAAAGTATGTACAAATAAGAGGAAGTTGTTATAGACTAAGCCGTTAATATTTTGTTATGATGAACATAATAATGTAGGTAGATAATTTTTTGTCATCTTAAAAAAAGGATGTTGCGCAATACCTTTATTGTTTGTGAACCGATTTCCATCATATAGATTATTTTTTTTTATATTGACGATTGTTTCTGGACTAATCCTATATTCTACCGTTGAGCTATTAAGGCTTCGAATATAGATGATACACTTGATTGTGCGTACATATGACGAGAAGCTGTTGTGAATTATTACCATCACACCCATGCGCTGCCAAAATCTTGAATGTCATTGCACATGCGCCATTTTGTTTTTTAATTACGAACCATTCTATAGGTGGCGCTAGTTCATGCTTCAATTTTTACCCATTTCTATTATGTGATACACTATATATTATACTGTATATCCATGTTAATTATAGTCATTAAGTACAAGTTATTAAAGAACTGCGGGCCTACCAAGAGGTCTTATTGCGATTCAAAGGACGAACTAAACTGACCTACATCGCTATTTCATATCTCGACATATATATTTATGCATCATGAATGAATTGGATCGCAATTGAATTGTTACTAAAAGTTAATTGTAGACCAGAGACTTCTTTAAATATGAGAGCTGATAGAACGCGACCACTGAATTCAGATTGTATTTACGCTATGACTAAGAACTTTGAAAGAGGATGTAGTCGGTTAGATGTTTTGTAAACAATGTAATTACTTTTACAAGATTTATTTCATTACTTTTTTTTATTATGTTAGAAGTTGGCAAACAAGCATACGGCCCACCTGATGGTAAGTGGTTGCCGAAGCCTATGAGCGCTTGCAGCACCATTAGTAGGTGCCACTCACGCGTTGCCAACTTCGAGATATTAGTTCTTAAATCTCGTCTGCCCAGTAATTTCACTAGCGTACAGTGCCCTTCAAACCGGAACACAGTAGTGCCTAAGCACTACTATTTGGCGGCAGAATATTTGACACTGCGGTGGTACCTACCTAGCCGGCCTCTTGCAACAAAAGACCTACCACCAGTGTGACTGATTGCACTGGTGGAATAATCTCTGCTGTGACAGAGGTTATCCCAACAGCGGGCGATGGGGTCGTCACTTCCCGACGCCGGGAACATTATATGATTTTATAATTTTGTCAAAATTCAAACTTTGAGTTGTTGTTTTCACATAAAATGTAATGGTTTGACCTATATTATTTGAATGAACTACATAAAAGAGTTAGTAAGAGAGTAAACGTGAGATTTAGAATCCCCTTATTCATATTTTATTATCTACAAATATTATTAAAAGTTGAAAAATTAAAATCCAGTATAAAGTTTTAGCAGCGCATGCGTATTGTTCTACTTGAGTTTAAGCATCTTGTCTCTAGTCATTTTCAGGAAAAAGTCATTTTAAATATTTATGTATTATCATCTTATATATCTATATAAAACGAACATTTATTTGTATGTTTTTGGTTTCCTAAACAATTGAACCAATTATAACGAAACTTTATAAGCCGTCCTGCGTACAAATTACAAAACTTTTTGGAAACATTAAAAAAAACCTTAGCTAGCTAACGTAGTTTTGTATCTGACAATTATTGTTTTTTGTGTGGCACAGCGATGGTGAACCTGCCATAAGCACCACAGGTCGCGGGTTCGATTCCCGCTGGGAGCAATTGTTTGTATTGACCATATTGGCATGTGTTCCGGGTGTTTGTACTTGTCGTTGCGCATAATTCCGAATCCCTGAAACACGGTATAACTGGCCTAATGGGGGCCGTTGAGTCAACGGTCCCCCGTTGAGTGTGTAGTGTTTTATTTATTTATTTAGATATTTTATACAACACAATACACAACTAATTTTAAATAAGCAATAAGATAAATTTATTGTTGTTTTAACAACCGACTTCCACAAAATTACGACACATTCGTGAAGGAACATTGACATTGAAAATTCTGTCTCATCTGCGGGTAATATGTATTGCAAGAAATCAATGAGTTCCTATTGTTTATAACTTGTAAAGTTTATTGGTCTTTGTGATGCTTATCTTCCTCTATGTCAATAGATACACGAGTTCCGCTACACTTGGGAAATAACTGAATCAATTACGTTTACAATGATAATGCGAAAGAAAAAGGTTTTAAGGAAATTAATGAAAAAAACGTAATTGTCTAGAATAAGTTGAGATAAAAACATACTTCCGGCATTCTGAGGTCAATTCAGTCTGAATTGAATTCCCTCGATAGATTATTTGGAAATGTAATAATATATATTTATTTATTTTCTTATACAAAGAAAATACATTACAGGCATTTTACCAGGTTATTATATAACTAATCTAAACTAACTAATATTATCCCATTAAAAACATAAAATGTAAAAAATTTGCCAAGCCTCGCAAAGCACTTCTTCTACTACAAAAAGTGGTGAGATCTCATGTATAACTACGCCTGAAACTTGGCAGTTGTACGGCAACTTATTCTACTCATACAAATACTTTAGTATCGTAAAACTGTCTAACTACAAATGTAACTTTGTAGTCCTATACATTTATATGCGATTACAAAGTTATTTATGCAGTTGGTGTATCTAGAAAACTGGACTGAAATTACAAAATATTTTAATTTTTCCTTTATTTATACACTAAAGACTAATTAAATTTTAAATTTAAAGCTTCCATGTCAGCTAGAAGTGCCTTAGAGTTTTGATGACGGTCAGCCAGTGAGTAACAAAACTATGAAATTTTGACTCGTTATAATTCTTAAACTACTTTTTCAAATTGAATGAAATTTGATATACACCGTGTTTATACAATGCCTAATTGGTTACTGAAAATTCAGGCTTTTAGTTTTAGCCACAACGAAGTTATAGGAGGTTGAAAATTATATAAGTACGTATCTGACTGCAAATGTAACATTGTAATCCTATACATTTATATGAGATTACAAAGTTGTTTATGCAGTTGGTGTATTTAGAAAACTGGAGCGAAATTACAAAATATTTTAATTTTTCCTTTACTTGTACACTAAACACTGATTATATTCTAAACTTGAAGCTTCCATGTCTGCTAGAAGTGCCTTAGAGTTTTGATGATCGGTCAGTCAGTGAGTGACAAAATTAAGAAATTTGACTACTTATAATTCTAAAACTACTGGTTCAAATTGAATGAAATTTGAAATATACTGTGTCTATACAATGCCTGCTCGGTTACTGAAAATTCAGGCTAATAGCTTTATCCACAACGAAGTTATAGAGCGTCGAAAATGGCCTGAAGTGCTTCGAGAAAAGGATAGTACGGCCGTGCCGCTTTTTGCTCGACTTGGCGGGGGCACTGCCGTGCCTCCAGATAAATGTGAAAGTTTTGATGGATGGATGTTTGTTACTCTTTCACGCAAAACTACTGGACAGATTTGGATCAAATTTGGTACATATATACCTTAGTACATGTATTAAAACATTAGATAATTTTTATTCCCTAGTTAGAAATAAAACATCTCATTCCTTTGCAAGAGGCTCATATTATTAATCATACTAGTTTTACTACTCACTACTCTAGTACTCAGGATGGTAAAACAATCTTTGCAACGAAAATTGAATAAATAAAAGTCAAAAATAGAAAATAAATGAAAGAAAAATAATACAAAAAAAAAAAACATTAAGGGTAAAAATTATAAAATATAATATAATATAATAAATATAATCTATCAGTTAAGCGTAAGTAAGGTATTTACAGAATACCGTACCGTATATTTATTATTTATATACCGTACCACATATTTTCGGGTAAAATATAGTAGTCGCCTTCTAAGGGTTTCGCAGTCAAATGGCAAAAACGGAACCCTTATAATTTCGTCCTGTCCGGCCGACCATCTGGACTTCTATCCGTCGTTATGTCACTGGTGTATTCTATGAATGGTGTATTCTATGAATGTAGTGATATGTCCATACATGTAACTGAGGTTGAAAAAAGAATTCAATGAATGGCAAAATATGTAGAAGTCTTTAAAAATGATAAGGCTTCGTAAGAAGGCTTCGTTTCGACTATTTTAATTAAAACAGTAGGTGTTGAGAAGTTAGCTCCTCCCTCTGACTTTTAAACTATGCCCTGTACTGCGAGAAAGTCAAGTCGAAGACTCAACTTTTTTTTAATATGTTGGCGAATGGCGAAGTGTCGTGTGACTACAGTATAGAATCTATTTAATACGATTAGAACGACAATATTTAAAGAGCTGTCATTCTGACGAAGCTTCACGACGGTTCACTTCACGATGTTTACATCAATACATCATCATGAACTAAATCATCGTCGCACCGTGATCCGACGCAGTAGTTAAAGTGCTATTGATTGTGTTATCTAATAAAGTGATTGATTAAACAATGCTTTTAATGTTGAATATAAAGAAGTAAGTTGTTCATAAAGTTAACCTACTTAAAACTACGAAATGATGTATGAAATTCATAAAGTCTCAAGGCTATCCTTAGCCTTAGTTTCATTCAAATTGAATACTGATAAAACCTTGCTTTGCAAACTATATAAATGTTGAGAAATAATAATATGAAAATAAATGCAATACATATGTAAATTATTAGCACACTGAACACGGATAACGGATATCCTTGCCTTAAATTGTTTTTTAAGTAATAAAATGTATGCTAAAAAGAGTAATAAATTTAATTTATAATAATAAATAAATAAATAAATAAATAAACGCTACACACTCAACATAATAATAATTTTAAAGTATGTCCAATCTTAGCTTAACATTATTCTTACTATTAACGAGTCATTGTTACACGTAGGCTAGTTGTAAACACGCCATAAATAATATTATAATTATATAAGACAACCACTAAATTAGTATTTATGGTTTTGTTTTTACTATTATAAGGGAAACCAGGATAAGAGTATCATTATATTGTGATGTTTAATAATTATAGCGTTTTTTTTTTAAATTGAACGTAGCATTTATATTACTACTAAATGGAATCTCCCCATGAAATATTTTTGCTACTGCTTAGTAACGTAACTGTAGGAAAACTAATGGCAACACCATGACCGTGAAACGGCCACGGCAATGCTAATTGTCGACGACCCCAAGCTCGCAAGCAGTATAAAATATATATATAAGTCTTAGGAGAGCCTCCTTATGCGTATTCTACCGCTTGTACAATGGGATATGTTCGTATAATGGGTGTAATGTAGGTCGCTTGTATAATGGGATGTGTATGTTATAAAATGGTTTGATATGATGCCTACAGCAACTTTCCACCACCCCACCGCTCACCATCGGCAAGGCATTCCACACAAATTGGAACTTATATCGTCGCGCACATGCAGTTGCAAGGGAATTTTTTACCGCGAACCCTCCGGTTGTATTATGGGGTTCTTCAAGAGAAGGTTGACCGGTTTTTAAGGGGTCGGCAACATGCATACGATACCTACGGGGTTGCAAGCTTTCATAGGCTGCGGTGACCGCTTACCAATAGGTGGGTCGTACTCTTGCTTGCCACTGTCGTGGTATAAAAAATTCCTATCAGCCAAAGTCATGGGTAAAAGTAAATGTCAACAAAATCCAGTTAATATTCAGTTTGCAAATTCTAAACATAATAAACATCAGCCGATGTAGAAAAGTGTGAGTTGGAATCTTAAGGATTTTATGTAAGTCTGACAAACCGTTTTGGTTTTTATGTAAGGAGATTTAGAGCTTAATATAGCGGGTCTTGTATTGTCGTGTTACTCACCTGCAAGTATCGAATGAGTCGGGTCGTGAATTTTCGTGTATGTTGACTAATTGAACATGTTTATTATTTTCATTTTTAAATGAAAAGGTTCATATTTTTTAACATGTATCATACATGTCCAAAATTATCAAGAAATATCAAAACATCGAGTAACTTGATGATTAAATTGAAATGTAACTTTTTTATTCAACATAAAAAGCTTATCAATTATTTGTTGAAAGTCAGATTCTACTACCAGATCCAAAATTAAAACTCTACTACTAAATTAAACTCAGGAGGAGATTTTATCGTTTCTTTTAAATGTAAAATTAGTTTACATATTATGTTCACTCAAAAACGTAAAGTGATTGTCTCATTCGCAAGGTGTGGTGTCCTCAAGAAATTGACTATTTTTATAACAGCCTTTGCCACACAAACCATTGTTACTTTCTGAACGCTTTCTGGGATCTTATTTTAAAACTGTATGTAACTGTACAGGATTTACCTTTAAAAGAGTTACTAATTTTATGCAGTCTAGTAACTGGAATTGTTAATTTATGTTTGTTCCTAGTTTTATTGCTTCTTCGTCATCCTAGCATTATTCCCGGTATTTTATTTGACAGGTTACTAGTTTTTACACAGAGTGATTGCCATCTGACCTCCGCCACCCTAAGGGCGAACCAGGAACTCATTGGATAAGAGCAATTTACTTATCAAGAGTTAACGATTATTATCAGATGTTATGTGATAACAACCGGGACCGACAGCTTAACGTGCTCTCCGAGGCACGGTGGGGAGACCCACAGACAAACGCCCAGACCGAGACAGAAATTTTAACAAACATCTGCCCGAGCGGGAATCGAACCTGCAACCGTCGAGACTTAAGGCAGACAAGCTACCCACAACGCCACAACGGTGTGTTCCTAGTTTTATTGCTATGATTATCAATAATGAAAATGAAAATAATTATCAAATGTTTTAACTGAACGAGCCATGTTTGTACATATTCATGTATTTATTCAGTTGGTAAGTTATTGAATGTTATTCTTAAATGTAGTTTTGGCAACGTAAATACGTTAGGGTTACCCATACTACTCAATTTTTTATTACAGTTTGTAGTGCCTTTCCTTCTTAGCGCCTTCTTTTCCTTGCCTTGTTTGCTAAGACAGCCCTTGTAGTAGTCACGTTCCTTATATTTTGAAGAACACCCTGCAATAAGTACCCCTTAACAGCCCTTTGAAAGACCAAAAACGCTGTCGCTTAGTGAAAATAACGACGATCAAGAATATGAACTTCCATAAATTGTGTTCCGTTTTATCTTACCCAACTTCGAAATATTTGTCTGTATGTCTGTCCCGACTAATTTCAGAAACTGCACCAATTTTGCCTTAACTTTCACTGGTAGATAGGTAATGTTAACAAATTATGTCACTTAACTTTTTACCAATACTGCATCGTATCTTTTACGCTATTATATATTTATCTAAAACGCTCTCACATAAATGTAGTAAAATAATAAAAAATATTTGGATACCAAGTCATCACGGGATAGTTGGACGCAAATAAGCAATACCATGTCAACCCACACGAATGTCATTTCGAGAAAAACGCGCTTGAAGATTTTGAACAACTAGCTTTAAATGATTTTTTTTATGTATTGGTCAAGTTTTTGGCAATTTTATATTTATGCAAGTTATTTATACTTATTTTCACAAGAAATAAGTATACACTCTGCATATTCCGTATATAATATAACCCAAAACGTTTAAAATAATACATAAACTGCATGATTAAAAAATGACTTCTTTAGAAGTTTTAAAGCTTAAAACCCTACATATATTAAAGAAATATATTCTTCAGCCATTTACCAACACTTCTGCATATATAACTCAGATTTTTCAATTTTGTGGGTTGACATGGTACTGCTTATTTGCGTCCAGTTGACAATGAAAAGGCAGACAGTGAAGCAAAACGTGCTATCTATGAGAATATAAATATACAAGTAAATAAATCAACTCCAGATGAATTAAAGAAATATTTCACATATAAAATAAAAAACAGTGTCCCACCATTATTGGAAAATTGGCAATAAAACAATGTTAATTAATACAGAAAATCTATTTTTGTTAAATCTCCTGCTTCTTTTAGCTGTAGAAAAGACCAAGTTAATATCACCAGACTACGTATTGGACATACAACATGACTCATATCCACCTAATAACCAAGTCTGATAGAAACAAATGCAAGTGTGTATTGGATTTGACGGTACTACATTTGTTAATAGAATGTAATGCCTTCAAAACCGAAATAGAAATATCTAATGTTCCTAATAATTTAATAAGCTGCCTCAGTCCAGATCAATGTATGCAAACATCACTTTTTCTGAAAATGATTAATGTCTACAAATTAGTGTAAACTACTGTAAACTTACCGTGTTTGTTAATGACCAAGATGTTAAAAAACGACCTAAAATAAATAAATTAAAAAAAAATGTAGTAAAGATAATTTATTATATTACCCACAAACACACACGTACAAACGCACACACACAATTAAAAATATCCCTGTTCTCAGAAATGAAATTAATATCTCGGTTTTTATATTCCGGTAAATTCCAAACCGTATTATTTATCACGGGAAAACCAAATCGTAACGATGTGTTGGTTCGTAATGAGGTGCAGGTATCGATATCACGCAATGTAACCGGTAATTTTGCAATATCCATAGTTTTTTGTTTTCGATGTATTTATTAAATTACCCCAAAAGCGGGCGTTGGGGTCGTCACGTCCCGACGCCGGAACTTTATTTCGACCCTAGTTTTTAGATATTTACTGTAACTCAGGATAAGAGCAAGTTACCAGATGTTATGATTGACATGAAATACAATCGGAATCGAACCCCTGACTGTTGAGTAGGCTGCCTCGCTATCAATACGCCACAACGTATAACATAACACTGAGTTAATAACGATCCGATTATGCTTTCTTTCATGTGATAATAGTTAAAATAATATAAAATAATTTTATGATTATGATTCATAAAATATAAGGTCTATATGTCTCAGAATTTCTTTCAAGGCACGCTGGCTTTCTCACGATGTTTTCCGGAACACAAATTAAGAACTTGAAAATTCAGAGTTGATTTAGAGTAATTCAGAGAGCCCTGGATTTGAACAAGGATTATTTTTATATCAATGATAGCCATGATTGTGGTACATACAACGGCAAATATTATCTGGCAAAATACATACAAACGAGTGAATAAACATCCGGCTTAAGCTTAATAGGTAAATTTTAATACATTATTTGGAGCATGGCGAAGTATATAATCTACTTAATACGTTGGATTTGAAGGACAATATTTGAAAATCTGTAATTCTAACGAAGTGGTCACATTGATGGTTACCTACTTCAATATTTCATCATGCAGAAAATCGTTGTCGTGCCACATAAAAGGATGAATCGTTGAAATCCGACGTAATAGTTAAAGTGCTGTGCAGTTTATTGTTTTATCTAGTAAAGGGATTAAAAGCAACGTTTGTTATAATAAGTTGTTCATAATATTAACCCACTTGGATGAAATTGATAAGGCTCGAGGCCATTCTTAGCTTAGTTTGATTCAAAATAAATACTGACAAAACTACAGGCGTTATTTTACATTTAATATAAAGGAAATAAAAAAAAACTTATTTAAATGTAATGTTTTTTTTTAATATATGTATATTTGAAATCTTATAATAATTTCCTTATGGAAAGTCGAGATCGAGGACTTCGGGTCAAAACCAAAGTATTCGTAAAGTTATACCAAAAATTTATGAGTATTGATTTGCGTGCGAAATACGACGTAGCGTCTTAGATACAACTTAAATACTCGTATTATTATTTCAGATGGTTTCATGGAATCATGTCTGCTAAAGAGGCAGAGAGCCTTATGATGGAGAGAGGCAGGAATGGTTCGTTCTTAGTTCGCGAATCTCAAACACACCCCGGGGAGTACGTGCTGTCAGTGCGCGTGCGCGGCCGCGTCAGTCACGTCATGATAAGGAAACAGGTGAGCTGTTATTTTGTCTCTAAAATATTTGTTGAAATAGTGAATATCCCGCCGGCGTGGCCGAAGTCGCTTGTATTACACGTCGCGATGGGCCCACACCGTCGGTTGAGTCCAACAATTAGAATGCGCTCGGAGCGTCGCGCGTCGCCTTTATTCCCGATGACGTCAATAGCCGTGGTTAGGCTTTGCGGTAACATATGGATGACATTAACTTTAAGCCTCCCCAAAGGCTCTTTCTCTCGTCTCAGTAACCGATAAACCGCGCCCGGTGACTCGAAAAAAATATAGATTCTCATTAAGTATATTTAATTTTTGTTATTATTCTTATCTAGTTTTATCCTAGTCCTTCAACCCAGAAAGCTGATTTTTTCACAGGTGTTGTTTTTTCGTAAACAAGCACTAAAAAAGATTTTCGTAATTTAACCCATAAAGGTGGAAAAGGGGTTTCAAATTTTGTATGGAAGTCCGTCATTTTGTAAGGTTGAATTGCAAAATTAATAAACATGTAATTTTTATGTTTTATAAAATTCCACCCCTGAAGGAGTTGAAAGTTTGCATGGAAGCCCATCATATGTTAAATTAGAAGCATGAAACTTTGTTTTTTGACGAATAATAAAAGATAAAGAACACTTCAAATTTCCTTAAGTCCCATCCGTGAAGGTGTCAAAACGTTTCAAACTTTATATGAAGAAAAAAATGGTCTATGTTACATCAAATTTGAGGCGTGAAATTCGTGGGTAAAACCTAGTAAATAATAATACAAGTTATTTTATTAATAAAAATCTTTTTTTTTTTTTCTATTAAGTTCTTTATTATAATTATATCATAATTATCGAAAGCTATTGGTTTTGCACATATTAAATTATATTTTAAAGCACTTTTAGTTGTATCAACTTGAACGTCAAGGTATAAGAAATTTTCTTTTATAGAGTATATTTTTCTCATGAAGAAATTATGTTTTATCTCATGACATAAATCTCATAATATTACCGTGACTCTCTGTCTCTCCGACCATCATGTCGTAGCAACTTTTCTTGGAGACTGTTGAGATGCTCGGGAGATACGTTTTTGAGATAGGTGAATCTTTTTAGTTAGGATACCACACGATATTTTTGAGTTCTATAGTGATTTTCAAAACGAGGTACGATGTGATACAAACTGATTTTTGTCGTCATTATATTTACGAAGTAAAGAATATGTGGTTTAAGAAAAAAGTTACATTATTAGATACGACACAGGGTATATTAAGTATTATTTATCGTTTTAAAACAATCGTTTAATGTATGCATTACTAGATGGCGTTAGTAATTGTTTTATATTGCCTTTATTGTATTGGTATAGTTACCACAATGATACTTTTTATGACTATTAATGGACGCAAATAAGCCATGTCATATAATACCATGTCAACCCCCACGAATGTCATTTCGAGAAAAACGCGTTTGAAAATTTTGAGCAAATTGCTTTATATGATTTTTTTTATGTATTGGTCAAGTTTTTGGCAATTTCAGTAAGTTCAGTAAGTTATTTTACTTATTTTCACATAAAATAAGCATACAAACTGCATATTTCGTATATAATATAACCCAAAACGTTTAAAATAATACATAAATTGCATGATTAAAAAAATGGCTTTTTAGAAGTTTTAAAGCATAAAACCCTACAAATATTAAAGAAAAATGTTCTTCAGCCATTTACCAATACTTGTGCATATATAACTCAGTTTTTTCAATTTTGTGGGTTGACATGGTATTGCTTATTTGCGTCCAATTTTATCGGTAGGTACCATATTTCACAAATCATAATTTTGATAATCTTATACAAGACTTAATTAAATCAAGATAGTCTTCGTTGAATTAATAAGGTCTAATTCTATGTTTATTTGCAATCAATAAAAAGGATTAAATTTAAAATGGCGTTCTGAAGTAAAATAATCCCATTTGAACAGAACATTATTTAATTAAGATTTTAAATACGTTGTTTAGTATTCTGGCATTCCTAAAATATTAATTTGCATTAAATATTTTACTATTAACATTGAATTCTAAACTTAAACTTATTGCCTATATTATTGCGGCATTTTTTCCGAATTGCCTTCATGTATGACAAATAATATATTTTGATTTATAATGGTGAGAGCAAAAAATAAAAACTGCTTAGTTTGTTATGAGAAGGCTACAAAAATCATTATATATATTACTTGTTATAGCCATATAAAGATCTAGGCAGCCAACGCATTGGCTCATAAAAAATAAGATGTTTATGAACGTTCATCATTCTTCTAAGAATCATATTAGTAATATAAAAAAACTTTTATTACATGACTATTGATTTTAGAAATAAAAAAGATTATGAATTGATTTTTAAATTATCACACTATGTTCTTAGATAGGTATATTATTGTTACGGGCTGGGGTTCGCGGATTTGGAAACAAACACCTGATGGCTCTAAATAAGACTTTATTGAGATCTAGATTACACAACAGAATTTTACAAATCACAGGTCACTAATTATCGCACTTGTTCACTGGTATCACTTGTAGTTTCTTCGCTTGTTGCTCAGAAATAACTGACTCAGTCGACGCACCAGGCCGCTTATATAACGCGGAACACGGGTTCGAGAAAGTGGAATGCTACACGTTTCGAGAATACATCTTTCTAGAACCCACGAGTCGTCAAGAAAATAAACAGAGACAGTATCAAGCGATTTTGAACCTTATGACCCGGTGATAAGGTTCTCTGTAACATTATCTTAAATCATACATATAAGTAATTTATATGATCAAAATCAAATTAAAATTATCACTGCATAGTATAAAACAAAGCCACCTTCCTCGCCTGTCTGTATTTCCGATAACTTCTCTTTCTTGCTAACGCAACGGATTTTTTATTCGGTATGCGAAATTTAAAAATATCCTAGTATAAGTATTTTAACGATGATGATTGTGAGTGCATTTATTGATCAGGATTCAGCATCTTGATCTACAATTCTGTAAGAACTAGTAAACTGGTAAATTAAGATAAGATATAAACAGATTCTAAGAAATATCAGGGAAATTGTAAGGAAGTAGAAGAAAGAGGAATAACATATAAAATATATAGCCTATGCCATTCACTGAAAATATGATTAAAATCGATCCATTGGTTTTGATTGATTCATTACTGCCCGTGGCCTGCACGCTTTAAATGTAATTATTTACAGCATCACATTAGAAACCTCAAAAATAACATTTTTTTCTCTGCTATTTAACGGATGTCATTATACATATGAACCTTCCTCTTCAATCACTCTATCTATTAAAAAACCGCATCAAAATCCGTTGCGTAGTTTTAAAGATATAAGATATAAGCATACAAATGGTCAGAAAAAGCGACTTTATTTTATACTATGTAGTGATATCCTATAATATACTAAATGTGAGAGTTTGTAAGTTTGGATGTTTGGTTTTTTTTCTTCTTACTGTTGATATTTATTTTGGAACAACAGTTTACAGACAAAAACGAATTTAATCTGGACAGTTATAATATTAAGATATTTTTTGTCAAATAAAATCAAACAAAAATGTGTTTTATTATATATATATGAAATCATTGTTTACTTACAAATGATCCACTTCTCTCTGGAGTCAATTATAAGGTTACCACAGACAAAGTCGTGGGCAGATGCTAGTATTAATATATATACAAAACCGATATAAGTGATGTAAGGATGTATTATTTTTTATTGACAGTATTAATTTACGGATCGATTGCTAGACAAATTAACCTTGTTTAAAGGCAATGAACTACGTTTTTAAATAACCTTTAAATGCTTACTTTATCACTAGTGATTAACATAACCTTTTACGGTTTATTTTCATTTACATTAAGAGACCGGAAATTTACTCAAAAATGTACATAATTTTTTAGTAATGGATTGAGTTTAAGTTATTATTATTTTAATAAGTTGAAAAGAGTCTTGAAATAAGATTTTAAAAATAATATTGGCTTCGATGGTAATTTGTTATTCAAAAACATTTGCTTAAAAACGTGTATTGTTGTTGTATTCGTGGGTTCCGAACCCGATAACTATCTGACTGATATATCTATCCTAATGGGGCCATTGAGTGTGTAGCGTTAATTATTTATTATTATTATATCCGATCGTGCTAAATGCGTAATGTAGATATAGATAGATGTTTATATTGATATCGATTTGACCTCTATGTATTTGATGTTCTTATCGCAAAAATAGTTCATTATAGTAATCTGCTACTCGAATCACCTCGTTACACAATCTCGTATGTACTTATTTATGAATTTACACACGTAAAGTTTACCAGATATGCCAGGAACGTCTATGGTCTTATACGGGCTGGACGATAAGATATAAGACAATGACCCGTATACACTCATACAACGAGACGCTCATAGTGCACCCACTGATCGGTAAACAATCGGTGGGTCAAGCAACTTTAGACGCGGTCAGTCACTAGATTGGGTGATCGTAAGTGGTATTTCAACCGAGCGTCTCCGTGCTTCGGAAGGCACGTAAAAAGTCGGTCCCGGCTGTTGACAACAGTCGATAAGTCTAGTCAGAGGCCTACGGGCGACCTGAACAACTCCGAAACTAGGTTGACCACTAAACACTTGATAATAATAAGAAGAAGACTCACACAACATCGTTTTCGCTAGTTGAAATATTTTCTAGAATGTCCGAGTCAAAAAGAGAACGAAGCATTTTTCAGGTCGCCGTAACAACAAATTGGTAGTGTGACTATACCACCCGCCCGATTAGCAAGTATCGTAAGTTGGCGAAAAACTCGTATTTAAATTTACTGCTCGCCAGACGCGTTTCGTACAGCAGTTGCATTTTGAAGGTCGACAGCGCACCTGTATAACCTCTGGTTTTTCGGATGTTTATGGACGGCGGTAATCGCTTAATATTAGGTCAGCGTCCTATCCATTTCTTTCTAAGATACGAAAAATACTATTATTTAAATAATGACCATACTCACCATACTCACCATACTCTGACTATAATATTCTGTTTTCGAAGTGTTTAACTCTTCTTATTTGTTAGGGTGTTGTTTGACAACTTCACTTGTGAAATCTACACGTCACGAATGGTCGTGCATCTCTTCAACAGATTATTGCAAAGCCACAAACTTTAATTTAATTTTATTGTTCTTAATTAACTTTAAACAGCATTATTGATTATTTTTAAAATTTAATTATAGGATGACAAAAATAATGCTTACTAACGCCGTAAGGTACGTTGTGTTTTATACAATTTGTAAAAATGATACGCGTCCCTTCCAAGCAATCGTCAAAAACTACTGATAAATAAATACAAATTTTAACTACTTCATTGACACATTGGATTATACTTGCTAAAAATTTTCAACAGGAGTCGCTATGGAAAAACACTTTTAAGTACCGCAACCAAAGCAAAAACATCTCCGAGCTCTGGAATGATATTTTTAAAAGCATTTTTTTATGTCAACATGGATCAACTTGCGCTGCCTAAGGCTGATAAACAAAAACTTTTGTATCATCAACCATTTTAAATATACTTATTATTATAGTATTATATGTATTTTGAATGTCGTTGTTCTCTAAATCCGGAGTATATCAACAAATAATTTTACAGAACTATTTAGTTTTTTGATAAATGGTAAAATTCAGTGAAAAACTTAGGTCATTTTCCTTTTTGAAATGGTCATACGTGAAAAAGAAAATGGAGTCGCACCATAGAATAGGCTAAGTCTTACAGATATATTTAGTAGAATTGACAAACACAAAAATTCCGCTTTTATCGCTCGAATTTATTCTCCGCTGTAACTCAGTGCATCAAATCAAATCAAATATTTTTATTCAACATAAAAAACATAACACTTGTTTGTTGAACGCCAGACTCCACCACCGGCTCCAACATTAAACCTCTACCTGAGAAAAGCCGACGAAAAAATCTCAAGTGGGTTATTTTTTTAAATGTTGAAACGAAATTAGTTTACATATTATAATCATTGAAAAGCCTGAAGTGACTGTCTCAATCCCAAGGCGTGGTGTCCTTAAGGTATTCACCAATTTCATACTAGCCTTTATCACACAAAAGTTTCTTGGCGTTTTTTTTAATTTATTTTTAGAAAGTTTCTGAACGCTTTCAGAGATCCTATTGTAAAACCGTATACCTTTAAGAGTTACTAATTTTATGCAGTCGCATCGAGACACTTTCGGAGCTTGTACCAAAAAAAGTTTTGACCTCTTATACGCCAAAATCTTTTATACTTGCCTTATATTTTCACAACGTAGAACAAACAGGCAACGGAACAATGGCAAACAATACATGTTTCGAGATGTACATTAGATACTGACTGCGACCATGTCATTGTCTAATGACATCACAGGAGTGTCCGCGGCCTTTGTAGTTGTGGGAATAATAAAATCCATTAGCCTGATCAATTGTATTATGTCCATGTGTCTAGACTAGGAATGCTGTTAGTCTGTACATAACTGTCTTATACCATTAGTGCCACGTGTTGATGATAATATAAACCACTAAATAAAAATGTATATGACATTATTATGTATGTTAAGAATGCAGATTGATGCCGTTAAGGAAATAATAACTACGTTTAACAATCAAGTTTATGTATTTTATTATTATTTATTTCTTAATTAAATTTGATGTATTTAATTAAGAGTGAGATTTATGTATTACTAGCCTCTGCAAGCAGCATCGCCCGCGTGTAATACATTCACATAAACCTTATTCACAAAACATATTTCCATGCAAACTTTCATCCCCTATTCCCTATTCCTATTTCACACCGATGGATATAAAAAAAAAAACTTTTACAAATTTTGATTGTCATATTTATTTATATCGAATCAACAGCCCAAAAAATAAGCCTCAAGTTTCTAACTCTAAAAAAGATGATACTTCCATACAACTTTTCATCCCTCTTTTTAATCCCGTGCAACCCTTTTTTCTTATTAAAATGTAGCCTGTCCTTTGTCAGACTATGTGTGAACCAAATTTCATTTAAATCGGTTCAATAGTTTTGGCATGAAAGCGTGACAGACAGGCAGAGAGACAGACTTAGTTACTCTCGCATTTATAATATTAGTAGTGATGTCGAGCAGTCGAGCGCAATGAAAAATGAATAATGATAATAATCGCGTGTTCGATTCCATTCGACACCGTTGTGGCGTTGTGGGTAGCGAGTCTGTCTTAAGTCTCGACGGTTGCGGGTTTGATTCCCGCTCGGAGCAGATGCTTGTATTAATCGTACAGGCATGTTTTCCGGTCTGGTTGTGTTTGTCCTTGTCATTGTGAATGTTTCCGGACCCCGACACAGGATATAATTATCCTAATGGGGGCCGTTGAGTGTGTAGCGTTTATTTATTTATTTATCTCGGGGCAGATATTTGCTGCAGCTACTAAAGAATATTTAAAGTCTTCTTCTAATTAGTATTTATATTATACCCTGGGTCTGCTTATTTCTCTTATCCGGAGTTGACAGTTTACTAGTTTTTATACAGAGCGATTTCCATCTTATGTGCGCAACCCTAAGGAGGAACCATTACCTCATTGGATAAAAGCAAATTACTAATCAAAACTTAAAGATTATTATCACATGTTATAAAAAACAAATAGAACCGACCGACTTAACGTGCCTCGGAAGGCACGGTGGGGAGATCCACAGAAATAAATGCCCAGATATTTGTAAAATGAATACACATCTGCCTCGAGCGGGTATCGAAACCGCGACCATCGAGGCTGAATGCAGGCACAACATGCCACAGTGGTCGTCTATAGAAAATTATTTATGATGATGAAATTAGTCATGCACAAAACGAATATGTAGATAATGCTAAAATTCTAAGAATGAATTAACTCAATGCGTGAGTCAATGGCTGGCGGCAATACCTTATAAAGCAACCCTTATTAGAATCCTTTAATTTGTTAATATGAGTAGGTAAATAAAAATAAGCATTCATCATATATCTATATAGATATTATAAAATTAATAATGCGATCCTTTCAATTTATTCGTCAGTCTGGTCTGGTCTCGTGATAATCTGGAAAAACACAGATCGGTACATGCCTGTATGGTCAATACGAACCCCATAAATAGACTCAAATAAGCAATACCATGTCACACCTACACGAATGTCATTTCGAGAAAAACGCGTTTAAAAATTTTGAACAAATTGCTTTATATGATTTGTTATTATGTATTGGTCAAGTTTTTGGCAATTTCAGATTTATGTAAGTTATTTTACTTATTTTCACAAAGAATAAGTATACAAACTGCATATTTCGTATATAATATAACGTTTAACATAATACATAAATTGCATGATTAAAAAATTGCTTTTTAGAAGTTTTAAAGCTTATAACCCTACAAATATTAGAGAAAAATGTTCTTCAGCCATTTACCAACACTTCTGCATATACATATAACTCAGTTTTTTAAATTTTGTGGGTTGACATGGTATTGCTTATTTGCGTCCAAATAGTAACCCCATAAATAGTAACCCTATAAATAGTAATCCCAGCAGGAATCGCACACTCTGCGTTTATTATCCATGCGCCACAAAATCGTTACACTTTTATTTCTTAATGGAACACTATCTAGGAATTAATATTTTAATATCGGTAAAAAGTAATAATTGCTTAAAATGGTGCCTATGTCAATAAATCATATTAGTAAACTGTTAATGACACCGTTGTGGCGTTGTGGGTATCGTGTCTGCCTTTAGTCTCGACGGTTGCGGGTTCGATTCCCGCTCCGGCAGGTGTTTGTTAAATTTCTGTCTCTGTCTGGGCGTTTGTCTGTGGGTCTCCCCACCGTGCCTGGGAGAACACGTTAAGCTGTAGGTCCCGGTTGTTATCACAAAATATCT
Source organism: Hestina assimilis (assembly GCA_023373885.1). Lineage (NCBI taxonomy): Eukaryota > Metazoa > Arthropoda > Insecta > Lepidoptera > Nymphalidae > Hestina > Hestina assimilis. The sequence continues at coordinate 15,315,647 of CM041759.1, forward strand.
GATAATAATCGTTAACTCTTGATAAGTAAATTGCTCTTATCCAATTAGTTACTGGTTCGCCCTTAGGGTTGCGGAGGTCAGATGGCAATCGCTCTGTGTAAAAACTAGTAACCTGTCAAATCCGGATAAGAGTAATAAGCAGACTTCGGGTAAAATAAAATACCGGGAATAATGCTAGGATGAAGAAGTAAACTGTTAATTTTTGTAATATTCGAAGCGGGGTCGGTCGCGCACTCATGTTGTGACGAATTTTTCGATATCGCGTCATAAATACAATGTTGCATTCTCGCTGCATACATAAATAATATTATCTCGTTTAGCATTCAAGTATTATTGTAAGATCAACTCCTCGGATCTTATGTTTGCCTAGTACTCTGGCCCTTACTTTGTAACTTGGAAAAGAGTCAAATGACATTCATATTTTATATATATATGCATAGCCCTGTATAATTTTATCATATTTGTCAGTCAAGTATAAGATATAATATATGTTAAATTTAAAAAGAATTGTATTAAATTTTCATTAATTATTCAAAAATAGGGAAAAAATAAGGTTACGAGGTTTGAAAATGAAACTATTATATATATTATCAAATGGGATAGGGGATGAATAGGTCTCTTAAAATATTTACGAGTATTCACAATGTTTAATTGTAAATCAATAGTTGAAAGTATATACTTCTAATCTATATTTATATACATAAAAGGCTTTTCCTGAGTGACTGACGGATCAACGCACAGCATAAACCGCTGATCGTAGGCGCCTGAAACTTGGAGAGTGTGTTCTTTGTATGATGTAGGCATCCGATAAGAAAGTATTTTCCAAAATTCTACCTCTAAGGGGGTGAAAAAGGTGGGCAAATTTTGTATGGGAAAACGTGATTCCTTGGTCCGATCTTCTTAAAAATGTGCATAAACCTTTTTTAACATAATTTATGGAAGACATGTTTCTTATTTTATTGAAATTTATCCAACAACGGGGCTTAAAAGAGGTAGAAAGTTATTTTATCAATACTTTTTGTTGTTTTTGATTTAAATCACATTTTATTTTGACACATATCTAAAACTCAATCCGATTTTATTTTACAAGCAGAAGATCTAACTGGCATATCAACGCCAAGCCTAAACTTGAAAATATTTTTTTAATTTTTGCACAGGTTCTTTTTAAAACCGAAAAGAGCATTGGGAAACGTTTTTTCTATGAATTCGACTCTTATGGAGGTGGTTTTTTATGAAAGGGTTTGAAAGATGAAACCGTTCGAATATTTGATGTCCCCCATTTTTGAAACTTGAATACAAGCATGAAACACGGGTTTTAACATTTTCTAAAATTCCACCACTGAAAGCTAATACTAAATTAATACTTTGATTAACATCGTTATTCACGCGGGCGAAGCCGCTAGCAGAAGCTATCTTGTTGTATACATATAAAATGTTTTGTCCTGAATGACTAACAGATTAACGCACAGCCCAAGCAACTGATCGTAAAGACCTGAAATTTGGAGGGTGTGTTCTTTGTACGACGACACCTAAGTAGGTAGAAAGGGCGGCAAAGTTTATATGGAATTACTAGATTTCTTGGCTCAGTCGGTTTCAAATTTTGCATAAACCTTTTTTAACAGAATGATGGAAAATGTGTGTCATATTTTGTTGAATTTCATCCCCTAAAAACTATAACACATATCAAATACACCCATACTAATAAGTAAAATACATCAACATAACAGATTTTATGAGTGTAAGATAGAAAACGTAATAGGGAAACAACATTGTCGATAATCTGTATCGACAATTTGATTTCTTATAGTATATTCATAGAAGCTACAAAAGTACCGATTAAACGTTATGTAAAAGCTTACATATAAATTGAAATGGAACAAAATTAATGTAAAAAGTATATATAGTATTAAAGAAATAATCATGTGATTTTCATACTAAAAAAAACTTATAAAAGAAAATAAAGTATATTTAATGTAATAATATGAATCTCCATGAGACAAGATTTTCACGTCACACGTCTGCACTATTATTATTTTTATAAGAAGTCAGATGTAGAATGAACCAAAATATTGAATAAATTACATGAAAATAATTATAAAATACTGTAAAGTAAAGTGGGTATTTAATAATAGCATGAAACTGGTTAATTTAACAATAATAAAAATAATTTAAAAATTAAAAAAACTTGACTGCATAGCAAAAATTTAATAAAATCCTAATTCAATCTTAAGACGAGAAAATATTTTCAAATAAGTATTACTACTATTAAAATCATCTGATCTTAGATATTTTATAAACAAGAACATTTTTTATCGTGCGAAGTCGTTCATTAGCACCTCACTAAAATTTTGGCTCATGCAGTGTCATTATTTTAAATATTGACAATGCAGTTGTCAATATTTTACTATAGTTAAACAATTTCTTTATCTTTATAAGGAATATAATTGTATGAATATGTCATAAATATGCCAAAGCAAAGTATTCCAACAATGCATAGTCGATTTTTAAATTGATTATGCTATCGATACTTATTAAATTTATCGTTTCATAAAAATAAAGTAATCATTATACTAAAAACAATTACAAATGAAACTAAACTTCATAATTTTATAGATGTAGGGTTAATTACTTTTTTTTTTGCACAGTTTAATACATTGATTCGGCATTTTCACGGAGCTCCGTTCACAGTGAACTGAAAATGATAAAATCGATTCCAAAACAGTTTTATAAACGCATTAGACTTGTAGATCCATTAAATTGCCAGAGGGAAACGGTCAGTAAGGCGTGTCCAGTTGTTAAAAGGTCTAAGGTAGGGAACAAGCAATTTTAACAAAAATAAGTGTTTCTCAAACAGATGTAAGTTTAATAATTAATTATTAGCAGTCAAGTGCGTGATGGACCTCACGCACAGTGGAAACTAAAGAGTTCCGCAACATGATGATAGAGAGAATCTTAAGGGGATTGACGAATTAAAAGCCACGGTAAATTTAAATTTGTAATTGCATAGTAATTATTAAAAATAATATGAAAAAATATAGTTATGGGAATTTTTTATGACTTTAGGAGCTAATATATCAACAACTACTTAATCCAAAAAGTCAGAATGAAACCTCTTTATTATTTTTAAAGACCTATATTTAAAGATACCTCATACGATGAGGTAAGTAATTACTTACCTCATCGTATGAGGTATCTTCTTTTAACTCTTAGTTACATGTATGGACTGCTTGCTACCTTTAATGTTAAAATATTTTTCTATTTAACTGCAAAACCCTGTAGCGGTTCAAATAATACACCTATTTAGAAAATTTCATAAATATAGTATCAATAAAGACTCCGAGTAAAATGACTGTGACATACGGAAGGACAGACGAACAGACGGACATGACGAAACTACGACGGATCCGTTTTTGTCATTTGGCTACGGATCCCTAAAAATTAACGTCTTTAATATTCTTTTTAATATTTAAATTCTCTATCTGAAGAATACTGCGGGATTTAGTGAATGATACTAGTTCTGAATATCAGGCGAACTCCCATTGAACACACGTGAAGGTAGTCTCAATTCCGCTGCCTACGCATTAGGAAAGTCACACAAGTAAATAATATTGATTCTGCGCGTCGAGCTCACTTTAAGATGTTTTTCATAAGCCTGACGGTCGTGTAAGAGTAATTTTAAATTTCGTCATAAAAATGAGAATTTATTTACTTTTATTTTATTGAATCTGTGACAAATCTCCAGGAGAAGAACGATTAAGCTTCGATCAACAAGTTTGGGCCGAAATCACGAGGTAAGCCCTTTCTAGGGAAAGACATTTTCTTTTATAATAAATCTCGTATAGTAATTATAATAAAATTGCCGGATTACGGTTTCAAAATTATTTGTTATTACGACATTACTCTTCATCGGTAGGATATCCATCCTCACTTTGGAACAATGATCGTATCGGATTTTCGAGAATGCTTCGAGCGTTTGAATGAGCTTTCCGGTGTTTTTCAGGGCGGTACCATCAGATAGGGCGTAGGTTTGTTTGTAAAAATAATTCAAAAGTATAATAATATTTTCATAATTTAAATCGTTATATATATAATTCTACTGTACGTGTGAATGTCACTGAACTCCTCCTAAACGGCTGGACCGATGTTGATGATTTTTTTGTGTGCATTCCGGATAATAATAATAAATAAATAAATAAACGCTACACACTCAACGGCCCACATTAGGATAGTGATATCCTGTGTCGGGGGTCCGGAAACATTCACAATGACAAGGACAAATACTCCCATACCGGAAAATATGCTTGCGTGGTCAATACAAACATATGCTCCGAGCGGGAATCGAACCCGCGACCTGTGGCGTTTAAGGCAGGTTCGCTACCGCTGCACCACGAGGTCGTCAAACGAATAGTTTTTAGATTATCAATTGGACCCAGTATGGGGCGAAGCTATCGGGTCTCATTTTTTTTATTTTCATGGTAGGACAACGTCTGCTAATTGAATATACTTTTTTGACCTTAGATTACAGATTCTTCTTATGTTCTTTGGATGTGTGTTACGTGAAAATTTTCAGTGTTTTTTAACTAATTTTAATTATTCTTGATCCGTTTTGTTGGCTGTAAATGAATTTTGTGACAGTCAGATAAAGAAACCTCGAGATATATATAGGAGGGAACTCTTCAAAGTATTAAATTTGTAAACAAATGTGCCTTCAAATAGAAGTTTTTTAAGGACTCTATTTCTTTAGTTTTAACGGGATTATTATTATTACTTTATTAATTTTATTTTTCTAAAATTGTTTGTTAGAACTAGCCTTAGATATATTTACGACTGTTTTATGCATTACTGGTGGCCTGCTCCGGCTTTGAACGGGTATAAAATATATTATTTTGATAAATCTCGTATGGTGCCTGCGTTTGTTGCAATGTGAGCGGAAAAAATGTAAATATTTACGACATCACATTAGAAACCTCAAAAATAACAGTATTTCTCCACTAATTAATGGTTATTTTACATATAAACCTTCCTCTTCAATCACTCTATTAAAAAAAAACCCCATCAAAATCCGTTGCGCAGTTTTAAAGATTTAAGCATAAATAGGGAATAGAGAAAGCAACTTTGTTTTATAATATGTAGTGATAGTGAATTATTAAGTTCACTACCTGAAAGCAAAGTTTACATTTTCAGAAATTGAAACAATAAAAAATTATAATGTAATTACGATAAAAAAATTAAAACTGGACAGGACAGACTACAATGTTGCAAATATCTGCTAAGAAGTACCAGGCGAACATACAATAACAGATAGTGTCTCGATATCTCATTTTACTGGAGTCCCCGCAACTGAGCTCTGCTCGACATAGATATTAATTATGTATGCGTCAATAGTTCATGAACTCCGACAGTAATTTAATGCTTTATTGATTAGTTGTAACAGCTTGTGACACATTTATTGCTCATATTGTTTAGATATACACAATTGGTATAAAAAATCTTCATATTCCAATAATTCTCTTCGATCTACATAGCGTACACAGTTCCTTTAACAAAACAATGGATACGGAGATTTTTAACTATTTGATCTCTTTCAACCATAAAATAGGATTTTATTAATTAACTTTATTTGCTTAGACTGGGATATTACGCAATTGCGATTTATTTTCCACTCCGTCAAAGTTCAGAAGACATTGTGACGTCTAACCTGTCTGAACAAATGAACAAAATTGGTTTGTTAATAATATATGCAAAGTAGCATTTGCGTTGCATTAAACGACGAATTAATTTGAATTTTTACGGCTACTTGTAGTTATTAATATTATTAATAACTTCTTTTATTAGGATAAATAACCGATTTCTCCAGGTTTTTAATAAATTAAAATATTAGTTTCCATTTTGTCTTACAAACACAAAACATTTATTATTTTGTTTTAATTTAAATAAATATGTATTATCCGATGAAGTCTACAAAAATTTCCTCTGAAATTATGATTAATCTAGAACCGTAATTTGCGAGTTATTAAGAAAAAAATGGGAACAATAATTATGTGTCACTTGTTGTATCAACAATGACCGAAATAACTCTTTGAATATTATGTTCTCCTGGTACTAAACTGCATATTGCTGGGTCATGACTGCAGCGAGTTCAGCGTAAAAATTTATTTTAATTTATACTGCCAATTCCCGACAAAAATATTTTACAATTCAAAACTAAGCTATATGGTATATCATTAGAATAACGAATCATGTCCACGGGGAATGGTGGCAAGAATGCTTGCTGCTTTTTCTCCCTCAATCGCAATCCCTAATCTTTGGGCAAAAAACTAACAAGCCCTCCAACTTGTCACCTCCAAAGTAAATAGCAAACTTAAATGTAGCAACATTTAATTTTCCTAAAATGATTTTTATTTAAAAAACTAAACCATTTGGGTACATAATAATGTATACCTTATAATAAGTTAGTTTTTAAATTCGCAGTATATTAAAAATCAACGTCGGATTGTAATTTTTATATTATCAGTATCACCACGTGTTGTCTGTAAACATTGTAAATACTCAATTACACACACTTAGAGCTCGGTTTTGACGTCAATTCGATGAATATCTTAAATCTAGTCTGGTGATGCGAAATATATAACTCTTTAAGTTTTATGGTATCCTAGTACTAAAATGCACTTTGCTGCACCAAAATTGCAGTCCAATAACCTTAAATGACTTTGAGTGTATTTTAAATAACCAACGTCATCATCGTATTATCAAGTTTTAAGAAAAAAAAATGCACTACTTTTATCGTTTCGGTTTTTTTAATATAAAAAAATAAATGTACGGATTTTTGTCGACATCATGTCAAAGTTTTATTTAATGTTTACGATTTTTTTGGCAGCAAGCGGTAAACTCCAAGATGCCTATATCTTGTTTGTTTTTTAAAAATACGTTAGATTTTGATGATATTTAAATTTAATACTCTTTACAGAGTACTAAAAATATGTGGTCGGAAATCTATACGAACTCTTCAAAAGCAGCGTTTATAAACGAGGTAGAAAATTCTTAATTTTTCTGCCACTAATCCTCGTCTTTTTAAACGAGTATTTGACATTGATAGCATTCCAATATTAAGCGTTTGGATTGTCAGCCCTGTTGGGTAACAGTGGGGTTAGCCTAGTAGTACATGCTTGTAACCTTAGCAGTTAAACAAAAGTATTATTAAATTTTTCGTAACCCCCAAGGGTTTCTTTAAAAAAATACTGTTTCTGTTTATAATTATATTATTCTTATAATATTTACATATTACAAGAACTTATATGTTAAACTTAACTATTTCGAGTTCTGATGATTATGATTCATGTCATGTTGAAAATACACCAATTAATATTTTTTTAAAGTTACGTAAAACTCATAAGAAACAGTTATTAAATATCGTGTTTATGCCATTCTCATTCTAATGATGAATAGAAAGGTGGTAGATAATTCTTAAAATAAGTTATTATTTTGTATCAATGGGAAAATGCATAGTCATCTTATGATTTTTCGCTTAGAAGCTTTTTTTAACTATTTTTACGTGACAAGCGCGGTCGAAAGAGCGACGTGACGCCTGTCGCGTCCATCCATATGAATGACCAATATGATAACACATTTACAAATCAATAATACATATAAAAATATTTTTTTAGGTCCCATTATTTTTAGTTAGGGCATCTCCATATTATGCGTACTCTGTGACTCACACACACTTAAACTCAGTTTTGACGTGAATTCGATGAATATCTTATTAAGTTTTATCTGGAAGTTCGAAATAGCTCTTTCAGTTTTATGTTATCCTGGTACTAAAATGCACTTCGCTGCGCCCAAAATGCAGTCAAATAACCTTAAATGACCTGGAATTTTATTTAAGTAATACGATGACGAGGTTAATTTGGTCCACTGGGAAAAATTACCTGTCGAAAAAAAGATGCGTTTTTCTACCTATATCAGATTTTTATAACCAAACTATAGTAAAAGTAATCAATTAAAAAAAAATTATGATAGAATTGCAATTAAGTAACATTTTTTTTTAAATTGACATATAAAAAAAATATAAACCAACTTTGAATGAAATATTTTTTGTTTATCCCATAAGTTGTATCATTACATAGTTGCATCCGTAATACTAGGAGAGAATGAGCTGCACGAAAGTCATTATTCCATTGAGAATGTCACGGTCGCGGGGAATGCAGTGACGCACGTGCAATGCGACTCTAGACGTTATTTTTTAGCAAACCAAATATTAATTTCATATTGTTATCTTTTTATAGCTTCCTTAAAGGTACAACTAATTAAATTATCGCAGCAAAAACTATTCTTATGTATGTTGATTGAAAACATTACGCATCATAAAAAACATTTTCAGTAACACAATAATGGAAAGTATGCATTATATAATTCATAACATCTATTTTCGGCCGTAGCTCCAGCCGGGTTTTCTTTGTCATAGGTAGCATCCCACACAAGGGCACGACCTTATCGATCACGATAATAATGTACTAATGTATCGCCGCCTCGGAGTTGTTATCAATAACCTTGAAAGGTTCAACGTCAAAAAACAAGATTCTTCCTCCGGTTATATAATATATAAAAATAAGTACATTAGCGATGCTTTTGCAACTCATTGGTAATATTTGCTGGGATTGGTACGACTATATCTCAAGAGGGTTAGGATCAAACCTGCAACTCTCGTATTAACAGAGTCGGCTTATCTGCCGTTGAATTAATTAATAATTATGAACTTTTAATTTAGTTATATATATATGTGTGAGATTTTATATAGCGAATAAATGGATCGTAAAGTATACAATAAAAAATAACTGAGTATACAAATAATAAATATAAACAAATATTTTTTAAACATTTTCCTCATTTTTGTCGCCATTTTGTCCATCGAAATTACCAGGCGTCTAGAAAATGGGAGGATAGTACTTGAAGACAGGGCATGCGCGGTAAGCCTGGCTGAACCGGATGCACTAATAAATATAGGTCATCCACAGTGCACTCTGTAGAGACTAACTTCATTCCGTCTGCTTCGGTGTGAAGTTGTTTGACACTGCACAAATGTACCAGGAGAACATATCGATCGTAAAGGCGTTGCGTGCGAATGATTGGTCAATCTAACACGTGAATGTAGGAAATGCAGTTTGCATCTGCGCAAGTGTTGTTTTCTCGATCGTTGATTGTGGTAACAAGAAATTATAGGGGAGTAAGTTGTGACCGTATAACTAATAAGGTAAGGTTAACAATGTAATATTTGATAAAGCACTTGTAACGTTTTAGATATAAATGAAGATATATGTGCAACGTATTTATTTAATTTCAAATTATTATCACTTCAGTTCATCGCATTTTAATCGCGTCAACTAAAATTTAACTCTATCGACATTATTATAGGAATAATGCAAATGTGTGACGTCTAATTTCATATTTTTTATTTTACATTCAAGTTAAACTGAAAGAACGAGCTTAGAACTCGAAGTAAATTCCACTCAATCGTATTAGTTTGTACTATGAAGGTATATGCAACTCTACTGTTATCAGTAATCAATATTTACATATTAGGAATTTATTTTATATAGTGTAAAGAAACCGTCAGATTTTATTGCTTAGAGGTCTCCTCTTTTTTTTACTTATATTTACTATCAATAATGCTAGACAACGACTTTTACTTATTTTGATAATCAATTAACCAATATCAAATACAGCTAGTCGATAAATAAATTTTAAATAGTAACATAGAAACTCAAGGCTATTTTTACCAAAAGAAAATCTTTAAAGGGCGATTGAAAAGAAAGCCCTCTAACGGGTCGAACAATAATTCATGCTACCTGTTGCTAACTCAGATCGAGAGAACAATTTCATCCATTCGCCACTTTCATTTCAATTGTTAGAATTGGTGACTTCAAGAAGTGATCATTATTATATTATAATAGTTACTTTTAACTACTTTTGGCATTTCAGTTTTTAGTCAATTTCAAAACGGAGGTTTACAACGTCGTCTCTTATTTTGTTTTTAATAATTCTTTTTTTGTTTAGGTACCTACGGTCTGTTTTTGTGCTGATGTAATGAATTTTGAGTTCGCAAATTTTAATATATAATTTACATTTTTGAAGAGTAAATTCATTAAATTAATTGAATGAATACTATGCATTCTTAATTCCATATATGCAATGCAAAGACCATTTAAAAACGATAGCGCCGAAATAACATTTAATCAGCAACAAATTAATGCATTAAAGGTTAAATGTTATATCATAATATTTTATAAACAATTATAATCTTATATAATATTTATTTTATTATAATATACTCAAATTTTAGAGAATATAATGTTAAAACTTCTGTTACAAGTACCTCATTACGTGAAACAATAATGCGATCTTTGAATATTTTAAGAAAGCTCGTCACTTTAAGCAATTCTCATTGAACGATTATTCAATCTCATGAATTTACACAAACATTACTATATCAACGTTTTGTATAAGATTTAAAACACAATACTAATTCTCTCTTTTTGTTCTTTCATGTTGTAAATAAACATAACGCGTTTCAAATAAGAATTTGACAGAAAAATCCGCCATCTTAAACCGGATTGGTTAACAACTTCATAATTTTTAGTATAATGTGCAATACAAAAAAGTCAACAAACGAACGAATATATTATAAAAATGTATTTTAATAAATTATAATATTTTTATTGATTATTTTAATTAAATTGTGATATGCGATTCAAAATTGTTTATGGTTTATTTTGCTAACGCTACTTTTATTAGGTATTCAGTATGACGTAGGTCACGAGCCCTATTTTTATTTGAAACCCTATAAACATTACAACCAAACTTAAAACTCGACTAAAGAACATAAAAATAATACCGTTCATTTAGGATCGTTTTAATGACCTCTAACAAGATATTTAAATTTTTATAAAAAAAAAATCTATCCCTAATATATAATCCCTAAAAGCTACTATATTTAAGAATTTAAAGTCACATTAAAAATTCCTGTTTCATCGTAAAGCTGTAGCTTTCTTAGAAATAATGCTTGTTTTAGCTCATACTTAACATAGGTACTACGAAATCTGGCGGGTGAATTTCGAGATACGTTTTCGCGTCCGTCGTGTTGCCATCGTTCGGTTGGCGCCGCATGCGCGTATCGGATGCGTACTGTGAAACGCCGAATGCGTGAGAATTATTAATTTTCCTCCGCCACCTGACGTATCAACGTATAATTTAAATGACAATTAATGATTTAAAAAAAACCTGAACAATTCTTCAACTTATATCAATAAATTTGTTCCTAGCACGACAAATACAACGTAGGAAGTGGTGAACAGTTCGACGACTTGGTGGGACTGATCGAGCATTTTCGTTCGTATCCTATGATAGAGACGTCTGGTGACGTCCTACGTCTCTTGCAACCAGTCAGCGGTATTTCACTACGTGTAAACGATATCGAACAGAAGGCCCAGGTAATACCTAATCGATTTATAAAAGCATTAATATTTTGGGTTAGAGTCGTTGAAATAATCACTAAAGAGATTTTACTGCCTTTTGTGAGCATTGTTCGAAAACCGTTCTCAATAATTTCACAATGTGAATAAAATTGAGATTGTGAATGAGATGATTGGATGTTTTCTCATGTTTAATAGAATAAAAATTATTTAACATCCTTGTTGAATTATCTTCAGAATAGATTTATTACTTGAAATAATGATTCTAAGGAGTATTAACTTTTTCTTGTTTACGTTAAGAATACTTCTGTTATTTTACTAGCTAAAACTCCGGTAAGAAAGTAACAACATATTATTATCCCACTGCTGAATAACGGCTTCTTCTTCTGTTAAGTTGTAGGATTGAAAGCTTCATTGCTCACACTAGCTCATCTTTTGTATAGACGTTTGCATTTATTGCCCCATTGAAATAAACAAAAAAATATTTTCATAAAATTATTTAACTATAATTTTATATAGAATATATTAACTTTAAGTATTTTTAATTATTTTATACGCCTATTGTTCCATAAAAGCTTTTGTGCCTAAATTCTGAAAAACGAAATATTAAATGCTTACTTTTAAATTATAAACATATGATGTTTTATTTCAGGAGATGAGTGGTGCTAGACCGAAGGTCTGTTGTAGAGGTTACGAAAAAGAATTCCAAAAATTAAAGATGCTGGATGACAAGCACGGGTTCACAACCCACGAAGGCTCAAAACCAGAGAACATCAATAAAAACAGATATCAAAACATTTTGCCCTGTGAGTATACTTCAATTATTAGAGGAATTATTCTCCCTCATACCTCTCTCCCCTCTCCATACAAGAATTACGCGTGTCGGTCTCCGATATCACCGACTACCTGTGGCATCAATTGCTTCGAACAAAGAAGTTTGCCAATTTTTTCTTTTAAAAAGTGGAACTTACGTGGTTACGTTCCGCAACTGTATTAGCCATTTGGACTATACAGCCTTACCATAAAGTGTACTAGTAATTTGCACTTTAAAAAAAAATAAGTTTTTAAACATTTTAGTATTGTTTCTGCAGTAGATATTTATCGTAAATGATTTATTGTGGTTATAGATGATCAGACCAGGGTAGTATTGCACAATGATGACGATGAGGAGAAGTCCGATTATATAAATGCCAATTACATTCGGGCAACTTGGATGGAGGAGTCAAAGGAAGAGGAAGAAAGTGAAGAAGATACCGTCAGCACTGTTAAGAGTAAGACTTTTATTTTTTCCTCACGGGCTCTCCTTTCCGCACTTAGTCCTATTGGACCATTGTGTGAGGAGAGATGCGGCAATGGGGCAGTCAACACAGGCAACCCAGCTCCCGCCAGAAACCAAGAGCGCCCCTCGGCTTCCTCCCATTGCTTCACGAAGCCTGTTCGGCTTCCCAAGGTGTGTAGCCACCGCAAGGCATTGTAGCACGACGTGAGTAGGAGTCTCCTCCTCACTCAGGCAACCTCCGCAAAGAGGGCTGTCCGTTACAAGAGTAAGACATATCACAGTTTATTTTATCATAAATTTCCTGGCTTTTGACGAAGCATTGTATAAAGAATAAAAGAAATTGGGAGCATTTCCTTATTCATTCGCCAACTTATTAAATGTTTTCAATGGCTCATTAGTTCAATGGTGTTAATAAAGACTGTGTATATATTTATATATATTAGTGGAAAGATGTTTCTTCACCGTAAAATATAAACCAGGAAAATGACGTTTAATGTTTCGTATAACACAAAACGTGCGCTAATGATGATATGAGACAGAATCATTGAGTCGAATAAACGAATGATAGAATCAGAATAATATACGTTACCATGCTCGCTTTAATAGACTCATGTTTATGTCTACATTAATATTAAAATATCAAAATTTGCTCAAAAATTATGAAAAAAATCTGCATATTAACGCACATTTCTTCATCAATTAATATGTTAAGAGGTTTATGCAATTTACTGGAATGAACATTTTTAATTTTCAGAGATACTTCAAATGAAAAAACCCAAAAAATCACAATTGGAATCGAAGATTATATCTGATGACGCTCTACGAGAGGTCAAGTGCGTGAAGATGGACAAGGCTAATAGCAACATTTGCCGAGATATAAGTAAGTTAATCATCGTTTTTGATAATATTCTATAAATACTAAATGATGCTCAAAAATATATTTCGACATTTCAGTAAAAGATAAAACATACATAGCGACGCAAGGCTGCTTGCCCAACACCAAGAATGATTTTTGGAGAATGATATCCCAAGATGACATCAGGGTGATCGTTATGATCACAAACGAGGTGGAAACGGGAAGGGTATGTAACTTTATTTTATCTTTTAATTTTAAAATGAAACCCATGTAGTTTACCATTTTTTTTGTAAACATGAAATATGAAATTTTAATTTTTATTAGAAATACATAGTTAAACTAACACTGACAAAGAAAATATAATAAATATTTAAAATTATTTTGAATTCGTCTCACATTTTAATATAATATTATATGTAGAAATCAATTAACTTTAATTTATAATGTATGTACATAATATTATTCAAGTAAACTTTAAAAATAAAAATTTATTTAGTTTACCCATTTTCTGCCAATTTTATAGCCGAAATGTGAGCGTTACTGGCCCCTGGTTGATGAGGAAGAGACTTTCGGGGATCTGACGGTGCAGTCGATGTCCGAGACGGTCCACAAGGATTACGTAGTGAGGGAGTTCGAAGTCAGCGATAAAAACAGCTGCAGAAACATTTATCAGTACCAGTTCAAGGTATTTTCATAAGCTGGTCGGTTTTGACTAGTTTATAAACAAAAGTGATATTTTAAAATAAAAAAAATAAAAAAATTATATATAAAAATGTTGTTATTATATACAAACTTATTGGCATAAATTTTATTCCAGACTTGGCCTGACCACGGCGTCCCGAATGATACAGACTCCGTTCTAAACTTTCTGGAGGACATCAACCGGCGAATGTATCGCATTTCGCAGGAGAAGGACGCACCAGATAATGTAAATATAATAATTTTATTATTCATCTTTATTTTTACTATTTCATTATTTGAATTTCTTTCCTTTTGCTTAAAACATTTTAAAAACATATTTCTACTACCACTACTTCATTTTTACTTCTATTATTTTTGCTTAAAGCTTAAATGAAAAAAGTCTGCCGCCGTAATATTGTCTTAATATTATTATTGAAGATGAGACTGTCTATAAAAAATAGGTGTATAAGTGCATATTATGTAATTCTGGCTTTGTGTAATTCTAGAACATACTGTGCGTGCATTGCTCAGCGGGCGTCGGCAGGACAGGCACCTTTATTGCTCTGGACATGTTGGTTGATAAAATTAAAATAACAGGTCAGTGTCATTTCTTACTAAAACATTTACTCTCTTATTAATTATTCCCTGATGTGCGAATGTATATGTGTAAATTTATGATGAAATGCTATAAATGTTTAGTTCATCCGATTTGAGAAGCGATTTGAGAAATATTTTTGCGATTGCTGCAAAAGCTATGCGCTGTGCTGTGCTCTATTATACACATACATATATATGTACATTTAATGTGTGGGACACCGTTGTGGCGTTGTGGGTAGCGAGTCTGCCTTTAGTCTCGACGGTTGTGGGTTCGATCCCCACTCGGGCAGATGTTTGTTATAAATATCTGTTTCGGTTTGGGCGTTAGCCCTTGTGGGTCTCCCGACTGTACCTCGGAGAGCACGTTAAGCTGTCGGTTCCGGTTGTTATCACATAACATCTGATAATAATCATTAACTCTTGATATTTAATTTGCTGTTATCCAATGACTTACTGGTTCGCCCTTAGGGTTGCGGAGATCAGATGGAAATCTCTGTGTAAAAACTATTAACCTGTCAAATCCGGATGCTTGTAATAAGCGGACTATAACTAGGGTTAGTTAAATAAAATACCGAAAATAATGCTAGGATGAAGATGTACATATAATATGTCGGTATGAGTGTCTGTGAGTGCTATAAGTTTGTACTTTGTATGGCGAAGTATGACATATTTATGCATAATTGCTAATTTGTTAAACCAAATAATTTTATACAGAAAAAAAACGACAACCAATTTATGTAAATAATAGAACCATTTAGACTTTAACCTTTATTTTTCACAGTTAAATTTCTTTATACCTAGTGATGAGAAATATTTTGACTACTTCGTTTGTTTTCTAGAATTAATAATTTTATACTTTATAAATGAACGCAAATAAGCAATACCATGTCAACCGACACGAATTTCATTTCGAGAAAAACGCGTTTGAAAATTTTGAACAACTTGCTTTATATGAATTTTTTATGTATTGGTCAAGTTTTTGGCAATTTCAGATTTATGTAAGTTATTTTACTTATTTTCACATAAAATAAGGATACAAACTGCATATTTCGTATATAATATAACCCAAAACGTTTAAGATAATACATAAATTGCATTTTTTAAAAATGGCTTTTTTAGAAGTTTTAAAGCTTAAAACCCTACAAATATTAAAGAAAAATGTTCTTCTGCATAAATATATAACTCAGTTTTTTCAATTTTGTGGGTTGACATGGTATTGCTTATTTTCGTCCAAATATTTTGTCATAATTATGTTGTATAATTTGTAATATACTACAGAATTTTATTTCCAACATTTAGTTTTGCACTTATGTTCATAGCTTTATCGTCAATCTTTAAATTTTTTATATTGTTATTTTTGTTATGACGATGTTCAAGTTTTACATATAGAATCCTTTTTTGTTAAATACTCGTTCTATTACAGGATTTAACTGTCCCATTGACGTTTTCAACATTGTAAAGGTGGTACGCATTCAGCGTAGCGGTATGATACAGAACAAGGGTCAATACCTGTACGTTTATAAGGCAGCTCAGAATTACATCGATACGAATAATACTAAAATCAAAAAGAAGGTAAATATCAACGCTGCTATAACGATCTCCGACGGTTAAATCAAATACCGTAATTCATTATTTTTAATAATATTATATTCACTTTATGAAATTGATGTTATTATGAATGTTAGTGCGAGCCATAAAGGTTCTATAATATTGATGTTGTTTCAAAAGAAATAAATGTAAACTTAACTAAAATTCACTTAACTAAATTATATATTATGTTTTAATTAATTCTATTAAAATTATTCAATAAAGTAAAAAATTATCAAACATGTAAATTATTTATCACCTATTTTTGGTTTTGTTTTTGAGAAAAGTTATTTAATTACTTTTACTGATAGGCGCGGTTTCACTAGAGCAGATTGTTAATTCTGTATTCACTTTAGGATATTCAATTTTTATGAGTGAGTATAAAATAGCTTCTGCATGTATTAGTAAGTTTTCATATTGAAAGTTAGATACCAATTTAATCTTTCAATTTTTTACGTAGTTTTTAATCTTTCATATTATTATATAACACAGCCGTCTATTGTCGCATTTTAAAACTAAATCTCTAACATGGGAAGTAAAAACTCAATAGCTTTAAAAGCCTTTTATAGATAGTGATATAGGCCAATAAATTCAATAGCTCTACTGGTAAGATTAATTTTCATTTTTATTATTTTATACCCCATTTTTTTGTTATATATATATATATATAATTTACAACGCCACCTAGTATCCTGCAAGTAAACTAATACGAGTACTAGATTTCATATATAAAGTAAGTATTAGCTATTTATTATCCTAGATATCACAAAAGGCTAGTTTCAATAAATAGTTACAAGCTGCCGCTGGTAATTTGCAAGTGATTGTTGAGTTAAGCAAAATTGTTAAGTCAAAGTTTAAGTGGCGATCTTTGTTGCGATTTGCATTGCCTTGCGTTCTTCTTGTGATCTCTATAATTTAGAAAATATTGACTTTTTTTATAAACATCTTGTCAATTGTATGAATATTACTGTAATTGTAAATGTTCAAAATGCTTGCCACACACAGCAAACCTTGTGCTTAAAGAAACAATTTTTAAATCAACAGACTTGCTTATTATCCAGTTAATCAAGTTATTTCAATCAACAATTTTTTGTAAAGAATATTGCTTTACTATTAATCCTATTGCCACTTCGAAGCTTACGCTAGGAGTGGGTACGACAACAGCTCAACGGGGTCAGTATCGAACCCGCGATTCTCGTGTTATAGTTCCTTAAATTTAAGTTGATTTCGTCTTATTTAAATAGATTTTTATAAAGTGGGAAAACGGAATTAAGTATATAATATACTTATTATTTCTTCTAAATTCAATTAATTATTTATTAAATTTCGTTATTAATTACTTAAAGAGAATAAAACAAATAAATAGTATAGAAAGAAATAACTAAGTATAAACGTCAAATACCATCCTTCTCTCCCGTCTCCTTAAACTTGGTTGTAGTCGAGGCATTATCTTGAAATAAATGTTCACACACTTGACAAAATTAATTTAATTTTTAATCATTTATTATTAAAGAACTAAAACAACCGTGAGCGAGTGTACTAAACGCGGCCCCCTTCATACCGCATACGGTTGAGACCCAAAAACATGTTTCTACGCATGGTTCAACTTACATTTAACAGACTATAACGGAGCGGAGTCGGCGTATCTGCCGTTGTACTTTTGAGGCCACGAATTAATAATATGCATTTGAAGTAGTAGTTTGGTATTGATTTATTTCTACATATTCGCTTTGCAGTTTCGTTATAGTTTAAAAATAAATCTTTAGAACTACAATTACAATAAGCAATGCATTAAGAATAGATTTAGTCACGAGGCAGCTTTAGGCAGCCGATGGACAAATAATGGCAAATAATGATGAATTTGATAAAATAATCCGAAGATTATTTTTTGATTTGTATTTCGTTTGTCAAAGAATTTTAAGTCAAAGAATTAAACAACAGATGACGCGATTGTAATATAAACATTTGTCTCATTAAAGAAGGGGAAGGGAGCGATGATTGACAAAAAATAATGAATGTGTTATTATTATAACAATGTCCTAGTACTTACTATCAACATAATTACACAATTAAATTACAAAGAGGCTTATACCCCCAGTTTCTCGTACGTTGATCAAATTATTTTGGATTGTTTGACATTAGATGCCTGTTAATTATGTTCACCCAATGGGCGTTCTTTATTTGTTACTAGCGGCCCGCACCGGCCGCTTCGCACGGGTATAAAATATATAGCCTATGTCATTCAATGACAAAATGATTAAAATCGATCGAGTAGTCTTGATTTATTCATTACTGCCCGTGGCCCGCACGCGTTAAATGTTATTATTTACGACATCACATTAGAAACCTCAAAAATTATTTATTTTCTCCATTATTTTTATACATAAAAACCTCCGTTAAAATCCGTTAAAATTCGTTGCGTAGTTTTAAATATTTAAGCATACATAGGGACAGAGAAAGCGACTTTATTTTATACTATGTAGTTATTTTAAGGTGACACGAGTTTGATCAACGTACGAGAACCCTTTTATAATAATTTATTATTTAGTTTATTTTATAATATAAGCATGAAACTTATAATGCAAATCAAATCATGTATTTATAAAAAAAAATATCAGCGCTCGAATGAAGTTGGTATTGTCTCAGTCCGTTCTCTTGTGTTGATTTTAAATTTACGAAGAGGCACCAACTAATCGGTGTTATTTTGTTTGTTCAGTGGTTATAGTAGTTGCCTTATTATTAGTATCTAAAAAGTATACAATTTGAAATTGCTATTGTCCAGATCGGCCTATCCGTCGGGGAGTAATCTAGTAACGTACAAAAATAACATATTGAGATGAATTCAGATCGTCCTCCACTTTGAAGCCAGTTAAAAATAATCGTATCCGTGGCGAAAGCACCTCAGGGAACTCTAAAAAAATAGGAGTACAATCATTCATTACGCCATTGCTTGTCTTCTAAATAAGTTTGACTTACTAACTTTACATCAACTCTTTCATACTATTTAATGGTAAATAATTTCTTAATGATTAGAATCGGATCCTTGCTTGCTTATCTCAAAGGTATCCATGAGGCGAGACAATTCATTGGCTGTTGAAAGAGGTATAACGAACATTAGGTATAGCTAACAATAGCAGATTTAGATCCATTTAATGGCCTTAAATTTCTAAAAACATGTTCCGTTTTTTTTAAAATTAAGTCTACACGTATTTATTTATGGCATAAAAATGGTTTTAAATCTTTTCAATCTATCTTTCAAATTGTAATTAATCATTTTGCAACTAAAATACTACTTTTATAGGTTTCGTGTATTTAACATTATACTTTAAGTCTTTGTTAAGTCTACGCTTGCTGTTATTAAAAGAAACAAAACCAAAAACAAAAAAATATATACTTAAAATATTAATCATCAATTTTATAATTTATTTAAATGTGAAACTAAAAAAAACATCTATTCCCACGAAAATTATAAACGAGTTTGGATGCATGGATGGCTGCATGTTTGTTACTCTTTAACAAATTTCCGCGGGCACCGCTAGTAATCGTATAATTTTAGAGTCATAAACAATATTGATAATATTATCATATTTTTGTACCCTTCAATTAACATTAAAAAAGCTCTTAACTGACGTGGAAGTTTTTTTTGTGTCAACCAATTTGATTAAACATATAAAAGTAATAGAATATCAATATTATAGTTCCGTAAAGATTGTATGCAATAAGCTCTAAGTAAATTATAACTATGAAGCGTTTCTTCTATAAAATAGTTACATTTTATTAAATGTTTCAATTTTCTTACAGGTCTACACTTCGGAAGCGTGAAAAATGTGCAAAACAATGAACTTATTTTATAAGCCAAGAAATATTTAAGGGCATTGAAAATAATGTGATCACAAATTAGTATTAATAAATGTTATTTTATTAAAGTTAAGTGGATCTATAAATTAACAGTTTGAAGTAAGCCTAGCGCTCTAGCTATGGGTATTTTGTTATTGTGTAATTCTCAAATCAAGAAAGCTCTGACACCATTCTATCAATCGTCAGAATATGAGTCAGTGTTATAAAGCTAATACCAAATATCAAGCACCATGTGCTACCTCTTTCAAATAAAAGTATGATCAATAAATGTAAATTATGTAAATGTATTTAATATTAAAATGATAGAAATATTGGATTTTGTTTTATTTCATACGTATCCTAACGAATAATAACTTAAAATAATATCCATAATTCGACGACCTTGTAGCGCAGTGGTAGCAAGCCTGCCTTACGTCACAGCTCGTAGGTTCGATTCCTGCTCGTAGCAGATGTTTGTATTTACCAAACAGGTTGTCCTTGTCATTTGAGTATGTTTCCGGACATATTGGTGGACGCTGCGTAAAATATACCAACTGTGGCGAATTCGATTCCCGCTTAGAGTAGAGGTTGACCATACACGAATTCCAGTCTGGATGGTTGTGTTTGTGTCTGGGTGTGTATATCGAGGATACTAAATATAGTATCCTCGATATATACTATGCTAACATTGAATTTGTAGTATTAATATATTTGTAATTTATAAATACGCAGGAAATACAAAAAAAAAAAATTAAGAATATTACCAATGCTTTTGCTCCTATTACCCGTCCAAATAAACTCGAAGCTTGCGCTAGGAGTGGGTACGACAATAGCCCAAGGAGGTCAGGTTCGAACCTTCGGCTTTTGCGTTAACGGAGCAAAGTTGACCTTTCCGCGTTAAGATA
This sequence comes from Hestina assimilis, assembly GCA_023373885.1. Taxonomy (NCBI): domain Eukaryota; kingdom Metazoa; phylum Arthropoda; class Insecta; order Lepidoptera; family Nymphalidae; genus Hestina; species Hestina assimilis. Next base: position 15,336,857 of record CM041759.1, read on the forward strand.
TTTAGGCTTCAAGCTTCTAAGGAAAAACTATGTATAGTGTGTTAAAATAAAAGTTGAACCATGTGCAGTAACACGTTTTTATGTCTCAACCGTATGAAGGGGGTCGCGTAACTATAGCAACGCGGCGACGCTAGATCCGATTAGTACACTCGCTCACGGTTCCTTTAGTTCTTTAATAACTTATTAAATATTACATTTTTGTCAGATGTGTAAACATTTAATTTTATTTGAGAAGATAAGGTGTCATCCCAATAAGTGACAGTGATTAAAAACGTACATTAACTATTATTATTTTTATTTACCTTTTTCTTATACTATCTGTTTGTTATATTCTATTTAAGTACTTAATAAAGATAATGAATAAATAATTATTGAATGTAGAAGAAACAATAACAATATTATATACTTAATTCCGTTTTCCCACTTTATAAAAATCTATTTAAATAAGACGAAATCAATTTTGTTGTCTACCATTTTTGTTCATCATTGTAACTGCGCAGAAGCGCCCATTTTGGTTCATTTTAAATTTAAGGGCGCGTTTACGTATTTGACGAAAAATAGATGTATTTCGATCTAATTTCCGACAAAATCAAAGTAAATTAAATGGAACTTTTAATTACTATGAATAGATCGGGCCTTTATCTTTAATAACGCTGTAAAAAATATGAAATTTTCTTATTATTTTTATAGTAAAACCGATTTTCCGGAGCCTCTTCACACCAAATTAACGATATCGAGCTGAGTTTAGGTAGCCTTTTAAACTATTTCTTACGTGATATCAATTTAAAAAAATACCTCTAATAGTAAGACATGTTCAACTCAAACCCTAGGAAGAGATATTTATAATAATACGACACATTAGCTCAGAAAAAATTAAATATCAAATGTATCTTTTTCACATATTTTGCTTCTAAAGTTGTACCTTATGCTGTTGCATTAAGGCCTATTTTGTTAGATGACTGCCATGATTTATTGTTCAAAATTTTCTAGTAAAATATTAGTCGGCGCTGAGACGCCTTCGTGAGTGGACGCTGTGTCGCTTGTAAGCAGGAAGTTATATTAAATAAGATCGCTAAAATATAATATTATATAGAAAAAATTGACTATAACTACAACTCTTGATACTTTATTTTAAGGATAATTTGATAAATATTTTCTATTTTTTTTAGAAATTAAAAATTCTAATTCGTCTTATACTTATTGCTCAAACCTTAAGGTATACATCCCTGACTGCTAGTGGAAGTCTCGGATGATTGTAGTTTTTTTGCCGTGTTTGGGCTCGTTACTATGAGACCTTAACACCGAACTTGTTGGAGTGACCTGAAGGTCTACTCCGATGACTGATACAGGATCTGCAGCATGAGTAGGGTTATGTGTGCCGTGTTTGGGCTCTATTTGTTAGGTACGGTGAGACCTTACCTCCGAACTTGTTGGAGTAACCTACAGGTGTACTCCGATGACTGATACAGGATCTGCAGCACGAGTAGGGTTATGTGTGCCGTGTTTGGGCTCTATTTGTTAGGTACGGTGAGACCTTACGTCTGAACTTGTTGGAGTGATCTGAAGGTCTACTTCGATGACTGCTACAGGATCTGCAGCATGAGTAGGGTTATGTGTACCGTGTTTGGGCTCTATTTGTTAGGTACGGTGAGACCTTATCTCCGAACTTGTTGGAGTGACCTGAAGGTGTACTCCGATGGCTGATACAGGATCTGCAGCACGAGTAGGGTTATGTGTGCCGTGTTTGGGCTCTATTTGATAGGTACGGTGAGACCTTACGTCCGAACTTGTTGGTGTGACCTGAAGGTGTACTCCGATGACTGATACAGGATCTGTAGCACGAGTAGGGCTATGTGTGTCGTGTTTGGGCTTGTTTTGTTAGATATGATGAGACCTTACCTTCGAACATGATGAGTAGACCTTCAGATCACTCCAACAAAGTTCGGACGTAAGGTCTCACCGTATCTAACAAATAGTATTTTCTCTCAATTTTGTATATAGATGTGTACGCATCAATTCTTATTTCAGAATTGATGCTAGATAAATAATTTGTATAAGCCAGTAGGGTTAATATCAATATAAAATCAAGAATCTAAAGTGGGATAGTTAGATAAACATGCTTTTAATATAGATTCTGAAATGAGTTGATGTTATCTGTATAAGAAGTACAGGCAATTTTCGTTTCATTGAATAAACACAAAGTCCAATCAAATTTTATCACTCCGAAGTCCACAGGTGGTACGGGTAAACAACTCATCGTAACTACCTTGTTATCGCGGGTGGGACATACAAACTGTTTCCACACAACCCTCCGTACTAATATTTTGCTTGAAATTTTGTCCAGAGCCTTTCATTATTATTGCGATTCAAATGATGATTTAATCAATCCAATTCAAATCTGATAATAAATTGATTCAAGTTTTACATAGATGACGTATAGATGTCATACGAAATAGCGTTAAGGTCGTCATTTGAATAGCAATTAATAAATATACACATAATAAATAAACAGTAAAGCAATAAGTATTAATGGTAAGCCCCCCGACTTATTTTCAATTTTATTTTATTAATTTTTTTTTATGTTAAAAGTTGGCAAACAAGCATACGGCCCACCTAAAGGTAAATGGTTGCCGTAGCCTATGAGCGCTTCCAGCACCATTAGTAGGTGTGCCATTCACACGTTGTCAACTGTGACATATTTTCTCTCTTTCTTTCTTTCATATTTGTTCAGAAATCTCCTCTGCCCAGCAATTTCACTACCATACAGTGCCCTTCAAACCGGAACACAGTAATGCCTAAGCAGTACTATTTGGCGGCAGAATATTTGACACTGCGGTGGTACCTAACTAGCCAGCCTCTTGCATCAAAAGACGTACCACCAGTGTGACAAATTCAGATGATATTGTGATAATTTTTTTTTTAACTACATATATGTATTTTTTAATACGATGACTGATGTTATTCTTATAAAAAGATAAATTATGCCTAGGAGGATCATGATGAATTATGAGTATTTAAATTATTTCATACAATATGTAATATATTATATGTATATGTATATGTCGTAATAAAAATATAAAGTTTTGAGTCTCAGAAGTAAGAAGGCTTCTTTGAAATTAGCAATTATTTTAATTCATCTTCATTACCTATAATCAAAATACAAATACACCAATGACCGAATTTAATACTGCCCGCCTTTTTTACATACTCGTATAATACTAAACGTTGATACCCTTACGTCGGATGAGGATATAATAAACAATTACCAGTCAAGTGCGTTGTGGACCACGCACAGTTGAAACTATAGGGTTCCGCGGCTTTAAAAATAATAACGAATTAAAATCAACTGCAAAAATAAGTTGGTAATTTTATAGTAATTATTAAAAGTTATATGAAAAACAAAGTTATGGGAAAAACTTATTCTCTTAAATTTGTAGCCCTATCTTCTTCAAACCAAATGTGGTTGAAATTTTATTTGACATCTTACACGCTCAAATTTTTGCAGAATTTTAAATCCCATAGTTCAAAAGTTAGAGGGGGACACAATTTTTATGACTTTAGTAGCTAATATCTCAACGACTATTGAGTTAATGAAAAAAGTCAAAATCAAACCTCCTTATCATTTTGAAAGACCTATCCAAAGATATGCCACACGGTAATTTTTTTTACAGACGACAGACAGACGGACAGACGGACAGACGGACATGACGAAACTATAAGGGTTCCGTTTTTGCCATATGGCTACGGAACCCTAAAAAGCGGACTGTATTGATCGCTACACAAATACAGTAATTGCGATAGCAGGACGAAGCGCGCCGTCGTCGTACGTAAGGGTACAGTGGTCAGGGTACCCGTCCCGCTCGCAGCCTCCGTGTTCACCGATCGCGCCGTACCCCTTTCTCCGAAACCGGCTTAGAGACTTGCTGTAAAAACTACTCAAAAAATAAGATTCAGTAGTTGCTATGGTCACTTTCCGTCATCATCATCAAACATTATATCACCTACGGTTACTATATACAATACTAATCAAGGCTTTTTGAAGAGCCATCTCAGCGTTCAGATCTCGAACATGACCTAGGGATATAGTACTCATCAAGACTATTCCATAGCGCCCAATCACGATGGGACTACCTTGTATCTAATTCCTATAGCCACCATCCATTTTCAACATCAGAAAAGCTCAATGGTACCAAGTGATAATGCATTAAGCATTGTCAAGCGAGCTATATATGTTTACAAAATTTCAACTCAATTGAACCTCAGAGAAAAGGGTTGAATTAGGTTTGTAAAATTTGCTCCTAGCACATAAATATTATATTATATTTCAAGTTAAACAAAAGCTTTTAAGAATAAAATTACACTGTCGCCTATTGCCTAAATAGACCGTAGCTCAATCTACATAGTTGACATTTCAAATATATATGTTTCAAATGTATGTCATATGTTAAAGGTTTATTTATATTGACGACGTTGTGGTGCAGCGGTAGCGATCCTCCCCACAGCGCCACAGACCTGAGGTTTGATTCCCGCTCGAACCATATTTTTGTATTGACCATACCGACATGTTTTCCGACGTGGGTGTATTTATCCTTGTCGTTGTGTATGTGTCCGGACCCCCAACACAGGACAAACTATCCCAATGAGGGCGTTGTTATCGGTGGACATATAAAATTAAGTACAATATTTAATTTTCGATATATAGATGGCTCTCATGGTATCGGCACTAATTATTATCATTCAGTCTAGTATCATTAATGTAAAAGTGTAAAATGTGTGATACGTGGGCTAAGCAACTTTAGACACGGTCAGTCACAAGATGGGTGATGGCAAAGTGGTAATTCAACCGAGCGTCTCCGTGCTTCGGAAGGCACATAGAAAGTGGGCCCCGGCTATTATCAATTTCACAACAGTCGAAATGTTAAGTCAGAGGCCTACGGGCTTATATAACTTATATAACTTATTATAACTTTGCCACTAACCACTCGATAAGAAGAAGAAGTAATAAAAGTAGTTCTGTCTATCATATAGTTATGTATATACATAACTAAAATGCTAAACCAATTTCGATGAATTTTGCTTTAGAAATAGGTGAGACTTTGGACAATAACGTAGGCTAAAAGAAGAATCGAGAACAATTTAGTTGTATTGCAATAAAGATAATTCTTTACAAATGTTATTAACATGGACGAAACCGCGGGAAGATGCAAGTTTTTAATAAAAAAATATTACCCAGGACCCACAAACTCTTGCGGGAATCGCCGGAAAATTGTATATTTTTATATACTAGTACATAGCCCACGCCGCGCTGTCAATAACCTTTTATAGATTGACCCAATTTTAATAACAACGGCTTAACCTATATCGAGAATATATTTATATACTAGCGGGTCCTGCAGCCGTTGTCCTGCCACTAAAATAAAAAAAAGTGAGTCCCGATAGCCAGGTCCAATTTTTTATCTAAACCATTCTCGAATCCACCGGAATATACAAAAAAAAAACATCAAAATCGGTCCAGCCGCTTAGGAGTTCCGTGACACATACACGGACAATAGAATTATATATATATATAAAGATAAAAAGAAAAACAAACAAACCAATAGACAGATTCTTATAAAGTGTAAGTGTATTTTTAGTTCCATGCATTTATTTTTTACGAAATTATAAAAATTTACAAACAAATCGATTACATTTTTACGGCATATATGCATGGAAGATACGAGAAAAGATGTTACGCTTATGCTATTTGGTTGGTCCTATATTTTTAACCTTCCATTTTATCTGAGAACTTTTGTATATACAAACAATACATATATATTCCAATATATCAGTATCAAATTATTAATTTCAGACATAGCTGCCATGTAACTACTGCGATTACCGCTCTTACTTTCATTCGATCGATACGCTATACAGTAGTAGTATCTATACTTATGTTCGTTTCCACTGAATTCCAGGGGTTGCGATCGGGAGGCTTAGTTCGGATGTTTCCGCTACCTCTCGTCCCACGCCGCCTGCGCGGATTTTATCAATCTGCGTGAAAACTGTCAGTGTCATCTACGGCGTAGCACAGCACGCGTCTTATAACCATTAATTATAGCAAAACCAACCAGTTGTTAAAGTTAAGTTACTAAGCAGCACGAGCAGGTAATACGTGATCAAATAAACATTTACATTTATATCTCTTTAAAGAAATGATTAAAAACTCTTCCTTAAGGATAAATGGCGCCGAATATTGTTGATGTTCTATTTTTATTATGGAAGAGAGTTGTTTGATATTTAATATTGTTATCAGGCAACGCCTTTTGCTTATAACATAATATTTTTAAAGATTTTTTATATTTAATAAGTGAAAACTCGTAGAAAAATTTATTTAGTCTATATTATTTTTATGCTAACAATTTGTTATTATCCTGTAGGACATGGCGGGTCGGTCCACAGGTGGACCTAGGCCGAATGTCTTTTGGCAGGGATATGATAAAGAATTCCATATGTTGGAGATGTTAGACGACAAGCACGGTTTTACAACAAAAGAAGGGTCAAAGGCGGAGAACGTTGACAAAAACAGATATCCCGATATTTTGCCCTGTAAGTAAACTTCAATGAAATGACCCATTTTAATTCGAGTTGCGATAATATTTAATTATTAAAATTGTTCTCAAATTAGTGTTGCTGTAAAGTGCATTTTCCGTAAATATTTTTTATTTCCCATAGATGATCAGACCCGGGTAATATTACACAGTGATAACGATGTGGAAAAGTCGGATTATATAAATGCTAATTACATCCGTACAACATGGACGGAAGAATCAATCAATAATTGTTTAATGACTGATAACAGTGAGTTTATAATTAATTCTTTCTTAACTTTCCTTTCCGCTTTGTTAAACGTTTGCACCAAATTAGAAACATTTCCTTTTTATTTCCAACAAGGGGTTGTTATACTCCTAGCCAAATAAAATTATATAGTGACTGCTTTTTATTTTACGCAGATATATGACTATTGAGTGGTGACAGAGTGACGGGCGGTAGCGTGGGACGGGAGAGAGGAGGGGAGTAGGATGGCAGAGGGTGGGAGAGTGTAGAAAGTGCTTGTAAGAGGCGTGGGAGTGGGTGGGAGTGGGTAGGAATGCGTAGGAGTGTATGGAAATGCGTGAGAGTGGCTGGGAAGGGGTGGGAGGCGGTGGGAGTGGGTAGGAATGCGTAGGAGTGGATGGAAATGTGTGGGAGTGACTGGGAAGGGGTGGGAGTGGGTGGGAGAGTGTAGGAAATGCTCGTGAGAGGCGTGGGAGTGGGTGGGAAGGGGTGGGAGTGGGTGGGAGTGGGTAGGAATGCGTAGGAGTGGATGGAAATGCGTGGGAGTGGCTGGGAAGGGGTGGGAGTGGGTGGGAGAGTGTAGGAAATGCTTGTGAGAGGCGTGGGAGTGGGTGGGAGTGGGTAGGAATGCGTAGGAGTGGATGGAAATGGGTAGGAATCCATACGTGTAAGTGAGGGTTGCATACAAAGTCAGCGTACGGCAACGTATCTGATATATTTGGATAGGTCTTTAAAAGTAATAAGTTCGTTTGACTCTAACTTTTTAAAATCACCAACTTATTTTTACGGTAAATTTAAGTTTATACATTGTCAAGTGGTGAGAGCATTTAGTATCCGCTCTGGGTGGTTCCATGCATGTGACCACTAATTATTATTATTATGTTAAAATATTTAATATATTTGTTTCAAAAATGTATTTAAAACTTGTTTCAAAATTGTATTTAAAACTTCAGAAATACAAAAGAAAAAGTTAAAAAATAAACCACTGCGAAAGAAGATGCCCGATGAAGCTATACGGGCGGTCAAGTACATAAAGATGGACAAGGCTAGTGGCAATCTTTTCCACGATACAAGTGAGTTTATATCATCCTTTTCGATAATAATTAATAGAATATAATATAATAATAATAATTTAGCAATACTAAATGATCCTCAACAATGTTTCGATATTTCAGTAAAAGATAAAACATACATAGCAACGCAAGGCTGCTTGCCCAATACCAAAAATGATTTTTGGAAAATGATTGTACAGCATGACGTCAGGATAATCATAATGCTTACGAAGGAAGTGGAAGCGGACGGGGTATGAAATTTAATCTTTTAAACATCAATTCATGGTATACTATATACATTTAAGACAGAACCGGTACAGATATTGTGTTAGTGTCAGTTTTATATATATATTATTGTTAATGCTACAAACTCTAACAGCGAAAATCAAGTATCTATTGGGACTAGCAAACCCGTCTATTCTTGTATAGGTCAGTTATAATGCTCTTTGGACACAGGATACTCTAATTAGCTCGACCACAGGTTGCTGTGGCCACTAAGAATTTATTGAATTGAATGAAATGGCAGACATGTGTTTGTGACAATATAAACGACTATGACAATAAGCAGTCGATATTTCATTTATTTAGTTCATTGTACTGTCTCTATTTAAACTTTACTAACGCTAACACTCCATTGATAGGCACAGAAAAATCTTATCAAAAATAAATAGCTTATATTTTAATATTATAAATTATATTATTGATATATCTTAATTCAGTTTAAACTTAAATGTCCTAAAATTTATTATAATTTTTTTATTACCTTGTTACTTTTGTACCATTTTTAGACGAATTGTGAACGCTACTGGCCGCTTATGAATGAGGAAGACACTTTTGAAGAGCTATCAGTGCAGTCGATAAACGAGACGGCTTACAAGGATTATATCGTCAGAGAGTTAAGCGTCAGCGATACAAACACCTGCAGGAATATCTATCAATACCAATACACGGTAATTTCATAAGCGAGTCGGTGTTGAACAGTCTATAAACAAAAGTGATATATTAAATATTTCAAAAAATCCGAATCTTTTAACTCAATTTAACTTTTTCCAGAACTGGCCTAGCAACCGTGTTCCAAGGGACACAGAGTCGGTTCTTAAGTTTATTGAGGACATCAACCGGCGAATGTATCGCATTTCACAGGAGAAGGACGCACCGGATAATGTAAATATATTTGTTCCATAATAATATATCTTGATTTTTAGTACTTCATTATTTGAATTAATTGTTAGTCATTTTCTTTTCTTAAAAAAATGCTACGAATATTTAAGACTCGAACATAAATCTTTTTATTTAAAAGTTTGAAAACAAACACGCTGTAATAATAATGTGTATATTATATAATATTGCCGAAATGATTTTCTTGAAAAGGATGAATTACTTTGTTTTGCTTTTTAACTTTAACTTCTGTTTATTTCCAGAACATACTGTGCGTTCATTGCTCATCGGGCATCGGCAGGACAGGAACCTTTATTGTTCTGGACATGTTGATTGATAAGCTTAAAATTACAGGTCAGTATAATTTTTCAACAAAACAGTTTTTTTTTGTTTATGAACTACTAGGTTCGGTCCGTGTTAGGGACCTTTAATGCAATAAAGACATAACTGGTTCCCCATACATCCTGATAAGCCGGTCAGCGGTTTAGACTGTCGGTGAAAGTGTCACAAACAAAACCTCAATTTGCACTTATAATATTAGTTAAACATCTGTAGTTGTGCGAATGTACTATTAAATGTTTTGCGAATTCTTTTTTATAAATTGTCAAATATTGTTTCGATACCTACTAAAGCTATGCACTTTGCTGTAAAATTGTATATATTAGAGTCCGTTTTTATTACCATATCATAATAAAGAGAAAAGAGGTTGAGGCTTTTGAAATCTATCGTTTCTGTCATGGTGGGCTTAGAGTCGATTGATGAAATTATCATGGAAGACAAACATCAACCACGCGGAACCTAATCTTGTAGTTATGTATATGCTCTTTTAAATTAGAACTAATTAAATTATATCAAAAATAATTTCCCAAATCGGTCCAGCCTTCTTTCGTCACATGTCGCGGTTCCCGGTCGAAACATAATGTTTATATTGACCATGCAAGCATATTTAGCGGTCTGGGTGTACTTGTCCTTGACCTTGTGACATACAAGGTCAAGGACAAATATTTTCGGATGCCGACACAGGGTATCACTATCCTAATGGGGGCCGTTGAGTTACAGCGTTTATTGTATAGTCCGGAGTTGTAGATAATTATACATTTCGCGGGATTCAAGCCATAGGGGCATATAAGCAATATCCTAACTTTTTAGGTGCATAAAATCTCAAGTATATGTTTTTCAACTTAGCTATATAATTAAAAATATTCATGAGTTTCTAAATGTACTTCCATATTTAATTGAAATGCTTATTTTTTCTTTGTTTTAAAATCCATAATAGTGCATTTATATCTATTTGATTCGACAATATTAAACAAAAAGACATGTTATGTTTTCTCAGAAAATGCTTTTGCGGAATGAACGTATAATACAATTAATTGTATGCAATGTGATATATACATATAAATATAATTGCAATTATTCTTTTAATAAACTTCTTACACCGTATATTAAACTTTTTGTTATACAATTAATAAGAAATTATATAAAAGCAGAAAACCTGAATTACTTATAAACACCAAGCCTAAATAAATAAATCCTGCGCCCTAAAAGTGATTTTTTGTTCGTGTTGTTTTTTAAACGTAAACGTTGAAATTCAACCCTCACGGGGTTAGAAAGGGGTTAAAAGTGTGCTTGGAAGTTCATCCATTTTGAAAGTAGAAGCATTTAACTTTGTTTTTGTGGAACTATTAACAATGAAGAAGCACGTGTTTTAACATTTCCTTAAATCCTACCGTGGACAGAAGCTAGTTATAAGTAAAATTATATGAAAAACAAGGACTTTGTTTCTCTAAATTTAACGCGAGCGAAGCCGTGGACAGAAGCTAGTTATAGGTAAAATAACTAAGTTCTATGCAGTTCTAACTAGAATCAATATTATATTTCTGCAAGTTTTATCTTACAAGAATAACTTATTTTAAGCTAGCATCGCACGAAGTCGCGGCTTCGTCCGCGGTGACTTTAGAATTGCCTCTAGAGACAAATGAACCATTTGTAAATAATTAATATTTCATAAGATACATTTTTATTGGATTTCAATTGAATCGTTCTGTAGCACGTTTTTGATAATCCTTAATAAAAAATATTCTATGTCTTAATCCAGGCAACAATCTTGTATATGTGCTAAGTTTCATTCCTGTTCGGTCCGTTTTAAAAGTAATTTAAAAAAAAACCCTTTTGCAATTTCCAACAGTGGCCCTATATGCGGAAGCGAAGGTTTTATCTGTTCCTAAGTTTTTTATGTTAAAAATGTCTTTAGCAGGTCATAAGTCACTCAATTCCAGGACTTACTATAGCACTGTATGTAATAAACGTATTTTTAATTGACCTGTTCCAAGAAGACTCTCCACTTGTGGTAAACGATTCGGGGATCACATACGGGCATCAACTTATAACGTCAAACTGAAATATCAAATTTTTACATTGCTTCTCTTTTTAATCTACACTGAGACAGAGAATACGCAAGGTAATGGAACCTAAATTATACATAATGTGAGTTTATTGTAGTGTCTTTATAATAAATAATTTTTTTTTAATTTTAAATTTTCATTTGTATACCGTTTTATTTGAGTTTCTTTTGCAATTTTTATTTATCAAGTATCTTTTACGTCGCTTTTGTTAAGTCTGCTATGAAATTAGTCCCTAGCGATACAAGTAAAGCCTAGTGTCAGGACTATAAATAAAGCATTTGAACATTAATTTTTATTTTAAATTCTTTAAGCTATTAATTGATTGAGTAACTAGCATCTAGACATTATTGCACTACGTTTCTTGATAATGCCGAGGAAACCTAACATTTTTTTTAGTATCCAATGTGTCAATTCAGGGTAATAAGCTATCTGTGTGCTAAATTTCATCCAAATTCGATCAGCAGCTTTTACTTGAGAAGGCTACTTTCTTACTCTTTTCTCATACTTGCCTCACGTTAGCATCAAAATTGCAATAACTTTTGATGGAGTGAACCTATTTTTACGAAACAATACTAAATGTTACTCGAAAATTTGCTTTATCATTTCCTTGCTGATTTTGTAGTTAAAAATATAGCATTCTAAGCATGGTTTGGTGGATTCGAATATTTTATCGCAAGTTGACCAAACAAAAACTGCATATAGTGATGGAATTTTTGTGACTAGTGTAATCGTTTTTGCTAACAGAAGATGAAATTCGCAGAAAAAAAATCAAGAGTTTTTAGAGTATAAAGAAAAATCTCATACTATCTTACTTTCTGTGCTGTTCTAATATTGTCATACGGATAGTAGAATTTTAAATGCAGAAATAAAAATATTTTTGTTAAAATTATATATATAATATATAATTGTTTAAAATTGAAATAATGTGGCATGGAATAGTGTACATTGAATTTCATGCGGGATATAAAACCTAACTGAAAATTTTGAGAAATATAATTGATTATATTTGAAAACAGTAAGTGTAGAGCTTTTTCTCGGTTCTTCTCTGCTGAATCTACCTTCCGAATCGGCGATAATTTCACTTAGACGGACACAAAAAACTATATATTTGATATTTAAAAATTGCTATTGCATAACGAATGTTTTGAGCTCAGAGTTATGAAGTTCATGCTACCTAACTTGTGTTTATAAAAAATGGCTTTCCTAAAACCAAAGGACAATATAGAAATACTTCGAGTCAAAAGTACAAATATACAGGGGACTATCCACCATTGCTTTCATTTTATCAGATTCCTTTCCCCCTGGCATAGTATTTTAAGTTTATTTGCTCTTTATATTTTTCTTGTTACTCCTTTTTTTCTTCTTCAGTTAATTGTTCATATTTGATAGTTAAATGCGATAGTCGTATGCGTCATTATTTTGCAGGTTTTGTGAAAATCGATTGCCGAACGCGCATACGTTTCTTTAGCATGATACTCAATTCATAACTGGTGGTGACGTCCGTTGTACGTATCTCTGGCATGAAAATAATATCTTTCAGTCATACGTCTAAAACTATTTTATTTATATTTTAAAAAATAATTTACCAATCATTACAGAAAAATGGAGGTAGTTGTGTCAATAAAATTAGAAAAGATTATCGTCATAAAAAAAACGTTTTTGCATATACGCCCCTCTGGTGATTTGATCATCTGGTGATTTATTTTTGCGCGTACGTTCATCTAAATACATTTTTCGCTTTTTTTTCAGGATTTAACTGCGAAATAGACATCTACCAAACGGCCAAGATGGCACAGACGCAGCGTCGAGGATTAATAGGTAAACAAAACAATTACAAGTTTATTTATGAGTCGCTTCAAAATTACATAAAAAACAAAGAAGGCGCGAAAATATGTGACAATTAATTCATGTTTTGTAATTATTAATCATTACTTAAATTTTTTGTAAATAATAATTTGGTAATAAAGAAATTTGTAATTAATTTTTAATTGCTGTTGTTTCTTATTAACAATTATTATTGGTGACTTTTGTTGATCCATTAATAATGTTCTATAAAATGTATAGTAAAAATACAATGTCTAGTTTAAAATAAATATTTTAAGAATACCTGTGCCTGTCGGACTCGCACATGAAGTATTACCGTCGTAATTATATAAAAATTATACAAAAAAACGAGTTTATTGTATGAGTAGGTCATTTGTTCTCATTTGTTTTGATATTTATTTTTTTTATTACAGCTATTTATTACAATTCATGAGATACATTAAACAACCAAAATGTAAAATTTATTTTATGGGGATTTCCTATATTACTTAGCCACAACATAAATACACATTATAATACAAATATTCAAGTTATATGAGTGAGTACTGGTTTCTGCATGTGTTTTTTTTTTATCTAGAAAGTTAGAACTAATTCAATCTTTTCATTATTTTTTATGACATTTTTAGACTATCTTACTAAAATAACATCCTGCTCATATTAACATTAATTTTCTAACATGGTCATGGTGTATAACTCTACAGCTTTAGAAGCCTCTTTATTCTCTTTAAATACAATATATAGAAACAAAAAGGCGGTCCAATTCTAAAGCTTCCTGGTAAGACTAAGTTATGGCAATTTTTTTTATTATACAATTTAGAGTAGATATATTACTTACAGCACAATCTAGTCCCACGTAAATAACATAAACACTAGATTTATGATTTAAGGCAGGTATTAGCTCTATTAGATATATATCCTAGATACCCATGAGGAAAGGTAAGTTTTAAGATATCGTAAGAACCTGTCGCTGGTGATTTGCAAGTGATTGTTGAACTAACCAATATTGTGAAGTCGAGGTTTTTGCTTTGCATTTTTGGGTTTAATCTCATTAGTTTTGAGAGTATTCACTTTTTTTATTAACATGTCGTCTATTGTATTACATTAACTGTAAATGCTCAAAATGCTTGCACAAAACAAACATTGTGCTAAAAGAAATGTGCACACGATTCAAGAACTCATAATATCTCAAATTCTCGAAATATATAATTATTTGTTTGCCATTATTTTATTTCTCTACATTCAATTTATAGCTTGCTCATAGCTTAGAAAACTACTAGCTAAATTCTACTAGCTAAATTATAATGATAACCAGGAAGTATCAGAAACAACCGACCCATAGGATATTTTCATTAAGCCACGGAGCAGTGAGAAACACCAGGATCAGGTGGAAAATTAATCAGATCGGTTAATAGTGCGACTCGAATCGACGCTCGCATATTAATTAGAGAAATCGAGTGCATGTTCAATTCGATTTTTTTTATCAAAGATAGAATTTAGAGAGAAAAAAAATCGTTCGATTTTACAGTAGGTAACAATTAATCAAAACAGCGCTGTCCTATGAAGTAAGAAGGAAATATGCCAATGTATGAAGGTGCGGTTATTCATAATAACATAATAGGGAAAGCGCTATGGGCAAAGAGTGAATTAATTGTCATTTTATCACAGTATTAGAATAATTCATAGAAGTAAGAGGGTAAGAAACTATAGGGTTCCGCAGCTTGGTTGTGAAGAATCTTAAGGCCTTTAAAAATAATAACGAATTAAAATCGACTGCAAAATAAATTAGTAATTTCATAGTAATTATTAAAAGTTATATGAAAAACAAAGTTATGGGAAAAGCTTATATATTTCTTATATTTGTAGACCTATCTTCTTTAAACCAAATGTGGTTGAAATTTTATTTGATGTCCTATAAGCTCAAATTTTTCCAGAATTTTAAATGGGATTTAGTTCAAAAGTTAGAGGACAGGAACACAATTTTTATGACTTTAGGACCTAATATCTCCACAACTACTGACTTAATGAAAAAAGTCAAAATCAAACCTTCTTATCATTTTGAAAGACCTATCCAAAAATATCTCACACGTTGACATACGTTGAAATTTTTTTTCAACTTTCAGTTACATGTATGGACCGCTACCCTTAATTATTATATATTTTATACACCTACTTAGTAAATTTCGTATAGATAGAGCCAATGGTCTCCGAGTAAAATGACTGTGACATACGGACGGACGGACAGACGTACAGACGGACGGACGGACAGACGGACGGACGAACATGACGAAACTATAAGGGTTCCATTTTTGCCATTTGGCTACGGAACTCTAATAAGTTTAATGGCTCGATCGAAATTTTAAACTTTATTAAAGAGCTTATTAATCTGTAAATTACTTTAAAAAGCAGGGGTTGTGATATGCCTAGCAACAAAAGTCATATGAAATATATATATATATATGCAAATTAATATTTAGTTACTGCATAAAAATTGATTTTAATCTTTTGTACTTATCTATACAATTGCAGTTATAGTTTTTTTTTTTTTTTTTTGGATTACTTGTAATTTTCATTGTAGATTAATTGGTAATATATTTATTATATAAGTGTTAATATAAGTGCATAATTCAGCCACGATTATTAGCTGTATAGTATGGCTTACTGATAATATAATAAATTGAATCAAAATAGAATAATATTAACATTCTGACGACGTTGTGGCGCAGCGGTAGCGAACCTGCCTTAAACGCCACAGGTCGCGGGTTCGATTCCCGCTCGGAGCATAATATGTGTGTATTGACCATGCAAGCATATTTTCCGGTCTGGGTGTATTTGTCCTTGTCATTGTGAATGTTTCCGGACCCCGACACTGGATATTACTATCCTACTGGGGGCCGTTGAGTGTGCAGCGTTTATTTATTTATTTATTATTCTTAAAAAGAATTATTTACTAAATGTACTAACTAGTGGAGTTTATTGTATAAAATTTACTATACTCTAATAGTCAAGTTCATTTAAATGTGATCACAAATAAGTATTGTTATTTATTATATAATTAAGTGACTATATTTAATATATTATTAATAATTTAGTATTCTGATGTGAGCTTAGCCCGAAAGAGGGATATTTTGATATTGTTAAATTCGAAAAATCAAGAAAGGTCTAACTATTACAAGCGACTTGGCTTAAGTCATGATCAAATGAATTTGTCATGATTTCTAGTTGATACTTATAATGTCTTGTATATGTATGCATAAAATGAAATAATGATGCTAGTAATTAGTCCTTTTTAATGTTACTCAATGTCGTCAATTTGCACATTATATAAATGTACCTACTTGATATTAAACTTATCCTTAAAATTGCAGTTGTAGTTTTTCAACTAAAAGTAGTTATATTTTTTCTTCGGATACTTGTAATTTTCATTTTAGATTAATTAGTATTATATATTAAATTAAATTAAACAATGAAAGAATAATATTAACATTCTTTAAAAAGTATTATATATAGAATGTACTAACCAGTGGAGTTCATTGTATAAAATTTATTATAATAATCAAGTTTATTTAAATGTGATCACATATTAGTATTGTTAAGTTTTACATAATTAAGTTACTATATTTAATATATTATTAATAATTTAGTATTCTAATGTAAGCTTAGCCCGAACGAGGGATATTTTGATATTGTAAAATTCGGAAAATTAAGAATGATCTAACTATTAGTAGCGATTTCGCTTGAGTCATGAATCAAATGAATGCGTCATGATTTCCAGTTTAAACTTATGATCAGTATTATATTATATGCATAAGATGAATAAAAAAATAGTAGTAATTAGTCCTTTTAAATGTAGCTCAATGGCGTTTGCTCATTATGCAAATGTATGTCTATGATATTAAAAGGATATTAACAGTAAACTTTGTTTGATTTAATTACGGATTCTAATAAACCTTAACTTAATAGTGTTTAAAAGTATGTACACTTTGAGTTTCACGAATATATAACGCTCATATTGATGGTCGTTATTACGCAGTATTAGTGAACCTACCTAAAAGGTGATAATTGTAGCGGATTCAATTCCCGCTCGGAGTAGATGTTTGTACTTAAGTAAAGCGTATACAATTCTTTTTTAAACAAATTCAAGAGTCTTAAGTAACATAGTTAGACAAACAGATGTATAGTAAAGACGACTCTCATTATTATAATCTGAAAACTAGTCCAAGCAATTTTGAATTCCTACAAAATCAAGTTTTATCACTCCGTAGTCCACAGGTGGTGGACACCGTTGTGACGTGTTGGTAGCGAGCCTGCTTTTAGCCTCCATGGCCGCCAGCTCGATACTCGCTTGGGGCAGATGTTTGTAATGATCGTTCAAATGTCGTTTTCGGTCTAGGCGTTTGTCCTTATGGGTTTCCCCATCGAGCCTCGAAGTGCACGTTAAATTCGCGGTCCCGGTTGTTATCACACAACATCTGATAATAATCGATAGCTCTTGATATGTATTATACTCTTGTCTCTCTCTTAAATTTGTTAAATTTAAATGGAAGACAGTAATTGATTACTGTAACAACTTTTGATCAACCTAATAAGTAACTAATTTGTTAATGTCCCTTCGCAAACTTCGTGCTTCGTCAGTCGTCCGATTTCTATCAGTTGCCATTTGCATTTGGTGCAGACCGGACTTTGTCAAACTACTTAGTATTATTTTGAGTTGTAAAACTCCTTTAACTAAATCTGATTTACTTTAAAAATGAGAGGAAATCTGCTAGAGTCGCAGGCACGACAGGTAATTTTTAGCTTATACTTGTATTTTGACAATATCAGATAGAGACATTACCAGACTGAATTTAAATGATTGATAACAGGATAAATATTTGTTTTAGTTGAATACCTACATATCAAAGAAGCACTTTCTCTTTATGGTAGTCGGTGGAGGCAATTTACTTTGTATCAATTTTTTATTCTCCTTGGTTTTTAAACAAAAGAGAATGGTTTAAAAGGTCTATACATATATTATATGGAAACATATATAACTTTATTCAAAGAAATCAAAACAAAACAACAATAAAGTAGTTAGTTCTAAATTGAAATTATTTATTTTTCTACTATTAATAGAAATTAGCATTCGATTGTAGTTGGAAAGCGATGATTGCCGAGAGACATTTAAGAAAATAGTTCAACTTGAACTGAATGTTTGTGTATGCTATACTTTTTTGCATACTGCAGTTTTCTTAGGTAGAAAGTAAAACGAATGACCTGTATAACCAATAGAGAAAGAATTTATTTCTATTATACCTACTTATGTTTAGAGGATCCGTGGATTACAATTAGGGTTGCCAACATTTACACCATATCTAAAATATAGTATCTTAAAAAACAAGCTATAATAATATTGAAAATTTCCTGCATGTAAAAATATAATAAAAATTATCTTTAATAAAAGTTTTTTCAAATCGCCTGTTTCATCACATTAAATTTTTAAATTGATAAACCTAAGTCAGAGACTCATTCTATTTCTTTCTTCTCACCATTTCGAATTCACATCCGAAAGCCATCGTTGTCCATGGACATGTGCTTTTGGATACACGCTTTCATAACATTCAAAAGTAAATGTAAATGCATGCTCATAAACTTTTTAAATAAAGGATTGTTTTCTTACATTATGGTAATGGAAAATATAGTATTTTTGCGTACTATATTTCTAGTACGTAAACTAGAAATATAGAAAAATATATCATATTACAGTTGGCAGCCCTAATTACAAGTAGTGGTAGCGTTGTCCGTCGATTCACTCGGCTGCACTCCGGATGCGTCCTTTCCTCCGCGCAGGTGGTCGAGCGCCTAAGATTGAGAGCTCGAAGTATTTTTAGGAATTCGTATTCCAACTTTTGAATCAATTTAAAATCAGGTGAAAGATAGTACTTTGAATGAATTATGCTTGTGATTTTACTACTCATATCAAAACAGTTACCAGTTGTTGTCTGTTATTAAAGTATAAAAAGGCTTCGGAGGTCAAATGAAAAACTTTTTAACTTGATGATTATAATATGACATACATACACCACATAGTATTAATAAAATATTTTAAGCTATTTCGATTTAACGTATTCAATTAACATGAAATTAAATAACTAAATAATTTTGTAAAAACAATAACAAATTGTTTAACTGATCAGCTTTAAGCTAGAAACTTAATAATATATATTAGATAATAGTAAATTCTTTAAATAATATTTTTTTTGTTACTGGTACTTGTGTATAATTAACAAATTTTGTGTTTTTATAACAATAAGAATAATTTACAAAACAACATATTTGGCACGAAATGTAATGAAACAATAAATACTTGAACAATACCAAATAGAAAACACATCAATGAATTAATAATATTAATATATATTACACACAGAGGAATGTGAAAGACAATCCCTAAAACTACGACATTTATAATAATTAATTACATTACTACATGAATTGTGAGGAAAACAATCATTATATATTTTATGGTGGGAATATTGTGATGCATAAGTTATCTTAAACAAAAGTATTGATGGCTTTTTCCTCTGTAGGTTTCTGCATCACTTGTATATGCATATAAAACATTTCATTAAAAAATCAAATCCATTTCGGCGTTATCAGCTTAAAAAGCACAATAGCAAACTATTTCTTTACATATAAAGTAAACCATTTTAAAGTACAATGAATCACCTTATCTTTGAACCGTCACTGTTTCTTGTGATCGGAATTCTAAAATTACAAACGTTATTAATGAAAAAAAAAAGTTATTTGCTCAACGAATCGCAAAATTGATTTGAGATTTTGGAATAATTTATTAAATTCATCCAATTGTTTATGACTCATTACATTTTATATTTTTTTTTCTCGAATTGTACTTTGTTATTTAAAATTATATAAATCTAATGTGCTATAAAATAAATTAAAAAAAATGTTTTTAGTCGATGACAGTTGTAGTGTCGATGAAATTAACAATCTTTCAATGGTACGTGTTTGATGATAACTTTCTAAGTGCAGAGTAATATTATACACCAATAATTAAGTATCACGACGATCTCGCGATATCATCTTTTTTTACTTTAAAATGAATTCAAAATTTCAATATTTGACCTGAGTTTACGACGGAATATAATTTTTCATTTGCAAACAAGCAGCAACATTTATTGTAATTTATAGTCTAAATGCATAATATATTATGAATACTTTTGGAAACTTGAATGTTAAATTTCAGCATAAATGACCTAATATTGTTTTTTTAATCATGTTTGTGGATAAATAATATCGCGAGAACTGTCGTTCGCAAAAAACATCAAAAGCGCACATTTATATCTTCAATTTCATATATGTTATTCATTTCTATGACTAATTCTAAAGTCTACATATATTTTAATGCATAGTTATAATCTAAAACAAGAATATTATAGCGCATTTATACAAGAATATCACTCGTTCGTTATTTCAAACTATACAATGGTGAGTAACGTATTTTTGAACTATGATAATATTATTGACGGATTTTGAAGTGCGAGTACTTATTAATTAGTCAATATTATTTTAAAAGTATTTTAGTTAGATGCTGATTTTATATGATGCACAAATGCAACACAAAATCGGAATATTAATTCAATACTTATGTATTTTTAAATAGGTAACTTTTATCGTATCACAGTCGATTAATGTTTGTTTATGAAGACAGCTTGCCTGCGGACCTCGACTGTATTTTGAACAAGTGCCGAATATTATAATGAGACTTCTAATTCACAAGATATAATTATGTTACAGAATTTGCTAAGTTACGTCGATTTGAGGATCTTTTTGTTGAATGTTTATTTTATTTTGTAAATTTCAAAATTTAACCGTCAAAAATATTAAATAGTTTTTCTTTATAATATAAAGAAATCTAAATTTCGATAATTTAATTGATATAAGTATTTAAATTTCGTTGTGCCAGAATATAATTACAAAACGATGGAAAGTGAAGACACATGGAAAGACAAGATAAAACAATTATAATTATGGTTTGGCACATTATTGTGTGGGAGTCTTATGGTAATTTAGGTAGAAATGTTAGAGGTTAAGTTAGGTTATATTTATACTCATAAAATATGTAAGGTATAAAGTGTAGGGTAGGAAAATTTGACATTATTTTTGAATCATTCATTCGTAGACACTGACAAACTTGAAGAGATGGTTAAGTTTTAAGATAATGATATAAATATTTATTCCACGCTACGGAACTATAAATGCATACGTAGTTTAATTGAAATCTAAAGCTACGATTATTTGCAAGCAGATAATCGAAAACTGCTTTCATCCTAAAATTAATATTAAAATTTAATTAATAATTATAATATTTTTCAAATATAATATGAAGGTATTTGTACCATATTGAATAAAGAAATATATTAGAAATAATAACAATAATTCAAACTATAAATTGTTTTCATTAAAATTTATGACCGGAAAAAATACCTGCTTGCAAGTGTCACGCAGTGTTATCTACTGGGATTATTGATACTTAGGGTAACATCGAGAAGCTATTTACTTTAAACTTTTTTTTTTTAACTTTTTTATATATTTAACCATAATAATGATATGAATTTCGGTTTACCAGTAAACATTGCCTTAGTTGTCGATAAGAGTTTCAAATGGGAGACAGAGATGGCTTAGCCAAGCAGAGAGAGCGAGAAAGACAGACAGAAAAGTGAGAGAGAGACAGATCGCAGATCATTTAGTAGCATAAATCATTTATAGTACCTCCACATACTAATTATTTCAAAATTTCTAGTACAAATGCATCATACAAAAGTAATATGATTTTACATTAACTAAAAAATTCTCAAGTGTAATAACGTATACAACTATATCTCGTAATTACACATTGAGTTATTCTTGAACGATTTCAGAGTTCAGATTTGTAGTCCTAGAACAACTTAAGTTATACAGAAATAAAGGAAAATTGACACGGTCACAGTATGTCGGTTTCATATACCTTATTGGTGGTAGCGACCGTGTCAGGAGCCTTCAATTGAGAGTTGTCGCATGCTGCATCGCAGTCACCAGTCAAGTGTGTCATACTGCCCGATATACTAGCTGGTGCCAAATTTAGGTTCATCTTTGTCAGGAGGTTAGATTCACTTCCAGTTTTCTTCAAATCAGGTTGGGCGTTCAGTGGGAGAGTTGGCCCACTTCGCTGAATCATCTGCAAGCGGGCGTACTGTTCCTGCAATGCTTTTTGTTTCTTTAAAAGCTCCTGATGTCGTTGTTCGAGTAATGCCTGACGCGATGCAGATTTTTCATCATTGGGGTCTGAAGAGTTGGGGCGAGGTGGTGAGGAGGGAGATGTGGGAGACGCGAGAGGAGAGCGTGAGGTGGTACGAGGCGGAGGGGGCGGCGGGGCTCGACGCACGGCCATCGCGAGCAGCTCCGGATGGCGCTCGGGCACGGGCGGCTTGGGTGGATGCTGGCCGCGCGCGCGCACCGGAGGTGAGGCGTCCGTGTCGCTGCCGCTGGGGTACGAGTGAAGCCGGCGTAGAGGTCCGTCGCCCCGCCCGCTGCGCTCCGCCGGTTTGGAGAAAGTTTGAAGTTCGTCTAGTAGCGCATCGAGGGCATTTTCTGGCCTCGTGTCAACTGCTCCACGACACGCTGCTGCTCGTCCGACGACTCCGACCTGTACCCCATTAAATCCAATTATACTTTGCCCGGATAGCCTTATGAACAACCGCAATGTTGCAATTTTATTCACACTCGTTAAGGATAAAACAAACTAACTAATATATTAAAGTACTTTTTACTGAGCATAAAATATTGCAACATAGCAGTTTAAAAGTTAAACACCAAACACCGATTTACAAACATATAAAACAATTGAATGTCACAGATGTGTATGATAAATGACACCACAATCATTCATAAAAAAAAATTATACAAAACAAAAGGCAACTGCCTCCTTTTTTGTCGTCGAATCAAGTTTATTGCAGTATTCGTTAGTTCTCAGGGTATTTTAGAACAATTTTATAGAAACTATTAATTCAACGACAAAAAATTGAAAGAATGTGTCGTGCCTATGACTTGTGGGTATGTGACATAATATACGAGAGAAGTTCCTATAGGCGAAGATATAAATGTATGTAATACATATACAGAATACTGATATATATATATAGTATAATAGACTGTTTTATGAAATTAATTTTAGACAAATTTAAATTTTTGTGTGGCCAGTAAAAAGCATTATCTATTAAAAGAAGAAAATATTCAATCTTAACAATTGTGATGATTTTGCCATTAGTCAAAATTTATAAATATTTTAAACTTGTGGAAAAACTTGTGTGAGTTCAACTTGTCTATCTATTAAATAAAGCTATTTAAAACTTTTACTTTAATCAACAGAATAACTAAATATATAAGCTATTAATTGTGAGCTGCATTCTAATAATTACTTTAAGTTATTAATTTCTGAAGGTGCTAAACTTAGTACAACCAATTTCTTATTGTCCCTCGGCAAACTTCGAGTTTCGTCAGTAGTCAGATTTCTATCAGTTGCCATTTGGACTTAGTGCATGCTGGACGCTTTCGAAACGTTCTGTAGCATGTTTTTGATAATCCCATAGGAACCGGAATATATTCATTTAACTCAATGTATTTCATCATAAAAAAGGGAAGGGAGCTGCTAAATTCGCAGACACCGGAAAAATTTTTTAGCGATTACTTTTATAGTTTTTTATGACTGAATTGATAAGATTAATAAACATATCATAATATTATAGCAGAAAGCATCAACATTTATTTTAGTTGCATTCCTACATCATTTAAAATATTGGGACCTCTTTTTTGGAACTCTGTGAAAGACGTTTTTTTGCGTATATTTTTATTAACTGTCGTGGTAAACTATACATATTTATTGAAGAGTAAATGTTTTTGCTTCTAAAGAAAACAGTTTTACAGGTCTTTATAGTACATAAGGAAAATAAAACAAGACATAGGATGTAGTACTTAGCACTAAATTCAAATAGAAAAATTGATATTGAAGAGAAATAAATCTTATAATTGATAGAAACATACATACATTAGAATTAGTTTTTATTAGGAAATGTGATGATTGCCGAGCCACATTAAGAAAATAGATGCACTACATAAGAATTGAGTATTTTAATGATTAGTAATATAAATTAAAGCGAAGTTATAAAATACAAATGTTTTACCTGTTCTCCATAGGTTAGTTTTTTGCAACCAATCTTTCTCGAATACTTAGAATTTAATAGACGTTGTGATTTATGGGCCGCTGTATTGGATCATCGTATTATTTAATGTTGTCATATGTGGAGTGCGAAAGTGTTGGAGTTAGAAAAAAAGTTTCCTGTCCAGAGGATAGAGTTAAAATATTAGTAGGTAACAAGAAGAAATGAATGCCTCTTTTTTATATAAGAGAAGAAAAGTGGAGGATGGAGGAGGAGGAGGGTAAATATATAAATTAGACATTGATTTCAGAGTAATTGTTTTGTGAGCTTCCTGTGTTGCGCTGCAACAAAAATAAAAACAGCAAGATGCACAAACTATTATGAAGCAAATTCAAAAATGTGTCATGCGTGTTAACTTTCACTCTTGGTATCTATTAGCTACTATAATATTAGTAGTGCTATCACTCCCTTTATCATCTTTGTTGTCTAAAGACTTTTTATTAGTTTTTCTTCAAATCTTTTCTTATTGTTCTACCTTATTTTATTACGTTATACGTTCAATTTATTCTGAAATATGTTGATGAGAACACGACTAACATATTGTATACCTACGGAAAGAAAAACTCCATGCGTATGGTTAATTGTTGTGCCTGTTGTTAGTTACCTTTTAAGTGTGTCCATACTTACTACTTCAATAATGTAGACACACTATTTACCTACAAAGGCACTATTTACTTATATAAAATTCTTCATTGAATTTTATATAGAACAAAGAGCAACTTTCAACTTTTACAGAGTTCACTAATCGCCATACACAAAAAAGTAGTTTTTCTAGTTGAAGAACAATTCCGAAACCTTTCCATTAAAATGTTTACTAGTTATTACAAGATTATATAACGATTTGTGATACTCGAAGAAATATAGATTAATAAAATGATTAAAATTATATAAATTAATAAAGAACTTATAAAAAGATGATCACATCAAGCTGAAAGTTGCATAGTTCACTTCTTTAAGCGTCTATTAACTTTTAGGAAATGAATCGCCCTTGAATATGGCACGTTTATTTTAAGGTAGCGTATACAATAATATAATCGTCTAGTGCCATCTACATGGACTAATAGTTTTTTTATTATAAATATATTCAATATTGGAGTATATGTAAGCATGCGTACCGATTCTTTCAAAACTGTTTGAACTGGAAAAAAATACGCAAAAACTCTATAAGTTAATGACACGTCTTGAAGCGAATTTCCTTACAATATTGCTTAAGCATTGTGTAACACTGTGCATCAACATGCCTACACAAAGATAGCATTTCTTTTATTTATACAAGTGATATGAATATTGAACAAAATAATAATGAGAAAAGTAAAAAAGTAATAAAAATATAGAAATAAAGTGTTAATATACGTATGTTTTATGAATAATAATTATAAAAAGAGTAACAATAATAATAATGGTTTAATAAAACTTAGAGATTTATTACTCGTTAGCAACTATGGCTTCTCTGAAGTATTGGCTTAACCTCCAAGCAAACTGGTAATATCGAAACATACGATGAGATTCATCATTAAAATAGAAATAGTCGTGGTAATATTTGCGTTCGAAGGAGAGCCGCTAATTAACAATGTGATGCACAGAGCGGTTCTATGTCCTAGTCCATCATGCGACTCAGTGCGCGCCGTAGGGGGGTTGATCAAGGTAAGAGTTCAGTAATTATTTTATCAAAAGAACACGCTTCTTTTGCCCCATTAAATTATATGCTATTATTAACAATAACCTTACATAATAATTATAACTATAAACAAATAACCTACTTTTACAATATAAAATAAGTAAGGACTCTGTAGGCAGGTTTCGTACATGTATATTTTGTTCGGCATCTATACTATATTTGTAATACTCGAATAAGTTATTAAATATGCACTTTTTTCCTTAAGCAAGGATTAAAAATGCAACATTTTGTTAAATAATTTGCATTGCATAAAATGGGTAGGTGCAAAAGAATACCAAACTTGGCATTTGTATTCTGTTTATGCTGTCGTCACACTCTGCCGCATATTTAAAATAAATCATAACACATTTAAACATTGAAAATTACAACAGATTAATTAATTATAGCATAAAAGGGTATAAAAAAATAAACATTATCACATTAATAGTTGTTTTACGAGAAAAAACGAAAACTGACAGTGATATAACCATTGATTTATATACTATATTGTATGCCTCTGTTATAATGATTAGGAATAAAAGGAGAGGAGTGTATAGTCCGCACTGTATCGTGGAAGTGGAAAACTACGCTGAAGAGCACAATATATATATGACTTTTTAAGTAAAAAAGGCGTGATATAGACTTGCTCTATATATTGAACGGATTATTTAACTAATATTTTAAATATGAAAGTTTGGATGGAACTGGATGTTTGCTCTTTCACGCAAAAACTACAGGACAGATTTCAATGAAATTCGATACACAAATAACTTAGTACCTGGAATAACATATAGGATATCCGGGAAAAGTGTTGGGTTCCCGTGTGGTCATCAAAAAACTACATAACGTGAAATCGCAGGCAGAGCTCGTATATTATATTTTACTACTTGTCCTAGCATTTAGCAATGTCGAAGCGAGAACATGCGATACAACATACGAAGATAGTTTCATTTACGTTTCACCACACTAATCATCATCAGGGAATAATAATAACATTAGGCATCAATTTCGACGTCAACTTTGCGATGATTATATCATTACTATTAAATCAATGGTTATAATAACCAAGAATACACAGATAGTTCAGGCCAATGTTTCAAGTTTAAGCCACATCAAATTGACAGAGGGTGACGAAACATTCATAAATAAAGTAAAATTTTGATATAATGCCCATTTGATTATTAAATTAGCGAAATACTGGAAGCATTTCGTGAAAACATCAAAAATTTTGAAGGCCAGATTGATTCTTTTATCAGAATACATAAAAAAAAATAACATTCATACAATTACAAATTTGTATTGTAAATCAAAAATTTATTAATGGGCAGGAAACTATAAAAGATTACTGATAGAAAATAAACTAATAAAGCAATTTTTAAAAACTACAAAACGCTACCAGCACTCTAAAGGATTTAATATAATATTCTGAGCGACTAAAAATTGGTAGCGAAGCGTAAAGTGCACGTGCATTGAATAGTAAAATAGAAAGCTATAACGCACTATACGCTACACTAAAAGCGGCTAGGGTTAACTTAATCAAAACCAAAACTAATAACAAAAGATCCGCAAAATAATGGAAGTGCGGAAAAAAATGCAAATTTCAAACTTTTGGCAAACCTGCAATTGTTAAGCGGTTATAGAATTTGATACCGTAATTTCCTAAGGCGCTGTAAGACACTCTTAAAACTGATTTTAAAAACATGGGAAGAAAATTTCTAATTTTAGACGTGATGTTAGGCAACGGCGCAAATATAATTAATACTTATTATTTGTTTATATTCATACAAAAGCGATCTGGATGACAATAAATTCCATTTGATGTTTTAAAACAGCCCTAAACTAGCATTGGTTGTTAATATAACTCAAATATGACCTCGGCTTAGTCAGAGGTGCCTTGTTAACAGAATTTCCTTGATGATTTTTGATTAAATTATTTATACAAAGTTATTTCCAACATTTGGATCTAATAGCGTCTGAAGAATATTAGTCATATTTATATTCCAAGCAAATTTTCTCCCAAAAGATATATTAATTAGTATTTTTTCATTAGTTTTAGTATTTTTCGTTAGTTATGACATTTATATTTACCTTGTTGTTGGTCGGAGTAACGCCACAGGCATTCTCCGAGTAATCCTCAGAAGACGGACCAGCAGTGGCAGAGCTCTGAGATGAGCTGGGTGAAGCGCGACCGTCAGTGATGGGCAAACGCTGCTCTTGTACGCAAGCCAACCTATTTTATACACATTTCGCGATTAATATTTATAGTATAAGTACAGATGATTAAATATCTTCAAAGGAGTACCTCTTTAAGGTGACAAGAGTGCCAGTGAGTTTTTTGCAACGACGCAAGGCCAGCTCCAAGCGCTCGGGCTCGTCCTCCAAAATTTTTTCCTTGCGGACGACCTGATTCAAAATTTTAAATTATATCAATTATAACTACATAATATAATAATCATATATCATTTCCAGTTGTGTATGCATATGTAATATCAACTTTACCTTCTCCATCTCAGCGGCGAGCTTAGCCTTCATTGTCTCTTGAAGCACTGGAAACTTCACCTTCCAATCAGCCACCGTCTTGCTACTCTTAGACAATACCATCGCGATGCGCTCGATGTCAGCCATGTTGACGCGTGTCTCCCTAGAACTTGAAATCGCGACGAAAATCAAAGTTACGGTGAAAAATTTGAATCAAAATAGTTGAAGATAAGATGAAAATAATATTCTTTATTTAGAAATGATACCTATTGGCCGCTTGGCCGCGGAGACGCTCCACAGTAGCCTCAAGTTCATACAAATCGTTCTCGAGAAGTAGCATTTCTTGACGATATATTTCTTCTTCGCGCGTAAGAAGCTAGAATAACAAGGTTATGTAAAATAAGCACATAATAATGGCAGTTAGTGGTCGGAGTTGTAAAATACATACTGAATCAGGATCTTGCTGGCAAAATGAGGCCGCTATAGCTCCAATTTTCACAATGGACTCAGCCATCATTTGCCGCATTTGATTGGATTGAGATAAGGTTGAACGGCGAAGATTTCGCATCTGTGAATTAATACACAACATAACATCGTGAATTACTCTTACAAATTAATTGAGTATCTATATTCGCAATAGCCGATATAACTTCGCATTATATTTGGAATATTCGCAAAACGCATTTTTACATTGTGTAAGCAAAAATACCTCAATTCTAAGATCGCGACTTTGCTTCTGGAGGATGCGAAGCTGAGCGAAAAAATCAGGACTGACGTTAAGGGTAGTCATCCTCTGCGGCACGAGAGCCATTTGTTGGCTAACCAATCCAGCCGGCTTCGGTGGCGGTGCCGGCTTCAAGCGATCACGTTCTAAGGTAATAAACAAAAAATAAAAAACAACTTTTTCATTAAACCAAGTTATTACTATATTAACAAGCGAACCCGACATATATTATTATAGATGTCTTTGAAATACATATATATTTTTGAAATACATATACATTTTTGAAATCCATTAGTTAGTAGCTTAGTAATTCATGCTAAATTAGTTATTATTAAGTAATTAGCGAATTTAATTTTATCATTACTGTTAAGAAGCAGGCTGCTTTCAATGGTGCTTGAATAATAATCTTGTGTAAACGGATTTCAAAAA
This sequence comes from Hestina assimilis, assembly GCA_023373885.1. Taxonomy (NCBI): domain Eukaryota; kingdom Metazoa; phylum Arthropoda; class Insecta; order Lepidoptera; family Nymphalidae; genus Hestina; species Hestina assimilis. The sequence goes on from CM041759.1 coordinate 15,366,649, forward strand.
ATTACCTTGAGACGAAGTCCTCGGCAAAGTGGATGACTTGATTGCCGGTTTCGTTGGTTTTGTGTCAGCTTGTTATGGCAAAGAAGTAAGCGGAAAGAAATACAAGAATTATGAACATGATTATGATTTTAACTACAACATAGAGACCACAGAACAAGAAAATGTTCTGTGATAGAGACGGTATGTATAGGTAAGAGAAGAGGCCTAAAATTAATGATATACTCGTATGAGGTATCACTATGAACATGTTTTAATTGATATGCAACAGACAAAATTTTATTTTAATGTATTTCATTCATCAATAAACTTGACGCAGTATAAAGTAGAAAGAAAGTTTATTGTTAGTAATATGTTAGTTTTTACTAAATTTTAAGTAGGAAGTTCCACATTGATAGAAAAATACAACAGCAAACCTCAACCCCCTAGCATGCTAAATAAAAGTCGATCTTGATCGATCGAGTATGTTAGATAAGTAGTATAATATAGGTTAATTAGTAAAGATTTTATGTCTTCTGTAAAACTATGAATTCAAATATTAGGCGAATGTACGTTCTAGAATTGATTAAACTGCAAAAGGTTCTGTTTTTTACGTTGCGAATGCTCTTAGTGAGGTTTCGAATTAAATAAACATTTGGATATTGAGCTGTTCAAACTCCACTAGAGAAATATTTATTTAATCTAAGCAGATAAGCAATACTATATCGTATTTCAAAGAATTGTACCAGCATATTCAGTACAAACGAAATAGAGCTTTGACTGTACGAACTCGATAAAACTCTAAGTGCAGTTTTAACAGAGACAAGAACTTTGTTCGAAAATATTTCAAGTTCAAAGCAGTGTGTAATGCTTCCCCACCCATATGAGTGGCACTAAAGGATATGCGAATCGTCAAAGGAAAAATTTTCTATTGTCAACGTCTACCTGATATCTACATCATATTACTTTTCTCAGCGAAGCTGAATACTTTTAAAACACGTATTTTACACACGTATATGTGAACGTTTGCTTGATTTATTTATTTAATACCATGTTACAATATAGACAAAATAGACTGTATTCTGTAATTTAAAAATAAAGTTGTTGGCTAATGACATCCCTCATGTGTTATGGTGTGTTTTATTCGAGGGATGATGGAAGGGAGTTTCGAGGCAGCGCCCATGGCAACCGATGTCTTAGCAGACACAAACACCAATCACGCAGATCCTAATCTAGTGGATTCTCGTACATATGTGTCATATATTATATATCACCATACTGAGATAACGGAATTTCCCAAATAATTAATGCTTTGTTAAATCGTATATATTAATCTGTATATACATTAGGCATTATCTGTTCGTTTCATGAAGTGGTGTTCAACAAAGGACTTCTAGATATTATGAATTCTAACTAAATATTATCATATTAATATAAAGCTCTCTGTCGAGTAAAGAGGATTACCTATAAGCTTATATTACACATAATAATTAAATGTTATGAATTTGTACCTGCGGCAACTACCATCACCGACAATTTATAAAATAATTACAAGATTAAACGAACTTACCTTAAGTGAAGTTCTATCGTAATTATACGTAGATCCTTGTCCGAGATGGTATTTACGTGTAGTAGGCTCCATGAGCCCAGTGCTAATCACTATGTTTAAAGATCTGAAGAAAAAAACTATTTAATTTCTCTCGCTGGCAACACTGTGTTGGAATATCATTTCGTTTAAAGCATTATTTTATATTCGAACAACCCGTTTAAAGGGTTAATACTGAGTATTAAAGGGTGGGATTTCTGGGACTGCCATCTCGGACAAGGATCTACGTATAATTACGATAGAACTTCACTTAAGGTAAGTTCGTTTAATCTTGTAATTATACTTATCCTTGTCCGAGATGGTATTTACGTGTAGATGTTTGAAGTTAGGGTTGTGAGTTATTTATAATTTTTTTTTATTTATACTTAAAGCAAATAAATGTATTTTAGGGATCCAAATGTTCTAATAATTTTATTATAAGCTGTTGCAGAGAGTGTCCTTTCAATATTATTTTTTCTGGACTCTCTATCAGCTATTAAGTTATATTTTGTATTAATGTATGAAGCAAAAATCCATACATTCCTTTGTTCACACCAGTTCCATAAGTCACGTGTGATGCTATTAAGATGTGGAAATTGTACCCCCCCCATTTTATTTATGTATCCTATGGCAGTAGTGTTGTCAATTCTTAATAAGATTTCACAATCACTCATATTTTTTGCAAGCATTGGAGTCCCATGAAGGCAGCTTTTAATTCAAAAAAGTTTACATCATATTGTTTTTCAATTTGTGACCATGACCCAGAAGCTTTTCCGTTTTGACAAGCACAGCCTCGGCCAGTAATGCTAGCATTGGTATGAATTTCTAATTTGAATTTGTATTTTCTGATTAAATTAAATTTGTGAATGTTGCTACACCACCACCTTAGTTCTGACATAGTAATTTCAGAAATTGGCATGATTGCTTCTTAGTTTTCGTTTGATTGTAGTAAGGCTAAATATTTTTCATGTTCTAATTGTTTAGTATATACCCATCCATATGCCCGAACAAATTGAATTAAGGGTTCCTAGGACTTGTGTCTAATAATTGTGTTCTTGTGTTTAATTTTCTTAATAGTTTCTATAATTTTTGTTTGTTTCTCAATGGGAACTGACAAGGAGAGATTTTCAGAGTTTAAAATAAAACCTAAGTATTTGCAAGATTAAGTAGGACTGTAGTTACTTTTGTCAACATTAAAAACAAATCCTAAAGCAGACAACAGTTTATGAGCCATATTGATATCCTTTTTGCAATTAATTTTTGATTCATTAAAATATAGACTATCATCTAAGTAACTTGTCAAAACAAAATTTTGATTTCTTAAGTAAGTAGATACTGGTTTCAATTTTGTAAATACAAAAGGGGCTGTACGTAGACCAAAAGGTAGGGCATTGAATTCATACGTCTTATCGAATCTGAATTACTACTAGAATTTTTTGCTACTTCCCACTATGGGTACAGAAAAATAGGCCTCTTTTAGATTGATCGAAGCCATATAACAATTTTTTGTCATTAGCTTAGAAGTTGTTTGGATATCTTCTAACTTGAAATGATTAGTGCATATGTATTCATTAAGCCTTTTTAAATTTAATATGAATCTATATGAACCATTAAGCTTAGGTACTAAAAAAATTGGAGATATGAACTGGTCTATGCAACTGTTGCATTTTGAGATTGCACCTAAGTTTGTTAATTTATTAATTTCCAGTGCGGTTATCTGTTTTTCATCTCTAGACCAGTGTTGAAAGCCTGAGTCGTAAGGTGGTGGTGGCTCAGAAAAAGGGATTTTATATCCTTGAATCCAATTTAGTATTAACGGATCATCTGTAATTTATAATCAGTTAGCACTACAGTACTTTAGTTTACCTGCATGACAAACCTCATTTCCTAACAAATGGAATTCCCTGGTTGCTTCCACTCTCTCTGGTGTGTTCTGGACTGAGGTTGTTGATCTGAATGATCTGAGGCCCACTGCGTACTTGGTTTTGATATTGAGGCAGTGGGCCTTTCCAGTTTCTCGGTTTCCTATTTAAATTATTTTCTTTTTTGATATTTGGGGTGTCTTTGAATCTCAAAACATCTCCCGTTTTATTTTTATTTTTTTTTTTTTTTTTTTTGCCACAGTCCGTGACAAAAAAGAATTTGTCAGTTGTACAATTTTCAGGCCATCTTTGTTGCTGTCAGAACCATGAACTTTTTAAATGAAGAATCCTCATAAAATATTTGTGAGGTGAACTGGATAGGCTCTCCTACCTCCTATTTTTCTGCTCCTTCGTCTCCCGGAGCGAGCAAGTACTCAGGGGGAATTTCATCCTCTTCTGAAAGATTATAATCGATTGCTTAGATCTCAGTTTAATTATTTATTATGGTATTGTGCTAATACTTTTGACAATCGAAATACATATTCAAGAGTACTGTACATACACCAATGACATAATTTAATATACCTTGACCAGAAAAAAATATTGAGTATGACTTTTGCATACTGCTGGCACTGATGAGACATATTGTCTACTATTTAAAAGCATTGTACATTCCCAAAGAATGTCCCTAGCTTGAGAGCATTGTACATTCCCGAAGAATGGCCCTAGCTCTTGGTAAGGATTAATTGTGCCAATTGTATTGAGAGTGTTGTACATTCCCAAAGAATGTCCTCATTCTGATAAAAAGATTGAGTATGAGTTTTGCATATTCCTGGCACTGCTGAGACATATTGTCTACTATGTAAAAGCATTGTACATTCCCAAAGAATGTCCCTAGCTTGAGAGCATTGTACATTCCCGAAGAATGGCCCTAGCTCTTGGTAAGGATTAATTGTGCCAATTGTATTGAGAGTTTTGTACATTCCCAAAGAATGTCCCTCACTCTGATATGGAGGTTTGTCTATGTCCCAAGCGGTAGTCCTTTCCTCATAACATCCAATTGATTGTAGTACTGTACAGATAATTTGTTTATTTTTAAATAAGGATGTTAAATTTATTATCACGCACCTGTAATGGCTGGAGCATTATCCAAGCTTAACCCTGCTGATGAGGAGCCACAATCCATTGCATTGTCTGTTGAATGTTTATGTACTGGCACAGGTGTTGGTGTATGTTCTAGTTTCACATATAATGGAGTGGATGTACTCGCACAAGGAGACGAAGCTTGTGTGTGATGGTGAGTAAGATGTTAATTTCCTTAATTTTCTTTTTAAATTTAATGATCTTCTTGTAATAACTTTCGTTATGTTTCCTTTTCCCATTTTGAATATTATGCCACTTTAAATCTCGTTTGAAAACTTAAATTTTATAATATAATCACTGTTATTCAAAAAGACGTTATAACAGACGTTACACGAGAACAAGGGACGCTGTGAAGGAATTTCAAGTGGAACAGGAACAAAAAACTTCGCTCAACTTTTTTTCAACTCAAAGTTTTTTAAGTATGGCCAAACTATTTCATGCTCTATGGCATATTGAGAATAGGAACAAGATTGAATCTTTCATAGCACTCATGCGCATATATTTTACAAACTATTTATATAGTGTATATATATCAGAAAACGTATTTAATTATGGTTTAATCTTGAATAGCTTATAATAAGATTTGTAATTATGATTGTTTAATATAAGACTGTCTTACCCCGACTCCAATTTGTATAACAAACCTTTATCTTGCTTATTTTCACAGGATGATGTTCATAATCTCCATTATTTCTCTTCACTCATCACTTCACACGTTAAAGTCATTTATAATCTACCGGTTTAATGTAATATTTATAGTAATTAATAACAATAACAAACATTTTTGCGAGAGAAACAGTGTTCAGCACTGTGCACAAAAAGCGTAATGATATTCCAACACAGTGTTGCCAGCGAGAGAAATTAAATAGTTTTTTTCTTCAGATCTTTAAACATAGTGATTAGCACTGGGCTCATGGAGCCTACTACACGTAAATACCATCTCGGACAAGGATAAGTATAATTATGTATATTATAATAACTGAATTAAATACGAAAATCTTTTTATGTTAGTAAAAACTGTGTGTTAAGTACATTAGATAGTTCTATCAATTCAACTAAATCTGCCTTTTTTTGGAGTTGTTTGGTTTCAAAAGTATTAAAAAAGAAAGGTTTGTTTATAAATAGATTTGGTTTTATCATCGCAAATTTCTTTTGGTTTACTTAACTTGTTGACAAGTTTTTTTTAAAGATTTACAATGTTGATAAGCTTTTGTTATGAATTGAAGTAGGGACGTCACAAATTAATTTCTCTATCCTTTTATGTTAGAATTACGAAATAACATTTTAGTGAAATTAAACAAATAGCCGGTACTGAATCTGCAATTATGGGCTTAAGTGTACTTTAACTTCTTATTGGAAATCGCCAAGGACCTATTTAATATACATCCATAACATAAACAATTAAATCTTCAGTGAAGTGAACCATCAGTAAGGTTGTTATAGTTATAATATAATTTTTACAGTCTTTCGTAAGAAAAATAATAAAATATAGAGTACTTAGGAAAATAAGAGATGAATTATGGATAGTATTAAAAATAATTCACCAATCGAAAAAACTAACCTCGTGCTTATTTAGTAGTTAACGATTTTAGAGGTCATGACTGTGATTGATAAGTCATTGTGAGGTGAGTTGAGGTGACATTTTATTTATATTACTTTTTTGTGTATATAAAATTGCAGTGTAATATAGCAATGAGTATGAACAACATATCACTTGTTTTATTCTAAATATGTTTTACATATGAATAGTCATCAATTAGCAAAATGTTGAGTAAAAAAATCTGGAAATGGGATTCTTTAACTTAATTTTTCTAAACGAACTGCTGCACTGTATACGTAGTTTAGAGATTCTCTTATAAGTGAAAATATTATTTTTATTTATTCATACCTGCGTGTTGCGGTGAATGCTGTATGGGTGAATTCAAGTCGGGTGGATCATCGCTAAATGATACTGATTTCTCAAAAGAGACTGACTTCTCTGAAATAGCAAATATAAATTTATAAATAAAAAGGGATTGTAAAAAAAAATATAATGGACTGAAAGTACGTGAAAGAAAATTATCAAAATACAGAGTAATTAACGATTTAGTTTTGACCAGAGGCGGCCTTATTTTTACATAAGAAAGTGCGAAATTTTGAAATATTAGTTATAAACTGGTAGGAAATACGAGGTGCAACTTTTATTAATATAATAAGGTATTTATATATTGATGGAATTAATTACAAGGAGGTGGTATATTAAATTAATAAAATAGAAATAAAGTGTCGAATTGGTAGGGAGTACAATATAATAAATCGATAAAATGACATGAGGAGTGATCGTTGATCGTGCATAAAATAACAAAAAAAATAATACTTTTTACTTGATATAAGAACCTAGGTCATATTTCATATATTTACATGTCTACATTAAAACATAAAGCATTTATTTTACATATTATTTTAAATACAAAAGTATAAAATACATCTTGTTATTTATTTCAGATCAATTTTACTAAAGTAACCTCTAAAAAGAAGAAGCACCAAGATTAAGCTATACAATATCAGTTGAATAAAGCATACGCAATTTGAATATACTTATATTTTAATGAAAACTTGTTTACTGTCATAATATCGGACATACTTTCGTTATTTTTGGTGAATTAAACGCATGGTAATAATGTCGTATTTAATGATACTTTATACGAGTTTAAATACGAAAAGGTCCATAACATGAATATCACACGAGTGAGCAAGCAAGCAGCACGTATGGCGTTATAATGTATGGGGAGTGCGCAATGCATTGCGAATGTAAATTTAGAAAATTTCCCGAATTACTATGACGTACACATGATGCATGTTGTTGGTAACCGAGTGAAAGCGTCACTTTCCCTGCCACATTCCAAGAGGCACGGAAGAAGCTCACTATTAGCTTGGCACATTAACTCACTAGGTAATAGATTGCGGTGGCGCCCATGATTTGCGGTTCCGTGCCGATCGATCGTCAGATAGAAACAGCGGTAGCAAGTATTATGTAGCATATTAATTAACAACATCTAAACTCTATCTCAATTCTATTCAAATAGGCCTTTAAACACTTTTGAGTCGTCAAATACGCAGACCGTTTTGTCCTTCTAAATGAAGCTACTGTCGATTCGGAAAGTAGCTTCCAAAGAAAAAACTGACAAAAACTATAGAGTTACTCTTTTCAAATATAAATCAATTTCATTTTAATGTCAAATTTTACAATCTTTTCTATCTTTCATGAAATTCAACGAAATTAACGGAATAATAGGCTTTATTTAGTAAATAATGTTTAATATAAGATTTAAATTTCAAAGGTGATTTAAAATTGTCCGCGGAATTTTATTTTAGCATCGAATATATTGCGCCAAAAAGTATTTATTCGCGTTATGAATCTAAAAACATGATGTTACAAGTATATAAAACGCTTATTGGTCAAAAATAAGACAGCGTATAACTATTTCATTATCATTATACTATTTCGGTATCATTCTCGTAGTTTGAACGTTAAACATTAGCAATGCATCGGCATTAGTTTGGCCGCGATCAATCACTTACGAAATCTGTCCCTCCCTAATTTGGGAGGTCTCTCGTTGCTGGCAAATCGTGCGGCATCTGGATACAGGAAACGCAAGCCACATTAACGAACTAAGGCTTTCACAAAAAGCCGTTCAAAGTAGATTTTTGCATTTAGCAAACTAATAGAGTTTTTTGTCTAGTTCTTTGCTAATATACAAAGGTATGTAAGAAGAGGATTGAGTATGTTGAGGCGAGGAAATTGCATTTGAGAGAAATTACCGGATAGAATGATGTCCACTAAGAATAATCGAAGATAATTTTTTTTTTTGAGATATAAAACTAACATCAATGTTTACCACAGATAAAATAAGCACCGTTAACATTTTTCCACAGCTAACGAGCATTTTTTGTTTCAAAAATTTTATAATTCTTACCTTGAGGAGCAGGTCTACCAGCGTAGTTCAGGTATTCCTGCCTGGGGGCTGGAGCAGGTGGTGCTGACGGTGTAGGCGCAGCTGGAACCTGGAGTGCCTTTTGGACAAGCCCTGTCAAATTGGCCAGTTGGCGCTCCATCTTTTCTACGCGGAGACGTTGCATATCGTCCACGGGAGGCCCAATCCTATAAACTCATTCGTTAGTAAGTGAAACTATTGAATGTAATTTTAATTTAAATAACTCGCCATTAGCTTAAGCCGCGAAGCACTTAAAATTGTGGCCACAATAACGCACAGCACGTGAAAGGAGTATTTTTATTAAACAATTATTTAACTGTGAACTAGCAACTTTAAGGTTTTTTAAATGTTTCACTCTGATGAAGGTTTCACCTGGCATCGTATTGTGGCCGGGGCATAGGTCTCGGCGCTGTAGTGATAGGGTTGACACCATACATCTGATAAGCGTCATCGATCATAACGGACTCGCTGCGAAAAACAGGGAATAGTTTAAAATCTTTACTTAAATATCCACTATAATATCAAATAAAAATTAATATGATATGTAATATTAACGATTTAGTAACTACTCACTTCTAATGACTTACCGTAAATTCGCTGAAATATAAACAAAATATATATAATTCTTAGAAAAATATAAATATATAATATCAATTTTTACTTGGATTCTTCATCTATCACTGGTGCGCATGGTGCTCTTCCGGCGGCGGGCCCTAAGAATTGCGTATAATAGGGATCTTCATATGGCCTGGGGGCGACTCGCTCAGGTGAAGACATGTAGCCGTCTCCAGAATGCGCTGTACAACATATTTTCAATGAAAGATAATTTGGAAAAAATATTTAATATTTCAAGTATTCCATAGAAAGAAAAAGAAATTTATTTAAAAAAAAATTCAGTTTATTATCAAAATTTTTACTTGAATTTTGGTGAACTACTGAATTCGTTTTGAAATAATAGAAATGAAACAGACAAAATTGATGAAAAAGGAGGAAGTATAATTTTGATTTAATATTATAAAATAAACACAATGAAGACGCAACAGCTAATTAATAATTTAAACATTTCGATAGCGTACTAGACTAGTGGATTATGAGATCTAAAGCTATTAAAATGAATCGTAAAAAAACTTAAATGAAATATCAAAAAAAAGAGAAACAATTTAAAAGCATCTTATTTAAATTTGAAATAGAAATCAGGCCATTTTTTAATTTTTATCATTACGATACAAGCCTTTGAAAAAAAAAAAACTTAGGACTGTTACGTTATTTCGTAAATAAAATAAAAATAATTATTATAATTGACTAACCTAAATTGCAGGTTACGTAATATTACACATTTTAATGTGAAAGATTAAATTAAAAAAAACATGATAATATTTAGAAATCTTTATACATAAATAATGTATATTATTCACACGGTGAGTATTTAAAAACAGAAAAAAGATAAAAAAACTCTTCTCTTTAAATATTGTATAACTAATTATGATAATTTGTTTAATTTAAATCGGGAGGCACGGCAGTGCGCCCGCCAAGTCGAGCGCGAAGCAAACACTGCCGTACCATCTTTACTGGAACCATTTAGCCGCATTTTCAGACCCTTATTTGAGAACCTCTGGATAAAACCAGAACGCAGAAATTTTCGGCACCTAGTAAGCTATAAAATCACACTTAAAATAAAAAAAATTCAAGTCTGCAGGTCATAAGTTCAGAAGTTATGCGAAAGCAAATTTTCGCATTTATGACACCCAGACACTCATGATCATCAAAATAGAACTAGTACTTCCCATTAACTCAGAGAGCTGAAACTTGGTACAAAGTTAGGGTTTAATGGCCACATAAAGGGAAAACTATAAAAACTAGGATAATTGAAGATCTGGAGTACCTGGTGATCCTCATTTGAAAACACAAGAGCCCAACCAAACTATTAAAGATCGCCATACCGCCTATACAAAAAATATTCAACTTTGTTTGCCTCTTCATTTGATGTCAAAAATCAAAGGTCTGAAGTATCTGATGAAGAACTCTCAGCTTGTCTCAGCTGTATTAGAGATATGGTAATGACCCTTTCTACTATTGGTACATAAAAAAACGACTGTCATTGCAAAATTCCAGCGTAGTGGGACACATCTTCTAATTTAATATAGCCTATTGCTTCCCAATTTTGGGCGAATGTCTCCTCTTCTGCTTTTAATACGCATATAAATAAAATTAAACGGAAACTCTGGATAAGACTGGATAACTACTCCTTAAAAGAAAAAAAATATGTCAAATAAGAAAATCTAAAAAAATAAATCAATATGCCCACGTTTCTACAAAAAGAAGTGAAATCCCACCAAAAACATTCTGTAAAAAACTAGCCGTCTCGATGGAGCTGCTTGTTTATCTCTAAAAACTAATGAAATCTAGACAAAGTCGTGCCAAGTCTAAGGGTCCTTACTGCGATATCTTTATTATTATAGTTAATGTTGTGTGACTTGGCCGTTGGCCGACAACGTACAACTGACTGGTTATTGAATGAACGATTTCCAAGTGGCAATTTTCCATCGTCAATGGGTAGCGGTTCTGGCGACAGATTAGTGCAATGGTGTCATGGAGCACCTGATTTTGTACCCTTGTTTACCCTTCAACGGCCAAGTCACACAACATTAACCATAATAATAAAGAAATCGCAGTAAGGAACCTTAGACTTGGCACGACTTTGTCTAGATTTCATTAGTTTTTAGAGATAAACAAGCAGCTCCATCGAGACTTGGCTAGTTTTTTACAGAATGTTTTTGGTGGGATTTCAATTACCTCAAACGTATTTGATCGTTTGTTTAAAATTTCGTCGATAATAATTAATCGAAGCGAGAGAGTTTTAATTCTCTGTGTCACAAACATTGATATCTACATGCAGATGATGATAGACAACAATACATGCAATAATTTTAATTTAACAAGAATGGTTATTCATAATTTAAACAACTTGTCTTTATGTAAGAAGAATTTGGAAAATGTTTTTGTTGCAAGATTTTTTAAGCGTGTAAGACTGACTTCAATAAATATTCAAGATTAATCATTAGATTTTACGTCAATATTGTTAATGCGATATTTATAGAATAAAAAGCTTCAGGCAAATAAGGTTTTCGAAGCGAAAAAAAACACGTGGACAGTAAGGAAGATCGGTACCGCGAGGGCATTCGGCAGCAGCGCACGGGAAACAGCGCTCTGATCCGCTCCCAGGAACGTACGACCGCATCGGTTTGTGTGACGCAGAACCTACACACACAGTTTTCTTGCAAAAAAAACTTTACAGTTTCCCGTTTACGCCGGATCTCGTCAATTTCTAACCAAATGAGTATAAATAATGTCGATGTTTGGTTCTACAGGAAAGTTAAAAACAAGAATGTATATCAGTATGTCTATGTCTATTATAAATGCTCAATTTAAATAGTTAATTTAGCTTACAAGAATTTGCTCGGTCGGCTGGCACGGGGGCCGATGCTGGTGAGAAGGCTCTCATGTGAGCGCCACCACGTGGCAAAGTGGTTGGAGCTGGACCTCCCATGTAGTAGGCAGGAGCCTTGACCTGTAACAAACATAGTACTCACGAACTAATATTTTTAGCCGCTAAACTTGTTCACCGGCTATAACGACGACCCAAACAATTCCACGGAAAAAACTAACTTTCATAAATAATACAATTTAATAATCCGGTTTAATGGCCCGGATTTCGACCATTGTCAATAATAATTAATATATATATACTAATACATATATTTTAATGTATCGGTTACAACTAAATGGATGAAATTCATTATGAAATTATGTTTTTTTATGATAATATACTTTTACTAAATCTCGGTCTCTTCCTAATCTCGCGAAAGACATTTTTAAATGAATGTATAGATAATATTTTTTAAAGTTTTTAACTGCCTAAGTTCGGAGCTACCTTCTTCATCGTAGCATTATTCCCGGTATTTTTATGTACCCAGGGTCTGCTTATTACTCTTATCCGGATTTGACAGGTTACTAGTTTTTACACAGAGCGATTGCCATCTGACCTCCGCAACCCTAAGGGCGAACCAGTAACTCATTGGATAAGAGCAATTTACTTATCATGAGTTAACGATTATTATCAGATGTTATCGATAATAACCGGGACCGACAGCTTAACGTGCTCTCCGAGACACGGTGGGGAGACCCACACGGACAAACGCCCAGACCGAGACAGAAATTTTAACAAACATCTGCCCGAGCGGGATTCGAACCCGCAACCGTCGAGACTAATGGAAGACTCGCTACCCACAACGCCACAACGGTGTCATTATGTAAGTTCGGACCTACAGCAGATTTAATTCTAAAAAAAAGTTTTTACAAAGAAAGAAGAATGCATCGCACTATAACCCAGCGAAGCAATGGTCAAAAAAAAATTTGGGCATTTCATTTTTAATAATGAATTCATCCCAAAATGTATGCATGTTATTCCTACTATTTATCGTGGAGCAGACAATCTAACAGTTCCACCACGTTTAAAATAAAATAAAATTGTACATGCCTGTTTTCAAATGAGTAAGACAGTACGCCTTTAGTGAGACCAATACATTTTTTAAAATTCATCGAAAGTATATAATAAGATCGATTATGAACTATATTTGTTTGCATAATCAATTCATGCATATTCACGATTGCTACATTTTAAATTTAATAAATTAAAGTGAAGATAACACATTTATGTAATGATTGAGTAAACAAACGCTGCACTCTCTATTTTACCCATTAGGATATGTTGTTGCAAGAGTCTGGAAACACACGTAAAAGCAAGCAAAACCACGGAAACTAGCATATATGCATGCGTATACGCAATATCGCTATCACATTAATAATAAATGTATATTATATATGATTAGGATTGAAAGAAAAACTGATTAGTAAAAAAAATTGGATATGACTCGTGATCTGCGTAACAATAACGTCTGATAATCACGAGTCTGTCTATATGGTCTAAGAGACGTTGAAGATCGACCTTCACCTATCTGAGAACCAGGTGAGAGACATTTTTTATTAAATTTTATTCATTTCATAACACGCTATACCTTTCTAATCGAAAAGTGTTCACGGCTATCTTTAATTAAATTTATGTTAGTCCATTTTTAGGGTTCCGTAGCCAAATGGCAAAAACGAAACCCTTATAGTTTCGTCATTTCCGTCTGTCCGTCTGTCGGACCGTCCGTATGTCACAGTCATTTTACTCGGACACCATTGGCACTCGCACAACGATTCAGTAATGAAATCCTAAAATATATAATAATTAAGGGTAGCAGTCCATACATGTAACTGAAAGTTGAAAAAATTCAACGTCAACGTGTGAGATATCTTTGGGTAGGTCTTTTAAAATGATAAGGAGGTTTGATTTTGACTTTTTCATTAAATCAGTAGTTGTTGAGATATTAGCTCCTAAAGTCATAAAAATTGTATCCCCCTCTCTAACTTTTGATCTATGGGATTTAAAATTCTGGAAAATTTGAGCTTATAGGACATCAAATAAAATTTCAACCACATTTGGTTTGAAGAAGATAGGTCTACAAATTTAAGAGACATATAAGTTTTTCCCATAACTTTGTTTTTCATATAACTTTTAATAATTACTATGAAATTACCAACTTAATTTTAAGATTAAGATTACTCATAACCATGCTGCGGAACACTATAGTTTCAACTGTGCGTGGTCCACAACGCACTTGACTGCAAATTTTTTCATAACCTTCACTCTTTTGATAACTGAATAAATTGACAAAATGATAGTTTTTTGCATTGAGAAAATTTCTCAATAAATCTTAATATTTCTATTCCTGCTCATGGCTACTTGGCAAGAAGGTATGAACAGATCAGTAAATATCAATAACTTCAACGATCTGAAAAGATCACTCTTCGATTGGGAAGCTATCATAGGCGTGTTCAGATATCAACAAAATTCAATAATAAATATGTCGCACCTGGTTATGAGATTCTTGAAGGTCATTGTTCCGCGTCTTCTTACCTCATATAGTGAAAAGAAAATAAATGTTAACTAGCGTTACCTCAAATGGTTTAATGTCTAATAAACGTTAATAAATATAAAAAACTAAAATCAGACAGGTAAAATCAAACAGGTACACAAAAAAAATTGTTAATATAACATAGAATTTCTTGCTGAAGAATTTACGAAAGTGTATGTAAGCTGTAGTAATAAACTGCGCCTTTGTTTATAAGCAAAAAATATTATTGTATGTTTATACGTGAATTGAGCTAACGTAAATAGTGATGCGTTATCTCCTGTAATATAAAAAGTGTATACAGTCATAATCCAACAATGTACGAGTAATGTTTAGTGGTTTACAAACAATTTAATAACAATAACAGCTGTATTATAACTCGACGGAGATATCAGTCGTTATTTTGTTTTTATGCAGAAAGCACGAGAGTAAGATTTATAATCTAATTGAACAATTCTGTGGTCTGCAGAAAGAAAATTTTAATCAAAGTTTCGTTTGATATTGGCGATGTCGGTAAGTTTATATATCCTTGGAAATTCAACAAGTTCTACTGACTTCTTTATAAACAAGAGTTGTGGGCTTTCATGAACTCTTATTGCGATTCAAATGATGATAATATTCTAGATTTAAGATAGCAATAATGATAAGCCTAGATGGTTTCTTAGTTGCTAATTAATTAAGATGTATTTTATTGTATTTTGCATATTGATAAATAATAAAAAAATTGAAAGTGACCTAAATTAATTAGATTATGAAATTTCATTTGATAATTTTTGATTCGCTTCAGTTAACGCTAGCCTTATACAATTATAATTTTAAAAGTTTGTGGCTAAATTATATTTAGGCATAATTAATTCAATTTTTTTTTTAATTAATTTATAGCTTTTTTTAACTTGCATTCAAAACTAATGAATTAGTATTTTCGTTATATCTCAAAAACGTTGTCATTACTTTATACATCTTTTCAATTTTTGCAAATAAATCAAAGAAAAATTGCAAGTCGAAACTTATCTGGTGCCACTGAAAACATATTCAAAGTAGTACAGAGATTGTTCAGATTAAGGTGCACAAATATACATATACAATACCTGCTTATGATTCAATATATAAAAAATATTAATTTATATACTCAAAAATTGGAGAATTAAATCAATTAAAAATAAAATGTACTCTTTCTTCCTAAAGCAAAATTGAAGATTCTAAAAATACCTTTTTTACAGATAAAATAATGTCCGGGATACTATATATCATTTTGTTAGCAATTCTCTCCTCGACCGACGCGATCAACCGGCCTGTCTACAAAATAGTACTAACTCAAAAAGGATTTGTACAGGTTTGTTACATTTCTGGGAAAATGGATTTCGTAACTGCTAAAAGCTTCCGGGTTACAATTTTTTAATTATATTCCTGTATGTAAAATAAATTAGCAGGAACAAAAAGTGAAAACTTTGATAGTGTTTTTCGAAGACACCGAAAAACAAAGATTTTTTTTTTTTTTTTATGTACCCAAAAACAAAGTCACAAAACAGTCAAGATACAATAAGTTAATGTGTACAATGGACAAACTTATCTCTTTAAGAGATCTCTACCAGTTATCCATAAACGTGGGAGAATTAAGTTAGGTAGAATTGCAGGCAGGTACGGGAAATAATATTGAATAAAATTAAGTAGATAAATAAATACATACATATACTCTTATATAATTTTTATTAGTACTAGTTGTTTTTTACAACATTTGTACGTGATCTCTGTTGTTCTGACAAAAGAAAATATTTTTAATAATAATCAAAATAACCGGCAAATAAATATCCGTTTCAATTTGTCATTCAGTATGCAGCCTAATTGTATTACAATGATGGTATTAACTCGATTCCATATCTGCCTGTCCGCGGTTTGTCCGGTATAAATTTCGCAATCGGCTTAAAGCTTTAAACGTAATTCAGAACTCTATTACGTAGAAACAGTATTAAATATACTCTACACTATACAACGCACGGTGGTTTATTTTACAACAGGTTTCAGTTTGTAGTCCAATTGTTTTCTTCTAATATTATCCGTGAGTCCACCTCACAAATAAAAAATTATACAATAATTATGATTTATTTCTTAGATTTCATAAGAGGATATAGTATAATAGGTGTTAAGGATATAATATACTCGTTATAAAGATTGAAAATCTGTCAGTAGGCAATGTATATGTTGGAAAAAATGCCTCACAAAACATGACTTTAGTAGGTCATATACTAATTACCTACTGACTGGTTCGCCTTTAAAGATTTGCCACAGATGGCAATGTACTGTGTAAAAAGTAACAACATATAAGCATACCCTGTGAGAATAAATCGCTTACGCGGGGAAAAGTCTATCATAATATGAATATGGTATTTGTTTAAGCATATGGTCTTTTTGATTTTGATAATTCGATTGTGGTTGGCGAATTATTTAAATGATACATTCACAGTTTGCATGTAGGGTAAATAGCAGACCAATGAAGCAAATTGTGTACGTTTCATTTGATTTGTGTCATCCCTTCGCTGTTATTAAAAACCTTGTTGTTGTTACTTGTTCCTGAAATGTTACAAGAATATTAATAAGCAGGATATGAAAATATGTTTGATAATTGCGTACCACATTTTTAGGGATCCATAGCTAAATGGCAAAAACGGAACCCTAATAGTTTCGTCATGTCCGTCTGTCTTTTCATCCGTCTGTCCGTCCGTCCGTTCGTCCGTCCGTCCGTCCGTCACAGTCATTTTACTCGGAGACCATTGGCTCTATCTAAACGAAATATACTAAATACCTGTATTCTATAAACCGCACAACGATTCCGTAATGAAATCTTAAAATATATAAGAATTAAAGCAGTCCATACATATAAATGAGTGTTGAAAAAAAAATTTTAAGCGTATGTCAACGTGTGAGATATCTTTGGATAGGTCTTTCAAAATGATTGGAAGTTGATTTTGACTTGTTTCATTAAGTCAGTAGTTGATGAGATATTCTCTCCTAAAGTCATAAAAATTGTGTCCCCTCTAACTTTTGAACTATGGGATTTAAAATTCTGAAAAAAATTGAGCTTGTTAAATAAAATTTCAATCACATTTGGTTTGAAGAAGATAGGTTTACAAATTTAAGAGAAATATATAAGTTGTTTCCCGTAACTTTGTTTTTCATATAACTTTTAATAATTACTATGAAATTTCCAATTTATTGTAGCGGTCGATTTTAATTCTTTATTATTTTTAAAGGTTTTAAGATTCTTCATAACCAAGCTGCGGTACCCTTTAGTTTCAACTGTGCGTGGTTCACAAAGCACTTAACTGATAATTTTTTGTTTTACAGTTTCTCCAATACGATGTGGAAACTCCACCAATGAGAGAATTCACCTTCTGCACTTGGCTACGTTTCTTTGATTTGTCCAACGATCAGAGTATATTTACTTACGTCGGTAAGTTACAAGGACTAGTCTGCTTTAGGAAGGTGAAATTGGATTTATTTGGATTGTTTATTAAATTAAGCAATAGCAGTCTACCGTTTGCACTTTGTATAAGCCAGTTCGATCGGGAAACCTCTCTGTCTGTGAAGTGAAGTAGTGTCTATTAGATTACGTAAATTGAGTGAGGTGCTGAAGGCCGTACTCCTTTTCCGTCCTTCCTTCCTTCCCTCCTTTCACTTTGTTCAGTAACGCATGCAAACTTATATATACTTATCATCTGAGCGGTTTCCCACCAAGCGGGCTGACCGTGGTATAAAAGAACCATTTTATAAAAAATATATTATTAGAAGCATCCTTGTACGACGAAAATGCAGTATATTAAAAATGTACGGACAAAACAAGAGAAGTCTTATTTTCATATTTATAATTACGTTGTGTTTTAATTTTCTTCCCATTTACTTAAATGAGCAAGAAAGTATGTAATCAACAACGGGTTCTGAATACCAAATGTAAAATACGTAAATCACATATTCCGCCTCGGATATCGGATTTTACGCTGATCAGTTTAACCCGCTTAAAGCACGGTGGATGCTAATAAGTTGCTTCGTAACACATTCACAGGCCTGGTACTAGGCACATTGTTAAACCGTTAATTAAAACCACATTGGGGTCAAAGCCTGCCTAACGTGTTAAAAGGTTTTGGTTTTAGTATTTTCTATGCTTAGCTTTTGAGTTCTTTAAATTTATACCAACTCTGCAACTCTTGATGACAAGTTTATTTTCTGTAGAAGGTAAGTTATTGACTAATTAATTTATAAGAACGTTGATAAGCTTTTCTAACCATACTAGTCAATATTATTGCAACATTTCATTAACAAATATGACCTCTTTCTATACCAGTTTAATTCTATATATCGTAATGATTAATTTTTTGTTTTTCTCTCATGTCAGATTTTATCAACGTTCGGCATTCATTCATAATATAACCTACGCAATAATCAATGTTACATAGGCAAATCATATGCAGAAAATATATATTCTGCAGATGCCTGAAATAATAGCACTTGATTGTTCTTAATAGCCTCATTATTTCTTTAGATAATAGGATAGTCAATAAAAAATACTTATGAGATAATATTTTATGTCTGTTAAAAATTTCAATGGTATGACGAAAGAAATCATTCTGAGTATATAATGGCTTCCAAGCCATTAGCTCCTATTTTAGACAGATTTCGTTGTGTTATTATTTGCTCAAATCGATTTTTAGGGTTCCGTAGCCAAATGGCAAAAACGGAACCCTTATAGTTTCGTCATGTCCATCTGTCCGTCCGTCCGTCTGTCCGTCCGTCAATATGTCACAGTTATTTTACTCACGAGACTGTTGGCTCTATCTATACGAAATTTAGTAAAAAGGTGTATTCTATGAAGTGCTCCACGATTTTGTAATGAAATCCTTAAATATATAAAAATGAAGGGTAGAAATCCATACATGTAACTGAAAGTTGAAAAAAATTGTAACGTATGGCGTCACCATGTGAGATATCTTTGGATAGGTCTTTCAAAATAATAAGGTTTGATTTTGATTTTTTTCATGAAGTCAGTAGTTGTTGAGATATAAGCTATGAAAGCTGAACTATGGGATTTAGAATTCTAGAAAACTTTAGGTTGTAGAACATCAAATGAACTTTCAACCAAATTTGGTTTGAAGAAGATATGTGTACAAATTTAAGAGATATATAAGTTTTCCCATAACTTTGTTTTTCATATTACTTTTAATAATTACTATGAAATTGCCAACTTATTTTGCAGTCACTTTTAATTCCTTTTTATTTTTAAGGGCCTTAGATTCTCCATCATCAAGATGCGGAACCCTTTAGTTTCAACTGTGCCCGGTCCACAACGCACTTGCTTGACTGATAATTTTTTTATCCTACAGATAGCCGTCAAAACAATATTTTCTACTGGCTATGCCTACGGCTCCGCTTGCGTTATGTAATTTATTGATTATCCCATGGGAACTCAACATTTTTCTGGGATAAAAATATCCTATATGCTAATAAAAGTAATAATCCACCTCTGTTCAAAATATTATCCAATTTTATCCGTTCAATAGTTTTTGCATGAAAGAGTAACAAACATCCATCCATCCATCCATCCTTCCAAACTTTCACATTCATAATTTTAGTTAGATAGTTTGATTTTGTCTGTACACCGTTGTGGCGTTGTGGGTAGCGAGTCTGCCTTTAGTCTCGACGCTTGCGGGTTCGATTCCCGCTCGGGCAGATGTTTGTTAAAATTTCTGTCTCGGTCTGGGCGTTTGTCCGTGTGGGTCTCCCCACCGTGCCTCGGAGAGCACGTTAAGCTGTCGGTCCCGGTTATTATCAATAACATCTGATAATAATCGTTAACTCTTGATAAGTAAATTGCTCTTATCCAATGAGTTACTGGTTCGCCCTTAGGGTTGCGGAGGTCAGATGGCAATCGCTCTGTGTAAAAACTAGTAACCTGTCAAATCCGGATAAGAGTAATAAGCAGACCCTGGGTACATAAAAATACCGGGAATAATGCTAGGATGAAGAAGAGTTTGATTTTGTCTGTAAAAAAAGTATTTAAGTAACAAATACCACTAGGCATAATATGCTTACATAACACCAAGTAGTGTGTCGAATTTGATTAGGTTCTTGGTATGCAAGTGAACGAACTGTGTTTCACACACGAACAAGTTATACGTTCGTAATTGTCATAAATTATACGTGATTAGTGAGTTTACAGTCTATTTACTATTTACGCTAATGCTAAATTAAACTATTTAGAGCATTTTTTTTACAGCAAACGAGAATAACCGCGTGGTAAGGGTGTGGCTCGACTCGGGAGGGCGGTACATTAAAATATCCTTAAATGGCGGAGTTTCATCGAGCACACCGATTGATATCACTAAGAATACGTGGCGACATATTTGTTTGTCCTATCAATCTGACTTTGGCGCGTGGGCCCTTTATTTGGACGGTCGACTGGAGTCCTGCGAGGCCGCGTCAAGTGTATGTTTTATTTTAATCTATAAAATAATATATTTGTTAATATTGTAAGATGAAGAGTTTGTTTTTTTATAGACAATCAATCTGATACAGCGACTGGGTTGATATGACTCTTTTAATTCAATGATTTTATTCGAAAGCAGTTTACAGGATATTGCGTAATGTCAAAATTTTGCAAAATCTACTTAAGGTCGCAAACATTTCAAATATCATATTACCATAGTCACTTGTGGGAAATTAGTACCTTGTGTAACTAGAATTATTATGCAGGAAACTTTAATTCAATTTCACTTTGATAATGCGAACAATCTAATTTCTCATAAGTGTGAGGTAATATTGTTTATTTATTTTTACAGCTCTATGGTTTCGTGATACCTGGCGGAGGAAGCGTTATTATTGGTTATGGCCTTAATGACTCTGGTAAGAAGTAAAAGAATTACTAACGTTTCTATAATATAAATAGTTTATAGATAAATATTTTTTATTTTTTACACATTTTGTAATTCAATTTTAGGCGCCCCGAATGGTCTGGAAGGAGAGGTTTTTGGTGCAACCATGATACTGACTTCAACAATAGAAAGGAATCATACAATTAAAAGAGACCCACAATTTCGACAAAAATCTTTTAAGAAAAATAAACTTTTAGCCAATAAGGACATTAAGTATGTTGTTCTTAGTGACATGCCTGTTGACACATTACAAGAAACTTCTGAAACTTCTAAATTTCCCTTTATTAATACAAATCGTAGTTTTATAAAATTCACAACACCACATAGCGTAATAGAACACGATGTCGGGCTAGATTTTTACCGAAAAAGTAAAATCTTTCGATGGTTCAAGTGAAAAAGAAATTTTGGATTTTTCTAGAGTTAAGGACAAGAGTTCTAAAACCAGTACGGAAAAAATAAATTTTTGGGCTCTTATGGATGAAGCTGGTAATATTGGTAAATTTAATGGAAAAATAAAAAAAAACATGGAGCAATCAGGGTCTGGAACTCAAGATCTGCCTACTATATCAGAGTTTGAAACACCACCTCCACCAATATCATTTCAAGATTACGTACGAACAAATGTTAGATTTAAGAAACCTGTGATAATACCTTACTTTGATGTAAAAGAAAATGAAAAATCTGTTTTTAGAAAAAGTATATCGAATCAAAATAGGTATGAGCTATCTGATATGGAAAAACCTCCACCACCAGAAAAAGACGTAAAAGTATATGGCCAATGGACGAGTTCTCAATTCGCAAACAGCGTTTTAAATTATATCAAAAATTTTAATAATCAATTTAAAGAACACAAAAAAGTTCCATCTACAATACCACTAATGAAGTTTTCAGATACATTTCCGTATGCATCGGATTTTAAGTTAACAAAAGTTCGTCCGCCGTATAAAATAGAAAGACGTAATTTTTTAGAAAAACATATAGACAAACGCCATGTAAAGCACCCAGAAATAAATGTTGAAATACTGCACGATGACTTGAGAAGTCAAATATTAGAGTCATACGCCAAGACCCAACCGCAAAATGTCAAAATCATCAGTCGCGGACATATTGACAAAAATAATGATCACAGAACTTATAGGGATGTAGACGATAAGTTTTCGAGTAACAATGAATTAAATTCAGAAATGGTCAAAGCTCAGTCTTTTGCAGATTCTAAACTAAAATTAGGTAAAACACGAGCACGTTTTAATTTCTATAAAAATAGTAATTTAATGACAATATTACCATTTTTAAAATCAGAAGAATATTTCATTGATGGCATGAACCACGAGAAAACTAGTAGTAGTAACGACATATATACCAAAACTCTATCGAATGGAAATAAATGGCATAATGTCAAATCCTACAATAATGATTACACACCACGACGAATAAATATGGAATCGGAGGAAATTCACGATAATATCGATACAAAAATTGCAGAAGTTAATAAGAAAAACCCATCTATCAAGTTGAAATATATGCCACATAATCACAAGATTGTCAAAAATGTTGACGAAGAGGCTATTCTCAACGGTCGCGCTTTAGCTACGGAAATATCTAATTTATCAAACATTAATGAAAATTCAGTCTCTATATTAAAATATAATCATGGTTTTCTTCCTACTCATGAAAAGAATATAAAAAATATCAATAAAATTGATTCTTATCCAAGGAATTATAACCGTACTAAAAATTTTAAAAACAAAAATAGCTTTAATGAGAACGTGAAAATAGGGAATGCTTTGAACGAGCGTTATACAATTGGCAATAATGAAAAGCAGAATAAACAAAGTTTTATAGGTGGAGACGAAAAGATTCCAGATATTAATAGATATAGGTCTGAACTTGAAAATGGAATTGATAAAGTGCCTCCTTCTCTCGGGCTAAAAGTTTGTAAAAATGTTGAACTATATGACCGCCTATTCTACATCCAACCCGACGGCAGTATTGATATTACACACATATTATCACCTGTCAAAGAAAAAAATATAGGCATAGAATTTATTGCACAAAATTATAAAAAATGCTCTCTAGAAGACTCCTCATTTGAGTATAGCTCTCTGTTATTTATCGATTGGAGTAAAACACCCGTTAGATTATTTGGCGGTCCATATCCTAAGAAAACTACAGACCTTTGCGGATTCTTTTAAAATACATGTATTTATATTTTATATACATAATTAATTTCTTTATATAATAGATATTATTATTTGTAAAACTGTATATTCTACATAAACATTTTTTAATTAATTAAGTCAGTGTTGTTGAACCAAAAAAAATACATTATAGAAAATAAAACCCAAGTTATGAAATTTAAATCAAAATAAAAAAAAGTCAATAAAAAATCTTCTAAAGTCCAAAAATGATTTATGAAAATAAATAAATTTACATCCAAGTTTAGATTTTTATTGTTTTTTAAATAAAATTAATTTAACAAATTAAACGGAAATAAGATAAACTCAGTTATTTTACATTTTAATTTCATCCTTGACCGAAAACATTTCAAACAAGTTGGAACATGGCTACTAATATAGTTACCCTAGATCACATGACTGACTTCTTATAATCGAATGAGTCGCTATCGGATATTTCAAAAAAGGTATGCAAAATATATATCGTATAGCTTTAGAATTTAGTTTGGAAAATTTCATTATTTTAATTTACTTTTAACTTTATTGATCATAAATATTTAATGAAAATCTTTTAATGTAAAAAAACCTTACGAAATGAAAAAAGAGAGGAATGAGAAACATTTTTACTTTAATGTGCACATGAAAGTTATTTTTGAATTTTAAAAATATTATTATCATTGAATTATTAATCACTGGCCCTTCGATACAGACAAATGTGAAAGACTCGCTAGTGCTACTCTGTACACGACACATAACGAAAGTTAGTCAAACGCTAACATTGCTAGCTTCATTCGATTGTATTGCAAGCTTGTGTCTTATCTTCATGTCGTTGCGTTGGTGTTGTATTGGCAAAGGAGGTTATTTCTTTTTAAGAACGAATTAATTATCACTACATTGAGAAGACTCTATTCTAAGGATCTGAGGACTCAAGGATGAGCCGCATGATATATTTTATTATTATAATAATAATAATAAATAAATATATATATATATATATATATTATACATATATATATATATATATAGATAGAGATATAGATAGATATTATATATATATACATAGATCGACTTGTACCGTTAAATTTATTTTTTATATAAAATGCATTTAAAAATGTTGAACGAACAATTGAATAATTTCTAATTTTGTTGTCTGTCTGTCTTACTGACTGTTTGTTCTAATCAACGAAACGATATACAATAGCTTATGTTATAAAGTGTAACCAATTTATTTCAGAAATAATTAGGGTTTCAAGATTTTAAAAAAATCACAACTATAATTCTGTGGACAATTCGAGCGGAACCGCAGGCACAGCTAGTTTATAATAAAACAAGTAGGTGTCTATTGTGGAATTAATCCATAAAACTCTGTAAAATCCTCTTTCGTGAAATTGAGTAGCTTCAGGATGACTTATAATAATTATTATGTTTTATAATCCTTACAACGATCTTTTTCAGCTAAAATTTTGCTTAAGCCGTATTGATTTTTCAAATTGGAAATATTGTTAATTACCTTATTTTAATATAAAATTAATTGCACGTCTTAATTTCATACTATTTAAAAGTATTAGTAATATATTAATACGTAAAGATGAAATTTCGGACCCCTGTTTAAATATATTTCACGCAAGAGAACTTTGTCATACTTCAATTTTATAGAAAGCGACTTTGTTTTATTCTATGTAGCGATATTTTTTATAAACGTTGCACACTCAACGGCCCCCATTAGGATTCTAATATCCTGTGTCGGTGGTCCGGAAACATTCACAATGACAAGGACAAATACACCCAGACCGGAAAATATGCTTGCATTATCAATACAAACATATTATGATCCGAGCGGACCCGCAACCTGTGGCGTTTAAGGCAGGTTCGCTACCGCTGCGCCACAACGTCGTCAAAAGATATACCTCATATGGTCATATAAAAAATGAATCGTTTTACTACCTGAATAGAATTATTAAAATAATATGTAGTAATAAAGTAAATACTACAATGAAAATAAATCTCCACTGTCAATTTCTTTACTAAAGTATACATAATATAATAAAATAATCTGTCATGCTTTAACTGTATAATGCCGCCACCTGAAGTTAGAAGCGGCTACAAAATTAATCAGCGCGCCGAAGTCCGCGAGTCGGAGTTGATGCTGGACACTTAGAGTGGGTCTTTGCTACTTTTTTAACTTACCGCTTGCAGTATGGTACTCTTAAAAAAGCTAGTCGTAGATTAGGAAAATACCGCCATTACGTTCAGCAAAGGGAGAGAAGAACGAGGTATCAAGTGAGTGGCGGTAGTAAGAAACGCTGTAATAATCATCGCTGCTGATTGGTAGTTGTGACTACCGACGTCAAACGTGTGCGACGGGTATATCTAAAGTATATGAAAACCACACGAAATAATTCGGCGACGAAGTTTTGTGGTTGTGACTCGTGTGCAGCGAGGCTTAGTGTTGCATGAATATGGATTTGTGAAATAAAAAATCTATAATTTCATAACATCCGATTCGCACATCACGTCACAGTACGTTACTAGCATAGTTGATAGACATATGATAATAGGATTAAAACATAAATCCTCCTATAGAATTTTCCACATCAAACGAAGCATTGTTGAAAATATGAATACATTTGCACATTTCTTCCATATTGCTTACAATAGAATCTAAAAATGTATCCTATACATATACATGTGTTTGTTTATAATCTGATTCCTATTGTACATATGTATTTATTGTCTGGGGGCTCACCATAAGCTTTCAGTAACAATTCAATTTCCTATCAATTCGATTTTGGCCATACCATATAAGCATGACGTATAAATGAACGCAAATAAGCAATATCATGTCAACCCATACGAACGTCATTTCGAGAAAAACGTGTTTGAAAATTTTGAATAACTTGGTTTATATGAATTGTTTTTATGTATTGGTCAAGTTTTTGGCAATTTCAGATTTATGTAAGTTATTTTACTTATTTTCACAAAAATAAGTATACAAACTTCATATTTCGTATATAATATAACCCACAACGTTTAACATAATACATAAATTGCATGATTAAAAAACGGCTTTTTTAGAAGTTTTAAAGCTTAAAACCATACACATATTAATGAAAAATGTTTTTCAGCCAATTACCAACACTTCTGCATATATAACTCAGTTTTTTCAATTTTGTGGGTTGACATGGTATTGCTTATTTGCGTCCAAATATACCTATGTGTCATGATACGAAATAGCGCGAAACTCAGTTTAGGTCGTCATTTAAATCACAATAAGAGCTCACCGTAAGCCCCCTGATTGTATATCACTTTTTAGTAATCGAAACTAAAAATTATTAGGCAACTAATGCGAGCGGCTGCACTCACGAGAATAACGATTTGAATACCAACTTTAACCCCATTTTTTTTTTGTATAAGATGGTAAAACGTATTTCTTTATCATTAATTGCTTCCAAAAAAGCAACGCAAAATTTCGACCCATTTTTTACTGATTCCGGGTTAATATTTAAGAAAACGTTAAAACACAAATTTAGACGACCTTTTGGCGCAGTGGTAGTAAACTTGCTTTAAGCGCAACCGGTTTAATACGTGTCCGGATACATAATATATATATTTTCCCGTCTGGGAGTTATATTTCCAGACCACCACGCAGGATATCAATACCCTAACGGGGCCGTGTAGCACTTATTGTTAACTTTATTTAATCGAATTTGTACTCAAAACGTCTTTTTTGTGAACCGTTGATCACAACTTTATTTAATTTATTATTGCATTCGTATAATATGAAGAGTATTGTACACTGCAATATAATCTCCATTTACAAAATAAGACGATTATTGAGTTTTAAATAACAATTTTAAAATATCATTAAACAGTAAACAATATCCATTTCGTTCATTGAACATTGTGTATAATTTGTATCTGGTGGTGAGGTAATATATGTGACAAAATAATAAACAACATTTTAAATTGAAATCGCTTATATGGTACGGTCAACTTTATTTAGTTAGGTTAAGGATTTCGAAGTTAGATGCCAATCAAACTTTAGATTGCGATAGTAAAACCGCCTTTCGCAACGGTCACGTATTATAAAATAGCACCTGAATGATTTTGCCTGGGTAGCCTCTAGTTATATATGGTGGTTATAGCATTTAACATTTCGAGGTGGCGCTGCTCTCGCGTTATAAACTCGTAACATCTATATAAATAATTCTGTCAACGGGTACGGTAGACTCGATTGAAACCTTACATGAATAATAAAACATTAAAAAAATAATGATTTAAAGTCGACAACATAGATCCGCAAAAAATGAGATAGTTGATTATTTTGTTAAATTCTAATGGACGCATCCCTGTCAATCAGACTAAATTAAAGAAAACATCAACTAGAATCAACATCAAGACCTACCACCAGTGTGACTGATTGCACTGGTGGAATAATCTCTGCTGACAGAGGTTATCCCAACAGCGGTCGATGGGGTCGTCACATCCCGACGCCGATAAAAATTAAATTATATATATTAGGGTGATTCAAAAAATGTTTTTCTTCCAAACAGACTTAAAAGTTTATTTTGGGTATAAAACAAAACCTTGTAAAGATGAGCCCTTAATATTAATATAAAGAATGTCCGCATCGCATTTTTTAAATTTAAATACGACTAATATGGGAAAAATTATTTTTGTTGCTTCTGATTTTTCTTGCTAGCCCGTCGTGGGTCATAAAGTTAATTCTTCCACGTATTCTTGTACAAAATTGAACGCTCTACAAAAAGTTCTCTAATAATTTTTTCCGAAACAAAGTTCAATTTATCGCAGATTTTACTGTTTTCATACAAAATCGTAGTTCACATTTACCTAGTCCTTTCAGGTTCACTGATGCTATAATATTTCTTCAAAGAGTTTCACTGGCCTTTTCATTGCATAAAATTAAAAAATTCATTAAATCACCCTAATAATAAGAAGAAAAGGTGTTTTGTTAATCAGTTATATAATATTGTCAGTTAACGCGAAAACGCGAAAAACTTGTCATTACTAAATATCACTTTTAATGTGTCCTTGACTTGTTTCAAAATATCAAACGTCGACTTAGATATTAATTGAATTACTAAGGTATCTCCTTCTAATCGATTGCTAAATAGCGATTGTTTCCGAAAATTAATTAAATGGTGAAACAGATATCACATCAGATATTAGTCGGAGGAATGTACGAACATCAAAGAACCACCTAAGGCTAAGTAATTCGATATTAACGATAACATTGTAATTAAGGTAACACTATACCTCTTAAAACGCTTAAGACAGCTATTTTCGGAGAAATGTTCAGTTTCAGTAATAAACGACTTGTAACATTTCTAGTGCTTTAATATTATTAAGTTTTTTCTGATACGTATGGCCCGCCTGATGGTAAGCGGTCTTCAGTGATTGCGTTGAGAGCCTATAAACCTCTGCAACTGATGAGTATTGCCGAACCCTTAAAAACTTTAACAACCGTAAAGATTCCATACTGTAGGGTGTTGCATTGATGAATACGTGGGTTTTTGACCGAATGGCCCTTGGCCGAGCGCCAAAAACGTGAGTTGTAGTGTTGCTTTCGTTTCATGAGTGGAAGTGGCAGAGACCCAAGAAGCTCCTTCGACATCCCGTCCCTTTGAAACCGCGTAACTTATAATAGGAGAGTTTTAAACATTTGAGATAAAAAGACTTTTATTTTCTGCAACACATATAGAAAAAGGGATATAGAATCAAAACATTGAAGGAACCAACAGTTTCGGATCTTCGTAAGCCTTTAATATGTGCCATGTTTCATATGTAATTAAGAAGCCTAAGCCTCACAGTTAATAACAAAAAATTCTACGAAAGTAGCGTGAGGTTCTTTTACTTTGTTTTTTTACTAACTTATGAAAATATAGCAAAGTTTTATACAAGTTTATTCCTGGCAAAATCTATTGTATATTTTATGGGTACTCTTGGATTGTCTATAACTCTCAATAAAGAGTCCACTCGTTTCCAATACCATATTGGACTGACATAGGAAGATATTACGAGTATATATTACATATTGTATGACGTCGAATTAATTTCTTAGAAACCACTTTTGTATAGGTTTACAAAGATATTTTCGTCAGCGTATTTATTATTTTTCTATTGTATTTTGATTTTAAGAAACCCAGAAAAAACATATTTTTCCCCGAATTTTTTTACGAATTGAGGATAAGAGCCAGAACAGCGAAAGTTATATGTAAGATCTCGGTTTTACACAATGAGATTTTTAGAAATTCTCGAAGACTAAAGCAATTGTAAGGATGGAAGGATTTTTCTTTATTTGGTTCTTTGGTTCTGGTTATCAAGGACTCGGAAAATATAAATGTGACCTTTTCAAGACATAAGAGTTAATTATCAACGACATTACATTATATTTGAATGAGTACCTTGTGCACCTATTCTTATTTATCTTAGATTTCGGATATTTTTTTTTTTAAATTACTGATGATGGATAATTTTACAATAAATAAACAATATATTTTTTCTTACATCGTGTTTGCTTCTCTATTTAGTAAAACTAAACCATTTTCATGTTACGACAGCCTTAAGTCGCAACATCCAAGATAAACTATTTAATTGCGGTAGTCTACATTTTTACAGAACTATTATTATCGTTGGGTAAATATGCATTACACATAACATACCTAAAAAGACAACTAAAAGTTATAAAACTCTACAATTGAATAACCAATCCTATCCAAAATATAAAAAAACAAGTCTCGAAACGCAGTTCTTCTACTACAAAATGTTTTGAGATTTCATGTATAACCATGACTGAAACTTGACAGTTGTAGCGCATTATATTTTACTAACTACAACACTTTAGTGTCATTTTCCTTTTATATATTATATATTATAGTCAGTATCCTTTTATAATTTATTTTCCTTTCCTTTCCATTATAGGCTTTATAATTTTGAAAAGAGCTTGCCATCTAACGACGATACCGTAAAATACGATACTTATTTATTTATAATTCGAAGAAATTCTCAGGGACGTAGGAGTAGATATCTGCCGATCTCCCAGTAGCTAAGTAATCTCCTAATCCTTACTGGAAAAGCAAGCTTTTACTCAGGGATTGTTATTTTATAGAGAATAACAATTTTCAAAGCAAATTAAAGTATAAGAATTTATGAATATAATGATGCGTATTTTCTAAATAATAAATTATAAAAGGGCACAATGTTATTTATTAGTGGAACGCAATCTAGGTTTGTCAATTCATAATGTTGGTAACATATTTTAGTATTATTTTATGTCAGGAACACAAAAAAATAATTCTAAAATATGTTTGTTTCATTGAAGATCTTATGTTTTGTAAAATGATAGTTAAATATATGATTCTAATTTTTTCAGTTCTCAGTTCTAATTTAAAAGTCGTTTTATTATTTTCAACCCAAAATATCAACATTGTATATTGAAGTAATATAAGGTGGAAATTGAAAATAAAAATCAGTACAGAACTACCGAAAACTGACCGGCGTATACTGTATTTATACGTTCGAATTTTGTCGATATCCGTTTGCGTCCATTTTGAGATTCCATTTATATAATCTCACGGAGTGGTGTACAGGATTATATTAGTTCATCTAAAACACACAAACTGAGAAATTCACTTTGATGTAGCTCAGATATTGAAATGGTATTTGTTTTCTATATCTGCCCCTGGGGCACGCTACTCCATCTGATTGGTAAAAGAGGTAGTATAGACCAAACGCAGAGCCGGCTAATACGTTTGTAGAAGGTGAACTGCCCTAGCCACCTTTGTCCTGCCTACCCATGAGATAAACTTCTACATAAAGTAGCAAGTACAAGCAGTTCAAGTATAATCTTGGAGATCCGAACTTTTTTGGTATATTTATTAGTGTGGGAATTATTACTTTATCAACAATATTTATAATATATACAAAAATATATCTACATCAAACGCGAACTAGGTACTCTATTTCCGACATAAAATTGTCTACTCGATCGGGTAAGTAATAATCTCGTATAGCGCGAATAAAATAAGAATAGGACTGGCTGTCGTGTCTTCATTCAATAAATGCAATAAAAGCAGAATAAAATTGAAGTTTAATAAAAAATTACCAACTCCGACATGAAAATTAAAAAGCAAAAAATAAAAATATATTTATTTTTCTACGCAATGTTTTTTCCAAGTCGGTGCTAAGTAATAAATTAGCGCTGCATACTTAACGGCCCTAATTAGCGATAGTGATATCCCGTGTCGGGGGTCCGGAAACACATATAAGGACAAGGACAAATACACCCAGACCGGAAAATATGCTTGCATAGCCAATACATACATATATGCTCCGAGCGAGAATCGAAACCGCGACCTTTGGCGTTTAAGGCAGGTTCACTACCGCTACACCACAACGTCGTAAAACATCGGCATAGAAGGCACAGACTGTTTTGTTGATTTAATTAAAATTATTGACTTATTGTTCCACAATAGCCAAAAGAGGTAGTGTTTTAAAACAGCTTATTTAAATTAAAATACGTGCTTTTGCAATATAATAAAAAACTCACATATATCTGTCTCGTTCGTACAGCGCAGAAAGGTAATGTCGCTGGCTATACTGTGAATATAGGTTTCAGTTAAATACTAAATCTTTAATCATACATACGTTAATAATTATTGTTGCTCTGCTTAGGACTATAGACAAAGATATAACGGTCGGAATAATATGTAATATATATATTTAAACCTAAAACCCGATATATTATATAAATATAATGCAATTGCACAATGTATAGAGTACACGCTAAAGCGCGTCACAGGTTTTCGAGCCTTTTAATTACTCAATCCGACAAGCACGGCGGAAGAGAAAGTATTAAACAAATTAACGTTTTTTTCGTGTTCGTATTCGAACTAAATAAGTGCCGCATTTGATTGATCATGAATGATATAAAATGTTATGTAATCTGTCAAGTGATTACATATTAGAAATTTTAAATGCAAAATAGACAAGTTGACTTACCAACATTACGAAAACTACTAAAAGGATCGCGATTACTAAATGAGATGCAATTTAAATATTAAAGTAATAAACGAATAAACATTTCCTTCTTCAATCAGGTTAAGAGATCAATATTTAACAGCATCAACAATTTTAAGAGTAAACAAAATGATAGCTTATTTAAAAAAAACTCCACTCGTAACTCTGTACTTTAATTTAACTCTGATTAAAATTCATACAGATTAATATCATAATGAGACTAAGCACCAAATTTCGTAATTATTGAATTGGTTAATGGATTATATGCTAGTTTACTAAAATGTTTGAAACGTGTCATAATATATTATTATGGGAATTTCAAAGACTTAACGGAAGTATTTTATATCGTAAACATAATATTAACAAGGATGTCACATGACTTTTGATTTGATGACATACAAACACAATAACCTGTCTAAAGTGTGTGCTCAACGTGTGGGCGCGCGCCTTTCGCGGAGTTATCAAATGAAGGGCCTTTTGATATTTACTATCTATTTATTCAAGCAATTTTAGTTGATAGGTCTATTTAGGCGAGAAACTATTTTGACAGAATCGTCAATAACAATGTCTTCCTCATTGCAGTCAACATACATGTCCAATAGCCGTATCAGTTGCTTTGTAGAAAACAATTACTGTAAAAAAAAAAGATAATATACTAAGAAAGATAAAATCAAATTAGATAACCGGCGTCCGGTCGGTTAACTAAATCATCATCCAAACCGTCTATCGGTCGGTTGCAATATCAAATCACCGGATTGAGGTTGGTATCAATCGATCGGTATATCGCATTTTTCAATTGATATAAGAAGCTATGATTCGGCCATCGAGACTCATTCTCGTATTTTTAAAGATTGAAAGTCACTTAAATAACAATTGAATTTCTATAAATCAATCAAATTATTTGACTTTAATTATTATCACCATATTTAAATTCAACGCACGTATTCGATATTTCTATGCCGACATAAAGAGGCGGAATGAGGTACATTCTTTATCGATTTAGAAATATTTAAGTGCTGTGAAGGGCTACAATTATTCTGAATGGCAATTAGATAATTAGCTACAACCTTTGGAATCAATAATTCAATTAATATCATCATTCAGTCAAAGAAAATATATAAAATCAATACGTATTTGTAAATTGTATTACTGTCAGCAATCACCTAACGTCTCATTATATGTTAAAAAAGAAAAATAACCGAATTCGTAAACACCTTCATTTGGAACCCATTTTCTTTAAGCGTGGATACTATAAAAATTCTGAATGTAAAAAGAATAACGTTTAATTGAAATCGCTGTTCGTGTTTGTACTCTCTCACTCTTTATTAAAACCTGACAATAGTGCGTGTCACGCAATGTACTGTTACGTGAATAAAAATTCGAAACTTCGGATTCCGAATACAAGAAAATAAATAATTACGTCTTATATTATTAATTTTTCACATTTTCATTCAATTATTTCTTACAAAAAATAGTCACATTGAACGTCGTGTTCTTGAAAAAATAAAATTCAATGAGCTTAATTTGTTTTTTCCTATATTCTGAAAAGGATTCCTTAGAACTTGAGAATATGCGTAATAATTTCAATACGATATTTTCAATTCCTCTGATTGAAAGAGACCACCTTAAGACGCATTTTTTTTTTACCTTAGACTTGAATAATAATAAAAAGGAGCTCTTTACATATATGTTACATACATATAGGTCTATAACTATAAATATGTATATGTGATTCGACGGCAAGTTGAGTAAGCTTAATACACATATTGTTCTTAACTATAACGTAACTCGGTTGGCAAACGTCATATTTGTGTCACGAGACTCACTATCGGTGATCTTAAGTGGTTCTCTGGTAGTGAGTGGGGTGGCATGTTGACCACACGCCGTCGTTGGTCAGTGCTTCTTGTGTTTGTGGTTGCGTGCGCGCGTCTCACCGGCCGTCTTGGAGGCTTTCTCGTAAGTCTTTACTATGTTTTTGTACTCGCTCGTAATCAATTATTTGTGATCGTGGATGCACTGCGACTTGTTTTAATTTGCCAGCGAAATCTTTTGTTTTATTAATTTAAATAGATTAGAAGTGTTACTTTGCTTATTTTAGTCGGTTATATATATATATATATATATATATATATATATATGGCAGACGTTGTCCTGCCACGAAAATGAAAAAAGTGAGACATAATAGCAGCACCCCCTACTGGGTTCAATTATACACATAAATAAAATCATCAAAAGCGGTCCAACCGTTTAGGACACGTACAGTAGAATTATATATATAAAGATATATAGAGAAGTTTTTGTATTATCATTTAATCATTACATAGTATAAAACAAAGTCTTTTCTCTGTCCCTATGTATGCATAAATCTTTAAAACTACGTAACGGATTTTGGTGCGTTTTTTTAAATAGATAAAGTGATTGAAGAGGAAGGTTTATATGTATAAAAATAGTGGAAAAAAAAATTTTTTTTTGAGGTTTCTAATGTGATGTCTTAAATAATTACATTTAACGCGTGTGGGCCACTGGCAGTTATGAAAAAATCAAAACTACTGGATCGATTTTAATATTTTTTCAGTGAATGACATAGGCTATATATTTTATACCCGTGCGAAGCCGGAGCGGGCCGCTACTTTAAAATAAATGCAGTCTAGTTTGATTAACAAATGACATTTAACTGTTATTTATAGATGATGTAGTCTAGTCGTGTAACATTACATAAATAATTAATATCTTAAGTACAAATGTTCTTTGTGCGTTTGTTTTGATGATGTTAATCAATATTAAAAATACATTATTAAGTTATATAGAAAAATGATTTATTGAAGTGAGAGCTAAATTAATAATTAATACATATTATATTGGTGAAATGGTCAAAGACAGAGTCTAATCACCCACCACAGATCGTATAAGAAGAGCAAATTACGTAGTATAATAATGATTCCCAAATATTTTATCAACAGCGATATCTATATTATTCGCGTATATAAACGCAGGTGAATAAGAATCGACTATTCTATGAATGAAAATTGTTGGAACAAATTTTTTGTTTGGAAATGAATATTTAAACCTTTATTGGTGTATTGTCAGCGAATGCTGAGAATTTTTTTCACAATCAAAAAGATTTTAACAATTTTTCTATTGAATAGTTCTAGAATAGTAGGAAATAAATTCAGTTAGTGAAAATACGATCAAGAATTTTTGAGATAGAGAACTGATACTCTTAAGGAGAAATTTGTCAATAAGGACATATTTAAATTCGTGTATCTGTACCATTAGTCGTTGAACTATAGACTCAGTATCATATTGCAGGATTCCAATTACTATGCGGTATGTCCTAATTTGCTAGTGTACCTCTAATAACGGGACGATCGTCCACTCGGAACCGACCGGTTTTGTTTCGCGAGAAATGTAAAATAGCTTTAACTTTGTATAATGTATTAAATTTATAGAATAACGTTGGCCTGGTTACTTTTCTTGTCCGTACACTTTCAACTTATTAATAATAAACGCTATACACTCAACAGCCCCCATTAGGATAGTTATATCCTCTGTCCGGACACACAGACAAGGACAAACACACCCAGCCGGAAAACAAGCCTGTATGGTCAATACAAACATCTGCTCCGAGCGGAAACGAACCCACGACTTGTGGCGCTTTAGGCAGCTTCACTTCCGCTGCGCCACAACGAAAATGAAAACTAATTTGACATTAAAACAAATAAATATTTCAAAAAACTAACAAGAGTTTGATTCCCCACTTGTGAGGTAGACGCTTAATATCGAAGCTATAAGTGTAATACTCATATGCAATGCGTTGTATAAAAATATTTCATTTCATTTTATTACATATAACATATATTTTATACATAAGGTTATAAAGCATGTAGATGATGCTTGTTTATCTGTACCATCAATAGCTAATAAAGTTACCTATGAATGTAAAATATGATTACTCCCGTCAGCAATATGCAACCATGATTATGTTTCAAAGGAAAAAAATTCCCTTCACAGAACATCAGACTACAAACGGGTTTCGCGGAAAAATCTGAGCCGTGATCTCTTTCATGTCATTAAAAATCTAGGAAACTCAGATTTTTTCACAACAAGATAACTGAGCAAAATAACTATTTACTCTCATTTTATCAGCTTACTTCGAGGAACCGTCTTTTTCATTTGAGAGTAATAAATTAGCTCCCGGATATAAAAGAGTAAACGAAATTAACATTAGGTCGAACAGACATTTTGCTCGACCACAAAGTATGTTCAAAGCAAATTAAATAACATTCAATTTAGTTTTTCTAGATAAAAACATTTAACAAGTGGAAAGCTTCATAAAAGTACATAAAAGTACACATCACATAATCCTTTTAGCATCTGTATATATTTTATAATGGCGCCGTGTCGCAGGAGGCACCGTAAGGACGGAACCAAATTTGAGCCCCCGTGAGGGCTGTCTCTTTGTCACCGCTGGGTCTTAGTGCTGCTCCTCCACCCAGTGACGCTGTCAAGGCCAGTAGGGCCAAAATCAATACACATTAAAAACAATATTATAATCGATTTACAGCCTTATAATGCAAAAGTTAGAAAATAATTTGATTTGATTTATACCACGATACTTTTCTAAACTGAGTTTTTAATATAAGTATTTGTCGACGTACCACAATGGTGTATAAACTGCATACAAACATTAGGTAATTCCATACAAAGTTGCCGTTAAATTACAAACACAACAAATATGAATTATCCAATATAGTGCAGTCGTTTTAAAGTTAAACACATACATCAATTTCGGGGATTCATTTTTATTTAGTTAGATAACTGTACTTTTTTTTAATGTTAGAAGTTGGCAAACAAGCATACGGCCCACCTGATGGTAAGTGGTTGCCGTAGCCTATGAGCGCTTGCAGCACCATTAGTAGGTGCCACTCACGCGTTGCCAACCTCGAGATATTAGTTCTTAAATCTCGTCCGCCCAGAAATTCACTAGCGTACAGTGCCCTTCAAACCGGAACACAGTAGTGCCTAAGCACTACTATTTGGCGGCAGAATATTTGACACTGCGGTGGTACCTACCTAGCCGGCCTCTTGCAACAAAAGACCTACCACCAGTGTGACTGATTGCACTGGTGGAATAATCTCTGCTGTGAGAGAGGTTATCCCAACAGCGGGCGATGGGGTCGTCACATCCCGACGCCGTACTGTGTATTATCGTAGGTATTTTCATTGACGGGTAGTTCAGACGTTGAGGACATGTGTCGCGCGGCAGTTGTCGAAGTATGTGTGCCCTCTGTTGCTGTGCAATCGTCATAATATATCGGGATCAGAATCGTACAAATTATACAGCAGCGTCATGCTGCCTACCGTCCCGATGCATTCCGTCGCCATCTGTTGTCTACCGCTTCCCTCGGAATGGCACCATAAAGCTGGTTGCTGTCGTTTTTTATACGATTATATTTAAAACTAGCTGCGCCCGCAGTTCTGCTCGTGTTATGTAGTCTTTTTTCTTGATTACACGGAACCGTAATTATTTTTCTAAAATAAAAGCATCTAAGCTACTCCTGATTACATCAGCTACCTGCCAATAAAAGTCCCATCAAAAGTCGGTCCAGCCGTTATTTCAATATTACAAACAGACGCTCCAATTTTATTATATGTATAGATGGAAAATATTAGACTTGTTTGGTTTAATTATTTATTTTATAAATTATTCAAATGCTTCTAACAAACTTAACGCTTCGATGTCTGTCAAAGGGAATGTATTCAATGACGTTCCGGCAAAA
Organism: Hestina assimilis; assembly: GCA_023373885.1. Taxonomy (NCBI): domain Eukaryota; kingdom Metazoa; phylum Arthropoda; class Insecta; order Lepidoptera; family Nymphalidae; genus Hestina; species Hestina assimilis. The sequence goes on from CM041759.1 coordinate 15,405,116, forward strand.
GCACAAATACTAACAACCCAGATACAAACATTTCCATGAATCGTAAATATGACTCAAGCTTTTGTAAAGCAATTTCACTGCCGCTTAATTTTTATAAACCAGTATTTTAATCTTTCAATTTTTTTTTTTCGACTTGAAGAAAATAACAATCATCCGTCATTTGTGGGAGCTGTTACATTGGAAAAAAGCTTACGCCTAAATTAATCTTAAGATAAACAAAAAGCAATATTATATCGCATGTTAAGGCGGTGTTGATATCACGCCAAAATTGGTGTTCCAAGAAAGAGATTATGAGTTGTTTTTATGTTTTCATCGCTTCTTACAATTGAGATTGCTTTACACTAATTGATTAATACTTCATTTTGTTGTGGTATATGGTTTATTATGTAAAGAAATGAAACTTTACTGAACACAAACAAAAATAATGAGTCTTATTTTTATAATATCCCAGTCTATAAATTAAAGCTCTGCCTGAGATTTTTTGAGTTCCGTGGCGGAATGGCATGAATGGAATCCTTATAATTTCGTCATATCGGCCTGTCCGTTCCTATGACATTTTACTTGGAGATAATAGGTACATATACATATATACGAAATTTAATAAATGCAGGTATTCTAAGAACTGATTTAAAATTTTGTTGTGAAATCCTAAAATGTATAACTAATAAGTGTAGCCATCTATGGATGTTCTGAAAGTTGAAAAAAATACAACGTATAGGAACAGCTGAGGCATCTTTGAATAGATCTTTAAAAATCATAAATTGGTTTCATTTCGACTTTTTTTTGTTGTTAACAATTGTTATCTTCATTGTCGTTGAGCCGCTGATAACCCAGAGTTAATTCGATCTTGCATTGTAGGTTTAAAATTTGATTCAAATATCAAATTACAATTAACAGACAAATAAATTAAACTATGAGTTTAAAATTTCCAGATTGTCAGTGTAAAATATATATTCCAGATTTGTTATGGCTAGCGAGTCTCCAAACTAGCGTTTTATAATATTATACAACTTTCTTAGTGTAATTTAAAAGTATTTACCGTCATAAGCAATAGTGTCCAGTTATTGGTAGGTACTAATACAGAATTTCTCTTGGTATCATTGCGCGTCCATTTCGCGATAAGATAATCTTAATTATTTTTTGTTGTTTCGACAAATCTTTGTATAGTGAAAAATAATTATGAGAAAAATTGTTCTGCTTTATAAATTTCTGATATTGAATCGTTTTAATTCTATTTAATAATCCCCAATTATTTTCAGTCGATCCGCTCATTTTTAGTAATCCTCCAATTAGCATCTTCGTTTAATTTTTTTTTCCTTTTTGTAGAGATTTTATTAAAGTAAATCATTTTAACTGTTTACGAGGATAATAAATGGAAAGATAATAATATAAAGGTTGAAACAAATTTATTTTGTGAGAATTATTATAATTTTCTTCATATACGCAATGATGTTGAATTTAATGACTTTGTTTTAGTCCTATAATTTATTATGATAATATGTTTTAAAAAAATATAAAAATAAGTATTTAGTAATCCAAATATGTGTTATATTTCGTGAAATCGTGAAAGTATTAAATAGACAGCAGACAATGTTAATATGTACCATGTGTACGAAGCCTTATTCGGATAAAATGAGAGATTACGAGCGAACGCTATGGGTGATCGCGGAAGTATTATTGCGTAAGATGTCGGAATAATTTCTCTACCAAGTTTCGAACTTGAAGTTCTTCTATAATTTTAAGATTCTATTATAAATACTCGCAGTAAATGAACAATTTTAGTCATTTTTATTTGATTAAAATGATTTGTATTATTTTGTTTGTGATGATTGAAATGGAATTAATTTTAGAGTAAACAAAATAATACCAAATCATTTTCATTTTAAGTGAAACTTATATTTTACAAAAGAAAAATCATAGCTTATAATATATAATTGATTATATATTTTAATAACATAATCATAAATATTTACTAACTTTCGGTATATTCGTTTAATCAAATTGAATAGACAACATAATCGGGTCGATATTATTCATACGTGCACATGTATTAATTAAAGGCATATTGAACACAAAGTCTCACTCAGAGAGTGGAATTAATATATAAATTACAGATGTCCAATACCCAAGTACACCAACCGCCGCGGGTGATTCTCCATTTACAAAGGCGTCCAATATACCTGTGAGTAATGATTTCGACGAAATTAATTTGTAACATCGAGCTTCGAAAGCCTAGGGTTGCATGTTTTCGAAATTCATTTTTTTTACAAATAATGCAGTTGTTAAGGGGACTAAAATATAACTGTGTATGATATCAAATATTTCAAAATTTTAAAACTTTAAAATCAGAAATTAAATTGTAAGGACGAAAAGGAATAGCTTAACAAGGCACTTGCCTTGACATCTTTTATACACAATTTAAATTCTTACTCTATTATCTTGTCCTGTTATCATGAAGAAAATATCAAAGGCGACGAGGAAATATTAACAGAAAGGACAATTTTATAATAAAAAATACATAAAAATTTCTTTGCTCTCGTCAGTCGATAATAAATTAGTGCACTCAGGGGAAAGGCATTTGTCGTTTGACTACCAAGAAATAAATAAAGGAGACAATGAAAGGAGAGAAAAAAGGTGAAGCTTATTATGTTGACTTTTATCTATTTGGTAAACAACAACTACAACAACTAATTTTATTTATTGTATTTACTTGGAATCTATCGATTTAGCAATCGAAAAGTAATTTGATCTAAGAGTTTACCAAATTAAAAGCATTTTAGCTTGCTAAAGGAAAACATTTCTCTGTACAACTGGTACACGAACTTGACGATGGATGAAGTTTTTCGGTACATTTAGATCTATTATATTATCAGCAAGCTTTTACAACAAAAATAGTTACACAATTGTCATAATTTCATTTGAATACATGGCGTAGCATGTTTTTTGATAAACTCAGAGGAAGATAAATCATTCGGGATTAAAAGTATGCTATATTAACATATATCCATGTAACAATCTATATCTGCGCTTTTCATCCAAATCCGTTAAGGCTTCAAACATCATAACATACAAACTTTCTCATTTCATAGGTTAGTAGGATAATAGACGGGTCCACATAATTTCAATTTAATATATATATTTCATATTCATCTAAGAGCCCTTTTGAGTAATAATAGACGGTCCACCATAACGTCTTTAATAATAAATTAACACATATACAGGAAATCGGACTAAGTAGTTCATTCCATCCAGCTATAACGTTGAAGATTCATGAAATATAAATATGCACAGCGGCATGTTCTAAAAATAGTATCCTTTAGCTTTTTGGGTTTATGGATATAGAATTTTACTTATTCAATCAAAGGGATATTACGAGAGTGCTATATTGTCAACAAAGTCTTTGTTGTTTGCTAAAGAAAGCTTAGTAATTTATTTTATATATAAACGTAAAATTTTGTTATGAATATAAGTCACGTAGAAAGTGACGTAGAACGTATGGTCCAGTGAATTAGACTTTTGTCTATAAGTATTTCGTAGATTTGTACCTTTATAACGTCATTTGAATAGAGTACTAGTAGATACATCATTACTTATGCGACGTAAAGCTTAAAAAAAACATTATCATTAAACATGTTCGATTGTGTAATGCCCATTTTGGTAATCGGCTAAAGTATACATAATAATGTAGATGTCGCAATAGTTACTTGCATTGGTCGTATACGAGTAATATAACGCTCGATGTCGGCCACTCGCGCGCTCAGTGAAGCGAGGCAATGCACTTGTCTTTCACGTAACCTAACTTTTCCTTCCAAGTTGTCGAAGTTATCATCTGCGTTTTTATTCGTTCGTTGTTTCACATTTTATCGATGGATAAAAAATTATAAAAGCTAAAACATGTAATCTATAAGACAAATATATAGAGTCTGAAACATAATAAAATCTAATATGGTCTAGAACAGCATGTTAAAATTGAGATAATCATAGGTAAATCGCTAACTTCAATCGCAACATACACCGATATACATAATAGTTATTCATTTTACATACATCTTATGCAAAACATAAAAGGGAACCCACCGTGAACTCTTATTGCGATTCAAAAGATAACCTACATTGAGCTAATTCGTACCATGATATATATATATATATACGTCATGCTCATATAAAATATGAATAGTTTTATTAAGGTTTTATTAATTGAATTTTATTAGATCTAAATAGAATTGATACTAAAAGTTCATGGCAGAGCCCCAGATTACTCGCGGGGGCGGGACGGATACTCTGATAAAAATGAATTTCTAAAAATGTATATTTTTTGTATCTATATTGTTGCAAAATGGTTTCTCATTAAAAACTGTTTGAGGTAGTCGAATAAGTATTTGAAGCAAAAATATTATAACAATTAAAATATTACTCTAATTAATTATCATACTATGTCATAAGGAGATTCCATTTTATTATTTTATAGAAAAAATTTAGATGGACTTCTTGATCCAACAAATATATACAACAACAAATATAATTGGAATTGGTTCAAAAAATAAAAATACCGAAATTGAATGACTACATAGTCTGATTGACTCTCAATCTTTTGGGATACTTATTACCTTTTACGAGTCAGATTAAATTGATTTCGTTTATTTGAGGGAATATTTGTAGCTAAGGGGGTAAAAAGTAATTATTATCATTGTAGCTGGAAAATAAGGCATAGGCATAAATTATAGCGTGTTTAAAAAAGTCAAATACAAAAATTCCATCAACGCAACGTACCTCACCTTACAATCGAAAGACCATCGCACAAACTAAAACCAGCACAGTATTCTTATTTTAAATAATATTTAGCAATGCCTTTTCAACTTATTACTAATATTCCTATTTCCCCTCCAAATAAGCGTGACCGCTAGGAATTGCTATGATAATAGCCAGGGGCGGAAAGATAGAACTTGCAACTCTTATTACAAGTCGACACTTCGACCATTGAGCTATTGAGGCTCTAAAATACTATGAACAAATATTTTATATTTTTAGTCGGTTAAAGTAACAATTAGAAAGGGAACGGAAATGCATTAATAAATTTTAAGACTCAGCGTTAATTATAAAATAAAAAAATAATTACACTTATTATACCTTATACGTAACAAAACTCTTTATATTTATAAAAAAAAACTAAGATGATAAATAAAAATGTATGATGAAACAATAAATTACTCATATTACTTTTAACTTCCATATTTATTTTGCAAAATTTATTACGTTGCATTTATTAATCACTGTATTGAAACTGAAATAACCAAATAGCTCGATATAATTTTCTGTTAATTGAATTAAAACTTATCATAATAAATTTTGTTTCAGATAATGCGTATAATACTGTTAAGTGCTTTGCTAGTGGCGGCCATAGCTGGCGAGGATGGCTGGCAACCCATTGTTCCTGAATCTCCCTCGGTTTACACAGCGTATTCAAAATCACCAGAGCGATCCTTAGATAGGTAAATCAACAACAACTCAATCTAGTCTATCTAGATAGATATAATATGTATTTTTATAGAATTTTAACCTTAAAGTTTTGGCAATGTTAAACTAGATTAGTTTTTTTGGGTGTATATATTATAATGCTCTTGATTTTATAAAATAATTATGCCTATTTATATACCTATAATTTCAGCTCCCAACTTAGGATTGTCAACCGAAGACCAATACAATCTAGGCCTACATTCACGTCCAATAAAATAACAAATCTTTATAACTCAGCGCCGTCGTCTGGATCGGACTCATGCAGCGTATATAAAGTGTCTATGAATCAAGAACTGCTCTACCAGTATGTGGAATATGAAAATACGGTACCAGATCTAAAAGAGTTTACGCTTTGCATGTGGACGAAATTTCATAATCACTCTGACGATCATCCACTATTTTCGTACTCTGGTGAGTGCCGCCATTTTACTTGTTTTGATTTATTAACAAAATTATAGAAATTTGTCATTGATCGATATTTATAATGTTTGTCATCGATGTAAAAGAACTTAAGTATTCGTTGGAAATCACTTATGTCTTCCCAAGTAATAGTTACATTATTTATGAGTAGAGGTAATAAGATATACTGGTAAATTCAATTACCTTTAAACATCAAGGAATATGGCACACGTTGCTTACAAGGGAAGGAAAATATGTATTTGACGTCGCTGATCTCATCTAGTTTAATGTAGCAATTTATCGCTCCTTCAGAAATAAATTGATTAGAAATCCTGAACGTACTCATATCAATTTAGCAAACTAGCAACCTGTCAAATCCGGATAAGAGTAATAAGCAGACCCAGGGTACATAAAAATACCGGGAATAATGCTAGGATGAAGAAATCAATTTAGCAACACACTGGTTTTAAAGGTTTGATCTAATTTCAAAATAACGAATCAAGGTAATGAAACGAAAAATTTGATGTGACCACAAAAAATATTAACTTGTAGAGTGGTAACACTTTTTAATGACATAATATTTAATTATCACTTGCTTGTGACAGGAGTAAAATATTATTTATGATGATCTTTTTACTAGTTGTGTAGGTGTTATTATCGGTAGCGAATCGTTCGTACGAAAGTAATAATCTAAATGACAAGTTATAATTATAAAATATCATTGCAATACCAATATTTGATCTAATACTAGGTACACCAATTAAATCTACTTAGCCATGCGTATTACGACACATTACGCCAGTTTGAGGTGGGTTGCATAACAGAGTTGTGATCGGATCGTTTCCACACCGCTATGTCTACCTGTATATCGATTGGTTAGCCCTAAGAGTAATTTATTACAAACAACGAAATAATATATCCTAAGTACACATTTAACTCATATATATTACAACTCTGAGCAATTTCAAATAATTCGTATCATGACATTATACAAAAGACTGTACTGTTTAAAAATATCCTATTATATCTACCTACATAGGCGATATTACGCCGTTCTGTGGGCGTTGAAGGCCTAATTGCTACTGGTTACTACCCAGAAAAAATTGGGGATGTTGAAGGGATTTCGGGATTCGTCCTTCAAACTGGATTAGCTTTTAAATTAGAATTGATTAATTATGTTTGTTTTGACTTCATACTAGACGAACACAACATGCTATAATTAAATTAATTAAAGTAATTAATGTCATTGTGGTTTTTTGGGCGTTGAAAAATTATTGATATTCACAGTAGGCTGTAGATGAAATAGGTTTAAGAGCCTTCGAACTATATAGTGGACATATTGAATAGAGGTAACAGAACAAGAGCAGAATTATACCATCATATCTATCTAAGCCTCCCACTTCTACGAATATAGTGCGGTAACGGTATTACATATTGCTTTACTAAGAAAATGCATTTCATTTGTTTATTTTAATAGCTCCAGATAGACTTTGACACAACAACGCAATCACATCGAAATCACCTAGTCATTGCATTACATAATTATTATATTTACATAATATTTTGCCGTTCATTACGCAAATTTAGATCAGTGGGTTAACTAGTCTCTACTTGTTTGGAATAATTAAATTTTATATCTGCATGATCGATAATAATAATTAATACTTTAGGCCTTACATCAATTTGTTGAAGTGCCACTGTCGTCTCTGTTATTATACCGAAATTACTCATTTTTGCTAAATAAAAAGATACGTTTCTCGGGAAACATGGTAGGAACACAGTTCTTTTCGTTATCTACTAAATATATTAATTTTAGGAAAACCTAAGATGTCGAAAAAGCCTTACTACATTTTTTCGGTCTAGCGGATGGAATCCGTTCAGAGCTTGTATTGGGTGGTTAGGAACTTCGTTTTAAAATGTCTAAATATGAAAAAAGTAGAAATTATCACTTGGATATTTAATGCTATGTATAATGAATTTATTTTGAAGCTAGTTTGTTACAAAAGTTTACGTGAATCAAACCCTTTAAAACTTTAAGTTCCAACGTTCAACTGTGATATCTTGAAAAAATAATTAAAAATAGTTCATACACTAACCTTTTTCTAAAATATATTATACAATTTTCTAGTCGGAGACAGCGCTAAAGAAATTTCTGCGTGGATTTCTAACACGAAAGAGGCGAGCTATTTTAGTATGGCAGTTCACGGACAGACGTTCTTCAGACTCAATTATCCCTTGAAGTTGAACACGTGAGTAAAAATACCAGGAATAAACATTATCTACTGCCTTTCCCACTAATACTTTTAACCAAGTTCATCTTAATATAATAAGCAGATTCAAAAGGGAGACTGACATATAAGATTTTTACATTGTACCTTTTATTATACTAAAAAGTAGCTCGTCTCGCTACGATGATGTGAAAAATAAGACACACTCATTACACACATTATACAGACTCGTCGTGATCGTTACGGGCTGTTTGTTTCTAATAAAACTAAACAAATGATTTCGCCGCTTTGTTTTGAAAAAATATCATAAATTATTACTCGCTTTTGTACCTACTTTAAAACCTCCACATCACCCTTTGTTGGGATTAAAAACGAATTTTTTTTTTGTAAACTATCGTACTATGATGTAAAATCATCTTTGTCACTTCGTAGTTGAGTAGCGAACTTGCCTTAACCGCGACCTGTGGGGCTTAAGGCAAGTTCGATTCCCACGCGGAGCAGATGTTTGTGTTGACCATACAGGTATGTTTTTCGGTCTGGGTGTGATTGTCTTTGTCATTGCGTATATTTCCGGACCCCTGACACAGTATATGACTATCCTAATGGGGGTCGTTGGTTGTGTAGTGTGTAGAGTTTAGAGTTCTGATATAGAAGAAATTACCTTTCATACGTAAACTATTTCGTAACTTAAAAATATTAACTAATTTATAACACATACCTAAATGTAACTATATAAGTCATAATCGCTTAGCATCAGATGAGCCGTCTACCATTTTGCCTCTCTGACATAAAAAAGACAGAGGAGAGATAATTTTGTTTAGTAATGAAAACAAATTTGGAGTTAAGATCTTAAAAATCGGTATTAACTTTTTAAATGCTCTCCAAAGCGCAGATGCTCAAGTACACGATATATATACATATATACACGATCAACCATCCATAGAGCGACCGTATCCATAGCTATTTAACTTGCATTCTGAACAGTGATTGTAATTCGAAACATACTATACATAATTATTGATTGAACAGTGATTGTAATTCGAAACATACTAAACATATATACTTAATTAACACAAATGTGTAACAATCGAGTCGCGCTAAAAGCAATGACCTGATAACTTGGGAAATATTTAATTTACAGCAACTAACAAATGTTATTACAAAAGAACTAAACAATTCAACCGGCCTACTATATACCTATGCCAAACAAGATTTACAGAATTATTAAGGTTCAAAATTTTACTAAGCACATGAATAGTTTTATGTTTTGGAAATATCGTCAAGGAATGCGTAAATATTATTAAAGTGCATATCTGGCTGCATCTATTAATAATTTGCTGCTTTTTTTTAATTATCATCAAGTATCACAATAATAAACTAAACAATATTTAAAAAACTCATTTCAATTTCGACTGTGTCCGATATTAATCAAAAGCCTTGTAACTACACTCCCTTTGAATCTATAAATGCAGCATAATATCAAATATCAAAATATATTTTCCGTGAAAACTGCGTAGTTCAGTTCGAAACAATATTTTTTTAATGAATTTTATACTGTGCAAGCTGATCCACGAACGTAAGTTCTTTTTTGCGTTGAAACATATCTGCATCCATAAGCATACATGGACGCAAATAAGCAATACCATGTCAACCCACACGAATGTCATTTCGAGAAAAACGCGTTTGAAAATTTTGAACAACTTGTTTTATATGATTTTTTTATGTATTGGTCAAGTTTTTGGCAATTTCAGATTTATGTAAGTTATTTTACTTATTTTCACAAAAATAAGTATTCAAACTGCATATTTCGTATATAATATAACCCAAAACTTTTAACATAATACATAAATTGCATGATTAAAAATGGCTTTTTAGAAGTTTTAAAGCTTGAAACCCTACAAATATTAAAGAAAAATGTTCTTCAACCATTTACCAACACTTCTGCATGTATAACTCAGTTTTTTCAATTTTGTGGGTTGACATGGTATTGCTTATTTGCGTCCACATGTAAAATGCTTATGCTACTGTTGGATTAATCATGTTTGAAATTTCCGGAAATTATTTAGTTAAAAGTCAATATGATCGCCTCGTAGGGGAGAAGTTTCAAAAAGCCGAGTTTGTTTACTATATTGAAATATACTACATTGAAAACTATGTATCCAGATCTTATTTGAACTGAATTTAGCTAAATTCCTAGGTACTGCTTTGATACTGATGACGTTGCTATTGCATTTTCCTTATATTAAGCTTCCAACTAGAGTATTAATTATTAATATAATATCAGAATTAGAGGTTTTCTTTATGTAACATAATTTAAATTTAACACGATGAGTATACTGAAACACGATCTTTAAATGATTTTAATTCAATTTTTCTAGTTAAATATTATTATTTGGTCACTGATTTTCGTGCAACTGAAAAATATGAAGAGTATAAATTAGTGATCAAAAGTGTTACGAAAGAGATTAAGTCGAAACAGATTTTTATTTATGTCTGGTCTGGCTATAACACGGCCTGATATTGATCGGCATTTCTATCAACTTTTAAAATTTAAAAAAGTAGTTATAGTGACATAACTACAATAGTTGGACATATAGTCTCGCGATTTTTTTTTGTAGATATTGATATGTTCTATAATATTGTAAAACATTTTTTGTGCTATCACCAAAACTTTACGCAGTGCATGCGATGAAAGACATTTTATAGCTATTTTTTTACCTTGTGTTAGTTTTAATAGACATTTCTAAAAGTCCCTATTTTTCTAGTACTTCGTAGCTCTTTTTTTACGCAGTGATAATGTAGCTTTTTAACAGCAAAATAATGTAATCAGTGCAGTTTTCAAGTTTATTCTTTACATACAAATAAATGAATGCTCAATAAAACATTTTTAAAAATAAGCTTTTATTTAAAAGCTCTAAAACTTGATTTTGACATAAGAAAATCGGAAAAATCCATGTATTTTATAAATACATCCATATAGGTAAATCTGGCGACAAGCTTTTACATTTTAGTTTAATTTATTTTTAATTTTTTAGTTATCTCCGTGAATATTTAAAAACTGAGCCGTCCTCCATATTGGATTTAGAGCGAAGTCATTATATTTTGGTATTACTTTTAGTAAATCCTTTCATTCGATAACCCTATAATATAGGAATGCTTAAAAATAACTAGCCCGTCATTATTATCATACCTTGAATATCACTATCAAGATCGATTCAAAGAGCCCAAACACGATGGGGTTATCTTGTTGCGTTCATTAATTTCATCCATTTCCAAAATTTTACAATTTCATCTTCCGACTTCATTATCAAGCCTTGAATATCGCCCATGGATATAGTACTCATCAAGACCGTTCCAAATAGCCCAAACACGATGCGTATATTTTATTCCGTTAAATATTCCCTATAAGTACCTTCTGGCTCCATCATCAGAAAAGCTCAATGGCACCATATTGTTGCATTGTTATGTAAGTTTATGTAATTTAGTGTTTCAAATTTCAACTCAATTGAAGGCCGGGAATTAAGTCAAATTAGGCTTGCAATATTTGCTCTTAACATATGTACATACGTCCTTGCAACGTTAATAAAAGCTTTTAAAATACAAATCCTTCTGCTTTATAAAGTCAACGTTGTGCCGCAGCGGTAGCAAACATGCTTTAAACGCCAAAGGTTGGAGCGTAATATGTTTGTGTTGACCAAGCAAGCATATTTTCCGCTCTGGGTGTATTTGTCCTTTTCCTCGTATATGTTTCCGGACCCCGACACACTATCCTAATGGGGGCCGTTGAGTGTGAAGCGTATATTATTATTATTAATATTAGAATAGATTATTAATTTAGGTTTAATTCAATTCAGGTAACCTTTAAATGAAAGTATATAAACTGTGCTATGAAACTATAGAAGAAGTGAAGAAATATCAACATCGATTTAAAAATATCTCGAGTATTACACATAATACATACACGACAAACTTAAAGTTGCAAATATTTTCAAAGATACAACTTGTTGCAAATATTTTCAAAGATACAACTTGTTGCAAATATTTTCAAAGATACAACTTGTTGCAAATATTTTCAAAGATACAACTTGTTGCAAATATTTTCAAAGATACAACTTGTTGCAAATATTTTCAAAGATACAACTTGTTGCAAAAGCTAAATGCGATGAAAGTGTTATAAAACGAAACACAAGCCCCGACCTAAACACTTCATTAAAGTCAGTTTATTAACGTAATTAATGTGATGCTTCATGAAACAGGCAGTTAAGTCGAGGTATATTTAAAATCTGGACTTGACTTCTATGTGAAACATCTTAAATAGTCATGTCGTAGAGAAAGAATAAACTTTACCAACATTAATGATGTTTTAAAGCATTTATTATTAAGCAGATAATATTTCTCTTTTAGTTCAAAATACTGTGCATAGTTTTGTAATGGCACTAGGAAAGTTTAAATTTTTATTGTTTTACAGAGAACTAGGTTCTTGCAGCGAATTTACCTGCGTGAATAGCGATTTTTGATACAGCCACTTTAATGCAATATAAATATAATTTGGTCTCCCTACAATCTATCATCGCTTATTTCGTCCCCTACAAGGCTTTTTTTTAATAAAAAATACCCGATGTGCTTTCGAAAGGTCTAGTCTATCTCTGTATCATAGCACATGAGGGGAGAAAGCATCACCGACAGACAGTGTTACTTTTGCATAAATTATAAAATTAGCAAGGTTTGTGTACATTTCCTTATAACGATTGTTGCGGTATTTAACTACACATCATTTAAATAATTTACATACGCGTATGAAAGGTGTCTATTAATTTTTGCGTAATAGATAATACCAAAACAAATTTATTTTAAAACTGAGTCCTACTATTAATCAAAAATAAAAGTATGTAAGATCGAATAACTCAAACTTTTATTACCATAATTTACTCATTTGTATGACAAAAGCACTTTAAATTATGTTATTATAAATATTATATTCAATAAAACCTATAATTTAAAAAACGAATTGAAATAACATAATTCTCAACTCTTAAATAAAAATAAAAACAAAAAAATCATTATAAATGAAGTGAAATATATCAAGTTGGTATTTTTTCTGGTATCTACGTATGTTGTTATTCAATTAGACAGTAATATATTCTTATACATCTACATATAAATACACTTAGTACATCCTCACATCAACCTGTATACAATCTGCAAATAATTTATCAGACGGTAGCTTTGTATAGTATCAGCGGTGTAAAAAAATTGTACAAAATATACCTTTTTTTATACTTACAATGTCTAACGACAATGGTGTCTGGTAAAACTCGAATGAGTTTATGGAGACACTTGTCATGTTTGTACTCTATTTGTTTTGTTTATGTTCAACTAATAAATATGTATATATATAATTATTAGTAAAAATATAACATATTTTTTAGTGAAAAACACGCAAATGTACCATCACACGTCACTATGTCTTATACGCCATCGCCAGTGGCGACACTTTGGTGACGATCGAAAGTACGCTGCGCTAACCATCACGCGTAAATTATAGATACACTCAGATACGAATATACGGCAACGATGTGTGCGTAACCTGTTCACGACGAGTGTTCCCTATTCCAGGCGTAGGTAGAATTGGGGTTTTACCGGCTTAATTAGGGAATCGACAGGGTTTCAACTTTCAAGTAACTAATACATTGATTGGCGGACTAATTAATAACATATCAGATTTAGATTGTATCACGCAATAAATATAAATGAGAAACATGCTCGTATACACGATAACAGAAATGTTTAAGGCTAGTTGTTGCTGTTAACTATACATTTACGTATCATAAGGTCGTTAAATGGTCTAAGATCACAAGTTTCATTCCTATGAGGCGACATCAATACGATATTAGTTAGAACCTAATTATAGAAAGATTTTTATTTATGTTTCAGTTGGTATCATGCTTGCCAATCATGGAATGGACGAACAGGCGAATGGCAAATTTGGGTAAATGGCGAAAGAGTTGGAAGGGGTTTCCATAATAGGGTAAGGTTTTTTAATTTTCTAGTACCTCCATTAGATATAACTAATTCATGGTACTATTTTCAATAAGTAATTAATTTCTTTAAGCAAATTGTTTCATATGATTTAAAAAAATATATAGTCAAGACCAATGAATATTTATGTTATTCATTAATCTTATTTTCTTAGATATTTTTTTTAATCGTTCAAGGTATATTGTAGAAGTTTTATAAGGGTTCCGTAACTAAAAGGCAAAAACGGAACCATTATAGTTGCATCATCCCGTCTGTCCATCTGTCCGTCCGTATGTGACAGTCATTTTACTCGGAGACTATACGGCTCTATATATACGAAATTTAGTAAATAGATGTATTCTATAAACCGCTACACGATTTTTAATTAAATCCTAAAATATATAAAAATTATGGGTAGCAGTCCATACATGTAACTGAGGGTTGAAAAAAATAAATTCAATCTAGGGCGACGTGTGAGATATCTTTGGATATCTTTCAAAATGATAACGAGAATTGATTTTGACTTTTTCATTTAGTCAGTATTTGTTGAGATATTAGTACCTCAAGTCATAAAGTTGTGTACGTACAGGCTAACTTTTGAACTATGGGATTTAAAATTCTGGGAAAATTTAAGCTTGTAGAACACCAATATGAATATGAATATTCATCCAAATTTGGTTTGAAAAAGATAGGTCAACAAACTTTACAGATACATAAGTTGTTCCCATAAATTTGTTTTCATATCACTTTTAATAATTACTGTGAATTTACCAACTTATTTTGCGGTCGATTTTAATTCGTTATTATTTTGAAAGTCCTAAAAATACTTCATTATCGTTGGAACCCTTTAGTTTCAACTGTGCGTGGTCCACAACGCACTTGACTGATAATAATTTTCTTCACAGCTTGTTGGCCATATAATAAAAGGTGGCGGTACTGCCGTAAGTGGCCAAGAACAATCGCTTCTATACAAAAACGATGGAGCAGAGCAATTGGCAAGTACGTAAAATTTACATTATACATAAATAATAGTACTATACAATATCGTGTTTATCAGTCCTGTTTTGCTTTTATTTGCATTGCATATAAATGACACATTTTGGTGAATAATGTGTCAATCGGCATAATATTATCATTGTTTTCCAGGATAGAGGTTAATTATTTAATTAAAATCAGTTAATTTTTTAACCACTCAACAAATGCTTACAATGTGAATGAAGATTAAAATAATTTTACATCTTAATATTAGCATCTATTTATCTTAAAGAGAATACCGTTATTTATATATTTAATATTCCTTTAAACTTTAGATCAGGTGGGTCTTATCGGCGAAATAACTATGCTTCAATTATACCACGTTGCACTGACTGCTGGGAAAGCTCACAAAGATCACAAGCATCATCACGTCCATCATTTTAAACATGACGGAACACCATTCGAGACCTCTTCAGAAGCTGTTACAGAACCACCACCACCGGTGGCGACTCCTTTGGGCAACGGAAATTTTTTAATCGGGGGTCAACTGCAAAGACCCGCTAATCTGAACTTAGCTCGTCCTCAACAACAAATGATTCCTGTTCAGTTACCGAACGGACTCCAACTACAACAGGAATACGTTAACGGTCAACTTGGAAATCGGATAGTTTCTGAACAGTTTCTTCTTAATAGCATACAATCGATTCCTAGTAACCATATTAATGGGAATGCTCAAATCCAAACGCAGATACCGTTAGTTGGTTTACCTGTAGCACAAGGTGATCAAAGTCAAAAATATAGTTCTAGACCACTTGGACCGAACAAAGGCACTACGGTTGTCCTTTCAGGATCTCTTCTCAATCCTGCTAATGTACAATATATTGATGACACAAATTCTCACAATCTATTTAAAAGAAATTCTCAAAAGAGGGATAAAAGAGATAACCCCGAGAAGGAACTGGCGGAAGAAATTAGCTCAGGTATGGTTGATTAACTATGGGATTGAATAATAATAACAAATAGCTGTAAGTAGCGGTAGCCAGAATGCGGGATAGATTTACGCTCGGAGACGATGCTTATATTGATCTAACAAGCTTGTATTCCGGTTTGGGTATCCTTGTCTTTGTTCTTGTGTGTGTTTCCGGACTCCCAACACTGAATCACTATGACAAAGGGGGTCGTTGAGAGTATATGGTTTATTTTTTAATGTCTTTTTATCTTATATGTCTTAATATGTTATATTGATAAATTTTTATAATATTAATTTGGAAATTATATTTAATAGGTAAAAAAGATAAGCGCGGTCTCGTCGCTCTAGCGGACGGCTCTATTGTTGACGAAGCTTTATTTAGTCCTGACTCCCTTGATGATAAAGAAGACGAGATATTGTTCCAACAGTCCTTACTAAATGGTTTGGCAGGCGTCGTTGGAAATTTACCTATTCAAGACTTACAGAGAAAGAATGTAAGGAATTTATATCAGTAATAAAATAATACAGACAAGTTTTTTAAAGGTAATTCAAATTTATTATGGTTTTATAGGTGGATGAACGAGAGCCAGCTGAGGCGGAAGTCAAAGCAGTAATGCAGGTTTGTAGTGGGTGTACACCTGAACCGTTCAAAAAAGCACTTGTACTGTCCTGGAGATCTACCCCTAAGAAGCTGTACAGTGGAGCTCATTATTACAAAGGATTACCCATTTGTCGCGCTTTCTAAATCACTATTCAAATACTAGATGTCATTGTATAGGAGTTTAATATATAAATTCACACCGAATTATATAAATAATTTAAAATTATTATCACCTACCCCATATAAGACAAAATGTTCAAATAATGTTTTACATGGGCTGAGAACGACGTAACATCTGAAAGGGAGATAACTTTTACCGTAATATTAGAAAGTTACTAAACTAATCCAAATAAACGCTAAATTAAAATTATTATTTTCTATTTTTACAATCAGAATCAGTTGTGTTCAAAAATATTGTGCATAGTTTTCATATTTAATAATTTATATTACTTGTACATTGTTAAATTTTATAAATTCTCCTTTTTATAAATTGTGTTGTGATAACGACGTAATATTTGGTTAGTAAAACACGTCGAAGCTTGCCATCGCAATTTATTTATTATAGTCGTAAGATAGTGTTCATAGGACCTACATTTTTAATTTGCTTAGTATGTACTCTAGCTATAAGATTCTTACCAACCTGTTACCATTTTTAATATATATTTTCTAATATAATTTGTTTTCATTCTACACCTGCTTTACTCATGTTACTGTAAGTTGAATAATTTTATTTTATTTTTACCAAATTTCAGTTGATGACATATCGAGACATTCATGCATTCAGTAATTGATGCAATTTTTAAAATAAAATTTAAAAATGACAAAAAAGCTACAACAATTCTAGGTACATTAAATTATGAACAAGAATCAATGCAGTGAAACTTAAGAAATGTTCTTGTATGTAATTCAAAATTGGAATAAGTAAAGAAAAAAAATTATAACTTTTGTAATAACAATCTATAAGTATTATCTTTGTCCTTAAATTTGTCGAAATAAGAACCTAATTCATTGTATGTTTTACACATTATATATATTGGATGGTTTTGTGAAATTATACTGCTTGCAGTAGGAATACTAAACAATTGAAATCAACGTAAGAGGGGCTTACCATTAACTCTTATAGTGATTTTAAAAGACGAACAAATCAATCCAATTCAATTCTGACATTCAGATTTTATATTAGTATGATGTGTAAATATATATCATAACATATATTGGTCGTTATTTCAATCGTAATAAGAGTTAATGGTAGCTCTTCCTAAGCTTTGTAATAATGTTATATTTACAAAGTCTATAAACAAAGACCTAAGTTTGAACCTTGCGGTACACCAGTACTAGCCAAATAAGGTTGAGAGCGATTATTTAGGCAGGAGCACAGCTAACGACAAAAGCTTCCATGAACACTCATGTAGTTTGTTAATAAAATTTTATGATCACCTCTGTCAGAAGCTTTAGAAAACCAAGATATATCAAACGAACTTGCATTCTTTTTCTTTCTTTTTCAAACTATTCATACAAAAAGTTTCTCTATGTGGTGCATTTGTGGTGCGACTAGCCATATAACTCTGTTGATTTATATTAAGTTCTTTTTTCATGATTGTATATTTTATCGCAAACCATTTTTTCAAGTATTTTAGCAAATCAATTAATAATAATTATGGGACGATAATTTCTTACTTTACTTTTATCATCTGATTTAAGTATTGCCATATTTTTTGTAATTTTTCACAATAAAGAGAATGTGCCACTTTGTAATGATTTATTAAATTAAATATTGAACGCAACGGAGTGGAAAGTGCTTGAGAAAATTAGTGGGATTGGTGGGATTTCATCTGGCCCTG
Source organism: Hestina assimilis (assembly GCA_023373885.1). Lineage (NCBI taxonomy): Eukaryota > Metazoa > Arthropoda > Insecta > Lepidoptera > Nymphalidae > Hestina > Hestina assimilis. Next base: position 15,423,662 of record CM041759.1, read on the forward strand.
CATCGTTAAAGACAACAATAAAATTCAGTCGTAGGTTTACGGAGTTACTAGAAAATCGTATCTTGCTTACAGATGAAACTGAGAAAAATTAAGGATTACAGTTATTACTTTACTAATTTCCATAGACAGTTGAAAAATGCAAAACGCTTCACAAATTCACTTCCTATGAAGTTTGAATTAAGTTTGTCATACGCTTTGGATTACTGTTAGTTACACATTTGTTCATTGTACACTTCTAAAACGCTTTAATATTAACAGGTTAATTTTCTTCTACACCATTTATGTACACATTTACATACCGTTATTTACAAGAATGAATTGATTATGTTCAAAACAACCTTAAAATTTGTAACCCGATACACCTAAAAAAGTCTCCTCACATTCGTGCTATAATTTTAAGAAAGTTATAGAAAACATTTTTTAAATATATTTAGCGTAATTAAACAAAGACATTTAGTAAACAAGCATACGGCCCGTCAGATGGACAGAATTGCTGTTAAATATCAACACACAACAAGACAAGGAGGAAAAAACAGAAGAAGAAAAGCAAAGTATAGAGAGAGTCGACGAGCATCGTTCAAAGGAACTTTAAATATAAAATGTTTTTAGTATGAAAACGACGTCTACTAAAAACATTATTATTACGAGTATATTCCCCTCAAAAGGATTTTAAACTCAAAGCAAGGTACTGGGAAATGTTGTAGTCTGCCATATTGTAAGCCGTTTGTGTCGTTTATTCAAAGCAATGTACTATATTATGTCTTACATCTCATTTTATGTATTCTCTCATATTTATGTTTATATTTTTATAGCACTTTGACATGGAATAATAAAATAATAGTTAATATATCTAGATATAGATAATACATGATTCCAAGCCGTAATGTGCCGTTTAAAAATGAAGTAACAAATATTAGTATTTGTGTACAATATGTGAGAACACCGGACGCTGAAATTTCGATGTCTTATCCCTTCCCTGCCCTTCGTCCACATTCCTTGGTTCCTCGACACGCACATGTTACTTCTAATTCCCTACTATCCATAAGATAAGGAAACAACTTCGGGCCCTACGCCTGAGCCATTTTCATGATGTAAAAAAAAAGATTTTATCGGAACTTTCGTGTGGTTTGCCTTTTGTTTGTGTCAGTTATGATAATAAAGTCCTTTTTTATCTTGATAAGATATTTAATTTCTTTGAGTTTAAGCCTGCCAGAGCACTTCTAAACTGAATAAAAAAAAACCTTTTCTGCGGAGGCGATTTGAAATGATTTACCTCCCGACATCAGACGAGGTCAAAGTATGCCCTCTTTTGAAGTCGTGTTAAGAAAAAATATCTAAGAATATTTAATTGAAGATATTAAAATGAACATCGCATAAATTTTTCCTCGAATTATATTTCTATAACTGGAAATATTCAGATTTATAGATGGTATAAAATAAGTAGCAATATTACTAGACATATAATGTTATAAAAGCAACCCACACTTTGCTCATTTTCCTTTCATCTAAGGTTTTTATTTTCCTAATAGAAAGGGCCGATTAGCTATTACAAAAGATAAATTACATCATACTTTGTAAATTCAATTTTAAGGCGGTAGTAGCTTAACATCAGATTACACTTTTAACCACTTAAAACCTAAATTAAACCTAGACATAAGCTAAACCTAAACAAAAATACGGCGGACGTTGGGTTCACAAGGGGCTGGAATGGCGACCCCGCGCTGGACAACGCAACGTCGGCCTCCCACAAGGTGGTACGACGACATAAAAAGAGTCGTTGGGAGCCGCTGGCGATTTGGACGAGACCTATGTCCAGCAGTAGACGTCCATAGGTCGATAATGATGATGATGATGATGAAACAAAAATAATTAGCAGTCAGGTGCGTTGTGGACCACGAACAGTTGAAATTAAAGGGTTCCGCAGCTTGATTATGAAGAAACTTAAGGGCTTTAAAAATATAACGAATTATAATCGACCGCAAAAAGAAGTTGGTAATTTCAAAGTAATTATTAAAATTAATATGAAAAACAAAGATATAGGAAAAACTTATATATCTCTTAAATTTGTAAACATATTTTCTTCAAACCAAATGTGGATGAAATTTTATTTGATGGCCTACAAAAATTAAAATTTTTCCAGAATTTTAAAATCCACAGTTCAAAAGTTAGAGGGAGGGGGAAACAGTTTTTATGAATTTAGGAGCTAATATGTCAAAAACTACTAACTAAATGAAAAAAGTCAAATTCAAACCTATCATATCATTTTGAAAGACCTATCCAAAGATATCTCACACGTTGACATACGTTGAATTTTTTTACCAACACTCAGTTACATGTATGGACTGCTACCTTAATTTTTTTATATATTTAAGGATTTTATAATAAATTGCGTAGTGGCCATAGAGTATACCTATTTAGTAAATTTCGTATAGATAGACTCCGACGGACATGACGAAGCTATAAGGGTTCCGTTTTTGCCATTTGGTTACGGAACTTTAAAACCAATTAAACAATATTTACAGCGTTACACATATTATCGCACAGATGGCGTAGCTGGTATATATATTTGTCCACTAAATTCTATTTTATTCTTGTTTACATATTTATATTGTTACGGAGAACCTTATCACAGAGGCATAAGGTTCAAAATCGCTTGCTACTCCTTTTGTTTATTTCTACGACCGCCGCGCGGGTTCGAGAAAGATGTATTCTCGAAACATGTAGAATAGCGTTCCGCGGACGGAGCTCTCTCGAACCCGTGTCCGCGTATATAAGCGGCCCGGCGCGTCGACTGTTTCATTCAGTTCTGAGCAACAAGTGAAGAAACTACAAGTGATACCAGTGAACGAGTGCGATAATTAGTGACCTCGGCTATTCTTTTGGACTGTGATTGACCTGCGATTTGGATGTGTGATTTGTGAAGTTCTTTTGTGTAATCTAGATCTTAATAAAGTCTTATTTAGAGCCATCAGGTGCTTGTTTCTAAATCTACGAACCCCAGCCCGTAACAATATTATTATATATTTACATATTAACAAAGCTTTCTTAATGTACTTATTTATCTCCTACACTGAATCATCAATACAATATCAGTATATACTCTTATTTACGTGAGATCCTTTATTATAGGTAGAGCCTACCAGATTGTTCCGAGTCAGTCTTGTTACATGTGTGTATAGCAGCCTTTCATAGTGTAGGAGAAAGTCTGAGCATTTTAGATTAACCGATTCCATAGGTTTAAAACATAAAGAGAATAGAGCTATCAGTATAGCTCTGAAACGTTATGTAAACTTTCAAACCTTTCGACCGAATGTTAAACCTAACCTCTAATTGTGATATATTTTTCCTACCACAGGAAGATTCTAAGCTCACACATAAATTAATCTACAATCTTGAAATGAAATAGATGATAATAGAAATGAGTAGATATATATAAATATATATATAGAATATATCTATAATTCTTGGTGTTAAGGGTGAAGATTGGCGTTTATCTCTTTTGCAGAACATAGCTTATTCCAAAATATTTTCCATATACATTGATTAAGTTCATAGTAGCGATCCCGCAGAGACTCTTTGTATAATGAAGAATTTACGAAAATAAGCTATAAATGTACGATTTCGATTATATATTAAAAAATTTATATGTATATTTATATTTAATAATATATAATTATATTAAAGAATATAATTGTACAAAACATATTTTTGAAAACAGTAACTGTCGAGTTTCTTGTCGGTTCTTCTCGATAGAATGAACCTTCCGAACCGTCGGTAGCGCTCGACTATTCAAAAGTACTTTTTAAAAGTCTACTTGAATAAAAATAATTTTGATTTGATTTGAAAATGTCTATCTCTAATTTTCATAGTTCCTGCAAAAAATGAATGACGTGTTCGCAAAATGAAAAAGATATTTATTCCCAAGTTAGCGCTACTCCACTGAAAAACTAACTCATTAACAAGAGCATGAAACAGCACCAATCATTTAAAAAATTTACTAATTTCTCAATATTTTTTTGAATTTTTATACACCGACTTAACAAAATTTATATAATTAACACCTTTTTTTATCTACTTAAACACTCATGGAATTATTTAAAGGAACGCAAAAAAGTAAAGTATCGTGAAATAAGTTGTTATTATGTAATTACCATATTTTCTTTGTTTTTTTTTTTTACAAAAGTTATGTGAGAGAGTAAAAAGGAAAGATGAAGTAAAGAAATGTATTGAAACCTTCATTAATAAAGCCGAGAATATTACCAAGAATTAAGTGGGAAAGGGTTTCCGTTAGAATATCAGCCTGGGCTATTCTAACCTCTGGTTACGCTAAAAGTTTATGGAAATTCTAAGAAATTGTGATAATTCAGAAGTTCATATTTTTATTATAAAACGTTTTTTTTTCAATTACTAAGTGCACCCGTGTCTTAAATGTGGTATTATTAGAACGACGTAAGTGGTAGCTATAATATACAGTATAGAAAATTACGCTCAGGCTAATATTATATTGGAACCTTTAGCCATAAAGTGATGTACTTCAGCAGTGATAATGGATTAGAGTTTGTTAATAAAGAAGTACAAAATATGTTTGCGAAACGTGATATTGTTCATCAAACAAGTGTGCTATACTCACTAGAACAAAACGGCAAGACAGAGCGAGAGAATAGAACTCTAGTAAGAACAATGTTATCTGCAAAGGGCTTACCAAAGAAGTTATGGATATTTGTCCATATTCCAAAAGAGTAAAGAAAGTGGAATTCTAAAGCACAGAAACGAATTATGGTTGAAACAGTAAATGTAATATTTATGATTGGCCGAAAAGTATTTTAAATAATAGCGTTTTTATGTCACTGCGTTCTCTTTCTAAGAAAAAAAAATGTCTGCTTTGTAAAATAAAAGATTTTCAAAGTAAATTTTTTATTTCATTAATATTTCTACAGTACTGTTCACTGATGAGGCCAGATTGTGTCTTAAACCAGATGATGGAAGACCGAAAGTATGTTGACAATCCGTAGAAAAATATGCTAAATGTAACATTATTGGAAGAGAGCCTAATGGTGGAGGGTCAGTAATGGTATGAGGCGGAATTTGCTTAGGAGTATGTACGGATCTATAACATCATAGAAAACGGGTGTCTGAGTGCGGCAAGGTACAGGCAGACGTTTTATAGCAGATTGTAATGCATTGTGCCCTATTTATTGGTAAGACGCGTGGCGGTAGTTTCAGAGTACTTTACCGAGGTCGGAATTCAGGTTTTTGGGGTGGCTCACGCTCGCTACACCTAAATTCTTTATAAAATGTTTGCGATAAAGTGGTCAAACAAATTAAATAAATAAATCCAGCACCAGCTACCCTGAGGGACCTCAAAACTCCATTGGTTGAAGAATGGGACTAAATACCACAAAGTTTCAATTAAAATTTAATTAAGCTGTAAAAACGAATGCAGCTTTTACAGCAAGAGGAGGCAACACCAAATACTAATTATGTCACCTACCTTGAAAAAAGAAAACAATGTTTACAGCAATATTCATTTTATATTCTGTTTGGTTAAAACTTCGCACAATTAAGGCACTTATTTTACTGCCTGTAATTTGCATTTTATTCTTCGTTAAGTGTATTTTTTATGCTCAAAAGTGTTAAGTTGATTAATCAGTTGTATTCAAAAAAATTAAAATCTTCTATTTGACAAATATATGTGTAATGACATTAATTTGACCTCTTTTTTGCGTTCCTCTAACTAAATCTGTCCACGAGTGTATGTAACGGAAACTTTGAACAAGATTTTGACGAACGACGAATTTAATCGAAACGACCTCCAAAACGACGAATTAATTCGTAATTTCGTATACTTATCAAGGACCGATGAAAAATTAATAATTTAAAAATTTCAACAATAAATTGAATAATAAATCATAAAAAAAACTAAAAACACGCTTTTATAGAAAATCCAAGTAAAAAAAGTTTAAAATAAATAAGAAAAGAATGTATTTTATTGTAAGAAATCGTTGTGTATAAATTTGATAATATTGATAAAACAACACGTACCACATATACATTTTTAGTAGGATTTTCTATAAAAGGGTGTTTTATGGTTTTTTTGAGTATTATTTATTTATTCTTATAATATTCACTTACCTTATTCTTATTATGCACATGCTGGGATTTCGAATGGTAGTCAGAGTCGATCTCCGGCTCACTGAAGTAGTTTTGATCCTAGGAACAAAGACAATTTGCTTTAGGACCATACAACCATACATGTTTATATTTATATTGTATTTTATATATAAAATATTTTTTTTTAATGTCTTATTTAATAATTAATGTAGTCAGGGGCGGATATTCTATATGGCAAGTGGGCCTGGTACCTAAGGTGGCAAGGTAGCGAATGAAAAATAAATTACGGTCTGAAATGAATGAAGAAAATAGAATACGTATATACGTAATTAATAAAATTGTATTCTCCGTAATGATGTACACATGACGTATTTTGATATGGTAATGGGATTAAAATTGTTTCGATTTAAGTAGCGCCTGTGTTGAAATAAATTATTCGAATCATCTGTTATGGGGATTTCATTTGTAAATATTCTTTTAAATAATATATCAAGATGCATCTCCCGGGGAAGCCCAGACAGCGCGTCCCCAAAGTGGCGGATAGGGCTCATCAGTATGCCATGTATCTGTTTAAGGTAAGAGGGAATTAATATACCCCCGTGGACCATAAAGGCCGGAAAGAAAACTCCGTTAACAAATCTAACCCAAGCACTCCATCGACATATTCGATATCTGAGGCTCTCGGTTATGATGAGCGCTTAGGTCGGAGCGGGCAGAGATTGGGAGATCATGTAGTACTCGAATACTATATACGTAAGACTTATTAAAGACATGTATAACAACATCCAAAAATACGTCAAAGCTCCAGCGAGATCAGCTTTGACGAGTTGGGGTTCATCAGGATAGTGCCCTTAGTCCTCATTATTATTTATCACAGACATGAATCGTCGCGCAGCAAAAATACAACAGCCGACACCATGGAACCTTTTATACGGTGATGATATGACCCTTGTATCTAATAACCTCCATGAGATTCAAGAAAGTTTAGAGCAAAGGAGACAGGTACTCGAACAAAATGATTAACGCATTAGTAGGACTAAGACTGACGACAACAGACGACATCTAAAGATAAGAGATATTCATTTAAGTGTGCAGAGAGACACAGGTAAGTGACGTAGGATCTCGATATAAATGAAACTCTCCGGTGTCAGTTATCTTTTGTAACAATCTTGCAAGTGAGCAGGCGCGATCTTACAAAATTATAAATACATATATTTCTTAAGGACGCGTTCGAATAGTCATCGAAGTACACCTTCGGGTCACCCCAAGAAGTTTGGTGGGAAAGTCTCATAGTAACTTACAAAACAAGCTCAAACACGGCGGACGTAGCATTACTCTAGGTGCAGATCCTGTATCTGTCATCGAAGTACACCTTCAGGTCACTCCAACAAGTTCGTTGGTAAGGTCTCATAGTAACTTACAAAAAGAGGCCAAACACGGCAGGCATAACCCTAGTCATGCTGCAGACCCTGTATCCGTTATCAAAGTACACCTTCAGGTCACTCCAACAAGTTCAGTGGTAAGGCCTTATAGTAATTTACAAAACAAGACCAAACACGGCGGACGTAGCATTACTCTAGCTGCAGATCCTGTATCTGTCATCCAAGTACACCTTCAGGTCACTCCAACAAGTTCGGTGGTAAGGCCTTATAGTAATTTACAAAATGAGCCCAAACACGGTAGACAAAGCCCAACTCATGCCGCAGATCTTGTATCCGTCATCGAAGTACACCTTCAGGTCACTCCAACAAGTTCGGTGTTAAGGTCTCATAGTAACGAGCCCAAACACGGCAAAAAAACTACAATCATCCGAGACTTCCACTAGCAGTCAGGGATGTATACCTTCAGGTCTGAGCAATAAGTCTAACACGAATTAGAATTTATAATCTCTAAACAAAAAGAAAATATTTATCAAATTATCCTTAAAATAAAGTATCAAGAATTGTAGTTATAGTCAATTTTTTCTATATAATATTATATTTTTGCGATCTTATTTAATATAACCTCCTGCTTACAAGCGACATAGCGTCCACTCACGAAGGCGTCTCAGCGCCGACTAATATTTTACTAGCAAAATTTTGAACAATAAATCATGGCAGCCATCAAACAAAATAGGCCTTAATGCAACAGCTTAAGGTACAACTTTAGAAGCAAAATATGTGAAAAAGATACATTTGATGTTAATTTTTTTCTGAGCTAAAGTGTGGTATTATTATAAATATCTTTTGAAGGGGTTGAGTTGAACATGTCTTACTACTAGAAGTATTTTTTTTAAATCAATATCACGTAAGAAATAGTTTTTAAGACTTCCTAAACTCAGCTCGATATCCTTAATTTGGAGTGAAGAGGCTCCGGAAAATCGGTTTTACTATAAAAATAATAAGAAAATGTCATATTTTTTATATAATTAATAAAGAAAAAGGCCCGATCTATTCATAGCAATTAATAGTTTCATTTAATTTTCTTTATTTTTGTCGGAAATTAGACCGAAAAACATCTATTTTTCGTCAAATACGTAAACGCGCCCTTAACCTATAAATTATAATATAAAATTATTTTTTTATTATTCTAATTTCTGTATTGTTTCTAAATGGTTAAGTCCGTTGTAGATTTCTATTCACCTGTTTTATTTACACGATTTTTTTACGATTAACGATTTTTAAAGGTGTAAAGTTTATGAAGGTTGTAGACCCATTTCAGAACTAATATTTATATAGCACCTAACTACTTATTTGCTTGCATAGCGAAAGTGAACATTAGATTGAAATTTCCAAAAAATTATAGTACTATACCGAACATTAAATAATATGAACTATTCCTAGATAAAACACAAATTTGTTAAGAAAAAAGTTAAATTTCCTTAAAAAGACTTGGTTTGTGTATTTAAAAAATATTCTACCGCCAAATAGTAGTGGTTAGGCATTACTATGTTTCGGTTTGAAGGGCATTGTAGGCTAGTGAAATTACTAGGCAAAGGAGATTCAAGAAACGCTATCTCGAGATTGGCAACACGTAAATGCCACTAAGTGAGTACTAATGGTGTTGCGCGCGCTCATGGGCTACGGCAAGCGCCTACCATCAGGTATACCGCCCACCTGATGCTTGCCAACTAGTAACATAAAAATCCCCGTTGACAACCAGCAATCATGTCTGTTATCTAAAATTCAAAATATTTGAAAATAAAAGTTGAATACTCACTGGATCCCATGTTGAACTAGAGCAATTAGAACTTCCCGTCGGCATCGGAATTGATCCTACGCCCATCGCCCCTGGAAAGGCGCCGCCTGCAATATCTGTCGCCTCGAATAATCTTAGCACAGATCGGTCCCGGATATCCCTTAAGTGGGCCCTGATAAAGGTAAATTTTATAAATAAATAATAATAAAAAAACGCTACAAAATTGATACAATTAAGATAACAATATCGTGTGTCGAGGTCCGGTAATACACAGATAAGCCTTTATAATATAATGTTTTAAAAAAATAAATCTAGGAATCTGCTCTAATCAGATTCGAACCCGCGATTTTTGACGTTAAAGGCAAGTTGGTTAACATTGCGCCTGAACCATAGAAAACTTAATCATACCGTATTAGAAGACTCACATTCGCGTAAACAAAAGAATATATGGCACTGCGAAATAAATATTTCCCATTGAATTCACTTTAAACTACACGAACTGCTAACTTAAATTCTGTAAACTTGCTTTAAAATTTTTCATCAATTTTTCTCATTAATATATTAAATTAATGAGAAAAAGGGAAAAAAGTTGCTATCTCCTTTGATAACGGCGCAAAACTTTTTCCGTATGGAAAATGTCAAAGTAACGTTAAAAAATAATAACAGAGGTTGAAACTTACGGAAAGCATCTATCATCGTGTATATGAATGATTTTGCGCCTCATCTCTTTGTACGAATTGCTACAGCAGAAGCACGAAAAGAAACTTTTTCGAAACCCGTCCAGTGTGGAAACGTTAGCGCGGCGAAAGTCTGAAGTAATACTGTGCCGTATGGGGAGGATAACTGGATGCGCAAGGTCGGGAACGCCCTATTTACTCCTTATCCTAATTACATTGAATATTGTAACCATATCAGTACTTTCTAGTTCTAATTATCTTTAATTTTTTCCATTACAGAAAAAGCTGTTGAATTGAGATATTAATATTAAAAAATATATATATCATTTTCTAAAATATATGAAAAGAAATAATATTTTATCAATGTTTATTTTTCAGCTCTAAAAGATCTGGAAATAAAGGGCTTATCAAAAAATTGGGCAAGTGCGAATCGGGCTCGCGCGCCCTTCGTGCGCGTGTGCTTCTGTATATATATATGTCTACAATAAAAAAATTCTTTATCTGGGGGCACGGCAGTGCTCCCGCAGATTCATTTTCGACGCCCTATAACTTAGTTGTGGATAAAACTAAAAGCCTGAATTTTTAGTAACCGAGCAGACATTGTATAAACTAGGTATATTTCAAATTTCATTCAAGTTGAACCAGTAGTTTAAGAATTATAACTAGTCAAATTTCTTAATTTTGTCACTCACTGACTGACCGATCATCAAGCAGACATGGACGCTTCAAATTTAGAATATAATCAGTGTTTAGTGTATAAATAAAGGAAAAATTCAAATGTTTTTTTATTTCGGTCCAGTTTTCTAGATACCACAACTGCATAAATAACTTTGTAATCTTATATAAATATATTTATATAGGATTACAAAGTTACGTTTGCAGTCAGATACGTACTTACATAATTTTCAACCTCCTATAACTTCGTTGTGGATCAAACTATAAGCATGAATTTTCAGTAACCAAGTAGGCATTGTGTAAGCACGTTGTATATCAAATTTCATTCAATTTGAAAAAGTAGTTTAAGAATTATAACTAGTCAAAATTTCTTAATTTTGTGATTCATTGGCTGACCGTCATCAAAACTCTAAGGCACTTCTAGCAGACATAAAAGCTTCAAATTTAGAATATAATTAGTGTTTAGTGTATAAATAAAGGAAAAATTAAAATATTTTGTAATTTCGGTACAGTTTTCTAGATACACCAACTGCATAAATAACTTTGTAATCCCATATAAATGTATAAAATTACAAAGTAACATTTACAGTTAATCATTCTATGTGCCTGTATAACATACGCATAATATAATGGAATAATGGGTGTAGATGGGTACCTAGATAATATACGATAAAATTCAAGAAGTAGGTAGAAAAAAGTAGGACTTTCTACAAAAAGATGATCTTATTTCACAAAATAGCACAATGTTTTTTTTTTATTTGAGGTAATGAACTGTAATGTAACTGAGAGATGAAAAAAAAATTCAACGTATGGCAACATGTGAGATATCATTGGATAGATCTTTCAAAATGATAAGGAGGTTTCATTTTGCTTTTTTTCATTAAGTTCGTAGTTGTTGAGATATATGGTCTTTGAGGTTGTTGAACATCAATTGAACTTTCAACCACATTTGGTTTGAATAATATAGATCTACAAGTTTTAGAGATATATCAGGTGGTTCCCATAACTTTGTTTTTCATATTACTTTTAATAAATAATATCAAAATTACCAACTTAATTTTGCGGTCGATTAAATTTGTTATTATTTTTAACGTTCTTAAGATTTTTCATCATCAAGCTGCGGAACCCTTTAGTTTCGACTGTGCTTGGTCCAAAACGCACTCGACTGATAATTATTTACCTTTTAAGATATGGTACCCTAAAAACGGCAAAAAACTTTATCTTGGTCATTTTAAACAAAAAAAATATGACAAAACTTTTTGGCTATTGGAAAAATGATAGCGTAATAGGTTTGAGATTTGTCATGAAAGTGCATTTCGTCTTAAGAAAAACAGAAAATTTTTTAGAAGTTCTGTACAATTCATTAAAACGATTAATTGAAACGAGAAAGGGCCAGTACTCATTAATTACTAACTATTAACTAACTTTTAGGGTTCCGTAGCCAAATGGCAAAAACAGAACCCTTATAGTTTCGTCATGTCCGTCTGTCTGTCTGTCCGTATGTCACAGTCATTTTACTCGGAGACCATTGGCTCTGTCTATATGAAAGTTACTAAATAGGTGTATTCTATGAACCGCACAACGATTCTGTAATGAAATCTTAAAATATATAAGAATTAAGGGTAGCAGTCCATGCATGGAACTGAGTGTTGAAAAAAAAATTTCAACGTATGTCAACGTGTGTGATATCTTTGGATAGGTCTTTCAAAATGATAAAGAGGTTTGATTTTGACTTTTTCCATTAAGTCAGTAGTTGTTGAGATATTAGCTCCTAAAGTCACAAACAATGTGTCCCCCTCTAACTTTTGAACTATACACTAAACATATAACTTTTAATAATTACTATGAAATTACAAACTTATTTTTGGAGTCGATTTTCATTCGTTATTATTTTTAAAGGCCTAAAGATTCTTCATAACTAAGCTGCGGAACCCTTTAGTTTCAACTGTGCGTGGTCCACAACGCACTTGACTGGTTATTATTTATATTTCATATCGTGTATTATAATCTATACTTTCTGATAACAATGTAGGGTTAATTTAGATATAACTGGCCACTTTTAATAACCTGACACTAATTTGACTTTAAACTCATATTCAAAATCTATCCTTTTTACCCGACTGCCGGAGGGTAATGTTTTTCGAGCGTATGTATGTATGTATGTTTGTATGTATGTCTATTTCTTTGTGACGCTCTACAGGCTAAACCCTTGGACGGATATCGACTTATGGGGTATCATTAGATTCGTCTCAGTTGTGAGAGTGACATAGGATACATTATTTTAATATGAGTTCCGCAGAATATCACAGTTCGCTCAGATCTTAAATCTGATAACGGTGCCTTGTAGACCTTAATAAAAAAAGCGAAAAGTAAGAATAAAATTTTTCGATATATTGCTTAGTTTTCGAGATATCGATGATTGAAGTTTGATTTTTTTGGCGAGTGAAGTTAGTAATGGTACTGCAGACGGGAACAAGCTGATCAATCAATTTGTAAATTGATGATGGAGTTTAAAGGGATATGCTTAAATCACAGAAAAATATAATTATAATGTTTTATTTGAATGCTTGTCCCCGTCTGCAGTACCTTTACTAACATTAAAGTAATATTTATATTATAGTAGTCATTATAGAGCTTGTTTTTAGCTTTTTAGGTATTATTATTAATGCAGTTGGGTTTTTTGTTTCATTGAATAATTTATTTTATTCATTTTAATTCTCAATTCGTACACGTATTACAAACTAATGTTATTTATTTTACTCTATTGGCCTTCTTTAAATAGGTTGGCTAGTAACTGAAAAGAAAAATAGTACTGTAAGAGACACGAAAGCTTGTCGTGTTAACTGTCTGTCCGAACCTCACTTTCAAGCATCGAAGCGGACACAGGTATTTTAAAAGGCTTTTTTTTCTTATTATGAAATAAAAAACTGTATGTGGGGTAAACAATTATAACTCTATTAATTATATCCATTACACAACTATAACGGCAGGTACACAATCTACTACGCCAAAAGAATGACATTTAAGATAAGTTGGGTGGGACCGCTTAGCGGAGCCGATGGTCCATTCACAATTATAGCATGCCTTGCTCTAAGTAAAATTGTGTTTGAATAAACTCCATATGTAGTATAAAGCCTTTTTTTATAAATTTCAGGTTGTAGAACATCAAAAAAACTTTCAGCGATAATTATTTTGAAAATGTTACCTTAAATAATTTCAGAAATTTTCTATAACATTGTTTTTCGAATTATTTTTAATAATTACTATAAAATTATCAGTCATAAATGCGGTCGCTTTCAATTCATTAATACTTAAAGTCCTAAAAATTCTTCATCATCAAGCTGCGGAACCCTTTCGTTTCAACTGTGCGTGGTTCATCACGTACTTGACTGCGAATTATATTTTTAGACAATATATACAATATGTGTAATATTGTATATATTTACGGTAACAACATATAGCAGATGTGAGGTGTAAGATTAAGTTGAGAACCTTGTTATTCCGTCCCAAGAATCTAAGACGGTTGATGTCAACATCTTTATGGACACAATAGGACCTCTCAAAAGCTTTTAATACATTGAATAAAATAACGAAAAATATCAATTCTATACATATATAAAAATCTAGCTGATCGTTGTCTGTACATGGAAGATATTTGAGAAAAACTTTTATGGGGGGGCCTTTATCAACGCAATAAAACCCAAGACAACGATTGTTAAGTTTTTTGCCTGTTTGTCTGTGCGTTTTTGCGCGCTAATCTCAGCAACGGCTTGACCAATTTGGGTGCTTTCACTAATGCTTTGTAGTAAGCTTTACTTAACATTTAGTGTTAGTTTTATTTAAATCGGTTCATAAATAAAAAAGTGATATTAAGTTAAAGAACCATATTGAAGATTTGTGAAAATTTGCATGAAGGTCTATCATTTTTTAAACTAAAAGCACGAAACTTTATTTTTTGGCGAACGATTAAGGAAAGAAATATTTACTTAAATTCAACCCTGAAGGTGTTAAACATTTCAAGCTTTATATGAAAAAGAAGGTCTATGCTCCTCCAAATGTAACACGAGCGAAGCAGAACAGAACATAAACTAAAGTAACAAATAAATCTCAAATTAAATTTTATCTCAATTGCTTTCCCAAGAACTGAGTATAAAAATTGTACAATCTGAACCTGATATTTTATTGGAATGTTAGAGTAGCAATTATACCGTTCGCTTATTGTCTGTAATTTAGATTTCTGTTGATAAAAGTAGATTATTTATTTTATAAATTTTTATATAGTAACGCTAAATGATATATTAATATTAAATTGTTAAGTAAGGGTGCCAATCAAAATATGCCGTTAATTCGTTGATATGTTATGCAATTTTGCTCATTTTCTAACACTTTAAAAATAATAACGAATAATAATCGACAGCACTATTAAGTTTGTAATTTCAGAGTAATTATTGAAAACAATATGGAAAAACCTTTATATCATTAAAATTACTTTTAAGTAATTTTGTGTCTTTAAATAAATAATAAATTATCATTGAAATTTCATTTAATGTTGTTCAGCCTCAAATTTTTCTAGAAATTTTAAGTCCCATACTTCAAAAGTTAGAAGTGGACAATTTTATGACTTTAGTTTCTAATATCTCATCAACGAGTGACAAAAAAGTCGAAATCAAATCTCTTTATCACTTCAATAGACCTATCAAAAGATAACTAATACATTGGCATACGTTGATTTTTTTCATCAATATATGAACTGCCCTTAATTTTTAAATTATATTTTAGGATCCACAAAATTGTGTTGCAGTTCATAGAATACACCTAAATTTCGTATCGATAGCCAATATTCTCCGAGTAAAATAATTGTGACATACGGACCGACCGACTCAGACTAAAATGTAAAAATGAAATGTAAAGGAATAAATTAAAAGTACAACGCTAGAATGTTTTGCTTGATTTTTAAATACGAAGAACAAATAACAGAGAATAAATTAATATTTTCGAAAACAGAGAAAAATTAAATAAAATTAGTTTTATCTTAATAAAAATGTGATAATAAGATACTAGATAATATGTATTTTAGTAGATGATGTAGATGACGATGAAATAGTGAAAACTATTGGAAAGAAGTATGAACCAGTACTTGGATGTAACAGCTTCCATGATTATGACATACCAATAATAATAACATTAATACAATGATACAATGATTCGGATGAGAGTATACAAAGTTTCATGATGAATGTAGGCAATAGTGTTTTCAGTGATTCTAAGAAATCTCTGTACGTGGAATTCTTACATTAAGATTATGGTTATACTAAATAAAACAACATTTTTATTGAAGAAATTTGTTTCTGTTATACACATTGTAATAAGTTCGTAAAATAATTACAATAAAAAATATGTGAATTCATAGGACAAGAGTAGAACTACCCTTGTCGGTGGTAACCCACCGTAACTTAGTATTAGTTATTTCTGAAAGATTATTCCTATTCATAATCCGACAGGCGGCAAATAAGCTTTTCCAGAGTACATAGTTCATACTATTTTAAAATGATAATTGTATTTTTTTTTACTTTCCCATTATTTTTCGGTTTTTACTTCAAATGGACCCTGAAACTAATATATATATTATATTAGTAATTAAAAAAAAATATTCAATTTAAAATTTATGTCATGAGACTGTTTCTAAATAATATTATTTATATAATAAATATATAAATAATATTTTAAGTTAAAGTTTGTAATTGGTAAGCCTCATTCTCGAAGGTACGATTGCACTAATTTATATATACATCTTTGAAACTTTCTAGGATGTGGTTTTCATTGTTATGATTGCAACATCTTGAACTTGAATATACATAATATATTGGAAATTCCTCAATTATTTCTGTTCTAAGCAACTTGCTAACTTTACCGTAATTAATACAGCCAGGTATAGTCGTAGTTATGCAAAGGTTTATGTAATATTGAATCATCTAGACAGAAACAATTCGTAGTACTAACATTTATTAATCTTTAAGCAATATAGAAAACGAAAGTAAAGATATCTAATACCTTTAAACGAGCAATTCTTGTATATATATATATATATATATATATATATTCGAGAACATAAGACTCTTTCTGACATCTATTGGAAACTCAAAATATTCTTTATTCAAATAGGCCTTTAAGAACATCGCCTTTAATAGGCCTTTAAGACCTTTGAATCGTCAAATATACAGTTTGTTTTATCCATCTAAATGAAACTACCATACTAATTGTACAACTATCCGGTATTAAGGAAGTTCGGTGGTAATAGTCTGCCTTTTTTAAATTTAAGTTATTAAAAAATCAGAGAGCCTCGCCGTTTCATTTATTTTTATAATGTTTGGATTATTATTACGTACTGTATATTGCGCAGCCTGCCAGCTACTATGGCGCACCATCTGGTACATCCAAGTAGCTGATATGAACATACTTCTTCTTATCGTGTGGGTAGTTTCTAATAGAGTGTTCAGGTCGCCCGTATAGGCCTCTGATTAGACTTTACGACTATTGTTAACTTTTTTCGCACGGAGACGCTCAGTTAAAATACTATCATGGGATCACCCATAGCACGCTTAAAGTTGCATAACCCACCGATCAGTGAGCGCCCGACTATGAGCTTCTCGCCAATGAACATACTTACTTGCATACATTACATACGAAGTTCAACCTGAATTACCCCTCGAAGCACAATATTTAGAATCTAAGGTAATTTAAGGCGTAGTGCTTGTCTGTTTTTTTATAAAACGCCATACATAAAGTGTTGCTGAATTGATTGATCCGGGTTGAGTTTGTGATAATTGACATAAATAAATAATAAATTCATAAATTAACGCCACACACTAAACGGGGGCGCGTTGAGGATAAGGATATTAATATCCTGTGTCTATAAATACACACAAGAACAAACACAAACACAGCGAGAATCGAACCCGCAACCTGTGGAGCTAAAGGCAGGTTCGTTACCTTTTAAAATCAAACGCGTCACCAACATGTTGTTGTTTGGTGTAACTGTTAAAGTCGGCCGTCATTTCCTTTAATTTTCAAAAACTTAAAAATAACAAATTGAATGATTATTTATTTAACTAACGCTTACCTTACATCCTCCAATTCGTAGAACATGTCCTTTGTGTTTTCGTGAATGTAAATTTTCACGTTTTCGCTATCCATGTATTGCATGGTGAGTTGCTTTGGGAAACTTCGCACAAAGAGAGCTTTGACGGTGTCTATTGAGGTAATTTCATTCGGCAATAAAGCTCGCTTGGTCTCATTCCTGTATTGAAGGAATACCAGACCTGTGCAAAAAAATACTCCCTTTAAATCTCTATTAACATGCGAAAATAACAGAGGGCGCTTGTCTGTATGTTACGCTTTGACGTGTAACCCACTGAGTCAATTTCGATGAAATTTCATCTTTTAAAATAAAAAAATCTTTTATCGTGAAAACAAGCTAGAAGGCGTTTACATAGAGGATGAAAATTTGTATAGGGGATAACTTATTTCTATATCGTATTAAAGATGCCTCAGTAAAAATCGTTATTCACGGTTAAAACGACGGGCAGAAGCTAGTTTACTATTTTTTTTGGGTTTGATTTTCATAATTGATTTTAATTGATTATACGTACCGAGCGGACGCTCGAGAGTCTTGGATGGGGTTCGGACAACGGGGAGTGAGGAGCGTTGTTTTCCACCTCGACGGAACCCCGTCGACGCCGTTTCGACCTCCGACATAACGCCGGGGTCGTCATCAAAGAGCAAAGCATTGTTTGGTGGTGGATAGCGCGGTAGAGGCGGCTGCAAATAATCCGATTTTGTTAGGATTTCTTATTGACCTACACAATTGTGTGACCCATTTTCACTTGTTCACTTTTCGCTCAAAAATTGGGGTTTCGATTCAGCGGGGACTGCAGTTAGCATTCATACCACCATTCCACGTGAACATGATTTCCACAGTTGTAATTATTTGTAAATATGGTCAGTATTTAATTGTAAATATAGTGTAATATTGCATGCAAATAAATGGACGCAAATAAGCAATACCATGTCAACCCACACGAATGTCATTTCGAGAAAAACGCGTTTGATAATTTTGAACAACTTGCTTTATATGAATTTTTTAATGTATTGATCAAGTTTTTGGCAATTTGACATTTATGTAAGTTATAGGTATACTTATTTTCACAAAAAATAAGTATACAAGCTGCATATTTCATATATAATATAACCCAAAACGTTTAACATAATACATAAAATGCATGATTATAAAAATGTTTTTTTAGAAGTTTTAAAGCTTAAAACCCTACAAATATTAAAGAAAAATGTTCTTCAGCCATTTACCAACACTTCTGCATATATAACTCAGTTTATTCAATTTTGTGGGTTGACATGGCATTGCTTATTTGCGTCCAAATATAATAGTGAATAATAAATAAATAAATATGGCAATTCACGGATATTTATTAAGTTTCTACATTGCACAGGGTACGATTATATAAAGCTTAATTAAAGCCTTTTGTTAGTGTCAGAGCTAGAGTTGATGAGATGCGAAGCTGGCGTGTAACTTTGATGTGGCCGCTTTTAATGTTACATTATACGCTAGACTCGCCGGTTTTAGGGCATGGAGCTAGATAGTGCAAAACCATTTTAAATTAGTCATTTCGGTCTGTCCGTTTTATTTCATCCGTATTGTTGTTTATCCGACTGCTAAGGGAAGGTAATGTTTTTCAAGCGTTTGTATGAGTATATTTTGTTGAAAATTTTGATGGTTTCAATCCTATGGTTCAGCATATTAGATGCCATTATATTGGTATTAGTTTTCGGAATTAAATACATTGTATTATTTCAATGTTGAGTACGCGAAAATAAACAGGAAACAGGTTCTCTCGAATCGAAAAAACTTCAAATTTACTTTTAGGTTTCTAGGTTTCTTTCATTTAGTTTGAATATGACATTATTTAATAGCTTCGTTAATTAAATTTACCTCCCCACGGCCACTGCCTACTGTTGAGAGCAGATATTCTTTTATAGCTTGTTTTTATTGAAAATAATTATTATATTACATAAAATACGATAATTACATATTTTATTTAATGTGTATCAAAAATACATTTCAAAATTAAGTAAGAAATTGGATCCCAGTGTTCCGATAAATGATGTGTAGTTTTTATTATTAATCTGATGTAACCAAGTTTGTGATATAATGTTAATTAAGCCTTAGTGTTAATTTCGTTTCAACAAATTGACAAGTATAATTATACCTTTCTCGTTCGAGGATCTAAAGTATGCTTCATGTCGCGATATTTAGAAACAATTGCATACTCAGGGTTGTTAAGACACGGCTGCACTGCACTGTGTTGCTAAACGTGTATTACAAACATAAAAAATACAATTTAAATTGAAATGTTTGTAAATAATGGAATTTATGTGTATCATGGCTGGAATCTAGAGTCGGGTTTTGTACTTTCAAGAACGATCGGTCATTAAGAACTGAAATTGAACATACCTCAATATCTATAGTGCTGATATGTGGTGGGTGATGCTGGTGCATGTAAATATTATGATTTCCGGCGAGAGTGTGTCTTCGCGGATCATCTCTACGCGACGATCTACCTCGGGTTAGCCCCCGGCTCGGCTCTCCATCCGATAAGCCCCCTGTTCCATACAAAAAATTATAAAAACATTTCTATTAAATATTAAAGTACAAGAAAAATAAGATAATATATTAATATCATAAATATTAATATATTATAATTATAAATAAGAAAATATATTAATATTATCTTATTTCTCTTGTACTTCTTTCTCTCAATTAAATAGAATTCATTAATTATTTTTGTTTCACTTTTTTGTAATACTACAGAAATACATAAATATTATAAACTAGCGGCCCGCTACGGCTTCGGGTATAAAATATATAGCCAATGTCATTCACTAAAAAATGATTAAAATCGATCCAGTAGTTTTGATTTATTCATTACTGCCCGTGGCCCGCACGCGTTAAATGTAATTATTTACGACATCACATTAGAAACCTAATTTTTTTTTTACTCCACTATTTAAAGGATGTTATTATACATACCTTCATTCCTCTTCAATCACTCTATCTATTAAAAAACCGCATCAAAATCCGTTGCGTAGTTCTAAAGATTTAAGCATACATAAGGACAGAGAAAGCACCTTAGTTTTATACTATGTAGTGATATTACCTTTTTCGATAATATTTTTAACTTGTAACCTCAGGCTGTTGTTCAATTCCACCCTCCGTCTGTAAATGTAATGGAACAACAAGTCGTTTACAAACTGTTAAAACCGATTATATCATTTTATGATTTTACAAGAAAATGTAAATAAATAAATAAATAAACGTTTCACACTCAACGGCCCCCATTAGGATAGTAATATCCTGTGTCGGGGTCCGGAAACATTCACAATGACAAAGACAAATACACCCAGACCGGAAAATATGCTTGCATGATCAATACAAACATATTATGCTCCGAGCGGGAATCGAACCCGCGACCTGTGGCGTTTAAGGCAAGTTCGCTACCGCTGCGCCACAACGTCGTCAAATGTAATTTACCTTATGTTTACTTTACTTATTATTATTGTTTAATTTACCTATAATTATTTAATTTTACCTTACATCTATATCTGTGTTTCAAATGCAATTACTTTTGGTATAATTATCGCGTTTTTTCTATCAAACGGTAAAATTTAATAAGTATATATAAAGAACAGTACCTGGATGACCGAGCTTTGCTCGGTATTTTTTATAAATATATTGATAAAAGACTCCCAATAAGAGATTTTCTCACAAAAGTAAGAACTTGGAAATAAAATAATTAGCAGTCAAGTGCGTTGTGGACTACGCACAGTTGAAATTTGACACAGTTGAAGTTGCATGTATGAACTGCTACCCTTAATTCTTATATATTTTAGGATTTCATTACAAAATCGTGTAGTGGTTCATAGAATACACTGATTTACTACATTTCGTGTAGATACACTCAGACGGAGATAATTAAATTATAAGAGTTCTGTTTTTGCCATTTGGCTACGGAAATATAAAACGATTTGACAATATTTACAGTGTTCCAGATATTATCGAACAGATGGCGTAGCTGGTAAGTATATTTTTACACCAAATTATATTTTATTCATGTTTATATATTTATATTTTTATATATTTACTATTTATTTTATATATCAACAAAGTTTATAGTAGATTAAGAAAATCTACTTATTTAATCCTACCTAAATATTTTTATTCATATTATTTTTCTACATGTTTTGACATTTTTAATTTATTTTGTTGATAATAGATGGCGTGTCGACAACAGCCTGAAAACACGGTCAAAGCCACATTTTCTCAAAATATTCCTAGCTAGATCGATTTATCGCGTATACCAAATTTCATGATAATCGGTGGAGCCGTTTCCGAGATTCCAATTATATATATATAATAATATACAAGAATTGCTCGTTTAAAGGTATTAGATAATCAATTGAAAAATCAAGTATGCAATAATCTAATAAGCAATTCGCCATGAAATATTTATCACATATTTATACAATTATATTCCTTATAATGATTTAGCAAGAGACTTTCAAATGGTTTAACTATAGTAAAATAATTACCAGTCAAGTGCGTTGTGCACCACGCACAGTTGAAACGAAAAGGTTCCGCAGCTTGGTTATGAAGAATCTTAAGGACTTTAATAACTAATAATAAGGAATTAAAATCGACCGCAAAATAAGTTGGTAAATTCATAGTAATTATTAAAAGTAATATGAAAAACAAAGTAATGGGAACAACTTATATATCTCTAAATTTTGTTTACCTATCTTCTTCAAACCAAATGTAGATGAAAGTTCATTTGGTATTCTACAATCTCAAATTTTTCCTGAAATTTAAATGCCATAGTTCAATAGTTAGAGGACACGATTTTTACGACTTTAGGAGCTAATATCTCAACGGACATGACGAAACTATAAGGGTTCCGTTTTTGCCATTTGGCTACGGAACCCTAATATTGACAACTGCATTGATCGATTCAAATTTTAGTGACGTGTTCATGAATAACTTATAAATATCTAATTTTAAAGGTCATAATACTCGACTCGACTCGACTTAAATTAAGTTTTTGTTTATTTTTTGTAATTCGGTCATGTTTTTTTAATTTTTAAATTGTTATCTTTTTTGTTAAATTAACCACTATTTTGCAATAGACTATGGTCCCCTACTTTACAATAAAGCGCCCACTATTTTACCATTATTTTAATGTAATTTATTCAATTGATTACTAAAATATAAAAGTTTCACCCGAGATTATGTAGATAAACAAGAATAAAATTTAAATACTTGACCTTAACATAAGAAAATCAGAAAAAAGCATGTATTTCATAAATTCATCCATATAGGTATAGTATTTTTAATTTGAAAAAGAAGAATTTATAAATTATTTTTGTTAAATTAATAAATAAAATAAGAATAAATTATTTTTGTTTTTTTTTTGCATCACATTGAAATTATCGAGTGAAGAGAGATTTTGAATAAGTTTGAGTAATAATGCCAGAACTCAGCGCAGCTCAGATGTCTAAAGCCGTATTGAAAATAGTTACACTTACAATGAAGTGGCTCAAACATCGTGTTTCAAAGTCTGTGATTTTGTAATGTTAAGCGATACCGGCAGACTGGAGAGTATAGCAGGCGTAAAGGACTAGGTCGCAAAAGAGTAACCACACAGAGACACAGAGGACGACAGTTTTATTGTAAGCAGTGTTCTCAAAAACCGCACTTCTTCCCACGCACTAAACAAGCTACAAGAAGTTCCACAGGTAATAGTTAGCACTAAAACGATAAGAAGAGGACTTAAGGCAGCTGGTATAGGGGCGTACTTTCCCGCCCGAAGTCCATTGCTCACCCCAAGTCATCGAGTAGCTTGGTCTGGGTTTGCTCGTTTGCACTTGAATTGGGATACCGAATCTTGAGGAAAAGTACTGTTTAAAGATGAGTCAAGATTCTGTCTTAAACCAGATTATGTATGTATATATAAAGTATGGAGACGACCCGGAGACAGATACGCTTAATGTAACATTATTGGAAGAAAGCTTTGGAGATGAGAGGTGGAGGGTCAGTAATGGTATGGGGCGGAATTTGCTTAGGAGCATGTACGGAGCTACACATCATAGATAACGAGTCTCTGACTGCGGCAAGGTACGTGGCAGACGTTTTAGAGCAGGTTATAATGCCCTTTGCCCCATTCATTGCGAATAATTTTCTAATGATGCATGACAACGCTCGACCTCACTTTGCGGCGGTAGTTTCAGACTACTCCAGCGAGGTCGGAGTCCAGATTTTGGAGTAGCTAGCACACTCGCCGGACCTAAATCCTATAGAAAACGTTTGAGATAAACTTGACAAACACATTAAATAAAGAAATCCAGCACCAGCTAACCTGAGGAGCCTCAAAACTGCATTGGTTAAAGAATGGGACTTAGTACCACAACGATTCATTGACATTTTAATAAACGGATGCAGGCAGTTTTTGCAGCAAGAGGAGGCAACATCAAATACTGATTATGTCACCCACCTTAAAAAAAAACAAAGTTTACAACAATATTTATTTTACATTCTGTTCGGTTAAAACTCCTCCCAACTACGACACTAACTTTATTGCCTCTAAGTTTATTTTATTCTTCGTTAAGTAAATTTTTTTATGTTCAAAAGTGTTATGTTGATTAATCAATTGTAGTCAATAAATGTAACCTTCCATTGTACAAATATATGTGTTATCATATTAATTTGATTAATTTTCTTTTTAGAGTATTTTAAATAAATGCTTGTCTTTAAACATGTTTTTTTTTAATTATATCGTATTTAAACTGTTCTTTATTATTCAGTTTCAGTTCGATTTACTACAAGTGTGTTTTAGTTGCATTAAACTATTATTTATTTTTAGGGTTCCGTACCGGAAAAGGTAAAAAAGGAACCCTTATATGTTCAGTTTCTGTTCCGTCTGACTGTCCGCGTGTCACCTTCATTTATCTCAGGAACCTAGCAAGTTAAAATTAATACCAGATAAGGAGGTCTACAGTCCTAAATCAAGGTCCTGAGTACAGACGAAAAAAAGTTATGGGTATGTGAAATATTTTTCAGAATGTTACCTATACTTGTCCTCGAAGACCTTGTTTTACATCAAATTGACAATTCTAGGTTAACTGAAAGTACTCTATAATTTTTGAGTCGAAAAATTATATCGTTATTCCCGTTGACATAGAAACACGTAATTTGGCAATAAGCAAGGTATTCAAAAATCATAAAAAGAAAAAATTCCAAAAAATAAAAAAGTTGAAAATTAAAGCGGGTCCCTATACAGACCTACTTAGTTGACGCAAATTATGACAGGCCTCTGAGTTGCATGGGCGCTCATACAATTTAGAGGACTAGCTTAATGGGTATCAACCTTAAATAAGTTAAAAATATGTGGTATTGTGAGAAAGAAAATATTTACATCAAAAACATAATTAAGATTTATGTTTTTGATGTAAATATTTTCTATATCATATAATTATGCAAGTCTCACAACGTTTCAGCCATAGTAGAAGAAATGCTTCTACTATGCCTGAAACTTGTTAGTTACCCGCAACATATTCTACTTATTCTGATACTGTAGTGTCGTTTTATATCTTTGATGGGATATCATATCTTTTTGTAAGTAGTCCTCCATTTTTCTTTTCGATACCTTCTACTTCTGAAATTTACGCAATTATCTAGGTAGTATACATATACTATACAGGTACATAATGAATCAGTCATTAACTGCAAATGTAATTTGTAATACTATACATTTATATGGGATTACAAAGTAATTAATTCTGTATCTGCTAGGAGTGCCTTCGAGTTTTGACGACCGGCCAGTCAGTGGGTGACATAATTAACACTAGTCATATCTATCTAATACCTTTAAACGAGGAATTCTTGTATATATATATATATAATTAAGGTCTCGGAAACGGCTCCACCGATTATCATGAAATTTGGTGTGCGGGGGTTTTCGGGTGCGACAAATCGATCTAGCTAGGATTTATTTTTAAAAAATGTGGCTTTGTCCGTGTTTTCAGGCTGTTGTCGACACGCCATCTATTATCAACAAAATAAATTAAAAATGTCAAAACATATAGAAAAATAATATGAATAAAAATATTTAGATAGGATTAAATGAGTAGATTAAGAAAGCTTTGTTAATTTGTAAATATATAAAAATATAAATTTAAAACATGAATAAAATATAATTTAGTGTTCAAATATAGTTACCAGCTACGCCATCTGTGCGATAATATATGTAACACTGTAGGCATTGTCTAATCGTTTTTAGAGTTCCGTAGCCAAATGCCAAAAACGGAATCCCTATAGTTTCGTCATGTCCGTCTGAGTCGATCTATACGAAATTTAGTAAATAGGTGTAATCTATGACCACCACGCAATTTATTATGAAATCCTAAAATATATAAAAATTAAGGTAGCAGTTCATACATATAACTGAAGGTTTAAAAAAATTCCAACGTATGGCACAGTGTGGGATACCTTTGGATAGGTTTTTCAAAATGTTAAGGAGGTCTGATTTTGACTTTTTTGATTAAGTTAGCATTTGTTGAGATATTAACTTCTAAAGCCATAAAAAATGTGCAAATCAAAAATTTTGAACTGTGTGATTTAAAATTTTTGAATAATTTGAGGTTGTAGAATCAAATGAAATTTCAACCACATTTGTTTTGAAGAAGATAGAAGATGGTCTACAAATTTTAGAGATATGTTAGTTGTTCCCATAACTTTGACGTACTATGAAAAATCATATTACTTTTAATAATTACTTTGAAATTACCGACTTATTTTTGAGGTCGATTTGAATTATTTATTATTTTTTTATTCTTTATTATCGAGCTGCAGAACCCGTTAGTTTTACAGCACACTTGACCCGGCCACGCGTTGCCATGGCTACAATGCATTTATTTAATTGAATCACATGACAGACATTTTTTACAATGGCAGTTGATGTTTTCTTTAATATAGTATCTGCCACGGACTGACAGGGATGCGTCCATTAGAATTTAACAAAATACTCGACTATCCCAATTTTTGCGGATTTTTTTTTTATTTTAGAAGTTGGCAAACAAGCATACGGCCCACCTGATGGTAAGTGGCTGCCGCAGCCTATGAGCGCTTGCAACACCATTAGTAGGTGCCACTCGCGCGTTGCCAACCTCGAGATATTAGTTCTTAAATCTCGTTCGCCCAGTAATTTCACTAGCGTACAGTGCCCTTCAAACTGGAACACAGTAGTGCCTAAGCACTACTATTTGGCGGCAGAATATTGGACACTGCGGTGGTACGTACCTAGCCGGCCTCTTGCAATAAAAGATCTACCACCAGTGTGACTGATTGCACTGGTGGAATAATCTCTGTTGTGACAGAGGTTATCCCAACAGCGGGCGATGGGGTCGTCACATCCCGACGCCTTAAAAATTTTATGTTGTCGACTCGAAATCATTATTTTTTTATGTTTTATTATTCAGGTAAGGTTTCAATCGACTCTGCCGTATCCCTTGACCGAATTATTAATATAGATGTTGCGAGTTTATAACGCGAGAGCAGCGCCACCTTGAAATGTTAAATGCTATAACCATCATAAATAACTGGAGGTTGGCCAGGCAAAAGTTGCAATAGAAAAGAAATTAGCCACAGACTTTGCCACGCTGGAAAGTAGAAAATTACGTAATAGTAGTCATGTAATTAGTTGTAGCGGAAAATACCCCGTACTATAGATATAAGAGAGTTGAGATTTGTTTAGTACGTCTACTTGAATAAATATAATTTTGATTTTGGATTTACCAAAAACAAAAAATACTAGTCATCCAGGTACTAAGTCTTAAACTACTGGTTTAAATTTAATGAAATTTGAAGAATACCGTGCTTATAAAATGCGTGCTTGGTTACTGAAATTTAGACTTTTTATTTTATCCACAACACCTATAACTTTATAGGGGTTAAAAATTACCTGAAACTGCTTCGAGAAAAGAATAGTACGGCCGTCCCGTTTTCTCATTCGACTTGATAATTGACATATTATAACATGATATATTATAGATAATGGTACGGAACTCTTCGTGCACGAGCTCGACTAACACTTGCCTAATTTTTCATTTTTAGTTGGATTTTTAAATTATTAAGTTACCATCGCTCGATGACGTTTTGAAGGAGGCCAAAATGTTCAAAGTTTCTGTTACATACATTTAAACCTAATACTCGAGCGTGATAAAAAAATATGAATTTAAAATAGAAAAAAAAATATTTATATTTAAAAAAAAAATTGTATATAATTTTTTTGTGTGTATGTGTCTCCGAAACCCCGACACAGGATGTCATTATCGTAAAGGCCCCCCAATGTTTATTATATTAAAAGTCATACCGCACTGTCTTATATGAAGTCATACCGCACTGTCTTATATGAAAAACTATCAAAAATATTTTATCAAATACGTTCTACCCATCACAAAATTGTATTCATGTTTAGAGAGAAAATGCATAAAAATAATTAAATATTAGTCTTTAGTAAGAATTAGATTTGGTTAGAGTTCAAAAATAAAAAAACGGTACCGAAATTTATGAAATATCTAACTTTTATTAGTATTTATACACTTATATATTGATATAAATTACTTACATCCAATTATTTAAGGTCTCAACACTTGTGTGTTTTTTATCTTCGAGATGACATGCCCGATTTAAAGTCTCTGCGGAATTATTGGAACGGAATTTCCTTAATTTTCGAAGTTCCCATCTTGGACTTTTATCTTCCAAGATGTGAACATATCTTTCTATTATCTTTTCATAGATATGCTCTTCCTCTTCATTTGATCTGGCGTAGGTTGAGTCTTCTTGTGATTCCTCCTAAAATATTTTCAAATTACGAACTATAAATATGAATTAATCACATATAATGACTTCGTAAAACAAAACTTACGTCTGGCAAATAACAACACAATTTTCGTAAGTTCATTGTTGTTTTTAAGATACGACGCGAAGTTACTTGCGCGATGTTTCACGCGACTGCGAGCGTCACCAGTCAGATGCTACTGAGCTACGTTAGGTCTCATCTTCGGAAGTTATTGTCAAAAAAACTTCATTTGATGGAGGCGTATACTTATAATAGTTGCGTCTTTGTCACTCAACACTGAATTGCAAGGGATAGCAACATCCGTACCTTATATTTTTATTATTATATCGCGTAATTTATACTCATTAAATGTTTAAAAACTATTTCATGACTTAAACTACAGTAAACAACTCATAATTCATGAAAATTATTGATTTGAACTGAGCTTTAAAATATTAGCTGTTATTTTCTAGTGTTTTGTAACTGCATTTTAAAATAAATCTTAAACCAAAGTGATAGAGTGTATTTTAAAAAAGATTCTACAAAGGTTGTTACTACTTTCTAGCTGTAAGTATTAAATTACGTATTCGAGCTCCTGATTGGTAGTTCTAAATAAACTAGAATTACATCAGAATACAACGTTTTTCCTTTTCTAATAAAGAAAAAATTTCAACTCCTTAAAATAATGCAAAACTTTATACTCGAATGAAACAAAAAATCCATAATTCCATTTTTATTTCTATAAATTTTTTGACAACTCGATTCTGAAACATCCTACAGCATACGCGCAGAAGCGGCCAGTTGTAAGAAACTCTCATTTCGTGCATTCCTAGTTGATTCAGAGCTCAGAGCTACGTTGTCGCTTTCGTTACCATGGAAACATGACCGTGAGAATATGGCGGGCACTCAACAGGTAAACTGTGTTCGTGGTGTTGTTTATTCATAAATTCTAGGTGCTGTTATTATTTAACTTTATACGTTATAAAAAATTTGCAGTCAAATGCGTGATGGACCACGCACAGTGCCAACTAAAGGATTCCGCAGCATGATGTTGAAGAATTTTTACTTTTTTAAAGTTTAAATATTAGTATATTTAAATCAACCTCAGAAATAAGTTCGTAATTTCATAGTAATTATTAAAAATAATATCAAAATACAAAGTTATGAGAGAAACTTATATATGTATATCAAAAATTTGTAAATGTTATCTTTCAAATTTTTTTTATAGCCCCAAATTTTTTCATTATTTTAAACACCGGAAAATCTGAGACACAATAATAATTATGGTTGCCACCCGTACTTTATAATACAGTATTGTACGTTATTTCGGATATTTCTAATAATAAACTTTACGAGACCAATAAAGTAAGCAATAAAATAAATTATTAAACTAAACAAAAACCCGACTGCATTAATAATACCTTCTAAAAAGCTAAAAACAAGCTCTATAATAACTAGAAGCATTGAAATAAAACATAATAATTAGATTTTTATTAGTTTACTAATTGATTAATGAGCTTGTCTCCGTCTGCAGTATCTTTACTAAAATAAAAATAAAAAAACTATTAAAATAATATTTATACTATAGTAGTTATTATAGAGCTTATTTTTTGTTAGCAATGACAATACATAATTTTGATAAACCTTGCGCAAACCTAAATATACATTTTTTTAAATATAATTAAAATAATCATTGATACTTACTTTATTTTGACACTATGTACTTCTTTCCCAACTTGAATCACCAATGTAGACTCTAAGAAAAAATGTGGCCTTAGACATAATTTTGATGACTACTAACCCTATAAAATCAAAATCAAAACGCCTATTTACTGAATTTCTAAAAAATCGTACAGATAGTGCCAATAGTGCCAATTTTCTCCGAGTAAACTGACTGACATACGGACATTATAAGGTTTGCGTGTTTGCCATTTGGCTACGGAACCTTGAAAAAAAATAGATTTCATATATCTCACGTATGCTGAACCTTATTAGGTGATTTTGTGTGAAAATATAATAATATTTCAGTAATGAATTATTGGATTTTATATAAAAGATCAAGAAAGCGTCACGCTCTCTTCTTTGGTCACGCCTTATTGATTCGATATCGCTAAAGCAATAAAAAGCTTAATCAAACCTTTTCCTCTCCTGTCTTTTTTCTTTACTACAAAAAAAATATAATAAAATTTAATTCCCAAGCAGATCAAGGCGTATAACTCTATATGAGAAGAGCAAGAGCGTAGCTCTTGGTTGCGAATTAGGAACGCCCTCTATTTCCGACTAGTTACATAATTATATGCACTGCCACGAACAGGACTTGGATATAATTATCTAGGTCAGATCGAATGTCCAAGTCGATTGTCCATAATTATATTTGGTTAATTGTAGATTATGAAATTATTAATTAACAAAATAATAATTATTAAGCACTTTAACAATTAATTACTGCTTTTTTTATGGGGTGTGTATTGCTTTTGGCCCTACTGGCCTTGATAGCGTCACCGGGTGGGGGGGCCGAGTACAGAGACTCAGCCGTGATAAAGGGGCAGCACTCACGGGGCTCAAATTTGATTCCGTCCTTAGGGTGCCTCCTGCGAAAACATTATAATCTGTATGATAATTATGTATAGCTTTCAAGCTTTTAAAGTCGAGGTTGCAAGTTGGTTGTGGTATAGAACATGTTTGTATTGTTATGCTTGCATACATATTTTTGGGTTGTTATGCTTGTTTGTATAACAACCCAATACAACAAATAACAATACAGGATTCAAGCATTAAGAGTGTAGGATTTTTTTTTTTATTTTTATTTTTTTTTTTTTTTCGGAGTGTCCATTGCTGTTGGCCCTAGTGGCCTTGACAGCGTCACCGGTGGGGGCCGGGTCTGGAGACCTCGGCCGGTAAAAGATGGACTGCCACGCGGGGCACAAGTTGAATCCGTCCCAAGGGCCCCTCCTGCGAGGTCGAGCCTCGACTTGGGACGTCATCGGGAGGGAGGGAGCGCTCCGGAGCGCAGTCTAGCGACCGTACGCGGCGCGGTGCTCACCGTCCGGGGTGAGCGGTCGAGTTGGCGTTGTGTCGGGCTGTGCGAAACAAGGGTCCTCGTCTCCGCCGGCGGAGACGCTGCAGCATGTGTGTCTGATGTCGTGTTCTGTTCGTGTATGGGGCGTTAGCTGTTGTGATGCTATCGTCTGGGTCTTGCAGGACGTGCTTGGGACGCCTGAGTCGTGTCGGTATGTCACCTCTACTTGTGTAAGTGGCGGCCTGTCTGACGAGGGGGTTCGGGTGGTATAGGGCTTTCTCGAAAAAGCTCTTGGAGAGCTTTTTCATGAATTTCGCTATCGAATCGAGATCGAAGTCTCTGTGGAGATCTACGTTGCGCATGTACCACGGACAGCCCGTGGCCATGCGCAGAAACCTATTCTGAATGACTTGAAATTTCGCTAATTGCGAAGAACTGACATGAGCGAAGACGGGACTCGCGTACGTTAGTATAGGACGAACGACGGTTTTGTAAAGTGTTCGCTTATTTCTAAGCGACAATTTACTCCGTCCGCCTATCATCATGTAGAGCCTTCCGAGCACGAAGGCGGCTCTGTTCCTAACTTTCGATATGTGGGACTGGAAATTTAGCTTGGCGTCGAGCGTGACGCCTAGGTATTTGGCCTCCTTTTTCCAAGGAATAGGTTGGCCGAAGAGCAGGATGTCTCCCGGTTGACCGAGCCTCCAGTAGTTTCTGACGGCGTGTCTGGTGAAGTGCACCGCTGCACTTTTGTCGGGATTGACTTCGATCCTCCATTTCCTAAACCAATCGCCTAAGGCGTTGACCGCGGTCTGGAGGCGGCTAGTCAGAAGGTCGGGTCTGTTGGATGTGGTATAGAGGGCTGTGTCGTCAGCGAAGAGAGCTAAGCCTACGCGATCGTTGGGATTCGACTTTGGTATGTCGTTGGTGTACAGATTGTACAGAACGGGTGAGAGCACGGAGCCCTGGGGACTCCGGCGCGTAGGGTGCGTCGGGAAGACAGCGTACCCTCGACTCGGTAGCGGAAGGAGCGGTTGGACAGGTAGTCTCGTATGATGAGCACGAGTCTGTCTGGCAGGCCGTAATCGAACAGCTTGTATATCAAGCCGTCGTGCCAGACTTTGTCGAACGCCTTTGCGACGTCGAAGAAGAGAGCCACCGTTGCGGTGGAGCGCGATTGGGTGAAGCCCTGGAGGATGTGTTCCGTTAGGCGGTACACTTGATCGGTGCATGAATGACGGGCTCGAAAGCCGAACTGTTCGTTGATCATTATGTTTTTGGCCTCAACGACGGCCTTGATCCTAATGAGTAAGATCCTCTCGTAGATCTTACCGAGACAGCTGATCAACGATATGGGTCGGTAGCTGGTGGGAAGGTTTTTAGGTTTCCCGGGCTTCGGGATCCCTATGACTATCGCTTCCTTCCACTGATCCGGGAAGGAGCATCCTGCCAGAAGGGCGTTGAAAATGAGCACTAATAGCTCGATGATCTGAGTCGGGAGGAGCTTCAGAGTCCTATTGGAGATTCGGTCGGGTCCGGGAGATTTTTTGACCTTGAGGGCCTTAATAATGGATTCGACCTCGTCCGCTGTCGTCGGCGACAGCGGCTCGTCCGTCGGGGCCAGGGAGATCCTACGTTCGACCTCCGAGTTCACCTTGAGGAGGTGCTCGGGGTCGACTGGTTGGGAGCTGGGGGAGCATTGGGATTCGAGGCTGTCAGCCAAGCACTCGGCCTTATCAGAGTCGTCGGATGCGAGGGGTCGGTTCGGACGCAAGAGGGGCGGCATCGTGGAGACGGTCGGATCTTTCAGAGTTCGCGCCATCGCCCAGTAGGCCAGGTGAGAGGGCGCTAGCTCTTGGAGATACCTGCCGAGTCGGTCGTCCCTGAGTTGGGCAAAGCGAGCTTTGACCTTCCTCTGTAGGGCCCGGAGTCGCCTCCGGTTGTCGTCGGTCGGATAGGAGTCATGGGCTCTAGTGAACGCGTTTTTACGTCTGAGGAGATCCCTCAGGTCCTCCGGGAGCTCCCAGCGCCCGTCCGGGCGGATTGGAACCTCCTTGGAGCAACTGTCTATTTTGTCGCGGATGTTGTCGGTGAGTTTAGACGCGGCCGCTTTCGCGGTCTCGACGGAGTCGATTTCGTCAGGTATTCCGTCTAGGGGGTCGATTCTACCGACCGGAGTTGCTCGTGGAGCTTCCTCCAGTCCACTAGGGTCTTAGTCGGGGGTGTGGAATGCACGACGGGTCCTAGCTGGATTAGGACCGGCCTATGGTCGGAGTCTAGCTCGGATAGCGTCTCGATCGAGCGCAACTGGAGCGTTACGTCTTTCAAGATGGCTATGTCGAGCACGTCGGGTCTGTCGTTCGTTCCTCTGTTGGGGTATCTAGTGAACGTCATGGGAGCTATGACCTCAAAGTTGAGAGTCGGCAGTGAAGTCAGTCTGTCGAGAATTAGTCCGTTACTATTGGATACGCTAGAGTGCCAGCGGGGGTGCTTACTGTTGAGGTCGCCGGCCAGAAGGACCGCGCCTCCCATCGATAGGAGCGACCTAAGGTCGCTCTCGAGTAGGGTTTTGTTGGGCGATAGGTAGACGGAAGCGAGTACGATAGGCTGATGGCCCGTCATACTGATCTGACAAATCGACGCCTCGATATTCGAAAGCGGTGGAGGATCCAGCGGCACGCAGTGCAGGGACCTTTTGTAATAGATCAGAGTTCCGCCGAAGCGGGTGGCTCTGTCGTCGCGGATGGATCGGTAATTAGAAACTTTGGGGTCGCGCATGCTCGGTTTTAAGGTCTCTTGCACTAGCATGACGTCGGATTGGTGGGATTTTAAAAACTCGCGAACAAGGTCGATCTGTTGGATAAGGCCGTTTGCGTTGAACGTGACGAGGCTCAGGGACCGTGGTTTTACCCTACTAGTCGCTGCCATTGAAGTTGATGATTACCGACACAAGGTCGATGTGCTGCGTCAGCGCATCGACGTTGCAGATGGCCGGGTCGCGGAGCTTGCCGGCGAACGTGTTGAGTTCCTTCATGTCGAAGGACTTCAGAAACTTCGACACGAGTGCGAAGTCTGAGGAGGACGAGGGTGAGGCCGGGGCGGCCTGGGAGGGCTTGGGCTGAGGGGGTTTAGCGACGGCCGTTGTGGGTGTCGTCGCTGGTCTGGGGCTGGGAGTTTCCTCCAGACGGAGTCCGCGGGGAGGTTCGTGTTTACGAACGAGGCCGCGGGGGCCGAAGTGGTGGCCTGAGGGGCCGGGGCTTTCGCCTGAGGGGCTGGATTTTTGGGGCGGGATATGGCCCGCTTGACGGGTGCCGTCCTCGCGGCGGCCCGGTGCCGCCGCGGGGCTTTGCTGCAGCCCCTGTAGCTCGCAGGGTGTCCCTGCGTTCTACAGAGGATGCAGCTGGGGGTGACTTCCGGGTCTGGGACCTTTCTGGGACAGTCGGGCGTCCCGTGATCGTCCAGGCACTTGACGCACCTGGGGCGGATCTCGCAATTTTTGGCCGAGTGGCCGTAGTATTGGCAGTTGTGACACTGCCCGGGGAGTCCCCTGTGGTGGGGACCTCTACTCTAAGACCGGACAGTTGAGCCACGGTCTTGACGTTAAAGATGGCCTTACCCTCGGGAGTGAGGTCGAGGATGACCAAGATAGTGTTGAACAGCGTCGTGCTGTCAGTGTTTTTCCGGTACATTCGGTGTACCTGCCGTACGGGAAAGCCCTGGGACACTAAGTCCTCTTTGATAAATTCGGAGCTAATCTCCTTTGGCATCCCTCTGATGACCACGCGTAGTTCGCGGTCCTCATCGAGGGTGTAGGAATGAAAGTCGACTTGTCGACTCTCAGGGCAGCAGTGAACCTGCGGTGGGTCTCGGAATTCTGCACTTGGACGCGGATGCCTTGTGCAGTGGGGCGGGCGCTTGTGAAATGTATCTTTTTCGCCGCGAGGGCGGCGGATACTCTCATCCAGCACGATTTGTCCCGGATGAAGATGGGGGGAGGGGCCTTGGCGGCTGGGTCCGCGTTCGGTGCGGGGGCAGCGACGGTCGGGCTGGGTGAGGGGGGTCGGCCTTGCGGGCGACCGGGGAGCGGGGGCGACGATTGGGGCAGTCGCCTTTAGGGGCGGTGGGGCCTTAGGGGCTTTTGCCTTCCGCTTTGCCGCCGACGGTCTGAAAACCGTCGTTCTCCTCGCTGTCCGATGAGGTCGGAGAGGAGGAGGCGGAAGAGGTCGAGGAGGTCGACTCGGTCGGCGAGGGCGGGGGCGAGGGGCACCTCGGGGAGTCGGTGTCCATGGGGGACACCGGTGCTGCGGGGGCCACTGGGGGTGCCGGCGCGGGAGCGGGGGCGGGGGAGGGCTTTTCGGTCGGCCTTGAGGAGGCCTGGGCCGAGCGGAACTCTGCGATCGTTCCGGGGTACTTGGCCACCAAGAACCTCAGAAAGGCTGTTAGTTCGGCCGGGGAAAGGGCGTCCATGGTGGAGCCGGGGTTGTAAGGTCGTTCGTTCCTCCCTGCCTGGGGCGGCAGGGAGATGAGTGCCTACGGTGTGTTTTCCCTGCGGAATCCCTGTCCGTAGGTGACGGGGGTGTGTGCCTAAACTAATAAGTGTGAGTACTTACGGCTCCGGGAACCGGCTGCACTTACTACACTACACTATCGGTCCTGTTCTTCACCACTCACTGGCACTTGCACGTAGTCTGTTAGCACTATTCTGCGAACGCAACGGGCG
This sequence comes from Hestina assimilis, assembly GCA_023373885.1. Classification (NCBI taxonomy): domain Eukaryota; kingdom Metazoa; phylum Arthropoda; class Insecta; order Lepidoptera; family Nymphalidae; genus Hestina; species Hestina assimilis. The sequence goes on from CM041759.1 coordinate 15,460,001, forward strand.
TACACGACACAGAATCACTTAAGGTCCGAAGAGCACTTGGTCCTGGCGGAGGCGGGCGTGCGGGGCACGCGGCTGGGCGTGCGGAGCACGCAGCGGGGCCTCGAGTGCGGGGCACTCAAGGCGGCGGCGGAGTGCGCAAGGAGCGCACGGGGTGCACGCGGCAAGGAGCGCGTGCTGGGGCGAGCACAACAAGGAGCTGTGCTCAAGAGGTCCGTCCGAGTCGGCTGACTGCGGAGGATTTCCAATTTTTTTTTTTTTTTTTTTTTTTTTTTTTTTTTATAAATATTAGCAATGCTTTTGAAGGCATTACTAATATTCCTATTGCCCCTACAAATAAGCTCGAAGCTTGCGCTATGAGTGGGTACAATAGCCCAAGAGGTTAGGATCGAACCCGTAACTCTCCCATAATGGAGCGGAGTCGACACTTTAACTGTTGAGCTATTGAGCCTTAAGTTCTTAAACTTTCAGATTCACCTAAGACAATTTGATGGTACTGAACTGTCTTCATCATATATAAGTCTTCATAAACTATCAGCTCCACAAGGACAACCAGAAGAAGGCTCTGTGAGTTATTTCAATCAGAAAGAGAAATTTGTTAAGATATTGTGAAGAAATCTATGTCAAATTATTATATTAATCCATTTTATTAATATGAAATGTTATTCAGCTATGCATTTATAATATAAGGATATATATATATCATAATTATATATCAAAAAGGACTATTACTGCTGCGTTTCTAGACTATTAATATATTAAATCTATATGAATATAGTGAAATTGTATATTTCAGGTGTCTCTAAATTTCAGATTTTTACTAAAAAAAGTTATAAGGGGGATAAAATACGTAATTAAACACATTCTTATGATTTTTAGTAGAGCTATGTGTAGGTATCTTTCTGTCTGTCTGTGCACCCACCACTGCTAAATTACAATTTTTTTAATAAAAGTCAACAAGAAAATAATAAAGCATATTCTCGAGTAATACCTACTTAGTCTTGTTTAGTTAAAATCGGTTTGCTCTATCAAAACTTATTACAATTTTAATCACAGTTAAGTTGATGACAGAAAGTAAGTCTTTTCAAGCAAAACAACTAAACGGATTTGGATGATATTTGTGCACGGATTAACATATATTGGGATATGCTTAAAAATTGTTAAGTTCTCGTGACATATTAAGCACACTTAAAATGCGTAAAATATAGCCACGTGTTTTTTAGATAATGCTCCGTCGATCTATGAAAAGATACGAAAAGTAAAATTTAGTCCTAGACGAATTCTCTGTCTACGAATTTAGTAATCAAGTGCTAGGAAAGTTATTTTACTTTTTAGTATGTTTTTTCGCATGCATGCATGTTATCTTGATTTCATTTAATTTATTTTTATTTATTTATACATTTTTACCCTCTTTGCTATGGCATATTCAAAGACAACCGTACTTAAGGTTAAGCCGTGCCCGGCACACGCTTTTTACGTCACGCTTTTATTAGCTTCAGATGTATGGAACGGAAACTTTGAACATAATTCTGAGTTCCTTTAAACATCGGATTAAATCGAAGTTTTGCATACTTATCAAGTACCGATGGCAATTTAATAATTTAAAAATCCAATTTTTTTCTCAAAATACAATAAAAACGCTTTTATATAAAATCCAACTACAAATACATTAGTTTATTATGATGAACTATTTCACCCTACAAGGCACAAAGGCACAAATAACAAGGATCAAAATTTATTCTAATTCTCTTACAAATTAACCAGAATACAAAAATTAGGCGTTGATCTGGTTAGCCGTTAGCCTATAAGCCAAGCTAAGCTAGCTAGCCGGCTAAATTAGCTAACCTTATCAGCTAGCTAGCTAGCTAATTTAGCTACATTTTTTAGCCGACTTGGCCGGCTTAATTGTACAGTCCTAATATATTACGATACCCGAATAAGGCTGATTGCTCTTTACTTTTATTTCATCATGCAAAGTTGACGCTTTACCTTTTTTTTTGCTTATCGATCGACCACACGCAAAAAATATTGTCCATTTCAATCTTAAAGTCATTCCGACTTAGAGGGGTGGGTGTATGGTTTTGTTTCAAACTCTTCTGTGCAATAACCAGTGCTTTATGACCATAACGTCAAGAAGATGATAAAATAATCTTAAATACCATTTCCTAATTCTAATTTTCATTTTGTATTATCCCGACCGTTGGTCGTCCATATCGTTGCGTAGCTGTCGCTGTAACTTGATGCGAGATTGTGACAATCTTGTCTTTCTATGGAGTTACGTCGTGTTACATGTAGCTGTCGCTACAAGATCTTCCGGAGGAGGTATTTGAAGATCTTTACCCAAACAACCTTTATCTAGAGTCCCCAGTGTTTCCATCCCTTCTTAAGCCAAATATGAAATCAATTCTGAGGACTATATGGATTTTGAATTTTTGTGAATGGTTAAAGTAATTCCAGGAATGATATACCTGAAGTATTAGGTTTTTGGCTGTAATTATTAGGTATTAAAAATAGGGTTTCTTTTAGAAAATTTTAAAATACATAATTAATTTATCTATTTTTAGCCTTGACCTTTTAATGAAAGTAAAGACAATTCAGAGTTTGCCTCGCGCACGAAGGGTTCCATATCACTACATAGTATAAAACAAAGTCGCTTTCTCTGTCCCTATATCCCTATGTATGCTTAAATCTTTAAAACTACGCAACGGATTTTGATGCGGTTTTCTTTATTAGATAGAGTGATTGAAGAGGAAGGTTTATATGTATAATAATATCCATTAAATAACGGAGAAATACTGTTATTTTTGAGGTTTCTAATGTGATGTCGTAAATAATTACATTTAACGCGTGCGGGCCACGGGCAGTAATGAATAAATCAAAACTACTGGATGCATTTTAATCATTTTTTCAGTTAATGACATAGGCTATATATTTTATACCCGTGCGAAGCCGGCGCGGGCTGCTAGTCATAATATATAATAAACATTTTCTTTCACATAATAAAACCATTTTATTTATTTATCTCACTGCATAGTATAAAACAAAGTCGCTTTCTCTGTCCCTATATCCCTATGTATGCTTAAATCTTTAAAACTACGCAACGGATTTTGATGCGGTTTTCTTTATTAGATAGAGTGATTGAAGAGGAAGGTTTATATGTATAATAATATCCATTAAATAACGGAGAAATACTGTTATTTTTGAGGTTTCTAATGTGATGTCGTAAATAATTACATTTAACGCGTGCGGGCCATGGGCAGTAATGAATAAATCAAAACTACTGGATCGATTTTGATCATTTTTTCAGTTAATGACATAGGTTATATATTTTATACCCGTGCGAAGCCGGAGCGGGTTGCTAGTCATAATATATAATAAACATTTACTTTCACATAATAAAACCATTTTATTTATTTATCTTATTTGAGGTTGGTGCCAAGTAAGCTAAATTATCATCATCAGCGCCCATACAACTCAGACGTACAATATCTTAATTGGCGTCAGCTATGTATTTTTAACTTTTTATTTTTGATTTTTTTATTTGTGCTGTAAGACGTTACTTTCTGCCAAATTTCGTGATTCTAGGTCAACGGTAACTACCATATTCTAGGTTGTCGACCCAAAACCTACAGGGTACTTCCGGTTGATCTAGAATTGTCAATTTTGGTTAAAAGCAACGTATTACAGCACAAGTAAAGGGGAAATACCAAAAAATAAAAAAGTTGAATATTCAGGTAAATTTTGGTACTTACAAGTTTTCGTGAGAATCTGAATTTACAATACTATAATACCCGGCTTATAATAAATTGCGACAACAGTAGTATATGTCTACAATTGTGTTACGTTACCTATAAAACACATGTGGAGCAAATTACCTAGATGTCAGACAAAAATTCGTTGTTAATAAGTGGAAAGTGAAAACCAAAGGCTTTTGTAAATGACACGGCATAAAGCTAAACTCACAATCTTAGGTATTAATAATGGGCGCAAATAAGCAATACCATGTCAACCCACACGAATGTCATTTCGAGAAAAACGCGTTTGAAGATTTTGAACAACTTGCTTTATATGATTTTTTAATGTATTGGTCAAGTTTTTGGCAATTTCAGATTTATGTAAGTTATTTATACTTATTTTCACAAAAATAAGAATACAAACTGCATATTTCGTATATAATATAACCCAAAACGGTAAAAATAATACATAAATTGCATGATTTAAAAATGGCTTTTTTAAAACTTTTAAAGCTTAAAACCCTACAAATATTAAAGAAAAATGTTCTTCAGCCATTTACCAACACTTCTGCATATATAACTCAGTTTTTTCAATTTTGTGGGTTGACATGGTATTGCTTATTTGCGTCCAATTAAAGGGAGATCGTCTCTCTATATTTCGTTTTGTTTAAATTACCCCTACGCCTTATAAATACATTATATATCCAATAGTATAATTGAACTTTATCACTACATAGTATAAAACAAAGTCGCTTTCTCTGTCCCTATGTATGCTTTAAAACTACGCAACGGATTTTGATGCGGTTTTTTTTAATAGATAGAGTGATTGAAGAGGAAGGTTTATATGTATAATTATAATGACATAGGCTACGTATTTTATACCCGTGCGAAGCCGGAGCGGGCCGCTAGTAAACAATAACATAGAACTTTATAAAAACAGAAATAACATTTAAAATGATAGGATTTAGTAGAAATTGATTTATGCTACCGGTACTACAAGGTTATCAATTAATCTGATGATTTTACGTGACGAATAGAATAAAAGTATAACAATAAATTTGATCCCATCTAAAACATAAAATGTACGGCAACATATTCTACTCATTCAAACACTTTAGTGACGTATAACCGCCAAGTTTAAGTTATGTTGTGTTACATGATACCACTTACCACTTTCTGTAGTAGAAGAACTGTGTTGCCAGACTTGGACTTTTGTACATTTTATGTTTTTGATGGGATATCATATATTTTTTGTAGAAAGAAAGGGGTTTTATGAGAGTGAACAGAAATGCTTTGGACGGCCAAGACAATTTTACCTACCACTCTCTATCACTAAACCATCCAAGTCCAAATATCTTGCCCTTCAGCCGCGCATATCACTTCGGTCGCAATTTCTAATATTAAGTTCATAAGGTTTAAGTTTAAAGAATATTTATTACCAACTAAGACAAATTTGTCGCTTATGTGATAATATATTTAACAATAAATACTCGTCGTCAGTAGTAGTAGTAGAAGTCGTTGTTATACATAGCTATAAAAACACAAATAAAAATAGGTAGTAAAACTTACAAACTATAATGGAAAACTGACAAAACTTTTTGTTAATTTTAAACGTTAATAATATTAGTTAATATTTATTAAATGTTGAGCTAACAATTTTTAAAGACGTAAAGTGAGCTCGCACTTTTTATAGTTGAGAGTAGTCTGTTATAAAGTCGCGCTCCTTCCGTGGTAATCATTGTTTTACCGTAGTTTGTTCGGTGTCTTCCCTCGACGACTTCGGCTGTTGACAACATTTTTACGTTTTGTGAAAGTTATATCAGTATGAATATTTTTATTAAAAGATTTTCGAATAAATATGCATGTGTTATATATATATAATTTTTTAATGTTCATTATTTTAGTATCGTTGGAAATTTTTGTTGTTGGTGTTGAATAATTGTAGTTAAATATAATTTTGATAATTTTATTCTGTCATCTTTGCAGTTTATCTAGTCTTGTTTTCGCTGCACAACCCCAAATTTCGATCAAATATAAGAAGTGCGGTTTTACTAACGTATTATAAATTAAAACTCGTAATTTCTTTGGGATATATTGTGCAACGTTTCTGAGTGTACTGCAAAGCACTATTAATTTATTTTTTATATGGTCTATGTGTATATTCCATGTTAGGCTGGTATCCATATGTAGACCAAGGTATTTTTCCTGACTTTTGTGTTGAAGGTGTTGTTATTAATTACTAAAAGAGGGTGGCGAGGTACTGGTTTATTTTTTGCCTTAAATATTATGTAACAGGTTTTTGAAATATTAATTGTTAGCAAGTTGTATTGAAACCAGTTATACAATTTATTCAAGTCATTCTGAGCCTGTGAGATTAAATTATGTATGGACGAACCGAAGTAGACAAGTGTCGTCAGCGTATAGGGTGAGATGCCCATGCAAACCTTGTTCGACCATATTGTTAATGTAGGCAATAAATTCTAAAGGCCCCAAAATAGACCCCTGAGGAATTCCATAGGTTTGTGAACTTGGATCAATCTTAACTACTTGCATTCTTTTTGTCATATAGGACTCATACATTTTTAATGCATTGCCATTGATACCAAAGGTTTCAATTTTTTTTTTAAGTAATTTGTGGCTTACGGTGTCAAAAGCTTTTTTTAAGTCTATGAAAACTCCTAAATCTAAATTTTTGTTGTCAATATTGTGTTTTATTTTTGTAACAAGATCAATGGTGGCGGTTAAGGTATTGCATTTGGGCCTAAATCCGTAATGTCGGTGAGAAATTAATTGCATTGAATCGAAGTAATTTTCTAATCTAGAGCGTAAAACATTTTCTAAAATCTTGGATAATACCGGTAATACTGATATAGGTCGGTAATTACCTGGGTCAGTTTTTGGACCTGATTTATATATCGGAGTAACTTTCGCTATTTTTAGTGAGTCAGGGAATATACCATATTTTAATAATTTATTAAAACAGTCTGCTAATTTAACAGATAATATATTTTTTATACATTTTATAGTTTTGGTACTGATCCCGTCAAGCCCTGTACTGCTGTGTGATATTGTAGTATTTAGCGTATTAGGTTGTGGTAAAGCCAAAAGGTGGTTATCATGGAAATATTTTGGAATTTTTTCTAATTGTGGGCCGATATTTAAAAAATAATTATTGAAAGTTTGACAGATACTATTTGGGTCAGTTATTACTTTGGAATCTATTACTATTTTTGAAGGAGCGCTACTTTGTTTAATTTTGTTAGTAGCTAATGTATTAATCAAATTCCACATTTTCATTGGTTTACTGATACACTTATTAAATTCCTTACTATAGTATGCTTTTTTTGCTTCTGATATTATTTGTTCCGCTGAATCAAGAAGTTTGGTATAATTTATGGCATTATACATATTTATAATAAGTCTTTGGTGGTGGTTTAATTTTTTTAATTTCCAAATATAGTTGTTTATGGTCAGATAGTGACGAGTTGAATAACACCATATGCAAGGAATCATTTTTTAGATTTATGGTGACATGATCGAGGATAGATTGTTTCGTTGCTCCTTCTCTAGTGCAATATTTCTTATTGATTTTATTAATAATTTTGTGTCCTGATTCTCTTAATAGTTGATTGTACTCTTTCATCTTTTTGTTTTTAATTAAAAGATCTATATTAAAATCACCAAATACTATTGCCCTTTATTTGTATTCCAATTGTGATTCGTAGACCTCAAGGAAACTGTTGGAATCCGTGTCTCCAGGGTTGTACACAACTCCAACGGTAAGTGCATATTTTTGTAATTGTATTTCATCTTAGTATAATATCTGTAGTATCAATGTTTAATTATATTGCCTCCTTTATTTTATTTTTTTATTTCATGACGGTTGGGAAACAAGCATACGGTCCACCTGATGGCAAGCAGTTACCGCAATCTATGAAAGCTTGTGATACTTGAAGTATCACAAGCGCGTTGCCAACACAAGGAAGGAAAAAGGAAAGGGAACAGAGAGGTGTGAGATTACAATAGTACCTATTGATACTGTTACTTTACTCCGATTTTCTGTGAGAGGGGAGAATCGCCCGGTAGAGCAGCCCATTTGTGCTGAAAGAACCTTGGCTCTACTACTGTAAAAAGCTCTAAGCTTCTCAAATTTCTGAAAACGATTGCCGACTGTCATGTAATACGAGCACCACTTTAAACAATGTATTTCTAATTAATTGCCTTCCACGTATTGTATCGTCCAATTTTAGGTGAATTGCCTCGAGAATTCCTTGCCCTTGCCTATAAAGATACAATTTCATTTTCCGGCAGAGTAAAAGAACCTATAACTTTGAAATATCAGTTTTTTTCGGTGATTATTTTTTTTTGAAGCAATTTTATTTCCGAACTCCATCATGTATTCTAGTGCTTGTATAATAGAACATATTCACAAGAATAATTTGACATAATATCCATGACTTCTTTCTTATTATCTTTCCTTGACCTTTACAATAAAAACTCATAACACTTTGAACCGAATATTAAGCCCACAAATTAGAACTTAAAAAGAGTATTTATTAAATTTTGAAGATTAATTTCCCATTAATGAGGTTAGATTTTATTCCGAAGATTATTTTATAACTGAATATCAAGGCATCTTCTTTTCTTCTTCCGTTTAATAATGCGCTAAATCTTATCCAGGGTGTATATTTACTTACGGACAACCTTTCTTAATTGTTGAAAGTGAAGAGGAACATTGACGGAATATCCGATGAATTGCAGTACTTTTAAATAATACCAACAGTACCCTTTCAATACTTTTATGGAATAAATGATACAGGTTAGGTTAACATTCAAATGTATTTATTGCGTTAATTGCCTTGCTATGTTATAATCTATATTATATATTACTAGCGAGCCCGGCAGACATTGTCCTACCCCGAAAAAACCCGATAGCAGCACCCTCTACCCGAGTCTAGAAGTGACACCGGTGAAAGTTGTGTAAATAACACAACTTTCACCGGTGCCAACTAATATGGCAATTAAAAAATAGGGGTTGATGGTAAAAGGGTGAAAATTTAGGTTTGTATGTATTTTTAATGCCACATCATATAAAAATAAAAATTTTGTTCAAAAAATAAAATAAAAAATATTCAGGGTGGTCCACCACCCTGAATATTTAGAGATATGAATATGCATATAAAATTTCATAAAAACCGGTCAAACCGTTTCGGTGGAGTATGGTACATTGTGACACGAGAATTTATTTAAGATATTTATTATAATATTATATATTATGTTATATGATGTATTTTCAACAGATTATTCCGTCGTTAAATTTTTTATTATTTATAATACGTAAAATACTGTGATAACTATTACTAACTAACGAAAGCTATTTAATTGAGAGTAACGTTGCAGTACTTTAATTTATAATCTATAATTTAATGTGTGTGTTAACTTACCGTCGTGTCTATGATCGCCTTGCCAATCTTCCTCTGTAAAAAAAGAAAGAACTTTTAACACTTGTAATATTCACCATAAAAACAAATATCAAAAATATATTATTAATATTTAGAAACTTATTTTTAACATATAACATCAGGAATTTTTAAATATAACGGTGTTATTATACCGTATAGTGAAACCGTAAAAAATCTGGGTATATACTTTGATAGCACCTTATCTTGGTCTCAACATATCAAACAAGTAAAAAACCACTTTGTGCTCTTTACGTTTGCGCTTTTTTATTTCTATTGCCACCAAAATTTTGCTTGCAAATACTCTTCTTCTTTCTATATTCGACTATGCTGACACAAGCTATATTAATTTGACTGAACAAAGGCTAAATAAACTTGAGCGGCTTCAGAACACTGCTATTCGTTTTATATTTAGCTTACAAAAATATGACCTCATATCCGAATTTCGTAAACAACTCGAGTGGCTACCCCATTTGTATTCGCCGGAATCTTCATATATTATTCCACCTATATTGTGTTTCATTTAATACTAATAGTCCGTCCTATTTAAAAGATAAATTTGTTTTTTTTTCGATCCTTATAGTAGTGATACAAGCCGCAGTCGTAGTCGTCGGCGTATGACTATCCTTAGCATAGTGTGATTCAAAATGAATACTGATAAAACCACAGGTGTGGTTTTATATATTTTAAACAAATGGCATTGAGAATTTTGCTTATTAATTGTAACTACTTTACATTATAATAACCACAAAACTATTTTTCTTTGATTAAAAATTTCAATATTTATTGAATTTATTTTTAATCATCCGTCGGCAATGATATCTAAAAAAGTAATCCCAGCAGATATATACGTAATTTTATATATCTTTTACAATCAGCTTAAGGCCGCCTCGATCACCGCTGCACACGGAGCAGCTACGGACGTGTTTCTAGCTTCGCTTTTCAAGAATGTGTATGTGATAGTCCACTGCAAACACGAACACGCTACGCATGAATCTACGTCATTGCTACACGCGATGGTAAACGGTCACCGCAGCCTAGGAACGCCTGCAACCCCAGAGGTATCGCATGCGTATATATATTTAAACTTAAGAAATACATCAAGTCAAAATACATTTAAAAACTTTATCATTGTTAGTGTCACAAAAGTCCACGTTTCATCATTTACAACAACTATTTTGAAGACCATAGACTAGAGACCGACAATTACTGACAAGTAATAGTGCTGTCAGCAATGTTGATAGGAATAGAAAATAAAATAGCTTTCTATAAATCGTACCATATACTGATCGACAACAAAATAATTACCAGTCAAGTGCGTTGTGGACCACGCACAGTTGAAACTAAAGGGCTCCGCAGCATGGTTATGAAGAATCTTAACGGCTTTAAATATAATAACGAATTAAAACCGACCGCAATATTCTTTTTAATAATTACTATGAATTTACCTACTTATTTCAATCAATTTTAATTCGTTATTATTTCTAAAGTTCTTAAGATCCTTCCATCATCAAGCTACGGAACCCTTTAGTTTCGACTGTGTGTGGTCCACAATGCATTTGACTAATAATTTACTTTATTTATCAAATAAAGTTAGATCAATGTACTTTTTTTGAATGCATGCCTATGCATTTAAATAGCCTCATAGCCTTATGATGATGATACAGTCTAAGGTGGAGCGCGCTTGCTTAGAAGATGCCCACATTGTAGGTGGTGGGGAAGAAGGAAGTCGCACATATTTTAATTTTTTTTTTCGTAACGTTGTAATATCAACGGCGTGCTCGCTTGCCTGCACGTTGACCGCTGGAGGAACCGGAGTTGATATAGGCCTACCGGTGTTCCACAAAACCACCAAACCCCACGGCGGGCGCTCAGGACCACCCTGATCACTTATGGGTATACAAGATAATAATATATTATCAGACCTACTGAATATATATATCAACTTTCATCAAAATCGGTGAAGCGGTTTCGCAGGAGTATGGTAACTAAAACCTGTGACACGAGAATTTTATATATAAGACAACCATTACTAAAAGTACTATTTACGTCGCTTATTATTTTGGCCTTGACCACACTGAACAATGCATACGACTGCTATAATAATCACTGCAAAAATTTGTCTTATACTCCATTTCATCTATATATATAAAAGGCTTTGTTCTGAATGACTGACGGATCAACGCACAGCCTAAGCCGCTGATCGTAGACTTGAAACTTGGAGGGTGTGTTCTTTGTATGATATAGGCATCCGATAAGAAAGGATTTTCCGAAATTCTACCTCTAAGGAGTTGAAAAAGGGGAGCAAAGTTTGTATGGGAAAACGTGATTCCTTCGTCTAATCTACTTCAAATTTTGTAGACACCTTTTTTAACATAACTGATAGAAAACGTGTTTCTAATTTTATTGAAAGTCATCCCATAACGGTATTAAAAAGGGGTAGAAAGTTATTTTGCTTCGTAGTTTATAACAGTACTCTTTGGTGTTTTTGATTTAAATTACATTTTATTTTGACACATATCTGAAAACTCAATCCGATTTTATGTGACAAGCAGAAGATCTAACTGGCATATCAACGCCCAGCCTAAACTTGAAATTATTTTTACTAACGTTTTGTTCAGGTCTTCTTTTTAAAACGTAAGCGAGCATTAGTAAACTTTTTTTTTTTAATTCAACCCTATAAGGGTGAAGTGAAAAAGGTTTGAAAGATGAAACCGTTTGAAAAAATTAAGGAACACATTTGCCCGTTACTTATATTTATAACTTATGAAATTCGAAAAATTCGAATAAAAAATTGAAGAAAGGCGTTTCGATTTATATCATTGAGGTGTAAAAGAGGGAACTATGGGTACAAACGATACGAACAAAGTCCTATGAGGTACAAACGATAAAACCTAGGTTTTGGCTAGCACATTGATGGCTAACTTGAAAAAAATGATTAGCCGAAGAAAATGTTTACCAAATCTTATTCCGTTGGTTTCTTTGCGGTAAACACAAGATATATAAGGGTACAAGCGATACGAACCAATTCCTAATAGGTACAAATGATAGAACCTAGGTTTTGCCTAGCACATTAAAGGCTAACTTAAAATAAATTGATTACCCGAAGAAAATGCTTACCAAATCTTATTCCGTTTTTTTCTTTCAAGTATAAGCAAGAGATTTAAGGGTACAAACGATACAAACAAAGTCCCAAGAGGTACAAACGATAAAACCTAGGTTTTGCCTAGCACATTGATGGCTAAATTAAGAAATTTTATAAGCTGAAAAAAATGCTTAGCAGATGTTATTCCGTTCGTTTCTTTGCGTTAAACACATGATAACAAAAGGTACAAACGATACGAACCTAGTCCTAAGAGGTACAAACGATAGAACCTAGATTTAGCCTAGCACATTGAAGGCTAAATTAATAAAAATATTATAAGCAAAAAAATAGCTTACCAGATGTTATTATGTTGGTTTCTTTGTGTTAAACACAAGAGATCTAAGGGTAAAACGATACGACCCTAGTCCTAAGAGGTACAAACGATAGAACCTAGGTTTTGCCTAGCACATTGACGGCGCACATTAAAGGCTAAATTGAAGAATTAGATTAGCTGAAAAAAATGCTTAGTAAATGTTATTCCGTTACTTTCTTTGCGTTAAACACAAGATATCTAAGGATACAAACGATACGAACCTAGTCCTGTGAGGTACAAACGATTCCAATAATTCGCTATGACATATTTATAATTTTCGGTAGGTAATTTTTATTTTTTAGGTGTTTTATTAACGGTAGGTACTCACCATTGTCACGCCCTTTCCTTTTCTTCTTACCACCTGTCGTCGAAGACTTGCCGGATTTCTCCGACTTGTCCTTGCTTTTCCATCGACTTAACATTTTTAATATAACGTTCACATTTAGGTTTAGGTAAAAAACATTTTCGATTTGTGAGTTTTTTCTTTGTTTAGTCACTACACTTGCATTGTATTATTGAGAATCACAAACACTTTTGATTGTATATAAACTATGTTTTTTTTTTGTTACTGTATAAACTTTTACACAATTTTTATAAACGACTCTTCGAGATATGTTATTCTATTAAATATATTCAAATGTTTGCATAAATTACCACAAAAAAGCTGTAAAATAGAATAATTACAAATATTGATTATGTAACTAATATATTCCCATTTTATTATTATTTATTTGCAACCGTGTCATATGTCGGTTTAGGTATTTTGTGGTTTCTTGGAATTCTTAACTTTATCCCTTTAATTATTTCAGTTTCCTTTACGTATATTAAATATAAATGTCTGAGTTAATTTAACTAAATAAAATATCGATCCATAAGAAATCTAACATTAAAAAAACGAATCCTTTACTAAAAACATACAACTATGTATTCGACGGACTTTATTACTCTATGATTAAAAATAATTGCTCGGGACTAAAAATAATTTATCAAATATTTTTTTATCATTTTCAGAAAAAAATATTTGTCTGTCTCAACTAGAAAGTTTCACTATAAGGGTGAATTGATACTACAAAGATTTTACTATAAACATCAGTAATAAAATTCACACAAATAATAAATTTCACTAATCAGTATAAATTATACCAATCTTAATGACAGCGTGAGTAAGTATGATAGATTTTGTTGCTCTTTCCGCAAAAACTACAGAACGCATTTGAATGAAATTTGGCACAAATAACATAAATAGAGAGATAATAAGGCCAGGTTGTCTGGAAGAGATCGCTACATAGCGATAAGACCGCCTACCTGTACATACGTAATTATAATAAGTTATTGTAACTCATGCTGTATTTAAAGTGGTGTACAATAAAGATTATTCTATCTATCTGTTCTATCTAATAACATAGATTTCCACATAAGATACCTACTTTTTATTCCGGAAAAATTTTAGGCTCCCAGGGATTATCAAATAAACTACATTAACCCGATAAGCATGAATATAAAGCGCTGTACAAAAATAACTACAAAAACGGATTTAATGCCTTATTGCATTTTCTTCCAAAAAATTTAGTAAATTTCTTACTATTTTAATTTTACTACCGAACGAAGGTAATGGTTTTTCGAGCGTATGTATATATGTATGTATGCATGTCTATTTCTTTGTGACGCTCTACAAGCTAAACCCTTGAACGGATTTCGACATATGGGGTATCATTAGATTGGTCTCAGTTGTGAGAGTGACATAGGGTACATTATTTTAATATGGGTTCCGCAGAAACAAAGATATTCAAAGCGGAATACTAAAGTTCGTATTGCGACAAAATCTGATGATGGTTCCTCGTAGAACGACGAATAAGACGAAAAGTAAGATTTTTTTTTTTCTATATATTGCTTAGTTTTGAAGATGTCGATGATTGAATATTGATTTTTTTTTGGCGAGTGTCCGCCAACTCCACTTCAGATGTTCATCGTTCTTTTGGATAATTAATTAAAGCATTTTCTATAAATAAAAAATACGGCATAGTTATATAAATAGGTAGATTAATAAAATAATGAAACTTTTAAAGCGCAAAACTATTATATGTAATGCTATTCCATATATTGTATAATTAGGTACACAAATTTTGTTAGTAACTAAAAACAATAGTTTTATTATAATTAATGTAAGAAAAATATAAATTTTATGTGTCTGTACATGTTCTTCTTCTTCTTCGTCATAGCATTATTCCCGGTATTTTTATGTACCCAGGGTCTGCTTATTACTCTTATCCGGATTTGACAGGTTACTAGTTTTTACACGGAGCGATTGCCATCTGACCTCCGCAACCAACCAGTAACTCATTGGATAAGAGCAATTTACTTATAAAGAGTTAACGATTATTATCAGATGTTATTGATAATAACCGGGACCGACACCTTAACATGCTCTCCGAGGCACGGTGGGGAGACCCACACGGACAAACGCCCAGACCGAGAGAGAAATTTTAACAAACATCTGCCGAGCGGGAATCGAACCCGCAACCGTCGAGACTAAGGGCAGACTCGCTACCCACAACGCCACAACGGTGTCATGTGTCTGTACATGTTATATTTTTATTAAAAAAAATGTTGGACTAAAATAAGTGATGAAATATAATATATTTTATTTATAATTTTTGTAAATGTCTGCCTATTTGTCGGCTCTCTGTACTTTTTATCCTCTCAAACATCGCTGCAAAACTGCAATTTTCAACATAAAAGTTTTAAGGAATGGATAAAGCATATTTTCGAGGAACTTTTAGCTTTGTTTCGTAAAAATAGGTTCACTCCATCAAAAGTTATTGCAATTTTGATGATAACGTGAGCCAAGTATGAGAGAAGACTAAGAAAGTATTTTAGCCTTTTCACGCAAAAGCTGCTGATCGAATTTAGATGAAATTTAGCACACAGATAGCCTATTGCCCTGACTTAACACATTGGACACCAGAAAAAATATAAGGTTCCTTCGGCATTCTCAAAAAATGTACTGCAATAATGTTAAGATGATTGTTACCCAATCACACATCGCATTAACGGCTTAACGGATTGGAACGCAACTTAGCACATATTATTTAGATGTTACCTAGATTAAGACACATAATACTTTTTATTCCGAAAAAAATTTTAAGTTCCCATGGGATTACATTAACATGCTTCAGAACGTTTCAATTGAAATTCAGTAAAAATGTGTCTTATGAAATATTATTTACTTACAAATGGTTTATTTGTCTATGGAGCCAATTCTAAAGTCACCGAGGACGAAGTCGCGGGCAGATGCTAGCTCAAAATAGCTTGTGGGATACAACTTGCCAAAAATAAAATCTAGATTCTAGTTAAACCTGCATGGTGTATAGAACTAAGTTATTTTAATTATAACTAGCTGCTGCTTGAATTTGGACAAACAAAGCCCTTTTCATATAAAGTTTTACACCTTCAGAGGCAGCATTCATGGAAATGTTCAAACACGTCCTTCTTCATTGTTAATATTTCTCCAAAAACAAAGTTACATGCTTCTAGTTTCAAGTATGATGAATTTCCAAGCAAACTTTTAACCCCTTTCTTAACCCGTTGAGGGTTGAATTTCAAAAATTACTTTCTTAGTGCTCGTTTACGTTTTAAAAGCAACACCAAAAAAATTGCTTTTAAGGTCGAAGGCCTTAGGCTTGGCGTTTATAAGTAATTCAGATCTTCTCCTTTTATATATATATATATATATATATATATATATATATATATAGATACCTAATCTATTATTAATTATATAACTAAAATGTTAGAAATAAAATAAATTATTAAATGAAACAAAAAACCCAACTGCATTAACAATACCTCCTAAAAAGCTAAAAACAAGCTCTTTAATGACTACTATAATATAAATATTACTTTAATGTTAGTAAAGGTACTGCAGACGGGGTACAAGCATTCAAATAAAACATTATAAAAACTGTCGAGAGCGGAGAGGGCAGATGCGGCTTGAACAAAATAATTTGATTTCGTCGCTTTGATTTCATCACAACTCAACTCGATCGCTTTTTCGTGACCGCATGCTAAGACTTCATTTCATCTCGGCGTTATTTATTAGTCTGACATTCGGTGTTGATAAAGTTGGACGTGGATTGTCTTCGCAAATAAAACCAACGCGGTTTTGACGGAAGGCAAAAATGGGATTTAACATTATTTATGCAAAGAAAGTTTTAATGCCGATAAAATAAATATTGTATTTGCGAATTTTCTTTTTGAGATCTTTATTTTATCATTTTTGCCTTGAATGGCTGTAGCTAAAGGATTAAAAGAAGGCGTAGTCTTAATCTATAAGTTGAAAGAAAATTTAGAAAATTGAAAATAATGTAGACGCCAAATAATCTTTTATGAAAAGCATTTATTTTTTTAAATTGTGCAATATACTCTTAATATTTGGATAATAACAATTTTTTTTTTTTCAATTTGAAGTGAATATAATAGAAAACTGCCGGCCGGTCTCAATTTTAAATATTTGAATTAATTGTAATAATGTACTTTATGACGCAGTGCTAGGTTTGTTGTGCGCCCTTAATCGAGCATTTGATTCTCGGTCGCGGCATATTTCCGTATTGACCACGCAAGTATGTTTTATCAAGTAGTTTCAAAAACAAATATTTTTTCAAAAATATATTATATTCTTAATGAATTATGTAAATATTTTCATTTTACAGTGTCCAATCTTATAAAATATGAATACTGGTCATGTGCGCATACAACCCACGATTGAAAGTTCTAAAGTCGAGAAGGATTTCAGAGTGAAAACAGTGTCCGCAGTCAAAAACAAGGTTATTTTCTATTGCTAACATGGAAAATGTTTAATTTTTAAGATGGCCAAATCATAATTTCTGAAAAACATTTTTGTAAATTATGTACACACAAATTCGATACGTTAATTTGCTAAAAAACCATCAATAGTTACCTTACTTAACAGGCTTATACCGATTTGTGAAAAGAATGGATAATATATTGTAAAAAACAATAGTTTATGTGAATCAAGTCAAAACACTATATCATCAAGTTTTATATGTACCTAATATTTATAGCGGTTGCATAAAATAGTACGTATCTTTGTTTATAAATTAAAAATAATTACAGCCAAACTTGCTTTAAGTGCACCACAGCGCCACACCTCGGATTTTATGTGAAAACTAGGACGTGCAAATTTTCAGTGCAAGGGTGCAAGCTGCATTACGTTAATACTCAATAAATCTACTAGGTGGCGTGACATAGGAGTATATTGGAGAATCTACACTGCGCTCTGCGCTGCATTTTCAAGGCCATTACTGGCGTTAATCAATACAGGCATACAATATGCTAAGAATAAACAGTGTCCCGTCCGGGCTCCAGCAATATGCTTTAGTTTCGGTAAATTAAAATCAAGTGATAAATTGTGTTACAGTGTTAATGATTGCTTAACGTTGTGTTATTAACAATGACATAAAAGTGTTCGTTTTTATTATTGCTTATTAGCCAGCTGGTTCACCCGAGTAAATAACAATTTTAATACAAACTTTGAACCCCATTTCAACCGTTCGGGGGTGGAATTTTAGGTAATGTTAAAAAACGTGTTTCTTGTTTAATTGTTTCAAAAAACAAAGCTTCATTCTACTTTAAAAAATGAGAATCTAATACAATTAAAATTCCGTACAAACTTTTAGCCCCTTTTCACCCCCGTAAATTTGGAGCATAATACTTTTCGTTAAATGTTTAAGAAAGATAGTCAAAGTCATGGAACCACCTCTCTCTTGTATCATAACTATTTAGTGATAGTTTATGTTCTTTATACTTTGAATACCTAAATTATATATTTAAAAGTGCAATATTTTATTCCAGGAAAAGGATGGAATCAGCGGCGAAGATTGCCTTGGAGATCAGTTAGGTAAGTTTTAAACACAAAATTATTTTTAGGGTTCCGTACATCAAAAGGTAAAGGAGGAACCGTTATAAGATCACTCTCTTGTCCGTCTGTCTGTCCATGTGTAACTACAGATTTTCTCAGGAATGGGTAGACCTAGCAAGTCTAAATTTATACCAGCTACTGAGGTCTATAGTCCCTATAGGTGTGCAATAATTAAGGTGCTCAAGTCGACACGATAAAAAGAAATGGACAAATTTAGATTTTCTTGACTTGTAACTACCAAAATTATGTACCCTATAGGTTTTGGGGCAAAAACTTATATGGTAGTTCCCGTTGACCTAAAATCACTGAATTTGAAAAAAAGGAAGGTCTTACAGCCAAAATAAAGGAAAAATTCCAAAAAATAAAAATATGAAAATTATACCCGTACATACATAGTTGACCAAAATTAAGATAATTACAGTCCTCTGAATTGTATGGGCGTAAATTTAGAGGTCTAGCTTAATTGGCACCAACCTCAAATAAGTAAATAAATAAAATTGTGCTATTGTGTGAAAGAAATTAAAGAAAATATTTATTATAGATAATGGTACGGAACCCTTCGTGCGCGAGTTGCGCTCGCACTTGCCCGATATTTTGTTATGTTACATAATATATTCTATAGTATATATTAATAATTTTTGTCAGGCTTTATAATCGTAGTATATTATTTTACTAAAATTGTTCTGGAACTTTTAAATAATATTTAAAAGAAAGTATAGCAGCAATATATTTGTTTTAGCTTTGCCTTTAAATACGATTACATAAGAATCAATAAATAATTATGTTTATTATCAATTTCAGGCTTATCGAGAATTCGAGGTATTGTAGCATGTAGGTAAGCTATCAATTATATTATTAATTTATTAAGTAAGATCCGTTTTTACAAGATTGGTTTATTTTAAGAGTTATATCATTATTTATACTGACACCAAGTAGAAACAAAATAATAAATAATTCTACAGTAGCTGATACATAAAATTAACAATTTTAGTACCAAAATACTAAGTACATATTATACTCCCTAAACAGCTATGTATGTTATAAGTAATTGTTTGTTTTCACAATTTATATTCAATTGTTTCAGATGAACAATGTATCTAGAAACATTATTACATAGTATATCGATAATTGTAATTATTTTTCTAAAATTCGATAAAACATTTCAGATGGAGGCTATCGGCTTATCTTCTAGTTAAGGCAAGAGAGGCGTCTATCATCATACAAGTACACGGGTTAGAAATCGATGCTTCACTAAAATATAAATTTATAAAATGATACAAATATTTTTATACATTTAATATAATATAAATTAATTAATATTTTTTCGTGAAGCAGTACGATTATTAAATTGGTGTTCAATGTCTTTTATTAGTAGTGAATTTTTCCTATTTTCTTAAATCATCAAATGTCACTATAATCTCGAATGAATTTTCAAATATTACACTACAACTTTCTATCATGTGTAAATAACTCTCAAATTCAACAATTAAAGAACTCTTTTTTATCTAATACTAGCGGCCCGCTCCGGCTTCGCACGGGTATAAAATATATAGCCTAGGTCAATCACTGAAAAAATGATTAAATTAAATTCAGTAGTTTTGATTAATTCATTACTGCAAGTGGCACACGTTAAATGTAATTATTTACGACATCACATTAGAAACCTCAATTTTTATTTCTCCACTATTTAATGGATGTTATTATACATATAAACCTTTCTCTTCAATCACTATATATATTAAATATACTTAATATATATAAAAAAACCGCATCAAAATCCGTTTTAAAAATTTAAGCCGTCTTAAAAATTTAAGCATACATAGGGACAGAGAAAGCGACTTTATTTTATACTATGTAGTGCTACCTACACAATACAACAATTTACGCTGACAGCTAATGTAACAGTTAATAACTTAATACAAAATTGGACCGTTTAAGGAAAAATGTAACTAACTTTAATGAAACAATTGAGTCGGAAACATTAATAAGTTGTGTTCTATATTGCTATACAGAGACCTTGATCAAAACATTCCATAATTTTTAAAAACAAATATGTATAATTACTTTCTTTATCAAATTTTTGTTGTTCTCGGAAATAAAAAACATAAAAAATAATAGATCTAGACCTTTAATATTAAAATACCTTTAAAGCGTAAAAATAGAAATTAAATTTAGATCGAAAATGTTTTAGTACTTATCTCAGATCTCAGTTATCTCTAAGAGGGATCGAAGGGTATACAACTCTAGATTTGTGTAAAGTTGTAGCTAAATAAACAAGTGCGAATGTTTATTTACTATTTATTGTGAAACAGTGATATTTGATGGTTTAAACGTAGATATTTTTACCAGAAATAAATACTTCGTGAAGTTGTCCTCTTCAAAGCTTTGTTTATTTTAACTTTTTGCGTCATTCGTTCTTTCTCTGTGTGTAAGCATAATTACATTAATTCATTAAGAGAGTCTTATGGATGCTATTACAAGTAAAATACGTGTTGAAATTCCGTTAATTTAATAAAAAAAGTATTAAACAATTTTATCCGAAATTGAAAATCTTACCGCAATGGTACTGGCAGAGTTTTCAATACCCATGTATATACACGGCTCATATCGTTCTAAACGTCATAAAACTCTCTTGATGATACGGAGAAGATGTACTTGACAATAAATTGTTTACAAAATAAGATATTAATCTATTTGCTGAAGTCTTTAATACAAGTATTAAAAAAATGAATCTATTTACCGGTTAAATACAAGTATTTTATTATTTTGTTATAGCGTCGTAATTTATATTGTAAAAAGTTACGTCTTCTCCGAAAAAAATTTAAATGTGAAACAAATAAATGTTGAGATGAAGTAGAGTATTATGTGTTGTTTGTAACCCTAACTCTTAGTAAAATCGATGTTAGAGATAAAATTATAAATAGGTAATTTAATTTATTAACGGAATTACTTATTTCGAATTATTGATTTATCGGACACATTACACTGTTTTATTATACTAAAATAAGTTACTGGTAAAAGAGCTTGTATAATTTTTAAATTAATTAAATTTAAATTTGGTCGCCTGGCGGTAGATGGTCACTGTAGCTTATGGAGGCATAGCAGTAGAGCCTCCTTGGCTCATACTCATGAATTGAAACGCAACAGTAACGATATTACGTCAATGCAGTTTATTTGAAATAAATAATATTATACATTTTAAATTATATTTTTCATAAATCATATCACCGAATTGTAGCACCCGGGCCACGCGTTGCTGTAATCACATTCTTGCGAACTCCTAAGCCGTTAAATTATTTTGTTACTCGTATTTTAACGCCTCGCTTTTGGTTTCATAGAGGACTAATTATATTATTTAATTGGATCAAATTAAGTATGACTATGTGTTTGTCCTTTGCATTTTCAATATAGAAAGTCGCAAATTTAATTTAATGTCTTTATAATATAAATATACATAATTTTAAACGACTTATATGAATAAACTTTAATATGCCAAATGTGCCAAAAAGGGGTACATAGATATCTTTTCACGTTCAAATAATAAATAAAATCTTCACAAATGATTACACCAAATTGTAAATCAAAACTCACTAATTGTTCACAATAATATTTAGAATTAATTATTAAATCCAAACATAATTATTACATAATAATTATTCGTATTATCTTCATAAATGTCTAGGCCGAATTGTAAAATCAATTCATTTGCTTATTTCATCTATGTGAATAGGTAAAGGAACTAAATATTGTATTTTTCTCATTATTCAATTAAGGCAGGCAATTATGATAGCAGTACCTAGGTCCGTACATTTACTAACGTTACTATGTGAGCCGTCTATAATAATAGACGTTCGGGTGATTTTTATCGTTTCGGATTAGTGGAGGATTAGCATAGCAATTATGCGTAATATGCATGCATTAAGCAATTAATTTATTTTTGCATTTGAAATCAACATTTGATGTTAAAATACTAAAAAATATAAAATAAATAATTTGAATTCTTCTTGAGGGCGCCACTGTACCCACACGGATGTTTTGTTATGAAACTGTGGTTCCACTAAATATGAACAGATGGCGTTGTGGCGCAGTTATTCATTGCAAATATATAAGTTACGGTATCGCCGCTTTTGAAATTATCTTGCCGTTTAATATTATAATATAAAAATACCAAAAAAATCAACTATTGTTTTCTGTCTTCTACTACAAAAAATATAAAGACTAAAACTTAATTAGGTAGGTAAAGGTAGTCATTATAATCAGTCTATTTTGTCTTAATTCCGTGGTCAAACTACAATATTAAATTCTCAAATCTCGCAGTAAATTGAGGCCTGCATAACCCGCAAAAAGATTTAAAATTAATAATTATTCTCAACTCAACCGTGCCTCGGAGAGCATGTTAAGCTGTCAGTCCCGGTTATTATCACATAACATCTGCTAATAACCGTTAACTCTGGATAAGTAAATTGCTCTTGTCCAATGAGTTACTGGTTCGCCATTAGGGTTACGGAGGTCAGATGGCGATCGCTCTGCGTAAAAACTAGTAACCTGTCAAAAATAGACAAGAATAATAAACAGACCCTGGGTAAATTTATTATTTAATTTTTTATTCGTATAGTACCGGGAATAATGCTTGGAAGAACAATTATTCTAATCAAAATAAAGCAAAAAGAAATGTTCTCAAATATATATATTATTATTAAATATTGTGAATTATTAAGCATACACTTTGAAAAGACCACTGATAAAAATTAACTTCTATTCAATGAAGTTGTTATGAAATGAACATATGATTGCCTTGATAATATCAATTATAATTACTTTTCATTATCTACGTTCACATTTCTTATCAGTACCAGTTATTCGATAATTATTTATAATATTCAGATAAACAATTTTACGAAGTATAATATGCTATAACTTCCTAGCCTCTGCCAGCGGCTTCATCCGCGTGAAATACAACTTTAACACAAACTTTGAAGCCCCATTTCTCCCTTTCAGGTTAGAATTTTAGAAAAAGTTTTTTTTTTAAGTTTCAAACTTATAGTTTCAAAAATGACTGATTTCCTATAAACACTTTCAAATCCTTTTTCACCCTCTGAAAATTGACATTTTGAAAAATATTTTCGTGTTGCTTGTATACGTTTCACAACCAACATTTGTGAAAAATATCAGATTTCTAGGTCCAAGGCTTTATGCGTTGATATATGTCCGTCAGGTCTTCTCATTTTATATAATATAAATAATTTTGTTACTCGATACTCAAGCTATTTGAATTCGCAAGTTGCAATACAAATAATACTTAACTAATACTAATTTAGGAATGGATTAAAACATACATATGAGCTTATAAAAATGTACGAAGCATCCGCAATATACATTATATTTTAATTAAAGTTGTTTACTAAAAAAGAAAGACCGTTAACATTTTAAGTACTTGAGATGAGTACACAATTTTATATTGTAACATGATGTCACAATAGGTTTTGAGAATAGCAAGGTATTAGAGTTCACATGTAATCTAAAGCAATATCTACATATTCATTCACTTTGCAAAGTGGCCTGTAGCATAGCCAACAATATACAGTATTACATCCCGGCAATATCCTTGGGATTATTACCTACACCAGCTCGATTGGAAAATATGCAATAGGGCTGCATACTGACTTTCGCTATTGTGGTAATAAATTATCAAAAAATTTTAATTTGTTTTTATTATTTGTATAGTGTTATTATAGCGGCCATGCAAATACATAATCTATGAAAGTTCCAACTTATTTGTCTGTTACGAAATGTAACTGTAACTGTGTGAGGTATTCCAAAAAAACCTCAAATATATATAGTATTTTGTATCGGGACCCTTCTTTTAATTTTTTTTAGTTTTCGTTGTAGCGGCAACAGATATACACATTCTATCAAAATTTCAAATCTCTACCTATTACGGTTCGTGAGATACAGACGGACGAACAGTGGAGGCTTAGTTAGTAACAGGGTTCCATTGGTACTCTTTGAGTATGTTTTCCTAAGAACCATTCATGAAATTTAAGACTCTAGGAACGTCTTAAATTTCATGAATGGTTTAGTGGGACTCATTCCGGCAATTTGTATTAAGACGTTATACTGTATATTATTTGTACTTTGACTGTGCTCTAAAAGACTAAATATCAGTGAAAAAAACGGCTGAACCGGAAATATTTAAGCCCACAAGGCACAATTTTTTTTTGGTGCCCAAGAAAAATAAATGTTTTGATACTAGTATTATACATTTAGGGAAAAATAATTTAAAAAATCCCATCGTCATGTTTTAGAAGAAAATTAGCTTTTTTATTTAGTTCCATATTTGGTACACTGATACTTAAGACTACTTTAATAGCACTTAATCGAATCAAATAAACATTTTAATTATTAATTGTAATTTTTTTTTTTCATGTGAGAGGGGCAAACGTGCAGGAGGCTCACCTAATGTTAAGCGATCACCGCCGCCCATGAACATTTAAAATTTAAATTAATTAATTTAAAAATACACGAAACAAAATTAACAAAACACCAAATAACATAATAATTTTTACAATTACTATACTATTGGTGAAGATTATGGTAAAAATTATTATTTTTATTCAGAAAATCCACCAGGTCTGACATCACGAGGGGGCAATATGGTATTTACTGATATACTTATACTCATTGATGTATAATGATACCCAAATTAGGCTGATTGCTCTTTATTTTTATTTTATCGGGCAACGATGACACTTTACCTTTTTTGCTTATCGA
This sequence comes from Hestina assimilis, assembly GCA_023373885.1. Lineage (NCBI taxonomy): Eukaryota > Metazoa > Arthropoda > Insecta > Lepidoptera > Nymphalidae > Hestina > Hestina assimilis. The sequence continues at coordinate 15,485,358 of CM041759.1, forward strand.
TCGACCACACATGCAAAAATTTTCTTCCATTTCAATCTTGAAGTCATTCAGCCTTAGAGGGGTGGGTGTGCGGTTTTGTTTTAAACTCTTCTATGCAATAACCAACTCTTTATGATCATAACCTCATAAAATAAAATAATCTTAAATACCATTTCCTAATTCTAATTTTTATTTTGTATTATCCCGGAATCGAATCAAGCAAGTCAACACCACCCACATTCTCTTTACTTATTGTGACAATTTGAGGACAATCTACTTCTAATTATTTCTTCTAAATCTAACAAGACGGCTTTAGTGGTTGTATTACACAAAACATAATGCCAAGATAACTGGTTTCTTGCCGTAGCACATTACTGTCACGATATCCCATCAAAATTATCCACCCTTAGAAAACACCCTAATTATTTTGTTGCTTTTAGATCTTCCGGAGAAGGTATTAGAAGATCTTTACCCGAACAACCTAGAGTCCCCAGTGTTTCTTAGGCCAAATATGAAATAAGATTTGAGGACTCTATGATTTTCTAATTTTTGTGATTGTGTTGAAGTAATTCCACGAATCTCATCTGATGTATTAGGCTTTTGGCTGTGCTGACTGTGACCACTATTTATTGTACGAATATCCTCGCTACCTGGAGATACATATTGATGTCTTGACGGATATGATAGAGTATTCGCAGCACTAAGTGATTCAAAAGAAAAAATTACCATGGGTTGAATTTTTTCGATAATTACATCACTTTCTGGTACAAAAAAATCTTCGCCATCTTCATTATCTGACGGTATTCTCAAGAAAAATAAATTTCTTTATCACCTAATAGTGTTTTAGAGGTAATTAAATAAAAAAGAAGTATTTGTGAATAAAGTTATCTAAGGTATTTATTAGTATAAAGAAAAGCTAAGGCACAGTGTACCGTATGTGGAACATGCACAAGAATACAAATTTCTAATTACATACACTATATTATTATAAAAACTAACCTAACTTAGAAAATATACAATATTCCTAATCACACTACACTTTTTTCTGGCCGAACCTCTTTTTTATTTTATTTTTTTAATATCTATAATTTATCCAAGTGACGAACGTTAGACGATGGTGAAAATTTTAAGTTTTTTGTCAGCGAAATGGTCAGTAACAACTTCTACGTTTTCTGGCGATATTATGTAATTGCTATTATAATAAAGTTTCCTTAAAAAATAGCAGATTCTTATACTAGTTCCATATATGGAACTAGGTGCGCTGTAGGGTTAACTGTTAGGAGAAATCTGTTAGAAGACTTTAATGATAAATGTTTTTGACTAAGCTAAGGAAAAATAAGAACTTGGCAATATTAATTATACACTGTTAAAATATTTGTAAAATGACAAAAACAAATTCACAATAATTGTATGGAAAAATTACAAATTAGTTTATATTATACAATACACATACTATTATAGTGGTATTATAATAATTATTACACATAAATCATGACATAACTTAAATGATTTCTACGTTTACGAAAGCGTTGGACATTATTTGTAAAATATAGATAATATTGATTACAATAAATTATTACAGGAAATAACCTTATTTTATTAGGTATTATAATAATAATAATTTGTTTATTTCGATCAAACTACACGTTTATAATACGATACAATAGTACATGCCTACAGGTATGTCCTGAATGCAAATCTTAAAATATTGTAGATATAGTACAATATATTTCATTTTTGAAACAAAAACAATCATTTTTAAAACTCTTCTAGTATCATTTTCATTTTAGTAGGATTAAGGAGGAATCCAAATGTGAAAGTGGCTAATGCTGTTGCAGATGTTAAGGAACCTATTACTGAGCCTCCACTGACCGTCCGTGATAGACGGACGTCTATCACCGGGCTGTATCTCATGACCCCTTATAGATAGTGTTGAAATTGTCACAGAATAACTATGCATTTCTGTTGACAAATACTAGATAAAATAAAATTTAAAAATAAAAGCTGTCCCCATACAGAAAACTTGCTATTTTTGAAGCTTTTTGCTGTATAAACTGTATTAGATAGTTGAAATTTTCACAGAACTTGTATGTATTTACTACGCTATTATAACAAATAATAAAAATTATTTTAATTTGAAAATTCAATTTACCATACCAGAAACTTGATTTTTGATTTGGTGGTAGGTACGAATCCTTAAAGTACCAGTATGACACTTGATCGGTTTTATTTTTCTATCTTTTTTGAATATAAAATAACGTTTTTGCATTGATTATTATGGAATCCTGTGGATGATATTTATAAATGAATTCACTTTCAAACGTTTTGTAAAAATACATTGATACATCTAATTATAACAATTCTATGAAAAAATAGAAAACCAATTTATAAACTTCTAACGCTTTTGTGTAAATTTACAATTGAAATTATTTCTTCGTATTAAGTTTAAACATTTTTATAACCAACGATACCTTTAGGGCAATTGTTAACGCTATTTTCATAGTTGCATTTGCGACAGCTTGTAGAAAGAACAAACAGCGCCATCTAGCGGGCGATGGTATATATTAAAGTCACGAGTTTAAGAATAATCTTAAACGAAACGAAATGAATTAGTATTAAAAACTCTCACGAGCTACGGATCAATATTCCCACATGACAATACATATAATATCTTTCCGCCCGGTAACACTGTCAAGGCCAATAGGGCCAACAGCAATACACAATCAGAAAAAAAATCATCTATATGTATATAAAAGTTGAATTTCTGACCAATTTATAAACGCCCAGCTTAAATCATCATCATTCATTTTTGAAACTATAAGCATGACCATTTGGTAAACCATTAAAAATAAAGAAATATGTGTTTAACTTTTTGTTAATTCCAATCTTAAGGTGTGAGAAAGAGGTTGATATTTTGTACGTAAGACCGTCATTTTTAAAACTAAATTTCCACCCAAGAAGGTCTAAAACGTTTCAAACCTCAAATCAAAAAGAAGATCCAAGTCACTCCGAATTTAATTGTAGCTAAGCCTTGGGCAGAAGGTAGTATTATATATATATATATATATATGAATATATGAAAATTATAAGCCAAGCATCTCGTTGTAGATAACTCAGCTGGCCTAGTGACTTTCCTATTATTTTTAATGTTGGTTTGCATTATCTGATATTATACTCGTATTAGGTTTATTTATACGTGCAATAATTATGTATATATCAATTAAATGCAATGACTAATTTACCTACACACCATTTTCGTATTGTGGAGGAGTACCCGTTTAGTGTTAGGTGCATACTTAGATTCATTTTAAACTAATTTTTTAAACAAAGATATAGAAATGAAACAAAATGGTTGTTGCTAATATTTTCTCATATGATCATATAATTTCCTAACTAATTTCAACAACTATTCCTTAAGTTTGAAAGAGAAGCCACTCCTGAAACGATACAAGCTGATTAAGCGCAATACACCGCTTGAAGTCGGTTATATATTTTTTATTCAAACATGTACCCACTATTAAGAAAAATAGAACTGCGCATTGTTACGTAGGTAGGTTTAGGTACATATATGTCTCAGAATCTCCTAAGTTTTTTTTTTTTAATTTTTAGGTTCCACTTACGCGTTGCCAACCCTCGACATGTCGGTTCTTACATCTCTTTTGATCAGTAATATCAACAACTACTAGTGTTCTTCAAACCAAAATACAATAGCGTAAAACTCACTACTTCTTTGTAGTAGAATATCTGATATGCTATAAAAGACCTAACACAAGTAAACCACCTGTGCACACCGGTAAAAAAGAAAGAGTGCTTAACCATGAAAACAGAACATGAATATGCAACGATTTAAATCCTGCATGTTTCGCGTCATATTTATTAGTACTTGTATCTAAAGAGGATAATATATATTTTTTTATAAACGCTGCACACTCAACGGCCCCATTAGGATAGTGATAGATAGTATCCTGTGTCGGGGGTCCGGAAACACATACAAGAAGGACATGGACAAATACACCCCGACCGGAAAATATGCTCTCATGGTCAATACAAACATATATGCTCTAAGCGGGAATCAAACCTGCGACCTGTGGCGTTTAAGGCAGGTTCGCTACCGCTGCGCCACAACGTCGTCAATTTCTTATTATACAGTTCTAGTCAGTAATTTTTAGTTAATTATACATGCGGTCGTTTATACATGAAAAAATAGCATTTTTTAGATATTTTAATTGATAACTCTTTATGATTTTTGTATAAGAGAACTGACAATAAGACTTATGTTTGTAGTAAGATTTATTTAGAAGTTTGCATATTAGTTCAATTTAAAAGATAATGAATATAAACTGTTAGATCAGGGTATATAATTTTTGAAACAAAAAAAAATAACAGTAGGATAAAACCCATTAGAAAAGGAGGGGAATATGATAAAAATGAAAGGAAAAATAAATTACGGGCGATCCGAGTTCGGGAAGTGGGAGGGGGGTGAGTTTTTATGGGCAAAAATGGTTATCTCGATTTCCGGCAAAACTACAAGTCCTATGGAAAAACGTTAATAACAAAGTTGTAGGTAATAAAAAGATCTACAACGTTTGTATTTACAATTTTTTCACTTAACCTCAAAATTTAGGTGAAAAATTCAAATAACCATGTTTTTCCTTTTTTCTTTTATCTTTTTCAAAAATTTTCTTTTTCTACGAAATTTGGTGAAAACTTACTTTATTATGACCCAAATACACTGTAATTTATTTGATTTAAAATATTTATTTTTTCGCCTTATTTTAACTTCATATCATAAAAGCACCCTAATTTTCAATCGAAAATTCTCGCGTCAAAATATCAGCTTTTTCCAAAAAGGGAGGCTTTTTGTTCGTTGATATCTCTACCTTTTGATGGTGTCAAAAAAATATACATTACTATAGTAAATGTTCTCAAAAATGCAAAAATTAAAAACTCGAATTCGAAAATTCAGTCAGCCGTAGATGCGTATAATAAAACGCCTCTATTTTTTATCTAATTACAAGAATAAATCCAATAAAATGTGTGTGACGTTAATCAAATCAAGTTAGAATTATTTAAAACGATATTATTAAAAAAATTAAAAACACTTTTAAATAAAGTTTTATTACGACGAGAGGTCATTGACCCCAGCCGTTTTTCTTAGCAATAAATATGCATCTACAAATATTATTTAAAGAAGATTGTACAACTTTTTCAAAATATTGTAGATGTCTTATTAAATATTAACTATATTAACTTATTTGTTTGTTAGTAATTATATTAGTATATTCCAATTCGCAATTTTTTCGTTTATCAATGTAACATGAAATCTTACGTTTTTGAGTAATTAAAGCGTAAATTTTAAAAAAATGCTCAAAATTGTACATAATGATTTAAAAAAATAATTTCGAATTCGATTTTTTTTTTAATTTTTTGCATTGTTTGAGAACATTTACTATAGTAATGTATTTTTTTTTACACCATCAAAAGGTAGAGATATCAACGAACAAAAGCCTCCTTTTGGAAAAAGCTGATATTTTGACTTTTAAATCAAATAAATTACAGTGTATTTGGGACATGATAAGGTAAGTTTTCACCAAATTTCGTAGAAAAAAGAAAATTTTGAAAAAGATAAATCTAAAAAAATACAAATGGTTTTAAATTGCATATCATTTGGCATATTGTTAGTTACCATGATGATAGCGTCTAATGGAAGTTACTTACGGTTAAAAATATATTTTGTTTATCTTAGCACGCCCTCTTACATTCACAGACAAAAGTAAGCAGCTTTTAAATTAGTCGAATCGGGTCACGCATTTTATGTAATTAAAGGCAAACCAGCTAACAATTAAAATATAGAGATGTACAAAAATAAATTCGCAATGCAATAATTAAAGTATTAAATATTAGTACAAGCTTATCAATAAGTTTAGTTAGATCTGATAATAATCTGATACCTTATTCGAAATCTCTAAATCTTGAATTCTGCAGATGGCACCTAGACATTGAACTAATTTTGCTTTTTTTAACTGTGATTGTTATTCACACGCGCATTTATTAATTTATTCAGTTATAATATCGTTGGAGAAGTCATTTGTTGTCGGAAAATTAACTAATACTGCATGCATCTATTTTTACAGATGATTGGACTAGGATACATGTTCATATTATAGTACGTTAATCTACGGGAAAAGTTGGAACTACTTCTGCCTCTAGCTTTTACGCACTACCGTAAGGTGGCGCTGATCGTATCTATTAGTTCTCATAGTTATCAACAGTGTCTCTGCTATCACTGAAAAGGTTTTGTTGTTCCGTTTGACCGATTTGTGGAGCTTGTTCCTTATAGTTCCAGAAGATGGAGTTTTAAGGCAGCAGCGCTTATAGTAGACATACTAATATATATCAGGTTCAGTTCTTTACACTGGGTATTACCTTAAAAAAATCCAGGCTTTCGTTAAAGTTACATATAATATGTTATTTTTATTAAATACAAACATATGGAAAATAAAGATAAAGCTATGGTAAATTGAAAAAGGGGTCTTTTTTAAGTCATAACATTTTTTGAGGTGGGTAAAAAATTGAAAAAGAAAAATAGGATAGGAAAAAATAAAAAAAACATAATAAATAGAAATACAAGGAATAGATATATTATGTTATGTAACTAAAACTTTATTCGTTCATTTTAAGAACAAATTCTTTCATGGCACTATTAATATATAAAATACCCATTGCTTATCTTAAATAAAAAGGTGGTTCACCGATTTAAAAAAGTTGGTTTTCTGATTTGGCACATATTGGAATAATAATGGAAAACTTTGTGCTCATTTTCAATAAGTCCGAATAGTATAAAAATATTATTTATTATTTATTGTGAAATTTTGCCACTCACTAAATGTCCCACTGCCCCACCCGCCCCCACTACGCTACGCCACTAATTCAAGCCACAAAGTCGACCAAAAAGCACAGCCGCGAAGTGACTCGAGGCACTTTTTACTACCCTGTAACTTTGTTGTAGATAAAATAAGAATTTTGATTTTTTAATGATCAAGAGAACTCTCAAAATCTATCTATATTTTCAACAGAGCAAATAATCATAGTCAAAGTTCTGTAATTTTGTCACTTACTCATAGATCATTAAAAGTAAAATATACTTCTAGCAGCCACACAAACTACAACTTTTAACTTTTAAATGTAGCAATTTAGCCTTTAAGGTATTTAAAAATAAAATATTTGAAAAAAAATGTATCATAAAATTTAAAGTCGGTCGTGGTTAAGGTCGGGTTCTACGAACTTGAAAATTTGTAATCTGGGGCACGGCAGTGCCCCGCCAAGTCGAGCACTTCAGGCCATTTTCGACGTTCTATAACTTCGTTGTGGATAAAGCTAAAAGCCTGATTTTCAGTAACCGAGCAGGCATTGTATAAACTCGGTATATTTCAAATTTCATTCAATTTGAAACAGTATTTTAAGAATTATAACTAGTCAAATTTCTTAATTTTGTCACTCACTCATGATCATCAAAACTCTAAGGCACTTCTAGCAGACATGGAAGCTTCAAATTTAGAATATAATTAGTGTTTAGTGTATAAATAAAGGAAAAATTAAAATGTTTTTTAATTTCGGTCCAGTTTTCTAGATACCACAACTGCATAAATAACTTTGTAATCTTATATAAATGTATAGGATTACAAAGTTACGTTTCCAGTCAGATACGTACTTACATAATTTTCAACCTAGCTTTATACACAACGAAGTTATAGCTTCGTTGTGGATAAAGCTATAAGCATGAATTTTCAGTTCCCAAATAAGCATTGTATAAGCACGGTTTATATCAAATTTCATTCAATTTGATAAAGTAGTTTAAGAATTATAACTAGTCAAAATTTCTTAATTTTGTGATTCATTGGCTGACCGTCATCAAAACTCTAAGGCACTTCTAGCAGACATAAAAGCTTCAAATTTAGAATACACTTAGCGTTTAGTGTAAAAAATTGTAGCTTCGGTTCAGTTTTCTCGATACATCAACGGCACAAATAATTTTGTAATTCCATATAAATGTATAAAATTACAAAGTAACATTTACAGTTAACCAATCAGTGTACATGTATAGTATATGCATAATATAATGAAATAATAGGTGTAGGTGGGTACCTAGATAATATACGATTAATTTCAAGAAGTGGGTAGAAAAAAGTAGGACTTTCTACAAAAATATATTAGATCCCATTAAAAACATAAAATGTAAAAATTGCAAGTCTCTAAAGCACTTCTTCTACTACAAAAAGTGGTGAGATCTCACAAGACTAAAGTATTTGTATGAGTAGAATATGTTGCCGTACAACTGCCAAGATTCAGGCGTAGTTATACATGAGATCTCACCACTTTTTGTAGTAGAAGAAGTGCTTATGAGACATGCAACTTTTTACATTTTATGTTTTAATGGGATTTGTTAGTTTTTAGCTTACAAAGGTAAGGGAACAAATTACCAGTCAAGTGCGTTGTGGACCACGCACAGTCGAAACTAAAGGGTTCTGCAGCTTGGTGATGAAGAATCTTACGAACATTAAAAATAATAACGACTTAAAATCGACCGCAAAAATAAGTTGGTAATTTCAAAATTATTTTTACAAATAATATGAAAAACAAAGATATGGGAACAAATTATAAATCTCTGAAATTTGTAGACTTAACAAACCAAATGTGGTTGTAATTTCATTTGATACAAGTTCTACACTATATACAGGGATCCACTATATATGGAGACACAATATATAACTTTAGAAAATATTATCTCAACAACTACTGACTTGATGAAAATCAAAATCAAACCTCCGTATCATTTTGAAAGACCTATCCAACAATATCTCACACGTAGCCATACGTTGATTTTTTTTTTCAACACTGAGTTACATTTATGGACTGCTACCCTCGTATAGCGGTTCATAGAATACACCTTTTTATAAAATGTCGTATAGATAGAGACAATAACCTCCGAGTAAAGTGACTGTGACGGTCCGACAGACGGACAGACAGACGGACAGACAGACGGATAGACACACGGACATGACGAAACTATAAGGGTTCCGTTTTTGCCATTTGACTACGGAACCCTAAAAAAGAAATAAAATGTTGACTTACCAAAAAACGTTGATGTGATAATATATTAATTATCGTTCAAATAACTACTCGTATTTTTGTTAAATATAGGTTTGTTATTTTGCTACAATGGTGTGGAGTTTAATATAATTTTAGGTACTTACAGAATTTTCATGTTTGTTTTGCAAAATCTCAATCGTTTTTAATCCGATGTGGATTATTTTTCTTTTTGTTGGGTAATACAGACGTAGTAGCACTGTTATTGTTACTTTAGAAGGTGAATGCGGTTGTGGGTTTTTAGCAAAATAATTATATTACATACAAGCTGTGACCGTGGTTCCACTCTCGCTAAAGTGTATTTATTTGATAATCTTATGGGAATCTGACATTTTTGGCATAAAAGTATTATATGCGTTAGTCCGGTTAATAAGCTACATATCTGTGTGCCAATTTTCATGCAAATTGTTTGGAAGTGTTTCCGTAAATGACAAGGATAATCAGTAGCAGTATGTTTATTTTAGATACATTCAATTGGCGTCTGATAGCGCCGGAGGCCCAAAACCTAAACTCTGAGTCGCCTTCCTTCTCTATATACCAAAAGGGGATGGATAATATTTTGATGATGACAGTTTAATCTCCTATCCAGTACGTATCATACGTACAGTGAAAATAGGCTACGTTACTCCTCATGTTTTAGCCACCTTATGGAATGAAATAAGTTTACTTTCCTAAGTATAAAAGTATCTTATCAAACACATAAAATGTAAAAAAATCCAAGTCTCATTCTGTTATACATTACTACAAAAACTGGTGAGATCTTATGTATAACTATGACTGAAACTTGGCGGTTGTACGGCAACATATTCTCCTAATGCAAACACTTTAGTGTCGTACAACCGCCACATTCACAACTGCGTTGCGAGACTAGGATTTTTTTTACATTTTATTATATTGATCGGATATCATATCTTTTTGTATTAAGTCCTACTTTTTCCTTTTCTGTACCTTCTATTTATAGAATTTAATCGTATATTATATAGGTACCATTTTTATTATTATTGTACTTTTTTCCATTATATTATACATGTTATACTATACAGATACATTGATTCACTGGTTTATTTTTATTTCTACTTTTGTTACATTATTATTTATATTTTTGTTTTAAATATTTTGTACTCTGCTGTGTTCTAAGTAAACTTGTTCTTTCTTTTTTCTTGATTCATTAACTGCAAATGTGACTTTGTATCTTATACATTATCCTATCCTATTTATATAGGATTAAAAAGTTAGTTATGCAGTTGGTGTGTCTAGAAAACTGGACCGAAATTATAAAATATTTTAGTTTTTCCTTGATTTATACACACTAAAATTATTTTAAATTTGAAGTTTCTATATCTACTAAAAGTGCCTTACAATATTGATGATCGGTCAATCAGTGAGTGACAAAATTAAGAATTTTGAGTAGTTATAAAATCTTAGTTTTTCTTTGATTAGTACACAAAACACACATTTTATTCTAAATTTGAACCTTCTGTATCTACTAGAAGTGCCTTAGAATTTTGATGATCGGTCAGTCTGTGACTAATTATATTAGAAATTTTGACTAGATATAATTCTTACTAGTGGTTCAAATTCAATTAAATTTAAAATATACCTTGTTTATACAATGTTTGCTTGGTTACTGAAAATACAGGTTTTTAGTTTTATCTGCAACGAAGTTATGGAGGGTCGAAAATGGTCTGAATCGCTTCGATAAAAGGATAGTACGGGCGTCCTTTTTCTTGACTTGGCGGGGCACTGCCGTAGCCCCAAATTTAATGTTTCATATGAAAAAGTACACTTTTCCTGCGTTAGAATTTTCATTCTTTATCCACAGACTTGTCAAAAAGGCCATTATCATAAAATCAAAAATATCAAAAAAAAAACTGCGCGTCTCGCGTCTTCAAGAAATCTTTCAATTATATTTTAAACATCAATAATTCACAGGAGCGTAGCACAATATTAGTAAACGATTTGAAATACTCAATGAAAAGACAAAAAATAAAAGTGAATGGAAAAAAAATAATAGTAATACTTGTAAACATTAAGGATTAGAAATTTGAGCCAACAGTGCTGACAGTCCTCGAAGAAATTTCAATATGTAAGCATCATACTTACCTGTTTTGGCTAGACGAATCATACTGAAAACAGCAACAATGTTGTATACTACGCTTGTGATATATACACATACTACGAATACTACACAGAAAACTGCAATTTCACAAATGGTATAGCGACTCAAGTATGGTTCGGTTAATTAGCTTATATTCTGAGCATTGTTTTCTATCTCCGCAAACCATACCAACACCACTCGTTGATATCGTCAAGGGTAGCTATGCCAACATATTTTAAATTCAAAAGTCATTCAAAGTCATTATTAGATTTATATTGCACATCTAACTCATTTAAAAGCCCGTCAAATAAAATATAAACGTATTATTAAAAAATTATATAGTATTCTATACTATTGTTGAAAAAAAAATAATATACTTACTTAAATAATTTTTCGTATAGGTCATTATTATAACCACATAGTGTTCACCACAACCAAAGCACAATATTAAGGTCTATATTTTAATAAAAGCAAAGCCATAAAATTTATCATAATGAGTATTTTTTAAGTAAAAACGTTGTGACCTAAATGTACAACAATAGTGGAAGTTGTGCATACATTATAACGAATCCACTTAGTGAAAATAATGTTATTTATCCGCGAACCTAAATGTCAGATTCGATTTACGAATGTGGTTTAAAGCTGAAAAATATTCTTATTTTGTACATTGTCGACGGGAAACTGTCAGCTGTATAAATTCCTATACTCATTTTTAGGGTTCCGTAGCCAAATGGCAAAAACGGAACCCTTATAGTTTCATCATGTCCGTCTGTCCGTCCGTCCGTATGTCACTGTCATTTTACTCGGAGACCATTGCCTCTATCTATACGAAATTTATCAAATAGGTGTATTCTATGAACCGAACAACGATTTTGTAATAAAATCTGAAAAAATATAAGAATTAAGGGTAGCAGTCCATACGTGTAAATGAGTTTTCAAAAAAAAAAACTCAATATATGTCAACGTGTGAGGTATCTTTCGATAGGTCTTTGAAAATGATAACGAGGTTTGATTTTTACTTTTTTCATTAAGTCAGTAGTTGTTGAGATATTAGCTTCTAAAGTCATAAAAATTGTGTAACTCTAACTTTTATGGAATTACCAACTTATTTTTGCACTCGATTTTAATTCGAATTTTTTAAAGCCCTTAAGATTCTTCATAAGCAAACTGCGGAACCCTTTAGTTTCAACTGTGTGTGGTCGACAACGCACTTGACTGATAATTATTTTAGTGTATCGTTGCGTAATGTTTTACGACCAAAAATGATATATATGTATTCCTGGGTCAGTGAACGGATTTGCAAGAAATGAAACTTAAAAAAAACGCGAACAGCTATCTTCTAAGTTTCCATAGATGAACGGCAAAATGGTATTAACAAATTTGCTTTACGGCCTGCTCTTTCGTATATATATTTCATATATATATACGAAACATTTTACGAGAAGGCTACTATTATTTTATTCAAATAAAGTTTGAATTGTAATATGGCGACTTATACACATATTACACGTAATACGACTTGAGGGTTAAAAAAATCCAGTCCAGATAAGCGCTTGATGTATCTTTACGTATGTCAATAATGATAACATTTTCAACCGTCGACTATTAATAATATAAGCAAAATTATTACTATGCTTAAAATTTTAACAGAACCAACAGAAATTTTAAGTGAATATTTTCCTTCACCTAACAGGCTATTTTGCCCGGTATCAAATCTGTTTACTTATAAAATACCTACATGAAAACAAAATTCCCTTTAAAAACTAAATGCGTGTCGGAGGAAAACATTGAAGGGTTCCGGAGGGTGGTCAGTAAGAATGTTCAGGTCTTATATTTATTTAAGCTAAGTAATTTCAAAAATATTGAGCTGTTAGTTCATTTCTAGGTTTTACTTATATCTCTGCTTACTATATTTTGTATTTGAAAGGTTACAAAATTAAACAGAGTCATGACTATTTAAACTCCTCAACCATTAAAAGTAAATAAATAGCCTACAAAGATTGAACGATTTTTATTTCGTGTTATAATATGCTATAATCTCTCGACTAAGTTAAATAACAATTTATCGAAAATCTGAGAAATATTTTATTTTATACAAAGTTTTCTTTTACGGCCTTATAATTACTTTATTTACTGTAAATCACTGCTTCATTGTTCGCTTCGGTTCGTTATTTATGAGTGTTAATTAACGAAATATTTCTCGGAATACCTAATTCCCCTAAATCATTAATGGCGAACAGAATTAAACCAAGCTGAATAAATATATAAATAAATCTGCTTTTAGTACGCGAGACTGGCTAAGTAGGCGTTTCGGTTTGAATGACTCTCTCTGTACTTAGTGAAATTACAGGGCAATGTAGATTTAAGAACCAATATCTCGATGTTGACAACGCGTGAGTGATCATACAAATGTATGGTATTGCAAGCGCTCCTAGGCTTTTTTTTGTTAGGAAATCCGTCACGGATATGTCTTTTGAACATGCTGTACTCCTACCGACTAAAACACCCCGGTTTCCTTCTCGGCACCTTTAGATGGGGGCGGGACCACTTTCATAATTTTCCGCAGTACCGGCGATGCTAGCCTTCATCCGGATGCTTTCACCATAGATGGTGGTGCATCTTCACCATCTGTTGACTACACATCATATGGGATTGCCATATGTGCCTACCCGGGGCTTATTCTTATTCAGATGACGGATTCCTCCGAATCCGCACTTGTCAAGGTGGATTCTTCTTCGACGCCCTGTTCATCTCCGATGGATCGGAAAATCTGTCAATATTTCTCTCTGCCTCTTAGCAGTTTCCTTTTGCGATAACTTCACAAAAGGACAACGTTCTTCTCACGATATTGCACTTTCGAGCATTGAAGCTATCAGTGTAGGAAGACAGATATCGTGTCAAATTATTAATCATTCAATTCTGCCAATTTGGCACAAGCACTTTCCAAAACAGCCGTGCCCAGAGAGTACCTGTACCAACCAGAAGGTAAGGGACTCATGCACCCCTTCCAACTCAAACTGGACGTATCGCCTCTATAGTCCTAATACTAGGCCTGGTTTGATGAGAAACCTTTCCTTCCATTTTTTATAAGTAAATGTATAAATTTCTTATAAGTAGCGCTCATAGGCTACGACAACAACTTACCATCGGAAGAGTCGTATACTTGTTTGCTAACTTAGTGACATAAAAAAATATTACAGCGGAATATCTACAATTTCAAGTGTGTCTTAAAATAATGCACATACTGTTGACCTAGAATACGGTACAGTCACTGAATAATAAACGCTTTTATGCTACAGTTGGTATGTTTTTCTTCAGAAATAAATGACGTGTAATTTATAGTTTTTTTTTTTAATAAGTTACAAAAGTGTCTATTAAATATAAATAGCCTTTTTTTGAAACGACATAGTCTCTAAAAATAAAATAATAATAGGTAATTTATAGATAATAGAGTCCAGAAAAACAATCGTAGCTCGGGAGTAGTTCAATATTCGATCTCAACTACACAAGTGGCTGTAGTTAATCGTAACAATTCTGCATCTATTCTATCTGCTATTCTGTACTCGCTCAAGAGTCCAGCTCATACTGAAGCATGTTTTATTAATCAAACCAGAATGAATTATTAATGAATGTAGCGATCTCGATTCATAATAGCGTTAGCACAAAGTTTGAACAAACACGAGTATACTTCCAACTCAAATTCTCGCTGAAATATTAATCTTATGAAAGCCTTTATCGCGCTTTCTTAAAAGGTTTTTATTTAAAAGCTTTTACAGTATGCTTTTTTGAAGGAATTCTCAAAGCGGTATCTAATTTATTTCCTTTTGTAAGTAACGTTGATCTTTTTCTAATCAAAGAAAAAATAAAATGTTTTTTTTTTACATTTTGTGGTACGGCTTACCGTAAAAAAAAACCCTTATAAGATAATTTTCTTGTCCGTCTGTCCATCCGTGTGTCACCACCGATGTTCTCAAATACTTAGGGTCCCTATAAGGTGTATAAAAATCAAAGTCCTGTCTGAATCAACACGATAAAAAGATAACACCAAATTTACATTTTCGCGAAAACTTTTAAGTACCAAAATTTACCTTAATTTTAAAATTTTTTTTCTTCAGAATTTTCCCTTTACTCGTGCTTTAGATCAATATTGACAAATCTAGGTCAACAGCCAGTTCTTACAGCACAAATAAAGGAAAAGTCCAAAAAAATAAAAGTTGAAAATTAAGTCCCCATACATACATAGTTGACGCCAATTAAGATGGTTCTCTGAGTTATATGGGCGCTCGTACAATTTAAAGGTGTAGCTTAATTGGCACCTACTCCACTGGCACTACCATAAGGTAAATAAATAAAATTTTACTATTGTAAGAAAATATTTAGTACAGATAATAGTACGAACCCCTTCGTGCGCGAGCCCGACTAGCACTTGCCTAATTTTGTTTTTTATCAATAACCTGCGTTTTCAATACGATTGTAACAACAACAATTTTATTACATCAATCTTGAGAATATTTTTTGTACTTAGGTTTTTCCAAAAAATATAATATTACTATAACAATATTTAAATATAATATTAATATAACAATATAGTCGAATCGCAATCGACCCTTCATTTCACCTATCCTGGTCACGTGGTATCTGACTGGAGTATCGTGCCGCCTCCGACGAATAATATAAATTAGTATTATGTATCGCGACAGTTTTAAATGTTCAATCATAATTATATAATTAAATTATTTCGAAATTATTTGTATTTGTCTGTGTATGCCATGCCATATCTAACAGCCAAAGCCTAGCTCAGGTTTTAAAGTTAAACTGTTGCCAGACTTGGATTTTTTTACCTTTTATGGTTTAGACGGGATATCATACATTTTTGTAGTTAGTCTTACTTTTTCCTTTTCTGTACCTTGTACTTATTGAGTTTAAACGTAGATTGTCTAGGTACATATTATACTATACAGATACACTGATTCATTATCTGCAAATGTAATGTTGTAACCCTATACATTTATATGGGATTACAGAGTTATTTATGCAGTTGGTGTATCTAGAAACTGAACCTAAAGTTCAAAATATTTTAGTTTTTCACTATGCACTAATTGTATTCTAAATTTAAGGCTTCTGTGTCTGTTAGAAGTGCCTTAGAATTTTGTTGATCAGTCAGTCAGTAGTGAGTGATAAATTTTTTTTTTTTTTTTAGAAGTTGGCAAACAAGCATACGGACCACCTGATGGTAAGTGGTTGCCGTAGCCTATGAGCGCTTGCAGCACCATTAGTAGGTACCACTCACGCGTTGCCAACCTCGAGATATTAGTTCTTAAATCTCGTTCGCCTAGTAATTTCACTAGCGTACAGTGCCCTCCAAACCGGAACACAGTAGTGCCTAAGCACTACTATTTGGCGGCAGAATATTGGACACTGCGGTGGTACCTACCTAGCTGGCCTCTTGCAACAAAAGACCTACCACTGACTGATTGACTGAGTGTGACTGATTGCACTGGTGGAATAATCAATTAAAACGTTGCACACTCAATTAAGAATTTTGACTAGTTATAAATCTTTAACTACCGGTTTAAACTAAATCAAATTTGAAATATACCGTGTTTATACATACAATGCCTACTTGAAAATGGTCTGAATTGCTTCGAGGAAAGGATACTATATAGTACGACCGTGCCGCTTTTTTACCCGACTTGATGAGGGCACTGCCGTGCCCCCAGACCAAGTTCATGCCAGTTTCACCGTGAACCAAAGATTGCGGACGGTTAAGCTCTAACAAATTTTTTTTAAATAATTTCTTTACATTTCATTTTATTAGACCGTATAAAATTGAATATATATTATTTTACGTTTAATAATATAATTCAATATACTAATAAAATATAGAAATAATGTACAGAGTAAAATACTTTATCTAATATCCATTTACGAACTATTCCCGGAATTTCTTTGTAGCAGCTACAATATCTTGCCTGAAAATAAATGTTTTCTTAATAAAGCCGCAATCTTGGTGTTAAAAGGTTTATCTACCTTAATAAAGTGTTAC
This sequence comes from Hestina assimilis, assembly GCA_023373885.1. Taxonomy (NCBI): domain Eukaryota; kingdom Metazoa; phylum Arthropoda; class Insecta; order Lepidoptera; family Nymphalidae; genus Hestina; species Hestina assimilis. The sequence continues at coordinate 15,502,628 of CM041759.1, forward strand.
TAGGTAATATTTAAAAAAACAATTCTTTTTCTGTATTTACTTTATAAAACCATATATTAATGAAATGTCTATGTATTGTTTGATGTTATTTCATTTATTTGGATTATTTTAAATAAGTAGGTATTTTAAAAGTAATATTTATTAGAAGTTTCTTTTCTACAAGACAATGTACCTGACTTAAAGATAATATCAATATGCCTGTGCTCAAAGGAAGCAGCCGGCTGCAAAAAATAATAGTAAAATAATTGTTCTGACAATCGCTTAGCTAAAAATCAAGATATTAAGATACATTAAAAATGGACTAGTTCTATTACTCTTTTTTTCTATTCTTAATTACTTATTATATTTTTATTCCTTCCTAATTGCAATAAATGGGTCCAAAAATCGTAAGGGCATCAAGAGTTACGAAGTAAGAGAAAAAATGATTCCTTCGTATAAATTCGGGACAGTTACGAATATACTTAGTTAAATTTATGCAACGAATATGTGTCATGAGAATTGAGTAGGTAAACGGTATTTCAGCAGTCGTGAAACTCAAAATAGCATGCGACCAAAAGTATTCTCTACTTACATAATTATACTATCTATACAACTTATCATATCCACATTTCAACGACAATTCATGTTAGTTTTCGTTGAATAATCTTTAAATTAACTTGCATAATTATAACAAATTCATAGAATTACTATTAATTATATGAAAAAATCATGAAAATTACGTCGTATTTTTTTCCTCTGTGTATCAGTCAAAACAAGGAAATTAATTGTATTTTTAGTTCTTGGTTTTTATCTACTTTTTTTGCCCTAAAATTATCTATTGGATTCCAGGCATCAGCGAGCCAAGTTACTGTGATTTGGTTTTAGAGGAGACTATAGGAGTTCTATTTAACTGAAAATATTATTACGGTCGTCCTTCTTGTTGGAATTTTTAATAAATTGTAACTTCTCTTAAAGATAAAGAAGATTATTTTTATTAAAAATTCCAACAAAAAGAACGACTCTAATAACATTTTCAGTTAAATAGGAATCAAGATTCTCCAATAAACGTGCTTTCCGTGTAATTCTTTAATTTAAAATGTATAAAAAAATAATCTTAGAAAGTACAATAAATATTCGTTGGAAAATGTACAAAAAAAAATTTTGGGAGTCGTAAATTACATTTCAAGCTAAAAACTTTTTCACTTGATCTGAAAATACAGATACCTAAACGGTTTTGTTGATTTTATCAGACATTCCATATATTTCACAAGATTACCAACTCTGCGATGCTCGATTATTACCATTAATGTTTCTTATAACATAGGCTAGGATCACTGGTTACACTACGAAATCGATGAAGACCGCATTCGTTCAGACTTTTTTGTGATCTGTTATAGGATGACAAAATGCAAAATCTTAACCTATATATAAATCAAACCATAACCAAGGCTCATTTCGTGTTATTGGCGTTTGACCTATTTACCTTAACGTACCTCTTAAATACTACCTCCCTCTTGAAAGACTCCATCAAATTCCCCTAAGAGATCGTCAGTTTTTATAAAATTTTCAATGTGTATATAACATCCTGTGTATGATAGTTCTGTCTGACATTCGCTGTAACTTCAAAAACGGTTCGGATGCGGCGTGCAAAATAAGTTTTTATATTTTATACGCTATCCTTCTGCATCCCTGAGCAAGAAATTTTACATTTCGTTTAAAAAAAAAGGTTTAGTAAAAAATATTTTATTCTAATACAAAAAGATAATTTGTCATCTTAAAACACAAAACGTGAGTTATTCCACTTTACTAAAATATCTTTTCGATCCTTTTGTATTTTTCATGAACTGCTATTTTGTATTTCATGTCTTAATTTGTCTAATAACAAATCACATAGTTTACATTGTTAAATCGTCTAAGCTCTAAATATTTATGATAAAAATATTCGTTTAGTTACTGTTAAAATTATTGGAATCAATTCAATATGAAATTGTATCTTTATTTATTACATTAATTTAATTTAATTTGACAAAAATGGTAATAAAAAACTAGCCAAGTGCGAGTTTCTGTCCGCGCACGTTCGTATAGGTATCTATCTATAACAACACTTCATGAGATACAGTAAAATGTGACTTCAAGTAATATTTAGTTTCGTTAGATTTCTTATTGCAGCGGTAATAGAAATACACATTCTTTGGAAATTTCAACAAGGTAGAGAGATCCAATTACGGATCATGACAACAAGCCGCTGACAGTGACAGCGACAGCAGAGGCTACAATAACAAATATTAAAACCTACTGCAGTCCTAGGTGGAAAACCATAAATCTTTTAATCTCACTTCCTAACTTTGTCACAACAAGATTAATACGACGATCGCGAGATTAATTAATTATTCCAATCAAACACGACAGAACTTTTTAAACGGAACATTTTAAAAATATCTTCCTTATTCAATGGTATTCGAAAATTTTATAGATTTTTTTTTAAATATTAACAAGGAAGTTGGATATCGTCATCGTTCTCGTCATTAGGGTTCTTCACTTTCCACTTCTATTGTATCAGTAATTTGAAATTAATTTAATTTAAGAATGAGGCTTGAAAAACATAAATCAACATCGGTCAGCATTCTGTCTATATAGTATGAAGATGCTCATAAATTCTCAATTCAGCATCGATTCGGATTTCGCACTTTTCTATTTAAATACTTATAACTGTAACACAATATAACACGATACAGTATTAACAGTCAAAGTATGCTGAAGCATGAGTACGCACGCATGCTTACGCATGCTTGAACTGAGCACGGGTAGATATGAGAACGGACAAATTAAAGATAAGCCGATGTAACTGGCTGGTAACTAAAAATATTTTTGTTTGCATATTAAAAACATGAAGAAGGTTACACTTATTATTGACCTTCCTATTTCGTATAAAATTCTTAGTGCCGTATATGTACCAATATAACATAGAACAGCATCCTATACCTAGTGATATGTAGTTGAAAGCATGCCTTAGGCATACGACGCTAATAATGTATAATTAGAAACATCCACCTACATGATGGTCGGTGCTGATAAATGTAATTCCGGCCTAAGCGCCAAAGGCCAGCAAGCAAAGTGAACCATTATGACGAACTTTAATGTTATGTTTATGATTCTTTTTTGCGTTAACTTCACATAATTATTTATTAGTTTTTAGGGTTCTATACATAAAAAGGTAGAAAAAGAACCCTAATAGATCACTCTCTTGTCAGTCTGTTAGTACGTGTTTCACCACCAATTTTCTCGAGAACGGTTGAACATTCATTAGAAGCAATTTATTTTTGTGAATTAACCGATTATTATGAAAATTATTTAGGAGGCTCTTTTGTACATTATATTTCTCACAAAATTTTACGTAAATAAATGATATAATAAGCTAGTATTCAGTAGGACTTATTTACCAAAGTTTACTATTAACTAGAATACATTAAAATATTTATTCAATATGTCTTTCTGTTGATATAAAAAATAAATAATAAAGCTACAACTAATATTCTACAAAAATAACCCTGATATTTAATCTCGACATCTTAGAAAAGATTTCGAACGGTTCTCAGAAGCGGCACATTAAACGTTATCATCTACTAATAATATATTCTGAGAGATGTTTTAATAAATAGATTGTTAAATGTAGATTTATTTTTCTAAATGTAGATTAAGGAAAGATATTCGATATTGTAATTCGAATACTGGCTTTTTAAAGTTTTTTTTTATGTTACAAGTTGCCACCTACGGCTGGTTGCCGTAGCCTATGAGCAGCATTAGTAGGTGCCACTCACGCGTTGCCAACCTCGAGATATTGGTTCTTAACTCTCCTCTGCCCAGTAATTTCACTATACTACAGTGCGATTTAAACACAGTAATGCCTAAGCACTACTATTTGGCGGCAGAATATTTGACACTGCGGTGGTACCTACCTAGCCTCCGGCCTACTGCCTACCGGCCTCTTGCTACATAAGACGTACCACCAGTGACTGATTGCACTGGTGGAATAATCTCTGCTACGACAGAGGTTAACCCAACAGCGGGCAATGAGGTCGTAACACGGGAAGAGTACGCTTGACAAGAGTTTTTGTTCGTTATTTATCGAATGATGTGCTACGATCAGTTTGATCACAAAAATAGAGCATCTGGATCACCCAAACCCTGGATTTTACAACATATGTCAATAACTACTGACTTAATCAAACCTCGTTGTCATTTTGAAAGAACTATCCAAAGATATCTTACACGTTGCCATACGTTGAAATTTTTTTTCAACTCTCAGTTACATGTATGGATTGCTACCTCATTTTTATATATTTTAGGATAACATTACAAAATCGTGTAGCGGTTCATAGAATACAGCTACTTACTAAATTTCGTATAGGTAGAGCAAACAGGCTCTGATTAAAATGACTGTGACACACGTACGGACGAACGAACGCACGGAGATGACAAAACTATGTTCCATTTTTGCTATTTGGCTACGGAACCCCAAGGAATAATAAATCAGTGAAAATGGATTTTATTTTTGTAATAAATATCGCATAGCATCTTGCCTTAGAAATCTTTCAAGGGAATTGCTTTTCTAGGTTGCATAAAGTGAACAGGTAAATCGTTTTAAACGAAGCTAACGTCACCTCACGCTTCATGAGCAAACGTGTCTCTATCGGAAACTATCAATATTCTTCTGAGGATCACAAATACATCTGTATTCTAATTCCTACCTTATGTATTCGTATCTATGTATATACATATATATATATATATATATATTTGTATACTAACCGACGTAAACTTTGTAAGGTCTACTTAGATACCTACTACCTTGAATTTTGTTAAACTTCTTTGCAGTAGCCATAGAGTAGGTTGACGCTATTCGTCCGGATTTATTTTATTTATAATTTTGAAAAGATTGATTATAAATAAATTACTTTAAAACTTTATAATTTTTTAGAATAGTTAACTATAGCCGGACAATAAATATACCATATAATTCAGTTATTTTTATTTCTTTCATAATAATTAGTACATGTGACAATATATAACATGTATAGGCATTTAATTAACAATAGTATGCTTTATAAAAATATTCTTAGACCTTCGCCCACGGTGACCTTGAGTTAGCTCTAAAGATAAATTAAAATTAATAAATTATAATATTTTACATACATACTTTTCATTTCATGACGGTTGGCAAACAGGCAAACGGTCTGCCTGATGGTGAGCAGTCACCGTAACCTTTGAACGCTTGCGATATTTGAAGTATTTTTTTTTTTTTTTTATGTTAGAAGTTGGCAAACAAGCATGGCCCACCTGATGGTAAGTGGCTGCCGTAGCCTATGAGCGCTTGCAGCACCATTAGTAGGTGCCACTCACGCGTTGCCAACCTCGAGATATTAGTTCTTAAATCTCGTTCGCCCAGTAATTTCACTAGCGTACAATGCCCTTCAAACCGGAACACAGTAGTGCCCAAGCACTACTATTTGGCGGCAGAATATTGGACACTGCGGTGGTACCTACCTAGCCGGCCTCTTGCAACAAAAGACCTACCACCAGTGTGACTGATTGCACTGGTGAAATAATCTCTGTTGTGACAGAGGTTATCCCAACAGCGGGCGATGGGGTCGTCACATCCCGACGCCTGAAAAGTAAAGTATTAAGATTATATCACACGCGCGTTGCTAACCCAAGGAACAAGAAGGGAAAAAGGAAGGGAATAGAGGGGTGGGAGATTGGGCCTCCGGTGCTCTCGCTCATCGCACAAAACACAACAGTACCTACTGATACCGTTACTTGACGTTCTGTGAGAGGGTGTACTTCCCCCGACGATCCGCCCATTTAAGATTTAAATCCACTTTATTTTTCTTTCATCTTATATTCATACGAAATATTTTATAACTACTTTTAAACACGAATACATACACTATTAACATACTATATTATTTAGCATTATGGTCTTTGTGGCAAGCCGGCATATAAATAAATATATCCTTTTATGATCTGCGGTTACTAAGGTTTATTTTATCTCCTTTTCTTATCAAATGTATTTATTTCCTTTTGATCTCATAAATACGATCATTCTTAGAATTACTGACGACATAAAGGGACGATGAAATATTTGATCGAATAAATGAATACACCTTAATTTAATGATCATATGATTATGATTATGTTCTATTGTAGACATGTTTCAATGGATAATTAATATAAAGTTGTAGAAATAAAATAAAAGGTATAAACTGATGTGCTTTTATTACAGTAATTAAATGTTTTATCACCGCATATCTCGTCAATTTAGGTTTATTTATTTCATTAACTTTAAAGCTGTTGGGTTAATAAATTTAATTAACTTTGAACGCAGATTCACTCGTATAGTCTGTATTATTATATTACCCAATAGAATCAGTGTTTAAGGTTATTTTTTCGGTTTCCGTAGACAAATGGCTAAAATAGAACCATTATTCATTCGTCCTGTCCGTCTGTCCGAGTATATTGTGATATACTCAGTTTCATCTATCTTATATCTACGGTATCTAAGTGAATTCTATTAACTGCTACACACATTTTTATTAAGAGTAGCAGTCTATACATGAACTAAAGGTTAATTTTATATATATTAAGTCAGTAGTTGTTGAGATATTAGCTAGTACATCTGTGTACGTAATCGTGTGTAGGTACGTGAACAAGTATGGCGGGTATGTGGCTACGAATGTTATTTAGTTTCTTACACTATAACCGATTTAAATGAGTTTAATTTTTTATTTGTGTTTACACAAACGTAATACTTCAGTAACAAATAACATATTATTTTTATTTATTACATAATAACTACGATATTCGCTTTTATTTTTATATAAAAAAATTTTAACGTCCATCATTATTTGATAAAAGTATACGATCAGTTAATTACTGAGACGATTTTAATTATTTGCGGTAAGCATGTTATTATTATTAGCCTAGTCGATCAAAGTTTGAATTTTAGTCAAAAGTCACTTAAACTAGCGATGTTGTTAACATAGGTAATAATGATTCTTTATAGTTAACGAATTATTATCGCTAGTTCTGGCAATCAGTCAAATCATTCATCACATAAAATGTTACTTAACTAACATAACTCAAACTTCAAATTTACAAAAATTCAAAATTAAATAAAAAAAAGGACCACCACGTACAAAACGATCCCATCAAAAACAAAAATTGTAAAAAAAAATCCAAGTCTCGCAACGCACTTTTATAGAGTAGCCAAATGGCAAAAATCGAACCCTTATAATTTCGTCACGTCCGTCTGAAACTATTGGTGCTATCTATACAAAATTTAATAAATAGATAATTTCTATGAACCGCTGCACGATTTTGAAATCTTAAATTATATCAAAATTAAGGGTAGCAGTCCATACATGAGGGTTGAAAAAAATTTCAATGTATGGCGGCATGTGAAATATCTTTCGATAGGTTTTTCAAAATGATAAGGAGGTTTGATTGTGACTTTTTTCATTACTTCTGTAGTTAGTGAGATATTAGCTCCTGAAATAATAAGAATTGGACCCTCCCTGCATATAACTTTTGAATTATGATGAGCTTTAAAATTCCGGAAAAATTTGAGCTTGTAGAACACCAAATGAACTTTCATCCTCATTTGGTTTATAGAAGATAGGTCAACAAATTTAGAGATATATATGTTGTTTCTATAACCTTGTTTTTCAAATGACTATAACTTTATTTTTTATATTAATTTTCATAATACTACTATGAATTTAGTATGAATTTACCAAGTTATTTTGTGGTCGATTTTAAATCGTTATTATTTTTAAAGTCAGATTCTTCATCATCAAGCTGCGGAACTCTTTAGTTTCGAATATGCGTGGTCCACAAAGCACTTCACTGATAAATATTTCTACTTCAAAAGTGAAATCTCATTTAGGTAAATAGTGATGTTCAGTTACGCATTCACCCATACCACCTCGATTTCTGGAAATCCACAACAGCGCGATTTAGAAGACATTTTTTTCCTCGCACAACCATTCTGTGGAATCAACTTCCGCCGGCAGTCTTTCCGAACCGATACGACTTGGGAACCTTCAAGAGAAGAGCGTATTCTTTATACTTTCCTTTAAAGTCGGCAACGCACCTGCATGCCTTCTGGTGTTGCAAATGTTCATGGGCGGCGGTGATCACTTAACATCAGGTGAGCCTCCTGCCCGTTTGCCCCCTCTCACAAAAAAAAAACCAACTTAGATAGTAGTAAAACTGCGTTACAAGACTTGGATTTCTTTTAAATTTTATATTTTTGACGGAATAATATTTATAGTATTGTTCAGTCCCGACGTCCCAAGCGAAGCCTCGCAGGAGGCGGACGGATCTCTTGGGACTGATGCAACTTGAGTTGCCACGGGCTGTCAGTCTTTTACTGGCCGAGACCTCCTGACCTACCGGTGATGCTGTCAAGGCCACTACGGTAAACAGCAATAGACACTCCAAAAAAAATATTCATTGAAAATTAATAAATTTAAATTGTATCTTTTCCATGAACGAAGAGGATAATAATTCTGTATTAAAAATAACAATAGATTAAAACGAACACGAGATTCTTGGAAAGATGAGTGAAACTTCTAGGAGAATTTATAAGATTAATTCAGAATTTTGAACATGAATAATGCGAACTAGCGGCCCCTACAACTCCGCCGACTTTGTATTTTAATTAAAACAGTGATTAAGCAGAAATGTACATTGAAGCGGACAGAACAAATTTAACTATGTCTTGAACAGGATACGCGATAAAAGATACAGGATTAAAATGAAAAATGTTAATTAGTTACCCGTAGAAAATCGATTTTAGTAATGAGTTCTCGCTCTAATAATTTTACAGCGTTGAAAAGGTTAAAATATTATGTTAATTAATAGCATCTGCCCGTGACTTCATCTGCGGTGTCTTTTGAACTGGCTCCAGAAAGAAGTAAATCATTTAATACGTCTTTTTTAAATTACGTCTTATACCATGCTTTTTAACAATCCTACAGGATAGGAACATTTTTTTGTTAATCTACATAATAAGCTATCATTGTGCTAATTTTGATCCCAATCTTAACAGATTGCTTAACAGCTGCTTAAAGGCTTAACAGCCATTTATGCGTTCTTGAGTAAGAAACCTTTAAATATCTACGTATCCAAACCTAGAAACTTTCACGTTTATATATGTATTTATTATAATATTGGGGTATTCCGTAACGTTTTTATTTAAAAAAAACTACCTTAAAAATAATAAGCACTTACGTAATAATAAGCACTTTGATATTTTTGCTTATAATTGTTATAAACTACAAACTTGTACATATCCAATGTAGGTTATTAGTTTTATTAATAGCCTTGTATGAGTTATGAGAATAACTCAGATAGTAAAAAATCAATATACTCAACTGCCACCCCGCTATCGATGCTAGATAAAGTTTTAATAGCCCCATTAATTAAATTGGACACGTCATCTATCAATAAATAGTAGAAACCAAAGTCGCTGTTTTTGTCTGTCTGTTTCTCACCTAACTCGTTCTTCTCTTGTTTTCAACATCATTTAGAAGATTTTCTCTAAAAGGGTTATGTGTATACTACATGCATATCATACTAGAAGAATTCTATTGATTTGTAATGATATCGTAAAAATATATTTTTAGGCTTTTACAATGATAGTCCCGGCCAAGCCTTAAAAAATTAATCAAAATAATGTAGTTTGGAATTATATAATACCTTAAAAATGTCTATCTTCTAAGAATAAACCACAGTGAGCATTTTTATGTTGTACATAATTATTACGAAATAATAATGAACTATTATTACGAAGCTATATTAAACAATAGGTATAAAACATCTTTATCCAATTAAATAGATTACAAACGTTTGCATTTGACGAGGATCATATTTTTTTTGCCGCAAATCATTAAAATTAATAACTAATTATTTATAATTAATTGCTCATAGCGAAAGCTAGGCGATCGGCCGGCACTTGGCATAAACATCATACTCTGAGACCCACTCTTCGAGAGCCTGGACAGATTCATCTGCCACTTCATCATGACGACAAGACATTCGACGGACTTTATGAGCTAGACGGTAGAAGTTTCGTGCTCTTCTAGGCCCAATTGTTTATAATCGCATGTCACATGTAATGTAAAGTAAAATAACTGAAATAAGAAAGAATTCTTCCTCGAACCAACCCATTCTTATGGGTGATAATGCATGCTCAATATTCGACGATAGAACAAAGCATTTTAAATAAGCAAGGTTTTTAATGTTAAGTTAATAACTCTGGGACAAGTATATAGTTTAGCAGAGTGCTTACTACCATATGAGAAAAAAGACATTTTCCGCATCCGTCAGTATTTCCCCGATCTTCTCCTGAAACAATCAACGGATGTTGATGCGCTTTGCACCATCAAGAAGTAATTTCTCTTAGGTTAGATTAATATAATACCCAGAGCGAAGCGACGAAAGGTCGCTTCTAATTTGTAATCCAACACGCCGCTTGTTAAGAATACAAACCGTTTCTCAAATTAATAGTCTTATCCCCATTTTTTTATTTCATATCTAATTTTAATCGAACCCCAAGGAAGATTCGTTATATATAGAAAGAAGCAAAATATATTTTATCTTCCCTATCTATATCTCTTCCGTTAGAGACATATGTTAAATCTTTAACTTCTACTTTGAGTTATGTAGTTCTTTTCTTGATATTCTCAGAGGAACCTAAAAATTAAATGATTAAATAATTCGTTTCCGAGCATACAAAATTTTACACTTATAATATTAATAGGATTCTTTGTTTTTAGGTTTCTATGACTTGTGTTTATATATATAATTACCAAGCATAATCATCATTTTCATATTAGTTTTGAATGTTTTGCAAAGCTCAAAGAGTCTGTGGTGGCTTTTTATATTAGGAAAGAGGATTACACATGAGACACATCTTATTATATCGGTAAACATCATTATATACTATGCGTTTGACGTACAAAAATAATATTATTATAAAAATTTTGACGTTAAGCTGTTTTGTAAAATAAATATGTAATGTTAGTTGTTTATAATAAAGCGCGCATCAAAAAATAAATATATGTACTTAAATAGTTAAATACATACTTTAAAAAGTATTTAATGATGACGCAGTCGTGTAAAACTTTTTATATTTCACCCATTTATTGCGTTGTTGACGAACTAAATATTTATCTGAACTTGCAAACACAAAGTTTAATTTACGTTACGCGATCATTTTTATTTACGTTGGCGTTTAAATCCGTTGCTTTTATTATTCTATTTTCTTTTTAATTTATCACGTGTCAAACGAGTTAATAAGTTATCTTCGTGCCAAATTTATACAAATCAAAGTAGTTTTTGCATGAAAAAGTAAGAAACAAATTTCCGTACTCGCAAACGTAGGATGTTGTTATGTTGATGACAACACCTTGCACAGTGACGCTATCAAGGCCAAAAAGGCTTAATTACTTACATAATCTTCTCCCATGATTAGCTCACGCTGTATTAAAATTGCAATAATTTTTAATGTAAATGTAGAGAATATGCCTTATAATTTTATTGCTGACTTTCTAGTTTAACGGTGATGCTTACACAAATAGATAAACAGACCGATTGAGCGGCAGAAGGCCCGACAGACAGACCGGCAGGTAGACAATGATAAAATATGTTTATAAAGTTATTTTTAGTCCCTTCAATATTTTTTCTAAAAATATGACAGAACACATACATCGGGGGGCACGGCGGTGACCCCGCCAAGTCGAGCGCAAAGCAAACACTGCCGTACCATCTTTACTGGAACAATTTCGCCGCATTTTCAGACCCCTATTTGAGAACCTCTGGATAAGACCAGAACGCAGAAATTTCCGTCATCTAGTAAGCTATAAAATCACACTTAAAATAAAAATATTCAAGTCTGTAGGTCATATAGTTCCGAAGTTATGCGAAAGCAAAGTTTCACATTTATGACACCCACACAATCATGATCATCAAAATAAAACTAGTACTTCCCATTAACTCAGAGATCTGAAATTTGGTACAAAGTTAGTGTTTAATGGCCACATAAGGGGAAAACTATAAAAAATAGAATAATAGAAGATCTGGTGACAACAAAAGAGCCCAACCAAACTATTAAAGATCGACATAAACCGCGTTTACAAAAAATATTCAACTTTGTTTGCCTCATCATTTGATGTCAAAAATCGAAGGTCTGAAGTATCTGATGAAGAACTCTCAGCTTGTCTCAGCTGTATTAAAGATATGGTCATGACCCCTTCTACTATTGGTACATAAAAAAACGACTGTCATTGCAAAATTCTAGCGTAGTGGGACATATCTTCTAATTTAATCTAGCCTATTGCTTCCCACTGCTGGTTGAATGCCTTCCTTTCTGCTTTTAATACGCATATAAATAAAATTAAAGGGAAACTCTGGATAAGACTGAATAACTACTCATCAATATGCCCACTTTTTACAAAAAGAAGTGAAATTCCACTAAAAACATTCTGTTAAAAACTAGCCAAGTCTCGATGGAGCTGCTTGTTTATCTCTAAAAAGTAATGAAATCTAGACAAAGTCGTGCCAAGTCTAAGGGTCCGTACTGCGATTTCTTTATTATTATAGTTAATGTTGTGTGACTTGGCCGTTGGAGGCCGACAACGTACAACAGACTGGTTATTTTCCAAGTGGCAATTTTCCATCGTCAATGGGTAGCGGTTTTGGCGACAGATTAGTGCAATGGTGTCATGGAGCGCCTGGTTTTGTACCCTTGTTTACCCTCCAACGGCCAAGTCACACAACATTAACTATAATAATAAAGAAATCGCGGTAAGGACCCTTAGACTTGGCACGACTTTGTCTAGATTTCATTACTTTTTAGAGATAAACAAGCAGCTCCATCGAGACTTGGCTAGTTTTTACAGACCATTTATGATGGGATACATTTTTAATGATTCTATAGCAAAAGATAGACAGCTAGAATAATAACTATACTAGACTATGAGTGTAGCATTGTAATGTTTTAGCTCTATTTTCCACTATTTCGTTTCTCTTCCCCGTGTGTTAAAAGTGTACACATTCAGCAACATTATACAAACCTCCGACCAATGAATAGACAAACATCAAACAGTTTAGCTTTTATATTTTCCATAAATTCTTGCAGAACTGTAGGTGTTTGCATAACACCAGAAAATTAATGTATATTGCATACCTAAAGATAACATATAAATAAATAATGACCAAATCAATATCGTTGGCGCCCGCTTCCAATGCTAAGTCGAGTAACAGTTTGAAATATTAATAAGCACTATTTTGAGCAATTCCGTTCAGGAAATTTATATACATCCCAGACTATACTTTATCGTTACGTCACGGAAGCAAGACAAACAGATCCTCATAAAAAAATTAAAACGTGTCGAGTGTTCATTGTATTTCATATTCCACCATGATTTCCACCATTATTAAATATCATGTGCCACTCCTTGCCCCCCCGCCGATTGTTTTCTTACGTCATGCCACCCTTTACCCACCAAGCCACCCCACGCCATGACACTGTTTGCCGCCCACTTGCCATGCTCTTTTCTATTAACGCTTTCCTATTACATGTTTCTGCCGGCTCGTTCTCCTACGCCAACCCTCGATAATAAACTTCATTTCAACTATAAAAAATCAGTTTTCTCTTTCTTAATGACATAATTATATGAAGTTTGCAAAGTAGTGTCCACAAAAATACCCAAAATTTAAAAATCTCCCATCCAAGATTTGCAATAACATCATGGAATATATAGCTGCTTGTTTTTTATAAACACGGTGAGCGGATAGCTCTTTGAAAAATAGATTACATTATTTATAATTCTCAAACTACTATATGCGAAAATACTATTGTGGATAATCTTTACTACACAATTATCTCTTTATTCGATATTTATTGTTGTGTATTTTATTTAAGAAAATTATAAACAACAAAAAAGTAAGATGTAACAAAAAAGACTTGACTTTTAATATCTTTGTATTTAATAACGAATTACCTAGATAACCGAGCTTTTTTTTTAATAAATCGCATGATATATTTAGATGAAAAGATACGTTGATTAACGTTCTTCCAATAATAGTTTATGAAAAAATGTGAAAAAGTAATCGGACTGGAGACATTTGGACTTGAACCGGAGTTTTCATTGCCTGAAAATACGGATAAAATAACATTTTCTAAACATTCTACCTTGATCTATTTATCGCACCGGAAACCCATGAATACTAAATTGCATTTAAATATTTGGAACACTTTTCGAGATTCAGATTATATATTATACAAAAATAGCTCTTTGAAAGGCATTAAATTTTATAATTTATACGAAAAATTAATAATAACATCCAAAATTTGTAAGGTTAGCAGAAGATAACAAATAATAATTATCAGTCAAGTGCATTGTGGTAAACGTAGTGAAATCCAAAAACACATATTATATGAAAATTAAGGGTAACAGTCCATACATGTAACTGGGGGTTGAAAAATAAAATACAACGTATGAGACCTTATCGACGACAGTTATAAATTTAACTAGCAAGAAGTTGTAAATGTGCCTCATCAATGTCAGTTGTAAGGCCATTAAAGTCTCGGCAGGTTCTTTGAATAGGGTTGTGAAATGAATGTTAGCACAGTCTGGCACATCAAAGTTCAAAGTTCGTAGTAGTCTAAGTAGTCGACTTGGGATCCTTATTTAAGGAATTTAAATAACATTATAATAATGTTATGATCCAATACAATTTCTGTGGTTATAACAATATCTTATAGATATTAAAAATAAACAATTACCGGCCAGGTTCATGTTAGATCACGGACTGTGGTAACCAAATGGCTCCTCAGCTTGATGGGAAAGAATCTTTAGGACATTAAAATTTAATATTAACGAACTCGTACTCGATACTCGTATTGTACCGCAAGACTTAGTTGGTAACTTCATAGTAATTATTAAACATGATATTAAAAATGAAGTTATGAGACAAACGTCTATATCACTTCTTAATATGAAGTGGTTAGTGACCAACTTACTGTCAGAGATATTCAGGTCGCCCGTATAGGCCTCTGACTTGTCTTTTCGAATATTATCAAATTGATAATGACTTTTACCTGCTCTCCGAAGTACGGAGACGCAACGTTGAAATAGAATAAATACTAAGCGATCACACATCTAATGATTGATCGAGCCTAAAGTTGCTTAACGAATCGTTTACCGATTAGTAAGTGCACCCGGCAATGAGCGTCTACCACAAAAATGAGTAAGCTTACCGTCTTCGAAATATCTTTGATGTTTTACTACATAATATTAGAAAATACAAAAACTATTGACTTGAATAAATAATCTAAATCTATTATATTTATAGACCTGTCCACAAATGGCTCACGCGTTGTCAGACGCAGAAACTTTTTTTTTCAGTTATATGTAGGTTCATATATTTTTTTTAAATAACGCCGGAGGGCAAATATCTCTACTCAACCTGATGGTAAGTGGAGGTGGAGTCCACACGCGACTTATATAGACTTCTTCCCTTAGTGATTAGTTTACAGACAAACTTGACGAAATCATAAAGCTTCTGTTTAGACATTAGTTACGTAAGCTACAGCCGCCGGATGCAAAAGAAACTCCATTTTACTTAAATTCAATTTAATTATTAAAAGAATACATTTTTAACCTAACTAGCCTAGTGATTCCCGGTCGAAGTGGGACCAAAGAATGCTTTCTCATGGCCTGCACCCGGCGGGTGTCGGTTCCTCCTTTTGAGGCTTCCGACGCTGACACGGCGGTTCATATTTCTTATGTGGGAATATGGACTTATGCACTCTAGACGATTTATGTAGAATTGGTATACGTTACTCATTTGGCTACAGAAACCTAATACAAATAACAATTCTATCAGTTAAGTTGGCTTTAGCTTTTGTAGCGTATGCCTGATGGTATATTATTTAAATCTCAGCCACTCATTCCGGCGCTGGGCCTGCTTCAAATATTAACAGATAATTACATTACGCCATAATATACGAATCGATTTTGTAACCTTATAGTCTTTCCAGTTATATAAAGTTCCGTGATAGTTATTCAGGCGTCAATTCTTTCACGCGGTAGAGTTCCGGCATTCTTGGAGGGTGGAGCTATTTTACATGTGGGTTAGGATTGTCATATTATTCTCAAAATAATTTTTAAGAATTAATATTCAATGTGATTGCCATAGCCAATTTAAAATTGATAGTGATTCACCGGCGAGAAATCATTTAATACACAGTAAAGTATATTGTGGATCGTTTTCGTGTTGAAGCGTCTATGTAACTCCGCCACTAAGTTCTAGTCCAAATATTTCTCTTTCAATAATTACAGAACCCATAAAGGGATCTTTTTATACTGTCATTACTATTCTGCGATCTACTTGTTAAGTTGATTTCCTAGATATTTTCTTTCTAGGTACACAGTTTCAGTAGTTTTATAGGTTTAAAAATATTGCACAGCGTTGAAAACCATAGTTTTGGTGCAAATCAAATGATAAGCTATTCTACGGTATGACCATTTACATTGATATACAGTTATTTTCGATTGGTCGCTTTACAACTTAAATAAGTATGATATTAATTTTAGAATCAAAACGATAAACTGAATAATGACGCCAAATCTAAATACAAAGGCAGAAATTCAGACATATATTTAAAAAATCGAAAAATAACACTAACTTTCTTGCTGTCCCTAATAGATGGCCAGCCAGTAAATAAGCAATTTCGACGCAAGAGATTTGTTTTTAAATAAACCACCGTAAAATATTCTTATTCTTAGCTTCGAAAAAATATACACCGTTGAACAGTATACTTTATAACGCTGTTCGTTTCATAATTTCATAAAATTAAACTTTTAAAATATTTAACTATGACCACCTGTAGACTTTAAAAGTTAAATTGAACCAAATTATTTTCTGTCCCTAATTAGTTGACTACGAATAATCATATAATTACATAATTATGCAAATAAATATTAAGAAAAAGTAAATTTTAGAAAAAAACGTAATTTTAAATAATATTTAATAAGTTTCGGTTTCGGCCGAAACAGACAGTAAGGCTTCGGCTGAAAAACCACTTTCGGTCGGACACTAATTATTATTATCATACGAATACGTATTTCAAGAAAAGTATCTGTTACCATGATATTTTATAAAGCAAACGAATAGACAGCTCACTATGAAACGGTTTTAATATAATATATTTGTTTATTGAAATGTAACGTAAATCTTACTTATGATCTGCGGACAAAGGTTAAGTTTTCAACTGTACTTAATTAAGCTTCGAAAATTATAAACACATTTTTTTTTTTTTTTATGTTAGAAGTTGGCAAACAAGCATACGGCCCACCTGATGGTAAGTGGCTGCCGCAGCCTATGAGCGCTTGTAGCACCATTAGTAGGTGCCACTCACGCGTTGCCAACCTCGAGATATTAGTTCTTAAATCTCGTTCGCCCAGTAATTTCACTAGCGTACAATGCCCTTCAAACCGGAACACAGTAGTGCCTAAACACTACTATTTGGCGGCAGAATATTGGACACTGCGGTGGTACCTACCTAGCCGGCCTCTTGCAACAAAAGACCTACCACCAGTGTGACAGATTGCACTGGTGGAATAATCTCTGTTGTGACAGAGGTTATCTCAACAGCATAACTGAAAAAAGTAGATGTGTCATTATTTAATTAATCAAACCGTTATTCGTCGGAACCACGTCATAAAAGATATATTTTTAAAAATATAAATTTAATAAAAATCCTATAATATTTGAAATATAATGTCACTATTGTGACGATCTCAACATTTCACATTATTTAAATCTCTAAAACAATATATTTCCTAAAGTATGAACCTATTTTTTAACGATCAATCCAATCTATTTACTGACCGCGCCCAAAGTTGCTTAACCTAAAAATCGTTTTCCGACGACATGTGACTATGTGCAACGTAATACTAAGTATGGACATACCCTGAAAATATTATTTTTTAAAAATTAAAAATTTATAAAATTTTGTATGAAAATTTCCATAGAAATAGGAAAATGTATGGAAATTCACGGAGTCAGGTGCCGAATTTCATTAGAGCTGTTTCACATATATAAGGGGTGTGATGTCGGCGAAGGTGTCTCGGAGCGTATGCTTGGTGAGTGCCAGTCAGACGTCTACTCCCGCATATATGTGGACGGCTTACCAAGGCGGTGCGTTCGGGCGCCTATGCTGCTAGAATGCTAATGTTTCCGATCTTCGTATATAGTTTTTATACATATTATTAATAATATATGTAAAGTATATATTAAATACAATATACAATATATTATATACAATAATTAATAAATAATGATGGTATGGTGGTCCGTCTATGATTACTGACGAAGAGATTTAATATGAATAATATGATCTATACACGTTAAAGGCAAATCTATATCATTGAAATATATTTCATATAATTTATTATTATAAATTAAATATTTAATGACGGTTTGTGGGTCCCTCAATTATGAATGTATATTTGTTTGATGCATATTAAGAAACGAAGTTTACTTCTTTTCTGTAATATTATGTGATATTGTAATTTTGAATATAATAGTGAAAGTAATGCTTCGCCGCAGATATTGTTTATGTTTCAGAATCTAGTGGATTATTTGAAACCTAAGAAGAAGCGAATCCAATAAAGATTTTAAACTATGTGTTGGGAAGAATTTATGCGTCATAACTAATAAATAATTATATTTCAGCTGTATACGTGTAATGTTTTGGCGAGTTATAGTTGATACGAGTTTGAGGCTCTGATGTGACCTGAGTCGTGTCTATAGTGTCCTTAAGCGAGGTTCGAGGATTTGTAATCTTAGTTGACCTGATGCTTAAGTATGAGGCTCCGATATGATTTTGGTCATGTCTATAGTGTCCTCGAGTGAGGTCCTTTGACTTTGCTGATGTGATGTTGACATGGGGTTGACTCTGTGGTGCGATTTATATCGATGCAATAGTTTCCTCAGGTCCATTGCTGGAGCGGCCCCAGTGATACACTTTAAAGCTTGCTGCGGTGGTGCGACTTAGGTCGATGCCGTGACGTAGCTCGGTTTGTTGCTGAGGCGCTGGAATATAATACATAGTTTGTAGCAAAAATATATTATAGCATGTCTTAGTATTAGGGTGACTGGTAAGACAATGTAATTACGAATACGATATAAACCAAAGAATATTAATTATAAGCCAATGCCATTATTTAAATAACAATTAGGTAGGGTTAGGTAGGACTTAGTTTTAAGGAATTGCGGTTGTGATATTATAAAAAATTGAATATTATCAATACTACATGACCCATATATAGTGATAAAAGGAATATACGTTATAAATATAATTGCCTATACTACGGTGAGGTTATTATAAATACTATATTACCCATATATAGTGGTAAAAGAAATATACGTTATAAATAGCATTATTGATGAAAATACCTTCACTAAGGTGAAGTTTATGATAAATATAAACTCCTGAATGAATTTTAATTGAAAATGAATTTTACTTCACTAAGGTGCGGTTGACGGTTATAGCATTGTGCTTACGGAATGCCGCCTGGCGGTTTAATGTTCGAATACATATCTGAACCAGGGATTTATTCCCTTATGTATAATGACCAGAACTTGTCCCTCAATTATTACGGCGTTTAGCCTTCTCATACAAAAATAAATATGAAATATTATGTGATTTCGGTATTAATTGATACTATTATAAAATATCAGGGCTTGATCCCTTTCTATGCTTGGAAATAACAACTATATAAAATGAACAAATCTTACGTCCCGATAACGAAATCACTGTAAATAAATATTACCAGGACTTTGTCCTTTCAAGTTATAACAATCAAATTGTGTGTCGTAGGCGCATTATAAATAGCCTATCCCTGTCCCGGGAGGGCTCGTACCTATGGTCGGAACTCACAGTCGGTGGCGGGAGAGGGGCCATAGATCTCTTATTTTTCTTTATACTTTTACTATAGGTTTAAATATATAAGAATTGGAGGAGCGGACTACTTTCAGCTACTCGTACGAGGTGTTGAAAGTATAGGGATATATTTCTTATCTCACCATTTAGCCTTTATGATATTTTCATTAAGGTAATCATATTACACTAAAATAATTAAACTATATAATAAATAAGATATTATTGTTTTCCATTGTCGAGTTGAGCCCGTTGCCTTTGATGCTCTAAAAGAATTCGGGTTATTACGATCACAACGTAACGAGGGTCCTGGCCGCTGAGACGTATCACGTGCCAATTTCGTAGTTTTATGCTATTTATTTATTTTTATATATTATTTATTTTTATATTAAATTATTATTTATTTAAATATATCTTATTATTTGTTTATTTCTATAAAGCGTGTTTGAGTTAGTTACACTATGTCACGATGCAATCTCGAAGATAAACAAAATTCGCTATAATCCGTACATGGACAAAGTTCACGAAACTTGTTATAATTGACATGAACCTAGCTTCGAGACAATGTATTCATGATGACTTCATTAAAACTTTGATTAGCTACGAGACTGTTCGAGGTTTAATGAAATAATTCTGTTAATATTTAACTAACTTTAAGTCTTGCTTTAAGCAGTTCATTAACACTGAACGATGCGATATAACGCCGTATAGTTCAGATATTTAAGAAAATAGATTGAAGAACGATAACAATGCGGTTATGTTTTAAAGCTTTTGGATTTTCTTTTTTTAATAAAAACAACGATACATACTTACTTATGCATACTTTACAGATTGTGTTGTATACTGCATACCGGCTTATTAATAACTGTGAGGGTGCATACTGGACAATTAAAATCAATTGGCCCTTTTAATAAAATGGAAACCAACCCCCTGCGCAGTGTGCTTTATGTCAAATTGGAGAGCTTAAGGGGAGATTTCGAAAGGGATGATAGAATTGCATTTTATTCGACAATAATCATCGTAATGCTCGAATTTAATTTTAAGGACACTGTTAATATAAACTAAGAGCTTACAAATACTTATTATAAGGATTGCAACAAACATATGCACATTGACAGTAATATATAGAAACTAGACTCTAATTTCTCTGTTTGCTTGGACAGCAATACAGGTACAGTCTTTTTTAAAACTCTTAATTTGTTGCTGTGTCATATATATTTTAGGGAGTTTTTCTTTTTAGAGGACAATTTGTACAAAATAATTGAACTTCTAACATAACAACGATATCCAGCATTAAAGTTTTCGAAATTTCCGTCTTTGTGGAACTGAGTCTACAGTTTAGGCTTGAATTACATTTATCACCGTCGACCAGCATTTAGCTGAATGGTTTCACATACGTAAGCATGCTTAAGCAAGCTTTCAGCTATTATAGGATCGTATAATATATTGGCAGTATTACATAAGCTGTAAAGTTGTATATTATATACATTGTTATCATAAGCGTCATGATTTCATCCAATTTATACGTGGTTAAGGTTTTGCAAATTTCCAGCTATTTTGTTTTACCCACTTTTTTTTGTGAATGCGTAAAAACTTTCTCAATAATAATTTAACATTCTAATTAGTATAGCAGGTTTTAAGATTACACCCTTCACCGAAAATAAAAAGCTTCAACTTTATAATAAAATAAATATAAATGAATATTAAATGGGGTGTAGTATCAAGATAATAAGATTAATATTTTTCTTATCGATTGCGAAGAACAAAAAGTTGCGACATTTGGATCCGTCGGGAACAAATTACTATTCTATGCGGAGGATTATTATTTTCTATATATGTATATATATATATATATATATATATATATAGATATATATATAACAAAGAGTAACAGAGTCTGTCGTTTTCCATTGTTATCAAAAGCTCTGAAAATCTCATTATTTAAAGGGAGTAGAAACGAAAAGACATTAAAGTAAGCGAACCTTTATCAGTTTTATAACTGATTTAATACTTACTTACTTGTGTAAGGATCAATAAAATACTATATCTATTCCAAGCAACTTGCAGAAAATAAGCAATATTTTATACACAACTCGATATCGCCTTTTCGAATAGCATTTCCAATATACAAATATACCTCCATATGTTAAAGAAAAATCTATCTGAAGTTACGGAATTTTTAATACCGATTCCATACACAGTCAATGAATATGGCAATATACGTGACGTACGTGGAATAATCCTAAGCATGCATCGTCATTTATTTCATCTTTACCATTATTCCTACTCGTTTCAATTTGAGTAAAAAATAATTAATTATTTAATTATTTTCCTTCGATACATTTATAAATCATAAACGTATGATTTCGGAAAACATTATGTGCATGTTAAATGAAAACTATCGTTTATGTACGATGTTATGTATTATGAATATTTGGTATTGAACTTACGACATCCTAAACATGATAAAGGATTCGATTTCGAAGACGCCAAATTAGCTAAACATAAAGGCATTCCATTCCATTATTTTAATCGTTGAACCGTTAAAAGTATAAAATTGCTTGAAAGCCTTATGTTTTAAAATTACGAAAAGTTAATTACATAGAAGTTGTATTTAATAACTGACCTGTAGATCCTTTTGCAGTTCAAAGTTACACTCTTTATATAAATATTTACTGGGTTAAAGTTGCCGTCATAAATCAAAATCGGGACGCAATGTGGGCGCGAGCATTAAAGTAGCAGCGCGGCGCTTTAGTTGTAAAATATAAAATGAGCATTTTACAAACACGACATTTTCTCGAATTCTTTTCAGAAGCTTTAAAGCGCTCGGCGAGATGTTTTGATATAATTTTAAAAACCATTTTAGAGCTGCATCGAAGTAATCCTATCAAAACTGATACTTTAAAATTTACGCTTTTATAGTTATTACAAAAAAATAAAAATGTTATTTAGAAAAAGTATGAACTACGAGATATTTCAATTATAACAAGTTTTATACTTTGTTTTTAAATTGTACATCCATCGGCTCTTTATAACAAAAATATAGAACCAAATGTTTTCCTGGAATAAAAAGCTGCCTGTGTTAATCTACAAAATAAAATATTTGTTGCCCAATTTACGTATTTTATGTTTAGTATAGGTGCCATACATTTGTTATTATTATAGTAGTCAGTGTACTGAAAAAAGTAGTAGGTACACTAATATTATTGGTATTCGTAAATATTCTAAATCAAGTTCATATACATAATAATATAATATTCTAAATCAATTTAATAGATATATAGATAGATATATACTTTATTACACTATGGTTTATAGTAGAAATATTAAAAACAAACAATTCTAACGAAAATAATTAGTTTCAATATTTTTACACATAAAAAATTTGTAAATAATTAATCGAAGAAAAATAGAGCGCCACAGCTATGATCATAATCATTGCATTCTGTGCGTTTCATATTCTCTTTGTGAATATGAAGTGCTTTGCTTTATTAAGGATATTGAAAATTTTTGTTTTGCTTTATTAAGGATATTAAGAATTTATTCGTGTCGTTTGTTTTCATAATTCATAATTTTTAATACTTTTAATACTTCTATGCAAACATTTCGGATTGCAATAATTCTGCCAATGAAATGACAAATCTTCTGCTCATTGGCTAAGTCATGGTAGAGGATTTTATGTGACAAATAGAAATAAAACTAACAAGCATGATAATAAATTTGTAATTATACTGACACAATATTATGCTTACGCATGATGCTCAATCAATCATCATACTTGAAATTTCAAATGTATTGTCATATTTTTAAGTTTTATTTATTTTTGCTACATAAAAATCATCTGCCGTACCACGGCACGCTGCCAATGAGTGCTGCTCTTCGTCTTGGTCAATATCCATATTTGTGACGTTTATGTTAGTAGTAAATATGATTCCTTTACGATTTAAACTACAGTGACTTAATAGTCCGGGATCCCTGGCTTAATTTTGCACTTGATTACTATCAAGCTAATTTTCTGTGAGAAGATTTGTTCCGACGAGACGCCCAACTTTTTCCTGTGCGCAAATTATCGATTGTGGTAGGTAAAAGGGGTAGAAGAGATAAAATATGTTGATTTGATACTTCTCCAAAATTTATTACTATCTTTTATTAAATCTAGTGACAGTTACCTAAATTATTCGAATAAAATTTTGTCCTACAAATTGTAAGGTTTGATCAGAGTCCCCCTCCCTCCAACATGTATCAATAATGAAGTCACTAAAAATTATTACTAACCAGCTGATTTTTTTCCTTTACTTAGTTAATATTCATATAATTCAACAATTACATTATCCTACAAATTGCGTGGTACGTTATTCCGGTCCTACGCTTAAAAGTAGTAGTACAGATGCTTGATATAAAAATAATTTCTATCAAGCCGAATCTTCGTTAATAGCTTTATTTCTATGAGACGCCCAACTTTTTCCTGAGTGATAATTCTCGATTGTGGCAGGTAACAGGGCTAGCAGGGATAAAATATGTTAATTTGATTGCTCTGAAAAATGTATTACTATCAAGGTTTTTTTTTATCTAAATTATTCGAAAAAAATTTTGTCCCACAAAATGTTGGTTGAATGGTTTGATCAAAGAGTCCCCCACCCTCTAACATGTATCGATAATGAGGTCACTAAAAATTATTACTAACCGGCTGATTTTTCTCTTCTTTATTTAGTTAATATTTATATGATTTAATACTTACATTGTCCTACAAATTGCATGGTACATTATTCCGGTCCTCCAATTGAAAACATATTTGAAATTCATGTAATTGAAAACCAATTTTTTTTTCCTAATTTGCTACTACAGCTAAGTCACACCGGGGCGCATGCGCAGAGCATTGCTTACTGCATACTAGGTGTCCCCTGTTAGTGGTTAGTATTAGTGTCGTAAATTTTTTTCAGTTCACCACGTGTTTTATTTTGTCGTTTTGTTGTTTTGTTTGCAAAATGATTATGAGTGTTTCTTGTGTAATTTGTTTAGTGAAATTCCTACTTTTCGATAAAAAAGAGAAGATGTGATGAAATTTAATAAAGACATTTGGTTTTCTTGCAAAGTTTTCTATCTGCTCGAAAACATTATGAACATAAATATAGAGATGTTGTATTGCCCGAAAATTTGAGTAACGAAATAATAGGTTATAATTATTATTCTACTTGTTACAAAGAATATCGAGTGAAATCTAAATATTTGTCTTATGAAAGGTAAGTCGACTGAATATTTTTTATTTTATTTTTATAAAAATAAAAATAATCTATTAAGTTCATATTTTCACTTAATAACATTAAATCGAGCATTTGTTGTGGGAAATTATTATTACCAATTTTAAACAATAATGTCAGAAAATATATCTTCTGATATACACGATACTCTATTAATACTATTGTTATTTATTGATTAATTTAATTATTCACTATTATATAATTTACTTAAATTTTTCTATATTTTTACTGAGTCGGATATCACAAGTGAGAACGATGAAATCGATGAAGTTGAAGAAGATCGACAGCGATGGTAGTGAAGATTTATCAGATGAATCTGGTGAAGATTAATGTTGTTTTATGTAAACACACTAATTTTTTGTATTAATCTCACTAAGAAATAAAGTAATTTTAATATAAAAAAGATTTCTTTAAAGTATTTTATGTTTCAAATAGGAAAACGAAAAAATTGCAATTCTTGTCGGACTAGTGATACATACCTATTTTTTTGTAGGACAGTGTTTCATTTAGGCAGAGTACACACTAACGGATTATATAATATTTTTAACGAAGCTACTCACTTAAAATTATTAGACAGAATCAAGTCCAAAATCAAGCCAGGGAACCCGGACTATAAGTAATACTTTGTCACTTCGGCGTCTAAGTTCTCCTTGTGATATTTGAGATCAATTTGCAATTCTTCAACTTTTAGGTTTCAACTAATTCGAAGTCGTTGCTCGTCCTCATTACACTAGTACTTATGGTATATTTTCATTGAGGCCTATATTTTGCTAGCCCTTCTAATTCAATTATTAGCCCTTGTCATATCATATTTTATCTTGCCCATTAGCAGTTCTGTATAAAAAATGCATTATGCAACTCTATTACAATCAGATTCAGCGCCTCGCACGTGCTGCCGCTTTACCTTTACCTTTTATATATGCACTTGAACCTTTTATATATGCATGTAAATTTGTTTGATTAATAAAGTTTGATTTGATTTATGAAACATTAACTGAACTGACCCTAGTCCTAGCCCTAGTCTTAACACTTGCGTGTTTCTAACACATTTTAACTCTTTTTTAAGCTTTTATACAGTTTATAGTTTATATATTTTTTTACTTTACTAGTATAATAAGTACTAGATGTGAACTTCGCGATTATTATAACCTCCTATATGTAATTGGAACTAAACTTATAAATCATTACAAACTTGGCCGAACTTTTGTCGTATGTCTTTCACGTGTGATTGCCATATTGAAATAGCATCACGACATGTGTTATTATAAGAAATAATGTATGTGTATAATATTAAAGACACACCTTATATAGATCCCACTTTACGGGACTATATTTCCTTTCATCGAAGTGTTCATAATCAATGTTCATACAGATTAACTCATAAGAATTTTTATTTATTATTTTTATCTTCAAAAGGAATTCACGCCTGATTTGAATACGAGCTTGTGCAAGCGGCTTCGCCCGCGTTTAATAACGATTTTAATACACACTTTGAACCTTCATTTTACCTTCTCAGTTGAGGACTTTCAGAAAATGTTAAAACACGTCTTAATCGATCGACAAAAAACAGAGTTTCATGCTTCTACAAAATCCTTTTCATCTATTTTATTACCTATGGGTTGACTTCCGAAACATTGATTCCTGGTGCTCGTTTACGTTTTAAAAACAACACCTGTAAGAAAAATCAGAAATAAATATTTCAAGTTTAGGCTAGGCGTTTCTATATGCATGGCATATCGGATTGAGTTTTCAAACATGGGTCAAAATAAAATGTAATTTACATCAAAAGTACTAAAGAGTATTGATAATAACTTCAAAGCAGAATAACTTTTTTAACCCCGTTATGAGATGAATTTCAATAAAATAAGAATCACGTCTTCCATAACTTATGTTATAGAAGGTTTATGCAAAAATTGAAGTAGATTGGACTTAGGAATCACGTTGTCCCAAACAAACTTTGCCACCCTATTTCACCTCTTTAGAGGTAGAATTTCGGAAAATCCTTTCCTATCGGATGCCTACGTCATACAAAGAACATACCGTCCAAGTTTCAGGTCTCTACGATTAGTGGTTTAGACTGTGCATGGATCCGTCAGTCATACAGGACAAAGCCTTTTAGATATACAGAAATTATAATAAACGAATACTTACCTTACTTACCTATACTTTAGCTTTATATAAAAATGTCGTCTTGCTGTAGAAACTGCCTGCATCCGTATGGGCATACTGTTTATTCTTCAACCGATGCAGTTTTGAAATCCCTCAGGTTAGGTGGTGGATTCCTTAATTTAATTTTGCTTGTCCAGTTTATCCCAAACGTGTTCTATAGAATTTAGGTCTGGCGAGCGAGCTGGCCACCCCAAAACCTGGATTCCGATCTTGGTAAGGTACTTTAAAACTAACGCCGCAATGTGATTCCGCCCCATACCCTACCCATGACCCTCTATCATAAGGCTCTCTTCCAATAATGTTACATTGAGCATATCTTTCTCCGGGTCGTCTCCATACTTTGGTTCTTTCATCATCTGATTTAAGACAGAATCTGGACATTGCGAAAATCACAAACTTGAAAACTCGTAATGATTGAGCCACTTCTTTGTAAGTGTGACCATTTTCAATTAAATTTACGGCTTTAGACAACTGAGCTACTTTGAGATCTGGCATTGTTACTCAAACTTATTAAAAAATCTCCCTTCACTCAATAAATTCAATGTGATCCCAAAAAATGTTAAATTTGTTAAAAACTTCAAGTTTTTGAAGTTTTTAATGAATAAAGTTCTTAATAAATAAATGATGAATTAAGTAATGAACGGATAGCCAAAAAAAACAAATGAAAGTTGTGACTAAAATCTATTCAAATTCTTCTTTTTTATTTTAATTCTACATATTTATATATTTTTTTTGCGTTCCTCTAATATATATATATATATATATAGCGTATATATGTATATCATCATATGTCGAACTTACGCGATCCTCTAATGCTTCATCATATTAAGCAACAATCGAATACGGCGTTCGCATGCCGATAAAAATTATATCTGTATCTTAGAAATTTTTGTATAAACTCTGTGAGAACTGAACGCTATCATGATAGTGGCCATTGAATCTGACCACCGTGAGTTGCAATATTCATGAGAAACGATTGGGCTTAAATTATCTGGTCATTTAGTCATTAATTATTACAAATATATTTAATCTCCAAATAGTATATTTATTATACAATTTGGAGATTAACTAAAAATAACATAATCTTTATTTCTACCTGTTAACGTCAGCGATCTTTAAAGCCTTAAACATAAAGTAAATAATTTCAGCAAGGCTTCTTATTGTATAATAAGAATTTTCTATAAAAAGGTATTAAATATACCTCAATGTTTTGTTAACAAGTCACAAAAGTCGCCTTAAAGAGGCTTACCGGGCTTTATTTTTTACGCGACTGCCATGTCTGTTTTCTAGGAAGGAACACCATTTTTTCTTCTTTATAAAGTTATTGTAGGCAATTAAAACTTTTTTGTTTATTTAATTTCAATATTTAAAACGCTCGCAATGAAATAAGATGGGTCCTTTACATCATAGTGGTATTGTAGTATACCCCACACGATGACATAGCCAAAGCCAATTAGAATAACCCCAATGTATTTTGTAGAGAATTTTTGAATTAATCAGAAAATATTACATGGTACGGTTCCATAACCGCGCTAACGGAAGGGTAGTAATAGGGATTACTAGGCCTCTGGTTTCCGTCCGTCCATATCCATAAAAATAAAATCTCATAAATGTCATACATTTATTTTTTTCAACCCTCAGTTACATGTATGGAGTAGTAACCTTAGTTTTTATGCTTTTAAGGATTTCACTTCAAAATTGTATAGTGGCTCATAGAATACAATGTTAAAATATTACTAAATATATAGATAGTTCTTTTGATGTTCTGCAAATTTTTCCAATACTTACCATACACAACATAATTTTTATGACTTCTCAACAACTAGTAACCAATCTATTAAAAGATAAACATTGCCGTAAGTCGATTTTTTTTCAACCCTCAGTTACACGTGTGGATCTTCAATTATCCAAAGGCGAGTCGGAGTCACAACAAGACCCTACAATTAGATAAACAATTCTTTGGTTTTGCGAGATGGTTTTTAGAATTCGTTTTTTTTTTCGAATTATTCTTGGAATTTCGAAATATATTGTTAGGTTCTTTTGGTTCGCGAAAATTCGCAATTGGATATCTTCCTCACTCCAAAACTTCATCTCGGAAGGCAAATCAAATTATCAATAGATCTGTTATTAGAAGGTAGAGTAGAGTAGTTTTTTTTACTCTTATTTTTCACTTTAATTTATTATAATAGTTAAAAATGTAATGTTTAGGTTTTATTTTATAGTCTAGAAAAAAGATTTTGACCACAATAACCTAACTGTAAAGTCTCCATATGTATGTACATATATCTTTCGGACATTGACTTTCATACACCTAGTATGAATGTCAATGTCCGGAGTCAACACAATGAAAATATTTTCCCAAAAACTTGTATGTACTAAATTTTACATTAATTTTCAATTATTTTATTTTTTGGAATTTTCCCTTTACTTATGCTAAGATCTTGTTTTTACCCAAAACTAACAATTCTAGATCAACCGGAAATACCCTATCTTTTTTTTTTTATTTAAGAAGGGCCAAACGGCCAAGAGGCTCACCTGATGTTAAGCGATCACCGCCGCCCATGAACATCTGCAGCACCAGAAGGCATGCAGGCGCGTTGCCGACCTTTACGGAAAGAATACGCTCTTCTCTTGAAGGTTCCCAAGTCTTATCGGTTCGGAAAGATCGCCGGCTGAAGTTGATTCCACAGAGTGGTTGTGCGAGGAAGAAAATGTCTTCTAAATCGCGCTGTTGTGGATTTCCAGACATCGAGGTGGTATGGATGGAATTTAGAGTTTTGTCGCGATGTACGATGGTGACATTGTACCGGCGAGATCAATCCAAACAATTCCTCAGAACATTCCCCGTGATATATGCTATAGAAGGTACAGAGTGATCCGACATCTCTACGCAATGCCAAAGGATCAAGCGGATCGGAAAGGGCTTGATCGTCGACAATTTGAGCCGCTCTACGTTGGATGCGGTCAATTGGAAGGAGCTGGTACTGGGGAGCTCCCGCCCAGAGGTGAGAGCAGTACTCCACGTGCGATCGAATTTGCGCCTTGAATCTTTGTGAAGTTGAGGCCATTTAAGATAGCCTTTGAGTTGTATGGGCGCTCATACAATTAAGAGCACTTTAAATAAGGTTAATAAATAAAAGTGGTCTATTGTGCTGTATTGAAAATAAAAGATAATATTTATTATAGATAATAAAAATATAATAAAAAGAATAAATGGTTTATTTCTATCAACGTAGATCATATACACATAACAAGTACAAAAATTCTATATAATAATACTTAATAATATAATACTTAATAATATAATACTTAATAATATAATACTTAATAATAATATGAATAATTATACTTATGAATAATTTTATTATCTAGTAACAATAATAGTAATAAAAATAATAATAATAGAAATAGAATATGTTAAAAGTGATTGAACTATATGAAAAATAAAGTAATTAATTTAAATATTTAAATAAAATTTTAATGATCTATTAATTTATTTAATCACTTTCAAAAAGTAAATTTTATATAATTTAATTATTTATTTAAAATGCTAATAAATTATTATTAATAATAAAATATAATTAATTACATGTCTATTGGATTCAATCACAATTAACAAATACCAAAGGCTATATCATATATCAAGTAGTCCAAAAATGAATCATATAACAATGATTAATGTATACACACATATTAAATTTTGGTGAAAACAATAATTAAAAATAAAAAAAAAAGAATAATAGTATGATCATAATAAATATAATGGTAGGTGCGAAATCCTTCTTGCACGAGTAAGACTTGCACTTGCAGATTTTTGTTTTTGTTTGTCATTTGTTTGTATAATTTGTGAATTTTTGTGATAGGAAATAAAATAGAGAAATGGGTTATAAAACAGAAGCAGGACCACATGGATCAAACTAAAAAGAAATCGTTAAAGTATTTAACGATCTCTTTTAACTATTCGGAAAACCGGTAACTATCCATAATAAATGATAATACTTTTTAATTTTTCTCCTGAAACTACAGGCCAGAGAAAAAGATATCGAAAAAAAAAGAAAAAGTAATTATAATATGAGGTTTGGTTGACTTTTAAGTGTTTAAAAATAAAAATGCAAATCAATAAATGGATTTATACAACAATGTTATTTCTTTATTTAACTTTTGTTCGATAATATACAGAAATATTACCTGTACGCGTTATAATTATATTCGTAAGTACCCAAACATAACCAATACTTACCGTATTTCCAAGTATATTGGCTTGATTATTGTGATCAATTAAAATATATTTATTAATGTACTAAAAATTGACTACAATAAACCACTCATATACTCGTACTGTGTGATTATAATTTGGACACAAACAATTAAATTCTTTTAAAAAACAATTAAACTCATTTTTTAATTATCACACTTAATAATTAAACTAAGGTACCTACCTAATCAGTGAGTATTAAAGTCACGCATCATATTAAAGTGAATACTTGACAAATGAAGGCCAAATTATTAAATTAGAATGAATTTCTTAAAAAGTTAAGAAAGCAAAATATTATGTTTAGAATATTCCCCTATTTGAAGTTAGTACTTAACTACTTACCAACAGACCAAAATTGCCAAATTACGATTTCAGAATATTTCAAAGTAAGTTGGGTAGACTTAATTATCGGTTTTGGCAATCACCCATAACCTATTCCTAACCTATTCTTTTTATTTATTTACAAAATAACAAAATTAACATAAAGATAGTTAATTATTCAAAGATGATGTTAGTAAAAAATAAAATATATTGAAGATTATCTTCGATTATTATATATAAAAATAATTGGTTTAGTTGTGGTTCCATTTATTTTTAAGTACATGCCTATTTCCAGTAATAAAAGTTTCATACTATAGATAATACCTTATTAATCCAAACATCAATAGCTAAGTATTCTTCTGGTATAATTATTATTAGAATTTCCAAGAAACCATCAAACCAACATACCTCGGAACATGAATGAGATCAAATAATCCGTTCATTTGCAATAAAAGACTAATAAAGAACTAACTATACATATTAATATTAGGACGGGTTTTGCTTGTTCTTCTTTGCTCGTTGAAATAAAGTATTAAAAGTTTTAGTTGCATCGCGCGTAATTGTAACCATGCGCCGGTACTCCCGCGGGGGTGGGCATCGTATTGCCGGTGTAATTTATCACGTGTTCACCCCCCCCTTGCACCCCGATATACACGTTAACGTAAGTGCCATTGAACCACACCCAAGACCACGCGCAAAACAAACAACATATGCCGAGATAAAAGCCGAATCGTAGAATTATGACAGAAACATACCCTAAAAAGTTTACCTAAATTTGTTTTTGGTGTTTATTATCACAGTTGTTGGTGTTTTAAGTCCGGTCAACTACTGTCGGCGCACACTACGTATGCAATCGCGACGTTTGAGGCGCCGTCTGCGCCCGCGGACGCCCACTTTAAAACTGAACCGAATGTTTTTACTATATACAGCGGGGGCTAGATTGGGCCTGTTGCGCGGCGTGTGCGGTCCCGCACTGACGCGCATTTGTCGCCAGCGATCGATGCGGGCATCGACCTTGCGCTGTAGCCATGCTTAAGCCATCCGCAACCCTATGGACCGTCTGAATTTTTGGCAGAGGTGAAGGAGGCGGATTCGGAAAGAAAAGTTCAAAGTGAAAAATCGATCTGAATCTGCACCGTAAACTAGGGTGAGGAACGAAAAAATCATAACATATGAAGCTAAGCAATAAAACATTATAGAAAATAAATTTTTAAATATAAAACAAATCGATAATAGCTAAAATACCCATCGAATTTTCCGCATTGAAAATTCAAATACAATTTGTATTCAAACATTGAATAAATATCTGAATTAATACAATAAATAAAAGCAACAGTGAATAAAGTGAACATCAAATGTGATATTTAATGTTCGTCGTTCGATTTAATAATATCACTCAATTCGTTTTGCGATAGAAAGCGTATACGTACGTGGGGTGGATACTCCTACTTAAAACCAGAAAAGAAAAGAATAAACATCTTTTGATATTTTCTTATAAGTCCAAGAATATACGAAACAGATATGGTGAAATAATACAAATACATACTTATATTTAACAAATAAATTTCATTATATAAGAAATAACATTATGTTCCAAAAAATATTTTTATAATATAGCACGTTTTTCTAAACCTTATTATGGATATACCATGTTTATATTAAAAAAAAAAGCATGCTATAAAAAACCCGAACTCTAGTAAGCGTTTAATTACCTACATATAACAGTCCCGCTTAACAGAAGTACTTCACCGGTGAAGTTTTTTTTCATACTTTCCCAAATTATCTTCAAACGTAATGTAATGAATAGTCTCTCCTTTTATAAGACACCTACTCTCGAAATATTCGAAAAGGATATTGCATGATTATATATTTCTAAGTGTATGAATAATATATTTAAATACTAAGTAAGAAACGCTAGCAAACCAAATAAATAAAAATAGCATCTACTCTATTTATATTAACTTTATTTTCTATCATGCCCGTCATTATTAAATTCATCAAAATAAAAATAATATCTCTATTAAACGTTATTATAAACATATAAATATTTAGTGAAAATATAAAAGTATACAATCTCAATTGCAGTACTTACGTACAAGATGTTGTTAAATAAAAATATATCATGCTTTATTTACAAAATACACTTATAGACTTTACGGATTATTTAGAGGAACGCAAAAAAAGGTAGAAAATTATGAAGTAAGTTATTATTTTGTACTGGCGATGTAATTTGTAATTTGAAAAAGAAGAATTTGAATACAATTTTATTTATAACTTGCTTTTGTCTTCTTTTTTGCCTATCCATTCACTTCTTAGATACGTAGTGTACGTAATTTTGCAATTTTTTG
Source organism: Hestina assimilis (assembly GCA_023373885.1). Taxonomy (NCBI): domain Eukaryota; kingdom Metazoa; phylum Arthropoda; class Insecta; order Lepidoptera; family Nymphalidae; genus Hestina; species Hestina assimilis. Next base: position 15,536,975 of record CM041759.1, read on the forward strand.
AAGTTTTTACCGAATTTAAATTACTTGATTTAATTTTTTTTATGGCATTACATTGAAATTATTGAGTGAAAAGCAATTTTTTAATAAGTTTGAGTAATAATGCCTGATCTCAGCATAGCTGAGGTATCTACAGCCGTAACTTTATTTGAATATGGTTAAACTTACAATGAAGTGGAAAGTTACTTTACGAGTTTCCAAGTCTGTGATTTTTTACAATGTTAAGCGATACCAGCTGAATGGAGAGTATAGCAGCCGTAAAGGACAAGGTCGCAAAAGAGTAAACAACAGAGAGGGGCGATAGAATTTATTTTAAGCTGTGCAGAAGCCGCACTTCGACTTCATTCGAGGCACGAAATAGCCAACAAAAAGTTTGACTGCTGACAGTTAGCACTAAAACGATAAGTAGAAGACTTAAGGCACCTGGTATAGGGGCGAACTTGCCTGCCCGAGGCCCGTTTCTCATTGCAGGTCATCGAGTAGCTCGGTCTGAGTCTGTTCGTTGGGACTTGAATTGGGCTACTGAAGCTTGAAGAAAAGTACTGTTCAACGTACGTGTAAGTACGACAACGCTAGACCTCACCTTGCGGCGGTAGTATCAGAGTACTTTACCGAGATCGGAATCCAGGTTTTGGGGTAGCCGGCACGCACGCCAGACCTAAATCCTATAGAACACGTTCAGGATAAACTGGACAAACAAATTAAACTAAGAAAACCAGCTAACCTTAGGGATCTCAAAACTACATCAGTTGAAGAATGGGACTTAATACCACAAAGTTTTATTGAAAATTTAATAAACAGTATGCCAGACGACGAGGGAACACCAAATACTGATTATGTCACTCACCTTGAAAAAAAAACAATGCTTACAATAATATTCATTTTACATTTTGTTAGGTCAAAACTCCTCACAATTACTGCACCAACTTTACTTTTTCGTTTTTTTCTTTTCTTCGTTGGAATGTATTCAATAAATTTAAAACTTTCTATTCTTCAAATATGTGTTCTCATATTAATTTGACCCCATTTTTGCGTTTCTCTAAATCTGTCCACGAGTGTAATTTTAGTATAAGAGGTACATGAAGTTTAAAAAAAAATCGACATTTAAGCCGATCAAACAAATGTGAGCACATGTTAATATTCTCTGTATGCCTCCTTAAATAATGCTGGGACAAAAAAGTACTCTCAAACTTGAATCTTATCATTTTATTTTTACGTAAATGATGTGTCTTATTATTTCTTTCTTTTTACAGAGGTTCAATTTATTGGAGTAATTCCAATTTGATAAAATTTTAGTTTTATAGGTGAATTATGAGGTGTTGTAGTAGTAAAGCTATAGTTTTCACGGCCAAAATGGGCCGGGGAAGTACTATCCTCTTACAGAAAATCGGCTTAAAGTAACAGAATCAGATAGTTTCATACGATGAGTGAGAGCACCGGTGGCTGAATCTACCACCCCGTCTGTACCTACCCTTTTTTCCTTCACATCTCTGGCTTCCTATCCCTTGGATTGGCAAAGCACATATATTGCAAGCGTTCATAGGTTGCAGTGACTGCTTACCATTAGGCGTATCGTATGCATGTTTTCCAACCGTCATAAAATAAAATAAAAATTAAATCTAGCCTAGACCCTTGGACCTAGTAAGCGGAATTTTTACATCGGTGTTGTTTAAAAAACATTGACGCACACTATAGGAAGATTTTTAAAATTCAACCCTTAGAGGTGTTGAATGTTTGTGTGGTTTTCCGTCATTTTTAAACTAGAAGCATGACGCTTTTTTAGGAAAACAATTAAAAATAGAGAAGCACGTGTTTTAATATTATATAAATTCCATCTCTGGAGGGTTGAAATGGGGGTTTAAAGTTTGTTTTAAAATCATTATTCACGGCAGAAGCGAAGTTGCTGGCAGAAACTAGCTGTATGAATTTATTTATATATAAATAAATAAACGTTGCACACTCAACAGCCCCCATTAGGATAGTAATATCCTGTGTCGGGGTCCGGAAACAATCACAATGACAAGGACAAATACACCCCGACCGGAAAATATGTTTGCATGGTCAATACAAACATATTATGCTCCGAGCGGGAGCCGAACCCGCGACCAGTGACGTTTAAGGCAGGTTCGCTGCCGCTGCAAAAATACATGTATTTGTTACTCTCGTACATGTCTATTCGATGAAAGGATCAAGTAGTTCCGTACAACACTAAATCAACACTCGTGGACGCTAGGCCGACTGAACGAACGATTGCAACAGCTTCTCAAGTAGGTGCGGATTTGTTACACACAAAACCCACACTGAAATATGTACATACATATCTCTGTTAAATACAAAATTCTATATTTCACAATCATCGGACCAAATACATTTCAACAACAACAACAATATAAAGGACTTATAGTAGCTGAAAATATGATTCCAATTAAAAAACCACGAAATACACGATATTCTGCAATATTCCCTACAAATTGAATTACCTCCAGAATTTAATATTATTGGTATCTCTGTAACAATTTGGCCTACTTGGAATAGATACACTATGTCTGTGCTACTAGTATAAGAAGTGCCAGAAAAAAATTCACCCTTTTCAATAACCTTTGTTGTTATCTTCACTTCTAAACAAACGTTTCTTCGAAAACTTCATGAAATCCTCATAAACATAAAAAATCTAATAGAAAGACAAAAGAAGTATAAAGTTTAATCGACTTCACAAGGAATCGCTTCCGTTTTAAACTTTGTTAAAAAAATTATCTTCACTTTGTGATGTATGCTAATTTATTACTTCATATTTATCAAGTTTCAATCAAAACACGGGCTCTGCTACGTGCAATTTTAATTACAGCATTACGAAACGATTCCTTGATCTTCCTCATCGTCTTATGTATGATACATGTAAACATTTTATTAAGACTAATAAACTAGGCGAATAATTAATTTTAATTAAAAATATACCGCTCGGACTCATTCAGCTGATTTATATTTTATATAAATCAGCTGAATGAGTGAGTGAGAATGAACCAGCCAAGTGTTTTTTGGACCACGCACAGTTGAATCTAAAGGGTTCCGCAGCTTGGCGATGAGGAATCGTAAGGACTTCAAAAATAATAACAAATTAGAATCAACTGCAAAAATAAGTTGGTAATTTCATAGTTATTATTAAAAGTTATATGAAAAACAAAGTTATGGGAAAAACTTATATATCTCTTAAATTTGTAGACCTATTTTCTTCAAACCAAATGTGGTTGAAATTTCATTGAAGTCCCATAGTACAAAAATTAGATGGACACAATTTTTATGACTTTAGGAGCTAATATCTCAACAACAACTGACTTAAAGAAAAAAGTCAAAATCAAACCTTGTTATCATTTTTAAAGACCTATCCTCACACGTTGACATACGTTGAAATTTTTTTTTTCAACCCTTAGTTACATGTATGGACTGCTGCTACCTTTAATTCTTATATATTTTAAGATTTCATTACAGAATCGTTGTGCGGTTTATAGAATAAACGGACGGACGAACAGAAGGACAGACGGACGGACGGACGGACGGACAGACTGACATGACGAAACTATAAGGGTTCCGTTTTTGCCATTTGGCCACGGAACCCTGAAAAGAGTTGGTCAAATATAACCCCTTAGTTTTTTGCTTGAACACAGTGTTATTAAAATGATATATTCTAATTTTTTGAAACGTATTATGTAAATGTCGCACATCTTACAAACAAAAAATTTAAAAATAATAGCATGTTACATAAAATAATACATTTAAATTTTACAATTCTGTTTTAATATTTTTATTTTTACTTCTGGTATATCTTAAGGAAAATATCAACTGTCTCCTTAAGATAACCTCGAGTATACTTCAAGTTCAAGTATACTTTACAAAGTAAAAGCATTCCTTCTATTTATACCTTGCCACTCTTTAACAGAAAATAGTAAATTAAGTTTTAGCTTTGAGCATTCAGCTCGAAAATTGAAACTGGTTCAAGAAGAAATGTTTTGTCTGCTTTAGTGCTTTTTATGTTAGTATTTAGTTAGAAAAGAATGATATCTTAATAAATAGTTTTTACGAAAAATTTATTAGAATAATACTTCATCTCAATATCAGTATTCTATATTATACTAGTGGTCCCGGCAGACGTTGGCTTGTCCTGAAATAGAATAGAAAAATCCGGGACTCAATTACAGCGCCACTTACCGAATCCAATTTTGAATCTAAACCATCCAGGACGCCACCCAAACGCATACAAAAAAAAACATTTAAATCGGTCAAGTCGTTTAGAAAGAGTTCAGTGACATACACACGTACACTAGAATTACATATATAAAGAAGTATACTAAATCTAAATTCTTATTCTGATGATATTCGTGAGTATTAAAACTTGAATTTATCTCTTTATATTAATATATTATTTTATGCGAGAGAATTCCGAGAAGCTATTTTAGAGGTCAAACTGTAATCCCGAGAATTCGGTCAAAGCCTTAATAACGCTACAACTGAAAAGAGACGCATTGTGAGGCTTAACTCGACCGACCTACCCTACCTATTGTCGTCCTATAAAGGTATATTTTTATGTTACAATCCTCAGAATTCCGGGATATTTATATTATAATACACATTATCTTTATGTTGAGGGAAATTGTATAAATATTATGATTTCCACGATTCGGGGAAAATTTATATAATAAGTGAAATATTATAATCAAGGGGCATGGCAGTGCCGAGGGCACCCAAATCAAGCAATAAGTATAGCCGTTATTTGTTTTTTCGAAGCGACTCGAGACTCTTTTGACCGACCCTAACTTTATTGTAGATAAAGCCAAAATTTGATTGATTTTTTTGTGATTAAGACACCTCTTAGTGAGTACGGTTATGTACTGTCTATTGTACTTTTGTATACGGTTCTACTAATGAAAATACTTTAGTGTCGTGCAATTGCCACAAGTTTCAGTCACGGTTATAAGTATATAAGATTTCACAATTTTTGGTAATAGGTGAACTGCGTTCCGAGATTTGGATTTTACATCTTGTTTTTGATGGAATCTTGATGTACAAGAAATATTGAGGTTTATATGATACTGGACTTTTCCCTTGATTTCGCACGAGTGGAGGTAAATACATAATTTGGTTTTAGTCTTTGCTGTTCAAGTAAGTCTAAAAAATTTTTCAGCAAAATCAATACATCAGCTTAGCCGTAAAAAGCTAACAAATTAAAATACACATTAATTTTGAATGTTATTCTGAAACCGCCTTATAAGTGAGTATAGGTATAGGTGGCTTTTACTAACTCACAACTTGAAATAAATTGTATATAAAACTGCATTTCAAATGGATGGTTAGTCTGAAAGTCAGTTTTAATTTATTTTGTATTTTATTTGCTATTTGACGACGTTGTGGCGCAGCGGTAGCGAACCTGCCTTAAACGCCACAGGTCGCGGTTTCGATTCCCGCTCGGAGCATAATATGTTTGTATTGACCATGCAAGCATATTTTCCGGTCTGGGTGTATTTGTCCTTGTCATTGTGTATGTTTCCGGACCCCGATACAGGATATAACTATCCTAATGGGGGCCGTTGAGTGTGTAGCGTTTATTTATTTATTATTTATTATTATTTATTTGTTTGGAGTAGTATAAGAAATCATATAGTCCATTGTCGTACACTTACGACGGTGGAAACCCTCTTGTTATTCTTATCGTGTGGTTAGTGGCCAACTTAGTGTCAGAGTTGTTCAAGTCGCTCGTTGGCCTCTGACTTTACTTTTCGACTGTTGTCAAATTGTCAACAGCTGGGACCGACTTTTTAGGTGCCCTCCGAAGCGCGGAAACACTCTGACCGATACCTTTAAACTATTATTAATCGTGTTATAGTTCGTCATAGTATAAGAGCTTAATTGTATGTAATAAAACTGGAAGGCCCGGCAGACGTTGTCCTGTCCCGAAAATAAGAAAACCGATACCAGCGCCCCTTATTGATTTTATTAAGATTTATTACAATTTACTTGGTGCACTGTGTCAGACATATTTTATGTCTGCCGCAGAAGCCCGATAAAATAAGTTAAAAAAGTAAGAAAAATAAGGATTACAACTCCTATAGTCTTTAAAATGTGTACAGTTCTTCCTTGGTATCGTAAGTTTTGAGATAGTATAAAGTTCTTAAGAGCTTAGGGAGCCCTTAAAGTAGCCCTTTAAAGGGTTCCATAGCCAAATGGCCAAAATTGAACCCTTAGAGTTCCGTCGTATCCCTATGTCCTTCTGTCTCGGAAACTAATAGCTCTATTTATACGAAATTTAGTAAACAGGCTGGTAATTTCAGTTTACATCCTACATTGACGCGTTGATCACTTATTTTTTTTTTTTTTTATGTAAGAGGTGGCAAACGGGCAGGAGGCTCACCTGATGTTAAGTGATCACCGCCGCCCATGAACAACAACAACTTCTGCAACACCAGAAGGCATGCAGGCGCGTTGCCGACCTTTAAGGAAAGAATAGGCTCTTCTCTTGAAGGTTCCCAAGTCGTATCGGTTCGGAAAGACCGCCGGCGGAAGTTGGTTCCACAGAGTGGTTGTGCGAGGAAGAAAATGTCTTCTAAATCGCGCTGTTGTGGATTTCCAGACATCGAGGCGGTATGGATGGAACTTAGAGTTTTGTCGCGATGTCCGATGGTGAAATTCTACCGGCGGGATCAATCCAAACAATTCCTCAGAACACTCTCCGTGATATATGCGATAGAAGATGCAGAGTGATCCGACATCTCTACGCAATGCCAAAGGATCAAGCCGATCGGAAAGGGCTTGATCGTCGACAATTCGAGCCGCTCTACGTCGGATGCGGTCAATTGGAAGTAGCTGGTACTGGGGAGCTCCCGCCCAGAGGTGAGAGCAGTACTCCACGTGTGGTCGAATTTGTGCCTTGTAGAGTTTTAGGCGATGAGCCGACGTGAAGTAGTGCCTCGCCTTGCTGAGCACACCAAGCTTTTTAGAGGCCAATTTGACCTTTCCTTCCAACTGACCGCGGAACTGAACGACGCTCGAAATGTCAACACCAAGTATTCCGATACTAGCTGTGGCAGCCAGGGAGTGTTCCCAAAACGAGGAGATACGACAAATGGTGTTTTTTAGCGGTTAACGCGCAAACTTGGGTCTTCTTGGGGTTGAATTGGACTAAATTTAGTCGGCCCCAGTCCGAGACTTTGGTCAATGTAGTCTCGACTTCAGAAACAAGTTTGTTCCGGCACTTAATGACGTTTTCCCGAGAAATATTAGCGCGGCCGGTGTATAAAGCGTCCACAGTGCTGTCGTCGGCATAGCAATGAATGTTGGAAATTTCCAACATGTCATTGATATGCAGAAGAAACAAAGTAGGGGACAGTACGCAGCTTTCCGGGACACCAGCATTAATGGGTTTTAAGTCAGAGCATGCACCGTCGACAACGTCCTTGATGCTCCGATCTGCCAAAAGCTGGTGACCCACTCGCATAATTTCTCAGGAAGCCCATAGGAAGGAAGCTTCGAAAGAAGCGCCTTGTGTCATACCCGATCGAAGGCCTTCGCTATGTCCAGACTGGCCGCTAATGCCTCCCCCTTGGACTCAACTGCTTCCGCCCACCTATGTGTCAGATAAACTAGAAGATCACCAGCTGAACGACCACGACGAAAACCGTACTGGCGGTCGCTAAACAACTGGTGCTCCTCTAGATACCGCAGGAGCTGGCAGTTGATAATGGACTCCATTATCTTTGAGAACAAGGAGGTAATGGCAATTGGCCTATAATTGGACGGATCCGAGCGGTTGCCTTTTTAGGGATCGGGTGCACTAAAGCCGTCTTCCATGAGTTCGGGACGACGCCTGATGAGTAGGAGTACCGGAAAAGACGCGTTAAAACCGGCGCCAACTCAGGAGCACATGTCCGCAACACGATCGGGGATTCCATCAGGCCCATTCGACTTATGAATGTCCAAGGAAAGAAGTGCTCTGTGAACTACACTTTGCCGGAATATAACCTCCGGCATCGTGGTATCACACCGCTGGATTGCCGGTGGTGACTTTCCTTGGTCATCCACAGTCGAGTTGGACGCGAAGAGAGAGCACAGAAGATCAGCTTTCTCTTTCGCGGCATGGGCCACCGAATCATCGTCCCTATGCAGAGGTGGAAATGATGGCTTACAGAAATTCCCTAAGACAGACTTGGCGAGGGACCAGAATGCACGTGTACCCGAAGGAAGACGCACTAGTCTCTCGCCAATTCTGCCGATGTGCTCCGACTTTGCTTTGGCAATAACCCTTTTGAAGGACCTGGAGGCAGAGTTGTACTCCTTTCTAAGTGCGCTGGTATTTACATCACGAGACGTCGACGCCTTAGCCCAGGCTTGGTAGCATTGAAGCCTCCTTCATTATTTTTTTAATGTTGATCTGATCTTGATCATAAGTGATCAACGCGTCAATGTAACACACGCGTCAATGTAACTCCGCTCCTAAGTATCTACGAATGTCCATATAACTATTTAACTCCGCAACTAACCCCCAGGTTCTCGAACGTTGTCAAAACTCATGTCAACTTAACATAGCAAATACAAGACGCTCATTGGTTGCCAGTTGATCATCGATTATCTTTAACCAATGAGCATTCTATGTTTTGGTATGTGAAGAATAAGTTGTGTTCACAATATTTTAAAGATCAACTGATTTTTGGGGATTTTTTGGCTCCAGCGAGCGGGCACAACTTGGCTGCGAAGCTTCGGCGGGGCCGAAAGTTTCGCCTGTTTTTGGCCAAAACCGACACTAAAGCCGAAACTAGAATTTTTGGCCGCAACTGAAACCGAAATTTCTGTCGGTCACTAAAAAGAATATGGCCATTTTACTATCACGGGTGGATATCAAAAATGAAATTATAAAAGACAGAATTATATCGGTGAATTACAACTTTCGAATAGAAAACCAACGTGAATTATGATTATTAGTACTGCTGCATTTTTTTGCGGATGTGGAATGAACTTCCTGGTGAGATTTTTCTGCTGAGGTTCTTCTTTAGAGAAAAAAGAATTTTTAAGGAGTTTTCAACAAACACGATATTATTTAAGATACATGATATATATAAAGGGCTTTGTCCTGAATGACTGACGGATCAACGCACAGCCTAAACCGCTGATCATAGAGACCTGAAACTTGGAGGGTGTGTTCTTTATGTGACGTAGGCATCCGATAAGAAAGGATTTTCCGAAATTCTACTTCTAAGGGGTTGAAAAAGGGGGACAAAGTTTGTATGAGACAACGCGATTCCTTGGTTTCATCTACTTAAAATTTAGCCTTAACTTTTTTTAAAAGAATTGATGGAAGAGGTATTTTTATTTTTTTATGCCACAAGTTGGCAAACAAGCATACGACCCACCAGATGGAAAGTGGTTGCCATTGCCTATGAGCGCTTGCAGCACCATTAGTAGGTGCCACTCACCCGTTGCCAACTTCGAGATATTAGTTCTTAAATCTCATCTGCCCAGTAATTTCACTAGCGTACAGTGCCCTTCAAACCGGAACACAGTAATGCTTAAGCAATACTATTTGGCGGCAGAATATTTAACACTGCGGTGGTACCTACCTAGCCGGCCTCTTGCAACAAGACCTACCACCAGTGTGACTGATTGCACTGGTGGAATACCATCAGCGGGTGATGGGGTCATCACATCCCGACGCCGGTAAATTTTCGTATTTTATTGATATTCATCCCCCAACGGAGTTAAAAACCGTTAGAAAATTATTTTGCTAAGAAGTTTATACCAATACTCTTTCATGCTTTTGATTTAAATTACATTTTATTTTGATACATATTTGAAAACTCAATCCGATACATGGCATACCAAAGCCTAAACTTGAAATCATTTTCTTTCGGATTTTTTCAGAATGTTTCAGAATTCAACCCATAGGAAATCAAATAGGTGAAAAGGATTGAAAGTTGTTTTTTGGCGAACGATTAAGACGTGTTTTAACATTGGAAAATTCCTCAACTGAAGACATGAAATGCAAGTTCAAAGTTTGTATTAAAATCGTCATTCACGCGGGTGAAGCCGCTGGCAGAAGCTCGTATATATATATAAGTCTAGGATTAGAAATTACATTTAAATAATAAATAAAAAAAATACAGAATAGCTTAAAATGTTATCCATTTTACATATTATTTTATATATATATTTACAATAATTTAAGAATCGATCAAACTTCTTTTTCACATTTATCATTTTTATGTTTTATCGTATGAAAAAAAGTTAAGAAATTATTAAAATGAATAAAACGTGACTTATTGTCAACTGAAAGATTACAATAGCATAAAAGACGGGTTTTGTGGTAAGGAAAAAAACATAATAAAATGGAATAAATACCACGGTTCTTTCTATTTGTAAGAATTCATCTTCATATTTAAATTATTCGATATTTGGGAAAAAGTTTTCCATTTTTAGGGTTCTATAGCCAGTTTTTAGGGTTCCGTAGCAAAAAGTTTCGTCATGTCTGTCTGTCCGTCCGTCCGTTCATCCGTCTGTCCGTCCATCTGTCCGTCTGTCCGTCCGCCTGTCCATCCGTATGTCACAGTAATTTCACTCGGAGACCATTGGCTTTATTTATACTATATATATTCTATGAACTGCACAACGACTTTGTAATGGAATCTTAAAACATAAGAATTAAGGGTAGCAGTCCATACATGTAACCGAGTGATGATAAAAAAATTTCAAAGTGAAAGAAAATAAAAATTTCAAAACTTCAAAGTCAACGTGTGAGATATCCTTGGATAGGTTTTTCAAAATGATAAGGTTTGATTTTGACTTTTTCATTAAGTGAGTAGTTGTTGAGATATTAGCTCCTAAAGTCATAAAAATTGTGTCCTCTGTCTCTCTAACTTTTGAACTATGGGAATTAAAATTCCGGAAAAATTTGAGCTATTAGGACATCAAATGAAATTTCAACCACATTTGGTTTGAAGAAGATAGGTCTATAAACTTTAGAGATATGATAGCTATTTCCCTATCTTTGTTTTTCATAATTACTATGAAATTACCAACTTATTTTGCGGAAGATTTTAATTCGTTATTATTTTTAAAGCCCTTCAGATTCTTCATAACCAAGCTGCGGAACCCTTTAGTTTTAACTGTGCGTAGTCAAAGACAGACAAAGCTACCATTTGGAACCTCTCTTTTGGCACAGAAATGTTGCTTCAGTGAGCTTTCTTGTTCTTATATTAATTCTCTGACCCTTGTACGATACGCGTGCCACGTCTCCTGAGTTGTGAGTGTGCGATGTCAATCAAAAACGATAGGTCACGTGGTATTTCAAAAGGTTATGCCGATTTCCATAAATATCAGAATTCATTGGTATTGTTTTAAATTCAATTTCCCTAATCACCCTATTTATATGATTGGTCTTGATCCATTCTGCTTCCTTATTATGTATACTGGGGTTTTCCCATATGTCAGCCCAAAACTCACGTCAGCAGTAGGAGTGTGTTTTCTATGTGTGTGGTTTGATGTGCAGTATTTAATTTTCTATAGAAATGTGTCTCTTTATTTAAAAAAATTTGTTTTGCTTTTTCGGTCGGTAATTGTCAAATATCTTTTAAGTCTACTACTTGTCGCGTTTAATTTTTGTTTTAGCGTATCTAAAAACTCGGTTAATTGTGTGTTTAAAGTGTAGTACTTTGAGTGGTTCTGGTATTTTAATTTTATGGCTTCTACTGTTGATATTATACGTGTGCTTCTATTCCCAAGGATGTATAGTGTTAATTTTCCAATATCGGATCTAAGTTTTTCTATCTTATTATTGAGTCGCTGCCACGACGGCTTGAACTTTTGTATAGTATACCCACGTCCTGCACTTATTTTGGCTCCATTACATGTTGCTGCTGTAAATGCTGCTGAGTATATGAGATTTTGAATTGAAGTAAACTCCTGGTCTGGTATAAGATATTCAGGGAGGATTTCTTTATTAATATATGTTACTATTAAGGCTAATTTAATCGAAGTTCTGAGTTTGGTTATTTAAGGTCGGTTAGTGTACGTATTTGTACTGTCTACTTGTCTGTGAACAGTTACTAGTTGATGAGTTTTCACTGGGTCTACTGCACTACACTGCTATAGTCGTTTGACGGTTCTTTCTCGCCCGGAGATTGTATACGCCCCTAGAACTAATACCGGATTGACTTTCGTCTGAGTCAGGCCGGCAACTAGATCCGCCGGGAACTTAAGGCATGAGCTTTTTGTTGTGTCTCATTTTTTTTTACGTTTACGTTTTGGGGTCGTTAGTTGGAATCTAGGTCATGCAGATAGGGGTCCGGAAACACATAAAAGGACATGGACAAATACACCCAGACCGGAAAATATGCTTGCATGGTCAATACAAACATACATGTTTCGAGCGGGAATCGAAATAAAACGTAGGTGTACGCCGTACGCCGTGTAGTGAGTTTCATAATATTATGTAATTTGATAGGTATTGAATTGATGGTTAATAATAAGAATCCCCAGTGGGTATAGTAAGCGTCACTGTAAAGTGCTTCGCCTATTTACTTAAATGAAGACATTGTAGTTAATTAGCTATTGATCATCGTGCTTCTATGAAGTGGCTGATCAGATTTGCCACTAGTAAATTAGTAATCTCATAAATGAATCTATTTTCGTAATATTTAAACCTAATACAATTACATGCCTTTTTTAATTGCAATGAATAAATCTAACCATCAATTTTCTTTTTTCAGTAAAGACACCTCATAGAACCGGCGGTATCGCTTGGCGATTAAAAAATATACTTGAATTTAGATTTTTGAGAATATTACAAATTGGCCACAAAACAAGTAACAGACCCTATTTAGGAGACATTAAAATATAAATTAGTCCACATTATTTATTATATGTCAATGTTTAAAATTTTTCGGAAAATATATGTTTATGAGCCGAGACTGAGATTCCCACGTTCCACCCAATTAAAGAACTTAATTTAGTAAGTTTATTTTCTGTAAAGGAAAAATATATCGTATATATTTTTTACAATAACAACTTCAGTATTTTTTCTGCGAATCTTTCGAACTCAATTAAAAGTTTTATGATTTTTGGGACTATATTAACTTTGACTTTCTCTTTCAGATGCGGAGGCTCCGACGTGAAAAATAAGAAATGGAATAATAATCCCCTATAAAAGTTAAACATAGATATTGAAAATAAAGATTTAGATATATCCCAGCAGATGACAAAAATTGGTCTATGTCTTGTTCCTAGCATTATTTTCGGTATTTCACCAAGGTCTGCTTATACTCTTATCCGGTTAGCCAAAATATTTTAAATAAAATGTTATGAATTTCAATTTCCATATGAATATTTCATATATTTTACACTTTTTGGCGCCAATTGATTTAATATTTGTCATATTAAAAGTAATATTAAAATATCGGCCAAGTCCGTGGTGGACCACGCACAGTGGAGGCTGAAAGATTCCGCAGGTTGATGAGGAAGAACCTTCAGGAGTTTAAATATTCACGAATTAAAATCGAACACAAAATTAAGTTAGCAATTACGTAGTAATTATTAAAAATTGTATGAAAAAAGCTTTGGAAAAAACTAACAAAAATTGTCGTCGTATTACATATTCTTTAAAATAATTTTAATTGAAAGTATTTTGAAGTTTTATTACCTCATTTTTTTTTCAGAATTATAAATCCCTTAGTTTAAAAGTAAGTGGCGGGACACAATTTTATTTTATTTTTTATGATTAATTAGGAGCACTACAAAAACAAAAACTACTTACTGACGTAAACAATAAAGTCAAAATCAAACATCCTTATTATTTTTAAAGACCTATCTAAAGATGCTTCAATTTACGAATTATGAATTTTCATTATTCATACTATAATTAATGAGAAAATTCAGTGTTCATTTTTAACAATTCTTAAGTTTCAAGTTTTTCCTTCGATTTAAAGTCTCCAGGTTGAAGGATAATATTTAAATCAAAACACTACCACCTTTTAAATATTATAACAAGAAAAATATACAGTCAGCGAAATCGATCCACACCCACGTTGTGAAGCGATATATGACGTCAATACACTATTAGTCTATGTTAAGACAGGATGACGTTGTTCATAATGCGGAAAAATAGCCGTTGTATCCATTATACCTATTATTATGAAAAGAAAGCTCATAGTGCGTAGAAGTTTTCGTGAAAAAAACACGTCAACAACTTATTTATTTACTCTTAGTATGTATTATAGTGGTTATGATTATTATTATGAAAGGTATACATACTAATGCACTGCAATGCAGATGTTTACTTATGTCACACATCACATAAGTAAAGTTATTCTTTTTTAATTGGATTTTTAATATATAAACTTCGATCGTTTTGATGTTAAGCCGTAGTGTTTAGACAAAATAATTTGGATTCAGTCATCGTAGGTTATCGAACGCTCTGAAACTTTGTGAAGTGGGTCTTTATAATGAATCCCTAAATGAAATAGACCGGTGGACCGATAAAGTGAAGACCTTGCTTGACGGTCCACTGTATGAATGTACCAGGAAAGCAGCAAATCGTAATGGCGAATTGTTAGGTGTGCCACAAATCCAACATCGACAAACACGACCACTCTATCAAGAGTTTAGCAACAGAGAAGAAGAAATGAAATAAACTCTAAATTTACAACAAAGTTAAAAAAACGAACAAAGTTAAAAAAAATCAGACGAATTAAGAATTTATTTCTTTTTAACGTTTACTAAAACACTTAAAATGGTTCCAGGTTTAATATATTGTAAAGTAATCATCGTATCTATTTGAATAATAAATTTAAGCACAATTATTAAATCGTTATTTCGTTAAATGGTGTAAGATGGAATCTGATATACTCCGAAAGGTAATTAAGAGATTACAAAGCGTTATATTGTGCTTTATTATATCATTCGCAATAATTGTAAACAATAAATTTAAAGCAATTAGATTTCCATTTAATTACTCAGTTCAATTGCGTGTTTTAAATGAAATTATGTTTAGAAGAGTATATATTATATTGAGAAAAATTGTTTGTAACTTTTCAAATATTGATTTAAATGAAACTTTTGTTAAAGATGATGATTTATTATTTATTTTTTATTTCATGATTCGCTTAGTGAATTTAGAACAAGACTGCGAAAATTATTTTAGCATAAAATCAGATTCTCACTCATAAATGTGTATTAATTTATTTTTGTTTCTTTTTTCTTTAACTTAGCTTGTTTTGTTTAAGATAACTTAATTTACTGCATGATTTTTTTCTGTTTTGTTATAATTTTGTTTTATTTTTATTATTGGCTTGGTAGTTAAACTTCACTTCCTACATTATCATCAATGCTATGTACACCGTAATTGTCATATATATCAGATAAAATACTTTGTACCTTTAGTTATATAAGAATAGATATGTATGATGTGGTTGTGCTAATAAATAAATAAATAAATAAATAAGATATTTATCAGCTCGACCCGTATAATTTTAAAAATTCACTGAATATCCATGTCAGTTAGCAGTGCCCAGGCTTTGTATTGAATAAATCTGACTTTCTAACTGAAAATGACAGCTACCCGGCGACCGCTTGCCGAGCAAAATTACGCCGGTACGTGTAAAGGCTGCCATACAGGCCCATACACTTCGCAAAAGGATAACCGGTGAAAAGTCACTTAAAGCTTATATGAATTCAGTCTTAGAAACAAATCGGTCAGAACCGTTTCATACGCATATCCTCGGGCTGCCCGTGCTACGAGCGCAACGTAGATCTCCATAGAGGCATTGAAATCAATGATTCGATCTCCAATCATTTGAAACGCCTATCGCAAATACTATATTTCGAGCAAACTTAACAAATAACACAATAGCTATGTCCCATCCAAAGCCTTTGATCAGACAGGCTAGTATTTATACAGAGAGAAATGATAAACCAACTAAAGTTAGGTGTCCTAAGCACGTCCTGCAAGTACCTAACTATAGGATTACATTACACAATACACAGCACAGACACACGCACAAGTCTACGCTGGCGAGACAATTTTCAGTCCTTATTCCTTTCTTTTCCTCTACCTCCCTAAACTCATCAAAAGTGATAGAATGCACGGTGATGCCTCTCAGACAAGTTGCTGTTTTATACTCCTTAAGTATTAAAAATACTTCACTTCACGTTCAAACATTTTTATTGTTTCTATAAGTTTATTTTGTTTTAATAACAAACTCTGTGTGTTGTCATTATTTGGACTTCTTTTAAAATATTGTAGAAATAAAAATCTATTAAAGACTGCGCCCACCGTTTTTTTTTTTGTATTGGGCGAAACACTAACTATTTTTCTAAAATAAAAATAGCCTGGAGTACTCCTGATAACATCAGCTTTCTGCCAGTGAAAATCTCGTTAAAATCGTTCCCGCTATTTTAGTGGTTAGCCGGAACAAAGAGATTCAAATATTGGATCCCACCTAACACAAGGTACCCTAGTAAACACAATTGAGTTTGTAACACTATTGGTTTGCACGTTAAATATTTGTAAAGCAAAGTCGACAATAAAATATAAAAGCCTTAAACTACAGGAGCTCAGAATTTACGGCGTTTAATTTATTATGGACAAGATTGATCAATTAAAACGTTTACTTTGTTAGTCTGAGGTAGAGGCAAATTTCTTATTATTATATTAATTACATAGGATTTAAATAGTAAGCTATGTCTGGGGTATTTGTAATTGATACATAAATAAGGAGATCTGTTGAAATATTAACGTTACCGCCACAGATTAAATGGTTGCAGGGCTAAAATGGTGGGCATAGCTTAATAAGCCAGAAAGTAGTAGACTGGTAATTTCATTAGCTCCCAACCTTCCACTAAGTGGGCAGACCTGCCTATATCGTAGTTTAAAAGTCATCCTTAAAAAATACTGTGGGATATGATTAAAAAAGACTTATTTCTTGCAATGGTAGTCCACATGTTACAGAAGACGACGTTGATATATCTTTAATGTTTTCTGAAGCATTGACATGAATAATTCTTTTTAATAAAAAACGGTTAACAATTCTTGTTTACAGCTATTGCATAGCTTTTATCGCGGGCTTTAAGCGCGGAGACCGAATTATTTTTATTAATTAATTTATTAATTATTTTCCGTAACGAAAGTAAAATCTAACACTCGCTACAAGAAAAATTATAACAAATCCCTCAATAAATGTATTGGAAAATGATCTTTAAATAATACACTATAAAGAATAATGTTCAATTTAAAAAAAAATAATATATAATTTTTATACATTATTCTTATAATTAAGACGATTATTCTATAAAGTTAAAGATCCATATAAAATGTATCTATTAATGATGTACTTACGTTCCAAATTCAAATATTTTTAATTAATTACGAAGTTTCTTATTTTATTTCAATGAAATTATGAATTATAGACGAAATTTTATCTTATTAGCTTGAAATTAATGTTCGATTTCATTTGCATTTTAACTTTTAAAAACAGTAAAGATTGTATACATTATGCATAAGTTGATAAAAAATGCTATGCAATTTATAGCTTTACCGCAGTCCCCGAGTGCCGCTGGTTTTAACTAGCTATTCAGACTAGAAATTTTAATGTTTCTATTTTTATTTTTTATTTTTGGACATTAAAGTCAAAAAAACAAGTTACGTTTTAAAATAATTGTCTTTCGACTGAACTAGTTCATCCATCAAACAAAGAAACGGGTTACTCCGAGAAATATGGATGTTCTATCTAGGACAACCAGACGAGCAACACCACGTAATTTCTTTATTTCTCACATGTAGTCAATGAAAAGTACTATATCCCTTGTACGTTGCAAGGGAAAAAAAGAAATAAGAAAAGGACACAAGATAGTATTAGCTCTTGCCGAAAGCCTAGACTTTATTATTATAAAATCAATTAATAAAGTTTTGAAGATTTATTTTGTTAATCTACAAAACTTAATAAAATTTTGCGATACGAGATATATGTATGTGTATTTGATGAATTAATTGAGTTCAGTCGTTTCGAATGCCGTTTCGACCCACACAGCTCTCGTAAAATGTTTCAGCAAAAGCGATTTTAGCCTTCAAACGTTAATAAATAACGATATAAAATGTTTAGACTATCCATCTTCTTCATCTTGTTCTTAATAAAAGCGGGATATTTCAAAACGAAAACCATTGTTAAAAGACAATAATATTAAATCGTAACTTTATAATGTGCTGGATATTAGTTTCATAATTATATAATTTAAAATCTGTATTTTATAATATATAATAAAACTAATGCTTACCCTTTTGTTGGTGTTTTTCTATTATTCGCTGAATTTCTCCGGCTTCAGATCCACTTTCAGACTCCGAACACATTGAACGTAAGGCACAATTTAAATTCGTAACATTTTTGTTATTTATAGTTAATTTATAGATACCGACCGAACTTGCTACACTTGTTGTACGTAATGGAGGTTGTGGAGGGTTTTTTATATGCTTAGCACCGAAGTCCAACTTTACCGATAATGGTTCACTACCACGATTGTTGTAACGATCACTAATGCATTTCACATTTAACGAATGGCTTTTATGAGCAGCTGAATAACTTTGCCTATCGGTACTTGTTACAATTGGCGGCAAAGTGTTACTTTTTTTTAAAACTGAAGCTTTAAGTCTGACATCTGTATTTCCAATGAGTTTTTCAGGATATCTATATATTACATCATCTTCAGTGCGAGGCGCACGATTGTTGATAAACGAATCAGTTCTCCGTTCTGAGGCCCCTCTTATAAAAGGTGAAGACGGGTAAAAACCATGATTGGGGCTACTGTTTAACCACCATCTATCTACTCCTGGCTGTAAAGTATAACTTCTACAATCCGTCGTAAAAGAATTTGGAGTGCTGCATTTAGAATTTGGGTTGGTCATGTTGCATAAATTTTGACCTCTTGTTGAACTATTTATTGAGTGCCTCAAAAGATATTCATCCTCTCTCTGTTTCAGTTCCTTTATCTTTTGCCAATAGAAGGCTTCTACTGTTTGTCGAGTTTTTCTTTTTCAAAGACTCATTTATTTTAACTCTTTCTTTTATTAGTAAAGGTGATCTAGGAATACTAGAGGTAGATCTGGGTGACTGTGTATAGATATTGCGTAGATCTGATCTATTAATAGAATTTCTTTTTTCTTCTGCTTCTATCATAGTTTTTCTGACATGTTCATACGGAGAAACTGTTGTAGGCATATTTGGAATTTTATGACCAATAGCTACCGGAGAAGTGGGAGCAGAATAGTTGTAAGGTTTTTCTACGTAGCTTTCTTCCTTATTCCCTTTCGCCATCTTATCGATTTTTTTCGAGTTATCTTTATCTGGCGAAAGACTTCGAGCTCTAGTCGGTTGTATTGTCCGAACATCTGCTTCCTTTTTTGGGGATATTAAAAATTTCGTACTTACTTTTTTTATCTCTGCGCCTACGGATGCTGGATTCGCATGTGCTCTAGATGCTTTATAAATTTCAATTTCATCAAGTGGAGATATTATATCTGTAAGTTTCTCTAAGGAATGATAATATACATCAGGGTAAGGTATTTGACATTGTGATGAATATGTCTCACTTTGAGGTTTTGGAGGAACTTGCGGTCTCGCTATGTCAACATTTTCGATTTTACCAACAGAAATATTAAACTTTTTAACATTCTCTGATACTAAAGTACTACTAGAGGAATGATTACTTAAAATTTCCATACTATTGTTATCATTATTATCGGAAACAATAGATTTTGAAAGATTTTCATATATTCTATCGTCAGATTCCTGTTGTACTTCAACTTGGCTATTGTAGGTTGGCAAAACCATTTGGGGATTTTGAGAGTACTTATTTCGGCTTGTACTACTGGCTAATTCCATTTTATGACTTGTACTTTTGAGTGCTGTTTTTTCTTTAGTCTTATTTGAGAAAAAAAGATTTGGAAACATTCTGCGGAAACTGTTTTTTTTTCCTGTCCTCTTTTTATTGTTGTCCGCCATGGTATATGCTTAGTCGAATTTTAACTGTTCTTTGCCTAAAAATAAAAAAATAAAAATATTAAGCTCAACCTCAGAGGTAACCACCACCAATAACTCTATGCTAATGATATTTTTTATTTTTAATATGTTATTTAAAAGAAAATTACGTTGTCCGTCATTGATTTCATACCAGGTACCTTATTACTAAATAAAATCTGTCATGACTTTCATGACAGAAGCAGATAGAAAGCCAGATGTAGTAAATAGAGTCGGGAAACATTTTAGTTTTAATTAAGTCTATCTATATATATAGATAAATAGTATATATAATAATATATATATAAAAGGCTTTATCCTAAATGACTGACAGATCAAAGCGCAGGCTAAATCTAAATATGACGTAAGTATCCGATAAGAACTTCTAAGTGGTTGAAAACTGGAGACAAAGTTTAATCTACTTCAAATTTAGCTTAAACCTTTTTTTAAAGACTTGATGGAAGAAGCGTTTCGTATTTTATTGAAAGTCTTTAGGGGATCCTAACGGAGTTAAAACGGCTAGAAAGGTATTTTAGCTGTGATTTACTTCGAAGTTGAGAGCAATATTTCTTAGTGCTTTTGATTAAACTACATTTTATTTCGAGATATGTTCGAAAACTCAATCCCCTAGAAACAGAAAGAAGATAAAAAGAAAATAGAAGGAAAAACCGCGTGTCTATATTTTACATATTTTGTGTGCGTAATATGTCAAATTACTTATATAATTGAGAAATACACCTATACCATTGAAAGTCTTGACCGGGTATAAAACATGCCATTATTGATATTTAGGAAATATGAAAATATTAAATAAGTTGCCAAGCCAACATATATCTATTTCTTTTACTCGTGTTAGTGCTCCGAGTAACAGACTAAGATAACAATATCTCCTTTGAAATAACGTTACAAGAGCGATAACGTAGCATGGCTCCGTCCATGAGATTCTTAGTCTAAGATTTTATCTATACACACATAAAGCAGAAGACCTAACTAGAATATCAATGCCAACCCTAAATTTTTCATTTTTATTTTACAGAATTTGTTTAATAAAGAAAATAATTGCACGTCCTGAAAGATTTTATGAAAATCGTTATTCACGCAGGCGAAGCCGTTGGCAGAAGCTAATTATGTATATACTGCCTATAAATAATATAACTGCAATTTCTTGACGTTTCTCGTGGACTATATCACTATATTGATCACTACATTAACGTGAGTGGAGCCGTGGATTGAGAGTTGAGTGAGTGAGTGAGTGAAAGAGAGACATTGAGTTTTACATAAGTCTTAAAAAGTTTTTCTTTCTTTAATACAGACTGTATTATAGGAACTATGTTTGAGATAAAGATAGAAATAAAAATTCAGTTTATAATAAAAAAGACGAGTAATATTTTATTATATAATATTTTAAGGAAATAAGAAAGGTATGTTTATTCAGCAACAACTGTTTTTACCATTTAACATTTTATCAAAACCCGGCAATCTTTATGGATGGGTTTTTCAATAGGACTTTTTAATTTGAATATGAGGTAAATGAGGATTTTGTACTATCGTGACTTAGGAGTCGTTAAGAAAAATTGAGTGAAGTCTTACTTCATCCATCCAACCTATCGTATCCAACACAACTCACCCCATCAATTTCGAGTGTCCTTGATAATTAATTTCACAGTATGATATACGAATAATACCCCGGGGTACATAAACAAAACCAAAATTCAGTTCGGAAGGTTCGGAAGATTCATTCTATCGAGAAGAACCGACAAGAAACTCGACAGTTACTCTTTTCAAATATATGTTGTTTACAATTTTATTCTTTATTATAAAATTTGGTTTTATTTTTATGTATGTTTGAAACTTGTTTATTGGCAGTTCCAATAAGCAATCTAGAATTTTGTTAAAAATGCAAATACCTAGGCACCTTAAAAGAATTACTGACTTTACGCAGACGATAGTTAGGATAACAAAGTTTATTTTTGTTTCTAGTATTAACTGAATGTACCTCACTATTTTTGCTAAGAGACTTTAAATTATTCCTAATATATAAGAGGTTAGAATAAATAAATTGTGACGACACCACAGTCATTATACCTATATCCTTAAAAACATCTCTTAGAGAGGCTCGAGCTCCTAAATTATAAATAACCAGAATTACCCTTTTTGAAGAATAAAAATAGCATAAATGTCAGCCACCTTTCCTCAAAGAAGGATACCGTATGAAATAATACTATGAAAATATCTGAAATATACGATTCTAAAAAATCGAATATAAAGTAATCTTCGTTTGTAGTGTGCTAACCCCTGCTAATACAATAATAAGTCATAAAATATACATATTTTGATTTTGTTACCACCGATAAAAAAATAATTTTTCCAGTCGATAGTTTATAATTACAAGTAATATAGGAGTTCATCAAGTAATTAATCGCGAAGACTGGCTTCATATGTTTGAAGTCTGTTTTGAGTATTGTATCACTTTTATATAATAATATAAGTTGTGAAGTAAAGAAGATGCTTTATTTTACAAATACGTACTTCGATAACCACAAATGATAAAAATAGCGTTATCGTAACTGGGCGTGAATACCAAGGATTAATAACGATAAGATTATGGACTAAACAGTCGAATTACTATAGTAATTTTGCAAACATTGTGTGAACAAAAATTAGTATTCGTACATAATTCGTAGTTATCAAATATTTTTTTACAAAAACCAACCACAGTTTTACAATGATTTTTAAATAATGCGTCCGTTTTAAGAAATAATTAGCAGACTTCGACCTCTTAAGACAGGTATTTTTCGTGTAAGATTTAATTTCGATTTAGTGATGAGTATTACATTTTTATCTCCACCGTCCATGATAAGATCAACATAATTTATAGTGGATAAACACGAAAGTATATCTATCCAACAAAAACCAATTACAAAAACAAGTTCACAAACGGAAAAAACATCTTGTGAAATAAAAAAAAAACAGACAAAATAAGAGCATCTTCCCCCTTATTGTAGTCTGTTAAAAAATAAAAATTAAGATATATAAAAGATGAATTTCATCAAATTACTATTTGCTATACATAAAGTACTTACATTTTATTTACAACAATAAATACTCAATACTTTTAAAGTTTATTTTTATCAAATAATGATTCAAAACTAACAGCACGAGTGTCTGTCCCCGTAATCTGTTTTATACTGCACATTTAAAACACCTCCTATTTACTATACTTTGAAATGACATAAAAGGAGTTCTATTATATTACGTATGCACATTTCTGTACAAATGAAACACAGTAAGAAATTAGTGTCAAAGCCCGTAACATTATTTGCTTGGATAACGTTACAGTTTTAATAGAATGCAAAAAAGCGCAAACAAATGTTGCAAAAATGTCCTCCTCTTACTTTATTTCTTCCATCGATATTTTTTGTCGGAATTACTTTTGTGATGGATGTATTTAAATCATGACGCTGTCATACCTAAACCGCAGACCCGATTATAATGATAATTGGTACAGATATAGAAGGGACCAAATATGCTATGTTGCTGTATATTGTGTATGTATTACTACTTAACTATGTCAGCCTCATTATAATTTAACTTGGACGCAAATAAGCAATACCATGTCAACCCACACGAATGTCATTTCGAGAAAAACGTTTGAAAATTTTGAACAACTTGCTTATATGATTTTTTAATATATTGGTCAAGTTTTTGGCAATTTCAATATGTATGTAAGTTATTTTACTTATCTTCACATAAAATAAGCATACAAACTGCATATTTCGTATATAATATAAACCCAAAACGTTTAAAATAATACATAAATTGCATGATTAAAAATGGCTTTTTTAGAAGTTTTGAAGCTTAAAACCTTACAAATATTGAAGAAAAATGTTCGTCAGCCATTTACCAATACTTCTGCATATATAACTCGGTTTTTGTTAATTTTGTGGGTTCACATGGTATTGCTTATTTGCGTCCATTTATACCGCCAAATTTAACTAATCTTCTTTCTACAATTCAAAATTTGACGACGTTGTGGCGCAGCGGCAGCTATCCTGCCTTGAGCGCCACGGGTCGCGGGTTCGATTCCCGCTCGGAGCGTAATATGTTTGTATTGACCATGCAAGCATATTTATATTTTGCGGTCTGGGTGTATTTGTCCTTGTCTTTGTATGTGTTTACGGACCCCCGACACAGGATATCACTATCCTAATAAGTGCAGTGTGTTTAAAAGTTTGCAAACTTAATTAAATCTACAATAATCAGTATGGGGCGTCGTACCCAATAAATTTATGACTAAAATATAAAAGCTTGGCGGTGGATTATGTACATAAACAAGAACAAAATTTAGAAACTTGATCTTGACATAGGAAAATCGGAAAAAAGCATGAAATTTATAAATACATCCATATAGGTAAATCTCACGACAAGCTTTTATATTTTAGTCATAAATTTATGGGTCGATACAATTTAATTTTTTCTTTTTAGATCAATAAATAAAAACTTGTTTTAAAATTGTTTTTACTATTTTTTTGTTACTGATATATATTGTGTTCTTTTTTTCAACCTCAAATTTAATAACCAAGATAAACTAAATAAGTCAGTACTTAATGAATCGAGCCCAACAAATTCCTTCAGAAAATATCGGTGTTCTGAAAACGGACAAGTTTCAAAATTTGGTGACACTAATTTACTCATCACTACATAGTATAAAACAAAGTCGCTTTCTCTGTCCCTATGTATGCTTAAATCTTTAAAACTACGCAACGGATTTTGATGCGGTTATTTTTAATAGATAGAGTGATTGAGGAGGAAGGTTTATACGTACAATAACGTACATTAAATAGTGGAGAAAACAAAAATTGAGGTTTCTATTGAGATGTCGTAAATTATTACATTTAACGCGTGCAGGCCACGGGCAGTAATGAATAAATCAAAACTACTGGATCGATTTTAATCATTTTTTCAGGGAATGACATAGGCTATATATTTTATACCCGTGCGAAGCGGGAGCGGGCCGCTAGTAAGAAATAAAAACTTATTCAAAGGAACGAGCCCTGTCCGAATCTTATAAATTGTAATTAATTTTTCTTCACATTAATCAATGTCCGCAAACTATGGTTGATTGTTGACTATGAGTTGATTTAAAAATATAACTTGCTTTTTAATTAGCGAATAAAGTTAAATACTTAATACTTACGTAAAAGAAAAACGAAACAATCGGGCAATTTAACTTAAACACAAAATATGAAGCGAAAACTAAACTAATTTTAAGAAATTGCCGCCCTTATCTTTAATTCAACATGGCGTCTGTTCCACAAGTCTGTTCTTTGTTAATAATTTACGATTTGTATTTTTTCACACCAAAGTTTTTAGACCAAGGACTACATGCATACAGCTGCCATTAATATTAAATTATTTACTATACATACGCCGCTAAACGTGGATGTATTTAAAGCTAAAAAATTCTGTTTTTCTGTCAGTCCGTATGTAGCATGAGATTAAAATATTCCAATATTATAATAATCGTACAAAAAAAAATTACAGTGTAATTACATTGGTTTCAGTCAACAAAGATTTATTTATTTTACCCAACATTATTGCAATACAATTGAACGGTTCCCGAAATTTTCTTCCCGTATTTAACTCTCTTTCACCTTTTTTTGTGACAAAAGGTGGCCTACGTTCTTGTCCAAAATCCCATTTCTGTATGAATTCATCAAAATCGGTTCAACGATTTAGTCGTGAAAAGGTATATATTTATGTATTTCAATGTAATTAATCATATTACATTGAATAATAATAATAATAATTAGTCTAGTTGTATATATACTAATAGTATAATATATTATTTTATCGGAATTAAAATCTTGCAGTCCGTCTTTTATACCTTAACATTTTTCCGGGATATATTACGTGTTAATGCGGATGAGGAAGAAAACCTGGTAGGTTTAACAGGAAAAAAACATGTCTAAAAATACTAATACGTATAGTGGTGCCCGTAAATGCGTTTACCAACGTTAAAACAGCTTTTCGTAGGCGTTTCATTTTACTCGAATTAAAGTTTGGATTAACTTCCTATAGTAAATATATAGCTTTTAAATTCTTGCCAGCTCAATAATTTTGCCACGCTAAGGAAATCAAATGCAAGGCTAAAATGGCAGTGTGTTGGTCATCTTTGTCGTAGAACCGATGGCCGCTGGAGGAGACGAATTCTATAACAGAAACCGCAAGCAAGCAAGCAAAGACCGCAAGTAGTGTAGGAGGCCCTCCGGCCCATTGGGCTAATGGTGTTATGAAGATAGGTGGTGTTGGCTGGATGAGAACAGCAGTGGACAAAAAGTTGTGGTACACCTTGGTACCTATGTCCAGCAGTGAATAGTTGAAATGATGATGATGAAGGGAGAGACTCTCTCAAAACTTTTGTGCATTCACCATCGGGTTATAGCCGGCCGCTTAATTATTGTATATAAATTAATAATTTTTGTATGTATATTTTTCGCATGTATGTTGTTAGCATGTATGCGTGCGTGTCTGTTTTGTCTTGTCTCTCAATTACACTGTTATTACGTTGCCTCAAATTTTTTGATTATCTTTAGCATGTCGGATCCGTCTGTCCGTATGTCCGTCTGTCCGTCTGACCTTCCGTATGTCACAATCATTTTACTCGGAGACCTTTGGCTCTATGTATATGAAATTTACTAAATATGTGTATTCCGTGAACCGCACAATTTTGTATTGAAGTCTGAAAATATATAAGAAGTCTATACATGTAACTGAGTGTTTGAAAAAACCAATTGCAAACCCCTCTAACTTTTGAACTATGGCATTTAAATTCTAGATAAAATTGAGCTTGATGTCCATCAAATGAAATTTCAACCACATTTGGTATGAAGAAGAAAGGTCTACAAATTTTAGAGATATATAAGCTGTTCTCATATCTTTGTTTTTCATATTACTTTTAATAATTACTATGAAATTATCAACTTACTTTTGCGGTCGATTTTAATTCGTTATTATTTTTTAAAACCATTAAGATTCTTCATAACCAATCTGCGGAACCCTTAAGTTTCAACTGTGCGTGGTCCACAATTTCACAATTAAATCTGTTCCGCCATTTTTGGTTGAATAACAAATATTCAAACATCGAAACATACAAAGGATAGCCCTAATTGGTGCCAATGTTGTACATCTGTGCCTAGCAGGGTTCCTTAAAAATAGCAATTTGTTTAATTAAAAGAAAAAATTGTATTGGGTACTTTTCTTGCAAAGGAATGTCGTGGTTTTTAGAATGTACTCCTTAAGCTAAAGAAGTTTTACTTCAAACGTGTGGTCTAAAGCACACTGTTTTTTTTAGTTATGTTTTGGTAAGATCTAGAATACACTCCATGCAAGTATTCCATTCGTTATTCACACGGGAAAATAGCGGGCAAATTCTATTAAAGGATAATTTTGAGTATGATGTTCATGTACGATGGATGAATTTATAAATAATTTAAACAGGTTACGAGCATCATACACGCCAGGGATTTAGGGGAACAAGGTCGCTAGTTAATAACATTTTCCCAGTCTCTTTAATGTTATACTCTTGCTGTTACCCGTCAATGCTACAATGAACATAAAAGTATCTACTTCGTTATAATAATAAAGAGAACAAGCTTCAAGCCCTTACTTCTGAATGCATTGTAGGCATAAATTTGTCAACGTTATTTCATTTCTTTTCTATTGTTACAAACCTAGATATAGACTAAATATAATCTATAATTTAAATAAATTAAATTGAAGTGGTAATGTCAAAACAGCGTTTTCAAATCACTAAATGCTTGCATATGAAAAAAATAACCAATTATATTTTTTTTCTGACTTTACTGGCCGATGGGTTCAGCTCGTTAAAAAAAACATTCGTATCTTTATAAATTTATACACTAGCGTTGCGTTGCAAGATCGTACTTGAGCTATGCCGTATAAATTGTATCTTGCAGATTCATCAGCTTATCCCCACCTGAATGTAGATAATAAATAACTTATTTTAACTTTTTTATTATAACACTAGTGCATCGAAGTCAGATACAAATTACTAACGTTTCTATGATAATGCGGCTATAAAAATGCCAAAATTATAGTTACAATAGACTCAGTCGTGTATTGTCTCTTGTATATCATTTATAAATAAATTTAATGTATGCGAACAAGAGTTCGATTAGTATTTATATGATTTACGTAAGTAATATCGGAAGAACGATTCCCTGGCATAACCAATCTAAGAATGAGTATATCAGTGGATTAGTAACACCAATTGAAAATTTTAAAAAGAGTCGACTGCCCGGGTAGGTACGACCGTATGCTAGGACGAGACGATGAAGGAATGACTTTAAATATTTCAGAATTTAGAAACTATAATAGTAATTTGATTGTAGACGTAGTAAAAGATAATGCGAGATTGAAATGTAGCACTTTATACTTTCAGCGCAATTTTTAATTGATCATTAATAAGTACTTGTTATACTTTCAACAGAACGCTGATGATATCAAGCGTTATGATATAAAAGATATCTATTGTGTTCGTTCCAATAGTTGGGACCTTTAAAGAATTTGGGTTAAATACAAATATTCGAATTAAAGTCTACTCATTTAACGTCTAATTTGTATTGTGACAATTTTCGAATTACATTTTTATAGCTTACTCCTTAAGAATTGATTTTTATATAAGGCGCCCGGTACGAAAAATAATGAAGCATAAAATTTAGTGATCAAAAGACATTAACGAAAGAAATGAACTCTAGAGTTTATTATTAGTATTATTTTAATTTTTTTTATTTTTGTAGTTCACTACTTAAGAGTCGATTTTCATTCATATAAGGCGCCCTGTATGAAAAACTATATATAAATAGCAATTAGTAAAGTTACCCTAGTTATAATTGTTAATAGAGATACAGAATATAAATCATACGGCAAGCCTATTATTAATGCTTAAGTTTCAGAAAACTACAATATATCAGTTCCTACGCCTAGTTTTCGTAATTATGTGGTACTAAATATCATAAAAAATAGATATATACTATAATTAATTGCGATGATTCATCAATTAAACTCGAAAACGACTAGAGTTGTTCAAGTAGGTATGTACCATAATTGGCAATACAATAATTGGCCAAACATTTCCTAAAAATGCGTTTTCCATTGAAGGGACGACGAATTGAACCTCATTTGCAATAATTTCAGCTTTATCTGTTATCGCCGAAAAATATTATCCTCTATGATTTGGGGTAAAAACATCTATTTCCGCCCGTGACGTAATAGCAATTGATTAGGTACCTATCAATACCAAGTAACACTAATAACACGTAAAATTGACAATGAATGCAAAATCATATCGCAGCCGCTTTAATATTCACTATCCACGCTTAGAAATGCGATACGTTAATTTTATATTTATGAACACGCTGTAAAATAATTCAAGGCTATGAGGATAAAATTAAAAATACAAATCAACTATTTATAAACATTAAAAACTACAATAAATACATTTATATGATTGAAACTCGTATCCAACTATAACTAAGAATACTTACCGAATTTATCGATAATGACTAATGAGTCGGATCAAACGACATCAAAGACGTTTGTTGAATTTACCGCAATTACAACATTATGTCATTGATTGACAGTATAGTTTCCCAAAATTAAAAACAAACGAAGCATAAAAAACAACCGAAAACTAATTATTTACTTGATATCACTTTTTGTTTATAAAATGTAATATTACAATATTGACGAACACATGGCTAAGTGAACTGTAAATATCAATATTGTATAAACTTAGGTAACTCGTAACTTGTCACAATGTATAACCACATTTAACTTATTTAGCAACTAATATAACCCACAATGTAACGCTAATGAACACTAGTTATTATTTAAATAAATAATTCTATAATGCACTAAAGTCTTATCATGAATAAAAAGTTCCATTTCGCAGACTTGAATTTGTTTTGAGTAACTTAATATAACCTTTTAGGAGGATATCACATCATAAGTCTAACATATTTTCGTTAAATTTGAAGGCCACGAACTCTATAACATAGGACTTTTGCTCATACGCATAGAGTCGTTTTTAGAAAGAAATATTATGCGTTCCGTTTGGCGTTTCTTCATTTCCTGTTAAGTTGACATACCACTTACTTCATTTAGATTATAACTTTTAAAGAAGTATAATAATTCGTATAAAAATATCTAAATATTTTCTTATTATTAAAACTTTGTGGTTTAATAAAATAGATAATTATAAAATCCTTGTTACAAACAGTTATTGGATGGTATTGTGGATTGGTTTTTCACTCTGTACGACATGAGACACATGGTGGCGTTTTAGTGAACTACGTTTCGTAAAATTATCGTTTTTAGTATTTTTAATAGATGGCGGTATCATCTGTTAATCAAAACTTTAGTATTTAATTTTAAATTTTAATAACAATAAATTATAAATTGATTAATATTTATTCATATTTATTCATATACTTCTATGGTTACAATAATAAAATATCAGTATAATGATATTCATATTTTTGGATGATAGATCGATAGCTTGATTGATTGATTGGCTCCAACGTTTGCCTGGGCCTTTTGGTCTTTGATTAGTGGCGAGGAAGACAACCTTTAAAAAAAATAACGACAGTCGTAGAGAAAACCACCTCATTAAAATATAGTTCCGGAGGAGTCTTGGGGCGGCCTGCGATAGCGCCAGAGCGTCGGTACCCGGTAGGTTTTAGTGGGTAATACTAACTTAGCTAGACTAGCAAGCGGTGAGTAACACACTAACACTATCTAGTAGCTGGTACGCATAAATACATTACGCAACCTCATTACTAATATTTTTTGGACGATACATCGATAGCTTGATATTGAAATGTATCGATATATATATATATATATATAATATATTTTTTCTTATTTATTGGCTCGAACCCCAGACATAGCGTGGATGCAACCGAAAAAAACGACAGGTAAGAGACAAAAATACAAAAATGTGTAGGATGAAGCCGCCAAAGAGTGAGACAGAAATATACATACTATTCTATACGTAATATAAATATATATATATATATATATATATATATATATATATATATATATATATATATGTCGGAGTTGGATGTTAAACGAGCTTTTCTTTAATAATTTTACTGATATTTGTTCATTTTAAAACATAAATTAACTTAATTTGATTTGTTATCACCTTTTAATATTGTATAAGTTTTTATTAAGTAGTTATAATACTGGCCATATCGAGTAGAGGGAAACCTCTAGTGGGGTCGAGACACCATCTGAACGCTGTCAGTGGGAATGAGAAAAGAAACAAAAGTTATGTTGTTTTACGGGAATAAGATATATTGTGAAATTGTGGTTGAATCGAGTTGGATCATTCTTAGATTGTTGGCAGGTGAAGTCAGATCGGTGCGCCGAACCCACTGCTCGGATATATGATATGATACTATGATTTGTTAAAAGGAGTAAATCAACAATAAATATTGTACAGCTTGTTTTGTGCTTGCATTTTACCCACACGACGCCCACAAGAGTTGTAACCACTGATGACGATGTCTATGAGAATCTCCATTCTCCGACATATATATATATATATATATATATATATATATATATATATATATATATATATATATATTTATATATAGATATAATTATCGCATTCTTCTATCGTGTGTGAATCGTATTTTACACCGACACATTTTACACAGACAGACCGACCGACCGACGGACGGACGGAGAGACAGACAGATTAAGCCTTTACTCGCTGACTAATTTTAGGTAAAGAAGTTTTACTTCAATCGTGTGGTCTAAAGCACACTGTTTTATTTTTTGGAATGAAGTTCCTTATTGCGCGTTGTGAAAGGGGGCTAGACGGAAAAAATGAAGACCAAAAGTTGTAACAACACTTTTTGCTATAGTTGTAAGCCGTGCGGCGTGCGCGTGTTTCTCTCTCTCTCTCTCTCTCTCTCTCTCTCTCTCATAGAAAGCAAGCCAGTTATTTTAGTTTCGTCCTTCTATTTCGCATTGAACAGTGTGGTGTCGCGACATTATTATTAAAATAAAAAATTAATTAGTTTTTAATAATTAAATTAATTAATTTATTTAATTAATTTTATTAATAATTTTTTATTACAATTCCTTCACTAATTAATCGAAAGGAGCTTCGTTCCATCTGGCTTTCCCTTGATACCTCTCAAGTTTATATATACAACGTACATATATATATATATATTGTTAATGAAACACCTAAACTATATCGATTTTTGATTAATTTTACCCCTAACAAGCCTAGTGAACCCCCCGAAATTAAAAATTTATTTAAAAATTTCTTTTATGATTTAACTATATATCAATTAATTGCTCTTGAAATTCTCCTCCTGAATCCGCTTATTTTACAGATTCAAAAATATTTATTTTATAACAAAAAAGAATAAACTTCTCATGATAAATTAATAAAGCTAATAAAAATATACCTAGTATTTCAGTTAATTGCTACTAGTATAAAATTATAATATGAAGGCACAATTTTTAATGTTCTTAATTTCTTACAGTGCAGTATGCGTATAACGGTAAACTTAACTCAGCAGACGACAGAAATAACGGCAGAATGACAGAAATTGGCAGAATCCCTTTTTGTTTTGACATTTTAATCTACTCCCATTCCCAATATCAAATTGAGTACTCGTACGTGTTAGTTTTGTATTTGCTTAAAATTTATCTTTACTCTCGATTTTTGCAGTCTTTGCAAACTAATACGTGTCTTTGAAAGTTGACACATAAATCGAACAGTATTTAGAGAAAGCCTGCTCACAGTAGAATGGTTTATTTTTTCGGTTTATTTTAAGAGAAATATACAAGATAAATTAACGATATGATAAACAAAAATGAAATTCGATTTGTATTTTTTGCTTCTTCTATATTTATATGCTACTTTATTTTTGGAATGTTACAAGAAAAAATAACGAGAGGAAAATATGGTGACGACAAGTTTACGTGTGCTTTAACTCTCGTTTTGATTCAATGCTTAGTGAATTATACCTTTGCTCAAATATTAATGGTAAGTGTTATTATTTCGTTGCTTAATAAAGTATAGGATGTATAATACTATAACATATGCATTGTATAAAAATTACTCAGTATCTTTACCATCTGTGTGTGGTATTGAATTCTAATAATATAAAAACCTTATTATAAAACCTCCATTAACTATATCTCTTATGTTGGTATAATTACTTTTAATCTGTACATTTTCCCCACAGTAACTGCAATTTTATTATAATGGGAAATTGTAGGTTATGGAATGTGGCTCTTATGAAATTACTTTTTAAAGTAATCGGCTGCTAAACTTGAGACATACTACAATAATTATTGCACACCATGAGGCCACTGATAGATATCCAATTCTTCCTATCATTATTTCCGGTATTTTATTTTATCCAGGGTCTGCTTGTTACTGCTATGCCGATTTTACAGGTTACTAGTTGTTACACAGAGCAATTGCCAGCTGACCTGTATTGTGATTGCTGAGAAACTCATTGTATAAGAGCAAATTACTTATCAAGAGTCAACAATTATTGTCAGATGTTATTTGATAACAACCGGGACTGACAGCTTAACATGCTCTCCAAGGCACAATGGAGAGACCTGCATGAACAAACGTCCAGACCAAAATAGATATTTGTAAAATCAATACAAACATATGCCCAAGCGAGAATCAGACCCACAATCATCAAGGTTAAGGGCAGACTCACTAACAATACACCACAACGGTATCAGATCAAAGAAACTTATCGGTATCAGTGATAGATATGCAAATCAAAGAAACTTTTGTATTTTTGTTAAATAGTGTTCTGCTGGAATACCATTCATTCTGCTTTTCTATAATAAAAAAAATTACAACATAGAAATTTCCTGATTTATTTAATTTAACATTACCTTATGGTTATTTTCAGCTTTCATGGAAACATGAAAAAGACACAACAAGAAAAATCTACTACTTTTCATCAGCTTTAACATATTTGTTGGCAATGTTTTGCTCAATAATGGCGCTGCAATGGGTGAATTATCCGACACAGGTACATTGTTTTTTTATTTTTAAATATATCTGAAAAAAATAGTAAAAATGGTGTAGATATGAAATTTTCCTGCATTTGTAACTGTATCCTGTGTTAATTAATGTAATCCCTATTTCTTTGGTCACACCATCACACGTGAATGGTTGGACCGATTTAATTTTTTTGTTGTGTTTGTTTTTGTCAGGAGATGGTTCTTATGACAGAAAAATTTTAATAAATCACGTGTCACATTGTTTGTCCGCGATGGACTCCTAAAATACTGAGCCAATTTTAATGAATAATAAACACACTTTTTTTTTTATTAATTATACTAATTCGAATTAAATAATCATCGTTAAGACAAGACAACATCTGTCGGGTCAGCTAGTATATATATATATATATATATATTTAAAAAAAATAAAAATATATTGTATGAAAAATAGATGAAACATTTCTTAGTAAATTGTCACATATATATGTATATATATATATATGTGACAATTTACTAAGAAATGTTTCATCTATTTTTCGAGGGAGGTGAGGTAATCATTACATTGATTGCTCATAGCCTCAAAAACATTTTGTCATTATATAAGATTTAAAAATCTTTTATCAGGTTGTCGGCAAGGCTGCTAAGCCTATTCCAGTAATGATTCTTGGTGTTTTGCTTGGAAGGAAACAATATCCTTTGAAGAAGTATCTTTTTATATTTCTCATTGTTATTGGCATAGTTTTCTTCATGTACAAAGATCAAGGCAAAATGACAACTGACGACACTGGTGTTGGTATCGGAGAGATTTTACTTCTGTTATCTCTGACAATGGATGGATTGACAGGAGCTGTTCAAGTAAATATATAACATAATTAAAACACAGTTAGATAATATTTCTGTTGAGAGTATAAAAATTCTTGTATTTAATCAATACATATATATTTATAACAAGTAATTATAATGGTATTGCACTGGGAATGAAAGTCATACATTATAAAGTAGGTTTTAAAATTGACACAATTTAAAAAATTGTAGTTTTGTTTTATCTTTAGAAAACTTTTTTACTAATTAAAAAAAAAACCAGAGACATCTTAATAATTATGTTTGTACAAGATTACAAAAAAAAAGTATTCATTCATTGTCACACAAAAGGTTTTTGTGACTCCAAACAATGAATTTTACATATCTTGTAAGTGTGTTTGCTAGTGCAAAATATAGCATTGGTGTTATAAATATAATTTTCAAATAACAACTTTTTTATTTTTGCGTTTCAGGAAAGGATAAAAAGTGAATCATCCCCCACAGCCTACTCTATGATGCTAAACACAAATTTGTGGTATGTCTTAAAGTTAAAATAATATATTACGTTATTTAATGCATATTTCAACATGTATTCTACTTTTAAGTTATATTTTATAAAATGCTATGTGATTGTTTTTATTTGCAAAATATTAATTGCTATGTGAATTATTTTTTATATTACTTATTTTTACTTTATTTGTGGCTGGTGCTCTATAATTATAGGTACGTTTTTTCATATATAAGTATATAAGAATTGTATATCCTGCGTCTACTGCTTAGTATATTTATATATAAAATTTGCAGATCAAAACAACTATGTATGTATAAAGTTGACAGACATTTTATTTCTTTAAAGTTTATCATACACACATGTATTTTATTTTCTTTCAATCTTTATTTATTTCAATATTTTACAAATGACTATAAATGATATCTCAACTTATTTTATCTGTCATACATCAAATCAAACAGATATGATTAGTAATTTAAAAGTCAGTTAACACTAGTTTAGATTTATATATTCCATGAAATAGAGTAATATTATTCACATTGTTATTTAGAAATAAAATATTGACTTATTAAGGTAATTTAAAAAAGAATGATAATTAAAATTCTTAATAAAAAAGTGTTTTGTCATACATATTTAAGTTTGCATCAAAATTATTCATGATATTTTTTCTTTTTGATTTAGTATTATTTACCTATTAGAAGAATTTTCATTTTTATTGAATTGTTTTTCTACCTTATAATTTTTTTTTCTTTACTGTGTCTGACTTTAATTTGCAAACCACTTATAAGTATGTATGCTTACTTTGCATGGTAGAGAATAATAATTATAAAAAATCGATTATTATATATATAAATTTATCC
Organism: Hestina assimilis; assembly: GCA_023373885.1. Classification (NCBI taxonomy): domain Eukaryota; kingdom Metazoa; phylum Arthropoda; class Insecta; order Lepidoptera; family Nymphalidae; genus Hestina; species Hestina assimilis. The sequence goes on from CM041759.1 coordinate 15,573,274, forward strand.
CAACATAATAATATAGGCAAAAGGAAGTTTGTTTGTGATACTTTAACGCCAATACCCAAACTAATTTAAATAGGCTAGTTTTTGTGTCGAAAACAATATTTGAGGAGGGTGATATTATAGGTTGAAATTTAGAACCGTTTCATTATTGTATGAAATAGGTGTCTCAATAAAAATTGTTATTCAAATAGGCAAAGCCGTAGTGTTATAATTTATTATATAGACGAAATTGTGGCGCAGCTTGCCTTAAGCGCCATAGGTCGTGGGTTCGATTCCCGCTCGGACCAGCTGTTTGTATAGAGGCATGGTTTCTGGTCTGGGTATGTTTATCTTTCTCAATGTGTACGTTTCCGGACCGCCGATTACAGGATTTATATATCTTAATGGGGCCCCCATTAAAATATATAATTGAGTGTGTAGCGTTTATTAATATCAATAAAAAATTGAGGTATTTCTACCAGCAGAACGAATGTGTACATTACTATGTTAGTTGTATTTTCAAAATGAAAAGATCTACATATTTTTTAAAAATAGCATAATCTTTTTCCAGGTCTTCCATTATTTCTTTGGGAGGTGTCCTATTAAGTGGAGAGATTTTTAAGTTCTTGTCATTTGTGAACCAGCATCCTGAGATTATTATATACTTGACGGCATTTGCGTTCACTGGTGCTCTCGGTCAGCTATTCATATTTTTCATGGTATGCAATTATTTGTTAATTATACATTATTATTTATTATTATTATTGTATTAGGCTGTCAGTTGACTCAACTGATACAACATGTTTTGTAACACACTCTGACCCCTCTGTTGTTAAAAAAAATGTATATGGGTTGCTGGTTATTGTGTACGAGATGCTGGTGCTCAATTTTAGGTGGTGACCTCGTATAAGCTCATTATAGACCTGTTTAAAACTTTTTTTTAACTGAAAAAGTGAGACTTCCTTTGTGATGACTTTGATTTTATGAAATGGAAAAGAGAACCATAAATGTTGATTTATCTCACAATCTCTTTCCTTTCTACTTCAATAAATAGTATATATCACTTCCATATTATATTAATCTCATTCTCTTACTAATTAATCACAATACAAACTTTTACTTCTAACGGGTCATGGTCTGGAAGTCGGCCTATAGGTATTACCTCATTGGTGTGGTGGAACACATCATAAATAACTAGTTAATGCATTACATTAAAGTCATTTGTCTACCTGCGTAAATAAATAAATAAAACTGCCATTTTTATTTTATTTTATTGAGAAAAATTGCTACCACTGGTAGATTTTTTACAGGTGTCGGGATGTGACGACCCCATCGCCCGCTGTTGGGATAACCTCTGTCACAACAGAGATTATTCCATCAGTGCAATCAGTCACACTGGTGGTAGGTCTTTTGTTGCAAGAGGCCGGCTAGGTAGGTACCACCGCAGTGTCCAATATTCTGCCGCCAAATAGTAGTGCTTAGGCCCTACTGTGTTCCGGTTTGAAGGCCATTGTATGCTAGTGAAATTACTGGGCGAACGAGATTTAAGAACTAATATCTCGAGGTTGGCAACGCGTGAGTGGCACCTACTAATGGTGCTGCAAGCGCTCATAGGCTGCGGCAGCCACTTACCATCAGGTGGGCCGTATGCTTGTTTGCCAACTTCTAACATAAAAAAAAAAGATATCACTCTAAATTAAAAATAATGACTAAATTTATGCCAAAATATATAATATTTATTTAATTATTTATTTTTCATCTATTACAGGTAGCTGAGTTCGGCCCTCTCCCATGTTCTGTAGTGACAACAACAAGAAAATTCTTCACAGTGCTAGCATCGGTTATTATTTTCGGCAATGTTTTGTATGGGCGACAGTGGATTGGTGCAATACTGGTGTTCTTCGGTAAGATTGATGTTTATTTATTTATTTATTTATTTATTTATTTATTAGGAAGCCAACAGTACACAACGATAACAATATTATTAACTTACAATAAATGCCTTACTTTGCTTACATCATTGTATACACACTTATAGGCTAACTCAACATGCGACATCAAAAGCGTAAACTACGATATACTTTGTTTAAAATAGAATCATAAAAATACAAGTTATAAGAGAAAAAAAAAATACACACACACACAAAAAACTAGCACAGAAAAGTTTGAGCCAAAAACCTAGCTGATATAATAATAACAATATAATATAATATATTTTTTTTTTTTTTTAATGTAATAATACAATAATTCAAGCTAACCCTATAAAATACCAAAACTACAATATACAAAAATTCACACTGTAACTACCAATTCATTAGGTGATTCTTAATTTTACGTTTAAATAACAAAGACGAGTTCTGAAATATATCCAAACCAGCATTTTTAAATATATTATTATAAGACATGACAATTCTGTTAAGAGGAGCAGTTTTACCAAGGTTACTTTTAGTTAAACTGGACCTAAATGTTTGTTTCATCTTTACATGAGACCTAGAGCTTTGTTTCGGTACTGCTAATGTAACTCTGTTTAGCAAATTTATACAATCAATGTCCCCGTTTACAAGTTTGTGTAGAAAGCAAAGATCCAACAATTGTCTACGATTAGATAGTGAAAGGGTTTTATAGCATTTTAAGAGATCATTGTAATTAGAAATGTCATTTAATATTTTATCATTGTACGCTAAGTGTCGTAGAAATTTTTTTTGCACTCTCTCTATTCGATTGTTATGCACTTGATAGTGCGGATTCCATGCCACAGAACAGTATTCAAGTCTACTTCTTATTAGTGAGTTAAAAAGGATAAGTTTGGTTGATGATTTTTTGAAATCTTTAGTACTTCTAATTATGAAACCTAATAGTTGAAGCGCTTTCTTAGTGACATTATCTATGTGTTGTATAAAACTTAATTTATGATCTATTATGATGCTGAGATCATTCATTTGTTCGACACTTTGTAAACAGCTACCATTTATGTTATAATCATAGTCAATTTTATTCTTTACTTTTCGACTAAATGTAATACGATAACATTTCAAGTTATTTAATTTTAAGTTATTATTTTCACACCATAGCGAAAGTCTGTTTATATCCTGCTGCATATTTATAGCATCTTTAATATTATTTATTCTATGATATAACTTAAGGTCATCTGCATAAAGTTGGAACTGACAATATAAAAAACATTCGGCAATGTCATTAATAAATATACCAAATAATATCGGACCAAGAATGGAGCCTTGTGGAACTCCTGACGTAGCAACGAATGTATCCGACTGATACCTTCCGATAACCACATTCATATGGCGACTTACTAAATATGATTGTAACCAATTAAGAAGACTTCCGCAAATACCATATCTTGTGAGTTTATCTAGCAAAATTTTGTGATCTACTACATCAAATGCTTTAGCTATATCGGTATAAACACAATCTATTTGATCTGTTTTGTCTAAAGCTTCGGATAAATAATCAACAAAAAGAGTTAAATTAGAAAGAGTGGACCTTTTCTTTATGAAGCCGTGCTGGTTCACGATCATTACTGATTTTAAAGACCATGTTAATGTCGTACAGATTAAGGATTCAAAGACTTTTGAAAAAGTTGATAAAATGCATATAGGTCTGTATTTCGTTATATCTTTCCTATCCCCACTTTTGAAGACAGGGACTACTTTAGCCCTTTTCCATATATTTGGAAATTCCCCCTCTGACAACGATCTATTATATATTAACAAAAGGGGCTTTGCCAACAAAATAGCGCAATTTTTAATAAAAAAAGGATGTATACCATCAGGTCCCGGGCCTTTATTTGAATCAAGACATTTCAACTGTCTTATTACATCTGTTTCAGATAAATTTATATAACATAATGATGTTTTTATTATCATTCTATTGCTCATTAAAACACGTTTAAATGTGGTGATATTATAACTTAAAAGATTCTTGCATACTAGATACTTCCTGAAATTTTATTTTCCATAAACCCAGGTTTGTAAATATTTCTTTGTTATGTTTGAACAAACTACCATAAGGCGGTATAGGTAAGTGACTAGGGCCCCGCAGCGTCTAGGGGCCCCAAGGCAAAAGTAAGGTTTTTTAAGGACCAATGCTCTTTTTGTGATGTCTTCGAGCGTCACTTGGTTCGATCTTTGGCTTGTTTTTAGCTAGATAGTGGCTTGAAGTTTTTGTAGATTATTTGATTGTACTTATTATATAACCTTTACTTATTATATATACTTTAATCATTACTATTCTAATTGAAATATTTTTATTAAATGTAAAAAGCATATAACTTTTTGTTGAAAGTCTGAGATTCTACCACCGGCTCCAAATTGAAACCTCTACCCGAGAAGAGCCGGAAATAAACTCAGGGGCTATCTTTTTAATGTATTATTTTTTAAATGTCAAGGTAATTTACATATTATGTAAATTACCTTGACTATTATGTAAATTACCTTGACTCATTCCCACAGTGTGGTGTCCTCAAGGTATTCACTAATTTTATAATAGCCATTACCACACAAACGTCTCTTGAACCTATACTTTACTCCCTTGAACCTTTTTTTAAAACCTATATTTAAAATTTTTTTAATAGAAAGTTTCTGAACGCTTTCTGGGATCCTATTGTAAAACTGTTTAATAAGTTACCTTTATAGAGTTACTAATTTTATGCAGTCTAGTAACTGGTATTGTTAATTTATGTTTGTTCCTAGTGTTAATGTTATATAACCCTGTATGCTCATAGTGTATAAATAACAGTCCAGGACTACAATCCACAGATCAAAGTTTTTAATTCAATGATTTATTAATGTATTGTTACGTAATAATAATTTATAATAATAATGTGTTATATTTGTTTCAGGTCTCTTTTTGGACATTTTTTACAGTAAAGGAAAACATGCTTCACCAAAGAAAATAGATAACAAGTAGAAGTATTTAGTTATATTAAGGATAATAGAAAAATGTTAAAAAATATTGTGAACTGATTCTTGACTCAAAAATGGAGTGTATTTTATTGTTTTTATTTGTTGATGAAAAAAATAAAGACTTTCTAATTGATTTATATGTAATGTTAATAAGTTTAGAAAATAGGAAAATGTTTGTAATCAATTTTGTTTTTATTATAATATAGTTTGAGACTTAAAATAAGTCCATAACGAAGGCGTTGCTTTTTCCTTGCGTCATCGTTAGATGTCGCTACTAACCCGTCACACTACCAAAGAATACTAACTATTATACGTGATGTACACGCATACAATGTTCCAAATTTTAATCTTCGTGGGAGATGAAAGAAGTTTCAGCTGGAGATGTGGTACCCTCATAGGGTACACAAACCAAACTCTGCAGGTCTAAAGAGGCCGAAACGCGACAGTTGGGCTGCCACCTTACGCCGATTTTCTGTGAGAAAGTGGTTCTTCCTCATGCGTGCCAGCCCAATTCGGCTGCCGCAAAAAGAGGTGTGGAGCGTGGCACTACCACTAGTTGTATTAGGTGATTACACTTGTGGAATAATCTCTGCCGTGACAGAGATTATCCCACAAACGAGCGATGGGGTCGTCACATCTTGACGTTTGTTTTGTGTTATTTACTTTGTGAGTTATATTGACCCTTTAGAATAAATTTAAATGATACTGTAACTCTATGTAGTAGATAACTTTGAAACAAACTTCATTATAGCGGATTGGCGAAGGAGAGCGGTCCAAAAAAAATTAAACGTTATAGGAAAAACTAATGCGAACCTCGCATATTTATAAGCTGTTTTATTACATTTGTATTTTTATTGAGATTAAGTGGCATGGGGTGACAAGGGGTTATGTGTTAAGGGGCTGGCCAGGGATATGGCGGCATGGGGTGGTAAGAGGTTAAGTTATAAGAAAATAAAAGATAGTAAAAATGAGACGAAGGAACTTCGTTCTTCATTCGTCGGGAAGTTTTCCGATTTGTCAATCGGAATGACATCAAAATGATATCAAATTAAAATTTCAGGAAGATGATAGAAGGTACAACTACCTGGTATTAAGAATGTTTGGTGGTAATTATCTGCACTTTTTTAAAATCTAAGTTATTGTTTTGAATTCTTATTTATTTACTTTTATGTATGCGTAGCCAAATGGCAAAAACGGAACCGTCATGTCCGTCTGTTCGTCTGTCAATCCGTTAGTCACAGTCAATTTACTCGGAGTTTATTGGCTCTATCTGTACGAAATTTTGTAATTTGGTGTTTTCTATCATCTATGTACCGGTACAGGATTTTGTATTAAATATAATATTTAAAAATTAGTAGCAATCCATACAAGTAACTGAAGAGTGAAAAAAAAATTCAGCATACGCCAACGTATCAGGTACTTTTGTGTACTCGTAGGTCTTAAAAAATAATAAGGAGGTTTGATTTTGACTTTTGGATTAAGTCAGTAGTTGTTGAGATATGAGCTCCTAAAGTCATAAAAATTGTCCCCCCCTCTAACTTATAAACTATAGGATTTAAAATTATGTAAAAAATTTAAGTAATAGAACATGGTAAAGAACTTTTAATGATAATTACTTTGAAGAAGATACGTTAATAAATTTCAGAGATATTTAGGTTTTTCCCATAACTTTATTTTTTCATATTAGTTTTAATAATTACTATGAAACTACAAACTTATATTTGCTGTCACTTTTAATTAGTTAACATCCTAAAGATATTTCATCATCAAGCTGCGGAACCATTAAGATACTACTGTGCGTGGTCCAACACGCACTTGACTGTTAATTATATTAGAAGTAGGTCACCTCCTTCCTCCTCCATCCTTAAATTAGCCAAGTTTTTTTTAAAAATCAGAGGTCCCCGCCGTTACATTTACTTTATAATGTCTGGACTATTGTTACGTATACTAGTTTTTTATTATGTTACAAGTTGGCAAACAAGCATACGCCGCACCTGATGGTAAGTGGTTGCCGTAGCCTATGAGCGCTTTTAGTACCATTAGTAGGTGCCACTCACGCGTTGCCAACCTCGAGATATTAGTTCTTAAATCTCCTCTGCCCAGTAATTTCACTAGCGTACAGTGCCTTTCAAACCGGAACACAGTAATGCCTAAGCACTACTATTTGGCGGCAGAATATTTGACACTGCGGTGGTACCAACCTAGTACCGGCCTCTTGCAACAAAAGAGCTACCACCAGTGTGACTGATTGCACTGGTGGAATAATCTGCTGTGACAGAGGTTATCCCAACAGCGGGTGATGGGGTCGCTACATCCCGACGCCGGGAAAAGTCTATTGTTTAGTCTAGTACGTCCGAGTAGCTGACATGAACACGCTTCTAATCGAGTAGTTAGTGTCCAACCTAGTGTCAAGGTTGTTCAGGTCGCCCGAATAGGCCTCTGACTTGACTTTTCGACTATTGTCAAATTGATAACAGCCGGGACCTTTTTACTTGCCCACCGAAGCAAGGAGACGCTCAGTTGAAATACCACTATGCGATAACCCATCTAGAGATAGACTGCGCCTGAAGCTGCTTAACCCACCGATCGTTTACCGATCAGTATGATCATAGTGTAACGAGAGTGAATGAACATATTGTTTGGTCCGGGTTGAGTTTGTGGTCATTGAAATATGTAAATAAATAACAAACACATATATAAATGCCTCACACTCAACGGGAGGGCCGGTAAAATAAGGATATTAATGTCCAGTGTCTGTAAATATACACAAGGACATATACAAACACAGACAGACCGGAACACATGCCTGTATGGTCAATACAAAAAACTGTACTGGGCGGGAATCGAAACCGCAACCATTGGCGCTTTGGACAGGTTTGTTGTCGCTGCTTCACAAAAATTAAAAGCGTCACCAACACCGTATGTTTTTGTTTGGTGTACCTAATAGTTTTTGTTTTATCTTCAAAATCTTGAAAATGACATATGGATTGATTAATTACGTAATTTTAACCACTGTACCAGTGTGGTTAATTATTCTTGAGGATTCGTAGTTATAAGTAAACTCTCCAGTGGAATGTAGTGGAATATTTTATTAATAAAAATGCAAAAAATGAAAAAGTAATTAGCCAATAGAAAAACAGTAAACAAATCAAATATAAAATTATAAAATAAAATTCCAATTAAAAAGTCTACATTAATACGCGGGCCTCTGATAGGTGGCGTCCTGCGCCCCGCGCGTCGCTGTCTGAAGCGGGAGGGACGCGCGTGCATTAATAAAATTGACCGCTGCGACCCGGCGTCGCCTTAGAATCGTCGAGCGCCGAGGTGCAGCGAGGTCGTGTTGTCCGTGTTCGGTTCCGGCGTCGCGTATTGCTTAAAGTAGTACTGTGTGAAGATTCTTATTGGAAGATTGAAGAAACTGTAGATCTTCGGATCTGCATCTTAAAACAGCTCTTTTCAGAGCGATCTCTTTCTGATACCAAACCACGCCTTGAAGGCATCTATAAAACAGTTCTTTTCAGAGCTATCTACGTTCATCTATTCCGAACGATAACGTAGAAAATAAAGATAAATAAAAGATGTGTAGCGTACAATTATTTCCTATAACTGCACGTAGGTGATGCTGCTACGTAACTAACGTTTACCTTACATCCTCCAATTCGTAAAACATGTTCTTTGTGTTTTCGTGAATGTAATTTTTAACATTTTCGCTATCCATGTACCTACTGTCTATAGATGTAATTTCATTTGGAAGCAGAGCTCGCTTGGTCTCATTTCTGTATTGAAGGAATAACAAACCTGTCCAAAAATAATACTTCCTTTAATCCCTCATAATATTTTTAACGCCAGAAGTGAAATAGAATTAAAAAAACAATTACAAAGACAAAATCACTTAATTTATTTTATAACAAAAACTAATTAAATAAAATAACGGTAATTCAATAAATTATCAGTACTTCAACAAATATAACAAACTATCGTTGATTCCAAACAAAAACCATCAAATATAAATATGAAAAATATAACGACTTACTGCAAGTAGCACCGAACACCAACAACCTTACTGTTCAACCGCCGACAAGAAAGTGGCCTCATTACAATTGACAGCTCCTTTTATAGGCTATGTTGATTATCGTACTACCTGCATTAAATCGATTAAATTAAAAATCGGCTAATAATATTATTAATGCGAAAGAAATTTTGTCTCTTTGTTTGTCTATCTGTTACACTTTCACCCCTAACCCACTGAGCCTAGAATTGATATAGTAAATTCTAAGGCCCTACGAAGTTCGCCGGGTCAGATAGTTTTGTATAAAAAAGAGATTTTTCGTTGCTTGCAACGTTAAAAAAAGTTATACTTCTGAGACTACTTATAATTTCGTTAATTTATAAACTGATCTCAATCTTTTTTCTCATTACGTATTAGTTTTTAGTCATTCTAAGATAAATAGTAAATAAAATATTAAAAAAGGATTTGTAAAATTAGTTTTACTTTAGAAAATAAACAGAAATAAATGTACGAGTCCCCGGGACTCATACTAGTGAAATACGTATGTATATTTTACCCAGTGAATTGAGAGTTAATTAAAGCTTTTGGTTAGTGTTAGCCAGAGTTGATGAGATGCGAAACTGGCGTGTAACTTTGTTGTGGCCGCTTGAAATGTTACATTATACGCTAGGCTTACCGTTTTTGGGTTTGGAGCTAGATAGAGTACAAAACCATTTTAATTTCGTCACTTCGGTCTATCCGTTCAATTCCGTCCGTAGTGTTGTTTATCCGACAGCTAAGGGAAGGTAAAGTTTTTCGAGTATCTGTATGAATATATTATGTACCTACATATTATGTAGGTATAATACGTAGGTATGTCTAATTAAAAATTAAAAGATCTGATTATATCGGCCTTAGTTTTTGGCTTTAAATATAGTTTATTTTTTAATATTGACTACGCGAAAATAAATTTGTAGGACTAATAATTAGGTAAAAAAAATTGTGTAGATGTTATTAAAATTTTTAGGTTTTTTGCTTATGTCTCATGAATTATACTACAGTAGTAGATACGTACTATTTACTGTTTTATTAAACTTATAATATATTATACTAGCTTCTGCCAACGGCTTCGCCCGCTTGAATAACGATTCTAATAAAATTTTTGAACCCTTATTTCACCCCTTCAGGGGTGGAATTTCAGAAAATGTTTCAACACGTGTTTCTTTATATTTATTCGTTGATCAAAAACAATTTTTCATGGAAAGGACATGCTATGAATGACAATTTATTAACAAAAATTTCATCCATTTTTTGGGGGAGGCGACACTACCACTCACTCTATATCACTAAAATATCTCTATATTAAGTATAACCTACTGAAAGATCTGGGCACGCCTAAGGCTGCAGCGAGTTCTATTTTAGAACGAACACTAAAGCAGCTCTGACAGGTTCCTTTCAAATTTGGCTAGGCAAAGGGAGCAACGCGAGCAGTGAAGGTGAGCGTTGATGCGGAAAGTAAGCCCCCCTAAACCTACACCCGGGTCGCATGTCCCAGGAACTGCTCGGAGTTTCTCCCTTTACCACACGATGAGCCCGGCGCCCGCGCGGTGAATCCATGGATGCTAAGCAGTTCGTCTCTCTCGATACTTATTAAATTTTATCGTTTGATAGCAGTAAGGCACTAATTTTACCAAAAAAAAATTAGAAATGAAACTTAACTCCATAACTTTATATATGTAAGGTAAATTACTTTTTCTAGAGTGATTCGGCATTTTTTATTATCATATTACTGTCAACAGCGTATTTAAAGAGCTTCGCGATAATAAAATTGTGAAAAATAATTAATGTCATTAAAAAGCTACAAATATAGTGATTACAATACCTGAGACTCATCATCTGATATTGACAGTGCTTTCTATTGTGCAATAATGACTATAAAATTAAAATAAAACAATGTAAAAATTAGTGAAACTGAATTTTGTTATTTTTCTTGACTGAGTCAGTTCAAAAGTGTTGAAAACGTGTAAAGCTCATAAAAACAATTGAAAAATAAATAAAAAAACTATAGTGTTAAATAAATAAATAATATAACAATAAATTACGAAAGTTGTGTATGTTCTCTAAAATGTGTTAATGTGGGTGTAGAAATAAAACTTATAAAATCTAAAAGAGGTAGACCCGAATGAATCAAGTAATATTTCAATAAAGTATGTAAATTTCGATAGAGACGTTAATGACTGAAGCGGTGTAGAGGTATACCAAAGACATCGTTAAGCAAACAACCTGGGTTCAATCCCGTATAAAAGACAAATATATTAAGTTTATTTTTCCTTAACAAGATCACTATGGATAATACAAATAAGTCAAATAACATAACACAGCATAAATAAATAAATAAATAAATAAACGTTGCACACTCAACGGCCCCCATTAGGATAGTAATATCCTGTGTCGGGGGTCCGGAAACATTCACAATGACAAGGACAAATACACCCAGACCGGAAAATATACTTGCATGGTCAATACAAACATATTATATGCTCCGAGCGGGAATCGAACCCGCGACCTGTGGCGTTTAAGGCAGGTTCGCTACCGCTGCGCCACAACGTCGTCAAAATATGGTATTAGAGGAGTTGCACTACGTTTGTTAAGAGATTATCTTTCCCACCGGAAGCAATGTGTTACAATAAAGGGTTTAGATGAAAACCTTATTTCAAATGAATACAAATCTAATTATCAATCAGGCGTACCACAAGGTAGTATACCCGTTACTTTTTTTAATCTATATTAATGACTTGCCCAATGTTACTACTTATGACTGCATACTTTACGCAGATGACATATCAATTATTCTTCCTGACATAAATAAAAATGACATTGAATATGAATCAATAATAAATTTGCCATTTCATAAAATTATTAACTGGCTTGACATAAATAATCTACAAATAAATATATCTAAAACCAAATACATTCAATTTTCAAATTATCAAACTAAAACTAAAGACTTGACTATTGGTTACGCTGGTCAGAATGTAGAAAAATGTAGCGAAGTTAAATTCTTAGGATTAATACTAGACCAAAACTGTTCATGAAAATCACATATCATGCAAACACGGACAAAAATTAATAAGCATGTTTAAAAAACTACACTGCTCTAAAAAAACACAAAATACACAGCACTAATAGCTTATCATGCCTATGTAAGCTCAGTTCTGAGGTATGGTCTTGTCGTGTGAGGTAATTCTTCGCACGTTAAAACTTTGTTTATAATGCAAAAAAATGTGTAAGAGCTGTATGTGGAAAAGGCCCTCTTGAATCATGCAGGCCATTGTTTAAAAGATTACGCGTACTGACTCTTCCTTCTTTGTATATATACAAAATATTTGTAAAAAAGAATCCTCATTTGTTTGAAAAATTAATTGATCGAAATAGATTTCAACAGAGAGATCCCACGAAAATTGTAATGCCTCTATGCAAAGGTAATATGCACCAAAAAACTGTGCTATAAATCTTATAAAAATATATAATAGAATACCTAAAGTATTTAGAGAATAAAATTTAAAAAGTTTTGAATATCAATTTAAACAATGGCTAATTGAAAAATGTTTCTATTCATATGACGAGTTCTTAAATCTAAAATAACGATATTATAAAAATTTGCATTGTATAAGGCGAAACATTTATTACTATTTAATATCATGTAACATCTTATTTGTGTCAATGTTTCTGGGAATAAATCATTATTATTATTATTATTCTTTTTATTTTTCATTATCTCAGCTCATGAGCTATTATTATTATTATTATTAGTGAAGGCGATACTGAAAATGATATTATCCCGTTAGTTTTAGTTTTAATTTCAACAAAATATGAAACATGTCTTCCATCAATTATGTTAAAAAGGTATATGCAAAATTTTAAGTAGATTGGCCCAAGGAATCACGTTTTCCCAAACAAACTTTGCCCCCCTTTTTCACCCCCTTAGAAGTAGAATTTCGGAAAATCCTTTCTTATCGGATGCCTACGTCATTAAAAGAACACACCGTCCAAGTTTCAGGTTTTTACGATCAGCGGTTTAGGCTGTGCGTTGATCCGTCAGTCATTCAGGACAAAGCCTTTTATATATATAGATAGATTTTGTATGTTTAGTTTAGTATTTTAAATATAGAATTGTATCTAATATTGTTTATAGTTGTTGTATTGTATAACTTTTATTTTTCTACCGACGTAAGTATTTGTTTGTAATATTAACTAAAAAAGGACGATGAAATGTAAGAGAAGATATTCATCATTTGTCAGTCGGCCATAGTGGAAACTCTGGATTGTATAGCTACTTAGTATCTGCAATAGTGGTAACTCTGCTGGAGTGTTTTAAGATAAGTACTTGTAATTAATCTTATTTAACTTGTATTTTATTGTGACCCTGATTGCTATTTTTTTTTTTTTTATTTCATGACGGTTGGCAAACAAGTAGATATACGGTCCGCCTGATGGTAAGCAGTCACCGCAACCTATGAACGCTTGCGATCCTAAAGTATCAAAAACGCGTTGCTAACCCAAGGAAAAGGAAGGACGGGATGAGAATGGAAAAATGGATCGGAACAGAGAAGGTCGGAGATTGGGCCTTCGGCGCTCTCACTCATTGCACGAAACGCAACAGTACCTACCTAATGATAATGTTACTTTACGCCGATTTTCTGTGAGAGGGTAGCACTTTCCCGGTCGAGCCGGCCCTTTTGTGTTGAGAGAAGCATGGCTCTACTACCGTAAAGTCTGGCTTTACTACAGTAGACAATATATTATGTAAAGAATAATTATATTTTAAAAGAATCCACTTTCCGAATCGGTGGTAGCTTCATTTAAAGTCTATATCAAATAATAAGAAAATTAAACATATTATTCAATAAATATATAGAGTAAATAATAGTTCTTTTAATAAATAGATAATATCTTTAAATGTTCTTTTCATAAATTTATAATTCCAACCCACATATAAAAATTAATAATTTTATATCATATCTATTTTTTAGATCTACCCTATACAAAATCTCACACCGTCGGTAATTCCGCTAATTAGAATGCGCTGGGAGCGCTGCCACCATTCCCGATGATGTCCTTAACAGAGGTTTGACCTCGCATAAGCGAGTCTATGGACGCAATCAATGTTGAGCCACCGCGAGGGCTGTCCGTTTCTCACGGCCAGGTCTCAGTACCTGGCCATCCCCGCTCGGTGACGCTGTTATGGCTAGTTGGGAAAACAACAATACACAATCAGAAAAAATATGGTAATTAATCTGTATAAAGACTAATAGCCTGTTACTAGTGTAAGAGTAATAGCAGATCCTGAGCAGAATCCTGGAATTAATGCTAGGCAGAAGAAGAGTCAATAGTCTCCGAAATGACTGTGACATACAGATAGACAGACGGGCGGAGATGGACGAAATTACAAGGGTTCCGTGTTTGCCATTTCGCTACGGAACCCTAATAAATATTAAATACTGTCTTCGTCTTCGTCCTAGTATTATTCCCGGTATTTCTATTTTACCCTGGGTCTGCTTATTACTCTTATCCGGATTTGACAGGTTACTAGTTTTTACACGGAGCGATTTCAACCTGACCTCCGCAATGGGATACAATTTACTTATCAAGAGTTAACGATTATTATCAGATTTTATGTAATGACAACCGGGACCAACAGCTTAACGTGCCCTCCGAGCACGATGGGGGGACCTACATGGATAAACGCCCAAACCGAAACAGAAATTTTAACAAACATCTGCCCGATCGGGAATCGAACCCGCAACCGTCGAGGCTAAAGGCAGACGTGCTACCCACAACGCCACAACAGTGTCAATAAATAAATATTAAATACTGTGTAAAATATAATTGTTTTAACTATTACTGAAGTTTTGAATTACTGAATTTGGCATGGAGTGGGGTGGTGTGGCGTGGCTTAGGATATTAAATTTATATGAAATAAAGGAACTTCCTTCTTACAATTTCTTTTGAATGGATGTTTGAATGGATTTTTTGCATTACTCGACGTTTTTGACTTGATTTTTACATTAAAATGCCTGCCCCAGGTTGTTATTGAATCTGCAATCATTGGCGAATACTGAGGTTTCCCAACCGCTAGTAGATAAGGGTTGTTTGTTTGTTCATAAAAGTTGGAAGAATTTGACTTTTACCCAAAAAGGCAAAACAAGTATTCCGTAGACCACGTGAACGAAGCTGGGGGCACTGTTAATAAATAAACTAAAGGGTTCCGCAGCTTGGTTATGAAGAATCTTAGGGCTTTAAAATAATAACGAATTAAAATCGACCGCAAAATAAGTTGGTAATTTCATAGTAATTATTAAAAGTAATATGAAAAACTGAAATAAGGGAACAGCTTATATATCTCTAAATTTTGTAGACCTATCTTCTTCAAACCAATTGTGGTTGAAATTTCATTTGATGTCCTATAAGCTCAAATTTTTCCAGAATTTTAAATCCCATAGTTCAAAAGTTAGAGGGGACACAATTTTTATGACTTTAGGAGCTAATATCTCAACAACTACTGACTTAATAAAAAAGTCAAAATAAAATCTCGTTATCAATTGGAAAGACCTATCATATCTAAGAGTTACATGTATGGACTGCTACCCTTAATTCTTATATGTTTTATGATTTCATTACAAAATCGTTGTGCGGTTCGTAGAATAGACTTATTTAGTAAATTTCGTATAGATAGAGCCAATGGTCTCCGAGTAAAATGACTGAGACATACGGACGGACAGACGGACAGATGGACATGACGAAACTATAAGGGTTCCGTTTTTGTCATTTCGCTACGGAACCCTAAAAATAGAAGAGTCTGGAGTCTTGAACTAGAAACGTATTTTAAAAAGTCCCCAGGATCTGCAGCCGAGGTTATAATGGTCCCTATAATATGTGTTCGTGCCAAAGGCAGTACGATGACGTCGGGGTATCGGCGGGACGAGGAACACACGACGCACGAACTTCATACCGCATGCATAGCAAGCGACAACGACATTTCTCCATGAATAATATAATTCTAATGTTGCATTATTTTTCTGCAAATTAAATAATTGAAAGAATATTATTCTGTTATTCTACTACATCTACGTAATACTACAACAATAAGTAATTTTCATTTGATGTGTTCAGATTGATATAATTTGAAGTCCAATTTAAAACCCAAGCTACGTTTTATACAATTTCGTTCAGTTTTACCTAAGATCTAGTATAAAAATTAAAAGAATATTTCTGGCTGGGAATCATAATAAATACAGAGAAACAACGAATAAAATTCAGAGACGAAGCTTTTTTCCGTCTTTTTTAGTTCCACTATTTTCCACTAGATGCCGCTACACGTATTCAACGATTTTATAATAATTTATTGAGAAATTGAGATGAGAGCTCGAGATGCCATTTTTTAAAATTTATTTTTAATAATCGACGAGCCTGTATTATTCGACTTGCTCAACAGACGCAATGTTGTGGAAAGTTTCGATTGTTTATACAACGTTATATCTACGTTTTACTCTTATAGTGTTAATTTTAACAGTACTGTGACGTAATAGTGTTGTGTTTTTAATGTGAACTGTTTTTCATATAACTAAGTTTTATGGTAATTGTTTTCCGTAATCAAGCTTAACCGGAAAACTTGGTTTTGCGTTTCTTTCCAAACTAGATGTCCCCTTTAATAATCCATTTACGTACGATAGCCTTAGCTAGGCTGTTAGGAATGAAGTAGTTATCTGACAAGTTGTCCGCCGCTATGTATTGGTTCGGAATATGAATATGATTAATAAAATTAAATTAAAATGGTAACGTCGTTTTTATTTGTTTAATAATACTGTTACAGCTTTACAATATTGTAAAGTTATTTGAAAGGCCGCAATATGTAGCCATTTTATACATAATTATGTATACACTATACATACCTATAGGAAACGCAAGTCAACGTTTGTTTGATTGGTTGTGTAATATTGTGTTAAAAAGCCGTAACTTTAACTTCATTCGGTGCCTTTTATAAACATAATATGACAGTTTTATTACAGAGTTGTTTATTTTTCACTGTGTTTTATTTTTCCCTACCACTTTTATTAAAAGACCGTGCCGGATTTTACTTTAAATTTCAGATGCGCTACTTCACACTAGATGTCACCGTAGTAAAAACATTTAATTAAAAGCTCTGTTGTCGGATAGACAATATTGATGTTTGCTTAACGAAGTCACCGCTATTTTATTGTTTATGAGGGCTGTAACACTACTGTTGCTGCAGTATCGATATGTTATATCGATATAATAATATTATTTTTTCCAATGCTTGTTTTTCTTGTGTGTCAGTGAAAAACAGTGAAAATCTTAGGATTTTCTAAGTTTGATCATACATTATCTTTCAAGTTGTCATCGATAGATGGTGTAGTCGATATGGTGTTGTTAATACAAATCGGTCAGTTTTGGTGGGATCTGGACGATGGGTGACAAAAGATGGCGCATAGAAATCATGCCTCAAGCTGTTTTCGCTTATAATTTCTCATACTATAACATTTAATATAAAATAAGGTACCGTTAGTTTACGTTCTCGTTAGTAAAGTTATATAAGCATTATTAAGAATAAATCAAGCTATTATAAAACAAAAAATATTACAGCAAAATCAAATATTCAACCCGTAAATCGAAAATTTCGACAGTGAAAAAAGTTCGCTACGCGGTCAAAATAGACGCACATCAAAAAGTTCGCTCCCGGGGGACTGAACGGTATTAACGCATCTCAACCTATCACGACTACTAATTTCAGGAATCGCTAGTGATTATTTTATAGTTTTTTCGATATTCACTTGTTAAATGAATATCGAAAAAACTATAAAATACACCTCTGTCAATTGAAGCCCCGGTCTCCCCTATTGCAAAATATGTTAATTTCATTACTGATTTACTTTATTAGGAACACCAACAAGAAATACATTTTTATAAGAAAATATCACCTTTTAAATTTTTAAAGGCGTCGGGATGTGACGACCCCATCGCCCGCTGTTGGGATAACCTCTGTCACAGCAGAGATTATTCCACCAGTGCAATCAGTCACACTGGTGGAATAATCTCTTAGGTCTTTTGTTGCAAGAGGCCGGCTAGGTAGGTACCACCGCAGTGTCCAATATTCTGCCGCCAAATAGTAGTGTTTAAGCACTACTGTGTTCCGGTTTGAAGGGCATTGTACGCTAGTGAAATTACTGGGCGAACGAGATTTAAGAACTAAGATCTCGAGGTTGGCAACGCGTGAGTGGCACCTACTAATGGTGCTGCAAGCGCTCATAAGCTGCGGCAGCCACTTACCATCAGGTGGGCCGTATGCTTGTTTGCCAACTTCTAACATAAAAATAAATAAATAAGACATAGTACGAGATAAATCTTATAAAATAAATGTTAGTGCTTCCCTAATTATAGGTGTACACAGCATGCTTATTGTATGTATACACATTATAATTTTAGTGCTTAAATGAAATTAATGATTATAATCGTCATTTTAATTATTATCGTCGCGGGTTCGATTCTCACTCTGGCATATGTTTGCATTCACCATGCAGGCATTTTCCGGTCTGGGTGTATTTGTCTTAGTTCTTGTATGTATTTCCTGACCCTCCTTCCTTCGACACAGAATATCCAAACAGGGGCCATTCGGTGTTGTAATTTATTTATTGAAGTTATACTTCTTTTGGCGCGTTAGGGAAAAATGATGAGAGTAAATTTTTACGATGCGCGCGCACACCGTCACAAAAACCGACACCCTGAAGTTAGCTATAGTCATCATTTTTTGGGATATTTAAATAAACTTTATTTAACTAGATAACGCGTTATAATAAAACTTTCAATGTATTAAATACCTTTTTTCTATTGGTAGTGTCGTTTTTTCTACAAACGTAGAATAAGGCGAAAAATAAAATTTTTGAAAAGATTTTTATCTTGTTACGCCAAAGAAGTATAACTTCTAACGCGTGTACATAAGTACATACACACTTTTTTATTAAGTTTGAATATTTAAAATTACAATACTTAATTTTTAATAAAAAAATAAATTCCGTATTAAAAATACAATTTAATAAAGAAGAACAAGACAGCAAACAGCAATCCTTTTGTACAATCAATAGTCTTTTTCAAAGCAGACACAAATGGTGCTAAGTTCTGGCTGTAAATATCACCTTTTAAATTTGTATTTTTTGACAGTATGTTATACTGTCGCATCATTCGGTTAGTAGGTGCGAAAAGTTTTTGTTGCTGTAGTCTTTGTTTTGTACAGAGCGTTATATTTTCTTTCGAGGAAGAGAGAGATATCAAAAATAGTTTGTCGTACAGGAGTGTTTGAGCTATCCCTCCTTTTGGTCTATTGCTTTGGCATATCAGAAGTATACAGATAATCACACAATAGTTTTACAGTACATTAGCATACAAGCATAAAGAATATAGCACAAGAAGGCACATTAATTTACGAAGAGGAGAAGAAAATAAAGCAGGAAAATATGCAAAAACTCTTAAGCGTATATCTGTCGAATGTCATGCGTAAACAAAAGAATGGGCGCACGGGGCATGCGGTTTCGCACGGGGCCTAAGATGCTGCTGCCTGTGCCATTAAGAATGTGGGCGAGATTATCCCACAAGCTAAAAAAAAGGAACCCTTATAAGATCACTCCGTCTGTCCGTCTGTCTGTCCGTGTTCGACCACCAATTTTCTCAGGAACGGGAGGACCTAGCACTTTGAAATTTATACCAGATATTGAGGTATATAGTCCCTATAATTATTAAATACTATTTAATATTAAAATATTTTCAAGGGTTAGGAACAATATAAAACAAAGTCCACTTCACTTCTTTGCAATGAATTTTCACAAATAAAACCGTGGCAATCCGGGTCGGGTGTAAGACGGCTTTTTTTTCTTTGTACATACGAAAAAAAGGTATTGGTGTAGATGTAGTTTTTATTTTCAGCTGGTAGTGCTGGTATTTGGTGGTGGGGTTTAAATTAATTATATATTAACTAGCATCTTTAAAACCAGCATCAACATAAAGTTTTATAATGAGAACCTCTATTACTGTATCAGTAGACACCTCATTTCCCTCCAAGCCATTTTATTAAAGGATCACACGCACGCTATCGTTTGGCTTGTTAACTAAACAGTGCAAGGGGAGGGTCAGCGATTGCATCAAGCGTAACGGGCGAGGCAGCGTTTTCATTAAACGCTTCCAGGCGGCTAATTTTTTTCCGACAGCTCCAACAAATATCATTATATTTTAATGTATAAAAAACTAGACAAATTCTAATCTCAAACCTTCCTCGAGAACCATTATATCCATTGGACAACATAATGTAAATCGGTTCGTCTGTGACGGAAAACTTTGTTTTGTAATAATATGTTAGTGATTATTTAAAATAAAATCCATACCAACTTATCTTTTACAACAACATCTAGCATTTCTAAACGTCTTAGATCTAATTAAAAAGACTGTCATCTATGAAGGGACTTTATCTTTTTGAGAATAAATTCTTTAAAGTTAAACCTAAATGTCCGTCTGGTTAACTACCACTATACATTGGTGGAAAAATTGGGAAGCACTGTTCGTCAGCCCAATTTTTAGTTCAGCCAGCGTATTACACCTTAAGGTTCGGCAACGGCACCGCATGGCCCTCTGGTGCTGCAGATGTTTGTGGGCGGTGGCAATCGCCTAACATCCTGTCCGTTTGTTCCTTATAACATATGCTAAAACTATTCCTTTTACATAAAAAAGCTGGAACTTTCATTTAGCTTAAGTTTTGGGCGCCATATCTTATGCTGCACGATGTGATAAAGTAGAAATTTCCAGAGAACACTTCAAAATCAATCAAACATAATTGGTAACCAATTTACAGCTGTTCTGAATACCTACCAAATGAGCGGGCTGCATACTAGGTCTATATGATGTAACAAAAGTAATATAAAGTTAATTTAAAAAATATCGATAGCATTGTTATCGAAAACCTCAATGTATAATAGAATACTTTACTTTGACACGTCCATAACAAATCTTTATAAAGAACATTATATTTGAGTTCGACATAAACAAAACCTTAATGTTAATAATAAATAAATTTATTATAATAAAGTCAGTTTTTAATTGTTTACTAAAATTATGGTGTGGAAGGGGATATAGCGAATGGTGTTTTTTTAATGGAATGGAATGGAGTGTTGTTTTCAAAAAGAAAACAATCGAAAGGTAAGTCTCACTAAATACATATAAAAAAGTAAACAATAATCCCAATTTAAGAATACGGTGCACCTAATATCTTTTATGTTGTATTTAGAAACAAAAAATCTCAACCACACTATTTTTAATTATTTCCATATTAAGACGTTCCACTACTCTCCACAAGATGGCGCTAAGTGAATTCAACCACGAGCTTACAATTTGTGGAGCGATCCAGAAATATTTATTTCCATAGAAAAACGATATTATATTGAAATAATTGTTGCCAGAAAAGTCTAAAGTGAAAACACAGCTGCTTTGTACAGTTTTTACTTATTTATCTCGATTTAGAGGTGTGTTGTATGCCTTCATGAGAAAGGTTAGCGTTTTTTTTTATTTCAAAGGAATAAAATCCTACACGAATTTTAAGATGTCTGAGAATCAGACCCACGCCACATTTCATAGATAATTATATTAAAAAGCTATTCAGTTACGGTTACCAATTACAAATATCAAAATTACTTTCATCTTCGCAGTTAATATGCGAATGACCTGAAATTAATAAATTTTTATTCTTTATTTTGGCTGTGCCCATAGTAAAGAAATGAATGATTGCAAAGTCAATTACAAATATGTTGACTGACTATGGAAGGCCAAAAATGATTTTATGAATTACTTTATATTAATTAGCTTTGAAAAGATTTAGCCGTGAAAAGTATATATTTTAAGTTACAATATAAGATTGAATAATAATAATTATTATTAGTCTGGATTATGTACGACTAAAGATGGGTCGCGATCGAAATTAAAGTTTTAATTTTATTGTTCGTTTTGTTTATCCCACGGGAACGTCATATTTTTCTGGGATAAAGAATCCTATGTTCTAATCCAGGAAATAATCTATGCATATCCTCGCCAAATTTCACCCAAATCCGATTAGTCGTGTCGCTTGATTGAGTATCAAAAATCCAAACATCTTAACATCCAACATACAAACTTACAGGCTTCCAGGATTAGATAGTTTAGAAAATTGTCTACAACAGAAATTGCATCTTATATTAATTTAATATTTAATGCAAGGAATATTAATTTTTCAATCGCTTTTGAAGTAATTTTAAAAATGTCACTTGCAAAACTTATTATCCATCAATAAACGACAGCATTTTATCTTTGATGTCTTTGTTCCTTTGAGAATTTATGTCTGACTCGTTCGCTGCAGCTACCGCTATATATTAATTAACCGTAGGAAATAAAAAACGTCAAGAATTACAGTAAAGCAAAAAGCGATAAACTTATATTGTATATAGATTTTAGAAAACATTATATTTATATATAGATTATTATATTATTTTAGGCTATGTATTAATGTAAAATAATGCATTACCAGTTACTAGACTGCATAAAATTAGTAACTCTTTTAAAGGTATACGGTTTTTTTAATTTTTAACTCTAAAATGTGTAAGCTCTTGACATTCATCGAGCGCGAAGGCATAGAAGCCTGTGTACTCGCACCTTGAAGAGCATCAGGTTGTATGCGTTCGGAAATTTAGACGCCGGAAGAGCATTTTACTCTCTGGCTTGGCGCATTATGAATGAAGAACGAAATGGTTTTACAATAGGATCCCAGAAAGCACCCAGAAACTTTATATAAAAAAATAAAAATGGTCAAATAACCTTTGTGTGGTAACTATTATAAAGTTAGTGTATTACTTGCTAGCACCATACCTTGAATAAAAAAACCGTCGCCCAAGGCTTTTCAGTGGTTCAGTGTACATAAATGCAAAAAAAATATAAATAATGCTAGGACGAAAATACACCAGGACACATACATACATAGAACCCAGTTTTTTTTTAAATATATTGTCAAGTTTTTGGCAATTTGAAGATGTATGTAAGTTATTTTACTTATTTTCACATAAAATAAGCATAGAAACTGCATATTTCGTATATAATATAACCCAAAACGTTTAAAATAATACATAAATGGTATGATTAAAAAATGTCTTTTTTAGAAGTTTTAAAGCTTAAAATCCTACAAATATTAAAGAAAAATGTTTCTCAGCCATTTATCAACACTTCTGCATACTCAGTTTTTTCAATTGTGTGGGTTGACATGGTATTGCTTATTTGCGTTCATTTATACCTACGCTACGCCACTGATATAATCGTACATCTTACGAGAGTTTGAGAAAGATGTGTAAGGTAATATATATCAGTAAGTATTGTCTTACACTTATAATAAGAGAAATAAATAATATTTATAATTGGCGTTATGTTACTGATTTGAGCTAATTATTTTCATGAAATAAGAAAATCGTTCCCAAGTTATAATATTGTATTACACCAACCACTGAGATGGACGAATCTATCTAATACCTATAAACGAGCAATTTTTGTATATACAATTGTATAGGTAAATAGATCCATAACAATGAAATCTAACTCAAAGGAAAATCTATTCATAGGAATGTAGCCTCCTGTTAAGTGTGACTAATATTAAACTTGTTATCTTCGCATTCCAAGAAAAATAAAGTAAGACCAATTCTATTTTTAATCCTTTGTCAAAAGCTTTCATCATATCCACTAATAGCTTCTGCCCAGGGTTTCGCTCTTGTTGCATAGGCCGTCTTTTTCATTTAAAGTTTAAAAATATTATAAATATTATATTTATTAAAAATATTATACACCTTCAAGGTTGGAATATGAGGAAATGTTAAATCCATACAAATTTTCAACCTCATGTATTTTTTTTTAAGTGTTCGTCGGATATCAAAATTTAATAACCCCTAGCGACACATTTAGTGAGCGGCATAATTTGACAATAAATAAAAAATATGTTGTAAATCTTTGAACTATGCCATACTTTTGTTACAGCTACGACTCGGACCGATTGGAGTAAGCACGAAATGTTATTATACTGTGACATCTTGCTTACTGTAACGACTAGTAACATCAGCTGTACTGACTTGCAGGGATTGACTTTTATCATATAGAGAAAAGTGTTAAAAAATATTTAAGATCAACCATTAGTACTTTAAATCTAATCAATCTGGCTATCTTATCTATTGAGCAATAGGTGCATGATGCTACTAAAGACATTTATTTATTGTCACTGACACTGATAGTGCAATTAAAGACTTTGCTCTTTAAAAATACGAATAAAGTTTTCGACTTATTTGTTATATGCACTGGGCTTATTACGGCGATTGTGAATTTTCCTACCGATCCCTATCAAAATTATGTTAGGACATGGTCTTCTTTTTTCTATCTTCGACTATTCTGACGCAAGCTATGTTAACTGATTTTCAACTTAATAAACTCGAGCGACTTCAAAATCTTGCCGTAGTGTTCCTATTTGGCTTGCGCAAACCACACCACCACACATCTGAATTTCGCCGAAAGCTCAAGTGGCTCTCTATACAATGTCGCTGGGATGCTCATATACTCTCTCTTCTGCACTGTGTATTATTGAACCTAAGAGGACCTTTGATGTCAAAGAGAAATTTGAATTTCTAGAGACACGAACAGATTCACGTACTTTAAAACAATATGCTGAAATGTTGTGGAATGCACTGCCTTCAGCAATACGACATTCAACACCTTTAGCTACTCTCAAAAATTCTTTTCAAATTTATACCTTACAGAAACTGAATAAGACGACTTGTATACTTTATTTGTTGATATTTATTCATTTTATTTATGTTTACCGTATAATACCTATATTTATTAATTTATTTATGTAATTAATTTATTTATATAAATATATTGGATTATATTATGTAAGTAATTATGCATACGTATTAGTGTTTTAATATTGTACTGGCACGACCTGTCTAATTATTTTTTTAATAGTTTCTCCTTTCCCAAAGGTTGCCTGGGAGAAATCGCTTTTAGCTATAATCATAGATTGTGGTTACTTACCATCGGGCGGACAATATGCTTGTTCACCAACCGTCATGAAATACACCGTTGACACCGTTGTGGCGTTGTGGGTAGCGAGTCTGCCTTTAGTCTCGACGGTTGCGGGTTCGATTTCCGCTCGGGCAGCTGTCGGTCCCGGTTATTATCAATAACATCTGATAATAATTGTTAACTCTTGATAAGTAAATTGCTCTTATCCAATGAGTTACTGGTTCTCCCTTAGGGTTGCGGAGGACGGATGGCAATCGCTCTGTGTAAAAACTATTAAGAGTAATAAGCAGACCCTGGGTACATAAAAATACCGAGAATAATGCTAGGATGAAAAAGAAGACCAACCGTCATGAAATAAAAAAAATCCTATTGAATACTGTATTCAGAGCTTTCTCATATTTTTTACCCACCTTAAATCTTGGTTCACTATTATTGTCTAGGTCCAATAATTGCACAATAAAACATAATATAACCCTCGTACACTAAGCTAAGCGAAATCTTCGATAATAATGGGGTGCTTACGTCGCGAAGATTTAGTAGCGCAAAGGCCCCATGGTCTTTGATTGCAAGACGCGATTGTCTATTCGAACACAGCTGACGCAAATGTGATTCAAAATGTCTGAAAAAAGTTTGTTTTCTTCTTTTAAATGTGCATTATAACCTAAATTTTCAATATTACTGATCCAGAATTAAATAACATAGATCAAAATATTGTTGCAAAATAAATAGCAGCAATGGAAATAGGACAAAAAATATAGTACATAAGACACTGGGTTTACCCATATATAGAAAGAAATATAAAGTGGAGACTGTTTGCTGTTGCCTTTTCAGTGATATCCATTTTTGGATAACTTTTTAATTTATTATTATAGAACAAAGTACAACAAAATACTACACAAACACGGTAATTTATATATAATATACAGAATATTTTGCAAGCTATCACTGACACTCCTATTGCTCTTCCAAATAAGCGCGAAGCTTGCCGCAAAATAGACCAAGGGAGCAATGTCGAACCCCCGACTTTACCATTAACAGAGAGGAGTCGATCCTTCTACCCTCGAGGTACCTATTGAAGCTATTCTTCACAGAAACAAATTTTATATTTAATAAATTCTCCGTTATCTTGGTAATCGCAGCAACGTTTGTATCGATGACCTAGCCAAGCATATACTTAGGGTGCGGCTTTTATCAGATATTAATGAAAGAATGTCGGGGACAATGTCTTCCAACTTCAAATTACAAATTATATACAAAATTTGTTCAATGGTAAACATGGAAACGCTATTTACGTTGTCATGTGACTTTTAGTAGGGCGAGTGTGATATTTTACCCGACTGCCGGAGGGTAATGTTTTTTCAATAACATGTGAGTATATATATGTCGCATACCAGAAGTGAGGTTATTTAAAATAAATATGCAGAACCGCTGAACCTATGTAAGTCATCGGTTCTGCTATGCTTTTAAACACAATAATAGCAATACGCTGCGTATCACATTTTGATTTTAATTATTATGAGATTAAGTAAGGTAATTTGATACTAAATTCACACATATTTAAACAAGATAATTTTAGGAATGAAAAGCAAGTAAATAATATTACAATTTTTAATAAAAGTGTCATACAGACTACTTACAGAGTTTCTGGTCGAGAGGCAGGAGCAAAAGTCCTTTTACAACACCAATCATTTGCTTTATATAGCGTTCAACTGAAGTTAATGTTACAACATATTTTAAAACAATATTTCAAAATTGCTTCGATTTTTAATAATTTTTTCGAAAATACAATTAAAGGCTGCCAGGATCAAATTTTAATCTAAATTCTTTTTAATTCTTAAATAAATGGCTTTTATTACAAATGTCAATGAAGTAAATTCACAATAAGAATTTATGTAATAATTTTATGACTTATCTATGCTTATTTAATTAAGTGATGAATCGGCGCGGCGACACGGCCATACTGATGTGCGATGCGTGCTCTGCATCGCTCCAGCTTCTTGATGTTTAGAATTTTGATGTTTTCTGTAATAGAAGAATTAACTTTTTGAGGCCAAGAACTTCCACAGTTCACTTAACCTAAGGTTGCTAAGTCCAATTTGTTACTGCAGTGATCACCACTGAGACTAATTAAGTGAGTATTACAGTCGGTACAATACATAATAATACTACACATGCTCCACGCATGACAGTAGATAACACACGGGTCCTCGTAGATACCACACGGGTTCTCGTAGATACCACACGGGTTCTCGTAGATACCACATGGGTTCTCGTAGATACCACACGGGTTCTCTTGGATACCTCACGGGTTCTCTTTGATACCTCGTGGGTTCTCTTGGATACCTCGTGGGCACTCGAAGATACCTCACGGGCACTCGAAGATACCTCGCGGGCACTCGAAGATACCACGCGGGCACTCGAAGATACCTCGCGGACTCTCGAAGATTTAAGTTAAAGCTCTCGATTTTTTTTTTTTTTTTCTTTTTTTCTTATTTTTGTTAAGGTTCTCTTTAGAATACAGAGTTTTACTTAGCTTTGATTTAATGGGTTAACTTCACACGTTCTCGTGGAGTCGATAGAATGACCTCACTTGGTCCTGCATCAGGATCTTGGCGAGTAGGAGACTTCTTTTCCGCCGACACGGTCAACTGTTCACCCGGTTGTGAAGCACGCCACAGCTGACCATGGGTAATCGCTGCTAGTTCTAGTGATGTTAAACAAAATCTTCTGAAATAAATCTCAGATAAAAATTAGACGGTATTAAGTGATAATTTAAACACGTCATAAATGAACTGTGGCTCTCGATACACAAGTCTAAGACAGAGATCGTGGTCAGACAGTAATGGCTCGATGAATTGGAATGGCAATGGGGCTAGGGCGCAACGTTATGATATGGAAGGATAAAACATCTCCCTGCAAACCAAGAGCCATCTAGTTCGCACCCCGATATCATCCTGGTGTATATTTTACAAACCGTTCGGCCGTCCACTCCCCGATAACAAGTCAGAAAACCTTACCGCGAAGTACATTTACCACTTCACGAACGGTAACATTGAGTTTCTGCTGCGCAAGCGATAACGAGTGACTCCGCGAATGCTGGTCACACCGCCATGAATGCTGTTCACACCATCATTATTGCTATTTATTCCCTTATCAAACAACTTGGTCAGATAACTCTCGGGTGCTCAATGTAGAAACTGTAAAAGAAATAATAGCACAGAAAAAATAGTTCAGGCATTGGGTTAGTTATCCCACTTCTGATGTCGCATACCAGAAGTGAGGTTATTTAAAATAAATATGCAGAACCGCTGAACCTATGTAAGTCATCGGTTCTGCTATGCTTTTAAACACAATAATAGCAATACGCTGCGTATCACATTTTGATTTTAATTATTATGAGATTAAGTAAGGTAATTTGATACTAAATTCACACATATTTAAACAAGATAATTTTAGGAATGAAAAGCAAGTAAATAATATTACAATTTTTAATAAAAGTGTCATACAGACTACTTACAGAGTTTCTGGTCGAGAGGCAGGAGCAAAATACCTTTTACAACACCAATCATTTGCTTTATATAGCGTTCAACTGAAGTTAATGTTACAACATATTTTAAAACAATATTTCAAAATTGCTTCGATTTTTAATAATTTTTTCGAAAATACAATTAAAGGCTGCCAGGATAAAATTTTAATCTAAATTCTTTTTAATTCTTAAATAAATGGCTTTTATTACAAATGTCAATGAAGTAAATTCACAATAAGAATTTATGTAATAATTTTATGACTTATCTATGCTTATTTAATTAAGTGATGAATCGGCGCGGCGACATATATAATATAGTTCTATTATATTAACTAATCACACACTGAAATTGTCATAAGTCTAATCATGCCCAGAATTTGTAGCCTTTGATTATATCGTCAAAGAGAAAGAGACGGAAGGACGGACAGACGGACAGACGGACAGACGGACAGACGGACAGACGGACAGACGGACAGACGGACAGACGGACAGACGGACAGACGGACAGACGGACAGACGGACAGACGGACAGACGGACAGACGGACAGACGGACAGACGGACAGACGGACAGACGGACAGACGGACAGACGGACAGACGGACAGACGGACAGACGGACAGACGGACAGACGGACAGACGGACAGACGGACAGACGGACAGACGGACAGACGGACAGACGGACAGACGGACAGACGGACAGACGGACAGACGGACAGACGGACAGACGGACAGACGGACAGACGGACAGACGGACAGACGGACAGACGGACAGACGGACAGACGGACAGACGGACAGACGGACAGACGGACAGACGGACAGACGGACAGACGGACAGACGGACAGACGGACAGACGGACAGACGGACAGACGGACAGACGGACAGACGGACAGACGGACAGACGGACAGACGGACAGACGGACAGACGGACAGACGGACAGACGGACAGACGGACAGACGGACAGACGGACAGACGGACAGACGGACAGACGGACAGACGGACAGACGGACAGACGGACAGACGGACGGACGGACGGACGGACGGATTAGTGCACTAAATTAACAATATCTCCTTTGAAATAACATTACAAGAGCGGCTACGTGGTATGGTTCCGTCCATGAAATTCTTTGTCTGAGGATTATACATTTTATTAGACAGTTAAAGCTGTGAACGGGAAAATAATTACTATCTATAAGAATAACAACAATCATATCAAAATGAGATCTAGTATGATAATGATACGTTCTCATTGATATTTCAAAAGCGATGCCGGACGTGTAGTTTATTGCTGATGTTGTTAAAATATGGGGTATTAATTGTTGTTGTCGGTAATTCAGTAGGGGTTTTCACTGTGGCAATTTGTATTTTTGAACATGACGTTCAGTTTTAATGAGAGATCTGTATTTTTATCGACATGGGTTTCCTTTTCGGATACAATGGTAGTGCAGACATTTCAAATCCATGAACTATAAAATTTAAGATAGCGAACTCGTCTTATCTTTAAGTCGACATGAAAACGTTGAAAAAATAATTTTAATATTATTTTTTTTTATTTATATTACTTTATAATAAAAATACCATAATGACCACTCATTTTGCTGTTTTAAATAATCAGACTTTCTAAGGTTCATATGAATTTTCGTGTGAAGTATATTTTATATGTGAAAAATACACTCGACATTATGATAATTTTGCCCCATTGTAATGGAAGTTTATTAACAATATTCACACACTAAAAATGCAGAATCATGTGAGTTAGATCTCACGCAGAGCAGTATAAGAAATTTGGACTGTCTATTTTACTTTTTCTGTAGCGTGACACTGTATCTAGAAATTTGTAATCAAAGCTTATGGTCTAAGAGCTAGCGGTTCCTCCGACTAACACGTCTCCTATAAGGCTAGTTTTTTTTTAAATATTTAATATTATCCGTCAATTCAGAGACGACCGTGGGTTCGTATCTCAAAGAACACGTTAAGTTGTCGGTCCCAGTTGTTATTATAATATCTGATAATAATTTTTAACTCTTGCTACGTAATTTGCTCTTATCTGAAGGAATTATTGGCTTTTTGGAACTATCTTTATATTTCTCACTTCTTCTTCTTAGCGTTTGTCCCACCCTATCGCGGGGCTCGCTCTCCTCATTTTATCCTTCCACTTTGTCCTATCGTCGACATCAAGCTCTGTTAACCCACAGCCACCTTAGCTTAGGACTTCTTCTTTGCCGTCGACTGGGTTTGTTTAGATTATAATCCAAATAAATAAATAGATAAAAAATGGGATAAGTACGAGTCGGACTAGCGCCTAAAGGGTTCCGTACCATTATCTCTAAATTCTATTTATTTACCTTATTTGCGCTTGGTGCCAATTAAGCTAGACCCTAAAATTGTATGAGCGTCCATATAACTCAGAGGACTATGTTAACAACTTTTTTTTTTTTTTGGAATTATTCCTTTATTTGTCCTGTTTTTGCCAAATTTCGTGATCTAGGTCAACGGGAATTACCATATAGGTTTTCGACCTGAAACCAATAGGGTACTTCCTCTTTATTTGGAATGACTAATTTTAGTTAAAAGCAAGGTCTTACAGCACAAGTAAATGGAAATTTCCGAAAAAATATAAATTTGTCCTTATATTTTTATAGTGTTGATTGGGTCAGGACCTTGATTTTTATACACCTAATAGGGATTATAGACTTTAGCATCTGGTAAAAACTTCAACTGGCTAGATCCACCTGTTACTGAGAAAATCGATGGTGACACATGGGCGGACAGACGGAAAAGAGATTGATCTTATAAGGATTCCTTTTGTACCTTTTGAGGTATGGAACCATTTAAAACTTTTGAAACGTTTTATGAAAAATTTTGGCAAGCGCTTTTTTGTTTGACCATCGCGATTTTTTGTATGTTGTTCTTTGAAAATCGAACATTTTTTATATACATGCGAAAATTAAACTTTGTGACAAACTGATAGTCAAATAAACCGCTAGCCCTCCAGCAATTGAATTATACAAGTAAATATCGTTTTGTCTGTCATGAGATAGGACTGAATTGATACGAACCTCATTATTTCTTACAGTGTTTGGATAGATAATAATTATTGATAAGTGACCCTACAAGAACTTGGCATAGTATAAAAAAAAATAGAAAAGTTAACGAGACTAGATAGAGAAGCGTATCTGTATCAGGTTTATGCTAGAGCCATGTTTTTCTTAGCACAAAGGGACCGGCTCGACCTGGAAATTATTCCCTTTGACAGAAAATCGGCGTCACGTATCAGTAGGAACTGTTGCGTTTTGTGTGATGGCGAGGCCCAAACTCCCACCCCTGTGTATCCTTCCTTTTTTTCTCTTTTCTTCTTGTTCCTTGGGTGTTCATGGGTTGCGGTGACTGGTTACCATTAGGCGGACCGTATGCTTGTTTGCCAACAATCATGACATAAAAAAAAGCTCTGAAGCACGACTGAAGTTACCTTCTCCCTAAGTACGGCTGTCTTTGAATATAATGGCTGGCAAGGAGGGTGAAAAATATATTTATAAAGATAATAATAAAAAGTGAAACTTTAGACAACAAACATGCATACATAAAAATAGTAAAAATTAATGTCAATGAAGACAATACCGACACGAGAACACACGAACAAATATACGTATATAAAAATTGAAATAAGAAAAGAAGGAAAGAATATAAGGGTACAGAGACTCAGCCGTGATCGGAGATGGAGGCAGCGCTCCGATCGCATTCTATACGATAGACTCACCCGACGGTGTGAGCGCGACGCGACGTGCGAAACAAAGGACCGAGGTCCTTTGTTTCGCACGTCCTCGCCGGTTTTGTATGCGTGTCTGTGCTGTGTAAGGGGCATTTTCTAATGTAATCCTATCGTCAGGGTCTTGCAGGACGTGCTTAGGACGCCTTACTTTTGTCGGTTGGTTACATCGGTCTGTGTAGATACAAGCATGTCTTATCAAAGGATTTGGATGGAAAGTAGTTTGATCGAAATAGTTTTGCGATAAGCGCTTCAAATGTTTGGGGATCGAATCAATTTCAAAGTCTCTATGTAAATCTATGTTGCTAACGTACCACGGACAGCCCGAGGCCATGCGTAAGAAACGGTTCTGAATTATTTGTAATTGATTAATTCTTCTGGCGTGGACGTGCGAAAAACACACAGGGCTCGCGTAGGTCAGTATGGGACATATACAAGCTATACAATTTTTAGGTTATTTGGGTTCCGCAACACAAGCTTTGTATAATGTCACCTTATTTCTAAGGGACAGTTTACTCCTCCTGTCCAACATGGTATACAATCTTCCCAAAACGAACGCTGCTTTATCGCGTGCCTTGCGGATATTAGCTGCAAAGGTAAGTCTGTTGTCGAGTATGACGCCTAGATATTTGGTTTTATCTTTCCATGGGATGGGATGATCGAACAAGGTGATAACTCCAGGTGGACCGGATCGCCAGTAAGTCCTATGCGGGGTTTGTTAAAAAGGATACCTACGCTTTTGTCGGGAAAAGTTTTCAAGGTTTTCTATTTTTAATTGTTCGCCAATAAGCAAAGTTTCATGCTTGCAGTTTCAAAAAACCATGACTTTTATACCAACTTTCAATCCATTTTCATCCCATCAGGGGTGGTGCAATGATAGCGATCGTGTCTTACACGCTACAGGTCACGGGTTCGATTCCCGCTCGAAGCAGATGTTTGTATTGATCACACAGGCACGTTTTCGGGTCTGGGAGTATTTGTGTCACTTTCATTGTAAATATTTTCGGACTCCCGAGACAGGATATAACTATCCATTCGGTGAGTAGCGTTTATTTATTTAAGGGTGGAATTTAAAAAAATGTTAAAACTGTTTCATTATTTTTATTTGTTTGTTAAAGATAAAATTATTTCCAATGCAAAATTTCACGCTTTGAGTTTCAAAAATGCAGAAATTCCATACTTTTAACTCTTTCTTCATCGCTTCAAGGGTAGAAAACTTTAGAAAACATTGAAAAAAAGCGTGTGTGTATTTATGTACACGCGTTAGAACTTATACTTCTTTGGCGTAACAAGATAAAATCTTTTCGAAAATTTTATCTTTCGCTTTATTCTACATATATGCATAGCTATTCTCGGTACAGCGAACTGCAGACAATAATCAATATTCAATTGTATACCGAGATACTGTTGTGGCGTTGTAGGAAGCGAGTCTGCCTGTAACCTCGACGGTTGCGGATTCAATTCCCGCAGGGGGTGATGTTTGTTGAAATTTCTGGTTTCGGTTTGGGCTTTTATCCGTGTGATACCTCCCCACCGTGCCTCGGAGGGCACGTTAAGCTGTTGGTCCTGGTTATCATCACTTAACATCTGATAATAATCGTTAACTCTTGATAAGTAAATTGCTCTTATCTAAAGAGTTACGGGTCCGCCCTTATGGTCTAAGAAAAAAACTAGTCAAATCCGGATAAGAGTTACAAGCAGACTGGTTAAATAAAAACCGTGAATAATGCTAGGACGAAGAATATTCAATTGTATACAGAGTCTTTCAACTTTATATATAGACAGAATAAAAGATATTTATCCGGCTTAAGTTTCTTGTGGATCGAACGATATGATGCCTTAAGGCTTTGCTACGAATTTGTATACGTATAGTTGAGTATGTATTCATGTCCACGTGTTTTCAGTACCAGAATTTTGGTTCAATCGTTATGAAAATCAGTAGAAGTATAAGTTTTATAAGTTCGAATGTGAGTAAAGTTCATTGTTTTAGAATGAAGTTCTTTATCGCCCGTTACACGCTCTTAGCGGATGGGAGGTAGACCGAAATATATAAATAGTTACCGGCCAAGTATGAGGTGGACACACAGTGGACACTAAAGGCGTTCATCGCGTGATGATGAAGAATCTTTAGAACTTTAAATACTAACTCATTATAATTGACCGCAAAAACAAGTTGGTAACTTTTTGTAATTGTTAAAAATAATTTGAAAAAATGTAGAACTATATGTAACGCGTATCGCTACGCTTACCAATAAGTCAAGCCAGGCAGTTAGCAATGCCAGCCAGTTAGCCAGACAGCCAGCTTACCATCCAGCTAACTGGCCAGCTACTTACAATGCTAGTTACTTTAATTTTTTTATAAAAAGCAAGGAATGGCAGCTTTGTTTTTATATAACTTTTAATAATTACTATGAAATTACCAACTTATTTTAGCAGTCGATTTTAATTCTTTATTATTTTTAAAGGCCTTAAGATTCTTCATAACCAAGCTGCGGAACCCTTTACTTTCAACTGTGCGTGGTCGACAACGCACTTGACTGCCAATTACTTTATCTAAAATTTCAATATTTCACGTAGTAAATTCTAGTATAAGTTTTAACAAAGGCTAGTAGTTAGACTTAGACTAGCCATTAGTAAAACCTACGTATCGCTAAAGAAAATGCGTTTTAACTAAAAATGGGGTTTAACCGTAAAACCAGTAGCATTATAATTAATAAAAAATATATTTTAGTTATTCCTTGATTTATACACTAAACACTAATTGTATTCAAAATTTGAAAATGTCTATGTCTGCTAGAAGTATCTTAGAATTTCAATGATCGGTCAGTTAGTCAGTCAGTGAGTGACAACATTTACAAATTTTGACTATCTTTAAATCTTAAACTACTAGTTAAAATTAAATGATATGTGAGATAAAGCGTATTTATACAATGCCTGCTTGATTACTGAAAATTCAGGCTTCTAGTTTTATCCCCAACGGAGTTATGAGGTGTCGAAAATGGTCTGAACTGCTTCTAGAAAAGGATGGTAAGACCGTGTCGCTTTTTTGCTCGACTTGGCGAGGCACTGCCGTACCTCTAGATATTAATAAACTTATTTAAAAAATTATGGTTTTATTGATTTCAGTAATGGCTTGAACTTATTAACATATTTTACTTTACAATTACATTAATAATATATAATAATTACAATGGCAGTGTTACAGTTGGTTTGATTTATATATTTTTAACACCATGTAACCATAGAAATAATATAAGAATAATAATAAGAACAATCACTTGTAATTTAATGTTAAATAAACTCATACTTTAGAGATAAATATTTAAGTTCAATTTTCAATACTTTATACTAAAGCGTAATTTTTTTCGAGAACGAGACACACAAAATGGTATTCACAGGTTGCCCTTACCAAAAAATAATCTGATAAGGTGATAGTTACACAACTTCCAAATATATTTATAATTTTTGCGGCTTAACGAAAGTGTTTTATAATTAAAAACAATTGTTACTAAAATTAATAGTTTTGATCGTAATATAATAAGCCTTTAAATACACCATTTTCGGTTAAATGACTTAATAAAGGAAATATTATTACTATTCTGACAACACAGTTGAAAATTTACCAACAAATTGGCGTTCTTTTGGTTACTATAGTAACGTCAAATTTTCAAATCATAGATTGGGCTCTTCAAAGCTTTTGCAATTGATTTTTCTTAGAAAAATGGTGAACAAATGCGTTATACCTGGTTGTAAGAATGTATCTTATCCATGTTGTGGTAAATCTTTCCACCTGTAAGTAATTTTGTTTTATAAGAACTAGGGTGACTCTGCTATGTTAAGTTCAAAGACATTTGATTGATTGTTGATTTTTTTAACAATTGTAATTAATTAAAGGTTTTAAAATAAAGTTATGTTATCTGTATTTTAGTAATAAAATGTTATTTTCAGTTTTCCTCGAGACGAGCAAAGAAAAAAAGAATGGATAAAAATAAATATAATTTTATTATATTTTCCGACTTACATGCTACTTCTATAATACCACTGGCTAATTCTAATAAAAATAATAAAATTCCAATAAAATAATACATTGGTTCTAATTTAAATATATTAATACTACGCAGAAATCAAAATGATTCAAGTTTGTATTTTGTCCTCAATTATTAACAATTATGGTGTTTCGATCAAAAATACCATTTGGAACCTCTCTTTTGTCACAGAAATGTTGCTTCAGTGAGCTTTCTTGTTCTTATATTATTTCTATGAGTAGTTCTCGTTTTGACATGCGTTGTAAATGTCATCGTCGTTGCTAGGCAGCGCCTGTGCATAGTGCACTTATTGATAAAATTATTTGTCATAGCAGACACAAATATTAACCGGTAACTATTTATTGATACCGTGAGAACCTATGGTATGTTTAATACTGCATTGCCGGCTCTTATTGTTCGTATTCACATAATTACGACTGTTTAATATGTTTTTGTTCGACTATCCTCTATGGAAGCATATTTAATATATTTTAATAACAATTATACATTAAATGTTATTTGTTGTGTGTGAGGTATTATATAGTGCCTGAGCCTGAATTACATTCATCAGCGTTGATTCTGATTTAGCAAGAGGGTGTTTCGATACACTTATAAGTAAAATATAAAATCAGAATTAACGTTGAAATAAGAACTTCATACAAAATGGCTATTTTCTTTAGAGAAGAAAATGACGTATACTTATAAATGTCATTTAGGCATTCAATCGAGCAATATTGTTTATGAAAAATATTTATTGTATATAAATTATCCATTTGCTATTTTTTTTTTTAGATTTGGCGCTTTTCTTGATTTCTATAATGTACTGCGATGGGTGAGGAAGAACCAGCATCACTTGACAGTCAATTTTTTGAATTTGCAAAGATGATGGACAAAAAAAGAGATGGTACGACGATCACTCTGTATAATTCCGATTATTGGATGAGGCAATGCAAGCTATTGGATGACCGGAAATTAACAATGACCGATACTGGGATCCTATTTCATAAATTCAGGTTATTTTTTTTAATAATTTGTAAAACGATAATTAGACGATTAAACGATATGTAAGGATTTGTCATGGGTGAAATCATTCATCAAGAAAAAAGAAGACATGTCTTTTCGATACTAAGATAGACATATAGATAAATTTCTCTTATTCGAGCGGGCTTACCATTAACTTTTAGTAAAAAATCTATTTCGATCCAATCGAATTCTGACTATAAATTGGAGACAAGATGGGCTCATTATGTAATCTCCTTTATCTATATAATATAAATATAAATGAATCGTTGAAATTTACATGTACCTAGGCGCATAGCTTAAGAACGACTACACTAAAATGGGTGGTATTTTTTTGTATTTATAATTGTCAAATCAATTATTGTACGGGATCAAATCAAAGCATGTGATAATGCTTTCAGCAACCCAATTGGTAGCTAATAAGCTTAATTGTTAATTTTTGCGATACAGCGGACTTTAATACTCTATGCGTTGATTTGCCTTTTAGAAATCGGGCCAATGTAGTCATCGTGTGAAGCGAACTTCACTTCTTTTAGCGAAGTAATAAAATGTTCTCGAAATAGAAATGTAGAGTGTAGATGTATACAATACTACTACTGTGTACTCTTCGTAAGAAACACTTTTCCTCGAATCGATATTCTGGAATTGGGTAGTTCTTCCATAACTAATCAAGTCTATTCGTGTTGATAGTTGTAAGGGCCTACTGAAATCATCTCCGCCATACAAGTACCGTAGATTGAAAGAAATTGTGCTTACATTTCGTTCGTACTTACTTACGTCCGTAAGAAGTTATATTTTTTTGTTATTACAAAAGTAGCTCTATGTAAACATAGAAAATGCAAATTTAATGTAAATGCCTTAAACAAAAGAAAAACATATAATTCGCTGAAAAACTTATATTAAAAAGCGACAAAATAACAAACAGATATACAAGCATTCTTACATAAGGACGGGCAAGCAGACTCGCACAAATACACACGAAAATGTACACGCAAACAAAAATTCATACATGCATGCGTAAAAGAATAACACTTTACTTTTATTATTTATCCAAAACGCCCCAAAACAAATATAGCTTCAAAAGTTTAGTTTCTAACATTAAAAACTTAAATACACTTATTTTGTTGTAAATTAAAATTAAGGTTTATTATTTTTCAGTAAGACGGAATTAAATTGGGATGAATGGAATGAATTCCTCACCGAATTATGCGAACTCAAAGGCCTGGATGAAGAAAAAGTTCGAGAAACTATGACCAATTGTGGTCTCCCTGGTCAGACTCCCGTTAGTGTTCCACAGTATAGGGATTTCTTCTTGACATACAAGCCTAAAGAGAAATCACCCTTCTAAAGCTATGATCTTATAAAACATTTTAGAAGGCTGAGGTTATATAAAACAACTTTATATGGAAAAGTACGGGCCATAGTGATATGTTGTAATGCTACGAAGTGCTACGAATTTTGTAGACGGTATGGTACACTAAACATAGTAATTCTATTTACTTTTCAAAAGGCTTATATGAAATATAACTCTTAAATTTTCAGAAGATAATTGATTGAAAATTGTTAAACATTATTACGATATACTTTTTTCCTACTATTACATTTTTGTTAAATTACCAGTACAAATGTCAACAGTTCCATAATTGTATAGTGTTATGTATTAAAATCGTAAATTCTAAAAAAAAGTATTTTACAAATTCAATAAAAAAATAAAAACTTCGTGTAAACTTTTTTGTAAAA
Organism: Hestina assimilis; assembly: GCA_023373885.1. Lineage (NCBI taxonomy): Eukaryota > Metazoa > Arthropoda > Insecta > Lepidoptera > Nymphalidae > Hestina > Hestina assimilis. The sequence goes on from CM041759.1 coordinate 15,612,377, forward strand.
AGTTCGTTCCCAACGAACTGTCTGTCTGCCGGAGCTAAAGTTCAATGCCCCGCTGGTTGCACGAGAACTGGGGCAAACAAGGTCAAAGCATATTCACTTGACCTAGCATCTGATTTTCCTTTATTTTTTCTTCCCTTTGTTCTGATAAAACGTTCAGTAATTCTCAATCGGATATATCATGGTGAAATTATTTTTGAAAATTGTAATATCTAGCATATTTTTAGGCATATGGTTTGTTGCTTGCAGTTACATCCTGTGAATGTCCCACTGCTGGGCATTGGCGGTCTTTCTTATTAAGATAATTTCTATTAAAAGCTTAAAATTTACATAGAAAATATTAATATCGTCATTCATAAAAAATATTTTCAATAAAGTATATTACCCAGAAGACAAAATATATTTTCCGATAAAAATACTTGAGGCTCTTATGGGGTTTTTGATTGCTGGATCTCAGGTAGGACTCGAATCTTGTAATATTTATAATGCAACTGTAAACCAATCCATATTCGAAAAGTCACTCTTTTCAAATATGAAATGGTGAAGGTTGGTATAGAATTAGTGAGTATGTTGAGGATACCACACCTTGGGAATAAAGCGATTAAGCATTCAATATACACATATGAATGTTATAACTACTCCTTACGAGATATTAATTTTAAAAAAAATCCTCTAGTAGTAAGACAGTTCAACTCAAACCCTACGTTGAGATATTACTAATATTACGACACATTATCTCAGAAAAAAATAAATATCAAGTGCATCTTTTCACATATTTTGCATCTAAAGTTGTACCTTAAGCTGTTGTATTAGGGTCTATTTTGTTTGATGACTGCCATGATTTTTTGTTTAAAATTTTCTATTAACATATTAGTCGGCGCTGAGACGCCTTCGTGAGTAGACGTTATGTCGCTTGTAAGCAGCAGGTTATATTGAATAAGATCGCTAAAAATATAATATTATATAGAAAAATTTGACTATAACTACAATTCTTAATACTTTATAAGGACAACTCGATAAAGATTTTCTTTTTGTTTAGAGATTATAAATTCAAATTCGTCTTAGAGTTATTGCTCAGACCTGAAGGTACATCCCTGACTGCTAGTGGAAGTCTCGGATGATTGTAGTTCTTTTTGCCGTGTTCGGGCTCGTTACTATGAGACCTTAACACCGAACTTGTTTGAGTGACCTGAAGGTATATTTCGATGACAGATACAGGATCTGCAGCTAGAGTAATGCCATGTCCACCGTGTTTGGTCTTGTTTTGTTAATTACTATAAGGTCTTACCACCGAACTTGTTGGAGTGACCTGAAGGTGTACTTCGATGACAGATACAGGGAATTCATAGGGACAGAGAAAGCGACTTTGTTTTATACTATGTAATGATACAAGAATTGCTCGTTTAAAGGTATTAGATAGTATGCTTACATAATAACAGTGTTGTATTTTTATCAGTGGCGGATTACCAGCAGACTGAGTAGGCTTGAGCCTAGGGCTGCAGATTTTTGAGGCGGCAAAGGGGATCGAATTTTTTAGAAAAGTCGTAAAAATCAAAAAGATTTCTGCATGACGGTCTTCTGATGTTTTGCAATCTGTAACAAATTTCAATCATTCTACATTCCGAGTGTCAATCTTCCGTATTCTAGAGTAAAACAGCTACTTCGTCGCCCCCCAACCAGTAATCCTTTTGTTGGATTTTAAAAATAATTTAGCACATGAAAATTGTAGAGGCAAGAGTTGCAAAAACTTTATAGCCTATACCTTAAAAATATGTTAATCCGCCACTGATTTTTAATATGAACATTATTTTTTCATATAACTAAGTTTTATTGTAACTTTTTTTCCATAATTAAGTTTGAACGGAAAACTGAGTGTTTGATTTTCTTACCAGACTAGTCCTCATTAAATTACATTATGAATTCCGAATCATTGTTTCCATGTGCTCTTTAAAAACATCTGCGAAAAAAAAAAAAAAAAAATTCAACTTTAAGCTGGGCGTTTATATGCCATGTATCGGATTGAGTTTTCAAATATTTGTCAAAATAGAATGTAATTTAAATCAAAAGCACTAAAGAGTATTGATATACTCTTTAGATTTAAAATAATTTTCTACCCATTTTTAACCTCTTTAAGGGATGGATTTCAATAAAATACGAAACACGCCTTTCATCAATTCTTTTATTTTAATATTTGTAGGTTTATGCTAAAATTGAAGTACATTAAACCAAGAAATTGCGTCGTCCCATACAAACTTTGTGTCCCTTTTTCAACCTCTTAGAAGTAGTATTTCGGAAAATCCATTCTTATTGGAGGCCTACGTCATACAAAGAACAAACCCTCCAAATTTCAGGTCTCTACGATCGGCAGTTTGGGCTGTGCGTTGATCCGTCAGTCATTTAGGACAAAGCCTTTTATATATATAGAAGATAACAAACGTATTTTAATAACTCATAATAATTGTTCCCTTGTTGAAAATGTTTCCCTGTAACGCACGATATATCAATACTCTATAGAGTATAATTTAAATTAGCTAATAAATTAATTAATAAATTAGCTAATTTCAATAAACAATCAAAGAAAATGTATATTTTTTTATAACAGCTAGTGACAGTTTTGGCACAAAAGCATTGATATTATTCAATTTAAAAACAGTTAATGTTTGCATATATGTAGCGTTTTTATTTTAATTAAGTTGTGCTGTGTAATGATTTCAAATTAATTAATATTATAGAAATAAATAAAAAAACACTTCACTATTTATTTTCACATAGTTATAGTTAATAGTCAGTATGAAGTTAGACAGGAGTCCAGTCCTATTCTCATTTGAAACGCACTATAAAGTTACTTGAAAGGCTGGTACCATATACTTATAGCCATTTTATACATATGTATATATATAGGAAACGTAACCCACCGTTTGTGTGATTGGTTGTTTAATATTGCGTTAAAAAGCCATAACTTTAACTTCATTCGGTGCCTTTTTTAAACATATAACAGTTTTATTACAAAGTTGTTTATTTTTCCCTACTTTTTTTTTATTAAACGTCCGTGCCGGATTTTAGCTTAAATTTCAGATCCGCAACTTCACATAGGATGTCACTGTAGTAAAAACATTTAATAAAAAGCTGCGTTGTCTGATAGACAATATTGATGTTTGCTTAACGAAGTCACCGCTTTTTAGGGTTCCGTAGCCAAATGGCTAAAACGGAACCCTTATAGTTTCGTCATGTCCGTCTGTCCGTCCGTCCGTCTGTCGCGCAAGGATTTTGTAATAAAATCTTAATATATATATGAATTATGGGTAGCATTCCATACATGTAACTGACGATTGAAAAAAAAATTCAACGTATGGCAACGTGTGAGATATCTTTGGATAGTTCTTTTAAAATGATAAAGAGGTTTGATGTTGAGTTTTTTCATTAAGCCAGTAGTTGTTGAGATATTAGCTCCTAAAGTCGTAAAAATCGTGTCCCCCTCTAACTTTTGAACTATGGGATTTAAAATTTTGGAAAAATTTGAGCTTGTAGAATACCACATGAACTTTCATCCACATCCACATTTAGATTGAAGAAGATAGGTCTAAAAATTTAAGAGATATATAAGTTTTTCCCATAACTTTGTTTTTGCGTTGTGCGGTATGCGCAGACGCCGGACGCCCCTCGGGGCACGTAATGGGTGGGAGGGATTGTTCCCCACCCGTCGCCAAAGGAAGGGCAGCTCCACGGACCGGAGCTGTCCCTAGCCGTAGCCGTCAGGCCCAGGAGGAAACAGTGATGGAGCAGTAATGCCAGGACACCTCACTCGTTTCCTCCAGGGGAATATCAACCACTCGGCCAGGGCGCAGGATTTGCTGCTGCAGTCCATTGCCGAGTGAGAGATAGATCTGGCGGCGGCCTGCAAGCCCTACTACGTCCCGCCCCAGCCAAATTGGGCGGGCGACGTCGGGGGCTCCGTGGCCCTAGTGACCGGGAGCAGCACCGGCCCACCCCTCTCGGTTATCGAGAGGGAACCGGGACTTGTCGTGGCGAGGTGGGGGAGGTACACAATTGCTGGTGTGTACTTCTCCCCCAACCGCAGTCTGGCCGAGTTCGAGGACTTCCTCGACTCGGTCCGTGCGGCGGTTGGCAGACAGGCGCCGAGTGAAATCATCGTACTCGGCGACCTGAACGCCAAGTCCCGGGTGTGGGGTAACCCATCTACGGACTGCCGTGGAGAGGCAGTCCAAGAGTGGGCTCTACTCTCTGGGCTGTCCCTTCTTAACGTGGGGACAGCTTTCACGTGCGTGCGGCAGCAGGGGGGTCTGTGGTGGACGTAACGTTCGCCACCCCTGCGACCGCACGTAGCGTGATGAACTGGAGAGTAGAGGAGGAGGTGGAGACCCTATCGGACCATCTGTATGTCCGATTTGAGGTCTCCACCGATCCGGTGCAGGTGGTCCGCCCCAGGGGCCCCCTCGGAGTCTTCCGAGGTGGGCGTTGGGCCGGCTCGACGTAGAGCTGGCCAAGAAGGCGGCCATCATTGAGGAATGGTGCTCCCGGGGGAGTGAGGAGGGAACTATAGAGGACCAGGCTGGCCGCATGCGCGATTCCGTTACGAGGATCTGCGATGCAGCTATGCCTAGGTCCCGGAGGCGCCTCAGAAGGAGGCAAGTGTACTGGTGGTCGCCCGAAATCGCACGGCTTCGGGTGACCAGCAACACGGCGCGGCGCGCTTATCTGCGCTGTCGCAGGAGGTGCGGCCCGGACTGTGGGGAAGAGGGCGAGCTGCAGGAGGCCTACAGGGTGGCGAAAAAGGCCCTGCAGCTCGCCATAAAACAGGCCAAGGAGGCGGCCCACGAGGAACTTCTCGTGGGCCTGGACCGAATCCGTGGGGCGCCCATATAGAAGCGCGCGGGATAAGCTCCGCGTGCATGGCGCCCCGGTCACGGAGACCATGCCTCCGGACAGCCTCCTGCAGCTGGTGGGGGAGTTGTTCCCAGAGTCGTCCGGACACATCCCTCCGGTGATGGCTCCTCCCTCGTTCATCGAGGAAGAGGAGGAGATTCCCCCCATCACCGAGGGAGAATTTGAACTGGCCCTGGATAAGCTCAGGGCCAAACGGACGGCTCCAGGTCCGGACGGCATTCCAGGGCGAGTTCTGTGCATCGCCCTGGACCGTCTCGGGGGAAGGCTTCGGAGATTGTTCGACTCTTGTCTGCAGAGTGGGCAATTTCCGAAGCCGTGGAAGGAGGGAGTATTATGCCTGTTGCCGAAGGCGGGTCGTCCTCTAGACTCACCTTCCGCATACAGGCCGATCGTTATGCTGAGTGAGATGGGCAAACTCTTCGAGAGAATTCTCTCTGCCCGTCTCACTCACCATACAGAACAGGTAGGACCGAGTCTTTCAGAGGCTCAGTACGGGTTCAGGGCGGGCCGATCTACAGTGGACGCCCTGAACGCCCTGAAGGCTCGGTCGTTGGCCGCAGTGGAGGAGGAAGGCGTGCTTTTAGCCGTCTCGTTGGATGTGGCCAACGCCTTCAACACGCTGCCGTTCGAGACTTTACGAGAGGCACTTCGGTATCACGAGGTACCTCTCTATCTCCGGCGCGTGTTGGACGCCTACCTGCAGGACAGGCAGGTGTTGTGGATGGGGGCAGATGGGGTGGTTGGTCGACGACGTGTCGGCTGCGGGGTTCTTCAGGGGCCGGCCGTTCTCGGCCGGTCCTGTGGAACCTCGGTTTCGACTGGCTACTTCGGTGTCCGCTCCTCCCCGGGATGGGTGTCATCGCATATGCCGATGACACCCTCGTCACGGCCCGGGGGAGGAATTACGAAGAAGCGGCACGAGTAGCCACAGTCGGCACCAACCTGGTCGTCGACCGAATGGGGATGCTGGGCCTGAGGGTCTCCGTATCCAAGACGGAGGCTCTACTGTTTCGTGGCCCACGCAGGGCTGCCCCCGCAACGCCTGCCTGCGCGTCCAGGGAAGGATGGTGGAGGTTCGGGCCCAGATGAAATATCTGGGCCTGACCCTGGACGGTAGCTGGACGTTCCGCGTCCACTTCGCCCAGCTCGCGCCGAAACTGATAGGCGTCGCCGCGGCCCTCGGCAGGCTTCTGCCGAACGTCGGGGGCCCTGGATCTCCGTGCCGGCGTCTCTATGCCGGCATCGTGAGGTCCATGGCACTGTACGGTGCACCCGTTTGGATTGACGCCCTCTCCGTAGTCAACAGGGCCCACTTGCGCCGCGCGCAGAGGGTCCTGGCGGTGAGGGCGATACGGGGGTACCGTACAGTGTCGTACTCGGCGGCGACACTCTTGGCGAGCGATCCGCCCTGGGAACTCCAGGCGGAGGTGCTCGCCGAGATGTATCGGTTTCGGGCGCTTGAGCGGGGGGTCGGAGGACGTCCAGCGAGGGAGGGAGTCGCTCGGATCAGACGCCTAGCAGACGAGGCTCTGATCCAGCGCTGGAGGGCTCATCTGGAGAGCCCGGCGGCGGGCCTGGCGACGGTGGAGGCGATTCGCCCCCACCTAGATCGCTGGGTCAAGAGGCGGCACGGAGTCCTGACGTTCAGGCTGACACAGGTGCTTACCAGGCATGGCTGCTTCGGTAGGTACCTGTTTCAGGTTGCGCGTCGGGAAGTGTCACCCCGGTGCCACGAGTGTGATGCGCCCGAGGACGCTGCGCATCACACTCTGGCGGAATGCGCCGCTTGGGCTCCCCAGCGCCACGCCCTGATGGCGGTAGTGGGTGGAGACCTCTCGTTGCCGAGCGTGGTGGGGGCCATGCTCCGCGACGAGAGGTCCTGGTCGGCCATGGTCTCCTTCTGCGAGGCAGTAATCTCGCTGAAGGAGGCCGCGGAGAGGGTCCGCGAGGGTGATGCCCAGGCGGACCCTCTCCGTAGAAGGAGACCTGGAGGCAGGAGGCGCCGTTTTGCGCGCCTGCTTCCTCCACCCTAGAGGGGCTACGGCGGAGGGACAATCCTAGTTCCTCCGCACGCCATCGGAGCGGGAAAGGGTGCCCTGCGATACCCGGGGTACCCTTTCGGCGACGGTGGCCCGCATAGGCGGGCCTTCCGCCGGGGCGTCGTGGTAGTTTGCGCAAGCGACCCCATGACGCCCCAATATGGCGATGAGGGTTCCGCAGAGTTTTAGTGGGTATTACCGCCTGCTTCACAGGTGGTCGAGTCCCACACTACCACTCCCTAGTGTACTCCTCGGAGTACACCAGTCGAGTGGTGTGCGTAAATGCATTTCTCTGCGCAAACAAAAAAAAAAAAAAGGGTGGCCTGACCTCACCCAAGTTGTTTAATCTGTATGTGAATGCCCTAATACATAATTACAGACGCTCAGTAGCACTCGTGTCGGATGTCATATTGACGGAGTCTGTCTTAATAACATTAGTTACGCAAACGACATGGTTCTGCTGCGTACATCTGTCTGTGGGTTAGCAAAACTGCTAAGTCTTTGTGAGAACTATTTCAAACATCATGGCTTAGTCTATAACTGTAAGAAAAGCGAATGCATGGTCTTTCAGGCCAGGGGAAAATCGATTCCATCTATTGTACCTGCTATCAAGTTACACGGGGTTCCACAAAAGAGATTTGAATGCTTTAAATATCTTGGCCATGTAGTATTCTATGACTTGAAAGACAATGCAGATATTGAGAGAGAACGCAGGGCTTTGTCTGTTAGGGCAACTATGATTGTTCGCAGGTTTGCTCGTTGCTCATTGCCAGTCAAAATAACGCTTTTCAGAGCTTACTGCACCACATTTTACCCTAGCAGCCTGTGGGCAGACTATACGCGGAAACAGTACAACGCCCTGCGTGTACAATATAACAATGCTGTCAGGATGCTAATGGGTATGCCTCGTTTTTGTAGTGCATCGGGGATGTTTGCCGAGGCGTATGTGGACTGTTTTTATACCATTATGCGAAAGCGGTGCACATCGTTGTTGAGCAGGATTCATTCCAGCTCAAGTGGCGTCCTGAGAGCATTTGTTAATAGAAGTTGTTTGTATGTGAACCACTGCTATCGGATTCACGTGCTGACAAATTAATCCTGTCTTAGGTTAAATAAGTTTTTGAAATTACTAACAAATAGGCGTAAGATACTTGTATTACTAACAACATATGATCCATTGTTGGTCGAAATAAAGTTATTATTATATATATTATTATATAACCATGCTGCGGAACCCTTTAGATTCAACTGTGCGTGGTCCACAACGCACTTGACTGGTAATTTTTATTTAAATTCATATTAATTAATATAAGACACCCTAAATAAAATGGTGTCTCTTCAAAAATATTATTAGCAGTTTCATCAATACCATCAACAGTAGTGAGAATAATGATCTGAGAGTAAACTATATATGGCTTACGAGAGGAACACCGTTAGCGCGATCTAAGTACGTTCAGCGCCATCTAGCCACAATCTACAGAAATGTAATGCTCATTGAATCTGGTGCCTCTGTAAGGCAATAGCATTCGTTGAAATAATTTTATAGCCATTAGAAAAAAATACTTTTATGTTAGATAAAAACATGTTAGATAGTTTAATTATTATTAATAGTCTAATGCATTTATTTATGAATAAGGCGAGTTAATACTAGAACGGATTAACGTAATTGCTGAATGCGCGCTGACTGATAAAAATATCGAAACAATTTTATTAGGCCTTCACATTTATTTTTATGTCATGACGGTTAGCAAAGAAGCATACGGTCCGCCTGATGGTAAGCAGTCACCGCAACCTATGAACGCTTGCGATACTTGAAGTATCGCGTTGCCAACCCAAGGAACAGAATGTACGGGATGAGAAGGAAAAAAAAGGAAGGGAACAGAAGGGGTGGGACATTTGGCCTCCGGCGCACTCACCCATCGCACGAAACGCAACAGTACCTAATGATACTGTTACTTGACGCCGATTTTCTGTAAGAGGGTAGTACTTCCCCGATCGAGCCGGCCCTTTTGTGCTGAGAGAAGCATGGCTCTACTACCGTTCGTATTTCGCACATAATGTTATATTTATTACATTTTCTAATTTTTTATTGTTTATTAGGGATGCAACACTGTTACTGCAGTAACGATGTGTTTTATCGATATAAATATATCGATGTTTCGAAATATGTTACTTAATTTATTGATTAGGTATACCAACAAGGAATACACTTAAGTATTATATTACGAGAAGGATAACGTTACGAAAGCAAAATAAACGTTGGTGTTGCTTTAACTATATAATAATAAATAATAAAAAAAATTAAATTATAAAACTTTTGTTTTAATAAATAAAATACATTCCAAATTAAATAATAAAATTTAATAAAAGAAGAACAAGACAACAAACAACAACCCTTTTGTAGTTATATTTATTTAAAAAAAAATTGCGATTTCTTTATACAATCAATCGTCTTTTTTAAAGCAGACACAAATGATGCTAAGTTCTGGCCGTAAATATTACCGTTTAAATTTGTATTGGGTGACAGTGTGTTATACTGTCGCATCATTAGGTTGATAGGTGCGAAAAACCATAAATTGGATCTACTCATTTTTGATTCAAAAGGCTTATACTTAATAACAATTAGAACTGCACTGTATAAATAACACAATTATTCGCTGCAGTCTTTGTTTTGGAGAGAGCGTTATATTTTCTTTCTAGGAAGAGAAACTAAAGGGAGATCTATCAAAAATAGTTTATTGTACAGGATTCTTCTTTGCAATGGATTTTCACAAGTAGAACCGTGGTAATCCCTTTATACCTGCGAAGGAAAAAAAGATCGGATGTAAGACGGCTTATTTTTTCTTTGTACATACGAAAACCACGTGTTGGTGTAGATGTACTTTTTATTTTCAGCTGGTGGTGGGATTTAAATTAATCATATATTAACTAGCATCTGCAAAAGCGGCATCAACATAAAGTTTTGTAATGTAATCATGACCTCTATTACTTAAATATGACACCGTTGTGGCGTTGTGGGTAGCGAGTCTGCCTTAAGCCTCGACGGTTGCGGGTTCGATTCCCGCTCGGAGCAGATGTTTGTATTATTCGTACAGGCATGTTTTCCGGTCTGGTTGTGTTTGTCCTTGTCATTGTGAATGTTTCCGGACCCCCGACACAGGATATAATTATCCTAATGGGGGCCGTTGAGTGTGTAGCGTTTATTTATTTATTGTTTATTTATTTATTAAATATCAGTCTGTATCAATCGACAGCTCATTTCCCTCCAAGTCTGTTTATTATAGGATCACGCGCGCGTTATCGTCCGGCTTGTTAGCTAAACAGTAGACGAGACAGTGTGGGGTGAGGGTCGCCGATTGCATCAAGCGAAGCGGGCAAAGCAGCGTTTTCATTGAAATCAAATTTTTTTTTCGCCACCTCCAACAAATATTATTATAATTTAGCCAACGTTTAAAAACCTTCCTCGAGAACCACTCTATCCATTGGTGACAATAGAATGTAAATCGGTGCGTCAGTGACGGAGAAGTTAGTTTTATAATAACATGTTTGACACCGTTGTGGCGTTGTGGGTAGCGAGTCTGCCTTAAGCCTCGACGGTTGCGGGTTCGATTCCCGCTCGGAGCAGATGTTTGTATTAATCGTACAGGCATGTTTTCCGGTCTGGTTGTGTTTGTCCTTGTCATTGTGAATGTTTCCGGACCCCCGACACAGGATATAATTATCCTAATGGGGGCCGTTGAGTGTGTAGCGTTTATTTATTTGTTTATTTATTTATTTATGTTAGTGATTATTTAAAATAAAATCCATACCAACTTATCGACGTTCCGCTGTGCCACAACGCGTGGCGTGGGACCTGCCTTAAACGCCACACGTAGCGGGTTCGATTACCGCACGGAGCATAATATGTTTGTATTGATCCTGCAAGTATATTTTCCGGTCTGGGTGTATTAATTTGTCCTTGTCCTTGTATGTGTTTCTGGACCTCCGACACAGGATATCACTATCCTAATGGGGGCCGTTGACTGTGCAGCGTTTAGTGTGCAGCGCTTATCTTTTACAACAAAATCTAGCATTTCCAGACGTAGTCTTCGTAGATCTAATTAAAAAGACTATCTATGAAGGTACTTTATCTTTACTTTACCGTCTGGTTAGCTATCACCGTACATTGGAGGAAAAGTTGGGAACCACTGTTAGTCAGCCGAGTTTTTAGTTCAGCCAGCGTATTACCAGTTGCATCTTAAAGTTCGGCAACGGACCTGCATACCCTCTGGTGCTAAAGATGTTGGGCGGCGATAATCGCCTAGCATCCTGTGCGTTTGTTTCTTATAACATATGATAAAACTATTCCTATTATATAGAAAAAGCGGAAACTATTTTTAGCTTAAGTTTTGCGCGCCATAAGAATAAAATTTCCAGAGAACACTTCAAAATCAATCAAACATAATTGGTAACCAATTTACAGCTGTTCTGAATACCTATCAAATGAGCGGGCTGCATACTAGGTCCATATATTGTAACAAAAGTAATATAAAGTTAATTTAAAAAATATCAATAGTATGTTATCGAAAACCTCAATGTATAATAGAGTAGTTTACTTTGACTAATATATAAATTATAAATAAATTTATAATAAAGTCAGTTTTTAAGTGTTTACTAAAATTGTGGTGTGAAAGGGGATATAGTGAATGGTGTGTTTTTAATGGAATGGAATGGATTGTTGTGTTCAAAAAGAAAACAATGGAAAGGTAAGTCACACTAAATACATATAAAATGAAACAACAATTACAATTTAAAAATAAGGTGCACTAATATATTTTATGTTGTATTTAGAAACAAATCTCAACCACACTCTTTTCAATTAGTTCCATATTAAGTAGTTCCACTACTCAACACAAGATGACGCTAAGTGTAATCAACCGCGAGCTTATAATTTCTGGAGCGATACACAAATATTTATTTCCATAAAAAAATAATATTATATTGAAATACTTGTTGCCTGAAAAGTCCAAAGGGAAAACACAGCTGCTTTATACTCTTTTCACTTATTTATCTCGATTTAGAGGTGTATTGTATGCCTTTATGAGAAATGTTAGCGTTTTTTTTTATTCCAAAGGAATAAAATCGTACTCGAATGTAAAGGTTTCTGAGAATCACACCCACGCGACCCTCCTCCTTCCTTTCTATAGATATTTATTATTTTATAGATAATTATATTAAAAATCTGTTCAATTATGGTTACCAATTACCGATATCACTTTCGCTTTCGCATTTAATACGCGAATGACCTAAAATTAATTAATTTTTATTCTTTATTTTGGTTGTGGCAAGAGTAATGAAATGAATGATTGCAAGGTCAATAACAAATATGTTGACTCACTATGAAAGACAAAACATATTTTATTAATTACACGATTACGAAGATACACCATGACACATACATACATAGGACACCGTTGTGGCGTATTGGTAGCGAGTCTGCCTTTAGCCTCGACGGTTGTGGGTTCGATTCCCATTTGGAACAGGTGTTTGTTATAAATATCTGTTTCGGTTTGGGCGTTTGTCCTTATGGTTTTCTCCACCGTGCCTCGGAGAGAACGTTAAGCTGTCGGTCCCAGTTGTTATAACATCTGATAATAATCGTCGTTGTTAACACATGATAGGTAATTTGCTCTTATCCCATGAGTGACTGGTTACCCCTCAGTCGCGGGGGTCAGATAGCAATCGCTCTGTGTAAACACTAGTAACCTGTCAAATCAAGATAAGAGTATAAGCCGACCCTGGGTAAATATCTGAAGAGAAGATTGCTAGGTAGAAGATTCATTTAATTCAGCTAAATTCATTGATTGAAAATAATAGACTAAAATTCAAACCCTGAAGGGGTGAACTGGGAGTTCAAAGTTTGTATTAAAATCGTTATTCACGTGGGCGAAACCGCTGGCAGCAGCTAGTAATGAATAAAACCTAAATATTTCATTAAAATGGATATCTTAGAAGATATCAGAGATTTAAAAAGCAGCGGCACAACGGCTGTCGAGCCGTATGTTGCTTCTTGGTTGGCAGCGGTCAGCGGACGCGGGCCATGCCGTGTGGCAATAGTGCATTGATGTCCGCGCCTCGCCCTATTTCATTGTATAATTCGTAGCGATGTTGGTATCTACATTGCATCCGTGCGAAGCCAGAGTGGGTCGCTAGAATAGACATAATCTGAATCTCGAAAACGGCTCCAACGATTTTCATGAAATTTAGTATGCAGATTGCAGGGATTTTCGGGGGCGATAAATTGATCTAGCTAAGATTCATTTTAGAATGTGTTTTCAAGCAATGAAACCGCCGTTATTTAAATAACCAGTTCATATCTCTTTATTATTGTCAGTAAGATCGAAAAAATATTATTCATATATCATCGTTATGTAATTCGTATCTAAATGAAATTTCCAAAAACACGATTTACAAAAAGAATAATGCAAAGCAAATCTTTCAAGCCAAATTGGACCCATGTTCCAGCGATCAATTGAGTTGAAATTTTGCACACAATGTATCTTTCATGGCAATGCCGTAGTCGGAAGTTGCTCATAGGAACTAATTTACTAACGCAACAAGATAACCTCATCATGATTAGGCTCTGGGAATTACACATATTTACTCTACCATTACTGGGTACGGTTTTGTCTTAGCAGGAGTTCCGTCCGACTTTTTTCTAGCCCAATAGAATCTGGACTGATCTGAACACACGGGAGAACAAACGGTCATAATGATACAGATTCCATTTTTACCATTTGACATTTTACCAGTTCCTTTCCAGTAAGGTTTTTGATTTTTAAAAAATTTAGCACACACTGTTTGCCATATATTTAATGAACGACACTTTTTATTCGAATCGACGCAGTGTGATTCACTCGCTTCTATTGTCTTAGCATTGCGAGGATTTATCAAATCTAACTTACTGCGCAAATTGCGGCCAAACATTGATATTGCTGGTATTTCCCCAGTGCCACAGTGAGCAATATTTCTATATCCGAATAAATAATCTAATAATTTTTCGTTAGTTCCGCCTACGGATGAATCTAAAATTGTTTTAAATTGTTCAGCGTCACCGTTGCTACAAGGATGATAAATCGGAGAAATTATATGTTTTATACCATTTGACAAACAAAATTCAGAAAATTCCTGTGAAACTATTTTAGTATCCTTGTCAGAAAAAATGCGGCAAACCAAACCTTGAAAAAAGCACTTTAAGTTTATAAATTAATAATTTACTCGAAGTTCCAGAAGACATTTCAAAATATTCGATGCATTTACTATACGCGTCCACTACTATAAAATACACCTTGTGCCGTGCTGTCATGTAGTCAATATGCAGCCGACCCCACGGACCGTCCGGGCGAGGCCAGGGTGACGGCGGCGAGCGCGGCGGGGCAGCCCGCGTTACCGCGCAAACCGTACACGCGCTGATTAATCGTTCTATATCCCTATCGATGCCAGGTCACCACATTCTCGATCGCGCTACACTTTTAGTCCTTACTATTATACCTTGATGTGTTTTGTGTAATTCTGACAGTAAGCACTCCCTATTTTCTGAAGGAACAACCACTCGATGACCTCTCATTAAGCAACCTTTCTCAACATCCAGATCGTTCTTACATGAAAAATATGGAAAAATATATTTACATTTAATTTTTTGCGGCCAACCGTTATTAAGATATATAAATAAACATAATATAATAAACGCTACACACTCAACGGCCCCCATTAGGATAATTATATCCTGTGTCGGGGGTCCGGAAACATTCACAATGACAAGGACAAACACACCCAGACCGGAAAACATGCCTGTACGAATAATACAAACATCTGCTCCGAGCGGGAATCGAACCCGCAACCGTCGAGGCTTAAGGCAGACTCGTTACCCACAACGCCACAACGGTGTCCAATATTTTTTACTACTTTTAAAATCTGATCCTTATCTGTTACTTGTTGAATATTTTCATAAGTAAGAGGTATACTATTTAATTGTAAAAAAAATGTTGAATTTGTCGCACACGAATAAACCTTTATTTTTTTATTTATGATGTTCAATGGTAAGCGAGAAAATAATCGGCAACCCTATTATTCTCATTTTTTATGTAGTGAATTTTATAATTGTACGTGGAAAGAAATATAGAATGATCGTATGAGCCTAGCCGCTGTCATCTCGGATATACCTCTTTTTTACCAAATATCGCTAATAACGGTTTATGATTCGTTTTTAAAATAAAAGGATGAATATGAATAGTGATGAAACTTTTTAATTCCGAATTGCATCTTTATGTAACTGACTATAATTTCGTTCACTGCCTGTCAACGATCTCGAAGCGAATGCCAGCGGTCTCTCGACGTCATCGGTGCCCACTTGCGATAGCACTGCACCCAGCCCCACGGGGCTCGCTTTTAATTACTTGAAACGGGGTCTGTTGTCTCTCGCCCCACTCCCAACGCATTGCCGATCGCAACAATTCGTGTAACTTGGACTTAATATCGATGACGCGCTCGGTACAAAATTTCTGTATTAATTAACCATACCTAAGAATCGTTTTAATTCTGTTATATTCTTAGGAGGCGGCGCGTTATTGACAGCAATTATTTTTTCCGAGCATTTATGAAGTCTCTTTGCATTGATAATATAACGTAAATAGTTACTACTTTTTTTGAAAAATGCGCATTTATTTTTTTGTAATTTAAGTCCCGCATTAATCTCTCATAAGCTATTTGTAACCGTTCTAAATGCTCTTTTTTATTAGAGCTGGTTATACAAATATCGTCTAAAAACACGGATATGCCGTTTATCCCTACTAATAAATTTTCTAGGGCCCTCTGAAAAATTGTCGGAGTGTTGGCTAATCCATACACTAGTCGAGTGTACATAAACAAACCCTTAGACGCATTAATAGTAGTAAGTTTTTGTGAATCTTTTGTGAGTTTGAATTGCGTATACTGCAATCTAATTTCGTGAAATGCTGCCCTCCGTCTAATTTTACGAAAATTTCTTCAATTCATGGTAATGGGTACTTGTCTATGTAAATATCATTGTTTACTGTTAGGGAGTAATCTCCGCAAATCCTAACACTTCCGTTAGGTTTGGGTACCGGTACGATGGGGGTTGCGTATTCGAAGTAATTATTTATTATTTATTTATTTTTATGTTAGAAGTTGGCAAACAAGCATACGGCCCACCTGATGGTAAGTGGCTGCCGCAGCCTATGAGCGGTTGCAGCACCATTAGTAGGTGCCACTCGCGCGTTGGCAACCTCGAGATATTAGTTCTTAAATCTCGTTCGTCCAGTAATTTCACTAGCGTACAGTGCCCTTCAAACCGGAACACAGTAGTGCCTAAGCACTACTATTTGGCGGCAGAATATTGGACACTGCGGTGGTACCTACCTAGCCGGCCTCTTGCTACAAAAGACCTACCACCAGTGTGACTTATTGCACTGGTGGAATAATCTCTGTTGTGACAGAGGTTATCCCAACAGCGGGCGATGGGGTCGTCACATCCCGACGCCTTTAAATTAATTAACCGGCACTAAGATCCCGTTATTAACTAACCTAGTAATTTCTGATTCTACTTTATCTTTTAAAGCGACCGGTAGGAGTCGCGCTTTGAAAAATTTCGGTTTCGCCCCTTCCTTTAATTGTAATTTTACTTCTAGATGATTAAAACAACCCAATTCATCCGTTAAGAGGTCACTGAACTTATGTAATAACGTTTCTACTTCTGTTTCATTACTGTCATTTACCGTTGGGAAAAAAAATCTATCATACATTTTATCAGAAATTACGCTTGTACTTGACCCAGTGTCAAGATCCATGTTCAAATTTACATGACCATTAATAGTTAGCGGTAATAAAATAGGATTATAATTGACGCGCCTTAGATTAAACATTTGGCATTCCTCGCAGTTCGCATCACAACCGTCTGGTTCCTTTGACTCTGGATCGATTTTATGATGAAAAACTCTTTTATTTACACACACTCTTTTTAAGTTACTTTTTTCGATATACCTTTGACACTTGTAAAATCTATATCGACACTTCTCTGCCACATGATTTCGAAAACCACACACTGTACACCGAATGTTCCCGAAGTCTCACCCAGTTGAAGTTTCAATGTCTCGTCCGGTCACAGTCTTACTGCCTGAGCGCCCAGCGCTCGCCCGGTACAGTTGCTCCTCCTTGATATTGACTTCGATGCTTTTACTCATTCTTGCTTTACGAGCGCATGCTACTTGCTGTGCCAGTTCTAGGGCATTCGCAAAGGTCAACTTCTTAGCATCTTGTTCAAACAGGCGATCCCGTTCTGGACCTAGCACTAATCCAATGAAAAAACGATCGCGTAAGATTGTGTCCAATGCTGTGCTAAATTCACAGTGAACGGCAAGGCCGCTAAGCCTGGCGCCCCATGCTTCAATTCGATTCACCTTCCAATTGAACAGCCGTATAAAAACTATCTTTACCTACGAACGTCGATCTCCTCGGTGTAAAATGCTTCTCAAGTATATCAAATACCTTTTTATATTCCACTGGTTCCACTATTTGTGGGTGTACTAAATTTATTAGTAAGCGATACGCTTCATCCGACAAATGTGTTAATAGCACCGCTTTTCGTTGTTCTTCTGCTACTACATTGTTACATTTTTAAAATTGCTTCAATTTGCTTCCAAATATTTGCCAATCTTGAATTTTGGAATCAAAAACAGCAAGATTTCCGATAAATCCAGACATTTTTTTTTATAATTGTCGGTAGCCTTGTCGCCACTGATATGTATGCTGGTAAAAGAAAGACAGTACGTGCGATGATAATGGTTACTTTATTCATAGAATTAATATAAGAACAAGAAAGCTCACTGAAGTAACATTTCTGTGCCAAAAGAGAGGTTCCAAATGGTAGCTTTGTCCCTATCTAATTGAAACACAATAATTTTTAATAATTGAGGACAAAATATAAACTTAGAATCATCTTGATTTCTGCATACTATTAATATATTTAAATTAGAACCAATATATTATTTTATTGGAATATTATTCTTTTTATTAGAATTAGCCAGTGGTATTATAGTAGTGGCATGTAAGTCGGAAAATATAATAAAATTATATTTATTTTTATCCATTCTGTTTTTATATCCTCGTCACGAGGAACACTTAAAATCACATTTTATTACTAAAATAAAGATAACATAACTTTATTTTTAAATTTTAAATTCATTACAATTGATAAAAAATTCAACAATCGTCTTTGAACTTAACATAGCAGAGTCACCCTAGTTCTTATAAAACAAAATTACTTACAGGTGGAAAGATTTACCACAACCTGAATAAGATTCATTCTTACAACCAGGTATAACGCATTTGTTCACCATTTTTCTAAGAAAAATCAATTAAAAAAGCTTTGAAGAGCCCAATCTATGATTTGTAAATTTGACGTTACTATAGTAACCAAAATAACGCCAAATGTGGCTTCAGTGAGCTTTCTTGTTCTTATATTAATTCTATGATACAAGCACATTACCCCTAGGTGCGAGTAGTTCGACTATACAGCACTAAGTTTTCATACAGAAGGAAAAAGTTCAAAAACTTTTAGCTAAATGTATATAACTAAAACTTCAATCATTAAGTGCAAAGTCTGTAAATGCACTCTCAATGTCAGTGTCAACAAAAAAAAAGTCTAAAATAACATGATCCACCTATTGCTTAATAGATAAGACAGTCAGATAGTTTAGCCTTAAAGTACTCATTGTTGATCTTAAGTAATTTTAGAACATTTTTTTTTACACACTTTATAATATGATAAAAGTCGTTCTCATCGAATCTTAGTTAAAAGCAAACCCTGTAAGTCATTATAATACATTAATTTAAGAAAGGGTATTCCTAGACTTTGACACAGTCGAATAATAGAAAATTTCGTGCTTACTTAAGTAGGTCCGAATCGTAGGTGTAACAAAAACATGAAATGGTTCAAATATTTATAATATATTAAATCCCTCTCTAAATTTGCCACCCAGGGTATATTAAATTTTGTTATACGGTGAACAATCAAAAATAAAAAAACATTGATAATGTTTCTGTAAACTCCTCCCCTTAAGGGGTGAAAAAGGGGTTGGAGTGTTTGTATGGAGGTCCGTAAATGTTTAAACTAGAAACATGAAACTTTGTTTTCTTTCCAAACAATTAAAAATGAAGAAACACCTTTAGGATGAAAACGACGTAACACAAAAAGCAACTTTTTGGGAATCAACACAAAATAAGTTTTAAAATATTAACACCTGCACAATCTTTGGTATATATTTTCTTGGTTTGATACGTCAATTAATTATGCTCGAATATTGGTATGTTTTCAATTATTATCAAATGTTGCGTTTTCGTTCTAAAAGTGCGAGTCGTGTTGTAAGATGTCAGACCCTGAAGGTGTAAAACATTTCATAAAAATAGAAAAAGAATAGGTTCTACTTTATTTTTCTTGGAATACAAGGATAGCAAGTTTAATATTAGTCACACTTTCAGGATGTACATCTATCAATAGATCTTCCTTTATGTTAGATTTCATTGTTATAGATCTATGTATTTACCTATACATATTTTATACATTCTATGTGCATTTGAATGTATTGAATATTCTTAAACTACGCGTTTTCGTTTCGTTTGAAAATATTTTGTTAATTTTACAAGTCAATTACAGATAATAAATGTATTGATAATTATGTATTTCTAGGTCTATTGGTTGTTTGTTGACTTTCGGTCACTAACCTACTTTTTGATTATTGAGTCCAGTCAGGACTGTGAGCTTTTAGCTCTCGTAGATTATATTGAAAATACCCAAGGTATGTATAAATAAACAAATATTCAACAAGGAAATCAATTAGAAGGAAATACTATTTTCAAATTCAAATTCGATATGGTAAAAAATGCTAATAAGCTTTTTCCGGTCATTTTCTGTCAAATCAAGTTTCTAAAGAAGATGGGGATTACTGGGCCAAAATGTAATAGCTTTAGATATGGTTTAAAATAACTTTATATTTTTAATTTCACAATATAAATAATCAGCTCAACTTACAATCTGAAAGATGAGAAATCTCAAAATTAAGTTAAGGTCACAAATAAAATAATTTATCGATTACTATAATCCATTATTCTTAATGAGTTCAATCAAATAGTCTACGGAAAATACCTAGATTCACCTCTATCGCTAAAGACATCAGACAGACAAGGATTTAGTAATAAGATTTTAGATTTTAGACGAGTAGCTGCTCTTTCAGTGTTTGCCAAGTTGTTTGAAATAACTGTTAATAATCAGATTAAGCAGCAAAGACGGATCTACCTCTCGGATTTTCAACACGGATTTCAAACTAGACGCTCCGCTCCACCTTGACAAACCTCACTAACCTTGTAGACGATTCTATCGCTGAAATGGATTATTCTCTATGAGAGATAGTTTGTACAAAAGATTTGGTTTACTCCAAAACTTATCGCCTTTATCTTAAATTATTTTTTCAGTAGACAGCAATATGTAAAAATAGCCGAATTTAAATCTAAACCTTTTATAACATCTTCGGGAGTAAGTCAAGGGAGCACTTTCGGACCTTTCCTATTTTTAATTATGATTAACGACCTACCAGAAGTCGTTAAATACACCAAATGTTTAATGTTCGTAGACGACTTAAAATTATCCATATGCATAGGAGATGTCTCTGATTGCAATTTACTTCAACAATACATCCATAACATACTGGATTGGAGTAAAAAAATAATTATTTTAAGTTTAAGATAACGAAATGCAAAATAATAACACTGTCTCGCAAGCACCAAAATTATGTCTTTGACAACAGGTTATCGGGCGCTATGCTGGATAAAGTTAAGCAGATTCGAGACCTTGGTGTAACCATTGATTACCAAGTAACCTTTCTTCACCATATTGATAAAATTTGTGAAGAAGCTTTTGCGATTTGTTTTGCGCCAAAGTAACAGTTTCTCCGATCCACGTGTGGTGACTACTTTGTTCAACGCTTATATCCGTGGTAAGCTGGAGTATAATTCTGCACTGTGGATTCCATCACAAGCAAATCATACTCTAGCTATAGAAAAAGTCCAGCAAAAATTTGCTCGGAAATCTCGGAATTTATACAAAAAAATGTATGGATACAATCCGTATCTGTATCCGTCCATGTTTGTATCGGTTATGGTAGGGTTCGATACTCTGCAGGCTAGAAGAACGACAGCTACTCTTGCACATTATTACCTGTTACTCCGCGGTAAGATTGATAATCCGGACGCATTGTCTCGATTTGCTTTAGCGGTCAGAGCGCCAGATAAGGTTTTTCGTTCGTACAGGCGGCTACTCTACTTTTACATCCATAAAGCAACTAGGTATGTTAAAAATGCGCCTACCTTGCTCACACTAGCTCTACTCAACTTATTTAACATTGATCTCAATGCATTTTGTAAGCTGTGTAAGCTCTGACTCAGTATGCGATTTGGCCTCGCTGTAACCATACTGTGTATACATTGTATCCATAAATAAATAAATAGAAATATGAAAACCTTTTTACCAGGTCAATCATTCAATTACAATAATGAAATACATTATATTTAAATATATTTAACCATTTCAAAAATAAAATATATATTTAATAAAGAAAAACCTTAAAATAAAATCGATTTCCGCTTAGATATCGACTCATTACTAATTGTGATCCCATCAGTACTTTTTAATCAGCTGACATTGACGCTTCTATCTTTTGATAATATTAATACGTCATTACTCAATTACTATATCGTGCATTTGAGTTTTGAATGTGTTTTCCGATATTTAAATTCATCGACATTGCTTTTTTCTCCAGACTTCCGATCTTGCTCAACTTATACGAACCTTGCTAAATGCTATCCTATCGGACACAGAGAATACTGCTTATACGTTTGACTTTGGCTTGTTATTTTTACGAGTGGCTTTTCGATTGGATATTGATACAATGGATCTTTGTGGTAATTGAGGTATAGCGACAAATCGCTGTTATACATTAGGCCGACGAGTCTTGGATGATGAAATAATACTGTTGGTGATACGTAAATGGCATGCACCATAAACAGTATGTACAATTTATAACTTGTATATTAGTTAAACATTTTTGTTGAGGAGGATTATTACCTGGTTTTTAGGGATAGGTGGATTGCTTGAGATGATATTGTAACAATAATAATACACTTTATTTGTACACCATAAAACACAGGAGAAAAACAAAACATGAAATAATATTAGCGTTTTACCTACCATTTAAACGCTTATTAAGTACTTACCTGATTCAAATCCCAATAATATTAGTCCTGCCCGCTGGACTATCACAATACCAGATTAGACCATATTATATTGTCACACGTCATACTGCAATATTTTTTGCCCTTCTCCCGGCTATAATAATAATAGAGCTGCTGTGTGTCTGCAAATGTTGTATAAATTACAATTTAGTTTTCTTTGTGTGAAGTGACTCACCCCTTGATTAATATTCTATACAAGAGTTTTAGGATTCTTAGGTTTTAGAACGCAAAAGCTTGTTACACCTATTTAACTAGAATATGAGAAATTATGGTGTTTGATATGTTTGAATTGCAAAAAAAATATCACTAACTTGTGTACAAGTATAATGTTAGATGATAGATTCTCAATATTATACAAGTCAGCCAAATATTTTGGTACGTCACTTCCAGATGAATTAGTTATATGTACATTTATATGCCTAGTTTGCTGGGCCCAAAGAGTTCAGTGACTCCACGCAGATCTATAGGTATTTAGTATTAATAGACATCAAGAAGATGTAAGTAAATAGTCCTTTGCATCTGTCCTCAAGGTTTCAGACTAACTCACATTTCCTAATCTTCAAATTTATATCGTTAAAATCCGAAGGTGGACGGTCAGTCGCGACGTCCATGAAAACTCTAATGAGAGTTCTGCTATAAAGTGTTGCTATAGGTCTGCTTTCCGGAACACATTTTTACGGAGCCATGCTTCTCTCAGCACAAAAAGGGTGGCTCGACCAGGGAAGTACTACCCTCTCACAGAAAATTGGCGTCAAGTAACAATATCATTAGGTACTGCTGCGTTTCGTGCGATGAGTGAGAGCGCTGAAGGCCCAATCCTCCCCCCACTCTGTTCCCTTCCCTTTATCCCATCTCATCCCGTCCCTTCTGTTCCTTGGGTTGGCAACACGCTTGTGATAGTTCAAGTATCACAAGCATTCATAGGTTGCGGTGACTGCTTACCATCAGGTGGACCGTACGCTTGGTTGCCAACCGGCATGACACAAAAAAAATAAAATTCATCGTGGAGCCATTACCAAATATAGTACTGTTGGTTTGTCCATGTGTATCAGTATTATAAACTTTATAATTATAAACTTTTTACGAACGGATAGCATTTAAAATATTTAAAATAGTGAAAATTGAAATTTTATAAATTTATAGTAACGACCGTTGCGAACCAGGAATAGGATGTGAATGAAGAACGTCAAACGACATCGATGTTTGACACTGTCATCTGGCGGAAGGGCGATGTGCGAGTGAGACAGCAATATGTCAACGACAAATGGAATAAAAAGAGAAGGAAGACAGGGTTTGTCCTTGTTTCTTGTATGTTTTTCCGGACCCCCGACACAGGACACACTATCCTAATGGGGGCCGTTGAATGTGCAGCGTTTATTTATATATTTATTTGTTCGGTAATCCAACAGTGCATTACAGTATAGCATAAAACATAAGATAATTGTGTTTTACATAGGACCAAAATAGGGTTGCCAATCATATATTTCTTGGGATCAAATCTCACATGAAATTGTTCTCTCAATAAATTACCTGCTCAGGCTAGGTTTCACCTGCACAATTTTTAGATGATGTTCCAATAATAATTGAAGATTAATAAAAAGCTAAAAAGTGTTTTATTTTTATTTGAAACAGATTCATTACCCATCTTGATTCATTACTTATACCATGATCTTGATCTTTTAAAATAATATGGTGTAAGATCTTTCTTTAATACCATGTCGGTTGACGAACAAGTATACAAGTCCTCAACTTCTTCCCTCTGATACTCAGTAGTCTCAATACAAATAATACTAGATGTATGGCGTTCGCGTTGCCAACCAATGGCTTAGGTAAAAGAGATGGAAAATCGGCCCTCCGGTTCTCTGATTCATTGACCGAAACACGTTGATATAAATACTGTAAGTTAATGTCGAATGTCGATATTCTGTGACAGGGTCACACATTCACGATGAGAAAAGCAAGGCTATACTAACTTATAATTAATGTTAAATTCGCTCTCTCAAAAAATAATATTGATTCAGATATAAATATTTGCTATATTTAATAAAATAATTCCACGTATTGAAAATGCGGAGACGCTAAAATATCTACAGTCAGTACACAGCATAAATTCATCGATAATAATTGTGATGCCTCACTTTTTTAATCTCTTATAACTTTGCTTCCAGATTGACAAAATAAATAAAATTTTCAACTTTTGTGTGATAATATTTAAGTTATTAATTAGTATTACTTTTATCCGTTTGCATTTTAGCTCAACATTGTATGAAGAAGTTTACTGGTGCTAGGTCTGTTGTAGCAAGAGGCCGGCTAGGTAGGTACCACCGCAGTGTCAAATATTCTGCCGCCAAATAGTAGTGCTTAGACATAACTGTGTTCCGGTTTGAAGGGCACTGTAGGCTAGTGAAATTACTGGGCAGAGGAGATTTAAGAACTAATATCTCGAGGTTGGCAACGGGTGAGTGGCACCTACTAATGGTGCTGCGAGCGCTCACAGGCAACCACTTACCATCAGGTGGGCCGTATGCTTGTTTGCCAACTTGTAACATAAAAAAAGAAGTATCCGTCTCATTTACTAGTAAGGATAGAATAATTCAGGATATGGGCTAGTAAAGGAGAAATAATATCTAGGATGGGAATGATCATATTACGGCTAACGTTGTCAGCACCGATAACTTTCGATGAGTTTGCTATAACGTTCTTCTTAACAATACATTTACTGAAAGTACCGAATCTTCTTCATCCTAACATTATTCCCGGTATTTTTATGTACCCAGGGTCTGCTTATTACTCTTATCCGGATTTGACAGGTTACTAGTTTTTACACGGAGCGATTGCCTTCTGACCTCCGCAACCCTAAGGGCGAACCAGTAACTTGTTGGATAAGAGCAATTTACTTATCAAGAGTTAACGATTATTATCAGATGTTATTGATAATAACCGAGACCGACAGCTTAACGTGCTCTCCGAGGCACGGTGGGGAGACCCACACGGACAAACGCCCAGACCGAGGCAGAAATTTTAACAAACATCTGCCCGAACGGGAATCGATCCCGCAACCGTCGAGACTGAAGGCAGACT
The DNA here is from genome assembly GCA_023373885.1 of Hestina assimilis. NCBI lineage: Eukaryota > Metazoa > Arthropoda > Insecta > Lepidoptera > Nymphalidae > Hestina > Hestina assimilis. The sequence continues at coordinate 15,637,738 of CM041759.1, forward strand.
CGCTACCCACAACGCCACAACGGTGTGAAAGTACCGAATCTAAACGGCAGAAATGCAAGTTGAATAAAATTTAATAGTTTAAAAACATTTTGAAATAAAATATTTTATTTAAATACTCTAAAACGAAGATTTACATTAATTTATTTTAAATTGAATCAAACAATGTCTTTTTATTCTTTAAATATAAAATCTTGTATCGAGATAGCTAGATAACTATACTTTATTCAATCACGCAGATAACTGAAAACATTCAAACATTCCTGTAAACATTCTCTGTAATAAAAAGGTGTCAGAGAAACCATTTTTTTTAAATAACATAGTTATTCATAAATATTAACCAAGTAACGTATTCAATCCAATAGTTGTACAACAACAAATACATAATAATAGACGCTTCGTCCACTAGGCTACGAATTCATTTCAATACTTACATAGCGAATATATAGTAGCGCAAGGCTCACACACATGGTCTTGATTCGCAAGACTCGTGTTGTCTATTGGACGACGACTAAAATACATATGAGTAACAAACGGACTAAAAACCGATAACAAATGAATCGTCATAACATAAGATACTGGGTTTCCATATATAGAAAAAAATATAATTAACACCGTTGTGGCGTATTGGTAGCGAGTCCGCCTTTAGCCTCGACGGCAGCGGGTTCGATTCTCCCTTCGGCATCTGCTCGATGAATATCATCTGAGATTGATAGGTAATTTGCTCTTATCCAATGAGTGAGGTTCGCCCTTAGAATTGTGTAATCGGTGTTAAAACAAGTAACCGGTCATATCCGCATAAGAGTAATAAACAGACCATAGGTGAATAAAATACCGGGAAAAATGCTAGAAAGAAGAAGAGAAAGAAATATAAAGTGCAGACGGCTTGTTGTTGCCTTTTCAGTAATATCCTTTTTAGAATAAGTTTTTTACTTGTGATAATACAAACACGGATATTTCTACACCTCAGAAATAAATGTTATTTTTGATGTATAAAATTTCATCCAAATCTGTAGTTTTGTGTGAAAGAATAACAAACATCCATCCATCCGGACAAACTGATCTGAATCCATCAGATTTACAATATTAGTAAGATAAATTGTATGCCATATTGGAATTTGTGGCAACGTTTGTATCGACGACTTCGCCAAGCATGTACCTAGCGTGCGACTCGTATCGGAAATGATTAAAAAAAAATTTGGCGATGATATCTTCCAAGTTCAAATCACAAATATAAATAATTTGTTTCGTGGTAGCCATGGAAACGCTATTTACTTCTCAGATTTACGTTGCCAAGTCGCTTTTAGTAAGGCGAGTGTGACATTTTGCAACAAAATGTGAGTATTTTTTTAAATATATTTCATCACATCCTGAATTTTAAAGGTATACATGTAGCTGTATATAATATTATATTAATTCTAAAATTCATAATGCCAACTTTTAATAATAATTATTATTGTATCGTTCAATTGAAACTTGTGGTCGATTATACTCTTAAAAAGTACCTAAAGTTATTTCGTATAATTTCCAGCGAATAAGGTCATTTAAATATTTAAAAAATAATATTTCTCTTTTTGCAATTTTGTGGTGCCAATTTCCTTTTAAAGTCCTGAAACCTCTACAAGTGGGATAGGGCTGTCCACGGTACGCCCCTATGCGATCTGTCACGGGCTGCATATTTCACCTCGACCCATGATAGTCCAATTGTCTGATGATGTTAAGTGATCACCGCCGCCCATGAACATCTGCAACACCAGAAGGCATGCAGGCGCGTTGCCGACCTTTAAGGAAAGAATACGCTCTTCTCTTGAAGGTTCCCAAGTCGTATCGGTTCAGAAAGACCGCCGGCGGAAGTTAATTCCACAGAGTGGTTGTGCGAGGAAAAAAATTTATTCTAAATCGCGCTGTTGTGGATTTCCAGACATCGAGGTGGTATGGATGGAATTTAGTTATTCCCCGTGATATATGCGATAGGATAACATAATTTTGTCAATTTTAAGTAGTTAAAAAACCAAAATAAGCACTCATTTTGCTAGTTAAAATAATTATACTTTCTAAGGTTCATAAAATTGGTCGAGATTTTTCAAAAAATTTAATGTATGTACTTACGCTTATATTACCCTCAAGAAATTATTGCTATTGTTTTATTCCGTTTTGTAGTATAATTTATATATGAAAATTACACACACGATCGATAGTTACTATGATAATTTTCTGCCTCCTAAATTTTCATTTTTTTTAAGTTTATTAACAGTTGGTATTGTTATCACGCACGCACACTAAAAAAAGCACAATGACGTGACTTAGACCTCAGGCTCACCAGTATAAGAAAGTAGGACTGTTGATTTTAGTTCTTTTGTAGCGTGACATCGTGGTAGCGAGCCTGCCTGGAGCAACGACGGTCGCGGGTTGGATTTACGCTTGGAAAGGATGTTTGTTTTAAATATTTGTTTCGGTCTCAGCGTTTATCCTCGTGGGTCCGTGTCTCGGAAAGCACGTTCGTAACATCTGATAACAATAGCACAATTTTATTTATTTACCTTAGTTGAGATTGGTGTCGATTAAGCTAGACCACTAAATTGTATGAGTGCACACACAACTCAGAGGACTATATTAATTGGCTTCGACTATGTATCTGTGGGGACAAACTTTAATTTTCAACTTTTTTATATTTTTGGATCTTTTAATTATTTGCGCTGCCTAGCTGTTTGCCAAATTTCGTCATTCTAGGTCAAAACTAATAGGGTAGTTCTGGTTGACCTAGAATTGCCAATTTTGGTTAAAAGTTGAAAACTAAGATACATTTTGGTAACTACAAGTTTTCATGAAAATTTAATTATCTCCATATGTTTTTATCGTACTGACTCAGTACGTCAGTATTGGGACTATAGACCTCAGTATTTAACACAAATTTCAACTTGCTTGATCCATCGATAAATTTAGTTAAAAATGGTTTTCTTTTAATTTTTTGTTTGACCATCGCAATTTTTTATATTACGTTCTTAAGACGTCGACAAATATTTATATGCATACAAAAAATTACTGTTGTGGCAAATGGGTAGTCAGATAAACCGCTAGCTCTCCAGCTATTGAGTTATGTAATAAAATATTTTTTTGGTGTGTCATGTGGATATTACTGAATTGATACAAAACTAATTATTTCTTACAGTGTTTGGACAGATAATAATTAATTATTGATCAAAGTGACTCCTACAAGAACTCGGCATCGCATAACAAAAGTAGAAAAGTGTTTTTATCAGCTTTACGGTAGTAGAGCCATGCTTTGCTCAGCACAAATGGGCCGGCTTGACCGGGAAAGTACTACCCTCTCATAGAAAATTATCGTCAAGTATCAGTAGGTACTGTTGTGTTTCAAGCGATGAAAACGCCGGAGGCCCAAACTCCCTGCCCATTCCATTCCTCTTTTCTCTTTTCATCTCTTTCTTCTTGTTGTTGGGTTGGTAACGCGCATGTGATACTTCAGGTATAGCAGGCGTTCAAAAGTTGCGGTGACTGCTTACTATCAGGCAGACCGTATGCGACGCTTACCAACCGTCGTGAAATAAAAAAGCTCCGAAGCATGACTGGAGGTAGGTACTCCTTAACGTAAAATACGGTTGTCTTTGGATGTAATAGGCAAATAAGTGACAAATATATTAGTTAAAAAAATATCAGTCAAGTTCGTTGTGGTCCACGCGCGTCGAAACTAAAGGGTTTCGCAGCTTGATGATGAAGAATCTTAAGAACTTTAAAAATAACAATGAATTAAAATCGACTGCAAAGTTAAGTTAGTAATTTGATAGCAATTATTAAAAGTAATATGAAAAACAAAGTTATGGGGACAACTTAGATATCTCTAAAATATGTAAACTAAAACATGTATTCTTCAAACCAAATGTGAGCAAAAGTTCGTTTGATGTTCTACAACCTCAAATTTTTATAGAATTTTAAATCTCATAGTTCAAAAGTTAGAGTGGGGGGACACCATTTTTATGACGTTATAAGCTCAACTACTACTGACTTAATGAAAAAAAGCAAAATCAAACCTCCTTATCATTTTGAAAGACCTACCCAAAGATATCTCACACGTTGCCATAAGTAGATGTTGATTTTTATATATTTCAGGATTTCATTACAAAATCGTGTTGCGGTTCATAGAATACACGTATTTAATAAATTTCGTATCAATAGAGCCAACCGTCTCCGAGTGAAATGACTGTGATATATAGACGGACGGACAGACGGACAGACGGAACGACTGAAAGATGGACACGACAAAATTATAAGGGTTCCGTTTATGACATTTTGTTTCGGAACTAATAAAAATTTTAAAAATCAAAATAAAAGACAAGACAGACAAAAATATTCATGCGAACAAACATAGAAACATATGTACATACAAAAAACAATTAAAATAAAAATAAAATAAATGAAGACAAAACAGATACGCGCTCATGCATACTAACAAAAAGGAAAGATAAAATAATCGCGGGCAAAAGCTAGTAATTTATATTTTTAAAGTTAATGAATAAAGCCGTTTCCTCAGGCTCGGAAATTTAATTACATCCATTAATGCGTAAAGGTGCTATTGATTACTTGATCGGATAAAATGTCTTCTACTCACTAAGGTTTGTATTTATTCTTCAAGGGTATGCTTAAAGATAACGAGTTCGTATTTATGTGTCCCTATTTTGTATTACGAACGTCTGCCCACGGCTTCACTCGCATAAAATTTGGGGTAATATGGACCCTCTTTTACAGTACGGTAAGATAATTATCTGAATACGAACATACGGCAACAGTGCCGTATTAAACACGGGAATAAAGCTTTGAATTAACCGTCCTGTCCGTCGGTCCGTTTTCCCGTCTGTCCGTCCACCTGTCCATCTGTATGTCACAGGTATTTTACTGGGAGTCTATTGGCTATATCTATACGAAATTTGTTAAATAGGTGTATTCTATGAACCACACAGGGTTTTATAGTAAAATAATGATATTAGGGTTCTTAATTTTTATCCACACGAAACTGAGGATTAAAAAAATATCAGCGTACGACAACGTATGAGGTATCTTTAATAGGTCTTTAAAAATAATTTCGTATAAAGTTTGAAACGTTTTACACTTTCAGGAGTGGAACTTAGGGAATAGATAAAACACGTATTTCTTAATATTTGTTCGCAAAAAACCAAAGTTTAATGCTTTGAGTTTGAAAAATGCCTGACTTCTATACAAAATTTCAATCCCATTTTCACCCCTTTAGGGGTGGATTTTAGAAAATGTTAAAATTTTAATTGTTTGCCAAAAATAGAAAAGTTTCATGCTTCTAGTTTCAAAAATGACGGACTTCATTACGAACTTCCAATCATTTTCTCACCCCTGCAGGAATTTTATAAAATGTAAAAAAGCGTATTTCTTTATCTAATTATTTGCAGAATGCAAAATTTCATGTCTCGAGATTTCTTTAAAATACAACATGTCTTTTAGAGAAACTTACTTTGACACTTTAGTTCAGACGAAACATAAATTTGGACCTATTAACAAAATTTCCCGGTTCTAGTTTAAAAAATATATCCATATAAACTTTCAAACCCTTTTTTGCTCCCTTAAGGGTAGAAGAGGATAGGTAGTTTACGTTTTAATAACAACACCAGTGACAAATCCCAGCTTTCTAGGTGCGAGGGTTTAGGTATGGCGTTTATATGCCGGTCCGAGACGACACACACATATATGCATAGACATTTTCGGCACAGATAGCGGCATTTAATAATCAATATTCGATTGCATATCGCTTGATATCGAGTTCACTAACTTTATACATACATAGAAAGAATAAAAGATATTTAGCGGGCTTATGTGTCTTGTTGATCCAACGGAAACATGCCTCATGTGTGTTTAATTGTACACGTGTTTTCAGGACCAGAATTTTTATTCAATCGTTATGAAAATCAGTACCTACCAGTATAATTTTTATAAGTTCAATTATGAGATAAGTACATTTTTAGAACGAAGTTCCTTATCGCACGTTACACGTCCTGAGCGGATGGGAGGTAGACCGAAACCCATGCATAGTGGAAACTAAAGGGTTCAGCAGATTGATGATAAAGAATCTTTAAAACTTTGTAATATTAAGGAATTAAAATTGACCTCAAAAATAAGTTGGTAAATTCATAGCTACGAGCACCCTTAATTTTTATGTATGTTTTTAATGGGATCTCATATCTTTTTGTAGAAAGTCCTACTTTTTCTACCCACTTCTTGAATTTAATCGCATATTATCTAGGTACCGTATATTACCCACCTACACCTATTATTCCATTATATTATGCGTATAATATACAGGTACACTGATTGATTAACTGTAAATGTAACTTTGTAATTTTATACATTTACATAGAATTACAAAGTTATTTATGCAGTTGGTGTATCTAGAAAACTGGATCGAAATTACAAAATATTTTAATTTTTCCTTTATTTATACACTAAACACTAATCATATTGTAAATTTGAAGCTTCCATGTCTGCTAGAAGTGCCTTAGAGTTTTGATGATCGGTCAGTCAGTGAGTGACAAAATTAAGAAATTTGACTAGTTATAATTCTAAAACTACTGGTTCAAATTGAATAAAATTTTAAATATACCGTGTTTATACAATGCCTGCTCGGTTACTGAAAATTCAGAATTATAGCTTTATCCATTACAAAGTTAAAGAGCGTCGAAAATGGCCTAAAGTGCTTCGAGAAAAGGATAGTACGGCCGTGCCGCTTTTTTGCTCGACTTGGCGGGAGCACTGCCGTGCCCCCAGATAGCAATTCAAAGAATATACCTCTTTACTAATATCCATCAGTCATTCAGGACAAAGCCATATATATAGATATATTTATATTTATATATTTCAATATATATAGATAACATAGTGAAATGTGAAATGAGAACTGATACTTACGCAACTACATACAAAATGGCTATTTTCTGTAAAGAACACGCTGATGGATGCTGATAAATATAATTTAGGCGTTAAATCGAGCAAAATATTGTCTTTGAAAAATACTTATAGTATCTTAAAATTATTCTTTTTTTTTTTAGATTTGTTAAGTAAGTTAAGTTTTCTTTTTTAGATTTGGCACTTTTCATGATTCCTATACAATACTGCGATGGGTGAAGAAGAACCAGCATCACTTGACAGTAAATTTTTTGAGTTTGGAAAGATGATGGACAAAAAAAGAGATGGTACAACGATCACTCTGTATAATTCAGATTATTGGATGAGGCAATGCAAGCTATTGGATGATCGGAAACTAACAATGACCGATAAACCGGTTTTTTTTAAAATTATTTTTTATCAAATAATTGAACGATATGTAAGTATTAGTCGTGGGCAAGATCGTTCATCAAGAAAAAAAAAGAGAAAGTGGCTGGTGATATTTTGTCTTTTATATATAATGTATAATAAAAATAAAAATGAATCGTCGAAATGTATATGTACGCGCATAGCTTAAGAACGATTATACCAAAGTGGATAATTCTATTTTTTTTGTATTTGTAATTGTCAGGACGAAATATAAGTAGGCCGTAGGAAAACCAAACAGGCGATTAAAGCCCCAACGGCAACGGGATCATCGGAATACAATTTTATGTATGTACCCGTAAGAAGTCGGGGTGAGCCATTTCATGTAGATCAAAACAACCCTGCCAGTATTTCATTAAAATGGATATCTTATAGGATGTCAGACATTTAAAAACCGGAGGCCTATAAAAAGCGCATCTACCTACAGGGAACCTATGCGAAGCCCCGGCAGGTCACTAGTTTCAAAATAAAAAGAAACATTTTATTTTTGTTTTATTAACCCCGGAGGACAAACGAGTCTACTCACCCTGCTCTTAAATGGAAGTGGAATCCACACGCAAAAAAAAATGCAAAGCAGAATGTTGCTAATGTAAACTCAAATTATAACCAATTATCATAATATAATAAGCTCTTAACACGATGTAATCGTTAGAATTAAAAGAAATGTGCAATTCCTATCGAGCCCTGTTTTTTCGCACGGCCACGCCAGAAGAATTACCCAATTACAAATAATTCATAACCGTTTCTTACGCATGGCCTCGGGCTGTCCGTGGTACGTACTCAACGTGATCTCCATAGAGACTTTGAATTCGATTCGATCCCCAAGCATTTGAAGCGCTTATCGCAAAACTATTTCGATCAAACTACTTTCCATCCTTTGATTAGACATGCTTGTATCTACACAGACCGAAGTAATCAATCGACAAAAGTTAGGCGTCCTAAGGACGTCTTGCAAGACCATTATGATAGGATTACATTAGAAAACGCCTCTTACACGGCACAGACACGCACACAACACCGTCTTCGCCGGCGAGGACTAGGTTCTTTGTTTCACACGTCGCGTCGCGCTCACACCGTCGGGTGAGTCTATCGTATAGAATGCACTCGGAGCGCTGCCTCCATCTCCGATGACGTCCCTAGGCTAGTAGGGCCAGGAGCAATATACATTCTGAAAAAAAATCAATTCCTATACTGTTATTTATTCAATTTCTCATTGACGATTTTAATTTCAACTCTATCATGTTCATCTGTAACTTTAATTACAGCATTCCTTACCCGATGTCGATTTTTGAATTCTACATAATTGTAAAAATCAAATGGATTAATTCCAGTTTAAAAGGTTCTTAGCCTTTAATAATCTTCACTTTCACTGGTAGATATGTGCAGGCTTATATTTGATAGAGAAATCATAATATCTAATACAAAAAACAAATTAAGTTTTATAAATTGACAAATTTGAGTTTTTGTTAAAAAAAGTTATAAGTAACAAAAACTCTTTATAACGATCAACGACTAGACGATCAAATCAAAGCATGTAATAATTCATCCAGGAACTCAATTGACATTTAATACGAGACTTCACAGCTTATTAGTTTATTTTTGCAGTACAGCGGACTTTATTACTCTATACGTTGATTTGCCTTTCAGAATTCGGGATAATGTAACCATCGCGTGAAACGAACTTCGCTTCGCTTAGCGAAGTAATGAAATGTTCTCGAAATATTAACTGTAGAGTTACAGATATAAAGATACTCTTCTTGAGCAATATATAAATATAAATCTAATAAACGTAATCTTCATTCTATTTTTTTTATCCAACGATTATGGTACATGGATTTGGTACATGGATTATAAAGAGATATAACAATAACATAAGAACGCTTATAGCTCCAGCATCAGTCAATCAAAAAAGGAACATTTCATACGAATTTGAATATACGGCGCTTTCATTCATCCAGCAAAACTAAACGCCTATAAATACTTTCCCTCAAATCATATTCACTCCCGGGGCCCTTGGGACGGATTCAACTTGTGCCCCGCGTGGCAGTCCATCTTTTACCGGCCGAGGTCTCCAGACCCGGCCCCCACCGGTGACGCTGTCAAGGCCACTAGGGCCAACAGCAATGGACATTCCGAAAAAAAAAAAAAAAAAAATCATATTCTGGAAGTGGGTAGTTGTTCCCTGGCTGAGCAAGTCCATTCGTGTTGACAATTGTAAGACCTTATTACTAACGTATTCTAATAATCTCTGCGATAAAAGTACCGTAGATTGAAAGAAATTGTGTTCATACTTCGTTAGTAATTCGTAAGGACGTAAGAAGTGATATATATATATTTGATTAGAAAAGTAGTTAAATACAAGAAAAAAAATTCTAAACTGTCCAAGTTCACCGATATATTTAACCTCTAAATTAAAATTTTGTTCAGACACTCACGATAGGTCACTCACGATCGCTCTACGGATAATCTCCTGCTCTCGATTCATTTACATCGGACAGGATTTTTGTCTGACCGTGGTGTCTGTTCAACTTTGCAATAACTTGCCCAAGAAAATACAAAAATCGCCGTCGCGAATAGCATTCAAGCGGCGTGTCAAAGACTTATATATCTCAAGAGTCTTCACAATAATGATAAACAAGAATATATATATTTTTATGCTATGTTATTGTTATATTTTTTATGTTCATTTCCACCATTTATTTATGTAATTATGTAAATAAAAAAAATATAGACATATAGTAAAAAAAGAATATTTAAAAATAAATAACAACAATATATAAAATGTTAGCAATAAATAAATACTAATAATATATATGTATATTGTATACATGTGTATATGTCTATATTTTTTTTTTGCACGCCTACCAACACGTGGAAGAAAGATTCCACGTCCAGGGTTGGTTGGTAAAGAATGCTTTTAGCATCAAGCCCGCCTTTGTGCAATAAAGTATAATTCAATAAAAATTTATATTCAAAAGGCACGCAAACAGACCCGCACAAATACACACGAATATAAACGCACACTCGTATAGGTAAAAAAAATAAAGGTAGCTGTGATTGTTCTGACATTGGAATTTAATATTGTGTCGCTGTCCGCGAGCATCATAAAACTTTATTCACATAATTTTTCCTGAACGCGCATAAACTGGTATAGCTTCAAATGTTTAGTTTCAAAAATTTAAATAATTTATTTTCCTCTAAATTAAAATTAAGGTTTACTATTTCACAGTAAGACAGAATTAAATTGGGATGAATGGAATGAATTCCTCACCGAATTATGTGAACTCAAAAGCCTAGACGAAGAAAAAGTCCGAGAAACTATGACCAATTGTGGTCTCCCTGGTCAGACTCCTGTCAGTGTTCCACAATACAGGGATTTCTTCTTGACCTATAAGCCTAAAGAGAAATCGCCCTTCTAAAGCTATGATCTTATAAAATATTTTAGAAGGCTGAGACTATATAATAACTTTAGATTGAAAAGTACTGACCATAGTGACATGTTCAAATACAAGCTACGAAGTGCTACGAATTTTGTAGACATTAGGAATTTGAAATATAAACCTAAACATTATACTACGAAGTTTTATTTAAAAATCTATTGAAAAATTGACAAACTTTGTAACAATTACAAAACACTTTTTTCCTACGGTTTCACCCATGGTACCCGGTTATATAATCAGCTAGTAAATTATAAAAAAATAAAAGTGTTTGACAAAATGAATTAAAAACTAAAAACCTTCAAACATTTGAAAAAGTTCGTTCAAAACAGATTCTGTCTACCGAAGCTGAAGTTCATTGCCCTGCTGGTTAGAAGAAAATTCGGTCGAACAAGGTCAAGGCCCTTCGTTTGACCTAGTAACCGATTTTCTTTTATTTTTCACTCGCTTCGTTCGCTCAGTAGCTTTCAATCTTATATATCATGGTGAAATGATGTTGGAAATTTGTAATATTTAGCAAATTTTTAGGTATCAGATTTGTTGCTGAAACTGCAAACGACCTGTTTAGATCCCACTGCAGCGCATTAGTTTGTTTTTCTTATTAAAAAACTTTATATTAAAAGTTTAGAATTCACATAAAAATGTTTTCAATACAGCATATTACTCAGCAGACGATATTTTCCAATAAAAATGCTTGGGCCTCTTTAATTTCTGGATTTCACCTAGAATTCTAGGATGTAATATTTATAACGCAATTGCTAGCCAATCCATTTGAAAAGAATAACTATCGAGTTTCTTTCCGATTCTTCTCAATATATCAGCATATAGTATAATCAATATATCGTGTAATCGGCATTACTAATCTCTTGACTATTCAAAAAACTTTTTAAAACTCTACTTGAGCAAAAATAATTTTGACTTTTATTAGTGAATTGAACAAAAAAATCGGTAAATGAGCGTTTGTATGGTGAAAGTAGATTTTTTTTGTATAAAGAATATTAGCAATGCTTTTACAAGGCATTACTAATATTCCTATTGCCCCTCCAAATAAGCTCGAAGCTTGCGCTAGTTGTGGGTACGACAATAGCCCAACGGGGTCAGGATCGAACCCTCGACTCTCGCGTTAACGGAGTGAAGTCAGCCCTTCTACCGTTGAGCTATTGAGGCTTCAAATAGTATATATATTAAATAGTATATATATATATAAAATTCAGATAAAGATAATTAATGAATCCTTTGAGGACACCACACCTTGGGGATGAGGCGTTTTGGCGTTTAATATAATTATGTACTTTCCAAAAAAACTCTCCTAAGTTCGTTCCACCGGTTCTTCTCAGTACAGGTTTAATTTTAGAGCGAGTCGTAGAGTCTGACTTTTAACAAATAAGTGTTATGAGTGATAAGCTGAAAACAAAAATAATTTTTATGTTTAAGTAGTAAGCTTTGGATTTAAGTATGTTTTCTTACTTGGTTTTTCCTTTACCGTGACGCCACCTGTACTGAAAATTACAGAGGTGCTTGTTTTGGATTTGAACCGCGAAATTCAGTTATAGCTTATATTTTCTTTGTACTGGGTTTACTTATCATACTTACCTCGGAATGTTTGTATTTTTTTTTAAATTTAGTACTCTATTGAAACAGAAGGGAAAATAAAGTACGGTTCTTCTATAATTATCTTTCTATCCATTTTATTCCATACTTTTAATAAAACCTTACATAACGTCAATACCGACAATCGAATGACATTCCTTACTTATTCTTTAAAAAAAAATAAAGTAACTGGTATTGTGAGTAGCTGGCCAGTTGGCTGGCTGGCTAGCTGGCTGACTGGCTGGCTGGCTAGCTAGCTGGCATTGCTAGCTGCCTGGCATGGCTTGGCTTGGCTTGGCTAGCTAGCTGGCACTGCTAGCTGCCTGGCATGGCTTGGCTTGGCTTGGCTAGCTAGCTGGCATTGCTAACTGCCTGGCATGGCTTGGCTTGGCTTGGCTTATTGGTAAGCGTAGCGTTACGTGTTACACTATTATTCTTTAATAGTATATAAGAAAAAACAATCATCAGTAGTTGTAGGATTATATAAAAAATAAAAATTATACTGTTTTTTTTTTTGCGTATTGGATTGAAAAAATAAGAGAAGATATAAAATTTATTATAATAAATTACTTGTAGGCTACATTAAAAACATCCCTCGGAACCGGAGGGATTTTTTAGGTGCATATATATACATAGTAGATGCATATATATACTTAGTGTATTCATACACATATATGAACGTAGATTTTAATGTACTCATGAGAGCGTAAAATTAAGTATTAAACTTAAGTATTCTGGGACAATAATAAGTAACTTAACAACGTCTATCAGACTTTTCTGAATTATAAATATAAGTCCGAAGGGGAATACTGATAAGTGCATTTTTAGTTGTTGTGTAGGTAGCGTTTTGGAATCTGTACGTTAAAACTTACTACGCGGCAATGCATTTTGATCTGATTTTTTGTTCAATGAACGTTTTCCTTCATATGAAAGTTAAATGAACGTTTTACAGAATAAGTAATTATAAATCGAATAAATAACATTTTGAGTTTGAGTCAATACTTATAGAATGACTAATTGATTAAATGCGCAACTTGCCCTTGAAGCGGAGCGCAACGATATTTGGGTGACAGTTCATTGAAGGGTACAAATCATGATCATCGAGGTGTTTCAGGTGATCAATATCTCCCATATTGATCACGAAGTTGAAGTCCGTTTTAAGTCTTTAGACATTGTCCTTGTCAAATTATTAATAAATTAACATGTTAAAATAAATATCTATTAAGTTTAAAATCACTTAAGCAAATTTGTATGCATATCTCGCGCGTCGATTCGGATTTGTTTGTTCATTTGTTGCAATTCAAAATTCATTCTTAACGTATTTAAGAATTTATCACAAAGAAATGCCTCATTGTATAATAACTATTACAATACCCTAAAAAACAAAAATTATGAAAAAACATTCGATTACCACATTCTCCTAAGACCATTGCTATATACGAGTGTATAAATTAGATTGATAATTTAGGGTAATTGAAACAAGCATCTCAATTAAAATTAATTGCTCATTTTATGCGGCGGACCGGCTGACGGGGTAGCGACGCATCGCTTGTGATAGTTTTAAATAAAGATATCGTAAATGAATTAGCTCATACATAAAACCTCTCTTTCCTTTTCCTCCACCTCAAATTAAATATTAATCAATAGCCCAGACACGATACACAAATGTTATTCCATATTGAAACTCCCCACGAAATCTACCCGCCATCCAATTATTAAGTATTAGGTCTCTATTATAAGCTTGTCGTAAAATTCGAATCTTTTGAGAGCTTTTGCGAGTACTTTTAAATAATTTCAAACTGTCCGGTAATGATATGAGTTAATACCTTTGAAAGAGCTTTACATTTATAACTAAATCAAAGCGAAGGTACAGTGGATCGCAACTGTAATATAAAATATTAAATTTCAATTATAAATATTCTTCTTGAAAATTCAGAGGTGCTTGTCAGGATTCGAACACGTGGGCATCGGTGAGTGTCTATGAAAAGTTGTCTTGTTATCTTAGAAAGCATTATAAAATCTTGTAAAATAAACGACGATAGAAAACATCGTGATGAAGCCTGCATGTCATCAAAGAAATTTAAATACATGTAATATATTCGCCGATGCTAGTGGTGGTCCTTTGTTGGTAAGTTATGTATTCAGTGACTGTTCGTCAGCCACGTTTTGAGAACAGCCAGCGTATAGCCAGCAAGTGTTGCAGATGTTAATAGGCGGCGGTAATTGATCAGGTGAGCATGACTGTGACATGACAAGTATAATGACAGTGACATACGGACGGACAGACGGGCAGACGGACATGACGAAACTATAAGGGTTCGTTCCGTTTTTGCCATTTGTCAAACTTTAAACAATATTCTTCTAAATAGTACAGACTTATAGATCGATACTGTCTGATCTGTATAAAAAAATCATGTAAATTGTAAATCCGTACAGGTGGACAAAAGCTTTGTTACGTTGAGATCATGGATGCTTTGGTTTATTTTTTTATCATATTGTTAAACATCTTTGTGATTTTTGCATTGTCCAAGCCTCTTTGTTCGTTTCAATATGAGGAAAAATGGGGTGAGGGCTTTATCTTTGAGCATTTATCGAAATTATTGTGAGAAAAGATACTTCGCAAAATAGCACACGAGTTTATTTGTATTGTAAAACTAAGTGAAATTTGAAGGTATCTTTCGATTTTAGGAATTAATTATTGTTGTGTTATATACGTTTATAAACTATAGCTGTGCGAGCCGCTTCGCTCCCGTCGGTGAGACCACCCTGTTCCACCAACTAACCGCATCTTATCACCCTCCCACACTTTCTTTAACGCAATTTTATATGGCCTATAGCCTTCCTCAAGAAATATCCTATCAAATGCAAAAAGATCAGTTTCAAATCTGATCAGTAGTTTGGTTGAACGTGCTAATCTCTGGACCATTAGCGCGTTCAACCAAACAAACTAACTCTTTAGCTTTATAATATTTGTATAGATGTTATCTAACTGAGTATTTTGGTTTTCTTAATGATAGCAAATATTATTAATGCAAAATCGATATGTTTAGAGTATCATTCGAAGCGTACCAGATTGATATAGGTACGGGTATAGTATTAGACATGACCCGAAGGCGAAGCATTATATACGTTCTGTGAACATGTACCACACGTTCATTCTTGTTATCAAGTTCAGCGTGAATGTTATTTTGATGTACAATCACGAGCAATGAAATGTATACATTGACAATTTTTCAAAATGATGTACACGTACTACTTTGCAAAAGAAAGTATGCGAGTTCTGCTTCAGAAATATGTAACCGTCAAATTGACATTTTCAAGACATTTTCACGTCTATAAGCGGTATATCAATATATATTTTTATGATGGATCATATTATTAGATGGTTACATTATTTTGAAACAAAGCTCGTATATTTTATTTTGCGAGGGATTGTGAATGAATTAAAAAACTGTCAAATAAAAAAAAAATATTGCTCATTATTTATATATTAGGGTATTTACGTATTTTCGACCTCCATAGCCAAATGGAAAAATTATTTATATTTTATCTCCCTAAGTATACAGTCATTTTAATTGGAAATTATTGGCTCTATTTATGTGAAACTAGCTTCTGCTAAATAACGATTTTAATAAAGTTTTTGAACCCCTTCAGGAGAGGAATTTCAGAAAATGTTTCAACACGTGTTTCTTTATATTCGTTTCCCAAAAAACAAAGTTTATTGTTTCTATTCAAGTTTCAAAAATGGCAGACATCCAATATTCAAACAGTTTTTCAACTTTCAAACCCCTTTCACATCCTTAAGGGTTGGATTCCGAAAAATTGTTTCTTAATGCTCGTGTTAAAAACAACACCTGTGAAAAACATCAGAAAAAATTTTAAGTTTAGACTGGGCGTTGATATGCCGTGTCCTTTGACCATTTAACATAAGAAAGGACATGCCATAAATGACAAGTTACTAACAAAAATTTCATCAATTTTTTGGAGGAGGCGAGGTAACCACTACATTGAATTATAGCACACAGCCTCAAATATATTTTGTGTCATTATAAACGCATACTTATAGAAAACTATAACACATGTCATATACACGCACACTAATAAGCACATTTCGGTTCATGTCAATTCTTTCATATAAATTAAAATGAAACAAAATTAATGTGAAAAATATATTTAGTATTAAAGAAATAATCATGTGATTTTCATATAAAAAAGATACTTATAAAAGAGAAAATAAAGTATATTTACAGTATAATAATAAGAATCTCCAAGAGATAAGATTTTCTCGTCACTTATCAGCCCTAATATTAGTTTAAAAAGAAGTCAGATGTAGAATAAATAATGATATTGAATAAATTACATGAAAAAAAAATTGTTAAAGAGTGTAAAGTGGGTATTTAATGATAGTCTATTGCATAATAGTGGTTAATTTAACAATAATAAAAATAATATGAAAATTTAAAAAAACATGACTGCCTTGCAAAAATGTAATAAAAACTTAATTAAATCTTAAGCCGAGAAAATATTTTCAAATAAGTATTAGTACTATTAAAATCATGCGATCTTAGATATGTTATATTAAGTCAAACTGGATAGTAATAAGAACATTTTTTATGGTGCGAAGTTGTTCATGAGCACCTCACTAAAATTTTGACCAATCAGTGCTGTTGTCAATATTTTACTTTAGTTATATAATTCGAAGCTTTCTTACTATATCATTATAAAGAATATAATTGTATGTATAATTACAAATGAAACTTAACTCCATAATTTTATAGATGTAGGGTAAATTACTTTTTCTTGTACAGTTTCATAGAGTGATTTCGGTTCCGTTCACAGTAGAGGCAACACTGAAAATGATAAAATCGATTCAAAAACAGTTTTATAAACGCATTAGACTTGTTGATCCATTACATTGCCAGAGGGAACGGTCAGTAAGGCGTGTCCAGTTGTAAAATAGTGTAAGCATGTATAGGATTGAGTTTTCAAACATATGTTACAATAAAATGTAATTTACATCAAAAGCACTAAGATATAAATTTAACTAGGAATGAAAAGCAAGTAAAATAATATTACAATTTTTAATAAAAGTGCCATACAGACTACTTACAGAGTTTGTGGCCGAAGACGCAGGAGCAAAGTGAGTTCACAACAGAAATCACTTGCTTTTAAAGGCGTTCAATGGAAGTTGATGTTACAATATATTTTAAAATAATCTAACAATAGTAACCATTCTTTAAGCCTATTCCTATATACTCTCAATAATCTCATTACAAAACAATATTTCAAAATTGCTTCGATTTTTAATAATTTTTTCGAAAATACAATTAAAGGCTGCCAGTGACATGATCAAATAATTCGTATTAGCGCCGACATATACATTTCATTGCTCGTGAATGTACATATCTGAAACGTAAACAAACAATTAGTGTCGGTCACTAGCACTAATTAGTATTAGTGGGCATTTGTCTGTGAATGATCTTGCTTCATTGAGATAAACAAAATAATATGAAACCAAATCTGTTTACTGATTATAAATAAACAATCTCGTTGGTGCACAGCTTTCGGTTTTCAAGTAAGACAATCATTCTAGAACGAAATGTTTAGGTTCAGTCATTCAGGACAAAGCATTTTATATGTATAGATTAGTAAACACATAAAAGTACCTAATGGTGCTAACTATAACTTGCAATTCATCTACTCAAGAAAAAACATGTCCGATGGGGTGACGATTCAACACACATGAACACTTTTCAATTTCTTGATATTGTTATAACTTTATAATATCGTCGTGTATTTACTAATTTTGCTTCTAAATGTCCCTATACCCCATTTCCGGTAATATATTTTACAGGATATCACTATCCTAATGGAGGCCGTTGTGTGTGTAGTGTTAATTTATTTTTAAAAATAACTACTTTTATAAAGAGGTAATTACGTAAATATTTTGTCATTTCTGCTGTCGTCATTTCATTGATCTATGTAGTTAATGTACCAGTTACTTTTATTTTTGAATGAAAAATAAACACCTTAGCCTAAGCCTGAAAAATGAAGCGTTCCAGGTCACAAACAGGCAATCAAAAGCAAGCAAAAGCAATTAGATACTTGATTTTCTATTAACTTTTAACTCTGATCGTATTGAATTGAAATCACAATTTTACCTAACATACCTTTTTCATGACGTCTTGTTAAATTGTTGTTATCCTCTCTGATCCTGACACTCTCTGAAATGGGGCCCTTTCCGGCTGGAGGCCTGTCGCATTTTGGAGTCTTGCCACTCTATTGCTACGCCACTGATACTAATAAGAGCCGTTGAGTGTGTAGCGTTTATCTAAACTTATAAACTGTTATTTTAAAGATTGGACTTTTTGTTTTGTTTGTCACGTTTTAATCATTGAAAAGCTACTCGATCGATTATAAAGTTATAACACCATTAGAAAGATAGGTAGGTCCATCTTTACCGAGTAACATAGGCTATATTAAATTTTCAAAAATATTTGAGATCCCCACCTAAAATGGGACAATAGTACCCAAGGAGGATGGAACAATATAACAAGATGTTGCCTATAAAAGTCATCAATATATTAATTATAGTTTTGTTTGTACAATTGGTGTACCTATGCCTAACTTGCATAGGTAAGCCAGAATAACATTTTTTGTTGTAGTTATTAAGTTCAAATATGGGTGGAATCGAAAAGTGCTAACACACTTTATAAAAAAACAGATGGAATCTCTTCGAATATACTTGCGACTGCATGTTCAGTAATAGTACGTTTTCGAGCTCAGGTCGTAACTAAGCAATAGACGGGTCGATAAACTTTCACCAAAATGTAGGTAGGTTGTAATTATACCGTACCTATTGAGTCTTTTGGGGGTGTTAAAATAGTTCACAAAAATATAAAAGTCACGGTGGAATATCTTTATCTTTAAATTATTTTATTAATACGACTGGGCACACAAATACTTATAAAAGAATTGTGCGGTCGAGAGGACCCCCGTCATTAATGAAGTTTCTTACATTTTTTCTTCAAGTCCTAGAAATGTAATCTGTATATTTGAATAGGTTACATGATAAAAAGGGACAGAGTCAAAGAGAGAGAGAGAAAGAGTTGCAAACCCGGCTGCACTCACTTGCTCGTATGCTAAACATAGCATATGACATTTCGTTACGTGACGATTTCTACTAAGTCGCACTAATCGTAAGCGCGTTAAACAACTTCGTTCCAAAAAGTCAGTATGACATGTACGTTGTACGCATTAACTTATTTTTCCCGAAATAATATAGCAATTTATTTTAGTAAAGCGCTAAATGTTTCGTTAAACTAGTTCAGACTACTCACGGTCAGTAAAAAAAATTGCTATAAATTTTATTAGTATCTATGTAATTTTAAAATATAGTTACAAAATAAATGTGCTTAAAATAATATTCTATGATTAATTATTATTTGGTAATGAGTGGTACTTTATATGCTGATATAAGCAATAATAAAAAGCACGGCATATGCATGTATTGCTTCAGTATAAGGAGTACATGTCTATGTGTGTTACTCACACATGTTTACCCAATCGCAGTCACTCGTGAGTTCGGAGAGTTTCCGTCTACCTTTTTTATAAAGTCATGTGTTGATATTGGTGTTATGATTTTAATCCTTACTCCTTACTTAAATGGTGCTTGTAAAGAATGTTTAGTTTTAACATCGGAGACTCACGAACGGGATAAAAACTCCCATGGGAACGGGATCAACGGGATTGGGAAGCTGGTGTGGGAAAATTTCTATTCTATTACCTAACATATGATTCAGAATAAAAAGCATAAATGCTCTATGGAGACAGTGTCATAGATAGGAGGACGATGTTATAAGAACAGCAGGTACTACATGGAGAAACAATCTCAAAACCATACTCAGTGGAAAGCTCTAAGGTAGGCCTATGCTAGAAATATGCTGAAACGGAAGATTATGACACCGCTGTGGTGTTGTGGGTAGCGAGTCTGCCTTTAGCCTCGACGGTTGCAGGTTCGATTTCCGCTCGGAGCAAATGTTTGTATTAATCGTACAGGCATATTTTCCGGTCTGGGTGTGTTTGTCCTTGTCATTGTGAATGTTTCCGGACCCCGACACAGGATATAATTATCCTAATGGGGGCCGTTGAGTGTGTAGCATTTATCATTATTTATCATTATCATTATTTTTTAATTCAAAAATTTGCACCATAACTCTGAAATAAAACCGATTGTACCTGTATAGTTACATACTAAAAAATTGAGCCGTCAAGTGTTGCCTGGCAGGTGTGATACATTGCAATTATTTGTTTAGACTATATACCTAAAAGAATAATTAATATGAAATTAAAAAGTTTGTTATAAGGTGAAATGATAAATTAACATCCTGGTAATATGTATGTAGTGTTTTCTTTTTTTATACTTATAAAATATTACATATTTGTATTTTCACAAACCGAAGCCATGTATATACACGAATAGGACCGAAGTCACATAAGATTTCATATTGATTTTTGTATAACAAGGTAAAACGCCACAATAATTGAGGGCCAAGCTCTGGTCATAATATATATAAGGGAATAAGTCCCTGGTTCAGATTATGAATTCAAACATTCAACTGCCAGGCGGCATTCCGTTAACACAATGCTTTAATCGTCTACCTCACCGTAGTGCAGACACATTCCGTACGATACAATAAAATATGTATAACGCAAGTATAACGCACGCACAGTCGCACAACGCACGCAAACAAGCGCAATGCACGGGTAATGCACGGATAACCCACGTAAAAGAATAAATACGTCATATGCTATTATTAAATCGCATTTTCTTACAACTATTACTTTTTGGTTTATATTTTTTTTTTTTTTTTTTTTTTTATGTTAGAAGTTGGCAAACAAGCATACGGCCCACCTGATGGTAAGTGGATGCCGTAGCCTATGAGCGCTTGCAGCACCATTAGTAGGTGCCACTCACGCGTTGCCAACCTCGAGATATTAGTTCTTAAATCACGTTCGCCCAGTAATTTCACTAGCGTACAATGCCCTTCAAACCGGAACACAGTAGTGCCTAAGCACTGTATTGTTGTCGTATTAAAACTTTGTATCATACATAAACATTCATGCAAACAAACACAAACAAACAAACATACATATATACATTAAAATAGTACCTAGAAATATAAACACAATAATTTGAGACGATGCAATAAAAGTTTCACTTTAAAAAAATGAATAAAAAGTATTAAAAAAAATGTAACAAATAATAAAGAATAAAAAAATATAAAAGATATAAATAAAGTAAAACATTACCTCTTTCTGCCAGAGTCAGATAAAATATCCAATCACGCGTCAACAAACTTAAGCCGGCGCATCGCAACTTGCAAGCGATGAACTTGGACCTCCGACAGCAAGTAGCCGTCCGTGAACAGTACGTAGTAGCTTGCCTAGCATTCATCAATCTTATATCGACCCTAATGCTCTAATAATATAGTTCATTTTTGCGTAACTGATTTCGCTTCACTTCCGTTTTAAATTGTAAAATACTGAATCTACTTATTTGGTATTTTCTTCATCTTATTTATTTCTTGTGCTGATAAATTAACGTATGAAACAGAAGAAATAAATCATTCATTTACTGGAGTACAAAAAGTTTTTCCGATACCCAATGTAATGAAATGAATACGAAAATTCTGATAAGATATATATATCCTGATAAAATCTTTGTAAGCAAATATAATAGAGCAATTTAATAGAAGCAAATATAATAGAAGAATTTCCCAATTGACAACTCCACTATTTTTTTATAAAAATATCAGTGGCTTAAGCTGGTCACAGTATAATAATAAATTATATTCTTCATACAAACAGTCGGTATGCGAGTCGTACTTATTTTAATTACAAATGCAGTCACGTGTCTGACTATTTAAGCAGTTCTGCATTCGTTTGATCTCTTCGATAAAACAAAAACAAGAGCTATTAATAACGTAAAACAAATGACAAATGTTGACCACATTTAGTGTATGAATATCCGAAATCCAAAGTCAGATCAAAACAGAATCAACAAATCAACATTGCTTTGACTTGCACTAACTATTGACACGAATTGCCGGAAGCAGAAGGGAGGGGTGGATAAGTCTATAGTACGAGATCGTACTGGTCAGCGATCTGTTTACATAAGTAAGCCTGCGGACACGATACCAGCGATGGCCTAGCAAAAGCGGCCGCGGGCGGGCTGGTGCCCTGCCGTGCTTCCTCAACAAAGTCTACATTAGATATTTCAATCGTTAAATTCAAACCTACCGCAAATCAAAATTACACGTTTTTACAGGAGAGCCAATCAAAAAATGAAAAATTATTTTTGCCTAATATTTTCTTATTTTACATCAAATATCAAATGCACATTATACATCTGTAGACGCGTATTTTTAAGCAGCATTAAATGATTTAAGTGATTCTACAATAAACTGATTGCTGGAAGAGATATAAGCATATACGGTACTTTTGAATACAAAAAAATATCTTTGAAATATACTAAATATGTAGTAAAGCAACCGCAAGTCAAAAAGTCAAAACCAAAAGTCGTGTTTTTCTATAAAAAATTAAGGAATTGAATGCTATATAAAACTTTAAAAGAAATGAAGATTGGTTGGATAGAATTCATATGGGCCCTGACTTCGTGTTTTTGAGATGGTTCAAGCTGACAATGATTATTATGATTTTCTTTTTTTTCTTTGATCTGGACAACTTTGGGGCTACTTTGGTATTTTTTAACAACAGTTCTAATTAGTTTATCAAAAATTGAAATGATATTCATGAAAAAATTATGAAATATGGCACTTTTGAAAAGTCATTTTTGAAATATCGTGGTTTAGATTATGTTTCGAGCGTTTAAAACGAAAATTCCAAACTAACGGTTGTGTTATTTTTGTACTTTACAATGCGAAATCAATGGATGTCTTTGCTAAATATAAAAATATGAAGGTTTAAGATTGTATTTTTGCAATAAAATCATTTTTGTTTTTTTTTTATTTGTGGCACTTTTGAATTTAACGAGCGATGTATAGACTGCTACCCTTCATACTTATATATTATAAAATTTCATTACAGAATCGTTGTGTGGTTCATAGAATACACCTATTTAGTAAATTTCGTATAGATAGAGCCAATGGTCTCCAAGTAAAATGACTGTGACATACGGACGGACAGATGGAAAGACGGACAGACGGACAGACGGACGGACAGTTAGATATGCAGGCGTCTATGAAACTGCTATCGAGTTGCTTTAAATATCCAGTTCGTTTATTGGGAACCTTTTTCTTGACTTCGTATCACAATGATTCAAAGAATTCTTGTCTGGGCTATTAGTTTTTTTTCGAAACTTTATGAGCGGTTTTGCGAACAGCTTCAACCTGTGAGTTTTGTGTGACGCTCATGCGCGCGCAGCTTAAAATTTCACTCTAATCATTTTTTCATAACGCGCCTAAAATAGTATAACTTAAAAATATAGCGTACGGCAAGATATGCTGAGACTGGTAAAGATTTTCTTACCTGTTTTTTCACTGGCCGTGAAACCACTTGCACTTAAAATCACAGAGGTGCTTGCCCTTGATTTGAACCATCGAAATATAGTTTTATCTTGCGTTTTCCTTGTACTGATCTATCTCTGCTTTTTTGCATTTATTAATTGAGTACTCTATTATTCTTTAAAAAGAATTAGAACAATATTAGAAAAATATTTGTGTAAAAAATATTGATAAATGGCTTTTAAACTAACAAAAGTCTAAATAATCATATACCAATGTGGTCAAACTTTTTTATATAAGTCTAAAAGTGAAAGCTAAGTGCATTTTTGTTATTGTGTAGGTAGCGTTTTGGAGTCTTAACTTACTATTCGACACCGCATTATGATCTGATTTTGTTCAATAAACGTTTTTCTTCTATTCATTAGAAGAAAAACGTTAAATTAACGATTTGTAGAATAAGTAACTAATGGAATAAAAAATATTTCTAGTTTGTGTAATTACTTACAGAATGACTAATTTATTTAATGCGCTGGTTGAAGCGCAGCGCAACGATATTTGGGTGAGAATTCACCGAAGGGTTCAAACCGTTTGATCAGAGAAGTATTCCAGTTCATCAATATCGGAAGTGAAGCTCACTTTTAGTCCTTAGACATTTTGTTTTAGTGAAACAATTTATAAATTAACATTTTACAATAAATATCTATTAAGTTTAAAATCAATTCAAAAAAGTCAAATATATGCTATATTGTATGTACTTTGTCGAGTCGGATTTTTTTGTTGCAATTCAAAATTAATTCCTAACGTAATTTGATTTATGAATTTATCACAAAGAAATGCCTTATTGTACAGTAAATAAAATTATGAAAACACATTTGATTTATACACCTATTCCTTCCTAAGACCATCGTTATATACAAACGTATAAGTTAGATTGATAATTTGTATGCGGCGGACGGGCTGATGGCGTAGCGACGCGTCGCTGTGTGATAGTTTTAAACACAGATTTAAAAATGAAAAAGCTCTTACATAAAACCTCTCTTTCCTTTTCCTCCACCTCAAATTACATAGCCATGAATAGCCCAGGCACAATACAACCTCCCCTTCCTCCAAACATTTTATTTCATATTGGAACTCCCCACGAAATTCCCCCGCCATCCAATTTTATATCATATTTGAATTTTACAAAATATTTTAAGTATTATTAGGTCTTTATTATAAGCATGTCTTGAATGTTGAATCTTTTGAGAGCTTTTGCGAAGTGCGTGTTATCAATTTAAAACTGTACGGTAATGATACCCGTTAATTCTTTTTTAAAGAGATTTTCATTTATAACAAAATCAAAGTAAAGTTAGAGTGGATCGCTACTGTAATATAAAATAATTTCAATTATAAATATTCCTCTTGAAAATTCAGAGGTGCTCGCCGGGATTCGAACACGCGGGCTTCGGTTAGTGCCTATACTTTCTAAGTTATCTTGTACTTAACGATGATGGAAAATATCGTGCATGTCATCAAAGAAATTTTAATACAGATAATATACCGCCGATGTTAGTGGTGGTCCTTTGTTGGTGGTAGAACTTAAATGCCCGCCTGGTAAGCTATGTGTTCAGTGACTGTTCGTCGGCCACGTTTTAAGGTTAGCCAGCATGCCGGCAGTGGAACTGCATGCCCTCCGACGTTGCAGACGTTCATTGGCAGCGGTAATTAATTAACATCAGGCGAGCCGCCTGTTTGTTTGCACCCTCTGATAGATACGAGTAATAATTAGGATTCAAGTGGGGTTTGGATCACGCATAGTGGAGACTCAAGGTTCCGCAGCTTGATGATGAAGAATCTTAAGGACTTTAAATAAAAATATAAAAAAATTGAAGTCGACCGCAAAAATACGGTGTTAATTTCATTCAAGTTTCAATAAAGTTAGGGGACAATATTATGTAACTCTGAAACTTGTAGACTTATCTTCTTGAAAATTATTTAATATATAAAGTTCTTAATCGTAATTTACCTCTCTAAAAATCCTAGGATGACAAAATTCTGACCGATTGGACCAAATAGTTTTTTAGCGCCATCTTAGATCGGCCATCTTGATTTTTTTAAAGGCCAGTAATAGTTGACCCATTTTTTTGTTGACGGGGAGGAATTTTGTTCATAGATACCCGGCCTCCTGGGTAGGATAACCAAATGATGTGGGGCTCAATGACAGATGTTCAGTCATGGTGTCCCACTAAAACCATCTCGGTGGCCGACTTCTTTGAAAGAGAGCTACTTGCACGCCAACGGCCCGCAACATCCTATTTATAAAGCCCGGGTATCGGGGCAGAGAGGCCGGGACGATCGGCGGTATCTGGTCTTCGACGCCTACTTCGTGGGCGAATTTTATCTTGTTAATCTTTATTTCTAGGTAAAAACCATGTGAATATTCTAAACATTTTTTAATGTTTTAACTTTCTTTGTGTTAATATTATATTATTATGTAATCTATATTAATATAAAAATTTCTATTATATAAGTAAATTTCTTTCAATTTATTAGTGTGTTTATTTTCTGTTGTATATTATGTTAATAATATGGGTTTCCAATCATAAGAATTTTTGGTACTTAATTCGGCAACAGTAAACCAATTTTGTTGTTATTTTGCAATAATCTTAGAGATACCACTTACCTCGTAAAGAAAATGGCATTTAGAAGCGTCGAGTTAGTTAAGAAAATTTATTTTAAAATATATAATATTAAATTCTTATTTTTTTTTACATCTGAAATTTTAAAGCGCATAATGTTATATATATTCAGTCATATCTAAGTAGTATTTATATTATTATCATTATTAGTAATCACATCCTAATTTCATATATTTTTATTTTATTTTAAAATTTGTTTTAAATAAGTTCCTGCGAGCCATGAGAATGGTAGGTTTAAAAACGCGTAATAACCCTCTACGTCATTAAAGTACTTAATTCCGCCGAAAGTCTGTTATTGAATTGTATTTTAACATTTACGTTTTAAATTTTATAATAAATTTTCTCAATTAACAAGTGATTCTTCACTTTTTAAGTGGTATACTCAGAACGAGGTACCTGAATAATATCTATATTATTTATTGCAAAATAATACCATAATCGGCAAATTCCTGTGCTAGCCCGACTTTTTAATTTCCTTTTTTATAACAAAATTTTACAAAGTCATAATTACAACACATCACTGAATTCTATTCCTGCTCTATCTCGGTTCTGAGTACTTAGTGATGATTCCTATAACTTGCAATTGATGCACTTTTAATGATGTTTGCCAAAGAAAATATAATGTGATGCGGTTATGCGTGTGATGTACGCTTTTCAATTTCTTGATAAGAAACTTTATATTATCGTCGGATTTAGTGTTTTCTCTTCTAAAAAGTAACCCTTTACCATCTCCGCCGTACTATACTATTATACTTTGAATTCTGACTACCCATTGAAATCTTAATGGTAATTGCTTAAAGTAATAAGTTTGTTGATCATTGCTAAACGAAGACTGACAATTTAAATCAGTAGAATATACAATAATTATTTAAACCTACAATAATTATTTAAACCATGTATATTATTATTAATTTAATTCTTCCTTATGGGGCTTTTAGAATCCATTTTCTTTTTCTGATGTTTCTAATTTCGAGAATTGTCAAAATTCTATAGTCAGTGTTCCCAAAAGTAAAATAAAGAATTCAACTCAACAATCGAAACACCGGGATTTAAAATGATTTTAAACAAAATAAATCTTTGATGACTTTGTGGCTCAGCGATAGTGCCTGCCTTAAGCGTCACAGGTCGCGGGTTCGATTCCCGCTCGGAGCATATGTTTGTATTGACCATACAGACATATTTTCCGGTCTGGGTGTATTTGTTCTTGTCATTGTGTCTGCTTACGGACCCTCTACACAGGATATAACAATTCTAATGGGGGCTGTTGTGTAGCGTTTATTTATTTACTTATTTTAAAATAAGTCCAAAAAAGAATTAAAAACTGAAAACTAAAGATCCATCACAAAAGCATAATTATTATGAAGATTCATCCTTCCTAATCGCAAATAAGCAATACCGTGTCAACCCACACGAATGTCATTTCGAGAAAAACGCGTTTTAAAGTTTTGAACAACTTGCTTTATACGATTTTTTTTGTGTATTGGTCAAGTTTTTGGCAATTTCAGATTTATGTAAGTTATTTTACTTAAAATAAGTTTAAAAACTGCATATTTCGTTTATAATATAACCCAAAACGTTTAACATAATAAATAAATTGCATGATTAAAAATGGCTTTTCTAGAATTTTGAAAGCCCTACAAATATTAAGGAAAAATGTTCTTCACCCATTTATCAACACTTCTGCATATATAACTCTTTTTTTTTCAATTTTGATGAAATGGTATTGCTTATTTGCGTCCAATTATAAGTAGGCATTACAAGTTAAAGTAACTCATGAGACTAAATATTTTGGGAAAAGTACTCAAACTGCTTAATAAAAACAAAATAAATTTGTGTACACTATTGGATTATTATTGGATTAGGTACTATACTTAAATAAAAACTAGTAAATGTGATTTTTTAATATATCAACACACACAAATGCTTAGAAAAATTCTCGACACTAAATTCTGTCACAACAAAGTAAGAGCGGCAACAGCGCGTTGTATTTGAGAAGGTGTCTATGCGAATCGGCAACGCCGCAAAGCTTGCTTTTGTACACTGTCCGACGCTAATGAGATATGTACAGATTGCATTGTTATTGTAATAAATGTTTAAAGTTGTAATATCTTTTTCTGAATAAATATTATTATTATTATTAAATATTAAATTGTAAATTTATTTAAAGGCATAAATACCCGTAAATAGTTCACTACGTAAATATTTAGTAATTTCTGCTATTTATTGATCTAGGTTATACCT
The DNA here is from genome assembly GCA_023373885.1 of Hestina assimilis. Taxonomy (NCBI): domain Eukaryota; kingdom Metazoa; phylum Arthropoda; class Insecta; order Lepidoptera; family Nymphalidae; genus Hestina; species Hestina assimilis. The sequence continues at coordinate 15,666,550 of CM041759.1, forward strand.
TGATTTTTATAGAAAAATTCCACCTTAACCTGAAAAATGAAGTACCACATGTCGTCAATCCGACTCCTGCTCGAAGCAACTGTTTTGTATTAACTAGCATGGTGTTTGTATTTGTTCGTGTGTATGTTCCGGAAGCTCGAAACAGGGTGTCAATCGTATTTAAGTGACGTAACTACAGTGTTTGAGGCACGTGGCAAATTCAACAGATGGTCCTGCGTCCTCGAATGTAAGAGGCTCAACCATTTGGTTGAACATTATTATCACTATATAGTATAAAACAAAGTCGCGTTCTCAGTCCCTATGTATGCTTAAATCTTTAAAACTACGCAACGGATTTTGATACGGTTTTTTTAATAGATAGAGCGAATGAAGAGGAAGGTTTATATGTATAAAAATAGTGGAGAAAAAAATTTTTTTTGAGGTTTCTAATGTGATGTCGTAAAGAATTACATTTAACGCGAGCGTGCCACGGGCAGTAATAAATAAATCAAAACTACTGGATCGATTTTAATCATTTCTTCGGTGAATGACATAAGCTATATATTTTATACCCTACGAAGCCGGTGCGGGCCGCTAGTTTTATAATAAATCAATGTGAAGTAGGAAGTAGGCATACAAAAGCTATTACAATTACTTGATTCTATGAACCTTTAATTCAGATCGTATTGAATTGAAATCACAATTTTACCTAACATACCTTGCAATACCTCTTTTAAGACGTCTTGTTAAATTGTTGTTATCCTCTCTGACTCTGACCCTTTCTGGCCTGGGGCTCCTTACCGGCTGGGGGTCCACGGCATTTTGCAGTCTTACCACTCATTCTAATGGGAGCCGTTGAGTGTGTAGCGTTTTCTAAACTGATAAACTGTTATTTTAAAGACTCGACTTTTTGTTTGTGTTTTAAAAATTCAAAAGCTACTCGATCGATTATAAAGTTATTTCACTATTAGAAAGATAGGTTCATCTTTACCAAGTAACGTAGGCTATATAATATTTAAAAAAGGATAGAACAGTATAGATAACCATGTTGCCTATACAAGTCATTATTTTGCGTGTCTACATATTATTATTGGTACTTCCTCATGATCGCTCACAAATAAAGTCCGCAATGGTAATTGATTGCCTAACTTGTATAAGTAAGTTAGCATAACAGTTTTTTTTAAGTAATTAAGTTCAAATACGGATGGCATCGAATAGATTTAATACATAGACTTTGTAAAACAAAAGCAGATGGAATCTCGTCAAATATATGTACGTTCGACTGCAAGTTCAGTAATACTAGAGATGAGTCCGACATCATGTCACATGTATAAATCATCGATATTTTAAAATTATATCATCATGCAATGGCAACAAAAAATCATCAATGCTTTTAACCATTTGAATGACTCGAATTAACGCGAACGTCATTCAATCGAATAATACGAATTCCGCTTGCGCGCCAAATATAACGCAGCGAATATTATTTACCTAGATTCTAGCATTCAGTAATTAGTATTTCATGATATAACTCGCAGAACATACGTTGAACTAGAAGTAGCGATCTGAGATCGATTAATTGAAGAAGCGAATTTTTGAGCTACACACATGGATTTTTAAATCGGTATGTAGTATTGAGTCGATATTTCGCCCTTAAATATCGACATTAAATTATTTACAATTAGTTAAAAATAAATTGACGGTGTGGCCGTTTAAAAGATTAACACTCAAAAACTCGCGACATAAGTAATGGTAGGATACTTTTTCTAAAACCAGTCGAAGTTGTTATAAACATATTTGCCCACTCACTTTCACTAAGACGTTCCGCAATCATTCCAATCTACTCATAATTGAAGTGACATAATAATAATTCATAAACTCATATAAAAATCATTGATGATTTTGTCGTTGTTCCTTGTCATTTTCATGCAGTCCTTGATACAGAAAAATCATCACTCAGCCCATCTTTTCAATTTTTTGCATTTTATTTAAGCCCTAGAATGCTTTGATAAAGTAGTTTAGAGTACTTACCTATTTAATTTTAAAACACTTACAAAATAAATGTGTTTAAAATAATATAATATGATTAGTTATTATTTGGTAAAAGTATTATTGTTAAAGATTTATTTAAAAAAAAGAGTGGTACTTTAGTGGTTGATACTTAATCACCTACTTGTGTATAATATATCGCTACAGTAAATGAAGTACATGCGTGACACACTCACACATGTTTATCCAGCGACAGTCACTCGTGGGTTCGGCAAGACCCCGTCTGCTTTTTTATGAAGTCTGTTTGTTGATAAAACGTGTAACGATAGTAATCATTATCTATTTAAATGGTGTTAATTAAATATCTTTAGTTTATTGAAAATTAAATTTCTTGGGTAAAAATCGTGAGTGCCGTTTCCGAGATTCAGATTGTACATTTATATATATTACAAGAATTGCTCGTTTAAAGGTATTGTCGATGAAGTCACTTCAACTATTAATTTATTACATATATTGAACGTTTCGAGAAATCAACTATCGAGAGCTAAAATTTTTAAGTCTACTCTTGTTAATAAGAGAGGGCTTACGTATTTATTTTTGTAATAATGATCCCTATAAAACATATGTAGATGTGAAAATGGGAGCTAATTATAATAATAAAATTATTGTTACGGTGAACCTTATCACTATTATTATACCCCGTATAAGGTTCAAAATCGCTTGCTACCTTTTATGGCTATTTGCTTCGTGCGAGTAGGTTCTAGAAAGACGTGCTCACGAAAAGTTCTGTATAACATTCCGTGGACGGAACTTTCTCGAACCCGTGTTCCGCACTATATAAGCGGCCCGCCGCGTCGACTGAGTCATTCGGTTCTGATCACCGGAGCGAAGAAACTACAAGTGATACCAGTGCACAAGTGTGATAATTAGTGACCTCGGCTATTCTTTTGGACTACGATTGACCTGTGATTTGTGAAGTTCGGTTGTGTGATCTAGAATATCCCAATAAAGTCTTATTTAGAGCCATCATGTGTTTTTTTTCAAATCCGTGAACCCCAGCCCGTAACATTCTTATATTTACACAAAGCAGATAACTTAGGATAAATTGAAGCTAATGATTTGACTTGGCTAGTTTATATTAGGCTAATTGTCTTATTCGTATTTTTATTGAAAAACAAACGCCGTAGTGAGTTAGCCGCTTAGAAGAAGCTGGCTTCCACGGATTTCTTTTTTATAATTTTTCCATGCCTGATAGGAATAATCTAATCAGAAGAAAAAAAACTTGAAGTACAAAAAAAAAACTTTCAAAATCGATATCCCGTAAACCAAGAAATACATAAAAAAATGTTATATTTCATCTCATTTTATTGAGTTCTACAAGGAACCTTCGAAAGAAGACCAAGAAGTCTTAAAATTTTGGCGCTATACTTTTTTTTATTGCAATATGCCTTTGAGTTTATTATCCCTCGGACACCGTGTTGAAATAATATAATACATTTATGTGTCGCTTTCATAACCGATACAAATTTAATTACATCTCACATGATGAAATCCCTCAAAGGGCTTATACTGTAGAGCGGCACAAACACATATAAACGTCACACAACGGTAGGATACTATCAAAATCATTTGATGCTGTGTATGTGGAAGTACTGGCCATATAAAATTATATCCTATAAATTAAAAATCGATAATGTCGTCACTCATGGAACGTTTATTGTTTTCTGAACATTTAAATAACCAAAGATCATTATTAACGACATTACATTATGTGGCGCACCTTAAGCGCCACGGGACGCGGGTTCGATGCCGCCCAAAGCAGGTTGTATTGACCATAAAGTTAAGTTTTTCTGAGTGTGTCGTGTTAGTCTGAGTGTGTTTGTCCTTATCATTGTGTATGTTTCCAGACTCCCGACGCAGGACATAACTATCCTAATAGGGACCGTTGAATGTGTAGCGTTTATTTATTTATTATAAACAATTGCTATGTACCGTATTCGATATAATTTACGGTTTACGTCTTAAAATAACAATCCAAAAAATAACATATGCCTGTTGCGCTAATAGGAGTGCCCGCTGATATTTTAACAGTACTAAATTTTCTTCAATGTTCACTGATACCAACTTGTCATTTGTTCAACCAAGGTGTCATGAAGGTGGTGATGATGACAAAGGGATGTGCAATTATTTAATTATAACCATTTCATATCGATTAAGTAACCTGTAAAGGTTATCCTTTGTTTTGAAAAAAATATATATAGCAGTATGACAGTTAAGAATTGTGTCGTATGATAAGTTTGATAAACTGTTTCATTGCCGATAGTAAGGTTTAAGTTTACAACAGAGTAAATTTTTGGTCTCTTGTTACATTTAGCATACCATCTTTGTGTCTATTTGAACTATGAAGTATTAGTGCTAAGCAACTTTTAGAAGATAATGAGTATGCAATATTTAATATGGATTATTTTATCACAATTAGAAAATCATTAATCACAGTTAGAAAATTAAATATGTTGTCAAAACTTTAGCGCTAGTTAAATATAAATCTTCAATTTATCCTAAGTTATCAGCTTTGCTTAATAAGTTTGACTGTTCGAATTTAAGAAGTCATATTTTTAAACAGTAAATATTGTTGTTGCATAAAAAACAAGAAATTGAAGCCTCAATACCTCAACGGTTAAAGGGTCGACTCCGCTTCGTTTAAGCGGGAGTTGCGGCTTCAATCTGATCCCCTTGGGCTATTGTCATAGGAGTGGATCCCAGCGCAAGCTACGAGTCGTTTGGAGGGGCAATTGGAGTGTTAGTAATGACTTGAAAAAGCATTGCTAATATACTTAAAAGAAATAAAGGTCCAATACCATCCAGACGGATCGCGAGCCCAATTCGAATCTAATTAATAAATTTGTTGTAATTAAAATATTTTTAGGTAGGCAGGTTAAAGTTACAACATTAATTTATTATTGCAATTTAGAGGCGTAGAGCCATATAGTTGTTATTACTATAAAGTCAGCGTTGTTACTTGTTAAGTATTAGGAAATTCAAATTAAAAGCATTTTAGTGGTAGCCCTTATTACAACAGATTTTATAAACTCTTTTCTTACGCAGTACGGTTAGTTTCTAAAAATAATCATGCGCCTTCATTATATTTTATTATATAGAAATTGTAAAATATTTTTGACTTTTGCCAATTTGACATTCAATGTTATTTATTTTGTGATGTGATTATACAATAAAACAAAGGATTAATTTTCATATTTTATTACGACATTCAGATTTTCAATAAATACATTTTATAAGACTACTTTTTACTACTTAAGGAACAACTTAAACTTAAACAACTTCCTTAAGTTGTTACTTAGAGATCAGTACTTATGTACGTATACGATAAAACTGTAATATATAATAATAATAAATTAATTTAACAAGTGATTTATATATATTTATAGTAATTCTATGGTTAGGTATGTTCGAATCCGTTTCATTTACAAAGAAGTTCCCCGAATGACAACCACGGTGGTGCTGAAACAAGTAAAATTTTTAAATAAAAATAAATTAATTTAAAAATATATTTTGGTGGCTTACGTCGTTTAAAAAAATGTGAAATGTTCTCTGAAGTATTGTATTTGAATCCCGAATTGTTAAAGTTGTTCAGATATTGTAAATAAAGTTCGTAGAACTAATTCGTTTGCACAAATTTTTCTACGGAATAATAAAGTTTTTCCGCACCGCAAAAATGTGTAACAGTAGTCATTTCACGCCTGCCCTGTGTGATTTATTCTAAAATGGACTTTCACTGGGAGCTGATGTTATAAGGTGTAACTTAGGACTCAAATTTAAGGCTTTTATAGTTCTTTTATTTTTGAAAAATAATCAGGCTTCCCTGAAATAAAGAATAATCGGTACACTTCGCAAGCGGCGACTCCAGCGAATCTAGTAATAAATAGAAACAATCAAACAATATAAAAAATAATCTTATCATTTTTTAGAAGCACCTCCACGAATCCACCAGTCCACCAGCACGAATGGGCCGGCCGGGGAAGTACTGCCATCTCACAGAAAATCGGCGTAAAATAAAAGTACTGTTTATACACTGCACGAAAAAATACGTGGAACCCAAAGAGGACCTCTATTTCCTTCCTTTTTTCCTTCTCATCCTTCCCTCCCATCCTTTTCCTTGGGTTGGAAACGCACATGTGATATTTCAAGTATCGCAAGAGTTCATAGGTTGCGGTGACAGCTTACCATCAGGCAGACTGAATGCTCGGTTGCCAACCGTCGTGATATAAAAAAAAAACATTAACATTTTTTAACCAATATGAAAAAAAAATATCTCACCCTTCTTCAGCTTGGGATAGTTGAGGTTCAGCATGTGCGTAGATAGAAGTTCTAAAAAAAATGTCAATTAGTGTACAATACTTTTACCTTAACATGTAATTAATATATTAACAGCGTTATACATATATAATTAATAATTCTTATATTTTTGGTTTTAAAATATACAACATAGAAGTGCAAGGGCTTTGTTACAAGCACTCATTATATCCAAAAGCTACCTTAATAAAGGCAGTCGTTCGCTACTCAATTTATATGATTGAGAAGAATACAAAAACAACTCATATTTCAAACTATAGATTTTTTTCAATATAAACTTTCTCAATATATATTAGAAATAAATTAATGATAATAAGTACCTAATAAATGTATTGTTTTTCAAATAAAAAGTACGAACCCTGAAATTGTTGTGACACCCCTGGAGATAGATTGATCTCCTTCCGACATTTCAATATCGTGAAGATCAATATTTGCAGCCAAGTTCCGTCTTTCATTAGCAGCGATAGACTGTAAATTTGTAAACAATTAAATTTATGTTAACCTATTGTATAAATCCCTCAATATAAGATGAACTATGTGGAGTAACACATTTTTTGGTCTCAACCGAATGCGGAATGAAGTGGGGACGCGTAACTAAAGTAATGCGACGACGCTCGACCTGTTTGGTACACTTTCTCACGATTATTTTAGTTGTTTATATTTTATTATATTTTATATTATTAAAATATTAATTAAAATGACGAACTGAGATACTGTCAATTGGATTCCTAAACAGAAAAAGAAGATCTCACACACAAGTCACAACTCACAAGTCTTGAAAATTATGTAGAACGTGCCATCCCGATAAGTGACAGTGATTAAAAATGCACATTAACTATCACACTTTTTCTATAGTGCTTATTTGTTTTATTCTATGTAAGTAATTAATAATGATAATGAATAAATAAGGAATTGAATTTAAAATAACTATATTATATACTTAATTTCGTTTTCGCACTTTATAAAAATCTGTTTAAATAAGACGAAATCAACATTTTTGTGCATGATTGTACCTGCGCAGAAGTCGCGATTTTAGTTCATCTTAAATTGAGGGAACTATAACAGATTCATTTTAAAATGTGTTAAATAAAAACTTTCTAGATTTTATGAATATACTGGCTTCTAACAGCGGCTCCGCGTGAATTTTAATAAAATCTTTGAACCCTAATTTTACCGCTTCATGGCGTGGAATTTAAGAGAATGTTAAAACACTTGTTGCTTAATTAAACAACATCTGTAAAAAAAGAAAAAATCTTTCTTGGTCCAAAAATTTATGCTGGAAGTTGCTATATCAGTCAGGTCTTCTGCTTTTTATGTATAGATACAATTTCATTGAATTTTCCAACGTGTGTCAAAATAAAATGTAATTTAAATCAAAAATACTCTTTAGCGGAGTATTAATATGCACTTCGAAGAAAGTTACAGCCAAAATGACTTTCTACTTCTTTTTAATCTCATTAGGTATTAGATGTATTTCAATAAAATACGAAACACGTCTTCCATCAATTCTGTTAACAAAGGTTTATGAAAATTTTTAAGTAGATCGGACCAACGAATCGCGTTGTCCCATATAAACTTTGCTCTCCTTTTTCACCCACTTAGGAATAGAATTTAAAAAATAGGATTAATAATGGGGAGAAAATTATTTTGCTTCGAATTTTATATCACTACTCTTTAGTGCATTTGATTAATTTAAAAATTACATTTTATTTTGACACATGTTTAAAAACTCAATCTAATACAACCTCTTGCTTAAATTAGAATTTTTTTTTCTGATTTTTTCACAGTTATTGTTTTTAAAACGTAAACGAGCACAAAGAAACAATGTTTCGGAATTCAACCCATAGCTAATCAAACAGGTGAAAAGGATTATGCAGAAGTATGTAACTCTGTTTTTTGGCGAACGATTAAGACGTGTCAAAGTGTATGTATATTTAACAGGAGCAGACCCGACTGAATTAAAATCGTTCAGTCTAAATCCTTACACCTATGAGTAGAAAGCTGTTTTTTTCATAGATATTGTTTTTAAACGCAAACGCGCACTAAATAATAAAGCTTTATAATTGGACGCAAATAAGCAATACCATGTCAACCCACAAAATTGAAAAAACTGAGTTATATAATCATGCAGAAGTGTTGGTAAATGGCTGAAGAACATTTTTCTTTAATTACAAATATTAAAAGGGTTTTAAACTTTAAAACTTCTAAAAAAGCCATCTTTTAATCATGCAGTTTATGTATTATGTTAAACGTTTTGGGCTATATTATATACGAAATATGCACTTTGTATACTGATTTTTTGTGAAAATAAGTATAAATAACTTACATAAATCTGAAATTGCCAAAAACTTGACCAATAAATAAAAAATATGATTTTTTTAAAGCAATTTGTTCAAAATGAAAAAACGCGTTTTTCTCGAAATTACTTTCGTGTGGGTTGACATGGTATTGCTTATTTGCGTCCAATTAGAGATGGAAAAACATGTATTTTAACGTTTTCTAAAATTCCTGAAGAGGTAAAAAGTAATTTTTATAACTAAAAGTGTGAAATTTTACCACCGTCTGTCATTATAGTCAGACCTTTGATATCCCCAGGGGTACAGTATCAATCAATACCATTTTAAATAGCCCAAACACGATAGAGTTATCTTGTTGCGTTCAATAGTTCCTATAACTACCTTCCGACTTCATCGTCAGAAAAGCTCAATGCTCAATTTATTCCATTGTCATCCAAGTTACATAGTTCTACCAAATTTAATCGGATGCCGTGAAGTGGGTCAAATTAGGCTTGAAAGATTTGCTATAAATTGACACAGATATATCAAAAATATTGTCTGTATTAAAACTATAATATTACATACCTGAAAGTCCATGTATAAGTTTCTGCCAGTTAAAAGGTAGCAGGAGATCGCCTTCATGTAGGCTAGCGTGTAAGTGAACGCTATATTTTGTCCGTTAGCTTCTCCTACAAAATTGGCTGCAAATTGTGTTCCCAGTACAGTAAGTAATGCTGTCGAAATCAATACGTCCCTCCTGTAAAGAAATTATAAGGTTAAAGAAGTTTTAAATATATTATGTAGCCATATTTTATTTATGAATAAAGTGATACAATTCCCGCAGCATCGCTTTCTATCCCCGACAACTTTCTTAAAGCTATTTTCTTTAATTTTTTTCGGAAAGACAATTATACCAAAATTTTAAGTAGATAATTAACAGGTACTTATATTTATTTTAATTTTGTTCTTTTTTTCTTTTATTTTCAGATAAGAGTAAGAATACAATTTTAGTACCCACCCAAAATCGAATAAAAAAAGTTAAAATATTGACTTGTATCGTGGGTTCACAAAATCGCTAAATTTTTTGTACATACCTTTTTCTTCTCATATCTTCAGATTCCCAAATGCGCAGGTTCTCGTTGACTGAGTATAACGCTTTTAACAAAATCACATAATTAAACTGGAACAAAAAAAATATGTCAGTCGACCACATTATGCGTACAGTATGTTACGTTAAAAGATTATTTAGGTACTAAATTTTGGCATTGCTTTTATTTTATCTATATTAATATAATAAATTTGACGAAAGCCATGTCTGCCCTGCACGGAAAAAGTTCTCAAACAAGAAAGCGTAGTTTCAACTCTTATTGCGATTCAAATGTCGTCCGGTATGACATATCTGGGGGCACGGCAGTGCCCGCCAAATCGAGCAAAAAGCGGCACGGCCGTACTATCCTTTTCTCGAAGCACTTTAGGCCATTTTCGACGCTCTATAACTTCGTTGTGGATAAAGCTATAAGCCTGAATTTTCAATAACCGAGCAGGCATTATATAGACACGGTATATTTCAAATTTCAATCAATTTGAACCAGTAGTTTTAGAATTATAACTAGTCAAATTTCTTAATTTTGTCACTCACTGACTGACCGATCATCAAAACTCTAAGGCACTTCTAGCAGACATGGAAGCTTCAAGTTTGGAATATCATTAGTGTTTAGTGTACAAGTGAAGGAAAAATTAAAATATTTTGTAATTTCGCTCCAGTTTTCTAGATACACCAACTGCATAAATAACTTTGTAATCTCATATAAATGTATAGGATTACAAAGTTACTTTTTCAGTCAGATACGAACTAACATAATTTTCAACCTCTTATAACTTTGTTGTTGCTAAAACTAAAAGCCTCAATTTTCAGTAACCAATTAGGCATTGTATAAACAGGGTGTATATCAAATTTCATTCAATTTGAAAAAGTAGTTTAAGAATTATAACTAGTCAAAAATTTCTTAATTTTGTTATACATTGGCTGACCGTCATCAAAACTCTAAGGCACTTCTAGGAGACATGGAAGCTTCAAATTTAGAATATAATTAGTGTTTAGTGTATAAGTAAAGGAAAAATTAAAATATTTTGTAATTTTCGTCCAGTTTACTAGATACACCAACTGCATAAATAGCTTTGTAATCCCATATAAATGTATAGGATTACAAAGTTACGTTAGCAGTTACATTTGCAGTTAGATAGGTATTTATATAATTTGCGACCCTCTATAACTTCGTTGTGGATAAAACTGAAAGCCTAAATTTTCAGTAACTAAACAGGCATTGTATAAACACGGTATATTTCAAATTCCATTCAATTCGAATAAGCAGTTTAAGAATTATAACTAGTCAAAATTTCATAATTTTGTTACTCACTGGCTGACCGTCATCAAAACTCTAAGGCACTTCTAGCAGACATGGAAGCTTCAAATTTAAAATTAAATTAGTCTTTAGTGTATAAATAAAGGAAAAATTAAAATATTTTGTAATTTCAGTCCAGTTTTCTAGATACACCAACTGCATAAATAACTTTGTAATCGCATATAAATGTATAGGATTAAAAAGTTACATTTGTAGTTAGATAGGTACTTCGATAATTTTCCACCTCTTATAACTTCGTTGTGGCTAAAACTAAAAGCCTGAATTTTCAGTAACCAAACAAGCATTGTATAAACACGGTATATTTCATATTTCATGCAATTTCAAAGTGTAGTTTAAGAATTATAACTAGTCCAAATTTCTTAATTTTGTTACTCGCTGACTGACCGGTCATCAAAACTTTAAGGCACTTCTAGCACACATGGAAGCTTAAAATTTAGAGTATAATTAGTGTTTAGTGTATAAATCAAGGAAAAACTAAAATATTTTATAATTTCGGTCCAGTTTTCTTGATACACCAACTGCATAAATAACTTTGTAATCTTATATAAATGTATAAAATTACAAAGTTACATTTACAGTTAATCAATCAGTGTACCTGTATAGTATACACATAATATAATGGAATAATAGGTGTAGGTGGGTACCTAGATAATATATGATTTCATTCAAGAAGTGGGTAGAAAAAAGTAGGACTTTCTACAAAAAGACATGAGATCCCATTAAAAACATAAAATGTAAAAAATTTCCCAAGCCTCATAAAGCACTTCTTCTACTACAAAAAGTGGTGAGATATCATGTATAACTACGCCTGAAACTTGGCAGTTTTACGATACTAAAGTATTTGTATGAGTAGAATAAGTTGCCGTACAACTGCCAAGTTTCAGGCGTAGTTATACATGATATCTCACCACTTTTTGTAGTAGAAGAAGTGCTTTGCGAGGCTTGGGAAATTTTTACATTTTATGTTTTTAATGGGATATATTTATACGTCATGCACATACAAAATCTGAATGTCAGAATTGAATTGGATTGATTTTGAATTGCTATAAAGAGTTAATGGTAATCCCAGATGGTTTAAAATTTTGAATTTAAAGTTTCCAAAAAATATTTGCTTCATGAATTGTTCATTTTATTTAAATCAAAAATAGCTTTGTATTTGTGTTTTGGACTAGATATCATTAAAAAAATAAAAAACAAAATATAAGCAAAATACAAGCAGTATCAGTTAAACTGTATATTTTAATAGCGTTCGTTGATTATTTGAGAAAAAGACCACGTTGTGGCACAGCGGTAGCGAATCTGCCTAAAGCGCCAGAGGTCGCGGGTACGATCCCAGCTTGGAGTAGGTGTTTGTATTGAAAATGCAGGCATGTGTTGGGTTTTCTGGATGTCTTTGTCTTTGTCGATGTTTGTGTTTTTGCGGACCCTGACACAGAATATAACCATCCTAAAGGGGGCCGTTGAGTGTCTAGCGTTTATTAAAAAAAAAACCTGTGGCACTGGGGGACTGTTGCGGTAAAGCTATTGCATAGCATTTTTATCAACTTATGCAATACATAAAATCTTGGCTGTTTTTAAATACAAATGAAATCGAACAATTATATCATGCCAATGAGATACAATTTCATTAAAACTATCGTGAGACATAATTAACTTAATGTAGAATTTAAACGGCTAACACTCACGTTCAATCGGTTTAAGTACCGACTATCGACATCGGAGGTCCTTCATCAGGGTGAGTGGGCTACGTTCGCGGTCGCAACCCGTCTCGCACTGCGCGCTTGTGCTCGTATCGCGCGGCTAGACAGGGCGGTGGGCGGGGGATGCGCTGGCGACGGTGGTGAAGCCGGCGAGACCGATGCACTAGTGTCACAATTAGAGTTCATGGGTGCACAGAATGTACTCACAATATCCACTACACACTCATCAACACTTCCGATATTCTTTGGCGTCGCACTTAGCAGCACAGGTTTCCAAGTCGGTGGCAGGGCCCACCCCTTGTCTCTATTAAAATTAGGACGACGGTCGATTTCTATTGCCTCACGAAATTTGCGCGATACGAAATTCTTTTCGCGGGCCAGCACTTTGACCTTATCGAACCTAATATAATGAGGGGTGCCGGAGTTTAGGCATTGATATCTTTACGCAGGAATCCTGATATCCTCGTGCTACCGGCAGATAAGGGTAATGCAACTGTTATAGTAGATACGATAGAATATGAACAGAAAGTTACACAGCTATTAAGTGACACCAGTACTTATTAAAAGGTCAGCTACAATCCGACAACTCGTGTTACCGCCAAACTAAATAAGCTGATTTCTACTATCTCAGATGGAGAGAAAGAACGGTTGCGTCCATTGAACCCAACACCTCCAAAAATATATGGACTGCCTAAAATACACAAACCAAACTGGCCTTTACGTCCCATTGTGAGCCAAATCAACTCTCCTACTTACAAAAGTTCACGTCATTTAGCAAGCATCTTGCAGACGGTGACTGGAAAAACAACGAGCTTTGTAAGAGATTCGACACATTTCATCCATCTATTGCAGAACGTCAAAATCCAAAAGAATGAGATAATGGTCAGCTTCGACGTTTCATCTCTATTCACCAATATACCAGTAACGGAAACTATTGATATAATAAAACAACAGCTTAGTGTAAACAACTTACCTACTGAGTATCTGGGATTGATAGAGTTTTGCCTTATTAGTGGATACTTCCTCTGGCGAGGGGATTTCTACCTGCAAGTAGATGGAGTGGCAATGGGCTCACCAATAGCACCAGTTGTGGCCAACATATTTATGGAACACTTCGAGCAGGAAGCGTTGAAAAGTGCGCCATCAAAGCCAAGATACTGGTGGAGATACGTAGACGATATGTTTGCTATAGTCACTAAACAAGGTGTACAACAATTATTAGACCATCTAAACAAAATACATCCAAAAATAAGGTTTACTACAGAGGAGGAAAAAGAGGGAACTCTGACATTTTTGGATGTACTAGTGAAGCGGGAACCTAGTGGAAGCCTGGTACATTCAGTATTCAGAAAACCGACACATACTGATCGTCACCTTAGAGCGGATTCCCATCACCACCTAAGTCGCAATTGTCTTCGGTGCCTCGCACTCTCATCAACCGTGCACTGCGTCTATGCGATCCTCAATTCCTTGAGTCGGAATTGACGCATGTGCGGCGGGTGTTAGAGTGCAATGGCTACAACTGGCGACAGAGTCACCGTCTAGCAAACACGACCATCAGACTACGGCCTCATATCGCAGAGCGAGTTCCAGCCTATTTACCGTACATGCGAGGGGTAACGGATAAGATAGGACACCTGTTACGCCGCAGATGTAGTATCAGGACAATTTTCCGGCCCATGACACAGATTGCAAGGCTTTTACGATCACCCAAGGATCTGGAACCTCTGGAGGGCCCTGGCGTCTACGAAATTCCGTGCGATTGCGGCAAAAGCTACATTGGAGAAACGGGACGCAGCATCACCACCAGGCTCAATGAACACATCCGCAACATTCGTAAGATGCAAGTTAACACCTCAGCGGTGGCAGAGCACGCCATCTACTCCGGCACCCCTCACTATATTAGGTTCGATAAGGTCAAAGTGCTGGCCCGCGAAAAGAATTTCGTATCGCGCAAACTTCGTGAGGCAATAGAAATCGACCGTCGTCCTAATTTTAATAGAGACAAGGGGTGGGCCCTGCCACCGACTTGGAAACCTGTGCTGCTAAGTGCGACGCCAAAGAATATCGGAAGTGTTGATGAGTGTGTAGTGGATATTGTGAGTACATTCTGTGCACCCATGAACTCTAATTGTGACACTAGTGCATCGGCTTCACCACCGTCGCCAGTACATCCCCCGCCCGCCGCCCTGTCTAGCCGCGCGATACGAGCACAAGCGGGCAGTGGGAGACGGGTTGTGACCGCGAACGTAGCCCACTCACCCTGATGAAGGACCTCCGATGAGTCCGAAACTAGTCGGTACTTAAACCGATTGAACGTGAGTGTTAGCCGTTTAAATTCTACATTAAGATACAATTTCGTCTGTAATTCAAAATTTCATTGAAATAAAGTAAGAAACTTTGTAACTAATTTAAAATATTTAAATTTGGAACGTAAGTACATCATCAATAGCTACATTTCATATGGAACTTTAACTTTAAAGAATAGTCGCCTTAAATCTCTAAGTTGAAGACGAAAATCCTTTGCATATATAAGAATTATGTTATTTTATTATATTATTATTATTATTGTTTAATGATCATTTTCCAATAAATTTATTGTAGTATTTGCTAAAAAAATTGTCTTAAAAACATTAGTGAAAGTACCAGGCAACAATAAAAAGCACGAAATTAAATTTACAAGTACGCAGGCTGAGGGGTCAACAAAATGGTCGGTCAAGCGGCGGCTCATAGAAATTAATTTCTAGTCCAGTATAAGTTGAGCTCCCGTTTATGTTGTCCTAGTAATTTTTCTTGTGTAGAGTGTTAGGTTTTTTGTCGTTACGGAATTTCTTGATTCGGTCGCCGCGGTGAAAGCCCGCGATAAAAGCTATGCAACAGCTTAAAAATTAACAATAATGTTACTCCACGACTTAAAATAAGGTGACGATAAAATACCGTTAGGTTTGCATTAAGTTTACAATGTGAAGCATAATACTAATTAATGCACTAAAAGAGAAAACTCTTCTATTGTGAAAGTATTTGTGCTATTATTTTTTTAAATTTATAAATGGAACATGCAAATATATCTACATCTATAAATTGTATATTCTACGACTTCATAAGTACGGGTGACCGAAGACCTGAGTTCGTCCGATAGGTACTTATTGAGGCACCCTGCACGAGTTTTTCTTTTATTAACATTAAAAATATTTGTTATCTTAGCTAATAACTTGAAAAAAGTGTTAATTCGATAAAAAGCTTTTAATAATTACCAGTCAAGTGAGCTGTGGACTATGCAAAGTGGAAACTGAAGGGTTCCGCAGTTTGATAATGAAGAATGTTTAGGACTTTAAATATTTACGAATTAACGACTTTAATAATCTCCGATGACGTCCTTAGCCGTGGTTCGGCTTCGTAGGAGGCACCCTAAGGACGGAATCAAATTTGAGCCCCCTGAGGGCTGCCCCTTTGTCACGGCTGACTCTCTGTACTCAGCCCCCACTCAGTGACGCTGTCAAGGCCAGTAGGGCAACAGCAATACACATTCAGAGAAAAAAGACTAATAATAAAAGCTCTCTCAATACCAACCTATCATTTGTAACGTTAAAACAAACAACAAAACGTAATATATGCGCGTTTTTTTGTTTTTAACTTTCTTTGTCTTAATATTATATTATTATGTAATCTATATTAATATAAAAATTTCTATTATATAAGTAAATTTCTTTCAATTTATTAGTGTGTTTATTTTCTGTTGTATATTATGTTAATAATATGGGTTTCCAATCATAAGAATTTTTGGTACTTAATTCGGCAACAGTAAACCAATTTTGTTGTTATTTTGCAATAATCTTAGAGATACCACTTACCTCGTAAAGAAAATGGCATTTAGAAGCGTTGAGTTAGTTAAGAAAATTTATTTTAAAATATATAATATTAAATTCTTATTTTTTTTTACATCTGAAATTTTAAAGCGCATAATGTTATATATATTCAGTCATATTTAAGTAGTATTTATATTATTATCATTATTAGTAATCACATCCTAATTTCATATATTTTTATTTTATTTTGAAATTTGTTTTAAATAAGTTCCTGCGAGCCATGAGAATGGTAGTTTTAAAATCGCGTAATAACCCTCTACGTCATTAAAGTACTTAATTCCGCCGAAAGTCTGTTATTGAATTGTATTTTAACATTTACGTTTTAAATTTTATAATAAATTTTCTCAATTAACAAGTGATTCTTCACTTTTTAAGTGGTATACTCAGAACGAGGTACCTGAACAATATCTATATTATTTATTGCAAAATAATACCATAATCGGCAAATTCCTGTGCTAGCCCGACTTTTTTAATTTCCTTTTTTTATAACAAAATTTTACAAAGTCATAATTACAACACATCACTGAATTCTATTCCTGCTCTATCTCGGTTCTGTGTACTTAGTGATGATTCCTATAACTTGCAATTGATGCACTTTTAATGATGTTTGCCAAAGAAAATATAATGTGATGCGGTTATGCGTGTGATGTACGCTTTTCAATTTCTTGATAAGAAACTTTGTATTATAGTCGGATTTAGTGTTTTCTCTTCTAAAAAGTAACCCTTTACCATCTCCGCCGTACTATACTATTATACTTTGAATTCTGACTACCCATTGAAATCTTAATGGTAATTGCTTAAAGTAATAAGTTTCTTGATCATTGCTAAACGAAGACTGACAATTTAAATCAGTAGAATATACAATAATTATTTAAACCTACAATAATTATTTAAACCTACAATAATTATTTAAACCATGTATATTATTATTAATTTAATTCTTCCTTATGGGGCTTTTAGAATCCATTTTCTTTTTCTGATGT
The DNA here is from genome assembly GCA_023373885.1 of Hestina assimilis. NCBI lineage: Eukaryota > Metazoa > Arthropoda > Insecta > Lepidoptera > Nymphalidae > Hestina > Hestina assimilis. The sequence continues at coordinate 15,684,137 of CM041759.1, forward strand.
TTCTAATTTCGAGAATTGTCAATATTCTATAGTCAGTGTTCCCAAAAGTAAAATAAAGAATTCAACTCAACAATCGAAACACCGGGATTTAAAATGATTTTAAACAAAATAAATCTTTGATGACGTTGTGGCTCAGCGATAGTGCCTGCCTTAAGCGTCACAGGTCTTGGGTTCGATTCCCGCTCGGAGCATAATATGTTGGTATTGTCCTACAAGCATATTTTCCGGTCTGGGTGTATTTGTCCTTGTCATTGTGAATGTTTCCGGACCCCCGACACAGGATGTTACTATCCTAATGGGAGCCGTTGAGTGTGCAGCGTTTATTTATTTATTTATTATGAAGATTCATCCTTCCTAATCGCAAATAAGCAATACCGTGTCAACCCACACGAATGTCATTTCGAGAAAAACGCGTTTTAAAGTTTTGAACAACTTGCTTTATACGATTTTTTTTGATTTATGTAAGTTATTTTACTTAAAATAAGTTTAAAAACTGCATATTTCGTTTATAATATAACCCAAAACGTTTAAAATAATAAATAAATTGCATGATTAAAAATGGTTTTTCTAGAATTTTTAAAGCCCTACAAATTTTAAGGAAAAATGTTCTTCACCTATTTACCAACACTTCTGCATATATAACTCTTTTTTTTTCAATTTTGATGAAATGGTATTGCTTATTTGCGTTCAATTATAAGTAGGCATTACAAATTAAAGTAACTCATTAGACTAAATATTTTGGGATAAGTACTCAAACTGCTTAATAAAAACAAAATAATTAAAAAAAAGGTATACAGAGTTATGGGCTCATTACGGCGCCTTCGCTATCTTCTTCCTATTTCTCTTTTTCTCTCTTTTTCTCTCCATTTTAGACTACGCTGACGCAAGCTATTCTAATCTAACCGAGGAACGATTAAATAAACTTGAGAGACTTCAAAACGTTGCTATTCGGTTCATATTTGGACTACGTAAATATGACCACATTTCTGAATTTCGAACTAAACTCAAGTGGTTACCCATCCGCCTTCGCTGGAATCTTCAGTCAAAAAAATAAACCGTGATCGTGTACATTAAAACATAACTGCTCTTCACAAATAAAATAAACAACTTCGTACAAATTAGAACCTGAATGTGTATTTTTGTGAAAAACGTTAAAACTATTTAAAAACTATCTTACAGTGTATTTAAAAAACAATATTACGTGTTAATTTTAGTGAATAAAATAATACAAAACTATTATACGCTTAAATGTACCCACAGTAACAGTTTGTGCAAAGTGATTGTATATAACGCGTAAGTGACGTGAATTACACGGCGCTTACGACGTTCTTCTCGCGAGCTTTTTGAAGAATCAATTGACTACGAAGCTTGAAGCTTGAACGTTTTTATTAAGTACTTTTATTGTATTACAAGTTAAAATTATCTTATTTCATAATTATAAATATTTCCTAATATTATGTCTCATCGAATGCAAACCTGGGGATGTTGCGGGAACGTAGATACTGAGGACTTGGAATTTATTAATTGTACCAGCTGCAAAAAATCATATCATTTTGCTTGCTTATCAATACTGGAACCAAAAGAGATTTCCAATACCGCGCAAAACTGGAAGTGTCCTGCATGTATAAATACTATGCCGAAGCTGCTTAGGAAAGACTCTACGCCCGTCCGTAATGTAACGACCACGAGAGGCAATAAAAGACCTGCGCTGAACTCTCCTCCTGCGGTCACCGCTGCTGTTACTGGCAATGAAGTACATGATATAGTCCTAAATTTGTTAAAGCAGGTACTCAACTCAACTGTAAAGGAGCTAACAGACAAAATTATTAAAATAGTAAACGACAAAATAGAACCTATAAAAGAAGGAATGAAAGAGATCACTGAAGCGATGAATTTCATGAATGCAAGATTCGACGAAATAGAATCTAAGCAGATTGAAGCAAAACAAACTATGATTAATCTTCAAAAAGAAAACTTACGAATGAATACTACTATTGTTGAATTAAGCCAACGTATTGACTACTTAGAGCAGCAGTCACGTGCAAATAATGTTGAGATACAGTGTTTGCCCGAAAATAAACAAGAAAATTTATACACCACAGTAAGACAGCTAGCAAAAACGGTTGGTTGTGAATTGGATGAGCGCAGTATCATGTATTGTACCAGTACCGCTAAAATCAATATTAGTAATCGCCCAAGATCAATTGTCGTACAATTAGCATCACCGAGAATTCGCGATCAACTGCTTGCTGCAACGAGGCAATTTAATAAAGCTAATCCTCAAGATAAACTTAATAGTACTCATCTTGGAATTTCGAGTAAAACGCCAATTTATGTATTCGAGCACTTGTCTCCTGCAAATAAGGTTCTTCATGCGGCTGCCAGACGTGCTGCCAAGGATAAGGGATACACATACACATGGGTCAGAGGTGGAAAAATCTTCGTGAGGAAAAATGACGACACAGAATATATATATATTAGAAGTATGGAAAGTATAGACAAAATAGTATAAATTAGATCTTAAGGTATCTCACAACTTTGTTATGGGCATGTAATGGTTCCCTTTTATAATTTAAAATTCAATTTAAAAATTTACTATCAAAATAGTCGAAGCTTACGTACTAAAACTCATATATTTTATAATAACTTAACTTGTAATGATTACGATGTCATAATCTTAACCGAGACCTGGCTAAACGGGTCAATACTAAACAGTGAACTATTCGACGCTAGATACGTGGTATACAGGAGGGACAGGGAATCGTCTCAAATACATCGTGGTAAGGAAGGTGGTGGAGTTCTTATTGCAGTCTCTAAAAAAATTAAATCTCAGCGCGTAACTGTCTGGGAAAGTAACTATGAAGATCTTTGGGTTACGATTGACACTCATACTTATGGACGCTTAGCTTTCTGTGCAGTTTACCTTCCTCCTCCAGTAACTCGCTTGTCGCTGAAACCTTTTATAGATCATTGCAATGCAACGCTTATCAAAATTAATTTTCATGTCTGTATAATAGGTGATTTCAATTTGGGTAACATAGATTGGCAGTTGATAAACGCGTCAAATAGTGGGTATACCGCAACTAGAGTTTGTGAGTTACTTATAGATTTTTGCTATGTTAATAAACATAGTCAATTTAACTACGTTCGTAATAGTGCCGGTCGTGTTTTAGATCTTGTATTATCAACTCTAACCAATTGCAATGATGTCGAAAATATTGATTCTTTAAGTAATATAGATCAATTACATCCACCACTAGATATAACGATAACTACAATTAAAGAATCTAAACTAGCCTATAACATGACCACTTCAAGACCAAATTTTTACAAAGCTAAATATCAACTTATTTTTAAATATTTAGAAGAATGTGATTGGGAGGAGCTTTTTAAAGGTCTTGACGTGGACAATATGCTTAGGGTCTTTTATGAGATACTTTATACCGCTATTCAAAGATATGTTCCCCTTAAAACTAAAAAGAATAACCGCTACCCCCTTGGTTTGATCGACAATTAAAAAGAATTTCAAACGAGAAAAATAAGATACGAGTACGTTATAATAAATATAAAAATCCTTTAGACAAAATAGAACTTAGTTTACTTAGTAAACGCTTTGATAAATTAGCAACGAACCGCTATAACAGTTACATAGAAAAAATTGAAGATGAACTCATAAAAACCCTAAGCTTTTGGACTCATGTTAAGATAAGACGTGGTGGGACAAGCATATACCCTTCAATAATGACAGATGGCTTAATTTCTACTTCAGACAGCACAAAGATCTGTGAAATGTTTGCTTCACATTTTGAGTCTGAGTACAGTTTCAAAGATAGCGGTAACTTAGGAACCATTTCTGAAATGCTTCATTTGCTACAGATTAATAGTCAATGTCTTTATTGTATCTTGTGCAACACAACTAGTTAAGCCTTTACATTATATTTACAATAAGTTATTATTATTTGACATGTTTCCCACTGAGTGGAAAATAGCAAAAGTAGTGCCAATTTTTAAATCTGATAAAGAGGAACTTATGAAAAACTACAGGCCAATCTCTATTTTATCTTCGTTTGCAAAAATATTTGAGTCACTTATTTGTCCATGTATTCAAAGACATCTTAAATTATACATAAGTAATTACCAGCACGGGTTTGTTGAATCGAGATCTACCTGTACCAACTTAGCCGCATTCACAGAATTCTTAGTACAAGCGGTTGACTCTGGCAAACAAGTAGATGTAATATATACGGACTTTAGTAAAGCATTTGACAAAGTTTCGCATAAAACTTTGATTTATAAATTATCTGCTTATGGAATATCTGGTACATTGCTTAAATGGTTAGAATCATACCTTTGTGATCGAAAATTTTATGTTGTGGTTAACGGTTTTAAGTCATCTATGGGTAACATTACTTCTGGCGTGCCTCAAGGTTCCAACTTAGGCCCTTTACTTTTTAACTATTTCATAAATGACTTACCCCATTCTCTCCAAAATTCTAAAATTTTCATGTATGTTGATGACCTCAAATTTATGAGGATTATAAGCTCCTCAGAAGATGTTAAGTTGCTTCAAGATGATTTAAACAGAGTAATTATATGGTGTAGCAAAAATAAAATGCTCTTGAATCCAAAAAAATGTTCTCATATAAAGTTCTCAAGAAAACATTACTTGACATGTTCTGAATATTACATCGGTAATGACATAATTAAGGAGGTCGATAGTTTACGGGATTTGGGTGTTACTTTTGATAAAAATTGACATTTGTCCCCATATTGAAAACATCACCAAAAAGCGTCCAGAATGTTAGGATTTGTTTTGAGGAACGTAAAATCTTTTCACCAGAATAAAACCAAAATAATGCTTTACAATAGCTTGGTTCGAAGCACACTTGAATATTGCAGTGTTGTTTGGCGACCGCATTATGCTATTCACTCTTTGAGATTAGAGCGTATACAGAAACGTTTTCTTTGGCATCTGTCCTACAAAACAAGAATGGCAAAAAAGTCAATATCATATGTCACACGACTACAATATTTCAATATGAAATCTTTGGAATTCCGTAGAGACATATTGGATGCTTTATTTATATGTAAAATAATAAAAAATAAAATTGATTGCCCAGAACTACTATCTCTCCTTTCTTTTCGTGTTCCATTACGACCTCCGCGTAAGCCAATAACACCCTTTTGCCCACCACTTAGAAGAACCATTTTAGGTAGTACCTCCTTAATCCCTAGGTCTGTAAAGATAATTAATAGTTGTAGTGATGTGTTAGATGTACATTCAAATTCATTAAATGTTATTAGAAATATATTTTATAAACAGTTTTCATCCTGATCCCTTATTTGTTTTTGAGCAGAACGTTTTTTGTTATTGTTAATGTGTTTTGATTTTTTGCTTTTATATAGTTTAGTTTTTGTTTATATATATTTATATATGTACATATTATAACGCATGTGGTGTTTACCTGTAAGTGATTGTTACATTTAAGTCTTTTTTTAAATTTATTAGTACATAAGAATGTGTCATTGTAAACAAACGTTGGTAAACCAAAATAAATAAATAAATAAAATCTTCATACTCTTACTCTTCTGTACTGTGTGCTGCTTAATCCAACGTGCCCTGAGTATTTAAAGCAGAAGTTTGAATTTACTGGGGACCACATTACAGTGTTGCGTTCCTCTGTAAACCTTACACTAACATTGCCTGTGCACCATTTAAAGTTCTACCGTGGTTCTTTTACAGTCCGTGCAACTACTCTGTGGAATGCTCTCCCTGCCAATATACGCCAATCTCCATCCATTGACGTATTTAAAGAACGGGTAAAAGCGCATTACCTTACATTCGAATGACGACGCCTATAATTATTGTTTTCATTTATGTATTTATTATATATAGTTTAAATATAATAATATAATAGTTTAAGTATGTATATTTGTGTATATGTATGTATGTATATTGAATATTTATTTAGTTTGTTGTTTATATATTTAGCGTTAGTATTTACGTTTATTTATTATAATATTTATTGTGTAATTTATTAAATTTACGTTTATATTTACATTATTATATTCTCTTTTAGCCTCACTTCTCAATCTCCTTGCTCAATATCTTTAACACAAAGGTTGTCTGGAAGAAATCGCTATTAAGCGATAAGACCGCCTTATTGTACAATCATGTTTTTATTTTTATTTCCTTTTATATTTTAAGTGTTTATTTCTTTCTGTGTGATGTGCAATAAAAGAGTATCTATCTATCTATCTATCTATCTATAAATTTGTGTACACTACTGGATATTATTGGATTAGGTAATATACTTAAATAAAAACTAGTAAATGTGATTTTTGAATATATCAACACATACAAATGCTTAGAAAAATTCTCGACACTAAATTCTGTCACAACAAAGTAAGAGCGGCAACAGCGCGTTGTATTTGAGAAGGTTTCTATGCGAATCGGCAACGCCGCAAAGCTTGCTTTTATACACTGTCCGACGCTAATGAGATATGTACAGATTGCATTGTTATTTTAATAAGTGTTTAAAGTTGAAATATTTTCTGAATAAATATTATTATTATTATTAAATATTAAATTGTAAATTTATTTAAAGGCATAAATACCCGTAAATAGTTCACTACGTAAATATTTAATAATTTCTGCTATTTATTGATCTAGGTTATACCTTGATTTTTATAGAAAAATTCCACCTTAACCTGAAAAATGAAGCACCACATGTCGTAAATTCGACTCCTGCTCGAAGCAACTGTTTTGTATTAACTAGCATGGTGTTTGTATTTGTTCGTGTGTATGTTCCGGAAGCTCGAAACAGGGTGTCAATCGTATTTAAGTGACGTAACTACAGTGTTTGAGGCACGTGGCAAATTCAACAGATGGTCCTGCGTCCTCGAATGTAAGAGGCTCAACCATTTGGTTGAACATTATTATCACTACATAGTATAAAACAAAGTCGCTTTCTCAGTCCCTATGTATGCTTAAATCTTTAAAACTACGCAACGGATTTTGATACGGCTTTTTTAATAGATAGAGCGATTGAAGAGGAAAGTTTATATGTATAAAAATAGTGGAGAAAAAAATTAATTTTTGAGGTTTCTAATGTGATGTCGTAAAGAATTACATTTAACGCGTGCGTGCCACGGGCAGTAATGAATAAATCAAAACTACTGGATCGATTTTAATCCTTTCTTTGGTGAATGACATAAGCTATATATTTTATACCCGTGCGAAGCCGGTGCGGGCCGCTAGTTTTATAATAAATCACTGTGTGAAGTAGGCTGAGTATACAAAAGCCATTACAATTACTTGATTCTATGAACCTTTAATTCAGATCGTATTGAATTGAAATCACAATTTTACCTAACATACCTTGCAATACCTCTTTCAAGACGTCTTGTTGTTGTAATCCTCTCTTAGCAGAGGCTCGGCTTAGTTTAGGTACTAGTGCATTGTATACTTCTAAAAATATATGATAATATTCTAATACTTACTCTTGAAATTGTAAAATAATTTTAGTTCTCAGTTTTAGTGGTTAATTTTACTTGCCGCTTGCTATGGGTCTACCACATACGTTATAACGACCCGTATGGATCACTGATTAACACTCCTTTTCCTATGATGTTGAGACGTTGTAGTATCTAGTTGATGCCGAGGGTAGCAAGCAAAAAAATTTTGTTTAATTTCTAATATTATCACTGTTTGTATTAACCGCACTACATACCCTTTAATAATGTTTAACGTAGGTATACAAATTGTAATTCATTTTTCTTTTAACAATAAAAACTATTTGTATTTGTATTTGTATCTCTGACTCTGACCCTTTTGACTTTTCACTGGTGGTAGGTCTTTTGTTGCAAGAGGCCGGCTAGGTAGGTACCACCGCAGTGTCCAATATTCTGCCGCCAAATAGTAGTGCTTAGGCACTACTGTGTTCCGGTTTGAAGGGCATTGTACGCTAGTGAAATTACTGGGCGAACGAGATTTAAGAACTAATATCTCGAGGTTGGCAAGAGTGAGTGAGTGGCACCGTCTAATGGTGCTGCAAGCGCTCATAGACTACGGCAACCACTTACCATCAGGTGGGCCGTATGCTTGTTTGCCAACTTCTAACATAAAAAAACCCTTTCTGGCCTGGGGCTCCTTACCGGCTGGGGCCCGTAGCATTTTGCAGTCTTACCACTCATTCTAATGGGAGCCGTTGAGTGTGTAGCGTTTTTCTAAACTTATAAACTGTTATTTTAAAGATTCGACTTTTTGTTTGTGTTTTAAAAATTCAAAAGCTACTCGATCGATTATAAAGTTATTTCACTATTAGAAAGATAGGTTCATCTTTACCAAGTAACGTAGCCTATATAATATTTAAAAAAGGATAGAACAGTATAGATAACCATGTTGCCTATACAAGTCATTATTTTGCGTGTCTACATATTATTATTGGTACTTCCTCATGATCGCTCATAAATAAAGTCCGCAATGGTAATTGATTGCCTAACTTGTATAAGTAAGTTAGCATAACAGTTTTTTTTAAGTAATTAAGTTCAAATACGGATGGCATCGAATAGATTTAATACATAGACTTTGTAAAACAAAAGCAGATGGAATCTCGTCGAATATATGTACGTTCGACTGCAAGTTCAGTAATACTAGAGATGAGTCCGACATCATGTCACATGTATAAATCATCGATATTTTAAAATTATCTCATCATGCAATGGCAACAAAAAATCATCAATGTTTTTAACCATTTGAATGACTCGAATTAACGCGAACGTCATTGATTCTGACGGGTCGTCTCGTGTGCCGAGGTGCGAATTCCGACGTTGCTACATGATCGGCGAGGTGTGCGCATAGAATGGCAACAATGCTATCAGTTACGTTGTTTACGAATTATCAAAGAATATAATACGAATTCCGCTTGCGCGCCAAATATAACGCAGCGAATATTATTTACCTAGATTCTAGCATTCAGTAATTAGTATTTCATGATATAACTCGCAGAACATACGTTGAACTAGAAGTAGCGATCTGAGATCGATTAATCGAAGAAGCGAATTTTTGGGCTACACACATGGATTTTTAAATCGGTATGTAGTATTGAGTCGATATTTCGCCCTTAAATATCGACATTAAATTATTTACAATTAGTTAAAAATAAATTGACGGCGTGGCCGTTTAAAAGATTAATACTCAAAAACTCGCGACATAAGTAATGGTAGGATACTTTTTCTAAAACCAGTCGAAGTTGTTATAAACATATTTGCCCACTCACTTTCACTAAGACGTTCCGCAATCATTCCAATCTACTCATAATTGAAGTGACATAATAATAATTCATAAACTCATATAAAAATCATTGATGATTTTGTCGTTGTTCCTTGTCATTTTCATGCAGTCATTGATACAGAAAAATCATCACTCAGCCCATCTTTAAGTAATTCTAAACACTCGAGTAACAATAGGTTTTCGAGCGGAGTTCGTAACCAAGCAACAGACGAGTCGAACGATCTCGTGTTTATAACCTCGCAGTGAAATGTATAACGTAGGTATTGAGTCCTTCAAGGTTGTAAAAATTGTTTACAAAAATAATCATTAAAAGTAACCTAATTAAAATAACTCAGTATGACATGTACGCACCATCGTAGTTTTATCGCTTTGCCGTAGCAGGTTTTTCGAACTTTTTGCATTTTATTTAAGCGCTAGAATGCTTTGATAAAGTAGTTTCGACTATTCTCAGTAATAAGCTATAAATTTTATTAGCACTTGCCTATTTAATTTTAAAACATTTACAAAATAAATGTGTTTAAAATAATATAATATGATTCGTTATTATTTGGTAAACGTATTATTGTTAAAGATTTATTTAAAAAAAAGAGTGGTACTTTAGTGGTTGATACTTAATCACCTACTTGTGTATAATATATCGCTACAGTAAATGAAGTACATGCGTGACACACTCACACATATTTATCCAGCGACAGTCACTCGTGGGTTCGGCAAGACTCCGTCTGCTCTTTTTTTTTTAAGTCTATTTCTTGATATTGGTGTAATAATATTGATCATTATCTATTTAAATGGTGTTAATTAAATATCTTTACTTTATTGAAAATTAAATTTCTTGAAAATCGTGGGTGTCTTTTCCGAGATTTGGATTGTACATTTATATGTTACAAGAATTGCTCGTTTAAAGGTCGGTATTAGACAGATTAAATGTTGTTACATTTAAGTCGATGAGATCACTTCAACTATAAATTTATTACATAAATTGAACATTTCGGGAGATTAATTATCGAGAGCCAAATTTTTAAGTCTTCTCTTGTTAATAGGAGAGGGTTAACGTATTTCATTTTGTAATAATAATCCCCATAAAAACATAGATGTGAAAATGGGAGCTAATTATAATGATAAAATTATTGTTACGACGAACCGTATCACTATTATTATACCCCATATAAGGTTCAAAATCGCTATTGCTTCGCTATTTGCTTCGTTCGAGTACGTTCTAGAAAGATGTGCTCTCGAAAAGTTCTGTATAACTTGGACGGAACTTTCTGGAACCCATGTTCCGCACTATATACGCGGCCCGCCGCGTCGACTGAGTCATTCGGTTCTGAGCACCGAGCGAAGAAACTACAAGTGATACCAGTGAACAAGTGCGATAATTAGTGACCTCGGCTATTCTTTTGGACTACGATTGACCTGTGTGTGATCTAAAAGATCCCAATAAAGTGTTATTTAGAGCCATCAGGTGTTTATTTCCAAATCCGAGAACCCCAGCCAGTAGCATTCTTATAATTACACAAAGCAGATAACTTAGGATAAATTGAAGCTAATGATTTGACTTGGCTAGGTTATATTAGGCTAATCGTCTTCTCCCCCCCAACCGCAGAGGTCAAACTCTGCGGTACCCTGAGCTTGTCGTGCCGGGGGGGCTCAGTAGCCGGAAGTCGATTGCAGGTAGCACCTTCGACTGCCCGGTGAAGCTAACAAGGTCAGACGGTTTGGGCGTGGGGCGTTTTACGTCAGACCGCGCCCAGGAAGGTGGTGTCGTATGGGTCGCCGGTCCGGTACTTTTCTGCTTATCAGAATGAACTGCGAGTGGCTCCTGCGACACTGGTGGTGTGCTCAACCGGGGCCTTTAGCCCCGGTCAGGCGGTAGACGAAGGAAACCTCTTTAAAAAATAACGACGGTTGGTCGTAGAGGGAAACGACCTCATTAAAAGTCAGTCTCGGCAGGAGAGCCCTAGGACCCAGGGCTCCCTTGGTTGGGTTTGCCGGGGCCTCCTGGTCCCGGTCAGTGGGGCGCGAAAGCGCCGCCGTGTATTGTATTTATGTATTATATGTATTAGTATGTATATATGGCGGCAGTATGCTGCCGCCCAAGGTGGAGGCCGAAAGGCCTGGCGCGTTCGCGCGCGGACGTAAGTATTAGTATGTTTTTATATGTATATATGGCGGCAGTAGGCTGCCGCCACCGGGCTCCTCGGGGCCAGCACCGGGGCGTTGCGGTTGTATGCTTCGGCGACCCCGCGACGTCCCATTATGGCGCTAGATGGGCCCTTGGAGTTTTAGTGGGTGGGGAGCTCGGCTCCGAGTCCACACACCTCCTGCGCCATTGCACCCGTCACGGCGCTCGAGTGCGTAACTGCATTTCTCCAAGTAAAAAAAAAAGGCTAATCGTCTTATTCGTATTTTTATTGAAAACAAACTCCGTAGTAAGTTAGCTGCTTAGAAGAAGTTTAACTTTTAAAATCTGTATTCCGTAAACCAAGCAATATATTAAAAGAAAATTTCATCTCATTTTATTGAATTCTAAAAGGAACTGTCTTCAAATTTTGGCGCTATACTATTTTTTCGCTTTCACAACTGACACAAATTCATTATTAACGACATGACATTATGTGGCGCACCTTAAGCGCCACGGGACGCGGGTTCGATGCCGCCCAAAGCAGGTTGTATTGACCATAAAGGTAAGTTTTTTGGTCTGGGTGTGTTTGTTCTTGTCGTTGTGTATGTTTCCAGACTCCCGACGCAGGACATAAATCTCCTAATGGGGGCCGTTGAATTATTTGTTATTTATTTTGTTTACAACACAGTAATTGACAATTGCTATATACCGTATTCAGTGTAGTTTACGGCTTACGTGTGAAAAAGACGAGTAAAATGAGTGCCCACTGATATTTTAACAGTACTAAATTTTCTTCAATGTTCCCTGATACAACTTTTTCTTTTTTTTTTCGGAATGTGTGGGTTTCTGGCCTTGACAGCATCACAAGCCGGGGTGTGTGTGTGGGGGGACCTACATGCCTATAGCCTAGGTCATTCACTAAAAAAATGATTAAAATCGATCCAGTAGCTTTGATTTATTCATTACTGCCCGTAGCCCGCACGCGTTAAATGTAATTATTTACGACATCACATTAGAAACCTCAAAAAAATTTTTTTCTCCACTATTTAATGGATGTTATTACACATATAAACCTTCCTCTTCAATCTCTCTATGTATTAAACAAACCGCATCAAAATCCGTTGCGTAGTTTTAAAGATTTAAGCATACATAGGGACAGATAAAACGACTTTGTTTTATACTATGTAGTGATATTAGAGCTCCGAAATGTCATTTCTTGAATGGTTTATATGTATGATGTTCCAAATTATTGTATATATTGAAAAAAGGAGATGCGAGTTGAACGAGTCGTTTAACGATTTCTTATCGAAAGGAGCCAATTAATTGGGGATTAAAATCTACGAGTATCACATTTTTTCTTATATTTCTTATATTTTATTCTTAGAATTTGTTGCTAACTACAATTTAATACTTTCATTTTTCTCTATAATAGGATTACTCCGATAATGAACATCCTTTTGGAATTAGAAGATAAAGACGTGCTCGTCAGTGCAAAATAATTAATCAGCTTGTTAAAATATCTTATTAATTAGCTTATAAAAAATATTATGATAGTCTTAGTCGGAGTCTGGTAATCAGTAAAACAGATAAACTACTATAGGTATTACATACTAGTCTGTCACAAAGGGATGTGCATTTATATAATTATTACCATTACTGATTAAGTTACATGTAAAGGCTTTCCTTTGTTTTGAAAAAAGGATATATTATAACATTATGACAGCTGAGAATTGTGTCGCATGCTAATTTTGATAAGCTGTTTCAATGCTGATAGTAAGGTTCAAGTTTACAACACAGTAATTTTTTGGTCTCTTGTTACCTTTATCATACTGTAAAATTACATTTTATGTCTATTTGAACTATGATGTAGTAGTGCTAAGCAACTTTTAGAATATAATAAGTATGCAATATTTAATATGGGTTATTTTACCACATTTAGAAAATCATTAATCACAGTTAGAAAATTAAATAGGTTGTCGAAACTTTAGCGCTAGTTAAATATTGATCTTCAATTTATCCTAAGTCATCAGCTTTGCTTAATAAGTTTGACTGTTTGAATTTAAGAAGTCATATTTTTAAACAATAAACATTGTTGTTGCATAAAAAATAAGAAATTGAAGCCTCAATACCTCAACGGTTAAAGGGCCGACTCCGCTTCGTTTAAGCGGGAGTTGCGGCTTCAATCTGATCCCCTTGGGCTATTGTCATAGGAGTGGATCCCAGCGCGAGCTACGAGTCGTTTGGAGGGGCAATTGGAGTGTTAGATGACTTGAAAAAGCATTGCTAACATACTGAAAACAATTCGAACTTTTACCCAGTTAATAAATTTGTTGTAATAAATTTATTTTTAGGTAGGCAGGCTAAATTTACAATTTAGTATTGCAATTTAGAGGTTTAGAATCATATAGCTGTTATTAGTATAAAGTCAGCGTTGTTACTTGTTAAGCATTAGAAAATTCAAATAAAAAAAAATTTAACGGAAGCCCTTATTACATCAGATTTTATAAACTCCTGTCTTACCGAGTACGATTAGTGTATCAAAATAATTATGCGCCTTCATTATATTTTATTATATAGAAATTGTAAAATATTTTTTATATAATATTGACTTTTGCCAATTTGACATTCAATGTTATTGATTTTGTGATGTGATTATACAATAAAACAAACGATTAATTTTCATATTTTATTACGACATTCAGATTTTCAATAAATACATTTTATAAGACTACTTTTTACTACTTAAGGAACAACTTAAAATTAAACAACTTCCTTAAGTTGTTACTTAGAGATCAGTACTTATGTACGTACCTATACGATAAAACTGTAATATATAATAATAATAAATTAATTTAACAAGTGATTTATATATATTTATAGTAATTCTATGGTTAGGTATGTTCGAATCCGTTTCATTTACAAAGAAGTTTCCCGAATGACAACCACGGTGGTGCTGAAACAAGTAAAATTTTTAAATAAAAATAAATTAATTTAAAAATATATTTTGGTGGCTTACGTCGTTTAAAAAAATGTGAAATGTTCTCTGAAGTATTGTATTTGAATCCCGAATTGTTAAAGTTGTTCAGATATTGTAAATAAAATTCGTAGAACTAATTCGTTTGCACAAATTTTTCTACGGAATAATAAAGTTTTTCCGCACCGCAAAAATGTGTAACAGTAGTCATTTCACGCCTGCCCTGTGTGATTTATTCTAAAATGGACTTTCACTGGGAGCTGATGTTATAAGGTGTAACTTAGGACTCAAATTTAAGGCTTTTATAGTTCTTTTATTTTTGAAAAATAATCAGGCTTCCCTGAAATAAAGAATAATCGGTACACCTCGCAAGCGGCGATTCGAGCGAATCTAGTAATAAATAGAAACAATCAAACAATATAAAAAAATAAACTTATCATTTTTTAGAAGCACCTCCACGAATCCACCAGTCCACCAGCACGAATGGGCCGGCCGGGGAAGTACTGCCATCTCACAGAAAATCGGCGTATAATAAAAATACTGTTTATACACTGCACGAAGAAATAGGTGGGACCCAAAGAGGACCTCTATTCCCTTCCTTTTTTCCTTCTCATCCTTCCCTCCCATGATTTTCCTTGGGTTGGAAACGCACATGTGATATTTCAAGTATCGCAAGAGTTCATAGGTTGCGGTGACAGCTTACCATCAGGCAGACTGAATGCTCGGTTGCCAACCGTCGTGATATTAAAAAAACATTAACATTTTTAACCAATATGAAAAAATATCTCACCCTTCTTCAACATGGGATAGTTGAGGTCCAGCATGTGCATAGGTAGAAGTTCTAAAAAAAAATGTCAATTAGTGTACAATACTTTTACCTTAACATGTAATTAATATATTAACAGCGTTATACATATATAATTAATAATTCTTATATTTTTGTTTTTAAAATATACAACATAGAAGTGCAAGGGCTTTGTTATAAGCACTCATTATATCCAAAAGCTACCTTAATAAAGGCAGTCGTTCGCTACTCAATTTAAGCTAATATGATTGAGAAGAATACAACTCATATTTCAAACTATAGATTTTTTTCAATATAAACTTTCTCAATATATATTAGAAATAAATTAATAATAATAAGTACCTAATAAATGTATTGTTTTTCAAATAAAAAGTACGAACCCTGAAATTGTTGTGACAACCCTGGAGATAGATTGATCTCTTTCCGACATTTCAATATCGTGAAGATCAATATTTTCAGCCAAGTTCCGTCTTTCATTAGCAGCGATAGACTGTAAATTTGTAAACAATTAAATTTATGTTAACCTATTGTATAAATCCCTCAATATAAGATGAACTATGTGGAGTAACACATTTTTTGGTCTCAACCGAATCCGGAATGAAGTGGGGCCGCGTAACTATAGTAATGCGGCGACGCTCGACCTGTTTGGTACACTTACTCACGATTATTTTAGTTCTTTATATTTTAATATATTTTATATTATTAAAAATTTAATTAAAATGACGAACTGAGATACTGTCAATTGGATTCCTAAACAGAAACTAAACAGAAAAAGAAGATCGCACACACAAGTCACAAATCACAAGTCTTGAAAATTATGTAGAACGTGCCATCCCGATAAGTGACAGTGATTAAAAATGTACATCAACTATCATTATTTTTTATATACCTTTTTCTATAGTGCTTATTTGTTTTATTCTATGTAAGTAATTAATAATGATAATGAATAAATAAGGAATTGAATTTAAAATAACTATATTATGTACTTAATTCCGTTTTCGCACATTATGAAAATTGATTTAAATAAGACGAAATCAACATTTTTGTGCATGATTGTACCTGCGCAGGAGCCGGGATTTTAGTTCATCTTAAATTGAGGGAACTATAACAGATTCATTATAAAATGTGTTAAATAAAAACTTTCTAGATTTTATGAATATACTGGCTTCTAACAGCGGCTCCCTAACCCTAATTTTACCCCTTCATGGCGTGGAATTTAAGAAAATGTTAAAACACTTCTTTCTTAACTAAACAACATCTGTAAAAAAAAAGAAAAAATCTTTCTTGGTCCAAAAATTTATGCTGGAAGTTGCTATATCAGTCAGGTCTTCTGCTTTTTATGTATAGATAAAATTTCATTGAATTTTCCAACGTGTGTCAAAATAAAATGTAATTTAAATCAAAAATACTCTTTAGCGGAGTATTAATATGCACTTCGAAGAAAGTTACAGCCAAAATGACTTTCTACTTCTTTTTAATCTCATTAGGTATTAGATGTATTTCAATAAAATACGAAACACGTCTTCCATCAATTCTGTTAACAAAGGTTTATGAAAATTTTTAAGTAGATCGGACCAACGAATCGCGTTGTCCCATATAAACTTTGCTCTCCTTTTTCACCCACTTAGGAATAGAATTTAAAAAATAGGATTAATAATGGGGAGAAAATTATTTTGCTTCGAATTTTATATCACTACTCTTTAGTGCATTTGATTAATTTAAAAATTACATTTTATTTTGACACATGTTTAAAAACTCAATCCAATACAACCTCTTGCTTAAATTAGAATTTTTATTTTTATTTTTCACAGTTATTGTTTTTAAAACGTAAATGAGCACAAAGAAACAATGTTTCGGAATTCAACCCATAGCTAATCAAACAGGTGAAAAGGATTATGCAGAAGTATGTAACTCTGTTTTTTGGCGAACGATTAAGACGTGTCAAAGTGTATGTATATTTAACAGGAGCAGACCCGACTGAATTAAAATCGTTCAGTCTAAATCCTTACACCTATGAGTAGAAAGCTGTTTTTTTCATAGATATTGTTTTAAAACGCAAACGCGCACTAAATAATAAAGCTTTATAATTGGACGCAAATAAGCAATACCATGTCAACCCACAAAATTGAAAAAACTGAGTTATATAATCATGCAGAAGTGTTGGTAAATGGCTGAAGAACATTTTTCTTTAATTACAAATATTAAAAGGGTTTTAAGCTTTACAACTTCTAAAAAAGCCATCTTTTAATCATGCAGTTTATGTATTATGTTAAACGTTTTGGGCTATATTATATACGAAATATGCACTTTGTTTACTGATTTTTTGTGAAAATAAGTATAAATAACTTACATAAATCTGAAATTGCCAAAAACTTGACCAATAAATAAAAAAATATGATTTTTTTTAAAGCAATTTGTTCAAAATGAAAAAACGCGTTTTTCTCGAAATGACTTTCGTGTGGGTTGACATGGTATTGCTTATTTGCGTCCAATTAGAGATGGAAAAACATGTATTTTAACGTTTTCTAAAATTCCTGAAGAGGTAAAAAGTAATTTTTATAACTAAAAGTGTGAAATTTTACCACCGTCTGTCTTTATAGTCAGACCTTTGATATCCCCAGGGGTACAGTATCAATCAATACCATTTTAAATAGCCCAAACACGATAGAGTTATCTTGTTGCGTTCAATAGTTCCTATAACTACCTTCCGACTTCATCGTCAGAAAAGCTCAATGCTCAATTTATTCCATTGTCATCCAAGTTACATAGTTCTACCAAATTTAATCGGATGCCGTGAAGTGGGTCAAATTAGGCTTGAAAGATTTGCTATAAATTGACACAGATATATCAAAAATATTGTCTGTATTAAAACTATAATATTACATACCTCAAAGTCCATGTATAAGTTTCCGCCAGTTAAAATGTAGCAGGAGATCGCCTTTATGTAGGCTAGCGTCAAAGTGTACGCTATATTTTTTCCGTTAGCTTCTCCTACAAAATTGGCGGCAAATTGTGTTCCCAGTACTGTTAGTAGGACAAGCGATGTTATAATATTTTGCCTGTAAAGAAATGATAAGGTTAAAGAATTTTTAAATATATTATGTAGCCATATTTTATTTATGAATAAAGTGATACAATTCCTGCAGCATCGCTTTCTATCCCCGACAAGTTTCTTACAGGTATTTTCTTTAATTTTTTTCGGAAAGACACAATTATACCAAAATTTTAAGTAGATAATTAACAGGTACTTATATTTATTTTAATTTTGTTCTTTTTTCATTTATTTTCAGATAAGAGTAAGAATACAATTTTAGTACCCACCCAAAATCGAATAAAAAAAGTTAAAATATTGACTTGTATCGTGGGTTCACAAAATCGCTAAATTTTTTGTACATACCTTTTTCTTCTCATATCTTGAGATTCCCAAACCCGGAGGTTCTCGTTGACTGAGTATAACGCTTTTAACAAAATAACATAATTCATCTGGAACAAAAAAAAATATGTCAGTCGACCACATTATGCGTACAGTATGTTACGTTAAAAGATTATTTAGGTACTAAATTTTGGCATTGCTTTTATTTTATCTATATTAATATAATAAATTTGACGAAAGCCATGTCTGCCCTGCACGGAAAAAGTTCTCAAACAAGAAAGCGTAGTTTCAACTCTTATTGCGATTCAAATGTCGTCCGGTATGACATATATATTTATACGTCATGCACATACAAAATCTGAATGTCAGAATTGAATTGGATTGATTTTGAATTGCTATAAAGAGTTAATGGTAATCCCAGATGGTTTAAAATTTGAATTTAAAGTTTCCAAAAAATATTTGCTTCATGAATTGTTCATTTTATTTAAATCAAAAATAGCTTTGTATTTGTGTTTTGGACTAGATATCATTAAAAAATAAAAACTAAATATATGCAAAATACAAGCAGTATCAGTTAAACTGTATATTTTAATAGCGTTCGTTGATTATTTGAGAAAAAGACCACGTTGTGGCACAGCGGTAGCGAATCTGCCTAAAGCGCCAGAGGTCGCGGGTACGATCCCAGCTTGGAGTAGGTGTTTGTATTGAAAATGCAGGCATGTGTTGGGTTTTCTGGGTGTCTTTGTCTTTGGCGATGTCTGTGTTTTTGCGGACCCTGACACAGAATATAACTATCCTAAAGGGGGCCGTTGAGTGTCTAGCGTTTATTAAAAAAAAAACCTGTGGCACTGGGGGACTGTTGCGGTAAAGCTATTGCATAGCATTTTTTATCAACTTATGCAATACATAAAATCTTGGCTGTTTTTAAATACAAATGAAATCGAACAATTATATCATGCCAATGAGATACAATTTCGTTTATAATTCAAAATTTCATTGAAATAAAGTAAGAAACTTTGTAACTAATTTAAAATATTTAAATTTGGAACGTAAGTACATCATCAATAGATACATTTCATATGGAACTTTAACTTTAAAGAATAGTCGCCTTAATTCTCTAAGTTAAAGACGAAAATCCTTTGCATATATAAGAATTATGTTATTTTAATATATTATTATTATTATTGTTTAATGATCATTTTCCAATAAATTTATTGTGGTATTTGCTAAAAAAATTGTCTTAAAAACATTAGTGAAAGTACCAGGCAACAATAAAAAGCACGAAATTAAATTTACAAGTACGCAGGCTGAGGGGTCAACAAAATGGTCGGTCAAGCGGCGGCTCATAGAAATTAATTTCAAGTCCAGTATAAGTTGAGCTCCCGTTTATGTTGTCCTAGTAATTTTTCTTGTGTGGAGTGTTAGGTTTTTTGTCGTTACGGAATTTCTTGATTCGGTCGCCGCGATGAAAGCCCGCGATAAAAGCTATGCAATAGCTTAAAAATTAACAATAATGTTACTCCACGACTTAAAATAAGGTGACGATAAATTACCGTTAGGTTTGTATTAAGTTTACAATGTGAAGCATAATACTAATTAATGCACTAAAAGAGAAAACTCTTCTATTGTGAAAGTATTTGTGCTATTATTTTTTTAAATTTATAAATGGAACATGCAAAAATAACTACATCTATAAATTGTATATTCTACGACTTAACCATAAGTACGGGTGACCGAAGACCTGAGTTCGTCCGATAGGTACTTATTGAGGTACCCTGCACGAGTTTTTCTTTTATTAACATTAAAAAAATTTGTTATCTTAGCTAATATTTTGAAAAAAGTGTTAATTCGATTAAAAGCTTTTAATAATTACCAGTCAAGTGAGCTGTGGACTATGCACAGTGGAAACTGAAGGGTTCCGCAGTTTGATAATGAAGAATGTTTAGGACTTTAAATATTTACGAATTAACGACTTTAATAATCTCCGATGAGGTCCTTAGCCGTGGTTCGGCTTCGCAGGAGGCACCCTAAGGACGGAATCAAATTTGAGCCCCGTGAGGGCTGCCCTTTATCACGGCTGACTCTCTGTACTCAGCCCCCACTCGGTGACGCTGTCAAGGCCAGTAGGGCAACAGCAATACACATTTAGAAAAAAATGACTAATAATAAAAGCTCTCTCCATACCAACCTATCATTTGTAACGTTAAAACAAACAACAAAACGTAATATATGCGCGTCGTGCTAGTCTCTTAGTTTTACCTAAAACCAGAACCCAGTTTGGGAAAAAATGTTTACCTATGAGGGTGCACACTTTTACAATAAATAACCGTCTACTTTAAAACATGTGATCTCATTAAATGTATTTGAGACTAAATAATCGGAACACATTATTTAAATTACCCACCTTAATTATTATTATAAATACATTAAATGAGTACAAATAGTATTGTTCTTTACGTTCGACATTTGGATATTCCTATTGTTTCCATGTGAGTGACTTGTGTCTTTTGTGGAAAATAAATATTGTTAAGCCAAATTATAAGTTTGTAATTTCATAGTAATTATTAACAATACTATAAAAAAATAAAGTTATGAGAAAAACCTATGTATCTCTGAAATTCTTCAACGCAGTTCTTCAAAATACTTGAAACTTCTTTTACAACCTACAACCTCTAATTTTTCTAGAATCTTAAATGTCCCTCTGTCTCTGTCCATATATCCCTATGTATGCTTAAATCTTTATAACTACGCAACGGATTTACCGTCTGTCTGTCTGTGCGTCTGTCCGTCTGTCCGTCTGTCCGTCTGTCCGTCTGTCCGTCTGTTCGTCTGTCCGTCTGTCCGTCTGTCCGTCTGTCTTTCTGTCCGTATGTTACAGTCATTTTAACTCGGAGACTATTGACTAAATAGGTGTATTCTATGAACCGCACAACGATTTTTTAATGAAATCTTAAAATTATATAAGAATTGAGGATAACGGTCCATACACGTAACTAAGTTTTGAAAAAAAAATTCAACGTATGTGAACTTGTGAGATATCTTTGAATTGGCCTTTAAAAAAGGATAACGAGGTTTGACTTTGCCTTTTTTCATTAAGTCAGTAGTTGTTGAGATATTAGTTCTTAAAGTCATAAAAATTATGTAATCGTAAAAGCTGGTAGGACATCAAATATAGTTTTAACCACATTTGGTTTGAAGAAGATAGGTCTACAAATTTTAGAGATATATAAACTGTTCTCGTATCTTTGTTTTTCATATTACTTTTAATAATTACTATGATATTACCAACTTATCTTTGCGGTCGATTTTAATTTGTTATTATTTTTAAAGCCCTAAAAATTCTTCATAACCAAACTGCGGAACCCTTCAGTTTTAACTGTGCGTGGTCCACAATGCACTTGACTGGTGATTATTTTAATAGATAGACTGATTGAAGAGGATGGTTTATATGTATAATAACGTCCATTAAATACTGTTATTTTTGAGGATTCCAATGTGATGTAAATAATTACATTTTTCCGTCAATAAGTCATTTTACTCAGAGTCAATTGGCTCCATACATACGAAATTTAGTAAGTAGGTGTATTTTATTGTGACGACGTTGAG
This sequence comes from Hestina assimilis, assembly GCA_023373885.1. Classification (NCBI taxonomy): domain Eukaryota; kingdom Metazoa; phylum Arthropoda; class Insecta; order Lepidoptera; family Nymphalidae; genus Hestina; species Hestina assimilis. The sequence continues at coordinate 15,706,312 of CM041759.1, forward strand.
GCGCAGCGGTAGCGAACCTGCCTTAAACGCCACAGGTCGCGGGTTCGATTCCCGCTCGGAGCATAATATGTTTGTATTGACCATGCAAGCATATTTTCCGGTCTGGGTGTCTTTGTCCTTGTCATTGTGAATGTTTTCGGACCCCCGATACAGGATATTACTATCCTAATGGGGGCCGTTGAGTGTGCAGCATTTATTTATTTATTTATTTATGAACCGCTATAGGATTTTTTTAAATAATAAAATATTTAAAAATTGAGGGTAGCAGTCTATACATGTCACTGAAGTTTGAAAAAAAAATTAGCGATCGGTACGAGACCCTAAAAATATATATGGACAATGGTTCATGCCATTCGTAATAGCCTTTAGAAAGAAGTATCCTTAATTTAGAAAATAGTATTTTACAACACGAAAAATTAATAATAATAATAATAATAATAATAATATTTATTTAAGCTTCTTACAATGTTAACTTAAGTAAAGGATACATTTATCAGATTTATTTTATAAACAAACAAATACTGGGATCAGCATAGACAGCTGTACTAGTATTAACTGTGTCACAGCTGCCAGTTTATTAAATTGCTATTAGCAAATCCACGCGAAAAAAAGTTTCATTAATTATTCTATATAACCATTATACGATTCCTTACGATATATTTTTGGATAGCTTCATGTATTATCAAGTTGATAATAACGCAGTTACCATTCCATGAACCGACCGCGACTAATATAACTTAATTCAGATCCATTTCCTTCTGACTGAAGTTTCAAACCTACCGCGTGTGAACGTACACTCGATTTTGTTATATTAAAATATGTTAGACTTACCGTTATTATTGTCCCACGGGAGATAAACGGGATCGGGTACAACCCCTTATAATTGTAGCCGAACAGAGATCTGAAACAAAATCAAGCTCAAATTAATTCCCGCTCGGACCAGATGTTTATATTGACCATATAGCTTTTCGGTCTGGGCGTGTTTGTCCTTATCATTGTATTGTTTCCAGACTTTGATCTCATTGGCTATGTAATAGGCAAAAAGAATAAAAAATATATAAATAAATATAAAAATAAAAAGAGGTAAAACAGACACGTAAATATTCATAGAAATATACATACAAACAGACATAAAATTAGTAAGATAGTAGAATAATAATAATAATAAGCTCCCCAAAATCCTATCTTACGCCCGAGTCGACCATCAGACCTCGTGGGGGGCGGGCAACGTGTATAATAGAAACTTACACGGCTAACAAGGTTCAGGTAACCCATCGATATGGAGACCAGAAGCAGAAAATTACGTATAGGACCACTGTCCGGCGGCGATCGCCGGAGCACGTCTGTAGCTGGCCACGGGCGTGACAGCATGCTAGCCAGTGACTCCCGGTTGGGCGGCTGGGCGGGAGTTGGGGACGTGGGGGGTAGGGAAATGTCCTCAGGGATTACAGCCGATAGTAGGAGCAGTAGAAGTAGCTGCGAAGTTGCAGACCCAGCCACGGATGTTTCGCAGGGGGCGTGTGCCTCTCAACCTGCGACCACCAAAGTTGGAAAACCTAGGGTGCGCATGAAATGGGACAGTCAGATAAATACATTCATCATGCGCACATATTTTTACGTGACTAAACTTGATACAGATAGGACAATGTACTGTAATAAACTCTTTGAAAAATTTAAAACCCAATACCCTCATTTAAATGTATCAGCTCAAAGAATTGCAGATCAAAGAAGAGATATTAAGAAATAAGCTTTTAACAGACGAAGAAATTAATAACATAAAATCAGATGTAGGCAAAAAATTAAGAGAAGAGGAAAATAGCATTACATCAAATTCACCAACACGAATTGTTGAAAATCGTACAGAAGTAGAATCATTTAGTTACACTTTAACAACACATCCCTCTCAAAACTCACCCAACCATCCAACATCATCATTTTCACCCACACCTGAGTCAAAAACCACGTTAACAAAACCTACTTTATCACATGCAACGACCTAAACTATGTCATTTCCAGCACCTACTTCAGTAACTGATGAACTTAGCACACGAACCACAAAAAATTCCAATACTTTAATTCAAGATTTAACAGAACAGTTTGTAGCCACGCTCACTATGTATGTAGGTACTGATCCGCTAGCTAGGCCAAAACTACCTCGCCTTAGAGAAAACAAAAAACTTTACGAGTTTATTAACGTCTTTAACAAGCAAACCCTGAGTAAATTCTTCTTTATTGATTCAGATATATCACACATACACACATTAGTATATTGCAGCGCTTTAGTTATATGTATAAGGTTAGGTTATAAAATAACACCCACTACTGATACCCCAAGAATAAAAAAAGCATCTTTAAAAACCCCAGTGTGGCAAATAAGATTAGAAAATGACATTAAAAACTTAAGAGTTGATATAGGTAGGCTGACTCATTATATAAATAATAATAGAAGTAGGAAGTTAGTAAATAACGTCAATAAAATATTTGAAAAAAATAAGATACACTCAACACATGAAAAGAATAATTTTAGACCTGAAGAATTTCTGGATACTTTAAAGCAAAAGCTGGCTCTGAAATCACAGAGGCTAGCACGGTACAAAAAATCACTACAGCAAAAGTTAGACAACAAACTATTCTCATTAAATGAAAAAGCCTATTACAGAACTCTAAGCAGTAAACCTGACAGCAATTCGTCGACAGTACCTACAAAAACAGAACTTAAGAACTACTGGACTGATTTGTGGAAAAAGAAAAGTCCACACAACGAGAACGCTGTTTGGATTAAAGAAGAAGAAGAAAGATCTAAAGTTATTGAACCGATGGAATTTAACTACCTAACTAGCTCAGATATTGCAGATATAACAAAGAAAATGGTAAACTGGAAAGCAGTAGGTGCAGACAGCTTACATAATTTTTGGTACAAAAAATTCACTGTCCTTCACGATATTCTAGCAAAAACCTTAACAGATATTTTAAAAGGTACAGAAAAATTACCCAGTGTTGCTACGAAAGGTACAACATACATGCTTCCGAAAAGTAACAACACCTCCGATCCATCACAATTCCGCCCAATTACTTGCTTACCGACACTGTACAAATTAATAACATCTTGCATAACTCACAAAATAAATAAACACATTGAACGAAATAATATTCTCGCAGAAGAGCAAAAAGGGTGTAGGAAAAACCATATGGGATGTAAAGAACAACTTATTATTGATTCCAACGTGCTCAAACATGCAACTTCCAACAATAGAAACCTACATCTAACATACATAGATTATAAAAAAGCTTTTGACAGTGTTCCTCATTCCTGGCTCATACACGTACTACAAATCTACAAAATAGAACCAAATTTGGTGAACTTCCGGAGAGATGTCATGAGCGATTGGAGAACAACATTGACAGTTACTGTTGACTCTACAACCATTACAACCGATGAGATACCAATTGAAACTGGTATTTTTCAGGGAGACTCATTGAGTCCTCTATGGTTTTGCCTGGCCCTTAATCCCTTATCCAAAATATTAAATAATTCCAATCTTGGCTACAAACTGACACCACACACAATAATCAGTCACTTAATGTACATGGATGATATAAAAATATTTGCCAAATCAGAAAAAGAAATGAACAAGCTCATCAAAACTACATCACAATTTAGCGCAGACATAAACATGACATTTGGAATAGATAAATGTAAAACACTTCACTTGCATAGAGGGAAAGTAAGCAAAAGCAATAGTTATATAGACGAAACTTCACATGGACAGATAAAATTTGCGGTAATGGAAGAAAATGAGACGTACAAATATTTAGGACTACACCAAGGAAAATCAATAAATCACACAGAAATTAAAAAACAAATTACACAAGAATACTCACGCAGGCTAAATCAAATTTGTAAGACATCACTTCATTCAAAAAATCTCTATAAAGCAATTAACACATATTAATTTGTTGGAAATAAAAACTCGAACCGTACTGACAAAACACAATTATCTACATCCAAAATCTGCTATAGAAAGGACAACCATACAAAGACAGAAAGGTGGAAGAGGTCTAATAGACTTAAAACTTTTATGGGAAGGACAGATCCAAAAATTAAGAACTTTTTTTTACAATAAAGCGAATATCAGTAAGATTCACGCAGCCATAATAGAAACAGATTTACACTACACACCATTAAATCTAACATAAAAATAAAGACTTTATTACCGTTGCAAATGCTGAGAACCTTAAAATGACGAAATGGCGTGGCAAGGAATTACATGGTCGACATATACATGATCTGGAACAGTCACACATAGATCTTGAAGCTTCTAATAAATGGTTAAAACTAGGATCGTTATTTCCAGAAACCGAGGGATTTATGATAGCCATACAGGATCAGATAATAAATATTAAGAACCATAAAAAATTCATAATTAAAGATCCCACCATACTTGACGATAAATGCAGAAAATGTCACCGCCATTCTGAAACTATCCAACACATTACCAGCGCTTGTCCAAACTTAACACAAACCGACTACACACATCGACACAACCAATTAGTACACATAATACACCAAAAACTAGCCATTAATCATAAGCTGCTACCTAGCAAACTTACCCCATACTATCAATATTCGCCAAAACCTGTACTGGAGAATACCACCCACAAACTATACTTTGACAGAGCAATACTAACAGATAAAACCATTCACTACAATAGACCCGATATTACATTGATCGATAAGCAAAATCAAACAGTTTTCCTAATTGATATTTCAGTACCCAACACCCACAACATACATAAAACGATTACAGAAAAAATAAATAAATACACAGAATTAAAGGAAGAAATTATTAAAATCTGGAAAATGAATAAAGTTTACATTGTTCCGCTGGTATTATCCAGTACGGGAGTTATTTCTAAACACCTTCTACAATCTCTCAGAGTCATCAACATACCTGAAAACACATATATAACGATGCAAAAAGTCGCAATATTAAATACATGTCGCATTGTCCGTAAATTTCTTCAAGAAGATTTAAATCACTGACCCATTAGAGAACATGGAATTCACTTGGCTTAGGCCCGTGATTTCATGATATTTACCGAAGTGTCTTAAGCACTCCGAGATAAAAAAATGTATTAATAAGAAAATAAACTTTTTCGTACTGCTTTTGATCACTACATTTTCATAGCGGTTTTTATATGAAGATCGATGCTTACGGAGTAAACTCGAAAAAATAAATTTGGGACCAAAGTCCCAGTACTTTAGTCTTGTCCAGAAAAAAAAAAACTAATGTGTTTGCACATTAGTTTTTCTGAACAAGACTAAAACTAATGTGTTTGCACAAAAAAAACTAATGTGTTTGCACATTAGTTTTTTTTTCTGGACAAGACTAAAAACTAATGTGTTTGCACATTAGTTTTTTTTTTCTGGACAAGACTAAAAACTAATGTGTTTGCACAAAAAAAAAAACTAATGTGTTTGCACATTAGTTTTTTTTTTTCTGGACAAGACTAAAGTACAGGTAAAGGTAAGGTAATGTATTAAGTAAAATAGCTTTTATTGGAGATTATGGAAAATTTTCACTGGTGAAAGAAGGTGGCTGGACCACTGCATTGTCAGATATTTTAACGTAAAGTAGTATTGTTGTGTTACGGTTTGAAAGACACTGTAGCTAGTGAAGTTACTGGGCAAAGGAGATTTAAGAAACAATATCTCGGCCTTGGAAACGCTTGAGGGACACCTATAAATGAATGCAAGCGAGCGCGTAGGCTACGACAACCAATGTTTAACAAGTGGGTCGTATGCTTGCTTGCCAACTTAGTATCATAAAATAAAAAAAAATAATTTAAATATGTTTTAAGGTCCCAAGAACATTTTTAAAACATAAAAAACTAAACGAAAATTTATTATATAATGAATGGGCCATTTATCTAATACATGTAGTATTATAGTCCGGAGAGACCCGTAAGATAGTACAATAGTAGTCCTACTAACATAATAAATGTAAAAGTTTTTATGTTCACATGTTTGGTTTTCAATCACGTAAAATCTAAAAAAAGGGTAAACGGATTTGGGTGAAATTCAGCACAAAGAAAGTTTATCATCTTGATTAACACATAGCATGTGTATCCCGTAAAAATAGGATTTGAACTTATAGGGTTTTTACGGAATCCAGACTAAAATTATTTAATATATCTTCTTATATAAATAATATAATGTGAAAGTAACTCTGTCTCTGTGTTAACTTATCGTAACTCGGGTTTTGATTTTCTTCGTGAAAAAAAAAACTTAAAGAGGGTTAAATTGAGGATACAAGTTTTTATCAGGAACCAGTTATTATCTATTGTAATATAGGTGATTAATTAAAAATCGATATTCAAGCGGGTTACTTAATTCTAAGATTAGTTTGATGAATTAAAAACTACAAAAAACTTACGTGAATTCCATATCGTCCGACGAAGTAGCCCAAACCAATGTTGAAACGATCGGAACTATGCATGTTAGGACGACAAGACGTATATCAACTGTAGGGAAACTCCTGTCTAATTCTATATAGGAACGCTTGTAATTTGCATCCAAAGTCATAAACGCTAACTTTTGCGTCTCACAAAACTCTATTGTACTGTACAGGATCGCACATAGAGTAGTCTGAAAAAAAATGTAAAAATTATGTTAAACTTTATAAAGGCAATGAATTAAAAAAAAAATTGTTATTTTAATTACTTACGTTACTCATGTCTTCTCTAATATCACTTTGCATACAACATAAAGCGATTATAAAAATTGATTGCAGACGTAATAGAATAAAATTCGCCAAACGAAGTTTCATTTTCCATAGCATTAAGTATCTGAAACAAAAATGTATTTAATAATAGCGGGCCTGGCAGACGTTTCCCCAACTCGACTCGCAAATCTGGGTCGGTAGGGAGGTGAGAGTATAGGTTTGTATGAATTTTTCAATAAATAAAATTAAAGTTTGGGGTGGACCTGGGGGTTATTTAAATATTTATCTTAATTGCTAAAAAGTGTAGCAGAGTTTAGTTACAATGCGCACAAATCGATCGAGCAGTTTTGGAGTTTGGTCACAAACACGATTATCTCTATATATATATATATATAAATGAATTCCTATATCCCTTGGTCACGCCATCACGCGTGAACGGCTGGACGATTACACAATTTTTTTTTGTTGTTGTGTATGTTATTGTCAGGAGAAGGTTCTTACGATAGAAAATATTAAATATAAAGTAAATTATAATTTTAACAGTAAATACCCGGTTTGTATAGAATCGACGGGTAGGGAAGTTCGTATGAAAAAAATGTATTATATATTATTTTGTAGTTCGTATGTAATAAAAATTCTTACCTTTTTCTGAATGTAGCCAAAATAAACAATACCAATAGTATCGTCGTGAAATGTGTAAACACTTCCAAGTGTTTACACGATTTCATTGCTTCATATGCAGTCTGAAACAAAAAAGTAATATAATTATGTATAGTAAGCACATACACACACACACACATATATATATATATATATATATATATATATATATATCATAGTCTATACATATAATAAAAAGTATTTTCCGTTCCCGTGATAGGTTCTGGATACAGTGTTTTTAAGTATGAATCGGAAAAAAATCAACGACAACTCGATATTTAAATTCGAGTCTCGACTACTTTGGTGTTTGCGAACACGAACATAATTATTTTGTATATATTATATGTATAGTATTTGGCTTAAGTATATATGAATTATAAGGCAAAAATGCGTAGTGTCACACTAAGACATATAAATGATAAAAATAGAACAAGCGTTAAAAGTTTAGGTATATTTCTTTAAAATAGGATAGGCACTGTGAATATAATTGAATATATTATAAAATCAGATAATGTCTACGTTTTCACCCATGTCAATATCATTATAGTTACGATAGCAAGAGCAGCACTTGAGTATGTCATCATGTATGTTATGTGAGACACCGTTGTGGGTAGCGAGTCTGCCTTTAGTCTCGACGGTTGCGGGTTCGATTCCCACTCGAGCAGATGTTTGTTAAAAATTTCTGTCTCGGTCTGGGCGTTTGTCCGTGTGAGTCTCCCCACCGTGCCTCGGAGAGTACGGTAAGCTGTCGGCCCCGGTTCTTATCAATAACATCTGATAATAATCGTTAACTCTTGATAAGTTAATTGCTATTATGCAATGAGTTACTGGTTCGCCCTTAGGGTTGCGGAGGTCAGATGGCAATGGTTTGAAGGGCACTGTACGCTAGTGAAATTACTGGGCAGACGAGATTTAAGAACCAATATCTCGAGGTTGGCAACGCCTGAGTGGCACCTACTAATGGTGCTGCAAGCGCTCATAGGCTACGGCAACCACTTACCATCGTATGCTTGTATGCCAACTTTTAACATAAAAAAAAAAAAAAATCGCTCCGGGTAAAAACTAGTAACCTGTCAAATCCGGATAAGACTAATAAGCAGACCCTGGGTACATAAATACCGGGAATAATGCTACGATGAAGAAGATCATGTATGTTATGTGTATGTTACGATAGCAATAAGTTGTGGCGCAGCGGTAGAGAACCCGCCTTAAACGCCACAGGTCGTGGGTTCGATTCTCCTTCGGGTCATAATATGTTTGTATGGACCATGCAAGCATGTTTACCGAACTTGCTGTATTTGTTGTTGTGCTTATGTGTTTTTCCGGGCCTCCGACACAACCAACATTGGGTTCCGTTGAGTGTGAGAGTTCTGAGAGTATTTTTTTTCGGAATGTGTATTGCTGTTCGATCTACTGGCCTTGACAGCGTCACACAGCTTAGGGAGTTCAATGACCCGGCCGTGAAAGGATAGTCCTCAAGCGGCATATTCATCACGCAAATTTTGCTTTGAAACCAAAATATTACTTAACTGTTTTTGACGATATTTCTATGAGACCAACTGAAAAGTATCTATATCCTCCATTCAAATTGTAAAATAATTTCTGAATCTTTATTCTCAGGTAAAAAAAAAACCTTGATTATTAACAAAATGGTATTTTTTCTTGAAAATTAAAAGGAATTTAACAAGAAGCATGCCCTTTCCACCGAAAAAAAGAATTTCCCAAATCAGTTCATAATTTAGTTGCGTTACTTATCGATCCATTATCATAATAACTTTTATCATTTTTCTAATTACTACTTAGATAACTTTGACCATTGATCAAAATTAACTGACCTATTCAAATAGTTTTAGTATTCGTTATCTAAGATTAATTTGGGTTTTTAACGTATTCATAAATTTGACGAATGCCACCTCCGCGTCGTCTTACCTCAAAAAATAAATAAATTGGTATTATAAAAGAATCTAAATGGCAAAACCTACAAGTGCGATGCTCTATACCATCTAAAATCTCTATACCATCTAATTTGATTATAAAAGAATTTTCTATGTAGAAAAATAAGTCTTTACCATTAAGAAAGTGGGCTATTTTTGGGACTAAGGATGAAAATTCCAAAGAACCGGGATATGTCAGGCCATTGCTGTCTGTGACTGCTTCGTGTATCTAGCAGCTCTTCTGTAAAAGGTCCTTGGGTACAACCGTTCCAAAACTAACCATTCGCTACATTGCTATTAACATTATTTTAAAGAGCTTGCTATGAGTTTAAAATATTTTCAAAAAACAAAAAATTAATTATTCTATGACAAAAATAATTTTAAGAAAAAAAAGACTTAAAAATTAAAAAGCAAAAAAGAATTTAATAAACTAAAACGCCTTTTTGGAACATTCTCAATTCGAATGTATTTTTCTATGTTTGTCAAAGTAGAACTTTCGACTCTGTGAACCTATTTTGATATTACTTTTTTTTTGAAATCTGGTGCTTCTCGTCAGGCATTTCAATTTGGTGCAGTTATGACAATGGGATCCATGAGAAATCCATATTCTCGTAAGTTTTAAATTTGCATTAAGTACGTTTGTTAAATTTGTAAATAAAAAGTTTAAAATAAAATAATTAAAAAAAAACTGGCTTCGAAACTAAAAATAAAAAAATAATATTTTCGTCAACAGAAGTCGGTACCATATGTGGCGATGTTTTACTTAACACTGAAAATTCGGCTAATTCAAACCAAGAACCAAGATGATGAAAACCAAGGACGACCAACAAGAAAAATAAATACATTTTATTATTATTTCTGTTCGCAAGGTTCCAAAATGGCGTAACAGTATAAGAATTACAAAATTTGAAATAAGATGACACTTGTGCGCATCATTTACATCTTTTAATTCGCTTTGTGTCAAGCTTATGCAATGTTCGCTGCTTTAATACGCGCACAGCATAAAGGTTGCACCTGTGGTGCATTTGTTGCTATTTTGTGGCTTTTTAATATTAACTAAAAGGTAAAAGCACAAGACAACGATGACATCCTTTGTATATATTTCGAACGAATGTCTAAATACTTATTATATCATATAGAGAACGAAACGATAGAAAAGTTGTACAAGTGTGGACTTATCTTAATATAGGGTATGTATATATATATAAATATATATATGTAGGTAGGAGTTCTGTGAAAGTGGGGGAAATTTCCATCGGCAAACGTTCTCCTAGCGAATAATAGTTGCTCTACACACAAACGCCTTTTATGACTTTAAGGAAATTGTGGTATAGATGAGCAATTATCACTAAAACGAACTATAGAGTTAGCTAGCGTTTTGTATTCGCAACAGCGGCATAGTAAAAAAGCAACGACGGTGCTACATTAAAATCTTACAACGGAATATTTTATTTTATATATAATTATGAATATAAGTGTTTTATTTATCATATTCGCAAAGGCGGTGCAGGAATAATACAAAATGTAAAAGATAGTAATACGCATAGCAATTTCTCTAGAGATTTAAGAAGTGTTTCAAGAAGATTTTAGAGGTCAATATTAAAAAAAATATTATTGTACACTATTAAAAACAATTAAAGGATATTAAAAAGTAGTTAAAATTTGTGGGTGATTTTCAACAAGGCATAACTCGGAGAAAAATGGTCATACAGAAAAGAAAACAAAAACAGCTTGAAGTATCTAGTTTGCAAATCTGGACCGTTTTTTTTCAGCATGGGTGGTTGTCAAGTAATCATCTGAAAACCAAAGAAGGATTTTTTTTTTCAAATTTTTGTTTTTCTTTGAAATGTTCCGTGGATTTAATTTTTTTTTATCATGTGACTGTAAAACTCCTTAAGACAATTTACATAGGTTTCATTAGATCTTATAACGAGCTCAGTACGACGCTTTATCAAGGAGTAATCGTCAATCAAAGCAAAGAAGTTCATTTTAACATTAACATTCAATTACTCAGGAACTAATGATCGTCTCAAAAATGAAGGTAAGGTTTTGGAAACTGCAAAACATGCTCTTTGACATGGAATCAGTGACCCTTGACTTTTTTTTTTCAAAATTTGGTTTGAAATTTTTTTTTTGGAATATTGGTGTAACTTTGGATGTCAATGCATGAACGAAGGTTATCGTCGCTATCTTTTTAACCTCGAAGGGTACCCAAAAAACCCACAAAGTTAAATACGGTGCAGCTGACGAACCACCTGGTCTCATTCGTCCTAAAGAGCCACACATATAACCAAAAAAAAAAATGTGTTGGCATGTCAACACATTTTTTTTTTTTAAATATAAAATTCTTGGTCATTTGATGTCTCACCCACCATCAAATCACCCACAAATTTTATCTACTTTTTAATATCCTTTATTTTTTGTGAGTAGTGTATAAAAATTATCTTTAAATATACAAATGTAGGCCTTAACAATATTACAAAATGATGTTTTTCAATGTGATACCAAATTTTCTTTTGAACGTATTCATTCAATGGGTATTTTTATATTTAAAACGTTAAATATTAAAAAAAGCTTTTGGGCATTTCAGTTCATACTTTAATAAATAAATTTCAAATTAGTGAAATAAACTATTGAGTTTTCTTGCTGGTTCATCTATACAGAATTTCTGAATCAGTGGTAGCTTCACTTAAATGGGTACAACCGACTACATTTGACGATTCTAAAGTAACGAAAAGTGACTAAAAGGTAATTGAATTTCAACAAATTGAAATAGCAGTCGAGTGCGTGATGGACTACGTACAGTGGAAACTATAGGGTTACGCCGCTTGATAATGAAGAATCTTTAGGACTTCAAATTTTACAGAACTAAAAGGGATCGCAGATATAAGTAGTTCTTTATTTTAAAATAATTTTTATTGTTTAATCGCTTATTTGTTTACATAAAATTATTTTTATTGATTTAATACCTGAACTTATTTTTGTGTAATTATTTAATTTAACAGCCTTTTTATTCTTTATTTTCCATTATATTAATTTTTTAATAATGTTAATCTAACTTGTGTACCTAATTAAAGGCGTCGGGATGTGACGACCCCATCGCCCGCTGTTGGAATAACTTCTGTCACAACAGAGATTATTCCACCAGTGCAATCAGTCACACCTGTGGTAGGTCTTTTGTTGCAAGAGGCCGGCTAGGTAGGTACCACCGCAGTGTCCAATATTCTGCCGCCAAATAGTAGTGTTTAGGCACTACTGTGTTCCGGTTTGAAGGGCATTGTACGCTAGTGAAATTACTGGACGAACGAGATTTAAGAACTAATATCTCGAGGTTGGCAACGCGTGAGTGGCACCTACTAATGGTGCTGCAAGCGCTCATAGGCTGCGGCAGCCACTTACCACTAGGTGGGCCGTATGCTTGTTTGCCAACTTCTAACATTAAAAAAAAAAAATATTGTTAGTAATTGTTTATTCTTAACGTTGATAAATAAAATTTAATTCATTGTTTTTTCTGTTTGGTCTTTCCTTATATGGAATTTAAATACAATATTAATAAAACTTATAAGTATTTATGTGGAAATTTCATTGGTAAAAGTGTTATATTTTTTTCCTTTGTATGTTTGTATTAACTTGATAAGTGTATGAGCTCGCAACTTTTTTTTCTATTGCTGTTGCTGTTGTTGTTGCGAAGCAAAGAACTTCATTGTCGCTATGCTGTGTTTGGGATTTTGTCTAATGTAATCCTACCGTCAGGATCTTGCAGGACGTGCCTAAGCATGTTTTTATCGCTTCTTTTTTAGGGTTCCGTAGCCTAATGGCAAAAACGGAACCCTTATAGTTTCGTAATGTCCGTCTGTCCGTAATGAAGATGTAATGAAATCTTAAAATATATAAGAATTAAAGTTAGCAGTCCATACATGTAACTGAGGGTTGAAAAAAAAATTTTCAACGTATGTCAACGTGTGAGATATCTTTGGATAGGTCTTTCAAAATGGTTTGAGGTTTGATGGGAGGTTTGATTTTCACTTTTTTCATTAAGTCAGTTGTTGTTGAGATATTAGCTTCTAAAGTCATAAAAATTGTGTCCCCTCCTCTAACTTTTCTACTATGGTGATTTCAAATTCTGCAAAAATTTGAGCTTGTAGAACATCAAATGAAATTTCAACCACATTTGGTTTGAAGAAGATAGGTCTACAAATTTTAGATATATATAAGTTTTTCCCATAACTTTGTTTTTCATAATACTTTTAATAATAACTATGAAATTACCAACTTATTTTTGCGGTCGATTCTAATTCGTTATTAGGGTTCCGTAGCCAAATGGCAAAAACGGAACCCTTATAGTTTCGACATGTCCGTCTGTCCGTCCGTCCGTCCGTATGTCACAGTCATTTCACTCGGAGACCGTTGGGTCAATGCATACGAAATTTAGTAACATGGTGTATTCTATGAACCGCACAACAATTTTGTAATGCAATCTTAAAATATATAAGAATTAAGGGTAGCAGTCCATACATGTAATTGAGTGTTGAAAAAAAAATTTCAATATATGCCAACGTGTTACAATATTTTTGGATAGGTCTTTTAAAATGATAAGGAAGTTTGATTTTGACTTTTTTCATTAAGCCAGTATTCTGGAAAAATTTGAGCTTGTAGAATACTACAAGAACTTTTATCCACATTTGGTTTGAAGAAGATAGGTCAACAAAATTTAGAGATATATAAGTTGTTCCCATAACTTTGTTTTTCATATTAATAATTACTATGAATTTACCAACTTATTTTGCGTTCGATTTTAATTCCTTAAGATTCTTCATAACCAAGCTGCGGAACCCTTTAGTTTCAATTGTGCGTGCACTACGCATAATTGAAACAATGCACTTGATAGGTAATTATTTTAAATACGATTATTCTAACTCGTTCATAAGTCAAAGGCGAGCGAGTTTCGAACGTTAAACGAAAGAGATCGGGTGCTACGCGACAGCTGCTTTTTTACAGTTTGACATATTATGTGATAGATTTATCTATTTTTGAGACATTAAAAAAATTAATAATTTTAAAGCTAGTTTCAAAAGCAATATGTGACTGTCATTTAAACGTCCAGCTTAAGCCCTTGGAACTTTATAGTTACATTTACTCACAGGGTTTGTTCTCAAAATTTAATGCGTAATGAGAAAGGATATTTCGAAATTCAAATCTTTAAAAAATATATCAATCCTTTTATTTCTTACTTATTATAGATATACAACATTTTAATAAAGTGTTTGTTACCTATTTATATGTTGACGCAATTATATTCTGACTACAGCTATAGAACCTATTTAATACCTTGGATTGGAATGAAAATATTTAAAAGCTGTCAGTCAATCTAATGAAGCGTTACATTGATGGTAGTGCGATGATTACTTCAATATTCATTATTCAGATAATCATAGTCGTACCACATAAAGAACGAATCGTTGAAATCCGACGCAGTAGTTAAAGTGCTGTGCAATTTATTGTCTTATCTAGGAAAGTGATTAAAAGCATTGTTGATTATTGTAAGTTGTTGTAGAGTATGAGCTTTTCTGTTTCTTTAGAGACTAGTAGCTATTTCTATGATGTCCCTGCCATTGGATTGTTTGGATTTTCCTAATCATTTAAGTCCCCCTATCCAGAATTTATTTCAATTTAATGCTTGATAAGGCATTAATTCTTTCATTATTTAAGCTTTTTTAGTAACTCCTGATTGATTACATTTTTTAAATTATATTTTGTAAGTCCTCTTTAATATGTTTGCTAATAATATCAGACAGAGCTTAAATTTTTTTCCGCTTCAAAATAAATAATTTTTAGTTTCATGCAAAGTTCTTCTCTCTGTGTGCAAATTGCATTGTGTGTGAACTTAGTATTCCATTGTCTTTGAGGTTAGTATTGTTTGAGTTGGCTTTAGGCTTTGAGTAATTCCTTTGGTTACCTTGCAATGGTATCTTACTTTTCAATTCATGCCAGTTTGGTAAATTTGCCACGCTAAGGAAGAGACTCTCTTAAATTATATTTGGGTAACTTTTTCTGATGCTATTTACAAGTATACTTGTTCTAAATGGTCTATGGTCCAAGAGATACCTTATATTTAAAACTAAAATATTTTGAAATTAACCTGGACAATTTGATGAAATTGCTGAGAGCTATGTCTATCTGTGGTTTGGTTTTTTTCTAAAGAAGGTGTTAAGCCTCGAAAGTTTAGTTTTAATAGCAAAATTAATTAGTTTTTGGACTCTTTCATATTTCTCTCTAAATCCATAAGATCTCATTACAGAGTGTTCAATCTGTTTCAGTTGGCCGATTTTTGCATTAAAATCACCATCATGACATTATTCTTTGTGAGCGGTTTCTAATAATTTTACATAAGTACGTTATTTCTTTTGCCTCATCTATGAATGCATCTTTTAAATTTTTTTTCAATATTTGGTTTAGAAGATTTGTTTATAAAAAAGCCATCTACGAGCTTGCCACGTCTCGGGCTTATGTGGCACATTATGTAGTCTCTGTGTTCTTCAATTTTGGTTTCAAGCCACCCTACTTCAGTATCCAATTTATTGTATTCAGTACTTCACATAATTTTATAAGATGTTTGTGAGATGCAACTGTTCTGACATTATATGTAATAATGTGAAGTTTTTGTCCTTGTTTTATTTGATTTATAGTGTTTCTATTAAAAAGGTTTTGGCCGTAATCTTCCTCGAGGACTAACCAGGTTGGAAAAAGTATTTTTTTCTATTTTCTTCTATTTATGCTTGTAATTTATTTGCTTTGAGGAGCTATTTATTTGCGACAAACAAGCACGTAATAAAAAAATGAAAAACAATTTGATTTATACCAAGTATTCGTAAATATGCCTTTCTGACTCCTTTTGATATACTTGATGATCTTTGTGCTAGTGCGCTGTTGAGGTCTCTGGAGATAATGGTAAATTTCTTTTTTACCTGGTCCCCTAGCTATTCTGAACTATTACTATTTTATAATTTTTTATTATAGCTTTATTTCCATTTTCTTTTTCCATTTTAATTTGGTTCTGTTGATTCTGTAGCTCTCTTCTTTTATTTAAAACATTAAGTGGGTGTTTTTCTTTGATATAGTACGGAATCATTTAACCATTTATATTTTTCCTGATTTTAAATATACTGACTTTTGAGCCAAATGACGTGAATTTTAAACTGATAGTTTGGGATTTACTCTTTTAGTCCTATCCTTCTTATGACTTATATGTCTTAACAGTCCAATTCGACTTTTAAGTAATCTTTAATAAATACTACAATACTGTGCTGGAATTCCGAATGTGAAAGTTCATTTTCCTCTATTCCGTAGAGAACGAGATTTCTTTGTCACGAGAAATGAATAACTTCTTTTCTTGGATGTCCTTCTATTTTTTAAGTACATCGTATGTTTTTTCCTATTTAAATATTTTTTTCGAGAATCTTATTAACGTTTATTCGTATTGTCACTTTTTCTTCATTTTTAAATATTTTTGTTTTTTGATCGTCCAGCTCTTTTTGCATTTTACGTAGTGCAGATAGTACTATTTTCTGATTAGTACTGATTTAGTTATGAATAAGTGTCTTAATAATGACATGTATATAATTCAACTCTTACCCTTATTTTTATTCCCTGTAAAAGGAGTTGAAAGTTTGTATGGAAGACAGTCATTTTTGAAATTAGAAGCATGAGACTTTGTTTCTAGGCAAACAATTAAATAAATTATTGGGCAAAGGAGTTTTAAGAACTAATATCTCCAGGTTGGTAACGCGTTTAGTGTCATAGTGATATACGCATGTACAAGTGACCACGTAGGCGTGTACAGTGGCGATGGACACACTCTCGTTCTCACCAGTGTACAAAGATGACGTTAAAATTGTATTTTTATTTAATAAATATTATATTCATTTCAAAAGTTGTTTTAAAGAAATAAGTAAAAATATAACTCGCATGAGTGGCACCTACTAAAGGTGATGCAAGCGCTCTTAGGTTACGGTAACTGCTTTCCATCAGGTGGGCGGTATGCTTGCTTAAGTCTTCTTCATCCTAGCATTATTCCCGGTATTTTTATGTACCCAGTGTCTGCTTATTACTCTTATCCGGATTTGACAGGTTAGTAGTTTAAACACGGAACGATTGCCTTGTGACCTCCGCAACCCTAAGGGCAAACCAGCATCTCATTGGATAAGAGCAATTTATTTATCAAGAGTTAACGATTATTATCAGATGTTATTGATAATAACCGGGACCGACAGTTTAACGTGCTTTCCGAGTCACGGTGGGGAGACCCACACGGACAAACGCCCAGACCGAGACAGAAATTTTAACATGAGAAGCTAGAAATTTTGGTATTAGGCGAATAATCAGGTTCAAAAGAAAATTGTAAGGTCTTCTAGATATTATACAATTACACATAAACATTCACAATGGCAAGGACAAATACACCCAGACCGGAAAATATGCTTGCATGGTCAATACAAACATATTATGCTCCGAGCGGGAATCGAACCCGCGACCTGTGGCGTTTAAGCCAGGTTCGCTACCGCTGCGCCACAACGTCGTCAATGTTTGATCTATAGGCTTATATAAGTTTTTGTTTTATCTACTTTTTAGTAAATAAGTGTTAGAACGATAAGATAAAATATAGCTAAGATTTATTTAGCCGCTGTCCCACTGCGGCGCACGCTGTTGACGGCCACGTGACGTATGTTAGTTTTATGAATTCATTTGCTTGCAGCACAGGCCATAGACGGACGGAGTCCACGACTATGTACAACTATAAGGTTTCTAGAACGACGTGCTTAGTGTTGACAGCCTGAGCTGCGATGACGGGTAATATTTGACAAGTCTGTGATTTGAACAGGCTCCGTGTCTAGCAATTACGTCAATGATATCGTATTCGTGGGTGGCGTGTTTTTGGGTTGCACTGGAAATATGATATTCATTATACTTTCCTGTACATACGTAGCCTCTCCGTGCGCAGCCGTGGGAGTGTGCATTTAAGAGATTTTTTAAATATTTGAAGTTGACTATGCTGTTTATAAATATATCAGCTTGCAAACATTTTCGCGTTTGTAGTAGTGTGAAACTTAGCCCGGAAAAAGCAGCACCTCGCACTCTAGCCTTCATAACTTATAGTAAGCGTAAACAAATAAAATTCAAAATTTCCAAGATGACGTGACAGTAGCTCAGAGATTAGAATTATTAACAAGCTGATATAATTATTATAAAAATATAATTTATTTTTAGATATAACATAATATTTATCTTACCGTTGATATATTTAAGAGTGAATACTTGTGTTTTATAGTTTCTTCTTCTTCGTTTATTAAATTTTCTTCTTGTATATTTCCTGTTACGTTAGCACAAATTTTTGACGCTATACATCTGGGAGCCTGCAAAAGAAAACCAATATAAGTACGCTAGTAAATTCTTAATATATAAAAAAAAACTGGTGGCACTCGGGGACTGCCGCGCTAAAGCTATTGCACAGCAGTTTTTATCAACTTATGCAATACTTGAAATCTTGGCTGTTTTTAAAAAGTTTAAATACAAATAAAATCGAACATTAATTTCAAGCCAATAATATACAATACACAACAATACAGATACAATTTCGTCTATCATTCAAAATTTCATTGAAATAAAGTAAGAAACTTCGTAACTAATTCAAAATATTTGAACCTGGAACGTAAGTACTTCATCAATAGAAACATTTTATATGGAACTTTATAGAATAATCGCCTTAATTCTATACGAGTTAAATTCTTTGCATATATAAGAATTATGTATAAAGGTTGTATTATTATTTTTTGAAAGTTGAACATTAGTCTTTATAGCGTATTATTGAGGTATTTGCTATAATTTTTCTTGTTTTAGGTTGTTGTATTAGGTTTTATTTTCGTTACGGAATTTCTTGATTCGGTCGCCGTGCTCAAAACCCGCGATAAAAGCTATGCAATAGCTTAAAAAAAGAGGATGTCAGTTTTGAGTGACGATTGCATTATACTCCTTAACCTTAAGTTCTGTCTTATTCTAAGGTTGTCTTAAATAGGCAAAGAGGGTAGGGAGGGTAAATAGTAAAAAAGTAAAATAAAATAAGTCTTTAAATATGCATTAGGCAAAGAAGCTAAATGACAGACGATGACCTGCCCCGAAAATGGTCCTGATGGCATCCCATCTATTATCAACAAAATAAATTAAAAATGTCAAAACATGTAGAAAAGTAATATGAATAAAAAATATTTAGATAGGATTAAATGTGTAGATTAAGAAAGCTTTCTTAATTTGTAAATATATAAAAATATAAATTTAAAACATGAATAAAATATAATTTAGTGTACAAATATAATTACCAGCTACGCCATCTATGCGATAATATATGTAGCACTGTAAATATTGTTTAATCGTTTTTAGAGTTCCGTAGCCAAATGGCAAAAACCTTACAGTTGCGTCATGTCAGTCTGAGTCGATCTGTACGGAATTTATTAAATAGATGTAATCTATGACCACCACGCAATTTATTTTGAAATCCTAAAATATATAAGAATTAGGGTAGCAGTTCATACATATAATTGAGGGTTGAAAAAAATTTCAACGTTTGGCAAAGTGTGGGATATCTTTGGATAGGTTTTTCAAAATGATAAGGAGGTCTGATTTTGACTTTTTTCATTAAGCAGTTGTTGAGATATTAATTTCTCAAGTCATAAAATTTGTGCAAATCAAAGATTTTGAACTGTGGGATTTAAAATTTTGGAATAATTTGAGGTTGTAGAATATCAAATGAAATTTCAACAACATTTATTTTGAAAAAAATATGTCTACAAATTTTGAGATACCTTAGTTGTTCCCATAACTTTGTCATATTATGAAAAATCATATTACTTTTAATAATTACTTTGAAATTACCAACTTATTTTTGACGTCGATTTGAATATTTATTATTTTTTTATTCTTTATTATCAAGCTGCAGAACCCGTTTCTTTCACAGCGCACTTGACCCGGCCTTGCGTTGCCATGGCTACAATTGATTTATTACATTGACTCAAATGACAGACATTTTTTACAATGGCAGTTGATGTTTTCTTTAATTTAGTATGTGCGACTGACTGACAGGGAGTATTTGGTTAAATTCTAATAGGAATTTAACCAAATACTCGACTATCCCAATTTTTGCGGATCTATGTTATCGACTCAAAATCATTATTTTTTTTATGTTTTATTATGCAGGTAAGGTTTCAATCGACTCTACTGTACCCCTTGACTGAATTATTAATATAGATGTTACGAGTTTATAACGCGAGAGCAGCGCCACCTTGAAATGTTAAATGCTATAACCACCATATATAACTGGAGGCTGCCCAGGCAAAAATAGAAAAGAAATTGACACCGTTGTGGCGTTGTGGGTAGCGAGTTTCTATAGCCTATATTCACAGTAACAAAAATAAAGGTAGAAGAGGAAAGCTTTTTTGGCAAGGTCAAGCAGAAAGCCATCTCACAGATATCTTTTTTGATGTTCATGCTGTCTTTTTGTTCATATTTAATTTGAAAAAAAAAATTAAAAGTAAAAATAGAACTCAATAGGTATTTCATATTAATTTTAAACTAACATTCTGAGCTATTAAATTGTCACCCTCCTAGCTCTCGGTTTACATAGATTACTTATAATTTAATTAATTAATAAATAAGCCCTACACACTCAACTGCTTCCATTAGGGCAGTAATATTCTGTATCGGTCACAACAACCCAAATCACCTGCCTTCGCACATGTCTGTAGGTTCAATACCAACATCTTCCCCGAGTAAGAATCAAATCCGCTACCTTCGACAATTATTAACTGTTGATCGACACCCACAACCATAGGTGTGGAAGGCGGGTTCATAAATATATATCTATAATCTGTCATTTTGATAAAGCTTTTTCGAGTAAATCGTTACATTTTGCATTTTCAGATTGATTTCCCTCTCTAATTTGCGTCTAGAAAACTAACTACTAAAACTAAACTCTAACCTAGAAAACTACTTTAACTTGATGAACTTGATATTTAAGAAATACTCAAACTAAGTATATCCCTTGAAAATTAATAAAGTAAGTATAAGTAAGGTTACAGGTAGATACTATTTTGCTTTTAAAATTTAGAAACTTATTTGAATGCACACATTTTTTATTATAATTATTTGTAATTTTTACGTAATACGTCACCCCACAACACTAATAATTTCTTTCATTGTTCTTTCAAATTACGAAAACTTCTAACCGGAACGAAGATGTCAAAAGCACAAAACTATTATATTATTATAGTAATTGGTGACTGATACTGATTGACTGATAGGTTTGATGCGACGAAAGGATTATACTCCTAACCTTTTATGGCAAAATAATGGAGTAACGTTTTAAAAATATATCTTTGAAAAGCCAAAATGGTTAAAAATCGTAAAAGGAATAATAAATTATTTGCTAATGGCAAAATTATTAATGCCCGTAGAAATAACTGATACGACCATTTTATTTAAAAGCAGGATGAGAATAACAACTGAAATGTCACGAGTTGTACTTTACTTTCGAGGCACAAAACGTGTTACGACACGTCTAAAGATAACTTACTAGGGAAAAAGTATTGAAAGGCCATGAAAAATTAATTAACAAGTGCGAATTGCATTATGTGCCATCTTCGTAAAAAATAAGTTCAGTCAATAACTTAAGAGGCATTTACAATATTTTTAATTTAATGTATACGGCATTACTGAAAAAATATATTATAAAACAGTCGTTTGAAGGGACTGTATTTTTAAAATACCACATTTTGTACTTTAAATGAACAAAAAGTGCTTCCTATTGGCTTCCAACCTAGACACATCGCTAGAGAAACCAAAACTCTATCGAACTCTATATAAAACTTATTTTCGACCAAAGTGGCGTTTCATTTGCTTTTCCTTTCCACCGTCGATATAACACAGTAATAGTGTTTTCCGGATCCAGGGCACAGGATATTACTAAATTAATGCCATTATACCTGTTGCGGACAGCAAATAGTCTTAGAATTGTGTATATAACGTAGAATAAGAATTTGAATTTAATATGCAATTATAGATTAAGAATGTATATAGAAATTAGAAGGATTGTTAAAAAATTATTAAAGATACTAGTTGTACGTTTACTAAATGTAAGCGTACTAGTTGTGCATACTAGTTGCGCAGCGGTGCGAGAATGTGCGGCGCTGACGCAGCACATTGACCTTGTGTCCGTAATTATCAATTTCAATGGCAGCGACTAGTAGGGTAAAACCGCGGTCCCTGAGCCTAGTCACGTTCAACGCAAACGGCCTTATCCAACAGATCGACCTTGTTCGCGAGTTCTTAAAAACCCACCAATCTGTCGTCATGCTAGTGCAAGAGACCTTCCTCAAACCGAGCATGCGCGATCCCAAAGTGTCCAACTACCGTTCTATCCGCGACGACAGAGCCACCCGCCTCGGCGGAACTCTGATCTATTATAAAAGGCCGCTTTCGAATATCGAAGCGTCGATTTGTCAGATCAGTATGACGGGCCATCAGCCTATCGTACTCGCTTCCGTCTACCTATCGCCCAACAAAACCATACTCGAGAGCGACATTAGGTCGCTCCTATCGATGGGAGGCGCGGTCCTTCTGGCCGGCGACCACAACAGTAAACACCCCCGCTGGCACTCCACCGTATCCAACAGTAACGGACTAATTCTCGACAGACTGACTTCACTGCCGACTCTCAACTTTGAGGTCATAGCTCCCATGACGTTCACTTTTCGAGAAACGAACGACAGACCCGACGTGCTCGACATAGCCATCTTGAAAGACGTAACGCTCCAGTTGCGCTCGATCGAGACGCTATCCGAGCTAGACTCCGACCATAGGCCAGTCCTAATCCAGCTAGACCCGTCGTGCATTCCACCCCCCCGACTAAGACCCTAGTAGACTGGAGGAAGCTCCACGAGCAACTCCGGTCGATAGAATCGACCCCCTTAGACGGAATACTTGACGAAATCGACTCCGTCGAGACCGCGAAAGCGGCCGCGTCTAAACTCACCGACAACATCCGTGACAAAATAGACAGTTGCTCCAGGGAGGTTCCAATCCGCCCGGACGGGAGCTGGGTCCCGGAGGACCTGAGGGATCCCCTCAGACGTAAAAACGCGTTCACTAGAGCCCATGACTCTTATCCGACCGACGACAACCGAAGGCGACTCCGGGCCCGACAGAGGAAGGTCAAAGCTCGCTTTGCCAAACTCAAGGACGACCGACTCGACAGGCACCTCCAAGAGCTAGCGCCCTCTCACCTGGCTTACTGGGCGATGGCGCGAACTCTGAAAGATCCGACCGTCTCCACGATGCCGCCCCTCTTGCGTCCGAACCGACCCCTCGCATCCGACGACTCTGATAAGGCCGAATGCTTGGCTGACAGCCTCGAATCCCAATGCTTCTCCAGCTCCCAACCAGTCGACCTCGAGCACCTCTCCAAGCTGAACTCGGAGGTCGAACGTTGGATCTCTCTAGCCCCCACAGATAAGCCGCTGTCGCCGACGACAGCGTACGAGGTCGAATCGATCATAAAGGCCCTTAAGGTCAAAAAATCTCCAGGACCCGACCGAATCTCCAATAGGACACTCAAGCTCCTCCTTGACTCAGATCATAGAATTATTAGTCCTGATATTTAACGCCCTTCTGGTGCTCCTTCCCAGATCACTGGAAGGAAGCGATAGTCATAGGGATCCCGAAGCCCGGGAAACCTAAAAACCTTCCCACCAGCTACCGATCCATATCGTTGATCAGCTGTCTCGGTAATCTACGAGACGATCTTACTCAGTAGGATCAAGGCCGTCGTTGAGGCCAAAAACATAATGATCAACGAACAGTTTGGCTTTCGAGCCCGTCATTCATGCTCCGATCAAGTGTACCGCCTAACGGAACACATCCGAGGGCTTCCCTCAATCGCGCTCCACCGCAACGGTGGCTCTCTTCTTCGACGTCGCAAAGGCGTTCGACAAAGTCTGGCACAACGGCTTGATATGCAAGCTGTTCGATTACCGCCTGCCAGACAGACTCGTGCTATCATACGAGACTATTTGTCCAATCGCTCCTTCCGCTACCGAGTCGAGGGTACGCTGTCCTCCCGACGCACCCTACGCGCCGGAGTCCCCCAGGACTCCGTGCTCTCACCCGTTCTGTACAATCTGTACACCAACAACATACCCAAGTCGAATCCCAACGATCGCGTAGGCTTAGCTCTCTTCGCTGACGACACAGCTCTCTATACTACATCTAGCAGACCCCACCTTCTGACTAGCCGCCTCCAGACCGCGGTCAACGCCTTAGGCGATTGGTTTAGGAAATGGAGGATCGAGGTTAACCCCGACAAAAGTGCAGCGGTGCACTTCACCAGACACGCCGTCAGAAACTACTGGAAGCTCGGTCAACCGGGAGACATCCTGCTCTTCGGCCAACCTATTCCTTGGAAAAAGGAGGCCAAATACCGAGGCGTCACGCTCGACGCCAAGTTAAATTTCCAGTCCCACATCTCGAAAGTTAGGAACAGAGCCGCCTTCGTGCTCGGAAGGCTCTACATGATGATAGGCCGACGGAGTAAATTGTCGCTTAGAAATAATCGAACCCTTTACAAAACCGTCGTTCGTCCTATATCAACGTACGCGAGTCCCGTCTTCGCTCACGTCAGTTCTTCGCAATTAACGAAATGCCAAGTCATCCAGAATAGGTTTCTGCGCATGGCCACGGGCTGTCCGTGGTACACGCGCAACGTAGAGACTTCGATCTCGATTCGATAGCCAAATACATGAAAAAGCTCTCCAAGAGCGTTTTCGAGAAAGCCCTATCCCACCCGAACCCTCTCGTCAGACAGGCCGCCACTTACACACGCAGAGGTGACTTACCGACACAACTCAGGCGTCCCAAGCACATCCTGCAAGACCCAGACGATAGCATCACAACAGCTAACGCCCCATACACCAACAGAACCTGACAACAGTCACACATGCTGCAACGTCTCCGCCGGCGGAGACGAGGTCCCTTGTTTCGAACAGCCC
Organism: Hestina assimilis; assembly: GCA_023373885.1. Taxonomy (NCBI): domain Eukaryota; kingdom Metazoa; phylum Arthropoda; class Insecta; order Lepidoptera; family Nymphalidae; genus Hestina; species Hestina assimilis. The sequence continues at coordinate 15,731,719 of CM041759.1, forward strand.
GACACAACGCCAACTCGCCCTCTCACCCCGGTCGGTGAGCACCGCGTCGCGTACGGTCGTTAGATTGCGCTCCGGAGCGCTCCCTCCCTCCCGATGCCGTCCCAAGCCTAGGCTCGACCTCGTAGGAGGGGCCCTTGGGACGGATTCAACTTGTGCCCCACGCGGGCATCCATCCATCGTCCATCTTTTACCAGCTGAGGTCTCCAGACCCGGCCCCCCACCGGTGACGCTGTCAAGGCCACTAGGACTAACAGTAATAGATACTCCGAAAAAAAAAAGAGGCGAGTATGGCATTCACTCTCCGACCGTCAGCGAATACAGATTGTAAATAGACGAGATTATTATAGAGAAGTGAATATATAGAAAACGGATTAGAGCCGATCGAGTTTTATTTTGGTTTGTCCCTAATAATACCCATATCGGGGCTATTGAGCATGTGTGCTTGTTGAAGTTGTATTAAAGTATTTAATGATTAAAGTAAAGCAGGATTGTGGATAGTAATTAAATATTAAATACTTATACATAACTATTTTCCTTTGATAAGCGCGGGTGAAACCTACCTACCTACCTACCTACCTACCTACCTACCTACCTACTAATTTGGTCAAGACTGAAACGAAACCAAATATTATTTCAAACGAAATTTTCATACAAAAGCAAAATATTTAATTACGTATCTATTCATATTTTATGTCCTACAGAAAAAGTAATAAAACTATAGGACTATTATATTATCTGTACCTGGATGACCGAGCTTTGCTCAGTTTTTTTTTTTTTGGTAAATCGAAAAATATACTTAGGTACAAATTGGACGCGTTGATTAAGGGCTCCTAATAATAGTTTTTCTTACAAGAGAAGGAACTTGATCAAAAAGGGAAAAAAATACGAACAGGGGAAAATACGGGGAAAATGTCGTTTACATTTACTAAAAATTAGTCCTAGCTAGATCGATTTATCACCTCTGAAACCCCCTCAATACTAAACTTCTTAAAACCTATGATGTGATCACTTCAACGAAGAAAAATTAAAAATATTCTTAAATTATTTTTTTTCTAAATTTTATTACCAATTTTCAACATATTTACAATTCAATACTAAGTATATTTACAACTAAGTACAAATCACGTCCATGGGGAATGGTGGCAAGAATGCTAGTTGCATTTCCTCGCTGAATCGGAATTTCGATTCTTTGGGCGAAAATGAAATAAATAAAATGTTTGATAAACTATAAAATTTATATGTAAAAGAGTATGCATTGAGGGTTTTACTCCATAATATTTGTCAGATACAATTTTCATGCAGTAATTTACCTTTGTAATCCTTAGTGATATTATAAAAGCGAAAGTAACTCTGTTTGGCTATCGCGCTTTTACGCCCAAACTACTGAATCCATTTAAATGAAATTTCGTACACAAATAGTCGAGAGCCTGAAAAAGGACATAGGCTACCTTTTCCGAAAAAAGGGTTGTAAAAGGTTGAAAGGGGGATGAAAAGTCGTATATAAGTATCGTCATTTTTAGAGCCAGAGAATTCAAAACTTATTTTTTAGGCTGTAGATGCGATATAAACTTTGAAATTCATATGATATTTAGCGTTTGTGAAAGTTTTATAATAATGGACTTAGTTCAGCAGCAATTGCAGCCCGAAAAATTCGGCAATTAACAGATGTTGATTTAGCTAGACTTGTATATTACAGTTACTTCCACAGTATCATGTCGTAGGAAATAATAACTTGGGGTAACGCGGCTGATATAAATACATTTTTGTGCAGCAGAAACGTGCTATTCGTACAATTTACGGCCTAAGTAGTAAAGTCTCATTAACACAAAAATTAATTAATTAATTAAATTACAACAAATAAGTGTAATGCTTCTTACGTTGAAAGAAAATATTTGATTTGATTTGATTTGATTTACCCTCAAGGGTGTAAAATAAAATAGGGTTAAGTATGAAAGTTTGTTTGGAAATACTGAAAATAGCCCATTAAAGTATTTATACGTATGTGTCTTATTTGTAAAATAATCACCCTAAATAAGCCAAATTCTACCCAAAGACACTATTCATCGCGGACGAAGTCGCAGGCACAGCTAGTGTGTAGTAATTATTTATTTTTTCTCATAAGTGGAACTTTCAAGGTCTTGCTCGCTGTCTCATATAGAATCAATTTCCGGATCCCTAGTTAATATCGATCGAAGATCGCTTAATGCAAGGTAATTACAACTCCGGAGGGTTAACATGAGAACTAGCTTGGTGACGTTTATAAAAGTAACGCACTGCATGCAAAAAAGTTTTATTTTTGTTGCAAAAATATTTATATTTAATCTTATATTTTTTTTTCAATTATCTTATATTTTATGTAGTATTCACGTACTAAGACAATATTTCGCAATTCAAATTTTTACGACTATCAATATAATACTACCTCCAATTTTTCCAAAACTTTGGGGACAATTTTTATGAATTTATTAGCTCTTATCTAAAAAAATACTGACTTAAACCAAAAAGGCAAAATCAAACCCTCTCATTATTTTTATTAAAGACCTATCTAAAGGTGCTCACCGGGTGCCATTTTTGTTTTTTCGCTGTTTTTTTCATACCTTATTGATGTATCAACAACCCTTAATTTTTGTGTTAAAATAACAATGCGTGTACCATGTAATAGGTTTAAGAGCTACACGCAAGTTTTTTGTTTTATGATTATTTAAAAGAAAATGCAAAAGTCTATTAAATTGTATAATAAGTGTAAGATAGAATTTTCTTGTGAAATAATAAAATGTATAAAAATAAAGGTAGCAATCCATACATGTAACTCAGGGTTGAAAAAAAAATTCACCGTATGGCAATATGTAAGTTATCTTTGGATAGGACCTAAAAAATAATAAAGTGATTTCATTTTTATATAAGTCAGTACCTGTTGAGATATTAGCTCCTAAAACATAAATATTTAATAACCATAGTTCTAATTTTCAAACTTTTACGTTTGGATTACGGGATTCAGAATTCTGAAATAATTTGAGATTGTAGAACATCAAAACAAAAAAATGTAAGCCTCAATAGCTCAACGGTAGAAGGGCCGACTCCGCTCTGTTAACGCGAGAGTTACGGGTTCGATCCTGACCCCCTTGGGCTATTGTCGTACCCACTCCTAGCGCAAGCTTCGAGCTTATTTGGAGGGCAACAGGAATATTAGTAATACCTTTAAAAGGCATTGCTAACATTCTTTAAAAAAAAAAAAAGTTAAGCAGTCAAGTGCGTGGTGGACCCCGCACAGTGGAAATTAAAGGGTTGCGCAGCGTGATAAAGAATTTTAAGGATCTTTAAAATAAATATAATAAACAAATATACGTTTGTAATTTCATAGTCATTAGTAAAAATTATATAAAAATACAAAGTTATGGGAAAAACCAATATAAATCTCTGAATTTCTTTACGTATCTTCTTCAAAGTTCTTATGATGTTCTACTAAGTCCAATTTTTCGAGAATTTTTAAACCCATAGTTCAAAAGACCCAATGAGCCAATAGACCCTTGAGTAAAATGAATGTGACATGCGGACGGACAGACGGACATGTCGAAACTATAAGGGTTCCGTTTTTGCCATTTGGCTACGGAACCCTAAAAATTAGTAACCTCTCAAATCCAGACAAGAGTAATAAGCAGACCCTAGGTGAATACTCCTATAATACCGGGATAGCTCTAGGAAGAAAAATAATTACAATGAAGATACCAACTTATTTTTCGCGGTCGATTTTAACTCGTTAGTATTTAAAGTCCTAAAGTTTCTGCGGAACCCTTTACTTTCTATTGTGCTTGGTCTAGCACACACTTGACCATGAACAGACGGACAGACGGTCAGGAAAAATTATAAGGGTTCCTTTTCTGCAATTTCGCTACGGAACTCTTATAGGTTGCTTACGTTAATAAATAAAGTACATAAAATATAATTACCAGCTTTAAAGCTGTATTAAATCTTAAATTCAGTACAACATTATTTCGTGGAATTAAATACATTGCATCACTTAATTAGCAGTAAATCGAACTCGTAACAGTTACGGCTCTACAATGATTATTGAATATGAAATATTTACGAGTACTTTAAAGATTAAAATTATTTTATATCATGATAAAATGGATTATGAAAACAAGCTGAAATGGACCAGTGAACAGAAAACGTAGACTAACCAAAGGTCGCGGGTTCAAATACGGGCCAGTTTCAAGTCTTCTGAGTTTTCAAGTTCTTATTTTGTGTGACAGATTTATATTGTGCTTGATTGAGAAAGAAAATTTCTTCATCCTAGCATTATTCCCGGTATTTTTATGTACCCAGGGTCTGCTTATTACTCTTATCCGGATTTGACAGGTTACTAGTTTTTACACAGAGCGATTGTCATCTGACCTCCGCAACCCTAAGGGCGAACCAGTAACTCATTGGATAAGAGCAATTTACTTATCAAGAGTTAACGATTATTATCAGACGTTATGTGATAACAAACGCGACCAACAGCTTAACGTGCTCTCCGAGGCACGGTGGGAAGATCCACACGGACAAACGCCCAGACCGAGCCAGAAATTTTAACAAACATCTGCCCGAGCGGGCATCGAACCCGCAACCGTCGAGACTAAAGGCAGACTCGCTACCCACAACGCCACAATGGTGTCGAATTGAGAAAGAAAACAACGTGAGGAAATCAGCATGACGAATATCAAACAGATATGCTGGTGGTACGTTAGCTACCACCATAAGTTGGCGAAAAACTCGTAAAGTGATTCCCCGTCAGTAATCAATTGTTATATTATTTTTTTTAACATAAATAATCAGTCGCATAATTGGCGACTAAGAGGTCCAGGAACTTCAACACCCTCGAACCTTTTCAACGGCGTCGTGAGATTGCCGCCCTAAGCTTCTACTGACTGTATCACGGCGAGTTTTCAGACGAATTATTCTCTCTCATACCTCCCTCCTCTTTCCATACAAGAACTACGCGTGCCGGTATCCGATGTAACCGACTAACACACCCAGACCGGAAAACATGCCTGTATGGTCAATACCAACATTTGCTTGGCGCTCAACGCAGGTTCCCTACCGCTGCCCCACAGCAGTTAAGTATAAATGTTAGCTTTAATCAAGCTACGGAACCTTTTACTCAGTTAACTTAACTGTTAACTTAACATGCAGTGGAAAGTATCAGTTGAAGTATTTGAACAATATCTTGTTTATAAATGCAAAATTTTAAGTATTTTATTATTATATTATCGTGACCATGTCCCACTGTCTGGGAAAAATCATTTAACAAAATGGTCTGAGGAAAACACCTCCTCTGCTATTACGTAGAAGGATTAAGAGTTTCCGACGACGACAACGATGTTGTGGCAGCGGTAGCAAACCAAGCGCCAAAGGTCGCGGATCGCGATTTGTGCTCGGAGCAGATCTTTGTATTGAGAGAGAGAAAGAGAGAGAGAGAGAGAGAGAGCGTGAGAGAGAGAACAAGAGAGAGAGAGAGAAAGAGTTGAGAGTCACTTGCTCGTGTGCTCATTAGCTTGTAGTAGGCTCGATACGCACACTTACACACACACACCCAACATACGGCAATTCGTTACTTACTTCACTATTTCTACTAAATCGCACTACTCGTTAAGGAACTCCGTTCCAAAAAAAAAATTTTCTCGAGCCCTTTCAAACACCTAATCATATTTTTAGAAGAGCGTCGTATTGGGGCACTGCTAGAAGTGTGGCACAATATCGAAACATCCTGTAGTGTTTAGACCTTGTACAATCGTTTAATGTTCAAACTAAACTAAAATTATACGTACAATTGGAAATTAGTAGATATTTTCTTTTCTATGACAATCTTACTAATTACTAGCGGCCCGCTCTGGCTTCGCACGTGTATAAAATATATAGTCTATGCCATTCAATGAAAAAATGATTAAAATCGATCCAGTAGTTTTGATTTATTCATTACTGCCCGTGGCCTGCACGCGTTAAATGTAATTATTTACGACATTACATTAGAAACCTCAATAATTAATTATTTTTTTCCACTATTTTTATACATATAAACCTTTCTCTTCAATCACTCTATCTATTAAAAAAACCGCATCAAAATCCGTTGCGTAGTTTTAAAGATTTAAGCATACATAGGGACAGAGAAAGCGACTTATACTATGTAGTGATGATACTACTTCACTTAGCGGTCCCCCGACGCGGTGAAGTTCATATTCAAATCTTTGTAGGTTCTTTTAATAAAGTAAAAAAAAGGCGAGAGAACTATTTAGTTTTTTTGTGTAGGGATTTACTTAAAATTTTTAATTTTATTTCCAACTTCATTTACTTTACTAAATTACTATATTGTACTAAATTGTGTTAAACGTGAATTTTCATATCTATGACAAATTATAACAAACGTAAAAAGATAACATTCATATTTGAGAAGGGAGAAAAATAAGGCAAGCATGTAATATCGATGAATTTTGAGATAAACTCATGTTGTTATATAATATAATAATTAACGTGATCTAATATTAATAAAATTAACGTGATTATATATTATTAATTAACGCCAATTATTATTAATAACTTACACGCAGTTTCAATGAAGTTTTATAACCAAAAATAATAGTGTAAAAAAACTAAAAACAGGCTTATTTAGAAAATCCGACATGAAAAATAAATCAGGAAATATGGCATTTATTGGAAACAAAAGCTTGGGGTGCATGTTGTCAATAGTTATAATTATTTTATTGATAGTTATAGTTAGAAGGATTATTATTTTGATAATTATTTTAATTGCTTTTTTTATTTTTTTATTTTAATTGCTTTTTTTAAATTAGTAAATTGTCATTGATAAATATGCAAAATTTCAATTTAATCCGACCTTTTGAAGAAGGTCAAAATCAAAGTTCAAAGTTTTAAAGGAGTGTTAAAAAGTTTTATTCACTTCCATTTTACTATCTTTCAGTCGTAATAATAGCTGTTCTCTAAATTTTCAAAGTTTAATTCTTTGGTAATAGTTTTTTTTAATTATTTTTTATTTAGTATAGTACTAAACTGCGCGCATTGTAAAAAATCATATAAGCGTCAAAAACAAAAATCTGTATATAATTATATTTATTTATTTTATTAAACTGTAAGGGAACAAACAGAAAAAATAAAAATCAAATTTTAGGGGTGGAAATTATGAAAGTTGTAAAATTATAGCATATTTAATTTAAATCAAATACATACCATTTTTAATTGGTGACAGAAACTCTCACATAAACCAATTGCACAATTATGTTTTAGTGTTCGAAACAAAAAACACGTAAACTAAATTTTACTCCTGAAAATCTCGTTTCGGGCTGAGCTAGTCGTAGCAGCCGCTAGGCGCGATCGGTTCAGAGGTCTGAACCTGAATAGCGCGACAGCTCCTGCGATGTCCGTTCGTCCCGTATTGAAGGTAACGTTCCATTAAACCAAAAAATATTTTGATGTGGTAGTAAAATTTATTAATTATTTATATCTAATACTTTCAAACGGAAACAGTTCCAACAATCTAAATGAAATTTAATATGCAGGGGGTTTCAGGGGCGATAAATCGATCTAGCTAGGATGAATTTTTAGAAAATTTGGTTTTATCCGTGTTTTTTCCGGTTCGAGTCCAGACGTTTCCAATTCATTTTTTTTTCAAGTTTCCTTCCATTATGAGAAAAATTATTAATGGGAGCTCTTTATCAACGCTTCTAATTCGTATCTAAGTACCTGTGCCGAACTGTTAGTGGACTGTATATTTACAACTATTCACTGATTTTCGATTACTACTACTACTATACTCGTAGATATTCCTCAAAAGAAAGAAGGTCGTATACTGAACGAGTTCTTTTTTTAAATTTATTTATTCTTTATTGACCACATATGTAGGTACAAAAGGCGGACTTAAAAAAGTGGGCGTGCTCTGCCAGTCAACCTTTAGCAGGTTTCTTAAGACTATACATACATATACATCACACATCTTAAGATATATACTATTAATAACTAGCCGATTTATATAATCTTTATTATAGATTTTAGTAATATAGAATTTGAAGAATACCTTCCAATTTAATAAACCGCTTTATTGAATTACATTTGTCAGAATTGATGCGCATTTATCTGGACGTTTTTTGGATATACTTATACGTATTGTATGCAGAAGCATATTATGATTGATTTTGATAGCTATCAAAAGCGCTATTTGCATACGCTTCATGCTTCTATGTGCTATAACTAGCGCTTCCCCCTCTTTCGTGTATACCTACCGCCACGAGAAGCTATAAATTTTGGAAGGTGCAACGACAAAAATCCCAAATTCATTCAAACTCAAAATCACATAAGAGTAATACGAAACCGTAGAAAGAACTAATTAGCAATTTTAGTTGATCGGGTAATATTTTAGCGGCACGTAAACATTTAGGCCGACATTTTGGGGTAAGTTCACGCTCCTGTGTTCGTAGAGATTGTTTGTATTGTTTCTGCGGATGGTTATATTTTTTTGTTAATTTTGTTAATACTTTTAATTAGTACGATATTGTTTTTTTTGTTAATTATCGTATATAATATTATTAAGTACGACATATTTTTTATTTGTCTCGTGACGGGAACTATACGTTACCAACGAATGACAACGGCTTATCTTAAATTGCATGTTCTTGACTAGAAAAGGCAATATCAAACTATCCATATATATAGGCACTGATATCGCCCTCTAGGTCTCATGGTGGTGATCCCAACAGCAACTACGCTGCTTTAAAATATATTCTTAAGCGATTTTATAAGCGATAACAATTACCTTTAAGTCCACCAATGTGATGCACCAGTCAATTCAAGCCTCAATAGCTCAACGGTAGCATTCTGCCGACTTCGCTCCGTTAACGCGAGAGTCGAGGGTTCGATCCTGACCCCTTGGGCTATTGTCGTACCCACTCCCAGCGCAAGCTGCGAGATTATTAGGAGGGGCAATTGGAATATTAGTAATGCCTTCAAAAAGCATTGCTAATATTCTTTAAAAAATTCATTGCAGCTGACATTCTCATTAGTTGACGGGCCATGTGTTGACGTGCCTATGTTAACTTTCTTTTTCTTGTGTTCTTAAGGCTTGTGTGCACCCGATTCCATAAAAGAAAATCTTTCCGGTCCAGCCGTGATAAGGCTATCGGATTTATAAGAACGGTTTATAAATAGCCAGCTAATCCATTCTTTGAAGGATCACTAACTTATTAATAATCGATTGTACGGTTTGCGGTCAAATCAGTCTATATATGATCTTTTCGTCGTCTATGACATCTTTTACTTTACTTATTTTGAAGAGACAGGGCAGACTCACGGGTAGGCAGGGAGAAAATGGGTCTTGCAGTTCACCTCCTACAAATGTATTAACCATCTTAGAATAAGGGCACATCTATAGAGTATAGTTTCAAATGGATATGTCCTTTAGATCGTTTTCTTGGTCCTTTTAAGATGGTTTTTTTATAATCCCACAGGAATCGTTTTGACGACGACGACGTTGTGGCGCAGCGGTAGCGAACATGCCTTAAACGCCACAGGTCGCGGGTTCGATTCCCGCTCGGAGCATAACATGTTTGTATTGACCATGCAAGCATATTTTCCGGTCTGGGTGTATTTGTCCTTGTCATTGTGAATGTTTCCGGACCCCCGACACAGGATATCACTATCCTAATGGGGGCCGTTGAGTGTGTAGCGTTTATTATATGTGTTATTATTTTATTATTAATATTACATATTTACAGGATAAAATTCTATGTTAATCCAGGTTATCACTAGTAAGAAATATTTATTTAAATTCGGTGTTCCTAACCCACCCGATGTCACATTCAAGGCGAGAAACAAGCAAACAAACAACAATACACATTCAGAAAAAATCTCAAATCGATTATAGATTTTTAAATACTTATTAATACGGAACTCCGTCGTAATACGGAACTCGAAATAAATTCTTGTCTTATTATACCAAGGAGCAACCGGATATTAGGTACTTCCAGGTTGGTCTCATAATTATAAAACTTGTGATGGCTTATTGCACGACTCCGTATATATATATATAGGTATATATATATATATGAGTGAATTAAATAAAATTATAAACATCAACATGGCTTACCAGTCCAGTTCACGTGGAATGGCTCTAATAGTAACTCATAATAAGTAATAATAACATGCTTCTGCTGGCTTCACCCACGTGAACAATGACTTTAATACAAACTTTGAACCCTCATTTCACGCCTTTAGTTGTGGAATTTTAGAAAATGTTAAAACGCGTCTTAATCGTTCGCCAAAAAACAGAGTTTCATGCGTCTACAAAGTCCTTTTCACCTATTTAATTATTTATGGGTTGATTTCTGAAACATTGTTTCCTTGTGCTTTTACTTTTTAAAAGCAACACCTGTGAAAAAATCTATAAAAAAAATATTTCAAGTTTCGGCTAGATGTTGATATGCCATGTATCGGATTGAGTTTTCAAATATTTGTCAAAATAGAATGTAATTTAAATCAAAAGCACTAAAGAGACTTCGAAGCAAAATAATTTTCTACCAGTTTTAAACCCCGTTAGGGGATGAATTTCTTAAAAATACGAAACACGTCTTCCATCAATTCTTTTAAAAAAAGGTTTATGCTAAATTTAAAATAGATTGAACCAAGGAATCGCTTTGTCCCATACAAACTTTGCCCCCCCTTTTCACCCCCTTAGAGATAGAGTTTCGGAAAATCCTTTCTTATCGGATGCCTAGGTCATACAAAGAATAAATCTTCCAAGTTTCAGGTCTCTGCGATCAGCGGCTTAGGCTGTGCCTTGATTCGTTAGTCATTCAGGACAAAGCCTTTTATATATATAGAAGAAGATAATATATAAAATATAAATTTCTAAAATCAAATCAAATCAAATTAATGTAGGAGACATGATGCGGATATTGAATGTTGAGGAATAAGTTATACGACCCAACGAGATCAGGGTAAGGTTCATAGCGAAACTTTCACAGAATCTTTGAAGCTCATGCAGAAACGAAGTGAATTTCCGGCATTCACTTTGTCAGTGCAGCAGACTTCGAAGTTAAGTACGTTGTGGTGATATGCGACTTTCAAAGTTTTAGCATCAACTTATTAAGTCGTAATTACCTTTGACAATTAGCTTACTGGTTCAGTGAGCCATTCTCTTTCCGTACAAATGGGCAGTTATACCCTCTTATAGAAGATCGGCGTTATTTGCGTTTGTGCGTTGCGTTTTGTAGTGAGTAGAGAAGCAAGGCCTAATCTCCCACTTCCTGTTCCCTTCCTTTTTCCTTTCTCATACCTTCCATCGTGTACGTTTGCAACGTCATAGAATGCTTGCTAGGCGAAAAAATGAAATGATATACATTTTGTGAAAATTTATATTGGTGTTTTGAATAATCCTATCAACCTTGAGCTGGGCGCGAATTTTTGTGGCCTCGGATATCTTAATTGACCGGACTAATAGGGTGAATTTAAAACTTTCTCTTCTTGATTTTTCTTTCTTTATTTTCTACTCAAATAACATTTTTAATACAATAAAAACTTCGTTGCCTCGCATAGACTGTCAAAAATCGTTTCCAGCTTCCATGGGGTCCGACAGCACGAGTATGAACACAGTCATTGATACCCGACTAAAAAACAGCGCTCGAAACCAGTGGGAACGAGCTTTTACCCTGCTTACAGAGCTGAATGGAACTGTTCGGTCTTTGGAGATTTGTGATAAGATCTGCACAACGTAAATAATTACCAGTCAAGTGCGTTATGGACCACGCACAGTCGAAACTAAAGCTTCATGATGAAGAATCTTAAGGACTTTAAAAATAATAAAAGAATTAAAATCGACCGCAAAAATAAATTGGTAATTTTTTATAATTAAGTATTAATAATATAAATAAGTAATATGAAAAACAAAATTATGGGAAAAACTTTTATATCTCTAAAATTTGTTGGTAGGTCTTCTTCAAAATAAATATGGTTGAAATTTCTATTGAAGTTCTACAACCTGAATTTTTTTTCAGATTTTTAAAAACCGTAGTTCAAAAGTTAGAGGGGAGGGGAACACAATTTTTATGACTTTAGGAGCTAATACCTTAACAGCTACTGATTTAATGAAAAAAGTTAAAATCAAACCTCATTATGATTTTGTAAGACCTATCCTCACACGTTTCCATAGATTGAAACTTTTTTTTCAACCCTCAGTTACATGTATGGACTGGTACCCTTAATTTTTATCTAATATAAGAACATTGTATTCATTCACTAAAATGCTACAAATGGTAATAGTTAAAGACTGTATATCAAGAATTTTTAATAATTTTGGATTTTCTTTAAAAAAAACCGTAAGTTGGTGGTTTCTACGTTGAAATTAAAGTAATCCATTACTTCTAAGTCTAAGATACCCGATTATACGTAGAAGGAACCGAGGTTTTCATCAATGTAAGCTACTTAATTAGGCATAGCATAGCTGCTATCGATAACAAGCCATTGATATTTTTTTATCTATATATGAACTATGATAATTATTTCAAAAAGATAGTTGTTATTCAAAATAAGACGGACATTACTTTTCAGATGGAGAGTTAATATTGATCATGTTATTAATAAAAGAAATTGTTAAATGAAACAAAAAACTCGCCTGCAATGCCCTTACTAACATTAAAGTAATAAAGTAATATTTATATTATAGTAGTTATTATAGAGCTTGTTTTTAGTTTTTAGGGGGTATTATTAATGCAGTCGGGTTTTTTGTTTAATTTAATAATTTATTTTATTTCAAACTTTTTAGTTAAATAAAATTAATATTAGATTATTTATTTATATGTATATATAAAAAGAGAATGACTCATAAACACCCAGCCTAAGCCCTAGGACCTAAAAATGTAATTTTTTGTTAAAAAATCAAACTTCAATTATCAATAACTCGCAAACCAAGCAATGTATCGAAAAATAGTCTTACTTTTCGTCTTATTTTGTTGAGCTCTAAGGAATCATCATCATATTTTGGCGCTATACGAACTGTGATTTTCCGCTTTGCTTCTGCGGAACACTCTCAAAGCTGAAGCGAATTTAATGATACCTCATCAGTTGAAATCCATCAAAGGGTTTAGTCCGTAGAGCGTCACAAAGAAATAGACATACATATATACCTATTTATGTTTCTAGCTGCATTCGGCGCTATTTATGTTAACATATTCTAGTTGCATTGCCACGCCTCAGCCTCGCACGGATTTTAGAGGGTGTTATTATTATTTTGTTTATTTAAGTCCCTTTTCGAACAACGTTAGTTACCTCATTATGTTTAGAGCTCAAAGTCTTCGATTTATTTAGTCATATTTGATTAAATTATGAAGTAGGGTAGGGCAATTTTCTATAATGAGCACAATATTGGCTAGCTTCGTATAAAGCGCGTCGAATGAAGCTGTTATATAATTATGATTGAACTTCACTTTGTCGTTTGTCGTCGTTTCATCTGTAATTATGTATCCTGCTTCATTCTTAGCAATTTATGTTAAAGTCTTGTAGGATGTTTAGAGTCGATAATAAAATGTGAATTTTCTCAGTAATTGTACATATTTTATAGAATGATATATTTACAAAGTAAATATAGAAAAGAAATTTATTTAGGTTGTGTAATACATATTTATTCAAACCAACAATTTATTAATTATATCGATGTTAAAATAGTGTATTACAATTTATTACATGTTTGTTATAATAATTGGCAAAAGTATTCGAAGAATCTGACCAACCAGCTGTTTTCCTAATAATGCTAAGACTGACTCCATGTCTGCTAGCTGCCGAACTGGCAGCATGTCGTGTGCTATGTGCAGTAAACATAGATTTGTCAATCCTACTATTATAAACACATTTATACATATACTCCTTCTTTGATATAAAATTTTATGAATGAGGCTTTCCTTGACAAATAATTAAATATTGATTATTAATATTATTACAAAATTTGTTAGTTTTATATATATATTCTTTAAGGCATTTAGCGGGACATATTTCTGGTCTTTCATTGAAAAAGGTAAAGAAAAATTGTATAGTAGGTTGAAATGCATTTACTTTCGAAGTTTTTATTAAATCAGGTATCATTATCATAATATCTTGGGAGCTAATTTTAATATTTCTAATTTCAAAGCTAATAGAGTTAGACACTTTTTTTGGAAAGAGTATTTTGTAAGTTTTACGACACTAAAGTATTTGAATGAGTAGAATATGGTGCCGTACACTTTTTGTAATAGAAGAACTGATTTGCGAGACTTGGATTTTTTACATTTTGTGTTTTTATGGGATATCATATCTTTTTGTGGATAGTCCTACTTTTTTTCTACCTACTTCTTGAATTTAATCGTATACTATCTAGCTACCCATCTACACCTATTATTCTAGTATATTATACATATACTATACAGGTACACTGATTGATTACCTGCAAATGTTACTTTGTAATCCTATACATTTATATGGGATTACAAAGATCTTTGTGCCGTTAGTGTATCTAGAAAACTGGATCGAGATTACAAAATATTTTAGTTTTTCCTTTATTTATACACTAAACGCTAATTATATTCTAAATTTGAAGCTTCCATGTCCGCTAGAAGTCTCTTAGAGTTTTGATGATCAGTCAGTGAGTGACAAAATTAAGAAATTTGACTAATTATAATTCTTAAAATAATGGTCAAAATTGAATGAAATTTTAAATATATCGTGTTTATACAATGCCTGTTTAGTTACTGAGAATTTAGGCTATCGTATTATCCACAACAAAGTTATAGGGCGTCGAAAATGGCCTGAAGTGCTTCGAGAAAAAGATAGTATGGCCTAGCCGCTTTTTTGCTCCACTTGGAGGGGGCACAGCCGTGTCTCCAGATCGCGGGAAAAGCAGAAAGATCGTTTCTTTAAAAAAATAAATCTCAATTTTTGAGTAAGATGTGACAAAATTAATTATTTTAGATCATTAGTGATAGTTATTACTATATTCTTTGTTTTTTTTTTCATTGTTATTCTTGTTCTGTAAATAAAATAGATTATTAACTAAATTATTTATTTACTGTGTTGCGAAAAATTACATATCCATTGAAATACTCATCCCGTTAAGCAAATGTCACTCTTATAGATAAGTCAATGAAGCTTATAATTGAGTGAGTTTATGTTAGTGCCATCTAGCGTGGAGTAGCAGAACTTTCGCTTTAAAATATTCCATGCCATATTGAAATATTTGCCAAAAATATAGAATAGCAACACTTATGTCATAAAACTTGAATCTAATTTAAAATAGAAAACGATTGATATATAGGCTATATATTTTGACACAATAAATAAAAACCAATCACAAAGGGGCTTGTATGCGTTTTCTAATAGGAATATCATATAGATACACTGGTCAGTAGGCACACTGGTTCTGATACAAATAAAGCCCTACGCGACTTCTATGTCTAGGATATTTTCTTGTTCTTTGAGTTGTAGGCATTTACGGAATTAAATACTTGAAATTAAAAAAAAAAGCGGATAAAAATACCGGATTTTTGCCCACAGTCTCCTAATTATTCTTATCCGGATTTCATTGTCATCGATTCTCATTTGTCATCTTTTGTCGCAAACAATGAAATATAGGACGACACTGTCAATATCTTAATGGTAATGTAACAGTTAGGTTCATACTAATGTATATAGGTCCTTATTAAATAAAATGACAAAACTATTACGGCCATTTTGCCATTTGGCTTTTAAAAAAAGAATATTAGCAACGATTTTTCAAGGCATTACTAATATTCCTATTGCCCCTCCAAATAAGCTCGAAGCTTGCGCTAGGAGTGGGTACGACAATAGGCCAAGGGGTCAGGATCGAACCCTCGACTCTCGCGTTAACGGAGGGCAGTCGGCTCTTCTACCGTTGAGCTATTGAAGCTTCATCTAGAATCTACTATCGATTGACCAATATGTACCTACATTATATAGATATAAATAATAATTATAAAGGCTCAAAAAATCAAAGACTATATAGATATAATAAATATAAGTACAAACTGATATTAATTGTATCAAATTCTTGTAACTTGATCCGAAATCTATTTTCGCATGAAACTAATTAATTGGGGATTATAATCTCTAATACGTACAAGGCCGACCGTTTAGGAGTGCTGGTACCGAGCCTGCTTTGAACGCTTGCTAATTCAATTCCTGCTCGGAACAGATAATTGCTTTAAATTACTGTTTGGGTCTGGGCGTTTCTCCTTGTGTGTCACTATGCTTCGGAGAGCTCGTTAAGCTGCCGGTCTCAGTGGTTATCAGAATATTGATAATAATTTTTAATACTTTTTATATAATTTGCTCCTATCAATGATTATACTGGTTCACCCTTAGGATTGCGGAGGTCAGATTCCTGCCAAACTTACAAGGGTCTCTAAACGGTTAAGTATGTGTGCATTACATACATAGCCATGCACTTTTAGGGTTCCGTAGCGAAATGGCAAAAACGGAACTTTTATAATTTCGTCATATCCTTCTGTCCGTCCGTCTGTCCATCTGTCCACCCGTCCGTCCGTATGTCACAATAATTTTACACGGAAACTATGGTCTCTATCTATACGAAACTTAGTAAATAGGTGTATTCTGACGACGTTGTGGCGCAGCGGTAGCGAACCTGCCTTAAACGCCACAGGTCGCGGGTTCGATTCCGCTCGGAGCATAATATCTTTGTATTGACCATGCAAGCATATTTTCCGGTCTGGGTGTATTTGTCCTTGTCATTGTGAATGTTTCCGGACCCCCGACACAGGATATCACTATCCTAATGGGGGCCGTTGAGTGTGCAACGTTTATTATTTATTTATTATTCTATCAACCGCTTCACGATTTAACTCGGGGTTGAAAAAATAAGTTTCAATGTATGGCAACGTGTGAGGTATATTTGGATAGGTCTTTCAAAATGATGAAGTTTAATTTTGATTTTTTGATTAAACCAGTAGTTGAGATATTAGCTTTTAAAGTCAAAAAAATATGTCCTCACTCTAACTTTTGAACTATGGCATTTAAAATTCTAGAAAAAATTGAGATGGTAGGACACCAACAGAACTATTAACCACATTTATTTTGAAGAAGATAGGTCTACAAATTTTAGTGATATATAAGTTTTTCCCATAACTTTGTTTTTCATATTACTTTAAATAATTACTATGAAATTGTCAAATTATTTTTGCGGTCGATTTTAATTCGTTGTTATTTGAAGTCCTCAAGGTTTTTATCATCACGCTGCGGAACTCTTTAGTTTCTACTGTGCGTGGTCCACAACGCAATTGACTGGTAATTGTTTATACTTAATGCGTATGTATAAATAGCAAAAAGTCATTTTACACATTCACAGTAAATCTACTATGTAATATATTTGTAATTAATTAATTAATTAATTTTTTTTTGTTTATTTATTTATTTATTTTTAAGCGTATAGTCATTGTAACACAACAAGGATCAGGTAATAAGAAATATTAAATTAACATAATTATTTTTATTTTTACCAGTTCACGTTCTCGATTCTATTTGTAAGGAGAGTTTACTCTTTGTAACAATCTTTCACGCAGGCCTTTTTGATTACAATCATCTAACCAGTTAATACATTTCTTCTCAGAATTATAATACATATCATTAGGTACTATTGTTACGAAGGGGTCTTTTATATCTTGTCTAATAACTAGAAAATCATTTCTACCCTTCTTTTGTAAATATGGTCGGTCTAACAAAGCTGAAGATTTTTTAGCTAGAGCGTTTAATAGTTCATTTTCCACAAGCTGTTGAAGCTCATCCTTAGCGGATTGTTCTGCTACGTCGTCACCAGCAACAACCGCTTCCTCGCGGAGCCACTTCTTAAATTTCACCGCATTCTCATTTAGAGCTTCATACATTTTCTGCATTTTCAATCCATCACTTCGCCTGGATTTTCTTTTTAAATACAATTCTTTTTCACGAGATATTGATCTTAATAAATTACGAAAGTCATTTACTTTAATATCTTCTATTTGGAAGGATGTACAGGTGATTATCGTAAAATGTAATACTTCTATTGAAATAATGAATAGTATGACCTGTATCCAAAAATGAAATTAAAATTGACGGTAACTTTCCTTTAAAACTTTGTATAATAAGTGTTAATATAGCTACTATGTGAAGGATAAGATTCATGACGACGACGCAACGACCTTGTGGCGCAGCGGTACCTGCCACAGGTCGCAGGTATGTATTGACCATACAGGCATGTTTTCCAATCGGGTGTGTTTGTCCTTGTCATTGTGTATATGCATGTTTCCGGACCCCAGGCACAGGATATAACTATTCTAATGAGGGCCGTTGAGGGTGTAGCGTTTATTACATAGTATACTATTTATTATGTGAATAATTTAACCTCGTTTTAATGTAGTCTCTTAATTCTAAATTAACAATACTCACTGATGCTATTCCCAGTATTATTGCTTGTAGTTTGCCTGATTGAATTTTATTCAGCTTAAATTTTTCATAATTAGGTCATGTTTACCACAAATTGTTTTTAATTAATTTAGATTTAAGATTACGGTAGTAGATGTACGTGCGATGAGTTAGAGCGCCGGAGGCCCAATCTCCCACCCCCTCTGTTTCCTTCATTTTTTTCCCTTCTCATCCCGTCCCTCCAGTTCCTTGGGTTGGCAACGCGCTTGTGATACTTCAAGTATCGCCAGCGTTCATACGTTACGGTGACTGCTTACCATCAGGCGGACTGTATGCTTGTTTGCCAACCGTCATGAAATAAAAAGATATAAATACTTACACTTGCTTTCATATTAGCTAAGCCTAAAATAATTATAAGCAGTCCCGGTTATCGTCAAGAACAAACCAAGAGTTTTAATTTAAAGAGTACATCATGCATGAAATCAGCTAAATGAAACTTGAAAATCAACTCAATATGTAATAAAAAATAGGAAAAATAATACAATAGCATAGCATTCTATTATTCAGAGTTAAATAAATAAACGTTGCACACTCAACGGCCCCCATTAGGATAGTAATATCCTGTGTCGGGGTCCGGAAAACATTCCAATGAAAAGGACAAATACACCCAGACCGGAAAATATGCTTGCATGGTCATACAAACATATTATGCTCCTAGCGGGAATCGAACCCGCGACCTGTGGCGTTTAAGGCAGGTTCGCTACCGCTGCGCCACAACGTCGTCAAAATAGTATAAAGAGTTGTTGAAATGAACTCGACAGATATCCTAACTTAATATATGTGAAAATAAGTTTGCTTGTTTGTTAGTGACGCTTTCGCGCCTAATCCGATGAACTGATTATAATGATGTTGACGTAGCGGCGCAGCGGTAGAAGGTAAAAGCACTACAGGTCGCGGGTTCGATTTCCGCTCAAAGCAGATGTTTGTATTGACCATACAGGCATGTTTTTCGGTCTGGGTGTGTTAGTCCTTGTCATTGTGTACACACACAGACAGAATAAAACTATGCTAATAGTGGCCGTTTAGCGTATAGCGTTTATTTATTTATTTTTTATTTTATTAAATGAATACTGGTAAAGATATAGATGAGACCATGGACACGGTTATAAACTAATAAAGTCAAAAAACGATGTTAATGTATGCTCGCACCGTTCGTGGCTCATAAGTCACAATTGCGGCGTTAAGGCGGGTATGTTACTTTTAGGACCTTATTATTCGGGCTTTGCTGCTATCGGAGGGTCCTTACAGAATATTGACGCGGAGAAATAGTATTCGTACTGTTGTGTTTCGTATGTGTGAAAAGTAGAAGTGGCGGAAGTTCAAACTGTCACTTCCTCTTTTCTTTGCTCTCTACTCTCCAACCCAGGGTGGGCAAA
Source organism: Hestina assimilis (assembly GCA_023373885.1). NCBI lineage: Eukaryota > Metazoa > Arthropoda > Insecta > Lepidoptera > Nymphalidae > Hestina > Hestina assimilis. The sequence continues at coordinate 15,751,596 of CM041759.1, forward strand.
ATATCTTCTATATGCTACGATAACTACTTACGATCAGGAGGACCGTAGTCTTCCTTAGATATATTTTTTTTTTAAATTATTTTGACGATTATTTCTTTTATTTGATTTCGACGAGGTTGTGGAGCAGTGGTAACGAACCTGCCTTAACGCCACAAGTCACGGCTTCGATTCCCGCTCAGAGCATAATATGTTTGTATTGACCATGCAGGCATATTTTCCGGACTGGATGTATTTGTCCTTGTCCTTATGTGCGTTTCCGGACCCCCACACAGGATACCACTATCCCAATGGAGGTTGTTGAGTGTGCAGCGTTTATTTATTTTATTTGAAATTCATCAATGTATAAGAGCTCTCTACAAATCAGCTTCTATATTATTTGTATACAGTCAAATTGTTATAAGAGTACGTACTTTATTACATACAAAATAATATGAAGAGACTGATAATGTTTCATTCGAGTAAAACAAAAGCATATGTTGAGTAAAATTTATAGAAAATAAAACACGATATATTTTTTATACATTTTTTTTTATTTTTGTTAATTGCATTTGTTCCTTTAGCAGTACACAAGTAAACCTCGTAACACGTAGGTAGATTCATTGTTATAGACATAATAATTTAAAACCATACGATTTCATCGATACGATATTTCTCGCTAAACAGTATATTATGTCTTAACTAAGCTAAACAACAAGTACATTTTATGCAAATATAATTTTGTAATATAATATAAAATATGTAAAAAGGGTTAAACAAATCGCTGGCGATATATTCAATTTAAATGCGACCGCAGATGACTTCGTAAGAACAATTTACAAAATTAATATGAACTTTTAAAACATACATAGTATTTCATAATTACTTAAAAGTAGAATATTATTTGCATTATATATCTGAAGTATTATCTAATTAACTTAAAATAAAGAAGTAAAGAAAGCAAACCGAATGGCAGTGGTAGAAACTAAAATTAATATTGAACCAGTTTGGCACATTAAATACAGGTGTTGACTAACCCATAATATCCACTGATTTTATAAGTCATTGATAGTAATAAAAGAACGATTTGATTTCGATATTACAAAGTTTGATAAGGGAAAACGTAAAAAAAAATATTAAATGTTTCCTAACTAAGATTACGTTAAATCCAAATTTTTATGGCACTATATTATTATAACATTTGAAAAATAACAGTTCCCTAGTTGGGCAAACTGTCATGTAAATCGACCATTTCAAATTGGAATAAAGATATTATATTATTTCAATAACATTTTAAGTTATCTAAGTATTATAAGCTAGCAGTATTGTCCTCAGTGGTGAAGTTATCTTAATACTAAAAATATGGGTATATTTTATAATAATCCCTAACCAATCTCGTAGTAAGTTTCAAAGTCGTATCGTTTGTGCCAAAAAAAAATGAGACGGATTGAAATTTTTTATGCTGTCTTAAATTTTATCAATTGACATTTTCGCTTGGAACTTGAAATTTACGTAGAGAGATTACAATGAGCACCTTCAATGAAGATATCTCAAGAGAAATAAGCAGATCGTTATCTGAAAAAAAATAGAATATATTAGTAACTCAAAAACATAATAAAACATAATAAATGTGTAATTTTCAAAAACTTAAATCGTGGATGCATTATTTAATCAGGCAATTAAATAAACAATTAAGGTGACGAGCTGTCATATTAAAGATCACAGTTTATTGATAAACCACGAACTAATTACAATTTAATAAATTAATGTGTGATCAATTTTCGTCGTACTAATATATACATGTAATATCCACGCAATGCACTGAATATTTCTTTCTTTGTCCTGGCCTTTATTCCCATTATTTGGGGTCGCCCAGTCGGCCAATGCACTGCAATATTTCAGATATTGAATGCAGTGAATATTTCAGATATTGAAATCTATAAATCTTTTTAAAACTATTTTTCCACGTGTACTAGATATGGTACAAAACGAGCAATTTATGTTTTACACTATTCTAATGTATCAATCAGCAAAATATAATAATCTAGTTATAAAATAATAATATCTATATATAAATGCTTTTTTCTCAATGACTCACGGATCAACGCACAGTCTAAGCCGCCGATCGTAAAGACCTGAAACTTTAAGGGTGAAGTCTATGTGTGACGTAGGTATTCGATAAGATGGATTTTCCGAAATTCTACCCGTAAGATCCACGGTTGGTGGTGGCAAAAAGGTTTCGGATAGCAACCTTTTTGTGAAAAGGTGGGAAAAAACAACGCGATTCCTTGGTCCAATCGACTCCAAATTTTGCATAAACCTTTTTTAACAGAATTGATGGAAGACGTGTTTGGTATTTTACTAAAATTTCTCTCGTGACTGGGTTAAAATGAGGTACAAACTTATTTTGGCTGTGATTTACTTTGAAGTTGATACCAATACTCCTTAGTGCTTTTGATTTAAATGTCATTTTGACATTGAAAACTCAATTCGATTTTATCTATACATATAAAAGCAGGACACCTGACTGGCATATCATCGCCCATCCTAAACTCTTGAAGCTAGAATGACGTTTTTCTTTATTTTACGGGTGTTGTTTAATAAAGAAAAAGTGTTTTCACATTTTCTTAAATTTCACGCCCTGAAGGAGTGAAATGAGGGTTCAAAGATTGCATTAAATTCACGTGGGCGAAGCCGCTGGCAGAAGCTAGTAGACTTATAATTTGTTTGAAATAAAAGCAATAACATTTAATACCGGCGCGATATAATACCATTGTCAAAGGTAAATATTGCTTGATTCAGTGGAAATCCTTTTGTTTAAATTAAATTTCATATGAATTGTGTTATGCCTATTAAAACAGAATTTTACATTTAAAACGAATATAATAATTTTGGAAGCCTACGAACTGTTTTAAAATTCCAATATTAGATTTACAATTTTATCGATGAATATAAGAATCGTTTGAAAATTTGAGTTTTTTGTTTAATCTAGTGTTTTTATTATTTAATTTTGATATGGATGTTTTGGTTTTTATTATAAATAATAATAATTGCATATCATTCGGGTAAAATCGATAGAAATCTAAATTTTATCGTTTTAGAAAAAAAAGATATAAAAAATTGATACGTACCATTTTTTAGATCAAGGTAAAGAATAAATCAATGAAGCCGCTGTGTAGATAGATGCATAACATAAAGCTCAAAAAGGACGGCACGTGGGCGAATGGAATGGGTCTATTGTCGGAGTTAAAATGGTATCTAGGTGGAGGTGATTCAAAAACATCGATTTCTTCAAAGAAGGGATAGACATCAGGAAACATGGAACTAGGTATCCGAGCAGCGTGGAATAAATGATATTTAATTGATAAAAATGTTAGTAACAACCTATAGACGTGTTAATGCTGGAAGAAATATAGCTACATTTGTATTTTATCACATCACTTCTATATGGAAGTAAAAATAAAAATTACCTCTAATACTATATAGTACGAGTAGTACTTGGGTGGCTGAGCTTTGCACAGTATTCTTTTTTAAGAAATCGAAAAGTATAATTAGATAGGAATTAGTTGATAAGGGGCTCCTAAGAATAGTTTTTGAACTACATAACTTGAAAAAAATTGCCAAAAATAATCGGACTGGATATACCTGAACTCGAATCATTTTTTAAAAATGAAAATTGGCTAGATCGATTTTTCGCCCCAGAAACCCCTGTATACTAAATTTCAGGAAAATTGTTTGATCCGTTTCCGAGATTCAGATTAATCGATTAGAGGTAATTTTTATATAAACCGTTGCTTTCGGATAGCAACCTTTTTGTATAAATTCTAAGTACATACTAAGTATAATCTATTTTCTTTAATGAGACGAAATTTGTACATGATAAAATTGAGTATATCATTAATGATTTCTAGACGTATTTGTATTTTTATTTTTCTACAATGTTTAATACTCACTCTTTACAAGGCTGGGTGTTTCTACCAGCCACTGCGACACTGCCGAGATTAACACTGCGCTCTTCTTTAAATTCTACTTGTTCTATACAACCTGTGAGACCAGGGTAATTGTTTTCCCTATTCAAGTAATCTGGGATACCACCTAAAACGAACAACATTATGTTACAATATTTATATCTTAAGGTAATTTATTCTAATTCATTTATAAAATCCTACCGATATAAATGTTCGAATCGGCGTTCATAACATTGGAGATGCCATTAGTAACTTCGGTTTTAACTTTATTATCCACGGTTAGTTCAACACTGTTATCCATGTGAAGTTTCGCGAACACCTATAAAGAAATTGATACAGTTTTGTATAAATTCAGCTCCAAGTTCAAAGTATCCATTATAAAAAAATATATCAACTACTATTAGATTACTTAAAAAATAAATTATAATAACTTACAGCATGACGCTCGCCGTCGGTGACCAAAACGTCATCTACGGAGAGAACATTCTTGCCACTACCCAAATCCCATTCCATCACTACGACGCCTCCATCCACTAAAAATGTTATATTTTAATTAGTTTAGGCAATTCGAGGGCAAATTATATGTAGCACATACATATATTAATCTGGTTACCTCTAAGCAGGATATAATCGCCGCGGTATGCAAGTTGAGCTTCTCTCTGGTAGAGTAAAACTCCATCACTAAAGGTATGGAACGCTAGTGCGATAAGCTCAGGTTCATATTCGAGTTGATCGTAGCGCAAATACCTTGCCGGTAGCTCCAGGTAGCCGTTTCCATTAAAGCCAACGCTTTGCAATAATTCTAAGCCTAGTAGAAAAGTTTATAAATTACTAATTTCTGTTCAATTACTTTTTTATTCTTTGATTTGATTACATTCTTTTACATTATGATATTCAAATAGTTGTTACCATGTAATTTTAGAAGAATAAAATGGAATAATTTTAGGCTTTATCAATTTGTCTTATATTTAAATAATGAAGTACACTTACGCATCTGACAATTAAACCCGGAGAATCCTAGTGGGCAGTCGCAAGAATAGTTCATTTTCTGGCTGAGGTCTACTTTGCAGGTTCCTCCATTTATACAGGGCGAAGCGGAGCAACTATTACTAGTGGTTCGCCAGCTAGGTGGTACTCGGTCCTGACAGTAGAGTCCTGTGTATCCCGGAGGACAGATGCAAGCAGTCATGTCCGGAGATGTACAGTAGCCATTGTTGCGGCATTGCGAGCAGATACTTTCAGTCTAAATAGAATATTATTCTATTATTTTTATAGAACTTTTTTTAGCTTTTTTTTTTACAGATAAAAAATATTTGGCAAAAATATGATTAATTTTCAATATAATCTACAATTATTACCCATTCACTGTCCAGACAGACACAATAGTTTAACAATGGCCGTTTCCTGTGTGTAGGTCACTGGACAGTGAACAGCTAATGTGATAAGCCAAAGATAATTAAATAATTACTCACTTCAGGAATATCTCCACGGTCATAGTTAATACATTCCTGTATATTTGCAGCTTGGATCGAAGCATTATTTAGATCTAATGTAGATCCATGAAGAGTAACCTATAACAAAAAATGTGTATTAAAATAATTTATCGCCCTTGAAAAACATTATAGTCTAATCTTAAAATATATATAAAAAACATATCTTAAGCTAAATTCAATATTGATCAAAGGGAGTGAAATAAAATAATCATTTATTAAAAGAACATACGTCTTTAATACAGCCATTGAACCCGCCAGTGACACCAGTATTGTTGTTAAGGACGATAGAATCGTCATCAACACCGCCGACAAACATTGAAGTCTCGAAATTCAGTTCCTGGAAGTAAAATACATTATATATGTATTTATCCCTCTTTCTACATTCACAGAGGTAAACATTTTTTTGACAACTTATAAGTAATTTGTATCAGTTTACTTTGTAACAAAAATTAATTTAACGATAATAATTATTATTGTGTTATGTTTAGTACCTTAGCAGAAGCCAGTTTAGCTTCATAACTATAAGTCATGTCTATTTTCATAGATACTTCATGTCCGACACGAGCTATGCGTACATCAGTCCATTCATTGGGCGCTAGGTTCTTATTGCTGATTAACACAATTGGTGCGTTGCCTGTTCAAAAGAATTAACGATTATTATCATCGTTAAATATAACAATATTTTATTAATATTTATTTAGTAGTTATTGTCCAGATTTTATTTATTTAATGCTCACCATCACCAAGATCATAGCGGAACTCTAGTCTTTCATCATGAACGGCTAGCGATGTAAATCCTCCATACCCACGAGGCGATTGCGCACAATACATAATAATGCCATCAGTGACTGGTGCCTTTGGTCTGATCTTCATTGACATGCTCAGAAAACGGGATGTCTTTGGAGGCTTAATGGCTAAGTAGGCACTGCCAGCAAATGCTGGGTAGGCAATGTTCTGTTTGATTTCGCAGCTGGAAAAAAGTGTTTTTAAGAGTTTAATATAATAAAATAAATCTGCTATTGCTACAACTATGCCTGTGATGCTTAATATCTTGTCAATTTTTATAAAGTTCTTGTTATATTTTTTATACTATACATTAAAACCGAAAAAGAAACGATAAAATTTGATGAAATTATGCAAGAACGGTGTTAATGTTTTTGTTAATAAATCTTACTTTCTCCCTGTGTATGTGACAGGACACGTGCATTTGTATCCGTCGACAGTGTCAGTACATTTGCCTAGACCGCAGAGCCCTTGACGGCAAGCCTCGCCGGCGCGGTCGCAATTCAGTCCCGCAAATCCAGCGGGACATAGGCAAGTGTAGCCGCGTTCGTTGCGAGCCTCCTGGAAATACCATGTATACCATATTATAATTATTTATTTGTACTGATTTATTTTATTTTTTGGTATCATTATTTTTTAATGCCATAAAGTATTGTTCCAAAAAGCATACGAAAATAAAAAACGATTTTTTTAATTACATTTTTACAAAAAAAGAAAGTAAAATGAGTGTACCTGGCAAACACCTTCATTTAGACAGAGGTTGGGAATGCAAGAGTCACAATCCCCTACATTAAAAGTTTCAAGATTTTCCACCATTATATTCTTCTCTTCCTTACCGAGGATCAGCATGCTGACACAGCCAACGAAACTAATAACAGAGTAGTTATTTTAATTAAATATAAGCCGGACTAAATATATAGAGATTACTATTTTAAACAAAAAAATCGGAAATTGCGTTTACCCAGGTGCACGTTCGAGTTCACGAGGACGCTGTTGTGGGGCGCCGCCGACGTAAAGATTTGAATTCAAATCTAATACTTGAAGTTGGTCAGATGATTCACCAATATATGGTCCATGGTTGTCGATATCCATTGTCACTATAATTTAATTGTTAAACGTTATAGTCTTTTATTAATCAAATGTCACATAAGAGAAAAAGAACGTATTTGTATTCATGTTCAAGAAGTAAAAGGTTTTTAATAAAATACCTTTAGAGTCAATTCGTTTGAGACGTATCGTATGCCAGGCATTTAGTTGTAAAGGACGGTCGCCTGTCACAGTTAGAGGAGCAGATGTATCGAATTTGAGGGTTAGCTCTGGGATTCCATTCACCAGCTGAAGTATTAGGTAGTCTCCATCACCACTTTCGCTTTCGCTATTGTATAGGATGATTCCGTTAGGATCTGGAAACAAATATGATTACTATCAGTTTAGGTCTACTTTGACAAGTAAATAAGTATAAGAGGCTTCATTAATCCTTAGATTTATTAATTAGGTGATAGTAAATAATACTGCTATGGTCTAAAATCATAATAAAATCCATAACATACCAGAAGGCTTGAAGGAAACCTCAATGTCGAATTCCATGTACGCATCCCTAAGCGGCTTTAAAGCCAGCCAACTATCTCCATTAAACTTCGGGACAACACCTATTACACGCAAAATAGCACGTGTTTCTACTCTCGTGTAGCGATTGGTCACCCTACACACATATGTACCGGCATCTGCTTCTGTTACATCTTCCAGGCGTAAAGTTCGCTAAAAAAAACATATCCTTTTAAATAATCAACAATGGTAATAAAATACTATGGCTTTATATATATAAAAAGACAAAAACGTATTCTCTTTGGGGTAAACACAAGTACAACGCTGGGCAAAAAATATTTACCCCGGAATTGATATTGAATTTGGGGGAATTAGCGCACAAATGTTTTATCATGTTTTTAAGACTTTCAAATTTGAAATTAATCGTTATAGATTTTATTAAAATATAATTTTCAGTACCTCGTTTTGTCTAACGCCTGATGGAAGAGGAGAGTACTCTCGCCTCCATTCGATCGTAACAGGTTCCTCAAGTGTGTAATTACAGGGCAAGTCTACTGTATCACCTAAACGAGCTGTTTTTCGTCTGTCGTTAATTTCATATGAGCTTTCATCTTGTCCTATGAAATACCAAATTACTATTTACAAAACACACAATTTTAGAAAAAACATACTATAACAATTTTTTTTTCATAAATAAATACTGTTAGTTAAAAACGGGTAAGGGATAATAAAGTCACCTGGTATAACTCTAAGCGTGAAATTGTCATACGATATTCGCCCAAAGCGATCTTGGCCGGTACATCTGTAAATATCAACGTCAGGTTCTTGCACTTCTGGTATAAGCAGCATCGCTCCATTCCCGTACATCTGTTACAAGAATAATAAAAATAACAATTAAGTAAAATATCGGAATATATTTTTATTTATTTTAAAATTTCTCTATAAATGTAAAAAATTACATCGAAATCCCTTCAATAAAACGTGATATGATAACAAACAGAAAAAAAAGTATAAATTGTTTGGGTTATAAATCTAAAAATTGTCTAATAGCTTAAATAATTTATAAATAGTTGTGTCATTTTACTTTTACTTACTCTAGAATCCACATACATTTTTGTTCTAAACCTTTCCCAAGTTACTCTAACGTCTTTGGATACCGCTCGGCATAGAACTTCAACCTTATCTCCAACCCTGTATTGTCTTCTAGGCTGATCGATTTTTACTAGTTCAAGTGATTCATCGCGGGACCCTGAAAAATTATAAAAATTGCTATTAGTTTTAACGTAAAAATCAAAAATTATTACATTTAATATTCCCAGTGTTATAATAACGTAAAACAATACTCTTAACTAACTATGAAACGGAAGTTAAAAGACTAGGCTATTGAAGAAATTTTAAATATAAAACATGCAAAACTCTGAGGTTAGTAAATCAAAAAGGGGGTTACACACAGTACAAATTATGACGTTTTCCGGCTCAAAGTTAATTTTTTAAAGCAACAATATCATGGATATATACCCACTATGACGATGTTCAGACGATCACAAAACGACGAGAGACAAAGCGTTTTTCGGAAATAATGTAAAAATTGTAATCCTGGCATCCAGTATAAGAATTGTAGATCAAATATTTATACAAGTGAACAATTTGTATCATTCGTGTTCGTAACATATAGTGCGTTTCAAATAAGAATAGGACTGGACTCGTGACTAACTTCATACTGATAACTAAGTAAAACTAGCGTTAGCACAATAACTCGTAAACCGTACCTAATAATTTAAATTATAGTAAAATAAATAGAGAAGTTATTTACTTAATAATATCAATACTTTTCTGCTGAAACCGCGAGTAGCTGATATTAAAAATATTAATTTCTGTCTATTTTTTATTGCAAATATTATACAGCAGTGACATATTATGCGTTATAAGTGAACCTAAATCAGTCCTATAGGACGTATGATTAATAATTATTATTTATTAAAACACGTTCGTACAAAACATGTTAGTTTTTTGGTTGACTTTTTTGCACATTGGGCTAAAACTTACATACTTAGTATAATAGATTTACTCAAATTTAGAGCATTATGAATATTTACTATATATTATGCTTTTGATATAAAAAGTAAATTTTACTATCCTGTGAATATATTGTATATTCCAATGATATTATGGTGTATCCTAACTGTAGTTACTTTTTTCGAGCAACATCTTGCAACGCGATAACATATTTAGGTATTCGACATTTGCGACCACATGTTACTATTTGCTTAGTGTTGCTCCCTGCATGTATGAAAGGGTGACAGAAATCAAGGAATATAATAAAGAGGAAAAATTTTTAAAAAGCGATTTGTTCAAAAATCATTGATGCATCTGTGATATTGATAAGAGGGCTTGAATAATGAAGTTATGTTTCTATTATGATAAATATAATAAATAATATAGTTCTAACAATAAAATGTTGTGAATAAACAACACAATGGACACAAATAATCCCAATTTAGTCAGTCTTTACCGGGATCCACCACGCAGTTGGATTCATCGCTACCGTCTCTACAGTTGTCGTTACCGTCGCATACAAATTCGTAATCTATGCAACTGCTGCTATCATTGCAACGGAACTGTATTTCCGAACATTCATTGCCTTTGTAATAAAAAAATTATCACTTCTTTAATCCAGACGAATATATTTAATATGTTTATGAGTATTTATGCAAATATGACTAAGCATACACATAATTTTGATAAATATATATTATGACTTTTATATTTAGTATAATAGACTTACTCTAGTTTCGAGTATTAAGAATATAATTATACTATACAATATTATGCTTTTGATACAAAAAAGAAATATGATGTAATTATATAATTATAAAAATACATAAAATGTTCTGAATAAACAACACAATGGACACACAAATAGCCCAATTAAAGGTTGTCTTTACCGGGATCCACGACGCAGTTGAATTCATCGCTACCGTCTCTACAGTTGTCGTTACCGTCGCATACAAATTCATAATCTATGCAACTGCCGCTATCATTGCAACGGAACTGTATTTCCGAACATTCATAACCTTGTAGTAAAAATAAAACTAATTTTTATCTAAACCACCATCGTACATAATTATATATAAATATTTTATAATAACTATGAAATAAAAGTATGTACAAACATATTATGGAAAGCTTCTTTCACGCAGACAACTTTCAAAGAATCACGTAATTTTAACATAAGACACACGCTTGATTCGCCTGTGTTGAAAGTGCTAATGTATAGTATATTGTAAGTCTATATGATTTTAATGACAAATAATAGTAATTCGGTTGTTTGTTGGTAAGAAAACGCATTATTGCGTTCTCAGATTGCTTTCTATGCCTATCTATCTAGGGTACAATTTATTAAGCCAAAGATAAACATCCATGCAGGGCTCAACATAGTGTTGCAACAATTGCGTAGGAATCAGACGTATAGAAAGACGAACAAACAAATATTCCTTTTATATATAAAATAACAATAATCTTCCGAATCAAATTGATAATTTAGCAAACATTGAAAACATGTTGATAAGAATATATAATCAATTCAGGTAGGCTTTGTTATGAGCATATTGTTTTTAAAACATAAAAATAAAATGGATACATTAAATTATTAATATCACTAACAAGCATATATTTATATAGCTAACACCGCCAAACCCGCTAAGCATGCCAATATTAATCATGCTCAATGCATCAGAATTAGTTTCGAAGCAAAGGTGGTATTTGTAAACTGAACTCTAATATAATCGACTAAAACTGACCCTCAATTAGGAGATTGATGTAATTGCTAATCTGCCTGCCGTAAATGTCAGTCATGACGCAAACGTATCGGCCACTGTCGGAATTTTGAGCTATTCTGATGAAAAGAGAACCATCGCTCTTCTGAACGACGGATCTCGGGATGGGCCTGCCATTCTTGGTCCAGCGGATGGTCTGCCAGGGTAGTGTCACATTGCAGCTGAGGTTGACCGCGGAGCCCGCATGCGCACTCTGCTCGTTATCGTGTGATGCCCGACCCGTTTCTTCTATGAATGGTTATTAAAACATGCACAATATCGTACCTCATTCACGTTCATTGGTAAAGTAGTTATGTAAAACATTCGATGTATCGGTTTTTGTTACATGAGAGCGTGTTGATCCTTAGAGCATCGCAAATTATACCAGGAGCTTAAATTGTCAAATCGAGTGCTGCCTGTACACTGGTGAAACTAAGTGATTTCATCGGTCAATGTGGGTGCTTTTAAACAATAATATATACTACGTGCTCATTAAAGTGAAGTTGTGATCAGGTAATACACTTACCGCTAACTTTAACTTCGGCGATTGCAGTGGCATCTGCGACGGCATTCCTTGCAAAGCATTCATATTCTCCAGCATCTTCGACTTCAATTTTATGGAATATCAACGTACGATCTCGGACTTCAACTCGGCTATATTATCAAATGTTATAATAATTATTTTCGTATATTTAAAACAAATAAAATTAACTTGATATAAAAGTATCTGTTACATTATAATTTATATGCTTTTGGCTCTTTGTCTCTCCAATTCGGTACGTATGTAAATTTGCAGGTCCCGGATGCTATGATATAGAGTCTTTGATAAAAAGATCACAAAAATGAAGTTCTTTTTACATTTCAAATAATACTCCTTATTTTTACATTACAAATAATAATCCTCATTTTATACATATAAAGTACCTTGAGAATGATGTCGTTTTCGGCCTCCAATTTACTTCCATGATATCGTCTCCGTCGACGTAACATTCGACTGTGGGTGACTGTCCGGGGTGTACGGTCTGCGTGCTAGGTTTCAGGCTGATGGAGGGTGGAGCTACAACCAGCAGTCTGGTCCGTGCTGACTGTTGCGCAGCTCCAGTGCGACGGTTGAACAGAGTGCATTCGTACTCACCGGAGTCACTCTTTGCTGTCTGTATTGAGAATTTTTGTGTAAAAAATCCATAATATTAAAATTTCGTTGCATGAAATTTATAACCTACTAATATAGTGTATATTTACTGTAATTACTATATTTAATGTAACTTTAAATAAATGACTGTATATTTATATTAATGAGTATATCATTCATTGTAAAAAAGTTGTCTATGTGGTTATTCAATTATTATTTACACAAAATCATTTCATAATTAATAATAATTATTTTCTTTATATTCGGGTTAGTGGAAAATAATTATGTAATATGAATAATAATAAAACAACAATTACGTTTTCAATAATTAGTTCGTTGCCGATTTGTTGGGCGTTGGGTTGTAAAGGATTTCTATCAGCGCGGGTCCATTGAACTTCGAAGTCATTGGAAGCATTGCAACTGTAGATTAACAACACATTAAAAATTAGAATTATTTAGTATATCTAAAAATATATATATAATAAAAATAATTCGGTCAAGGGTACGGCAGATTCGATTAAAACCTTACCTGAATAATAAAAAATTAAAAAAAGTCATTTCGAGTCGACAACATGTACCCGCAAAATTCGGATTTACCTCAGCAACGCGTGGTCGGGTCTGCTAATGTAATAATAAAATCTTAAAACAGACTTGCTGTGAACTTCATCTAAAAAAAATTAAAACCTCACCTAATTCGACTCTGCCGGCCTTCAATTACTGCCATCTCATTCGGCTCATTGTAGGGATCTGTGTGTGCAGTCAGGTAAAAAAATATAGTTTTAAAGAAAATATAAAGGAACCTTAACTCCAATTATTACTCAGAAATGTATGAAAAAACTGGCATAGCGAAATTAATAATATTTAGGTTCAAAAGTATAGACAAGCTACGCTAACATGATGCGGGCCTCCAAAATGCAAACGTTTGAAAGTGAAACTTTCAATTCATATGTGCTTACTGACACGGCCGTACATCAAACAAATCTCTAGAATTTTTGCTCGACCACTAACAAAAAGTCATTAATTATATAGCGCTTCAATGATGTATTCTACGAAAACGACACGATTACTTGATCAACAATGCCGGCCTACTATTGAAGACGAATACTTTTAATTACATACAAACTCTTTAGTAAACTACTGACACACACTCTTTGAAACAGACATTTGGAAGGGCTTGCCAAGTTATCATAGCTTATCTATACCATCCTTACATCACCGTATTAAAAAATGTATGTATACCATCGGTTCCAAATTCGCCATCACCTCTTTCCACATAGATCGTGAAAAGTTCTTTGATAGTACCGGCGACAGAGGTTGCTGTACAAGTATAATCGTCATCCTCGCTCGCACTTGGTATAGTTAAAATAGCGATTCTCGGCGATGGTGGAACTAGTAAGCTTCCGGAACTCGCTAAAAGCAAACATAAGTACTTTAAAAAAAATTGTCGATTTTGTTTATTTAAAACGTTTCATAATAATTATGCGCGTATTGTTATGTTCTTTTCTCCCTTTGTTACAAATTAAAAAAAAAACCCTGTGGCACTCGGGGACTGCCGCGGTAAAGCTATTGCATAGCACTTTTTATCAGTTTATGCATTACATAAAATCTTGGCTGTTTTTAAAGAGTTAAAATACAAATGAAATCGAACCTTAATTTCAAGCTTATAAGAAGCATTTTCTTCTATAATTCAAAATTTCATTGAAACAAAGTAAGACACTTCGTAATTAATTCAAAATATTTGAATTTGGCACGTACATCAACAATAGATACATTTTATATGGAACTTTATCTATATAGAATAATCACCTTAATTCCTTTTGATTTAAGACGAAAATCCTTTGCATATATAAGAATTATGTATAAAGGTTATATATTATTTTTTGAAAATTGAACATTAGTCTTTATATCGTATTATTTAAAGATCATATTCCAATACATTTATTGAGGTATATGCTGTAATTTTTCTTGTGGGGAGTGTTAGGTTTTATTTCTTGATTCGGTCGCCGCGCTCAAAGCCCGCGATAAAAGCTATGCGTTAGCTTAAAAAAGGATATGATATTATGTACGTTAAGTTTGTCTACAATTGGGAATACAATTTTTATCACAGAGACAAAAGAATGTGCTAAAGAATAAGGAATAAATTGTATAGAACGTTGGATTCCTATTTCATAAAATAAAAATATTACAATATTGTTCCGTATTAGGCATTATATACCATTAACTGGTTATTGTAGTCGAAAGTTGAAACAATGTTTCTGATTTTATAATATGTATTTTGTTAATTTTATGTTATAAAATATAGTATATTATTATTAATATACTAACTACTACACTAAATCCCACAAGTAAATACATTAATATACTTTACAAAGATACCAAAAATGAGTGGAGAGCCATATAGTACGGGATGGTGGTCAAACGTGACGAAAGCGGACTATCCTAGCCGGCTTGATCAGCACTTATTTTTTAATTATTTAAATGTTTCCTATATCTATTTGTTTGATCCGGATAATCTTCAAGCCGATTGGACCTATTTTGACGATACTTCAACTGGCAAAATGCTGATGCATATGGAGTAACTTAACCTAAGTTCGTTTTTTATTTTAGAAAAAGAGTGCAAATATAACAAAGACTAAACAATACAACTAATTTTCTGACCACGCGAGTGGAGCCATGGACAAAACTAATTATAAATAAAAAATTTAAAATAAAACTCACACTTAATGGAAACTTCCGGCTCGGGATATCCTTCAGCACGGCATTCAACCTCAACACGGTCGCCTCTGAAAGCTTTTATAATGGCGCTAGGTCGGATGGTGATTACTGGTGGTGACCTTACTTTGATAACAGCACTATCGGTGATAGTGCCAGCGTCGTTGGTTGCGGTACATACGTATTCACCCTCGTCGTTTACTTCAACAGCTTGGAATCTAATAATGGAATTTTCATTTTTATGAGTTTTGGACCCACTTTGGTAAAATAAAAAATAAAAACCATAGGTAACAACAGTGGACATATTTTACATCCCTAGTGTAAAAAATAACTTGAATGAGTTATGATAAGTTTTGTTTATTATAAGGCAGGTATAAAATTATGTAGACAAAGTTAGTAGGTAAAGTTATTAACCATTCTTTTACTTTAGTTTACTATGATTTTAAATATCTTCTTATCATTTTTTTTTAAAGAAGTGTCAAACAACGATTGTATCTGACTGTAGATATAATTTTTTTGAAGTGTTTGTTAACAAATAATAAATAGAAAGCAATATCACCGTATGTTATAGACTTTTTATCATTTATACGGCGGTTTTAGGCTAGTCTTTCATCGTATACGCTCATTTTTAAAAGTTATTTCACCTTTCACCAAACGCACAACTCGTACGAGCTTTGATGTGGCTATAACCGCCTAATGAAAAGCGCTATAAATATGCTGTTGACTCTCCCCACCAAAGATTTGCGCGTATACGACTTAATAAGCCCGTATACGCGCATTCGGCTTTTTAGAGCGCAAAATGAAGCGCGCGTATGCCAAAACGACCGTATTAGCTTATATTTTCGAAGCGTTTCGAAGGTTTCCACCGATGCTGTTTTTGTGTTTTTATGAAACAATATTGTTGATGGATTTTTTTGTTTCGTCTTTGGACTTGAATTTCAAAATATGAAATTCTATGTAATCAAGCCATGTAAATTCGTGACTTACCTTAGTCTGTTTTGCGATTGAATCTGTACGTGCGGTAACAATGGTCTTCCATCGGCTCTGTGCCAGGTTACTACTGGTTCTGGTACTCCTCCATTAACAGAGCATTGTAGCTCGTATTGACCGCCAAGTATAACCGAATGTTCACCCTGTGGGTAGATACTGACAACAGGTGCTTCACGACCTTGAGGGAAATAAGAATTGAACTTATGAATCTAGCGAGTCAACTTTAGTCGTCAAATGTTTTGTGCAGTCCAGAACTCAAAAGTATGTCGAATACCACAAAAAATATTAAATTTAGAAAACACCTACGAAAATCTAACGAGACTCCATTTTTTAAATATACTAAGTCTAAAAAGTGAATGGTAAAAATCGAATCGATGCACATCAATAAAATAAAATAAAAAATAAACTATTGTAAATATAATAGCTTTGTTTATATTATTATCGCCTGATAGTTGCAAGAGTTTTAGATCCACTGCGGTATTAAATTGATGTATCATATAAGTCTCTTCATAAACAACATATGTGCGTAACAAGTAATACATAATACACTAAACTTAAAATTGCTTACGTTCAATATCCACGTATACGTAGGTGCTTACGACAGGCCTTCCGTCTACGGAGCCTTCGCACAGATAGTAGCCACCGTCAGACTCTTGAGCATTTGTTATTATTAGGGTATTGTCTCTCTGAATCGTAGTTGGTCCAAATGGTGGCTTATACTGAACATGAATAGGAAAATATTTCATTAAGTAAAACCACTCAAAAATGTGAAGAAAATATACAAAATTTTACTATATATTATATATAGATATGATGGAAATTCTCACCTTGATCCATTTTATAAGTGGCAATGGATATCCGTGGGGACTACAGTCAACACTACCGCTACCGCCAGTCGGTATCTTCAGCTGATCAACGGATACAGTAATATTAGGTTGACTAAGTGGTGTGATAGGTGCCACTGTTAGTCTCACCAGCACCGGATTCACATCACTATATGGGGAAGTTTGACACATATAGACACCCTGGTTTTCTGGAACTGCTATATTGATGTACAGAATACCATTTTCAGAACGTACATTCGGAAGAAGCGCGGCGCCATCTTGCCTGTAAAAAAAGTTGTTATTAAATTCGTCAAGGCTGACTGACGATGTAAAAATGGAGCCGCAAAAAAAAATTTGACTACCATAATAACAATTAGTTATGTTTATTGAACATATTGGTTGTATCTGTAATTTATTTAATATATTGTATGATTAATAAAATATGACTAATAGGGCATTCCGATATTAGGTGTAATTAATTTGCAATTTTGAAACTAAAGTTTAATAGTAATGTATTATATTAACTTTAATTCGCATAATTAAAAGTCTAATTGTGTTATATTTATTAATGGATAAGGTGATAAAACTGTTTTAATATTACCTGATCCAATCTATGGTTCCACTGGGTATGCTTGGGGTGCCAGTGCAGACGATTTGTGTACTCTGCCCTTCGTCGATGGTAGGTGATAGGGATGAAACAGTTAGTGTCTGTTTTGGATTGGTTGGGTTAGGTCGTACCGTCACAACGGCTATGCCGTCACTAACACCGGCCGAGTTGGATGCGATACATCTAAAAGTCATAAAATATTTAAATATCTCAATTATATTCGTGTGATTAAAATATATTTATATATCACACCAAATTTGTTCTGAGCACTAAATACACCAAAATTGTGATCATGACTGTGTTTAAAAAAGATGAATAAAACATATGGTAAAATAAATAATTACAATAAAACATATTAAAATAAAGCGAAAACCATATCTAAACCATGTCTCTAATAATAATTATGATGACTGTAAGTTGTTTTTATCTTTCTATTTGTTAATACCCGACGAAAAAAAGGAGTTTTATATGTTTGACGTATGTGTGTCAGTGTGTCTGTGACACGTAGTCGTATCTCCTAAATGAATAGACTGATTTTGATACTTTTTTTTATTTGAAAGCTGACGTAATCGAGATAGTTCTTAGATTTATGAAGATTTGTTTAAGCGTTTCAAAAGCATCCTGGCTTTTCGCTAGCTGAGCTAGGATTTTAGACAATATCGGACGCGGCGGCGCTCATTTTAAAAATACTAATAGGCCCTTTTAATAAATTTTAAAAACCAAGAGAAATATTATGTTTTCACTTTGTAGAGGTCTTTTTTCCAGCAGCATTGGAATAATACGTCTATAAATAGTCTTATACAAGATAAAGTATATTTGCAATCAAACTTTTCTTGCAGGCAGTAATTATTACAAAATAAACCCACCTATATTCACCAGTGTCTCCAACGCTAGCACTTTCGATGATAAGTAATGCGTCGTATTGTACTACCGAGAGAGGTAATGGAAGTGCACCAGCTCTTTGCCAAGTGATTCTTGGTGCAGGGTTGCCTGTGGTTGTACATATGAGCTCAATCCTGTCCCCTTCATAGGCTTCCTTAAACGATGGGCTCACTGACGCCGTTGGTTCAGTCATTTTATTTCCTATAATTAAATAGAAATCTTCCATATAATACTGTATAATTATTATATTTACTTATTATTATGAAATAACACTATGTTGTGTACATGAGTATCTATCCATTCTTACTAGTATTTTCTGATTATATATGATGTATGTATGTTATGTAATTTGTATGTACGGGAGTGATATAGTCAATCTTGACAAAACTCCCAAGAGAATAAAGTAAATAAAAAAAAAAAAAAAAAAAAAAATGAGTATCTATAATTTTGTCCTATAACCTCACCTTTTGCGTAGAATATCCAGTCAGGTATAGCTTTTCCTTTAATGTAAGCATGAAATTATACGTATATTAACTGAGCATCGAAATAAAAAAAAACTTCAATAATATTTTCTTTTAATTTCTGGATATATATAAATATAAATGTACTATTCAATGCCTTGTATCATACAAGAATAACTACGTAGTAATTACAATTTTTACGTTACTTACTTGATACTTTCACTTCAGCGGTAGCCTGACCCGTGGAAATGCCGTCATTAGTTTGACAAATATATTTGCCACTATCCGAATCTTGTAAGTTATATATAATCAGCAATCCCGTATCGCTGTTTATTTGATGCCTGTTCTGTGGTAAATATCCATTTTCCTTGTACCAATTGACTTGCAGGGGATTTGTTGACATTTGACTTCTAGCCTGGCATGTGAAGTTTACAGTACCTCCTATGTTTTCGATCTTAATGGTGGGTTCACTTATCCTGACGTCAATTGTGCTTTCAAGTGGTGGTCTAACTGTTACGCTGGGCGTTCCATCTGTTAATATTTAGTTCGTATGTAAATAACATTTCTTAAATTCTACTCAAATAAGCATTTTAGCTGAACGGACTTGCGACAGTTACAAAATGTATGCTACCAGCTTCGACGACACACAATGATTTTTTAATTGAGACTAAGAACATTGTAAAAAGAGTTATGATACATCGAAGGACAGTAACAAAAAGTTATGTATTACATTTAATTTGAACACCACAAAATACTGAAAACATATTGGGCTTACAGTGTAACCGCTGGTTAATGCTATAACATATGTATGAAATATCGCTCAAGCGTCACTATATTATTAGCCGAAACATAGACCTGGACAGTAACGGTACCAATCCTCATAGGA
The DNA here is from genome assembly GCA_023373885.1 of Hestina assimilis. Taxonomy (NCBI): domain Eukaryota; kingdom Metazoa; phylum Arthropoda; class Insecta; order Lepidoptera; family Nymphalidae; genus Hestina; species Hestina assimilis. The sequence goes on from CM041759.1 coordinate 15,771,670, forward strand.
AAAAGGTACCTTTTTCTGGCAAAGTAGTAAATAAGACCCCTAAAACGAATCCATTAGCTGTAATTGTTCGACATTCGTAAATTTCGCCCTGCCGTTTGGTATTCCACTGGGTATGCCATACGTGCTCGCCACGCCAACCATCTTTGTAAAGTCTCGATTCATTGTAATGCTTTTCATATTGTACTTCTTGTCCCTCATAATAAAACTTAATGCTTAGTGGCTCTGGAGCTCTATACTTGCACGTAAACGTAACTTGAACTACTGTCGAGTTTGGATAGGCGTCGTGTATAGTGGGATGTAGTTCCATGATTAAGCCTAGTAGTTATTTTAATACAATTAATATAATATATATTTTAAATAAAAAACTTTTGTGATTAATAAAATTAATGGTTAATGTATATTAATAGATATTTGTCATCTTAGAAAAATAATGTTAAGATTTTGTAAGTCGCCTACAAATTAAAGAAAACCGTGTTCGAAACGAACGTAATTTTCAGTGTTCAGGATTATTAAGTTACCCACCAACAGTTAAGCAGTCTGGTCCGGTGTAGGGCGGTCGGCAGTTGCAAACGACAGTACCGTAGCTATCGAGCTGGCACTCGTTTCCATTGCAGTTACACTGTCTACAATATCCATTCATATCCTTGTAAAAACCAGGAGTGCAGTCTTCGCAACTGGTACCCGTGTAGCCCTCAGGGCACATACACACCTAGGTATTGTTGACATATATTAATTCTACTAGTAATTATTTCGTAATAATTGATTCCTAAATATCTTAAGAAATATAGTGTAGCTATTTAATGTATTCCGTACCTCCACGCCCTTTGCAGCAGGAGCTATATTGTCGTATGCCTTAGTAGCAATGTCCATAGAAACATCAGCAATTGAAGTCGACGTAATATTTTGAGAAAGTGTTGCTCGAACTAATACCCGCTTTAGATTCTTCAGTACGGACATGAAGTCTTCACGGCTAGCTTCATCAGGTGAATTTAGCAAATACCAGTTATTTTCTCTTAATGGAACTTGGTAACTCTGAAAAAAAAAACAATATTTAATTTTATTGTGTCCCTTTTATTCGTTTAAAATAAACACACGTGTAAAAAATTTACCAAGGCTTCTCCAGATCTTATAGGTGTTGGATTACTCCAATAAAGTGAAAGGCTTTCACCGACAAGAACAATATCTCTCCCAGGAGATGATTCTTCGGGATAGCCACCCGTCTCAAAGCTCTGTGTTAGTGATAAAGCACCTCCATAAGATAGAACTCTATTACCTAGTAAAATTTTTAAGATTAAACATATTATATCAAAAGGTTTGCCAGATAAACAGTACTATGATTAAAATATATACCTGGGAATGCGGGTAGCGACCAGTACAATTCGTATATTGGATTGTATGAGTTCGTGAACACATACTTAAGCTCACTTTCTTTAGGTGCCGGTATAAACTGATCATTAATTACTTGATCAGCGTTCAGATCCATAAGAGTGTAACCACCATAGTCTTCACCAATGATGGGTGCAGGCAGGCGTATTCTTGAATAGTCATTTGCCTTAAACAGTACGTTTCAATTTCAGAAAAAAATTTTTACGTAACATTTTTTGATTTATAGTAGAAATTATAATATTGAAATTGATTTTAAATTTTACTCACTTCATGACATTCGTTAGTAACTCCAGAACAATAGCAACCATCACAACCGAGAGGATTGTTGGCGTTAAGACCAAACGTGCCTGCTCTGCATCGGTCACATCTTTCACCCTCAACGTTCTGTTTACAAATACATCTCCCGAAAGAGTCGCAAGGCTGAGCTTCGCCTCGTGGATCGCAGCTAAAATGCACTCAATAAGATAAGACTCTAACTCTAAGAGGAAATTTTCACTGAATTTAAGGCAATATCAAAAAAGAAAATAGCGTACTTGCACTGTGGTGGTCCTGATGTAGGTATGCAGTTGTTGTTTTGATCAGGTTCAAATCCATCTTTACATTTCTCACAATTTGGCCCATCTGTATTGTCAGCGCAGTCCTAAAATGAAGTAAAAAGCTGTTATTTTTCTACCACAAGGCGGGCCGATTTCGATACAATTACCATGTGCCTTTTTTTAAAATCCACTTTGCTTGCTCAGAAAATTATGAAACGTAGTTTAAATGTTGTTGATGCGCTAGGCACTATTAAGAAATTTATGTTCCTATATTTTTAAATAAAAATTTTATTGTATTTAAATACTTACATAGCATACACCTGTTTCTGGGTGGCACATGTTCGAATGACCATTGCAATCGCAAAGACCGCAATGTTCCAAATAAAGGCCACTTGAGCTCCTGTTAAGAAAAAAAAATAAAAACATAACATTTTACTCTTGACATGATTAAGCAATATAATTGCAAATTTCATTTTTAGATTGACGAGACGAGGTCTATAATTTACCTATAGAGTAACTTAGTTTTAGAAAAGCATGTTAAACATTGTGCATTAAAATTAATTTGATTGAATAAATAAAGTCGACACAATATATTTAAAAATAATTATTCTAACCTCGTGTATCCAGGGGCACAGTCCTCACAGGAAGTGCCTATGTAGCCCGTCGGGCACACACACTGCTCTACGTGTTGAGCTAAGGGACCGTCACCATATGGGTCCGCAGTGTCGATACTGGCCTGTACTATTGTCGCGACATCAGTGTTAGCGGAGTAGGTCGCCTTTATCAGAATGGTCTCTACATCTGCTAAAGCGAGAAGGAAGTGCTCACGGGACACTTGTTTGCCATCGGGTCTGTAATGATGACATTTGAAATTTGTAACAAAACTTGCAATCATTATAAAAAAATCATAATAAAAAGTAATATGTCACCTCTGCCATCCTTTTTCTAAGAATTGGACCCTGGCGTTCAGATTTCCATTGCCAGTAGGTTTAAAATCGCCAAAGTAGTGGAATGACAAACTATTATTCTGTAATTTTATATAGTATTAATAATTTTTCATAAATGAAATCAAAAATATACAAAGAATTTATGTATAAAGCTAGTATTTCAATTTCACCATAATAAAACAATTATGATGTATACTTCTCCTTCCGATATCACCGGGTGTTTAGGATTCAATGATATTTACGGGTAAAAAAAACAATTTGTATTTTATATATGTAAATTTCCTTATCTTGTTACTAATAAAAAAAATTTTAATATGCTTTTCTCAAATAACTTACACTTATTAGTTGAACATCGGCCGCTGTATTTTTTATACCTCCATATGTAGGTACATGGTGAAGTTCATACGTTAAGAATCCACCATACGATGTTACTTTATCGCCAGCGAAACTAAAACAATATAAAATATTTAAGTTTCCAGATTTTTTTCTGGGATAACTTGACACCGCATACCACTTTAAGTAATTATTATTTCTCTTATAAAAAAATACAAATATATCATTTGTATACATTTGAAATAGTCATTTCATTACCTGAGCGGAAGACTCCAGTATAAAATAGATGGCTGATAACGGTCAAAGTTGTTCAATCCAATCTCGCCTCTAAGGAGCTCTGGTTGCAAATCTGTTGCTATCGGGGCATTGTATCTTACAGCACCCGCGGGTCCTATTGGCGCACTCTGATACAGTTTAACTTGGCTGACTATTTGAGGTACATTGAAACGTACGGTTGTTGTTTTACGTCGCAAGTTGCTGATCATACATTGTTGGGAAACGCCAGAGCAGAAGCAAAGTGCACAACCGTGTCTGAAAAAAAGATTGCTCTATGTATTTGGGATCGAAATCTATTTTTATTATACATTTATCACTGATAGGGTTTTAAAACATATCGTTAACCTAAAATCGTTGGACAAAAAGAACGACCCATTCTTGCATTGGTCGCAGTAACGTCCTTGAACATTTTCTTTACAGACACATTCATCGGGCAGACGAACTCGGCTGGTTCCCAGAGGATTGCAGTTGTCCTGTGGCTTAGGTTTACAGGAATCTCCAACGATCAATGGATTTCCGATGTAATTAGGAGCACAATAACTGCAGTCAGGACCTTCATAACTGTTAAGGAAAAGACATGTAAACATAAGATTTTGTCTAAGACTACATTTCTAACCATACATACATATCTTATAATTTCTTAATTTATATTGAAAACATTTTGTCTATTTTACGATTTTGCTGCTTTAACTGAAACATATATATGTATCTATTGAAGAACGAACCCTGGTAGGCAATCACAGACAACGTTTCCTCTTGGCCCAACAGAGCAAGATCTTCCAAATTGGTTGCCCCTATTAGTGAGTGGACAAGGACAAGGCTTGCAGTCACCACCACTGCTTGGATCACCGTAGGTCAGCGGTGGACAGGGAGCTTTAGGAACACAAGTGCCGTTCCATGGACCCGAGTTTTGACGTTCAAATCCGTCGGCACATTTCTGTAAAATATTTTTAGTTAAATATTTAAAAAAAAGACATCAACATTTTTAAAGTTATAAAAATAGCATGTATATACGCACCTCACAAGATCTTCCCTTATAACCTCTCGGACATGAACACTCTTCTACGAGGCTAGCCGCACCGAGTCCTATATTATTAGTTTGCGCAGATTCCATCGTAAAATCAGTGATATTAACACCAGCGTTGTTTGAGTCAGCTCGCAGGAGAATCAATTCAATATCGTCCAATCTAAATAAATATTTTATTGATAGAATTCTAGTATTTGATTTTATAAACATTTTTATACTACTATAATATCGAACAAGCTTATGTCTCGTTTGGTGGGAAACAGTATTTCGCACCATTTGCTTTCTACGATTTGCTATGCAGACAAATGATTCGGGTATATCCCCTAAAAAAACTTGTATCCTCAGAGAAAGCGGAGCGAAGAGCGGATTTGAAATTTTCGTGTTTTGTAAAACTAGAATTTTGTTGTTATCGTCATTTACGTCCTTACTAAAAATAATAGTGAGGTAGTGAGGTAGCAATATTATTGTAGTTGTTTCTCTTAAGAGGAGTTTCTCCTTTGTCTCTTTGATTTTTCCTAAATTTTCTTATACTGTTACTACTCATCTTAATTAATGACAAAACACGCCATACATTTTTTAGTGAACATATGGACTGTTACAAGTACGTCGTTTGCTTGTTAGCCATCATTAGAAGTATAATATTTAATATTATAAAGAAACACTAACGCCATCATAATATCCTCTCGGGAAGCTGGAACTAGTCCTCCAGATGAAGGTTTCTGCCAGTCTCCAGGCGTCAATCGAGCATTAATGTAAGGCTCACGGGAAAGATCATTACGGCTTTTATGATGTAAAACTTGATATTTTCCCTGTAAATTTTTAAATTATTATTCATAATCTATCTTAGGAAATTGGTATATCAGAAACAAGGAGACCGTAACATACCAAAATTATTATATCTGGAACGTTATCACGCGCGGGCATGTATGGGTTAGGGTTGTGGGCAGATATTCGGTACTTGATGCGACCACCGTATGACGTTAACTGATTGCCGTTGTACGTTTCCGGTAGAGTGATGTATGGGTGAGCTCCGATAGTTCTTGGCCAGGCTGAACCGTAATTCATTAATTTTGTTACCTGCAATATTTGTTATAATTGTTAACAGGTTCAAAAAGTACGGGGTAAAAATTATATGAAATATTTTAATTTGACTTCAAAAATTTTTAAGAAATTATAACCAACCGTTGCCGCATTCCTCAGGGGTTGGTAATAATACTGGTTAGTAATATCTTGCTGTTTCTCTATTTGGACGTTTCCGCCGTAGTCTTGGTTGACTCCAACTAGCCTAGTACCACCCTCACCGAGTGGAGTAGGCATGTTGAAAATGAAGAGATCAGCGCTTTGACATTGCGTTGACTTTCCGAAGCAGAAGCATCGAATACATTCGCTCTGTGATCGTGCCTCACTGAAAGAAATCATCAATCTTACAGTTATTGATGAATGATAACAATAAATAAATATAAATCAAAAAATTTTGTAACCCCGATAAAAAGAAATGTAATTTGCCGTTTTGTGCCGGCGGCCATCTTTGACCAAATTTCATCAAACATAGATAAGGATACTCTCGACTAATAATCATATATAAATATCAATGCTCTTTACCTGTTGAAGTACCCACTAGGGCAAACACTTCCAGTCCTATTAACGTAAACAATGGAGTCCTGTGTGGCGAATGTTGAGCCCTTATTGTTGATTGCTTCGCAGGAATATGCACCACTGTCTTCAATCTACAAACAATGATTAATATTAAATAACAATTAAAATTACTTTTTGATTGTAGAAGTACTACTTTATCACACTATATGAACACAAGCAAAATTGTCTTTTTTTCATTCGACTTGTGTAAACGATACGTGTAAGCTTTTACAATCAAATTGAAAAGTAAGATTCACCTGCATGTCAGGACATGTTAGTGTTCCTATACCATTTACACTACTAGAAGTACATTTTTCTGGTACAAAGTCCCAATTACGACGCCAGGTTATTAGAGGTATCGGTACACCTACTGCTTCACAAACTAGAGTCAAAGTTTCTCCAGGATTCAGCCTTACGTTAGCAGGTGATGGCAGCCTTGTAACGTGAATCGGGGCTGAAACATAAAGTGAACTTTATTAACATATTTTCACATTTCAGTCAAGGCGATATCACAATATTATGACATGCATTAAAAAATTAGCAGTCAAGTGCGATTTGGACCACGCACAGTTGAAACTAAATGATTCCGCAGCTTGGTTATGAGGAATGTTAAGGTCTTTAAAAATAATAACGAATTAAAAACGACTGCAAAAATAAGTTGGTTATTTCATATTAATTATTAAAAATTATATGAAAAACAAAGTTATGTGAAAAACTTATATATTTCTTAAATTTGTAGACCTGTGTTCTTCAAACCAAATGTGGTTGAAATTTGATTTGATGTTCTATAAGCTCAAATGTTTCCATAATTTTAAATACCATAGTTCAAAAGTTAGAGAGGGGACACAATTTCTATGACTTTAGGAGCTAATATCTCAGCAACTACTAACTTAATGAAAAAAGTCAAAATCAAACCTTATCGTTTTGGAAGACCTATCCAAAGATATCTCACACGTGACATACGTTGAAATTTTTTTTTTCAACACTCTGTTACATGTATGGGCTTAGATCATATATATTTTAAGATTTCATTACAGAATCGTTGTGCGGTTCATAGAATACACCTGTTTAGTAAATTTCGTATAGATAGAGCCAATGGTCTCCGAGTAAAGTGACTGTGACATACGGACGGACGGACGGACAGACGGACATGACGAAACTATAAGGGTTCCGTTTTTGCCATTTGGCTACGGAACCCTAAAAAGAAACATATTCACATCTGGCACTATATTGTCAATTTATTTATTCTTATATATATTCTTGTCGCACAAATAACTAAATATTGATTACATTATAAATATTATTATATCAATTATATAAACTATTTGTTATTTTAATTTAATTAAAATAAGTCAAAAATAAAATTGCAATTATTATTGTACGTAACGTACTCCTGAGCTCTAAGCTAAGCATAAAGAATTATTCTTTGTTTATCTTGATAGTTAAAATATTTATAAAAATTACTTACCGCAGCCGATTTCATCAGACTTGTCAAGGCAATCGTCTTGTCCATCACAGTGAAAACTCTTAGGCACACATTGATTGTTATTGGCACAAGCGAATTCAGAAGACCGACATTGCCTGTTAGGATCAGAAGTCACGCAGTTTTCTTCATCAGAGCCATCAGTGCAGTCATCGTCAGAGTCGCAAACCCAGGACTTGAGTATACATTTCCGGTTAGCGCACTTAAACTCGTTGGGTTGACATAAGCCGTTACGGTCTAAAGTAATAGAAAATAATAAAAAATAACATTATTTATCAATATGAATGTTTTTTTTGACAATTTTTTTAACAAATGTCATTAACTTATTATTACTTACGGCAAGAGTCTTCATCAGAGCCATCTGAACAATCTCTTTTGTCATCGCAGACGGCCGATTTTGGAATACATTCTCCATTGCCACATGTAGCTTGGTATGATTGACACGGTGGTATAAAAGATGATCGATGAATGAGTTCTATAAATAAAATAACATATTTGTATATGTTTAGTTGGCTATTTATAAATAAGAATAGATTACTATTTGCTCTTTTGCTTTGTTCAACAAGTAATAGTACCGAAGATACAAACTTCTGTGCTTACTATTCCTCTCCTTGCTTATCTAATTTACTTAACGAAGTTCTTTATCGCGCGTTGCGAAATCACCGTAGACGGAAAAAATTAAGACCAAAAGTTGTAACGACACTTTTTGCTATAGTTGTAAGCCGTGCGGCGTACACGTGTTTCTCTATCTGTCTCTCTCTCTCATAGAAAGCAAGCCAGATATTTTCGTTTCATCTTTCTATTTCGCATTGAACAGTGTGGTGTCACGACGATTATTAAAATAAAAATTAATTAGTTTTTAATAATTAAATTAAATTTTATTAATAAAATTTAATTACAATTCCTTCACTAATTAATCGAAAGGAACTTCGTTCCATCTGGGTGTCCCTTGACACCTCTCTTGTTCAGGGTTACTACTGGTATTGCATCTATTGACTCTATTTTAAAATAATCGCCTGCCCATAAAGTGAGTGATAACTTTGTTGGAGTTTACTCCTTAAGAATGGACTTTCATATAAGGCTTTCAGTGCGAAAAAAATATGAAGGATAAAATTTAGTGATCAAAAGCGTAACGAAAGAGATTCAGTTGAAAGACTTTTTTTTTTATTTATTATTATTATTTTTCTTTTATTACTTTAATGAATATATGTTTGTTTGCATTTTTGTTCGCAGGCATTTTTGTTTGTATGTCTGTTTTGTATCCTTTTTTTATATATTTTATATATTTTTACCCTCACTGCCTATTACACATTCAAATACTTAAGGTAAAGGAGTAAAATCTAGTCGTGCCTCGTAGCTGACACACATGGTTTTTTTATATAAAAATATATGTAATCTATTGAAGTACTTACCAATACCTTCTACTATCAATGTAACTCTTATTTCAGAACCAGGAGAACCCAAATAACGTGGGGCTTGACAAACGTAAACACCGCCGTCTGCCGACTGTAAAATTAAATGCAACAATATAAACAAAACTAAACGGTAGTCCTCGCAATAAAATACATACTTTACAATATTTGTTTGAATTGTAAGCACTTACGGTGACTTTTGTCATCTCGAGACGTCCGTTTCTATCTGTAGAGTCTGGTTTGAGGGGTCTGCCGCCCTCTCTGATCCAGCGAACAGGCACTCTGTTAGGACCTTCATCTCGACAAGAGAAAACAACGTCGCCACCTATAATTATAAACCCAAGTGTGTTAAGAGGTACCAATGAAAACTACATCAAATAATCAATCCCTGAAACATGCATTGATGTTTATATAAAAACCTACTAGAAATAAATTTATACATAACTTTATAATAATATTAATAATAATTCACCAGAAGTGTGATAATATTCAATGAATAAGCGAATTAACCTTTTATTTATAAGTGAATAATGATTAACCTCATTAATGTCTCCATGCTTTAACTTATATTCCCAGTGCTGCATAAAATCTATATATAAGTGATATAAGTGCGTATAGTATTGTATAAGTATATGATAATTATATAGAAACCGGATGAAATGCTAATTTAAAAATTAATGTTTATATTATACTTTTTCATTAATAATTGTAATATTTTACACAAAAGTGTATTTTAGTAAGTCAAAATATATAAATCAAGAAACTAAATAAATAAATATTTTTAATAATAATACGTTTAGCTGTTATGATATAAATGTGTATAAAAGTTTAAAATTTAAAAAAATAACCAAAACCACGATATAAGTAAGGTTTATGTTTGAATATCACTCAGATTAAAAGCTAAGTTAAAACCCATAGTGCACCCAAATATTGATACACTGACTCACCATAATGGACTGTTCCACCACCATGAAAGAAATATAATACAATATTAATAATTATTTTTTTTATTTTCCACCACCAGTGTGCCTATTCATACTTTAATTAAAGTATACGAATTGCATCGTATCGATATAGTAAACATCGTTTGAGCGGCTTACCAGTGGAAAGGTAGACAGAAAAGAGATAGAATAACTTAAGTAAGTACATATTATAATATTACTTACACTCCTGTGATAAAAAAATGACTTATTCTAGTACTTAAACAGTATTGGTTTCTGAGAAACTGTTTTTAATTTTCCTATTGTTTCTGATATAATAAATTAATATATATCATAGTTAACGAATTGAAGAAGTAGGATATGAATCGAGATCATTATTCATGTGAACCGATTTTGGTGATTTGGTGTACAGAGTGTACATTTAAATTTTTATCTAAACTTTTTAAAGTATGGGCTTTACTTACCCGCAACATCTGCATATATATTATATAATATAGATGATATATATGTTTTTATTTACCTATGACTTTAAGCGTACCTGTTTTCCAAGCCTTCAGTAATTGTAAGAGACAAATATTTAGAAATCTTTACAATAATTATAGCAAACTAAATTACGTACGTTAAGTGAGATAAATTTAGATTTAGTAATAGAAGAGGTTCTCCAAGAACAAATGAGCCTGCTCGAAGGAGGGAGTACTACTCTCTCTCAGAAAATTGTCGTTAAGTAAAATCACCCGTTTCGTGCGATTAGTGAGAGTACTGGAAGCCCAATCTCCCACCCCCTCGGTTCCCTTCCTTTTCTCTTCTCTTTCCTCAAACGCATAAAGTTGGCAACGCATATGTGTACTTCAAGTCAATCAGAAATGTTCATAAGTTGCGGTAATTGCTTATCATCAGCCGAACCGTATGCTTGTTTGACAACGGCCATGACATAAAGAATAATTATTTTATACACAGAATTTAATGTTTCAGATCTATGTTGGTTTAAATAAAATAAGCTGTGGCTATCTTTATCTTTATCTTTTTTAGTTTATCTGTCAGAAATACATCTATGTAATAAAAGATAATATTAGTTAAACTTACCATTTCGAACTGTCTGCTCCGAAGGGTAAGTTCTAAGATTCAGCGCTGCAAAATAAAAATATGGTATTTTATAAATTTTAAAATCTAATAATAGATTTTCTATTTTGATATATGAATTTTTATATTAAAATTTTGTTCAGGTTACACAATTTTGATAAGTCAAACAAATTATGGTTTACTTGAGTTAATAAAAGAAAACCAACAATTTATATAGATATGTATATAAATAAGAAAATATTTTGGTTTACTCGTATATGATAAACTAGCGGCCCGCTCCGGCTTCGCACGGGTATAAAATATATAGCCTATGTCATTCACGGAAAAATTGATTAAAATCGATCCAGTAGTTTTGATTTATTCATTACTGCCCGTGGCCCGCACACGTTAAATGTAATTATTTACGACATCACATTATAAACCTCAAAAATATTTTTTTTCTCCACTATTTAATGGATCTTATTATACATTTAAACCATCCTCTTCAATCACTCTATCTATTAAAAAAACCTCATCAAAATCCGTTGCGTAGTTTTAAAGATTTAAGCATACATAGGGTTATAGGGACGGAGAAAGTGACTTTGTTTTATACTATGTAGTGATGATAAAACATATACAAACATCAATCAATATATCAAATTAATATAGCTTAATATGTCTACATTAGTCACACTTAATAATCATTCTATTCTAGTTAAAAAGAACATTGGCTAACATCTATTTATTAAAGCGCATATACTAAAGCGCATGTTGTTAATTTATTTAAGAATAAAATAGTGTTAAATAATTAATTGTATTAAATGTGGTTTCCTTTGAATAAATTATTTAAAAAAGATAATAGTTTAGAATAGTAGTAATCTCGCTACCGACTAAACTCGCAATCAGTTCAAGCAGTTTGGTAATTATATTCTAGACGATCTTACTGCCGGCAGGACAGTCGATTTCGTCAGTGTCATCGTGGGGACAGTCAATATGACCATCACAACGGCGTCTCGCATCTATACAAGGCCCATTCTCACAACGCCACTGGTTTTCACCACATCCTATTATTGGATCATTTTAAAAAAAATTATCACTCTTTAATTTTAGCGTATAATTGGTTTTATCTCGAATTCTAAATGGTGATAGTGAAAATGCTTTATTATAAGAAAAGGTTCTGTTATAAACTTATGAACAGTTTTTGTTTCAACACAAAGAAACCTAAAGTACATACAAGTTTACCATGATAACATAAAATTCTTACCTTGATAATTAGATCCATAAGGATCAAAACTACCCAAAGTTGTGGTGAATATTGGCCGCTGGGTCGTGCTGGGTGCATAAGTATATACATTTGGAGCGATGGTGCTGGGAGTGATGAATTGTCTATTTCCAAATGTGGTACTTAGTATAGGAGGAATAGTTGTCAGACAACCGATCTCATCAGATTCATCGTCGCAATCAGTGTAGTCGTTACAGTATGCAGCTAAAGGTACACACTGTCCCGAGGTGCACTGGAAGTTGTCTTCCGGACAAGCTAGAATTAACAAACAAAATAATTTTAATATGGATTTTTAAGCCATATGAAATCTATATCCACTTGCTCTAATATAAAATAAAACAAAATTCAAAAATCAAATTTCTTCACAAAAAAAAATATAAATTTATAGAAAACACGACTCTTAAATCACAAAAAATATTTTTCGCTTTGAATTAAAATATTTTTGTTATACTGTGACGTGATATTATTACAATAACTGGAAAGCTAGTGGTTCCTCTGACGAACCCGTTTACCACAGAGCTAGATTTTAAAAGTTGGCGGTGCTATCACCCTTAACTTTTTTTTGCTTTAAAGCCTACTCCCAAAAGGCTACCATTTTAATATTATTTAAATTACATATGCTTAAGCGTAAAAAAATTGACTACCTCTTTTGTGGGTTGTAAGTATGTGTAAGACTGAAATTTCGATAAAATACTTTTCTAATAGTTTTAAAAGTTTTTGTAAGACATCCTATTCTGCCGATTGTAAGTGTGTACCACACGAGAACAACACAATAGTTCTTGAATTGACAGGTAATATTACAGATTGTTTAAAAAAACCTAGCATTGCGTGAAACGGATTTCTCGGATAAACTACTAGCACTAAGGTCGTAGCTATTTTTTTGATAAATTAAATTAAAAATGAGAACTACATGTTTAACCACTACATTTACTACAAAAAACCCCTACTAATATATTTTTGATACTTTTAAATAAAAGCACTAACAACAGTATATTAAATGAAAGAGGTACAACATGCGAAAGTGCTATATAAAAGACAACATGTATGTAGTTACTATACTATATAAAAATATTTTCTAATGCCGATTAATTAACAAGAGGTATAGAACATGCTTTAAATAAAACACTATTATTAACCAAAATAAGGAACAATAATAACAACAACAACTTAGGATTTTATAGAATTTTTGATCTAGGGTTTCAGTAAATTCCGCTGTGGAATACTGATAAACTTTAAACACGCATTCAACATTCCTAAATCAAGGGTCGTAACACTGTTACTTATATGAATACCCGTGTTGTAACAGTTTTGCTCGTCGGAGAAGTCCGAACAGTCATAGATATTGTCGCATCGTCTTATATGCGGGATACAGCGACCGTCGTAACACGTGAATTCTGATTCATGGCACGGTGTCATCTCAGACGGCAAACGGGACGGCTTTTTCATGAACCACGCTGTATACCAGCTAAGTTTCAGTTTTCAAAAAAATTACCATAAAAACATAATAGCGTGTAGGTTATGGTTACAATTAATATTTATTTTAATTGCTAATAATAACTATCGTTTAAACAATTACCTAAAATGTGCAGTTTGTAATAAGTGCCTATTATTATGTGCGTTGAGTTTTTGAAACTAGAAGTAGCCGTGAATTTGGTGCTCAGTTATTATAGAATGAAGCGTGATTAGTGTCTCATAGAAAATAGATGAACCTAAACGTACGTCTTTTAGTTCACTTTCTTATATTTGGCGGCTTATGTTTGGCATATTACAAAGCGGTATTTATTACTTTTGCATTAATTTCACATTATTATATAATAACAAATAACTTACGGCAATTTTCCTCATCAGAATTATCGTTACAATCTTGGTTTCCATCGCAGGAGAACTGTATATCGATACATGTATCGTCTCTACACTGGAATTGATTTTCTTTGCAGCCTATAAATAAAATTAATTATTTTTTTCTTAGATACTTTAAAGATATCCATCTAAGAGATATATAACTAAGAACTCACCATATTCCGTTATCATCGTTACATTGCAGTCAAATTCGTCGCTACCATCGTCACATTCTGTAACGTTGTTACAGCGAAGAGCAATGTTGAGACAGTCGCCATTTTTACATCTGCGAGCAAAGCAAACGATAACATATAGATAGAATACACAAGATGACCAAAAAATGCGTATTATATTTGAAAAAAAGGCTCCGAGCAGACATTATCAAAAATGAAAGTGAAAACGGTTGAAAAAACAAAAAAAACAACGGAACAGCGTTCGCTTAGCAAATTTACCACGCATAGCGTCATAAAGCAGAGAATTATACTGATATTACATAAGCAGTGAAGATCGCAATGCACTTAAATTATTCTATATTAAATAATATCACCACCAAATCAGTATATGTTACCTAAAGTCGTTCGGCCCATCGCAATCATCACAACTTCTCTCATCGGAGCCGTCCAAGCAGTCCGCGATCTGATCGCATATCCGACTATCTTCTATACACTTTCCCTCGCAAATGTGACTGCATTCTTTAAAAGAAAACAATGAAATTGTAAACTATAAAATTAACAAATCACAATATTACACAACATTTATACATGTACAGGATATCCAAATTTTATTTCTTTACTAAATCTATTCGCGTGGCAAGTTATGAATATTCGCAGTGGCATTAGGTATAAGCATTATATTATAAATTCACTTACTTTATAAATTATAATATCATAGATAATTTTTCGTCTAACTAAAAAGTAGAAAGTATATACAAATACACAGTTTTAGGTAAAACCGAGACTATCGGATCACTATATAATGTATATGCATATTATGGTTATATTGGTAGTACCAAGATCATATTTACCAAGACAGCCATCCTCATCTTCGCCTGCGTCACACTCCGATATACCGTCGCATCGTTTTGCACATTGGGTTCTGGAGCCAGGGTCGCATCTGTAGCTGTCCGGCGGGCAGGAGGATGGTTTAGCTGTAAATTATCATATTTGTCATCATCTGTGCTTTTCTATCAGTGATTTCTAGTCTTGGAGAATTTGAACTAATATAATGTCGTAAGATTATTTTAAGTATTGGAGTGAAATGATTTAAAAAAGTTGAGTATAGCCGATTGTGGCAACTAATGTATGGTCGAGTGGCAGTGGGATTTATTCAGTTAGTTAAGTTGCAGAATTAATGTGAGATAAATAAGAAAACGCACAATATTAATGAGTACTAAGAACAAAATTGTATAAATCGCAGCCTTACATTAATTTAGACATAAAACTTTAATTACAAAATGTGCTTAAATATTAACATGCACACATTCTTATCATGCAGTTTCGTATATTAGAAGTATTGGATATAAATATAAGTAACATCTTAGTTTATTTTATATATAATATAAAGACTTACAATTATGTGCATTAAAGAATCCCCAAAAATCACAATATTGAAAACAAATCTATAAAAGTAGATCAAAGTTCTTACACAACACTAAGACAGTTAAAAGTGACAGATTTTGCTCAAAGAGTACGGGTGAAGTCACGAACGACATCTAGCTAATAGACAGACTCAGCTCCCACTGTACTCACCGCAGTTAAGTTCGTCTTCCCCATTTGGTTGACAATCTGAGTAACCGTTACATCGCTTCGCTATATTAATGCAAGACCCGTCCTGACATTTGAACTGCCCCCTTTTACACTGACAGTTTCTTTCATCCGAAGCGTCTAGGCATTCCTGTGTCCCATTGCACCGAGAATCCGCCGGTACGCAATCTCCATTTGAACATTTATATTCATAAGCCATGCATATTGTGCCTGCCATAATATAATATATACCGTAACCAAATTAATTTTATATCAATTTGTAATTTTGAAATTTTATGTATGCATTGTGATTTTTGATTCCCCTAAATTATTTTGAATATGTAAATATATGTATAATGTAAAAAAAAATTCAAGTATTTAATACATAATAAGTAATTTTACTAGTAACAAAATAAATAAATGAATAAAAATATTGAATGAAAAAATAAATGTTGCTAGAACTCAGGGTAATCAAAATAGAACTTTTGTAGCTACTTCATTATTTTCTCTCATGGTATTGTACAATCGCTAACTAGCTTGTTATTCGGCAAAAAATATAGATAAATGAACGTTAATAATGCAATTTTTTTTACAGTGAATGATTGTTTATTGAATTTTTATGCCTAAAAACTAGAGCAAATAATGCCAAGATAAACAAGCTAAAAGTTATCGGTGTTAATTTGGCAAGCATTAAGCACCTCATTAACGAAATTACTAAGTTTAATTGTGTTGTAAGGCAACCGGGTGACACATTTATTATGCTACCATCACCGTTAACTAGCAACTATGGTACTTTTCAAACATAAAATAAACATCTAAGATGGGCAAGATCAAATTTTTCAAAGTTTTCAAACCGTATGCGCAATCACGTTCATCAGAACCATCCTGACAGTCATGCGTTCTGTCACATTTTTTGGATGCAGGTATGCAGTAACCATTGTCACACTTGAAGTCGCCGTCACCACATGCTGGACGGTAAAAGATTATCTTTAAATACAATACGCAATTTCAACTACTTCTACGTAATACGTAAATAGGAAGACATCATTAAGAAAACGAGCAAAAGAAATCAGAAAGAGATTGGAAGATGATGGTTTAATAAAAATGGTGATGAATTTCTGAACTGAAATTAAATTATAATTTCTGAACTGAAAGAAACAGATAGAGCACAAGTGCCTTAAACAATAGGAAAACAATAAATGTAAGTTGAGAAAAGATACAATGAAGAAGACAGAACAAACATGACCTTTAAAATTATTTCAAACTTACGACAATTTTGCTCATCTGAATAATCTCCGGAATCGCAGTCGTAACGACGATTGCATCTCTGGTGTTTGGGTAATAACTTCCCATTTTTACATTTAAAGTACCCATTTGCTGGAAATACAGGCAAAACTTATAGTTAGTAATCCCAAAAACACAACTAGCGACGTCAAGATGTAAATTGGCAGCGCCTTGAAAACTATTCAACAAGTTATTATAATTTTTTCGATATCTAATAAGATTTTAGTTTAATTATATTTAATATATACACCATTCTATTACAGTTGATAAACAGTGTTTTCATTTACTGACAATTGAGATATAGATAATAAATATTATAACTGTTTTCATTTAAAACTCACGCTCGAAACTATTACACCTTTTTCAAGGAATTGGAAGGATTATTATGGTGTAGAAATCCAAACTTGGGCCTAAGCCTAAGGCGTTATTTCTCTTCGACATGCCTTAACTATGTACCCCATGTACATAAAATTAAGTTCTTTAAAATATTTAAGTTTTAATATGAGTAGCATTTTATAATATTGTAGTTATGAACTCCACTATTAAATCGTAACTGATGTCATTTTTTATTTCATGATGGTTGACAAACAAGAATACGGTCCGCCTGATGGTAAGCAGTCACTGCAACGTATGAACGCTAGCGATACTTGAAGTATCACGCTTTGCCAACTCAAGGGATAGGAAGGAGGGAATGAGAAAGGAAAAAAGGAAGGGACATAGAGGGTGGGAGATTGGGCCTCTCACTCGTCGCACGAAACACAACAGTACTTGCTGATATTGTTACTTTACGCTGATTTTCTGTGAAAAGGTGGTACGGTCCCGGTAGAGCCGGTCCATTTGTGCTAAGAGGAGGATGGCTTTATTACTACAAACATATTGTCATATTTCGTTGTCTGCTTTTAGCGTTCTTATATCACTACATAGTATAAAACAAAGTTGTGTTCTCTGTCCCTATATCCCTATGCATGCTTAAATGTTTAAAACCACGCATCGGATTTCGATGCGGTTTTTTAATAGATAGAGTGATTGAAGAGGAAGGTTTATATGTATAATAATATCCATTAAATAGTGGAGTAATACTGTTATTTTTGAGGTTTTTAATGTGATGTCCTAAATAATTACATTTTTTCCGCTTAAATTGCAACAAACACAGGCTGAGCCCTACGAGATTTATCAAAATAATTTACTAAGTATTGTACACATTGAAAAGGTCTACAGAAAACTACTGGATCGATTTTAATATTTTTTTCAGTGAATGAAATAAGTTATATATTTTATACCCGTGCGAAGCCGCTAGTTCTTCATATTTTGTTGCAAAAATTAGGCAGTAGTTTAAGAATGAAAATATAAACAGATGGCGCGAGATCAAGTGGCTTTCTGTTTATTTACCTATACATTAAAATAATTTTGATACACAAAAAAATTTCCACGCGTCTTACCCATGCAATTCCTCTCGTCGGATCTGTCAGTATGACAGTCTACGCGACCGTCGCATCTTTTACTACGTTTGATACAATTACCATGATCACATTGCCATTGGTCTGATCTGCATGCTTTTGAAATAATAATTCGAAATATATTGTTAGTATATTAGTAAAAGCGATATAAATTTTTATAATGTTATTGAGTATATAAGTGTAAGGAACTTACGGCATTCAAATTCGTCGCTACCATCACGTGGGCAATCTCTAAACCCGTCGCATCTTAAAAGTACAGATATACAAGTACCGTCGTTACATTTGAACCTGCCTCTATTTTTGCATACATGATCCCCAAACCAGTAATGTGACTGTGATACTTACCAGTCCAATAAAATTATGAGGCATGCGTAGAAAAAATGACAGAATTGTAGAAATCCTTCAACTTATCTATCCCATAGTAAAAAATCACAGATTATCTATTCTTAAATGAATCTGCCACATCAATTATTGTGCTACTAATATTATTCTCATTCTGGAGCATTTTTCAAAATAATTAAGAATAGATAAATCTGTAACATTGATGTAAAATACTATACTTACAACAATCTTGTTCGTCTGAAGAATCCCTGCAGTCGTTGAATCCATCGCATAGTTTTCTTTGTTCGATGCAAGATCCATCGTCGACACACCGGAACTCGTCTTCTCTACAATCTGCGGACATATGAATTTAAATGTATTTTTTATAATGAATTAATTATAAATAATAATTAAAATATCATTTGTGAAATGAATTTCATGATATTTTTTGCTAAGAATTTTCATATTTGTTTCTTTTACTGATTAATCAAAAGACTTCGGAGGCATGGGCGTAGCGATATAGTAACAAGATGCAAACCCCCTACATTGCAGGATTTTATATTGATACAATGAATGAAGTTATTTTCAATATAGTTATAAAAATTAATTTCACTGACCGCAGAACCTCTCGTCTTCTCCATTAGCGCAATCGACGATTCCGTTGCAGCGATACGAACTCGGGAGACATTTACCGTTGTCGCAGCGAAAATCATCACCACCACAAGATTCTGATAACAAAAAAAAAAAAGTTAAACATGTTTTTAGCTATGCTATATATATAAATAATTTATAAAAAGTATAACAAATAAACGTTCTATATTGAGAAATGCTTGTGTATTGCCTGTCTGATGCATCGGTAGTTAAAGCGGACTATGATACTTGTTCAAACAGCTTTGAAACAAGTTTTCAAGTTAAAAGAGATATTTGTGCAGTTAATTGGCAAACACACATTCGTATGCTCCCATCAAACGAGGCCTGAATTTTGATTGCTTAACTAACGATCTGAAGCTATAAAAGATAAACATTAAAGTATTCAAAATATTATATTGTTGATAAATCGTTAATTAGATTTTGTATGGGGAGTTATGCACAAACATCTTTATAATACGACAATAGCCCAAGGAGTCAGAATCGAACTCACGATTCTCGCATTAACGCAGCGTAGTCGGCCTTTTTACCGTTGAGCTATTGAGGCTTAATTTTGAAATCAATATGGCATTTGATTTAAATTTACAACCGACAAATCATACGACCAACAAAGAATACGATCACGTAACACTCATATAAACAAGTTTGCATAAAACGACAATAAGATATAAGAAAAATGTGTCGTTCCGCTGAGATTTCCTGCCATTTTTTTCTGGCATAAACATTTTCTGAAACACCTTTACATAGTTAACATTCCGTGGGCGAAGACAGGCCTACGTGCTAAACTTAGCATTGTATTATAAATAGGGGCCAACTTTGAGATAGCTTAAAGCGTTATCTTTGAAGACTCTTTATTTTTACATAATATTTATACTATATTTATTAGCTCAGATAACATACTTAATGACTAAATTATGAATTAAAGTATATTACTTCAATCAACAATAAAAAACAGATTATGATTATGTGTTACATGTTTTGATTTAATGTAAATGTTATATCTATTTTATATATTATATAATTGGAATATAATACTATTCGATTACTGTGTACTTCGCATGACGTTAACTTGAAACAATTTAGGTCATACATACCTTAGACTGGGCAGAAATGAATTCAAATGAGGATAGTACTTGTTGGTAAATAGAATTTGTTAGAGTATCAATGCTAACTAGAACATTCGAATCGTCGAAACCTTTATATCGGAACAGGCACACACATTTTTTTGTATAACATTAATTATTGAACCTCTGTAAAAGCAACTTTGATTGCGTGGATTTAATAAAGTTTTAATTTTGATCCTGAATCGTCGCAGTTAGATACAACACCGATTTTCAAGTAAATTATTAACATTTACAGAGCAATCATATTGATAAATAGTCTTTACTATAAAAATATCGGTAGTGAAAAGACTATTAAACTTAAATATGATCTTAAATATTTAAGCATATTATTGGAAATTTAATAGTATTCTATGAAAGAGATTTTAGATTTGTCACGAAAGTGTGTAAGGCTGCAGAAGCTCCAAAAGCTTTTAATAAATTATGTTACTTTCAGCGATAGATGGATCAATTCAATTTGGTGCTTACACGCTGCAGTTGCTTCGAGAAACATATCTTAAAATATCGCACCTTTATGCATAACCATCTTAAGTTTTTCATTATAAAGTTACGTAGAATATATTTATGAAAAATCGATGTCAATTTGGGAGTTTAAAATATTAGAATTTTTTTCTAAAAAAAAAAAAAAAACTTGCGGTTAAACAAAAATATTAGGTTACGCTTAATTTAGTCAAGTAAGTGTATCCGGACATACAGATATTCAATTTGAGATGATAATTTAACACTTGGAGTTTACTCCTTAAGAATTGATTTTCATGTAAGGTATCAAAAACATATGATTACTAAAATTTAGTGATCAAAAGCGTTACGAAAGAGATTAAGTCGAAAGAGCTTTTTTACACTAGGCTCTCGTGAGAGAGACTTCCCAGTGGCCTCGACTCACGGCATCCCATCCTACGCCCGCACTTCCTTTCTTTTTTCTCGATTTCTAATAATCCTATCATAATGGTAAATAACATCCTCAAGAAATTATCTATAAGGAAGAATTTTCAAATTCGACTGGTAGATTAACGCGTCCAAGCAAACAAACTATTTCGCTGTACTATATTATTATAGATATAATGTCCAATGTACGTGGAGTCTTGCTGTTTTCTGCAGAAATATTTCCGCCTAGTTTTGGAAGCACTATCGTCACATGGACTATCATCGTAAAGTTTCAATATCTTTATTGTTGCTTTGATTTGATTAGTGTGTGTCTGCAACCACACTTTCACCACTCCTATCTTTTATTTTTAATTTATTGCAGCCCTTATATGTGCTCTTGCAAATATCTATTGACTACGGAGACCGTTTGTATTGAGGCGGTAAGTAATCTTGTTTGCCACTTTTGTTTTTTAAAAAAAAGACAAATTCTCTGATCGAGTTACTAAAAGTAGATTTTCAAATGTAAAGATAACGTTACAACGAAATTTATAAAGTTGACATATCAAGGCTATGCTGGTTTTAGGAGGAGCACGACACTCAACAAATATTCATATAAAATTTAGGATCTATTTTTGGATACGGTATATTAAATTTGACGACTGACTGACTGACTGACGACGTTGTGGTGCAGCGGTTGCGAACCTGCCTTAAGCACCACAAGTCACGGGTTCGATTTACGCTCGGAGCATAATATGTTTGTATTGACCATGCAAACATATTTTCCGGTCTGGGTGTATTTGTCGTAGTCCTTGTATGTGTTTCCAGACCCCCGACACAGGATATCACTATCCTAATGAGGACTATCCTGTGTCTTCGTTCGGAAACAAACTCAGACACTAGTACCCAAACTGAAAAGTGCATTAGTATTTTTTTTTAAATTATAAACATTTTTTATATATACAATACCACCTCCATTGAAGTTATATTTATATATTAAAGACTTCTAACGTAATGGGCTCCAAACAAGGCAGAATCGACAAATAAATTAAACTGTGTTATAAGTAGTCAACCTGCACCAGGCACAGCCTTTCCCTTATTACCAAATTGTCCCCGTGGTTTTACGTCAGGCCATTTTTTTAGTCGATTCAACATTAGTTTGAAATAGAATGGTTTTCATACATTATTTAGTTATAAATATGGTTTATTTATTACCTTAATATATATCTATGTATTTATATACAAAGTGAAATAAAAAGTGAATGTTTGTTTGTTTGTCCTCTATGCGTTTCTAAACCATAGACCTGATTAAGTTTAGACTTTTAAATTTTTTCCTTACCTTCGTCAGAGCAAGACTTTAAATTAAATACTACGGTAAATTAGTTTTAGCTATGTAATAGAGGGATACTTACTAAAAATCATAATTATAATCTTTATAAATTTTTTTAACTATAATCCTTTTAAAAGAATTTTAGTATTGATTTTTCAAGTCATTACTTATACTTCTATTGCCCCTCCAAATAAGCTCGTACCTTGCCCTTGTTCTTCTTTTTTTTCTTATCGAGTGGTTAGTGGCCAACCTAGTGTCTGAGTTGTTCAGGTCGCCCGTCGGCCTCTGACTTGACCGACCGACCGACCGACTCAAATTGATAACAGCCGGCACCGACTTTTTACGTGCCCTTCGAAGCACGGGACGCTCTGTTGAAATACCACTTTGCAATAACCCATCAATTGACTGACTGCGCCTAAAGTTCCTTAACCCACCGATCGTTTACCGAGCAGTGAGCGCACTCGGCTTTGAGGGTCTCATTGCCAGTTGCGCTGGGTGTGGGTAAGACAATAGCCCTAGGCTGTCCATTCTTTTTATATTGATAATAAAATCCAGAATCATCGTTTCAGTGGTTTAGGCGTGAAAGCGTCACAAACAAATAAACAAACTCATTTTTCCCATTCATAATATTAGTTAGGATAGGAAAATAATACTGAATTAAAAGATTGCCAAATATAAAATGTTATTGCAGTCCAGACTAATTTACTTCATGAAGCTAAAATCTAAGAATAGGTCTCGTGTGTCATAAATTTACATAAAGTATAACGAAATTCTTTTTTTTATAATTTTGGAAACGAAACAGTAACGCAAACAATTAGAATAACATAAATACGTCTGTTATATTAATCGAGTCTTTTAAAAATTCTAAGCAGTGATTCAGGGTAATGGCCGACACGCTTAAGTTAGCTTGACAAACAGATTTCAGAATACAAATTTAAATTATAAAGAAGCGCTAAACTGTCAACGTGAGACGACGGGTCTTAATAAAACAGTTGGGGCATACTTATTTGTATATCGTTAGTAAAAGGACCACACAATGTATAAATGATGAAATATGCAAAGCGGGAGTATTAGTCGGTCCCGAAGAATTGAAAAACCTTGTTTGTGAGGGTTCATATATCTCGTTTTACACATATGTTCTATTTATTAATAAATGCTTTGAGTGTTCTATTTTTGAAAATATCTGTAAGATAATTGAATTTCAAATTTATTTAGCTAATCAATTTTACCCAGCGTTTTTAATAGCGTATTGATTTATATCAAGCAATAAAGAACATTTAAAATTACAATAAATACAATATATAATATACAATTTAAATGAAAATTCAAGTTTTTTCTTTTCAAAATAATTACTTCATTTATTTGAATACTTTTAGGGAAATACATATAGTAAAAACTATATCGTTGTTCATATTTCATTATCGTTAGACAGTAACTGAGCGCACGGGCCACGATGGAAGGCGCCCCTCCTCGTGCCTCTCTGTCATGGTAATGACATCATCTCCCTCCGTGGTTAATCTTTCGTGAACCCAAGTAGATCGTTTGACAAATATAAGAATGGATAAATATGAACCCATTACCATTACAATATCATACATTAGCAATTTATATATACTACTCTCTGATTTAATAATAAAATCAAAAAAAATGTAGAATATTACTGTTAGATAATCTCTAAGCTAAGACAGATCATATACATGAAAAAATATCTCAGTAAGTCTGTCTATGTCGGTCCATTTGCGTATAGTTCCGGAAACCACTGATCCGATTTAGGTGCTTCATTTTAAAGTTTCGATCAGGTTATTTAATATATGTTCGGTTATTATAGGCTGTCAGGGGTGTTAAAGGGTAGTAGTAACATCTTTCTTAAGGCGCGCTACGCACAGAATACCCACAGAATAGATCAATGTTAAAAATCTACCAAATATAGTCCACGTAATCTGATTGACTGACGACGATTTATAAAAGTTCTTATATGACTTCCTATTGATGTTCGCAATTCTTGCTTAATTGGTCGTATATAAGAGCTCTTTACATCTTAGGGACATCTAAAAACCTACTTTGTACTAAACACGAGCCTTACTCAAAGACCCATGAATATTAATAAAATCGTGTTAAAAGGTTTTAACTTATACGATCAAATACCTCATGATCAGGATTCGTTCCTAATAGAGGTTTTATATTATCAGCTCAAAAAGTTATATTTATGCTTTAATATTTCAAATTATCTATCGTCTATTGAAGACGTTGTGGCGCAGCGGTAGCAAACCTGCCTTAAACGCCACAGGTCGCGGGTTCGATTCCCGCTCGGAGCATAATATGTTTGTATTGACCATGCAAGCATATTTTCCGGTCTGAGTGTATTGTCCTTGTCATTGTGAATGTTTTCCGGACTTCCGACACAGGATATAACTATCCTAATGGGGGCCGTTGAGTGTGCAACGTTTATTTATTTATTTATTATTTATCTAAGTTTATCTATAAATTAACACTGAATATTTTAGGATATAGAATAGCTATAAAAATGAATCGTAGATATTTATAAGCTCGCATTGCTTCAAAATGATTACACCAAATTTGATAATTCTATTTTTGTTGTAGTTGTAATTGTCAGGATGAAGTATTTCATCAATGGGATCGAAATTCCACCGGGAACGGGATCAGAATTGTATGGATTTTTTTTTGTATTACATTATGTTTGTATGAAGGTTACAGTCAGTAATATAGGGTAGGTAGGGTGGGGTAGTGATGGAAGAGGAGATCAAAGCTCGTATAACCGCCGCAAACACATGTTTCTACGCATGCAAAGGCATGTTAAGTAGTAACCACCTTACCTCGAACTCTAAGCTCACTATTTATAAAACAATCATTCAGCCAATTTTGACATATGTTTGTGAGACTTGGACAACGACCCAAAAAGACGAACTTAAACTGGCATGGTTCATGGTCGGTGGCGTACGAGATAACGATACATTTCGTATAAGGATGAACCATGAGCTTGTGAACCTGATCCGTGGGGAAACCATAGTCAGGCTCTGCAAATCAAAAAGGCTTAGATGGACAGGTCATCTGGAAAGATTGAGCGACACCAGATCGGTGAAAACCATTACGAAATGGACTCCGCAACAGAAGAGACCCAGAGGAAGACCCAAGAAGCGCTGGATGGATTGTGTCTTGGAGGATTTGAAAAGTATGGGCAGGAAAACATCTTGGAGACAGAAGGTCAGAGACAGAGTGATGTGGAAGAAAATCGTTGAGGAGGCCAAGACCCACAAAGGGTTGTAGCGCCGGAGAAGTAAGTAAGTAAGGGTGGGGTAGATAGTTTATAGGTACCCAGGAGACCCAAGAACGAAACGAAAGAAGGTAACGGGAACAATGAAAGAAATTTTTGGAGAAAGTCTTGTTATTCTTGAGTACCTAATTTTGTCCTGTCTTAAACTTATCAAGGATCTTTGCTTTAGATCAAAATTGTCACATGAAAAAATTATATTATATATTTGAAGATAATAATATTACGCTGTTGTTTTGTACCAATGTCGTACTAATTAATTATTGTTCTTGTGGGTTTACTGCAACTTGATTATTATACTCCCCTAAATGTTTATAGAATATATAATATTCAGACAAGAACAAATACTGCAACGTTTTTTTAATAGGCACGCTTTTTTAATGAAAATTAAATTAAAGTTTATTATAACAAAAAAAATAATCCTTATTAAACTTATATTATTTTAAACAGCATATATTGCGTATTTTGAACAAATAAGTGTTTTAAAATGTATTATTTTTAATAGGCACGCCTTTTTAATAAATACTTCAACAATTCCTTAGGAAATTTATCTTATTTTATAGCAGTCTCGTAAACGATCTATTTCACTTATTACTTTTAAAACGACATTCAATATACAAACATTAATTTCAATAACCTTTAACGTTTCCTATGAAGTAGCACCACGATAATATTTTCATTTCACTTCATATTATTAATAAATATTTGTCTTGTCTAAATATTTTCAAGCACTAAGTGTGAAATTGCCGGACGGCGTGATTAAACACGCCTCTTGATAAATGGACGGGAACGTTCAGTTTCAATCTAAACAAATAAAAACTAAGGCAACTCTATCGATAGAGTTGGAATATATCGATAAAATCTATTATATTTGTGCATTATGTTTCAATTGGTTCATTTCTAACCGATCTTTTTTCTTAAAACTTACTTTACAATCGAACATATAAATTGCTTAGTTTATTTTTGAAAAATGGTACACAATAAAAATATAAACTAAAAATATTTTTGTCATACTTATTATTTGACGAAAATATGTAATACTAGAAGCCAATAAAAACGTATTATTAAGTAAAATAAAAATAATAATATATCAAACATCTGTGGTTGAAGCCGTGACCTATTAAAACTTGAGCTATTTTTCGGTTTCATTGCATCTACATTAGGATATTGATATTGGATAAATATAATTCTTATTATAAATCTAATATCCAAACATAAAAAAACTTGTTTCAATCAACTGTAGCTACCTAAGTTAATATTTAAGTTTATGAATGAATATATATATTATGTTTGTATGTCACACTGGTGGTAGGTCTTTTGTTGCAAGAGGCCGGCTAAGTAGGTACTACCGCAGTGTCCAATATTCTACCGCCAAATAGTAGTGCTTAGGCACTACTGTGTTCCGGTTTGAAGGGCATTGTACGCTAGTGAAATTACTGGGCGAACGAGATTTAAGAACTAATATCTCGAGGTTGGCAACGCGCGAGTGGCACCTACTAATGGTGCTGCAAGCGCTCATAGGCTGCGGCAGCCACTTACCATCAGGTGGGCCGTATGCTTGTTTGCCAACTTCTAACATAAAAAAATGGTTTTTTCAATTTTCAATTTTTAAATTTTCAAAAATCCTTTTCTTCCTTGACTCTTAAACGCGCGTATAACATGTACAAAAATTACACAAATCTTATAATTGTATCCTTAAAAGTGTTTGAAAGGAAAAAACGACAGTGCCACCGAAATCGATGATTGCATCAAATAATAATATTGTAAGAGTATAACATAGCACATTATACAAATTATTTTTATTATTTACTTACGCCTTACGAAGCCCTGCGCACGGAGACTGGTGATCGTCGCCAAAAGAAAAAAGGTCACAAGGACCCCCTTTTGCTCTATAATCATTTTATTCTCTTGCCTATTGCATTTATTTCGTTTTCTTCACCGGTTCAAGCCGGGTCGAATTCTATTAAGTGAGCATTGTTTAACAACAGATTCCAAAGAAAATAACTTACTTAATCACACTCCACACACTAAATGTATTTTATCAGTTAAGTAGCGTAGGTTTCATAATTTATGAGTATATAAATGTCATCAGTTTTTATGAAATAAATCAAGTTATACGTACATATGAACGAAAGATTAAAAAAAAAATAAACGGTACAGACTCAATCCATTAGTATAGTAATATCCTGTGTCTCGGTTTGGAAACACGCACACACCCACCAACCTTCCACCTTATGTAAGCTTCTACCTCAAGCGGGAATCGAACAAGCGAGCACAAGCCCTGCTACTAGTACACCACAAAAGTTAAAAAATTAAAATTTTACTTTATTTAGATATTTTAATGGTAGATCGCATAAGGTTAAACGATTTCTCATTTTTAGGGTACCGTACCCAAAGGGTGGCAACGGAACGCCTATAAATAAGCTTCTGCTGTACAATCGTCCGTCCAGCCGTCTGTCCACGGGATTTTTCTTGTTTGTATGTACAGAGTTGATATTATCTTAGAATGTGTATTTGCCAATAAATATATATTTTTTTTTAATGAAGAGGGTCTCCATAAAAGAAAAAAAGACCTACGATGGTACTGAAGCCTTTATATGCAAGTCCGACATGTAATGGGCCGTTTTTATTAGGAATATTGTTTGCAACTTAATTGTAGTTAAAAATCGTTGAGACGAAATATATTATAAATGAGACTACATACATCACTAATAAATTCCATTGTATCACAATGTTTTATTTCCACGATGTCAGTTACATGCTTTGCTTATGATTTCTTGTAACTAGACACTGGTGCTATCCGTAATGCTTCATACGTAATTTTATCCGGATCACAGTTTTATTTGCAGTCAGCTCGTTTGCTTTTCAGGTGTTTAGGGTTCTCAGATATTTACACTTAAAGAAATCGCTTGTATCGTAATTGATAAAATGGATTTTCTATTTAGATTGAGAAGATTACAATATTCAATTACGTGGATTACATTCTTCGATTGAAAAAATAACCATATAGTAAATTAATTTTGAGTTGAATATAATAAAAAAATATATAAAACTGATTGTTTTGGTATGAAAAATTAAAGCATCGTCAAAATTATATTAAACAGAAGCGCAAAAAAACTGCCTCGTCCTAATCAAGATGAGATACAGTATCGTCAAAGTACACACCGTCAAGGCTGGTACGGATTTTCATGTTAACAATATGA
The DNA here is from genome assembly GCA_023373885.1 of Hestina assimilis. Taxonomy (NCBI): domain Eukaryota; kingdom Metazoa; phylum Arthropoda; class Insecta; order Lepidoptera; family Nymphalidae; genus Hestina; species Hestina assimilis. The sequence continues at coordinate 15,801,082 of CM041759.1, forward strand.
TAAAATGAGGTATTTGAGCCTCTAAGCTAAATCTTTAACAAATTTAAGAACTAGTGCAGAATTGAAATGAGATAGTTAGAGGTTAATGAGTCAGCTTTAAGTAGTTAGTAAATGATGTTGTATGTAAGCTAATGATAGTTTTGCTATAAAATCATTTATTTTTAGCCACTTTCAAAAACAAAGCACAGGGCAGATATTTGTATTGATCATACAAGCATGTTTTGTTATGACCCGGTAGAGTCCGGATATAAATAACGCGTCTCGTTAAAATATAAGATTAATTTACCCACGATTACTGTATTCATATTGTTTTGAACCTTAGAGCCTTAGGCGGTTGTTGTCAGTTAGGTATTTTTTAAATATATAAAATCTATATATGTAAGGAGAAGACCCGACTGACTTATAAATGCCCAGCCTAAATCCTAGGACGAAGAAAACTAATTTTTTCAAAGATAATGTCATTACAATGTAAAGGCGAACTAAAAAAGGCTTTTCTGAAATTCAACAAAAAGTAGTATGAAACTTTGTTTTTTGGCGAGACATTAAAGATTAAGAAACACATATTTTAACATTTTCAAAAATTGCCCCACTGGAGGGTTGAAATGGAGGGAATTCAAAGTTTGTCTTAAAATCATTATGTACGCAGGCGAAGCCGCTAGCAGAAGCTATTATATTTTATAATTATTTTTGTTTAATCAATTGTATACTGATAATACTAAAATAAATGAATCAGAATTATATATTTCATTCGAACAAAGTTAAATTTTTATTGATGTTTTAAAACACAAACTAATTGACACGCATACGACGTGTTACACGAAAACTGCATTGGTTAAGGTATTAAATTATTCATTATGCTAACAGTAATTAAAAATGGATTTCAAAATATAAATGAAGAAATTGACAACCTGATCGAGCAATGACCAGCTAAAACTGCTGGTAGGAGCATAAAATTTTGCACTTTTTTTTTTTTTTTTTTTCGGAATGTGTATTGCTGTTGGCCCTACTGGCCTTGACAGCGTCACTGGCGGGGCCGAGTACAGAGACTCAGCCGTGATAAAGGGACAGCCCTCACGGGGGCAAATTTTGCACAAATCTTATTTAAATAACTTAAGTTTGCAATAAGAAAGGGTTTTTGAAAATTCAACCACTAAGGGTGCAAAATAGGATTGAAAGTTTGTATGGGCATTCGTCATTTTTGAAGTTAGACTTAAAAATTACATAATTCATTGCATAATCAATGGGATCAAAAATTGTACAGTAATGGGATCAACGAGATCATGAAGCTGGAAAAATTTGTATTACCTAATTTTTGTATGCAGGTATGATAATTTCCAGGTAAGAAACACTTGATTTAACTTTTCCTAATTCCATCCCTGAATGGGTAGATGAAAATGTTTTTCAAACTATCAAGGTACTAGATACTAGAGATTTTATCTACATCATCCATCGAATCATCGATCTGATAAATTCTAAAACTCACAATTTCTAAACTAGCATTTTTTTAAATAGTGTTAAATGTAGTTCAACATTCCGTATATAATAATTTTTTCCCCCTTCCTTTTTACCCTTCTCATCCCCTCCTTCTTTAGGTTGGCAATGAGCATGTAACGCTTCAAGTATCAAGAGTGTTCATAGGTTGCGGTGACTGCTTACCATGAGGACATGAAATAAAAAAAATAATCTTTAGTCTCCACTGTGCGTGATCCAGTACGCACTTGGCCGGTATTTTTATTGATAAAACTGAAGCTTGTTAGTAATTAATTAACAAAAAAAAACCGGTTCACAAATAGGTGAGAGAAAGACTGGTGAATAAATTATCTTTGCCTTGTGTGCAGATAATAAAAAATTACATCAGATATGGAATTTATACATATCACAAATTGAGTGACATCGCACTTTTAAATTATTTTTATATGTATTTTAATGTCCGTGTTCTGGGAACAAGCGCATATGTTATAATTATTATTTTTACAACAGAGCCCTTGAAATATGAACATCTGGTTTTCACATTCATAATATAAAGAACACGTCATCTTAGATTCATGTGAGATTGAAATTATAATCTATACCTACGTTATAAAACAGCAATTTGTTTGAACACGCTAATCTTATAAGCTACCCGATTTGAAAAATTTATCTTAGATAGCCTTTTTATAGAGGATATGACGACCGTTGTGAAGTGCTGATATAATGAGCCTGCTTTGAGCCTGTATCTGTTTCGGTCTGGTCGTTTGTCTTTATGGGTCTCCCTCTCCCCACCGTGCCTCGGAGACCACGTTAAGCTGTTAGTCCCGGTTGTTATCATAACATTTAATAATAAAATCGTTAACTCTTGATAAATAACTTGCTCTTATCCAATGAATTACTGGTGAACAGATGACAATCGCTCTGTGTAAAAACTAGTAACTCGTCATATCCGAATAAAACTATAAGCAGACACTAGGTAGATATCGAGAATAATGCTAGGAAAAAGTAGCCTCTTTATAGGGGATTAAATAGGCTACTTAAATTGAGTACCGAAATTCTCATATGATTTGTATCTTAATATAGAGATAGATATAAAAATAATGTTTATATGAGATAAGGGTATCAAGACATAATTAAAATCGTTTTATCTTTACGTAGAAGACTTACTTACATTTGTGTAATTCATTGCCATCGTATTTTTACTAAGCCTGGGAAAATTCACGACTACAATTCAAAACAAGTCCATTTGAACCATATGGCCTGTTTTTTATTCAATGTTATTAATAAATTACAAACGTAAAATAGTACATCACGTTCCAAGCTCTCAACTAATGTTTTGTATATTTTTAAATTGTGTATTTTCGTTTTAATATTTAAATAAAAAACGATGTACCTTTATACAAACTAAAATTATTACTGTCTGTTTTTTTATGTTACAAGTTGGCAAACAAGCATAAGGCCCACCTGATGTTAAGTGGTTGCCGTAGCCTATGAGCGCTTACAGCACCATTAGTAGGTGCCACTCTGCCCAGTAATTTCACTAGCCTACAGTGCCCTTCAAACCGGAACACAGTAATGCCTAAGCACTACCATTTGACGGCAGAATATTTGACACTGCGGTGGTACCTACCTAGGCGGCCTCTTGCAACAAAAGACCTACTCCCAGTGTGACTGATTGCACTGGTGGAATAATCTTTGCTGTTACAGAGATTATCCCATCAGCGGGCGATGGGGTCGCCACATCCCGACGCCGGGAACTAACCATCTTAACTAATACTAATTCAAATACGAATTTTAGTGTGTTTTCGAACTATACTTTCACGCTTCAAATCCTCAACCGATCATCATAAATTTTTGCATTTTCAGGGGTACAGAAAATCGGATCCCTAGGAATGTTCGGATACATTTTATCCAGAATAAAATTGTATTCCCCAGGAATAGAAAAATAGGTTTTAGATGCGCGCGAAACCACGGTTATAAGAGTTAGTTATTAATAATAATGTAAGCACATTTCATTTATTAAATAGTATTACAAATTGACGCAACCCAATCAATATTTATTTACCATCGAAGCAAGGACTAATATCACTTTATCAAAGTATTTTATCTGAAAAAAATATATATAAAAGCGTAGCGAGTGAAGTATGTATGTCATTCTTTTGTAAAGAAAGCCCGCCTTAGTCACCTCTAATGGAAACACCATTTTCCATTATTCAATCAAAGTCTTCAATTACTGTAAATAAAATCGATATTTATAAAATATTATAAAATACTAGATATTGTTAGACTAGTAGACGCCGAAAGCGACTTAAAGCTTCTTAATAATTATGAAAACTTACATATTATTAGGTACTAGCACAGATTGTTGTGGCGACGAGGAATTTATTGAATTGAATCAAATGTCAGACATATGTTGTCATTGTCAGTGTGAATGTAAACAGTCGATGCCTCATTTAATTTGTGTACGTGGTGTGCCGATTTTTTTTATTCACACACGTATGCATGCACGGAACTCTAATTCTTTTTTTAAATAAAAGTTAGTTACTCCTTATTACATCAGTTATATGCCACACCTGCTCATAAAATCGGTCCAGCCGTATCAGAGATTAACCGGAACAAACAGACAGACAGAAAGGCAGACAGACAAATTATTTTTTATGTAAATACCGTATATACTTTTATATGTATTTAGCAAAAAGCTTTTAATTTGGAATTACAAACAGAGACTCCAACTTTATTTGTGTAAAGTAAAGAGTGAACCATTTACTGTCCAGATAGTAGACACATTAGTTAAACGATTGAATTGAGCTATATGTTGTTCAGCAGATGGGGAACGTGTTAATATATTGATTATAAATTGTTTTGCCATAATATTCATTACATCATCATATCACAGTTCGCATAGAACTATTGTATGCATTCTTCATCAAAATCTCGGTTATCAAATAAAAATAAAAAAGAGACCAATCGCCTACAAAAAACTGAATGCCCTATAGTATGGCAGGGAATAATTACGTTACTGCTTGTGGACTAAATAAAAATATAATCAAATAGATTGCTGTACAAGGTTTTTAGGTTTCAATTTCTACCGAAACGATATTAAAATTATTTATGATCTTTAAATATTATGTATTTGGTTTTTGTATATTCATCAACGGTTGCATCCACTTATTGATATTAATTGATGAATGTTGCTCACCGAATCCACACCATGAGTAAAATAAAATAACAAGATAATTATAACAAAGAGGTTGGAGTAGTAAAGCCATGTTCCTCCCAACTCAATGGGCCGGCTCGACTGGGTAAGTACTAACCTCTCGCAGAAATTCGGCGTAAAGTAACAGTATCAGTAGGTACTGTTGCGTTTCGTGCGATGATGAGATTGAGCTCCTAGCGCCGGAGGCCCAATCTCTCAATCCCCTCTGATCAATTCCTATTATCATTTTCATAGCTTCCCTCCCATCCGATCGATCAAATATAAGGGATGGACCGGATGGGAGGAAAGGATCCCAAAAATAGATAGTTTGTTTGTCTCTCTCAATTATTAAATGCATTACGCAATTTCTGATTCCTTAGTTCAAGATTCAACAATAGAAACTGTAACGCACGTTTCAATCAAATATACCTTTAGAACGAAGAGAACGCCACAGTTAAAAAAAATTAATTATCAATAGTCCAAACATAGCCATATTTGAACGTCAACAACTGACGTAAATAACCAAGAGAATATAATAATATACGAAAGATTGTGCAGGTGTCAATATTTTAAAACATATTTTGTTGATTCCCATAAAATTGGTTTTTGGGTTATGTAGTTTTCGTTCTAAAAGTGCGATATTATAAATTAAAATATAATCGGAGATACAATTTAACAACCACAAATATTCTTAGACAAGATGTTAGCTAATAAACAAAATAAATAAGCTAAAACTTAAGAACAAAAAGGTATAGCTATAATATTAGTTTACGTCCCACTGCTTTTATCACATAAAACGACTTTCAGACTTAACAAAAAGCAATACAGGTCGCATTTCATTACTTCTAAGGGAATACGAAACCATTGTCTATGTGTTGCCTTCGCGACAATGCCTGTTCAGGGATGACACCCATTGTTTTCAAAGTTCGGAATAGGCAACTGAGTGACACACGACCTCGCCGTGTCGATATTCAGACTGTCATTTTTAGATCATAATGGAAAAAATATCGCCACAGTTCATAATTGTAGCCCCATAGTTACTATGAAATTATATTCAATTATATTATATTACGAGGCTTAATCACAACGCGTAGCTAAAAACTTGACGGTGCACGGAAAAATAAACTAACTTTAACTGTGGTAAATCATTTGTCATAGTTTTCTATGAGAATTCAGTCAAAAAGAAAGGTTAAATTGCTCGAATTCCAAATTAACAAATTTATTTTGTCAGGATCATATTGCAGGACACTTATTTTAAAACTGATATTAATTTCATGATGAGCCGGTATCGCGTGCAGAGGTACGATACCACAAATAATCTTAAGCGATAAGCTTTAGACTGGTATATTATATAATTAAACGAAGGAAACGAAAATGTACGACAAATACTTTGGTACTAAAATATTGTATGAATATTGCGGTATGTGAATGATTACTTCTTGTAATTAATGTTTAAAAAATTCGTAACATATAACACACGGCTAGTAATTAAATATGTATAAATGAAAATTATAAAATAAAAATAATAATTACGTAATCTATAAAAGACATTTATTCAAAACGCTATCACTTATTGCATGTACCGTGAGATACGGTAATCGGCAAATAGTTGCTCTTTATGCAAATCTGTACATCGTCACGACATCTTCTGTGTTTTGTCTTTTTAACTTGTGAACCGCTTTCTGCTGTCTCCAATATTTTATAAAATACGAAGTTTTTTCATTGAATATATTAAGAACTTTTTATTAGGGCAATTTAAAAAGTGAACTACAATAATTTATTGCTAATGGTTCTTAAAACGTTAAACTGTTTGTTAAATCGACGGAGCCTGATGGCAATCGCATTGTGCAAAAATACCGGGATTAATGCTATGAAGAAGAAGAGTGCGGTACACCCACATAAACCTATGTGTGTTACTCCTTATTAATCCCGATATTTTGCCCAGGGTCTGCTTATTACTCCTATCTGAATTCGACAGGTTACTAGTTTTAATACACTCGGATTGACATCACTCACATTTGTCTATGACTAATTTCTTGACTAAGAATAAGTTGACTAATAGTTTACATACACAACATCGGACTATTCTCAAGCGAATTTAAATTAATACGAAACTTCTAGGATTGTTACAGTCAAAGCAGGTTAATGCGGTATGTTCATGCCGTGTTTAAAGTTATTCAGTTAAAGAAAACTACGGTTAACATAAGTTCTCTACTTCTTTGACAAATAATATAATAGTGCTGTCAATTATTATAAAAGAAAATTGTCTTGAAACACGCGGTAGGAACTAAGTTCTTTACGCTATCTACCAAAAAATAATAATTAATATGCTTACTAAAAAAACCTAATTATATGGAAAGCAAAACAGAGATAGACATATTTCTGTAAGCACCTATGATGCCGGCTCTAGACTACCGGTGCTAGAATCTGACTTTCAACTAAAAGTGATATGTTTTTTATGTTGAATAAATTATGTATATTTTTGATTTGATTTGGTTTGATACCATTTCAGAAAGACCCCTGTTTTCGCAAGAAGGTCTACACTTTTTCCGCGTGATGAGGTAAGAATTCCCAATATATATTGTGACTGAATTATTGATTGACCAAAACGTCATCGTAGTCTAAAGCAATTTTAAAAAGCCTAATAAGAATAACCCAAGCGTAAAAAATATCATCTGGCCGGCAATAAAAAAATGCGTCCCTCCAATCTGTTACTTAGTTGTGTATTCCAGGAAGTAATTTTATAAACTATTATATACGTAGAAACTGAAGGGTTCCGCAGCTTGATGATGAAGAATCTTTAAATCCTTAAAAAATAATAACGTATTAAAATTGACCGCAAAAATAATTTGGTAACTTCATAGTAATTATTAAAAGTAATATAAAAATCAAAGTTATGGGAAAAGCTTATAATATGTATTTATCGATTATTGTGAAATTTATGTTGAACCAATTGGATATATAACTAAATTGAACTGAACAATAGTCCTAGTTGAATAAAATTATTGGTTATTGCTACGCCTACTTTTTGTAACAGACGTCTATAATTCTTTATTATTATAGAAATTCTGAGCTACTTAATCAAACAAACTATTGGATTATTAAGGTAATATATTTAAAAAAAAAGTATATTGTGTAAGGATCCCGTGGACATTTTGCCTCCCATAGCCATATCAGACAGCTATTTATGTTTAAGTTATTCAAGTTACTATACACATCACGTCCACAGAATATTACCAAGAACGCTGGGAGCATTCGCCTTTCGATTGTATTTCGGTTTGTTTGAAACGATTTGTATTTTTTAATTTTTAAGAACATGAATACGTTACGAATAATAAACAATAACAACGCTTCAAAAATATATTAAAATTAAGAATTAGTAGCATATACTACTTTATACTATAATAGTTAGTATTGAGCTGGTTGCAACTTAATTGAATACTTTTATAGATAAACATAAAATAACGTTCACCAACTCTTATGAATGCAATATTGTTATAAACAATTATGGCATGGACCCACCATTATGCCCTTTGCTCGGCCACGCGACGCATATATGGGGGCACGGCAGTGCCCCGCCAAGTCGAGCAAAAAGCGGCACGGCCGTACTATCCTTTTCTCGAAGCACTTCAGGCCATTTCCGACGCTCTATAACTTCGTTGTGGATAAAGCTATAAGCCTGAATTTTCAGTAGCCGAGCAGACATTGTATAAACACGGTATATGTCAAATTTCATTCAATTTGAACCAGTAGTTTTAGAATTATAACTAGTCAAATTTCTTAATTCTGTCACTCACTGACTGACCGATCATCAAACTCTAAGGCACTTCTAGCAGACATGGACGCTTCAAATTTAGAATATCATTAGTGTTTAGTGTATAAATAAAGGAAAAATTAAAATATTTTTGTAATGTCAGTCCAGTTCTATAGATACACCAACTGCATAAATAACTTTGTTATCCTATATAAATGTATAAAATTACAAAGTTACATTTACAGTTAATCAATCAGTGTACCTGTATAGTATATGCATAATATAATGGAATAATAGGTGTAGGTGGGTACCTAGATAATATACGATTAAATTCAAGAAGTGGGTAGAAAAAGTAGGACTTTCTACAAAAAGATATGAGATCCCATTAAAAACATAAAATGTAAAAAATTTCTCCAGTCTCACAAAGCACTTCTCCTATATAAAAAGTGGTGAAATCTTATGTATAACTACGCCTGAAACTTGGCAGTTTTACGACACTAAAGTATTTGTATGAGTAGAATAAGTTGCCGTACAACTGCCATGCAAGCACGCACTCAAGCGTTCATAAGGTACGATGACTATTTGCAATCAGACTGCAAACCTTCACGACATAAAATAATCAAAACTAGAGACGAATACTACTATTATTCTTGATGATAATGGACATATTTTGTAAGTGGAATAAATACAGTGAGATTGCTTTATTAATTGGGCATGTTTGTTGACACGGCACTCAGTATTAGTTGCGATGTCAGCTCAGTTTATTGGCTTGAGTGATGACTTGTAATGACGAGTCCGGCGATGACGGTATAGTATTAAGCAAGTTTATTGTAATGGAGAGATAAACACCAGAGTAATGGTTTCTTAAAACTGAAATGTACATTGGTCTCGATTGTATTAAATTGGTCTTCTTCTTCTTATCTAGTGGTTAGTGGCCAACTTAGTGTCCGAGTTATTCAGGTCGATCATATATGATTAAGCCTCTGATTTGACTTTTCGAATATTATCGAATTGATAGTGGCCGAGACCGACTTTTTACGTTCCCTCCGAAGCACAGAGACCCTCAGTTGAAATACGACTATGCAATTACCCATCAAGTGACTGACCGCGCCTAAAGATGCCTAAATATCACTGAGCGCACCCGGCTGATGATGATCTCATTTAATGTCTCAAATTAAATTGGTTAAATGTTGATTACTCGAGTTGTTGTGACCTAGACTTGTAGTAATAGCTACTTAGAACTTTCTCATATAAAGGCAAATGAAAAATATCAATCTGTGGTTATAATACATAAAAAGACTACATTTTAATTTTTCATTTAAGTATTTTTTTTCTTTCCCTATTATGGTGGTAGTAGGCATTTATTGCAAAAGGCCCGATAGGTCCAGTGTCAGATATTTTACCGCAAAGCAGTAGTGCGTTTGCATTACTGTTTTTCGGTTTAAAGGACACTTTAGCTAGTAAAATTACTACGCAAAAGAGATTTAACACCGCGAGGTTGGCAATGCGTGAGTGACACTAAAAAACGAATGGTGTTGCAAGCGATATTTAGCTACGACAACCGCTTATCACCGCAACCATCAGGTGGGCCATATGCTTGCTTGCCAACTTAGTACATAAAAAATATGTAAGAAGCTTTTATTTATTTTATAATGAATAATTTGATACAAAAGTCAGTTAATTGGTTGTAAACAACAAAAAAAAAACTATAATGGCGACCGTACAAGTTTTAGTGGCTTGTGAATAAAAATCATCCTACGCTAAGTTCTTGATGTCTTGTTATGTCACCACCCACGTCCATTATTGATTTATAACATGCAATCATTTATATCATCGTTGTACTTCAAAGTAAAACAATAATTGTGACGAAATCCCACGGAAATATTGCCTTTTACAAGGCAATCATAAAATAATTGGAATTTATTTTGGTAGCTCTGAATAACACCATTGCACTTTGTACCTACGTTGTATTTTAATGTTTCCTGATACACCATGTTTTTTATTCATCAGTGATTCTTTATTTTTTTGTTATTGTTGTTACAAATGAAACGGCTGATAAATTTTATTGTGATTGATATGATGAAAACAAAAAAAAAACGTGACAGGTTTTTGCATACGTAAAACAAGCTACATCATCGTCGTCTCTTCGCACAACACTATCTAGGTTGTATAGAGCATGTTAATATGAATATTAAACATAATAATTTAAAGAAAATTTGTAATATGTCACAAAAAACGTACTACTTAAACATTTTAGTATTTTTAGTCCGTCTGTCCGTCCGTCCGTCTGTCCGTCTGTCGGTCCGTCCGTATGTCACAGTCATTTTACTCGAAGACCATTGGCTCTATCTATACGAAATTTAATCCTAAAATATAATATAATAATGAAGGGTAGCAGTCCACACATGTAACTGAAAAATGAAAAAAAAAATTCAATGTATGTCAACGTGTCAGATATCTTTGGATAGGTCTTTCAAAATGATAAGGAGGTTTGATTTTGGCTTTTTTCATTAAGTCAGTAGTTGTTGAGATATTAGCTCTTAAGGTCATAAAAGTTGTGTCCCCCCCTCTAACTTTTGAACTATGGGATTTAAAATTCTGGAATAATTTGAGCTTATACGACATCAAATGAAATTTCAACCACAATTGGTTTGAAGAAGATAGGTCTACAAAGTTAAGAGATATATAAGTTTTTCCCATAACTTTGTTTCTCATATAACTTTTAATAATTATTATGAAATTACCAACTTAATTTTGCAGTCGATTTTAATTCGTTATTATTTTTAAAGGCCTTAAGATTCTTCATAATTAAGCTGCGGAACCCTATAGTTTCAACTGTGCGTGGTGCACGACGCACTTGACTGCTAATTATTTTTAATTATTAACTATAACGAAATAGTTTGAAAATTCGCCTTAGCTTTATTGTTATGAATACTGTTTGGTTTTTTTTCTTATTATTTTAGGGCATATCTTTATTATTTGAAATATATATTATTTAATCCTTTGTAACATTAAAAAAATTGCTTGTCTATTGTCCATGTCGTTCTATTTGACCTAATAGGCCTCTGGCTTAACTACTGTTATCTTAACGATAACAGCTGGAACTATCTTGTTATGTATCTTATGAAACATGTAAATGAATACCTCGTAAGAAAATACATATAAAATATTTCATTGAGTAGATACGACTCTGCGTTTTCATTAAAAATAATTTTCTATATAAAGAAAAAAATTATTTAAATATTGTATTGTAATGTCAAAATAATATCTTATTACTTATGTGTACCAAAATATATACGGTTCGTATAACAAAAAAAAAAAACAATTTATAAATATTTGGTTTGTCTGTTTTTCTGTCTGTATGTTCTGGCCAATCTTTAAATTGACTGACCGATTTTTACGCGACTTAAACTGTTAGATTGCTGGTAATGAGTAATTTAGGCTACCTTACGCACGGTTACGCACTGTAAAAAACTAAACAATAATTCTGTAGACCAAGCGAGTCGTGCCGCTGGCACAGCTAAATCAATGATAAATACAAATGGCATTCTTATCGTATAATAAAAATGGTAAAAAATTGATATCATAAATCCATAGATGTAGAGGACAATAGATGTGCGGTTATAGGGTTTAAAATGACAGAAAGTTTTAAAATTGAGGCGTCATCTAACAAATGGCAAAATCCTTGTGTCATTGATCAATTTCGCAGCCCTATTCTTACTCTAACATTCGCACATACGCTATTTAATTTTTTTAGATTCGAACCACTTCGTAGATGGCTCTCGTTTATCTATAAATATTTAGCAATTTTGATATATGAGATACACTATATATTATCTTCTATATCTATGCATAAATGATAATCAACATTGAGGTATAAAATGCCTGAATGAGGAAGAGACAGATTTCGAAAATATGGTAATATTTTCCCGAGCATGCACTTCTGAAATTATGTATGTAATATGCAAGACTGGCGTCCTAGATATTATGTTATAAGCGTTTTGCAAATCTAATAAGCTATAGAATATTATAATCACAACCTTCATTACAACAAGTACAACAAATTTATACTTATTGAATTTACTGAGAGAGTAGAGGTAATTAAATTATTAATTTTATAATATCTAAAGATATCTCACAAGTTGCCATACGTTGAATTTTTTTTTTAACAGTTACATGCAAGAGTAGCGCTCTTAATTTTTATATCTTTTAGGATTTCATTACAAAATCGTGTTAAAATGACTGTGACATACGGACGGACGGACAGACAGACGGACATGACGAAATTCTAAGGGTACGCTTTTGCCATTTGGCTACGGAACCCTAAAAAGAATTTTAAAAGTCAGTTTCATGATAGAGCTATGTAACAAACATAACAAAATACAAAAATTGAGAACCTCCCTAAAAGCAAATTCGGTAATTTTGTTTTCACCTAGAATTATATATTACTAGCTTTGGGCTTCTCTCCCGACGGGCGAGATCGCCCTGTTTCGCCAATTAACCGCCTAACGGCAACCAACTGTAGGTAGCACCAAATGCTTAGCTTCTAAGTATTGTATCGTGATGCTATAGCCTATAGCCTTCCGCAAGAAATGTGCTATCAAATGCAATAATAGATTAGCGCGCTCAACCAACCAAACAAACAAACACTTTTGCTTTTGCTGTATAAAGCTCAAGTCCGGTCCTGCATGGAGTACTGTAGCCATCTGTGAGACGGCTCAGCAAAATACCATCTTGCCGCACTTGACTCGGTGGAACGCAGAGCCAAACGACTGATTGGCGATAAAAGGTTGGTACAAACATCCATAAGGGGATTATTTAATGGGGGTGGCATATTCACTGTGTGAAAAAACCCCTTTCAAAAAATAAAGAATAAAAAAAAATAGCCTTAGTCATCGTTATAAGGTCGCTTGTCTGTCGGTGTTTTATAGACTACTTCTGCTGAGGAGCTCCATAATGTTACCCCGCCATCTCCATTTTATTACCGGCATACCAGGTGCACTGGGGCTACCATCCATATCTGGTCGATATACCCAACATTCGCACTAAACGCTTTTAATCATCTTTCATAATGCGCACTGGCAGGGAGTGGAAAGTTCTAGCGGCGTCTGTATTCCCGAACACATACAACCTGAGCCTCTTCAAGGTGCGAGTACACAGGCTTCTTATGAGTAAACTCGCTCCACTGAGAGCTTATCTATGACTCCGCGCTCGATGGAGGTCAAGAGTTTACCCATTATATATATAATAAAAAAAAACTCTTCAACTACTGGTATTGGTGTAGATTAATTCTTAGTTAAAGAGATATGGTAAAGGTACTGAGAGAGCCTAATGACCTGGATGTATATATCAGGTACCATTTTTTTTAAGGATGTGATGCCATAGAATTTTCATTATCTCTTTTGTAATTTTATTGTAAAATTTTACCGTACCAACCTCTCCACGCCCGATAACCCACGCCATTTTGGACGATTAATTAGAAATAAAAAAGATTGAATACCACTCTAATAAGGGAAGTCCCATTAAATATAATTCTTATTATTATAACATCATCTGTGTAAAGAAAAATAAAATAATTATTTATTTATTTGGTCCATTATTTCTCAAACGACCTACATCTTGTATATATAAGTACAAACGAGAAGTATTATCTGATACCATAATGGGTATGACTTTATCAAGTACAAGTAGGCATAAAAACAAGGATGTTACTATAGCGATAAGATTATTATTTGTACGATTGTTAGTGATTAGCTGAAAGGTTCATGAGGTGAACTCGCCTGATAATTAAATATGTCATACGAGTAGTGAGATAGACCTCGAATGTATACAATATAAACAAATTTTATCTAACTAAAGTAAATATGAGGTCGTGTTATGTAATATCTGACTAGTCCAAGCACATGCTCTTCCGCGCGAAGCCATCAACTTCTATTTACCACCGAACGGCCCTTACAGTCAGGTAAAATGTTAGAGAATCGTTGGTGTCCCTTGGTAAGCCATCGAAAGCGAAATTAATTCGGTGTTGTGAAAATCATAACCGAATATCGTATGAAGTTAGTGCGTGACTAACTTCGTTTCGTTGCTTTGGTGTTGAATTTACAAATGGGCAAAAATTCTCTTCGCAAAAGAAGGAAAATGTCGGTATGATGGGCCAGTCCATACTATATAGTTGTAAGTAAGTTGTAGTTAGTCTAGTTTAGTCAGGTCTAGTAGTCGCAAAGCCATAAATATTTTAGTAAAATAAGTATGTGTGTATCCTACTCTTTATAGCATCCGCCAGTAAAATTCTCTTCAAAATGGGTCAAACTATTTCAAAAATTAGCTACTGAAACAAACAGAAATTGATATTCAGAACTTGATATTGTTAGCTTTCCGACAAAGCAAGGTAGATACCTAAAAAGAAACTTTGTATAATTCTCTCTTCTTATTTTACTGTGTATTTGAATAATTATTTGAAATTGTATAAGATTCTTACTAAATTAAATTCCGAGTCCCAAATTCTGCGTATTAATAAACGCTTCACAGTGGAGATTGAATTTCAAAGTGCTATCATAAACGTTTTGATTATTTAAGTGAAATCGAGAAAAAATATTCAATATACAAAATATAGCAAATATATTATGCTATTTATCAGATATAATAGTACTGTGACATACCATGTTCTATCGAAACTATATTGAAACGTCTTTTAATGACCAGATTTGAGCCTATAGTTCTAACATTGCTAGTAAAAATTTGAACGAGAGCATTTTTTTTAATACAAAAATTATCAAAAATACCGGCATTTCAAAAAATACCCACAAGTCTGGATAGAAGCTGAATAATTTTTTTTTAATGTAAAATGTAATGCTTTTTCAAGTCATTACTAACACTCCCATTGTCCCTCCAAATAAGCTCCTCCAAATAACCTCCTTTGGGCACCAATCTCGTAATTCTCGTGTTAATGGAGCGAAATCGGCCCTTTAAGCGTTTAGCTGTTGGGGTTATTATTATAAATTTAATTTTATTTATTTGATTAAATGGAATAGAAAATATTTTCTGAATCACAATGATGTATCATGATAATAGAAAAAAATACAACATACAATTATTTAGTGGTAAAAAATACATATAAACATTTTTCCTTAATAATGGCAACATCGTTATACCGATGTTATTTCACGAATGTGTATCGTATTTCGAATACAAACAGAGCGATCTAACATCAAAGCGAATTTAAATGTCGACAACAACACTTAGACTTCCCAACACTCAAGGCGCTCAAATAAAATAAGCCTGTAATTTAGTTTTGAGATACGCTCATTTCAACCACAATAACGTACTTCATAAGCACGGGTAATTGTTGTTCATTATTTGTTAATTCTTAATCTTAGTCATGGGTCCCGCAGTAGGAACCCATTTCCACCCTTACCACTGCTTAGTGACTAAAATATATAATTTGAATTGATAGTCTTCCAATTTTTGAAGTCGGTTAGACGTCGTTATTTAGGAGGATTGTCATTATTAAATATCATTTTTCAACATTATTTTATTGTAACACTAACTGGGATACAATTACTTGACAGTTGTACGAGACAAGCTGACGAAACAATATGAAAAATTAATGCGGACATAATTGTACCTGTCCCCATTGCACTACCGACGCATTAACACTGACAGGAGCGAAACGTATTTAGATTATTTTTGCTACTAAAAAATAGTTATTAGTATTAAAATAACGATAATAATTTATAAAAAAAAATTATACCTATTCATTTATTCGAAGTGGAGGAATTCATTAAAGACATTGTTTTTTTATCTATGTTATACCGCCATATCCCCGGAAGCACAAACAGGTTTTAATGAAATTTGTATTAAATACTATCCAGCAAAAAAAGGTCAAAATCGGCTTAAAAAATGGAAACTATCGCATATCTAGTTTTGAACACGTTACATCGAGTAACATAAGAACACATTAATTGAAAAACCTCAGATTAATTGGAAAACCTCTTTCTTATCGATGTGAGATATTAAATTAATAATATTGTTTTAATTCCTATAATTCTTTTACATTTTAATTTAAAGCTTTTTATTATTTAAAATATGTATGATACTACAGCCATGATAGAATTACATGTATATGTTCAAAAAATATTTATGGATATAATATAATATCTTACTTTTCTTTGTTGTTTTAGTATTACATTTGTAAAGTCAGTAATTCTTTTAAGGGGCTAGGTATTCGCATTCGCAACAAAATTCCAGATTGCTTATTGGAACTGCCAATAAGCAAGTTCCAAATGTACATAAAAATAAACTTATCAATAAAGCCTATTATTCGTTAAAAGAGTATTTTTCTGATAAAAATGCTTGGGACTCTTAATATTACTGGATCTCATTCAAGAACCAAATTTTATATTAAAGAATACAATTGTTAAAAACAGATATTTGAAAAGAGTAACTGTCGAGTTTCTTGTCGGTTCTTCTCCATAGAATCAACCTTCCGAACCGTCGGTAGCGTTTGACTATTCAAAAGTACTTTTTAAAAGTCTACTTGAATAAACATAATTTTGATTTGATTTCATTTACAATAGAACTTATTTTGACAATACTTAATTTTTGAAGTCGTTCGTACACGATATACTTTAGATCATTCAAACAGAAGTCAGTAGATAAACAACATAATATTAAACTATTTGTAGCAATATAAATCAAAATATATTACCAGTCAGATACAGCACAATGGAAGCTAAAGAATCCTTCGAACTTTAAATATTAGCGAATTAAAATCAACCGCCAAATTAGGTCGATATTTTTAAAATAATTATTAAAAATAATATGAAAAACAAAGTTATATGGAAACCTTATATATCTCTAAAATCTGTATACTTCAAATTAAATGATGTTCTAAAACTGATTTTTTTCCCACAATTTTTATGCATACAAAAGTTACGGTGGATACAATTTGTAATAATATATAATAAAAGACATAACCAAAAATACGTTGCCAACTTTGCCTTTGCCACATATTCCTATGTGGCAAAGGCAAAGTGGGTGAGGCAAAGTGAAAGTACGACAGATAGTGACTAATTATTACAGTTTCCATTAAATAACTACTGTATTCTCTTACACGACTGGACGATCTTTCAATAGGGTTGTCAAATCCAATCACTCCCGTCAGGTCAAGCGCAATCTCCGTGCAATGAGAGTCAAAGCGAATGCCCTGAGATTGACATATCACGGTCATGCTCTGGTATTACAAAATCAGTGATGTGAAACGTCTAGTTAACTCACTAAGTTAATTCGGAACTCATAATGAACATTGAATCGCAAATATTAAAGCGAAAATTTAATTTCTTACTTCTAGTACATAATTAATAGGAAATTGAATTTGTTACCCACTTAAAAGCAAGACGGATGTACCCCGAACAATCGATATTTCTCAACCTGGTTTTATTATTCGTTTAATTAGAGAATCTGTTGATATTATATAATTTTTCGTTATGTTACAAGTTGGCAAGCAAGCATACGGCCCACCTGATGGGAAGCGGTTGCCGTAGCCTATGAGCGCTTGCAACACCATTAGTAGGTGCCACTAACGCATTGTAAACCTCGAGATATTGAGAGAGTTCAATACCCAGTAATTTCACTAGCCTACAGTACCCTTCAAACGGGAACACAGTAATGCCTAAGCACTACTGTTGGGCGGTAGAATATTTGACACTGGGGTGATAGCTACCTAGCCGGCGTCTTGTACAAAAGACCTACAACCAATGTGACTGTTTGCACTGGTGGAATAATCTCTGCTATGACAGAGATTATCGCAACAGCGGGCGATGGGGTCATCACGTCGCGACGCCGGTAAATTTTTTGATGATGTATTGAAATTTTAAACATATAATACAGAACTTCTTAACCAATAACGTTCGCCATGTTATATTAAATACCAGTCATACAAGTCCATTGGTACAATCTGTGTGTTGCCCCCCAGTCGGTCAATTAGCAACAAATCATCTTTTTTAAATTAGGTCTTTATATAAACGCTACGCACTACACACTCAACGGCCCCCATTGGGATAGTTATATCCTGTGTCGGGGTCCGGAAACATACACAATGACAAGGACAAATACACCCAGACCGGAAAACATTCCTGTATGGTCACGGAACATGGAACCCGCGACCTGACGCGCTTAAGGCAGGTTCGCTACCGCTGCGAAGGTCGCCGTGTATATTTAGGTTTGTAAAAAGCAATAAGTAGTAACAAAACTACGGGTTTTTAGGGATCTGTAGCCAAATGGCAAAAACGGAACCCTTATAACTTCTTTAAGTCCGTCTGTCGGTCCGTTTGTATGTCACAGTCATTTTACTCGAAGACTATTGGCGCTATCTATACGAAACTTAGTAGATTTTGTAATAACATTTTAAAATATATAAAAACCAAGGGTAGCAGTCCATAGATGTAACTGAGGGTTGAAAAAAAAATTCAATCTATGGTAACGTGTGAGATATCTTTGGATAGGTATTTTGAAAATGATAAGGAGGTTTGATTTCGACTTTTTTCATTACGTCAGTACTTATTGAGATATTAGCTCGTTAAGTCATAAAATTTGTGTCCCCCGCCTCTAACTTTTAAACTATTGGATTTAAAGTTCTGGAAAAAATTGGAGCTTGTAGAAAACCAAATGAACTTTCATTCACATTTGGTTTTAAGAAGATAGGTCAACAAACTTTATTTATATATAAGTTGTTTTCATATCTTTGTCTTTCATATTACTTTGAATAATTATTATGATATTACCAACTTATTTTGCGGTCGATTTTCTTTCGTTATTATTTTTAAAGTCCTTAAGATCCTTCATCATAAAGCCGCGGAACCCTTTAGTTTCGACTGTACGTGGTCCATAACGCACTTGACTGATAATTATTTTTTAATTGTGTAAGGCTGTTGGCACTATAGGTCTTTACAGCGTCACTGGGAGTGACCGATTACTGAGACCCAGCCAAGAAAAAGTCTTTTTGTCTGACTGCCTTCGCGCGGGCTAGTTTCACATCAATCAACCAAGGGCGTAATTTTTTTTTATTTCTGATCAATTTAAAAATGAACATGATAATTCAATTAATTGTTATATAAAATTTTACTGAAAACAATAAACCGATTTTGAATTCGATTTAAAGCGTCGTATTGCATTGGTATACTAAAATATTAGAGGCATTGCTTGCGGATAGTTAGCTATTATCCTTTGAGGAGTTCCGTTCTAAATATTCTTTGTCTATCACATATATATAAATAAACTGTGTATCGAAATAAAAAAAAAACAATATATGGAGAAGATATCGTATAAAGAACACACTCCTTTGGAATCGGTGGAAAAAAAACATATGTAAAAACACATAAGTATACAATGGTTATACTCGTAAAAGATTTAAAGCATTATGGGTCACGTCACATTAAAATTCTGATCCCATAATCCGTGATGGTATACGTGGTAACACAAAACTACAATAGATCTCTTTGAAGGATATATCATTTGCATCATTAAGAACAGAAACCCTTGTTTTATATAACGGGATGTGAATACTTGTAATCAGGAAACTAAGTGCATTGACCGTTGCGAAATGATATAATTTTATTATAATAAATGTTATTTTATAATTGATTTACACAAGCAGACGAATAAGTTTTTTGGCTTCCTAAAACTATTTGGGCGTGTAGAAGATCCACACTGAAAGCTGAACTAAGATAATAAAATCATGAAAATTTATATTTAGGGATTTTTTATACCCAATTCTACAGTCCACGCAGACGAAGTCGCGGGAAAACGCTATAAACGCTAAAATGTTTAGTAAAATACTTCTATTGTAGTCATCTTCATGGACAAAGCCCTACTTATAAAATATTATAGACACTACAATTATAAAGGAAATTCTTCACTACTAATGATGTTTAAGCTTCTTATAAAATACTAATAAAAATAAAACCATGAGGGTGAAAATTAGTAAAATATTATTTTTCCCGATAGTATAAACTTTTTTAAATAAATGTACGTAGAATTATCTCGTAATTGGTGCACTTAGTCAATGGTTAACCGTTAAAATTGTAAATAATGTAACATACTGAAGCTTTTAAATATAATGTCATTTTCAGGTCAAGAGGAGACACGTGATCTTTATCCAACATCGAAACCATTCAATACTTAAATATTTTATGAAAGGTTTTCAATTAAATAAAACATTTTAAAAAGTTATTACAACTATTAAATAATCGAATTTTTACTGTTGTATCAGCTATTCCAAGAGCCCGAGGGGTGGGTAGGTATCCCTGCAATGTCATTGTACCGTAAAGCAGTATAGTGTATTTTGGTTTGAAGTACACTGTAGCTAAGGAAATTACTGGGCAAAGGAGATTTAAGAACCTATATATCGAGGTTGGCAACGAATGATTGACATCTAAAAATGTATGGTTCTGCAAGCGCTCATGGAATACGACAACCGCTTACAGGTGGGTCGTATGCTTGCTTGCCAACTTGTCAAAAAACTCAACCACGTGTAGTTTAAGGCATAAGTGAGGCAAAACAATGTTAATGCGGTGATTGCGGGTGATTTTGCTCTTATACATTGAAGCGTTTTGTTCTATATCTCCAATGTCATTGATTGGATCGACATAAAATGTATGTATAACGATCCGCCGAAGTAAAGAATAAAAAAGAGATACATTACTAAGATTTAAGCTTTAATACGTCAACGGTAGGAGGCCCGTTATCGCGAGAGTTGCGGGTTCGAATCTGATCCCTGGACTTGGTTTGAATCTTCAAAATCGGTTTATAAAGATGAAAAAATAACGTAATATACACAAATACACACCAACATAAGACTAATTGTTAACCTCTTCTTTTTTGAAGACGTTCCATATAATATAAGGAGTACATAAGATCATATATAAAAAAGTAACAGTTACTGATTTCATGCGGAGCCCTAATTTTTAATACAGTTATTTTATTTTTGAAAATAATGCATGAACTAATGAATTTTGAAAAGAATAAGTTTTGAAATGTTTATAAAAAAATTCTGATAAATATTATTTAGTCCCAGTTTAAAAAAGATACATAGTTGTATTAAAAAATTAAAAAAAATCTTAGGTTAATAATGGCTTTCAGTTGTGCCATATCAAATAATCACTACTTCACAATATCATTTTGATATTCAGTTCCTAACGATTTCGCGGAAAAATCTCGTTCCGTTTGTTTCAACATTAATAAATAATTCATTTCATGACAAATTATATTATAAGCAATAAAGAATAAAAGATCACAATATATTCACGAAACTGAATTGATAAAAATCACCCTTCAAAAACTACTTTCTGTAGAATTTTTCAGAGCGACATTTCGGATGTAAATCGGCAAAATGCCAATTTTAACTTTTTAAACTGATAATCTAACTAAGAACTTTGTTACAGTTTCTCTCGACATTTAAATCTCAATTTCACATGTGTTGTTTTAATTTAGTTTTTTTTTTTCATTTAGGCTGTGTGGAGTGTGATAAGGAATTGGAATCTGCCATAACTTACGGATATCGTGTGCGACCGCGCGGGTTTCGGAGCGTGCGACCGGCCGCTCGTACTGAATGTAACTGACTATCCGAGCATCGGGCTCTGCTTACCGCTGACTACCTTAGAGTTACGAGTACTAATAGTCGAAGGCTCTCTGTAATGCATCTTCAAAAGCACAGAACGTGTGTGATAAAACTTATAAAATGATTGTTGATCTTTTGAGCAAATTATAATCGTGACAAGCAAGTATTTTTTTTTTCAAAAGATGACTTGGTATACGCTAATATTTCTTTTCTTTTTTTCAAGGAAATCAATATTAAATTTTATTAACTGGTATAAAATGAAATATATTTTTGATTTGATAATTGCCAACCAGCGACACATTAATAAGAGTAAATAGGTATCAAGAATCCAAGATCATATTGTTTCTGATAATTACAGTGAAAGATAGCACTCTACACGAATAACATCTAGTCATCTACACCTAAAGATTGGTCTTTTGGTTTGGTCAACACGAAAATTGACCACGAGTGGGTATAATATATTATAAATACACAACAGTAACTATTGTACAACACAAACCAGTTTCTGGCGGCGGCTTTTTCATCACCCCTTTTTCATAAATATCAGTTCAACCGTTAAAACTTGAAAGCGTGATAGATAGACCGAGTTACATTCGTTTTTATAATATTATTAGTAGTTATATATAAAAATACTAAAGTTTACCTTAGACACAAAACTAAGGTTTACGGGAAGCTGATCATAATACACAGTGACCGCTCGGGGGTTGGGACAAAGGACGAATGTTTTCAAGCTTCCCGCTCTATTAATGAAGTGGATACCTCAAGTCCAGTTTCATTGCCACAGTTCTAAGGAAGGTCCGTTAGTTCGAGAGTCGTTTCAAAGTTATAAGTGCTAGACACCGTACCGCAGGCACCTTGCAACGGTTGAAAACTTTGCCAGCTACGATATGTAGGTGACGGGATGTTTTAAAAATTGTCTAACTTGCTAATTTGTGTTTTATGTTTTATGATATAATAAAAATGTCGTAAAAATTTAAAAAAAGTTATCTATATTATGACGTAGTACCGGAATGAAAATTTTTTTTTGTTAATTCGAAAAATATACGTCGATACACATTAGATGCTTTGATAAGAACTCCTCCCAATAATAGTTTTTCTGACAAAAGAAGGAACCTGGGAAAAAGGGAAAAAAATAATCGGACTGGAGACATCTGGACTCGAACCGGGAAATTTCATGAAAATCGGTAAAGCCGTTTCCGAGATTCAGATTACACAAGAATTGCTCGTTTAAAGGTATTTGTCTTCTATACATTTAAAAATTATAACTTTCTACACCTTTTTACCTCTTTATGGAATGAATTTCAATAAAATCAGAAAATTAGTATTGGTAAAAAAAGTTTATGCAAAATTTTAAGTAGATTGGGCCAAGGAATCACGTTTTTCCATACAAACTTTGCCGTCTTTTTTCACCCCCTTAGAGGTATAATGTCGGAAAATCCTTTCTTATCGGATGCCTACGTCATACAAAGAACACACCCTCCAAGTTTCAGGTCTCTACGATCAGCGGTTTATGCTGTGCGCTGATCCTTCAGTCTTTCAGAACAAAGCCTTTTATATATAGACGCAAATAAGCAATACCATGTCAACCCACACGAATGTCATTTCGAGAAAAAATGCGTTTGAAAATTTTGAAAAACTTGCTTTTATAGGATTTTTTTATATATTGGTCAAGTTTTTGGCAAATTTAAGATGTATGTAAGTTATTTTACTTATTTTCACATAAAATAAGCATATAAACTGCATATTTCGTATATAATATAACCAAAAACGTTTAAAATATATAATAAATGGCATGGTTAAAAAATGGCTTTTTAGAAGTTTTAAAGCTTAAAACCCTACAAATATTAAAGAAAAATGTTCTTCAGCCATTGCCGTGTTGGTAACACTTCTGCATATATAACTCAGTTTTTCAATTTTGTGGGTTGACATGGTATTGCTTATTTGCGTCCATATATAGATTAATTCTTTACGTCGCTTTGCAAGCGATCCCGGATTCCGCTAGTAATTTATACACAACAAACATTGTATTAGATACACAAGGATGTTTCACGCATTTTGCAGCAACTGTCCATTGCTAAACAAATTAGCACTGGACAGTTGTACTTACTAATGAATGAATGCGAGATCTTGGTTACATCTCTTCAGAAGCTTCCTAGTTCTATTTAATGTAGATAAACACCCGTAGTATTTATTTACGTTAAATAAAACCGGGTCTTCTTCCTATCATTATTCCGGTATTTACCCAGGGTCTGCTTATTACTGTCAGGATTTGACATATTACTAGTATTTACACAGTTTTGCCATATGATCTCCGTAATCCTAAATGTGACCGCTGGGTAACAATTTTTAATTTGCTTTTATCCAATAAGTTCATCAACTTATCTATCAAGATAACGATTGTTATCAGATGTTATGATGATAACTAAAGCGCGATGGGGAATCTCGCAAGGACAAAGGCTCAGATCGAAACAGATATTCATAACAAAAATCTGCTCCGAGCGGAAATCAAACCCGCAACCGTCGAGCCTCAAAGTAAGCTCGCTACCCACACGCCACAACTGTCGTGAAATAAATATCCGTTACCATTTCCAGTATAATACTTCTTAATTATGGAGTAATATATTTCTAAGTCAAGTTACGAAAAATTTTTAACTATAAAAATTGTCATAGAAAAATTATAAAAGGCTTTCTAACGCCCATTAAAATAAGTAAATAATGCTTTACAAGTAAATAAGTTTCTTTCTTTTTTCTCTGTCTCGTGAAATATACGGATCTAAGTAACAAAAAGTGTACCCTATCTACGAAAGACGACTCCGAGGTTGTCTTTGAGTAACATTAATCGGTTTCATCGCCTTTTAAAGTCTCGAATTGCAGAGGACTTATGAGAAGAATATTTGTAAAATGAAAATGAGCCGTATTTCAAGTGTATTAAGGCTTAATGTTCGTAACTATTGAGTCCCGTAAATGAGATAAGTACTTAATAGCTTAAGCTCATCATACGTTAATAAGTTCCTTTTCCAAAGAGATTAATTGAGTCTGAAAAGATTATAATCCTTGAAATATCTATCAATATAAGACTAGGTATCTAGTATCCTCATCTATGGAAGGAACTTAATCCGCCACGCTGCTTAACTCTGAATTTGAGGAAAAATCTACCTATAAAAAATTAAGTTTTTACAAGTATACAATTTAGAATAAAAAATTAAGAACTTGAATAAATAAGATGAGAACAACGCGTGACGTTTATTTTCATCTTATTTATTCAAGATTTTAAAATTTTTTTCCTATCCATTTGCCACAATAAATGTGTCAAGTAATAAAATACGGCAAAGAAATCCAACGATCAATATTCCATGTAAATCAAGTAAAACAACGTCGTCTATGCATTCACACGTACATACGCCACCTCCAAAATAAAAATGGATGCGCTAAAAACGGTCCTGTTAGCAGTCTCTGTGTGAACGAGCTATTACGTCATTGAATTTAAGACATATCAGATAGAAAAGATTAACGTTGGTTTTATTTCTAGACTAGACTAGAAAAGAAACTCAAATTAGTATGTAGATTAATTATAAAAAATTACGTATTTATATTTTGTGGTCATCCTTGATTGACGAGCGCGACTATCTCATTTTATTATGTTTTATAACAATGGTAAAATGTTACACTGGGTTGTTACTAGATCATTTTATACTTAAACCACTTAGCCCATTCAAAACTTCGTAAAGAAAGAAGGGAGACAACGTGATATATTATACAATATGTAGAACTAAATAAATTTGTAGAGTTTCTTTATTTACATCCAAATTTTTCCTAGTATTGGGATAATATATAATCCACGTTTTTGTTATCGCAAAACATGAATAAGGAGATCAAAAGTTCGTATTTTATTCAAACACGAATATTTGTTTAGTTCTAAGCCCATTGTAAACGTACCTCTTTAAATCGTCACATTATGTCGCTACTCGTCGCGCAAAAAACAAATTCGGATTTCGTCATGTCTCATCGCAAACTGATTGACATGACAACGAAATGCAAACATTCATATGTACATATGTTATTATACAATGGCTAATTAATATTTTCACTTCTCACCGCATCGCGTCGCGATTTCGCTTTTGTTGTTCACCTAGGTAAAATGAAAAAATTATTTCGGAGTCTGAAAACAGTAACTGAAATATTTTAAAAACAATTTACTGTGTTCTAAAACTTAATAATAATAATTACCTCAGAATCCAAGATTAGATCTTCCTGATATTTCAATAGTATACCGTAATTATTACAAAAAGTGAACGAATCTGTAGTCTCCTCCGTTTTGGCAATGACGTTACAAAAAATCAATTTTATTAACGGGTGATAATAACTTTAAAGTGGCAATAAAATCCTATAAAATACATAGCATTCGAGTGCTAACAAACTTATTTGAATTATCCATGATTTCTTTTTAAAGCGCAAGAGACTATAATACCAAAAGTATTATATTTTCGTGTTTATCATAATTATATTAGTAAGGATATTAATTAACATTAATTCGATACCAATTAAAGCATTTTTTGGTCAACATCTGTAACAATACAACAGAACGGCAGTGTTTTGCTGTAATTATGCGGTCTTAGAAATTTGGAAATTTCTAGTAACAGTGTAAAATGGAACATGAAGTAATCATGGAATTTTTAATACTGTTCCACTTTAAGGATGCTATCGGTAGCAAAATTTCCTTCCCGTCAATATAGAGTAATATAACGGCCACGAATTATCTGGATAATAACATACCTTTTTTTTAAATTTTCAATTAATATTTAGTAGAAAACATTGTTTTCGTCGGCCGGTTTAAAAAACTTTCCGGGTAAGGTCTTTTATCAACAGCACCTGGATAACCGAGATTTGTTCGGTATTTTTTTTTGGTAAATCGTGTTTTTTGGAAAATAGTACTCCTTCTTACAAAAAAAGGACTCATTTTTCAGATATCATTGCCTGAAAACACGGATTACACAATATTTTCTAAATATGAATCGTAGCTAGAAACGCCCTGCATACTAAATTTCATGAAAATCGTTGGAGCCTTGTTCGAGATTCAGATTATATACATAAAAAATTGCTCGTTTAAAGGTTTATTAGATAGATTAAATGAGAACCAATAATATAAATGGAGTTCTAGAAGTCGGTATTTTCGGAAAATTTCTAGTATTGTTTGTAAATCTCTAAATTTAATAGTTTCTGAGTCTATTCACACAGAAAATCTACGCCTTTATCATATTACGTAATTAAAACTATTATTAGCTTTTGTTACTCATGATGATGCCATTACGAATCCAGATGTTTTTACAAGTTTCTGTAAGATTTGTTTAACAAGTTTTTGATTATGTGACTTAGGCGTGAATTTGTATGGACGACAAAAATAAATTGTTTTTAGAAGTATGAAATGGAAACTTTTTATTTACATTGTAATTAAATCACGCGGCTCAGTCGCCTTTCTTATGTTTTTTGTTTTTCCTTACATTTTTGTTTTGGACTACGGAGTTACGTAAAAGGAGCATAAATAAAGTGACCATACGGTTTGTTTTGAACGGGACTGTCCCATGTTTCGGCGCTACATCCTGGTGTCTCCGAGGGAAGTTTGGGATGCATGTTCCAATTTAGATGATGATTCAGCAAATATATGTGTCTTGAGTCCTATGTGGGCACGCGGGTGACGTATAAGTCCACATGCAGTCTGATAAAATAAAGATCTTTAAGACTGCTGAGGGAAAACAAAAGATAGATATCAGCTTGCTATAACAGATGCTCTGACGTAAATGCACAGTAGATGAGATTTTTTTCATTGTCACCGTAATTTTATGACGTTGTGCGCAGCAGTAGTGAACCTACCTTAAGCTCCACAGGTCGCGGGTTTGATTTCCGCTCAGTACAGATGGACGTATTGACCATACAGGCATGTGTTCCGGTCTGGGTGTGTTTGTCCTTATCCTTGTGTATATTTCCGGTCCTCGCTACAAACTTTACGGCCCCAATAGGGTAGTAAAATCCTGTGTTGGATATACACACAATTATAACTACAGAAACACACCCATACCGGAACGCGTGGAGCAATACAAACACCCTGCTCCACAACGTCATCAAAGTTCGATGGAACAATGCAATTGTTATTTTAATAGGGTTGGCTTCTTACAACTTAATCATTTGTTAAATATATTTAAAAAATCTGTCTATTTTTTTAGTAATATTTAGGTTGTATTTAGTATCAAATATGTATAAACCTCAAAATCATTATTTATACGTGTACGTTCATCATTTAATGTATATTCTACGCTGTTTATGTTTTCGAATTTTTAAAAATAACATTTGATATATTTAATAATAGCATGTTAGTCACGCAGACTACCAGGACCGTCGTAAAATACCCAATGTACCGCGCAAACTATAAATATTTTTTATTAATATATAGGCTATGTAATCTATTAACCTGAATTATAATAGGTTAATATCACAAGATAGCTACTAAAGACGTATATGACAAATTACTATCAGTTCTTTTCTATATAAACCGGTCTATAATAAACAATCACCACAGTCTATAGAAGCTTGTAAAACAATAATATGATAAGCTCTTGCTGATCCAAGGGATGGAAAAGAAAGAGATAGAAAAAAACAGATTTAGAGTAGACTAAAACCGAGCGTGTCTTTTTAAGGTTCCGTAGCCAAATGGCAAAAACGTAACCCTTATAGTTTCGTCATGTCCGTCTGTCCGTCCGTCCATCCGTATGTCACAGTCATTTTACTCGGAGACTATTGGCACTATATAAATGAAATTTACTAAATAGGTGTATTCTATGAACCGCACCACGATTTTGTAATAGAATCTTAAAATATATAAGAATTAAGGGTAGCAGTCCATACATGTAACTGAGTTTTGAAAAAAAAAAATTAACATATGTCAACGTGTGAGATATCTTTGGATAGGCCTTTCAAAGTGATAAGGAGGTTTAATTTTGACTTTTTTCATTAAGGCAGTAGTTATTGAGATATTAGCTTCTAAAGTATCCCCTCTAACTTTTGAACTATGGAGATTCAAATTCTGAAAAAATTTGAGCTGGTAGGACATCAAATAAAATTTCAACCACATTTGGTTTGAAGAAGATAGGTCTACAAATTTTAGAGATATATAAACTGTTCTCGTATCTTTGTTTTTCATATTACTTTTAATAATTACTATGTTTTTACCATCTTATCTTTGCGGTCGATTTTAATCTGTTATTATTTTTAAAGCCCTTAAAATTCTTCATAGCCCAGCTGCGGAACCCTTTAGTTTCAACTGTGCGTGGTCAACAACGCACTTGACTGGTAATTATTTATATCTACGGTGACGTCACCCCAAACATTTTGTGATGTGCTCAACGTAAACAGGGGCTTTCAACCGCTAAGCGTCAGTAGCATTGCTAATATTTTTTAAAATATCATATATTCGGTATGTCGATATCTATCTCAATATTGAAGTAGTAGTGCGTTAAAATTTAGCACGGTTTCTTGTTCTTTGCCTTATCTAGCCTTTTTTTTTGTTGTTGTTGGAGAGGAAATTTCCTTCACAGATATCCGACTGGGGAGGAGAACCGGGTCATGTGGGGTTCCTTGACAGGTGGTCGGTCATGGGTACCCGGCCTCAGTGACAGAGAGTGGCTCCGGGATCTCTTACAGAACTCAAAAGCCGCCGTATCTAGCGTACTCTATCTAATCTGTGGAGAAAAAGAGGAGCGCTGCCTCCATCTCCGATGACGTCCTTAGCCGTGGTTCGGCTTCGCAAGAGGCACCCTAAGGATGGAATCAAATTTGAGCCCCCGTGAGGGCTGCCCCTTTATCACGGCTGAGTCTCTTTACTCGTCCCCCCGCCCGGTGACGCTACACATTCCGGAAAAAAAAGGGGAAAAAGATGGGTCAGAGGAGCTAAGAGTTTAGTCTCACTTCCACTCAACTAACGAAACTCAATAGTATAGATAGTAGATAGTTTGTCTCTTCACGTCTGTATTATTTGGTAAGATAGTATAGTGGTACCTCCCAGGAGGTATTGGTAAACTTGGTCTCTGAAAACAGTAAGCCTCCGTTACTTTTTTTTACGCTACGAGTATGAATAGTGTATTTATTTATTTCATAATGAAATAATTAAATAAAATAATGAAATGGTTACCTAGCGACTAATATCGAACTAACTATCAAACAGAGGTCATGGCCTCTTACTCAATACTTATAATAATAAAGCTTTACCATTAATTTATCAACTCATTTTTCTATTATATATATTGGAAATCTCTTTATAAATATTAGAAGAGAAGAACTATAAAATAATACATTTGTTTTCAATGTTAAAGTGTCATGTAAATATAAGCCATGTTAAATTATCTAAAAGACCTTATATTTTTTCCAACCTCGTACATTACGACGCCATTTTGTCCTAGATAACCTAACGCGGGGATGCCATTAGTTTTTTATTCAATATGAATTTAGGTTTCACAGAGATTAAATTATCTAAAACACCCTGAAAGGTAAATAAAAAAATACAGAGGTGGACACCCACTTGTAACGGCGTTCCTTTTGCTTTATGGTTTTTTTTTATGAAATAGATATTATAATCATATCACTGTAGAAGCTAACTATAATAATAATACTAATACAGTAATCCACCTCTCATGCCTGGCTTTCAACCGCATTTGCGATATTTGCTGAATCTTATAAACTGGAAATGAATGAAATGGATGTGAAGTAATATGAAGGAATATAACTGAATATTAAGCCCCCCCTTATGACCCCTTCTTTTCGTCCTCTTTCCCCTCCCGCAAGTCGCATCAAGCAGGCTAGTTTGCCACTATCATAGTATAAAAAATAGTGCTGTTATTTGATTGAAGTGAAATCAAATACAACTTTCCTATACCAAATAAACTCAATTTATTTTGAAACACTTAAATACTATTATTTCACGAAACAAAATCCTTGCTTTTAAACATAATGGAAAGTACTGTGGCAGTTTACATTTTGTGTAAACAAATAACATTCAATCATTTAGAAATCTATATTAATGATGAGATTTAACCAGTACCTAATGCTGGCTTCAGACCGTCGTTTATACGCGTAGTTTCGGTATACATGCTTACACGGTCGTGTACTTCATTTCGAACTTCAAAAGCCGAAAGCGCCTACACGGGCTTATTCCTATGGATTTTGCATATTTGTGTGCTGATTGGGAATGTCGGTAGCAGCTTTAGTCGTCTTTTTTACCATACCATAAGGTCCTTTTGGTGACCACCAACTAAGGGAAGGAGGGAAGTTATGAGAAGGTAAAAAGAGGAACAGAGGAGGTGAGAGATTGGTCCTTACGTTACTCTTACTGAGAGGGTGGTATTTCACCGGTCGAACCGGCCCATTTGTGCTAGAGAAGCATGGCTCTACAACTGTGTTGATCTTTCACAGCCCGGGCTTATACAAGCTTATAAGAGCGTGCTCTTCGTGCCTATACGCACTTCGACAATCGGGACTATACGCTTGTACAAAACGTTATTTTGAAACCGGTCTTATATTCAATTAAAGATACAATAATGCATTGAAATTGTTTTCAATAACAAAAATCGCTATATTTATACAACTAGTCTGATCGAAAAGCATTAATTGTGCTTAACTACTAAATAGGTGTATCAAAGGTGTATGAAACATACATTAGTTATGTAAATATTTCAGAGGTTTACGTCAATTTATGGGATAATAAATGTCACAATACTGATTTTTATACATAGTGTTACCGAAATTAAATACCTGTGTTGACAAAGAAAAACATGCATTCACTAAAAACTATGAAAACATAGGCCGACAGTTGATCCTAATTTCTTTATTGGAATTTTCACAAATCAAGTTAGGAAACATGTTTTAATGAATACGTATTGTTCAAAATAACACAGCGACAGACAAACTGGTAAATATAATTCGATAACTACGGTGACCAAACCATTATTTTTTCAATGGAATACTAATTTTATTTCCTTTTATAAATAAAAGAAATATATTATTCTTAAAAATTAAAAATAGTTATTTAAATTTTTAAAACAAACTGGTTAGACAGACAAACCTATGACTTCTGGAGTTTTAAATAGAATTATCTATAATTATATCTCCATTCATAAATTTGAGCACTGACGGTTCATTTTCCCACTCTGTTCCCTTCCTATTTGTCCACTTTCTACCACCCTCGGTCCCCCTTCAAACTCTTCTTCTTCCTAGCACTAGATTTGACGAGTTACTAGCTTTTACATAGCTTTTACATTACTATCTGACCTCCGCAACCCTAAGAGTAAACCAGTAACTCATTGGATAAGAGAAAATTAGCTGACAAGAGTTAATGATTATTATTAGATGTTATGATAACAACCGAGGCCGATAAATTGAGGCTCTCCGAGACACGATGGGATTGGGATGAGATTTATAGAACCCACGATCGTTAAGGCTAAAGGCTCGCTGCCAACCCGCCTCAACGGTCGTCCATTACCATATACCATATGTGTGTTAAAAACTATGCAAACTGCATGTCTAACCAGGCACACTAATGTTAACCGGTATCGGAAAGCACTTCGGGTTTCGAGGCTCAAAGCAGGCTCGCCACCAGTACGCAACATCGGTTGCCCCTTTCATACTCATTCAGTATCAATAACCTGATCATCTGATACTTCTAGTGCTATAGGCTTTGAGATTTCATTTGGTCTGGGGCACAGCAATATAGGTCTTTTGCTATCGAAACGCTAAGAAGATCATGGTAATATAGAAAATAGTAATAATAATAATAAACGCTACACACTCAACGACCCCCATTAGGATAGTTATATCCTGTGCCGGGGTCTGGAAACATACACAATGACAAGGACAAATAGACCAAGAAAACATGCCTGTATGGTCAATACAAACATATGTTTCAAGCGGGAATCGAACCCGT
The DNA here is from genome assembly GCA_023373885.1 of Hestina assimilis. Classification (NCBI taxonomy): domain Eukaryota; kingdom Metazoa; phylum Arthropoda; class Insecta; order Lepidoptera; family Nymphalidae; genus Hestina; species Hestina assimilis. The sequence goes on from CM041759.1 coordinate 15,834,080, forward strand.
GACCTGTGGCGCTTAAGGCAGGTTCGCTACCACTGCGCCACAACGTCGTCAAATAATATATAAAAACGAAAAAGTATATTTACCGTCCCTAAAAATATTTCGTTTGGTCACCTTACAATTACGAAATTCAAACGCGGGTCAAACATCCGATTTGGAGGCGATAGTATTTCAATAACAATAGGCACCAATGATCAATCTGTTTATTTTATACCGGCTTTTCAACCAGACTTCAACTGAAACATGGGAATTTTAATACTAAAGGCATTTTAAAAGTGGTTGCCACCATAAGATGTTATAAATATAAAACAAATACTTGGAGGGAAAAAAAATAGTCACAAATGGCCCGAAAAATAGTCACAAAGGTAATATTCTAATTTTAATACATTCTCTGTCCGATGAAACGTATACAATTACATTATTCTATTGGGTCTACTGTCTGGATGGTGAAAGGGTTAATTAGAGAAATTGCCTTAACTCCGATAGTCTGGGTGCATATTCCCGATAGGGGTAGGTGTGTTGATCATTCCAATGTGTTCCAGTGTGCGTATGTACTTATGCTTGTGTGTGTTTTCGGAACCCCGAAACAAGAAATAGCTATCCTAATAAAGACCGTTGTGTGCGTAGAGTTTATTGAAACTAAAATAAAATCCTAAAATTTTCCATATACATTTTTCATTAAAAAAAAGACATAAGTATTGATATAAATAAATAAACGCTACATCCTCCCATTAGGATAGTGACCTGCTCCTAGCGGGAATCGAACCCACAACCTGTGACTTTAAAAAAAGGAAATAAGTATTGATATAAATAAATAAACGCTACATCCTCCCATTAGGATAGTGACCTGCTCCTAGCGGGAATCGAACCCACAACCTGTGACTTTAAAAAAAGGAAATAAGTATTGATATAAATAAATAAACGCTACATCCTCCCATTAGGATAGTGACCTACTCCTAGCGGGAATCGAACCCACAACCTGTGACCTTAAGGTAGGTCCGATACCGTTGCCCTACGCAACGTTGACATGGTTTCGTAACTTCCATTCTGATTTTTTAATATTTCTAACCACATGGAGCGGCCTAAAGTGAAAATCGATAATAGGTTAAGAGATGGTCATGTCTATAAATGAATTAAGGTGTTCGTCACGTAGTCAGACTTTAAACGTTAAATTCTTAATATAACTTGTCTACTTTTAGAATCATCGTATACATTTTTAAAGTCTTATCTTTCCAATCGTAAAGTTTAATTTAACCCAACAATTAAATGGACGCAATCTTTAATATTTATAGGGTTTTAAGCTTTAAAACTTCTAAAAAGCCATTTTTTAATCATGCAATTTACGTATTATGTTAAACGTTTTGGGTTATATTATATACGAAATATGCAGTTTGTATACCTATTTTTTGTGAAAATAAGTAAAATAACTTACATAAATCTGAAATTGCCAAAAACTTGACCAATACATAAAAAATTCATATAATGTAAGTTGTTTAAAATTTTCAAACGCGTTTTTCTCGACATGACATTCGTGTGGGTTGATATGGTATTGCTTATTTGCGTCCAAATATAAGTTGTGGCGCAGCAGTATCGAACCTGTAAAACGCTACAGGTCGCGGGTTCGAATCCCGCACGGAGCATATGTTTGTATTGACCATAGGCATATGTTCCGGTGTGGGTGTGCTTGTCCTTGTATGTGTTTCCGGACCACCATCACGGCATATCACTATCCTAATGGGGGCTGTTGAGTTTGTAGTGTTTATTTATTTATTTAACCGTTAAGCTATTGAAGCGTAATTGAAGTATTATAAATAAATAAATAAACGCTACACACTCAACGGCCCCCATTAGGATAGTGATATCCTGTGTCGGGGATCCGGAAACATTCACAATGACAAGGAAAAATACACCCAGACTGAAAAATATGCTTGCATGGTCAATACAAACATATTATGCTCCGAGCGGGAATCGAACCCGCGACATGTGGCGTTTAAGGCAGGTTCGCTACCGCTGCGCCACAACGTCGTCCAAGTCGTCGTCGTATTATACAATTACAAATATCTGTAATCAATTAATAGTACTGCAGGGTTACTATTAACTTTTAGTAAAAATTCTATTAAATTTTGACACTAAATCGAGTAAAATTTTATATGAGCAATACGTATAAATATATATGTCATGATACGAAATAACGATGTAACTTAGTTTTGGCCTGTTTTTGGTCTTCATTTGAATCGCAATAAGAGTTAATGGTAAGCCCCACTGGTAAATATGCGCTGAAGTTATACAATAAGATCTTAGTAACGCATCAAAAATAGTGTGACTCTTTATTGTGTACACAGCGCAAATAGTTCATTCGCATAAAATAATATTGTAGGTGTTCGCCTTCCGTCGATGTCGTCATTTGACCGACTTCGGATATAGAGGTAGTAAAACACCTCTAAACTACTTTATGATTTGTTCAGGGTAATTAATGACGCCATGGCTGTCTCTAGCTTACACAATATTTACATAACACAACACAATTCACAAAAAAAAACATACGTTCCTCTTAAAATTGATATAAATTTATTTTTATTATATTTTATCGGAATATTACTAAATTATCTCAATCATGAGGTCAGGTCATGGTATATATTATATAATGATTTTAAAAAGTGTTATTAATAACAATAGGTATCCAGATCAGTTTATGATAATCATCGCACACAAGAAACATTCCTGACTAACCAGCTAAACAAACCACGTTCCAATTTTAAAGATAATAATATGAATACCCGGCCACAAAAGTATACAATCACTTTATTATGTTGAACATAGAGCTTATAATGGCATATAATTGATACTACGTTGCATACTGTACATGACGTCGTTTATTTTGCTGTAAATTGTTAGCCGATGACACAAAAAAGTATGCCCGCTTAATTTCTGCTGATATATAAACTATCGCATGAAGCCTTACGTCCATAAAGTCAGAAATAATATGTGAAGTATAACATTTTATACTGTAAACATTTTATACCATCAACGTACTTAGCGAAAATTATTATTTTTCATTATTAATATAACGTTCTGGGGTTTTAAAGTTAATCAATATGTATCGTACTCGTAAATGGTAAAACAATTATTTTCTTAATATGAATCATTATATCGTGTTAATGCTATTTAAACCTTGCAGTATTAGATACTATAGCGTCGCGTTAGAACGCGTTCTATACACAAACCTTACTGCTAAAACGTTATGTTTGTTGTTGTACTGTCCTACAAAAATCAACATAACATTTATTGAAAAAGTAAAAACGCTTAACGCCTGCAAAAACAATGTCATGAACTTGTTTCTTGTGACGACTTGATCGCCAGTATAAGCAAGTATACGTAACAGTGATGGCTCAAGCAAAAAGTACGATACTACCACGGTACATTGTCATAAAATTTGCTAAATGGGGGCAGGGCACGCAAGACGTCCGAGACGAAGCCAAAGGCTTACAAATAGGACTGCTCTTTTTTAAAAAACCACAATCACCTAAGGGCCACATAGTAATACTATTTTATGGCGTGATACCGGGTGTTTTTCAGCTTAAATACACACGATTTATCCGGTAAATATCACCCTCACCCGGTATATCAAAATTAATAAGTGTTTTTACACTGTTGCATTTCAATCGATGAATTGAGAATTGGAATCTTGTCCTACCTTATCCCCAAAGTACAGTGAACACCTCTGCCATTATTTCTGACCAAAATATGTTACAGTATGTATTTTCTATTTGGCAGGATAAACGCTTATTTACCATCACTACAGTGGTAAAAACAGTAGTATTTTGCAAAGTAATATTAATTATACTTTTATAATTTTGAATACTATTTGAGTTGAAAAAATGCAAATATTGATATTAATGACTGTACTGAATCAACATTAATATGTTATTCTTTGTGGTAACGTATCCTTGAACTTGGTTAGAACAAATTGTCATACTATGACTATAAGAAATATCTTTTAATAGTATGTTTGTTTTTATTATTGAACTTTATATTACATAGTGGCAAAAGCGTGGTTGTTGTTGTCGTCGACCTGTAAACTCACTACAGAACATCTCTCCTATATATCTATGATATGACCAAGCAGCCGGTGGCCTCTTCGGACCATCTTTTAATGACGGAATCGAAAAATATATAATGGTATGTTTTGTTGTGATGAAAAAGTTATAGAATCATCAATTTTAAGGACAGCGTGTATGATGCTAAGTAAGTAAATTTGACGACGTTGTGGCGCAGCGGTAGCGAACCTGCCTTAAACGCCACAGGTCGCGGGTTCGATTCCCGCTCGGAGCATAATATGTTTGTATTGACCATGCAAGCATATTTTCCTGTCTGGGTGTATTTGTCCATGTCATTGTGAATGTTTCCGGACTCCCGACACAGGATATTACTATCCTAATGGGGGCCGTTGAGTGTGTAGCGTTTATTTATTTAAGTATTAGAGAAGAGTAGGTAAGTGTTTTGGATTTTTTTACGCAAAACTTACTAAAGGGTTTTGGATAAAATTTGCCACCCATATACCTTATTACCTTAATTAACACATGGGATACTTCTTACCCTCGTTGATATATGGTTCCTATGGGTTTATAAGCAACTACAGAAACGCAAGCCGCAGACATAGCTTGTTATAAATAAATTACTTTTAATCGTAGGTTTTGAATTCAATTGAATTGTATTGCGGCTGATGTCATTGTACCCGCGTAGTTATGCGTACTTGTCACTATAAATCAGCACCAATAATAACCAATGATACAGAAAAAAATTATCAGTCAAGTGCGTTGTGGACTACGCACAGTTGAAACTAAAGGGTTTCGCAGCTTGGTTATGAAGAATCTTAAGGGCTTTAAAAATAATAACGAATTAAATTCGACCGCAAAAATAAGTTGGTAATTTCATAGTAATTATCAAAAGTAATATGAAAAACAAAGTTATGGGAAAAACTTATATATCTCTTAAATTTGTAGACCTACCTTCTTCAAACTAATTGTGCTTGAAATTTCATTTGATGTCGTATAAGCTCAAACTATTCTAGAATTTTAAATCCCATAGTTCAAAAGTTAGAGGCCCCCCCTCTAACTTTTGAACTATGGGATTTAAACACAATTTTTATGACTTTAAGAGCTAATATCTCAATAACTACAGGATTAATGAAAAAAGTCAAAATCAAACCTCCTTATCATTTGGAAAGACCTATCCAAAGATATCTCACACGTTAACATACGTTAAAATTTTTTAGTTACATGTATCGGCTGCTACCTTTCATTTTAATATATTTTAAGATTTCATTACAAAATCGTTGTGCGGTTTATAGAATACACCTATTTAGTAGATTTCGTATAGATAGAGCCAATGTTCTCCGAGTAAAATGACTGTGACATACGGACGGACGGACAGACGGACAGACGGACAGACGGACAGACGGACAGACGGACGGAAGGACAGACGGACATGACGAAACTGTAAGGGTTCTGTTTTTGCCATTTGGCTACGGAACCCTAAAAATAGATGAAAACACTCCATCATGAGTAACACACTATATTACTATAGATAAATACCGAAATGCTGAAAACTAAGCAGGAAATAATAACCAAGAAATGATACCGGAAAGTTATAGATTCATCGAGTATCAGGTGATAATTTACTTCTGCATAGTAACTAACTACAGACGTCAGACAATGTTGGGTTCCGGTGTGTCGCGACGTGTCGCTCGGATCCTGACAGTATCACGGCGCTCATCTGATTTATATCCGCGAACCCATTGTCAAGAAACATTTGCTACCTATATTTCGTCTTGTATTACGTTTTTCTTCCCCCTAGCATTATTCCCGGTATTTATCCTGGGTCAGGTTTTTACTCTGATCTGAATTTGACAGGCTACTGGTTTTTACACAACATTGTGATAACAACGGGGACCGACAGCTTAACGTGCTATCCGAGGCACGATAGGACCACCCACAAGAACAAACGGTCAGAACTAAACATATTTTTGTAAGATGAATACAAACATCCGCTCCGAGCGGCAATCGATCCCGCGACCGTTGAAGCTAAAGACAGCCTCGCTACCAACACACCACAAAGGTCGTTATAGCCCTGTATTATGTTGTACCAAAATAAACGTCAGAAGCTATTAATAGTAGTACGAGTAGTAATCAAACGAAATAAACGTCCGGTAGACCGAAAAATAAGATTTGTAAAATATACATATTTATCAGTATTACACAACTCAAAATTGAGGTTATCTAGGTTCATATTAAAATGTGGGCAGTGAAACGACTAGATTTGTCGGTCTAGCTCCAATTTTAACATTAAATATATACATGATCACAGCTATTATTACTAAAAAAAGATATAGAATTCAAATCATTTGTTATATATTTTATAAACCGGTTTTATCAACATAACTAGAGTTTTTTAATTATATTTTAATTCTTTTTCAAATTGCTACCAGATTTTATTGTCATAAGCTCTATGATCCTCCGAGATATAATATCAGAATAGGTTCCATGGAAAGGTATGAAAAAGTAAGAAATTGACAAAAAGAGTTACTAGTTTGCTTATTATACTAGAAATGGTACTACATAAAAAAATAATGGGTTTATTATGATATAAGAGGCGTATTGTTTAGTTAATTATCATTTGAAAACCAAGCAATTTTATCGAATGTACGAATCCTGGAAATATGGATATCTTAAAAGAAATTAGTGATTGCAATAAACTTATTTTATAAATTAATATTAAAAATAAAAATATAAGTTTTTATACAAACATTTTAGCAACCAATCTATAGAGTAGGCTAGCACAAAATGTACTAAACTTATTGGTACTTAATCGAGGTAATATTGGCAATTTAATATAACCCATTATGGATGAGAGAGACATCGCTTGAAGGTTGATCTAAAATGAAGGAAAGCACGCGATTGTCCCCATAATCAATTTAATAGAAAAACTTATGTCATGCTACCGAGCTTAGTTGAACATGTAAAAGTAGTACATAGGACACGAGAAATAAATCTAGACTAATATATAATAATACTTTGACCTTTAACAAGGGTCGCTGGTTCGATTCCCGCTCGAAGCAGATGTTTGTATTGACTATACAGGCATGTTTTCCGGTCTGGGTGTGTGTCGTCCTTGTCATTGTGTATGTTACCGGACCCCCGACGCAGGATATAACTATTCTGATGGGGGCCATTGAGTGTGAAGTGTTTATTATTTTATTGCTGTTCCAGCAAGCGAATTGCATCGCCCGCCCGTTCTTACTGCTCGGCTTACTTGTATCGTATCGTGATGTTATATAGCCTATAATAGCCTTCCTCAAGAAACGTACTATCTAATGCAAAATGAGTTGTTTTGCTCTTCGATCCTCTAACGGAATCATTATTACCGAGTCAATAGTGTTTCGCCATGCAAAAAAAGATCAAATAAAAAAAATAAAAATAAATGAAGTGTGTCTATTTGATACTAAACAAAACTAATAAATACTAATTATATTAAAAATTATTGTGTAAATGAATAAAACATTTCATTCAGTGCATAAAATCTACGATTTGAAATCTAGGACGAGGACTGGAATATTTAGGACTGCAACAGAAATGTTATCTATTCCTGCAATTTCAATGGTATGGTAATGTTGAAACTATTCTTTGTTTAGTTAAAAGTTGATTTTTTAATTTGTTTTTAAGTAGTAGGATACATATACATATAAATATTAGTAGTAGGAGTTTTTATATTTATTTTATTGAAGTAAAAGTATTCTATTTCGTTGCAATAAAATTCAGTTGCCATTTTCTTCGAATGAACATAGGCTAGTCTTTATGTCAGGTAGGCTGTATGCTTATTTAAAATAACAGTATCTGTTGGAAAGCATATAAGTATCAAAATCAAAAACACTTTTGATATTATAGTATTTAGAATTCCGCCACAAGACACTTGCATGCCAACTTACCATGCCAACTTATGGTAAGTTGGCATGCAAATGTCATACATTTATATCTGAAGTTACAAGACATTAAAAGATCCATTTAAAAACATAAAGTGTAAAAAAAATTGCAAGTCTCGCAAAGCACTTCTTCTACTACAGAAAGTGGTGAGATCTCATGTATAACTACGCTTGAAACTTGGCAGTTGTACGGCAACTTATTCTACTCATACAAATACTTAAGTGTCGAATAAATAATAATTTTAAAATATTTATTTTTACGACATATTTAATGTAGTATTTTTGATATAATAATTATCGAATGATGAATGTCATTAATATAACAACGATGCATATTCATTGATGATTATTTGTTTGTATGGTGATTAGACGTAATAATTACGCGACATATTTGAACGCAAATAAGCAATACCATGTCAACCCAAAAAATTGAAAAACTGAGGTATATATGCAGAAGTGTTGATAAATGGCTGAAGAACATTTTTCTTTAATATTTGTAGGGTTTTAAGCTTTAAAACTTCTAAAAAGCCATTTTTAATCATGCAATTTATGTATTATGTTCAACGTTTTGGGTTATATTATATACGAAATATGCAGTTTGTATACTTATTTTTGTGAAAATAAGTAAAATAACTTGCATCAATATGAAATTGCCAAAAACTTGACCAATACATAAAAAATCATATAAAGCAAGTTGTTCAAAATTTTCAAACGCGTTTTTGTCGAAATGACTTTCGTGTGGGTTGACATGGTATTGCTTATTTGCTTCCATTTATTTACCATAAACACAGTTTTTAACTATCAGCCCAGTTTTGAATTATTTTTAAGTAAAGGACACATGCAATTGTTATGAACACGTTTATTGATTTGTGAAAACACGCGAATCATTATAGAGATGGGATAGTGGACGTTATAAAATTTATCGATAAAGTAATATCGATATCGGAGTTATAAAAACAAAGATATAAATATATTCAGTTTGCTCGTTTGCTTTACTTACTAAAAGTAAAAAAAAAAAAACAGTTTTGTGTGATAACGTCTTATGTAACAATAATGATAAACAAGGTTTTTTGTATTAGTATTTATAGGTAGTAATATTAATGTTGGCGATAAATCAAAGGTTAGCTAATATAACCCCAGAATTTATGATTTATATTTTTCTAAACTTTGAACATTGTTATCACCCTGAACAAATGTGTCAAGAATTCTTATGTATTACACAATACATCTAGGTTAGTAGGCATATGATTAAATTAATGGGGACGAGTTTTTAATGAGAAATGGGTTATCAAACCGAGATACGTAAGCCAAAATAATTGTATTTATCATTTTAATTAAAACAATAATACATATAATATATGAAAGAACAAAGTCATACACCCAAATAAAATCAAAATATCAGTTTTTCAAAAATTGACCGATTTGAACACTGTATTCATCTTAGCATTATTCCCGGTATTTTTATGTACCCAGGGTCTGCTTATTACTCTTATCCGCATTTGACAGGTTACTAGGTTTTACACAGAGCGATTGCCATCTGACCTCCGCAACCCTAAGGGTGAATCAGTAACCCATTGGATAAGAGCAATTTACTTATCAAAAGTTAACGATTTTTATCAGATGTTATTGATAATAACCGGGACCGACAGCTTAACGTGCTCTCCGAGGCACGGTGGCGAGACCCACACGGACAAACGCCCAGACCGAGAAAGAAATTTTAACAAACAGCTGCCCGAGCCGGAATCGAACCCGCAACCGTCGAGACTAAAGGCAGCCTCGCTACCCACAACGCCACAACGGTGTCTTTGAACCGATTTGAACACTGTATTCATCGCTTTTAAAATTTAATTGTATAGTACTTTGACTAAGGCAGACAACGATATAGCCGTAACATCTTACATTGTTGTTATTCCATTAAGCTACGGCTAAATATTGTTTACAAACATTATATATAATATATTGGCATAATGAAATCATTGTATGTTACTGATATACAGATATATGAAAGAAAACAAAAGTTATTTCTCGCAATTTATGTAACATGTAACGGTTAAAAAAAAAATCATTATAACTCCTTTTATTATTATTATTATTATCATTTTTACTGTCATATTTATGTTACAGTTATTTGTATGTAAATTAATTATTATAATTCTAATTATTTTCTCGTTTTTTCTTAGATATAGGTAGGTTATATTTTATTGTTATGTTAAATGTATAAAATGTTGTTGTTATTAGTATATCTATTTGACTTAGTAGTATAACTTTAACTGATCTTACAGTCAAACCAATTGTCAGGTTTTGTAAGACTTTAGTATAAAACATATTGTTAATAAATATTGACTTAATAAATAAATAAAATAAATTGCAAACAATAATTAATTAACTTCTTCTTCCAACCATTATTCCCGATATTTACACAGAGTCTGCTTATACTGTTATCCTGATTTGACGGGTTACTATTGTTTATAAATAGCGATTGTCATTTGTTCTCCGTAACCCAAAGGGTGAACCAGTAACACTTTGGATAAGAGAAAATTATCTATCAACTAACGATTATTATCAGATGTTTTGATAACAACCGCTCAGACCGAAACAGATATTTATAACAAACATCTGCTCCGAGCATGAATCGAACCCGAGACCGTCAAGGCTCAAAGCAGACTTATTACCAACACGCCACAACGGTACTCGATAATTAATTAGGAACAAAATATATCTAAGCGATTTCCATACTTATATTCAATACAAATAAAGTGCCGTTGAAAATATCTATGCTATGCAAACGACACTTCGCCGACATGAGCTTACGTATTAAACAAATCGCTTACAATCAAAATATATAATAAACATTTTAATTACTTAACACGTCCCCTGTCCGCTACATCACATATGCCTCACTTCAATTATCATTGCTTTATTATTATTGTGTTTCTGAATGGACAGTGAATTAATATGTCCAGATATATTTAGATTAAAAAGCTGATAACCGATGAGTTGTCAGTTGGTTTTTATTATAAAAATTATATATATATTTACTAACGTGCGTAAAAATGCGTTAACGTATTTTTTATCTTTTATTTATTGTAAACTCTTACGTTACCGTTTTAAAAATAATCATTTCACTCCGTGTGAATTAATTAATCCTTAAAATTAATTGAAAATACCTATTTTTGGTAATAAATGTTTTTTTTTAAATAATATTAGCAATGCTTTTTCAAGGCAATTACTAATATTCGTATTGCCCCTTCAAATAAGCTCGTAGCTTGCGTTAGGTGTGGGTACGACAATAGCCCAAGGGGGTTTAGCTATTGACGCTCATTATGTTTTGTGTATGACTTTGAACGGTTCAGATACTTTCAAGTATTACAATTGTTTCATTATAACTAATCATCTTGTTATTACATCAAGCTTCTCAATATATGCTTGCTCATATCCTGATGTATGCTTCATTTTATATTGTCAACAGAATACCGGTTTGTTCCTGTTGTAAAATTCTTAAACAAACGGAAGCTTGGACTGATAACGAACGTTAATCAAGTACGAGTTCTTGCTTATCAAACATTTCAATGAAATATAAAATAAATAGGGTAATACATAACTGCTAAGCATGTACGGAACTCGCGTGTAATTAATTAAGATTTTTGTATTGCTTAAGTATAAAAATACTTAATGCTATTGAGACAAAAGCGTATTTTTACAACATCATTAAGATAGTATTACTACGTGTTGCGGTACGAAAACATAGATAAATACAAGCACAAACACCCAGACTGCAATACATGCCTGTATGGTAAATTCAAAACATTTGCCCCAAGGGGGAATCGAAACCGCATTCCTTTACGTTTAAGGCAGGTTCGCTGCTGCTGAATCACAACGATCATCATAACTATTAGGAGTAATTTATTTCTAATGCTTTTATAATACTGAATATCTTTTTACTGAATGTAAAAAAGATGAAAAATTATAAATATCTTAATACCAGTAGTGTCCTTGGCTTCGCTCGATATAAATTGTTACATAGATTTTGTAACAAAGAATAAGAACATTTCTTTCACTTTATTATTGTGTTACTGTTCCAATAATTCAACTTTTCAAAATTTCTATCTTATTTCTCTTCGGCTTCTATGTATCGTATCGTGATATTAACAAATAAATATTAATACATACTTTTATATAAATTTTGTGTAAAGGACGCTTAGAACGTACTAATAATAATGAATCTATGTCGCTACTAGTTTAAGTTCAATTTTAAAACATCCCAAATACATGATCCCTAATATCCCTAAATAAATTTGATCAATAACTTATTACATCTATCCTACAATCGATTGTTTTTATCGAATATATTAGTAACTGTAGATTAACTCAGAATGATGACGCACTTAATGTAATATTCATATGCACTGTACACATAATATGCTATAACCCGTAAAAGCATTCAGATACCTACATGCATATTAAGAGACTTCCTTTTCAAGCGAGTAAAAGCAAAGGTAATACTAGGGAGCTGGGGACTAAAATTTATGTTTGATCACCAAACGTGGCATCCTGTGATTCTCCTTAGTGTCTGTTTTTAATTCCAAATTAACATGTTTTCACTAAATGCCTATGAAAGGAAAAGCTACTTAGGTATATAAAAAAACAATTGTAAAATTTTGTCTGTCTGTCTGTTTGTTTCGTCTAATCTCTGAAATGATTTCATCAAAAATCAAAATCAAAATCAAAATTATTTTTATTCTAGCAGACTTTCAAAAAGTACTTTTGAATAGTCAAACGCTACTGACGGTTCGGAAGGTTGATTCTATCGAGACGAACCGACAAGAAACTCGACAGTTACTCTTTTCAAATATATATTTTTTACAATTGTATTTTTTAATATAAAATTTCTTTCTGGAATGAGATCCAGCAATATTAAGAGTCCCAAGCATTTTTATCAGAAAAATATTCCTTTAACGAATAATAGGCTTTATTGATCGGGACTTTCAATGGTAGATAGCTGATGTTATAAGAAGTAACTAGGCCACTTTTACTTTAATAAATAATTAGAAAAATCACCACACCATGCGAACGACAGCGTTTTCAATTGGTCTAAAAAAAGAGATCCTAACTTATGTTAAATTTACGAAAGAGCACCAGTGAGTTTTTGGACATTTTGTCGTTGTCTATAATATACAGGAAGTCAATGCAAATCTTATACAAATAATATAATGACTCTTATTATATCAAACAGCAGACCCGGCCCCGCGTCGTTGTGGCAACAAAAGATTTATTAAATTTGAATGTATAATTAATTGAATTCTTAGACCATTTAACAAATTGAATTGAATCAAATGACAGACATGTTTGACATTGGAAGATAGGATGTAAATAATCGATGTATAATTTAACATGTAGATACTGTGAGCACAAGTACTACATACGTACCCGCTTTATATTAAGCGCCAATTACACGGAGTCTGTTCAGCCCATAAATTGTTGTTAAACTGAATGAAGATGATAGACTAATGATCAAAAATGACATAACATTTTAATACCATTCGTCGTTCTATAAATTTGACGCCAGATTGAATTACATATACGATCAGTATTTTCATTATAGAAAATGGCTATTTTGTATCAAGATGCGTAAGCATCAATTTTCATTTCAGCATCGATTCGAATTTCGAATCTTGATCTGTTTCAAATGCCTATAATATGCTTTAACATGCTAACGCATGTTTAAGCATACTATGCTCATAACTGTATCCAAAACCATCCAGCTAATTGCTGGTCGATGCTGATAAATGTAATTCAGGCTCAAAGTAATCAAATCTTTAAACGGAATATGAGACTATTAGTTGTAATGGTTCATAGAATACTAGGTGTATTCTACACAATTTTGTAGTAAAATATACTAAAATTAATGGTAGCAGTCTATAGTATAGTAGAAAAAAAATCCGCGTATGGCGACTTTTATCGTATCTTTGTATAAGTCTTTAACACAATAAGTTGGTTCTGTTATGAAGAGGGAGGAGGTGCTTGAGATATTAGCTTCTAAAGTCATAAAAATTGTCCCTTTTGAAATATGAGATTTAAAATTTTGAAAAACATTTGATATAGTAAAACATCAAAAGAGCATTTCATGAAAGTTATTTAGAAAAGATACTTTTCGAAATTTTATAGATATCTTTTCATATTATTTTTAATTAGTTCTATGAAAATACCATCTTATTTTAGGAATCGAATTTAAATCGTAATATTTAAAGTTATAAAGATATTTCGTCATCATGAAACTCTTTAGTTTTAACTAAGCGCGGCCCACCACGTAATTAATTTTTTAAAATATCAAGAAAGACGTAATTATATTACGACAATAGCTCGACGGTTCATTGTTATTATAATTATAGAGCAAAGTGTATTACTTTATAAATAAACAATTATTTAATATACAAGTACCTCGTTCCAAATACTCAAAGATTGTTTAATTTCGTATATAATTTAATGATTCAATCGAATAACATGTAATTAGAAGTACTCGTTATGACAGAGTGATAAATCTAAAATAATATTATATAGAGGATTTTTTTAAGTTTGTTTTTAATTCAAAAACTACTGAACAAATTTTTAAAATTCTTTCGTCATTAGAAAGCTACATCTTTACCGAGTAAGTAGACTACGCTATATTAAAAAAAAATAGAGAACCTTACCTATACTGGAATAATATATTGGAATGTGAATTATGGGATGAAAGTTTTTGTCGGAAACCTTAATTATTTTGGTTATAATGCAGTAAAGGTGCGACATTACAAAACGTTATTCGTGCGGAGAAAGCTGCGGGCAGATGCTAGTGTATGATATAATTGAAGAATAACCAATCAATTATTTAATTTTCTGTTATCGAAAGTCTTTTTCAATAATCCAAGCGGGTACCGAATATCTTTTAAAGTTATAAATACTGACTAAGACTCGCGATCGCTCGGGTAGTTTGTGTACCTACTTATTGCTTTACCTATACCAATAACCACACAATGAGAGGAAGAAGCTATATCTGTATTTAAATTGGTTTTTATTCAAGGCTTTTTATCTATAATTACTAAAAACCTAAGTATTTTGTTTTACTTTATGCCAGTAAAATTGCATGAAATTTGTATCCTAATAATTATCGTGAACGAAAAAGCCAAGTCAGAATTTAGACAACTTTGACAACTTTTACCAACCTACTGGCCACTAACCACACTGATAAGCAGAAGAAGGCTGGAAACATAAAATACGTGGATGACATCATCCACTAGTGAAAACTAAAACATAGCCAAGAAATGTATGACCAATGATTTTATGTTAAACGCATACAAAAGGACTGATGGACAAAGACATTAATATTATTTTGATTCTTTTTTAAGAAAATTTAGAACCTGCTGCTTTTTTAATTCGGCGGAGAAAATCTCAATACCTATGTCTAAATAAAATGTACTTTATGCGAGCCGAACTCCAAGTCAATTATAAGTCCGTATTATGAGTTAATTAATACCTAAAGTATTTTAAATTAAAAACAAAATTATCACAATTTTTAATCGGCAAAGACTCAATATAGGCCTGATAACAGAAGTTACAATAGACGTGGTTAGTGACCCGACCCGATAGGAGGTCATCATAGAATTCGTATAACATTTAATTTAACTGTTTTTTACAACTAAAATCGTGCAATAAATAGTATGACACGGTATTTTAATTTACGATAAATTTATTAATTATAAGCTTTGAGAAGTATTCAATGTATTAATAATTATTTTAAAATTATACGCACACTATTAATACTACTCGTATTTGTAATTAAATTACAAAATATTTTTTAATATTCAATTTGCTTGATACAAGAAAATTAATGTGGGATTAATTTTCTTGTATCAATATTATATCCTACCTGTCGTGTCTGTATTTCCGATAACTCCTCTGAAACAGCGCCACTTGGAAGTGTATTCTGTTACTGAAATGGCGACATATCTCGTGCGCCCTCGTCAGAGGGGTCCGAACCTATAGTCTCACTCGACCTTCTATTGCTTGTTTTTTTTTTTATAAATCAACTGGATTTGGCATAAATAAAAAAATACCACGATAAATAAAGTATTGAATATATAATAAAGTCAAGCTTCATAAGGAAATTGTTCTAAGGAGTGGTGGCTGTAAAAATGCTTTTTCTATAATTAAAAGAACACACTATATTCACTCATTACATAGTGTGTAAATGACTCGAACGTGATAAAGAAACTCTTTGCGAAGCAAATGAGATGTCTCTGTTTACGTTTGACCTTGTTTAAAATGTAATAGATAAGTGTAATGAAGTAACATGACAAAATTACAAGAAAGTCCAGTAATTTAAACGACTCATGGATTTATGTGTAATTCGATTATTTATTTCTAAAGAAGTACTTTTAAAATTGTTATATTTCAAAGGTCTGCTTATTTGGTAAGCAGTCACCGCAACCTATGAACGCTTGTGATACTTGAAATATTACATGAAAAAAGAAAGGGAGCAGAGAGGGTGGGAGATTGGGCCTCCGGCACTCCCACTCATCGTACGAAACGCAACAGTACCTACTGATACTGTTACTTTACGCCGATTTTCTGTGAGAGCGTAGTACTTGCCCAGTAGAGACGGCGCATTTGTACTGGTAGAAACATGGCGCTACTACTACTGATTCCAAAAATTATAATTAATTCGTGGCAGGTTGTTCAAGCTGTTTTACATAAAGGTTGGATCAATTTGAATGTAGTTTTGCGTACATTTTGTACGCACTTTAGCTTTTAATTTCGTTAAAATATTTATGCGTATGAGTTAAAATTATTTCCCCATTAATTTGATCGGAGTCAATTGTCAATGTACTCGCAATTGTGTCACAACTCACGTTTCAAGTTTCTTCATTGAAATAAATTGAAGTCAATATTCTTAGAAATAATTAATATTAATTGTTTTATACACTTATGCGGTTTATGTGTTTATAGGCGCTACGGGAGCACTCAACTATGCGTAAACATGTAAAAAGTAACATACTCATATTAACCAACCAATTGTGTGTTATGTTTTTTTAAATATTAAATATAATACCGAACATTCATTTACGAGCATAAAAGATACCAATTCCAAAAAATCTATGAGTTATAGAACTGGATTAATACGTTATTCACTTCTATTCTTCACATTTTTTTTTGTATGTCATCTTCTCCAAATTAAATTGTGGGATCTTGTGATTTTAAATGTTTAGATCTCGTACAGATTCTTTTGAGTTAATTCAAGGCATGAACATTTATGTGCCAAATTATAACTGAGTTAATCCTGTGCTAAGGTTATTTTTCACTAACTCAAATATAAAAATATAAAAATCTATTAAGACAGATTTTTAGCTTTATTTACGAATTCGTAATGTTATTTAGAAAATTGTATTCACACACAGTAAAAGCCTTGAAAACAACGTACTTTTTTATCAAACTTAATTTGGAGGATTCATGATAGTTCAAACATTAGACAAATTGTCTTGTCATCATTGTTGTCTTGACGAGCGAAGTACCTACCCTTTCAAAAGTTAAACGTGAAGTAGCAGTCATCGGATAGGTGTAAGGTACTGAAGACAAAACCTGTTTTTTATGTCATGATATCGACGACGTTGTGGCGCAGCGGTAGCGAACCTGCCTTAAACGCCACAGGTCGCGGGTTCGATTCCCGCTCGGAGCATAATATGTTTGTATTAACCATGCAAGCATATTTTCCGGTCTGGGTGTATTTGTCCTTGTCATTGTGAATGTTTCCGGACCCCCGACACAGGATATTACTATCCTAATGGGGGCCGTTGAGTGTGCAGCGTTTATTATTATTATTATGATGGTTGGTAGACAAGCGTACAGTCCGCCTCATCGTAAGCAGTTACCGCAAACTGTGAACGTTTGCGATACCTGTATAACGTACATGTTTTTTCTTAGGAGGGAGGTAATGAAAAGAGAAAATGTAGAAGGAACAAAGGGCAGAACAATTGGGCACTCATCACACGAAAGGCAACAGTACCTGCCGAAATTAACTAGTACTTCTCCCGTCGAGCCAGCCTATTTGTTCTGGGAGGGGCATAGACTTTTTATTACTATGCCCTCTATCCCTCCCCCGCTCTTTTCCTCGTGCTTCTCAACTCAAGTATGAATGGTAATTCTGGTATCACTACAAAGCATAGGTTACAGACACTGCTTTCTATAAGACAGGCCGTTTGTCTGATGAGTAAAGCGTTAATTTACATTCATGGTTCTATAAAACTTTATAGAGCTAAAAAGTAATTCAATTCACTTCAATCAAGCCTTATTAAAATAAGTAATATTTAAATTCTTTAAAAAAAACAATCATTAAAATATTGGACTTGACTTAAGTCTACGCCCGCTCGTATTACAAGTACCAAATTATGATATTATGTCCGGATTGCAAAACTCATCATCATAAACACGAAGCTGTTCCAGCAATAACGAGTATAAACGGTTTAACAGTGCCCGTTTTGCATTGCTCAAGTGTCTGAAATTAATCGTAAATGAAAATATTTTCATAAAAAATTAACGTCAAAAATGTCCTTTAGGAAGCGTGAATCACTAGTTTAGTAAAACTGTAGTTGTCTTTAGTATCATATCTATTTAGTTCCTACAGTACAAATATACTAATCACTTTTATTATATTATAATATTACTTTTAGTAATTATTCACTCTTAGAGCCTAAGTTGAACTTTTATAACACACAGTGATGAAAAGTCTTAAAGATCTTATATTTTGAATTCCTATATATATTGTAGGTACATGTATATTTTAGAAATTTAAAAGTATCAAAAAGGAAAAATTTATCAAAATATTTTACAAACGCTGCAGATATAGAAACTATTTCCTAGTCGGGTAAAACAATAATATTGGTAAAATAAACTTCGATTAAAATAAAATTGACTTATTAGTATTTATTAGCGTCATTTATATTAGATAAATATTACACGTATTAAATGGAGTATATTTTGCTGGCGATACGATAAGGGTTTTTAGATAATATGCATTACAATCGGTTGTCAAGACATTCCCGTCATTACGATGAGGAATAATTCATGAAACGGCGAAGGTTTTAAGGAGATAAGGAAAACAAGGGTTTTTAACACACGCTTTTAACATCGCAACAATGTTTTGGTAAAAATCGTTAGGAAAACGTTTTAGCTGACATGCTGTTTATTCAATTCTAGTTCACTACAATTGAATTTCGTATGTAATGTCGGCAGCGTTGCTAAAGTTAGCGTTTAACGTTAGCTAAAATACAATATGTATATGATAGTAGTTAAAGAATTATATTAAATTTTTAGCTTAGGAAAATAATGATAAAACAAGCTTTTGTAAAAATAATATGCAATGGGCAAAACCTGAAAAAAAAACTTAACAATAAATTAAAATAAAATCTCTTCTTTTAATTCTCTGAATGATATATATAAATTATTATAAATTATGATAGGTTATATAAATTTCTATTTTTGACTTAAAAACGCCATTGCCTTTATGATACTCACTACGCTAAGCAGCAAATTGAAGTTCAATAGATTGTATAATTTATTATAATTACCACACTTGAACATCTTTCCCGGGCACACTCGACATTCCAATGTATAATAACATAATACAAACAGTAGGATGAGCATATTCTGTTTTATTTTTATTTCTTCGTTTCATTAGAAACATTTTATTTATAGGAAATGGAATTTTTTAACTAAATTAATAAAGGAGCACTAGTATTATATTCATCGATATAGTAAGATATTTAGAATTAAGTGACGATACACAAGCAATTTTACTGAAATAAATATTTATCTGGCATGGCAAGTACAAATATTTGTTTTTGCACTACTGTCAGTCTCCCTACCACCTCACGCTAAGTCCAGTAGAGTATGTTTTTAACGAAAACAGTAAAGCTAACGATTTACTCCTGTCCAATTCTTAAATAGAATAAAATTGGTTTTATGTATGTTTTTAATCGTGTACAGTGATGAGGTTTCAAAGTCGTTTAGAGAAAACTTCCGTTATATAAAATAAATGTGGTTACCCTACATATTACAAACGTATTATTAATATAAAAGGTCATTTCCGTATTTTGAGATGGACTATTAAAGCGATGTAACTTGATTCGTTTCTGAATTGTATCGTGATTATTGTTCATAAAGATTGATACAGTTCCTTAAATAACATTTGGAATATAATATGAAGTCAAACCAGCAGCATCCACATTTGTTGCCTCTTATTTTGATTTCAATAGTGAAGGTAGGGTATTAACATTACATAATTTTAGTAAAGGAAAAAAACTTATTATAAATAATTTTCCTTCTTCCTAGCATTATTCCCAGTATTTTTACCCGAGCCTACTTATTACTCTTATCTGGATTTGAGAGGTTACTAGATTTTACATAAAGACATCTGACCTCCGCAACTATAAGAGCGAACCGGTAACTCGATCGATAAGCGCAAATTATCTATCAAAAGTAAACTATTATCATCAGATGTTATGTGATAACAATCGGGACCCACACTTTAAAGTGCTCTTTCAGACCAAAACAGATGTCTAAAATATCAATGAAAATCTACCCCGAGCGGGAATTCCGCGGCCATTGAAACTAAAGGTATGCTCGCTACAAACACGGCATAATGGTCGTCAATCTTTGATATATATATATTGATTGTCGGCGTCGGGATGTGACGACCCCATCGCCCGCTGTTGGGATAACCTCTGTCACAGCAGAGATTATTCCACCGGTGCAATCAGTCACACTGGTGGTAGGTCTTTTGTTGCAAGAGGCCGGCTAGGTAGGTACCACCGCAGTGTCAAATATTCTGCCGCCAGATAGTAGTGCTTAGGCATTACTGTGTTCCGGTTTGAAGGGCGCTGTACGCTAGTGAAATTACTGGGCGGACGAGATTTAAGAACTAATATCTCGAGGTTGACAACGCGTGAGTGGCACCTACTAATGGTGCTGCAAGCGCTCATAGGCTACGGCAACCACTTACCATCAGGTGGGCCGTATGCTTGTTTGCCAACTTCTAACATAAAAAAATATATTAGCTATTAACATATCTATTGCTTTGTAGACTACGCTTTATGATCATCATGAGCTGTATTGATCTAGAATGTTTTCAATCTTATGAGCTTAAATATAAGCTCAGATAGTCAAGAAAGTTTATTATTTAAATATTATGGACTGATACTTCAGATTGATAGACAACCAGTATAAGAATAAGCAGCTCCCACTTAATCGATTAAAAACGTTAAAGAAAAATAGAGACTGAAATGGCAAGCAATAATATTTTACTGCACTTAATGTCTAAAATATCTATGTAATCATCTTTCGTTTCCAATTAGTATCAAATGAAGTCTTTATCGTCTTGCTTTCGATAACCTTCCTGTTAAGCCATAAATTAATGAGCTGGAGTAACATTTTTCCCTCAGATTATGTCAGCTTGTAACGCAGAGTGATGAGCAGATCGGATGAATGATATCATTCGCGTGATCTGCTCATCTGTGTATAAACACATATTTGCCACTTTACGCTAAGCTTTAATCACTCTGTGATTGCTCACATTGGAGCAAATCAATTAAAGTAGCAGTTTGTGCGTTGTGTTGCTCAATATAGTTTAATTGGAACTTGGAAGTGGTATGTTTGAAAATTGCGTCATCGTTTGTAATGCCAATAAATAGAACAGCTCCATTCGAAGTACAAAGTTGTTGTTGAGTTAAATGTTGATTCCAAATGCGACAAATATTTTGGCACGTTTAGACAAGCATAAAAATGTTCTTACCTCCACAATTTCCTTCATCAGTGCCATCGTCGCAGTCCCGTACACCGTCACATCGAGCGGAAAGCCTCACACATCGCGTCTCGTCACAACGTAGCTCATCAGCTTGGCAGACTGGGGGCAAGATTTATTATTTCAATCAAATTGTTCGCCCAAAACCACTAACATATACACATTCACAAGTTTGTTAAACGTCAATGGGCTTAATAGTTTTGGCCACAGACATTCATATCATTACTATTATTTTACACAAACATGCATATGTGTGTATGAATAATGTGTACTCTGACCACTTTCTTCCATACCTGATGTAGTCCTACCCATGATTCAATGACACAGAAGGAACTCTTAGAAGGAAAATGTTAGCGAAGGCCGTTCCTTTTTCTTATTCAGGTGTGAGGTTACGCTGTCAAGGCCAGCTTGCGCATCATTGCACATCCCGCAAAGAACCTTCGGCACGCCAGTGCGAATGAATGAATTTTTTTTTTTTCGGAATGTGTATTGCTGTTGGCTTTACTGGCCTTGACAGCGTCACCGGGCGGGGGGCCGAGTACTGAGACTCAGCCGTGATAAAGGGACAGCGCTCACGGGGGCTCAAATTTGATTCCGTCCTTAGGATGCCTCCTGCGAATGAATGAATGATATCAATGAATCCTAAGTTAACATTTCAATTGCTTAACAACTGTGCTTATTTTGTGAGTGGACAGGGAGTGGCTTGGTTATTAAAATGTATATTTAACAACAAAAAATAGAGAATGAAGAAATACAGCGTAATAATTTAGTAAATTATTTAGTGTTATAAATTAAAAAAAAATTAAAATATTAGCTGTTGTCTTTAGTTAGTATTATATTCTGAGGTGGAATAACCCTAGTTTTAAAACCTAATGAAATTATTTATAAATATTATGTATTATATTTTGTATGCTAGCTATTTCTTGGTAATATAATATGTTGATTAGTGAAGCTGACCAAAGATCATGCTGCTAAGAAAAATTCATTCACATTCATTTCAAGCTCAAAAATTCAGGAACGCGCCACATTCCATGTTGAATAGAATTGAACATCTTAAACTTTTACGCTACATAATACTAATATCAATAATGGAATAATATATTATATACCTATATTTAAAATTACATGGTTAACTCACACACACTCACACAGTTACAGACACACACACACACAGACATGATACACGTATATCCATATACACATTAATAACAAATAAGATAAATATAAGTAAGAAATTAATTATATTATATTAGTTAATTATGTCCGAAAGAAATTGTTTGACTGAAATGCTATGGAAGAGCGGGATCTTCTGGTACAAGTATTGTCATACTTAAAAGAAGGTCTCAACAAATTTGTAATCGTGAAAAGTTTTTGGCATAATAAACATTTTTTCATTGTTTTTTCCATTTTCATTTTTTCATTTTCAATAATAGAATTGTATGTGCTGTATAAATTAATAGGGTCAAACATTGAGTATTGCATATCTAGGCTAAAAGAGGAGTTGGGCATATCTTAGACGAACCTAAGCTGTGATGTGGTATCTAACCTAACCTTGTATTATTAATTATTATTTATACACATATTTTTTTGTCATGTTAGTATACTACTTGTAATCGACGTATTTATTAAGTAGTATTAAGTACCTATTTAGGAATTCTTTACCGTGTAAACTCCGCGAATACAATGAGGTTCCTTCCAATATACTCTTTTTCTTCCTAGACTTAATCTATAGTACCTATTTAGGAATTCTTTACCTTCTTACCTTTCTATCCTTATTTCTTTTCAATATTCAGAATATTATATGAATTTTCTATTTTTTTTTTATTAATTTCAATTTAGTTTGATGATAATTATTGGGCTTCAAGACATTGTCACGGCGTATTATCAAAATTGTGACATTGTTAATCATCAAAAGTAATCTTTTTATATATTAAAAACCATGTCAGTAGTAAATATTTTCAATTTCAAAGATATTGAATAAAAATTTTGCTCACAAGTCTTTTGTTGATTCTCTTCTTCCGGATTGTCCGTAGCAGTGTCCGGGGATTCGTCAGTCTGACCTTAATTTAAATAAAAAATAAACATAAAAAAATTAAAAAAAGAACATATAAAAAGACCTCATCCCTTACACTTACCAATACCGACTTCGTTATAATCGCAGTTGACTTCGTCTGCTCGGTTGGGGCAATCAGGTACGCCATTACATTTCTGATCCTCACATATCTCAACATCTGATCCTTCACAGAGCCATTTTCTTTCGCATGATAAATTATTACCGTTTGGGATAGCAACTACTAAATCATCTTCAGGTATATTATCACCTCGTAAGTTGCTTTCGCGTGCACCATTACCAACAGGTGATGTAGTTGTTGTTTGATAGTAGGGTACTATTAATTCATCATCATTATCTTCGCTTTCATTATCTAGATCTTCATTGTTCTGGTCCTCCTTATTATCATCCTGATCATAATTACTTTGATCATCATTATCATCTGCTTCGCCTTAGAAATAAATAATAAAAATGTAAATAAAAAGATTAAAATAAAAAAGATAAATAAATAATAAATTAAATGTTGAAAAAGAAAGCTATCTACCAATAGGACAGTCCGCCTCATCAGAGCTGTCGGGACAGTCGTTGTTACCGTCACAGCGGGCAGAAGCAGGCAAGCATCGACCGTCGTACACACATTTGATCTCGGAAGCTGCGCAAATCTCCAATGGTCCGTTGTATCCTAAATTCAAGATTTCAAGATTCACTTCAAAATCCTTTAAATCGAGAGCAATTAAAATCTTTTTCTTCTTCCTAGCATTTATTTCCGGAGTTTATATAGTTATTGGATTGTTATTGCTTAGTTATTTGTTAATACCCAGGGTCTACTTATACTCTTATACGGATTTGACAGGTTACTAGTTTTTACCATAGGGATTGCCATCTGAGCTTCGAAACCCAAAGGGCGAACCAATAACCACATTACGTATCAAGAGATAGCGATTATATTGTTATCAGATGATGTTATGATAACAAACGTGACCGACAGCTTAACGTGCTCTACGAGGCACAGTGAGCGGAACAAAAATACAAGTTCCCACACTGAAACTGATATTTATAATAAATAAGTGCTCCAAGCGGGAATCGAACCCCCGATCGTTGATGCTCAAAGAAAGCTCGGTAGCAGCACGCCACAATAGTTTTAACGAGTGCCAGAAGAGTTGGCTCATTCTCAAAGTATAACTATTTCCCAAAGAATAGGATTAGTTAATCAGCGATAACTGATACAAGGCATTTCATTATCTGACCACGGAGTTAACATTTATACATTCATTCTAACTTCTGTGTCGCTAAGAGAAAATCATTGTCCATCAATAGCACTACCAATAAGCTGATGCCTTAATAAGTTGTATTTATATTCGATTTATAATAAATTATATTATATTTGTGGCGCATGGTGAAGTATAGAACCTATTTAATACTTTGGATTAGAAAGACAATATATACTTAAAAAGATGTCACTCTAACGAACCGTCGCTTTGATGGTTACTTCAATATTTCAAGATGCAGAAAAATGTCGTCGTACTACAGAAAATGCGCATAAAGGAAAAATTGTTGAAATCCTTAAACAATAAAGTGGTATGCAATTTCTTGTGTTATCTAGTAAAGTGTTTGAGAGTTGCTGATGATTGAATAAGTTGTTTATAAATTTAACCTACATAAGCCTACAGAAATGATGAATGAAATCCTTAGCTGAGTTTGATTCAAAATGAATACTAGTAAAACCACAGGTGTGTATTATATATCTTTACACAACTTAATAGCAAATTTTTAAGTAATCTGCCTCTTCATATGTTTTTATTGGTGGAATTTGTTCACTTTTAGTAGTGGAATTTGTTTTTGAAAAAAAAAAATATTTTCATGCTCCTTTGCTTGTAAATATTGAATCATATATTCTTATCGAATGGTGGCAAAAAAAGTTTTTAAGGCAAACCTAGATCAATAACAGTAGAACTGAAGTCCTCGTCGTTGACAGCGGCAGTTCCAAGCGTTCCCTTATTTCTTATGTAGTCTCGAAGTATTCTAGATATTCTGCTAGTATCTTCGTTTCCGGTCGTGACGATGTCGAGTGTGACTTTACAAGAAAATGCGTCGGTGGGACGAGATCTGAAAAAAAAATTAAATTAATATGGTAATTATTTGTAAATATTAAATACATTTTTTTGTTGGAGAAATGTAAGGGATTATATGGAAAGCCAATGATTTCTATATTATTAAAGGTGCCTCATTTAAATTTTATGGTTGCAACGAACAGCTAGTTTTCTTATAAAACTGAACTCACAGTCCATAAACCATCAGAACCGTTTATATTTTCTTCAAAATGCGAATTTAACTGCGATAACCGAATTTGGATTTACGTGAATATTATTCTTCTTCGTTCTAGCATTTATCCAGGTATTTTATTTACCCAGGGTCTGCTTATTAGTCATATGCGGATTTGACAGGTTACTAGTTTTTACACGGAGCGATTACCATCTGACCTCAGCAATCCTAAGGGTGAACCAGTATCTGATTGGATAAGAGCAATTTACTTATCAAGAGTTATAATCAGATGTTATGTGATAACAACCGGGACCGACAGCTTAACGTGCTCTCTGAGGCACGGTGGGATGGCTCACAAGGACAAACGCCCAAACCGAAACAGAAATTTGAGCGGGACTCGAACCCGCAACCGTCGTGACTATACGGAGATTCGCTACCCACAACGCCATAACGGTGTCATTTACGTGAATTTTATACTTGCTATTAATTTAATAATAGATTTGTTAAAATTATGAAAAAATATTTTAAATTTCAACTCACTGTATCCTGACGAGGCTGGCTCTATGAGTACCCGGCAGGTCTCTGAATACTTCGTTGACCGCTTCAGCGAGAGATTTTGAGAATGTTTGAAATTCTGATGAATCTCTGTTGGAGTACTCGGACTGGTAAGGCTCCATTACTACAAACGTCACTCGAAGAGTCTCTGAAATTTCACACGAAGAGCTTATAACATTATATATTTTATGTATTAAAAGTATAAACTACGTATTATTTTAAGTAAAAGTGTACCCAAGCCTTACATCCCTGGACGGTATTAAGGCCTTTGATTTTTACAGCAATGGGCTCTAAATATTCGAATGACTGATTCACAAAATATACCATATACAGCTAAAAGCAATAAGCCTTAACGCAAGCCATATCAAACCCAAGCTGGGTATAGCTTGCATGCCCATCGCAAGAAATACTGTGCATTTTCGCTGGATGAGCTCAAAACGCGAATGCCGGGAAGTTTTTTCACGAGTTTTTCACCAACTTTCGGTGGTAGTCAAAAAAAGTCATAGAGCCAGGCTTTTCCTAGCATAAAAGGGCTGGCTTGAACAGGAAAGTACTACCCTCTCACAGAAGATCGGCGCAAAGTGAAAGAGTACTGCTACATCTCGTGTGATAGGTGAGAGTGCCGAAGTCCCAACCTCCCACCCCCTGTGTTCCTCTCTGGGTAGACAGCATGCATGTTATACTTCAAGTAAATGGTAAAACTCTACACACTCAACGGCCCACATCAGGATCTTAAGTAAGTAAGTACGTAAGTATCGCGCGCGTTCTCAGGTGACTGCTTACCATCAGGAGGACCGTATGCTTGTTTGCCAACCATCATGATAAAAAAAAATTTAAAAAACGGGCATTTTAGTACTACCATCTTTTCTTCTACGAGATTCAGTTTTCTTCATAATGTGCTACTCAATATTTTTTTTTTTTTATGTTAGAAGTTGCCAAACAAGCATACGGCCCACCTGATGGTAAGTGGCTGCCGCAGCCTATGAGCGCTTGCAGCACCATTAGTAGGTGCCACTCACGCGTTGCCAACCTCGAGATATTAGTTCTTAAATCTCGTTCGCCCAGTAATTTCACTAGCGTACAATGCTCTTCAAACCGGAACACAGCAGAGCCTAAGCACTACTATTTGGCGGCAGAATATTGAACACTGCGGTGGTACCTACCTAGCCGGCCTCTTGCAACAAAAGACCTACCACCAGTGTGACTGATTGCACTGGTGGAATAATCTCTGTTGTGACAGAGGTTATCCCAACAGCAATAAATATTGAAAACATAATTTATGCACTTGAAAATTTTTAGGTCCGGATTTGAACTCTTGAAGAGGATTAACTATTATAATTACTACACTGTATCTAAATATTCTATTATTTTACTATATAATGAATGAGTTTATTTTATTTTGCTTACTTTCTTTAAGTTCGGGCTCCAGCCTGTCAATTTGGCCTGAACCGTCGACTTCGTTGTCAATATCTTCGCTTCGATATCTGGAATTGAAAAGTATAAAAGTTAATGATAATGTAGAACAAGCCCGTTAGTCTGATTTACCACTAAATATTTTAAAGTAATAATTTTTTTGAAGATCCTTGGCCTGTCTATTAAAAAAAAACAAATAATAATATTCACAAGTTCTAAAATAAAATGTATAAACGGATTTTGAACAAAAGCAATTTTAAAGCTTTATTCATATCCGACATCTAAAACCGACATTAAAAAAAGAGCATTGTTATTAATACTAATCCGCGTCACATTGGAATTCTAAGCGATTTGCACCAGTTATTTATTTTGAAGATACTCTGTTTAAAACAATATCAACACTTTGCATAATTTGAACAACGATTTTATTCAAGAGATTATGAAATCGGCACGGAATATGGAACTAGAAATATTTTGAATTATTGTCCAACACTCCGTCTGATTTCGTCCACGGGTGACAGAACCTGGCTTATTTTGTGCCCAATTTTATAAATTTATCTTACGATATTGGTTGCAATAATAAAAAATATAATTAAAATAATATATTGAATATTAACGTACGATTTATCTTCATCATCTTCTGTGACGTTCTCTTCAATATCCGACGACGGTGTAGACGAGAACAGATCTAAAAATAGAAAAGGTAATGTAAATAAAAAATCGATTTGGTACAAAAATCCAATGATCTTAAATGCGATCCATCCTATGATAGCGATTGACGACGTTGTGGCGCAGCGGTAGCGAACCTGCCTTAAGCGCCACAAGTTGCGGATTCGATTCCCGCTCGGAGCATATGTTTGTATTGACCATACAGGCATGGTTTCCGATTTGGGTGTATTTTTCCTTGTCTTTGTGTAAATTTCCGGACCCCCGACACAGCCCCGCCCGTAAAGTGTGTAGCGTTTATTTATTTATAGCCTAAAACGAGGAAAGTTATATTTTTGGAGTTTAGATGAAATAGAATAGTGACAAAATCAAAAACCCCACTAATAATTACGATAAGTATATAGAATGTTTACAAAAATAAAATAAAGCGTTATACATACTTTATTTACCACATGAAATAAATCCATTCAACGTTAACACAACACACTAGAACTTTAATACTCTGTGTCATACATCGAAAAAGCACACAAAAATAACCACCCAGACCAAAACACAAGCTTTTATAGTCAATACAAACATCCGGTATTGAAACCCCGACCATCAGCATAGTAGGCAGGTTCGCCACCAACTGTGCTACAATAATATAATAATATATAATAATACATATAAATTATTAGCTACATGATATTTAAAACCTAAAACAATGGTAAGTTTTTTAACTAAACAGTTTCAAAGCATGTTTATATTATCGCTTACTATATGCCTGCCGTTTCAGCCTTCTGAAATGACCAGCAATGCCTGAGTCGCCGGTGTCTACCTCTAGAAATTCGTTCATCAAGTCATCGTCGCCTTCCCAGTATATATCCTCAGCGGGTGACACCTGTGAACAAAAATATTACTCGTTTTATGACAGAAGTCCAATCGATCCTTTATTATGCATAAATATGCCTTTTCTCAGCAAAGGACTGACGCTACAAGAAGTGTTACAAAGAAGTAAATAAAAGTGAAGAACTGAAGATGAATAGAACTGAACATCACTGAATTCCTATGGCGGTTTTTTTAAATTATGATGACGAAAAGAAATAATATATTATTTTTCTTTAACGCCGATGAAATCGTGAGCAATGCTAGATTGTCAAACTCTCTTGGGAATGAGGATACGGAATGCCACAAGGATATATCTTGATTGAAGCAACTACAGGGAGTACTCTTTGTTGTTACTGGCGAGTTAGTACTTAGTTATCAAGTTCAGTATTTAATGTACTAAGTATGTATTGAAAAGGTCGTTTTTGGGATGTCTTCAAGAATATGTAGGTACCTATTGGTGTTCGGGATTGGTCTGCGCACGTTCCGCCCCGCCCAAGTAACGATTTCGTTTTGTCAGCCCCTTCGTTCTGAACAAACGATTTGACCTTCTTATTCGATACTCATCAAGAGTTTCGTTCTTATTCGCCTACCTCATTACTAATCTCACACATCCTCGTACGAACCTTCAAAACCAAGCCTGAAATGGGACTACCGTCTACATAATGTCCGATAAATCAAAGGATAAGAAAATTCGTAAGTACAATAAAGACTGGTTTAAATTCAGTTGGTGATGATTACGCACATAAGCCCATCTTACATCCCACGTATCTGTTCGGTCTATACAAATATTTGTTTCACACCTACAGATATTTTAACAAGAAATCGTTTCTGAATCGAGGAAATCGTTAATCTTCAGTTTAAAAGAATCTTATTCTAATAAAATTCGAATACTACTCGTATGTTTCTTTAGAAGATACTAAAACAGAACAAAATGGTAAAAAAAATCAAACAAGTTTAAAATATTCATCCGTTTCAAGGTCTGCATGTCTGACTTCCAACGAAAAACCGAAGATTAACTTTATTTTACACTTGTTTTTCAATACAATATTTATTTTAGAGTTATTTTATTAAAGATAAAAATACTTATAACATGATATAAATTATTTATTTCGACTGATTGTTTAATAAAAAATATCATAACTGAAATCTAAATTTCGCGTAAATAGCTTTCAGGGTTTCAGTGCAGTAATGAATCCGTCAAGACCAACAATTACCTGTATGTAGCGTTATTTATTGGCCGAGCCACAGAAAAATAAAAGCGTTATTATACCCAGACAGATGGCATTTGATTCTTTCTTTTATCCTTGATCATAACTAACGTTTGAATCTAGGTAAGCTCGTGGACGTAGATTAATATTTAGTAAACGAACGATGAATGAGGTAGGGAAAATGACCGGGAGTGTTTGAAATCTGCTTCATCTCCTATAGCACTATATTTTATCCATAATAAGGAAACATTTCTTGGAAGATATTTTAAAACATTTATAACCACTGGCATTTATCTATAACATTTATAAATTAGCCTTAATAAGAAAAGGGGCCTTAGCCCAGCAGTGAGTCACTAATATAAGTTATCAAAAGAATCTAAAAATCATAGATCGTTGGTTACCATACAATAACGATCAAATGTTTATAAAAAGAAAAAATTGACATAAAAGTTACGTGTGTGAGCATCGCATTTATCTTATTTTAGATGCTTAATCCTTTATTTATATACTAACCGCTATCGATAAGAGATCTACAGCAAATTTTATTTGCATATTTATTTCTAAAAAACTTTAAATAATGTTAGATATTTCTACCGTCGAATGTCTGCGGTAAGCATAACTATAACATACCTGTTTGTAAGATAAGAAAAAATCTGTTAAAGAGGGTGTTGAATCATTCACAGTCAAGGGTAAGTCGAAAAAAATGTTTAAAGTTAAAGTTAAAAAACGCGTAACGGAAAGATCGGAATCAAAATGAATGTGGCAGAACGTAAGAATACTTTTTATAGAAAATTGGTTTTGTATATGATGTCTAGTTGTGATATTATAGCGCTAGCAGACATTACAAGTACTTTTTCATTAGTGTCTTTGAAATGAAAACTTTTTATGCTACCAATAAAATGATGCTACAAACTGTAAGCTGTTCTTCCCGTCTATGAAAAGCGAACGGAAAAATCAAATGAGAATTTTATTATGCTCCTGTTAAAAATTGTATTCATTAAAATATAAAAACTATTCCGCAATAAGTGAAATAAAAAGAAATATATTTTCAAATTGATCCTGTATCATTCATTCATTTAATGTTTGATGTCATACATAAAAGCCTCAGGTCCAAAAATAGTCGCAATCATTAAACCTTTCACAGCCACGTCTAGTATCATATAACAAAGCTCAAAGCCAGAGCAAATAAAAGCCCTCATTAGCCGTACACAACAGCGTACGATTCGCAAATAAATCGACCCTCAAGCCGCAATTAGGGTGGGGGAGGCCACGACGAGGGATTTCTTTGCAATTTTACTTAGTCCAACATGATCCTCAAACGGGTGTGGAAGACGCGACGAGCAAGATAATAGCTGACGACAGACGCGAGAGATTTTTAACGTATTTCGTCTGACGCTAGTTACTTTAAATCTAACGTCTTTGTAAGACTAATTAATAGCTATAACTGTGTACATGTTTGTTCATGTCCCATTTTTTGTATGAGTAGACAAATTTTGAATTCGTTCCACTTTCAAATGTAGTCCTTTTAAAAAGAAATTTAAATTTAAAAATGATTGAAGCTTTTATGAAATCTAATATTAATATATGTAAAATATACACTTGAACTAAGTGGCAAAATATATATATGGTGATCGAATGGTATGAAATTTAAAAATTATTATAAAACCAAACGCTTTTTAAATTAAAATGACTACGAGAGTATTTTACAAGTCTCCCCAGCCCGACGATCGCCTCCCCCAAATTAAATGCTTCGTACACCCACGATACTTACGCACTTCATTAACAAGTCCTTTGGACATCTCTCTGTTCTTTATGGTTAATCTTGTGAAGTGGGAGATCGATTTAATATTTTTATAATGAACAAAACGATAGAGATGTAGTGCAAATAGGAATTGTTGATAGTTAAACATCTATAAATGTATTAAAATTGTAAATTTCACGTCTCTTTATATTTAATAATAATAATAATAAACGCTACACGCTCAACGGCCCCCATTAGGATAGTGATATCCTGTGTCGGGGGTCCGGAAACATTCACAATGACAAGGACAAATACACCCAGGCCGGAAAATATGCTTGCATGGTCAATACAAACATATTATGCTCCGAGCAGGAATCGAACCCGCGACCTGTGGCGTTTAAGGGAGGTTCGCTACCGCTGCGCCACAACGTCGTCGAATTCGATTCGATAATTCATATTTTTTTGAAGAAAATTATTGCTGAAAATAAGTGATTAAATACTTTTTATAATTTGTGGAAATAACTGGCTATTTGTATGTGCACGCATCAATGCTAAATTAAAAAGTTTGAACAAAAATGGCAATAAGAAAATGATGAAGAATGTTACGGAGTAAGATTTATTTATGACTTTTTTTAAGTCATCCATCCATAAATTTTAAGTTCGTAATGATGGAATAATGGCACAAGGTAACGAACGAAGAAGCATTGTTTGTCAAGGCATTACTAATGTTCCTATTGCCCCTCCAAATAAGCTGCTTGCACTGGGAGTGGGTACAACAATAGCAAAAGAGAGTCAGGATCGAATCTGCGAGATCGAGTTGAAGTTGCTGCGCTGCAATTTTGTTTAAACAGTCATAAACAGTTTAAAAAAAAATATTATATAGGCATTATCATATTTGTTTAAATTTATAATCATTAAGTACTTTATTAAAATCTCTATAAAACCAGAGTGAATTGATGGCGGTTCGTTAGTGAACAATAAAATGCACATAAAGTTTATTTGAATTACATGTTTTATAAAAATGGGTCAATGCGAAGGTGTAAATTTGCTACAATATAGTGTATAAAATAACGGTCTATAATAAGGATTATAGGAACAACCGACAAACGCTTCTTTTATTATTAATAGACTAAGCCCCAGTTCTACTTTTTTCAACCGACTTCAAAAATAAGATTATAAATTGGACCGTATGATTTTTAATTGCTTGTTACATGAAGACGGCTGGGACTTATCGCTAGTTTGCTTTGACTAAGAAAGCTGACGATACATGTATGTGTACTAAATAACATATGTATACTACTAAATACTAAAACGTGATAATAGGTTCTTGGTATACAATCGCATGGATTTATGATTACAGGTCACTTGCAACACCAGCAGTATTACGAAAGGGACGGGCGAGGGGGTCGGATTGGTACTCTCCCCATTCGGACAATGCTTAAACGTTTCAAATCAAAACAAAATATAATCCAAAATTGACAACGGCGTGGTGGCGCAGTAATAGCAAACCTGCCTTAAGCAGCACAGGTCGTGGGTTCAATTCCCGCTCGGAGCAGATGTTTGTATTGACCATACTTATGTTCCAGTTTGGGTGTGTTTGTCCTAATTCTTGTATATGTTTCCGGCCCCTACACAGAATATCACTATCCTAAAGGTGGCCGTTGAGGGTGTAGTCTTTATTTTTTTATTTTTTCGACTTTCAAAATTTGTCGATTTTCGAGTTAGCCAATACAAATAGATAGATAGATATATATATAGACAATCAAATTTTAGCTGTATAAATATTCTTAATTAGATTGTGAGTATTAACTTAATTTACAATAACAATAATAATGCATATAAATTTCTTTAATAACCGTGTGATCATAAACCTACTAAATATTTACGATCCGCGTCTCACTTATTAAGCCAATCTTTTGAATTGGCGATGTCATTAAACGAATATAAAGATGAATGTGTGACAACTGAAATTGGTCATATTGATTGTGAAACGCGGTCAAATGCAATTTGAGACATTATTCGTATTGAACTGTTTATAAAGTCTTGAATAAAAATACAAATGATCATATATTTTTTCAGCTAAATAATAAATAGTTCTGTTTAAAAAATAATTTTAATCGCTTAAGAACTTGCCAAATATTAGCAAATATGCAATTTCATTTGATTAAATGCAAAAACATATACTAAACGGAATCTCTAGACCACCAATCAGAAAGAAGACCCTTATAAATAAAAAAAAAAAATTCAAATGGGTATATAAATTACCCAATTTTGAGGTAGCCAAGATTTGAAAAATCGAATTAAGAACCGTTTTAAAGTCTATAGAAAAAAAAGAACACAAACTATGAAGGCAGGTGCGGAGTAGTCGGTAGGTAGAAATATAACATTAAAATAACATAATATTCTAATTTTATACAAAGTAAGTAAAATAAAGTAATTATAAAACATAATTATGCAGCAAAGTAATAAATTTCACAGAATCTGAATGAGAATATCAGAAACAGAATATAAAAAGTACGTGTGAATTAACTTTGAAAACTGAAACAATACTAGCTACATAAAATTCGTCCCTTTATTTTTTGTTCATCATATAGTTGGAGGGACGAAGTTTTACAGAGCATTCATGTGACTGCAAGTTCAGTTATACTAAATGCTCCAGTAACTTCGTTTTCGCGCTTAGTTCGTAACCAAGCCGGGTCAAACGCTTCCGTGGAATAACTTCGCAGTGAAATCTAAGTAGTAATTATGTTCACGAAAATAAAAGAGTCCCGATGGAATATTTTTTCACGGATTATTATTTTATATACAACGCGTTTCTAGAACCACTAATATGTAATAAACTAATTTAGTCTTGTCTATAGGAATCAGTAGAATCTATAATTAAGCTTAACACCTAATAACCACAAGAATGAGAATTAAACGACTCAACTAATACTTAATTCCTATTTTGCTCTTTCTTTATTTCACCATCAGGTTTAAAATTATTTTAGTATAGTATGATTTTAAAAGTATCTATTGTATGAATAAAGCTTAAGCCTAATTTAAGTTTAGATTTTCCATAACTTTACCATAAAGCATAATATTGTGAGGAAAACTGCATTTGTCTTTGAAGAAATTCTAAGTCTGAGTTTTTGTACTCGGAGACATCTCTCGTATACTATAGATATGTATACGTACTTATAATTTGCTTTATAATCAATTTTTAGTCGACAAAATGAAAGAGTGGTCTACAAAGTTTGTGTTTTGTGTTGACCTCACATACATTTTGGGATGATCACAAACTACGGATATATAGATAGAACACCTCAAATCTCATGACGGTTGGCAAACAAGTAACGGTCCCCCTGCTGGTGAGCAGTCACCGTTACCTATGAACACTTGCGATATCTACTTGAAATATCACCTGTGCGTTGCCAACCCAAGAGGTAGGTGAGAAAGGAAGACAAGGGGCCATAGGAATGGAACAGAACACATCGCACGAAACGCAACAGTATTCTGTTACTTTACGCCGACTTTCTGTGAGATGGTGGTACTTTCCCGGTCTAGACGGCCCATTTGTCCTGGATTAGTATCCAGTAGTGTAGTAGTAGTCTACTACTACACTCTACTACTATTAAAATAATAGCCATAAGAAAAGCATTCACATGATTTTATTTCGATGTATAGCTAAAGTCAGTTAAAGTTGGTTGTTGTTTTTTTACAAAGCCGTTCTATTATCTTAACAGGATAGACGACTTTTGCCCAACAGTTAACAGGCTTAAACTAAGCTGTGTTAGACTAGTGGCATCTTTAAGACTTTAAATTATTACAATTACTACTTAAAGCAATACAAATAGTACATAACAGTTATATATTTGTCGTTATTTTTTTTTTCCAAGAATGTTCCAACTAGTTACTACTATTAATGTAAATTATGTTTTAAAATATTATCTCTTCACATCAAATTGCTATTCGTCAATTCAAACATGTCAGATTTTTTATCACTAGTCGCTGGTGCTCCTTCGTAAATTCAAGTATAACGCAACGAAATGAATCACAAGCTAACTTTATCCTATTATCTTGCAAGCACATCAGCGAATTTTTGGATTTTTTTTCTGTATCGGGACCGGTCCTTGGTCCTTAGCTTATTTTAGGAAGTCTATATATTTTAGTAAGTAGTAGATTTTATTTAGTAAGCCTCAGCAAAAACGAAACCCTTATGATTTCATCATGTCCGTCTGTCCGTCTGTCCATGCGTCCGTAAGTCACAGATATTCTACTCGGATATTGTTAGTTATATATATATACGAAATTTAGTAAATAGGTGTATTTTATGAACCGCAACACGATTTTTTAATGAAATCTTAAAATATATAAAAATTAAGAGTTGCAGTCCATACATATAACAGAGGGTTGAAAAAAAATAATTCAACTTATGACAACGTTTGAGATATACTTGGCTAGGTCTTTCAAAATAATAAGGAGGTTTGATTTTGACTTTTTTCATTAAGTCAGTAGTTATTGAGATATAAGCTCCTATAGTCATAAAAAATATGTACCCCTCTTACTTTTAAGCTATGGTATTTAAAATTGTAGGAAAAATTGAGGTTGTAGAACATCAAATGAAATTTCAACCACACTTAGTACTAAGAAGATAAGTCTTATATAGATTTTAGAGATATATGAGTTGTTTCCATAACTTTGTTTTTCATATTACTTTTAATAATTACTATGAAAATACCAATTTAATTTTGCGGTTGATATTAATTCGTTTATTATTTTTAAAATTCTTAAGATTCGTCATCATTAACCTCTACAATGCACTTGACTCCTAATTATGTTAAATATAAAGCCGTAAAAAATTAAGTTGAAGTGATACAATGCAAGTTGAACAATTAAAATATTACATTTCTTGTGAAATAGGACACTCAAATATATCATATAATCAATATGTATACGCTGCAGTTTCACTTTTAATAATAATGCGTGCGTTGACCTTTTCATTACATACACGAGTAAAATAACCGTATTTTTACATAACGTATATATAACAAAAATATGTGTTTCTAGAAGACCAGAATGGGGACCAATGGATTCCTATTACTAAGCCTTCAACATCTGTCGGTCTGTCTGTCCGACTGTCAGAAGTATTTCACGAACCGTAATAGGTAGAGAAATTTTCACGGATTGTATATTTTTATGGTTCCTATGATTAAAGTTAATAAAAACAAATTTTATTTCAAAATGTAAAGGTTGTTTTTAGAAATAACAATTTTGATAAAATATTTATTACTACAAAGCATGTTCTAAGACAATCAGATTTCAACTCAAGTTATTACTTACACACCGTATTAAAAGTCGTAAAATAAAAAAGTATATATAAATCTTTGTTATGATTATAATGAAACGAAAAAATAAAAGCGTTCTGGTTTCGTTAACACACACACAACAAAAGAAACTGCTGGCGTATACCTTAATAAGTCTGGAAGCGGCACAAAGAAAATAGGTTTGAAATGAAACCTACCTACACAACTACAATCTACATACATTCTTAGCATTAAAAGCACTTCCAAATATAATGATTTTTAACGCTATAACATTAGCAATCGAAACTTTTAAACTTTGCAGTTAGGACATGATGTGCTGCTGGGGCGTCGTGATGTCCCACTACGGGTATGAGGGTTCTGCTTAATTTTAGTGGGTATTGCTTGACTAACAGACGACAGAGTCCCACACTACCACTGCCTAAAGAACTTGACGAGTACACTACGTGCAGTGGTGTGCGTAAAAGCGAAAAGCAACAAAGAACATGAATATGCCAGCTCGAATGCAGTAGTGCTATTGACCGTAAAGGGTTTTCTCGCGTAGAATGATTGTATTTGTGTCAAATCAAGTGCGTTGTGGACCACGCACTCTGAAACCAATTTAGCAGAGAAAATTTTATTTTTATTCAAAAAATATTTTTAATAATCAAAAATTAGAAATAATGATAAAATTAGTATAATATAATAAAAAAAAAATTATTAAAAATTAAATTAAAGGAATTCGACAAAAATTTATATTCACTTGTTTATCAAAAACATGTCTTTTTGGTTAATAATTTAAAGTCTAATTTGCCCACTGATATTAATTAAAGGGCTGCACTTTTACCGGCATAGGACTGGTCACACTAAATATGTAGGTTATAGAGAAATGTACATACATGATACTCTGCCGCCTGATGACGCTATCAAGACCATTATGGCAAACAACATTACACATTAATTAAAAAAGCTGTAAGCCCAAACTCCCATCGTCATCCGTCCCTTTTTTTCCTTCACACAAACTTCTCTTACCCTTCATCTAAAGTAGTCTCAAAGCAACGCTACGAATACTCGAATACGAAGCTCATTTATGTCAAAAACAGTTCTCTTCTAGACTTACCATATAGTATGGACCGGTCGTAGTGTTACTCACACGCTAACGGTAGATATACTCTTAGATTTGGACAAAATAACCAAATGCAGTTAATTTCTGCCCAATGCATGTAACGTGTGACTAGCTTCGTTTTGTTGCATTGCTGTTGAATTTAAAGGGCACCAACGATTCGATGACATGGGGTAGGGTCGGTCCATAGTATTTAGTAAATTTACGACTCTACTAGTATAATCGTAGTTCATTGTAGAAAAAAGGGTGATCAAAGAAAATACCAATTTTTTTTTTCAAAAATCATTAGCAATGCTTTATCAAGACATTAATAATATTCCTATTACCCCTCCAAATAAGAAGCTTGCGCAAGGAGTGGGTACGCCCAATACCCTAAGGAGGTCAGGGTCGAACCCGCGACTCTCGTCTTAACGGACCGGAGTCGGCCATTCTACAGTTGAGCTATTGAGGCTTAAATTACTTAAATCTGTAGGCCATTGTATTATTGTTATTATTTTATATACCGGATCCCGAATATTATCAGTGACATATCATTCACACATTTACAAGTAAAATCGTTATTCAAATTCATACGAAAAAAAAAAGTGAATTCGAAATGAAATGTTTTATAGAAATCTGTGCTTGTCAATGCCGGAAAATAACTCAATAAAGCTTTTCTCGTTTTTTACATACGTACAATCAGACTCAGTTATATCTGTACGCCAAGAACTTAATATAATAATATAACTGAATTTTTAAAAGAAAATACTTCGTTGTTTCGTTTAAAACCGTTGTTTAATCGAATTCGTTAAAATCTAATAATAATAATTAATTATTAAAAAAATAAAATTTTTCCAATTTAAACTGACCTTTTTTAAACATGTATAAAAATGTAAATCTTAGCCAAAAACATAATGTTTAGTTTCTTGCGTCGAGTTTTTCAGTCGTCATTTCCTATTGCTTGTATTATTTTTTGTGTATAATAATTTCAACTAAGTAATATTCCATTATTAAGCGTGGTATGAGAAAAGAACTGCAATAAAATTGTCCTGTTTGGATTGTGTGACGCTAGTCGAATGTATCGTCGCTGCGGCTAATTAGGACATAGACATAGTTGGGTTTTAAATTTAATTTGAGGTCTGCGTCGAAAGGGTGGTTGCAGACTAGCGTCATTTCGGTATACGCTCCTTACAGCCATGGTTTATTTCACGCTTAAAAAAACAAACACGCATAAACGGGGCTCTTACGTATAAGATAGAACCGGTGGTGGCGAATGTCACTAGCATATTTAGAGCGCTTTTTATAACGTGCTAATACGAGCTTATAAGCTCGACTTGTGCGTGTGGTAAACAAATGTGTTGACTGCAAGTCGGAAACCGCCGATAGAGAGCCTTTTGAAGCAAATTATTGAACAAACTATCGTACATATAAATTATCATAATCCTTTTAAATCCTCCTAACACTCCAACTTACCAGTCGATGTCCAATCGACCACATATAAAATCATTTACTGATTACAAAAACATGACCTAAGGGTAAAATATACCGTTTTTTATTTTCATTATTATCAAATTTTAATAAGATTTTCTTAAAACTGAAACTTAAAGATTACTAAAAAAACCATCGTTTAAAAAGCGAAGGGTCGAGCGAATCGTGTTCATTAATACCTACTTTAATGAAGGCGCGCCTCTTAATTGTTTTCACAATTAGTGAACGATAGAATAACCTTATAACCCTAGCTAAATCCGTAAGCGATGTATACTTTCCAATATTGACTCGGTAAACAGTTAAGGCTTTGTTTTTATTTTTGTATGTCGGTTTATATGAAAATAATTAAAAATTACTAACTTTCGGTTAAGTTACA
Organism: Hestina assimilis; assembly: GCA_023373885.1. NCBI lineage: Eukaryota > Metazoa > Arthropoda > Insecta > Lepidoptera > Nymphalidae > Hestina > Hestina assimilis. The sequence continues at coordinate 15,874,893 of CM041759.1, forward strand.
ATAATCATGGAAAAATCTTTTCAAATTTTAATTGGAGATTTCAATTATAGAGAAACATTAATAATAATGTTCTTCCTAGCATTATTCCCAGTATCTAGCCAGGGTCTGTTTAGTACTCTAATCCGGATTTGACAGGATACTAGTTTTACACAGGGTTATTGCCATCTGGTCTCGCAGCCCTTAGGGTGAACCAGTAACAAATTGTACAATAGCTGTCAAACGCACGGTGGGGAGACTCACAAAGACAAACACTCAGACCGAAACGGATGTTTTTAAGATTGATAAAAAACACCCATCCCGAGTGGGAATCGAACCCGTTAGGGCCGTTAGGGCTAAAGATAGCTACCAACACGCCACAACGATCGTAAATTAGTGGTAATTAAATGTATTCTAAAATCCATCCAAACTTCATGTCTGACCAGGTACACTAATGAAAACCGGTATCGGAAAGCACTTCAGGTTTAAAATTTAAATTCAAACTTTATATCAAAATATTTACACAAATGCAATATTAATTTTATCGGAAGCAAACATTAGTTGTTAAATACGGCCGAAAACCCAATATAGCGGTAGCTTTAAATCAGTAGGTAGTTTAAATAAAGTTTTCGCTTATGGAAGTATTTTTAAAGTTTGACCTTGAATTTTTTATTATTGTACTATATGTAACCATGCCATTGCTATAATTCAGAGGAGGTGAGGACGTAGTTCTTAAGACAAAGAAACCGCATGGCCTAACTGATGATCACTTTAGCTTTTAGAGGTTTACAACACCCGAAGAATCAGAAGTGTTTTGCCGTTCCAGGGAAAAAGATGAGACAGAGACGGTTACAGTTTGAGCTTCCAGTGCTTAATATTTTGCATGATATATTTTAATTCTATATTATAGTAAAAAAGTGGTTTTTGAACAAATTCATGGGCCACTAAGCATCCACAGCAAAAGGACGACCCTATGGACAATATATATACATGAATACAGTTTTCAGTTTGATAGATTTTCTAATTTTTGGCAGTAAGCAGTAAACACACAAAAAGAAATCCTTTAAAACGGATAACAAATAACATATTCATGGCTATTAATTTCCTATATAATATCCTATTCTAATGTATGGATTGCCATCATTATTTTTTCATAAATAAATCATAATAGTAAAAACCTATATACTTTTGATTAACATTAGAGGTCCAATGCATTATATTTGCTCTTCAAATAAGTTCCTGGTGTGAAAAATAAAACAAACATTTGAATTATTATCGTATATACGAAAATTACATAGCTGAGATGTTGCTATGCTATTCTTGTAATGAAAACACAGTGATAAGACATATTAAATACAAATATAAAAATGTTTTAGCATATAATATAATATTACAGTGTATATGAAACTGAGCTCTTATTGATGTTTAAATGAAGAAATGCTGACTCTGTTATAGCGAGAGTTACAGTGCTACAGTCGTTACTTTCGTGCCTTTAGTCTCGACGTACACGGGTTCAATACCCGCTCGAACCATTTGTATTTACATCTAATATATAAAATTCTCGTGTCACAATGTTCCTTCCCATACTCCTACGAAACGGCTTGACCGATTCTTATGAATTCTTTTATGCGTATTCAGTAAGTATGAGAATCGACTACTATCTATTTTTCAAACCCCTCAGTGATAAGGGGTGACCACCTCAATTTTTTTTTGGATAAAATTTGTATTTTTTATTATGTGGCATTGAAGAATACATACGACCCTAAATTTTCACTTTTTTATCACCAACCCTTACTTTTTAATAGCCTTATTAGTCAATCAAAAACTTTCACCGGGTAGAGGGCGCTGCTATCGGGTGCCAGATTTTTTTCGGGGCAGGACAATGTCTGCCGGGCCCGCTAGTTTTATATATATGTCTCGGTCTGGGCGTCTATCTTTGTGGGTAACACCTTGACAATTTAATAGTTTTTACACGGAGCGAATGCCATTTGACCTCAGCGACCCTAAGGGTAACTCATTGGATAAGAGCAATTTACGTATCAAGAGTTAATGATAACCGACAGCTTAACGTGCTTTCCGAGACCCACGAGGACAAACGCCCAGACAAAAACAGATATTTGTAAGATCTGTCCGAGCGGGAATCGAATCCGCAACCGTCGAGGCTAAAGGCAGACTCGCTACCGACATGCCACAACAGTGTCCTTAATCAAAATTGTTATACATGCCTTAAAATGTAATATATTCATATATTATATGTCGTAACCAGGGTAAGTGATTACAACCTTATTTCCCGACCCATCAAGAAATCATTACGACTCATAACTGCATTTATGATTATTTGATCATATATAACAACCGATGATAGTGACATGATGATTATGAATAATAATATTATTGACACAAATACGGTAAGTAGAGCCATGCGTCCCTCAGCACAAATGGGCCGTCTCGACTAGGCAAGTACTACCCTCTCACAGAAAATCGGAGTACAGTATCAGTAGGTACTGTTGCGTTTCGTGCGATGAGTGAGAGCGCCGGAGGCCCAATGTTCCATCCCCTCTGTTCCCTTCCTTCTTTTCCTTCTCATCCTTTCCCGTTCCTTGGGTTGGCAACGCGCTTGTGATACTTCAAGTATCGTAAGCGTTCCTAGGCTGCGGTGACTGCTTACCATCAAGCGGACCGTATATTTGCTCGCCAACCGTCATGATATAAAAAAAAGCAAATACTATATTAGTACTTTAGTTTTATATTGAATTGTATTAAATAAAAGGCATGTATTACAAATTTGTAGTATTAATTTGAACAATCGAAGTTTTATCTTAATTCAATGTATTTAAAGCCTTAATAATAACTCAAAGGTAGAAAGACTGTTAACACCGTTAACGCGAGAATTGCAGTTTCAATCCCGACCCCCTTAGGCTATTTTCGTTCGACTCAAAGCGCCCGCTACGAGCTTATATGGAGGGGCAATATGGATATTACTACTGACTTCAAAAAATCTATATGAATAAATTAAAAGTTTTTCACTCTATGCATATGAAAGTATTATTATACATTACATAAAAAAAAACAGTTTTTAAAATTTTTGTCTCTTTGTTTGCTTGTCTGTACGTTCCGGCTAATCTCTGAAGCGGCTGGACCAATTTTAACTTTTAGTTGCAGATAGGTGACGTTATAAGAACACTTAGACACAAGATGTTATGACTTACGCTACTTTTATTTTCGAAAAAGAGTTACAGTTCCGTGCAATAAAGAAAAGTCTGTACACCAGGCAAGCACAGCCGCGGGCGTAAGTTGTATCTAAATTTAAACTTTCCATTTAAACTCTACCGATTCCAAAGCTCACACTCTTTCCCTTTTTTAATATATTAAATAGGAGTACAAAGTGTTCAATCTTATAGTGCAGAAATATATACTTTGTAATACTAAGAAATAATAATTGCAATACTTAGAAATAATGCAGATAAACAATGCGAAGCAAAATATTTGTAATACTGCTTCAGCTTGTTGTAATATAATAAACTCGACAGAAATATTTCGATAAGAATTCTAAGAAATCGTCATAACGTTTATTAATAGTCATTACGAGACCCATAACAGTGACAATAAATCAAATTCATAACTAGCTTTTAAAGTTTAATACATATTGAATAATGAAGTTAATTTTCATAAGCAATAAATTGTACAGTGTACTACTTAAGAATAATTTGTTTTCCTGTGTCGCAGCAGGAGCAAACCTTCCTTAACCGCCACTTCGATTTCGATTCCCGGAAAAGATATTTGTAATGACCATACAGGCATGTGTTCCAGTCTGGGTGTGTTTGTCCATATCCTTGTGTATGTTACCGGGCTCCCGACACACGATATTACTATCCTAATGGAGCCCGTTGAGTGTGTCGCGTTTATTACTATCATTAATAATTTCTGTATATTTTTTTAATCTTAAGCTTCTTAGTCTACTTCAAAAAATCTTATGATACCTACGCAATATCTTTGTCGTTTTGTCGTCCCATTTTTATGTTTTTTGGTTTGGTCAATCCTGAGATACAATAAGAATGTCCTTATAGTATAAAAGCTTCACTATATTCTAAATGTTTTGGTGTACCTGCATTGGGTGGTTGGATCCACCTTTTGTTTTTTGCGGCTCCATTTTAAGAACCATAGTTCATTTTAACAACCATAGATAGAGAGTTGAAATTTTCACAGTATGTAATATTTCTATAAGTATAAAAAGAAGATCCTCATACAAGACTCTTGATATTTCTTTAATTTTTTGCTGTATCTTATGAAATTCTTTGTTTAATTTTAATAGACGGTAGTATCGTGCCCGACAGACGTTGTCCTTCCCAGATGTAATTTGGGACCGATAGCAGCCCTAACTAAGTCTAATTGTGAACAGAAGTGACAGCGGTGAAAATTATTGAATCACTAATATCGCTTTTAAATAGGAATCGATGGTAGGAGGATGAAAATTGTGGGTTGTATGTATTTTTATGCCACATCATAAAAAAAAAATATTGTCTACAAAAAAATGTAGACCACCTTTGCTATTTAAGGGTATGAAAAACAGACCTACCCGATGTGCACACAAAATTTCATAAAAATCGGTCGAGCCGTTTCGGAGTATGGTAATAAGCACTGCGACACGAGAATTTTATATATTAATAGATTACTGTATTCCTATACCCGCTTTAATATAATAAATAATTAAAAAAATATTGGTCTCCAAAACAAATTAAAGTATACAAAACTTTAAAATAGAGAACGAAATTCCATATAAGATGCCAATTTGTCACGAATCTGAACATCGATACATCGGGTACGTCTGGTTCCAACTTCGTATACACCGAGCGTAATGGACTTCAAATTAGGTTAGTTAGGCCTGCTTTTCACAGGGTTGCCAAAGTTATATTATAAAACACCAAACATTTGTATTAAAGTGCATTTTCTTATATTTTGTTTGTCAATTAAACTGCTTTAATTTGTCGTACATTTTTTTTTTTTTTTTTAGAAGTTGGCAAACAAGCATACGGCCCACCTGATGGTAAGTGGCTGCCGCACCCTATGAGCGCTTGCAGCACCATTAGTAGGTGCCACTCACGCGTTGCCAACCTCGAGATATTAGTTCTTAAATCTCGTTCGCCCAGTAATTTCACTAGCGTACAGTGCCCTTCAAACCGGAACACAGTAGTGCCTAAGCACTACTATTTGGCGGCAGAATATTGGACACTGCGGTGGTACCTACCTAGCCGGCCTCTTGCAACAAAAGACCTACCACCAGTGAAAGACTTAGCTATCTTAAAACAAACATAGTCTTTTAGAGTTACGAAAACAAATAAATAAATAAATGCTGCACACTCAACAGAGGTACTATTAGGATAGTGATATCCTTTGTCGGGGCTCCGGAAACACATACAAGAACATGGACAAATACACCCAGACCGGATATACTCCGAGCGGCAATCGAACCCGCGACCTGTGGCGTTTAAGGCAGGTTCGCTACCGCTGCGCCACAACGTCGTCACAAATGGAAAAACAAAATTCTTATAATTTCACCTTGTCCGTCTTTTCCTCTGTATGTTTCAACCATTTACTCGGAGACTGTAAAGGTGTATTTTGCGAGGTAGGTAAGAAATTTTGCGATTTCTTTTGATATTCAACCAATAGTTAGAACTATTAGTTATGATTATTACTTGACTTTTATAATAGAATATCACATTTAGGGCTGCATGACGCCTCGCAAGCAAGCGTACAATCTGGTTACAATTTACTTATTCCAATACTTTATTATAAAATGGTCGTATAACTTGGATATGGTAGTTTTAAAACGTCTTTCAACCCTAGTTATTCTAAATAGGTCCTTATTTTTGATCAAATCAAACCCTACCTCCGGCGATTGCGCTTATATAAATAGAAATACAAAATACTTGAAAATGTCGTCTGAAGTACATTCACTATAATGACTTTTGGCTATCACATAATTGTTAAAACATTTTAGAAATAGAATGAAATTTACCATGTTCATAGACCAGACTGAAATTCTCATGTTACATGAAATTCAGTTTTGATTTTCGCTGCGAATTTACATTTAAAATGAAAAAGATTTAAGCATGTTTTTCATAACGTTTAATGTAATAATATTGAATACTGAGAACGCGGTTTGTGAGCTCATTTGTCAATATGTCAATAGTCCGAATAAATAGTAATAATATTTTTGCAATGCGATAGGTATACGAATTATTTTGTATGTTTTTATTAAATACCTAAAATATAATATATCAAATAATATAGTTAATTACTAGTTTTTTCCCTGACTTTTGTTTCTATATGTATCAATAGGTTATTACTACCCTACAAGTTGACAATTGAAGTTGAGTCGTCTAGATGACTTTGTGGCGCAATGGTAGTAAACCTGCCTAAAGTGCCCCATAAGATCGTGAAAATAAAATAAGCGCTACACACTCAACGGCCTTCATTGGGATAGTTATATATAGACAAACACACCCAGACCGGAAAACATGCCTGTAAGGTAAATACAAACATCTACTCCAAGCGGGAACCGAACCCGCGACCTGTGGTGCCTAAGGCAGGTTCACTACCACTGCGCCACAACGTCGTCAATATGTAGTTGATTTTTGCTTGTTATCCTTTTTTAAGTTGGGAGCATTTACGCGCTTCACTACTAGGTGGTGGTAGTGTGGGACTCACCACTCCCAACCAATTTCAACTAAAACCCAACGAACCGTCTGCACTATATTGGAACGCCACGGGTTCTGGCGCAATCATCCGTGACGCCCCGGGAGTTTTAGCCTGTTTGGTTTCGTCAAACACTAAAGTAAAGTTTATGTAGAGATTCGTATAATATTTTTAATGAACATGTTTATTAATACGGATCTTTGTTTTGGTGGTTGACGAAATTCGTAGATTTTTTAAACATTCAGTCTATTAAAATTAATGAAAATAGAAATATATAAAAAGTGTGTCTGTACTTATGTACAAGCGTTAGAAGTTATACTTCTTTGGCGTAACAAGATAAAAATCTTTTCAAAAATTTTATCTTTCGCCTTATTCTACGTTTGTAGAAAAAACGACACTAACAATAGAAATAATTAGCAGTCAAGTGCGTTGTGGACCACGCACAGTTGAAACTAAAGGGTTCCGCAGCTTGGTTATGAAGAATCTTAAGGCCTTTAAAAATAATAACGAATTAAAATCGACTGCAAAATTAAGTTGGTAATTTCATAGTAATTATTAAAAGTTATATGAAAAACTAAGTTATGGGAAAAACTTACATATCTTGAAATTTGAGCTTATAAGATATAAGCTCAAATTTTTCCAGAATTTTAAATCCCATAGTTCAAAAGTTAGAGGCCCCCCCCTCTAACTTTTATGACTTTAGGAGCTAATATCTCAACAACTACTGACTTAATGAAAAAGTCAAAATCAAACCTCCTTATCATTTTGAAAGACCTATCCAAAAATATCTCATCTTTGACATAGGTTGAAATTTTTTTTTTGCAACTTTCAGTTACATGTTTCTGCTGCTACCCTTAATTATATATACTTTAAGATTTTATTACAGAATCGTTGTGCGGTTCATAGAATACACCTAGTATTCTGTTTTAGTAAATTTCGTTTAGATAGAGCCAATGGTCTCCGAGTAAGGTGACTGTGACATACGGACGGACGGACGGACAGACGAGCTATAAGAGTTCCGTTTTTGCCATTCGGCTACGGAACCCTAAAAAGGTATTTAAAACATTGAAAGTTTTATTAAAACCCTAACGCGCCAAAAGAAGTATAACTTCAAAAGTCTAAACGTATTTCATGAACTCTTGTCTCATTGTCTTCGAAATTATATTTCTACGAAAAATTACGACAGATAGATATAAATAGTCGTGAGATGCGAAGCGCTCCATTTTGCGCGAGATGAGTCAAGAGGGCAAGGTCAAATTCTAGTGTGGAGAAATTTTATCGATAATACACAAATTTAAGATAGGGAAAATAATATCGATATCGCTAAATGGCTCTTAATTATTACATTGTAATATATATTTTTCTATAAACAGCTTCCTAATTATCTTATATTACTAAGTGATAACCTGTCATCGTAGCTTCTATTGTAATACCCGATCAGTCGCCATGGTTATACGTCTAGCGATAGATGGATGAAATTGTCCGCGTGAGAAAGGGCAGAGGAGTTTGGGTCTCTGGCTTGTACAATGTACACTCATAATTTTACTCAAATTATAACATTATAATTTCTGCTTTATTATATTACATTATATATTACGTAACGTAAGTTATATTTACATATATAGGCATGTATATGTCCTCTTCACGTTAAGTGCTTTTGAATTTCGGGATAACGTGAAAAAAGAATATTAATATACGGAGTCTCATTTGAACGAGGGCTATTTATAGTATACAAAAGATTTTTTCGTCGATAAAATATGGCAATATAGCCAGTCTACTAGATGAATTCTCGCTAGGCTATAAAGGCATTTGTTAGTTCAACAAACAGATTAGGCAAATCATTCTAAGAATCCGTCAAGATGACGTCATTGGCCAGTGACACGCCAATTTAAAAGTCATATCTCAATAAGCATGTAATTTACTTATATACGACGACGTTGTGGCGCCGCGATCGAGAACCCACCTCAGGTTGCGGGTTCAGAGCAGAGCCCGACAAAAGATATCATGATACTAATGGGGCCCGTCGAGCGTATTGAGGGAGCAAGGCGTTCATTTATTTATAAAATAGAATATTCGATTGAATTAAGTTGATGAGATGATATTGACCGGGGAAGTGCAACCCTCTCACAGAAAATCGGTGTAAAGTATCAGTATCAGTAGGTACTGTTGAATTTCGTTCGACGAAGGAGCGACGGAGACCAAATCTCCCACCCCCTCTATGCTTATTTACCAACAGTCGTGAAATAAAAAAAAAATGCTGATGACACTGAAATTGTTTATCAAGTGATGAAGCCTTCTCGCTAATGGACACTTTGTCGATTAAACTTCTGGTAGCACTAAACCAGACAATATTCTGATTGTATTCGATTGATAACATTTTACTGATAAAATAATTAGATATAACTTCGATGCATACAAATGAGTTTCAATTTTCATAAAGCATCAATCGATATATGTGTGTAATTTACGTGATAAAACGATGATGAAAAAATTATATAGTTAAGGAATAAGGGAGTATGGAGATAAAATTTGTTTGTTTGTGCCTTGCTGTGCAGGATAAATGGACAAGCTCGACTAGTGACGTACAACCACTTAACAGAATATCGACTCGAGGTAGCAATATCCATATTGCGTTTGGTTCGATGAATGCAAACACTAATGGTACAAAGTCCTATTTCCCTTTCTATCCGGCGTCGGGATGTGACGACCCCATCGCTGTTGGGATAACATCAGTCACAGTAGAGATTATTCCACCAGTGCAATCAGTCACACTGGTGGTAGGTCTTTTGTTGCTAGAGGCCGGCTAGGTAGGTACCACCTTAGGCATTACTATGTTCCGGTATGAAGGGCACTGTACGCTAGTGAAATTACTAGCCGAACGAGATTTAAGAACTAATTTCTCGAGGTTGGCAACGCGTGAGTGGCACCTACTAATGGTGCTGCAAGCACTCATAGACTGCGGCAACCACTTACCATCAGGTGGGCCGTATGCTTGTTTGCCAACTTCTAACATAAAAAAATATCCTCAATTATTTTCTCCTCTTCGCGTATCTCTTAGTTCTTTGTATGCCTGTATTTAGTTTCTGAAAAAATAACTATTGAAAACTGATAAACAAAAATATAATTTATTTTAATAACCTATATAATATCGATTTTGTCTATGTATAGTGTTTGAATGTTATAAACTTGCGACAATTTTAGATCTAAACCGACGTCACCATAAACAGAGGGACTACCATGAACTTTTAGTAAAAATTCTGTTGCGATGTAATTTCATTCAGGCAGTAAAACGATTCAGATTTTATATGGTACCGTGACGTATACACATATGTCATGGTACGAAATAGTGATGCAGCTCGGTTTAGGTCGACATTTGAATCGCAACAAGAAGTCATGGTAGGCCCCCAGATGCAACTGAATAATATACATAGAAATATTCAGAGGCGTATTTTATACTTGTATACAAACAAGGTTAGTTCATAAGACTGCGTTATTCGATTTTATATGAAGTTTCACAATATACGCTTGTCGGAATATTATGACATGTATTGCTCACGAAGACTGAACCTTCAATAAATTGGTAATAACACAATAAAGATAATATATGTAGTACCCTTTTGCATTTTCAATATGAATCTGCCGACTGGACCTTGGAAGTACCACCTTCGCAAATCATGTCAAAGTGAAGTAGCAGCATTTGTGCTGTTACATTGGATCAGCGTCAACTAGATCTGATACTGGATCAAGTTCTTAAACCGAAAGCAGAGCGTGGTTAACCAGAGAGTTAACCGCGCTTAACTGTCGCCTTCCACGAGCTTACAAATCACCGTTCCCACGATTCTTCTAGCCGGTGATGCCCCGCTTGGCCCTACGCGGCGTACTTGATCTCATGTGGCAGTGGCGTGTTGACGACTGGTTGGCGGCGAGGTAATAGCTTAGGTTACGATACATTTCCGAGCTGATATTTGTGCGTCAACCCTAAGTGTGAACGCAGAGGGCTCCAAATGTATGCCCTACTGCCTCGTCCTCTTATATCTCCTGTCGTCGCAGGGACAGCCTAGTATTGAAACTTGTAATCTTTCACTTTGTGGTTATTATAAAACTTGGTTTAAAAATATTTGAGCTATACAGTTTTTAATTATAACTTTTTTTGTACACTAGGGTTACGTTACAGCATTTTCGGTATAATAATAACTAGCGGCATAAAATATATAGCCTATGTCACTCACGGAAAAAATTATTAAAATCGATCCAATAGTTTTGATTTATTCATTACTTTCCGTGGCCCGCACGCGTTAAATGTAATTATTTACGACATCACATTAGAAACTTCAAAAATAACAGTTTTTTTCCTCCACTATTTAACGGATGTTATTATACATATAAACCTCCCTCTTCAATCACTCTATCTATTACAAAAAACCGCATCAAAATCCGTTGCGTAGCTTTAAAGATTTAAGCATACATAGGGACAGAGAAAGCGACTTTGATTTATACTATGTAGTGATTACGTACGGAATTCTCGATAGTTTTCCTGATTCAACATCAAGCTCAGAGGAAATACGTTTATGGCAGGTCATGTTTGCAGGGAGACATGCAGAAAATAACATTATGAAAATTCAGTACACGTTGTTTCATTCGGAGAGGTGTAATATTTAACTTAATAATAGGATATAATTTTAACTGTATTTTTCAATTTTTACGTATTATAATTTTATACATTTAGAACAGTATGAAAAAGTTACTTTTTAACTTTGATTTACAAAGACAAGATTATATAGTGTCTGTAATCACCGATTTTTTTAAATTGTAATTTAGAGTTTTCTAAATCGCGCTAGTATGTATTTCCAGACATCCAGGTTGTAAGTATACAGTATTAATGATAAATAAAAAACGTATTCTTAGAACATAAGGATAGTTATATATAGCATTCACGCAAGAACAGACGATTCAATTAAACCAACTTCCCTTCAAGCTAGTGAAGTACAACCTTCACAGCATCGACGTAAAGTAGCAGTATCCGCTCTGTTAGGTTTCGTCGAAGGAAGGTTGTGAACGTCTTCTCTTTTCCTGCTCCCCTCTGTTTTTGTCTACCCCATACTTGTTGTACTACATATAATGTTGTAAGACGTAATTTCCCTTATAAAGCATAACTGATATTCTTATTTCACGGGGAGAGCCACGTATAGAAAATAGTATTCAAAATATGTTTACAATAATTCCTAACCAACGCAAGCAGTATAGATTTAACACCCACCAACTATAACATTAAATTTAACGTCAGCTATTTACAATGAAATGAAAATTTAATTAGTAAAGCCTCCAAACAAAAAGACAAGTATGTAATATATAATACGCTTTATTATCTGTCAATACGTTTTACTTGATACTGACCTACATAATTGAGCAAGGGAGACATACGAAATGTTTACCGTTAGCGTGTCGAGTGGACTTAAAAAAGGATTAAGAGAAACAGGGACCGGTCGAACCAACTTTCTTCCTTAATTTCTCTTTTAAAAACAATATCATTTGGTGTCTATACTACTACTATATCTACATATATATATTATACAAGCATCTGCCCGCTGTGCCCGCATGAATAACGTTTTGTAATGATATTATTACTGTGTCAGTTGTCACCTCCATTCGCTCCAAATCAATTTATTAAAGGATCACGAGCGCGCTATCGTTCGGTTTATTAGCTAAACTGTAGGCAAAACTGTGCGGAGCGAGGGTCGGCAATTGCATCAAGCGACGCGAGGCGCTTCAATTTTATTCACGCGTCCGTAATTTTCTAACTAAGTTATTGTATTCGTTTAAATTATTATTGTGTAAAAGAGTATAATAATGTACATGGAAGTTTAAAGCCTCTAACTTATTTAAAATGATAATGAAATAGCTTTCCAATTACCGCTTTATATTTGACCATTTTTAGGATTCCGTAGCTAAATTGCAAAAACGGGACCCTTATGGTTTTTTCATGTCCGTCTGTCCGTATGGCACAGTCATTTAACTCAGAGACTGTTGGCTCTTTCTATACGAAGCTTAATAAGTTCTATGAACCGAAATATATAAAAAATAAGGGTGTATGTATGTTTGTAACTCAGAGTTGAAAAAAAAAATTCAACGTATGGCAACGTTTTCAAGGCGTCGGGATGTGACGACCCCATCGCCCGCTGTTGGGATAACCTCTGTCACAACAGAGATTATTCCACCAGTGCAATCAGTCACACTGGTGGTAGGTCTTTTGTTGCAAGAGGCCGGCTAGATATGTACCACCGCAGTGTCCAATATTCTGCCGCCAAATAGTGGTGCTTAGGCACTACTGTGTTCCGGTTTGAAGGGGATTGTACGCTAGTGAAATTACTGGGCGAACGAGATTTAAGAACTAATATCTCGAGGTTGGCAACGCGTGAGTGGCACCTATTAATGGTGCTGCAAGCGCTCATAGGCTACGGCAACCACTTACCATCAGGTGGGCCGTATGCTTGTTTGCCAACTTCTAACATAAAAAAAAAAAAAAACGTGTCAGGTATCTTTGGACAGGTCTTTTAAAATGATAAGGAGGTTTGATTTTGCTTTTTTTCATTAAGTTAGTAGTCCTTGAGATATAAGCTCCTGAAGTCATAAATTCAGTCACTGTGTTCCCTTCCTCCAAGTTTTGAACGATGGGATTTAATATTCTCCAAAACAGTGAGGTTGTAGAACATCAAATGAAGATTCAACCACATTTGGTTTGAAAAAGATAGGTCTACAAATTTTAGAGATATATAAGTTGTCCCCACAACTTTGTTTTTCATATTACTTTTAACAATTGCTATGAAATTACAAACTTAATTTTGCGGTCGATTTTAATTCGTTATTATTTTTAAGTCCTTAATATACTTCATCATCAAGCTGCGGAACCGTTTAGTTTCGACTGTGCGTGGTCTACAACGCACTTAACTGATAATTAAATTAAAGTATTAAAATGGATATAGTTTTTTATCCTTAAGCAGACATAATATGCCACCGCGGTCTTTTCTCTACAGTGATAATAATAAGAGACACCATATATAATTTTGTTATATCTCAGGCGTTTTCTATGAAAGCTCGAAAAGATGGCATTTTTTTATGGCTTATTTTATTCCGAATACAACAAATATCATTATATCTTAGCCAATGTATTCAAAAACTTGACAAAATCATATACTAAAACCTTCATCGAAAACCACTCTATCCATTAGTGAGTACAGCATGAAAATCAGTGCAGTAGTTTCTGAAATAATCGCGAGCAGACAGACAGACGTGGCAGAAGATTTTGTTTTATAATATATTGTAATTTAAGTGTTTTAACTACCATCTCCGGCGTTATAATAGGATGTTTTAAATTAAATAATATGTACTAATAATAATTATATTGATGTGATTATTTATAATTTAGTTTTAAGTATTTACTACGTTGGATTAGAAGAAAATATTTGATAAAGATGTCATTCTAACGGAGCGTCACATTGATGGTTACTTCAATATTTCACCATACAGAAAATTATTGTCGTACCGCAAATACCCTCCTTAAACATAAGGGCGAAGCAGTAACTTATTGGATAAGAGCAATTTACTTATCAAGAGTTAACGATTAATATCCGATTTAATGTTATATCAACCGGGACCGACAGCTTAACGTGCTCTCCGAGGCGCAGTGGGGAGACCCACACGGACAAATGTCCAGACCGAAATAGATATAACAAACATCTGTCCGCGAGCGGGAATCAAACCCGCGACTTGTGTTGCATAAGGCAGGTTCGCTACCGCTGCGCCACAACGTCAATTAAAAGTCAACGTTTTTTCGTACCATGACACATATATACGTCACTAGCGGCCCGCTCCGGCTTCGCACGGGTATAAAATACATATATAGCCTATGTCATTCACTGAAAAATTATTAAAATCGATCCAGTAGTTTTGATTTATTCATTACTGGCCGTGGCCCGCACGCGTTAAATGTAATTATTTACGACATCACATTAGAAATCTCAATATTTTTTTCTCCAATATTTTTATACATATAAGCCCTCCTCTTCAATCACTCTATCTATTAATAAAAACAGCATCAATATCCGTTGCGTAGCTTTAAAGATTTAAGCATACATAGGGACAGAGAAAGCGACTTTGTTTTATACTATGTAGTGATAGTGATACAAGCAATCGATTTACTGTCAGAATTATTCAATACATGCCGTATTCCGGTCTGGGTGTGTTTGTCCATGTCCTTCTGTGTGTGTGTGTGTCTAATGTTGGCCTTTGAGTGTGTAGCTTTTAAATAAAATTTGACGTAGCTCAATTTAGGTCCTCATTTGAATCGCAATAAGACTTATTGGTAACCACCCAGTTCACGGTTCCAGAAACAAAAACAAATAATAACAATGACACCGTTGTGGCGTTGTGGGTAGCGAGTCTGCTTTAGCCTCGACGGTTGCGGGTTCGATTCCCGCTCGGAGCAGATGTTTGTATTAATCGTACAGGCATGTTTTCCGGTCTGGGTGTGTTTGTCCTTGTCATTGTGAATGTTTCCGGACCCCCGACACAGGATATCACTATCCTAATGGGGGCCGTTGAATGTGTAGCGTTTATTTAAATATTAATACCTAATATTACAAAAAAGTGTGTGCGTACTTATGTAGACGCGTTAGAAGTTAAACATCTTTGGCGTAACAAGATAAAAATCTTTTCAAAAATTTAAAACTTTTTTAACAATTTACGATGAAATAAACATCTATTTTTAAAATGAACTTGTTGCATCTGGAATACTGTAAGTGATTATGTAACAAGTGTTTCCTTGGATACTTCGATAACTTGTTTAGAATAAAAAAAAACGCTGATGTCATTATCTTTGACGTACATTGAATCTATTACATAATGTAAAATGACCTCTATTCCTGAACACATAGAGATCACTTATAACATTAAGAAGATTTTAGTCCATCCGACATTGAACCATGACATCGTAAAACAAGTCTTAAAATAAATCATTAATAATCGTACTAACGTCAACGTAAGTGAATCTTTACTTGAAAGAGTACAAAATTGTAATGTATAAACTCTACCGTTGAGGTGAACAAGTTTTAAAGCATGTGTGTGATATTAGAATGACTAATACGATTCATTCTTTATCTTCGTATGAAATGATAATATTACGTATACCTAGTCTGATAGTCTAGAAGCGAGAATAAGTCATACTTTAAACAATACCAGGGGGTCTACCATGAACTCTTATTGCGAAATGACGACCTCAACTGATGCATCGCTACTTTGTACCATGACATATATTAACGTCATGGAACCATATAAAATCTGAATCGGTTTATTGCCTGAATTTAATTGCATCGCAAGAGAATGGTTACTAAATTTCGTGGTAGACCCCTTGAAAAATGTTATATGATAATATATAAGCATTAGTCACCACGTAGTGCTTTATAATTTATATAAAGTATCTTTAGTAAATTAGACCACAAGTATTAGTGTCACAATCGTGTTGCGAGAGCGAGAAAAAATAAGGATAAAAATTTATAACATAAAATTATTTGTAATTGACTCGAGCTAATATAAGGAAAATAAAATAAAAATATGCCATCTTAAAATTATTACTACTATTTAAGTACATTTCCATGGTTGTGATGTTACACGCACACTGGCACATACAGGTGTAAATGTATGAGTACGATTTCAAAATGACTGCGATTATTATTTTCAATGTAAAAAACACTAAAAGGCAATAAGTAACCAAACAGAAGTTGGTGCTAAATAAAACATCAACATATGAGGCACCAACTTCTGAAATTGTAGACAATTTTTTGGTGCTTTGTTAAATTTTGAAGTCAGTATTTTTATTTTTCTAAAAAACTATGTTAAGTGACCGTAAACATCTGGGACGCAAATCCCGATACAAAGACGAATTTATGTACAAACATACAGAAAAATTATATACATAAACAGCCGAATTGAGATCGTTTCAAGTCCTCATCGTCATCATTCTTTGCGGTCGGTGATAAAAGATCAACGCTTTTATAAATTAATAATACTAATTACACGCGAATAATTCGCGACATAGCTTCGTAATATATATAGATATTCATCGTAGATAACCTAGGTACCTCATTTACGGGTGCCCCTCAGACATCTGTGTGATGAATACCATTTTTAGCGCGGTTTTAAAAAATAAATCTCCATGTCAATTCATCTGAAATAGACCAAGGTCGTAGCGATCACGTTTGGTCTTGAGTGTCTTTAAACATTGTCAGTAAAATAGTCTTACTGTACATTAACAAAAATACTTACATTATTAAGAGGCAACGATAATTTGAATATAATAGTTAATTTACGGTACTAAGCTTTGATTTTGAATAAAATTATTATCCCTCGGATATTCTATATATTGTGGAAGATATGGACTATATAACACTAAGCTAAAACTTGTAGGACTAACTATAATTTACAGTTAATGTAGCAAAAAAGTAAATAATTGATAGCAAACTAGATGCGTCCGTAATGCTTAGCAATGTCACGGAAAAGAAAAAAGTGTTGAATTTGTTTTATTTCACCTTTATGTATGCAGATAAATTTTTCAAAGATTCAACTAAACAAGACCAATGGTTTACAAACGCAAAGAAGACAAGTGGCTGCGGCTTGGGGTATCAAACAATCATCTATCTTCTTGTGAGTTTGCACTAACGAAAGATATATATTAAAAATTTTGTATTCTGTCAATGTATCGAAGCTTGTTTGAAATTTCACAAATCTTGAAATCTGTCAAACATTTTAACCTGTTTTCTTGAGTGCGAACTTAATCTCAACAAAAAAAGTTGTGCGATTTGTTTTCTATTACAAGTTTCGAAATATTGCATATGCATATGATTTTGATGAACATCTGTTTTAGCTAATTTAGACGTTTTAACTCACCATCTTCATATCGTAAGACTAAATACGACTTTCTGATGTTGTCATGACACGGTAATTATTTATGGTTTAATACGTTTGTTTTATATTTACGAATAGAACTCTCACTTAGAAGTAGCGTATTCGCAAGGCTTGGATGGTGAAATATTTCCTCATTGAAGTGACAGTAACTAAAATTTCTCTAAATAAAAATATCCAAAGAAACTATAATTGTGTCCTATGCTTTATAGTCTGTATACGCTTTATGACAAAAACAGCGTGCGTCATATAATAGATTCCATTACATGGGCTGAAAATAACCACCAAGTTGCACAAAGTTTTAAATAAAAAATAGAAGTGTATTTTTTAGCGTTTTTTCATTCTTGAATGTAAACAAGAGTATGTATAATACAACGTGCAAACAATACTGACTAACTGAATTGTGAGTCCGTCAAACTTATAATTAAAGAATAACAACCAATTTTAAAAAGCTGAAATACTGGTTCCGGTTTGTTATTCTTTAACTTAATTTTAAATTATTATTGTGACACAAAATAAAAATACATAATTTTAAATGAATCTAATTGAACATATTTTATATTCAAAGCAAAATACATCAACCTTTTTACACCAAATCTTTTTGTCGTTGAGGAATTTGCTACCAGATACTCGGTTTCCTGAGGAGGAGTACCGGTTGATGTTGTCCATGACAAGTTGGTTACGTCATGGGGACCCACTAAAACCTCCTTGGTAGCCAACCTCAGTGCGTTTGTCAGGTTACGGTAACTCTCGCAGAAGATAAGAGTCCCAGCAGGGCGATATGGTAAAGCCCCCAGCGCTTCTCACGCAAGCGCATACGGCAGTCTGGACAATCACCATACCTTAAGTAAGGAGACAAAAATGTGTGCCTTTAATATCAGTCTTAGAACCAAACGCAACAATAAACCCAGTGCTAGTTGAACTTTAACACGATCGAACCGAGGCACTCACGCCAAAAACAGTAAGTATGTGCTATGTATTTTTATGGGAAGGAAATGTGTGGCAACCAAATATCCGGCTTCTTGCGGAGGAGGACCGTCTTATATGTAGTTCCATGATAAGATCGTCGACCAACAAAAATCTCCTTGATGACAGGTCTCAGTGTCTCACAGAACGAGCCAGCATGCCACCGCCCGGTCCCGGCGAAATAAATAAAAATCCTAAATCCTACTTTATGTATACAATTTTATTCAAATTCTTATAGGTTTCAACATAACAAGCAACATTATCGGATTTAGTTCCATTATTGCTAAGTTAATATATCAGTAAACAAAATTTAATCCCTCATTAACTCCGCTGTGTCTGTATTCGTTAATCTGATTAATTAACCATTTCACATACAGCTTTAAAATATCATAAACATAATAAGCCTCAATGCGCCGTAGTCCGCTAAAAGCATTTAAAAACGTGTGTCCTGATTATTACATAAAAGTTTGGTGATAAAACCACGAGCAGTTATCTTTAATGTACACTACTAAAGCTCGTCGCTATATTTCATACTAGTGTCTACCCGTGATTTCGTTCGCGTCAATAAGGCATCTTCATTGCTATAAAAATAATACAAACAGCTTTCATTTTTTTTTTTGTTTAAGCGCTAAAATGAAACAGAGAGACGATTATTTTCACATTTATAATATTAGTCTAAATTAGTTTCAATTATAACATCGAGTTATAATTATAACATCACGATACATCGTTTAACTTTTATAAACAAGAATAACCTAGAGAGATAAAAGCGTGTCTCTGAGCTGTTAAGATTTCGACCGACAGAGCTATGCTTGCGGATATGTTTTTTTTTAAACTAGATCTCACAACTCGCAGCGTAAGATGAGGGTCCTTTGTCACGACTCTCTCCTCCTAAACAATTGTTAAACATTCCCTTCACCCTACCAGACGTGTTGCATTGCTATGATTGCAAGCTTTGCATAAGAATTAAAGCGACATTCTTTTTGA
Source organism: Hestina assimilis (assembly GCA_023373885.1). Lineage (NCBI taxonomy): Eukaryota > Metazoa > Arthropoda > Insecta > Lepidoptera > Nymphalidae > Hestina > Hestina assimilis. The sequence goes on from CM041759.1 coordinate 15,894,471, forward strand.
TACTAAAGTTTATCTACACTTGATTAAGTGTAAACTGGCATCTCGCTTATAAGCAAGAATGCACGTCATTTTTTAATGATACATGATGAAATATTTTGTACTATACATATTAAATTTTATATCTTAGAAATAATACTATTAAGATACCTATTTAAAGTAACGGAATACTTTTTAAATTATTTTTAAACAGAAATGTTATTTCATCCTGTCTTTTCGCCCGTTGAAATATCTAAGGCAAAAGGTATACCAGTTGATAGATGTCTTGAAAAAAGCTTCTTTATATAAAGACCATATAATATGTGTTATGTTTTAAAAGTAATAGAAAATGATTATTGTGTTCTTTCGGCTTGATTTTTTCACTGTTGGCAAATTCTAAAACATTTTGAGCTCTACCATGGAGGTTTTAATATGATATGTTGGTATTTAGATAGTTTTTGTAGATAGTCGTACAACACCAGCGTATTTTCCTGTCTGGATGGTTGTTCTTATGTTTATGTATGTTTTCGGACCCTCAACATAGGCTATTACGAGCCTGGACCATAGAGACTGAAGCGTTTATTTATTAATTAATTTTAAGTATAATTGCATTATTCACAGTGTCCAATATTCAGAACTTTTTCATGTTCTCGGTCCGATACACACATGCTGACTTATATACTTTAACTCAAAAACATTTGAAGTGTTGTCACTTGTTAGTATATTCTGAGAAATACGATAATTATAGTCGTAACTATTAATTATCTCAAATGGTCATCATACTAGATTTTTTAAATCTCACATCCGTTTTTTTGTCTTAAAAAACACGTTCTCGAATAGACCCACACTAAATGTTTGTAAGTTACAAATTATAAAGAATAATTAATTTTTTTTTCACTAGGTCATATTTTGTCGTGACGACATATTATAGTCGCGAAGCTTAAAGGGTCGTGGCTAGTACATTTAAATCGATGTAATGGAAGTGTACTCATATTGGACGGCACAATTTACTGTCCTTTACGACTTTCTTTTCCTTTCGACAGATTGTCAAGACAATGGGAACAACTAACGCGACAATTAAATACTAAAATGACAAAATAATCGATTAATAAATAAAAGAACGTACAGATGACTGATATCCAAACTGCCATGTACCGATAAAATATCGTCACGATCCAATGAGAACAGCTAGACACGATAGTCGTCCAATGATAAATTAACCATTACGACATAGTGCGGCCTTAGTTACACGATCATGACATAAACTACATTATACATCATCATCATGACATGTCTATCTATCTAATACTTTTAAATGAGAAATTCTTGTATTTAAATATAATATCAGAAACGGCCCCAACGATTTTCATGAAGTTTGGTATGTACGCGGTTTCAGGGGCGATAAATTGATCTAGCTAGGATTTATTTTTAGTAAACGTCGTTTTATCCGTGTTTTCGGGCAATAAAAACTTAAACCCAAATGTCTCCAGTCCGATCATTTTTTCCCTTTTTTCTTTAGAAATAATAAAAATATTATTGACATTTGATCATTATATAAATCTTATCTGAATATAATTTGAAAATAATAAGATTTACTAATAAAAAGTCATCCGGGTACTTATTTATAATATGAAGAACTTTTATAAGTTTTTATACATAATTATTATTCTTTCATTTAAAATATTGTAGTTATCATTATACTGTAATGATGGTTATGTTATCATTTATATTTCGCCTACAATTTCGGCCGCATAGACTTTATAACGACAAAGATTAACTTAGATATATATGTATTATTTCTCAGTACAAAAATCATTAAAATCGAATAACAAATCAAACAGTTGAGTTGTTGGTAACAAGCAAATAGAGTTGAATATTTAAAAAATAAATTAAAATGATTTATATAAAAATATGAATTAATATGATTTATATAAACCAATTTTTATTACTTATAATCCTTACATAATTCATCTTATTTTAATTGACATTCTATAGGAGAATGATACGAAATTGAACATTAATTTCAGCGAATCTGCAGTTTAATGTAGTGTGTCCATTACGTTGATTGATGATCCTATCCTACATTTCCTACACTTTTTGAAGATGGATCAGAATAAAGGCTTATTTCGGATAGGTTGTAGTCACCGTGAAAAATGAAAAATTGTCATAATCTAATTTGAATACTTATATATTTAACTGTATCGTATCTTTTCATAGAAAACAAATTTTTGTTGAAATAAAGTTTCCACTAACACAAGAAAATCTGTTAAAATGTTTGACAGATTTCAAGAATTGTGAAATGTGAACATTTTAATACATTGACTGAAAATACAGTTCTCAACATATTATAATACGACACGACTGATCGATAAAGATGATAATATTAACTAATGAAGTTGTCCCTACTGAAAGCGCGCACTGCAATGCAAAGTTTATAATTATGTTTTGCGGTAATGCGATCAACCGACTATGTTGTCGTACAACATATCAATTAGAAGATAGCGCTCGGCTGTGACCTAAATTAATGTCGCAATACCAACCGACCGACGAAAGATCGTAATTGAATTCGGGACATTGAATACAGCTGCCCTAAGGACAGCACTCACGATAATGTAATACTACTATGATTAGCCTGCACGGTAATACGATCAACCTTTTATGTCATCCAACAACTTCTCAGTAACGGCACAATATTAAACACGTAGTTTAATATTATTGCCTAAAAATCTCATGTTTTCACTAGCATCCACCCGCGACTTTGTCTGCGAAATGTCACTTTATTTTTCTAACCATCAGAAATAGTACTTCTTGTGGATGAAAAGCTGTGTCCTATTTTATACCCTTGACCAAAATTTAATTATGATAGGTTGAATATGTAATGCATCATGCATAGTAATAGCGTTAATGATACATTACTTCAAGTATGTGCAAATTACATTATTGAATGATAACTATTTTTGTAAAACTCCTTTACATTATCCTTGGGATTTTATAGTGCGTATACGTTTGTTGAACGACAGTTCCTTGAATTCTTCGCGTTCCCATTCCAAAGCTAAATCGTACGTGGTTTATTTTATAACAATTAGCAACATAGTTTTAACTTGTTTTAAACTTCGTCAGGAAGTTTAATCTTGTGCAGAATAACCGACACGAAACAATATTATCGTTAACCAATCGGTAATTCATAAAATAAACACTGCGAATGTGTCATCCCGTTTTTGAAATAAGATTTTAAAGAAGAATGTTTGAGTATAAAATAAATTATTTTTTAAGAAAAAATCAAAACTGAAATACACAGTTAATATTCCTTCTGTGTTTACCTAGCACCCATTTCTGAAGAAAATATTCGTTATTGTTTTCAATAAATCTAAATTGAAACATTTTATTTAAAAGATATATTTCTTTATTGTCTACGCTCACTAAAAACCAAATTTTTGTATAGAGCTTTTAACGTTGTATTCAGAGCTCTTTAAGTGAAATTAATCCTACTGAAGAGCAGCTTATGGGCTGTCACTCAACAATCGATGAATCAAATGAGAGTTTACTAATATTTAAACATTTTTAATATTTTCATACATTTAAAACGTAACATGTCTTAGTCCATTTAGTAAAATTTCTGTATAGATTCGTATTATTCTGCTGTGTACTTTATTAATAGGTCTTATCCTTATCAGCGCTATACGTTCGTTATATTTGGATTATAGTACTGTTGTGTAAACAAAAGTCCAATCAACTGAGCTGCGCGATACGATACTTCTGACCTTTGCGTACTTATTTTCGGAATATAATCAAAAAGCTTAAAAATTTAGGTTAAAAGAATAACTAACGCTTCTACAGATACACTATATGTTTTTTGTTTTAATGAACGTAGCAGAGTCAAAAGCAAAAGTTAGAGCTCGTCTGATCGTAACCTGTATTAAAGTAATTATGTTGCCGTCAAAAAAAAAATATAAACCCTTTGACTAGTCTTTGTAGGCCCCAATACAAAAAAATAATGCCCACCTTTGACTAGCTTTTGTGGACCCGAATGAAAAAAAAGAATGGCGCCTATGAAATAACATAACAAAACACCTTATATTTCGAACTGAGTTCAGCCTTTAAGCTTAATCTTTGAAACTTCTGTGAGGGCCCTCCTATAAAAAAAGTTTCGAAATAAAACAATCGTGAAATCACAGGGGCATTACTGCATTGGTTGATTTAGCATAGGTACGCTACAGAGTTAGAGTCAGATAGACTGAGAGTTCAGGTTTCCAGCACCCACACGCATGGAAAGAAACGTAAAATACAGATACAGACTGTTTCCTGTATATTCTGTGTATTTGAGCTGAGCTGGCCCGTGACCTATACACGCTCAATGCTTGGCACAATTTTCTAACTTGTGTTATAATTGTCTGTATGTTAATCAGTCCAGTAATTATTTATGGGCACAGAAAGTTAAATAAGAATAATACACATTCTCTTTTTCTTCATTATTTACGATATGTGTATGAATTATGTGTTACAAAATGAACTGAAGATATAAATAAATAACAGTATCGTTTAACCCATTTATTTTGTCGTAAATATCTACGTAATATAATTATGACAAATTTATTTGCTAATGTTACGTTGTCGTAGCATGAAGAAGTCGACAATTTCACAAGTTTACAGTTAAGTCCGTTCGTTTTGGGGCTATTTTACTGGAGCTGATACAACATAATATAATATTTCTAATATATTTATATTTTATATAAAGAATAACTTTTTATTTCTTCGATGACTTGATGACGACCGACTAAAAGTAACATTAATTATTTACAGAACCGAAATGACGAATATGAAAACGGTTTCATCGTTGAACAAGAAAACTATAGTTTTTTCTCTTTTTTACAGAATCAAAACATAGTATTGTAGTTATAAGTTTTCATTAAAAATTATACAAGTTGTTGTAACAGCTCTATTTAGATATCTGATAAAATCTGTACTGTGGGGCGCTGTGTAATAGCTCATGAAATCTATGTAAGGAGAGGACTGTCTGCCGCTCCATGCGAACGCTCAAAAAGCAAATAGGCAGCTATAGCTTTAAAAGTCATTGTTAACGCTACTCGTAATCCCTTTTTGACTTTTCGAGATTTCGCAATCATTTTTCCCTCCGAAGGAAGTCTCGATCTTGCAGATTCCTTTTGTCTCGACGATTAACGATGCTTAGTGATGAAGTGTTTCGTATTAACTTGTACTTGCTTCTAGATTATACTTCCATTATAATATGATCACTCATATATATTATATATTTTTTAAATTATAATATTAGAGATATATAATACATATTTAAGGTAAAAGAAACTAGTGCTTTGTGCTTTCGTAAGTAAGGAAGTATATAGTAGGTTTTGGGTCGAAACCCTATATGGCAGATCCCGTTGACCTAGAATCACGAAATTTGGCAAAAAGCAGAGTCTCACAACACGAATAAAAGAAAAATTCCAAAAAATAAAAAAGTTGATAATTAATTAAGGGGTGTCTAAATACATACATAGATAGTAAGATAGTCTGCTGAATTGTATGGGTGCTCATACAATTTATGGGTCTAGCTTAATTAATACCAACCTCAAATAATGTAAATTAAAAAATATATTTATTATAGATAATTGTACAGTGCTTTTTGCATATTGCTTCGTAAGCGTGTCCGACTCGTTTTTGCTCAATTTTTTAGTTTAGTTAGCGTTATCTGTAAACGCCCAAAAAGCGCTTAAAGTTTTTCATTTTTTAAAAATATTTGGTACGATAATTACATCAAACGAATATTCCTTAACGTATAAAATCATACGGTCCTTTTAGCAGGCATTTCACCCAACGTCGATCGCTCAGAGCGCTATTAAATTATAAAGTTTTACACAAAACAAAAATTATATTGCATTTAGCTTTATTATAAAAACCGTTTTATAAGCAGCGTGAAACAGATAATTGCAAATGTATATTTTCAGCACTTACTATAGTAATCTATTTAAATTTAAAACGAATATTTGTATATTATGCCTCAACGCATTTCCAAAGAATGCCGGGTGCAGCTAGTTGTATTATAAACAAAAATGCCTTTCACGTTACATCTCAATGCCTGTGTAGGTTTTAATATCGGAAATATTTAGCTGCCACAAATAAATATTCGATTCTTTTGTATTTTAATCAAACCTGTCAAAAAATATTTCAAGCTTAAAAGAATATCTCAATTATCTATTCTCACCTTGTTACATTTCCAGTTTCGGGATTCAATTTTTAAATCTTCGATTTGTTTAAAATGGATTTTGATTCTCTTTTTTAAAATTCCGCTGAGCAGACAGAAGTGATATTGAGAATAGTTGAGAAAAGGGCTCAAACGTAATACATAAATTCATACGTTAATGGCATGTTCATGTCATCTGGAACACCCGAAATGGCTTTCATATTGTTATTCAACGGACAAGCCAGGATCAGCGGTCAAGCAATTTCACTATTATTTTGCAACTTTTGTATCGTTTCTTGTTGAATCTCAAATCAATTTCGTATATATTAACTATTCGTCTTTTTTTTGTAACAAGCAATTAAAATACGTCTTGATTTGATAACTATCAATGTATGAAATAATTGGTTTAAGTAAAAGATAATATCTCTTTTGTTTACTTCAATATGAATTCAACAATTTGATAACCCACATAGACGCGGACAGGCTTAATTGCACATCATTGTGAACATTAAAAGTATCGGCTATAAAAGGATCAATCAAAGTGTCCCGTAACAGCAGAGGTAGCGGTCAAAGCGCTAAGAGGGGTTTCTTGTCGGCGTGCGCGCTTTCCGCCGCGCCGTCATCCTCCCCGTATTGAGATTGATGTTCCAAACGCTCCGCTTCTCGGGCTGCGCCGGACAGAATACTAAGAGGGTAGCGGCCATTCTTCGCTCAATTAGCCCCCGATCCGACCGGGTTTTGTCTCGGCCGACTATGACGCCCTCTCGACACTTCACCGCATACCAAATTGTTCTCATATTTTTCAAGTAAGCCCTGGTATCAAAGTATCGCAATCAGCGCCAAGTTGGAGCCTTTTCGGGCTGTATTATGCTTTTATGGTATCCGTAACTACATTCTTTTACCTAAATTGTGTATGAAATAAATGAGCTTAACTTTTTTTATATTTTATATATTTATTTCTGTGCTTGATTTATACAGAATTTCATTATATGACCACTTTATTTTTCTATATCACGTCTCGATATCTCAACTTTTATATAAAAGATATATATTTTTAATGTCAAAGTAATAATTTCGTTGTAGTAAATATCTTAGTCCCAATTTCAATATCGTCATTTTAAATAAAGTCAGGGTAGTGACTAGCATACAGTAGAAAAGGAACGAAGTTTGAAATTCTGTTGACTTCACCAGAACAAAACATCCAAAAATACTTTAACAAAGATTTTTTTGATTGTATGTTGCTGTAAAATCATCCATGTGTTTAAATATTACTTATGTCCCAGACACATTAATTCCATCATGTCATCTAGTAACTAAAATCAAATTAAAAGAGCCTTTGACCTGTCAAGTTAAAGTGTACGAAGCAAATGAATCGTATGGCGCAATATTATCATGCGCCTGTCGCATAAATCAAATTTTAACAGTTTAAAAACGAGCTCAGGGCTGGCGTAATTGATTGGGATGATTGGTAACGTGAACAAACGTTGTATATAAATTAGTTCAATGAATACGTGGAGAACAAATAAACTATATAAAAGACGACATCTGCCATGAGAATCAGCGGCATATTTTTCATTTTTTTTAAAGTCTGAGTTTTAATGAACATTGAATAAAATGAGGTCCGTATTTCGTATCGATAAATATATCTTAAATTGAAATATGGATGGCATAAATTTATTTGTTGTAGTTGATACAGATAATAGTAGATAACATTTTTATATACTTTTGTTATATCAATCATAAAATAATTAGGTCATAACTGTAAAATAAGATAACGTTTAAATAATTATAAAACCGATTTTATTTAAACTATATTAAAATATATAACATAAAACACGAATTACAAAAGAGAACCGCAACCACATCACGGATATTTTGTTCAAAGCTATATTATGGTTGAAAATTTTAATAGTAGAGTCTTTTATTTCAAAGTCATAAATCTGTTCAATAATAGTCAGTCAAAAACAATGTCTAAACTAGAATACGTAACTTCTTCGTTTTATCCCGCAGGCTCCTTTCATAAGTATAAGCGGGAAGCTTCCCATCCTGCTGACTTACATAACATGTTTTGACGAGAATATTCAACTAATCACTTACTATTAAATAAAAAATGTAAACCTATGATATTTATGATATTGGCACAAAAATTAATAATAATAATATTTTTAAGATTTCTAATTAATCGTAGTCGTATCTTAATATCGTTACGATATATCGAGTCTTTTTATTATTATTGATAAAATAAAAATAAGTTTTTTTTTATACATCGTATGATGATTTACAATAAAATACAAATGCAATATGATTAAAAACAATGATTTATAATTATATTTATAGTTTTTAGTACGAATGAGTCGACTCGAATACCACCCTTACGCCTTATACAGAATATTGTTATAATTGGTTCTAGACCTGTGAGCCGGCGAGGCTCAAACTCACAATCCCGTCCGTCACATAATTTTCCTTTTCTAGCCTTCCTTCTCTTGCCTCCGTGACCTTCTATAGGATATGACCTCTTACCATGAGGTGGATCGTAGGCGTATTTGCTGGTTTGCTCGTACAAAAAAGAGGTATATTTACTTAATAATTAATGCACAATAATAATAAACGCTTTATCTGGGAATAATAATGCGTCATTAATTTACACTCAATTTAGTTCTCAATATGTCTGCCTTTTCTCTCTCTGTTATTTATACGCCACTTTGTTTATTATCACTTGAAATGGTAATAAACAAGTGATTTTCTGTTGCTATATAAGTATTGGCCTCATAACAATGTGAATCACTAACGAACTTCGTCATAAGCAAAGGGTAAGAGTTCTTTCATTTAACAAATATATCACCAATTTCTATTATTGACACCGTTGTGGTGTTGTGGGTAGCGAATCTGCCTTTAGTCTCGGTTGCGGGTTCGAGGGCAGATGTTTGTTAATATTTCTGTCTCGGTCTGGGTGTTCGTCCGTGGGTCTCCCCACCGTGCCTCGGTAAGCTGTCGGTCCCGGTTGTTATCACATAACATCTGATAATAATCGTTAACTCTTGATAAGCAAATTGCTCTTATCCAATGAGCTACTGATTCGCCCTTAGGGTTGCGGAGGTCAGATGGCAATCGCTCTGTTTAAAAACTAGTAACCTGTCAAATCGGGATAAGAGTAATAAGCAAACCAGGGTAAAATAAAAATACCGGGCATATTGCTAGGACGCAGATCACCAATTTCTATTACAAAAATGAAAGAAAGTTTTTATCTGAAACTGAGAAGAATTGGAGACATCTAAACATATTGTTAACCGGGTGTGAATGTAAAGAAGTACAATTTTAAATATAAAAATCTAAAGATAGTTACAAATATGCAATAAGTACCACAAGAATATATTCACTAAACGAAAGCTTTCGAGATCGGTTGCCAAAATGTCATTCCCGAGGTGAAATTTCTGTGTTTTCTTTTAACACAAAAAGATATTATCAGACTTTTATTTTTCTATTTATAAATAAAGATATTATGCAATTGCAATCATGATTACGTGCATAGAATATTATATTATATCATTAGAAATACTAATGAAAATTGAATATTTTTAAATGTTTTTCTTAATTTTTTGTTCCCAAAGTTTGCAACATACTTGTTTAGTTCAAATCTCCCTGGCTAATTTATGGATACGATTGTTTTAGGTAATACACAACTCTGGTTCTCAAGTCACAGGCTGTCGCCTAGTTTGAGAATCACAGCCTACTCACATTTTATGTATTTCTGTGTTAGTACTAAGTGATAATTTAAGAGAAATGTTGTTACGAACTTTGTTAAGCTTAATAAATATTATTCTTATTCTTATTCTTAATATACATACTCGTAATATGAAATAATAGTCCTGAAGTGAAAGCGGCTTTCATATCATATTATTTATTTTCCAACACGAACCTTTATTAATAACTAAAATATCTTCACATCTCGATAATATAACTTGATGTTTTTTTTTTTAAATAATAGTAATAAGCTCGAGCAAGGAACAAATGATAAATTTATTTTTAAATCATTTTGAGATGTTCATTACACTCGCTAGCTAAGCCAGAAAGAGAAATCATCAATAATTCAACTATTTGTACTCAACATCTCGAAAACATTACATTATAATTCTTCAACATCACTGATTAAAAAAAAGGTTAAAATAAAAAAAAACCAAAAACTTATTTCTAAGAGAAACATTTAAAAAAATCTTAACTCTTTTGTTCTCTTTATCTCGGTAATAAATAAAACACACTCCAAGGCAGACGATGACGAAAGCTCTCCAATTTTATAAGGATGAGACACTGTTCATAAAAACAAATTGACATTCATTAATGCTTAAATGATGAATAATTTCGATTATTCATTTAACCTAAATATTTTAATCGAACAATACAAAGAGAATAAAGTTTAAACCTTGAAATTGACATAAGAAAATCTGAAAAAAGCATGAATTTTATAAATACATCCATATACCTAAACCCTACCACAAACTTTTATATTTTAGTAATAAATTGATGGGTTGATTAAATTTAAAATTATTTTTTTCTTTTTAGAGCATTTAAATAGACTTGTATTTAAAAATTTTTTTTTGCTATTCATTTATTAAAAACGCGTCCAAAGATTTATAAAAATTGCAATGACATTAAATCTGCCAATACTTGATTAACTTTATTTATCATATCACAAAATTGAAGTCAGTGATATTGTAACCATCTTTGGTTACTTACTTTAAGTTACCTAACCTCAATGATCACCAATACAGCCTTGCGGTTAGTGCAGCGGTGACTCAGAACACCCTACCAAGAATTCAGAGACGTGAATATCGCTCTCGAAGCGTGACTATTGCGTGCTCAGTATCGCCCACGCTAAAGACATCTCAACATAATCCACAATGAAACTGCATCAACCTAACAGATAAACAAAACTGGTTCTGAGCGCGTCTGTTTATTATACACAGTGATTCCAAGAAACTTTGGGATGTTACGACTGAGTTTACCATGCTTGTTATGAATTTCAGGATAAATCTATAGTATGTACGAAAACAAAAAATTATCTCTCTCTTCTTTTCTTGAGAGGTTACTAGTTTTTACAAACAGCAATTGCCATCTGATCTCTGAAACCCAAGGAGAAAACCATTAACTCTTTGGATATAGATTATTACGAGTATATGATAACAACCGGTACCTAATACTTGACACGTTCTGTACATGGCACAATAAGGAAACCCACGAGGACAAACGCCCCATCCGAAACAGATATTTGTAAGATCAATACAAACATCTGCCCAAGCAGCAATTGTTTTTTCATCGGCTGCGATGGCTCACTCAATTATCAGATGTTGGAATTTTAAATTATTTTAAAATATAAATTTTAAATTATTTACACCTATTATATTTGTGCCATAAAAAAACGTAGCCGTGCCGTGTCACCTATGGGCGCAGGCTCTTAGTCTTGTATAGGTAGAATGTCCAACAAACATACCGACATATGGTACCCCTAGCTAAGCTTGTGCAAAAAACTGTGCCGCGCCTCAAATTTAATTTAAATTTATACCGTATATTCATACGATAAGATACATAATTGTATGACATCACACTTATCGTTAAATATGCTTAGTGCAACATGCACTCCTATATCAGACATGAGATAGCGCCAGTTATCCATGTGACTATAACAGACGACCCGCGACGGTACAATAAGTAATTCTATATTACACAATTTTAAAGAACACCTTTGTGGCGTTTTGGTAGTGAATCTGCCTTTAGCCGCGACGATTGCGGGTTTTATTCCCGCTCGGAGCAGTTGTTTGTATTGAATTTACAAATATATATTTCGGTCTGAGCGTTTGACCTTGTGCGTCTACCCGCCGTGCCGTGAGGGTTAAGCGTTACGTTAAGCCGTCACATAACATCTGATAATATGTATAATCCTTAAGTCTTGATAGCTAATTTGCTATTGTCCAATGAGTTGCTGGTTTGCCCTTAGGGTTTCGGATGCCAGACGGCAATCGCTTTGTGTAAAAACCTGTAAGTTGTGAAATCCGGATAAGAGTAATAATTAGACCCTGGGTGAATATAATACCGGGAATAATGCTAAGAAGAAGAAGACATAGTTATAATGAACAATTTATTACAATTTTTATGTAGAATATTATGCTAATTCTGTATAAAGTATGTTATCAGAAAATTCTGAGAACCTATACTAATTCCATTCTCAATAACGAAAACAAATCTATTCAATTCAATTAAAGAATCAATCCATATTCAATAACGCTATTATGAAAAAATTAGAATTATTGTAACAGCTTTGACGCCTTTCAAATATATTTCATCATAATAATAGCGCTATTGATAATTGATTTCGCCTTCACGATGGAATATAACGTAAATTAGCACTTTAACTAGCCAAATATACTATTTAAACAAATCTTTCATATCTAAAAATGGATCAATAAACATTTATAGGTAGTACTAGTTATAAACGACATAATAATTATAGTTTCAGGATATTAAGTATGACGAAAAAATATAAAAGAAACATCCAATGTTTATAATATTACATTTAAAAATGTGTCGGTATCAAATTTAGCATAACCATATTATACAAACTATCATTTGCACGTCAATGTTTGCCTGACGCACGGTCTCTTTGGCACTATCATAGAACGCAAACTCATTGTATATAATACTCGTATATTTTTTTATCACACTTGGAGCATAATTACGGAACACAAATTATTTTGACTTGTATTATCGTATAAAGCGAAATTCCGTATTCGCTAGCAATTACATATCCTAAATAACTTATTATTATTTACTTCATCTTCCTGATATTATTTCTTATATTTACCCAGGGTCTGCTTATACTCTTATCTTAATTGGACGGGTTACTAGTTTTTACACAGAGCTATTGCCATCTGACCTCCGAAACTCTTAGGACGCACCAGTAACTCATTGTATAAAAGCAAATTGTCTATTATCAGATCTTATGTTAAAAACCAGGACCGACAGAATGTGCTCACCGAGGCCTGGTCGGAAACCCAAAAGAACAAACGCCCACACCAAAAAAGGTATATAAAACAAACATTTCAAACCCGCCACTGTCGTAGCTCAGAGCAGGTTCCTACTAGTTGTAGTTTTATTCATATCATTATTTACTATTCTACTACATCCTTGTACGATAAATTACTACATCTAAACAAACTTCGTTTTAATAGAAAAAAAGTTGAGGTGTGATTTCCGTCTTTAGTTGGTAACGATTAGAGTTCTCTAATAAGGTCACGGGATTGGGTAATATTTATCGTGTCGTCTAAAAAATTCTTACCTATGTGTTAATAAGAAACCAATTAGGTGTGACTCATAACGTATAAGCATATTTTTCTATTTTATTTGACCTAAGGGAACCAAATTATTAATTTGTTTTACAAGCAGATCGTAGATTTTGCAAACCTTATTACAATATTCGTATAAGACTGAAAACCTTCGCAAATGAAAAATTATATATAAATATTAAAAGCCTAAATAACAACGACTATTTAGTAATGCTAATTGCTTATGTAATAAATTATAATTTAAGAATGCTTATATTCATGTTTCGGTATGAATATTCCCCATATTTCATAAGATAAAATTTTCCTCTTCGACTATATCTATTGATTTAACTCTACACGGATATATTATCAAATACACACAATATATTTTTACATCGGCTTAAATATTATACTAACTTAAAATTTTTATTTTTTTCGATCGTGTTGCCTCATGAGAATATTCTTATCATGTTAAAGATCCAGACTGAATGTTTGAATATCTGTTCTCATACATGTTTATTTGTCCTGTCGCTAGGACACGGATTCAAGGACGTTTTTTCTAGAATACAATGTTAAGTTCGTCATATACGAACCAAGTGTGATAATCAGATTCTGTAAACGGCGTAATATACTTAAAGCCTTTTCACCGGTTCGAGCCATTTTACGCACATTTGGAGTTTTGAAGCGCGAAATTGAACGCACGGATATCGAAAATAAACGCTAGTGTGAAAACTCTCTTTTTTTTTCTTATTGTATTAGAACGAAAAGCTTTGAATATATATAATATGTATATAATCAAAGACGAACTGTAATGATAAGAATAACATTGATATGATTGAACGAATAGTGCTGTAATTTTGACACTGAAGAATATTTGACACTGCGGTGGTACCTATCTAGCTGGCTTCTTGCAACACAAGGCCTATACCGCCATTGCGGTGATTGCACTGGTGGAATAATCTCTGCTGTGATAGAGATTGTCCCAAGAGCGAGCGATGGGGTCGTCACGTCCCGACGCGAGAGAAAATTATGAAAGTAGTAAATACAAATTTAATTTTATTAATAATTATAGCTTTGTATCATTACAAAAATAGTATAGGTAATCTATTTTATTGGTAATGCGATGTTGTTACTTTTAACTTCAAGTAACTTAAGCTACGTTTGTTTGCGAAAAAAATTACGATATGAAATCTTCATAAAATAATAAATAATTTTGTAGGTCACGAAAGAAGCCGCGGGTACAGCCAGTGAAATATTGAAAACACTTTTAATACGGCGTACGGCCTGACGGCGATGTGGCGCAGCAGTAGCGAACCTGCCTTAAACACACTTAAGCCGCAGGTCGTGGTTACGATTCGCTCGATTATAATTATCGCTAGATTATTCGATTACGCTCAGAGCATAGATGTTTGTATTGACCATGCAAGCATATTTTCCGGTCTGGGTGTATTTGTCCGTCTCTTTGTATGTTGCCCGACCCCCGACACAGGATATCACTATCCTAATGAGCCGTTGAGGGTGCAGCGTTTTTTTTAAAATATAAAAGTAGGCATAGACTCAAAATACTAAATCAAATTAACTTTTACTTAAGTGTCAGCTACAGTATGACAGTAGCTATTTGACAAAATTACATATTGAACAAAGAAGGAATGAAACGAAAGAATTGTTAAATTGCTTGGTCTTAAGAGAAATTTCCATCATCTTTTATCAAAATATTGTTACAAAGTCTTGAAACTTATAAATACATCCGTTGTACTCAGATTAAGCGAGCTGATATCAAAATAGGGCATGCAAGTTATCAAAACTTATCTTTATTTAACGCAGCTACATTAAGCGAGTTTACTTTTTGTTCTCTTGTAAAGTACTTTTTTATTAATTTTCAGGATACTGTGCTTCTAATTGCAATTTTTTAGCACTACTATGGTTATACGTAGTTGCGTTTGAAAGAATTTGTATGAGAAAATCTGAGCCATCTAGAGACGGTATATTTTAGTAGAGTAGTACTGCGTTTCCCAGTACAAATGGGCCGGCTCGACCAGAGAAGTACTCTCAAAGAAAATCGGCGTCAAGTAACAGTATCAGTAGATACTATTGCGTTTCGTGCGATGAGTGAGAGTGCCGGAGGCCCAATCTCCCACCCTCTCTTGTGCCTTTCCTTTTTTCCCTTCTCATACCTTCCCTCCTATCCTTTGGGTTGACAAAGCGCATGTGATACTTCTAGTACCTATCACAAACGTTCATATGTTGCAGTGACTGCTTAGCATCAGGCGGACCGTATGCTTATTTGCCAACCATGAAATGTCAGTCATGAAATAAAAAATAATCATTTCTTCATACAAACTGTCTCCAACATAAGTTGTACAATAAATTATAGTAGTGACAAATGGCACTAGAGGCTCTGTTCGTAAAATATTGTTTTAACGATAAACTATTTACGCTGAAAATTACCATTTACCAAAGTTAAAAGTGAATTATAAAATACATTTATTAAATGCTCAGTGAAATGCCTAACAATATAAAAGATTTATTTAATATTATAATTAAATTATTTTGTTAACTAATTCTTAAAACAGCTTTAATACCTTTAATTTCCGAATGCAGATTTTGACCCCTGGGAGACCTTCAAACATCCGCAAGCAAACATTAAGATATTATATTGAATCCAGATATGAGCTAAATAAAATATTTGTGAAACATATTTTTCATGTCCGGACCCTATCTTGTTTATTATTTAACTATAGCAAGAATTTGTTTAAATATTGAACAAGTACAGCAAAACGTTGGAAGAATAAATATCTTATTCGCATCATAGTATTTTTATAGTGAGTTCCGTTCCGTTTATACACATTTTTATCAGAAAAACTATTTATATATCTTATCAAACGGAATTGCCATTATAGAACAAATAAGGCCGGAAGCCGTATGAGATATCTGAACATCGCATCGTACATTATACAGGTAAATTAAGATTAAGACATACTATATTAATTGTATATTATCTGTGACTTATAAAAGTAATTCATTTAATCTCAGAGACATACTGTATATATAATATGGACCGGGCATTCAATACACACTAAATTTCAAATACTTCCTTGTGCTCCTTCGTAAATTCAACTCCAATGGATCGAAACGAAGATAGTCAAAAGCTTGCTACATAACGGAATTGAGTTAGCGTTACGGGCCTGTCCATTGTATATAGTTTTTTATTTTAATTTACAAGTTGGCAAACAAGAATACAGCCCAAATGATGGTAAGTTTGAAGCCTCAATAGCTCAACGGTAGAAGGGCCGACTTCGCTCCGTTAACGCGAGAGTCGAGGGTTCGATCCTGACCCCTTGGGCTATTGTCGTACCCACTCCTAGCGCAAGCTTCGAGCTTATTTGGAGGGCAATAGGAATATTAGTAATACTTTGAAAAAGCACTGCTAATATTCTTTAAAAAATAAAAAGTGGTTGTCGTAGCCTATGAGCGCTTGCGGCACCATTAGTAGGTGCCACTCACACGTTGCCAATCTCGAGATATTAGTTCTTAAATCCTACCAACAAAAGACCTACTACCAGTATGACTGATTGCACTGGTGGAATAATCTCTGTTGTGTCAGAGATTATCCCAACAGCAGTAGGTTTATGTTTTATCTATATGTTAATATATGAAGAAGACACTTCAGGGCCTTTTTTTTGAAAATTCCGTCCATGGCGGAGAATATGGAGTACACACACTTAAAGAAAATATTGAGAAGAAGTCAGTTATAATTATCAACATAAAAGTTACTTATAATTATCTTCTAAATACAGTTAATTATATTGTATTAAATATCGACTGTTTACATTCAATCTGTCAATGTGTTAAATGTAATTAATACTTCACTTATAAAGATACGAGTAAAATACATATAAAAGTGAGATCGAGTTCTCGAATCATTTTGATTAAAATTTTTTTCTCGACTTTCATTCGAATGTGACATTTCTGAGTCACGATGAAATGATTTACTGTTAATTTATTAATACGATAACTATGTAGGTTAATAATAAAGAGGACTACTGTAATTAATATTATAATTATAATTAGTTGTTACGTTGTTGTGTATAAGAAGCGAATTGGCTTTATCATGTCGTTGTGCAAGTCCGGTTGGGTCATTTACGATAAACTGGAATGATAAATGTTCGAAAAAAAATCAGAAAAAAGTTGACGCACAATTATCGATTACTAAAATTGGAAATTGACACAATACATTAACATTCGGACTGTGATAACACCCGGGATAACCTCTCATGACAATCTTGCGAGTTGAATTACCTACTTTTATGATAGGTTTCCGTGATAAATATTAATATTTTTTATAAACAACATTTTAACGAGAAATATGTTTCATAATAAATAATATAAAAATATTTTTATATCCTTATTCCTTGTCCTACATTTCATACATACAGATATGGCCCTGTTTTATTAAAATCAATAATATTTATCATAAGTATACACTTCAACTTCCAATTATTCATACTATAAAATTTAACAGATATTTATTTATATACAATATCATCAAAATATAATATTATAAATTTACCATTATATATAATACTATAAATATACATATTCATTAATTCTTATATAATTCTATCAAAACGAATCTAATGGGTCAATATAATTCTGTATTATTATATATAAAAGTTTATGAATTAAAACCTAGCTTCGCCCGTGATTCACTCGCGTGATGTACCGATTTTTTAAACTCTTTTTCTAAAATATAAGAAGGTTAAGTTACTCTTTATAATATTATTTCATATTCATTTAGAGAAAGACTATTAATTTGGAATTACAGACAGACACTTAAATTTTGTTTATTGGTATAGATGTCAATAGTCGGATGATGAATAATAATAAATTATTTGTTCGGTAAGTGAATAAATAGACGCAGCTTTTTGAAAATATATTTTTGACTATTTAAAGACTTGGAACTACACATATTTGTTTAGAGTTTCAATTGTTTCTTCAAATTATTATGAAAATGGTTTTCTGGTTTTACAGGTTGTTTTTATATTATTTCTAAGCCTTATAAATGGTTTGCTATCTCACTCTGGTGGTGATCGGAAAATAATTAATTCCACACCAGCGAAGTTGTGGTTAGGACAAAGCTAAATATAGAACTTGAGTATATTTTATAAAGAAGACCATTTGGTCTTTTTAAGAATAACGAGTCTGTTACCAACACCTACTAAAACTAAACTATATAATACTAGCTGTGCCCGTGTTTTTGCTCGCGTTGTGTAGTTTTTAATGTTCCCAGGAACCCAATATTTTTGCGGGATAAAAAGTATCATGACATAGACAAGCTATGTGTGTAACAAATTTCATTGAAATCTGTTCATAGTTTTTGCCTGAAAGAATAACAACCATCCATCCATCGAAACTTTCACATTTATAATATCATTTTTAATATTATGTAGAAGGAAACATAATATATAAATATAATAGTATAGTATAATATTAGTTAGATTTTTTTTTATAATACACTGCTTATTATTAACAACGCAAAATTGTATGATATAAATAAATTTTAATAAATGACTGTGGTCAATGAGCAAAAGCCCAAATGGTATTTGGACAAAAACGGTATAACTAATTCTTTGACACACGTAAAGGTTGTTTCAGAAGATTGTTTTATTATAAACTAGCAATACCCGCATTTTTGCTCATGTTATTGTTGTTGCTAATCTGAACGACCAACTAAATAATTACATTACCTAATTCCATTCGAAATGACATATTTTCATTTTATCGCATTCATCGGTCGGTATTGCGAGAGCTAATTAGGACACAGTCTGATGTATATATGTATTATTTAGATATTTATTATATAGATATTCAAATGGAGACGGATGTGCGATAATTAAACATAATGTGTAAATTTCTTTTACCCCTTTGATACATTTTACGTCATTAATAGTAGAACCATACGGCCCCCAGCACAAAGGGTCCGGCATGACCGGGGAAATCTACCATCTCACAGAAAATCGGTGTAACGTATCAGTGTAGTGTTACATTTCGTGCGATGACTGAGAGCGCCGGGGGCCCAACCTCCCACCCCCTCGGTTCCCTTCCCTGTATCTACTATATATTCATCCCTTCCTTCCTATCCCATGGATTGGCAAAGCACATGTGATACTTCAAGTATCGCGCGCGTTCATAAGTTGCGGTGACTGCTTACCATCAGGCAGGTCTTATGCTTGTTTGCCAACCGTCATGACTTTAAAAAATCTTTCAGTACTTAAACTAGGTATATCGATCATGAGCTAAAACGCAGACTGTAATCATCGGCTATTGAACTAAGATAAGCGCGTATGCCGTAACTACTCATGCCCCAATTTATAATCACCAGTTTTGCGCAGATTATATACTTAGATAACGATTAACAGTAAATGTCTTATCAAAAATTTACCTTCAACTTTCTTACGCTGATAACTAAAATGGTGATTATGGTATGACGATGATGATAAATGACGATCAAATTTTTTAAATTGTATTAATTAAGAAATAATTGAAATATTCGTTTTTCTTATTTACGTGATACATAATAGTAGTGCTCTCAAAACTGAAAGCGAAGTGCTCTATTTCTTAGAAATGTTCCCTAATTATTCAAAACATGATTTATGATTTATTCTTACTTATCTTTTATTTTTTATATTAAAAGTGAAAAAATAGAATTTTAAATTTCGTAAATAAATAACTAAACTCAATTTCGTAAAAATGATTAAATTGTAAGGAATTGTAATTTTAGGGAAAGATTCTTACAAAAAATAGTTTTATTTTAAGGTTAATATAATTTAAAAGTGCATTTAATTTTAACATTAATGATTTTTAGTCCCTATGCATTAAATAAATCTTTGTTTTCAAAACAACATTTTCAAACTCCAAGAATCCTAATCGAAGTCTAACCGTAGATCCAAGCAACATGTTTGTCGAAAACTTCGCCTTTTAGCTATTCTGGAGTTGTAAGTTTGACCAAAACAATACAAGGTTTGTTCATTTTGAAGTAGTTTATTTTAAAGCTGTCAAGATTTGAAAATATTCGTAAGTAGATACTAAAACTGTTTTTATATTATAATGGTGGAGTATAATATTTTGTATGATATATAGTGGTTACCGTATTCTATGAACACTATCAACTTCAGAAAGGGGGAGGAAAATTAAGGGGAAACAATGGGAATTTGAATGGGAGTTTGAAGGAAATGTCTATATTTTGTGTGTTTGGTTGAATTTCGTCATCAAGACGACTGGTAGACAAAAGTTAATAGATAGATTTACATTTATAATATTACTGTTAAGGTCAGAATTCGTTAAAACATCGGATGATTTAATATTATCAGGACAAAAATTAAAGTAATTAAATATAAAATATTTTTAATTAGTTTATATTTTATGTAGTTTTTAATGTGACTTTTGTTTATTGAAACGTTATCAATGTTTATTATATTCATGCGATAACTTCAAAAGTGTTAAATGTTGAAAAAGATACGATGACCCAGGCTCTGATACCACATAATATTCTGAGAAATATAAAAAAAAAACAAATTATCTTACAAACGATTATAATAACTACATTTTTTTAAACCTTTTAACTACATTTTTTTAAATTTTACAATTTTGGTAAACGGTCATCAAAACCTATAAATATTAACATTAAACTTAAAATTTTACTTTACTAGTTCAATATTTTAATTAATTACTTTATTTTTCATATAATTCAATCACTTTTAACACATATCATTGCTATTATTATTATTGTTATTAGATTATAAAATTATTTATTATTACATTATTACGAATAATTATTATTATTATATAGGAGTCTTGTACTTGTTGTGTGTATATATAATATGATCTACGTTGATCGAAATAAATAAATTATTATTATTATTGTAACCTATAGACCTTTGCATGATTAGAATTATCATAACGGCCTTTGTGACTCATAGTAACGACTTGCTGAAGAGATGAGGAAAGGAGAGATGAGCGATTTTCCCTCCTTTTTTATGTAACAGGGGGAAACGGACAGAAGGTTCACCTGACGTTAAGCGATCACCGCCGTCCATGAATGTCTGCAACACCTCAGGGCCTACGGAGCGTTGCCTTTAAGGAAAGAATAGGCTCTTCTCTTGAAGGTTTCCAGGTCATATCGGGTCGGATATACCGCCGGCGAAAGTAACTTATAATCATCAAACAAAACGCAGCAGTCCGAATTGTGCTACTTCATGTTAATATCTGTGTTAGTACTTTCCGTGCTATAACAGCAAGACTCTACTGAACATCAAATGATAACTTTTTCTATTAAAGTTAATGTAGTTTTCTAGCTACCTATATTATAAATTAAATATCCTAGTCCGGAATAAACCTTGAGAGGCATTATTATTGTTTTTAATAGGTCGAATGGGAATAATATTGTTAACTAGTAAATAATATTAATATAGCTTACATTTTTGTTCTGATTTAATACAAAACATCTTTTCTACCGTAACATGATACGAAATATGAAATCTTATACTTTATAAAACTGTAACAAAACTATCTGTACGTTGAAGATAAAATTAATTGGGGTCAACTATTTAGAAGTCTCTGAACTCTTAACTGTTATTCGTTTTATTATTTATTATATTATAATTATTATAATATATATAGGCTGTTTTTTTATGATATCAAAAAATGTATTAACTATATCTATTTTCTATTTATAAGCGAAATACCACTCACTCACTCTTCGCGAGATACCTGAAATTATACGCCCGATTGACTTGAAAATTGACATAGCCACTCTATATGCGATGTAAACGTTCACTGAGAACGGATTTTCCATTTGTCAAAAATGTATAAAAATCTATTTAAAAAAAACTAGCACTATTGCTGGACGATTGTTTCTATGGTAAACGTTGCTATGTAACCCTAGTTATATTAACGCCGGTGAAACCAGACGCATAAGCTAGTGTTATACATACACTATTTGATAATATAGTACCAGAGCGACGTTAGATCTAAATTCATTTAATTTAACCGGAAATAAAATTTGCTTTTTCTACAACAAAATTCTATGTAGAACGGATACATGGAAAAAAGCATAGGGTTTTTTTCATTATAAAGACAAGAGTTTAGATTTTTATCATCTGCGATTTAATTAATTTCTGGTAACTGTATCTAGATTTACATTTAATACCTGTCAGACACTCGTTTTCTATTTAACTTTAGTGAATCAAAGTTTCGAAGACAGTTTATTTCACAGGCATGTTACCGTTAAACAGACTCTTTAATTACTTCCAATACATTTATGTTCGATAAAATGATATGGCCATTTGAAATTTGAATGTTTGACATACGATAATTACGATTAAGCAGATATGGTCTTATTCTGTATTTTCATATTATTATAATTTCAAAAACAAATAAGGTCAAACAAGCTTTTTCTTCACGATTTTCACCTAATTTTTGACTCGTCTCGAAATTGTTTAATGTATGAACATATATTATTAATGCACATATATTTTGAAGGTAAAAAGCTTTTAAGATAATGACCTATTTTATGGCAAATCAACTTATCAAGTCTGAGAGGCATCGGTATTTTGTCGAAGTTAAATAAGATCACAAATTGCGTCTTGACGTATTGTACATGATAATACTCTATATAAATACAAAACATAATATCATAATATGCAGGAGTAGAAAATTATTCATACAAAAGACCGTGATGAATAATTGCTAAATTTGAAACTGGATTTCTCACTGCTAAATGCGAAGAATAAAAAACGAATACTTACTCTTCTGTTAATTATATACAATAATTTAATATAAAAAAAAATGAATTTAAGCGATGCCCTGGGCAATTTTCACATGAAGCTATAAGGATACGGAATAGTGAAATATAATTTCCGATCGTAAAAATGACCTATACATTTTTTGTTCAGGAAAATAATTAAAAAAAATTGATTTTCCTTCTATATTCTGTAGAATTTGATATTTTTTAAACTCATCTTAGTTTAGTTCGTATGGTTATGTACATCTGTAGTTCCTTTTTTTCTAAATAAAAATTACTTTTAGTTTATTATAATTATGTTCATTTTGAACTTTTTCATTATAGTCGCTTTGTTTGTCAATTCCTTCATAATCATTAAATGAATTTAATTTATTTATGCCTTTATTAAACTGTATCTAATTAATTCAAATTATCTTAGCAAATGAAAATAAGTGTTATTTAACAATTAGCTTTCAGTGGTCTACAACGTTGTAAGGCTATGTATATAATTTAGTATCTAATTACACTTACTCGCCGCTTCAAAAACAAGTCTTTACAATCATTGGAATTTTGCTTAGTTTTAAAAACGTATAAAATTAGCCGATTGGTGGGACGAACCACAAAAATAAAAATATTCTATTACGTACATTGTATTTACGTGTACGTGTTGATATGTTTTCATTCGTCTTTAAACTAATATGAATTTTAACTTAATATATTAATAATATTAATTTTATTTTTCATTTTATTATTATTTTGAAAACCATATAAATTTGTATGTTTTTTTTTAAATTTAGCTCCAATGAAGCTTTTATACAAAACTATTATTCAATTTTAAAATGCCAGTGTTGATTAATTTTAATATACAATAAAATAAATGAAGGTTATAATTAGTGATATTTTCGATTTTTATTTTAAAAACTCGATGTAAAATTATATTTCTTATAATCCTGAAATGTATAGTAATGTATTTTAAAACTGAAAGATACTTGAAATGGTTTGATACGTAGAGTGACAGTACCATTTTTGCATGATACTTAAATGTAAAATAAATTCAGAATGCATTATACATGCATATCGTAAAAGTTTGAATAACGTGCAGCCATCTGAAGTTGGTTGCAGAAACCGGCTTTAGGGCACCAGGCGTTCTTAATTCTTTTTTAATAAAAAGTTTAGCGTTTCGATATTTTTTAAATTCCTTTGTATAACAAAAAGTAAAATTATAATCGAAAAAAAGTTTCATTTGTTTTTAGTTAGCCGGCAAAATTTCGCAAAATGTTTCAGAAAAGGCGTATTCGCAAATGTATCGGACACTTACCTTAGCAAGAAGAGTCACGAGGAGGAGAAAGAGGGCCGTCGTAACCCTCATGGTGATAGTTTAGGCGTTTTAATGTGATGGTATAAACTTTGTCCGATAGGCGGCGAGCGCGGAGGCACCAACCGTGCCTCGCTAGCGTCGAACCGCGAATGCTTCGAGTGAGCGCTTGGACGCACGCTCGCTCCAACTTTTCGTCTCAACTTTAGAAGTGCACATATATCGCTTACGACTTGCATCGGCCTACGCAAGAGAGGCATGCGCTGTTATACTGTACTTTTTTGTAAACAATACCCATTATATTTTTAACTATGTGGTTTTGCAAAAGGATGTTTATTGTTATTGTAAAGACGATATTTAATTATATACCTTATTTAAATGAAGATTAAATAGAAAAAAAATAGATAAATAGAAAAAAAATTCTAGCTAATTATAGCGAAGAAAAATATTGTGAAAAAAAGAAATATGAAGTTTTAAGATTCAGTGGACAAAAACCATAGTATTGTAACAGCTAATATCCATATAAAATTTATATTATATCTTCTCAAAATTACATTTAACAACGACTGAAATGTTATTAAGCTTGGAAAAAATCATATATATTTTATTCATATATATTTGCATTTTGTGTGCATTAAATAAATTATTGAAGTAGGTCGGCAAGATTTTAATATTACGGACGCATTAGTTGGTAATAATACCGTTTCATTTTTGCGAAAATTTGTGTCGGTAATCACTTTTTATGGTGTTCTGCGTCCAATAATGGCGCGGTTTACAATTTTGCCACTATTCATATCAAACTATTTTAATCCGTAGTTGCGAATGTTTTCTACTGATAATTAAACTTATCGCTCCTATAATAGTATGACATGGTTTGCTATAAGAAACCTAGTTCATAAATTTAGTGGTACGATCGTGCATAATCTTACATACCAACTTAAAGGAGGCTATAAGAAAAACATTGCATCTCTTTCTCTCCATCAAGCCTCAGCCACGCAAAGTTCCATGACCCGTCTCTTGCGCTTATCATGGACGACAGACGTATGTACATAAAACAGCACAACTGAGAAATTCTTTTTTACGAAATTCGCTCTTATTACAAAACCGTTAACATCTTGTATTGCCAGAATTATAAGCGCGTGATTCAATAGATGATAAAATTTATTTACTTAGTCGTTGTTGTATAGTCAACCGAAACTCGCATTTGAATTTTTAACAAAAAAAAATTACAAATTTTCAATTCAAAGCGAAATTTTAATTATACGCGTTCATGTACGGAGATAATAATTGAAATATTTCCTTTGTTACATTTCGCGACAGCTCTTACAATAATGCCGTAGCAAAGTTAAACTTTCAATGCTTAAACTATGTTCGCCAACAGTTACTAGGATAAATAATTACCAGTCAAGTACGTTGTGGACCACGCACAGTTGAAACAAGGGGTTCCGCAGCTTGGTTATGAAAAATCTTAAGGGCATAAAAAATAATAACTTATTAAAATCGACTGCAAAAGTAAGTTGGTAATTTCGTAGTAATTATTAAAAGTAATATGAGATAAACAAACAAAGATAGAGGAACAGCATATATATCTCTAAAATTTGTTGACCTATCTTCTTCAAACCAAATGTGGTTGAAATTTTATTTGATGTCGTACAACCTCAAATTTTTCCAGGATTTTAAATTCCACAGTTCAAAAGTTAGAGGAGGGGGAGACACAATTTTAGGACTTTTAGGAGCTAATATCTCAACAACTACTGACTTAATGAAAAAATCAAAATCAAACCTCTTTAACATTTTGAAAGACCTATCTCACACGTTCACATAGGTCGAATTTTTTTTTTCAAAACTCAGTTACCTGTATGGACTGCTACCTTTAATTCTTATATATTTTAAAATTTTATTACAGAATCGTTGTGCGGTTCATAGAACACACCTATTTAGTAAATTTTGTATAGATAGAGCCAATGGTCTCCGAGTAAAATGACTGTGACATACGGACGGACGGACGGACAGACAGACATGACGAAACTATAAGGGTTCCGTTTTTGCCATTTGACTACGGAACCCTAAAATAGAATACAGTTGCGACTGTCCGTTTAAAACTTTGGCTCTGGAATTTCAGCGACAACCAGTCCACTGATGTTGGACCTACCTATTCAATTATTTTAAAAAGTTATCCCCTTCCTCTTAAGCGAGAGAGTCGTGCGCTTTTACACTTTACTTTTGCAAACAATACCCATTATATTTTTAAAAGTTGACTAATCGGGAGATATCATTTCACTTGAAGGACTGTGTCAGACCAGCTTTTTTTGGCATATTTGGCATACGCGCATAAACGCTTAGCAATGTTGCCGTTCTAAGGACTTTGTCGCCACAACCAGGGGATTTAGTGAATGTTTTGCGGATAAAATTCTGAATGTAGCTGGAAAAAAATATCATGACTTCTAACGACATTTAGGTGGGTCAATACAACGCTAGGAAGACAACATTTTTATTTTGAAATTAAAGATGCCACTGACTTGTTCAACATAATAAATCAGATTAATTATACTGTACTGGATAATTGAAGATGAAGTGACTTATTTAATTTTGAAATGTAGGTACGTAGGTAATTGTTTTTACGTAAAGTTTGATCTCATTTATATATAAGTAATTAAAACTGCAAAATTATATAGATATTTTTTTATTTTACCTTTTCATAAAAAGTGAATAGAAGCTGAGGGTGATAGCCGCTTTAATTCAATCGGGATTCATAAGCTGCTGATGACCCGATTGTTTTTATGTTAATAAGTTGGCAAACAAGCATACGGCCGATCTGATGCTAAGCAGTTACCGTAGCCTATGAGCACTTGCAACACCATTAGTAGGTGCCACTCACGCGTTGCCAACCTCCAGATATGGGTTCTTAAATCTCCTTTGCCTAGTAATTTCACTAGCCTAAGTGCCCTTCAAACCAGAACACAGTAATGCCTAAGACACTACTGCTTGGCGGTAGAATATTTGACACTACGGTGTTACCTACCTAGCCGGCCTATTGCAACAAAAGACCTACCACCAGTATGACTGATTGCACTGGTGGGATAATCTCTGTTGTGTCAGAGATTATCCCAACAGCAGTAGGTTTATGTTTTATCTATATGTAGAGAACACTTCGGGCCCCTTTTTTTAAAATTCCGTCCTCGGCGGAGAATGTACACACAGTTAAAAAAAATATGGAGAAGAAGTCAGAATTATAAAAGTTAGTTATAATTATCTTGTAAATACAGTTAATTATATTGTATTAAATATCGACTGTTTAGCCAGCCTCTTGCAACAAAATAGCTACCACCGATGTGACCGATTGCACTGGTGGAATAATCTCTGCTGTGACAGAGATTATCCTAATAACGGGCGATAGGGTCGTCACGTCCCGACGCTGGAAAAATGGTGATCTTGTGAAAAAAAAATTTCTATTGGTCTTGCATTTGGTCGGTGTCCTATCTACAAAATAGAGAAGGAAATTGCGTATAATTTTACAACAGATTAGAATTTACTATTCATAGTGAAGATTAATTGAGGTACTCCAACATCTAGTAGGAAACGGAACTATTTTTTGACAAGTAGAGAGATTTCTACAAGTGACTATACATCAAATTTTGTTGAAAGGCAACACTAGCGCTTAATTCAGCGCTTCAAAGAGCTGAACACGTGTACACGGGCTTAACAAATTTTGGCAATTATCAGTAATTTAAAGTACAAGAATCATAATTCTGACACCGTTCTGGCGTTGTGGGTAGCGAGTCTGCCTTAAGCCTCGACGGTTGCGGGTTCGATTCCCGCTCGGAGCAGATGTTTGTATTAATCGTACAGGCATGTTTTCCTGTCTGGTTGTGTTTGTCCTTGTCATTGTGAATGTTTCCGGACCCCCGACAAAGGATATGATTATCCTAATGGGGGCCGTTGAGTGTGTAGCGTTTATTTATTTATTTTATTATAATATCAACAAATCAACTAATAATAATTTCACCAGATCAAGAAATGGATTAAAAACCTGAGAATGTCGAGAAATATGAAACGGTTTAACTCGTTAGCGCATGGAGTCGGAATTAATGAACTTCCCATAAAATATATCATTCATAATATATTATTGTCGAAAATTTTGTAAGAATCTTTCAAAGGTTAATCTTGTTATTTTTAAACCTTTTTACTTAAGATTTAAATGAAAATTAATCTTTCATTGGCCATTAAATAACTGAATAAAAAACTTTGATATGGATATACGATGCAAGATTGGAAAATTACATAGGCTACTTATTCTGTCGCAAAAAAAGACTTAAAGAGGGTGTAATAGGGCATGAAATTTGTTTGAAGTACTATTCATTTCGATTCTAATTAATTTTTTTTCTACCTTGATTAAAAGTTTGCTTTTAGTCCCTGCTACGAGGGACAAAAGTGCCCGATTCTCTCCTGTAAAAGTGACACTAATTAATTCACTTTACCTCCTGGTAACCTAACCACCGAATGTTTATCTCTCGTACCAGGAACTTAAAGCTAACTTTTCATCGTAAGCAAAAAAATCGTATACGCACCACTACAGAACAGTAGGACATTGCGACCAGCGATTGTCGCTATTTTCAATAATCCGCTGGTGAGAATACTCTACTTTTCTCCTTAGGTTTGTAATTTACTCTTAAATAATAATAATAAATAGATAAGAGTTCATGGTAAGCCCCCAGCGCGGTCAATCTTTTTATTATATTTTAATAGAAAAAGAATTGAAAAATTTTCGGCATAAAGTAACACTTTTGTATAAGACTCTTCGGTTTAAAGATCTTTATTCTCATTACGACAAAGTCTTTTAATAATAATAAGACTCTTTCTTCGATGATTCTATTATAATTTTATAATTATTATTAATCGTAGGCCATAAACTAAGATAAGATATTTTTCAGGTTAATACATATGTGTATGTTATATTAACGTAATTTTTTTTTGTTTTATCTAAAATTCTATTTTAATATTAAGTGTATCGCTGAACAATACAGATGTAAAGGGCAAAGTTTATCAACCGAAAACGCTGTTAATTAATGTGAATTTTGATAAGAATTAGTACTTGTTCTCCTTCGATTACCTACTTTTGATTTTTGTAAATTTAATTTTGTTTTTTTAAATATTTGATAGCACTTATCACAAAAATAAAGCGCAGTAGTTTTTGTGATTGGAAACCATAAAACAATTTCAACTTTTAACTGTTATCTTTCCAAGGTAAAAAGATATCCCATCAAAAACACAAAATGAAAAAAAAAACCTGGTCTCGCAAAGAAGTTCTTCTACTACAAAAACTGATGAGATCTCATGTATAACTATGCCCGAAACTTGGAAGCTAAACGGCAACATACATATTCCACTCATTCAAATACTTTAGTGTTACGACACTACCAAGTTTTGGGATTTGACTTTGATTTTTTTACATTTTGTGTTTTTGATGGGATATCATATCCTTTTATAAATAGCCCTACTTTTCTTTACCTACTTCTTGAATTTGATCGTTTATTATCTAAGTACCCATCTACGCCTATTATTCCATAATATTATACATATACATTATACAGGTAAACTGATTTATTAACTGCAAATGTTACTTTGTAATCCTATACATTTATATGAGATTACAAAGTTATTTATGCCATTAATACAAAATATTTTTTTTGAAGCATGGACATGGAATGTCTGCTAGAATTGCCTTTTAGAGTTTTGATGATCGGTCAGTTAGTCAGTAACAAAATTAAGAAATTTTCACTAGTTATAATTCTTAAACTACTTTTTCAAATTTAATGAAATTTTAAATATATCATGTTTATAGAATGCCTGTTTGCTTACTGAAAATGAAAATTTTAGCTTTATCCACAACGAAGTTACAGGAGGTCGAAAATTATCGAAGTACCTATCTAACTACAAATGTAACTTTGTAATCCTATACTTTTATGTAGGATTACAAAGTTATTTATGCAGTTGGTGTACCTAGAAAACTGGACCGAAATTACAAAATATTTTACGTTTTCCTTGATATATACACTAAACACTAATCACGTTCTAAATTTGAAGCTGCCATGTCTGCTAGAAGTGCCTTAGAGTTTTGATGATCGGTCAGTCAGTGAATGACAAAATCAAGAAATTTGACTAGCTATAATTTTTAAACTACTGGTGCAAATTGAATGAAATTTGAAATAAACCCTGTTTATACAATGCTTGCTTGGTTACTTAAAATTCAGGCTTTTAGTTTTTTCGCAACGAAGTTATAGGGGGTCGAAAGTGGTCTGAACTGCTTTGAGAAAAGGGTAGTACGGCCGCGCCGCTTTTTTGTTCGACTTGTCCCCAGAAAAAAATTAAAAAAGATACATTTTACAAAAACAGCTACGCAGTAATTTAAATATCATTTTCCTATAAACCTCACGACGGATAGAATTTGATTCAGTTACTACTTCTAACCCCCGAATCAAAAAGGAGGTGTCTGTTTGCCTGTTTCATCATCGTATCTCCTAAGTAACTGGACCGATTTCCATGCGTTTTTTTTTTGCTCGAAAGCTGACATGATTGAGGTAGATCTTAACTAGACCGGTGATACTCATCTAAAAAAATAATAAAAGGAATAGCTTCCATACTTTATACAAATAATTTTTAACTATTATTTTAAAGTACAAAGACATCTACGTGAATAAGATACGAAAAGCATTATTAATTGGAAGCCTAGTTTTCTTTACCAGTGAATTGAGTAAATAATAAGTGTAAAGTACTTAAATAAGCCCATCAAGTGCGTTGAAACAACACGCCACAGGTTCTAAGAACCTAAAAAAGCGTATGCGATACAGGGCGCTGCTTTTGATTTAATACTGCTTATATAAACTCATGTGCTTTATACATTCTGAATGTTGGGATAACCTCTGTCACAACAGAGATTATTCCACCAGTGCAATCAGTCACACTGGTGGTAGGTCTTTGTTGCAAGAGGCCGGCTAGGTAGGTACCACCGCAGTGTCCAATATTCTGCCGCCAAATAGTAGTGTTTAGGCACTACTGTGTTCCGGTTTGAAGGGCATTGTACGCTAGTGAAATTACTGGGCGAACGAGATTTAAGAACTAATATCTCGAGGTTGGCAACGCGTGAGTGGCACCTACTATTGGTGCTGCAAATGCTCATAGGCTGCGGCAGCCACTTACCATCAGGTGGGCCGTATGCTTGTTTGCCAACTTCTAACATAAAAAAAAAAAAATCAGATATTTAGTTTCTGGATAACGGATGTTACTACAAGTGCAAAAAAATGAACAATGGTCGGGTTGATCAATTGAATTCATTCACGAGTTTCTTGGCGGCTCTTCTTGGTATTATCAGTCGACCAGATGGAAGCGTTTAAATATTCACAAGATTCATAACTTAATTTTTACATATTTCAATCAAGCAAGTACGGTATAAGCCATCTTAAAATAAAAAAAAACTATGTAACATTAGCATAGCTATTGTGATTCGATTGTAGCCCCTTTCAATAGGCAAGACTGAAACCACAGTGTAATGAAAAAATAATATTTTTGTCTTCGAGAATACTTCGAGTCTAAATTAGTTTACGCCGATTTTAGATGGATTTCTCCACGTTGTCTGACTCGTCAATAGTCTAAGCACTTCAAGATACATAGATTTGTGACTGGAAATGCACAGAATGCAGGCATTTACCATTCCAGTTTACTTATTGAACGTGGGACATGGTTTAAAAGAAAATTTAAATTAATTTGTCCGGTGGAATTTCATGCCATCGGGCATCGCATTTAAGCTCGAAATTCCATCCTTACCAACTCGATACCTGGAAATCCACAACAGCGCGAATTAGAAGACATTTTCTCACCACCACTCTGTGGAATCAACTTCCACCGGCAATCTTTCCCAACCGATACGACCTGGGAACCTACAAGAAAAGAGCTTACTCCTTCCTTAAAGGTCGGCAACGCACCTGCATACCCTCCGGTGTTGCGGATGTTCATGGGCGGCGGTGATCACAGAACATCAGGTGAACCTCCTGCCCGTTTGCCCCTCTTCCATAAAAAAACAATGAAGAAACCTAGAGTGTTCGAGCCGGTAGTCAATACATAAAGCGACGACGTTGTGGCGCAGCGGTAGCGAACATGCCTTAAACGCCACAGGTCGATTCCCGCTCGGAGCATAATATGTTTGTATTGACCATGCAAGCATATTTTCCGGTCTGGGTGTATTTGTCCTTGTCATTGTGAATGTTTCCGGACCCCGACACAGAATATCACTATCCTAATGGGGGCCGTTGAGTGTGTAGCGTTTATAAAATAAAATAAATTATTAAATGAAACAAAAAACCCAACTGCATTAATAATAATTCCTAAAAAGCTAAAAACAAGCTCTATAATGACTACTATAATATAAATATTTCTTTAATGTTAGTAAAGGTACTGCAGACGGGGACAAGCATTGAAATAAAACATAATTATTATATTTTTCCGTAATTTAAGCACTTCCCTTTAAACTCCATCATCAATTTACAAATTGATTGATCAGCTTGTCCCCGTCTGCAGTATCTTTACTAACATTAAAGAAATATTTATATTATAGTAGTCATTATAGAGCTTGTTTTTAGCTTTTTAGGAATTATTATTAATGCAGTTGGGTTTTGTGTTTCATTTAATAATTTATTTTATTTCAAACTTTTTAGTTATATAATTAATAATTGATTAGGTATATATATATGTAACAAGGAGAAGACCTGAATTACTTATAAACGCGAAGTCTAAGCCCTGCACCCTAAAAGCTATTTTTTGGTGTTGCTTTTAAAACGTAAACGGGCACTAAGAAAGTATTTTTTGAAATTTAACCCTCAAGGGGTTAAAAAGGAGTTAAAAGTTTTGTTGGAAGTTCATCATTTTTGAAATTAAAATCATGTAACATTGTTTTTGGGGAACTATTAACACATTTCCTTCAATCCTGCCCCTGAAGGTGTAAAGTTTTATTTGAAAAAGAAAGGATTGGTTCCTCCAAATTTAATGCAGCGAAGCCGTGGGCAGAAGCTAGTTATAAGTAATATAACTTAGCTCTCTGCACTATGTAGGTCTAACTAGAATGTCGATTATATTTTTGGCAAGTTCTATCCCACAAGCTTGTAACTTATTTCGAGCTGGCATCTGCCCGCGACTTCGTCCGCGGTGACTTTAGAATTGGCTCTAGAGACAAATGAACCATTTGTAAGTAAATAATCACTACATAGTATAAAACAAATTCGCACTCTCTGTCCCTATGTATGCTTAAATCTTTAAAACTACCCAACGGATTTTGATGCGGTTTTTTAATAGATAGAGTGATTGAGGAGGAAGGTTTGTATGTATTATAACATCCATTAAATAGTGGAGAAAAGAAACTGTTATTTTTGAGGTTTCTAATGTGATGTCGTAAATAATTACATTTAACGCGTGCGAGCCACGGATAGTAATGAATAAATCAAAACTACTGGATCGATTTTAATCATTTTTTTAGTGAATGACATAGGCTATATGTTTTATACCCATGCGAAGCTGGAGCGGGCCACTAATATTTCATAAGACAAAGATAAAAAAAGTTCTGTAGAGTATTTTTTGATAATCCCATGAGAACCTAAAATTTTTTAGGAATAAAAAGTATTTTATGTCTTAATCCAGGTTACAATCTTTGTATGTGCTAAGTTACATTCCAATAAGTTAAATCGTTAATGTGATGTGTGATTGAGTAACAAGCATCTAAACCTTTTTGCAGTACGTTTTTGATAATGCCGAGGAACCTAACATTTTTTCTGGTATGAAATGTGTTAATTCAGGGTGTGTTAATTCAATATAAGCTCTCTGTGTGCTAAATTTCATCCAAATTCGACCAGCAGCTTTTGCGTGAAAAGGCTAAACTACTTTCTTACTCCTCTCTCATACTTGGCTCACGTTGTCATCAAGATTGCAATAAATATTGATGGAGTGAACGCATTTTGCGAAACAAAACTGAATGTTACTCGAAAATACCCTTTATCATTTCTTTACTGACTTTGAAGTTGAAAATGGCAGTTTTGCAGAATTGCGTCAGAGGATAAGGAGTTCGGAGAGCCGACAAACAGGCAGACATTTGCAAAAATATAAATATATGATATTTCATCATTTAGTTTTTAGTTCCGAGTAACATTTTTATAAGAATCTGAGATGTAGGTACAGACACTTAAAATTTATATATTTTTTACATTAAACAAATTACATGACTAAAAATCGAAAAATACTTTTATTACAATATATTATGCTTATTCTTATATTTTATTACTTAATTATTTATTAATTGTATAATACATTGAATAACATTATATATTATTATAATAGTTTGCGTTTTAGAAGTTTAATTATTTTATTAATCTACCTATTTATATAACTATGCCATATTTTTGTTTATAGAAAATTTTTTAATTCATTATTCTAGACATTGGGAGTGGAATTGGCAATCAGTGGCCAAAAAAAATCAAACTTCAATCATCGATATCTCGAAAACTAAGCAATATATCGAAAAATTTTATTTTTACTTTTCGTCTTATTTTATGGAGTTGTACAAGGAAACATCATCAGATTTTAGCTCTGAGTGAACTGTGATATTCCGCTTTGAATATCTTGGCTTCTGCGGAACCCATGTTAAAATAATGTAGCCTATGTCACTCTCACAACTGAGAGGAATCTAATGATACCCTATAAGTCGATGTACGTCCAAGGGTTTAGCCTGTAGAGCGTCACAAAGAAATAGACATACATACATACATACATACATACATACATACATACATACATACGCTCGAAAAACATTACCCTCCGGCAGTCGGGTAAAAAAGCTAAAAATATGTGATTTCTTAATTTGAATGCAAAGCTAAATTAAAACTCTGGATAGCATCACTTTTACAATAACACAAATACTTACCGGACACTCATAAATAAAATAATACCCGCCCAGATTTAAAACAGCTGAAATAATGATGCCTTTGTAATGGTGCCACAAACAAACCATCCAGCACCTCCTCGAAAACTGCCCAGGATTTATCAGATTGCGATACAATCACGAGAAGTTTTGCCATGACTTCTATTTATCACCATAGCATAGTATTAAGTCCTTGATGTTGATGCAATCTTATTTAAATTCCTCTATAAAATCGTCTAACAGCCGTTTAAAAGGTTTGATTGTACTCGGAGGAGTATTGGCTCTATCTATATGAAATTTGGTAAATAGGTGTATTCTATGAACCACTACAAGGTTTTGTAGTGAAATAATAAAATATTTAAAAATTAAATGTAACCGATGTCATAGCATGTCATTGCAGTCCATAAATGTAACTGATCGTTGAAAAAATAAAATTCAGCGTACGGCAATGGATGAATATCTCTGAATAGGTCTTTAAAAACAATAAAATTGCAGTTTGAGTTTTTTGATTAAGTCAGTAGTTGTCGAGATATTAGATCCTTAATACATAAAAATTTTGTGCACAACATGAACTTGAAACTGAACTATATGATTTAAAATTCTGGAAAATTTTGAGGTAGTACAACATCATGGGAACTTTCAAGGACAATTATTTTGAACTTGCTACATTAAGAAATTTGAGAGATATATATGTTTTTCCCATTACTTTGTTTTTCTTATCATTTTTAATAGTTACTATGAAATTACAAATTATTTTTTTCGGTCGCTTTTAATTCGTTAATATACTCTATAGAATCTTTAGATTCTTCATCATCAAGCTGCGGAACCCTTTCGTTTCTACTGTGCGTGGTGCACCACGCACTTGACTTTTTTATTCTCTACTCTTTGTATATATATTTTTTTCTAAAGTGTGATTTTGATGATTTCTTCCAACTTACCTTTAACCTTCTTCTAAACTTTTTATTATTATTATCTTTTATTTATTTTCAATCTTATATTTTACTTTTTTTTATTTATTTATATAAAAAAAAAATATATAAAATATTTAAAACTTTAAAAATAGTCATGCACTCGTAGTGAGGCAAGGCCCAAACTACCAGTGCTCAGGGCTCCAGAGTTACACAATTGTTTACAGAGTTGCACAGACAAAACCTTCAGTTTCTCCAACGAGATCTCCATGTTGTTACCAAGATACAGGGCTAGTTGTATATGATTATGTACATTTTTGACACTCAAAAGCCCCGTCCACCACACTTCTACAATGTATGTAATCGAGGTATGTACAATCTCATTACAGATGAACGTGGATGATGCATTCGGTAAGTTGTTAAAAGTTTTCGAATTTGCTGGCCCAGGGCATCTAGCTCAGATTTCAGTCCATTTTAGAATACCAAAAGTATATACTAATAAAGGCATAACCCAGCCATTGAAGCCACGCACTTTAGCCATTTAAAAGTATTTGAAATTTGTATATGCTCAGAACTTATAATCCTACCTCGTTCTATATGAAAAACCCTACGTTTATCTATAACGAAGTCCATTCCTCCAGAACTGCCGAAGGTTGATGCAAACAACTTAAGATCATCCATATAGAGTAAGTGAGAAATTACCTGTCCCCTTCTACGAATTCGATAGCCTAGCCTTCAGTCTTCTAAGTCATAACGGCATTTGAAAATATACCATTCTGATTACACTGATTTAAGGTCCATAGCCCTTGACACCTTGGTTGTTGTTTTCTTTCGTTTAATTTCCATGCGTTCGATACAAATACTACTTAACTTTTCTTTGTTAATATTATGCTGGTCAACTTCCTATAAATAAATAAATAAACGCTGCACATTCAACGGCCCCCATTAGGATAGTAACATCCTGTGTCGGGGTCCGGAAATATTCACAATGACAAGGACAAATACGCCCAGACCGGAAAATATGCTTGCATGGACAATACAAACATATTATGCTCCGAGCGGGAATCGAACCCGCGGCAGGTTCGCTACCGCTGCGCCACAACGTCGTCAACGTCGTCGTCCTATATACTACGATTTCGCATATTGGTTATTTATTTACAATGTTATGTTTATTTATCTAAATAAATTTAAATGGATGTAATATAGAATGACAAAAATGAAACACCAACAAAATTCAAAGATTTTGCACATTTTTAATATATAATAATTAACATAAATATAATATATAACAAAATTTTTACATAAACATAATATATGTAAGTAAAGTGAAGTGTAAGTGAAGAAAAAGCACATTGAATAATAGTGAATTTTGTAAGTGCATTTACTGCCTCAATTTTTGTCATTGGGTATTACTGTTGGCCTTACTGGGCTTGGAGCGTCCGAGGTGGTGCTGGGCGAGAACTGGTACGGGCCTGAAAAGGGGACATGGGACCAAAAGTTGATTTCGTTCGCCGTGCCTCCTACGAGGTCGAACGCATTCTAAGCGATGAAGTTATCCGATGGCGTGGACGCTTTTGTGACGTGCGATTTTGTACGCTGGGGGTTCAATCTGTTAATATTTTATTTTCATTAAATAATTTAAAAAATCTTAAATTCTACTCAAAGAAGAATTATACGTATTATAAACTAAGAACTAATAAGCTGTACAGAATTGCAATAATAAAAAAAAAATATGATATAAAAATATATATAATATATAATTTTTAAATTGAGACTAAGAATATTACAAAAATTTTTATGATATGAATATATGAACGAAGAACAGTAACAAAAAGTTATGTATTACATTTAATTTGAATACCACAAAATACTGAAAGCGCATTGCGCTTCCAGTTACCGATACTGCTGCTTTAATGTTACAAAGTACTTATGAAATATTACTCAATTAATAAATATTAATTTAAAAATTAATTTCCTCACCAACAATTAAGCAATCTGGTCCGGTGTAGGGCGGTCGGCAGTTGCAAACGACAGTACCGTAGCTATCAAACTGGCAGTCGTGTCCATTGCAGTTACACTGTGTACAATATCCATTCATATCCTTGTAAAAACCAGGAGTGCAGTCTTCGCAACTGGTACCCCTGTAGCCTCCAGGGCACATACACACCTGGATAATATTGACATATATTATTTTTGATTGATTATTTAATAGGCTAAGAATTAAACGTAACAATTAAATTTTAAGTATCTCGACGCCCTCAGCAGCAGGAGCTATGTTTTTTTTTTCCGAATGTGTATTGCGGTTGGCCCTACTGGCCTTGACAGCGTCATCGGGTGGGGGGGCCGAGTAAAGAGACTTAGCCGTGATAAAGGGGCAGCCTTCACGGGGGCTCAAATTTGATTCCGTCCTTAGGGTGCCCCCTGCGAAGCCGAACCACGGCTAAGGACGTCATCGGAGATGGAGGCAGCGCTCGAGCGCATTCTTTACGATAGACTCACCCGACGGTGTGAGCGCGACGCGACGTGCGAAACAAAATACCTCGTCCAGGAGCTATGTTGACAAATTACAAACGTATTAAAGGAAATATCATCGCGAAAGCTGTTTACATGTTTACAACGTTTGTAACTACAACGAGTGTACCGCCACGAGGACCAAACAAAACAGATAAAATCTGTGATATCATCATTATTATATTTATTACAAGCTGGACGTTTTGAAAGAGCGATGACCGTTGTGACGTGCTGGTAGCGAGCCTGCTTTGAGCCTCGACGGTCGCGGGTTTGATTCCCGCTCAACAGATGTTTGTTATAAATATCTTTTTTTAGGTCTGGGCGTTTGTTGGTCTCCAAAACGTTCCTCGGACAGAGTAATTTGATTGGGAATTTCTCTCATCCAATGAGTTATTGATTCGCCCTTTGTGTTATGGAGGTCAGATGTCAATTGCTATGTGTAAAAACTAGCAACCTGTCAAATCAAGATAAGAGTATAAGCAGAACCTGGGTAAAAACCCGAAAATAATTCTGCTTAGAAGAAGGACGTTATGAGTGACCTATCTCTAAAGCAAATTTTCATTATTTATGTAGGCTTAATTGCATAATGCCCGCTAACCTTGGACGTGGAAGAAGTAGAAGTGGTTTATGTTCAGCTTTAAGGAATAGGAAATACTGGACGCCAAGAATTCCCTGAGAGAAACTACAAAGACCAACGTCTATCTGTCTCGGCACAATTATTAGGGAACAGAGTAGACAGGACACATTTCAAGGAAACGGGTGCCGTCCCATTGGTTACACGGGATCTATACACACATAGGTGAAGTTTGATCATGTAGATTTCCCCAGCTTGTTAAAAGATGACGTCACTGCAAACTGAAGTCGCAAGCATCCGTAGGAAGCTTGATCATTAAATACTGTGAAATGCCAACGCTGCGTTGGCATTACAAGAGATTTCAAGTCTATTGCGCAATATTAACAAACGTCGAGTCGCCAAGGTCAAATTTTAAACCGACAGCGAAAGTATTTCGCCAACTACCAAACCGTTTGTAGGTAAAACAACATTATAGCCATAGGTGGATAGCTACTAAAGTGTATCATGACAACAAAATAATAAGATCGCAACCGCTTGACAGAAGAACGCCAGGAAGCGTTGAGAAGAAAAAATCTGGTTCTATAAATAAAGTGGATATGTCTTGGTAGAAAACAAGAAAAGCGATTTCATCGTAACGTAACAGTAACTAAAAATCTCAAAGACACAAATAGTATACTGAGTGTGTAGTATTTATTTTTAAGGTTATATAAATATTTAAATTTCTAGATAGATCATCTAGGATATAAAAAAAAAATTACAGTACATTGTATGGCCTTCGTTGTCTCATTGATAAAGAATAAATAAAAAATGCCGCATGCCTTATTATTAATGTCCATAGAAACATCAGCAATTGAAGTCGACGTAATATTTCGTGAAAGTGTTGCTCGAACTAACATCCGCTTTAGATTCTTCAGTACAGACATGAAGTCTTCACCCCCAACTTCATCAGTTGAATTTAGGAAATAATAGTTATTTTCTCTTAGCGGTACTTGATAGCTCTGGAAAAATCAATATTTGGTTTTATTATGTCCCTTTTATACATTTAAAAATAACTGGTCAAGTACGTGGTGGCACATGCACAGTGGAAACTAAATGGTTCCGCAGCATGATGATAAAAAATCTTTAAGACTTTAAATATCAGCGAATTAAAATCGACCACAAAAATAAGTTGGTAATTTCATAGTAATTATTAAAAATAATATTAAATTAATAAAGATAATATAAAACAAAGTTATGGGAAAAACTTATAGATGTATCTCCAAAATTTGTAGACGTATCTTCTTCAAAATAATTTTCATGTGATGTTCTACAACCTCAAACGTTTCCAGAATTTTAAATCCCATAGTTAAAAAGTGGTAAATTGGTGATAGACTTTTAACTGCGCGAGGCCGGCTAGGTAGGTACCACCGCAGTGTCAGTTATTCTACCGTAAAAGCAAATGCATCGGTTTAAAAGACACTAGCTAGTGAAATTACTAAGCAAATGAGATATATAAACCAATATCTCGAGGTTGGCAACGCGTGAGTATCACCTACAAATATATGGTGTTAGAAACGCTCATAGCTCTTACGACAACAGGCGCTCACCATCAGGTGCGTGGTATGCTTGTTTGCAAATACAGTGACATAAAAAGTTTGAGTTTTTAGTTTTTAGTTTTTTTGCCATCTGGCTACGGAACCCCAATTAAACATGTGTAGAAAATTTACCAAGGCTTCTCCAGATCTTATGGGTGTTGGATTACTCCAAAAAATTGAAATACTTTCACCGACAAGAACAATATCTGTCCCAGGAGATGATTCTTCGAAAGTGCCTCCCGTCTCAAAGCTCTGAGTTAGTGACAAAGTGCCTCCATAGTATTGAACTCTATTACCTAGTAGATAAAATAATTCAAGACTAGATATGTATATTATATCAACAGCTATATTATAAAATAATAACTATGATTAAAAAGGTAAGGTAATATACCTGGGAATGCGGGTAGTGACCAGTATAATTCGTAAATTGGATTGTATGGGGATATGAAGACATGCTTAAGCTCACTTATACTAAGCGCCGGTATAAACTGATCTTTAATTACTTGATCAGCATTCAAATCCATAAGTGTGTAACCACCATAGTCTTCACCAATAACGGGTGCTGGCAAGCGTTCTCTTAAATAATCAACATCCTGGAACAATACGATTCAGTTTATATAACATAATAATTGAATAATTATACAATCGAAAAATACATCCAATGTTTGCCTACAGCCGAATGCTGTCCTTCCTAAATAAATACTACTGCTATATTATATTCTACTCACTTCATGGCATTCGCTAGTAACTCCAGAACAATAGCAAGTACCACAACCGAGAGGGTTGATGGTGTTAAGACCGAACGTGCCTGCTCTGCATCGGTCACATCTTTCACCCTCAACGTTCTGTTTACAAATACATCTTCCGAAAGAGTCGCAAGGCTGAGCTTCGCCTCGTGGATCGCAGCTGAAATGCACTCAATAAGAAAGATTCTGATATAGCGAATATAATTCTAACTGCTAAGTATATATTATGTTTTATTAGAATCATGTTCTAGAATGTATAAAATTTGTGAGATAAATCCTAAGTTTATCTTCATGAATAAAACATCTGAGGTAAGATTAACGTAAAATTAATCTAAATTCGTTATGTTGTGTTAATAATTAATCTAATACCTTTAAGCGAGTCATTCTTATAACTATACATAATCTGTACTATGGAAACGGCTCCAATGATTTTCATGATTTGCTAGAGGTTTCCGGGGCGATAAATCGATCGAACTAGGATTCATTTTTAGAAAATATCGTTTAATTCGTGTTTTCCGGCAATGAAAACCCCTTTTCGAAAAAATATGACTACCTGACATCTATTGGCGAGTAACAATACTATTATTACTTTAACGCCACTGAA
This sequence comes from Hestina assimilis, assembly GCA_023373885.1. NCBI lineage: Eukaryota > Metazoa > Arthropoda > Insecta > Lepidoptera > Nymphalidae > Hestina > Hestina assimilis. The sequence goes on from CM041759.1 coordinate 15,936,926, forward strand.
AGGAAACTAACGAGCAACTAAACTAAAGCTATTTCAGTAGATGGCGTTGTAAAATATTATTCATATTTCATGATTATGTAATTGGTGTCTAAATATAATTTCCAAAAAACATAGTTTACTAAAGCAAAGATCGGACATCCAGATACTGTTATATAAATGGACGCAAGCATTCCTTTATACGAAAGTTACAATATATTTTAATAAGGGTAGCCAGCTCAATTTTTTCTGAATTTAGAACAATGTGAAAAAAGAAAAATCTAACTTGCACTGTGGTGGTCCTGATATGGGTGTGCAGTTGTTGTTTTGATCAGGTTCAAATCCATCTTTGCATTTCTCACAATTTGGTCCATCTGTATTGTCCGCGCAGTCCTAAAATGAAATACCCTGTTATTTTTCTGCCACAAAGGTGGCAAACGAGCACGCAGCTGGTTCTAATGAAAAATACTAACAATATTCTTATGAAACGGTAGTAACGGCAGGAATCTGCTTCCTGCAAGGCCCTACTAGTCTAGTTACCGTGTACCTTTTTTCAAATTCCACTTCAATTGCTTAGGAAATTGTAACCAAGTTGTCATACGATGGTTTGTGTGTTATTGATGCTCAGGTTAGTGTGTTATTTTTTAAACCAATTTATATTTATAATTTATTTAATTAAGTTTATTTAAATACTTACATAGCATACACCTGTTTCTGGGTGGCACATGTTCGAATGACCATTGCAGTCACAAAGACCACAGTTTACAAATTTTGAAATCCTATTAGAAAAACTCTACATGAAAATTGATGCAATACACAAAGTAGATACAATTTACTTAAAAATATATACTGACCTCGTGTATCCAGGAGCACAGTCCTCACAGGATGTGCCTATGTAGCCCGTCGGGCACACACATTGCTCTACGTGTTGAGCTAAGGGACCGTCACCATATGGGTCCGCAGTGTCGATACTGGCCTGTACTATTGTCGCGACATCAGTGTTAGCGGAGTAGGTCGCCTTTATCAGAATGGTCTCTACATCTGCTAAAGCGAGAAGGAAGTGCTCACGGGACACTTGTTTGCCATCGGGTCTGTAATGATGACATTTGAAATTTGTAGCACAACTTGCAATCATTATAAAAAAATCATAATAAAAAGTAATATGTCACCTCTGCCATCCTTTTTCTAAGAATTGGACCCTGGCGTTCAGATTTCCATTGCCAGTAGGTTTAAAATCGCCGAAGTAGTGGAATGACAAACTGTTATTCTGTAATTTTACATAGTATTAATAATTTTTCATAAATTAAATCAAAAATGTGCAAAGAATTTATATATAAAACTAGTCCCTGCTCGCAAGTTCACCATAATAAAACGATGATGTAATACGCCTATACAAATATTTCTGGATGCTCCGGGTATTCCAGGACTCACTGATATTCAAGGTTAAAAAAGCTATTTTTATTTTACTTTCCTTATTTTGTTGCTAATAAAAGAATCTAAACTTACTTTTCTCAAATAACTTACACTTATTAGTTGTACGTCGGCCGCTGTATTTGTTAAACCTCCATACGTAGGCACATGGTAAAGTTCATAGGTTAAGAATCCACCGTAAGATGTCACTTTATCGCCAGAGAAACTAAAACGAAACAAAAACATTTGAGTTTAATGACATTTTTATGGGATTACTTGACACCGCATACCACTTTAAGTAATTTTTATTTGCCTTATGAAAAAAACATCATTTAACAATCACATAGTTTTATATATTTGAAATACTCGTTTCATTACCTGAGCGGAAGACTCCAGTATAAAATAGATGGCTGATAACGGTCAAAGTTGTTCAATCCAATCTCGCCTCTAAGGAGCTCTGGTTGCAAATCTGTTGCTATCGGGGCATTGTATCTTACAGCACCCGCGGGTCCTATTGGCGCACTCTGATACAGTTTAACTTGGCTGACTACTAGTGGTACATTGAAACGTACGGTTGTTGTTTTACGTCGCAAGTTGCTGATCATACATTGTTGGGAAACGCCAGAGCAGAAGCAAAGTGCACAACCGTGTCTGCAAAAAATATTGCTCTATGTATTTGGGAAATCGAAATCTATTTTTATTATACATTTATCATTGACAGAGCTTTAAAACACATCGTTAACCTGAAATCGTTGGACAAAAAGAACGAGCCATTCTTGCATTGGTCGCAGTAACGGCCTTGTACATTTTCTTTACAGACACATTCATCTGGAAGACGAACACGTCTAGTTCCCAAAGGATTGCAATTGTCCTGCGGCTTAGGTTTACAGAAATCACCCAGGATCAAAGGATTTCCAGTATAATTAAAAGCACAATAACTGCAGTCAGAACCTTCATATCTGTTAAGTAAAAAGCGGAAGAAATATAAACATAAAATTCGTTATAATATAAACCTTATAATTTATTTATTTATATTGAAACATAAGAAATACATAACATTTTGTCTATTTTGTGATTTTGCAGATTCAATTAAATTATTATTGTATATCTATTAAAGAACGAACCCTGGTAGGCAATCACAGACAACGTTTCCTTTTGGGCCAGCGGAGCAATATCTTCCAAATTGGTTGCCACTATTAGTGAGTGGACACGGACAAGGCTTGCAGTCACCACCACTGCTAGGATCACCATAGGTCATTAGTGGACAGGGAGAATTAAAAATACAAGTGCTGTTCCATCGGCCTGAGTTTTGACGTTCGAATCCATCGGCACATTTCTGTAAAATATTTTTTAGTAGAATAAAATGAAATAAAAACTAAAGATGTCAAACAAACATTTTAACAATAAAAAGTTTCATGTGTGTTCATACCTCGCACGATCTTCCCTTATAACCTCTCGGACATGTACATTCTTCGACCAGGCTTGACGCACCGAGACCTATATTATTAGTTTGCGCAGATTCCATCGTAAAATCAGTGATACTAACACCATCGTTGTTAGAGTCACCTCGCAGGAGAATCAATTCAATATCATCCAATCTAAATAAATATTTTAGTGATAAAATAACGAAATTTAGTAATGTATTCTATACACCGCTACATTACAATTTATTATGAAAATAATAAAATATAATAATAAAAGTTAAAGGTAGCCGCTCATACATGTAACTGAGTATTGAAAATAAAACTTTTACTTAAAAAAAATTAGCGTATGGTATCAAATTTCTGCTTTATCCACTCCAAATTCTTCGTTATTTTATCTTAGTCAGTTTACTGAATGTGATATTAAGAAGAATGTGTTAGCTATACATTCTGATGCCGTTGGTTCCGACTGTATTAGCCGTAAAATGATTGTTCCTATTATTGACTTCCTAGCTCCTACAATCACGCATATCCTTAATAATTCAATTTCTACAAGTACTTTTCCAGACTCCTGGAAGGATGGTCAAGTTATTCTACTGCCCAAGAAAACTAATCCATCGTCCTTTAGTGATTATCGTCCCATCTCAATTCTTCCATTTCTATCCAAAGTCCTCGAGCGCCTTGTTTATCAACAAATGAATCCTTTCCTAACCAACAATAACCTTTTAAATCCATATCAATCTGGCTTTCGATCTGGGCACAGTACGGCTACTGCATTAGTTAACATTACTGACGATATTAGACTGGCTATGGATAACCAGGAAGTCACAGTTTTAGTATTGCTGGATTTCAGCAATGCGTTCAATACTGTTGATTTTGATTTATTACTGGCTATCTTACGTTCTCTTAATGTATCTCCATCAGTGATCGACTGGTTTCACAGCTATCTGCATGGCCGCAGACAGCGTGTAAGACTACAGGATTCTTATTCTGACTGGTCTATTATAAATGCCGGTGTACCCCAAGGTGGTGTATTATCACCTCTTCTCTTTTCGATTTTTATTAATTCCATAACTGACCATGTTTCTTCTCTCTACCACTTGTATGCCGACGATTTCCAGATTTACTCTCACTCCAAATTAGCTGATCTACCACAAACGATTCTTACTTTAAATTCTGACCTAAATCAAATTCTAAATTGGAGTAACTCGTTTGGATTGAGAGTAAACCCTTTAAAATGCCAAGCTATTGTTATGGGGAGTCCGAAGCTAATTTCTCGGATAGATTTTTCACTTCTACCTTCTATAATATTTAATAAAATTGTAATTCCTTATAGTGACAAATTGAAAAATTTAGGTATAACTTTTGATCGAACACTTTCTTGGACGCCTCAGATTAATGAGGTGAGCAAGAGAATGTTTGCCGCAACTGGATGTATTCGAAGACTTCGTAATCTTTTACCAATTCCCACCAAAATTGCGTTAGCACATAGCATCCTTTTACCAATTCTTGATTATGCTGACATTAGTTATCTTGATCTCAGAGAAGATCAATTTAACAAGCTTGAGCGCATTCAAAATCTTTGCATAGGGTACATATTTGGCCTTCGCAAATATGATCACGTCTCTGAGTTTCGCAATAAGCTCAAGTGGCTCCCGATTCGCCTTCGCAGGAATACTCACATTCTTTCTCTTCTCTACTGTATACTGTTCAATGCTAATACTCCTTGCTATCTAAAACGACGTTTCGAATTTTTAACAGACACACATGACCGTAAATTGCGGTCAAATGAAACACTCTTGCTTAAAATTCCTTCTCACACCTCTTCTTTCTACACAGAATCATTCACGGTTCAAGCTGCTCGGCTGTGGAATTCCTTGCCGTTGAATATAAGACGTGCTCAATCTCTTTTTACTTTTAAAAAACTTTTGAAAGACTATTACTTATCCTTGTAACTTCTTGTATTTTCTTGCCTTTATTGTTTTGTCTGTCGTTTTGTATTATTTATGTACTAGTTTATATAGGTATATATATATATATATATTTATATTTATTTATTTATATATGTATGTATGTTAAATCTATTTATTTTATATTTATTTATCTTATCAATATATAAATGTATTTATTTATTTTATCATATATAATTATTATATATTATATTATAATTAATTTTAAGCCTTCTCACTGTACACCTCCTCCACCGCTTCTCATGTTCATCTCCTCCATCTAAAGGTTGCCTGGAAGAGATCGCTGACTTAGCGATAAGGCCGCCTTTTGTACATTTTAGAAATTTGTAATTTACTTTTTGTTTATCTTTGTGGTGTGCAAATAAAGTATATTTATTATTATTATTATGGCAAAATTTGAGGTATCTTTAGTCAGGTCTTTAAAAATTATAATTATTATTATTTTTATTATTGATGTTGACTTTTTTCATTAAATCAGTAGTTGCTGAGATATTAGCTAGTAAATTAATAAAAATTGTGGCTCTCGTCCCGCTAACTTTTTACCTATGGAATTTAAGATTCTGGAAAAGTTTCAGGAAACAGAATTTCCCACATTTGATTTTTATGATTTGCTATGTGGACAATTGAAGTGCTGGTGTGAAATTCTCATGTTTTAAAAGTAGGGCTTTGTTGTCGTCGGGATGTGCATAACTTGAGTAAAGAATCACTAATAACTATCCGTACTCTGAATATTGCCTTGAAGAAGCAATATTATTATAGCTATTTCTCCTTAGATGAATGTCTCCTCCCTCAATTTAATTTTTTCCTCCATTCACTTCTACTCCTACTATTCATCTCAATTAATGACAACACACACCATACAAATAAACCGACTCCTAAAGGTAGCTTCCTGCAGTTCGTCTGCTTGCTAGCCATCATTGGTATAATAACATGTAAGATTATATAGAAATACTAACGCGATCATTATATCCTCTCGGGAAGCTGGAACTACTCCTTTAGATGAAGGTTTCTGCCAGTCGCCAGGCGTCAATCGCGCATTAACGTAAGGCTCACGGGAAAGATCATTAGGACTTTTATGATGTATAACTTGATATTTTCCCTGTAAATTTTAAAATTATTATTCATAATGTATCTCTGCAAATTGGTATATCAAAAACAAGGAGATCGTAACCTACTAAAATGATTATGTCTGGAAGGTTATCCATCGCGTTGTATGGGCTAGTGTTGTGCGCAAATATTCGGTACTTAATGCGACCACCGTATGACATTACGTGGTTACCGATGTACGTTTTCAGTAAAGTAACGTATGGATGAGTTCGGATAGTTCTTGGCCAGGCTGCACCGTAATTCAATAATTTTGTAACCTGCAATAGTTATAATAATAATTATTAACAGGTTAAAAAGTACTGGGTATAAAAGCTTATATGAGATGTTTTATGAAAACTATAAAAATCCTGACAAAACTATAACCAACCGTTGCCGCATTCCTCAGGGGTTGGTAATAATACTGGTTAGTAATATCTTGCTGTTTCTCTATCTGCACGTTTCCGTCGTAGTCTTGGTTGACTCCAACTAGCCTAGTACCGCCCTCACCGAATGGAGTAGGCATGTTGAAAATGAAGAGATCAGCGCTTTGACATTGCGTTGACTTTCCGAAGCAGAAGCATCGAATACATTCGCTCTGTGATCGTGCCTCACTGAAAAAATCATCAATCTTACAGTTATTGATGAATGATAACAATAAATAAATATAAATTTAAAAAAAAAATAGTAACCCCGATAAAATAAGAAATGTAATTTGCCGTTTTGTGGCGGCGGCCATCTTTGACCAAATTTCATCAAACATATAATATAATATTATTCAAATTTCGTAAATATCAATGCTCTTTACCTGTTGAAGTACCCACTAGGGCAAACACTTCCAGTCCTATTAACGTAAACAATGGAGTCCTGTGTGGCGAATATTGAGCCCTTATTGTTGATTGCTTCGCAGGAATATGCACCACTGTCTTCAATCTACAAACAATGATTAATGTTAAATAACAATTAAAATGACTTTTTGATTGTAGAAGTACTACCTTCCCACACTATATTAACGTAAGCAAATTGTATTTTTTTTCATCATTGTGTAAACGATACGTGTAAGCTTTTACAATCAAATTGATAAGTAAGACTCACCTGCATGTCAGGGCATATTAGTGTTCCTATACCATTTACACTGGTAGAAGTACATTTTTCTGGTACAAAGTCCCAATTACGACGCCAGGTTATTAGAGGTATCGGTACACCTACGGCTTCACAAACTATAGTCAAAGTTTCACCAGGATTCAGCGTTACGTTAGCAGGTGATGGCAGCCTTGTAACGTGAATCGGGGCTGAAACATAAAGTGAACTTTATTAACATATTTTCACATTTCAGTCAAGTCGATATCACAATATTATGACATGCATTAAAAAAGAAACATATTCACATCTGGCACTATATTGTCAATTTATTTATTCTTATATATATTCTTGTCGCACAAATAACTAAATATTGATTACATTATAAATACTATTATATCAATTAATTAAGCTGTTTGTTATTTTAATTTAATTAAAATAAGTCAAAAATAAAATTGCAGTTATTAATGTACTCCACCCACCCACTCCTTAGCTCTAAGCTAAGCATTTTTCTTGGTTTATCTTGATAGTTAAAATATTTACAAAAATTACTCACCGCAGCCGATTTCATCAGACTTGTCACGGCAATGTACATGTCCATCACAGTGGAAACTCTTCGGTAAACATTGATTGTTATTAGAACAAGCGAACTCAGAAGGCCGACATTGCCTATTAGGATCGGTAGCCACGCAGTTTTCTTCATCTGAGCCATCAGAACAGTCATCCTCAGAGTCGCAAACCCAGAATTTGAGTATACATTTCTGGTTAGCGCACTTAAACTCGTTAGGTTGACATAAACCGTTACGGTCTGAAAAAAGAGTAAATAGTTTAAAAAAGATGATAATCTTACAATTTAAATGTTGAACATATTTTAACCACAATACTTTAAGTAACCTATATATGAATAGTCGTAAGCATTTGTATGGCGTAAGCATTAATATTCTATTATTACATGAATACTACATAAAATTTAAGATGACTTTAAAAAAATGATTAAAAACTACGTATGAAAAATATTATGTCTGAAAAATATTTTATAAAAAATAAGCATATAAACTAGAAATGTGCTGACTATGACTTTGGCCGACTAGTGTGCCGTAAGGAAAGCAAAAGACTAGTCGCCGACTAGTCGGCACATACCTAATATAAACAGAGACTGTTTTTGCATGCAGTACTTTTCAAACGTCATCCAAGCCAGGTCTCATGTTAAATCTCCGGAGTTGTAAGCGTAGTTGTCTCTGTAGGTAAGAATAAATGCTTTGCCTTTTTACAATAAAAACTACACCGGTGCTAATAAAAACTTCTATCTTTACTGTTCCTTTCTTCGCTTTTCCTTTTCATTTATATTATTATACAGCGATTCTACTGGTATTGTATGTATTGGCAACGTTGGTAGCCCACCATCAAGCAAGAGATAATCCTGTTTGTTATTTTTAGTATAAAAATATAATTTAACGAAGTACTTACCAACACCTTCTACTGTCAATGTAACTCTTATTTCAGAGCCAGGAGAACCTAAATAACGTGGGGCTTGACAAATATAAACACCGCCGTCTGCCGACTGTAAAGTTAAATGAATGTAAACCAAACCGTAATCCTTGCAATAATATACAATTTGTTGCAAACACTTACAGTGACTTGAGTCATCTTGAGATTTCCGTTTCTATCTGTAGAGTCTGGTTTGAGGGGTCTGCCGCCTTCCCTGATCCAGCGAACAGGCACACTGTTAGGACCTTCGTCTCGACAAGAGAAAACAACGTCGTCACCTATAATTGTAAGACCAAGTATGTGAAAGCCCACCAATTAAAACTACATCCAATAACCAGTCCTTGAAACATGCATTGATAATTATTAAATACCACTAAGAAATCAATTTATCGATAAGTTTATAACAATAATAATAATAATTCAACATTCTTTATATATAAATAATGTTTAAGTGTCATCAATACATCGTAAAAGTCTCCATGCCACGACTTATATCCAGTGCATAAAATCTATATTACATTTATATGATTGAGTATAATATTGTATTAGTCATTGTTACGGGGTGGGAGCCGCTGGGGCAAATGCTGAATTCAGTAAACGACGTAAGTATTCGTAACTTAATAATGAAAACTATCGTGAGACATTATTACACTAAATGTAAAATTTAAACGGCTCAAACTCACATTTAATTGGTTTAAGTACCGACCTGTTAAAATTTTACATTAAGTTTATTCGTAACTTGTTATATATTTGAGCCACGGGGCGTTAATGCTAACAATTTCTAAATCATATTACACCCCGAATTATTTCCTCCACAGATTACAGGAGGTCTGGTTCATTTTTACCCTAAAGAATCGGGATTGCGAGTCAACTGGGTTCGTTCATTCTGACCACCATTCCCCGTGGACGTGATTTATACAGTTGTATTTATTTGCAAATACTCATGTTTAGTAATGAATTGTAAATATGTTATAATAGTGATTGTATATTAGTTACAACAACACGATGAAATGCCAATTTTAGGCAAAAGTGCATTTTAGTATGTGAAAATATAAAAAAAATTCAAGTAATTACATATATATATATATATATATATATATATATATATATAAATATTGATACACTGCCTCACCATAATGGACTATTCCAAAAACATTAAAAAAAAATAAAAGAATAAAATATTAGTAAACCATTTTTTATTGTCGCCGTTTCACTTTAGTAGTTACTACATAAGCCTTCAGTTGTAATGGACAAATATTTAGAATTTTTTTCTATAATAATAATGAACGAAAGAAGAAAATGTCTTCTAAATCGCGCTGTGATTACCGGTCATCGAGGTGGCGAGGGTGAAATTTCGAGTTTTGTGGCGATGTTCGATGGTGAAATTTACCGGCGGAATGAGTCCAAACAATTCCTCAGAACATTCCACGTGATAGATGCGATAGAAGATGCAGAGTGATCCTACCCAGTGCCGAAGTATTAAACCGATCGGAAACGGCTCGATCGTCGACGATTCGAGCCGCTCTACGTTGGATGTGGTCAAGTGGAAGTAGCTGGTTCTGAAGAGCTCCCACCCAGAGATGAGAACAGTACTATACGTGTGGCCGAATTTGCAACTTGTACAGTTGTACATTTTTATTTGTCACAAATATGTGAATGTAATGTAATACAACATAATATTAAACTTACCATTTCGAACAATCTGCTCCAAAGGGTAAGTTGTAAGTTTCAAAACTGCAAAATAAAATTAAACTATTTTATATATTCAAAACTTTATTAATAGATAATTTAATTAATAGTTATATGGCTGACCTCGAAACGTGGTTGAATTCACGAGTTTTTTATCAACTTACGATGGCAGCTAACCAAAGCTAAACCTAAGATTGGCGGATATACAAGGCTTAGAATTTCAAAAACGACATTGAGTTTTCTTCACCATGTTCTACTTCCCCATTAAGAAATCCGAAACCCAATTTAAGCACTTGAAAACTCGTCCGTCCGGTTTTGAACCCTTCTTCAAGGCATCCACTACTTCAAGGCTTTTACTATTACAATTACTACACTTTATTTATTTTTTTCAGTGTCTATTACTGTTGACCCTAGTGCCCTCGACAGCGTCACCGGTGAAGTCGGTAGACCTCGGGCGTTAAAAGATTGAAATCAATAATTACCAGTCAAGTGTGTGGACCACGCATAGTGAAAACTAAAGGATTCCTCAGATTAATGATGAAGAAAGGGCCTTAAATTTTAACAAATTATAACCGACCGGAAAAATAAGTTGGTAATTTCATAGTAATTATTTTTGAAGTAAAATTTGCAGACGTTTCTTCTTCAAAATAATTAATGTTATAGAACCACAAATTTTTCCATATTTTTAAATCCCGTAGTTCGAAAGTAAGAGGGAGGCAATACTTACGACTTTAAGAGCAAATTTCTCAAAAAATACTGAATTAATCAAAAAGTCAAATAAAACCTCATTATTTTTAAACACCTATGCAAAGATACCTGATAATTTGCCATAAGTGGATATGTATGGACCCCATACATCCATTTACTAAATTTCGAATAGACGGAACCAATTGTCTCCGAGTAAACCGACGGACAAAAAAGTTCCCATTTTTGCCATTTGGTTACGGAACCCTAATAAAGTTATGTCAGATCGGGCGAGGAGTGTCTAAGAAAGTATGAAAGTATGTGTCTATAATATTACTTACTAAGAGCTTCTCGTTTCAACCTCTTGAAATGACCAGCAATGCCTGAGTCTCCGGTGTCTACCTCTAGAATCTCGTTCATCAAGTCATCGTCGCCTTCCCAATATATATCCTCAGCTGATGACACCTGGGAACAAAAATATTACTCTTATTATGACAAGAGTCAAACTGATACTTTATGTGGCGTAAGCGTTTTAAATCTTTTTTCAATAAAGGACGACACAATATTATCAAAGAATATATAATATACAACTCAGAGGAGTTAACATAAGACCAGCAGCGGGCTTACCATTAACTTTTAGAAATATATATATATATATATATATATATATATATATATACATATAATAATGTATATACACATACAGTAATGCCAAAGACACTACTGCTTTGCGGTAGACTAATTGAAATTGCGGTGGTACCTACCTAGCCGGCCTCTTGTAGCAAAAGACCTACTTACCACCAGCGTGGCTGGTTGCAAGTGGAATAATCTCTTTTGTAACAGAGATAATCCCAACAGGCGGCGGGCGATAGGGTCGTCACGTCCCGATGCCTAAAACAACTTTCTCGAACCTGTGTTCCGCGCTTTATAAGCGGGCCGACGAGTCGACTGAGGCATTCAGTTCTGAGTGACGAGCGAAGAAACTAACAAGGGATCAAGTGCGAAACCTAGTGACCTCGGCTATCATTCTGGAATACGATTGAGCTGTGATTTGAAAGTTCTGTTCTGTAACCTTGAATATTTTATTAAAGTCTCACTGCGAGTCCTCAGATCTTTTAATCGTAATCCGGGAACCCGAACACGTAATAATATCATTTATATAAAATGAATCCCCGATGCAGAGCAGATGTTTGTATTGACCATAAAGGCATGTTTTTCGGTCTGGGTGTGTTTGTCCTTGTCATTGTGTATCTTTCCGGACCCCCAATACAGGATATATCTATCCTAATGGGGCCGTTGAGTGTGTAGCGTTTATTTATTTATTTATATTACAATAACTTCTGCCAGCAACTTCGCTCGCGTGAATAACGATTTTAATAAAACCTTTGAACCCTCGCTACACTTCTTCGGGGCATGGAACTTAAGAAAATGTAAAAACACGTGTTTATTTAATAAAAAACAACAATTCTTTCTAGGGACAAGGGCTTAGGCTGAGCGTTGCGTTGATATTCCAGTCAGGTCTTCTGCTTTTATATGTATAGGTAATAGAATTAATAAAATCGGATCAACTTTTCATACATATGTCAAAATAAAATGTAATTGAAATCAAAAGCACTAAAGAGTATTGATATCAATTTCGAAGCAAATCACAGTCAAAATAGCTTTCAACCGCTTTTTAACCCCGCTAAGGGATGAATAACAATAAAATACGAAACACGTTTTCCATCAATTCTGTTAAACTTTTTAGTTATATAATTAATTAGGTATCTATATATATAAAAGTAGAAGACCTGAATTACTTATATACGCCCTTCGACCTAAAAAGCAATTTTTTTGTTGGTGTTTGATTTTACAAGAGCACTAATAAAGTATTTTTTAAAATCCAACCCTCAAAGGATTAAAAAAGGAGCTAAACGTTTGCTTGGAAGTTCATAATTTTTTATTTAGTTAGTTTTACGATTTGAAGCGCTTATCGCAAAACTATTTCGATCAAACTACTTTCCACCCAAATCCTTTGATTAGACATGTTTGTATCTACACAGACTGATGTAACCAACCGACAAAAGTAAGGCGTCCTAAGCACGTCCTGCAAGACCCTGACGATAGGATTACATTAGAAAATGCCCCTTACACAGCACAGACACGCACACAATACCGTCCTCGCCGGCGAGGACGAGGTCCTTTATTTCGCACGTCGCGTCGTGCTCACACCGTCGGGTGAATCTATCGAATAGAATGCGCTCGGAGCGCTGCCTCCATCTCCGATGACGTCCTTAGCCGTGGTTCGGCTTCGCAAGAGGCACCCTAAGGACGGAATCAAAGTTGAGCCCCGTGAGGGCTGTCCCTTTATCACGGCTGAGTCTCAGTACTCGGCCTCCCGGCCCGGTGACGCTGTCAAGGCCAGTAGGGCCAACACCAATACACAAACCGGAAAAAAAAAATCATAATTTTTGAAACTAGCAGCATGTAACTTTATTTTTGGGGGACTATTAACAATGAAGAAGCACGTGTTTTAACATTTCCTTAAATCCTACCTCTGAAGGTGTAAAACTAAATATCAAAAAGAAGGGCTTTGTTTCTCCAAATTTAACGCGAGCAAAGCCGTAGGCAGAAGCTAGTTATAAGTAAAATAACTTAGTTCTATGCACCATGCAGGTGTAACTAGAATCTGGATTATAATTTTGGCAAGTTCTATCCCACAATCTTATAATTAATTTCGAGCTAGTTCTGCTCGTGATTTCATCCGCGGTGACTTTAGAATTGGCTCCAGAGACAAATTAACGATTTGTAAGCAAATAATATTTCATAAAACACATTTTACTGAATTTCAATTGAAACGTTCTGTAGCATGTTTTTTGTTGATTCAAGGTAATAAACTATCTGTGTACTAAATTTCATCCAAATTCGATCAGCAGTTTTTGCGTGAAAAGGCTAAAATACTTTCTTACTCTTCTCTCAAACTTGGCTCACATTGTCATGAAAATTGCAAATAATTTTGGTGGAGTGAACGTAGTTTTACGAAACAAAACGAGACGTTACTTTAAAATATGCTTAATTATTTCCTTAAAACTTTTAAGCTAAAAATTTTTTAGTTTTGCAGCAATGCGTGAGAGGATTAGAAGTGCGGACAGCCGAAAAACAGGCAGACATTTACAAAAATTATAAATATATTATCACTTATTTTTAGTCCCGAGCTACATTGTAAGAATTTGAAATGTACAGACAATTAAAATTTATATTTTTATACAATACATGGAATAGCATATAATATATAATATTTAATATATAATATATCTAATAATAATAATAATAATAATCATCGTTTATTTCAATCACTAGGATCATAAATATTATAAAAAATAATTAATATACTTTGGATTTAAATATAATGATAAAATAGAAATAATATACTTATAATTATTTTATGGTAGTCAATAAATGAACTGTACTGCAATGGTTCAAGTACTGATAGTCAAACCTATATGAAAACATATTGAGAATTTTGTTGGAGCTGCTTCGGACCCAGCGCACCAGAGACGTACAGCGTTTTCGCATGGTTGTATAAAAACAATCGACTTGCGACTCGGCGAACATCCCCGATGCGCTGCAATGCCTAGGCAGCCCCATCAGCACTCTAAACGCGTTGTTGTATTGGATACGAAGAGCATTGTACTGTTTCTGTGTATACTTTAGCCATAGGCTGGCCGTAAAGAAAGTACAACAATATGGTCTGAAAAGAGTAATTTTGACCGCTCTCGAACAACGTGCAAATCTTCGAGCAATCATATTTGCCCTCACAGACAACGCTCTTCGCTCCCTCAGAGGTCAGAGGTCACAATATGGCCAAGGTATTTAACCTGTTGAACCCTATGTAACTCAATACCGTTCAATCTAATAGGTGGAACTATATCCGAGCAACTTCGGCCGACTTGAAAGACCATGCATTCACTTTTCTTAGTATTATAAAGCAAACCATGACTAACCGAATATTTCTCACATATACTCAATAGCCTGGACAACCCACAAACCGAAGCACTCAACAGCACCCTATCATCTGCATAACTGATATTATTGACACAGATTCCGTCGATATGGCAACCGACACGAGTGTGAGTCAAACCTCCCTGCCTTACTCCACACTCCAACCTGTAAGGTTTTGACACTTCGTCTGACCACCGTACGACATTGATCTGATTTAGATACCAGTACTTAAAAATAATATATAAAATTCTCCTGTCACAATTTTCGTTCCCATACTCCGAAACGGTTTGACCGATTCTTATGATTTTTTATGCATATTCAGCAAGTCTGAGAATCGGCTACTATCTATTTTTCAAACCCCTGAGTGATAAGGGGTGTCCACACCAAAATTTTTTTATTTTTTGTATAAAATTTAAATTTTTATTTTTTTATTATGTGGCATTGAAAAATACACACGACCCTAAATTTTCACTTTGTTATCACCAACCGCTGCTTTTTAATAGCCATAAGCCATTGACTAACAATAAAAATCTTTCACCGGGTAGAGGGCGCTGCTATCGGGTCCTAGATATTTTCGGGGCAGGGCAACGTCTGCCGGGCCCCCTAGTTATATATAATATATAACAATAACAAATAATATAATATACAATTATAGTTCGCCAATTCAGTAGAATCTCACAAAAAAAAACAAACTTCAGTCATCAATATCTCGAAAACTAAGCATATTATCGTCTTATTTTGCTGAGTTCTACGAGGAACCATCATCAGATCTTGGCTCTATATGAACTTTGGTATTCCGCTTTGAATATCCTAGCTTCTGTGGAACCCATATTAAAATAATCACACATACAGCGATCATCATCGAGTTCTTAACGGTTCTGCTTTCAGATCGTACCGCCGTACGAATTATAGTCATCTTATCTAATGTATTGTAATTGGGTACAAAAATTTGAACTGAATATTAAAATTTTTTATCAAACAACATTACCCGCGACAAAAAATAAATAATTAAATACACTTTTAATATAAAGTTTAGAGATTCGCCATTTTGTAAATTCCTTTGTAAATCAAAAAGTAAATTGAAATCGCAAAAAAGTTTTTAATAAGCTAGCAAAATGTGTCGAACATTTACCTGAGAAAGAAGAGTCACGAGGAGAAGAAAGAGGATCGTCGCAACCCGCATGGTAATAGTTTAGTCGATTTAGTGTACTGTGTGTATAAACTTTGTCTGATGGGCGGCGAGCACGGAGGCATCAACCGTGCCTCATTAGTGTCGAACCGCGAATGATTTGAGTAGGAACGCTTGGACGCACGCTCCAACTCTTCATCTCAAATTTAGAACTACACATATTATTACATTGCTTACGACTTTCATCTGCCTACTTAGGATAGACATACACTATCAGGTTTGCAATTTTATTACGCATAGTCTTTGAAATATTGGGTATCGAAAAAGTTCGTGCATTACGGTAAAAAAAACGTAGGTACGCAGTAAATCATCGTTCACCTCCCGCTGTAAAGCGGTGAGTGTATCGCAAAATGTCTCAACTTCCTTATCATTTTTAAAGACCTAACCAAAGTACTTACATCACACGTTGCCATACGTTGCTATACGTTTTTTTTTTCAACCCTCACTTACGTGTATGGACTGTTACCTTAAATTTTTATATATTTCAGAATTTCATTACAAAATTGTGTAGCAGTTCGTAGAATACACCTATTTATTAAACTTCTTGTAGATAGCGCCAAAAGTCTCCGAATCCTAAAATAACTGTGACATATGGACGGACAACGGACAGATGGACGGACGGAAGGAGGGACAGATGTATATGAAGAAATATTAAAGGGTTACGTTTCTGCCATTTGGCTACGGAACCCTAAAAAAGTAGGCTAACTACAGTTAAGACCGTCGGTTAAACATTTTTAAATTGGAATCTTAGTGACAACCAATATAATAAATCTACCTATTCCGTGATTTTTAAAAATTATCGACGATTTGAAATATAACCTGCCTGAATATGTAAGCACAAATGTAACTATTTCATTCACTTAATTGGACGCAAATAAGCAATACCATGTCAACCCACAAATTTGAAAAAACTGAGTTGTATATGCAGAAGTGTTGGTAAATGGCTGAAGAACATTTTTCTTTAATATTTGTAGGGTTTTAAGCTTTAAAACTTCTAAAAAAGCAATTTTTTTAATCATGCCATTTATGTATTATTTTAAACGTTTTGGGTTATATTATATACGAAATATGCAGTTTGTATGCTTATTTTATGTGAAAATAAGTAAAATAACTTACATACATCTTGAAATTGCCAAAACCACTTTGTAACAAAGACTTTGTTATATATAGCAGGTTATGTTATATTTTTAAACAGCTATTTTTCAATTGTGTATGATTTTTTAATTGTACAGCAATATATTCTACTACATGAAATATAAGGTCGTGCAATTGCAAAGTTTCAGTCAAGATTTTACATGAGATCTCATAACTTTTTGTCGTAGAAATGTCTTACGAGACTTCGAATTTTTTACAGTTTATGTGTTTGATGGGATTTATAATCATCCAGAATCAATTCAAAATAATACCAAATTAAGCATCAATAGCTCAACGGTAGAAAGGTCGAATCCGCACCAATAACGGGAGAGTCGCAGGTTCGATCCTGACCCCTTGGGCTATTGTCGTACCCACTCATAGCGCAAGCTACGAGGTTTTTTAGAGGGGCAATAGGAATATTATTTAATCTCTTGAAGAAGCATTACTAATATACTTAATAATACTAAAAATATCAATCATGAGCTCAGTTTATTATGTAATATGTATATATCAATTTAATTTATTTAATACGAAAATATTACAAAAAAATTCAAGAATATTTTATTAAAAATACTGAGTTGATAACATATGATAAGAAGGTTTGTTTTTTGTTTGTAGTTTTTAGAAATAATGAGTAAGCGTCAGCGATAAACTGAGGGTTATGAGATGAGATATAACCCAGGGGTTACGATTCATATTTTTTAAACTTTAAACTTTGTTATCACCTTCAATATCTTTTTAATATTTTAGGTACATCTATTAGCCCTAGAGATCACATTCATTAATTTTAATAGTTTTTTATAACTTGCAGTGAGATTTATTTCTTAGTTTAAGTTCTACTAATAATGAAATGGAATGACAAAAATCACTACCTGAATTTTTTACTTTTTCGATCGAAATCTCTAAAGACGAACGGTAGGTGAAAAATGTATATAACCCAATTTGTCCGATTCCATGCTTGGTCGATTCCATATATATAATTATAATTGTCTTTTCAAGATGAATTCCTTCTTCAAGAACAGTTTGTTTGTGGACATCTTTAGAGGCAAATGTATCTTACAAATAAAATTATAGGAACTCTTATTTAAGTTTATTATTACTTTTATATCCAAATTATTATATATATTTGTTGATATATTTTTTATTATTTTTGTTAATTTGGAAGGTTACAGAGGTTAAAATAAAATACGATAATGAGACGCTCATAGCCGAGTGCACCCTCTGATCGGTAAACGATCGGTAGCTTAAGCAACTTTAGGCGCGGTCAGTCACTAGATGGGTGATCGCATAGTGGTATTTCAACCGAAGCGTCTCCGTGCTTCGGAGGGCACGTAAAAAGTCGGTCTCAGCTGTTGACAATTAGACAACAGTCGATAAGTCAAGTCAGAGGCCTACGGGCGACCTGAACAACTCTGACACTAGGTTGACCACTAACCAATCGATAAGAAGAAGAAGACTTTTATATCCAAATTATTATATATTTTTATGTTGATATATTTTTTATTATTTTTGTTAATTTGGAAGGTTACACAAGTTAAAATAAAACATCGAATTGAAATTGGCAATTATACATTTTTTTTATTTTTACGAAACACACACACAACACAACGTTAGACATATTTTCCAAGTAGAATACCAAATTTGTATTGTATTTTATGAGTGTATACTTCGCCTGGATTCAACACGGTGTTTGGGAAGTTTTTCTGAAAATCAAAAAGGCCTTTGTATGATTTGTATAGTAAAATTATCGAAACGAATTAAGAATTTTTTTTTTCTGAATGTGTATCGCTTTAGGCCCTGGCCTTGGCAAACGTCACCGGGCGAGGACAGAGTATGATAGGAATAATTTTTCTAACATATATTTTATAAAATATTGTCAACCAAGCCAAGTTCGAACTGTACATAGAAAACATAGATAATAAACGAAGGTTTGGAAGTACAGGTTCAAAAGCACCTCTGAGTTTTCAAGTGCCTAATTTGTATATATATATGTGACACCAGGCAGATGTGGTCGAGAATTATAGTCGACAAAGGGTCCCTTGAAAAAGGGCTAAGGTTGACGAAGAAAGGTAAAGTTGATGATGGCTAAAGTTGATGATAAAAAAATTTATAAATATCTATAGATTCACCCGATGGCATGAGGCATCTCCTTTCCTCAAACTTATAAACAGTGGTCCTTTGCCCAACAGCGGGACATTAATAGCCTGTTACTATTGTAGAATATAAAAGAATATGTTTACATATTCTTACATGGTTAACCGCATCAGGATAGTTTTGAGGCATTAGACAGAAGAGGCCATGTTTTCTGTAACACGCCCCATTTTTACCAGTTAGCGGCACGTAGCCGTAACTCTTTTTACCCTGAAACAAAAAAAAATATACCATGTAAAGTCATTGATATTTATTGAAACAACCTCTAGGGTGCAGTGATTGCAAATCTGACTTAAACGTCAGTAGGCGCAAATTAGTAGATGCCTCGCACGCGTTGGCAACGTCAAGATATTAGATCTTAAATCTCCTCTGCCCAGTAATTTCACTAGCGGTTTTCACTTCCAGTTTAAAGGGCACTGTATGCCCTTAAAACCGGAACACAGTAATGCCTAAGCGTTACTATTTGGCGGTAGAATATTTGACACTGCGGTGGTACCTACCTAGCCGGCCTCTTGCAACAAAAATACCTACCACCAGTGTGACTGATTGCACTGGTGGAATAATCTCTGCTATGACAGAGGTTATTCCAACAGCGGGCGATGGGGTCGTCACATCCCGACGCCGGCTCGAGGCAGATATTTGTATTATATTCAGATTTGGTCTCGTCTACTTTAATGGAAGCTACGGAGTAGTACTATGGAGTGTGTTACGTTTATTTACTATCTTAAGAAACACACAAAAGGGGACAGCTGACAAAGGTAGTGGCATGCTGGTAGTGAGCCGGCCAAAGCCTCGACGGTTACGGGTTCGATTTCTGCTCGCAGCAGATGTTGTGCCTGGGAGAGCGTTAAGCTGTCGGTCCCGGTTGTTATCATAACATGTGATAATAATCGTTAAGTCTTGATAGTAATATGCTCTTATCCAATGGGTTAATGGTTCGCCCTTTGGGTTGCGGGGGTCTCTGTGTATAAACTAGTAACCCGTCAAATGAGGATAATATAAGAGTATATGCCGACCCTGAGTAAATATAGGGAATTATGCCAGGAAGAAGAAGATATATGTATATTATGAACATAAATAGAATATTATAAAAATTATATTAAAATTTACTATAAAGATTAATGAGTACTAGTTCGCCATTTGGGTTGCGGCGGAGGTCAGATGGCAATCGCTCTGTGTAAAGACTAGAGCCCGTCAATTCAGAATAAGAGTATAAGAAGAGCCAGGATAAATACCCTGTATAATGCTAAGAAGCAAACACAAAACGGCACAACTAAATCGATAAAATGTATATATGGTCAAGAAACGAAACTTAAATAAAATCATTCGTATTCATAATCTTAATCATTGTAACGAATTAATCGTAAATCACAATCGTAATAACATAATACATCCTCTTTTGAATTTGCGTATATAATTTAAGTCTTTCACCTCGCTCACTTCCTCTGGCGGTTCTTCGTCTAACGCACTAGACGCTTCACTGCTAGTCTCGCTTTCGCTTCTACTTTCAAACTCAGACTTTCCTTCCTCTTCAACTGCATCGGTTTCCTAAATAAATAAATATTATGTCAAAATAAATTTAAAAAAAAAGTTATATAACTAAATAATTTCTCTAATATAATCTTTCACACAGCAACTATTAAGAAGTGGTTTGTCACAATAAAACTTCTGTATCCTGCTCTAAGACTATTTCCTTAGTGAGACCGGTTCAGTTGTTCAATCAATACTTTCGATTTTATAAAGTGTGTGGATCGAAATATATCACAGGCACGCGGAATCATAATTAGATCGTGTAATTTTTAAATATTTAAATCTCAACGGTATTAGGGCCGACTCCGTTACAGCGAGACTTGTGGCACCTCCTTGTACTATTTTCGTACCCAGTCCTAGCACAAGCTACAAGACTATTTAGGGGGCAATAAACGTTATTATTAAGTTATATTATTAATGACATAAAAAATCAATGCTAATATAAAAAAAAATCATACATTTTTAAATTATTAAAAATAATATATGTGATAAACGGTCCTAAACATAAAAATACTTTTGCATTCGACGACATTAGGTACCTTACAATAAATATTCCATACAATTTTATCTATAATCTCGTAACAGTTTCAAGTAGACAGCATATAATACAACTAAAAATTGGTCTTACCATTGTTGTTACGAAATACGGTACGAAATGGGTTTTCTCATTGTGGCAGCGTTGATAATTTTTATATATGTTAGTTAGCATTTGTGTGTCTGTTTTCGTGTATAGTTGTATGTCTTTATTTTTTTGTTTTCGTATACATACTTTTTGTGACACCTTAGATCTACTATTGTTTTGTTACGACAAAGAAGAAAAACTTTTACGTGCCTCTATAAGTACAGACACACACTTTTTTAACAGAAGGAGATATTATATGTTATAAATACAGCATAGTATGCGACTGCTTCAGTAATGCTCGTATAGTTTTTTAAATTGAATTTTTGCAATCTTCGATAAAATGTGACCGGTATCGGATAAAAACATCAATAGTTTGATTAATGCAGAAATTGAGAAGACGCCACGGTAATTGGACACGATACCCTTCATAACCCGGTTCTATCCCCGGTAGGCTGGGTAACGATCGAAAAAGAACCAAAAATATAGGTGAGTACTACTACTTCAAGACGATATTCTATGAATGAATAGTTCTTCGCTGTTTGAGCTGAGCTACTGGTACTCCACGTAGCCAAAGATAGAAATAAATGGGTAAATGGCGGCATATTATTTGGAACAAAATTTTTCATCGGGGGAGTCACGACCCTCAGTAATGAGGAATACGATGTGAAGAGGAGGGAATGGTAATCAATAAATCTTTGTTACTGCGGTTAAGAGATTCGTTAAAAAAAAGAATATATTGTATTAAATATCAAAAATTATATATTATAATTAGACATTGCCTAATCACATCCTATTTATTTAATATAATTTCAATATATTTTTTTGGTTTATTACATAGTTAATTAATTTTAACGAACCTCGACAATTTTATCGGGATCTGGGAGTAGATTTCCTGTATAGAACTGCATACCAGGCTGGTTACTGTATATCTCCAAGACTCTCCCAGTTGTGGGATGTAGAGCTCTAAAATTAAGTAATAAAATCTACATATTATCTAAAATAAAATAAAAACGAGTTTTTCTAATAAATTGTTTAAAATAAGCTATTACGTTACGGCCAATGTATCACAAGCTATTATATAATTAAATTGACATTTTATTTATTGTTTTAAAAGAAAGTTAAAAATTCCTTTATTTTGGTTTTCGACAGTTATTATTATTTAAAAGATTTAATTTATTAATTTTACAGTCTTTTTGAAAATAAAATTTCAATTATTATATGTTTTACGTAATTATTTTAACATGACTGTTAAAAATCTACACGAACGAAACCGTAGAGCGCCTATGAATAATTGAAAAGCAATGTGTCTAATAGCAAATTTGCGTTCTATCACCTTACTGTTGCCTGTGTGGGTTCAAATCTTAGGGTATTAAATATTTACGGGCTGTTTTACTTTCGCTTACCGAGCCTGGAAAGTCAAGTCTTGCTCCGTGCCCTGTGTGATGCAATAATTTATATCATAACCTCCCATTGGTATTTTTGGTAGCATGTTTCTTAATATTCTTGGTACACGAAAATCATACGGCGTTCCGCCAACAATGTTTTTCTCTCCTGAAATTATCATTTTATTCAAATCAATTTCAATAACTAAAAACCGTTGACCTATCGCA
The DNA here is from genome assembly GCA_023373885.1 of Hestina assimilis. Taxonomy (NCBI): domain Eukaryota; kingdom Metazoa; phylum Arthropoda; class Insecta; order Lepidoptera; family Nymphalidae; genus Hestina; species Hestina assimilis. The sequence continues at coordinate 15,959,944 of CM041759.1, forward strand.
ACCCGATAGAGGATTTATTCAAATGTTTACAGAAATAAGTTTCACATTGGTAGTTTGAAACTAAGCAGTAGAGTTAATTTAATTTAATGTGTTCATAACATAATCTTCTATGTAAATAACAATAAATATTTGTATGTTTGTTCCCTATGATTTTCTAAATTATTGATCCGATTATATTGAAACTTTGAAAAATTGTTCTGCATACAACCACAAATGTTTCTTGCGTAAAAAAATAAATTTCATCTCTTTATTTTTTACTTGGCATTGCAAGGCATGTCGAGTGCAGCAGCTATATACGGCTATGCATAAATATTCAATTTCTGCACTCCTTCTTATGATCTTTATGTCTACCAAAGATCATAGTTCCATGCCCGCGAAAAATGTTTAAAAAGGTGTACAAAGTGTTCTCTTTACCTATTGATACATAAATATCCTTTTTTAACTTTAAATAAGTTTATAAGTATTACTTCTATATGTAAAAAGGCTATTACTACACATACATTAAAATTGGATGGTGCTGTATATTTAACTTGATAATCTAATCTATATCTAACTTTATACAGATATTTATATAGACATTATAATAACTATATGCTACCTGTGACAAGTCCGTCGTCATCCACTGCAGTGTACTTGTCTGCATTTATTGTAAAGATGTGATCGTACATATGATCACAACCACCATGCTAGGAAAATAAGAAATTATTTAAATTAAGTAAATATTACAACTATATCTAGATTTTTATTTCCATTTCATGACACACAAGCATACGGTCCGTCTGATGGTAAACAGTCACCGAAACCTATGAACCCTGGACAATATTTGAAATATCGTATGCGCGCTGCCAATCTAAGGTATAGGGGGAAGGGATGAAACGGGAAAAAGGAAAAGAACGCAGGGGGTGAGAAATTGGGCCTCCAGAGCTCTCACTCGTTGCACGAAACCAGCCGTCATGATATAAAATAAAATAACTTCATGTAAAAAAATTAAATCACTTCATCGACTGCTAATCAAATTTTACGGAAACGAATTTAAAGATACTTTATTTTTATACACATACTAGCTGACCCGGCGAACTTTGTTCCGCCTTAAAGGCAATAAATAAGCAGTTTTTTTTTTAATTGGAAAAAATAAAAAAAAAATTAAATACCTACATTAATCATTCATAATTATTTCTGTATTTTAGTACATAGGTTGCTCTTCATTTAAGTACCTCGTACACGACATTTTTTGTTTTATTATCAGGCGCAAAAACAAACAACGCAGATGGTCTTCCGACCCGTGAACATGCCACGTTACATTATAATTGTTAATTATTTCTTTAATAGAAATAGTTTTATTATTGATTTCTGACAAATATCATTACATTGCTGTCATTTGCGTTTTGTTATTCCAAGTCTAATTCTTTTTTGTTATACCACTTTTTATAATGACTGACGTTTCATGTCAAGTCACACGGGAATGCTGTCGAACGGGATAAAAAGTATCCTATGTCCTTCTCCTGGCTCTAAACTACCTCCCTGCCAATTTTCAGCTAAATCGGTTCAGCCGTTCTTGAGTTATAAGTGGAGTAACTAACACGACTTTCTTTTATATATATAGATTAAAAATAGATGTATATACGTCAGGTGCAATTTTCTATGAATTGAAATGACGAAAGGTTTTATTTTGTACTTACATGGCCAGCAAGATTGAAGTAAGGCGCATTACTTAAATTAATTATAGTCGGTTCGCTTGTTGTGCATTTCATTTCTATCTTAAGGGTATTGTCGCAGGTAACCTCAAAGGAGACTTGCGCCATGACTGTGCCGGGATAGCCTTCATGGAAACGCTCAGAAACGTGACTCATGATGACTTTGTTTCCAATAACGTAGGAACGCCAATTTACCTACAAAATGTTAGAATTCATCACACCTCGCAAATTACTTTTTTACAAGAGGCTTTATAATTTTTTTTGTGGGTACGATAATAGCCCAAGTGGGTCAGGATCGAGCCCGCGACTCTCGCGTTAACGGAGTCGAGTCGGCCCTTCTAATGTTGAGTTATTAAGGCTTCAATCTTGGGCGACGATTCGATACTTTATTAGACTATAATAAGGAGTTAAATATTACGTTTAGGTGTATCACGTTTAGGCTCGTTTTCTTATATGAGGAAGACAAAAAATATTTCTATCTCGTAGTTACAAGTTTTTTCCCAGAAATAATTGTCGAGTATGATTGAAATTAACATTAAATAGTGATTGAGGTATTTTAAGATTTTAAAATAAGCGAGCAATCTTTTGTTTAGTTTTTAAATATGGTTTAACAATTACCTTGTCAAATCCCACATATCCCCCATTGTAGTGGTTGTTTCCACTGTTGGTGGACAGCATGTACATTCTACCAGACGGCCTCACCACCATAGTACCGTCACGTATAAAGTTAGCATACCGTCCTATTGTTGCACCAAAATACGGATTTCTCGGTTGAAAGTATTCTGTGAAATATAATATTTCATTTGTTACTTTACCAGTGAAGTGTCTTGTGAACCACGCTCTATAGAAACTAAATATTCCGCAGCCTGATGATGACGAATCTTAAGGACTTTAAATAATGACAAATTAAAATCGACAGCAAAAATAAGTTGGTAATTTAATAGTTATTATTAAAAATAATATGAAAATTAGTTATGGAACACAATGTTTATTATGGGGAGACTTTAGGAGCTAATATCTCGACTACTAACTTCATAAAAACAGTCAAAATCTAACCTCGTTATCATTTTTTAAATAAACTGCTACCCTTAATTTTATATATTTTAGGATTTCACTACAAGTTTACGGAGCAGTTCATAGAATGCACCTATTTACTAAATTTCGTATAGATAGGACCCATAGTCGCCGAGTCACATACGGACAGACAGACGGATATGAGGAAATTATTAGAGTTCCGTTTTTGCCATTCGGCTACACAATTGTTATATTGCGGATTTCATACACATTACCTTCTAAAGTATCAAATCCCGCGACCACATCATCTGGTACCCCTTTCTTGTCAGGAACATAAATAGATGTGATGGTAGCACCATAGGTTATAATCTATAGGAAAGCATTATTATAATAGATTTAAAAGCTTTTTCTTTTCTTTTTTTCTCTTTATTTTTAGGGATTTTTATTCGAAAAGAACATGTCAAAAAAATTATAATCTAGATATAAGCGTACTTAATAAAACAACTTTTTGGATGTTGGCTGGCAAAGAATAATCTGCACTAGACCGACATCAAGAACATTCAAATTAAGAATTTTTACAGTGATTCTCTCTGTTTTAGATTCTTGACACATTCTATCAACAAATGTTGGACGTCTTCTACTCTGTTAAATGTAATGCAATTTGGTAAACTTTTTTTGTTTCAATTTGGCAAACAAGCATAGGGTCCACCAGATGGTAAGTTGGCGCCGCAGCCTATGAGCGCTTGCAGCACAATTAGTAGGTACCACTCACGCGTTGCCAATCTCGAGATATTAGTTCTTAAATTTCCTCTGCCCAGTAATTTCACTAGCCTACAGTGCCCTTCAAACCGGAACACAGTCATGCCTAAGCACTACTGTTGGCGGCAGAATATTTGACACTGAGGTGGTACCTACCTAGCCGGCCTCTTGCAACAAAAGACCTACCACCAGTGTGACTGATTGCACTGGTGGAATAATCTCTGTTGTGACAGAGGTTATCCCAACAGCGGGCGATCACATCCCGACGCCTTTAAATATATACCAGTGAACTTACTTATTTTTATCATTACTTATTTTCATCTAACTTGTTTGATAGAAAGTGTCCAGATCGAAGGCTTAGAACTAACTTAATATAGCTTTTATTTATATTTACAAGTTAAAATGCTATTTTCGAAATTTGTTTTACCTGAACTGTCATACGGTTTTTTGTCTTCCATGTGTACCTCCTAACTATGTCGATGTTCGAACTTGAAGCACACGGATTGGTTTTCGAATCGCGTCGTGAAACGTCTTTTAGCATTTTAGAACTCTTCTTAGACATCGAGGTTTTACTTTTGTAAATTTCAGTCTCTTCTTTGGGCATGAAGCCGAAACCGTCAACTATAAGTTCAACATCTGGTATCTTTACCGGTGCGGGCTCCGGTTCCGGCTCTGGCTTGGCTATTAAAACTGTATCGCCACTGCCTTTATCTTCCCCCTCTTCTGCCATTATCACAGTAAATTTTGATTATTTTTAAATTTATTTAAATATTTAACCCAAACAGATTTTTTTATAAAAGTATATAATTTTTACAAAAATTTTGTGTCTATAATTTAGACATTTTATTTTTTCATAATGACGTACTGTAACGTCAAAATAATGTCAGCTGAGTTTAAAAAGGATTCTAAGTAGGTATATTCAAATAGTTTTATAATAAATTATAGCATTCCGCACTGATCAATCTCCTTTATTATTTCTCCATTCTGTGCGACATTGGCGAAGTAATCCGTACTAAACTAGCAAAACTAGAAGTCATTAACCTAAGAATTGAATTGAATTTAAGACTTCAGTATTGCTCAACGCCATAGAAATACTATAAGTTCTTATATTAATTCTATGCTCAGCGCATCAATGAGTAACTGATTGCATTTAATGTTTGACTTGAACACACACTTGAACCACGGGTCAGCTCAAAAATACTTTAAGTGTGAGTGTGGACCCCAACATTACTGTTACTATATTACTTACGTAGCTTTTATTAGTTATTATTTATTGAGGATACGCCAGAGTCTACCTTTACACTGATTTAATTACCTTAATTGATTAAGTGGTCCTATTTATCGGACAATATACATAGGAAGACACATCAGATATGTAGAACCATCCCTTTGTTGGAAGTTGGTTATCAACTATCAACAAGTAGGTAACCTGATTTTTGAAGGGTTCCGTCATCAAATAGCAAAAACGGAACCCTTATAATTTCGTTACGGTTTTCAAATGGTGCTTTGAAGAATTTGTTTTTATCAACAAGCTAATACTTTAAAATTATCAAGTGAATCGAAATTACTAATTCTTATTATTCTCTTATCAACAGAAATGCGTATCCAATTACCGTTTCCCAAAAGTTAATCGTATATGTATGTTAAATAAATAAAAAAACAAATTAAAAATTTTGTCTTTATTATAAATAAAAACGGCATCATTATTTTTTAACTTATTATAAGATATAAATAAAAACGTAAACTTGGGTATACTGCAAGCTTTTTCGCATTACATTCGATTTGTAACATGTAAAGTATCAAACCCAAAATACTTTAACACTTTGCTGGTCTAATTCAATGGTGTCCGCTTTCCACTTCTCAGTTTCGTCAACAAGTTCCTCTATGTATTCGACTTCCTTACACGGTGAGGGGGGTATTATGCTTATGATTGGTATGCCAATCTCCTGAAAAGAACTCATAGACGAAAAACCACTTTCATCCTCAACAAAATTTGATGACGCATTGTAATCGTTTCTTTTGTCAAGTGCTTGTACTACTTTCCCACACGATGTAACTATGTCATTTTGCGAACCCGGTTGTTCTTGTTCAAATAATTTTATACCGGTAGATTTTTTTTCAATTCCTAAACTAAGCGGGGATTGCGATATAATGATATCATTTAAAGTCTTGTTCTCTATGTCAGCAAGTTTAGTTATACCACCGTAAATCCCATTATTACAATTTTTATTCATGATAGTCTTGTCGGTAGGATTTGATTTTGCCATACTTAAATTGTTAGTAACTATCTGTATATTTGTTTCTTCTTTCGAATCTTCAGTTGAATGTAAAATTGACTCGGATCGACTATCAGCACAAGCACAAGCTAAGTCAGGTAATTTGGTACAAAGAACTGTATTGGCAAGAGTGATTAGTCTTGTCATCTCTTCTGTTAATTTCCGTCCAGTCTCGTTTTCTGGTACCAAGGATAGCTTCGAATGATTCCTAAAAAGCGTAACGTAAACTTAATAATAATATTTTTAAATATATATCGTTTATTGTTTTTTTAATATTGCGCAAAGTCACTTACCAAATGCTGCTGCAATCTTTGTATCCGTTAACATTACTAATCGATTTGCTGATTTTCCTTGTGCTTAATTTCTTAACAGGGCTTATTGAGTAATCAAGATTTTTACTGACATGTAAAACGGACCGGGAGCGAGGCAAATCAGTTATGTTTAATGTCCTCGGTGACACCATCGGAGAAATAGCATCTAAACGTATATCTGGTTCATTTTTCTGGTACTCGATATGTTCCTTGACTCTGTTCAGAAAAGTTACTATTTGCTTAAGCAAAGCTATATGCATCTGTCTGTTGGCTTCTGTCTGAAAACGATCACGCTCAAATTGGCATTTTGTAAATATAATAATTTTATTATACAATAATCTAGAAAATTAAAAGAAAATCTTGCATTTCGCACACAGCAGTACATTCGCTAAGCATTTCGCAACGCCTAATTTAAAACAAAAATACATATTTAAATAAAATATAAAACATCGGTGCACCAATAGAATAAAAATATAATAGTGTTACCTGCGCTAACTGCCATCGTAACGTATCCACTTCCATGTTCAAAGCATTCACTTCCGTACCTCGTATGTCTGTTTTATTAATCACCCTATCCGGAGGTTTGACAATATCTCCATTTTCTAAATTATTACTCTTCGAAAGTTGAGGACATTGCTCAATTCTTTCTGGAACCTAAAACAAAAGATATTATTATTATTTAAGACCACTTATATATGAGCAAGTAAAAATAGTACTTTGGTAGCGAAAAAATTGCGGCATGTCTGATGTAAAGCCATTAGTTTTCGTTCTTGATCCCAAGATGAGTAAAGAAACAAAACGCTATACAACAATATGTATTCATGAAAACGACAAGGCTTCAAGAGATAGACGATTTTTTATTTATTAAATCATCCATTAATTTATTAATAATCAACACTATTTAATACGTCGTGAGATATACCAATTACCTCATAAAAGTCTAAGAAAAAGATTAAGTAACGGAATCTTCCTTTGATATTCTTTGTATGTGGATGTAAAAACTTGGGAGGAAGATAAATAGCAGTACCATGCGAGTCTCACGCCGTTGTTTCGCTTTGTACCAACACGACATTCAATATAGGCAAAAAAATCTCATTCGGTATCCGTTATTTCACTGATAATGAGTCTATGATTATCCGATTGAATTCAATTACGTTTTAAAGAATATTAACGGCGTTCAGAATGAATTTTATTTTAGTCTTCAGATGGGGGATTTTTTTTTTTTTTTAAAGAATATTAGCAATGCGTTTTCAAGGCATTACTAATATTCCTATTGCCCTCCAAATAAGCTCGAAGCTTGCGCTAGGAGTGGGTACGACAATAGCCCAAGGGGTCAGGCTCGAACCCTCGACTCTCGCGTTAACGGAGCGAAGTCGGCCCTTCTACCGTTGAGCTATTGAGGCTTCAATTTTTTTTTTATTAAATACTAGAAATGAGTTGGAACTGCATTAGAGCAAATCTAATACCTTTTAACGAACAGTTCTTGTATATATATAAATATATGAATATGTAGTATGTATCTCGGAAACGACTCCAACGATTTAACTGATATTAAGTATGCAGGGGGTTTCGGGGGCGATAAATGGGTCTAGCTGGAATTCAAATTTATAAAATGTCGTTTTATCTATGTTTTTCCCGGTTCGGTTTCTTTTTTTTTTAAGTTCCTTCTTTTGTGAGAAAAATTATCATCGAGAACCCTTTATCAACTAATCTAATTCGTATCTAAGTATGTTTTTCGATTTATCAAAAAAAAAAACTGAGCAAAGCTCGGTCATCGAGGTAGTATTTTGAAAATCTTGAACATAATAACTGTATTCTTAATAATTATTATTGTAGTTCCAGAGATTAGCGCATTCAACTGTTTTGAGTGGTTCTACTGAGCCATGCTTCTCCTCTGCACAAATGGGCCGGCTCGACTGAGGAGGTACCTACTACCAGCACACAAAAAATCGGTGTAAGGTAACAGATTACTGTTGCGAGTGAGGGCGCCTTCTCATCCTTTCCCCCTTTCCTTTGTGTTGGCAAAGAAGGAAATGATATACTTTAAGTATCGCAAGTTTTCAAAATGCCTGTTTGGCAACAGTCATGAAATAAAAAAATTAAGTTCAACATGTAACAAAAAAACCGTTGCTGACATTAAGATTATATAATGTACTAATACACTTTGATTAAATAATAATACATTTATATACAATACAACACCCAGTAATTCAATTAATTGGTCTTAATGTTATTTTTCCATGGTATGTTTAAGAATACTATTTAATACTAATTTTGTGTTTAAAGGAGGTCATATGAATTAAGTAATAGTCGTATAGCACAAAGACCTTAGAAGATGTACGTACATCCGACGTAACCTTCAGACCATGATCAATTACTCATGGAAATTACTGTTCTTCAGTCGTTATAAACGAGTTCAGGAAACTTTAAAAAATATATCTAAAAAAATTGAGTGAGTTCACGCACGATAGAAGTGAAACTTCGTATTCTAGTTAATTTGTATTAGAATGAAAATGATTTTCCCGATAGGAGGAGCTTGATCTAAATAATATATCTATCTACATTAAGATAATAGCTGTGCCTGCAAATTCGATTGAATGGTCTTTTTTGAACATTATTTCTTTTTCTCAAATAAATCAATTATCTGCCAGTGCAAGTCCTATATTTTTAGATGTATACATGTTAATTGAAATATTTATTTGTGTAGTGTGGACCATGTAAAGAAACTTCGTTTAAGTATTTACCCGACAAACGTCATGGTCGCATTCACGGCCAGATCATACTTGGTAAAACTTTAAGTAGGCCACCGAGTGACATCCGCGCCGACAACAATCGAACCATTGAAATTGTATACAATAAAGTTAAACGTAATCACATTTTAACACACAACCTACCTTTATATTAAAAAATATGCCCAATATAATACCCTTATAATTAATATTTTTTTATAGTAGCGCAATAAAGTAACAATACTCTGAACGATGCTTAACGTATCTTTAGTCACATGATTTCCATTACACGATGCCCTATTTAACTAGTTTTACAAAGATTAATTACATAGTATCCAATTACGAGGTGCTTGGTTACGTTTCTCAGATGACGGACTCAACAGCACAGAACCACTAATCACTATCCAAGGCTGGTAGATAAGGGATTACTAAGCTAGTATACTTTTTTTTTTTGATTTAAAAAGAACGCAGCGTGCGAATGAGTGTTAGCAATTAATTAAATCGATCGCTTCAGATATCTATGTGAAATTTTCAATTTTTTATGAAACGATTATCATGGAATTGTTGGTGATATTTTATAATTCATATTATGTCGAATGGAGAATGGCTTGAATCGGTCGTTTAGCGTTGTGAGGCAAGCCCGTGACGCGACGGTGCGTGACGGACGCATCCGCCGCGGGCCCTCGGAAGCCATGGCGCCCTACCCTTGTCCTGACAAGTGTATAACTAACAAGTCACGCAAAACAACGGATAGAATGTATAATTTATGTACGTACTTGTTTTTACCGTAGTCCGTACTGTAACTATACTGTTCACTTGTTATTTGAAGCCGTGTAGTTCATAGATTTTTTTCTATATTAAAATATAGTTTTATTTGCGATTTAAAAGCTATAAAAGATAATCCTAATTTCTCAAATTGTTTTGCATAGTATTAGAAACTTAAAATTTGCCACTATTTAAATTTGCATCGCGGATTAATTTATCATTTACGTAACTCGCTAAATAAATATTTATGAATGCTAAACGTATTTACTTGAACCAGATTTACAGTCTACAGACACTTTGAAAGTCAAATTCGATTCCATCGAAGTTTTTCTGCGTTGAACAACATAATACGACCATTACCTCTTTTTTGGGTTAGGTCTAAGCAAGTTTTGTTTTTTCATATTTTTTTTTGTCACTTTGTTGGCAAGAATACGACCCACTTAATTAACGGCTGGCAACAACATTCATATTTTGGGGATGTGACTTATGCATTGCCAGCCTCGAGATATTGGTTCTTAAATCTCCATTGCTAGGTAATTTCACTAGCTACAGTGGCCTTCAAGCCGAAGCACAGTAATGTAATACACTACTGCTTTGAGGTAGAATATCTGATACTGCGGTGGTACCTACAACTTGCAATAAAGGACTAAAACTGATGGACAGTGTTATTTTTAGGAAATTTATGTTAGTTTTTAGTTTTTCTTGTCTGCCTTGTGTCTCTTGTCTATGTCTATGTTAGCGTTAAATCCCCGTTACATTCGGAGCGTCCACTTCGTATCCCGGGGTCCGCTTGATATGTTATCCTTAAAAATAAATCTTAAATATGATGTGTCATCGAACAAATTACGCAACACTTTGCGGTGGTTATTGTTTTGTATAAAATGTGCCTTTTTTCTCATATATTCCTTTACATTGAAGCTATTACCATCCCATTACGTACAAACAACATTCGTTGTTTTCCAATGTTAAATTTTATTTACAAAACAATTCAAATTCAGTTCACTGTTTGATTGTTCATGCGTGTTTATGTAACTATTTAGGGATCCTACATACGTTCGGAGAAACAAGCGCAATCAAACTAAATTTAACTTATTCAAATTTATATTTAAAAAATAAATAAAACAAGTAACCTTATTTAAAAATAATAATAAGCTATATCAGATTATTAGATTCTAAGTTAAATTCTTGAAGTATTTCCTTCGTTAAAACGTTCTAAATAAATGAAATGGGTATTGAATGTAGAATTATAATTCTATAAGTTAAATAATATTTTAGTATTGTATTTATTGTATCCGATTTATGGATGGTCAACAAATGTATGTTGTATGTAGTTGTCCTTGAGTGTAAATTTTCATCACGTCCCCAGTTCGTGTCGGTTGTATTTTATGTACTTATATTAGATCCGGTACCCAATTCGTATTTATGAGACGTCGCGGGCATTACGACGACACCCGACGGAACTCCAACATACTGACCGTGGGTATAAGTCTTTATAATGGCATTTGTAGTGAGGTTGATTTGTCGATACCAGATGCTTAAAAATACTTTATAATACGATCAAACAGTTAAGCAGCTTTAGGTGAGGTCAGTCTATGGATGGGATGACCGCGTAGTGGTATTTCAATTGAGCGTCTCAGTTTGATATAACTCGGTAAGTCAAGTCAGAAGCATATGAGCAATCTGACACAAGGCGGCCAGCCTTGCCTAACAACATGACATGTTTTCATGTATACAAAAATAAATACTTCTCTAAACCGTTATACACAAAAAAAGCAATGAACTGTAAGACAAAGTATACAATTGTTTACGGTACAATAAAATTTTGTGCGGATTCATCGCTTTAGCTTGAAGAAAACCTACTTTAAATTGCAAAATGGAAAGTACCACAAATTTTCCTGCAATATTTTTTTAGCAAACGTGTTTCATTGAAGTGAAAGATAGTTCAATGAAACATTTTTTTTAAATAGTTATAACTAGTTAGTTATAACTCGTTTTTCTTAATAAATAGAAATATAGAGTTGAAATATTTTTTGTGGTGCGATTTTTGAGCTAACTTTTAAAACAAGGCGTCTTACATGGCCTTGATACCAATACCGATTTTTGTAGTCTATTTATTTGTTAAAGATTTCCGAATTAGAAGTAATAAGTATTTGAATAAAAAAAGTCAGTCAGATGCGCAGGATATATTAAGGTGCACAAGTAGCCAAGTCTTGGTCAACCTGATTGGGCGAGACCTCTCCCTGCCGGCAGTCGTGTCGGCAATGTTAGAGAGGGAATCGGCGTGGAGGGCCGTTGTCTCCTTCTGTGAGACCGTCATGGTCCGGAAGGAGACGGCCGAGCGGGATTGGGAGAGGGCCGATCCTGCTAGACGCCAACGACGGCGGCGGCGTCGACCACCTGATGCCGCTAGCCATCCCGGCCCCTCAGAACCTTTACCCGGGGCTATATAAATAGGGTGTGCCGTACGTGTTGAGCGGCCCTGAGGAGTATGGCAGTCGGTGTGGCCCGAATGCCGTACACTCTTCCTTGAGAAGCGTAGGGAGGCATTCCATCTTGCCCCTGGGACCGAGCTCTACTAGCACAGTGCTCAAGATGCTCCGATTTTGAGTTCTGTAAGAGATCCCGGAGCCTCTCTCTGTCATTGATGTCGGCCACCGAGGAGGTTTTAGTGGGTACCCATGAACGACCACCTCTCATGGGACCCCACTTAACCCGGTTCTCCTCAACAAAAAAAAAAAAAGGTGCACAAGTCTACGCGCAAAACACAGGTCCACATACTCATCTTTGTCCTTCTGGACCCAGTGGAGGCCGTTACGACCGCAGAAATTCTCAAACAGATGGAACAGTATCACTGGTGAGAAATTTACATGGGGTGAGGACTTTCTCATACCCTCCCATCCCCTTAATCGCTTTTTACCATACCTATTCTGCCACCACCAATTTGAATATGTGTAATAATCGAAACAATGATAAAGTATGCACAAAGGTAAGAAACTACCTATAATTCTAGTATATTTATTCTTAAACATTCATTACCTACATACTCGTAGTTATATAATTTTAAAGCTAGAAGACCTGCTTTGCTTATATAAGCTAAACAAAAAAGCAGCTTATATTATGTTTTCAAGATAAAATAAGACTGGAAACTCGTTTAAGAATAATTTATTAGTTAGAAATTCAACTGGACGGTAAAATCGTTATGAATTATAGATATGCAACTTATCTAGTTTGACACACATAACAGACAACTGTCTTTATTAGATTAGATTTTTATTTATACAATTTCTTTTTTTTTAACTTGTTATTTCACAATTCCGGACGTAATTCAATGACACTGTTTATTTCTCTTTTTATCTGCAGAATACAGGGACAGGATGTGGGAATTGATAAACCATAGAATTATAACCTTTAGAACCGCAGCTTCAAACAAATTAATATCGTCGCAAAACATAGACCATGAGACAACATGTGTGCCACAGTACATTCGCTGACATGCACAAAAGCGCTATAATGTTGCCAGCGAAACGAAACCTTTTTGGGAAAAATTTACATTCCGCTTTCGCCTCAAGTAGTATGGAAAAAATTATGTTACATAATGTTTTAGGCAGGTACGTTTATTGATAGGAGACACAAGAACGGGATTAAAACTGACAGGGTAAAAGGTTTCCCTGACAAGATTCAAAGGAATACAATTTTACATAGTACCCGAAGGCGGCAGGCTAGTTTATTATTATACTATCATTATAGTTTAAATAAATAATTAAAAGTCTTGGCAACATTTAAGTATCTAATACACAAGTGGCCAAGCACGATTTTATTATTCCCTAGGTAGATAACAGCGTCTTGTTCACCACGGTTGGGTGCGCGAGGCATACATTTACTTAAATTGTCGGGATCCGGGCTGGATGACTCACAAGTATTTTTACTTTAACGCTAAAATTACACAACACATCGTATTCCAACTGTAACAGTAAAATGAAGTGCATGATAATCTTAGAAGCCCACAAATACGCGAAATTTTAAAACCGTCTACAATGTGTTACATTCTTTATCTCCGGAGTCCTCGATTAGATCATCACAAAATTTAATCATATTGAAAGAAGTTATAGCTTACATAAAGTTATTATTTGTAAAAAATTCCCTGTGTATGTGGTTGTTTTTATTTGGATTTCTATAAATTTATGAATAATACGGGTCTTTATATAATTTATACAAAGACTGATATGTTATATTTGGTAACAAAATAAATACTTAGATTAAATATTTGTATCTTATTTAAAGCAGTATTTAATTTATGTATAAATTTCTTTAAATGTTGAGACTGAATTTAAATCTAAATTTATAGACCGCGAATTATTTTAATTATATTACTTTTAATAATTCTATCATAATTACAATATTTATACTTGTTATCAATGTGAGGACGAAAATTACTTCACTTCTGCTTTTATGTCAGAAGCCCTCCTAACTGTTCTTTTTATGTAAGAGGGAGCAAACGGGCGGAAGGTTCGCCTGATGTTAGGCGAGCACCGCAGCTCATGAACCACCAGAGAGCATGCAAGGGTGTTGCCGACCTTTCAGTAAAGAATTGCCTCTCCTCTTTTTTAATCTTTTTATTTTTGTAAGTTCGTGCATTGTAACCATGAATGGCAGGATACTATTTTTTATACATATCGTTTGCCATCTGACTTGTACGACCGAAACCCTATGCACCAATCATTAACTAACTGTAAGAGCTTTGGTTTGAATTATTTTTTCTACTTATGGCGATAATTATAAAAAAAAATTGTCAGCAAGAAATTAATATTTTTTCCGATAAACAACAAGGACAATCAGACAAGTTAGTGCTAGGTACTCTCTGTTGTGTAACAACTCCACTAGATAAATCTTTATTGAAATGCATAGTGTACAGACGGTTTTACACAAAAACTTTTTGCAATCCCTTAAAATATTCACTGTTCAGACAGTAGAAAGACATATATAGTCAATGGCAGTAAGCCTTATATTGCAATGCTAGGTAGTAGTGCCATCGCAGAGTATGATATTCTACAGCAAAGCAGTACCTAGTTTTGCATTACTTTGTTTCGGTTTGAAGGGTACTGTCAGTAGCTAGTGAAATTGCTGGGCAAAGGAGATTGAAGAACCAATATCTAGAGGTTGGCAACGCGTGAGTGACACCTACAAATCAATAGTGTTGCAAGCCCCCATACGCTTCGACAACCGCGTATCATCACACCTATCATACGGGCTGCAACTACAATCCTTCACACATTGGTTACAGGACTGTTAGTGTTCAAATGTTTTAACGAGACACAAGACTCGCTGCACCGTAAAAATAACAATCTTTTTATTCTTTAGGCTGATAATAAAAATAACAGGGTGTGGCTTTATATTTTGCAACGTCACTTAAATATAATTATAAAACGAATATAAAGATACAGTTAGAGTACCATAGAGTAGAAGTATATTAGTTTCAATAATTGATGACTAGCAGTCACCGCTAGTCATGACGGAGAGAAATATTTTGTATTTAAAAACAATTAAATGATTATTTATTCTTAGATAACCATTCTATTTTATATTATATTAATTATTCAAATTAGACATTCATTCTTAAATTTATCACCATAATATTTCCATTTTTCTATTATAATTTATTAGAAATATTATAATGTTGTTTTTTTCGCTAGCCGGTTTTAAGGCAATGTAACGGCACCTCACTCATTACAATTAACCCAATTTATATAACATGTATATATGTATTTCGTAGAAAAAAATCCGGTATTCGTGTACTTTTCTGTTCTCAAGTTGTTTTGAAAACTAGAATAGAATTAAAAATAATTAATTATATTACATACCAACACTACTTTCTGTTTGTTAAAAGATCTTGCCTTTATTAAATATTATTTAAAAATTAATAAATTATAAAATAAATATTGGTAATCCATTCTAATATTTTTTTTTACCTTTATTATCTTCCAATTACAAAACTTTGTTCACAGAACAGATTATTAGTACATACGCGTAGAATAGAAAGCATAGAAAAGTAATGAATCCCTTGTATTCGTATATGCGAAATATCCTTGCACATTTTGCTAACGTATCATTTTAGAAATTCATGAGCTGAATGCGAATGTGCATTTGTTAAACTTTCATCATATAACATCACAAGTTTTGCTTTAAATTTTATACTATAGACTTTCAGCCAAAAAGTGAACTCCCCACTGACAGAAAAATAACATTTAAACGATCGTCCGGTATCACAACAAAATTAACACGTTTTGACTAATGAATAAATCCATAAACGCACCAACGTGTCAACCCTGCAAGTACTCAACCGCCAGAATAAGGTTCCTACAATCTGCCTGCGTAAAGACCTGGAAAACTTTGGTCACATTGCCGGCAGTGTGGAGAAGTAAATGGCACTGGAAAATAAACAGAAAAGGACTGCTAGCTAAAAGGCACGTTGTACTGACCACAACAGCACCACTCTAAACACAACAGTCCACTATTCTCTACACTCGGAGCCTCAAGAGATTTAAAACAGACTTGCAGTGAGGTGTTCACGATCCTCAGCATTCAGGAAACCAAAGCGAGATAGGAGAAGGAGAAATAAAAATTAATAGTTGAAGTCATTCTCCAATGATAACATTAATTGAATAAAAGATATATTTTCTAACTTAAGATTCAACAAAAACAGTAACAACTGTTATGTCAGTTTTACTTTATTTAATTATTTATTAGTCACTTCGTAAGGCCGCACAGTTGGCGAGTGCTATTACGACCCAGTCATTGAACTTGGCACTGGAAAAAACTATTTAGTGAAAGCACCTTTAGTTTAAAAAATAGAATAAATGAAATTGTAATAGCTATAACATTTACAGGTATAGAATAAAATTTTGTTTCTGCTCAGCAGTTCCACATTATTTTTGTTAGAAAATAAATTAGTAGTAACTAATCATTACTATTTAATTGGAAATAATTACTTTTAGATAGAAAACAGCAAAGTTACCTAAATACCTAGGCTTAATCAAATATACTAATCGCTCTTCTCGTTATTTCTTGAGAAGTTCCAAATAGAGTTTACATGATTAAGTCCGTAGTGAATTTATTTATTTATTTATTTATTTTGTTGCATTCCACAATATATAGTATGTTGTTATATGATGATAGATACAGATATACATTGTGGACCCTGTCGGGCACAGCAAAGTAGGAGAGAGGAAGACTGACATTATTATTATTATTTTTATTATTTGTATATGTATATATTTATACTTTTAATTGTATTATTTTAATGTTTTTAATTTAATTATCATTTAAATATTCATTAATACTGTAGTAACATTTAGATAGTAATAGTTTCCTTAGTTTATTTGAGAATGTGTGATGTTTAGTTTCTTCTTTAATGGTATCGGGTAAATCAAATAATACAGGCCAAAAAAATTATTTAATGTGATTGTTTCCTCTACTAATTAGTTTGGTTGTTTTTACTAATTTCGAAAACGCAATAGACGCCGTCTCGATGACAATAAAACGATGTTATCAAAGAAAGCCTTAGTAATAAAAGATTTTTTATTAGGCCTACGTATGGACGTAATAATTTAATAAATATAAAGCTAAAAATTAAACTACACTAACGAAATGGAGTTCTTAAATTTTAATTTGTAATCAGCGAAAATATCAAAATTAGAGACCCGTAACTTCAGTGGATACTATAAGGATACTATTAGTTAGCTATTTATAATATATTATACGCATTTATATGTACATAATAGATTATTAGAATATAATCTTATGTCTATTATATTAAAATTTGCTTTAAAGCTATAGATTATATGTTCCAATAGCAATGGAAAAAATGTAAATAATGTAACTTATAAATAAAACATTCGCATCTCATTGAAAACCTAATAATTCAACAAGAAAAACATCAGGCATTCATGTATATATTTTTTTCTTCAATAACTTGAAAATATCAACAACCCGTGTATATGATATTATGTAAGTATAAATACAACTGTCAATATTTATTTTCCAATTGAATTTTTTACAGAATTCCTTAAAAATCCTATTCCTAATCCTAACTTGTTTGGGGTTATGCGATTTCAAATTCTGAAAAAAAATTGTTGATTTACAACATCGAAAGTTATTATAAAGAAGATAGCTCATCAAATTTTAGAGCTATATAAATTTATCCCTGAAAATTTTTTGCTTCACATTATCATCTTCTATTCTATATATATAAAAGGCTTTGTCTTGAATGACTGACGGATCAATGCACAGCCTACACCCCTGATCGTAGAGATCTGAAACTTGGAGTGTTTGTTCTTTCTATGACGTAGGCATCCGATAAAAAAGGATTTTCCTAAATTCTACTTCTAAGGGGTTAAAAAGGACAAAGTTTATATGGGACAACGCGATTCTTTGGCACCCCTACACCCCTGATCGTAGAGATCTGAAACTTGGAGTGTTTGTTCTTTCTATGACGTAGGCATCCGATAAAAAAGGATTTTCCTAAATTCTACTTCTAAGGGGTTAAAAAGGACAAAGTTTATATGGGACAACGCGATTCAATGATTCAATCTATACCTTTTCTAACAGATTTGATGAAAGATGTGTTTCGTATTTTATTGAAATTCATTCCCTAACGGGGTTAAAAAAATTCAAAAAAATAATTATATACCCGATATAATTATTTTTTTGAAGTTTATATTAATACTCTTTAGCGCTTTTGATTAAAATTATTTATTTATTACATTTTATTTTGACACGTTTGATAACTCAATCCGATACATGGCATATCAACGCCTAGCCTAAACTTGAAATAATTTTTTCTGTTTTTTCACAGGTGTTGTTTTTAAAATGTAAACGTGCACAAGGAAATAATGTTTCGGAATTCAACCGATAGGTGAAAAGGATTTTGTAGAAGCATGAAACTATGTTTTTTTTATGCGGACGGTTTCTTGCGAACGAAATTCTCAAGAGGTGAAATGAATGTTTAAAGTTGTATTAAAAATCATTGTATTAAAATCGTTATTCACGCGGGCGTTATAAAATTTCCATGTTATTTTTGCGTTCCATCTCAATTTGCTTGTATTCAAAATGCTGAATTCTGCACGATGAAGCTGCGGAACCCTTCAGTTTCTACTGTGCGTGATCCAGAATGCACTTGACAGGTAAATACTTTTAATATTATAAATGGGAAAGTGAATTTGTTTTTTTTTTGTTTTGTGATGCTTTCACTGGTAAGTGGCTGAAGCGATTATGATAAATTTTGTTATAGATATAGATAGGACCATGGAGATACTTATAAACTACTTTTTGTCGTAATACAAAATTGGAAAGGGATAAATAGGGATAAAAGACTGTTCGGAGAACCAATTATTTCTAAATTGACTTAAAAATTACCTCATTAAAAATCGATATACAAGCGGCCAAAACCGCGAGCTAAAGCTAGTAGAATATATATTGACTTTTTCTTTATACTCAACACGGCTTCAACTAATCTACGTATTAAAAAACCATAATCCGTATCGCGTTTCGTATAGAAATGACCGCCTTAAATGCTATGCGAATATACCTTCACCTCCCACACTGCAACGGTACCATTCACCATTGTTTGTGTACCTCCCAACATTAATATCAGCATTACAATTATTGAAATGTCGGACACATCAAAATAAATAGCCGAACATCTGTTTAGAATATAGAAAAACAAAAAGAAATTATGTTATTTGTTTTGAACACATTTTGTTGTAAGAAAATTTGTGGTCTATTTAATTGCTTTAATGAAGTATATATAGAATTTTTGTTTGTCCATTTGTTATAACATCACGAAAAACAAAAACCCATGCGGCTTTCGCCTTTTCATAGACTGTCGTTTCGCTATAAATCTAAGCTACTTTTCAATCCATTCAAAATACTCGGCAGGTTTTAGTTCTTTTGCATTGTAAAGTTCCACGAAGACGAAATCATAGGTAAAAATCGACAATAAATATTTAAAACACGTTGAAAATTTAAATATAAAAAGTGTTCATTTATATTACTTTATCACCAATTTAGAAACTTATTTTAACAACAACAAAGCGTTACTTCTGAAAAAAAAAAATTAATAATGGTAAGCAATTTTTGTCAAGACCATAAAAACTAATTAGAAAGTCATATCTGCTAGTGATATTGCTGGTATAATAATAAATAATTTCGATTTAAAAAAATAGACAAGGAATTTTATATTTTGGTTTACTTATTATAAATGATATGCTACTCTCATTTCATTCTTACTTTCTAATGTAAAGTAAGCCAATTGTTATACGGACATAGTACTTCTCAGGGTAATATTTCTCAACAACAAAAGGTTCTTAAATTTTACGCAATCTGTACATGTATGTATCTTATAAACTATTTTTTCTAGACTTATATAATACTAGCTTCTGCCCTGCTTCGCGTGAATTACGATATTAAATGAGATATCTTTAACACAATTAAAAATATTTGTCTCCCCATAATAACTTTCAACCCATAATTTTAGTAAAGTAGTCATGTCCTATCCCAAGGTCTAGTCTATCTCTGTATCAAATTTCATCGAAATCGGTTCAGTGGTATAGGCATGAAAGCGTGGCAGACAGACAGAGTTACTTTCGAATGTATAATATTAGTAATGACTTCTGAACTTCAGAGCTTCAGCACGTGGCTTTACCCGCGTTTATCACTATTTTAATTCGGCTGCTTTATGAAGTATAGAAATTTTTATTTCACACCTTTTACGTTTTGTTTTCGAGACAAAAATAGCTCTAGGGTCCCTCTAAACTAAAATTCATCGTAATCGGTTAAGCAGCTTAGACGTGACTGCGTCTAAATAAACAATATCATATATTTTTTAATTTAATAAAAATCTATAATCCATCTGAGCAGGCTGTAGACATAATGTTTAAGCGGTGGAAGTCGGTTTATATTTATAAAACCTTGTAGCCTCAATAGCTCAACGGTACCAGGGCCGACTTCGCTCCGTTAACGCGAGAGTCGAGGGTTCAATCCTGACCCCTTTGGGCTATTGTCGTACCCACTCCTAGCGCAAGCTTCGAGCTTATTTGGAGGGCCAATAGGAATATTAGTAATGCCTTGAAAAAGCATTGCTAATATTCTTTATAAAAAAAAAAAAACAATCTTATTATAGTGAATATTTTCCCACAAACTACCTAGTTTGTTACCTATAGCAAATTAGTAAATTTTAGAAATAAATAAACGCTACAAGCTCATCGGTCTCCATTAGGATACACTGTGTCCGGGGTCCGGAAACAGGCACAGGCATAAACACCTAGTAAACTAGGCTTGTATTTATAATAATAATCACAACACCATATCCTAGATTTATATTAAGTTTCTTTTATTTCAGTAAGTTTTTTTTTTTTTTTGATTTCGTATTTTACCACCTGATGGTGAGTTAAAACGTGATGCCTCTTCACGCCCCGTTTGAAGATTTTTTTTCCGGAATGTGTATTGCTGTTGGCCCTACTGGCCTTGATAGCGTCACCGGGCGGGGGGGCCGAGTAGCAGCCCTCACGGGGGCTCAAATTTGATACCCGTGTGAAGAAGCCCAGATTATACGAAGGAGAGAATACGTGTGATGGCAATGAGTTCCTCTTTTTAGAAATACGACAAAAAAGGAAGTGTAGATTACACACCTTTTAGTCCTTTTCCAAAAGTGTGGGTTTTGTATTTAATAGTTTCGCATTTCTCAACCCCGTTGTAGACTCAATAAGTAAATTTCGGACCGCTGGAAAAATTTATCTTAACAGGAGTTTATAAATTTCATCCGAGCGAAGCTGTTTTACAGCTAGTATTAATAATAGAAGCATCAGCAAATTTTAGAAAGACTTGTTCAAAAACTCGGTGATGTCATAATGTCATAACAATTAACTGACCTCCTTTGTAATTCCAGTTTAGATCCATTTGGGGATTTTACACAACAATTTTAGTATATAATACCAAAAAAAAAATTACAAAACGTTTTCGTAATTTTAATTAAATAATAAAATTATAAATGTTATCGCTAGCGTCAAAATCAGTCAAACATTGACACAATTATGATGCTAAAGGTATTAAATTGTATGGAAAACAAAAGTGACTTGGGTAAAGGAACCTTGTAAAGTGATTACTGTGCACACTTAAATACTAAGTAATAATTACTTTGTATATAAACCAGGTGCGGAAGCACGTTCGTTGTTCCGCCCGCACGGCTACCACCAAAATATTAATCAGGTTCGTAACTTAGGCCTGCTTTTATCGGCTGGGATGGGCCAACTATAGACTATCAAATTCAGTATTTCAGTAAACAGTAGCCGTACTGTTGCTTTTCGATGTATGATAGGACCCGATAACATATTTGAATTAGAGACCCGCACTCAGTAATGCTAGCTTTCTTGCTATACTCCAACTCCCCTTTCATCCTACCTCACCCTCGGTGGCAACGCCCAGTTATGACCCAAGCAAAAAACACTACTGTCAAACTATTCACAGTAACACTACTGTCATAGATGCCTAGTTAGTCACATTTTAAATTAATCGATTATTTAAAACTAGCCGCTTGTTTCACTAGTTAACGTTATATAAAGTTAGTTAGTTACAGAAAGTTAGTATTTCTGCGAAAAATTGTTTAATCGATAGTGAAAACCGCGTCAAAATCCCTACCGTGGCTTAGTAGGAATTTAGCGAATTTTATTTAATTTATGAAAGCGATTTACTTTTATACTAAGTATGTAAAGAGAGAGATACAGATTTCTGCATTTATCTTTATAATACTTTTTAGGGATCCGTGCCCAAAGGGTGCCAATCGAAATCTATTACTAAGCCACTGCTGTCCGTCCATACCGGGCTCTACCTCACAAACCGTAATAGAGCGTTTACATTTTCAATGAATGCGTGTTTCTGTTGCCGCTATCTACAACAAATAATAAATAAATAAATAAAAGCTGATCACTCAACAACAGATAGGTACTAAAAATAAATTACATAGAAAATTGATATTTTTATTTTACGCTAGTACGGAACCTTTTATATGCAAGTCCAACATGCACTTCGACGGTTTTTTCTTTTCTTCTACGATAAATATATAATATATAATCCCAAAAGTTATAGTAAGCTAATCATCTTGGTTTTATTATTTCTATAGGATATTAACATGTATATTTAAATATTTGATGGCCCATCGATCAATATTCGAGACATCCGGTTCAGAAAGAGATTCGAATTTTATTCGAGATATCGTTGTTTTTTCATATGGAATTCTTGTTGTAAAAAAGGTATTGAATTGAATCAATCCCTCGCAATTCTTAAATGTATATTTAACATAAAATAAAATCAGGAATGTTGTTTATAAACAAAAAAGTTCGTTCAAGGGCGACATGATTTGGTAACGTTTAAGTAGGTATGTTGCATGAGTATTATTAATTTTAAATTTATCGACGTCTCTTCAATCAATTCGTGAATTTATGCAATATAGTCGTTGAGTATTGAATATTATAAACTAAACTTTATAAGTTCAATAAAGATAATGATCGAGTTATTAGGTCAAAACTTAACCGTGGTTTTTTTTCTTCTTAATATTTTCTCGATATTTCTTGGGGCATTAGTTTACTGTAATAACACTTATCCAGATTTGTTAGTTTACAAGTTTTTTCAAAAACATTGCCAGCTGACCTCCGCTGTTAGGATTTGAAAAATTATTGCTCATAATATAATTTTATACAAAAAAAGAATCTGTGAATGTAATCCATACAAAGATATAAGAAATACATCATTAATAATAATTTATAGCTGAATTGCTATCATAGTCTTATATAGTAGAGGAACCAATGAGCCATGCTTTTCGCAGCACAAACGGGCCAGGTCGATCGAAGAAGTAACACCCTCTCACAGAAAATCGGGGTAAAGTAACAATATTAGGAACTGTTGAGTTTCATGAAACTATTGAGAGCCCCAGAGACCCAATCTCCGATCCTCTTTGTTCCCTCCTTATTCCTTCCCTCCTAGCCTGAAACTTCAAGTATCGCAAGCGTTCATAGGTTGTGCTGACTGCTTACAACCTGGCGGACCGTAATTAAATAAAAAAAATATATACATATAAGTCTAATTTGGTCAGAACGTAACCGCACGGAGCAGGTCAAGACAAACTTGCACCATATGAGGGAATAAACTCATCCATAACGCGAAACAAGGACTTGTCTACCTGTTGACAAGGTCATTTTAACGGTGCTACCATATATATCAAAAGACTGGTTTGACTTAAGGATAAAATGGACGTTATTAATTCTGTCTACAATGTTCTAGAAAAAGATCTTAAAGACATCAACAAACAAAAAAAGGAAGGCTCGAAGAGTTAACTTACTACATCTAAATATAAAACAAACCTTTTAAATTTTCTGAAGCCCTTTTAACTTCGTTAAAATAACCTATTAATATCTTTAAGATGACCAGGACTTAAAGCTAAGAACCATCTCGATCACGTCAGCTTTAATATGACATAACATAATATGTTAATATACGTAATAATTATGTCTACACTGTTCAGAAAGACATTGTTCTAGAACCACAGCTGACGAACAAAACGAATAAATAAAATTATACTATCAAAAAAGCTCTTGCCACCACCGATATTCCTGCTCTTATTGAGTCGAGTTGATGGCAAGAGATTTGATGGTTTAGCGTTGGTTCCCTGGGAACGGGCCTTTTTGACGCCACTTGCGTTGATACATTGGCCCCGTCTCATGTCAGGGAAACGGTGTTACGGGAGCCGCTGCGAAAAAAGCTGGAATCTGTAAGCGGCGTAACTATTCATCACTTATTCCAAATTACATCTTTAGGCCGTTTGCACTAGAAACCCCTTGACCCATGTAGCTTTAGTGCAAAACAATTTCTAAAAGATATTACACACAAACACACCAGGCCTGGTGCATTTTTCGGCCAAAGAATCTGGATTGCGATTCAGCTGCTTGTAATTTTAAATCTAAATCTAACATATCAGTATTTGTGGTGAAGTTAGTTCCGATTCAAATATTAATGATGTCATCACAAACGTAATTCACTTTTAGAACGATTATTACGGATGCAAATACCGTCATTACTGGGCAATGAAGCGTAAACACGCAACAGAAAATAAAATAACCGACATCAACATGAAATGTACGCCAACTTCGTGTTGCATATACCATATGGCATGATTTGTGAATATATCCCGGTGTTTTTCCGACTTCTTACGACATTTCTGCTAAAAAGTATTATTATGTTAGACGTTAAAGAGAAAATTTATTATTACTCGTATATAATTATGTGTGTAACATGGAAATATCTAAGTAATTTACTTAGCACAAACATCAAACATGTTGAAAATTGAACCTTGCTTGCGGAGCTGGTGCGTCCGGGGTTAATACCTAATAATATAATATTACTACTCTGAGACCATGAAGGCTGCTAAAATATTGTCTGTAAAAAACAGACTATAAAAGACAAAATAATCTTTTTATTAAGTATTTTTATGGCCTTTTAGCGGCTTCGCCATACTCCGCCCATTGGAAGAAACTCGGTTATTTGCTTATGCAATTTTATAGGCCACTCCAAAGCATGTCATGATTTTTATAGGAAAATACTTTAAAATTTGTCTGCCCGTGTCATATGGATCAATCTTAGGCATGTCTTGTAGACGGTATTATAATTAAATAACATTGTCTCCAACCACCTTAATTTAGTTTTGTGGTAGTCCCACGACAGCCTAACATTTTTTCGGGATAAAAAGTATCCTACGTGTACAGATAATAAGCTATCTTTGTGCAAATATGCCAATCAAACGATTATAATAACATTTATTTTGTTTGTCAAAATCATTTAAAAGTTGTTTTATCTAACTGCAATGACTATGAATAATGATAAAAAGTTTTATGTACGAATATTTGATTTTATATATGTAGTTCAGTATATACACAATTACAAAGGCGTCGGGATGTGACGACCCCATCACACGCTGTTGGGATAACCTCTGTCACAACAGAGATTATTCCACCAGTGCAATCAGTCACACTGGTGGTAGGTCTTTTGTTGCAAGATGCCGGCTAGGTAGGTACCACCGCAGTGTCCAATATTCTGCCGCCAAATAGTAGTGTTTAGGCACTACTGTGTTCCGGTTTGAAGGGCATTGTGCGCTAGAGAAATTATTGGGCGAACGAGATTTAAGAACTAATATCTCGAGGTTGGCAACGCGTGAGTGGCACCTACCAATGGTGCTGCAAGTGCTCATAGGCTGCGGCAGCCACTTACCATCAGGTGGGCCAACTTCTAACATAAAAAAAATCACATATAAAACATAGTATCAGTACGTTTGTATCCACCGCTGGGCGAAAATCGGAAAGATCAATATATTATTTTGGGGAGAACTCAGACCTCACACTCATCGCACGAAACGCAACAGTACTATGTCACTTGACGCCGATTTTCAGTGAGCGGGTTACTACCCTCTCGTACAGTAAGAGCACTTCCTCGGTCGAGCCAGTACATTTGTGCTGAGAGAACCATGGCTTAACTACCACAATGTACACATATAACTTTAACTTTTTAGATAAATTTGAGGGCAAATAGGTGATTTTTCACCAATATTATTTTAATTCATCAAAGATGATGCTGTGGGCAAGCACTATTCATTTATAAATCCAACTGTCCATATAGGAAAAAGTAGATATATATTTTGTTAATAAAAATCTAAATTTTGTGTCACGCTATTAATATTTTGTATTGAAATATTATTATATAAGCGATCTGGATGTATTTGTCCTTGTCATTTTGTACGTTTCCCGACCCGCGACACAGGATATAACTATCCTAATGGGGCCGTTGAGTGTGTAGCGTTTATTGATAAAAAATAATATGAAATCTTACTGAATATCGAAAAGTACAATAGTTGAGGCGTGTTCATAGACCGTGATGTACAGGGTGTAAATTGAACAAACTGGCGGAAGCGTACGTACACGAATAATATCTACTGTACAGCATTGTGAGGCGAAACGTTCACGATATGAAAGGCAGATAACAGCTGCCCATTGTTCCCCGGTCTTCGTATCTCCTTGGCTCATGTGAGAATCAAACAGCGATCAGCCGAGACAAGTGATTTCGAAATAACTTTTTTTTCTAGAACTACTTTGTACTTTTTAATGAAACCTTTTCTAAGTGGAATGTAATGTGTGTTGACATTAGCATTTTTAGGCATGAATACGCATGTGCAGGAGGAAGGAAGCCATTGAATTTCTTTCGATGAGAGGAATTGCTAGCCTTTCCTTCATGTTACCATTCGTTTTCCTTCCCCACTCTTCTTTTATTCTTCTTTGCAATCTTTATTAAGATCTTATTAGTACATTGAGACCACCACAATAAAATATTGGACATATCTATGTAACGAAAAGTATCGTCGAAACCGGTTTTTCTAAAACTCAAATTGATAACAACTTTTTTCGATTATCGGTTTATAAATATAGTCTTTAAGCGTTGTGTAAATGTGCATCGATGTGCTTAAGCGTTTTTCTTTGAATATTGTCTGTTACCCAAGAACTAAGCAATCATGTCAGACGACATTTATCAAACGAGGAAGTAAGCTTGGCTTGTCTTTCGCCATTTTCCCATGTCGCAGGGCAGGTGAGCAGCGGGGTCAAAAGCTACTCACGTCGAAACTCGTTCCCATTACATCCGACCAGAAAATGCGGCTACTAGGATGACGGAATACGACGACAAAGGTTTATTGATACTATTATAATTAGCACGCTGATGATTCCGCAAGGAAAAGATTAAAAGACATTAAAATTAAAAGTATTTAGTATCATTTATACTAAATATTTTTATATCATACTTACTTATCATTTTTCTTTCTTATGTAACGAAAGTGCCTAAACGTGACGCGTCCTTAAAATTTCACTTTCAATCCTTGTCCAATTTCGATTTGTCATCTAAGAAGTTTCACTTCAAAAATTTTTAATCTTGTTTTTCTTTAGATAGTACGATTACGCATTATATAACAATGATGGAAGTAAAAGTTTTTAGCCTGACGATATAGAATAAGCACCGTAAATACGACGATTTGTGTCAATGGAAACAGTGTTTATTCGTTGGTTTATGTAAAAACTGACGGTCCTGCGTTATGGGAAAGGGATTATTATTATTTTGTAAAGGCTAGCGAAGCGTTACCTAACATCCGGGACTAATGTCAAAGGGCTGGCTGCTTTTAATACAACAGGTAGGGAGCCCTAACTATTACGTTGCTACAGTTATGCTTGATTAAATAATAATATTGAATAATAATAGATAGTTGCCTAACATAATTTATGATAAAGTATTACTTATAGTATTTTTCTTTGGTTCAGGTTCAATATAGGTTATATATGAATAAAATTTCCATCCATCGAAAACCATCCGCTGAACCTAAAGCAATAATACTTAAAAGTTTAAACATAAATTTCCATCAAATTTTTAAAGGTCGCCAGTTATAATTACAAAAATTAATTTTTAATTGCATATTTCATTATAAACTTAATATTTTTATCTTATAAGAAGGTATACTTTTGAATAATTCTATAAACTTAATTCAATTTTAGTTAAGTGTCTAATATGTCGCATCCCAAATGGTCGCAAATATTGCATTTTTTTCTTTTTTGCGATACCTACCAAGATACATATGTATTAGTCTACCAGTCCGGCATCTATTGTATAACACATATTTTATGTACATAACGATTGTATTGTTTAGTATAGATTTTACTGATTTATTAATAATACTCGTACTCGTGTGGAAAAGTATCAACCGTGTTACGTCCACTGAGCATTTATCATTGTTATCACAATTTCGAAATAGATAATTTTTTCTTCCGTAATAAATAACTGGACTGTTAGAAAAAACAACTTAATTTGAATATGTTCGTCATTATGATAAAACTGCAATCTGAAGTCGGTTGCAAAAGTATTTGATATAATAATTTTGAAAAATAATTATATTAATAAACAAAAGTAAAGTATTTTAGGGATATAAGTACGAAATAGTAAAAAAAGCTTATTTCGAAATGGCTTCTCTCAAGTCACAATATGTTGTAATACAGTCTATATAGAAAGAGATTCGCTTAGTACGTGCAATACAACCCACTATTGTTAAAGGTCCAAATCTCAAATCAATTCAGGTTTAGCATTAACTAAAAAAAATATTAAAAATTGTAAAAATTCTATTTCATTTCGACATTAAAAATTAAAATTTTATATGAGCATGATGTATAAATATATATGTCATGATACGATATAACGATGTAACTCAGTTTTCGCCATATATTTGGTCGTCATTTCAATCCCAAAAAGAGCTAATGGTAAGCACCCAGGGATGAACGGTGTCTGAAACCATTGCTGATATGAAATTATTTCAGAGTATCCGATAGTTTCGGTTATCGACACTAGGTTTATATGGAATTGTAAAATTGTTGTTAAATACAATTAAAAGTAATACATTTTAACTGTATTCTTAGGTGTCGCGTCGCGTCTATAGAAATATTTCATTTATCTCCGCCTATATCAAGTAATACCTTATTTGGACGCAAATAAGCAATACCATGTCAACCCACAAAATTGAAAAAACTGAGATATATATGCAGAAGTGTTTGCAAATGGCTGAAGAACATTTTTCTTTAATATTTGTACGGTTTTAATATTAAAGAAAAATGTTCTTCAGACATTTGCAAACACTTCTGCATATATAACTCAGTATAGACATAGTATTGCTTATTTGCGTCCATTTACAGCCAATGTTACAACATATTTACAATTCAACAATAACTATATTTACAAATAATTACGACAGTACAAATCATATCCCCGGGGACGTGGTGCAATAATGCTAGCTGTATTTCCCCGCTGAATCGCATTCCCGATTCTTTGGGCCAAAAATGAACTAGCCGTTCTGTCACCTGTGGAGCCACTAAGTCGGGGTGTTTATCGCAAATTATTCGAACCTTTTATTTTATATTCGGATACTTCGGAGTCTTCGGATAGATTTATATTTCGGATATCACATAGTTTTAGAAACTGTTATGGAGCTCCATAACAACCGTATTAATAAAATTAAATATAATTACATCTACTGAGATCATAAGATGTGTTCAGTTTGAAACTATGCGAAACCGTTACTATATTTATTAGTGACTGTGGTACCTATTCTAGTGTTCATAATACACTTTACAATTTATATATTAGAGATGTTTTTGACAGACATACCTAAATATAAAAACTATCAAAACATTTGCGCCGTTGTGGAGCAGCGGTAGTGAACCTACCTTAAGCGCCATAGGTCACGGTTTCGATTCCCGCTCGGAGCCGATGTTTGTATAGACAATGTTTTTCGGTCTGAGTGTGTTTGTCGTTGTCATTGTGAATGTTTCCGGACCCCTGGCACAGGATATAACTATCCTAATGGAGGCCGTTGAGTGTGCTGAGTGTGTGTGTGGCCGTTTATTTTGTTTATAACCTCAAATATATATAATATATTCCTGTGCCATAAAATACAGCTTCTGTTCAAACTAAACAAAATTTTCGACAATAAAATACGTCATCTTTGCTGTTAAATATATAGGCTCATTATTATCAATGAAAAAATCACTATTTTATTCGTTTCTTTACCGGCGCGTAAGTTATGGTTGTACATTGACCTTCTTATATATAATAGAAACTGGCAAACGAGGCCGCGGGCGGTGACGAGTATCGAAGTTTCACACGACGCATCTTATCTAACTAGATTATATTTGTGTCTCAATCTGTCACTATGATTGAAAAATGTTAACGTTTTATTTTTATCTACCTCTGTGGTAGATGATGCTAATCCTAGATCTATTTGTATTGTCGTCAATGTTGTAACTACAATTCGTGTATTAATAATATTCACACAAGCGACATAACATGCTGTAGATACTTTAAGTACATTTATAGTTGTACCTACTTATATTTTCTAGTTATATACTTTCTATATATTATGGTCAGGCCCTTCCATACAGACAAAATGTCAAAAAATCGATGGTGGTCTTTTGTAAATTTTACACCAGCCTCACGAAGCAAAGTTAGTTACAAGCTTGCTTACCGAATGTAGTTAGAATGTTAGCCACACATCAATTCATCAATTTACAAAGGAGCACCAGCGAGTCTTTGAACACTTATCTATATATAAAGGTCCTGTCCATATGTATTAAGTAACTATATCTAAGAAAAAAGCTTTTATAAGAGTTTTTCAATTTGGATGCATAGTCTTTGTGTTTATGTACCTTTATGGTTGATTTTTAGGATAACTTGAAGACCTTGAACGTACCTTGAATGTAGCCTTGCAGCTATGGTGGCCCCGTATATGTTTTTTTATAATTATCTAATGAAGGATTTCGGAAACACAGAACATGTCTTCACAGTATCTATAGAAGCGAAGTACCCCGATCACTGCATCCATAAAATTATTATTTCGAATGGACCTTAGAAGTTTGAATTTGGTTACCTACATCAGAAGATAATATTTTTATATATAGGCATTTCATTTTTTTTTTTTTGAACAGTCACCGCCACCTATGAACGTCTTCAATGTAAGGGATAGGAGGGAAGGTATGAGAACAGTAAAAAGGAAGGGAAGAGACGGGGCGGTAGGTACCTAAGTGATACTGACACTGTTACTTTACGCCGATTTTCTGTAATAGGGTAGTACTTTTTACTACCATTGTTCGCAAATAGGTTTTAATCCTGATGGGTTTATTATAAATAGTATGGACATTGGCAAAAGCCAACTTCAAGGTTACCCAACCGAGTACTGAACGCGCCCTACGTTACTTAACTCCGCTGATCAAACGAGAACCGGTGTCTTCAAAGTGGTTTTACGGATTTAAAGGATCTTCCAGTGGAGACAGAGGATGACATAAAATAATTTTATCGATAAGAACATTTGTAATTTTTTATTAAGTGTATGTGAAAATACGATTTAGGACAGTGAATTCGTTTCAATCAGAGTTGTAACACGCTAATAATAGACAACATCCTTTAATAAAACTTCGTTGTCGCGCCATAAAAATAGTTTTAACTAGCATTAGACTTGGCACATATCAAAAATTGACACGAATAAAATGTATTTTATAACAATTTAAATAAACAATACTATTTATACAAAATAGACTTTCTATCATTTCCACGTGTTTTAGTACAGTACAGTAATAAACCATACTCAACGGCCCCCCTTAGGAAAGTTATATCGGGGGTTTAGAAACATACACAATGACAAGGACAAACACACCCAACTGGAACACATGCCTGTATGATCAATTCAAACATTTGCTCCGAGCGGGAATCGAACCCACGACCTGTGGCGCTTAAGGTAGGTTCGCTACTGCTGTTCCACAACGTCATCAAATAATTATTATAGTAATATAAATAACTGGCTGTGTTTGCGACTCCGCTCACGACTAGCGTGGTGCACACAATTTTTTGTTTTCACAATTTTTGTTTTCATTGTGCGTAACCCTAATTCTTTTTCTACAAAAAAAAATAAGTTGGTTACTGCTTATAACATTAGCTGTCTGTCAAGTTTTGTTCCGTTACAATTGATTCCATTTCGGAGTTTATAATAAGTATGTACCGTATATAATTTAATATACTTCAGTAAAAAGCTGTTGTTACAAACAGATACTGAAATATTAGGTATATAAGGTAGATTTAATAATTTATAAGAGTTATAATATTCAGGCAAATTTTACGCAATGTTTAGGAGGGCCGTACGCTTGTTTGCATGGTATAAAGTTGATCGCAATCATTGACACAATATTAAAAATGATTTATCAAATACCTACCCAGTCATTGTAAATACAGTACGAAGAGTAAAAACAGATGAATAATATCTTCATATAGTACTATCAAACTTTAATATCGTAAGTAAAATATGGGACAATATCTATCAGTCTATCTATGTAGACGCGTATAATTCTAGAATTAAATTTAAATCATCTATAAATAGCTAGAGCGTACAACTTTATTTGGGCGGTACAAAACTATCAGAGTACAAACCTATCTAAGTATCTACCTACCTAGGTCGCATATGTCACAAAGAAAACGATATCACACCCATCAGCCAGGGTTGACAACAATGGTTTATAGTAAAATATTTTTGTTCGATATAGCTACTCTTTAGATGACTTGGGAGTCCAAAAGTTAATAAAATGTTGCCAAAATAGACGAAAGTAAAGCTAATAATATAATTTAAAATAGATAATATATATAATAACCAAAACACTGAGTGCTACAACAATATGCAAATTCTTAGTTATTTATTAAAATAGTCACGAGTTATTAAAATTGCAACATCCTTATTAGAATGCGATTCATTCACAGATTCGTTACATTATAATTTATATCATTTGAAAAATTGTAATAACAATGAGGTTCCAACCCAATTACTATCGTGTGTTATAGTATGTTTGTAAGCGTAGAATAATAAAACCGATCTCATAAAATAAGGCCTTATAAATAAAGGCTATATTTAGCCGTTAGGTTTTTAATATTATCCTTATAAAATAAACAGACTGCAGCACACGATGTCAGCATTTGACATACATGTTCAGAATATATTAGTAAATTGTTAGTGTAGATAAAAAAAAACAATACGACTTACTTTATTCAGTATTTCGTGTTTGTCAGCCGGACGTAATTTTAACGGATTATCTTGTCTTGAAACAGAAACAGGAGATCTGGAAATGTATCGGTTTGATAGTCTCCTTGCGAAATTGCTTTTGAAGTCTTCACATCGCATGATAGACTCTACTGGTCTCCCAAATTCGTCGTCCAAGAAGTCACGGGATTGTGCGAGCATGTCGTTTTTGATGCCGGCACCGATCTCTCGAACAAGTTCATCGGTAAATAATCTAACTCAGTGTGTATGAAGTGACAGCACAACCGTTAACTAACGATGCGAGTAACAAACTAAAGGTGAATGCCGGTTGCAAACACCTGGCGATAACAGATTGTCTGAATGTTTAATTTTTTTATATGTTAACTTACAATGCTTTTAAACGGTTATAAAAATTTATATCAGAAAGATTATTTTAATTAAAATCAAATCTTTGCTGCGTCTTTAATATTTAACGTGAAAATAATTCGAAGATACAATTTCAATTCTCAGCGCCATCTATGGTCGTGCAGTGTATCTACGTATTAAAACATTAACAATTTCTAAACTGTCAAAATGCCATATCAAAGTCCGGTTGCAAGTCAAGCTGTTTCCATGAGATGGCTCTGAAAATAATGAATAAAGCAACTATATATAATATGTTTTATATTGAACTAAACTTAAAACTATAAATAGTATGGCTGACTGTCACTATTAATTAAAGAGCTGGGATCCAAAATTGCCATAGTTAGTAAGAATAATATGATTGCCCTAAAACGAAACTTTAAGAAATGTGGGTTATGTCTGAGGCTTGTCAATAATTGACATCGCTGTAGGCTATGTATGTTTTGAGTTTAGGAACCTTTTGCCAGTAAAAATCTTGAGAAATGGTAGAATAAAATATTTGACCATCTTCTGCTATGGGTCTGCTTATACTTTTATCCTGATTTTTTTTTTTTTTTGATTGATTGCCATCTGACCTCCGCAACCCAAAGAGTAAACCAGTAACTCATTGCTATAAGAGAAAATTATGACAAACGCACAGACAGAAACAGATATTTAGAACTAGAATCTGCTCCGAGCGAGAATCGAATCCGATACCGTCAAGGATGAAAGCAAGCTCACTACCAGCACCTCACAGCGGTCGTCTGGTTATATTTAACCAAAGACATTGAATAAATTTCTTTGTATTTAACCATGATATTGAAAATTCTTTTAAATAGGAACTTAGTCGAAGAGATATAGGGCGAGGAGTTTTCATCCGACATATTTTTGATGATTCTTTTATTTTGCTAGGACATGATTGCGGATGACACAGACTTAATAAAAAAAAGTGTGTGTGTGTACTTATGTACACGCGTTAGAAGTTATACTTCTTTTGCGTAACAAGATAGAAATCTTTTCAAAAATTTTATCTTTCGCCTTATTCTACGTTTGTAGAAAAACGACACTAACAATAGAAAAAAGGTATTTAATACATTGAAAGATTTATTATAACGCATTATCTAGTTAAATAAAGTTTATTTAAATATGACAAAAAAATGTTGACTATAGCTAACTTCAGGGTGTCGGTTTATTGTGACGGTGGGCGCGCGCATCGTAAAAATTTACTCTCATCATTTTTCCCTAACGCGCCAAAAGAAGTATAACATCAAAAAGGGGATTGTTTATTTTTGATTTAGTAAACTCTATTAACCTACCCTCAAGTATTGTTCATAATCTGGCGCTATAACAATTTCAGTCATGTCTTTTCTACAAGGAACCTTATACTTATATAGAAAAAGGTTCTAGTAAGCATCATCTTCAGCTTAGAGTATAGGTTTATTGTCAGTTGCAATCATATTGGCAATTTGCATTATGGAGTTCTTGAGCACAACGATCCCACGGGTGGGTTTATATCCCACGTTGTAACAAATCACTCCTTAAGAGCTGATTATCATCGCTGTTATCGGGGTACGTGTCAAGGTTAAACCGGTTTTTGCGCCCAATACCTTTTGTATTTTTGTTGACGGGGAAATCTGCAATTAAATACCCGGCCTCCTGTGGAAGAGAACCGGGTTTTGTGGGGTTTCATGACCGACCACAAACTCCTGTGGTACGCAGTCAAGCATATATACGCACTCTGTGCCCATCCCGGGGAGAGACTGTGTTGCCTTCACCCTGGCGGATTTGATGACATCGTCTCCCCGTGCCACATCGTTCTGGTCGGTGCCACAGTCATTGCCATTCCGTCCATCGTCATCTTCTATGCCACATGAAGGGCACACGGATAACCCCACGCGCGCTTAATACCTTCGTCAACCAAACCAACTCGGCAGAGTACTCGGTTCGATAAACACTGAGCAATACCTACTCGGTACTCGGTTACTCGGTAAAACTTGTATTTGGTGCATGTCTAGTCAAAAAAGATAAGAAGAGGCGTCCGGCGCTCTCACTTATCGAACGAAATTCATGTAACGGTAACTTCATGTCGATATTCTTTGGTAGTACTTATCCGAAACCGAACCGGTACATTCACGCTGTTAACTACCACTAAAAAGCGAGATTACAACTAAAATAAAAATACAAAATTAAAAAAAATAAAATATAATAGTTTATATTATGAAATTCGATATCCAGAAATATGTCCTAAACCGTAATAGAATAAAAAAGTTGTCCTTCTATTATATAGAAATACAAAAATCCCACTTTATCTAGATAAGCGTTGCTATATCTAATACACTAATTATAATTAGGTCTGCTTCATTTATAATGCTTCGCTTTATATAAATTTTGTTAAATGGTGTAATGCTTCCATTATTATCACAGAGTACTTTTTCATACATGCAGGTTATATATAAGAATATAGAAGAAATATTCTGAAGTACATACCAATTACAGTATGTCATTTTTGTGTCAAAAATTTGCATGAGATCAAAATGACGCTTTCAGGTTATTGAATAAAAAATAGCAAAGTAAAAGAAATCTAAAAAACGCACCAATGAATAGGAGAAATATGATCAAGCTGTAAATTTTTATAGTTCTACCATTAATCAGTTTAATTGATTTATTTAAAGCATTTACAAACATACTATGTACGTTACTTTTAGATATCATTGAAGCTTATCAAAATAAATTTCGGTAAGATGTAGTTATATTAAGTGATTAATTGATTACATTGATCACATCAAATTTTTATTTTTATTTTTTTTTTATTTTATCTTTTTAAAGAATATTAGCACTTTTCAACGCATTACTAATATTCCTATTACCCCTCCAAATAAGCTCAAAGCTTGCGGCCCTTCTACCTTAATTTAATGTAACTTAGACGTTGGCTTGAAGAATAAGAATGAAATAAAATAAGTATTTTCCTGTATATATAGCAAAGATGCCTGATTTGGAATTTCCTCTTAAATCTGCTCACTGTGGCAATTTCGACTTGGTGGAAATCGTGTTTATTTGCGTTGCCTTCACCTTTCTACTGATTGTGCTGACACAAGCTAGTCGGATTATATCATCTGGATTTATTGATTTATCATAAATAAAACCAGTAAGTCAATAAGCTTTGCTTTATTCTTAAGTTTGTAAATTAATTCTGAATGTAGCACAATTCTTATACACACTACAATAAAAAAATTTAGACTCAATATTATATAATACGTGAAGATGTTTTTTGCTTAACAGAATTTAATGAATACATAGCATATAAAGAAAAATACAGATTTTCATAATCACTGTT
This sequence comes from Hestina assimilis, assembly GCA_023373885.1. Lineage (NCBI taxonomy): Eukaryota > Metazoa > Arthropoda > Insecta > Lepidoptera > Nymphalidae > Hestina > Hestina assimilis. The sequence continues at coordinate 15,996,899 of CM041759.1, forward strand.
GGAGTGTGACCCGTCCGCAATAATATAACTTACATTGCAAAAGTGTTAACGGTAGGCGGTTCTTTTTTTATAATACCTTAGGTAACGAGTAACGTAATAATGGTCTACAGACAATACTCTAACGATGGTTACAATTTATGAAGAATGTTTCGTAATTTTTAATCATAATGCTAGTACATGTGAAATTGCAAAAGTTTCGGGTATATTTTTTCGAAATGTTTATTTCTACTGATATGTATGAGTAGTGACTTGTAATAACCGGCCGTTATACAAGCACTTTCCGTCTCCATATATTATACACTTTGATACTCACTATGTTTTTATTTGTAACATAATTTGCAACAACTAACTTTTAAGATCGAGAAAATAAATTGTGTGTCAAGAAAAACTAACTAATAATTTCGTAAAAAGTATGTAAATGTATATGGTAACCGTATTCATCTCTTACTTAAGTAGAAAGCATAAAGTTTTGTGCATATGTCACCTTAAACTTGAAATACTTTCAATGATAATAAATAAAAATACATATATGCTGTCACTAAGAGAAATATTTTTTTATCCTTCGCGCGTAATTGAAATTATTTTATTTCCAGCATTCCAGTATGACGAGTCGAAAGCATCAGCCTTCAAACCGCAATAATCAATTTAACCTGAAGCGTTTCCTTATCATCTTGGTTGGTATATCGTTGTTGTGTCTTGCAATTCGAGAAATCAGGCAAGCAATTGAGAAAAACCTTTAATTTTAATAAATATCATAATTGTTACATCTAACCTTTGTTTTATTTTCTTAAATATCACTGTGGTAGGTAAGAAATCTTAGTATATAGAATTCCTGATTCACGCAACTGGACCGCGATGAAATCCGCAACTACCTATTCGATCTCTATCCCAAGAGTTGTAGGTTCGATACTGGCTTGCTTAGGATATTCTCGTAGCCACCTAACACAAATTAACCGATTTTTTGGAGTGAAATAGATATGTTCATAGGTAAGCCTTACATTTTAAGCTATTGCGTTTTATATCTCAGAAATCCTTAACTAGATTATCAAATTTTAAAGGAACAACCCCGAAAGCTACTATAATTATTAGTAGAGGTTTACTATCAATTAAAAAAAAGAATAAGAACCGCCTCTTTGAAGCCGTAACGAGTAACATACAAATGAATAAAGAATCTTCGAATTCATAACCTACCCGTGGTTATAATGACGAAAAATGCAATCAATTCCGTAATTATTTACATCTTTATTTAATGCGTATTGGTCTTGCCCTTACCTACCTTGACAACATCACAAAGAGCCAAGGGAGGGCCGAGGAGTACTTCTAAAGCCAGTCGCAAAAGAGGGACAACTTTCGCAATATACCGAACCACGGCTACAGACAGGAAAGGATTAGTCAGCTAAGAAGTTATGTATGGAGCATTGTCTAACTTGATCTTTTCATTAGGGTCTTGCAAGACGTACTCACAATGACGCCTTTAATAAGTTTAACCTTTATAATTAGTGGATATGGGTAGGAGGTGCAGAACCCTGGAGACAGCTATATTTAAAGATATTGATGTTAAACCAAAACATGTAATTAAAGACCCATTACGGGGCTGGGAATCTACAAGTCTTGATTTTCATAAATTCATAAATCAAATTAAATCAAATCAAATATTTTTATTCAACGTAAAAGCATATAACTTATTTGTTGAAAGTCAAGATTCTACTGCCGGCTCCAAAATGAAACCTCAACCCGAGAAGAACCGGCGAAACAAACTCGAATAAAATATACACGAAATATTTTTTTTAATAAAAATAGGTTGTCTTCAAATATTGCACATGCCAGGTGGATTCGATTGCGTGAAGGTCATCTTCAGTTACTTGTGGTAAGCAAGTTTTTATTTGAAGTGACCAAGACATGATGTTGACATAACAACGCGACAATGGACGACTGACACACATTTTGGATGTAAGAGCAACGAGAATCAGGAAATTCGCATACATTTGTCATTTATGCTTAAGAATTGCATAGAAAACATTAGCAAATAAGCAGTATAATTATTTTCAACATTTGTGCAATTTGATATAGATATTCGCATGTTTTATTTGTATATTGTAACGTTTTAAACAGGGACAAACAACAAAAGTAGTTTTCTTTCTACCCGACTGCTAATGGAGAGACTGCTAAGAGAGAGACTGCTAAGAGAGATAATGTTAGTTTGATAATATGATTATACCATATTTCATACGCTAAAATTCTGCATACCAGAAGCATTATATCCCAAAGATTATATGTAATCTATTAATTTCTGTTATGTTTTTGTGAAGTCTGTGCTAAGCTTGTTGAGCGCCAATTAAAGTTGATTAGATATATTAATTTGATTTTTTATTTCATGACGGCCGGCAAGCAAGCATACGGTCCGGGTCTAACTTTACGCCGATTTTCTATGAGAGGGTAGTACTCCCCCGGTCGAGCGGGCCCATTTGTGCTGAGAGGAACATGGCTCTACAACCCTTAACAAATTACGGTTACTGAAATATATGATATACTCAATATATGATAACAATGTTACCTATTCATGTCGCACTATCGTCTTGACCCGTGACTCTGTTTTTTTAGTTTTAGTTTAGATAGATTTAGAAGACGATCTGGGTAGCAATTTAATTTAGTTATCAGTACTGCAAAAGTTTTTGCGTGATGCCGTAACAATATGCAGACATACGCCTATAATTAAATTCAACTGCTTTGTATTTGTAAAATTATTAATAGTCGATCTCAATATTTTTACAAAAATACGAATATCAAGTTACATACTAGACGGTACGTATTATTTGACCAACATTTCACACAATGTATCCAAACGAAAGCTTCTTATTACCATATTCTTAGACAGTGCCCTTTGCAATTGCAACCTTGGCCCAATAGTGCCTTTCTCGTGTCGTTGACTCATGTGGGCTTATGTCGTCACAACAGTGCCGGGCAATATTCGCTTCAAGAAGAAAATGTTTCTATAAACCTACCTATGATAACAGAAAGCTGGCGAGCTTTCCTAGCATCCTACTTATATAATAAATGTGAAAGTCTGCTTTTTTGGATGATAAGATGTTTGGATGTTGGTTGCTCACACACAAAAACGGCTGAATGGATTTGTATGAAATTTGGCTTACTTTATATCCAGGAAAAATTGAAGTTTTCTGTGGAATTAGCAAAAACGAACTACAGCATTTTAACATGAATATAGACTTTAATTTAATATAAATGTGAAGTCTACCTGTCTATAATATATTACGATTTAGATACAGTTATCATCTCTAATACTTTCTAACGGTTAGATAGAATAACCTTTATTGTAAACCACTTTGTGCATCATGACAGGGCTCTCAATATTTTTTAATTGCGGCTCCCTACATACGTCGTTGTCATTGACAGTGTCATTTAGATAAAATTAACATAATTTTTCATCATTATAAAACATTTAAAAATAGCTACAGGATGTATAAGTTTTATTTTTTATTAACACCTTATATAATCGGGATTAAGTTGTTATTGGTAAAAAATTGAAATCATTAAATAGCATTTCGCTTTCGACGCCTTCACGACGTCAGAGGGCGTCCATTTCTTCCATACAACCTTAAAATATACTTCCTCCTCATATCCTGATTACTTGATCATACTATCGTTGTCTTTATAAAATATGTATACTGAGCTGCTCTGCTCGGTATTATTAATATAAAAAAATAACGCCCGTTTCCTCACTATTAGGGAAGATATTGTACAATGAGTGTACACCATATACACGATGATATTGGCTGTGGAATACATGCACTAAATTTTCATAACAAACTTAATGCAAATGTGATTTGTTTGCAATAGAATCTAATTATTATTAGAAGGTGTAATTTCACTTGCATCCGGAAAAGCTTAGTTATGTAACACTTGCAACAGTTTCAAACAAAATTTGATTCAAATCGTAGTGACCCTAATTTTATATGCAATGTCTGCTATAATTTGATTTATGTAACATTCGATGTACCTACGGACGAAAAATTCAGTAATGCCAAACCTTTTATTTTAGTGCTTATAACGCAGATTATTTGACAAAAAGAAAGTCATGTCCATAAAATTATGTATTTAATCGTAACGGCTTATAATAATAATGACATTAACCGCCTATATAAATGCTGCGGTAAATTAGCTCTTATAGGTACTCTAATTCTTTATATCTTTATCTTAAATCCCTGATCCGATCATCTCAAAATTTATATAAGACTGGCATTCATTTTATAATTTTGGACTTTATTTGATAAATTTAGCATTAAATTTACTTATTATAAATAACTTAGAATTTGAATTAAAATAACAAGCCCTGTGAATGTATATAAACACGTACTGTACAGTGTACAAGTGAAGTACATTTTAAACTTCATAAAATGTTGTAATACCCTGAGCCGTTCACTGGCTGTCCATGACTTAACTTCTTACTGTAATATCGGAGACTTCAGAGATACTCCATCATCGAGAAGCAAAACCAAGTGAAATATTTCACAAGTTACCAGTACCGGCTAGTGTGTGAGATAGTGTAGACGTCAATTTGACAATTTAAGGTTGTGTTTTATAAACATGTAAGTTTTTATAGATATTTTGTTAATGGGTATTAATAACGATTAATTTTATTTTAATGCTAAGCGAATCATGTGTTTTTGACATTTTTTGAATTAATATTATTATATGATAGAGCATAGCGATTTTAAAATTAAAGTAAACAAATTTTTTTAATAGAAAATATAAGATCACTATCATTACATATTTTTCTAATGACAGACTTGCACAGCATTAGTTAGAGGCGAACTCCTCTCGAAAGAAAGTCATTAAATAGTCTTTATTATTATGTTTAAATTGTTATCTTAGACATTAATTGATTTTTGTTTTGTTTGATATCTTTTTCTACCGGCAATCACATAGTTTGATCTGATCTCTTTCAATTGTGAGCTATAACTTGTAATCAATGTGCGCTCACACCGTCAGGAGAGTCCATCGACTAGAATGCGCTCGGACCGTATCGTCCATTCCTGATGACCTGATTCCTGACGTCCTTAGCCGTGGCTCGGCCTCGTAGATGGCACCGTAAGGATGGAATCAAATTTGACCAAAAGGGCGCTGTCTCTTTTTCGCGACTGAGTCTCACTACTCGGCTCCCCCACTCGGTGACGCTGTCAACGCCAACAGGGCCAACAGTAATACACATTCAAAAAACAACAAAAAAACTCTATTCTGTTTGTTATCGGGTATTATGCCTCAGTGGTTGCAGTCAGCTTTGTTTTTTTTTTTTTGACAATGTAAGACGAATCGTGACTTTAATATCGTTCTGCTGGTAGTCTTAATGGATTCACTATTTATTATTAAATCCCTTTTAGTTATTGAAACATAATATTTAGCACCCCCTTAAATCAAAACTTATCGCGTTTTTTTAATTTATGAAACGTTTAAAATATTGGTTAAGACGCTTCATTAGCACGATCAAAATAAACTCTTTTTACACAATCTTAAATTTTTTTTTTTTGAATATGTATTTCTGTTGATCTTACTGGCCTTGACAGGATCCGCGGTCGTATTTTTTACATTGTTTCATAATAACTATATTGGAGTTGGACATAGGGCTGCCACATATTTAAGGAAAAAAGAAAAATTAAGAATCTTAAAAAAATATCATATAAAATGTATTTTCAAAATTTCAATACGCGATTAAAAACCAAAAAGTTAAAGGTTTTTGGACTAAGTTATTTTAAAAGTTAAAAACGTTTGGAGACAATTTGAATTTAGATTGTAAGATTTCTTTCTAGCATTGTTTCCTGTATTTACCCAGGGTATATACTCGTATCCTGATTAGACGAGTTACTAATTTTTACACAAAGCGATTGCCATCTGACCTCCGCAACCCAAAGGGCGACCCAGTAACTCATTGGATAAGAGCAAATTGCTTATTTTTAATATTATATTAAGATTTATCGACTGCCGAATATCTTAAATATAGCATCCATAAAATAAATTATTTCATATGAAATAAAAGTATATCGACTTCGATAACAGAATGTTTCATAGAAAAGTTTCCACTTTTATAATCCAGAATATCATAAAAATTATAATTGGATCAGAAATAATATTATAAGTTTTTCTTTGCTCCAAAAATATACAATGACCGATTTCACTTTTTTTATTGTTGTGTTTGTTATTGTCAGGAGAAGGTTCTTATGACAGTAAAAATTTAATAAATCACGTGTCACGTTGTTTGTCCGCGATGGACTCCTAAACTACGGAACCAATTTTAATAAAATTTTGCACACTGTGTGCAGTTTCATCCAACTTGAAACATAGGATAATTTATATCTCAATTTATAATCGAAATATTATTTTATTGCATATTATTTGTTTACTAACAAAAGGTCATGATTATCTCTGTTAGTTTAATAAGTTGAGTAAGTATCCAATAGATAGCGCCACGTTAAAAGTACATTATAAATAAATTCAGAAGGCCTGTACCAAATCGGATTTTTGTTGTTTCGTTTGTAATTGTTAAAACAAGGTTTGTATGGAATCGACGGGTAGGGAAGTTCGTATGGAAAAATTGTATTACTTAATGTATTTGTATACAGGTAGTATTTGTATACAGGTAGTGTAGTTGTATACAGGTAGATAGTTTATATTTGAAAGAACCAAGAACGGAATTAAAACTCCCACGGTATCGGCATAAAAGGAACAATTTACTATGCACCCGGACGAAGTCGGGGCGGGTCGCTAGTAAGTATATGCAATTCATCACTAACAATACTTAAAAATAATGACAACTGTTAAAATCATGTCCAGGGGGAATGGTGGGAAGAATGCTAACTTCATTTGTTTGCTGAATCGCAATACGGAATATTTGTGTTGGCAATGAGTACGGGTTGTAATATTTTAGTAAAATCGTTTAACACTACCACGTGTTTCTTCTCTAAACGGTACAAAGACGTTGTTGTATTAAAGTTGAATAAGTGACGAGTACTTACGCTGTTTACAGAAATTCATACAATATCTATTACTAAACCTTCTGCGCTACGGCATATTGCATGTTCGAATCTCTTTATGACCACAAAGCCAAATAACTTTTTTAGTAGCCCTTGTCACTATCATTATAAAGGCGCACTAAATCACACTACAATACTTAGTCAAATTTAGGCTAAGATGCATGCTAAAGGGCTCCTTGTGAAGCAGTTAGGTAAAAAAGTTATCAATAATAGCCAATCTGTATAATAAATTATTCTACTTAACTGAAGAAATAATGTATTAAATGTGTTTTGCTGTAAGCCCTACTGGCCTTGACACCATGACCAAGCGGGAAAAATATAATTAAGAATGGTGTTTGTAGTGTGAGACATTTAGATGAAGAAAAATCAATATTTTGCCATTATGAACAATCTAATTAAAGAAGGCAATTTTAATTTTGATAAATTAAAAAAATATATAATTTTCATAAATCGGTGGGTTAAGCAACTATAGGCGCGGTCACTCACTAGATGGATAATACTGGTATTTCAACTGAGCGTCTCCGTGCTTCGGAGGGCACGTAAAATGTCAGTCCCGGCTGTTATCAATTTGAAGATAGTCGAAAAGTCAAGTCAGAGACCAATACAGGCGACCTGAAAAACTCTGAAACTGGATTGGCTACTAACCACTCGATATGAACATAATTTTGATAAATGAAAAAATGATGAAAATGTACAAATTTTCTTTTAAGTACATTGAACCTTAAGCTCGAATTATTGATATTATAGTTAACATACTTAGTATTGGTTCGATTTTGGTTTTAGTCCTTTGTGTTGATATCGATAAACAAAAAATTTCATTAAAATCTGTCGAGCCGTTTCCGCGGAGTTTGGTAACAAGCACCGCGACACGAGAATTCTATATATATATGAGACTAGCGGCCCGCTCTGGCTTCGCACGGGTATAGAATATACAGCCTATGTCATTCACTGAAAAAATGATTAAAATCGATCCAGTAGTTTTGATTAATTAATTACTGTTATTTTGATAAATCTCGTAGGGTTCAGCATGCGTTTGTTGCAATGTAAGCGGAAAAAATGTAAATATTTACGACATCACATTAGAAATCTCAAAAATAACAGTATTTCTCCACTATATAATGGATGTTATTATACATATAAACCTTCCTCTTCAATAACTCTATCTATTTAAAAAAACCACATCAGAATCCGTCGCGTAGTTTTATAGATTTAAGCATACATAGGGATATAGAGACAGAGAAAGCGACTTTGTTTTATACTATGTAGTGATGAACAAAGAAAACGAGTTGGTCCCATTTTCTGATTACTTCATCTCAACATCTATACGAGTACAGTAACGAAATTGACCCTTCGTTCTCGATCCAATTATTCGCCATCGTAATCGCTATCTAGAGTGGGGTCCGAATATTGAAGCTTATGTAACTACGAAAATTGTTACGTTGCTTAAGCTTTGAATGCAGTGGTCGGTTACCCAATGTTGCGTGAGGCGGTGGGCACTAAGTTTGTATATCTTACATTTCACGACGCTTGCTACATAGATGTAAGAGTAAATAAATATTTTGCAAGCAGTTTGTGAAATATTAGTGGGATGTTATCTATTACGGATGTTGTGAAGATGGGTACTGTAATGTTTTAGCTTAAAATTATAATATAATTATTACCAATAAGGGTTTTTGTTTAATCTAAACTTTTGCCTGTGAAGTTAATTAAGTTGCATCGGCGTTTGTGAACTGATTTTGATTTTTTTTTGTTCCTTAAGTTTTGTTTCCAGTGTGGCTTCATATTAATTTTATACGTGTGCTTATCATATCGGTATATAGAATGAAAAACTTTAAAATATAAATGATTTATCATCATCAGTAGTATGCGATAAATTCATTTATCATCATCAGTAGTAGTACCTGGATGACAGAGCTTTGCTCGGTATTTTAGTTAAATCGAAGAATATACTTAGATACGAATTCGGTGAATAATGGGCTTTCAATAAAAGTTTTTCAGAGACATCAGAACTAGAACCGGGAAAAATAAGGATAAAATGACATTTTCTAAAAATGAATCCTAGCTAAAACGATTTATCGCCCCCGAAACCCCTTGCATACAAAATTTCATAAAAATCGTTGGATCCGATATACAAGAATTACTCGCTTAAAGGTATTAGATAAATCTGAACTGTACTAAGCTTACCCTAGTTTAGTATAACTACATTCACAAATTTAATTGAAGTATGAGTGATGGCGTTAAGCAATCCTTCGTGAAAGTTTCAAGCTTTGCACATTTGAATCAAGATAAATTTGTAACAATAGCACTATGATGTATTAGATTATAATATAATTAAATGTTATGATAAATCTAGAAATATAATTATAAAACAAAAGGCAATTTCTAACTAAAACATTAATTTGGTTCGAAACAATAAATTAGCACTAAGTGTATAGGGGGAGTAGAGACTGATTTAATTTTTTTTTTAATGAGCTCTTATTCTTACTAGAACCAAAATGTCACGAAGGCTATCGAAGCGTTACTTGACCCCTGCTGAGGAATACAAATGTTCGTTATCTGCCGAAACGCAGGCAATAGCGGAGGAAGAACTTAGGGAGACGGAAAACTCTAGGTCTCAAGCACTCCAAGCTTTGAGGAGCTGGGTAGAACAAAATCCAAAGTTTTCCGCAGTCAGAATGGGTAAGTTACAGTACTAGTCGTAGTGTTTTATGAATACTATATGTTTAAGTAATATTTAGAGTCATGCACCTCTCAGCACAAATGGGCCGGCTCGACCGAGGAAGTACCTACTACCCTCTCACAGAAAATCGGCGTGAAGTAACAGAGTACTATTGCATTTCGGGCGATGATTGGGAGCGCCGGAGGTCCAATTTTTTTCGCACCTTCCCCTATTCCCTTCCATTTTTCTCTTCTCAGTCTTCCTATCACTCGGATTGGCAACGCGCATATGGTACTTAAAGTATCGCAAGCGTTATTTTGCAAAAGCGTGTATATAAGTCCCTGATCATCTATTTTTTACACTACAAAAAAATAGAGGCAAACATACGTTGAGCCTCATGGGAAACCATTCATCATTAGGCATTACAACGTGTAATCTTAGATCAGTGTTAAAAGTAGAGTAGGAATATAGTAGTGTTTGGCCTCCAGTGTACTCACCGAAGCATAGTTTTCATATAGGCACCTTTTTTTAGACGCAAAATATTTTCTACGATTTCTACGCACAAAGAAATTCAGTGTACCAATGGCCCAAGAAGCGATCGAACGGTATATACTCCTCAGACAGTCATGGGGTATCGCCTTCAATCAGCTGGACTACACATTACCAGTTATGACCGAGATCATAGACTTGGGGTAAGTTTATCCGTTAACTGTATCATCTTATGACTATATTTTTAATTTGATCAAGCAACAATATGATAATCGCATATTATGATTTTTATAAAGTAAATTTTAAAATGAAGTTAAGCTAATCAAAACTTCAAGATTCCACAATATAGTGATATTGTACAATGGAAAAAAAAATATTTATTGTGATATATCTTAAATTTTTCGTCAATGTGGTTTTATTTTTTCATAATATTTAACAAGAAACACGTAGGTACTATGTAAATATTTTTAAGGTGTCCTAATTTTTCACTTAACAGGTACATTTTCGTCAGTCCGTTCAAAGATAAACTAGGACGACGTGTCGTAATATACAGACCTGGTAAATATTAAAGTATATTTCAGTTTTCCGAGACTAACTTTAACATGTAAAGTTTATTAGATGAAAATATTATAATATTAAAATCACCCATACTGTTCATAAGTGAGTAAAAGTAGTACGATATTTATTTCGTTTCACATTTATTTAGAGATTCTATACGTCACAGTTTCTTGACTAAGTACTATTGTATGTTTTTATTACAATTTTTTATTCACTATATTATAATCATTCCGCAGGCGTTTTCGATCCCTATAAATATACAAACCAGGATATGTGCAGAGTTATGGGCATCTGTTACGAAACTCTGATGGAAGATGAGGAAACCCAAGTGCGTGGATTAGTTCACTACGCAGATGGGTCTGGAGTCAGCTTTCCTCATCTCACTTTATTCACTCCAAAGGAAGCTGTGAGGATAGTTAAGAATGGAGAAGTAAGAATCATGTTTAAAAATAACGAACACTAATTTAAACGACTATCACTTCTCTTAAGTCTAATATACATTAAGTAGGTACAAATAAAATTATTAATTTACAACACTTTTGGCAACCGTTGTATAGAGAAGCGGTTTGTAGCCTCCACGGTCGCGGGTTCGATTCCCCGGGCCAGATGTTTTGTATTGATCTTTCGAATGTCTGTTTCGGTCTAGAGGATCAGGACCTGCGACCTCGATTGTTATCACATAACATATTGTTATTACTTTATGGATAATATTAAAATTGTTGCCTTGTAAGAGTAGGCTTTAAACAAAAATCTGCAATTGTGCTCGAGAAGTCTGCAATTGTGATACTATCTCAATTAACTGATAACAAAACATTATTTTTTAAAAAATCTAACTTTGTGGAATACGGGTGAACAGCTAACTCTCCAGATGTTTAATTTGTACAGTCCTGATATAATCTATAATTCCACAGACAACTGTCCAAAAAAATTATCAATATAAAAAGTATTAAAATCTGTCTAGTAGCTTAAGCTTGTTTTAATATACGGATACTTCCTTCGGCGGCTTCGCTCGCGTGACTAACGATTTTAATACAAAGTTTGAACCCTGATTTTACCCCTTCAGGGGTGAAATTTCAGTAAAATTGTTTTTTAGTACTCGTTTACGTTTTAAAAACAACACATCTAAAAAAGGGAAAAAAATTATAAGTTTAGACTGGGCGTTGACATGCCATGTATCGGATTGAGTTTTCAAACTTGTGTCAAAATAAAATGTAATCAAAAGCATTTAGCTTCGAAGAAAAATAACTTTCTACCCTTTTTTGACCCCGCTATGGGATGCATTTCAATAAACTACGAAACACACCTTCCATCAATTCTGTTAATAAAGGTTAATGCAAAATTGTAGTAGATTGAACCAAGGGATCTAGTTGTCCCGTATAAACTTTATGCCCCTTTTTCACCCAGTTAGCCGGATGCCTACGTCATACAAAGACCACACACTCCAAATTTCAGGTTCAGCGGCTTAGGCTTTGTGTTGATCCGTCAGTCATTTTATATAATAAATTATGTTTAGTTATTTAAAGTAGAAACTTTAATAACATTATTTACAGCGTACAATACCTTTACGACACAAGGAAATCTACGGAGTGAATGTCCATCCTACAATCAAATTCGCTCTAGATTTCGGAATGGGTCTCATCTCAGAGAAGATAAGGAAACGAGTGAAACTTTACACTTCGATAGACGATGTCGAGATCGATAAGAAACTGTTACCTCAAGAATATGGCGGTGTAATGCCAATGAAAGAAATGATCGGTGAGCTACATTTTGATTACACAAAACTGTACCTGTTGCGTCATATTATTAAGATATTAGCATTTTATTATCAATGCATTATTTTATCTACAAAGGCGGTAAGCACACATACGGAAAGCACAATGGTAAGTGGTTATCCTAATTTATGGATGCTTAGAGCATCAGGAGAAATAGGAGGTATTAACGAACTGGAAATTTTCACTCTTGATAATCATCAAATGACGTAACAACTAATATTACTCCATCAGGTCCGCTTCTCACTTTTGTATTTTACTTCCAGAGCTATGGAAGACTGAGATGGCAAGTAAACGAGACATTTTACTACTGAACGACAAAATTTCGGTACGTCTAGAGCTGTACAGCGAAGCGGCGAGAGAAGGCGCTATATCTGCGTTAAGAGCAGGCGCCAATACATGCGCAGGCGCAGATGCTGTTGGTGACGCTATGCGAGGACTCACTGGGAACTTCAGAAAACTTGAAGTTGACTGAACTACTTTAATTTTTTTTTTTTTTTAATAATAACACATATAATTATATGTATATAGTATATGAAGCTTTCTGTTATTTTTAATATTCTGCAATTTTTAAAGAGAATAAAATTGTTAGCATTTAACATGTGAAAAACTTCTCACTATAGAAAATATAATGTGTCTCGAATGAACTGATCACAAAAACTAGTATTATTTCGCTTTTATCTATAGATTAGTTTATAATGTAATATTACAGAAAAATGTGATAAAAACACTTAACGTGAGTGATATTCCCGTTTTTACTTAAAATATAAGTTTCAATAAAACACCTCGTTTTGTTATTTCAAAGTTATTTATTAAAAACTCGTTAACTATCTAATTGGCGTAAACTATGAATTCACACCACCTTATCGAAGGAAGATTTCTTAAAAATACCAACATTACAGTTTGAATATGGCACAAATTTTGGCATGACGTCACAATACTGTATTAGGTACCAACACAATGATATATAAAGTGAGCCACCACAATATTTGAGACTATGTAATATAATTACAGATTAATATACCGACAATATTGATTATTAAACAGTCTTGTGTACAAAATATACTGTTACAGGCGTTCGTGGGAGTTTTTTACAGTAACAAGTTTACAATTACATAGATCAGTAATTGTATAATTAATTACTATTGTTGGTTCTATGTTTACGTATCTGATAATGCGGTGGCTAACTTCAAAATATCGGCACTTTTAGGAACTTTTGCTTAAAAGTAATACTAATAATGAAGTCCTAAATCAAAATACCACTTTTCGGCTTGAGTGTATGCACATTATTCATCGACTGATTAGATATTTGAAATTTGTACAAAAGTTAAGGAGGAACAATAAAATGGGTACAAACTATACCGTAGAAGCAGTTATTTTATATCAAACTATGTATGCTATCACCAAAACAGTCAATACATATAACGTTTATCGGAAGAATAGCTTTGCTAATTTTCAGTATATACTTTATTACTTTTTTCTAATAATTGAAAAGAAAATATTTTAATTACTTACTTTTGAAAATTACTGTTTAATTAACATTCAGACAACAACGTTATATATTGTTAATATTATGTACTTGTACACTATGATATTTTTCACTGTCGATCAAAATTTGAACCCCACAAGAGTTGTGTTCAGAGTTTGTATTAAAATCGTTATGTTCGCGGGCGAAGCCGCTGGCAGAAGCTAGTACGTACATAGTTGTAAGTAGTTCCTTCTCGTGTTTCTACGTAGTTGCCACAATCTATCATTGGCTTCTGAACAATATAAAACCCTAAATAAAATCTAAAACTATATACTTCAAACTATTTGTTTTGGAATGAAACTTTTTTAGATATTGAATTACGTCATTGTATAATGAACACTATACAAAATAAGTATTATTATCAAACATGCTTTGGTGATAATGAGTCACAAACTGCTATAGTTACTCTAATAAAACGAAAGTGATCTGTACTGAAGCGGTTGAGTAAAATCTAATAAGTACATTTAAAGCTCTTCGGTATCTAAGTAATCGGAAACAGAAGCTAAAATTTCATTACATCCAAATCCAGTTTCAACTAACGACAATCAATCAATAACTACAATTTCCGACAGCTTAATTCATTATAATAAGTAAAATGTATTTTTTTTCCATAAATATCTAATCTAAATACACAGTAGACAAATAACCTATTTAGTAAAACTTGTATTATTTTATACAATTCAAACTAACATTTTGTTTTTATATAAAGCGTATTCAAGGCGCGTATTGAATTGTCGGACCGATGTATGTTATTATGGAATTATTAAAAGATTTATTTTATATTATACAGCGGTTTTAACAACTAGGCACTTCAGCGTTTTGACAAAAACATAAATACTATTACTAGTTTCTGCTAATTATAATAATATAATTCCATACTATATAAAACAAGTCACATTGTGCATCTAAACGGTTTTCTGGACTTAAGAACTGTTTACAAGCATGAACAGAATTACTATATTATGCCTATTTTAAAGTATACATTTTTTACGACTATTATTATAAACCTTGTTTGCATTACCTTATTTTAATTGAGATTCAGGTTCAATTCCTTACGATTAAGTTTAGAATTCATTTTAATATTGCTATGATTGTCGAGGTTCGTTTAGGCAATTCATAAGGGCACGAACTCAGCCGCGGCGCTCGCTGTGCACGGACAAGCGACGCATGTTAGGTGCATGGGTTCGTCTGTTTGACAACTTGGGTATACATTTCTACTTAAGTACACGCTATACACGAATATTAACATTTCCTTGCCTGTCCCACTTCCCGCACTAAAGTTTTTTTTTTATTTATTTTGCCCCTGGCCCTACTGGCCTTGGCAGCGTCACCGAGTCGGGATGTACTGATACCTGCGTGGACGACATATTTGAGCAAGCAACACATGCAGCAATAACGTAAAATTCGTGGGTAACGGGCCCGTGAGTTCCAGTGGACACTACTACATACATTATCTTGCAAAGTGAAGTTAGACACATGTCCGTGGCCTCTCCGTGCACAGTGTGGAGTCGCGGCATTACGTCACGTATATAAGCAAACGTAAGATACAAATAAATGACAGTTACAGACGCCAAAGATAAATATAATATCGCACTATTAGTAATGTATAGTTTTGGTGTCTTTTCTATTGTTTCAATTTAAATATGCAACGGAAACGCGTAATCTTCCGGTAAGCACATGGGAAGCGCGGGCTTTTTGATTTGACCAATGAGCGCGCCTGTCGCGAAAGAGATGAACTCAAAATAGTTATTACATTTTTATTTCGATAATAATTCAAGAATAGCGAGCCAGGACGGGTCGAGTTTATCGTAGGGGAGCCCAAGCGGGGATTTCGGGATTTACTAAAGCGCGTCAGATTAATATACAGGGGATACCTTGTACCCGGTTAAGTACATCCACAAAACATGAGGCCCATATATAAGGCCGCCCGTAAAGGATACAGGATCAGATTAGTAAAAAAATTGACCATCAGAAATTCTCGAGCGCGTCAGATTAAGGTAGGGTGAGTTAATTACATCCTAAAAGTGTATATTCCACTAATCTGACAATTTGAGAGTGACGTAAAAAAAGGGAGGGCAAAAAAGTTGTAAAAAAAAACGTCATCTCGACATTCTCGAGCGTAGCTAAATTTTTTTTATTTTGAAGGAAATAATTCAAGAATAACGAAAAATATATAATCTGACGATTTCCGCAAGCCGAAATCACAAAAATTCGTCGATAAAGTTAAATGCGTGCAGTTGCGTGATGCCTACATTTCCTTCTCCGCGTTTCTATTCCTCTCTCACTCTTTCTCTATCTATTACTCTCACTCCGTCCCCACTCTGGTTTCTGCTGCCATGACGCCATCACAGCTGATCATAAAGACACGTGGTATAGTCTGTTAAATGTAACTTGAACCCTGCGCAGTAACACGTTTTTGGGTCTCAACCGTATGCGGTATGAAGGGGGCAGGGTTTAGTACAC
Source organism: Hestina assimilis (assembly GCA_023373885.1). Lineage (NCBI taxonomy): Eukaryota > Metazoa > Arthropoda > Insecta > Lepidoptera > Nymphalidae > Hestina > Hestina assimilis. The sequence goes on from CM041759.1 coordinate 16,013,408, forward strand.
TCGCTCACGGTTGTTTTAGCTCTTTAATAATAAATTATTAGAAAATAAATTAAAATATAAATTAGTTTTGTCAAGTGTGTTAACATTTATTTCGAGATAATGCCTCGGATGAAGATGATGATTAATTAATCAAATATAAAATATTAAACTATTTTAAGCTTTTTTTAAGTAATTTTTTTATAAATACATTTATTCTACTAAAAAGCATACTTATTTAATTGCATGCTATTTCCTGATCTTTTCAATTAATTAAGTTTAATGATTTAAAAGAATAGAAAAAATTTTTTTGACTTCCCGCTAAGAAAAATTAAAAATTTTAATATTAGTTCTTTGAATTCAGGGAGCTCAAAATATCACATAAATTATATTTTGAGCTCAAAAATATCATAAGTACAATTTTAAGCTCCCAGGAATGGAATTAGCGGGAAGTTGCAGGGATGGCCTTTAAGGTGAACCGTTTTTCTAATTTTTTTGTCAGATCAGCCGAATCCCTCTAGATAATCGTCAGATTATGAGACAGTATGTTTAGAACATAAAAATGAACCACATATATCTTAATCTGACGCGCTTGAGTATTTCAAAATGGCGAATTTTTTTGCACATTATGAAAATGACCGCCAGTTTTCGTCCCATCGAAATCGTCAGATTAGTGAATGAGAGCTTTTTTTGGTGCACTTAACACTCCCTTAGAAAATCTGACGCGCTCGATTAATTTTTTTTTTTCATTTTCAACCCTTAAATACAACCACCCGCATCATGCAAACGATCAGATTAATATACGTACATTATTAAAAATACGTAGGGCATTGATGCTATCAATATCTGACGCGCTCGAGGATGTCCATGCAACAGTTTTTTTATTACATATTTAAAAATCTATAGCCGCTTCCCCCACCGATGTAAAGGTATATATCATATAACATTTTTTTCTTCTTATCATCTAAGCTTTGCATCCCAATAGGTCTCTACAACGCTCGAGTAAATCCCCATTTAGCATCGTGGGCTCCTCTACCATTAACAATAGAGCGATTATAATTACCGTTTTCTTTTGTCAAATTATATTGTATATTAAGTACATTTTTTATATTCAATTGTACGTAATTTTGAATTGTACTCTTTACGTTACCATTAGCGCGATATATATACTTAAAAAAATTGATAATAAAACGGTACAATTTCAGAAACTAAAACGTCAAGTCAATAATTACAATGATATGCAGTATTACAAAAAAAAGTAAAAAATGTTTTAATTGCTGCCTCATTACTTTGTATAATAAATCGTAAATACAACAATAATTAGACACTATATATAATAACATTTATATTAATTTAATATTAAAATATAATACTCAATATTAATTTAACCATCTCCTATATTAATATTACACTATATTATCACTAGCACATTTAGCGGTTAAAAACATTATAAAAAATTGTTGATATATCGAACATATAGTATAATTCTTTGGCACAGACAATGGCATTAATCAATTATTATACTTCGTTATAACACAACTTGTCGATACATATATTATAATACACACATGGACTTAGTATATACTATGGACCACACCTTACATAAAAGCAAAATAACACAAATTCGCACTTACACATACTTATTAAAATCAACACCAACGTAAAGGAACGAACTTAGTCACACCAGATTAGTTTAGTTTTAGTTACTAACACGTTCCTTGTCCGCTGTACACATGACTCAGTTCAATTGTTTAACTATTGTGTATACTGCCTGGAAAGTGAACGTGTTAATTATCTTGTGACTAACTTCGTTCTATTTCGTTAGTATGTGACATTTTGCCTATATGAAAGTGCCGGTTCATAGTGTATAGTACGCCTATGAATACATTTAGTTTCTTGAAATGCTTATCCGGAATGAAAATAAAAGTACGCAAACCTTATAAGTAAAATAAATGAGATATTTAGTAACTTATTAACTATACATATAATTCACTCCAATCCAATAGACTCATGCAGAAATTATATTACCTTCAAAACAATATTAATGTATTATATATTTTTTCATAGCACAAAATTAGCAAATTAAGATAATAATGAAATTTTATCGGTTTGTATTTCACTTTCGTAAAGATAGTTTCGTTTCGTAATATATAGTATGTATATTCTTTTGGATATTATATATTACTAAGACTTCAATGACTATAATATATACTATGGCCCGCCCCATATTCGATTGATTTCCACAATATAACCGAATGAAGTTAGTTTGTAAAGAACTTCGTTCTGCTGTATTGGTGCTTCAGGAACGAACGTTTGAATGTTGTGTTAAATGAAAGGAAAATTACTAATAATAATAACAATGTTGCTCGCAACGGCCCCCATTTTACAGTACATGCATACAAGGACAATGACAAACACAACCAAGCCGGAGCACTTGCCAGTATGACCTGTATACAGCTGCTCCGGGAATCGAACCCGCGACCTGTGGCTCTTAAGCTTGGTTCGCTACCGCTGCGCCACAACGTCGTCAACCGCATGAAAGCTCGGGTCCATCGTGTATAGTAAGAAGTAGAGTTATATTATTATAAAATAAAAAATATTAATGCGGACTAATCGGCTTTAAATTTTATCTATAAACACTATATAAGTACAAATAATTGCAGACATATTTAAGTACACTGAACTCAGATTCGAGATTCATTCAGACGCAATGCTTTTTAATGATACACAATAATCAACTGTATTGACTGGTAATAATATCGAAAATAACGGGCAATAGAACGACATCGTTATGATTTGTGTAACAATGATTTCCCAATCGGCACAACTGAAAGCCATCAATTAAATAACAGAATTCAATTCAATGATTTTATCGAGAGAATCAAGGTCTCGGTATTTTCGACAATAAAGTATGTATGTTTATTGGTATGTATGTATATACATCACATAAATGGACGCAAATAAGCAATATCATCTCAACCCACACGAATGTCATTTCGAGAAAAATGCGTTTGAAAATTTTGAACAACTTGCTTTATATGAATTTTTAATGTATTGGTTTTTGGCAATTTCAGATTAATAAAAATAAATAAAATAAAAAATATTTATTTTATTTTATTTATTTATTTTAAATATTAAAGAAAAATGTCCTTCAGCCATTTACCAATACTTCTGCATATATAACTCAGTTTTTTCAATTTTGTGGTTGACATGGTATTCCTTATTTGCGTCCAAATACCGGTTGTATTTATTTATGTAACGATAACTGATCCATTGCTAGAATAGATAAGTAGTAGGTAATACTGGAATGGAATTTGATATTAATTGATACAAAGATTTTAGCCCTATGGGGTTGAAGAGAATTATGCATACTGTTTTATGGCATTTTAGGTTTAACACGTTATGGGGTAAGAGAAGGTTTTTTTAATTATAAAAACCCTTCATATACAAAACAGGCTATTAAATTATTTAGCTCCCAATAAAGTCAAATATTGTATACCATTTAAGTGCGTTGCGCTTGATCTTATTAGCAATACTTCAATCTTTTTTCAAATTTCTTAAGGCCGATGTTTAGAACAATAAGACCATTAGTTTTTTTAATATCATGCCGTTTCGTGCCGCAATTCCGAAAAGTATGAAAATTCAAACCCGTCTTTATCAGTCCTTAAAATCGATACTAATTTTTGGGGGCTGCAAAATTACGCATTTGCCAACATTAAACGTTATGAAAGGACCATTGAGTCGTAGTTTTAAATAAGCAACTGATGAAAAGGGCCTTACGAAGTTAGTATTATGAAGTAGGCAACATATTTATGAATCTTAATAAATTTGCTAAATTTGATCTCTATGTTTACAGTAGCAGAAAAAAATAATTTAATAATGTTATACATATATGAAGTCTCCAAACATCTGTGTGTCTACATCGTCCATTATCCGGTTAATACGACGTAAATTATTACGTAAAACTTTTAGAAAAATCATTTATCTTTCATTATTTATAAACCTACTTATTGTTAAAAGATGGCACCCACAAAAATGAGGCGATGGAAGCATAATAACAAATTGCTTTTTAATACTGAATGTTGGTGTTTTCGTGGAAGAATGGTTCGTTGTACGTTTATTATGATTTCCCAAAATTATGCAAATATTTAAATCAGTTAAGTATAACTCAATTTACACTTTAAGTCAATAATCAAAATTTACAATGTATTTTAATAATCAAAACTTTTTGTATGGAAATAAACAAAGAATTATCATACTACCCTCTTTTAACATATGAGTTTTGGCATCCTTGATTATTGAGACAGGTAGGTCTTGAAAACCGGAAAAAACGAACCGGTTAGCGAACACTAAAAACTTTTTTCGATTTTGTTCTATATCACCCACATTTCTAGGGTTTTAAGCAAAATTGGTTGAACAAACCGGTTAATAACGATTTTCAAAAACGACTTTTAACGTTTATATTCCAAACGTAATAGCCGGAAAAACCGTTTTCAAGGTTTACTAACAGGATATTTTAAAACGGTTCCAAGCTTTGGAGACAGGTTATTATTATCCAGTTTCGCCTACATTTTGTACAAATTACAATACACCACACATAGTATGAGTTTTTGCTTTATATTTTTATAATGTAACCTCACAACTTGCGTACTTGACCTTATAGTTGCTTAGTAGGAATGGTGTGGGAACGTAGTCGACGCCTCGTCTATGCAGCATTCGATCCAACGTCACGCTGTTATCACGAGTTGTTAAGGTTACTGTAAGTAAATAAATAAAAGAGTTTATTATAAATGTGTTGCATATACGTATGTGTGCGTTTAAATATTTTTTACATATTGTACTAATTGCGGGGGTTAACTTAGCAGGCCCATCTTCCTTGGGACCGAACTGTGCCAGTATATTGCTCGAGATGCCCCGGTATTGAGTTCTCCAAGAGATCCCGGAGCATCTTTCACTGAGGCCACCGAGGTTTTAGTGGGACCATGACTGGTCACCGCCCCAGGAGACCAGATACCTTTGAGCAGATTTCCTCCACGACAACAAAAATAAAAGCAGGCTGACCAAGGTTGCAAACTTAAGTAAGCAGTTTTAGTGATCATTACAGCTATATGATAACTAACCATTCTTTCATATTTCGCTTAAAGTGGCTGAAGATACCACCAAATGTAATTCAAAATATTATTACAAACAAAATTAAATATGGTGTTTTTGTTAATACATATTCAAAACTTTCTGAAAGCCTGATTAACCTAATTAATATTAACGTTTCCAATGTTCATGTATGATTATGGGACAGAGACCTTGATCAAATATACTTATATATATACATTGGTGACAATAGCGCTTCAGAACCAAAGTTCACAGCGAACCTATGCAGTATCCTCTAAATTTTTTTTTGAGTCCCTTATTTGGACGCAAATAAGGAATACCATGTCAACCACAAAATTGAAAAAACTGAGTTACATATGCAGAACTGTTGGTAAATGGCTGAAGAACATTATTCTTTAATATTTGTAGGGTTTTAAGCTTTAAAACTTCTTAAAAAGCTATTTTTTAATCATGCAATTTATGTATTATGTTAAACGTTTTGGGTTATATTATATACGAAATATGCAGTTTGTATACTTATTTTTGTGAAAATAAGTAAAATAACTTACATACACCTTGAAATTGCCAAAAACTTGACCAATATATAAAAAAAATCATATAAAGCAAGTTGGTCAAAATTTACAAACGCGTTTTTCTCGAAATGACATTCGTGTGGGTTGACATGGTATTGCTTATTTGCGTTCATTTATAGTAGCAAAGTGTAATTAGTGTCAGAGAACTAAAGTAAGGTAACTTTAACTACACTTTGACAAAGATCGTCGATTCGATTCCCACTCGGTACAGATAATTGTATTGACGATACAGCCATGTGCCGGTCTGGGAGTTTGTGCTTGTGTCTTGTGTTTCTGCACCCCAGACAAAGGATCTACTAATCTAATAGGGGCCGTTTTTGTGTGTATGTGGTGTAAATTATGATTGTTAATTTGTCACCTTGTCTGGGTGCCCTCGGTAGGGTGTAGGTGTCCGCGGGTCAGACCCAGTACTGGTTTCGTCTGAGCATTGGGTTCGGAGGCGCGGCGCCCGGAGCTCGTACCGGGTAAGCTGATTCGCTGGCCTCGTAACTACTCCAGTCTTCAGCCTATTAAAACAAGATAAGAGAAATAAGCAGACCCTGAGAAAAGTTTTTGGGGAAAATACTAGGAATAAGAATAAAAGGTGTGGTTTGATATTTAAGTGTGGTTTATGCTTTAACGCCATTATTTTGAAGATAAAGTTTCTTTGACACTTACAACCGTCACAGTATGAGTACTGTGACTGAATAATATTATAAAATCAAAAATGTAATCCCGAATCCCAAGGCTAAAGATCCTCCCATTATCACAGAAAGAACATCAAACCCCTCCCCAATTTTTACTAAGAAACTCGGCTGTCTTCAAACAAATGTATAATTTTTGATAAAAAAATAATTGAGCAAAATGCATTTAGGTCTTATATTACAGGCCTCAATCAGCGCTGAATGTTTTGCACTCATAAAGCATATGATCTGTAATGCTTTTGGCTATTTTGTCTATATTTTCACGCATAGCATATAAATTGTTAATTAGAATTTAAGTTAAATATTTTTAAAAGAAAATCAAAAAAATAAAATGCTAATAGTATTTAGTTATCTGGGCCCATTAATACCCTAAATATTAGACACAATACAAGAAACTTACGTCAGTATGATCCTCTGCACCGTAAGGGTACCTCGCATTGAGGTCCGGTACGCCCGAGTCTGCCAACGGCGTCACCTTACACGCCACACTACCACCACCTGATGGTAAAGGTGTACTAGTGCCTGTGTGAACCGATTGCTCTGACGACACGTATCTTTAAAAAAATAAATATAAACAATATTAAAATTCATGATACCAACAATAAAAATACACAGTATGGGAAATAACACATAGAATGTCACATAATATGTTTGTTTTCTCAAATATTAATATACCTCGCGGCACATAATTTGAACTAAGACTCGCGCACAGTTTTTTTTAGTTCTTGAAAATGTATATTTAATTTATTTATCTATTTATTGTTATATTTAATTTTTTTTTTCTTTTTAGTTTTGAAGTCGGTATTTTTTTAAATTATTTTTATTAAACCTGTTACTTTTTAAAAGTGATGATCCTGATTTTTTTATAATGTTACTAGCGGGCCCGGCAGACGTTGTCCTGCCCCGAAAAAATCTGGGACCCGATAGCAGCGCCCTCTACCCGGTGAAAGTTTTGATTGACTAATAAGGCTATTAAAAAGCAGGGGTTGGTGATAAAAAAGTGGTCGTATGTATTTTTCAATGGCACATAATAAAAAAATAAAAAATAAAACTTTTATCCAATAAATAAAATAAAAAAATTTGGGGTGGACAGCCCTTACCACTGAGGGGTTTGAAAAATAGATAGTAGCCGATTCTCAGACTTACTGAATATGCATAAAAATTCATAAGAATCGGTCAAGCCGCTTTGGAGGAGTATGGGAACGAACATTGTGACAGGAGAATTTTATGTATAAGATTTACCGTTTTATTGGCGGCGTCGCTTGTGTAGGCGATGGCATTAAATGATCAGGTGGTCGTGGAAGTGGTATAGGAGCCACAGCTCCCTGGCTCTGCCCGTGTATTTTAACCAATGCGTTCTGGTCTCTCATGAGATATCGACGACATTTAAGTAGTCCAAATATGACTATGATCGCTAAGACTACACCAAGTAGTGCCATTAATATCATCATATAGTACGAAGCTGATTCACCGGAAACCTAGAAAAAAATTGAAAATATTGGTTACCATCATAGATTTACTATATAACATGGACCGGCCCATCCAAACAGACAAAACGCCACAGATTATATATATTTTCGTTTCAGAATTTACGTAGATTCAACACCAACCCACGCTAACTTTATTCGGTTATTTTGTGTAGCCCAACAACCCACAGTTAAACCAACTGTAAAGGAAATTAGTTCACTCAACCCTATCAATTCTTTATAAACCATTGGTTAACATGTTTTTTTGCGTATCGATTTTATCATTACGAATTACTAATATACAGGCAGAGAACGAAAATTAATATCCTATTTTAAGTGTAAGATTTGAAATTGAAAACGGACTTTTTTTAAATAGTTTTTATATAACAATTGAAAATTAGTTTTCTGCTTTAAGTTAAGGCGCATAATTTAATATGATAAGCGATCGATTACAAGCAAAACAGTCTCACCGGTACACCTTCATGGCTCTCGGGATCATTGGGACCAGGTAAATTTTTCTTTTGGCGATTTCCAATAAAGATCTTCATATCTCCACCGGCTGGCTGGAATATATTAGCCGCTAAGAGAAATCTAAAGTCATCTTGTATTCCGCTCAACTCACTAATTTTCTTCTTTGCAACAAAGTATATAACACCAGCTTTGACATCCTCGTGAGTGAAATATGCAACTTCCCTTTCTCGAGCACTGGTCTTCTCTCCGGAACTTCTAATTATTTTCTTTATAGTTCCATATTTAGGCTTACGTACAATCGTATAAACTGGATCACTAGCTGTAAGCTTTGCCAGTTCTGTCGCATCTAAGTTCTCAAGTGTTAACTTAGCCTTACCTCCCTCTACTTTCAAATTACCTAAAACCATTAAAGGTTGTACGATAACTTCAATTGTAAATGGTTGAGTAGAATTACTGTTATGAACATATGCAACAAGATCGAAACTATCGTTCGCCACTGTCATATCATTCTGCATATAAATGACAACTTTATCCATTAAATCTTTATGCGAGAAGTATGTCACAGGGTTTCTTCCAAGATAAACCATACCATGTACTGGTTGTCTAGTTATATTGTACCAAACTTTGTATGTCTTTGCGTTTGTTTCAACATATATCTGATCGGTCGTCACAGAAGCTACATTTGAACCTTGTTGTAGGTATATCGGGTGTAAAGATGTAGCGTTGAGGATTACAGGAATGACGTCTATCGTAAAAACTGTGTACGTCGGTTTGAACTGACCGTCCCATACTCTGAAATAGAAAGTTGCAGTTTGAAGTAAGCCGGAATGTTCATATATAATTCTCCCCTTATTTATATCTTCTTGTGTGAATTTATTAATAGATTGCGCTTCGTCGATTGTCTGGTTTTTATCAAACATAACGAGCCTTCCTTGCGTCGGTCCACTGATTATATCATATAAAATCCCAGAAGGTCCCGTATCAGCATCTTCAGTTAGCAAATCGTTCTTTGTTAATGTATAATTCTCTCCCTGAACAACTTGAATTTGTGGTGAATCAGTTAATAATCTAAATGGCTGATCGTTAACTGGTACTATATGTATTGGTATTGTTACATTGCAAAGTAGAACATAGTCTGGTAGTAGATAAAGAGCCATATCGATTTTATCTTGCAAAGTATCGGAACCATCATGTTCATAAGTAACAACACCGCTTTCCAACTGGGCTTGTGTCAATGATGATAACGAAGGTTTTAGTTCACCGTGTGAGGGTTGTGACCATTGTGCTTCGACTTGGGGTTGTCTCACACCAGCTTGTGTTTCTAAATAAGCTATTACATTTGTCACATTCACTCTTATAGGTACTTTATCACCTTCCTGTACCTTGGTTATTGGAATGTGAACATATTTAGCGAGTCCACCAGACGATACAGAAACGTCTATGTTGAAAATTTGATCCATTATAGGTTTGGCCAAAGCAGCTTCCACGGTGAATATAAACGAATCATTTGTATAGAGATCGGAGAATGGATGTGTATGTTCATAATAAACTAGTGTTTTATTAACATCGTGTTGTGTAAATTGTTTTATTGATCTATGATGATTGTCACCGCTCAACATTACAAGTCTCCCCAGAGTTGGTGCTCGGTCAATTTTATATACTATATTTCTAGACGGATCCGAACATTTAGACATTAACAGGTAGTTGTTAAGGGGCTCTCTCATCAGTGGGAACACCCGTAGAGTTTGTTTTCGTATTAACTTCAATGATACGGATTTGGTAGTTATTAGAAAAGTAATTTTTGATAGTTCGTGGAGACCATCTGTGACGTTGAATATCATCTTTCCTTTGGAGCCATCTGAAAGATAAATTACTTAGATTAAATATTTTATTTATGATATTAACAGAATTAAATCAATTAATTTTAGAATAATGATTTAAACAATATACTATCTGACCCGAGACACGTTGTATGCTACAGACATAGACTTATTATATATGGACAGGCCTTTTCATAAAAATGTAAAATTCGCACAAACACAACGAAACGAAGTTAGTCACAAGCTTGCAACATAATCGAATAAAGTAAACAGGTGACTAACTTTGCTTCGTTGGGTTAGATCAAATTCACGAAGGAGCACCAGCAAATCTTTGGACATTTTTTCTGTATGGAAAAAGACGGTCCTTAGTTCATGGTAAGTCAATGGCTAAAGGCTTTTTTAAATATATTTTTGGATGAGAAATTGAAAAAAAATTGAAATTGTGAGGCAGTTTTTGAAGATTAAGTAAAAATTTTTAATATATATTTTTTCCTTACTTTTATGAACAAAAATGACATGTCTACTATCAATGTCAGCTTGTGTGAAATGATCCACTGGATTGTCCAAGTCTCCTTTCAACGCTATGTATCCTGACACAATATCCACAACCCTGATTGTGACGTTTTTCAAAGGTGTATCTATATCGTTGACATCTGCGAAATTAAATTAGATAAAAATGATTTAATTTGCGTAGAATCCTAGCCCAGTAAAAAAATATTTTGTCAATATTACAATACAACTGTTAAAACCCCATCCATTTTCTTGCAGCAGTTTTTGAGTAATGAGCATACAAATATTACATATTTTAAAATATATTTTTTAAAGAATATAAGCATCTTTTTTAAACTTCTGTTGACCCTCTAAATAATCTCGTAGCTGCGTCGTGCGCTAGGATTGGGTACGACAATAGCCCAAAGGGGTCAGGATCGAACCCGCATCTCTCCCGTTAAGGCTCTTTAACCGTTGAGTTATTGAGGCTTCGAATTGTACCCCTCTTATTAAGTTTTCTTAAATATCTTCAAAGTACAGTTATTAGCCAGTTATCAATTTATTATATGCATACTTACATAATTCATTCCTTGTGAAAACAAAAGTGCCTCCCTCCCAGACACATAGCCCCGTGTTAGCAGCCACAATAGGAGGTTCATCGTTCACGGGGACAATATTGATCCTCACATAGAACGGCTCACCTTCCTTACCACCTTCCGTTATAGCCACTAGTTTTATAGAATCTGAGGATTCTTCAGAACCGTCATTCACATACTGAAAAATATAAAAAAATTTGATTAATCAAAAATAGATAGATATTTTAATGATTTTTAATTATTAATTGATAGCAAAAGTCTTATGGCCTTATCACACTGGCGAATTGCGAGGGAGTTAAAAGCAACGCGAGTGCACGTCTTGGTCACTGTAACAGGATGGATTGTTCTCTTTGACGATTTTGAATTTTAAAAATTAAATCAATAATAGTAAAAAAAAAACTACTTGCCATTATATTCCCAGAATTAAGTTTAAGAACTGGTAATAGCGTCAATTCCTGATCAGACATGACAATTTTACCATATTTAGGCTTTTGTATCACCTTGTATGAAACAACTTTACCCCTGTAATATTCTGTAACGATTTTAAACAGGTCCTGTTTGATACTGACAGATTCACCCTCAACTACTGACAAGTTTGAAGAGACCACATAAAAATGTTCAGGTATGATAATAATGGTTAATTCAATATCTTTGAGCCAAACTATTCCATTCGTAACGTCCATTTTTATCCTGTCTTTAGTTCGGTTGACTCCAGATTGGACGTAGACTAGTCTGTTAGCATTAATAATGGATTGATCAAACATTTTAGTATGCACTGGTTCTTCGTTATAGTTCTCCATTTCTATTGTCCCCAGCATTGAGGTGATTTCCAACCATCCGTGATAAGGTCCTTCGGTTACTTGATATACAATGTTTGATGGTTCAATTTGTGGATGCATTACCTAAAAATTCAATAAAATGTTAACAATAGCAGACATATGCTTAATATACTATGGACCGGATCATTCATAGAGACAAAATGTCACGGATTCGTTGACTGTGTTGTGCAAATCGTAACTGAATGAAGTTGGCATATGACTAAGTTCTTTTCTAATGTAGATGTGCGCTGTATTATTTGCTAAGTTAACGGTATAAATGGATGATAAAACAAAAATAAGAAATAAATTAGTTGTAAATTTATTTAATTTTATAACAAATTCCATTGAACAAGTTTTAAGATGTAAAGATGTTGTAAATTGATTATAAAGCTAATATTTGAAGTTTGAAACTCTTACGTCTAGTATATCTTCTGTTATATTGACACTCGTCGACTCTTCAACTATAAGTGGCTTATTAGTAGTGACCTTCAGTGGTTCCCAGTAGCTCGATGGAAATATCTTAATGGGGTATACACCCTCACCCCAAGCTTCTAAGCACATCACTTTAAATCTGCAACAATTGAATTTTTTTTTTTTTATGTTAGATGTTGGCAAACAAGCATACGGCCCACCTGATGGTAAGTGGCTGCCGCAGCCTATGAGCGCTTGCAGCACCATTAGTAGGTGCCACTCGCGCATTGCCAACCTCGAGATATTAGTTCTTAAATCTCGTTCGCCCAGTAATTTCACTAGCGTACAGTGCCCTTCAAACTGGAACACAGTAGTGCCTAAGCACTACTATTTGGCGGCAGAATATTGGACACTGCGGTGGTACCTACCTAGCCGGCCTCTTGCAATAAAAGACCTACCACCAGTGTGACTGATTGCACTGGTGGAATAATCTCTGTTGTGACCGAGGTTATCCCAACAGCGGGCGATGGGGTCGTCACATCCCGACGCCGCAAAATTGAAATGAAAAAAAAACGAATTGAATATTCATAAATCATAAATACATATATAAAATTCCCATATTATCAAGATGTTAGTCCGCGATGAACTCCGGAAATACATACTTACCTGTTCTGACTTTTTGTTACATAATTATGATTTGTTCCCATCTTAAATGATAGAACAGTTTTTTTTATATCCGGGGAAGGATTCCGAAAAATCTGAGAAATGGCATTGTAACACAATTCCATGATCAGCACGTGGAGTATTTAATGCGTGAAAGCGTAACAAGCAAATGACTCACATTTAAGATTTTATTTAGGATATTTGGACTCAAATAAGCAATACCATGTCAACCCACAAAATTGAAAAGACTGAGTTATATATGCAGAAGTGTTGGTAAATGGCTGAAGAACATTTTTCTTTAATATTTGTAGGGTTTTAAGCTTTAAAACTTCTAAATAAGCCATTTTTTTATCATGCCATTTATGTATTATTTTAAACGTTTTGGGTTTATTATAAACGAAATATACAGTTTGTATGCTTATTTTATGTGAAAATAAGTAAAATAACTTACATACATCATGAAATTGCCAAAAACTTGACCAATATATAAAAAAAATCATATAAAGCAATGTTCAAAATTTTCAAACGCGTTTTTCTCGAAATGACATTCGTGTGGGTTGACATGGTATTGCTTATTTGCGTCCATTTAAACTAACCTGAACGCATCAGTCGGTGTTTTCGGCTCCCTATGCCGATATGAGACTCTCGCAGCGGCTATGTCAAGTTGGGTAAAGCTGGTAGCGCTCTGTCCTTCACCAACCTCTATGTACCCATGCTTTGGTTCTTGAGTGATTTCATAACGGATATCTTCTTCCAAACAATTCATATTCGTGTCCACCTAAATTTAAATGTTATTTTTAATTTGCCAGCTCGATCGGAAAAGTAGATTATATTTACTCGAAATCAAACTCAAAATATTCTTTATTCAAATACGTATTTAAGCACTTTTGAATCGTCAAATATACAGTCTGTTATGTCCGCCTAAGTGCAGCTTACAGCCGTTTTGGAAGGTGGATTCTGCAGAGAAGTAGTAGTACTAGGGTTGTAACAGAACTTGGTTACTGTGGAAACTTTACAAGTACTTTACAAGAAATCATACCACTTCCGCCTCCAACTCAGCAGTTTTTACGGAGTTGTAATGGAGGTTTACTTACATCGTAAATTACCTTTCTAGTAAAGTAGCAGTATTAGTACAGTACAAGCAGCATTATTATTGTAAGTGGCGATAAGCTACAGTGACTATTTCTGGAATCGGGTAAGGCGATTCCTACCCTAATTTCAATAGACATATGCCGAGATAGATATATAATATTGCCAAGGGTCTGAATCACACATGCGCATACGCACGTACAGCACCCATACAAAAAATACTTGCCTGCATATCTCTGGTGGTAATAACAACTCTTTTTTCGTTCTCGACAATGGAACCATTTGTCGGATACATTCTTATGAATGGCGGTGATGCTTGTATTTCTAAAATACCGTTGACATCGAACAGACGGTCTGAAATCCAAAATGCCATCTTCCCGTATTCTTTACCTTGATGTTTGAACAATACTAGGTTTTTATTAATATCGTCTTGAGTGAACTGAGTTATTTGTTCCGAGGGATTATCAGCTCTGAATATACCACCGTTTGGAAGGTCTTTTGTAAATCTCTGTACTGTATAAATTATATCAGAAGGCTTAGTATCTAAATCCATATCAGTGTAACTCAAATCTCGGGACGTTATCAATCTGGCACCACCGTGGACTATGTGGAATACTTTCTCGTTGGCACGTACTGGGCTATTATCATTTTTCAATATTATATCAATATGAAATACACCAACGTACTGAAAGTCCTCAGCTTCGGGGCTCAGAGCCATGAAGTGAAATGAATCATGCCTACTTTCAGAATCATCATGTGCATAATAAACTCTATCCGACTTCAACTCATGCAGTGTAAAATAAGTCGTATTATCCCTTAATATTTTCAAATTATCACTGATAACTTCAATCTTACCATGTTTTGGTAAATGCGTTATATTGAACACTAAATTCGTTACAGCATCTGTATGGAAATTGAGATGAGTCGCTGGTATTGCCATTCTGGAACCTTCTATGACTTGTAACCTTTCCAAAGTTGTATGTACACGACCAGATAAATGATCGGAGACAGCGGAACCAGGCACATGTCTGATAGTCATTACGCCAGTGATATTATCACATTCAGTCGCTCCCACAACGAATGAGAACTCATCTTGTATATGAGAATAAGCCCGTCTATGCAATCTGTACCATAGTAAATCTGAATCTATATCATGCTGGGTAAATGTACTATGCATTTGCAAATGATGTTTCCCAGATGATAAGTGCAATATACCATACTTTGGCGGTTTTAGTATTGTGAATAAAATTCTATCACCGGTCAAAGACAAAGGTTTCGTCTTAAACCTGAGATGCTGAGATGATATGAAAGCTTCTCTCGTATTATTAAGAACTAATTCCTCGTTCGTTGATTGATATAATTCGAGTTTGATAAATGTTAATCGAAAATCGTAAAGCGTGTTCGTTCGTACGGTTCCCACGGACGCTTTGAACTGTTGACAAATAAAACACATTATTAACTTTAATCCATTCGCCTTAAAAAAAATAGAGAATCATAGTTATCAGCCAGCGACACCGTTGTGGCGTTGTGGGTAGCGTGTCTGCCTTTAGTCTCGACGGTTGCGGGTTCGATTACCGCTCGGGCAGATGTTTGTCCGTGTGGGTTTCCCCACCGTGCCTCGGAGAGCACGTTAAGCTGTCGGCCCCGGTTGTTATTACAAAACATCTGATAATAATCGTTATCTCTTGATAAGTAAATTGCTCTTATCCAATGAGTTACTGGTTCGCCCTTAGGGTTGCGGAGGTCAGATGGCCATCGCTCTGTGTAAAAACTAGTAACCCCTCAAATCCGGATAAGAGTAATAAGCAGACCCTGGGTAAAATAAAATACCGGGAATAATGCTAGGACGAAGAAGTTATCAGCCAGCTCAGCCTAGCCCCTCGACCAATAAGGTCGCATTAATTATATAGTCAAGTTCACAATGACCAGTTGAAGGCTAACTCGGATGGGTGATGAAAAAAAAAATTATAACACAATAATTTTAATAGACTAAACAATGAACCACCACGTGACTCTTTTTTTGTCGGAATGTGTATTGCTGTTGGCTCTACTGGCCTTGACAGGGTTACCGAGCGGGAAGGCCCAGTGCAGAGTGAAAAAAGGACAGCCCTCACGGGGGTTCAAATTTGATTCCGTCCGTAGGGTGCCTCCTGCGAAGCCGAACCACGTCTTCCTACGGCGAATGGATCAAACATGCCTATTAAAAATACATTTAAACATATTTGTTACCTTAAATTCATCGTGAGTAGGGTTCCCAAGTATATGCATATATCTAACACGACCAAAGTTAATCATTTCGCTCGTAAATGAATCGACAGTTTGCCAAGTACCATCCAGAACTCTAAGACGCTCCACAACGCCAAACTGCGGTGGTTTTACTATGTCGTATCTGAAAATATAAATTTATAGGGATAAATAACATTTAATAATATCTATTAATTATCAAAAGTGAGAATGAATCGTATATTAATAAATATATTTCGAATTAACGCTCCCATATAATTCTATTATAAAACGATATCCCTTCGCCGTGTGTGTCTGTCTGTTACTGCGATAAACACAAAAACTACTTCATAATTTATGCAACTTTCACCAATAGGCAGAGTAATTTACGTTAATGTAAATTACCGGGCAGAGGAGATTTAAGAACTAATATCTCTCATTGGCAAAGCGTGAGTGGCACCTACTAATGGTGCTGCAAGCGCTCATAGGCTACGGCAACCACTTACCGTCAGGTGGGCCGTATGCTTGTTTGCCAACTTCTAACATAAAAAAAAAGTACAATTCGTTAAGGTTGAACGGTGACAATAATTGTTGAAAATGTCGGAAATAATCAAGTCGAATCCTTTCATGTCATAGCAACGCCTGCTAGTAATTACAAATTATCCCGATTATAATAATGTAAATTTAAAACTTACTTGACGTGAACATTAGTTTCATCAGCGTTGGTAGTAAAAGTGAGATTATCAGCCGTGATAATCGCGTACGAGTTGTGTACTAGATATAAGCCTGTGTTGTTCACTAGACGCACTTGTAAAGGCACTACTGATATACGAAGCACGCCGGGACCGCTTGTCTCAATACCGTCCGATACCTAAAATTTTATTATATAGTTACAAAACTAAATATAGTCGATTTTCACTGGTTATCTGTATTTCGCCTTACCTGTAAAGTGAGCCTTAGTGACGTTTTGTTGAGTTGCTTGTCGCTGGAGGTACCGTGAACATACGATATAACACCGGTATCTATATCTTGTTGAGTGAACGAATCTACCGGCTGACCTGACATTTCGATGTGACCACTACAACAAAATAAACATTATACAAATGTACACTAAGACTATTAAATCTATATAAATAAGAAACCAAAATAATTAAAAGTGGAAAAGACAGCCACTTTTTAGATGGCACTAGCACTTTGTTATTTTACGCCATATTGAGGGTTACAATACAACTAGATGTCCGATAAAAAGTCTAAGTTATTAATACTAGTACAAAAAATTACCTGTTAGCCTCGCTTTTGCCATGCAATACTGTATAGAGCAGGTCCTCCGGCTGTGTGTCTGGATCCTCGGCTTTTAATATGTCCGATGTTATAACTTTTCTGGTTCCCTTAAATATACAACATAAATAATATTGAGTATAGTTAAACATTACAATCTTATACACACATACATACGACCAATGTTAATAAAACTCTATACAAATAAAATTATTGTGATTCTTGTATTAGAAAAATGACCATAACACTACAGACAATATTTATGTTTAAGCTAATAAAATGTGTCATCGAACATAATATATATTTAAATCTATGTAATTATAATGAACACAATATAATTTAATAAATATGTTATTTAAATGAATGCTACAACGCTCAATGGCTCACATTTGTATTGTTATAATATAACAGTATATTATACTGTGTCAGGGGTCCGGAAACAGACACAAACACAGGCACAAGTACCCAACCGCAACCATTGGTGTTAAAGGCAGGTTCATTACCACAGCATTACAATGGCCGTCAAAAATGACAATAAAAATATGCTATATTTTGGTTCGTTCCAATTGAAATCATATAAAATTAAACTGACTGTTATAGTGCAGTGGTAGCAAAAACTTTAACACCTTATTGTCAGAGGTTACACTCCAGCTCGGGCAAATATTTGTATTGGCTATAAAGACAAGTGTTCGTCACTGGGTAGTTGTGATTATTATAGGATATTTCTATCTTAATCAATAAACGGGGGCCCCGTTGAGTGTATAACGTTTACCAGTTTTTTTTTTTTAATATTTAAATTACTTCTACTCCTCAAATCCGCCAAATCTTCTCTTATTTCTTCTTCATCATTTATGGTTTGTCACGTCCCACAACGATCCAGTAAAGATTCAGTTCGGTATATAAAAACAGTACTGGATCGATACTGGAATATTGTGAACCGTGATTTGTTCTTGCCATCTTCGGATAGTTGATTATATTTGCTCTTGAAGCATTATTCTATATTATGACTATTGTTATTAATACTTTTATAATATTTATATTGCAAAAATAATTTATATGCAACTATGAACCGGCCATACAGACAAAATGGCTGACTCGTTGGTGCCCCTTCATATATTCAACACCAACGTAACAAATGCTACACCTCCCAATGAAGAATATGCGAGTAAACTGTATTGATAATTAAATGCTTTTTAAAGTCTGAACATAGACTTATTATGGACCGAACCATTCATACAGACAAAATGTCACAGACTCGTTGATTGTTCTGATCATAACTGAACGATGTTAGCGTGTGACTAATTCCATTCTAACATACATTGTAGTTCTCAATATGGGTGGTGCAAAATATTTGCCAAGTTAATGATGAAAGAAATTAATTCTCTCGACTGTTTATATTATTTATAACTCTATAAATCGATGGGTCTACAGTATAAATTAATTACAATACACATTTTTACAAAATTAAAAAAAAATATACAAAATTGTAATTATTCACAATATAGCTCAATTAAGGTCTATACATATTATTAAATGTATTTATTGAATGTACTATCGTTCCACATATTAAAGTAATTAGTCTTATAGTATTCACACAGACAATATGAATAAATAAACGATACACAGTCAACGGACCTCATTAGGATCACACATCCAGAGGACATGGACAAACACATCCAGACAGGAAGAAATGCCTGTTTGGTCAATACAGACATCTAACCAGAGCAGGAATCGAACCCACGACCAGTGGCGCTTGAAGTATGTTCGTTACCGCTGCGCCACAACGTCGTCTAATATATAAACAATAACAATAAAAAACGTATACTCACTTAATTTACTTTCTATCATGGGTTAAGGGTTGTGCCATAGTAAGCATGCAACTAAAAGCAACTCAAAAAATTCAAACTCTTCGTACAGTCTGAAAAACAAATTTAAAAAGTAAAGTTATAGAAGTATGTCAGTAATACGTTAAATCAAATTAAAAATTCTCCATGGTGCAGAAATTATAGCAATAAGAAAGCGTACATGCTTTAGCAGCTACTTATAACTTATACTAAAAAACAAAATATGTAATTTTCTTTTTATTACTTCATAAACTATATCATTTTTGAGTTTTTATAAATACAATGAAGAAATACACCGTTAGGGTTCCATAGCCAAAAGGCATAAACTGAACCCTTATAATTTCGTCAAGTTTGTCTTTGTCTGTATGTCAGTCATTTTACTCGAAGCTCAAAAAGCCGAAATGACAATGGGGCAGTTTAGAAACTGATGATCATTGAATTCTAAATGTTATAGTTCCTTAAATGTAACTTGAACCAAAATGGCCGCTTCTGCGCTGGTACAAAAATGTTAGACGAAAATATTGATTTCGTCTTATTTAAATAATTATTTTATAAAGTGGGAAAACGGAATTAAATATATAATATACTTATTATTTCTTCTAAATTCAATTAACTATTTATTCATTTTCGTTATTAATTACTTTAATAGAATAAAATAAATAAATAGTATAGAAAAAGGTATCTCTCTATATACAAAAAAAAAGGTAATGTACATTTTTAATCACGGTCACTTGTTGGGATGATGTTCTCAAATAAAATTAAATATTTACAAATCTGACAAAATAAATTATATTTAAATTTAATATTTAATAATTTATTTTTAAAGAACTAAAAGAACCGTGAGCGAGTGTACTAATCGGGTCTAGCGTCGCCGCGTTGCTATAGTTACGCGGCCCCCTTCATACCGCATACGGTTGAGACCCAAAAACGTGTTACTGCGCAGGGTTCAAGTTACATTGAACAGACTATAATATGGATACACAGTAGGCAGGCCGTACCATAGGTACAAAAGTCGTTTATAGTTTCTGGATTTAAATGTTACAAGATTACTTCCGATTCCTCATTTAGAAGTCCTATGTCTTGTAGTGGACGTCTACAAATGTAGCAATCTTAACAAAATGCATTTTTTTAAAAACATGCATCTAACTTTAGGGTTAATTATTCATGCAAGTCACGTTTAGCGTAATTGACAACATTTCAATTTTTTAACATGCCTTTTTATTGTACCAATTTAAATTAGATACAAAAAAAGGAAATAACTATTTTTTTTCCTTTGAAATAGCTTAGTTTTCATATAAAATTTTGCATTTGAAATTCTTGTCATTCTAAAAGACTTAAGCGCCAATTGACGTCATAGACACGGTATGCCTTTGCTACTTTCTTCAGAGGGATGAGTTTTATGCTGTTGTTAAGATCATGTTATAATTATAAAATAATTGTCTTGCCAGTTCACACTTGTGATATTTTTAAATATTTAACTATTACATAGACAATTTCGGGCAATGCTCATTCGACCGTACATGTGACGTCATCACACTGTTATAAGTTTTTACTTTTTCTCCGAGTTTAAGCATCACAAAAATTTAAAAAAAATATATATTTGTGTTTAGTATTCAGTATTTTTATTTTAAAGGGTTTTAAATTTTGGAATGTTGTCAATTATGTATATAATAATAAATGAAATCATACCTGTGTGAGTCGCAACACCTTCCCAGGCAGCAGATTCAGTACGGGTGGATCGTTGACGGGTGTTATGTTCACGTGTAGGACGAAAGTGTTACGTCCCTGCAAGTAGCTCGGTAAAGTGAACTTCGTCTCGGGTATAAGTTCCATTTCGAGTACGATGGCGTCTTGATGATTCTCTGAGCCATCGTGTACGTAACGAACCTGAAAAAATTTAAGTTACTAATTATTTTCATATTATGTTCAGTCGTTTTGCCCATAAGTCAGATAGCATAAGAAAGTAATTAGTGTCGAGATTAGCTGTAGACGGTAATACGCCTGAAACGTTTAATGTCGATTGCATTAGAAATTTAAGTAGAACTGAACAATGTCAGATGGAAACGCGTCGCCACGCTATATGATAGTATACAAACAATCTATTTTATTTAAAAAAAAATTGAAATTTATTTTTAATTATGCCATATTGTGAGCGGTAGTGAACCTGCTTTAAATGTCACAGGTAGCGGGTTCGATTCCCGTTCGGAACAAATGTTTGTATTAACCATACCTCCTTGTTGTTTTGTATGTTTCCAGACCCCCGACATATATATTATCCTAATGAGAGGAGGATATTATTATCTTAATGGGAGCCGTTGAGTGGTTATAAACTACTTTTATATATAATTATACCTGCACAAAATAATTTCGATGTTTCAAATCTATCATGCGTCCCGTGGGTGCTAACTTATTTTTGTGCCTCCATATACTATCCATTACAAGACTATGAGGTATAAATGGACGTAAAAAGCAATACCATGTCAACCCACACGAATGTCATTTCGAGAAAAACGCGTTTGAAAATTTTGAACAACTTGCTTTATATGAATTTTTTAATGTATTGGTCTAGGCAATTTCAAATTTATGTAACTTATTTTACTTATTTCCACAAAAAATAAGTATACAAATTGCATATTTCGTATATAATATAACACAAAACGTTTAACATAATACATAAATTGCATTATTAAAAAATGACTTAAAACCCTACAAATATTAAAGAACAATGTTCTTTAGCCATTTACCAACACTTCTGCATATATAACTCAGATTTTTCAAATTTGTGGGTTGATATTGATGGTATTGCTTATTTGCGTCCAAATGAAACCACATAACTGTAAACTTTACCTTATCTCTTGATAGGTCCATAAGCGTAAAGAACTGTTTAGATTTCTCCCCTTCAACATAATTAGTGTATTGGGGTAAGTTCCTTAAGGACAGATCCACAGCGATTCTTCCGTGTTGGGGGGATTGAGCTACGTGTAAGAGCACACCGGATGGTCGTACACCATACTTATGATGGTCTAGTACCACATCAATGTTCTGGGTAGTTATGACAGCTACACCACCCTCTTGCACCGTTAGCGGGTAAAGCGCTACTAGTTCCAGTTCGCTACTCGACTTAGAAAATACCTGCAATGTGATGAACAATGATTTTTATTTATAGACAAACTACATTATTTTTATTGTATTTTAAACTTCCTGACAAACGTTGAACCGTTGCCAGATTAGATTATATAATATAATGTAAATTTCAAAGAGATTTTTCCTACACCCAAGACCACATTTAAACACTTTTATTGCTCAGTAAAAACTTTAGCTAACAATATATTTGAAAACAAAATTAATTATTTATAAAAGTTTAACTTTTAAACTTCATAATAGTTTTCTTTATAAAGAATATTAGCAATACTTTTTCAAGGCATTACTAATATTCCTATGGCTCCTCCAAATGAGCTTGAAGCTTGCGCTAGGAGTCGTTATGGCAATAGCCCAAGAGGATCAGGATTGAACCCGCGACTTCAAGCCAAGTCGGTGCTTCCACTGTTGAGCTATTGAGGCTTCAAAATTCAGAGCAATATTTATATAAAATTTCAAAATAAATATCACTTGAATATTGCCACCCTAACTATACATCACATGAAAACAATAGAGTTCGAAGAACCCTTTCATACTTCACACATCCTTACATGATCGCGTTGATTGAATAGGGAATACCTTAAGACGTATGCAATAGAGTCGATATTACCTTATATTTCTCAGCATAGTCAGGGTTGATACATAGATCGGAGTCGCACTTGCAGGTGAAGTGGTCGACGCCGTGTTGTTCGCAAGTAGCACGAGGTATGCAAGGGGGGCTCGGTCCGGCGTGACAAGGGTACCACCACACACATCTTGGGCTAACACCATACGATACAACGGCGTTTGGCAGACCGTACATCTTGTCATCAACCTCGATCGGTCTGATGCAGCCCTATAAATGAAAAAAAGACTATTATATGACAAGCTTCCGATTTAAGCTTAAACCATATTTGACACGTATTATTAGCTTCATATGCATCCTTTAAAATGTCGGATTAAATCAACATTTTCATAAACTTTACTTATAAAGTACCGATAAAAAAAATCCAACTTAAAAATGAAAAATTTTCTTACGATAAAATACATTTATTTACTATATTCTTAAGTTTTTAAACTATTATTTATTGTTAATTTTTAGTTGGATTTTCTTTTTAAATGATTAAATTGTGTTGACTTATAAACATTTTTTTAGTTTTTTTACTTTTTTTGTGATTAAAACAGATTTGCAGCAATTATTATAACGAAGTATGCACAACAGCTATTATGTTCATATATTTTTTTAAAGAATATCAAATATATAATAGTTCTCACCATAATGCTAGACTCAGCAGCTTTGATACCCTTAGAAAATGCTCTTTGTCTCTTCTCGCTTTCTATACCTCCAAGGTAGAAAGAGTCAGATAGATCTAAATACCTCGTACCCCCACTCTCAATACGAGTACTCATCGCTATATTGTCAATGGACAACTGAAAAACAAAACATATTTATAAAACATTAAGAATTTGTGAAGAAATAATTGTAAGATTTTTTTTGTTATTATTTTTATAATGTTGTTATTCAATATTTTTAAGCGTCTTCAAAAAGGTCAGCCTGTTTTTAGAACAAATTTCAATGTTTATAGTTGTGCGATAGGCTACGTTTCCAAACACCACTATATAAATTTTGAGATAATTGATCAATGTCTGCGGAGATACAGTGTTGAACGCGATTCTCGCGACAACTGCATACAAATAATCTTTGTGTCTTCGTTCCAAAGAGGATAAAGTCGGTTAGTTATTTGTTCACTACCTATTATTTCTGTCGTTTTTTAAGTTTCCGATAATCAGGGCCAAATGTGCTCACTAATCGGTAAACGGTATCAGGGGGTAGTAGGCGCGGTTAGTCAGTAGCTAAGTGACTCCATAGTACAGTCGTATTTCTACTGAGCGTCTTCGGATGGCACGTGAAAAGTCGACCCCGAATGTCATGAATTTAATAATAGTCAATTAACTTAATTCCGAAGCCTAAATGGGCGATCCTAGCAACTCTAACAATAGATTTGCCTTTAACCATACGATAAGATTAGCATCAGCAGCATTGAATTGAGTTGATGAATAAAGTTTCAGCAGAAACCAAAGTCAACACTTCATAGTGGTCAATTATATTTTATAGCATCGACAAACTGCAATTTGTAATAAAAATCGTAAAATCCAATAAGTTTTTTAAATCGACTGGATCTGAACCGGTAAATACATATTGTTAGTTTACTTAATAATTTCCAATTTAAAAGTAAAATAAAATCACGTACAGGCTTCTGGTGAGAATATAAGTTGGTTTTCGCATTGGCATCATATTCAGTCTGTTTATTCGCTTAGCGCAGATAAATGAAATGAAAATGTAATTAATTTGTCCTACAAAGTTGATTTCACATCGAGGAATCGCGAAAGCATTATAAAATTCGACAAATCGATGACTATCACGTATTTCTAAGTGTAACATATTTCCTCTCGTTCGACGTAATTTTGTGATATGGGACGGAAGAGTGTAACGGGAACCGAAGAAGCGCGCGATATTTGATTTGACCAATGAGCGAGCGCGGTGCTTAGGTATTATATAATATATTTAACATTTATTGATGACGTGTTGGCACTGCGGCTTCGATTCCCGCTCGGAGCAGACGTTTGTATTGATCATATAGGCATATTTTCCGGTCTGGATGTAAATATCTTTGTCATTGTGTATGTTTCCGGACCCCCGACACACGATATAACTATCCTATTGGGGGCCATTGAGTGTGTAGCGTTTATTTATTATTTTGCTTATTACAAAGGAGAAATGTCAAATGTTACTCATCATAAGCGACTAACACTAGGCTCCTTTAGTTTTTAATTGTTATAGTCTGTAATGTTATTATTCTCAAGAAATGTCGACCTGAAGTACCTAAGAATATCAGTGATTTTAACTCCCAAATCCTATGGACTTCCTTAATTTCTTTCCAATGTAACGACAATGTGCATTGTTATAGGCTACGATGAATAAAATCAAGTACTAGTAATGGTAAACTTTTAACGGAACCGAAGGTCACGGATTCATTCACCGCAAATGGCAGAAATGTTTTCTATTTGGGCTGCCCCATCTTGTTTCAGATAGCACTTTAAGCTGTCGGTGCCAGTTTCTATCAGATTACAACCAATAATAATCTTTAGCTCTTAAAGACGTTGCGGATATCAGATGGCAATCACTCTATGTAAAACTATATACGTAAACCCTGGAAAATGCTTTGCCAGATTGTTCATTGTGAATGTGTTATATATTTCAAACCGCTTTGATGTATCCTTGCATAGCGCTATTCGCATGATTGCATGTATAAAGGAATCAATGTTTTCACATCAACTATTTTTAAAATTGAATTTTTCAGTATTCGATATCGAGAATTTCAATAACGTCGAATACAATGTTAATAGAAAATGTTTCCATTCAACAAAATCGTTCTCGCAATATTCAAGTGCATCATAGAATATTATTTGTAGTCAATGTGGGTAATGTAACGAAAGGAAATTTAAAACGATTCAACTTTGTTATAGCATTTACGATCTTTTTTAACTAGATATAGAGGTTAAAATCGATTATTATTTTATATATATAATATATACAATTCGTTACATATGACGATGTTATCGCGAAGCGTTGCATCAGACAGTTCAATCAGAGGCATTACAGCCTTTCGGCTCGACCTAATTGCGCGCTTGAATAAAAATAAGGTCAAAAGATATTCGACTGCAATTATACAATAAATGTAATATAATATAAATATTTATAATATAACAAAGCATTGTTTGCTTGAAATATATTTAATTAAGCCTCCAGGGCTTGTCAATGTATCTGCTAACGACTAACGTAGCTTTGATTAATTTTTTATCATCTTTTAGAGATTTAAGCATAGTATTAAAATGATAGCGCACGTAATTAATTAGTATTTTTTTTTAATATATTTAATATATAATCTATAAAACAATAATGGTGTCAAAAATTTTACTTATTCATTCATTATATACTCTGTAATACATTTAGTATATATATACATTTTTATAACAAATTGAATAGACTATAGTAATTTACCCGAACAATGAAGATAAGTAGTGAGAAAGTTTTACTTTTATAGTTGTATTTCGCAAAGCAAATAAAAGACGAAGCAATTTATTCGTTCACGAACTAACCGAATAAAAAAAAAACACTGGCCACTAATATAAATAAGGTGTATTATAAAAAATAGTACAAATGTGTTTAGCACGCGCACATGTGCACGATCGACGATCGTGCATTATTGCGCTATACCTAACGAACACGTAAAAGACAATAGTGTACTTACTTCAATGAGGGAGGGGTTAAACAAAAGATGCATCTTGTGCCATTGTCCGTCGTTGACTCGCTCCGTGTGCACAATCTGACCTCTAGCCATTTTCACTCGCACCACACCCTCCAATATCTCCACGGCTAAAAAGTCCGAACCTCGTCCACCACCCTGGTTGTATAGGACCATTGCGTTCGGTGTTATCGTTTTAAATTCTATTTGCCATCTGTTTGAAAGAAAAAGTTCTTTTCATTATTCTACTATAATATATGTAATATAATAGAGATCGGAAAGTTTCTATGTTTGGATATTTGGATCAATCATATTCAAGTACGCAAAAACGGCTGAATGGGTTTGGATGCAATTTGGTAGAGATATACATTTTAACCTGCATTAAAATATAATATTCTTTTATCCCAGATAAAATTGAGTTCCCGTCGGATAAACATAAAATTATTTAATAAACATAAAAGAATTTCTTTTTACCTCTTGTAGAATGCAGACTAATTATTATTATTCAATGTAATATAACACTTTAAAATAACTTGTCACGCCTAAAATTACTGAAACTGATTGATGATTTTGATAAATTTTTGTATAGATATAGATCGGATTTTGGACAAGAACGTAGGCCATTTTTATCCTGAAAAAAAAAGGTCGGAGAAGAAAGTTTGTGTCGAGTTTCGGACAAACAAAGCAAAAACGAAATCGTATCGAATCGAAAGTTAATGTTACATCTTAATTCAAGAGACCAAACTCAATAATTTATGAGAGCATGGTTCATGACACATGGAACATTCTAAAATATAATGTGTCTTTGTCTGTCATTTTATACCATGGATCATTTGTCATGGTTCCGAAAAGTAACCTAGCAGTAACGATTTTAATTCATAAGTTAGTACATAGTCTACGCGAGCGGAGCCGCGAGCTATATTAGTTTATTACTGACGACGTTGTGGCGCAGCGTTAGCGAACCTGCTTTAAGCATCGCGGGTCGCGGGTTTTGATTTCCGCTCTGAGCCAACGTTTGTATTGACCACAGTGTTGTGTTGTGTGCATGTGTTCCTGGTTTGTCTTCGTCATTGGGTGTTTCCGGACCGCCGAGACAGGATATTACTTTCCTAATGGGGACCGTTGAGTGTGTAGTGTTTATAAAAAAATATATAAATCAATATTTTTGAAATACAAATCTAATTAAAATCCATTAGCTGTAACATAACCCTGTTAAAGCAAATGTGTCAAATTATCTTAAGTCTCGTTATTCAGAAACAAAAAAAAACATTTATTTGTACACAACCATATCCATTACAGCTCTTAATGAACTGTTTATACCCCCTGATATTTAGACACGCGGTAGCGTTCCAAGCCAAGTTAAAGAAAGGAGAAGCACCGTCTGTAATATTACACGAACCATTTGGGGCCTTTTTTGAACCCTCTATAACTCAAAAAATATTAAACTGAAATTGACGACGTTGTGGCGCAGCGGTAGCGAACCTGCCTTAAACGCCACAGGTCGCGGGTTCGATTCCCTCTCGGATCATAATATGTTTGTATTGACCATGCAAGCATATTTTCCGGTCTGGGTGTATTTGTCCTTGTCATTGTGAATGTTTCCGGACCCCCGACACAGGATATTAATATCCTAATGAGGGCCGTTGAGTGTGCAACGTTTATTATTTATTAAAACTAAGATCCCAAATTTTATAAATTAGGAGCTATAGCCAAGTCAAATCTAGAGCTTCAATTTACTCAAAGTTACCTGCTTTGTGTAAATAATTAGACTGTTCGAATTTCAGAAGTTATATTTATAATAGTAGTAAACATTGTTGTTGCACAAAAAACAAGAACAATTCTTTAAATTTCTTTTAGAATGCCATTTTCTTTTAAATTAATTTCTGGTTTTGTCGGTGAAGTCGACAACTATACCATGATTATTATAATATTTAGCTTGGCTCCTATTTTCACATTTGTTTTTAGATATATCATTTACGATTCGAATTGCAGAGTAACATTAAATAGGAATAAGAAGCTTTAATAAAGTTTGACTATTTTGTTTATGACAGATTTAAACAATTTGAAATAGTGATTACGATAATAATCGTAACGTAATTACAATTTTAAAAAAGTTTATAATAAACAATAAAAAGTTATGAACATTCTAGCGTAGTGGGAGCGATCATAATTTCAGCTCGAGGAATATATTTGCATTGACCATATAGACATCAACTTAAGCCTGAGAAATGCAAAGAAAATAACCGGGAAATGCAAGGAAAAATTCTAGTAAAAATACGGAGACATCTATCAACATCAATAAAATGTATCTTTTACATACCTCCCTCCTGCTCTTGAGTTTATCCTCGGGAGAATCAAATAAGCTCCTTCGTCTATGAAACTGATGTCAGCATTTATATCAGCATCGAATTCAGGGGCGCAGTTCCATGTGACGCCTTCAACATGTACCGAACCAATCCGGCTTCGTGCTTTTTCAATTATTTTTACGCCATTATAGTATACCTATATTGGAATTTATAGCATACAATTAAAATATTGCCAGAGGGCATAGTAATTAAAATGCACAATTTTACGCCACTTTTGCACTATTAAGCGGCCTAGAAACATAAACTTCCTATATATATATATATGGACAGGCCCTTCCATACAGACATAATACCAAAGACTCACTGGTGCACTTTCCTACTTCCACGAAACTAAGTTACTCATAATCTTGCAACATAACCGAATGAAGTTAGCGTGACTAACTTCGTTCCGTTTAAGAAAAGGCACCAGCTAGTCTAACATTAGTAATTTGCTCTTGATCCAATCCAATGAGTTACTGGTTTGCCTTTGGGATTGCAGAGGTAAGATGGCAATCGCTTTGTGTAAAAACTAGTAACCCATCAAATCCAGATAAGATTATAAGCAGACCCTGTGTAAAATACCGACAATAATGCTAAGAAGAAGAAGAGCGTAAAACGAATTGACAATCTAAATTGCCTTTATGTATTATATAGTGACGTAACAATTTCACAATTACAACAGAGCTAATCTCGGGGCCACTTAACGATCTGTCATCGGATGTCACCAATATTGGCATCTAATAATATTCGGATGTTCGATAAATTACGGATACCTTGCACAGACGTGTCCAATCCAGCAAATAATTGGATAAATCGAATAGTGTAAAAGCATTTCTAAAAATGATATTTCATATCATGAAATTCTCTAAATCATTCGGAGTTGCAACGTATTTTTCAATGTATTTTAATTTTACTTCGCCTTATTACTATTATTTACGTACATCTTCCATACATCCACGGAAATTTTCCATATGACCAAGAAAGAGTTCCGAAAAATCGCCTTGCCCTCCAAGAAATATACCAAAGTGAATGTTGAGTTCAAAGAAGCGTCCTGGCAGCCTTTTCTTCACGACGTTGTCGTCAACCTAAAAATAATGAGCCAAAGTCAATGACATAATCAGCCGTTCGGCTCGACTGACTCATAATGTACACTTTAATACTTATAAATTTTAGGTATAGTTCTATATGTATCTCGTTCGTAAAACACGTTTAATTACAATCTGTTAAATGTTCACGGTTGAAACTTCACTAACAATTTCCACTCCAGTGAGTTTCCTATTACATTACGTTAGTTTAATATAGAACACGGCGAAAATCGTTGTGATAGTGTATAATATTATGTAAAATATCATCTATTTAAACTACTACGTTTATTGTTAACCATTCACGCAATTAAGAATATAAGCCTTTCATTGATGATTTATAATAAACGAAAATATAATGCAATATGCCGAAGACCGTATGAAACCATTTAACTATAAAACGATAGATACAGATATGATCCAAGCGAAATTCGTCACTCTTATAAATATTTATTCGTTATTTAGTAAACAAATATGAAGTGTAGCGAACGAATAGAGCGTCACCGATTCGCGAATAGCTGCTAAGTGGTCGGAGACGAAAGTTTCCCTTTGATGTTCTTTGATCTTGTGTGTTTTCCTAAATCCAACAAAACACGGTCTTTGAAACTAAACGCTATATGTGTGTTTATTAAAGGACTCATTCGGAGCAGAAAACTAAGATAAAAATATTTAAAAAATTTAAAATATAGTAGACTTTGTGGCGCAGCGAACATGCCTTAAGCGCCACAAGCGCGGGTACGATCCCCGTTCGGAGTAGTTGTTTGTATTGACCATACGGCATGTATTTCGGTCTGGGTGTTTGTCCTTGACCTTGTGTATGTTTCCGGACCCCCGATACAGGACATCACTATCCTAATTAATGGGGGCCGTTGATTGTGTAGCGTTTAGTGGATAAGCATTTTTAGATAAAAAAGCTCCTAAAACTAAAAGAAAACAACGCGACATCGTACAACGTAGTGATTGACGATAATTCGGCTGTTTTACAAAAACATAATTAATATATTCAACAATAATATAATAACCAAAATCGATTCGCAAAACTCGAAAACATGGCTTAATATACTCAAGAACACTCAAATTCCTTATTTTGATAGATTATGAAACTTGTTTTTTTTTTTGTTCCAAGAATGATTCATAGTGCATTTAGGTTGCCTGAACTTTTCCATAGGATTAAGGCCCAGACCGATAATAGAGAAATCTAATAATGGCTTGTTATTCGTTATCATGCTCGAATTGTTGGATAATGTGTAAAGAGCATAAGTAAACAAGTTGCTCTTATAATAGCTATTAACAGTCTTTCAATTAGCAATAACACCCCACGAGAATGTTATTACGTTGGAAACATTTTCATGAATGTGAATGAACATTTTTTTATGTCTATAAGAAACAATTTAAACATTTATGAATTGTGATACAAAATCTTTTTATAAATCTATATATATACAAAGACAACCTCACTCAGTGACATATTAACGAACAGCTCTTGGATCTAGAAAGCTGAATTTTTTCACAGGTGTTGTTTGTAAAACGTAAACGAGCACGAAGAAAAGAGATTTCGACATTCAACACTTAAGGGGGTGAGAAATAGGGATCGCAGTTTGTAGTTACTAGAAGCATGAAATTTTGTTGTTAAGCGAACAATTGCAGATAAAGAGCAATGTTTTTTTCCTATCTTGATGAAAAATTCGCTTTTTGTCCCTTGTACGAACGAGGCAGAAAAATGCCCGATTATCTCATGGCACTAATATCTCTGGTAACACTAATTAACTCACTTTACTTCCCGGTAACCTAGCAACGTATATATGGTTAACGGTATATCGAGAGGTATTCACGCGGGCACAAGCTAGTAGTATATGAGATCATTTTGTAGGAAATGGGTGGCTAAAGAGAAAAAATGAAATGCAGGGACACTGCTAGGTACCTCACATTGATATTCTGTGAGGGTGAACCGACTCTTTCATGCATAAGGCAGTTAGGCTCTACTACGGAAGCGTTCCGAACAGTCATAGCCAAAATGAGGCGGCTTCTTTAATCGTGTCGTCACTTTAATTAAAGTGAAATTTATGAAGTTATTATATCGCCACAAATTTTTCGTTTGTTTTTAGCATGTCGGATCATCACTGGCTGCGGAGACTTTATTTATTTTAATTTTATTTTTTACTATTTTTCTGCAGGTATGTTTGTTCATATGCATGTTTGCGTATCTATTTTATATCTTCATTTATTTAATTTTTTTATATTTATTTTTGTTTTTGTTTTAACATTCTAAATCGAATAAAAAAGTTAAAATTTTCACTTGCGATGTGCTTTCATAAAACGACACAGTCATTTTTTCAGTTGTCTCCTCTTGTAGGAATGATTGTTTAATAGACAGTTAAAGAATCTTCAATATAAGTATACTGTTTTTTCTACCGATCTCAAAAACGAGTAGCATATTAAAGTTTTTTTTGTTATTTTTGGTATGTTACGCGTTATCTTAGGCGTTTGTGAAGCGACGTTAATGATTTATTATTGGATAGGGAATGCATCCGGATTGGCCCCATTTTTCGTGATAATATGATCAAAGACTCCGGAGGTATTAAACGGAACTCAAAGTATAAGCACTCCAATATACATACAATAGCACACTGTATTTGCTTCCGCCTGTGGCTTTGACCGCGTGTGTAACGATTTGAATAATTACGTGTTCCTTTATTTTTGAATGTTTATTGAATAGCAAAGTTTCATTTTTCTAGTTTCAAAAATGACAAACCTCCCATAGAAACTTTTTATCCCCTTAAAGGGTGGAATTGCAGAAAACCTTAAAACACATGTTTATTCATTTCTTTCTAGAGACACTCATAGCCGGGTGCGCTCACTGATCGATAAAGGAAATTTAGGCGCGGTCCAAGCCACAGGCGGATAGGTGATCGCATAGTGGTATTTCAACTGAACGGTTCCGTGCTTCGGAGGGCACGTAAAATGTCGGTCCCGGCTGTTGACAATTTGGCAACGTTGAAAAGTCAAGTCAGAGGCCTACGGGCGACCTGAACAACTCTGACACTAGGTTGGCATCTAACCACTCGATAAAAAGAAGAATTAATTTCTAATTTTTAATTTAAAAACAAAATTTCATTTTCCAGTTTTAAAACGAAACAAAACCTTTCCACCCCCTTTTCACCCCTTTAAGGATTGAATTTCGAAAAAGCGCGGGGTTTAGGCTGGGCGTTTACAAGTCAGTCAGGTCTTTGCCTCTCTTTTATATATAATTATGTATATAGATGATAGCTCATCTCATAGTTATACTTATTATACGACACCATTATGTAAATATTACCATCTGTCGTTTTCCAATCAATGTACTGAGATATATCAAGCTGAAATTAATTTATCCAGGATATTTTTGGATAAGTGGGATGGTTTTAGATTATATCTATGAATTAAGGTGAATAAATTCTATGTTAGACATTTTAGGATAGATCCACTGAACAATAAATCCAATGTCAGATCTACTTTTTTAAATGATTTTACTTGTCTTAAAGAATTAAACTCAAATTTATACTAAAAGGTTGAGAGACCTTTCCTTTTTTAAAACATTTTAAAAACTAGACAAATTCCATTCAGAGATCGATTAGGAATTGATCACAATACTGTCGGCTACCTTCAAATAACATTACAGTCTGAGATGTCTCAATACACATGGTGGATTTGGACTGACATATTGGCTCGAACAGTCCAGATTTGTTTGATGGACTGGATTGTGTGCAGTGATGTTACTTTGAGAGGTTCTGTCTTATATCACTACAATCCATGAGATTCAGAGTGAGAATGAGTCAGTACATTATACAAAATATCCCATATGTAAGATGTAATCCACAAAAAGTTTGATCAACAAAAGAATTATCAAAATCGGTATACAATAAGAGAATATAGCAAGCAGCATACACAAACATTTTATATTTGCAGAAATTGGTTGATAAATTAAAAAAAAAAACATTTATTTTTCCAACTTGTCTTAGGAACCTAGTTATTTTTTTTTTCAAATATTAACACTTCATAGATTTATTTTCAACTTCTTTAAGTAATCTAGAAATATCACAAGTAAATTTATAAAAGAAGTCAATAAGGAAAATAGAATGATGAAATTACTAAAATATAACAAAAATAAAAACAACAAAATATAATAAAATATTTCATAATTACATTTTATGTTTTGTTATAAAAATAACAATAGTATCAATTTTCCTTTTTTTTTTAATTTAACAGCATTCTATGTCCAAGTTCCTGTGCCAACTTGACACAATAAATAAAAATGGACAAGAAATGCAGCAGAAAAAAAAAACATTTATATTTACGTGATTAGAAAGTTGATTAAATGTGTAAGAACGAATAACAGCCCTAAAATTTTGTATTAATTTGACTATCACCTAACCAAAACACTTTGGCACTTACTAATAATTATGTAGTTATGTCACACACTGTCAGATTAAACACTGTTCTTTAAATTTAATTATTTCTATCATAATGTAGTCTTTTTAATAGTTTAGTAAGAGTGGAGGCATGCTCCTCCCACCATAAATGGGCTGGGTTGACCGGGAAAGTACTATCGTCTTATAGAAAATAAAGTACAAGCATAAAGTTACAGTATCAGTAGGTACTGATGCATTTCGGACAAAATGTGAGAGCACCGGAGGCCCAATCTCTCACCGCCTCTGTCCCTTTTCCTTTTTTCCCTTCTCATTCTTTCCCTGCAAACCCTAGCACTGTCAAAGCGTATGTGATACTTCAAGTATCTCAAGGTTGCAGTGACTGCTTAAAATCAGGCTGACCGTATGCTTTTTTGCGTACGGTAATAAATAAAAAAAAATATATCTTAGTCAATGTAATAGCAATGACGGTTTAAAGATTACTAATATGGTACTAATGTACGTACCTTCATAGTTAGGTTCGCTTCTCTTCTTATTATGCTTACATGATGCCATTGTGTGTCATTGAGGAATGTACCTTTTGAAGATGATAGTTCACTCTCACCAGCACCAAGATTTATATGTAATTTTAATCTTCCACTTTCTAAGCGAATCTAAAAATTGGTATGTATCTTGAAATGTCTAATGTTTGTTGTAATACTTTATTTTTTTCGACACATATATATATATATATAATACAAAAATCAAAGAAAGTAAAGCTTCAGTAGTCAAGACTGGAAGAATGGAAACTATTATCTGTTAAATTTTGAAGTGATTGATTATATCTTTAAAATTTTTTTTCAAAGTGTTTAAAATTCTGTTTTTTTATTTGTTGAAATGTATGTGTTATAATTGGATATTCTTCAAATTGACAATGTCCATAACACAAAATTATTTCTATTAAATAATGGTTTTCTAATTCATGTAATGGAGAAACATATATTTAAACGCATGAAATTTTATATATATATATATGTATGCAGATTAAAATAGAGATGTACACACCATACAATAATCGGTTTTACCAGCTGCAAGTAGTAATAAGGCGTCCGATAAATGAGTACGAAATCTAAAACTTATATCTGTTACTCCCTTTGCTTCCTGAAGCGGGTACGATATATAGCTCGCACCATAGAAAGACGCTAAAAATAAACAAGCATTAAATAGAATATATATTTTAGAAATGGGGTTTTAAAACTAAATACATAAAAAGGATATGATATAATAGCAGTATTATTATTTGAATAAAATGAATAATAACTTTACCTTTATCGTAGGCCAGCCCAAACGAAACAAGGCACAATATAAACAAAACTTCCATTTTGAATAAATGCACTCTACCAGAAAACAAAACTGACGATTTTATTACATAAACTTAAGATACGCTTAGTTGTTATCCTAGTCATTCTTAAATTTATTTTTGTCGCTTTGAAAATAAAAAAATATCAGGACAGCATAAAATCACTGGAGGTTGCAGGTGTGGCGTCTATTAAAAAAGCTGTATACTTTGTAACTTTTGGAATTCTATTTTACGGCATTGAATTACTATGTAATATATTATTGCAAAAATGTACTAGTTGATTTAAAAAAAATATGTAATAAAATTAATTAAATCAAAATTACTGTCTCCACGTCAATATCACTAACAGCCCGAACGACCTGACAAGAACTAAGAGACTGAAAATGAAAATACATGTAAGAAAATATAATGTAGACTATAGCAATAACAGACCTAGTTCATGAACGAGCAAGAGCAAAAGAAAAGTTCTTATTGTGAAAACGTTCGCTGTGATCGAATATGCTAAAAAAGTTTTCATGTTTTATTGCAGTTACATCTATCGTGTTGGTGATGCAAGTCTATGCAAGCCAATAAGTGTAGTCTCTACCAACAAACCAACAATCGCTCAACGTGGCTAAACAAGTTTTCCTTACAAACATATTTCGTTCAGTGCATGAAAACGAAAGAATAATCACAACATTTATAAGTACATAAAAATAGAATAGAACAGATACGACTTGGGAACCTTCAAGAGAAGAGCGTATTCGGGCGAGCGTTAAAGGTCGGCAACGCGCCTGTATGTCTTCTGGTGTTGCAGATGTTCATGGGCGCCGGTGATCGCTTAACGTCTGGTGAGCTTGCTGCCCGTTTGCCTCCTCTCACATAAAAAAAAACTTATTCAATTTTTTATAAATTAAAATATAATAGTCATTTAAAAGTATAATTAACGTTTTTCTCGACGAACTAGTGAATTAGAGATTGCTCATATCATATCATATCATAGCCGCGAGTCGCGAACTAATTACAGAATCTTACTAATAAGAGTCGTTCTTTTGAACTAAGTCCTTTAGAGTGTAGTTAGGTCCTGAGTCATGACCACAACAACTCCAGTTCCTTTTGGATTCATTTTAGCATTTTACTTTATCTATGACCTCTGTGAGTGAATGGTAGAATTCGTCTCATGAAAACAGTCCCACGGCAATGACTGGAACTAATTTATTATGACAGATCAGCCATGTTATAAATTTATCAGTGTTACCACCTTAGCAATTTTTTGGCCCGGACCGGGTGACTTTTAGCATCCTGTAAAAATTATTATTATTTTATTCTAAAATACTACAATGTTTCTTTCTTTCTTTTTCTTATATTTAGGTTTTGTTTCGCTAAATACTAAAAAAAACTGGCTACAGGATATATATAAAATTAATATAATAAGTTGCAATTGTAGTCTCTGTATAATTATGTATTAGTATATGTATTGTGTAGATGAGAATGATTATATTATGATTATGTAATCGCAATAAATGAGCAAAATTAAACAATAAAAATGTTTTGTATTTATTTATTCATTCAATCTATACATTATATTCATTCACTGTATACATTAACCTGTACATCATGTCTTTAGTATAAATTGTAGTAGTAATAAATAAATAAACATAAAATGATAAACAATAAATTTTAGGGGAGTAAGAAACAAAAGAGGCTAGCAACATTCGGTGGTACGACTGCAGCGCTACGTCTGTGAGACTTCTTTCGTGAGACGGATTCTATGACTATGCTAACACTGACCTCCATAATAAATGGACTACGGGTCCATATGAATCTCCAACAAGCGTGGAACTAAACAATACCATGGTTTACATGTCAATGGTAAATTTCCTACTCTTTCCTTCCCACATGCACCGTTTAGATTTCTAGGGTTCCGTACCCATGGGTTCCGTACCCCAATCATCTTTATGTCATAGATTTGTTGGCAACTAGCATGTACAATGTACATAATAGGGTAAATCGAGGTATAACTGGCCTCTTTTAATAACTGGCCAGGTCTCGACATATTTGTGAAAAATAAGAAAGAAAAAAATTATATTAAATCTTTACTCATAGGTCATTATTATTTGTACTTTTGACTCTTATTTAAGATTACAATTGGCGCGATGTCTTTAAGAAATGGCGCCAAAACTATCGTTATTATCAGACAGTCGGTAAAAAAGTTTGAAATTTTGCGATTGATAAACAAAACGGTAAGATTCATGATTAATTAAACTGTTTACAAAAAATAAATTTCACTTATTAGCAAAACGCTGAATATTCAAAACTAAGCGTAATCAACTAAATGTTAATTTAATAAACTAATATTATTGATTGCATTACTTTTAACTTATTGTAACAAGGTAGCTAGTAAATTAAATAAAATATAAGAGAATTTTAGTTACTGCCCACCTATGCTAGTTACTAAAAAATTACCTTACTTCTTTTTAGACAAATTAGTACGTAAACTAGAAGGTTATAAGACTTAGTTTAACTTAGTTAAATCCCGTGTTCTTATATTATGTATAGGCATAGGTATGCCAGTTTCTGAAAGAAGAAGAGGAGGCCGATGAACTGGCCACCTGGCCAGTCCATCGGCTAGTAACTAATAATCAATAATAAAAATTTCAGATAAAATGAAGATGTCAAAAAAGCGCCAATATTCAAAAGAAGCTATAGATAAAGCTCTCAGTTATGTGCAAAACTATGAAGGATCCATTCGCAGCGCAGCTAAAAAGTTTGTTGTACCTAGGAGTTCAATTCAGTTTAAATTAAAAAACCCTGAAACAAAATTTAAATCCGGGCCCAATCCTGTATTAACAGATATTGAAGAGTCTGCTTTAGTCATTTTAATTGTAACTTTGGCTAAAAGAGGCTTTCTAAGAAAAAAAGATGATATAAAGACATGTGTTCAAGATTACCTCAGAGAGAATCCCCGACCGAACCCTTTTCGAAACAACCGTCCTGGAGATATATGGTTCAAAGCATTTTTAAAACGTCATCCGGAAATTTCTGTTCGGACGTCAGAAGGTGTCACAAATGCAAGTGCATGTGTGTCGGAAGAAAATCTGCGGAATTGGTTTCGAGAAATCCAAAGCTACTTAGACGAAGAACACCTAAACGAAGCTATCAGGGAACCGACGCGTGTTTTTAATGGCGATGAAACAGGCTTTTGCATTTGCCCAAAAACAGGAAATGTTTTAGCTCCAAAAGGAACCAAAAACGTTTATGCAATTGAGAAGGCTTCTCCTAAAGAAAACATAACGGTTATGTTTTCTTTTTCTGCTGCAGGTTTTATGATAATATACCCATATAAATCTCGCTTTCCATATCGCATTGCTCAAAGCATAGCAGATGGTTGGGGCATTGGGCGAAGTGACAATGGTTGGATGACTGCAGCAGTTTTTTATGAAGATATTGCCAAGTGGTTGCTAGTAGTTTAGACTTTCCAGTTATACTCTTTGTAGATGGGCATAAAACCCACATAAAAATTGAAGTGTCGGAGCTGAGTAAAAGGCTAAAAGTGCATTTAATTGCCTTGTACCGAAATGCTAGTCGTATTTTACAACCAGCAGACGTGGCCGCTTTCCGTCCTATAAAATCAGCTTGGAAACAACGCCTACGAAATTGGTATAGTGAAAATAACTATCAAACACTAGTAACTAAAATAACATTTGCTTCATTATTAAGAACAGTATTAGACGGAATTAAAATAAAACATTGCATAGTTAATGGATTTCGGGCTTGTGGATTATTTCCTTTTAATGAAAATAATGTAGATTTTACCAAATGCTTGCCATCTAAGACTATAAAATCAGACAACAACGAACAGGGCATATCATTGCCTAGTAAAATTTATAAATCCATGACCTACATAAATTTTAGTTCTATAGCAGGAGAAAATGTTATACACCAATGTCAAATAGCTTCACAGTAAACTTCAGATAAATATGATAGCTATTTTTCAATTATTCTAAATCTTTGGAAATTTTTTGAAAAACCAAATGATGTACCCACAGCCATACCCGATTATACTGCAGAAATATGTAGCACCCTATTACAAAAATTGTCACTTCATGAAGTAGAGCATATTATACAAACAGATAAAATGAGTGAAGTGATAAATGGAAATCCTGAGCACGGTATGATATTAAATGAAAGAACTGGAGAACTTACTTTAATGCCAATACACCAGCAGCAAGAAAAATCTACATCTAAAGTTTCTAATAATAAAAATAATGTACAGATTATCCCTAATAATGAGTGTTGGATTAAAAATATATCTAACGAGTTGCTTACAGATTGCTTTAGAAGAGAAATGTGGCCAAAATCACCGAAAAAAAGGAAAGCAAGAAGTTGAAGAGAATGCCCTTTGCCATGACCTCTAATTATTACTTAAATATGATGAAGCAAAAAGAAGAAAAAAAGACAGAAGAAGAAAGAAAAGAAGAAAGCCGCAAGCGTTTAAGGGAAGAAAAAAAAATTATGAAGGAATCCCAGCCAAGAAATAAAAAATCCGTCGAAAGTTAGAGGCAAATCATTGCATTTCTATGATACATTTAGTAAACAGAGAATTGAAGCTACTGTTAGAAATATCGAGCATAATGATTCCGTATTTTATGGTGTCGGTTATAATAATGAACAAGTAGTTGTTTGCAGTAAATGTTTGAAAGAATTTGACAAAAATACCATTCCCGCTTCTTATCAAATTCATCTTTCTAGCGATAATAGCGATAGTTTTTTGTGTGATAACTGTTATAAAGCTGGGAATTCGGATTCTTCTGAAACTGATTTTTATGTTGCAATTATCGAAGACGATCATAAGTAAGGCTTATAATATTATTCATGCATCAAACAGACGTTAACAAAGTAATAGTTAAGTTAAATATTTTTTGGTAAATTTAAGCTTTTTTTGGTAACTTTTTCGATTAATATTATAACGAAAAGATAGTTTTTTTTGAATAATTTTTATTAGTTTCTTTTATAGTTACCTACTTATTTCCTTTTTAAATAACTCTATTTTAATTTGTTTTAACTAAGTTATATTGTGGCTAGTATCTGAGAGACAGCATGCCAGTTATTGATTTTGATGGCTAGTTACTGGTCAAATTCGATATGTTCTAATTACATTTAATTTAAATTATGCCAGTTATATTTTTATTTAAATGTCATTCCCTTTTTAAACACTATTCCTCTTCCTCTATTCAGCAGTAGTACACAAGCATCATTTAAATTATGCACATTTACCATATAGCTATTCAAAGTGAACATGGCGCTTAAGTGGCCAGCTACCTCATGATTTACCCTATATATCAATATATTTGATTAGAATTGGAAGTGTGGGATGAACTATCCCGTAACTAATTAAGTCGAACTAAAAAAAATACTAAAAAGCGCATATTTGGAGACATTAAACACTACCAACGTATATATTATTCTATCTTTAAATTTGTGTGAAGGCAAGTGTAAGAAAGTGGAGAAGAATTTCACTAATTGAATTCAAGGTCCAAATATAATTTGATAAATAAAACAATCTTTATTCTTTATTACAAATTACTTTCTAGTTACATGTATTTTACATACTTCCTTTAGCCATTGAATACCAAAGAATAATAAAAGGTGCCCACAGACCTACACCGAACAATAATGCAAATACCACTGAAAGCGTGTACCTGAAACAACGAAAGTGATTAATCTCTCACTTTGTTTATCTAGCATAAATTGAAATTTTATTCTTGTTCAATACTTAGTTGGAAATTAAATAAATTAAATATAATTTGAAGCTTGCTATTTACTCACGATGACTTACTCATCACGATGCTCACAATGATCATGCTAATATGTCTCGGGTGACACTGTAAGCATGAGCTAGTAAAATGTTTATGTGTAAGAAATGAATCAGGTTATTGTTACTACGGAATTATCTGATTTAATAAAACAACAAATAATAAAAATGCGGTGCGAAATATTTTATTTTACCTGTTGGTGACAGTAAATGGCAGGTTGTCAAACGGGAATGTCGGTTCATCAGAATAAAATCTTTTAGTAATTGGCGCTATTTGCTTTATTTTATTGAACATACTTCGAGTTCGTATTATACCAAAAAGATAATTCATTCGTTGCATAGTGGATATTTTAGCTTTAAATGCTCAACACTGTTGTATATAAATTATTATTCGGATTACACTACAGTAATTAGTATTAGTAGTATTGATAAAAATTGACGTTATAAAATTTAGTTTTCTAATTCCCTTTTTAAATTGTTTTAATGTGTTATTTTTACTTTCAAAAGAGGTTTTTGTTAATGTTTGTAGAGTAGGAAATTCTTCATACTGTTATACACAAAGGATGAATATTTAATTTAATAATTCAACCTTAGAAAATATTGTAGATTTTAATTCGAATTTTACCAGAAGTTGGATAAGTAAATTCCTTTTTAAAACCCTTTACAACTAGTGGATCCATATTTTGTGGAGACTAGCTACTATTCAATCTACCGTAGCTTTGTGCGTTATAAAATCTTTTCAGTAAAAATTCTTAAAGAGCACATCAAACTGGGGACTACCACGCAAAGCTCTGAGCTCTGTTTTTCGGCATGTCCATGCGGGAAGAGTAGCAACAGGCGAGGACGAGGTCCCTTGTTCCGTATGTCGCGACGTGCTCACACGGCCTCGCAAGAGCACCAAAGAATATAGATGTATTACAGAAAAAGAGCA
Organism: Hestina assimilis; assembly: GCA_023373885.1. Classification (NCBI taxonomy): domain Eukaryota; kingdom Metazoa; phylum Arthropoda; class Insecta; order Lepidoptera; family Nymphalidae; genus Hestina; species Hestina assimilis. The sequence continues at coordinate 16,056,237 of CM041759.1, forward strand.
CTGACGTAATTATTTTAGAGCTTCGGCGAGACAATCCTTTTTTCACAAACCCGGTGATGCTAAAATGGACAGTAGTGCTAACAGTAACATTCCTGAAATGCCTCATTTGGTTTTTCATTTAATATATTAATAATAAAATGTGTGTAGCGTTTAAAAAAAAAAAAAAAATAATAATAATAATAATAATAATAATTTTAATAACGAAATGAAAGAAAGTGCTTGCTGTAGATAAATCGATCAATACAAATGTAGGAATACTTTTTGCTTGATTTTAAAGTATAATTAAAATTTAGTGCCCTCTGCTCTTAACATAACAAATCTCGTAGTTCGAAATTGCAACTTCGGTACATATTATAATATGGTTTGAAACTTAGAGTTGATGTATTGTTGGCGGTATAAGATAATAGATGGCGTTAGTAGTCACTTACACACTATAGCTTTATCAAGAAAACTTAAAATACGTCGTAACTATATGCGTACTTATAGAAATCTAGGGTATTTTCTAGTTCTGTGATAGAAGCAATGAATGTTAAAATTATATGTTCTATAAAATATTGTAGGGTTAATAAGAGATAGAGTGGAAAAATTGTACTGTCCTGAATGTTTCTGTTGACAGACAGGACTTGAGAGCGTTCGCTTCCAGGGTGGGGACAGTATTTTGCATTTACTTACTGTAAAATATCAGCTGTTTCAGAGATCCCAAAACAGACAGACAACAATTTTTAAATAGATTTTTATGTAAGTACCGTATGAAACAAACATATAAAAGTATTATGCATTTTGTGAAAAGCTGTTAATTTGGAATTACAAACGGACACTTCAATTTTATTTGTGTAGATGTATAGATATGCTCTATGTGTACATTATTACCCGTACGTCATGTCTTGAGCAAACAATATATCTCGAGGGTGCGACCATACAAGCTTATTGTGTTCTGGTTGGGACGGTTATTCTTCTGTTTGTGTGTTTTTCATATCTGCATAGTACTCAGACTAGAAAAAAAGCGTCTATATTCACATAAAATACTATTTATGTGCTGTATTGAATTACAGTATGTAGGAAAAAATTGTATTCAACTAAGCTACATTCTCATTGAGAAGCTACGTGCATACGTCCCTGATTCCAAAATAGCTAAGAATAAGTATAATTATTTTTATTGTTGAATAACTAACTTTTGACTTATAATATTATAAATCTACGAAGCTACCTAATCGAATGATGTGATTTTAATGTTTGATATGAATGAATGAATAAATTGTGGAAATTATCTACTCAATAGATTAAAAATCTAAGCCCATGTATTACAAAATTATGTAGTATGAAAAAAAAGCCACTAGTACCTTTTCTCATATTATCTAGCTACGGGATCTAATGACGACCGTTGTGGCGTGTTGGTAGCGAGCCTGCCTTCAGCCTCGACACTCGCGTGTTAGATTCTCGCTCGTGGCAGATGTGTGTATTGATTGATCTAACAAATACTGTTCCGGCTTGGGGGTTTGTAAGTAAGTCTACCCACCGTGCCTCGGAGACCACGTTAAGCTGTCGGTCCAAGTTGTTATCATAAAATCTGCCAATAATCGCTAAGTCTTGTTAAGTAATTTGCTATTATCCAATGAGTTACTGGTTCGCCTTTAGGGTTGCGGAGGTCAGATGCCAATCGCTCTTCGTAAAAACTAGTAACTTGTCAAATTCGGATAAATGTAATGATTAATTGGAAGAAGATACAGGATTTAATAAAGAACGTAACACATTTTCCATTTGTTTTATTCATTTCCAAATACAATAACATCTATACAATGGTACTACGACTAAATGGAATCATTATTCCGACACATGCATTAAACTAAAAATAAAATAAATTACTTAATTTTACGAGTAAATAAATCTTTGAAAAAATTAAAATCCCGCTACATTATAAGGTATAAAATCACATTAAAGGTAACTAAATGTTTTTATTAATTATAATATTTACGTTCTTAAATTAAACGTGTTTTTAATGACTTTAGAGAGAAATTTATTTATTTATTAATATCTGTAATTACATAGATATTAATAGGCATTCAATATTACATATATAAATAAGCTTATGAAAAAGTCGAAAAGGTTTAGCTATAGTAAATAAAAAATATATGTAACAAAATAATAAAATAAATTTAAATTTAAACAGTAGTTATTTCACGCAAAAAAGTCGTTCAAAATATACAGCAGAAAATACATTTCATAATTATTATATCATCTACATTATCGATAATAATACGATTGCACTTTTAAAATAATATCTACTTTATATACAACCCTCGGAGATTATATCAGCGGACAAAACACGAGATGGCTTCCTAAGAATAATAATATAATCAAACTTATTGAGTCGTCGCAGATCTCCAAAAACTCGTACTCTACACGTAGTATGTGAATTTTAAAGAGGGAAATGTTGTCATTTTTTCGTTAAGTATTATAAAATATTATACATCTTCGTAATAGCTAGTTCTAAATATTTTTTTCATTACGGTTATTTCCGTTAATTTATGTTATTTAAAATTAGTGTATGAATCGAAATAATCATAGAAAAATATAATTACATACAGAATTGCCATAAACGAAAATAAAGTAATTTATTAGTGAATTATGTGTTTAGTAAAGAGAAATGTAAATTTTTTTGCTTTCAATATAAAAAAAGAAATACGCTTTCATAATACTGATAGCATTTTAATACTGTATTTTATTTAATTTATATTTAGCGTATAATTTATTGTTAATAAAATAAACGTGAAATGGTACATTAATTTGTTACTACATTTCCTAGTTATTAATCTTGATATATTTAAATATTCGTATTTAATGGTGGTTATTTCAAAGAATTATAGATCGTCAATTTTAAGCCCTTTGTCTGTTTTACACTACGACTTATTTTTAATTTACACAGATTAATACTGAAATAGTTATCACCACATATTGATTAAATAATTAATTGAAAATGATTATGCATTTACAGAATTTAATTGAGAACTGCGTTGTTATTAATTCGTCATGGTCTGATCAGTCAGATTTTTTTTTGTATTTTCAGTATTTTATTTATATTCTAAGACAAAGTTATTGACATTTTCGCGTTTTTTTTTTAATTCTATTGCTTAACTGCTAGTCCACAGACAATACAACATTTGAAGTAATTATGATATTGTATCTCATTGGATTATTGCGATTTTTACGTACTAAGTGTATAAAGAAGTCTTAAATCGAAAATAACTCTTTGGTGCTAATTTTTGGCATGTTGAAAACTTCTCTATATAATAGAAGATGGAAGATAACAAATTAAACAGCTATTTAAATTTAACTTAAAATTTCGATTCGCAAAGTTTAAAACATACACTATAGGCACGCCCTTCCGCACACGAATATGTCAAAGGCTGGTGCCTGAACATCTTCGTAAATTCAACATCAACGACGCGAAACGAAGTTAGTCACTAGCTAAATTCACTCAGCATAATTTAACCAAATGAAGATAGAATGTGACTGATTTCGTTTCGTTGCTTTAGTATTGAATTTACCAGTTTACCATACCAGTCTTTGACATTATTTCTGATGGAAGGTCCTGTCCATAATATAGGAAGTCTATGCATACAACAGCAGTAATTCCCGAATAGGTTATATGACAATTTGTTTAAATACTTGATATCCTAAATAAATCATATATTTCTACTTATTTAATGAGTATCTATTATTTACAATCTTTTAAGAAGACTAGCCTCGCTCCTCGTGTTCATACACATCATGTTAAACAAATTAATTAATCATAAATAAATAAATAAAAAATACATAGGACTTGGTTTATTTTACAGCTTTTTAAATAATCGTAAATGTAAAGTTGTATTCTACTGACTGATTTTATTTTTTTCCTGACAATTCGCACTTCATTGTCAACATATGAATTCAACGATTGTTTTAAAACATTATTATTTGTTTTTAAATACTTTATGACGACACATATTTTATATTGAAAAGGAAACGAAAGAAATGGTTTACAATATAGACTGTTGACTCAAATAATGTCATACATATGTCGTTTCGTGGTTTCAGTAGGCCGGTCATGCGTAGTGCGGGTAGGAGCCCAGGTGTGACGTCACGTGGGGAGGAGCCATCGAGTGGGGGGAATAAAGGTTGCCTCCTCCCCCTCCCCAGTTACTCCATGACGCAGATGGGAATATTGAAGCTGAAACAAAGTTCGCTTACCTAAGTTATTATTACATTGTTGTAACAATTTTAAAATGAATTCATATTATTAAATTTGCCTTAAAGAACTCAAAAGTATTAAAAATATTATAGTTGACATAAATATAATTATTATGAATAGTACTTAGTAACTATACTAATGTAATTTCGCTGTGATAATATTTCGCTTGCAGCGCATAGCGGCTCGTCACAACGGTTATAAAATTTGTATCTGAGTTTCAAAGCAATTAAGATAAACAACTTCGAAGTCTAGACTTTTTATGTTCAATTTCGTGCTGATCGCATTTTTCAAATTACTTCATACTAAATTCGATTTTACGTACAACAAAATATGAAAGACAAGTAGTTCAATAAAAATCTTATTAGGAATTTAAAAATCACAGTATTATTTGAATAAAAATATTTTGAAGTATTTGTACAAGATGCAAGTGTCAGCAGGCTGAGAAAATGAATGTTTATTCCATTAAGTCAAGAGTGAATCGGGTCGTGGCGCTGACATCCCGCCTCGAGCACAAAGTCAATATTTGGTCAGCAAGTGTACATTAGCATTCGATGCAGATTACACTTTGCTGCGACTGAAGGGTGCATGATATTACCTAATACCGAACTATTTGTACTCCATACAATTGATATTCCTTTTAAATTTAAAGGGGTTTTACTTTGAAACTTGTAACCTTTTTATTAAATTTACCTTTATATAATTTCTTTAGTCCATCCAAAATTCTTTCAGATGGTACTGTTTAGTAATTTAATATTTAAATTTAAATTTTTAATTGACAGGAATTTGGACAGGATTCACGGAATTAATCAACAGTGGTTCATATATTACAGCGCTAAGAAGTTAAATACAGAATTTTGTATATTATTTCTATAAAATTTAGAACGTGTTTCGTTATTGAACTGCATTTTATTATTTTTTTTTTTTTTGGAAAACCTATAAATAATATTCATGTTATTTTATAACCATTATGACGTTAAATATTTAAAAAAAAAAATTAATCGCAGCGCGTTAACATTGATGACACAATTTGAATGAATAAACTTTTAATTACCTGTCGATGTTGGCATGGCTGCGTGTGGTGCCATGAAAGACGAGAGCTTCGCAGAGTGATGATAAGAGCTCATAAACAAATCACTCTGATACTTGTAAGCGGGATCACTTGCGGCGGGTTGCGTGGCCGCAGCCAGGCCTTGGAAATCGAACTTGTATGCATATCTTTTACCATGCACCTTCGTCATTATATTCTTGTCGTAGTAGTATCTGTACAAATGAGCGATTATTAGATGTGAAATAGATAATGTATATAATTAAAATAACAGAGTCGCAACAGATTCGCGCAGCAAAATGGGTACCCATAGCATCGCAAGGCGGCAGAGCTTTCATTATTTAGATGTCAAAGGAGTTATGTCCAGGTAAAATAGACAGTTCTCTTGCTTTTACCTCAGAGCCCGGCTAAGTTTATCGTAGTTCATATTCGGCTTCGATTTACGTTCCCCCCACCTCCGGGCCACTTCGTCTGGATCAGTTAGTTTGAACTCGCCATTTGTACCCTCCCAGGTGATGCAACCAGCGTTACTCGAATCGCTCAGCAACTCCAGTAGAAATTGCCATAGTTGGATTTGTCCAGATCCTGTAATCGAGATATATTCAGTATTGATGAAGCCTCAAAAGTAGATAAGTTTTAGATACTAAAAAAATATGGATTGCAATAGTTCATAGATTTTTTTAGGTTCAAGTTTCAGTTTTGTTTTGAAAAATTATTTTTTTTAATTCACTTTTCGTCCAAAGGATCTGATTGCTAGTCCGCAGGGAAATGCAGCCAGTTCTCCGTAGTTATGATTTCTACGATTGTAATTATTTGTAAATATTTTAAATTTAAATATTGATTGTAAACAAATATACATAGGCTTCTCATGAGTAAGCTCGCTCCAACGTAGACCTCATCTATGCTTTCGCGCTCGACGGAGGTCAAGAGCTTACCCATTTCTGAATAAAAAAAAAAAAAAAATATAATAGTATTATTCATTAGCGAACAATGTAACTGATGACGATCATCATTTTCATATATTTTACTATCGGGCCGCTCCGGCTTCGCACGAGTATAAAATATATAGCCTATGTCATTCACTGAAAAAATGATTAAAATCGATCCAGTAGTTTTGATTTATTCATTACTGCCCGTGGCCCGCACGCGTTAAATGTAATTATTTAAGACATCACATTAGAAAAAAAAAAAAAAAAATTCTCCACTATTTTTATACATATAAACCTTCCTCTTCAATCACTCTATCTATTAAAAAAACCGCATCAAAATCCATTGCGTAGTTTTAAAGATTTAAGCATACATAGGGACAGAGAAAGCGACTTTGTTTTATACTATGTAGTGATTATCAAATGAAGCAACGTAGCAGCAGCTATGTTATTACGAAGCTATAAAGCGGATTGTTACGCCACGCCTTAGGCTATGGTTTTCATTATGTAATATAGTCCGTCATTGTCTCAATCGTTTTGGAACTTAATGTTAAGTTCCTATAAATGTTCCAATACCTTCGTTCTTTTAAACGATAACTTATTACTTTATTGAACAGAAAACTTATTAGCCCTTATAAACTGTCACTTATGAACTAAATAAAAAAAAATGAAATATTTTGCGTTTTCATTTTACCATTAAATATATAAATAGACAATACAAAAATCGAATGTAAGTATCGGCATTTCCTGTAGGAGGCAGATGCTCAAATTTTGAAAAAAAAAATTAAAAGTAATAAGTGCTCCATCTTAATCAGTTTTTAGTTAAATTCTCTAAGAGTTTAGGAAATGTTGTTTATTGCTGTGACTTGTTAATGTTAAACTGCTGACATAAATCAGAGCGAGATACAAAATAACTTTTAAATCTATCTATCTACAAATATACACAGTACTGGTTGTATGGAAAGCTATAATAGGCAGAGTCGTTCCCACATGTTGCGATATTGGGCGGCTGTGTTACGATCACGCACAACTTGACCCGAACGCACCCGACTGGAACCGAGTACTGTTGACAAAAAAACTTTTAACGTAGACTATTAATTATTATTTTTATTCAAAATTGGTAAGCTTGACCTACATCGAACGCGAAAGCATAGACAAGAAGCCTGTGTACACGCACTTTGAAGAGGAGGAAGCATTCCACTCCCTGTTCGTGCGCATTATAAACGAAGATCGAAGCTCATATTGCAAATGTTGGGTATATCAACCAAATATAGGTGGCACCTTGCAGTACGCCTGGTATCCCCTTAGTAAAATGGAGATGGGGGGATGAAATGGAGCTCATCAGCTCATTTTTCGATTTTGATTTTATTAAGTACCCACCGTATATACTTTAATGAAAAGCTGTTAATTTGGAATTACCAACAGACACTTCCATTTTGTTTATTTGTATAGACTATATGTTTATTCTATAGTTATAGTCGGTTTCGATGACGATTGGTGTAAGCATTAATCTATAGTTAATGCAGAGTTTTATATATTTTGCATTCACTTTATATTTATAAGAAGATAGCTAAAAAAAGAAATTTTGACATTTAAGTGTCTATACTTTATGTTATCTTTATATGTATAATTATTTTATCTAAAGGATTCTTTTTGTGGACCTTACCACCAGCGAAATGGTCGGCTCACACGAGCGTGGCATCCCAGTGATTTATACCTAATCGATTATGGAGAAGTCACAACGTTTTCGCTTGCTTCTCGCCTCACTGGGAAAACTTGAGGCATTGTCTATTACGCTTCATCGGTTTTACGACCCACAATTAATCGTCGATCGACGTAATCGTCTACATCGAAAACTTTAAAGCACGGACATTTAATAAACAGCAGTTTTTTTTCTTCTTTCGGAATGTGTATTGCTGTTGGCCCTACTGGCCTTGACAGCGTCACCGGGTGGGGGCCGAGTACAGAGACTCAGCCGTGATAAAGGGGCAGCCCTCACGGGGGCTCAAATTTGATTCCGTCCTTAGGGTGCCTCCTGCGAAGCCGAACCACAGCTAAGGACGTCATCGGAGATGGCAGCGCTCCGAGCGCATTCTATACGATGGACTCACCCGACGGTCTTAAATCTACATTACATTACATCGGTCTGTGTAAAACAGCAGTTCTGGGGTTCTACTATTAACTCTTATTGCGATTCAAATGACAACCTAAACTGAGGCACATCGCTATTTCCTAACATGACATATATATTAATAAATCATGTTCAAATTCTCAATTGTTTTACTACATGAATTTAAATTGATTGTTTAGGTAGTCATTTGAATCACAATAAGAGTTCATGGTAGCTAGGCCCCAAATCGTACAATGCACTTTTGAAGTATTGACTTCTTTTCTTTTAGTTAAAATGTTGTAGTTAGTTAGGGTTTGACACCGTTGTGGCGTTGTGGGTAGCGAGTCTGCCTTTAGTCTCGACGGTTGCGGGTTCGATTCCCGCTCGGGCAGATGTTTGTTAAAATTTCTGTCTCGGTCTGGGCGTTTGTCCGTGTGGGTCTCCCCACCATGCCTCGGAGAGCACGTTAAGCTGTCGGTCCCGGTTATTATCAATAACATCTGATAATAATCGTTAACTCTTAATAAGTAAATTGCTCTTACCCAATGAGTTACTGGTTCGCCCTTAGGGTTGCGGAGGTCAGATGGCAATCGCTCCGTGTAAAAACTAGTAACATGTCAAATCCGGATAAGAGTAATAAGCAAACCCTGGGTACATAAAAATACCGGGAATAATGCTAGGATGAAGAAGAAGTTGTAGTTAGTTAGGGCTAAGCACCTAAGCCATAAGTCAGAATATTAATTTTCAATTATTGGGCAGGTACTAATTTTTTTTGCTCTTACACTGAAATCATTTCATTTCAATTGAGTCATTTTAAGCCATTAATAAATTAATGTAATTATAAATTACCAACTAGTTTAGGCAGATAACATGGTTTTTAGAAATGAGGCGAATCTTATCTTTCAATTGACTTTAATCAAAATATGTAATTGTATAATGTAATTGTAAAACTAATTATGTTATCTGCTTTGACTAATCAATAATTATGATTTTATTTTTAATGTCAGGCAATTTATTTATTATGCTTATATTTGATTTCGGTCACAGGTGAGTTCAGGCCGTGTGAAAGGTCCGTAATTACGTAGGGCTGCCACGTGCCACAACTGTCTCACGAAAGCGTCGCGTGCCTACGATATTGTAATGTAACGTAATTATATGCTTTGATTTAAAGGTGTAACGCTGGCAGAGATAATTTATTTTAATTTGTAATGCTTTTTTTTCAATTTATTTCGTGAAGATTAGGGTTATAGAGGCGATTATCACTTTTAAACGTGTGTCGGAGTGAATTTATATTTGTAACGAATACAAATTAACATTTTAAGGTTTAGGGCTTATGTATATAGTATTTAATACTTCTATTGTATGTAAAACTTTCCTTTATATTACATAAATATAATATGTAATAAGTGACCATATTTTTTATTTCTGTAAATATGTTAATAAATGAAAAAAAAACACGGATATTAAAATTAACTATGAGAACCAATTCATCTAAATCTGATCAAGCAATGATTTTGTAAATTTCAAATAACCCTGCGTACTTTTAGTAGCGTGACCCTTCGACAAACGCCCATTACCATTTTGACTTTCGTACAAAAGGGTCGATCGCAGACAGATAATGTACGTAATATACACAATTTCGTGACCTCCACGTTCCCACATGAAATAAAGTGGCCGATTATCGACGTCATCTAGTACTTGCGTGTAATAGCACTTTTTTTTATCATTAGCTTTTAATATGTGGCGACCCTGCGCACATAGAGATATTCACACTGTGATTATTATTTTTATGTAATAGTAGCAATGTTAAATTAACGAGTACAAATTTAAAACAACGAATATATTTTCTAATAACTTTGTATGTATTATATAAATAATTTTCCCTCAGCTTTGTAAAACACGTGATTATATACGTAAACATAATATATAAAAGTATAACTAATATTAATAACTTATATCAACATTATTATCGACAAAAAAAAGACTTCAGTTTTGTTTTGTGATGTATCTTAACCGCACGTGACGTATATGTAATTGAATTAAATGGCCCTGTTCAAAGTACTAATAAATACTATGCATCAACGTCATACCCACTTTTATCAAAAATATTGATACTTTAATCATGGGTTGAGTATGATATTATTATTAATGGAAAAGGACCACGAGGTAGAAGCCCCACACATTGGACGGACCAATCTCGACACCACAATATGTGATTCTCTACACTCGGAAGCAGATAGTATAATGGCATCCAGTGATCCGGAATAAACTATTCCTACGAGAAGATGGTCACGAACTTCAGGAGGAAGTATTATCTGAAGTATAGTATAGAGAGGGGATGGATGGACATATCGCTGGATGAATGGCTGCTTGTTGCTCTTAAGTCTTAACCGCAAAAACTGCACACAGTCTTCAACAGATTTTTATGAAATTTGGCGCACATATAGCTTTTATGTAGATTAACAAATGGGATATTTTGTATCCCGACGAAATGTTAGCTTCCCGCAGTACTATCAAAAAGTTACATTAACGCGTGAGTTTTTTACTTCTTATATTATAATGTTCTTTATAAACGCAACACAGTCAGCGCCCTTCATTAGGATAGTTATATCCTGTGTCGGGAGTCCGAAAACATACACATGGACAAGGGCCAACACACCCAGATCGGAAAACATGCCTGTATGGTCAATACAAACATCTGCTCCAAGCGGGAATCGGGGGAACCCACGACCTGTGAGGCTTTAGGCACGTTCGCTATCGCTGCGTCACAACGTCGTTGAACTCTTGTTGGTGATTTACATTTATTCCAATATTATTGAAAATAATAATTTGATTTAAACCTGAATTAGCTAGACGACTGCTGGTAGGACCAAACATCTGGTAGGGATCTGAAACAAAAAGATAGTATTAGCAAGAAAATAATAAATAATGATAATGCTAATGATAATAATGATAATGCTTAAAAAGTATCAACAGTTGATTTCAACCGCCCTGTTCGTACATGAATATAATACAAATAAATTGATTACAGGGCCGGGGAGCCAAACTTTTGTAGAGGAATATCAGACGAATTGAGTTCTCTTTCATTCTTGAAGAAGAATACAGAATAAATATTATGTTAAAATATATTTATTTAAGTGAAAACTTCATGAAACCACGTTCAGAGATTTTTGGTAGGATAAGTTTTAGGTTCTCGTCACGCGTAAGCATAAGTCCGCCTAATGGTAAGTTATCTCCGTAGCCTATAGTAGGATCACAAGCTGCAATACAATACTAGTACCATAACCTTGCTACTAGCCCAAGGAGATAGTACGAAGGTAAAGGGGGCGACGGAGATTTGGGCTTAGTGCACTCTCGTTCATCAACCAAAACAACAATATGGTTACAGTTACTTTACAGCAACATTGCGCTTGCCTTTTCGAGTCCATTGGAGCCTCAAACAGCAAGACTAATTTGTAATGTATATCTGTTAAATATAGTCTATTAGAAAACCTGGGCGCCTTGTTGTGGCAGAAAAGGATTCGACATTTTCAACAATCGTTATATGATAACAAATTTAAACAAAACCTACACAAATTTAACCTTCATCATGAATTAATCTGTCTATTGCGAATAACGTATGAAAATCGGTTCAGTAGTTTTTGAATTTATCGCGAACAGACACTAAGTAGTAACCTAAGTACATATTATGTATAAACAAACTTGGTTTTAGAAAAGCAATTGAAATCAGGCCAATTTCTTCAAGTAGAGATGATTCTAGATAGACAAGCATATTGGTAATAAAATATAAAGGTCTAGAAAAGCTGTAGTCTCCTTAATAATTCACAAAAGTAATATATACTATTAAATTTTAATATATAAATGACCGAAATAGATTGACAGTCCAGCTAGTATAGATTTCACTCGTCTAGGTCGTAAAGATAGCTGTAGTCATGACAACGGCTCCAACAACAAAACCGAAAAAAAATTAGATACAGTGCATAGATTGCATTTAAAGCAGGCTTAATGAATCCAACGTGCAGCCCTCAGAATTAGCATAGATAATACAAGTAGCTAGCGAGTGTACACTGGATAGTAGATAATAATCTGTAACTTTGTTTGTATTTTAAGTTGTTAATGTTAAGCTTAAATACCGCTTGAAGTGAGTGTATCATAGATTTATGATATATAGACAGGTCCTTCCATAGTTACTTTGTTTAGTGACTAACTTCGTTTCGTTGCGATAGTGCGAATGTACGAAAGGAGAACCAACGAGTCTTCTGCCATTTTTTCTATATGAAAGTGCCGGTTCTTAATTTATAGTAAGTCAATGAAAGCGATCGACGAATAAGTCGATTTCGATAAATGAATCCTTCCTTTATCCTGGAGAGTCATACAACCTCATTCCTCTAACTTGTGTTGTTACCAACTTACTTCCATAACTCCATAAGCTACAGAGATCACTTACGTTTTTCATAAGTTTGTTTTGCCGCCTCTTCTCAGGTAAAGGTTTAATATGGAACCCATGCTAGAATCTAATATTCAAGAAATAAGTGTTACGTTTTTTACGTTAAATAAAAATATTCCATTTCTGCTTTGAGATCGATTTTCATGTCACAAAGACAATAGCAAGCCAACGTACAGTCTATAGAATGTTTCTTGAGTTAATAATGAGTGGTAAAGGTCCTTTTTATATTTAAATAGAGCCTAGTTGCTGTTTGGTATGTATATGCTGTGTTGACCAGGGAAATACGACCTTCTCGCAAAATTTCGACGTGAAGTTACAGTATCACGAGCTTCCCCATTCTTGTATTTCCTTATTTCACTCCACTGCTAATTCTTAACATTGTGTGATATCTTAATAAAAGCCAGCGATGTTGGTAATGCGTTTATTAATTTTTATATACGACTGACACCATTGTCAAAAGAGACAGACATATCTATCTTAAATTAAAGGTTACATACATTACACATTGCTAGTGTTACAAACTGTGGAAGGATGTAGTAACCGGTTGAGACTGGCTATCACAACATAGTATAAAACAAAGTCGCTTTCTCTGTCTCTATGTATGCTTAAATCTTTAAAACTACGCAACGGATTTTGATGCGGTTTTCTTTTAATAGATAGAGTGATTGAAGAGGAAGCTTTATATGTATAAAAATAGTGGAGGTTTCTAATGTTCGCAAATAATTACATTTAACGCATGCGGGCCTCGGGCAGTAATAAATAAATCAAAACTACTGGACCGATTTTAATCATTTTTTCAGTGAATGGCATAGGCTATATATTTTATACCCGTGCGAAGCCGGAGCGGGCCGCTAGTTATGAATAAAATCTGCATCGACACAACTTTTTATTCAACATATAATAACAAAAGTAGAAAACTTTGTAACAAATAACAATATAAATTGTGTTCCAGTTTGTTACCATTTATGGAATCCATTCTTTGCGACTGGCCGCGACTATTCAAATTAACATAATAATTCTCAAGTAGGTACAAACGAGAAATCTAGTTAAATTTTTGGAAATTATTTCACGCGGAGTTCGCTATAGTTACGTTTAGATAAAGGCCAATTTAGTTTGCATCACAATATGAAGAGTCGTTTTCGTTGAACATTGAAATTAAAACAATAGCGCCCCCTCTAACTACTGTTCGCGGCATTGTTAATATTATAATAAAGTAATAGTTAATGACACTCGTGTTACTGTTGGGTTATAAAGCTGGGAGCTGTGACGAATTAACCCCATGCCTAATAGATTCGAATATGCCATAAATGGTCCCATGAGTCGAGAGGCCAACGAAGGGAAGAGAGTCTTATTGAGTAAAAAAAAATAATTCTATTGTGTGACGACGATTAGATGAATGTAAGCAATTCATTTAAGTTTTTTTTGTTCATTTATAAATCTTTGTAATTTATAATAACGAAATGAATGTAAAGTTAAGAAGAGTACCAGAGATTTTTTCCAAAAAGATAATATAACTTTACGTAGTCAGTGTCGCTTAATCTAAATGTTGCTATTACATGTTAATAACTCGTAGATGCATTTTAGTATTAAATTAATTCTAAGAGCACGTTTTGTGCGAATCTTAATTAAGTTATGATATTAAAAAATGTAATAGGATTGAAAAAAAAATGAATAGAGTATATTTTTATTATTTATTTCTGACAATACATTAATAGACTACAACACCCAAAAAGGTGTCAACGGAACCTTATTACTAAGCCTCTGCAGTCCGTCCGTTCGTCCGCCAGGGGACTATCTCACGAGCTACAATAGGTAGAGAGTAATTTTTACAGAATATTTATTTTGTTTGTTGCTACAACAAAAAAGAGGAAAGTCTCCATACAACAAAATTGATATTTTTGGCATTTTTGCTAATTCTCTTGAACTGTAATAGATAAAAATTTTATGTATTCTAAAGTGGCTTGAAATTTTTTAGGTGCGAGTTTGACACGCAATTGTTATATTAATTTAAAAAGTTCTACCACACTGCAAGGCAATTTTTTGACAGTAAGACTTTTCAGGATAAAGTTATGTACACGTAAGTGAACAAATATATGATTTAACTCTATTGCCATGTCAAATTTATTGGACCAAAGAAATATATATCCCAGTTCATGCCACCAATCATATCTGAGGGTATATACCATTCGTAATAATAATATTTGAAACGTTTCTGTGTGTGACAGTACGTTATACGAGGGACACACATCTGAAAGTTGTAAGCAGTACTACGAAACATATCGACTTCGTAAGAAGTAGCTCTTAACACTATACACGTCGGAATTCTTTGTAAAGGAAGCCATCCCTGTAATATAATAAGGTATAAATTAGTATTGCATTAATTGTTAGATTTCCGCTCGGATCAGATGATTGTAATCATTATATAAATATCAGTTTCGGTTCACGCGTTATCTTTGATAGTTTTCCTCTTATGCTTCGGAGAGCACGTTAATCTGTCCGTCCTAGATACTATCAATCAGATCAGATAATAATCGTAAACTCTTATGATAGATAATTTATTTTAAGTTTTATCAAAAACCAATAACCTGTCAATCGGTTAAGAGTTACAAGCAATATGTCCTCTATATATATCCGTTAAGATTTAAATAAACTCAATATCTTGACTATATCGGTTCACAAGATCGAGATAGACAGAGCCTCTTCCGATTTATAGTGCTAGTGTTTATGTAATTTAACATAGTGTCACATACTTAAAAATAAAGAATTATAGTTAGTTATATGGAGATAGACGTTCTGAAGAAATTCCGTAGTATTTCTTTTTTGATTGCTTAGTCACAAGATAATATTTTTTATAACAAAAGATTAACGATTATACAAAAAATAATGCTTTAGTTATGATAAATAAAAAAACTTACTCTTATTATGATCTTTCCTAAAACGTCCATATGGTCCTTATGTACGTGTGCTAACAACTTTATACCGTAAGCTTTGCAGTTCCCGAAGGTATATTCACTATGCATGCTTACTGAAATGTTTATAACGTTAAAATTTCCTTTTCAACCGATTTTAAAAGCGTTGCCAATTTATGTGTATGTCACTTCGGCGTCTGAGCCCCGATATTGGTTTTGTAGGATAGATTTTGTTTCCAGCGTACGGCATCCTTAATATTGGGCATAGTTATAATGTCTTACAAATCAATTTATTACTTTTATATTAAGTAAATGTTAGAAATCACGTAGACAATACTAAGTTATTTAATGTCAGCCGTCATTAATCGCAAATGTACACAAAAACAAATTTGATAGAATGGTCACAATTTGAGAAATTTTCTTCTTATTTGCAGGAGCTGACTGATCAATGATAATGATTTGAATCATCGCAATTATAATACCGTTAAATATGGACCAATATTCAACAAAAAATATGATTTGAATCGGTAAATAACACGATAACTAGGTAGGTTTCGCGTAATGTACAAAAAAATTAAGCTGAAATTCAGAATCTCCGCCATCTTTAACACATGCCCTGTCCGCTAAATCACAGTATAACAACATTCTGTCTGGACTGCGAATGGGTTATTACCTGGGTCTGGATCAGTGCCCGTTAAAGTCAAATCACTCAATGACGTAAAATATTTCCAACAATCAATTTCGGTAACTGGAAAATTTGTATTTTATTAGGAAATTATATTATTATTAATTAAGTATAAGTTGATTATTTTTTATATTTACCAAAAACTGTTAATATTAATAAAGAGAATTTAATATAGATATACATAATTTTGGTACGCTTTTTCTTTCTATATTATATCAACAAATAAAATGAACCAGTGCCTCTGGCTATCTGATTAAGAATGTAATACGGTATTTGGCTTGCGTTAATATGTTTATATTTATCTATATGTTATAAAAACATCAACAATTGTCATTTAAGCATATGAACGGTGTAATTTCACTACAATAATTTGAATATCGTTTCAGATGTAGTATTATTAATTGTTTGAAATTAATAGTTAAAAATTTGAATGAGCGTGGTCAGAACCTAATTAAATTGTTTTCATTTGCATTTGTGTTTCAATTATCATCTTAGGTTAAATAAATAAATTTTGGGGGGGAAATATGTTTTTACTTATGTGTAAAATCTTTCCTTTCGTTTTCCTGTAATAGGGAAAAAAGTGTGTAACTGGAAGAACGGGAAATGCGCGCTATTTGAATTGACCAATAAACGTACGCGATGCTAGATAGATACAATCAAATTTTGTAAGGTGAGATTTCAAATGTAACACATCGTATGTGACTACTATAAGTCTTGTACAGTTTCCTTTTTTATACCAGCAATGATGACATAAGTAGCCGATTAGCCCGAAGGGAACTGTAAGTATATGGTCACTAGGAAATATTAGAAATGGTATCATACGTTGGCATTTGACATAATGGTGGATGGTACCAAAGAAGGCGAAGGAAGAACATAGAGCACCGAGCGGAGACCGTTGTACATTATGTTGCTCAACAAGAAGTAGCAGCAATGTGGATGCATCGTACCATTTTATTCTCAAGACTCAATATATTATTTGCAGTACATTGAATGCAGTACGTACAAAGATATTAGATTTATTTCTTATATCTGCTAGAACGGAGTTTGAGTTATAAATAATATTAATACTTTTACTTTGTCCAGTACCATCACCCCCTTTTACTATCACCACCACCAAAGAGACTTTAAAAATTGTATAGACAACGATAACCCAATTGTTTATTTATTTTCGATATCTTTATAGCCAAATGTACTTACAGGTCGGTAAAC
Source organism: Hestina assimilis (assembly GCA_023373885.1). NCBI lineage: Eukaryota > Metazoa > Arthropoda > Insecta > Lepidoptera > Nymphalidae > Hestina > Hestina assimilis. The sequence goes on from CM041759.1 coordinate 16,073,796, forward strand.
AACTTTAGGCGCTTTCATGTATAGGTTATCATATAGTAGTATGTTTACGAACGTTTTCTTTTATTCAGTGGTCATGTGACTAGCCTGTACCAGTTGATACCAATTTGATAACTTTAACACGATATCGATTATCCTAAGTGCAGCAAGATTATACATATTATATGTACATGTATTATACGCATACGTTTAAAATGTGTGTGTCACAATTTATTTGATAATTATTATGCTTAGACACATCATCTTCAAAAAATATAGACAAACTTATACGCATAATTAGCTCTTATACAATATCTTTGCATTTATCATCATTATGAAGAAGAATCGTTAAAATAAGTTTCCAGAAGTCTTACCATGCACAAAAGATGTGTTTATGAACTGTTCTTTAAGGAAGCCATAAGCGTGTTGTAGAGGTACAATGTCGCCTGAACTTAGGGTTGTGACGTAGATTTTTATGATGGAAAACAATAATTTGTTAGTGATTGTAAATATCCTGTTATTTGTTGATATTTTTTTTGTTAAAATGAGTTTATCAGTACCAAAATAACGACTGTTATTATAAACATTACTTTCAATACAAACACCTACCTTCCGCCCAGCGCCATAAATAATGACAAAAACAATCAAAACAAACATACTGTCGATATAAATAGCCGAAACTCACAAATTTCTTGTTAAGTTCGTCCGAACACCTTAGATCAATTGTACGTACGTTGTCGTTAAAAACTGAACCCTCATGGATTTATTCACACGATATATGCTTTTTGTTTTGTGTTACGGTAAGATCGTTTTCATTGAAATTATTTTACTATTTTATATTGTGAAATCTTTTCTTCATATTGACTGATCTATCTAGTACAGACAAAGATGAACCTCGATGATTGCGGTCTTGACGCCCACTCGGGGTTATTGTTTGTGTTGACCGTACAAATATTTCAGTCTGGGAGGCTGATCTTTAAACTGTGTCTTTATTTCAGGATAATACTATCTTAATATATTAACACGAAAAACGCCATGGGGAAAACATATGCGCTTCACTTATATAGTCGAGATAGTAGATAGTTAAATTATAGATTTAAAAAATTTAATTGTTTTAGATTTGTGACCATATTATATTATATTATAGGTATATATATGTACATTCGGGCGGCTCAGTAGAGATGCTGCGATTCTAGCTCGGGTTCCAATGGCGTGTTGTAGCATTTAATAATATGTGTTATTAATAATTTATTCGACACTGGCGTCTTTTTCGGCGCTTGCATTTTGTACAGCAGTCATCTACGAAGTGAGGCGTTCTGGCCCAGCGGTAGGGAGCCTGCCTTAAGCGTACAGGTCGCGGGTTCGATTACCGCGGAGCGGATGTTTGTATTGAACAGACAAGCATGTTTTCCGGTCTGGTTGTGTTTGTCGTTGTCATTGTGTATGTTTCCCGACCCCCGGCACAGGATATAACTACCCCAATGGGGGCCGTTGAGTGTGTAGCGGTTATTTATTTATTTTCCAACTAGTGCAAGTTACAAGTGACGAATTCAATTCACTCAAACATAGTGTGTTAAAGAAAATGTTACACGACTAAAGTACATATTAATTTAATAATTAATTAATATTGTTAGGAATCTTTTGTGGTGCGTGGAAAGCGGTACCAGCTAATCAAGCAATGTACTCACTACGACAAAATATGATGCCAGAAGATGAAATTATTTCAGACGACGAAATAAGTGACGAGCAATTGCCAAGAAGTAAGTCCGTGAAAATGTCGTTATTTCGTGTGTGTTAAGAAAAATAAGCTTAGTGGTCGCTTAAGTCAAAATAGTCCATAAATAGTAAAAATTCATTGAAAAAAAAATCAATTTTCCTTCTATCATATTGTTTATACTATGATGTAAAGCACATCATCCATTCATCAAGCACACATCCATACAAACTCTTCATATTTAAAAAAATATTTCTATTATTAAGTTCGGTTTCTGAGTATAGTGTTTTAAACCGGGTTTTTAGTGATTCCTTTAGATATAATTTATTCAATAAATATCTTGAGTTAAGAATTTTTAAATAACTTTATATTTAGTATATTGAAAATTAAATTTTTTAATCTTGCAATATATGGGCAATATATATTCCTTGTATTATCATAGAAAATTACGGTAACTGCCCCATATATAATTATGCAATCGTAGATAAAACTTGGGAATTAGGAGTATTGTATATGTTCAACTTCTAACAATATTCTTGAGTAATAACCAAAGTACGATAATTTATTGGAATAAACAACTCTTAAAACGATATAATAATAAATATATGTATATACTGCTCTTTTTTTTTTTTAAATAAACGCTGCACACTCAACGGCCTCCATTAGGATAGTGATATCCTGTGTTGGGGGTCTGGAAACACATACAAGGACAAGGACAAATACACCCAGACCGGAAAATATGCTTGCATGGTCAATACAAACATATTATGCTCCGAGCGGGAATTGACCCCGCGACCTGTGGCGTTTAAGGCAGGTTCGCTACTGTTGCGCCCTAACGTCGTCAAATGCTTGAATTTTATGTTTGTACTTTTCCTTTCGGATCTGGGTTGAAGATCCGACTTGTTGGTTCAAGTATTTCTCATATCTTTGGTATTGATCAGGCATTTCTTAAGTGTTGACATCAGAAGTACATCTATTTTTAGGGTTACGTTGCCAAATGGCAAAAACCCTTATAGTTTCGTCATGTCCGTCTATCCGTCCGTCCGTCTGTCCGTCTGTCCGTCTGTCCGTCCGTCCGTCCGTCCGTCCGTCCGTCCGTCCAGCATTTGACCTGGTTAATCACGATATCTTATGGCAAAAACTGACATGCCTGAAGAGATCAACAGGATTTTTAAGTTTTGGTATAAAAATCAAGTTAATGTTGTGCGATGGTCAGAGAGCTACTCAAGGTCTTACAGGTTAGAATGTGGGGTGAGGCAGGGTGGCCTGACCTCACCCAAGTTGTTTAATCTGTACGTGAATGCCCTAATACATAATTACAGACGCTCAGTAGCACTCGTGTCGGATGTCATATTGACAGAGTCTGTCTTAATAACATTAGTTACGCAAACGACATGGTTCTGCTGCGTGCATCTGTCTGTGGGTTAGCAAAACTGCTAAGTCTTTGTGAGAACTATTTCAAACATTATGGCTTAGTCTATAACTGTAAGAAAAGCGAATGCATGGTCTTTCAGGCCAGGGAAAAATCGATTCCATCTATTGTACCTGCTATCAAGTTACACGGGGTTCCACTAAAGAGATTTGAATGCTTTAAATATCTTGGCCATGTAGTATTCTATGACTTGAAAGACAATGCAGATATTGAGAGAGAACGCAGGGCTTTGTCTGTTAGGGCAAATATGATTGTTCGCAGGTTTGCTCGTTGCTCAGTGCCAGTCAAAATAACGCTTTTCAGAGCTTACTGCACCACATTTTACCCTAGCAGTCTGTGGGCAGACTATACGCGGAAACAGTACAAAGCCCTGCGTGTACAATATAACAATGCTGTCAGGATGCTAATGGGTATGCCTCGTTTTTGTAGTGCATCGGGGATGTTTGCCGAGGCGTATGTGGACTGTTTTTATACCATTATGCGAAAGCGGTGCACATCGTTGTTGAGCAGGATTCTTTCCAGCTCAAGTGGCGTCCTGAGAGCATTTGTTAATAGAAGTTGTTTGTATGTGAACCACTGCTATCGGATTCACGTGCTGACAAATTAATCCTGTCTTAGGTTAAATAAGTTTTAGAAATTACTAACAAATAGGCGTAAGATACTTGTATTAGTAACAACATATGATCCATTGTTGGTCGAAAATGTCGAAATAAAGTTATTATTATATAACCATGCTGCGGAACCCTTTAGATTCAACTGTGCGTGGTCCACAACGCACTTGACTGGTAATTTTTATTTAAATTCATATTAATTAATATAAGACACCCTAAATAAAATGGTGTCTCTTCAAATATATTATTAGCAGTTTCATCAGTACCAACAACAGTAGTGAGAATAATGAACTTGGGGTTCATCTCCGAGACCCTAAGGTGTCTACGAGATGAACCCCAAGTGCATTATTCTTACTTCTGTTGATGGTACTGATGAAATTGCTAATGATCTGAGAGTAAACTATATATGGCTTACGAGAGGGAACACCGTTAGCGCGATCTAAGTACGTTCAGCGCCATCTAGCCACAATCGACAGAAATGTAATGCTCATTGAATCTGGTGCCTCTGTAAGGCAATAGCATTCGTTGAAATAATTTTATAGCCATTAGAAAAAAAATACTTTTTATGTTAGATAAAAACATGTTAGATAGTTTAATTATTATTAATAGTATAATGCTTTTATTTATGAATAAGGCGAGTTAATACTAGAACGGATTAACGTAATTGCTGAATGCGCGCTGACTGATAAAAATATCGAAACAATTTTATTAGGCCTTCACATTTATTTTTATGTCATGACGGTTAGCAAAGAAGCATACGGTCCGCCTGATGGTAAGCAGTCACCGCAACCTATGAACGCTTGCGATACTTGAAGTATCGCGTTGCCAACCCAAGGAACAGAAGGTACGGGATGAGAAGGAAAAAAAAGGAAGGGAACAGAAGGGGTGGGACATTTGGCCTCCGGCGCACTCACCCATCGCACGAAACGCAACAGTACCTAATGATACTGTTACTTGACGCCGATTTTCTGTAAGAGGGTAGTACTTCCCCGATCGAGCCGGCCCTTTTGTGCTGAGAGAAGCATGGCTCTACTACCGTTCGTACTTCGCACATAATGTTATATTTATTACATTTTCTAATATCTTTGATTTACACTTATAAAAAATAATTATCAGCCAAGTGCGTTATGGACCACGCACAGTTGAAATTAAAGGGTTCCGCAGCATGATGATGAAGAATCTTAAGAGCTTTAAAAATAATACGAAATTAAAATCGACCGCAAAACGAAGTTGGTGATTTCACAGTAGGTAGGTAGGTCTTTCAAAATGATAAGGAGGTTTAATTTCGACTTTTTTCATTAAGTCGGTAACTTTTAAACTCGTGAGATAACTAGATGTATTTTTGTCTACCTTATTTAAGGCAATTATGATTAGACTGTTTCAAAAATATCTAATTCTTCTTTTTAGGGTTCCGAAGCCAAATGGCTAAAACGGAACCCTTATAGTTTCGTCATGTCCGTCTGTCCGTCTGTCCGTCCGTCCGTCCGTACGTCACAGTCATTTTACTCGGAGACCATTGACTCTATATGAAATTTACTAAATAGGTGTATTCTATGAACCGCACCACGATTTTTTAATAAAATCGTAAAATATATACGAATCAGTAGCAGTCCATACATGTAACTGACGATTGAAAAAAAAATTCAACGTATGGCAATGTGTGAGATATTTTTGGATAGGTCTTTCAAAATGATAAGGAGGTTTGATTTTGACTTTTTCATTAAGCCAGTAGTTGTTGAGATATTAGCTCCTAAGGTCGTAAAAATTATGTCCTCCCTAACTTTTAAACTATGGGATTTAAAATTCTGGAAAAATTTGAGCAGAATATCGCACGAACTTTTATCCACATTTGGTTTGAAGAAGATAGATCTATAAATTTAAGAGATATATAAGTTTTTCCCATAACTTTGTTTTTAATATTACTTTTAATAATTACTATGATATTACCAACTTATTTTTGCGGTCGATTTACTTTCGTTATTATTTTTAAAGTCCTTAAGATTCTTCATAACCAAGCTGCGGAACCCTTTAGTTTCAACTGTGCGTGGTCCACAACGCTACATATATTTTCATAAATTGATCCAATCTTTTGTAGTTTTATATGTGTACATTTTATTCTAAGCTATATAAGTATGCATTGGTTTCAGATACTCTTAACAGCATATACAAGTTCGGCTGGTGCACAGCAGATGTGATTTCTCACCAATTTTTACGAAAATCTGTGAACATAACTATGCCGTCGTGGCAAGCAACTCAATTGACATACATTTATGTAAGATATGTAATTACTATGTACTGTGCAGTTGTGCACGGCCAAGTGACGCATGTTAACTGCATGTGTTCACGCTTTCGTGTACCTGCGTGGACCACTTCTTTCAGCATGCCACGCGTGTACCACTGAGGTCGATTTGTGCGTAGCGTATTCGTAGGTTGCAGTTAGGGTTGCCCCCTTTTTTTCTTGGAATTAAAGTACATCGGTGATTCAAGAAAATAGAGTACATACTGTCAAAATAAAGTATCATTGATATTCTTTAGTATTTAGCAAATTTAAGTAAAAGGGAAAAATTTAGAGAAAAATTAATTCAATTTCTTTGCTGTCATTTTTGTGCAGTAAAGAATTCCGAAAAACCAAAAAAAGATAAAGCAAAATAAAGTATTTTCACATACTATATTGTACTTGTGAAGTATAGAGTACAATTACCCGAAATAACGTACAATACCTTATTATAAATAAGGCGTGGCAACCATAGTTGGCATGGACACTATTACATACATTTTCTTGTAAGGTGAATCTAGACACACTTGCGTATGCGTAGCCTCTACGTTCGCAGCGGCGGATCCGCGGTCTTTTAACAAATGATTTGTATAGGTTTTTGTACTTTTTAATTTTGCTTATCTTTTCTGGGTCCAATAGACAGTCCTGTTCTCATAAATTAAATCTTTGTTTAGATAAAAATCGGTACCAATGCCAGCATTCAGTGGCAAATTGTTGGAACTGTAACAAACCAATAATTAAAGTCGATTTAGAGTTTAGATCTGGTAAAATTGTATACGTTTTATAAAAAAACATCTAAACTGAACTATTAAAACTCTTCCTTTTTTTAAGCAATATTTTCAAGATTTATATAAGGAACCATTAGACTAAAATTATGTAAATAAACGTTGCTATGTTATGTTCAATAATTTATAACGTTTTTTATCATACATACAAATAACGTAGTCTTAGTTCTGGCTTAGTTCGAACGATGATGCGGTCAAGGCCAGCAAGGCCAACAGAAATACACATTCCGGGAATAAGTCTCGTTTATACAATACTAGCTGCGCCCGCTGCTCTACTCGTGTGTACCGATATTTCTTTATTGCCTGGAACCCTACTTAATTCTTTTTCTAAAATGAATGGCTAAGTTAGTCAATATAACATCAGCTATCTGCCAGTGAAAGTCCCGTTAAAATCGGTTCAGCCTCGGAGACTAGCCAGAACAAAGAGACAGACAAAGATTTTAAAAATTGTTTTTTGTTTATGTATGTACCGCATATACTTTCACAAGCATTTAGTGAAAAGCTATTAAGGATTACAAACAGACTCTTGTATTTAAATTATTATTTACGTTTATTTTCAGCTCCTGGCAAAGAAGAATACAATAAACTTCGATCTCCAGTGTGTGGTGATGAGGTCTTATGTACCGGCGAAATACATGTTTCTCAAAAGTCGGCTGCCGCTCTACTATTGCCAAGGAACAATTTTTGTTTTAATGCTTAACACTATAAACAGATACGAAATACACGAATTTTACTTTAATAAAAGACTAAATATGCCCATTAACTTCAATTTCGAATTCTATCATCCTATGGTATATTAAAATTGTTATATTTTTATAAAATATATTTTCATAATATAATCCTACTTGTTTTTGTTTATAGTTATATTGCTATACGTTTGATAAAGTTTCTCCTGGCGTCGGGATGTGATGACCCCATCGCCTGCTGTTGGGATAATCTCAGCCACAGCAGAGATTATTCCACCAGTGCAATCAGTCACACTGGTGATGGTCTTTTGTTGCAAGAGGCCGGCTAGGTAGGTACCACCACAGTGTGAAATATTCTGCCGCCAAATAGTAGTGCACTGTACGCTAGTGAAATTACTGGGCAGAGGAGATTTAAGAACTAATATCTCGAGGTTGGCTACGGCAACCGCTTACCATCAGGTGGCCCGCATGCTCGCTTGCCAACATATCAACATAAAATCAACATACCAAACTTAAAAACTCAACATTTGTAGCCGTTTAAAAATTACAGGTAACAATGTCCATACATGTAACTGTGGGTTGAAAAAAATATCCAGTGTATAGCGATTTGTGAGACGAAGTTTTTAATATAGAGAATAAGTTTTTAATATAATTTGATTGTTTTGAATTTGTTTTTTTTTATTTAATTCAATAGTTTTTGAGATATTAGCTTGCAAAGCCACAAAAATCTTTTGAACAATGGGATTCAAAATTGTGGAAAAACTTAAGATAATGGGACATCAAAAGAACTTTCTACGAAAATTATTTTGACGATGATAGCTTTAGAAGTTTTGGAAAAACCTTTGTTTTTCATATTAAATTTATTTTCACATTCTTCGAAATAACCAACTTATTACGCGTGATTTTAATTAGTTAATAGGGCTTAAAGATTCTGCCTCATCAAACTGCTGAATCTGCCAGTCACCCATGTACGTGGTCCACTGATAACTTTGCTAGTATTCCACATAAACGATATCAAGAATGTAAAAACGATTATCAAAACAAACATCTTAACCATTGTGTCGACAGATATAAGAACCAAAACATAAATGCCTAGTTATTTATCATGCGAACATCTTTGATAGTAGGTCTGTGTCGTTAAAAATTAACTGAAGCGTAATGAATGCATTCCTAAGAAATGTCATTTTGATTTTGTGCTACGGTAAGATCATGTGTATTAATTTATCTTATTATATTTTATTATCTATTTAGTACACATGACAGTTTTAGTGTAGTGGTAGTGAAACCCGATGGTCACTGGTACCATTACCATTCGGTGCAGACATTTGGATTCACCTTACAGATATATTTTGTTTCGGTGGTTGTGCTTGTGTTGTGTGTTTTTAGACTCTCCACTCAGTATATATATATGTAAAGCAAAAAAAATATCGTTTCCTTAAATAAATGAATAATCCAATAATAACCGCCACCCATATATAATAATATGTGTCAATTTATCTCTGAATCTATATTATTTATTTAGCAGACGTAAGTAAAGCATAATAACAAACCTAATAATACTTCTTATTATATTATTGACATGCTCGTGTCTACTTCAGCGCTAGTGTATTCTATACGTTACGAAAGACATCCTGTTTTGCAACCTTATATATAGTAAACAACCCTTTCAACCGCACGCAAGGTTATAATAAGTGTAGAATCCAATATATTAATAAATAAATCGATATTATTAGGAATCATTTGCAATGGATGGAAAGCCATACCAGCTAACCAAGCAATGTACGCCCTACGACAATCAAGCCGAGATAATGAATATATTCCAGACGAAGAAGGTAGAGATGAAGTAATGGTTAGAGGTAAGATTGTGAAAAATGATTTATATATAAATACACACTAATAAGTAAGCCTGTACAAAGAAATCTATCCTCCGACTGTGAGTTACATAACGACGTGAATCTCTATGGACGAAGCTGGTGCCTCGTAGTTTTGTCTTGCGCTGTGTACGGACCGTTCACTAGCTTGATTTTTAGAAATTAGAAAGAAACTAGATATCAAGGTTTTATATTGGAACGAATTTCCTTGCGAAAGGGGCTAGACGGAAAAATTAAGACCGAAAGTTGTAACGACACTTTTTGCTATAGTTGTAAGCCGTGCGGCGTGCCTGTGTTTCTCTGTCTGTCTTTCTCGCTCTCTCTCTCATAGAAAACAAGCCAGCGATTTCTGTTTCGTCTTTCTATTTCGCATTGAACAGTGTGGTGTCGCGACGATTATTAAAATAAAAAAATTAATTAGTTTTTAGTAATTAAATTAAATAATTAATTTTTATTACAATTCCTTCACTAATTAATCGAAAGGAACTTCGTTCCATCCGAGTGTCCCTTGACACCTCTCAATTTTTTTTTAAAAATAAATTTCTGTTGTTCTTAACATCTTGAATGTACCTATATGTTTTACACTAAATTGGTTTCAGATACTCTAAATCATGTTTACAAGTTCGGTTGGTGCACAAAAGATGCGACATCTCGCCAATATTTACTAAAATCTGTGAATATCACTTTGGCGACGTGGCAAGCAACTCAAGTAACATACCTTTATGTGAGATACTTACTATATATTACGGACCGGCCCTTACTATAGATTAAATAAATGAATATACGTTCGAAGTTCAGACCCTATTGATAGTTATATTCGGTGTCGGGGCTCCGGAAACATACACAAAACAAGTACAAACACACCCAGACTAGAACACATGACTGTATGGCCAATACATACGTCTGCTCCGAGCCGGAATCGAACCACCACACTTATGTTACTTGTACGACAGTGCAATAATAAGATGCCTTGAGCTTTTCTGATGATGGAGTCGGAACGTAGTCATAGGAAATAATCGCATCCTGTTTGGGCTCTTTGCAATTTTGATGTTCATTATACGCCTAGGTAATATTCAAGGTCTATTGGACCACCATTGAAATTATGCTATTCAGTTAAATTGCTCGGGTCAGATCTTGGTATTATTTTTTTTTCATAGAGATAACTAAAAAATCAGAAATAAATGAATAGTTAAAAACATTTTTAAAAACGAGCTTTTATTCAAATGCTCTAAAAATCTAAATAAATTTTAAATTCATTGAAACCCACCAATTTATTACTAAAATATAAAAGCTTGTCGCGAGTTTATGTAAATACTAAAAATAGTAACTCGAATACGACTTAAAAACTTGATCTTGGCATAAGAAATATTCCATTTAAAAAGCATCTATTTTGTAAATGTACATGTCTTATATATGTAAATAAAAAAAAAATAAAGGCTTGTTTTTAAAAATGTTTTGTAACTATTAACTTATTTTTTTTACAATAAAAGACATTTTATTCTTATTTATTTTTCATTTTTTTAGTTATATTTTAATAACAATATGTTTTATTTTCAGATACTGGCAAAGAAGCATACAATAAACTTCGATTTACAGTGTGTGGTGATGAAGTCTTACGTACCGGCGAAATTCTTTTTGCTTAAAAGTAGACTGCCGCTGTACTATTGCCAAGGAACAATTTTTATCTTAATGCTAAACACTATAAACAGATACGAAATACATGAATTTTACTTTCATAGAAGTCTTAATATGCCCGTTAACTTCAATTTCGAATTCTATAAGCCTCATTTATTTTAAAATTGATATATATTTTTTATAATATATATTTTTCTAAATGATCGTTTTTGTTTTTTGTTTATATAAATCTATATTTTGCTTATAGCCATAATTTTGCTACCGTAACTATGCGCAAATTACGTTACAACTGATGAAGATCGTATAATGTGCGCTGTGTACCGACCACGCGTAGAAACTAAAAGGTTGCGCAGCTTGACTAGTTTCGAGCCTTCGAGCACTTTCATCATCGTTATTATCGCAAACTACGTACCTAAACCGATAAAAGCCTGGGTTTTAGCCGTTAAATTTTGACCAAGTTAAATAATGTTATGTTATTAATAATGTCACAATAATTTGGCCTCCTTCTTTTTTGAAGTCGGTTCAAAAAGCAAAAAATAAGCGTAATAATATCAATATTACTAGCTTGAATATTATTAAAGGTATAACAGGCGGGGACAAGCAAAGATTTAGAACATAATCGTGAATGTCATTTACTTTCATTGTACGATAAAATTGTCGCCACCTTCTTCTTCTTTTCAATACTATTACTTCATCATCAAAATTCTATGGATGGATAATACTCCTATGGTCAAAATAGCTCTACTCACAAATATTATATTATTCAAAAAATGTTTAATGTTCTGAAGTTTTAAAAATGAATGAATATCATCACCATAGGTGACTAAGCAGTAATAAAAGACACGTTCCGAATGAAAAAAAAATGTAGAAAATAACTGTTAAATGGAGGGTAGTTAAACGCCCCTTGTAGGGCGAGGCGCGATCTAATCGAGAAGATTATGATAAATGACTGCTTGTGCTGGGGCTAGCGAGCGGGTTTCCTTACAGCTCTCCTAAACGAATTCACATGTACTCAAAGTTTAGTAAGCAGAAAGAACTGAAATGCAGACAACTAAGTTAATGTTCCTCTTTTGCAGTAAATTTGTATAGAGAATACACAATATATATATATTCATTATTATTTATAACTGAACAGAATTACGTTCACTGGGAGTTTTTTTACTAGTTAAGTAGATAATAAATTTCCTTGCCTTGGGCATATTGCATTCCGTGCCTTGGGCATATTGCATTACGCGCGCGTGTTAAAAAGCTGGACGCGAGTACACGGGTTTATTCCGATGGCGATGGCAAGTGTCAATAGCATATTATACAAAAATTATTACAGCTTACAAGCGCGTTGACGCTCGTACAAGTCATATGGTAATAGGTGTGCCGCTGGTAAAGTCATATGGTAAAACGCTGGTCTGAAACCACCCTTATACTCGTATGTTGAAAGTGCTTTTTGATACTTGTCTCACCTTTGGATCCTATTCACAGTCGATAGATAGTCGAGCTCTAATTTGATGTTTTGAATCAGATAAAAAACCATTTCAACAATATCAGACCCTCCATCGGTGTTATTTTTTATAGTTGATTAAATAACCATTTATCTATAACAACCACTTTATAAAAACAATGACTCCATAGTAGTAGCAGTTCTAATAATAATCTGAATCTTGGAAACGGCTCCAACAATTTTCATGAGATTTTGTAGATAAATAAGAATACAATTTAGAAACTTGATCTTGATATAAGAAAAAAAGCGTTTATTTTATATCTACACAGGTAAATCTCGCGACAAGCGTTTATTTTTTAGTAATAAATTGATTTTTAAATTCAACTTAAAATTTATTTTTTTCTTTTTAGGACATTTAAATAATAAGTTTTTAAAAATATTTTTTCAAACAATTAATTAATTTGAAATCGCAGCATCAAGCATAATTTAGTCCATCAGAGAATCTATAAGTAATGCCACTACTATAAAATGTGGCACAATAATTAAACTTTAAAATATTTAACGTTCTCATCATTTCAACATAATTCGTTTTAATAATCTTTGTTTCATTATGATAATTTTTCTTGTATAAATAATTCTACACATCAAAAAGTGTTATGTTATGAATTTATTCCTCCAAATAGCCTAGCAGACGTTTTTCACCTGAACCCGAACGAAGTTATGACTAAACCAAATAGAATTGTCAAAATGCTATTACATTTTCCATTTGCGATTGATTGGTAGGACGAACTCACCTCAGGCCCGAATGGTAGCATGATTGTTTTGTGATACAATTTCAGATTTGTCTGATTGGAAATCGAATTACAGGCGTGGCTTTTATGTGATAGGTTTATTCGGAAAATATGTTTTAAATTCATGAAGTTATGATTTTAATAAAATGTATAATTTTTAATAGCAGTTTGTTATAAGCGCTACACACTGACCTCATTATGATAGCTACATCCTGTGTACGGGGTCCGGAAACAAACACAATGACAAGGACAAACACACCCAGACCGGAAAACATGGCTGTATGCTTAATACAAACAACTGTTCCGATCGGGAATAAAACCTGCGACGTGTGACGCTTCATAAGTCCAATATTGGACACTAGCTCACTGACCTCGTTGCAAAGGATTTAGAAATAGCTGGGTGTATCGTGATGAAACATGTGCCGAACTTTAAGTAAGATCTGCAAAAATGTGAACTGAATCCAACATACGGACACACATAAAAACAAAACATTATTTGATAAACTGTCAAATCCTTTGTCGGAAGACACGTGTATCAATGAATTGGTAACAAAGAATGCTTTCACATGTTCGAGATAAGATAAGAATTGTGATGGAATTTTCCAAGATATTTTCACGAGTCGCACAATATGTGACCCCTGCGGTGTTGACAGGAGCGCTCTATCGCTTTCCCGCGTTGGTCAACAATACACCCGGCAAACAAACCGCCCTTCGTATGAAATTTATTGAACCACCATATAAATGAATGAATGAAATAGAATATATCGCATACAATAATAATATTCATAACATCGTCTTAATAATGTATAAAGAAATCTATTCAAGATTACATTAAATTTCATTTGAGATAAGAATTAATTAAAATTAAAAGTTGACTGATTAACATAAAATTAAAGAAAATCGAAGTTAAATAAGTAGTAATCTATATAAAAGGTGAACTATAACAAGAATGAACATTTTGCCTCCAATTAATAAAATTAATCGGATATATGTGTTTCTAATAGCTTCAATAACGAAATAAAGGAAGTGCGACTAAGAAAGCTCGTCTTAATTGCTCGAATCAGCGTCGAGTGCCTTGAACGATAGCCTCTAGTGTCACGTACGATGTTTGCAGTTAAATGTAATCAGTGCGAGGCTAATTCCCAAAGCACTCGGAACCCCTTCGAACGATCGCTGCTCACCAAATGAACCTCGTAATGTCCGCTTTTCTACTGTAATTACGCACCCATTACCAACACTAATCTTTCCACCACTATGAATTGGCGAAGTACAAATTTAGACTTTATTGAAAGGAGACTACGTACAATTCAAAAGAATCGTTCAAAGACTGCCAACTTTGATGTGTTTTTTTACAAACTCGAAACAGTTCTTATTGCGTTAACCGTAAATCTAAAATCGTTGGTCATGCGTAAAAGCATACAGATTTATGACTTCTGCAAAAGTCATAAGGTATAGATTGGATTGTCGAGAGGTATATAGTAGGGTGTAGCTGGAGGCTCGAAGGAGTTAATGCGTGACGCACAAAAGACCAAATCACGACCCTTCCGACGTGGCCGCGGCGTCAAAGAAGAAATTTGTATTCCAATTATGACGCCACAGACACCCGTCGATCAATATTGCTGGCCAGTTTCCAGACTTTAAAACATAACAATGATAATAGGCATTATAGGTAATATACTTTTATTGGAGCTATAATTTTGATTGAGACTAGATCGCAAAAAGCATTCTGAATAATTTCAATTCATTATATGTTGTACTTTAATGATTTCGTTTTTCAATTTCCGACAAACTTGGTTAACTATCACATCAAATATCTTTGATATCTTTTTGAGAGGGCAAACGGGCACGAGGCTAACCTGATGTAAAACGATTACCATCGCCCATGAACATCTGCAACACCTGAGGGCATGCAGGTGCGCAGCCACCCTTTAAGATAAGCGCTGACTTTCCTCGAATAGTGGCTGACGAGCAGTCACTTCACGAATTTTTCAACGACGTAAGGTGGTAATTAGGCGTTTATTTTTAAAGCCCTACCCCCCAGCAAAATCTAACTAATTGAAGATAATGAAATAATAATATTAACCGTCTTTTCTAAAAAGAGAAAACAATAAGACATTTCTCAATATTTTTCATAAATTTCAACATAAGATGAAATTGAATTGAATATTTAATTGAGATTGAGCAAAGCCATAAGATGAAATATCTCAATGCACTACAGCTGCTAAGAAGGAAAGAATAATATATGTTCAAAAGACAAAAGAAAACCGTACACAACGGCAATAAAATGATAATAAATGGATAATTACTCCATTTCACTGCATTACCGTGCTACGGAGAATAGGGAAGAATGAAATAGCTCGAGAAAAAGAACTACTTCCCGTTTTAGTCCTTATATTCATGTATTTAAGAACCATAAAGATGAGTTGCCGTTAGGTCCAGTGAGAAGACCCTACACTATTAGACATTTGATTGCAATTTCAGCCCCAATCTCGGATTCAATAAAGCTCACCCCGCAGATAAATTTTGACATTTCTATTTGTTAAGACATACGATTATTGGTTGGTAATTGCTTTTGATCGTTTTGGGATAATTTAAGATGAAAAAGATGTTTGATGTGAAAAATAATAAAAACTTCGAGGAAAATGATAAGTAGTTCAACGATACAAAACAAAGTACAAAATAAAAATATGTATGTATGTTGTGTCTAAATTACTATTATCGATGTGGTTTTGAAGTAAATAATTTTGATATTTGAAAATAAATGAAAATATAAATGTATTGACTATTAAATTACTTAAAAATTAAATTACTCACTTTTTGTTGCGAAAGAAAAACTTGAAAGGAAAAAGATATATATAGGTTTCAGAGTTTGTATTGAAATCGTTACTGGCAGAAACTTATATTCTTTGAAATTTAATAAATGAAAATATTTTTAAATTATTAATAATATTTCAAGTCTAGTCTTCTAGGTCACATTATACCGACAATGATAGTTATTCTACAACGTGACTCTACTTGGTAAAATTGGTAAGTTGGGTGTGTTTGTACGAGTTTTTTTATATCACATCCCCTGTTTGTTGAGCTTGTTTGAGTAGTGTGGTTTGTCTTTGGGTGGGACCGATCAAACGGCTAGCAAACACTCTGTAATAACATTGTTTTATTGAAGCACAATTAAACGCATGTCAGGGAACATATCTCGCGTGACGTAATTGTTGGCACGTCATTATTAATGGCCTATAATTTAGGAGGTGTTGTAGCTTTATTAAATTTCTAAATTAAAAAACAGAAACATATCTAATTAAGAATTAGTTGTAGCTATAAGATTGAAAGGTTTCATATTCGTGTTTAAATGAAATAAAAATAAAAATTCATTTTTATATACATATATAAAAATATTATAAACGTAAAAGTTTGGATGTATTAATGAAATTTGATTAACACATAGCTTATTACCTGGATTAACATACAGAATACTTTTTATCCTAGAATAATATTGGGTTCCCGTAGGCTTGTCCAAAAATTACATAACGCGTGTAGAGTCGCGGGCACAGCTATATAAAAATAATATGAATGTTTCAAAAGATTATAACTTTCAGTGGCATATGTGTATTCAAAAATATTTTGTATAGTGCTCGTGGAGAATTATCTCTTGAGCATAGATTAAGACAATTCGGTTATTTGCTTCTTGATGAGTCTGTCCAATTTGAGTAGGTATACTAAAATTTGTTCATATACTTCTTAAATAAAATATTTCAGCTATTAATGAAAAGCTAGCTAACAAAGGGTTAATCTATAAATCTATATATTATATTGTATTAAAATTTAGAAAATCAATAATTGCTGATTATCTTTCTATTTTTTTATTTATTTAATCTCTATATTTTTTTTTAAATTTATTATAGGTATTACTTTTGTAGAAAGTTTACGTTATATTAAACAACACATTTTTAAGTTTACCTTTATTTTTACATGATAATAATTATAAAGCCCGTTTGATACCAGAAGCTTACCCGTGTGGTGTAAAGGAGGTATAAGAGTTTATTGAATAAAAGAGCTTTAATGTTTTTGACATAAAGAAACCCGCTCTATCGAGACAGGACTACGTAATATAGGAGATATTAGGTACTAGTAGCTGAAACCTATGTCTATACCTGAGAAACCCTCCGGTTAGCTAACGCGTCTCGTATCGCTCTTTGTATTGTATATCTCTTTCTCATTCAATCACACAGGTTACAGCGGCTGTCTTCCATCACACAAGTCTTATACTGCTTTGCTATTTTTATGGTATAAAACCGAGGTTTGTACCTCTAACACTTACAATAATCTTAAGAAAACTAACTTTGTATTTAATCGCAGGACAAAAAGGCCGGCTCGATCCGGGAAGTACTACCCTCTCACAGAAATTCGGCGTAAAGTATCAGTATCAGTGGGTGCTGTGGCCTATCGTTCTATGAGTGGGAGCGCCGAAAGCCCAATCTCTCACCCCCTATTTCTTTTTTTTTATTTTCATCCCTTCCCTCCCGATCCTTGAGCAGGCAACACGCATTGGATAGGCGGACCGTATGCTTGTTTGTTAACAGTCATGAAATGAAATAAAAATATATTTCGTTACATGAAGTGAGTGACATTCCAAAATCCTGTTCATGTTTTAGTGTTCAATGTAGTTGCGTGATGAAATGTTGCGTGGCCGATGTGGTGTCTTGTGAATTGTATTCCTAGGCGCCTCGGCTTCGTGTTTACTTGGGGCATGAATATTTACATTAACTTTATTGATTTGTTTCACGATTCACATTGATTACGACAATAGATATCGGTGACGGTCTTACGTATGGCATTTTTTAAAGAAATAGACAATATGTTTAATTATAGTAGTTTTTTTCCATATAATGACTTAACACTTTACCTTATTTTAATAGTGAAACAGATTATCATTCAAACACCGAACCAATTCAGCTCATATTGAAACATAAATAGGTACTCTATTAGTTTAAGCTATTGTAGAAGAAATAAACATATTTATGTATACACTTATTATATAATATACTATATTCTTTTATACATATAGCATTCATATTAAAACATTATAGTACAATTATTTTTTAAGAAACTAACATAAAACAGTTAAATAGATATTAAGGAAAATATGTAAGTCAACAAGAGGAAACTGGAATATAAGAAACAACGTTTATGCATTAAAAGTATCCGTGACTCATTGTTGTAAACTTTATATCAAGGACACAAATAATAAGTGTTAAAGCATTTCCAAAGTATAGGCCGAAATGAAAGCAGTGATCCCCATAGCCGCATGTAATCCGACCCGGCCGGCGTCAAGAGTCACGCGGCATCACGCGGCTGACACGCGCAAACACACGGTATTGTCTAATGAAATGGAGAACTGACGGCTGTCACGCTTCGCTTCAAGTAAAATGGCCTCGAATCTTGCAAAATACAAATATTGCTATAAATGAAACCAAAGTAGGTCAACAACAATAAGATTGCATTGGACATCCTGTTTTATATCTTAACATTGAGAACATATGGAGTTGGACAATGGACATACATCCTAAAAATATTTATTCAAATAACCTTTTCTGTCTTTGTTACCCTCGAAGAAGTATGTTTGGTCGTAACGGCAGCGAGAGGAACAAATAAATGTGCTCCCAGGGTAACTGACCGTGAACAATAAACAGTCCGAGTGTTTGTCCAGGACTTCGCAAATGTATGAAAGAAAATATTTTAGTTCGTTACACAATTCTTTCTTTAACATTTTGTACAAATTTCTCAATGTTTTCTCTTCATTTGTGGATTACACTAAAGCTTCTTTATTTTAAATACGTAGTTATTGGGTTATTTTATTATTCTTGTTATTTATGAACAAAAAAATTTTATACTAACCTGGTTGACGCAGATGTGTGTGAGCGTCTAATGTCGATTTCGACATAGCTGACAACGAATTGCTGCCATATCCTGCAAATAAAAGTAAACGATAAACACTTTTTTAAATATATATACTAAATTGTATGCATTTTAAGATTATTTTTCCAAATTTATATCAGATCCTCAAGATATAATCGCATTCTTATTATAAAACTTGTTAATAAAAAAACTTCTTATATAACACATAGTAATTATGACCTTTATCCCATTAGATTTATTTGCCACTATTTTAGTGTTTGTATATAAATATTTGTTAAACCAAGAAAATGATTAAATAATTAATTTAGATAACTTTAGAGAACTTTAGTTTATTATATTGTGTTTTATTAAGTCGGGATAGCCTCTTGGATAAAAAATGTTCCATCTTGCCCTCTGCTCGAGATGCTCCGGTATTGAGTTCTCCAAGAGATCCCGCATCCTCTCTCTTTCACTGAGGTCGGCCACCGAGAAGGTTTTAGTAGGTCCCCATGACTGATCACCTGTCATACAATCCCGCCCGAGAAGACAAGGTATCTGTGAGCAGATTTCCACCCTGACACCAAAAAAAGTAGATAAAAAAAGGATCTCTAAGTTTTTAAGTATTTTATTTGTTATATTAGAGTGTTTAACAGGAGTTGTGGGATATTTAGCAGGTTATATGAAATTACGATGATAAATTTCTAGTAAACAATTATTATGTTATGTTTTTCATATGTTAGGGAAAAGCTTGTTTTTATTGTTATACTACATCATTTTAAAAACAAAATGCTCTAATAGTCTATATTTTAGTAATTGACGTCTAAATCAGCGATTGTTCTGAAGCAAATTGCTTGATAATTAACGGGTCCACCTCATCAGCAGGCCCCGGGGCGATCGAATCTGTATAGATAATATTCCCTATTTGTTCCAGGGGGTTGACAGTGCCGTTGGCTGTGAAGCAAAATGCGATTCCCGATTCAATTTTGCACCCTCTTAACAAAACCTTACGTTATGTTTTCGATTGCATGGCACAGATCAAGGATTATAGCCACTTTGAAGATCTCAATAGGATTTCACGCGTTGTTAGTGTTAGAGCAACATTGTGGAAACTCCTTTTGATTTCGGGTATATTTTTGATTCCATGTTCCACGGCTCTTTGATTTTTAGGGCGCTGATAGTGACATTGTTAGGGAACATTTTCACGTCGTTTACAAGGATTTTTTCTAGTCATGAAAGTCTTTCAAGATAATATTTCATTTTATTCTTGTTTTTATGTCAAAAAGGTTGCAAACGAGGGCTAGGCTACCGTGATGTTAAGCGATTACCGCCGTTCATGAACATCCCCATCACCTTGAACTGCCACTGGTTTTATGCTGGCTAATCTCGAAACGAGGTTACTTCTTTTTCTTATCGAGTGGTTAGTGGTCAAACCAGTGTCAGAGTTGTTCAGGTCGCCCGTATAGGCCTAACGTGGCTAACAAGCAGCTATTTCAGGAGCTGCTTGAAAACTCACAGGTTCTTGCTCGGATTTGAACCCGTGACATTGGGTAAAAGTGTACGTTTTGTATCCATGGGCTTATCCTTATTTGGATTTCTAATAGTAAAAGTGGTTAGCCAGTAACACCAGAGAATGAGGGGGAAAGAAGGAGTTGATGAAAGGAGTACCGGCGCTCAAATTACGAATATTGCCACTGCAGAGTGATATTCTGTGAGAAAACTACTATTTTCTCAGTAGAGTTGGCCTAATGAACTGACAAATTTACATATGACTCACTCACCGACATAACAGAAAGCTTATTAATCGGCTGGATTTACAAAATCAACACAGTTTTGTAACACCAAAATCAAGATGCTGTGGGATGTGTAGTTTATAAATCTTTTATTACTTTGTTATATACTATAAGAAGTTTAGTTTCCTAGATTTGAGCTGTATATTTTCATTATATGTATAGACAATATCTCACAAGCGCCACTATCCCCCGTTGTTTGCTCAACACAGCACTATCACCGTCGGCATCAATCATACGAAATATGATATGCGTACATCTTTTCTTAAAAGTTATAGATATGAATTATAACAGCTTTTCCCCGTGGTTTCATCGGCGCAAAATTAAGGTAGTACCATACTACATGTTTCGCGTATTTGCCTACAATATTTCATTTAGACGTTTATGCGTATGTTCACAAGGATCGAAACGTGATCTTATGTAGGCTATAATCTTTCTAAATATAAGTGATCAGACTAGGCACGTACTACAAAGAAGTTACGGTTTAGCTAAATCTATATATAAAACCGAAGATCTGAATCAATGATTCATCTTTAAACCTCTGGCCGTAATTGAACTTTGGACTTTCTTTTTGAGACATAAATCTATCTTTTTACGCTACAAATTAGAAATCAAGATCAAGTATTTTAAAGTTTTTAAAAATTCCACCCGATGAAACCGTGGACAGGATCTAGTTTAATAATATAATGATAAGATTCCACATATACCAGCTCAGCGTCATCTTTGGTATATGTAATTATATTTACAGATAAAAGTTATTTGATATAAAGATATATTTGACGTTTTAACTTTATTGATGGTTCATTGAACGTTTATGAATCTGGGGCACAGCAGTGCCCCGCCAAGTCGAGCATAAAAGCGGCACGGCCGTACTATCCTTTTCTCGAAGCACTTCACGCAATTTTCGGCGCTCTATAACTTCGTTTTGGATTTCAGTAAACAAACAGGCATTGTAAAAACACGGTATATTTCAAATTTCATTCAATTTGAATCAGTAGTTTATGAATTATAACTAGTCAAAAATTTCTTAATTTTGTTACTCACTGGCTGACCGTCATCAAAACTCTAAGGCACTTCTAGCAGACACGGAAGCTTCAAATTTAGAATATAATTAGTGTTCAGTGTATAAATAAAGGAAAAATTAAAATATTTTGTAATTTCGCTCCAGTTTTCTAGATACACTAACTGAATAAATAACTTTGTAATCTCATATAAATGTATAGGATTACAAAGTTACATTTGCAGTCAGATACGTTCTTACATAATTTTCAACCTCCTATAACTTCGTTGTGGATAAAACTGTACGCCTGAATTTTCAGTAACCAAGTAGGCATTGTATAAACACGGTGTATATCACATTTCATTCAATTTGAAAAAGTAGTTTAAGAATTATAACTAGTCAAAATTTCTTAATTTTGTTACTCGGTGACTGACCGGTCATCAAAATTCTAAGGCACTTCTAGCACAAATGGAAGCTTCAAATTTAGAGTATAATTAGTGTTGAGTGTAATCAAGGAAAAACTAAAATATTTTATAATTTCGGTCCAGTTTTGTAGATACAATAACTGCATAAATAACTTTGTAATCCTATATACATGTATAAAATTACAAAGTTACATTTACAGTTAATCCATCAGTGTACCTGTATAGTATGTGCATAATATAATGGAATAGTGAGTGTAGGTGGGTACCTACATAATATACGATTAAATTCAAGAAGTGGGTAGAAAAAGTAGGACTTTCTACAAAAAGATATGAGATGTGAGATGATGACACTAAAGTATTTGTATAAGTAGAATAAGTTGCCGTACAACTGACAAGTTTCAGGCGTAGTTATACATGAGATCTCACCACTTTTTGTAGTAGAAGAAGTGCTTTGCGAGATTTGGGATTTTTTTTACATTTTATGTTTTTAATGGGATAGTGTTTTCTGCTATTGCAGGTTTAGTAGACGTCGAATAAAAGGTAAATGTACACAATTTATATGCTATTGAGCTATTAAAATACGTTTATGAATAGCGACTTTTATGAGAATCTTATATCTCTGTTATAGGAACTTTATAAAGACGTTATTTTTTTATGAATGAGACCGTTATGAAATATTAAGGCTATAATACTAATTCTCGTAAACACAACAAAACCAGATGTAAATTAATATTCACCCAATGCTATAAATTGTTTTTATAAGTAGGTACACCACAAACGAATTAGCCTACGGCTCTCGTCAACACCCAGGAGCGTGTAAGATCAAAGGACTATTTTACAGAGGCGCCGAGTCTTCTCTTTTGACGCCCTCGTTGTGTTTGATGAAACAAAGCTTATTATATAATCTATAAACTCTATAAATATTTTACTATATTCATAATAATTCATCGATTGAATGATACATTTAAAAATGCTGTGATTTTTGCAGTTTTTTCGTAAAACATGCTAACATTACATTAAACATCTTAAAAGACATGTCAGTTGGAAAACTAGGACTTAATAGTAATACTGATTCAATAAGAAAAGTCAGAAGCTGAAAAGGGTTCGCAGGCTCTACGACATTACCAAAATGCATAGAATTTTTAAACTAAGTTCCGTATCGCGCGTTGCAAGCTCTGAAGGAATTGTAATAAGTCTTTCTAAAATGTTATCAATTAACAGCTTTATATATATTTATCTTCCGTCCAGTTTAAGTTGACCTCTTGTAGAATGAACTTACGTACGGATATATATCCATGTCTGCTTTATTATGTAGTTCATTTTTTTTTTAATAATTTTAATTATTCATATAATATTGTAGATAGCGTAAAGAACGTTGTGCCTATCGCGTGTTCTGAGACAAGTTTCATTGTAGTTATACTGAAGACTGTAATGTAATATAAAGAGAATTATAAGCATAGATGTAAGCATATCGAAGCGTTAAATTAAATATCATCTCAGAACACGAGGAAAAGCGTAGGGATTTTCATTTTAAATCACAATCATCCGTCTAATAATATACACTTCGAATACGCATAGCGCTCGTTTTCGCTTCACGGCACGCAAAACAATAGGGCGCTTATGGTTTCCCTCTCCAGAAGCGACTTTTCCTCTTCATTCCGTCTCTTTCACACTCACTGGAAATTACATTAAATAGAAGAGTGTAGAGAACGGCGGGCAAATGCCACTTTCAGTTAATTTTCGAAGCCGCCGCTAGCTCCGACCTCTTTCAACGCACCCCGATTTATAATATCGGTTTATTTTTAAAGTCTCCATTCTGAATTCTCTTACTTTATACAATATACCGTAATACGTTTTTAATAACATACCTTGCTTTATCGATTTCAGTTTGAAAACGAATACTGTGCACATTCTATAGGTTTTGTATTATTATTATAAATTTTTCGAGACTAAATCAATATAAAAATATAGTTATTTTATTTGCTTAATACATGCATACATAAACTTTAATCCACGGCACCGATACAAATGCTAGTTTAACGTTAAATATCGCCCTAGATTCAGTACATTGAAAATTGGATACGAAGTTTTAAATAATCGCAAAATAAGTAATGCAAATGAGAGTTATTAATAAGAATTTCGTAGTAAGGGAGTTATTAGGGGCGTCACCTCACAAATCTCGCTTAATGAATATCGTTTAGTTTAAATAAAGTCGTAGGTAGCTTATTTATAATTCATTTCGAAATGGGCGCGAGGGACGCTGTGTCGGAGGTCAATGGGGACTTATTGAAACGACATTCATATCCAATGTTGAAGGTTTCTTTGAATTTTTTAAATATTTAGTGACATCATTTTTGAAACGTATATTTCATGCAATCTTTACGTTCATATTCTATTATATATTATTAAAAAAATATTTCATTTCATTTTTAATCCAACATTGATTTTCGTTCTTACGTCCTTTATAAAACTACCTACATAATGTTTTCAACATACATTACATAATATTATAAATGTGATAGATGGATAAATGGATGGATGGAGGGGTGTTTGTTACTTTTTCACGCAAAAACTAATGGAGAGATTTAAAATTTGGTACATATATAGCCTAGATAAACATATGGAATACTTTTTATCCCGGAAAAATTTTAGATTCCCGTGCGATCATCAAAAAACTACATGCGGCGGGAACAGCATTATAAGCATACCATGCTTATAATAATAAGATAGAATTACATTATTTTTTTACATTATATTTACATTATTATAATAATAATAATTAATTAATTTTGAATATAGATAATATTAATTATGTCTAAATGAAACGTTTTTTATTTCAATAATATTTTTATGGAGATTATCGAGTGTTTCTATAATAACGTCGTATTTAATAACTCCCTGGGGTGGGACTAAATCGTTTGTAACTTTTGTCCGGGGGCATTAAGTCGTCACGGGCCGACGCGACGACGTGGCGACGATCTTTTTGTGATATATTCAATTGGATTTAAGCCCTGACATCGTTCTAGTTATTAATCATAAGATAATAAGATATTTTCGAAAGATCTCACAAATAATTTGTCTATTGTAGAATATAGAAATAGATCGATTTTGCCTGCGGCCTGTACCAGATATTGTTCATGTTATCAGTCAGATCCGATTGTGGGTTGAATCATCGATTGGTGTACAGGTTGAAATGCAGGATCGATACTTCCGGTATTGCGTTGCAATTTGTTACTGTCGTAAGTGGATTCATTATACCGATCAACCAAAGACCAATCGTCTAATAGCCATTTTCGTATCCTTCGGGAATAGTACTTTTTTTAAATTAATAATCCAATATGCTTCATCCTGAAAACGTGTATATATATGTGTTACGTTAAAGCGTTACAGACAAAAAAGCCCATATTCCCATTTAAAGTATGACTAAGGATATCTAACAAAGATATTAGTATTTTTCTGTATTTCTATTATATCTAATATCTGTGTCCGCGGGTTCGCTCGCGTGGTCAATATAGTTATTGTCTTTCTTTTTTATTGCTCGGCTTCTAAGCATTTTATCTTGATTTTATACAGCCTACAGCCTACATAAAGAAATGTGGTATCAAATGCAAAAAGATTTTTTTAAATCCAATCAAATCAGTGATTAGCACTATAAACCAAACAAATAAACTCTTCAGATTAAAATATTGATATAGATATGACTTAAAAAGATGTATCGATATACATATAAGACTTATCAAAAAAGTTCGAACGTAATGTATTATAAGCGTAACAATTTCGCATTTAAAATCAAGTCAAGAGATTGCCTACAACAATAGATCGTTGCAGCGAAGCGTGCGAAGATAATACCTCCCTATTTTCTCGCTGCGTATAATGATAACCATCGTATTGCGTCACTTACCGAAATATTGTAAACGTCAATCAAAAAATTAAGTTTGCATTGTCGTTAGGAAAACGACGCGTGGCTGACGTGCGTACGATGATCGGTCCAGAGTTACTTTTAAGTTCCCCTCTGTTTTGATTTTGAGGCGTAAAAAATTTATAGTAACGAAATATTACAGCAATGTATTGGAACACGCAATCGAATTCTTTTGAAAATATTATGTTTACATGTTAATTGTACATTAATTAAGGGTTGTAATACGTTTTAATTTAATTTTAAATCAGATAATAATAGACATTTGAAAATAGGTATTATTAAAAATATGTGGTTGGTATTTTTAAAAGCTTACTTTATGTAAGGTTTTTTATAAAATAGTTCATCTTTATTCAGAAACAACAATAGAGCCATCACTGTACGGTGTTATCTCAGATAAGAGGATACGCAGGAAAAGAAGTGGACAGTGGTATGAGGCTTTGGGGCTCTGGTACGCTCACTTGAAACCCGAACTCGAACTAACCACAACTGTAGGAATATTGGTACCTACTACATTAATAAATAAACGCCACACAGGCAACGATCCCCATTTGGATAGTAATATCGTGTATCAGGGATCCCGCATCACACAAGAACAAAGAAAAATACACCTAGGCCGAACCACACCGGGAATCGATTCAGTGGCACTTAAGGCAGGTTTAAGGCTGTGCCAAAAGTCTGTTTTCTAAATGTGTAGTACTTCCCCGCTTTTACTCTTATTAAAGGCTCTACTATTTACTTTAGTAGCTTTTTATTATAAAGAAAAATTAAGCATACAATTAATTATTAATTCGTTCTTACCTTGAGTACCCTGTGTCGTTGCATGTGTAGACCACGTACTTTTGTATGATGCATCTGTAAATAAAATATTTTATAAATATACATAAATATAAAGAACTTTAACGTACGCTACTTCGCTGTACTTGCTCAATAATATTAAAGATATAAGCGAGTAGTTAACTCCTGAACACACATGGAGTTTTAATGTAATGATTGAAGAAATGAAAATGAATTGAATGAAAATGATCACACGTACAGTTTTAAAATGTTAAACATTTCAATAATCCCAGAAACCATGAAGGTATTTTTACGCAGGCAATGACGTAAATATGGTCTCCCTGAAAGAAAATTGTTTCATGAAACCTGGTGCTGGTGATCATTTCGGGGTCACCAATGCGGGAATGGGAGTGAGAGAGTTGTGTGTGGTCGTGTTTGTTGTTCTTGGTACGGGCACACGAATAATCACAACAAGCTTTGACTCTTTTTTACTAAAAACTCTCATCTCGACAGTCTTATGGCTTCAAATCTAATTATTTTTTAATAATCAAGCTACTTATTACAGCATGAGCTCTGCCAGTGAAAGTCCCTGTCAAGAATTACCAAAATAACTTGTAATAAGTATAGATAAAGGAAGTGTTTATAAGAAATAAAGAACTTTTATTCTTTTGGACATAAGAAACCAACTTCTATTACATTTATTTGCTTGACTAATTACCTCCTATATACTAGGATAGAACATTAGTAGCGACACATACGTGTAACTCCCACATTGCAGTTATTAAATTAAATTTACATTGTTAACACTGAGTCGCCAAAGTATGAAGAGGTTGAGGATGGTTAAAAGGTCAAATAGACATAATTAAGGAAAGTACTACAAATCTAATATAATAAGTGTGAAAGTTTGTATGTTTAGAAGTTTGTTACTTAATAAAGCTAAAACGGCTAAAGGGAATGCCATGAAATTTGGAACAGATTTAGATTATTATATAGATTAATAAATAGGGTACTTTTTATCTCGGAATAATATTTAGTTCTCGTGCTATTAAAAAAAAACGAACTACAGGATTTGAACTTCGATATAGACTTATGTCTGTACCCTTTCACTGGAGAATGCCTCCTGTCATGAGACAGTTCCGCGCTCAAACCGGCCTCTTCAAGAATATATGTATGTGGGAGTTTAATTCATCTATCATGTTAAAATATAGACGAAAGAGGTTGTAGTCTTAATATAAAGTAAAGCTGATTGCTATTGACATCGGTCGTATCTGTCATGGTGCGTTTTTATAAAAAGGAATAATGGATGAACGTATTTTTGAGGCACTGATTGCTATAATTATTAAGGCAGACACGAACATCAACCACGTATATCCTTATTTAGCGGATTCTCCGACATGTATATATAGTTACTAGAGTTTATATAGCATACTTATCATTTGAAATGAGTTAAAAGTTACCTACCTACCTAAAAAGTCGTTTAACATAGAAGAGCGTTGCTAATTAATTCAATCAAAAATATATATTATTTCTATTAAATAAATCACAAAACAATTCGATACAGGACAGAGTCTAATTACAGTAGCTTTTCCTACACACTTTATACTGAATAAGGGTGGTATTTGAACCATGACGGCACCACGACGCCGCAGTAAATGCCAAAAGACCCTATTTCTTGCAGGAGGGTCTATCTACGTGTCAATGATACCTACGGGTTTATGTTAAACCTACACATAAATACAATATATATAAAAGCGGATCAATGATTTATCACAAAATCTAAATAATTACCAGTCAAGTGCGTTGTGAACCATGCACAGTGGAAACTTAAGGGTTTAGCTTGATAATGAAGAAACTTAAGGACTTTAAATAATAACAAATTAAAATCGACCCCAATAATAAGTTGTTAATTTCATTAGTAATTATTTAAAATAATATGAAAACAAAGTTATGGGAAAAACTTATATTTTTTTTAATGTGTAGACTTATCTTTTTCAAAATACACGTGGTTAAAAGTTCTTTTTATGTTCTACAACCTCAATTTGTTTCTGAATTTCAAATTTCATTGTTATAAAGTTAGACGGGAAGGGATGTTTATGACTTTAGGAGCTGACCTTATAAAAAAAGTCAAAATAAAACCTCCTTATTATTCTTAAAGACTCATCGAAAGATACCTCACGCATTCCTAATAATTATGTTGAATATTTTTTCATAGATCTTCTGACTTGTTTGGACTGCTACCCTTAGCACGTATTTTAAAATTTCAATACAAAATTGTGTAGCGGTTCATAGAATACATCTATTTAATAAATTTTGTATAGACAGGGTCCATAGTCTCCGAGTAAAATGACTGTACCGTACATACGGCCGGACAGACGGCAATGACAAATTTATAGGGGTCCTGTTTTTATCATCTGGCTACGAAACCCTAAATATATTATGTAGTTAGGCAGATAGATAACCACCTTATTTTTGAAGTCGGTTTGAAAACAAATACTTGTTAAATAATCTATCATTAAATAGCGAATGTTTCTTATTCAAAAAGGCGAGCATAGTGTCGAGCAGGTGCTAGATACTTCAAAACCCCTGCACACAAGAGACGAGGTGACAAGAGAACTGTGATTAAAGGATGAAGCTATTCCACTATCATTATGTCCTCTGTAACTTTTATAAGCGGTTGAGTAGAGTGGCAAGCTTTAAGAGAATCTCTAAGTAAGCGACATTTTAACTTTTTTTTAGTATGCATTCGTCACTATGTTTTCAAACGCATGTTTATGAGTAGTCTAATTAGCGTTATCATTACATAGTATAAAACAAAGTCGCTTTCTCTGTCCCTATGTATGCTTAAATCTTTAAAACTACGCAACAGATTTTGATTCTATTTTTTTTTTAATAGATAGAGTGATTGAAGAGGAAGGTTTATATGTATAATAACATCCATTAAATAGTGGAGGAAAAAAAAAAATTTGAGGTTTCTAATGTGATGTCGTAAATAATTACATTTAACGCGTGCGAGCCACGGGCAGTAATGAATAAATCAAAACTACTGGATCGATTTTAATAATTTTTTCAGTGAATTACATAGGCTATATATTTATTACCCGTGCGAAGCCGGATTACTATTACTTTTATAAATCATTCTACAGATAAAAAGTTTATTCACCAAATTGATAAATTGATATACATATAATGAATTAATAAATAATAAGTGACGTTTGCATAGACTTGTTTATAGATACAAAGTCTAACAGACGAGAACTACGAGAAGAACATCTTTACAGAGTTTAGAGATGTAAAGTAATCGAATTTTAATTTAATAAGTAATGAAGAATCGTAGGATCGTAATAAATAATAATAATTATACAATGAATAACTGTAAAACCAAGCACACTTAAAATAAAAAAATATATTAAAAAAGTCTCATCCACACCTTCTGATAGAACAGATAATATTAGATATATTTTGAGAAAATATGGAAACTCAATAATTCCTAAGGAGTTCCATAGGTGATCCCCTGTACCATGTATAGGCTGTGAAAACTTACAGGGAAAAAACCGGCATTTAAGAGTGATGAAAATTGAATGATATTTTAATGTTTTAAAAATAAAGTACGATGTGTTTTATGTTTTGAGTAAACCTCTTTTACTCCGTGACCTCTTAGTAAGTTATTAATTTATGATGTAATGCAACAAATACCCGGGATATTGTTTTTTTTTTTTGTTAATATGGTTAAAAGTTTTCAATTTTTTTTATATAAATAAAATGATATATAATTGGGATAATGATTTAGGTTATATCGTTATTGGGTAGCGTCGGGGCCGACGGCTTCTGTCGAGTGTTCCGTTGTGTGTAAAGAATGTTCGATTGCCCGAAAACAATCGAAATTGCCGTCGTGTAAGATAAGCCTAAACTAAAAGCTAAGAATTAACAATATATCATTCGTAAAAATGCTACCAAAAAGCAAATGGATACTGTTTCATTTCCGCACGAACTGGCTGTCGAACTTTGTGAAATCCTTTACTTCTTCTTTCGGAATGTGTATACAACTACCCGTACTTCAACATTAAAAGGGACAATCTTCACGGAGTTTGAACGTGACTCCGTCCTAACGTTACTTCCGAAGGCCCGACAAGAAGCACTTAAAACACATATTCCAACAACCATATTCCAAGAAACAGTTAGATAACGGTGGACTGACCCGACGATGTGAATGGAGCTCGTCTCTGCCGGCGGTGACGAAATTTGGTATGTGTCAAGTGCTGTGTAGTATTTTCTACCGATATTTTTATCGTTAGGAAGTACTTAGACTGACTGATTAATCTATGTCACTGATTTCGGTCTGTTGGTCACCACTACCTGATGACCTGTATTAATACTTTCCCCCATACCGCGAGCTTCAAAACCAACGGTTTGCTTTCCCAATGATCACCCTTATCGGTTAAACGTCGATAAAATATTTCACAGTGCTCAGTAACAAATAATAAAAGTATTAAAAAGTCGTAGTTCTTATTCAACATCAATAATGTAATCATAATTTCTACTGTGCTTGTCACTTTATAATATTAAGTATAAGAAGAATTATATACCTACTTAAGTTTTAAAGACCTTAGATTTTAAAGACCTTAAATTCGATAGTCTGTGATATCATGTGATATCAATAATATATAATTAAGCAGTTTAAACTTGCACTCCAAAATATTAAAAAAATATTTTGAAACCCCAAACCATTTTTTATTCATTTTACCTAAGTTGTTCAATGTCCGTTATTATTCTAAAAGAGTTTAAATTATAATCATTGTTTTAAAAATTTATAAAATTGTTTGATTTGATAATATTATAGAGCCTTTTTATTTTTATATTATTAGTAATCCTTAATTTTCTTAATTTTACTCAAACCCAGACACCGACCTTTGGTAGTTGAATATTATAATGTACTTACAATGTGAAACGAAAAAAATGATTAAAATTTAGACAATACATGTTATGAAAATTTGGACACAAACACCTGCTCCACTTCACACCACAATAGCACAAATAAAATATCATAATATTCACCAGCGAACAGCATCGAGAAGTTGGTAAATGTACCCGACCGACTGAGGTAGTCGGCGGATCCTTTGATATCGAGCATGGCGCGATCAAATCATTGACGGGCGCAACATATTGAGACGTGCGTTACACATGGCGCTACCGACACTCTATCAGCTCTACCAGCCTTTGAGCTCTTCACTATCGTAGGCGGAGCTTCCCCTTACACCGCCCGAAGTCCGCCTCTCTCACCCTCGCAACACGCCCCTCCAATAGCGAAGCACTCTGGCTAATCTTTATCAGAGAAAAATAAACAGGGTGTGGGAGTAGGGGGGGGAGGATAATGACGAGGCGCTTCTACGGTGCTGGTAATCACTGCGCTTTGTGGGCCGCGACAGCCTGTTAGAGAGCTTATCCGACGATGGTTTGGCGAAAATTGAATGCTTTGAGTCGCTTTTTCAGTTCTTTTTATTCGCGATATTGCGTTGTCCCGCGACAGAGGAAAATCGATGGTTACTATGTTGGCTGTAATTTCTGTGAAATAAAGAATGTTATGCGATAAAGAAGAGTCATTAATATTTGATACGAAAAGTATCGTAATAGATATTTTTGATACAAACGACATCAACGTGTTTACATAAAATGTTTACATACTAAGAAATAAGTTAAAATTCATGAATAATAAAATAATACTATTTTATATTCCTTACAGACGAGGCCATGGGTTGCAGTGCCAACGAAAGGCTTTACTTTTACCGACATTTTCAACAAGTATCGTCATATTTCAAGCAATTTACAAAAAATTTAACACTGTAACTGCATGCATGACACATAAAAATCCGCTCAATAGTTTTAAGTCCATCGCAAAAACACAAACAGAAAGAAAGACAAGGCATTGCTTACCCTCCAAATAAGCTCGAAGCTTGCTCTAGGAGTGGGTACGATAATAGCCCAAGAGGGTCAAGATCAAACCCATGACTGTTGCGTAAAGTCAGCCCTTCTATCGTTGAGCTATTGAGGCTTTAATTTCATGAACCGCGAGTGAAGTCATTAAAGAAATCCAAAGAAAATCTTATATTATTCTTATTCTTGTTGCATACGCAGTTCAATATACTAGTGTATGTTCCAGTTGGAACCGATTTTTATATATATTTAAAAGTATATGAGGAATACCTTTTCAAGTCATTACTAACACTCCTATTAAACTGACAAATAAGCTGGTAGCTTGCTCTAGGAGCGGGTACCACAATAGCCCAAAGGGTCATGATCGCTCCCGCAACTCCCGCGTTAACGAACCGGAGTCGGCTTTAATCGTTGAGCTATTGAGGCTTTTGAATATATTTGTTTCCGTCGGTTATTTGAATCCGTCGCTACAAAAGCCATTGTAATTTCCATTCCATCAATTCATCCGAACTTTGTAATCAATGTTTGTGTCCAATGTTTTAATTAAAGTGACCAACTCATATGTATTAAACGAGGTTCTGCCAGCGGCTTCGCCCGCTTGATAAACTATTATAATACATACTTTGAACCTTCATTTGACCTCTTCAGTTGTGGACTTTCAGAAAATGTTAAAACACATCTTAATCGTTCACCAAAAAAATATAGTTTCATGCGACTACAAATCCTTTTCACTTATTTGATTTTATTTGGTTGAATTGCCAAACATAGTTTTCTTGTGCTCGTTTACGTTTTAAAAACAACACCTGTGAGAAAAATCTGAAAAAAAATATTTCAAGTTTCGGCTAGACGTTGATATGCTATTTATTGGATTGAGTTTTCATACACACCTATGTGAAAATAAAATGTAATTTAAATCAAACGTACTAAAAAGTATTTAAGTAGTTCAGAAAGTTATATCCTTTGTAGAAGTCCGGAAGCAAGCACAAATCAAAGCACAACCCCTTAGACCGGAACACATACGTATGACCAATTCAAACATCTGTCACACCAACTCATCATCATCTGCATCACGACAATGCAACTACGATGCAATCCAACGTTAATATACTATAGTTTCCCATAGAACCATTTAGTTCTTGTGCTTTTTTTACTTCCTCGCGCTTAAATCTCACCCCAGAGTAATTATAACGTCGGGGTGTTTTGTGTTACAAGTGAGTAATGAGTGACGAAAAATTACACCCGCTAAGTTCCTTAATAATAATACTGCGCATGACTTTTACCTGTCAAAATTCTTCTAATTGTAGACAGACCATAGAATTAGTATGTACCGTGATAAAACAATAACCGATGGAATTTAATGATGTAACTAGCTTAGATATTGCAGATATAACAAAGAAAATGAAAAACTGGAAAGCAGCAGGTGCAGACAGTTTGCATAATTTTGGTGGTACAAAAATTCACTGTTCTTCACGATATTCTAGCTAAATCATTAACAGATATTTTAAAAGGTACAGCAAAATTACCCAATTTTGCCACGAAAGGTACAACATACATGATTCCCAAAAGTAGCAACACTTCCGATCCGTCACAATTCCGCCCCATTACTTGCTTACCGACACTGTACAAATTAATAACATCTTGCATAACTCACAAAATAAATAAACATATTGAACGAAATAATATTCTCACAGAAGAGCAAAAAGGGTGTAGGAAAAACCATATGGGATGTAAAGAGCAACTTATTATTGATTCCACCGTTCTCAAACATGCAACTTCCAACAACAGAAACCTACATATAACTTACATAGACTATAAAAAAGCCTTTGACAGTGTTCCTCATTCCTGGCTTATACATGTACTACAAATCTACAAAATAGAACCAAATTTAATAAACTTCCTGAGAGATATCATGACCGATTGGAGAACCACATTGACAGTTACTATTGACTCTACAACCATCACAACTGATGAGATACCAATTGAGACTGGGATTTTTCAGGGAGACTCATTGAGTCCTCTATGGTTTTGCCTGGCCCTTAACCCCTTATCCAAAATATTAAATAACTCCAATCTTGGCTACAAACTGACACCACACACAACAATCAGTCACTTAATGTACATGGACGATATAAAAATCTTTGCCAAATCAGAAAAAGAAATGAACAAGCTCATCAAAATTACATCACAATTTAGCACAGACATACACATGACCTTTGGTTTAGATAAATGTAAAACACTTCACTTGCATAGAGGTAAAGTAAGCAATAGCAATAGTTATATAGATGAAAACTCACAGGGACAGATTAAATTTTCGGTAATGGAAGAAAATGAGACGTACAAATATTTAGGACTACATCAAGGAAAATCAATAAATCACATCGAAATTAAAAAACAAATTACACAAGAATACTCACGCAGGCTAAATCAAATTTGTAAGACATCACTTCATTCAAAAAATCTGTATAAAGCAATTAACACATATGCAATACCAATATTAACTTACACTTTCGGAACCGTTAAATGGACAAACACTGATATCAATAAATTAGAAATAAAAACTCGAACTGTACTTACAAAACACAATTATCTACATCCAAAATCTGCTATAGAAAGAACAACCATACAAAGACAAAAAGGAGGACGAGGATTAATAGACTTGAAACTTTTATGGGAAGGACAGATCCAAAAATTAAGGATTTTTTTTACAATAAAGCGAATACCAGCAACATTCACGCATCCATAGTAGAAACTGATTTACACTATACCCCATTAAATCTAACAGATAGAAATAAAGACTTTATTACTATTGCCAATGCCGAGAACCTTAAAATGACAAAGTGGCGTGGTAAGGAATTACATGGTCGACATATACATGATCTGGAACAGTCACACATAGACCTTGAAGCTTCTAATAAATGGTTAAAACTGGGATCATTATTTCCAGAAACCGAGGGATTTATGATAGCCATACAGGATCAGATAATAAATACCAAGAACTATAAAAAATTCATAATTAAAGATCCCAATATACTCAATGATAAATGCAGAAAATGTCACCGCCACTCCGAAACTATTCAACACATTACCAGCGCTTGTCCAAACTTAGCACAAACAGACTACACACATCGACACAACCAATTAGTACACATAATACACCAGAAACTAGCCATTAATTATAAGCTTATACCTAGCAAACTTACCCCATACTATCAATATTCACCAAAACCTGTACTGGAGAATACCGGCTACAAATTATACTTTGACAGAGCAATACTAACAGATAAAACAATTCACTACAATAGACCCGATATTACTTTGATCGATAAGCAAAATCAAACAGTATTTCTAATTGATATTTCAGTACCCAATACCCACAACCTATATAAAACAATTACCGATAAAATAAATAAATACACAGAATTAAAAGAAGAAATTATTAGAATCTGGAAAATGAATAAAGTTTACATTGTTCCGCTGGTATTATCCAGTACGGGTGTTATCCCTAAACACCTTTTACAATCCCTCAAAGTAATCAACGTACCCGAAAACACATATATAACGATGCAAAAAGCCGCAATATTAAATACATGTCGCATTGTCCGTAAATTTCTCCAAGAAGATTTAAATAACTAACCCATTACAGAACATGGAATTCACTTGGCTTAGGCCCGTGATTTCGTGATATTTACCGAAGTGTCTTAAGCACTTCGAGAACAAAAGATTTAAAAAAATAATAATAATAAACGCTACACACTCAACGGCCCCCAAGAGAATAATTGTATCCTGTGTCGGGGGTCCGGAAACATTCACAATGACCAGGAAAAACACACCCAGACCGGAAAACTATACGATTAATACAAACTGCTCCGAGCGGGAATCGAACCCGCAACCGTCGAGGCTAAAGGCAGACTCGCTACCCACAACGCCACGACGGTGTTATTATTATTCTCTGAGACAGACACACTGTTTTAAATTTAGAAAATGTAATTTATTAGATTAATCTTATGATCATGTCGTATGCCACTTCAGGAATTCCCAAATTTCCACCTTTAAGTATATGGGCTAAAGTTTGATCCCTAGTCCCGCACTCACGAGCCGGCGATTCTTTCAGTCTTTATTGTTTCCAGCCTCAAAATGGTGATTTTTTTTATGATACTAAGTTGGCAAGCAAGCATACGACACAGCTAATGGTAAGCGGAAGCCGCAGTCTATGAGCGCTTGCATTGCCATTAGTAGGTGTCACTCTCCCGTAGCGCCCAGTAATTTCACTAGCCTACAGTGCCCTTCAAACCGAAACACAGTAATACTAAAGATAATACTTCACACATACACACGCACATACACACACACACACACAGACACACACACACAGACACCCACATACACACACGCACGCAGACATAGCGCATAGTAATTAAACTTTCTTATTGTTACAATTTAGATTCACCATGTTACAATAATCAACATTTATTGTGAAATCTGCATGTATGTATCATATAATACTTTCAATAGGGGATTGCATATTAACCTTAACACAGGTTATCTAAGTAACCCGCAAAGGTTAATAAGTTTCACCAATTATGTATGTATAACTAAACATAGCATGTAAGCATAATGACATGTAACTTGTAACATGTAAAATTTCCAGAAAAAATAAACTTATTATTATTATTATTATAATACTACTTTGCGATAGAATATTTGACATTGCGATGGTACCTACTAAGTGTGACTGATTGCACTGGTGGAATAAGAGAATGGAGATTTTATGGATAGGGATCGTCATGTTGCATGATGCATTTTTTTCTGTAGGTGATCCAGGATTCAGCCTGATTAAACACTGAACGGTGTTTTTGGTCGGTAGTCAGTCCAGATAGGGTAATTAAGAGGTGAGTTTGGGGTAATTTGTGGTTAATTTTATGACGTCTATTGGCGCGACGGTAGCAATCTGCCGTCAGCGCTCCTGATTGATTGGTTCGTTTCACGATCGAGCATGATCGAGATGTGTAATCATACGGCATGGTATCCGGTCTAGGTGGTTGTGTTCGTTTCCGGACCCCTGAGAATATTAATATCCTAATGGGGGCGTTGAGTGTGTGGCGTTTATTATTTAAATATATAATTATTAAATCATTATATTAAAAAGTATTGTTTAAGTGTACCCAATTAGATGTGTATATAATTATATAAAAAGCTTTGTCCTGAATGACTGACGGATCAACGCACAGCCTAAACCGCTGATCATAGAGACCTGAATCTTGGAGGGTTTGTTCTTTGTATGACGTAGGCATCCGATAAGAAAGGATTTTCCGAATTGTTTCGTATTTTATTGAAATTCATTTCCTAACGGGTTTAAAACTTGTAGAAAATTGTTTTGCTTCGAAGTTTATATCAATACTCTTTGGTGCTTTTGATTTAAATTACGTTTTATTTTGACACATGTTTGAAAACTCAATCTCATACATGGCATATAAAAAAATTTGAATTCTTTTTTTCACAGGTGTTGTTTTTAAAACGTAAACAAGTATAAGGAAACAATGTTTCGGAATTCAACCCATAGGTAATTAGATAGGTGAAAAGGATTTAGTAGACGCATGAAACTCTGTTTTTGGCGAACGATTTTACGAGACGCGTTTTAACATTTTCTGAAATTCCATAACTGAAAAGGTGAAATGAAGGTTCAAAGTTTGAATTAAAATCGTTATTCACGTGGGAGAAGCCGCTGGCAGAAGCTCGTTTTTATGTAACGGTCAGTAATTATTTTGTAAAGAATTGGTCGCATTCAATCATTTGTCAACGACATACTGTTTTTTTTTCACCTTTTATATTCACCGCATTTAAAAACTGGAACAATAACGACGGTCGTATTGTATACATTTGATTTTTGATAAAAAAATACGCTACTGCCCCTATCTAGACAATTGTTCACATAATTGGTTGAATTTTAGACGTATTGTCTATCCGCTTTCATTCGTGCACCAATTTGAATGATTTTTATATTTCCTTTTTTTATTGTTGAAAAAATAAATAACGCGGGATAAAATGCGGTGACAATTTTAAGATTTTAGTAAAAGTTACACGATCATTGACTTACTAGGACTAAGGACCGGCTCTTCCATACAAAAAAGGTCAAAGACTCAATGGTGCTTGTTCGTAAATTCAAAAGTTAAGGAAGTTAGACACAAACTAACTTTATTCAATTATTTTCGTCAACTTTTGAATTTAAGGAGCACCAACGAGTCTTTACCATTTTGTTTATATGTAACATCCTGTCTATATGTGATAAGCATTTATTTGGCAACGTTGTGGCGCAGCTGTAGCGAACCGCGCCATAAGCGTCTCAGGTTGCGGTTTCGATTCCTCGTTGCGATACGGTTCGAATAGATGTTTGTATTGACCATACAGGCGTGATCCGTTCTGGGTCTGTTTGTTCTTGTCGTTGTTTCCGGATCCCTGACACAAGACATCATTATCCTAATTCGGGCCATTGAGTGTGTAGCGTTTATTTTTATAAAGAAACGATTACAATTTTAATAAAAAGATACTTGATATTTAGAAATTTTATTATATGTGTAGATTATATAAATCCGTCACGTACAAAATCGGATAACGCAACACTCCAAGATCTTGTAGAGTTCGAAGCTTCCCCTCACCTTGTTTGCGTGGTGTTTAATACGAAACACCATCACGAGCATCATTCATCACAACATTCCCCTACATATCAACTTTCTACATTAAAATGTATCAAAGTATTTATCTTTGTTTTAACTTTACATAATAATATAGACACCGTTGTAGCGTTGTGGGTAACGAGTCTGTCTTAAGCCTCGACGGTTACGGGTTCGATTCCCACTCGGTAAGATGTTTGCATTAATCTTAAAAATAT
Organism: Hestina assimilis; assembly: GCA_023373885.1. NCBI lineage: Eukaryota > Metazoa > Arthropoda > Insecta > Lepidoptera > Nymphalidae > Hestina > Hestina assimilis. Next base: position 16,113,621 of record CM041759.1, read on the forward strand.
CTGTGTCGATCTGGGCGTTTGCTCTTATGGGTCGCCCAACATGCCTCAGAGGGCACGTTAAGCTGCCGGTCCCGGTTGTTATCACATAATATCTGATAATATAACGATTATTAATAACTCTTGTTAAGTAAATTGCTCTTATCCAATGAGTTTCTGGTTCGCCCTTAGGGTTGCGGAGGTCAGATGGTAATCGTTCTGTGTAAAAACTTATCTGTTAGATCCTGACAAGAGTAATAAACAGACCCTGACCAAATACTCGTATAGTACCGGGAATAATGCTGGAAAGAAGAAGATATAATAAAACATGGACAAAGGAACTTATCACAGTATAAGAACAAATGAACAACGACCAGTGCACCCATAAGAAAAGAAACACTTTTGCGTACAGTCAGTCAAATTATAGAAGGTACTCATTATTTATATCATAGGCTCATGTCAAGAAAAAACGAGATGAATTAGAGCTTCGCTACAAGAAGATGTACTGGCAACTCGGAAAGTATTCTACGTTATCAGTGCACAACAAAATACTTTTGTATAAACAAGTCCTTATGCCCGTATGAACTTATGGAATTCAGCTTTGGGGCTGCACCAAACAAAGTCATACAAAGATTCCAGAACAAAGTTATTCGGGGCATTGTAAATGCACCCTGGTACGTAAGAAATGACGACCTTCATCGGGACCTCAACATAGACCCGGTCGCAAATATAGTGAAAAAAACTGCAGAAGCTCACCAAAAAAGACTTCATCATCATGTGTACGTCGAGGCTATCCAGCTCCTCGACAACACGGACATAGTGAGAAGACTTAAAAGAACAAAACCTTTTGAGTTAATGTATTAAAATAGTTTAAATGATAGTTTAATGAGTGCTACATATATATAAAGACGCAAGAACAAAGTGCCTTCCCTTAATAGAGACAGTAAGAAAAGTGTTGATGGACACATTCTTAGTTTTACTCTACTTAGCAATTTATGTTAGATTTAAATTACTTATTAGTCTTTCTAGGCTAGATCGTAGTATGAGAAGAAGAAAGAAAAGAAAGTGTCTTTAAATAATTAAAGGACACGTCATTAAAAACAAAAACAAAAAAATATATCATAGGTTTTCAGTAAGTCTTTATAATGTGAAATAATAATATTGAATCTTTGCTATCAAATGTAAACTGCGATAAAAATCTACACATTTATTATTAAAAGGGTATTCGAAGCGTTTGATGGAAAACGAGACGGTTTCATTACAGAAAAACCGGCTTTAAAAGATCATTCCGAGCTTCGATCAAAGTATTCGAATTGAAACGATTGGTTTCAAATTAACATTTTGAAAGAAGATTGTCAATTTCACTGTGCGCATAGAACCAGCTGTTTTAAATTATTCGTATAATAACTTGGCTTCTGGTGAACATTTAAAATAATTATGTCTATATCCCTCCTTTTAAGTGGCAACGGACCTTGATACCACTAGTGTTACTGTGAGCTAAGGCTACAATGACATTTGTATGTCGTAACGGTTGGCAAACAAGCATACGTTCCGCCTTATGGTAAGCAGTCACCGCAACCCATGAACGCTTGTGTTACTTGTAGTATCACATTTGCGTTGCCAAACAAAAGTCCTAATCTTTGAAAAGGGAGATTGTGCCTCCGGCGCTCTTACTTATCGCACGAAACGCAAAAGTACTGTTACTTTACGCCGATTTTCTATGAGAGGGTAGTACGTTCCCGGTCGAGCCAGCACATTTGGGCTGGGAGGAGCATGGCTCTACTACTAGGTATTGTGACTGCTTTATATCTTCAACAATACCAAAATAGGCAGGCCGCATTAACGACTAACGACTAATTTGCGTTTACCTTTGTGGTGTAAAATAATAATATGTCAAATCTATATCCTATTGTATGTTCTAATAGGATTTTCAAAAATAAAACATTTAAAAAACGTATCATCACTACATAGTATAAAACAAAGTCGCTTTCACTGTCCCTATATCTCTATGTATGCTTAAATCTTTAAAACTACGCAACGGATTTTGATGCGGTTTTTTTAATAGATGGAGTGATTAAAGAGGAAGGTGTATATGTATAATAACATCCGTTAAATAGTGGAGAAATACTGTTATTTTTGAGGTTTCTAATGTGATGTTGTAAATAATTATATTTTTTCTGCTTACATTGCAATTAATCCTACGGGATTTATCAAAATAGCAGTAATGAATAAATCAAAACTACTGAATCGATTGAAATCATTTTTTTAGTGAATGACATAGACTATATATTTTAAGCCCGTGCGAAGCCGGAGGGGGCCGCTAGTTTTCATATAAACTTAAACCCCTTACTTTATTTTGTTACCCACCAATTTAATGTGGAAATCTATAAAATACAACTATATGTATATATATAAAAAGCTATTACAGTTTAAATTACTTTAAATGATGATATCAAATGAATATTTTATATCTTTATTAAATTTTATTTTCTTAGATTACTATCTGACATTGATTGTTTGAATTGTGTATATTTGTTTTTTAGTATTTTATGATAGTATAGTATTACCATTTTATTGTTAAAAAAAATGAAAGTTTTTCCTGTAAATCCTTGTGACCTACTCATGCTTTAGCAAATAAATATTATTTATTTTATTTAAAAATATCATTTATAAATGCGTACAACAAAATAATTATGCATATTGGTTAAAACTTCAAAGCCACGGCACCAGATAAAAAAAAGTCTGATACTAAGCTAATTTGCTGTATAAACAAACAAATTTTACAAGCTAATCATTCGAAACAGTCAAAAAAATCTATATCATAATAGAATGATCAAACGGGAACTGAACAGTAGACGTGAAAAAAAGATTGCACTAGTGTGTTTTACGTATTTTGACGTTTTATGTGTGCGTGGCGGCATGATCGATGCAATAGCGACGTTGCCGCCTCGCGTACTTCCGCTGTTGCCGCTGCTTACGGTAAGGGCGTTTAAAAACGCACGACAAAAATGTCTTTCAAATAATGTCTTACTGCATTAGACGTTTAAGTTTAGATAATAATATATGTGGGAGTTTGTTTTATTTTTTTTATCATGTTACAATATAGACAAAAGAGGCTGTAGTCTTAATATAAAGATATTTGACATTAGCTCTAGTATCTGTCATGGTGCGATTTTATTCAAGGGATCATGGATAGACGTATTATGGAGGCAGCGCTTATGGCGACTGAGGCACTGATTGATAAAATTGTTAAGACGAACATCAACCACGCAGATTGCTTTTATTTGATTTGATTTGATTGAGACGCTAATTTAGCGGATTCTCGGACCTATATTTCATCTATATTATGTGTGAACAAAAATCTTGTGAGGTGAAAAAACCAAAAAAGTTTGAGGGTTGGCATTAAAGTTTATATGGAGGAATGCAAATAAATAACACTTTTGAATATTTATACTGTAAAGATACGAAATTTAATCAAATAAAACATCGGCTGTTGTAAATACAATTATTTAAATAAAGTAAATTATCTTAATATTAGTAGTATATGCTTACTAATATTATGCATGCGGAAGTAAGTCTGTCACTCAGTCTGTCGCCCTTTCACTCCAAAACTACTGTACCTATTTAAATTAAATTTGCTACACAGATAGTCTAGAGCTTAAGAAAGGACATAGGCTACTTTTTAATGCGAAAAAAGGATTAGGGTATAAGGAGACAAAGGATTGAACGGGGGATGAAAACTTGTATGGAAGAATTGACATTTTTAGAGCTAGAAGCTTGAAACTTATTTTTAGGCTGTTAATTCGATATAAATAAATATGACATTGAAAGTTCGTAAAGTGGGCAGGGAAGGGGTTCAGAGTTTTATTAAAAATGTTATTCACGCGGGGGAAGCCGCTGGCAGAAGCTAGTTTATTATATGTAATTTCAGCAAATTTTTGCTGAAACCGAAGATTTGGGCGAAGTAGTAAATTTGTTTGACCCTATTTGAGATGTACATTTTGTTCAGCGTCATGGGTTGTATTTTTCAGCAGGCAAAAATATGGATATGACATGTGTCCAATGCCTTAGGATTTTTTATTATCTGTCTCACTTCATTGACATCACGGTCGTGATATGGCGATATATCTATAGCAATGTCTAAAAGCAATCGAAATTTTTAATTTACTGGAAAATTGAATTGCTAGAAACAATTTAATAATTAGAAGTATTACATTTACGATACCGATAAGTAAAATGACAATTCAATTTTATTTATTGGTATCGTAAATTTAATATTTCTAATCATTAAATGGTTCCTAGCAATTCAATTTGTAATTTGTTTGTAATTCCTAATCAACAGCTTTTCACTAAATACATACTAAAATATTATTATATATACTATACGATACTTACACAAAAAATATATTTTTAAAATTTTTCTCTGTCTGTCTGTCAGTCTGCATGTTTGATCCGACTTCTTCTAATCTTGAAAAGGCTGGACTGATTTTAATGGAAATTTTACCGGTAAGTAGTTGTTTTTGTAACTTAGGATACTATTATTTTGGAAAAAGAATTAGGGTTCCGTGCAGTAAAGAAAAGTCAGTACACCACGCGAGCGGAGTCACGGGCGCAGCTAGTATTAATATAAATAATTAGAAACAATTGAATAATAATTAGGCTAAGGTAAAAAAAAAATTTAACGCTTAGGATTCAATGCTGATCCGCTTACGTTTTTATTTTTTTAAGTTTTACTCTATGCGTAATACGACCATCCGTCGAGGTGACATACATTGGGAACTAAACTAGTTATCATAATTATTCTAGGGCAGATAACATATAATCATATTGAAAAATGTATGTAAATCGATTCTCATATAATAAGCCAAGAGAAAAAAGATACTGATTTTATATGTCAGGGGGCTTACCATTACTTATTGCGATTCAAATGACGTCTAAACGTAGCTGCATAGCTATTTCGTACCAAAACATATATATTCAATATATTTAAACGTCATGCTCATATAAAATCTGAATCGATTTAATGTCAGAATTGAATTGGATCGAAATATAATTTTTACTAATAGTATGCCCGCAGGAACATTTTGATACATTCAATTTCAATTATAGAGATTTAATTATATATATCAGCGGTTGTGAAATCAAAGCGTATTTATGTTTATGTGTACTTCGGCAGATTCACGCTTTATCCGTGCTTAATTTAAAATTAATTCAGGCAGGCGGCGCGCAGGAAATGAGCTTAGAACGTAGAGAGGTGGCAGGGGCGAAGCGACGAGGGCGGAGCCTCGTACTAGATTAAGTCGTGTTTTCATACGTGAAACTGAGATGATTTAAACAATCCAAAACGAACGTCAAATAGAAACTTCCGTAATTAGTAAGTACTTTGGCTAAATAGTGATGTTTAAATGTTGAAATTTTTACAAAATGCTATAGCGATAATAATTTGATTTCAAAATTTGATATTTTTGTTTTTCATTTATTTTATATACGGACCTCCGAAACAGGATATAACTCTCCTAATATGGCCTAATAGGGGCCGTTGATTGTGTAGCGTTTATTATTATTATTATACGTCGTGTGTACCTACATTTATATGGGCCAATGTTTATTAAGGCTTAACTGATTTTAATAAAAAAAAAATTAAGAGTTTGTAAATAGATGTGACTTTAATATTCATGAGTATTTTGCCACTCTACGATGCCAGAGATACAACACAAAGTGCCTGCGTATATTATTGATTATTTAGATGCAACGCCGGTAAACCGCAGTCCAAATATAATAGTGGCATATTACTCGTAGGAAATTACAAACTCTGATGCCCACACACTTCCTATACGCTATAGACAGTCCCTTCTATACAAACATTTTTTTTTAATTTTTTCAACACAAGCTTGAAACATAAACAAAGTTGGCGTCACAAGCTTGAATCCTTGCAACTGAAATTAAATTAGCGTACAACTAACTTCGTTTCGTTGCATTAATGTCGAATCTACGAAGGAGCCGTCTTGAATCTACGAAGGTCTTTGGATATTATGTCTATCGGGTCGGTATATAGTAATTCTTAGGTGGTATGCCTAATTTAATTGAATGTTGTTGTGGATGTTCTAAGCCGGCTGTTTTGTTTTGCTACGTTTATATGTCTGAAAATAAATAAATGCTACACACTCAATGGCCCCACTAGTATAGTTATATCCTGTGTTGGAGGTCCGGAAACATACTTAAACACAAGCATAACAACCAAGATACACGAATCTTTTAATGGTGATAAATATCGGTCCCAATTAAGCCCAGGTAGGTGACCATCGACGTCTATTTACGTAGCAGACGTTAAATAGCTTCGATTCTCGTGCACCATTGTCTAATTAAAGTCGTTTCGGAAAAAATAAATTATATTTGTTTAATAAAACTTAGAATATTGAAATATGTTTGAAATCGCTTTTCGATTCTATGAAAATACAGCTTTATGGACGGTAATTGGATCGCCGATGGTAATTCCCCGACGAATGGTTATTTTTTCTTTTGAAAAAAATTTGTCGGTATTTTTCGATTCTGAAAAACTCGATTCATTTATCGAGTCAATTTCTTTCCAGACAGTTAAGATGCAAAACTTAGGTATACGATCTCTTGGATGTTGTGTGTACTTTTTAACACGCTTTTATTAGCTTCTTATATACATATGTAAGGGAAACTTTTAACTACTTAAAACGAAATTTTGCATACTTATCAAGGACCAATAAAAATTAAAAAAAAAACAAGTAGTCAAATTAAAAAGAAATAGTAGTTACAAAAACATATTTTTTGAGAAAATCCAAAAAAAATAAAAAATAAAAGAGGGTTTTCAAGACTTTCCCAAAATAATGTCAAAATGACGATCTTTCTACTCATATCTGTCAATAAAATATGTATAACTATTGATACCATGCACACTATGCTTTTTTTCCAAATAGAATACATTGTTTTTCTTGTTTATTTTTAATTTTTAGTTGAATTTTTTTCTAAAAATGGGGTTTTTAGCTTATTTTAAACTTCTATTTATTATATTTTTAATTGGATTATATTAAACAGTAAGAAGCCTTTTTATAACATAGGTGGCAAATAAGCATTAAGTGTTTTCTCTTGAAGTGAGTGAGAGGAGGAAGTAAAAAAATAAGGAGAGTTGGGTATTTGGCTCTCCGGCACTATCAATCTTAGAGCATAACGTAGCAGTAACTACTGCTACGATGTCTTCTTTTATCATATGGTTAATGGAAACGATAAACTGTAATAGCACTATGCGGCAATCATCCACAGGCTAACCGCGTTTAAGGCTGATTAGCCCACTATTCTTTTACCAAGCCACTGAGAAGACCCAACTATGAGCATCGCAACTTTACGTGATTATTTAGTTGGACGCAAATAAGCAACCCACACGAATGTCATTTCGAGAAAAACGCGTTTGAAAATTTTGAACAACTTGATTTAAATGATTTTTTTTTTATGAATTGGTCATCAAGTTTTTGGCAATTTCAGATTTATGTCAGTTATTTTACTTATTTTCACAAAAAATAAGTATACAAACTGCATATTTCGTATATAACCCAAAACGTTTAACATAATACATAAATTGCATGGTTAAAAAATGGCTTTTTAGAAGTTTTACAGCTTAAAACCCTAGAAATATTAAAGAAAAATGTTACTCAGCCATTTACCAACACTTCTGCATATTTATCTCAGCTTTTTCAATTTTGTGGGTTGACATGGTATTGCTTATTTGCATCCAGTTAGGCTCTAGTAATTTCCAACCACAAAAAGGTAAAGTCATTTTTACACCTTATATTATATGTTACAACACGTTATTCGAGTCAAACTGCCTAACACATACCTATATGCATCGATACATGTATTGCTGCCTAGAAATTAAAGCAATATCCCAAATGCGGTCGGACTTGTTAATTGTCCCATTATGAAATGTTGCTTCACTCAATTTAGCAAACCGAGCTCTTTGGACACCGGCCTGGCTATCGGATGTGGAAATCAATGTATGTGTGAGGGCACGTAGATGTGAAATGAAAGTGATTTGATATAATATATAACCAATAAGTAATAGCAGATATTAATCTTTCTAATGTAATAAAAAACATAATTATATTGGTAAATAGTTTCATATTAGGTATATTTCAAAACCGGCCAAGAGGTTGCGGACTCGCACATATAGAACATAAGTATCAAGTTTCTTGTATTAGAACCCCTTTTTCCTCTTATAATTCAATTTGTATTTATTATTTGCTATTATAATCGCCATAGAAATACACGTGAATGAAAATTCCAACATTATTTATCTATTACATTTAATGAGATACAGTAAAAAACGTCAAAAATATAAAGTTTGTTGTATAACTTTATTTTCTAATTTTTTTTTTTTAGTATTTTGGTTGTTGTAGCGGCGACAGAAATATATACTCTGAAAACTTCATTCATATAACTATGCACGGACACGCCACGCGTGCTAGCTGCATTGGTTCATTTGTGTGACATCATGGGTCTACGTTTCCACTGAAGTACATGCTATACACGAATATTGACATTGCTTCCCTGCCCGTCGAAACTTCCGCACTGAAACTAAGCACACATTAATGTACTGCGTGCATAGCGTTGACAACCTGATCTGCGTAGACGACATTTTTGTATAAGCCGCGTGTGTAGCAATGACGTCCATTCGTGCGTAGCGCATTCGTAGATTGCGGTGGACAATATCACATACATTTCGTTGCAAATTGAATCTATACACACGTGGGGCGGCGCCGTTAAAATGAGTATCAGGCCACTGACAGGCTGACGGATGAAAAGACGGACGTACGGATGTACAAACGGATGGGCGAACTGATGGACAGTGGAAGTTCAGTGATAGGGTTCCGTTGGTAAATTTTTGCAACACTAATAGAAGTATCATTAAAGACATAAAAATATATTCTCATGTGTAATATCCACTAAACTAGTAAATTATGGAAAACCACCCAAGTACTTAATGGAATGAAATGGAATATTCCAGTGCGGAACAGACTAGTGACAATGGGACGAAGGTTTTATTAAAAAAGTTTTTAGGTGGTCGCTTTAATTAGTTTACTGGGGAGATGGGATGAAACACCCGGGGCTGCTTAGCCTAAGGCTTTATTCGCAAGCAGATCTAGTCTATCGTAAAGCTTTATGAAGAATTAAAAACCATATTACCATTCATTTTAATATGCTTATAATATTAAAGCTATTATATCATTTATTATATGTGAAAGTATTTTTCATGTGTTAATTTTATTTATTTTGCTTAATATTACCAAAGTATTCATGGAATACATAAATTTCAAATAATTTATTTATGTTTACATCACTTGCGTTATTGTCTTCTAGTAGAAGTAACTTAGGCCTGAGGCCATATAGGTTTCCGGGTAATAAAAGATAACAATAATAATTCTGTTGAAGTTGGAAATATCTATAACTAGTTGGAAATATTAAATTAATACGAAAGTTCTATAATATGAAATGGAATCGTTCATATTCCGGCGCGGCCGTCAGAAGCATGCCATCATGACGCCTGTCATTTGGCCAGTCTGAGCGACACATAAATAATTACATACATTAAATGCACCCAACAATAATTTTCGAGATAACCTATACACGGGATAGTACGAGTTGAAAAATATAGTTAAGTTAAGCCTGAACTTTTAGTGGTAAAAAATTGTAGATAAAATATCGACTTCAAAACTAAAAAGCAAAGAAAAATATTTAATAATTTTTAGTCCGGAATAATAGTACTGAATGAAAAAAAAGTGTGTATGTACTTATGTACACGCGTTAGAAGTTATACTTCTTTGGCGTAACAAGATACAAATCTTTTTAAAAATTTTATCTTTCGCCTTATTCTACGTTTGTAGAAAAAACGACACTAACAATAGAAAAAGGTATTTAATACATTGAAAGTTTTATTGTAACGCATTATCTAGTTAAATAAAGTTTATTTAAATATCACAAAAGAAAATGTTGACTATAGCTAACTTCAGGGTGTCGGTTTTTGTGACGGTGTGCGCGCGCATCGTAAAATTTACTCTCATCATTTTTCCCTAACGCGCCAAAAGAAGTAAAACTTCAAAAAAGAAACATCGAAATTTGTTGGCGGGATATTGAGTTATTCGTCTATTTGTCGCTCACATACTTTAAGGTAGGTGTCTAGTTTAGAATTTTCTGAACATTGAAATATTTTTATTTCATTTTTGTAATGTCTTATTTTACGAGAATAACATCCTAATATTTGGTGAAAAAATAAGCCGTAGAAGAAAAAAAACTTCGCGGTATTTATGGGACAAGTCGGAACGCGGGATCGCCAGCTGCGGAGCGCAGAGTGCCTTCTGTAAATCCTAGCTCGGAAAAATCACTTTCTGTTAAATAAATACTCAATGTACTGAAATAAGCTATTGTATATTTAACTAGCTGTGCTCGTGGCTCCGCTTGCGTTAGTGTAGTTTTGTAATAATCCCACTGTAATCTAAAATTTTCCGGGATAAAAATGTCATATAATCATATATGCTAATCCAGGGAATCAGCTATGTGTGTGCCAAATTTCATGCAAATCCGTTGAGTCATTCTGTGCCGTGGTCGAGCCGCGTATACCTGGTCGGGGACTACGACGCCTCGGCGCGCGTTTTAGCGAAAGCGTTTTTTGTAACGTCGTAACTATAAAAATATTTGTTCGACTTACTTAGAGTAAAGAGCAAATTTTATCTACTTTGAATTTCAGAAACGATAGTGCTATTTATTTTTATTATAATAAATAAATTACAGGTAAAATGAGCAATCCAATATAGATTACATTACTGTTCACTATTTTGGTTATAATGTTTTCCTTATAAAGGACAGAACGGGAGACGGTATGGTGTTGCGGACATTTTTTAGATCTGTTTGAAACAATCCCACCATACACTATCCTAGTGTAGCTCTAACGATTAAAGTAGCGCAATATAACATAACATTTATAATATTAGTAGGATTACTACTGGCCACCTTTATTCTATTAGTACTAATGTCGATCACTTTCAATGTATAATTCTTATAAAATTTGTAATGTTTCAAAATATGTAAACTATAAATTAGTGTGTAGAAACTCAACCTGAAGTTATATTAGTATACCTTACTTAGTCGGTTGGTCGTCTACAGTTTGATTAGTTTGATTGCAATAGTGTTTGTGTTTAGAAATGGGTCCGTACAGAAAAGGCACGAAACATTCGAAGTCGAAGAAAAAAATATCACACAGGTCGCACTATTTTCAAAGCAACCATTTTTTATATATGTTTATTGCTGCTCGCCTTACTGGCCTTGATAACGTCATCGGGTGGCGGAGCCGAGTACTGAGACCCAGCCGTGAAAAACAGACAGCCCTCGCGGGCTCAAATTTGATTCCGTCCTTACGGTTACTCCTGCGAGGCCGAGCCAAGGTTAAGGACGTCATCTAGAATGGAGAAAACGCTTCGAGCGCATTCTAGTCGATGGTCTCACGCGACAGTGTGACCGCGTCGTGACATGTGAAACAAAGAACCGCCATCTTCGCCAGCGAGAAGTGCATGTTTAAACTGTGTATCGAGCATTGTCTAATGTGATCTTATCGTCAGGGTCTTGTAAGGCATACTTAAGACGCCTTACTTTAGTAGGTTTGTTATCTATGTCTGTAAAGATACTAGCCTGTCTAATTAGGGAAGTTCTGCGAAAAGCGCTTCAAATGTTTAGGGATTGAATCGATTTCAAAGTCTGAATGATGATCTGCGTTGCGTACATATCATGGACAGCCCGAAGCCATGCGTAAGAAACAGTTTTGAATTATTTATTAACCGATTTATTTGTCTGATATGGACATGTGACTAAAAACAGGATTATTGCGTGCTAAGCGAATATGAGCTTCGAACGTCAGTCTGTTGTCGAGTATAGCACCGAGATATTTTGTTTTGTCTTTCCACGTAATAGGACGGTCAAATGAAGTGATAACTCCAGGTGGACCGCATCGCAAGTAAGTCTTGATTCGGAGTTTGTTGACAAGGCTCACGCTTTTCTGTAAATTGACTTCAATCCTTCAAGATCTGAACCATTTGCCTAGGGTATTGGCTGACGATGGGAGACGTTTGGATAAAGCGGAAGCAGCTACAGTAGTAATATACAGAGAGGTGTCATCTGCGAAGAGTGCTAGATGAACATTGTTAGTTGATTTGGGTGTTCGTATTTCTTCTGCAATATTAAATGTAGGTCGCATGACACTTCTCAAAATGATGTAGACCATGGGTTGCACCATAGGATATGCTTCATATGAATATGTAAAGGCTAACAAGCATGGCGGTGACGAAAGAAGGCCGTATGGCAAATAAACAGGACAAAGAAATGGAAGAAGAACCTTAACAGGAGTCTGAACTACTTTTATATGGCCCAGGGATAGCTGATTGAACCATCGTAAGTATTAACTCGATTATTATAATGACATTAAGCACTAAATAAAAAAAAAACTTCAAATGCGTTTTATATGAAATATTTTTTTACAACTGGCGGATAGATAATCTCCGCAATCGCTAGACATATTTTGATAAAATTTTGTATGAGTTATTATTAAGTTGTTCTACAATATAAAAATTTACAGGCCATAAACGGTGCAAAAATAGGTCGATTTTCAAACAAAGTTATTCCAAAGCCGATTTTTTTCTTTACTATAATTGATTTTCGGGAAACGGTGGTGTATTACCACGTTGCAAACCTTCCTATTTAAAATGACGTTTCCTATTTTTGTTTCAGACATGCCAATCTTGAGATAATGTGTCCGCCATGGGAACACCTTTTTTTTTAAGGGCACAACATTGGCGCCCTGTGAAATTTCACAAAAAATGCTAAACGAAATAAAATCACAATTTCCTAGTCCCTACGTATGGCATTATGCCTTGCATAAACTTTTATTATAATATATAGCAAACAAGCTGAGAAAAACGTTTTCGAAAAAAAGCTTGTTTTTCCCTGTCTAAACTAGACACCTACCTTAATGCAAATTTAAGATTTATATGCTTTTCTAATGGATGCCTTTATCGGAACTTGACCAAATTCAAATGGAATTTTATCCAATGAGTTATTGGTTCGCTCTTTGGGTTGCGTAGGTCAGATGGCAATCGCTCTGTGTTAAAATTAGTAACCCGTCATATCAGGTTGAGGATATAAGTAAAGTAACAAATTTTAGGAAGAATAAGAATGAGAACATTTTTATAATATGTATAAAAATACAAATAGATAAGTGAGTCTATTTAATTTTTTTTTTTCTGATGAAAATTGAGGTATTACTTCAATTAATAATAAATAATAGTAAACGATACAGACTCAACGGCCCCCATTAGGACAGTTATATCCTATGTAACATATACAAGGAAAAGCTCCAAGACCGGAGCACATACAATCGAACCCGCGACCTATGGTGCTTAAGGCAGGTTCGCAACCGATGCGTCGAAACGTAAAATGAAGGCCTATTACAATGATAGTTGTAATAATAATAATCGTACTCGGTTATTGTTAATTTGAAATCTTTGAAAATAGGTCACCACTCTATCCGTACTGTTGCACCTACTACCGGGTTCACCTCCGGATGTCGCTGTCTCCGCTCCCCGCCGCTATTTCCGTTGGGGGGAAAGAGAGAGAGCTTCCGAGTCCGCGACTACAATGGACCCTTTTATATCTTCCTACCGCTAATCTACCAGCTGATAATGTGATTAAAACTACCTTTGTGGTTTTGAGTTTTTAATGGTTCGCATTCATTATAAGGTAAAGGAATTATTACAAAACTCCATTGTTATATTGCTTACCTAAATACCTACCTAGGTGTAGATTTAAACATTTATTTGTTTTTGCTGTATTTTGTCTGCAGTATGGCTTAAAGTACCTATGTAATAAATGGATTTTCATGATAAATTTGGAGTACGTAACTATTAAGTTTTAAGAACTACTACTACTACTAACTTTAAAAACAATAATTTAAACTAACTATTTTAAAATATGATAAATAAGTTTATTGATTTATAATGAAATAACCGTTATTTTTATTAAAAAAAAATATAAATCGCAGCATGATTTAAATAACTTTACTTTTAATAGATACAGGTAGGTACGTAATAATAATCATAAAACTAAATATTAAAAAATATCTTAAAAATACCATACAAAAATATAATAGGTACATAATATTTAAAAAAATATATTTTTATCTTTTTAAATTTTACATTAATTTCGATGTGTTTATTTCAATTTTACGGAAAAAAGCTGAAAGTTGAAAATGAAAAAATATTTTTCATCTTGTATAAAATAAACATCATTTATGCGCCATCTAGTGTCAAATATATGAACTGTAAACTACGTTTGTAAGGAAAAGTTATTCTAAAACTGCAGAATGCCATCTATCGTATACAAAGAGAACTAGATAGTTACGTCATCTTATTTTCTGTAATCTATTCAATACAGTTCAACGTACTGACGGACAGAAAGTGCTGCCGTTTATTGTACATTAATAATGTATCCACAAATCAACATAGTGCTAGACCGTACTTTCGTTTATAATAAAACTAGCGGCCCGCTCCGGCTTCGCACGGGTATAAAATATATAGCTTATGACATTCACTGAAAAAATGATTAAAATAGATTCAGTAGTTTTGATTTATTCATTACTGCCCGTGGCCCGCACTCGTTAAATTTGGAGTAAAACAATTTCCCTTTCCAGAAACCTCAAAAATAATAGTAACCACTATTAAATGGATGTTATTATACAGATAACCATTCCTCTTCAATTACTCTATTAAAAAAAAACCGCATCAAAATCCGTTGCGTAGTTTTAAAGATTTGAGCATACATAGGGATATAGGCACAGAGAAAGCGACTTTGTTTTATATATACTATGTAGTGATTATTCGTTTCATACGAAATTTGGTTTCATTGAAATCAAACTGTTTTTTCTAAAATCAATATTTATCAATATAAAAGAGTAAAACCTTTTAAAAATATATTAGATTTGACCATAGGTACAAAGACATTAAATGTATACTGCTAATATCTTTAAATCTCTTTGCAGGTACGAGTGTTCACTCTCAGCATGTTGAAATACAGTAAGTAGGTATCAAATTTCAGATCAATCGGAAGTAGGTACCTACCTGCCTATGGGATTCTCGATTTCGGAACTACATCCATATTAAAATATAAAGATAGAATATATCCAATTGACGCATTTTTAACAATTATTAGTAGCAAATTGAGACTAAAGTGAAAATTAAACTGAAAAATAAATTATAAATATATTATTTATTGTCTTTGTCATTTGAAATTTTACTAATAAATTATAATTATTTTGGAATGGTCTTATAGCTTCATATATATCTATTGTTTTTTTTTACGTCATAATAAAATTAATCCATAAATTTTAAAAAGACTTGTTATTATTAAAAAAAAAATCATAATATTAGTCAAATGAAGAACCACCTTGCTCAATAGCGAGATGCTTACAAGTTAGTTACTTTTTCTTTTTATCAGCTTTTAATTTGTAAATGAGTTGAGAATCAAGCATCTGCATAAGATCCAAATACTTCTGCCCAAATGGTGAATATGATTCGTACCACAGTTTAAACATATCATAGTCTTCCGCAGATGTAAATACAGATCCTTGAATATCTATAACAGCATTTATTATTTCATGTGGTTGTAAAGGATTGCTGTAAAGCTGAGCGACACGTTTACCGTTCATCAAATTATTCAGAGCCATCTTTATAGTGTTTAGGTCATAGCCTCTCAGAACTTGCGCTACACAGTGAACATTAAATTCTCGGTTAACACCGTGATATTTCATTAATGTTTTTGATAAAATGTACGATATACTTGCATAATCCGTTCTTGGTAACATGATCACTGAAGGGAAAACTTTAAACATTTGTGGGTTTTTTGCTAACCATGGCTCTGCAGCGGTTCCTAAAACCAAAATTTTATCATTAGAGGTAATTGGTTTAATTATCTCTTTAAAAAAATCTTTCTGTAGACGCTTAGGATCCAGCAACTTTTCTTCTTTGGGCACCTTTTTACAGAAAATTTTATCGGCATCTTCAACAAAAATTATAGAAGGTTGCATTAACCTGCTAATTTTGTTAACATACGTAAACATAGTTTTCAGATTTTTCGGCCCTGGAAACTTGTCATATACATTAAACGGTGATAAGTCAATAATTAAAGAATTTGTTTCTGTTGCTATTGCGTAAACTAAAGTTTTCTTTCCTGAAAATTTGGGCCCTACAAGTAACTGAGATCGAACTGCATTCGGGCATGAGGATCCTAGTGCTAGAATACATCGTAATCTAACTTGTTCTTTAACGTCACCTATGCATGGTGGTGGAAAAGTTGGTGTCCAAAGTACTGCACGTGTGTCCGCTGCAGCAAAGTTTTGATCTCCCCAATATTCATCAAAACTAACATGTGGATATTTTTTTATTATACCTTCATCTACTAAGGCTTGAAACATAAAAGCAGGTGAAAGTTTATCTGGCTTTGAACGTTTAGCTCCCTTCGGTTTCTTTCGTTTTTTACTTTGTGGAGGCTTAGCAATTCCCGCGGCTTGGTAGTCCAATTTTAAAGAGTTTTTAAGCATATTCAATTCTAATCTCATCATGTCATCTACAATTGGACGAAGTTTGAACTGCAAATCTCTGTAGGCGTTTTCGGTTATAAGTTTTGACATATAACCTCTTTTAGCATCTAACGTTGCATCTTTAGTATCTATATCTTTCCACTGATCTTGATATTCTTCCCAGGCTTTATGTACATTGTCTATATGTTCACCAATGTTAATATACACGCCTGGATCATTATCAGGATTAAGTCTTGATTTTTTATAGTCAAGTAATCGTTTTTCTTCTCTGATTTTGGCTTCCATTTTAAGTCTCTTCTCTTCTTCGCGAGCCGCTAATTTTTCTGCTTTTATTTGTTCCTTGGATTTTGGTGCACTCCCTTCTGCTTTTAATCTTTTCTCTTCTTCAGTACGCCAATCAATATACTCTTCTATGGTGAAAGTTTCACCTTTTACTATTAATATTGAACCTCCTTCTTCAGCAAAGGGAAACTCGTCAAATAATCGAACACGATTATACCAGTCTCGAAACCATTGCCTAATTTCTTTTGATATATCTTCCATTACATCTCCTTCTCTTAGTCTAAGAACTCGACTATTTTCTTTAAGATTTTCTTGGAGCCATTTTTGATAATATTGGTTCCGAAAATTACGGCGCTCTTCTTGAACTTTTTTAAATTGTTCTTTTGCAGAAGGCGGTGACCAAGATGGTACTATCATATTCAGCTTCTTTTTCAAATTATTGTCTTTTATATGTTCTCGTTTGAGTTCCATGAATCGTCTATAAATCATTTGAATCATTGATGCTGCTTTTATTTTCAATTCTTCCCTGGCCTGAGGAGCTTTTAGCCCAGCCAGTTCAAGGTATAAGTCGCGATCTTTATTAAATACATGAGTTCTTTCGCGTACAATATACCTCGATCGTTCCATACGCTGAATATTTAAAATATGGCCACTAAATTCCTGTTGTAACCTTAGTTCTTCTAACTCTTCAGGTGACAATTGCACAGACTCTGTAACAGATATATCTTCCCCCATGGCTAATTTCCTTTTCATTTCAGCTTCTTTTTCTGCACGTTCTCTCTCTTCTTCTTCTAACCTTAATTGTTCCCTACGTTCAATTTCTGAAGGTGTTGGAGTAGGATCACCAATACGGTTACCAGCAAAAATTTGATCCATTACATATTGCATTTCCTCCAGCCTTGTTTCAAATGGATAATGAAATGGGCAAAGTATTTGAATATCTTGAGGTACCATAATCAATTGTTGCAACGCATTTTCTGGATAGGTATATTCAAAAGCTTCTACATCTTCTAACGTTGATTTTAATTCAAGGATTCGACACGTTAATGCATCAATCAGTTTTCTTATAAATGGTCGTCTTTGAACTTGTTCCATTTGATCGTAGCAGTCACACAATTTGTTGTATAATTCACAATATTTGCAATAAATTCTAGCAACAATTTCAACGGCGGTAGCTTGTGGTTTGATTCCTACAAATCCAATAGCCAATTCTTGTAAGTGTTCATCTTCAGCAAGGGCAGTTTCGATCTGTTCTTTAATTTTCAACCATTGCTCGTAGTAAGTTGCGTTTGCCATTTTATTAATTCAATATAATTGCAAATAAATATATGTGTTATTCATATTTTGTTTTCTGCAGACATTTAAAATATTTGGTAAGAAGTAAACATATTAAATGTTATTTGGAAAAACTAAGAAAAACTTTGTAAAATAATACTCCGTCATCTTTGACAAATCATTGAATTTGGCACATAAAGATTCTTTTTTACTATTTGACAGAGTAAAAATTAGTATTAAACGTGATGAATCACAGATAATTGGAAATGGAAACGTAAAATTGAGTTTCATGGAACCGATAATAGTATGATATCATTGTTAGTTCTTTTTTTTTAAGATACAACGAGAAACACAATACAAACACACAACGACAAACATACACAGAGTACACATGCCTATGTGGTCATTAAAAACATCTGTCTCGAGCGGGAATCCAACCCGTGACCTCTGCGCTTAGTCAGGTTATATATGAGAAAATATAAAAATAATCTTATCTTATTTCTTAAAGCAATTATATCCTAGAGTCCCAAACAATTTATTTCTTATATCTTCTTCTTTAAAACGTGGGGGACTAACAATACTCGGCCCCCGGCGCTGGTTACAATAAAAATGTTTCAAGTGCGCCTCCGTACGTTCCATTGAACATTAGAATTGACGCACGCGCTCGTCTCTCGCTTCCGGTGAATGACGCGTGCCACTTTTCCTTTTATGATATCAGCTATGAGCATTAGCGAATCTTTCAAAATATAAATGTACTAGTGGCCCACTCCGGCTTCGCACGGGTATAAAATATATAGTCTATGTCAGTCACTGAAAAAATGATTAAAATCGATCCAGTAGTTTTGATTTATTCATTACTACCCGTGGCCCCACACTCGTTAAATTTGGAGTAAAACAATTCCCCTTTCCAGAAACCTGAAAAATAACAGTATTTCTCCACTTTAAACGTGAATCTTTACAAAATGTATTGTAATGCATGCATGTCTTAAATATAAACATCAAATATTGTGTTATTTTTTTTTCTGTATAATATAAATACACAAACGAAAATCTGCTTTATTAATGGGATTGCTACTATGTACTATACTTGTCTATGCGATCTGTGTCAATAATTATATTAATATAGAAAAGACATTGATTTTTACTAATTCTCACGCTTTTTAATTTGTTAATGAATGATTACCAAAAATAACTGAAATCTGGGAGATATTACCACAAGTCGCTTGACACAATTTGCTCGTTTTGAACAACTTATCTAGTAATATAGTACAAAGATGTGTAAGACATATATTGTACATTTTTTCTAAATATTTTAATTTTTCTGTGATATACGTCAAAATATACGTAAAATTTTTATAATACGGCGCGTTCTAATCAACCCTTTGCACTATGATGTTTATCGTTACGCTTTAGTTTATGCATTGGGCCAAAACGTTGGAGCAAAATCGTCCGAACTGCAACGTAACATTGATTTATTCACTATCCCTCCGATGTATTCATTTCGGGTGTAGAAATTTTAGCCATTAATTTTGTTAGCTCTGTCTCGGGCAATAAAGCCAGCTTGGGGAGGGTTAAAGGGATCAATGCTGCTATTTTATAAACTTAAACTCGGATTTGATTGTTAACGTTTATACTAGCGTTCTAACTTTTCTCTGTTTTGCGTTTTTGCTGACGTACTTCTCTATAATATCGAACTGAAGGGGCAATAAGCCTATCTTTATGTTTTATTGAATGAGTTAGAGCACCGGAGCTATTCTCTAATAGTCCCACTATTTTGTTAAAATTGAAATAAATTACCAATTATGACTTGATAAACTAAAGTAACGGCCCATGTCTAGTTGTAAAGGCTTTTGGAGTGAGAAAATGCCGCTTGCTTTATGTCGATATGACGTCTGGAGATATGTATCAGTACATAAAGGCAGTCTATACAAATGAAGTCTATGTTGAAAAGGCTCTTTTATTGTAGGCTTCAAACGAATACAGAATCTATGCGTACAATTTTAAGTTACACATTTGTACGATGTAAAGTTTATCATATATGAAATGATTGAATCAGCATCGATTACTTCGTAAACAATAAATAAACGCTACACAGTCAATAATGGCATTTGCAATAGTTAAGTACAAAAATATACTTGTATAATGTAATATTCTCATGAGAGCATCGTCATTAATTGCACCGTGGTTAATCAGAGCACGTGACAAATTGGTCACGTCCCCACCCATCCAGTTAGCGGCTCCAAGTAGCGGAACCGACTGACAGTATGATTGACTGAACAATGCAACGCGGACTGCCAAATGATTGGCCACGACGACGGTGCTATCCGTGGAACCGGTTCTAGAGACATAACTAGCAATGTTTATTTATCAATAGCCGAGCTTCTGCTAGCCGCTTCGCCCGCCTGAATTACGATTTTATTACAAACTTTGAACCTTCATTTCACCTCTTCAGTTGTGGAATTTCAGAAAATGTTAGAACACGTCTTAATCGTTCGCCAAAAAACAGAGTTTCATGCGTCTACAAAATCCTCTTCACCTATTTGATTACCTATGGGTTGAATTTCGAAACATTGTTTCCCTGTGCTCGTTTACGTTTTATAAACAACAACTGTGAAAAAAATCAGGATAAATTTGTTTCAAGTTTAGGCTAGGCGTTGATATGCCTTGTATCGGATTGAGTTTTCAAACATGTGTCAAAATAATTGTATTAATGTAATTTAAACCAAAAGCACTAAAGCGTGATCATATAAACTTCGAAGCAAAATAATTTTCTAACCGTTTTAACCCCGTTAGGGATGAATTTCAATTTAAAAAAAAGATTATGCTAAATTTAAAGTAGATTCAATCTACTTTAAATCGCGTTGTCCCATATAAACTTTGTCCCCCTTTTTCAACCCCTTAGAAGTACAATTTTGAAAAATAATTTCTTATCGGATGCCTACGTCATACGAAGAACAAACCCTCCAAGTTTCAGGTCTCTACGATCAACGGCTTAGGCTGTGCGTTGATCCGTCAGTCATTCAGGACAAAGCCTTTTATATATATAGAAGAAGATAATTATTGCGTTTTTCCCATATCCAAACAGCGTGATAGGAGATTTTTCTTTTCCACGTATAATAATAACACTCATTGAAATAAAAATTTGATATTTCTACTTTACATCGATATTAGTAGAGATGCGATTGTGGTTCTTGGTGATACCGGTTCATTTATTAAAATAACAATAAGGACTTAAAGTCGCAGTTAAAAGCAAATGGTCATTTCATTTTACATTAGATCGTGTTTTGATTATTTTAAAAATTCGTATAAAGTTTGAGTCGTTTAATAAATTAAACTCTTTTTAAAATAAAAAAAAATGTTTATTATTTGTTGTGAAAATTTTGAATTTAAGGATATGAAACCTTATGACTTATTCAAAGTTACGTACTTCAAAGTTTTTTTAGATAAAAATCATTAAACCGGTTAATTTCCTTCACACGAGAAACATTTAACTTTATTTTTTTTTTATAAAACTCTCATGTCGATTTGTAAAACAGAATGACGTAGCAGATAAAAAATCTAATAAGGAAGCTCAACAACAATTATTGAATTAAGTCAACCCTAAAATGTTGATGTACATCTCTTTTGTACCGCGATGAGAAAAAATCAGTACGACTCACGCTTGTCACCGCAGATTTGCCGACATTCGAAACACGCGCTCACATTCGATACGCGTGGTGGTATCCATTAGACCCCTTAGCATACTCCACTCTGTATTATTTAAACGCGATTATTATCTTGACTGTTTGTTATTATTTATTACACTACGCCGTTAACAACTAACTAAACTAAAAACCATGATTAAACAATATGTATTATAAATAATATGGAATATTACATTGTTCACTACCTGAATTATTATTTTAATAACATTGATTTGACGTTATAAAAAAATTAACCAAATACTTTTTTTTTAATTTTATTAATAGCACTTGCTTGCCCCCATAACAATTTTTAATGATACACTTTTATTGCAGTTAAAATAAGTTGTTCACGATACGTCTTTTGCGAAAAAACACATTAAAATCGGTTCAAACGGGTAGGCGGTTATTAGTGTAGATTCCATAGGACCTATCTATTTTTAAATTAAAGTTTTGTAGTTCATTTATTGGCAATCCCAAGGGAACTGAACATCCAAAAAAAAGTTTTAAAAATCCAACTAACCTATAACCTAACTATTAAACAATAATTTTATATTGTAAAAATTACCTAAATCAGTACTCTTCAACAAATGGCAACTTAAATATAGCTGGGGACCTCAAACAACGTATCGAATTGAATCATGCAGCACACTCTAGTTTCGAGAGCTCTTAATTACAGAGGAACATGTGACGACGCGTGCCAGGGCTTAGTTTCGGGTCCAAAGGACTGGCGGTAACCATTACATATTAGATCACTTTATTACACTTAACAATCATATTTATAGTTATATTTGATTTCCTTTTGATTTCTGTGTTGTATGAGTTGGGTTTAAATCTTCAGGTAATCTATCTATACCTATATATAAAAGGCTTTGTCCTGAATGAATGACGGATCAACGCACAGTCAAAACCGCTGATCGTAGAGAACTAAAACTGGGAGAGTATGTTCTTTTTATGACGTAGGCATCCGATAAGAAAGTATTTTCCGAAATTCTACTTCTAAGGGGTTGAAAAAGAGGGGCAAAGTTTATATGGGACAACGCGATTCCTGGGTTCAATCTACTTCAAATTCAGTATAAACCTTTTTTAAAAGAATTTATAGAAGACGTGTTTCGTATTTTATTGAAATTCATCCCATAACGGGGTTAAAAACGGGTAGAAAAATATTTTGCTTCGAAGTTTATATCAATACTCTTTAGTGCTTTTAATTTAAATTACATTTATTTTGACACATGTTTGAAAACTCATTCCGATACATGGCATATCAAGGTCTAGCCTAAACTTGAAATATTTTTTTTTCTGATTTTTTCACACGTGTTGTTTTTAAAACGTAAACGAGCACAAGGAAACAAGGAAAATGATTTTGTAGACGCATGAAACTCTGATTTTTGGCGAACGATTAAGACGTGTTCTAACATTTTCTGGAATTCCACAACTGAAGAGGTGTAATGTAGGTTCAAAGTTTGTATTAAAATCGTTATTCACGCGAGCGAAACCGCTAGCAGAAGCTGGTATTTTATAATATAGGATATAACTTTACATTAAATTCAAACCTAATTGTAAGAAACTAAATATAGCATACGTTACGGTATGTTGCGTTAAAAAAATTTACTAGGACGTTTACAAATTTAAAGTTAAATTCATTGCCGAATCTAGGTGGCGTTAATTTCCTGATGTCACACAACGACTGCGCTCTATGACGTCATAAAGTGCTGCTGGTATTAAGAATGGCGGATAAAAAATCGTCCCCAAATAATTACAAAAACATTAAACACAAAGATTAACTCCCATAAACAATCTCCAGCTGAAGCAGAACTATTATCTTCATATCCATCTTTCATAAAAGAGACGTATAGATGAAATGTTATATTTTTAGTTATCTATAGTCGTTTACTAATATAAAATATTACATAGAAAAAGAGTTTGTTTGATCGCGTTACTGTAAAGAACCATCAGTATAATTTACAAAAAAAAATTCGATCAAGTGCGTGGTTGACCACGCACAGTGGAAACTAAGGGCTTTCATTATTAGAAATAATATTAAAAATAACAAAGTTATGGCATAATGCAAAGAAAAATCTCTATATCTTTAAAATTTCTAAGCGTATCCTTTTCAAAGTAATTATTGTGGAAAGTTTTTGATGTTCTACTACTTATATTTTTTTCAGAATTTGAAATCCCATAGTTTAAGAGTTTGATGGGCGACCCCTCCCCAATTTTTATGGTATTAGGTTAGGACCAAATATCTCAACACAAACTGGCTTAGTCAAAAAAGTCAAGATGAAACCTCCTTATTATTAGAAATCCTGTTAAAGGACTACCCAAAAATATCTCACCCGTTGTCATACGCTCAAATTTTTTTTCAAATTTCAGTTAGGTACGTATAGGTATGGACTGCTTTACTTAATTTTTACATATTTTATTTTTTCAAAACACACTATTTAGAAAATTTCGTATAGATAGAACCAACAGTCCTGGTAAAATGACTTTGACATACGCATAGAAAGACGGACGGACGGACAGACATGATATAATAAGACACACTGTCTTACGCAGAAAGGTACATTATTTAACATCACTGCTACGAGCAAAGCTCTGACTAAACAGTTAATGTGGCAAAATTTGATTTGTGCGTTAGTGTTATGGGTGCCCCGCGACGACCCAGTGGCTTGGATTGAATGAAACAGGCATGTATGACTCTTATAGAAAGCTGGTAAAACCGCAAGCAGAAGCTAGTAATAATAATCAAAGTATCTATCAAAAAGAAATTACACCGTTTAACCGCCCTACCAAGCGCGACAACCGTCCCTTTGACAAAGCTCAGTTAACTTTTAATTGTCTAACCTATCCTTTGAGTTCACGCACCGTTACTCAGTTTAACTCACCATCTGTAATTGTGGCAATTCGTTTTGCGTAATTTCATATTCCAGCAGTTTTAAAATCTTTGATCGTTGGATCACTACACATATTATCAGTAATTGATGGTAACTAGTTCTTAGTACAATAAGTTCGAAATATATGTTCTATCTTCTATCTAATACCTTTAAACGAGCAATTCTTGTATATATATGTAATCTGAATCTCGGACACGGCTCTAACGATTTTCATGAAATTTAGTATGCAGGGGGTTTCGAGGGCGATAAATTGATCTAACTTGAATTTAATTTAGAAAATGTCGTTTTTTCCGTGTTTTCAAGCAATGAAAGTTCCGGTTCGAGAATATATCACTCTTCCTGACGTCTATTGGAGATGATAATACGATCCCACCAAAAACATTCTGTAAAAAACTAGCCCAAGTCTTTCACATAAACCGTGGTTCGATGATGCCGATATGAGCAGGACCGATGTCGTAACAGCCTTAAGGCTTCGTTCCGGACACATTCCTCTTAATAGCTTTGGACACCTTATGAGAAAAGAACCGTCGCCATATTGCACTGAATGCGGAATAATAGAAGATGTGTTCCACATAATTATGGAATGTGTACGAAACGAAGCAGAAAGGGTTCAAGTAAAATTAAAGCTAAATAATTTTGATTTTGCATCATGCACCAGTATCTTGGCTTTGCCCTGTTCGGAAGAAGCCAAGTTACTGTATAATTTAGTTAAGTTAGGAATTAAGCGTCGTTTGTAATTTAGTATAAGGGTCACTATGGGGGTGACATGTTCTACAATAGAATAAACCCCTTAAAATAATAAAGAAAAAAAAAAAAAACTAGCCAAGTCTCGATGGAGCTGCTTGTTTATCTCTAAAAAGTAATGGAGCTGCTTGTTTATCTCTAAAAAAATCTAGACAAAGTCGTGCCAAGTCTAAGGTTCCTTACTGCGATTTCTTTATTATTATAGTTAATGTTGTGTGACTTGGCCGTTGAAGGGTAAACAAGGGTACAAAACCAGGTGCTCCATGACACCATTGCACCAATCTGTCACCAGAACCGTAGATTTTTGCAATGACAGTCGATTTTTTTATGTACCAATAGTAGAAGGGGCATTACCATATTCTTATACAGCTGAGACAAGCTGAGGGTTCTTCATCAGATACTTCACCCTTCGATTTTTGACATCAAATGAAGATGCAAACAATGATGAATATTTTTTGTAAAGGCGGTATGTCGATCTTTAATAGTTTGGTTGGGCTCTTGTGTTTTCAAATGAGGGTCACCAGGTACTCCAGATCTTCGATTATCCTAGTTTTTATAGTTTCACCTTTATGTGGCCATTAAACCCTAGCTTTGTACCAAATTTCAGCTCTCTGTGTTTATGGGAAGTACTAGTTCTATTTTGATGATCATGAGTAAGTGACTGAGTGTCATAAATGCGAAGCTTTGCTCTATTTCGCATAACTTTGAAACTAAATGACCTACAGACTTGAAATTTTTTATTTTTATTGTGATTTTATAGCTTACTGGATGACGAAAATTTCTGCGTTCTGGTCTTATCCAGAGGTTCTCAAATAGGGGCCTGAAAATGCGTCGAAATGCTTCCAGTAAAGGATGGTACGGCAGTGTTTGCTTTGCGCTCGACATGGCGGGGCACTGCCGTGCCCCCCGATTATTTCTTTAACGACCCATCAAGTAAACTAGCAAGTTAATCTAAACCTATTTCAGTAGATGAAGTTGTAAAATATTATTCATATGTTATCATTATGTAATTCTTATCTAAATTAATTTATTAATTTCCAAAAAATACGATGGACCTAAAAAAATAACGAGCCAAGCTCGGTTATCCAGGTACTAAATTCTAAAATTGGAAGAGGGAGTAGAGAAACCAAACCATAAGCCTTTTATATCTTTTTATTATTACCTGGATTAACACATAGGATACGTTTATCTCTGAAAAGTCTTAGGTTCCTGTGGGGTTATAAAACAATGTCTAGGGGACATATCCACTTTGGCATAGATTAGATTCGTCCGTCATAACAACTACATTAATGCGAAGTCGCGGGCAGTTCTAGAATGAAATATTGAATATCACTACTTTTTATCAGTATGGTTGTTTGAATTTACCTAAATCGATCTTTGTATATTATTTTTAGATCAGTTCTTAATGCACTTGTGCTCCAGCGATGAAGGCTGTGGGTCTAGACACAGCACCAAGCCTGAGCTATTGTTACATTCGGAATGTGTTTCTAAAACTTTATTATAAAATAATACCAAAAGAAATCAAATGAAACTAATTTACTGTGAGATGTACAAAAAGCCAATTTAATTTTTAATATTTTAGATATCTCTTTTACTAATTAAAATTGATTAAATATTACGAGAAAAAGGAGATACATGCTATAAATAATTATTATGGCGGTGTCTTTATTTGGAAAACCAAATTCAGTGGAGCTTAGTAAGGGTGACTTGACGTCGAAAGGCGAGATAACTAAAAGGGAGAGGCTTTTTACATAGGAAATACACAAGGATCTACATATCTACTTTTGCTAGATTAACATGGTCTCTAAGCCCTTCGGTATAAGATAGCGGTATTATAAATGTGCCATCGTACAGCTTTTTAAATGAATTATATCATAAAGAAACTAAGTCT
Source organism: Hestina assimilis (assembly GCA_023373885.1). NCBI lineage: Eukaryota > Metazoa > Arthropoda > Insecta > Lepidoptera > Nymphalidae > Hestina > Hestina assimilis. The sequence continues at coordinate 16,141,020 of CM041759.1, forward strand.
CTTTATAGTTGTATTTTATGAAAACGTAACTATTTTGAAAATTATGTGATTGATATAAACAAATTAATTTACTATTTATTATTATTATTTATCATTATTACTTCTGAAAAAAGCAAGCCTCGTTTAATCATAATTGCTTAATTATTACTAACATTAAATTGACCCCGATAAACACAATAATTAGATCTAAAACAACATTATATTTTTTTTATGTTTTTGTTTTTCAGGTTGTACCCTGTAATACACATAATCCATACATATATAAATACATACCTATGCATAATAATGTTATTTCTAAGTAATCTCTGAGACCTCTCTTCAGTTAGTCAGAAAAAATAAATTATGGATTTGGTGAAAGTCTACGATTATTGTTTGGCATACTATATGGTTGGAAATATTTTTCGTTGCGACAGTCTTTTTATAAAGAAACTTTTTACGACTAACCTGAACATTTTGTAGCTCTTAGAGTATCAGACAGGGTTGAAGAAGTTGAATAGCCTTTTGATAATCCACCTGATAGCTTCTCTGAACCTGAAAGGCGATTTAAAGATAAAGAAAATCATATAATATTACGATCAACAAATTGATAAATAAAAAATAATATCACAAAAAGCACGTCATTAAATTCCAAAAACTAATTCAAATACTCCCACGCGTATAAAAACTTAATGCATCATTCCAAATCGGAATCACTCGGCGCAATATGTTTTGGAACTATTTATTTATTGTATAAATATGCTGAGGCACTTGGTGGGTCGAGCAGAACGCATAAATCTCGCCAGAGAGGGGGACAGCGTATCATTACTGGTGTTTCTTTCGCACAATTAAGTGTTCATTGTCCCGGCCACGGTTCCCATGAAATGGCTGACATAACAAACGCATAGCGAGCATGCGCGCGCGCATCATCGACGCGCGACACCTATTGTCACGATATCGAACTAAAAATGATGTCACTCAATCTGACCTATTATCATCCCTGATTTATACTTCACGCGCGAGTGCCCATTGATTGTGCAATAATTGTTTGTTTGTAGGGGTAATTCGAGGGATGACTGTGAGAGTTTTCGTTTGCGGATGACTTTATTGGCTTAGTGGTGTTAATGTTTAATAATCTATTTAGTTTTGAACTCCCCTGGTTTATACAAATAAGTGTAGTCGTTTTTAAATAAATATATTATGGTTAATTAAATAAAATAATTACATTTTTACGTATAGATATGAGGTTTGCAAATTAAAAAAAAGTTACATTATGTTACATATGCTACGGACGGACCCCTAATATCAAGCATTCACCGTCCGGCCGTCTGTCTGTCCGCTTGTCAGCGGGCTTTATCCCAGGAATGATAGGTAGAGTTGAAATTTTCTAGTGATTATTAAATGCGTGGGATTGGTATTTAAAGATTGCTTATTTAGCTTCAATTTTATTTCTCAATCATATTAAAGATTTGGGCCACATTGTCAACAGACACATTATAGCAAGCAGATATAACACTTTTATCAACATTTTTATAAATTCATATAAAATATCTCATGAAGAGAGATAAACCGTTGTTTTTAAATATAGGTAATACTTTTTTTATATAAGAGGGGCAAACGGGCAGGAGGCTCACATATTTAAAATTAATCTTTATCACTATGATGTAAAATTATGATATCGATTGAAAGAAAAAAAAGAGGCAATTACAGTTATTTATGTGTAGTATGCTCCATCTCATTATTATAAATTTTGAAATAACAGAGAAACCACTAAAATAAGCATATCGGATACGCTAACGACGACTAGTTAGCTATCGCAACCGGGCAAGCCCTGTTCTCTAATGAATATAAATTACAAAACAACAAACCGACCCCAGCCCTTTCGTTACGCAATAAACATTAAAAAAATCAATATACGCGTATCAGGCCAGTTGCAACATGATTTATTGAAATATATTTTATCACGATACGATCTAAAGTACGGAATCATAATTGATGACGATTGTACCAGATTACGGATACAACGCACTCGTGTTTCGTACGGTTTCAGTAAGTGAGGGCGTTCTGTAATCATTTTCGTGTTAACAACTCTTTAACTTAGCCCTCGGGGGCTTATAAATTTTAATACACAACTCTTAATGACTATAAGATAAGGGACGGACTTTAAAAGTGGTGCGTGGATTTTTGCACTTATTTGAATATTATGCTAATGAGTAACGCTTAGTCGCTTTCTTGTTTGTTATTCTTGGCTCAAGTTGAATATTAATCAAACGATAACTTAGGGAGGAAAAACGTTTACGCGTTTTAATAAAAATATTATTATTAATATTTAAAAAAAAAAACCTGTTTCAGGTCTACGAATAATATGGCTACAATTTAATGAACTCCATTGCGGTACAAGATTTTAATAAATTTAAATAATGCGCGCATTTCTTGTATGTATGTATATTGTGTATATATGTATGTACTTGAATTATTATATCGTAAAATATGTAGTAAATCTAAAAGTACTTTAGTGTTCTTAAGTTTATGTATTATTTTTAGGTGCCTGTGGTAAATACTGCACAAAATCTTCATTCAAAGTTCTAATATTATAATGTAACAACGAAAACCTTGATTTAGGTCATGTTAAGATTTTATAATAGGACTTCATATAATTATCTCAGTCGAATATGACACATAAAAATGAACTTTGAACTATATTCGTGTAAGCTGTTTTTGAATATGAACATTTCAAATGCACCAATATAAATCTGACTGCAATTTTTTCTCACAAGCGCCGCCCTCGTTAAGGCTCGGGAAACGGGATAGCTCACCCTCGGGTAAGTTTCGAAATAATGAACTCAACGGAGATAATAAAATTTTATTTTCCCAACTAGTATTTATAAGGCTACGATGATCCGACGGAGCGAGTGGGCGGGTGTGTCTCCATAGCAACCGTAGAATAAATCCCGCACGCCCCCATTTTGCTCCCTTGACAGCGATTGTTATCTGTAGAAGAAACCCCACCTTGCTTATACCTACAGCCTCCCTGGCCTTAATCTGAAAGAGTTTTAACCACCATCCACCGCAAACACAACCCTATCTCTTGCTTCTAAGGCTACTTGTTGAACACTATTCTTTTCATCGATTTACTTTACCAGGACACTTCTGCTGTTGCAAGATATAATGAATTTGTGATTTTACTGTAACATTTATGTGGGGAGGTATTTATTTGTCTGTGTCTTTGTTACTGTCTTTTTATTTTATTTTTTGGTTTCAGTTCAGATTTTCCATACTTATATCATTATATTGGCCAAAATATCCAAATAAATAATATATATGACCTTCTTTATAGATTAAGAAATACTTAACAAACTCTTATTATTTCGTACCCGTACTCGTCCGTATGTCAACTATTATACTTCAAATTACTTACTATAAATCGCTACACAATGATGACGAAACACGATGCAATGAAAATAATAATCATAATTTTTAAAAAATCCATTCAATTCAATGAGCGATAATGAAGAAATCCACTGCAAAATGGGGTATCCTTAGATACGTCTCTTAAAATGGCAAGAAAGTTGCAATGACTTTTTGACTGCAAGCTACGATTTAAACAAATAACTGAGATATACTTATCTGAAGTCTTAAACATTGGGGTTCTCTTACTTTTAACTATGAGTCTGAACAAACAATTAAGTAGATTCTGAGTAGAAAGAACTTATTAATAACATAACGTAACTCAAAATTTCGCTTGAATATTCATGTCATGGTATTGATTGAATTTATTTATTTATTTTTCTTATTGATAGCTTCGATAGGAAATGTTATAAAATATACTTAACGTAATTATTTTGCGGCCAGAAAAAAAATACAATTTCCAAAAAAATATTGATTTTTTTTTATTTACATTAATTTATTAACCCTTCTGGATCCTGTTGGTCTTGTTTTTAATAACCTATACATAAAAATTTCATCGTGATATAACTTTTTTAAATATTTTTTTTTAACCTCAAGTACGACATCAGATTCATATAGTTAACATCTTATCCGTTTTATATTTCTAACAATCGCTGAGCATATGAAGAAAAATCAAATGAAAATGAGTATTTTGGGTATGCTTAACTATAAATTTGACTATTTAGTAGTTATTTGAATGTGTCGTAGCACAATAAATTACTTACAATCTTTTAAAATGATTTGAGCAGAGCTTTAGCGATTATTTTTAATTAATTTTAAAAAAGCAGGAGGTTCTATTCTGTTGTGTTTTTTTTGATGTTATTACCGTAGAACTCAAACATTTATGAACCGATTTGAAAAATTTTCGTTTAAAAGAGTTTAATCCCAGTTTGGTCCCATTTAAATGCTAAGACAAAATAAATTTCTTAAGGATTAAAAAATAGGCAATGAATTTTTATGTGTTCGAATTTTGTTACCAATTTTTGATTTTTACTTCAGAATGACTCTGTCATATGTGGACCTATTATTAGAATTATTTTTTTATTCGAAAGGATATTTGCTTTTTCAGGTTCGTCTCATAGAAATTTCATTACAATCGCTTTAGTAAATTGGCTTATAAAGCTAAATAGATGTTTGAATATGTCACCCGAATGAAAGAATACGTATACATTGCTTTCCTGTAAATCAATTGTATTTACTATCACTAAAAACAAGAAATAAAAAATAAGGAAAAAATCCGATTTCAAGTTAACAGCAAAAAAAAATTACATAAGAAGGCGGTGCCTTATGTGCTAATGTTTCATTTAGCAATACTTATGTCTTGTCTTTACCTCTTTAGTTTTCAAGTGTGTATACTTTATTTTTAAAAAATATTTTTGGCAATGCGCAAGGCATTGAAATAGCATAATTTAATGTAACATTTATGGTGGAGCTGGTATTTACTACCAAGAAATAATGGTCATAAAGTATCAAAACTTACCTAATCCTTTGTTCTTTTCTATTGAGGCTATCATGGAATCATCTGTTCTTGTCGTTCTTCCGAAACCTAAACTTGCGGTAGTTGCATCTTGGCCCAATTGCCCTCCATAAAAATCACCGAATGCAGTGGCCGTGCCTAATAGCCCTGATCGATCCTGCAGAGCTGCCTTGGCTTTCTCTACACTTTGTTTTAGCTGTTCGAATGTGGACTGGTGTAAGCGATACGGTGGCCACTCTGTAGTAGGCCATGGGTCTTCTTTTAATGCGCTTCTTTTCAGTTCAAGAGCTCCGCCATAGGAGCAGCTGCTTTCGTACATTGCAGCTTTGACTCCGGCACGGAGAGCGGTGGCACACTTCAGCCCACGGAGGTCAACCCTTAAACAAAAAACAAATACAAGACTCAAATGAAACTCGAATTAATTTTTTTTTGTAAAAGTATTATGTAACTTATATGAATTTTAATAATTAATTCAATTTAAATTTAAAATTTTGAAACAGCAAAGCTGTACTACAAAAAATACCTTAAACTTAACCTTTAACAAATTAAAATTACCAGTCAAGTGCGTTGTAGACCATGCACTAGAACTATAAACTAAAGGGTTTCGCAGCTGTTTTTTTTTTATGTTACAAGTTGGCAAACAAGCATACGGCCCACCAGATAGTAAGTGGGCGCCGTAGCCTATGAGCGCTTGCAGCACCATTAGTAGATGCCACTCACGCGTTGTCAACCTCGAGATATTAGTTCTTAAATCTCCTATCCAGTAATTTCACTAGCCCTTCAAACCGGAACACAGTAATGCCTAAGCAAAACTATTGGGGGCAGAATATTTGACACTGCGGTGGTACGTACCTAGCCGGCCTCTTGCCTCTTGCAACAAAAGACCACCAGTGTGACTGATTGCACTGGTGGAATAATCTCCGCTGTGACAGAGGTTATCCCAACAGCTGTGATGAAGAATCTTAAGGACTTATATAATAATTGATTGCAAGAATAATTTGGTAATTACATTGTAATTATAAAAAATATTATGAAAAAACAAAGATATGGGAAAAGTTATACATATATGTCTAAAATGTTTAGACTTATGCTACATATATTATGCGGCTTGGCTGCGGAACCCTAAAAATATATTTGTCACTTCGGCCGTGACGTCAAAGTCATTTCGCCCTCTCGATTTCGAAGCGTCAGAAACTAACTAACATGGAAAATCGCGTGGATATCAAAGATTTTAAGCGAAATGTATACGAAACTTTTGGTGAGCTCTTGGAGAATTTATATTTTTCGGTCCCAATATGTATACAATTGCTTACAACTTTTTAAGCTATGGGGACTCAAAAGTCGAATACTCCAAATTGAAAAATATAAAAAGTATTTACATAAAAATCAAACATATATGTAAATATAGTTATATAGTTTTAAACTTAGACCAAGGTTTAGAATAATCAATACCGCAACATATGATTTACAATGAAAAACTAATTATATACACAAATAATTACAATTGTACAAATCACGTCCACGGGGACTGGTGGCAAGAATGCTAGCTACATTTTCTCGCTGAATCGCTATCCCGATTCTTTGGGCGAAAATAAATCAACCATAATTTCCTTATAGAATGGCATGAAGACAACATAATTATTTCTCCTTCATGGCAATACCTATTCTTAGAAAAGCATATAAAATCCTTGCATATGTAACGAACCAAGTAACATAGAACCGTGTTATACAAAGCATTTGATAAATCATGAAGGATACAAAGATTTTTCTCGTGATTATATATTGCGTGTTTTTTTTTTTCTCGGAATGTGTATTGCTGTTGGCCGTACTGGCCTTGACAGCGTCACCGGGCGGGGGCCGAGTACAGAGACTCAGCCGTGATAAAGGGGCAGCCCTCACGGGGGCTCAAATTTGAAATATTGCAAGTAATTAGTATTTGTTCGTAGGTATAATTGTCATAACCGAGGCAAACAAAAATACGGCCCGAAATTGGCATCGTCCTATTTTGTCACCAGGTATATCTCTTCCCTAAAGGCTAAAAAAAAGAGAGAGCTAGGAAAATTGAGATTCCAGTGCAAATACACATCGATTGAAGTGCAACAGTACAGATATTCTTTATTATTGTATTTTCCTGATTGAGCTGGATTACTCATGTCTGAAACATCAAGTCTTCTGGCAGTAAAGGGCTATATTTTTTCGATATTCTGACACTGTTGTGGCGTTGTGGGTAGCGAGTCTGCCTTTAGTCTCGACGGTTGCGGGTTCGATTCCCGCTCGGGCAGATGTTTGTTAAAATTTCTGTCTGGGTCTGGGCATTTGTTCGTGTGGGTCTCCCCACCGTGTCTCGGAGAGCACGTTAAGCTGACGGTCCCGGCTATTATCAATAACATCTGATAATAATCGTTAACTCTTGATAAGTAAATTGCCCTTATCCAATGAGTTACTGGTTCGCCCTTAGGGTTGCGGAGGTCAGATGGCAATCGCTCCGTGTAAAAACTAGTAACCTGTCAAATCCGAATAAGAGTAATAAGCAGACCCTGGGTACATAAAATACCGGGAATAATGCTAGTATAAAGATGAAGAAGATTATTTCGATATTCAAACCAATCGAAAACTATTGGTCTTGAATGTTACTTAGTAGTTCTAAACCCACGTTCCTCCTAGCACAAATGGGCTAGCTCGACCGGGTAAGTACTACTCTCACAAAGAAAATCGGCGTACAAAGTGTAAAGTAAAAGTATTAGTACTGTTGCGCTTCGTGGCGCCGCAGGCCCAATCTCTCACCCCCTAGTCTGCTCCCTTCCTTTTTTTTCCTTCTCATCTTTTTTCTAATATCCCTCGTATTGGCAACGCACATGTGATACTTCATGTATTGCAAGTTATCAGGCGAACGGTACGCTTGTTTGCCAACAGTCATGATGTAAAAAAATGGATAATTGTGTTTGTTACTTTGAGCTCACCTCATGTCGGAAACTCTCTTTCGCTTCGGTCGCTTTCCGTCTTTCTTATTCTTATCCGTGGTGATGTTTTACAGGTGGTATCACATTTCAGTGATACCACTAGATTCTATGAACAAACACAGTCACAGCTTAGACGATATGTTGTGGAGTGTCCTCAGCCTATAATAGTCTATTTTAATCGCTTAACAAAAGATCGAATTCACCATCCGCTACCACATCGCATTATTCATGTTTTACTACTTCACAGAATGGGGAATTGTGACAAAGAAGGAGACCAATTGTCTTCTATCACTCCCGATATGTAATACTTTCAGATGTATACAATGATGATATCGTGATGATGTCCTTCCGACGACTGTTAGTAACGCGCTTGCGCTCTGCGCCATAGCATTCAAATTGATTGCATCCGGCATAAGGGAAATGTGTCGTATAACCAATTTATATTTGCTGCTCGATTTGACCACAGTGTTGCGCAAACTATCCGAGCAAGCTATATTTCTTCCTTGGCTGTTTAACTTAAGAACTATCGACTGCAGAGTCTTAAACACCTCAAAGACATGGCGACATATGTATCTATTTGTTATATTTGAACTATTTGTTTATAAATTTAATATTTTTAACACTCCGACGAAAATGTTTGATAGTCACTTAAATGGAGTAAATTTATTGTTAGAGTTTAGTAGTTTTCAAATTTTATATCATATAATTAACAACAGTAGATCCCGTTGTACTGCAGTTCTGGCACAGGCGTGGGCGTTTGTCGAGGCGGCCACTTCGCTACAGGAAGTCTGGATTACATTATTGTATCCGACAAAATGTCATCCGCTACGTCTTGCTATCGGCCTTCACCTTACTTTTGCTCTTGACTGCAATATGATATAAAAATCTTATAAACCTTAGAATGGCAATTTTGGACTGTGGTTTAGGTTGTTATGTTAGAACATAATTCTTGAGTTCACTTTCATTCACGTTATATTTTATGACGGTTGGCAAACAAGCATATGACCATATAATGATGTTGGTAAGCAGTAACTGGAATTTAAACTTCCGATACTTCTATTATCACATGTCTATTTTACTTAACGCCGATTTACTGTGATTATTTTTTACATCCCCGATCGAGCCGGCCCATTTGTGCTAGGACAAGCAGCGACTACTACTAACACCACACATGGCATGTGAATTTTGGAACCTTTATCGTCAAAAGACAGTGGGATATAATCTATGGACGAGTAAATAATATGATATAGAGTACTAAGAATATATGCCTGAAAGATATCTTTTTTTTTTCATTTTTCTTATAAGAAATATTTTTGAAATATCAAACATTTCCTGGTAGAATATTACTTAGAATACTAGCAGCTCTTCTCGCTCAATCAACACCCGATTCGAAAAATGACCAGTCCGTCCTATCATTAGTGGAGATCATAAAAATAATTTTGATATCAATCGAAGAATACTTGACTTTCTAAATTTAGCATTTCCCGTAGCGGCTCCTACCCGTAATACCGTCTCCATTCATACATAAATAAAGCGGGTTGATAATAAGCATGTCACATATTCAATAAAACGGCGTAACTTCTATTATGGACCCTGCAACAATTTAAGAATGACCACATACGTCTCCAATCTTAAATTCTAATCACTCCAATGAACAGTAATTAGCATACAAATTTTAAACCTGAAAGACGAAATATCAATACAAAATTTCAACCTGAAAGACATCCATCTCCATTCATCATATTTACGATTGAAGTAAACAGTAAATATAATCAGATTTTTTATTTTAATGAAAACCTAACCACATAAAACGTGTTTCTATTGCTTACATGTTACATTTACAATTAAATACGGAGAGAAGCAGTCTGAGATAAGCATGGTCTTTTATCACGAAACCAATCGAGCGGAAAATCGAGGCTGGGCTGCGAGGGGTTGAAACATCCTCAAAAGCAACATTTCATTTATTTGAGGCATGGCAGAGTCCTAAAAATGGTTTTATTTATCATGTATTCAATTGCAATATATGAAAAAAAAATGGACAGCACTGAAAAACTACTCAAAATACATACGCTGGGTTATGCAAAAGTTAGTTTCGTCACCTTTCTAGATTTTTATTTGTATCTGCTGAAGTTATTGAAATCTTAGAGCAGATATTTATAGATTTCACTGAAAATATTCAATCATTATGTGTTTTCATAAAAACACACAGCGTTGATTGAAGAATGGTCTTGTGAACTTACCTAATTTTCTCCTCTATGTTGGTACTATACCTGTTTGTCACCAGAGAGGGCGCCACTTTCTTCGTCATAATATCTATGGTCGATAGTAAGATCGAAATGTTGGCACCATTGATCACCACTAGACAGACAGCTTCGTTAAAATTCGTCATAGCGTTTTGTGATTACCTACAAGTAAGAACAAATTATTTCTGTTATAGAAATAATTGAAAATTATTTGTTTCTCTTACGTTTATTTTGTGTTGTGAGTTTTTTAGATTTTATAGATTAGTGCGTGTAAAATGAGTAACGATAATGAAGAGATCGTTTCGATAAATACGGATGTGGATATGGGTGGCTCGTCGCAAGAACAGGGGAACACGTGTTCTCGCGGAGAGAAACGTCGTTCGCCCTCTACTGATGAAGAGGAATCAGATCCGGAGTCTGATAGTGTATCCTCGCGCCCACCAAATAAACGGAATAGATCCACCTCGCAACCTAATAACGCAGATCCACGTGTGGACGCACTAATAAACCAAGTGAGTTACCTTACTAATTACTTACAACACTACCTTCCGTCTAATTTAGAAGTGTTACCAACGGCTTCCTGTGATAATCGCAATGCACAACAAACCGATTCCACGGAGGATTTCTTGGTTAGGCCCAACTCAGATTCTCTTGATTTGGGTGTCATTCAAACTGTAACGGATAACACTAAGAGTATTAGAGAGGCACCTCAGAGCCGTGTTGATACCTTAAAAAAATTACAACATTTTAATTCGGACGAATGGAAAGAGGTTAAATATGCCAAGGTATTGCATTCCTTTTTAGCTAAGCCGGGTTTTGTCGAGTTAAAAATTAACAATGAATTATGTCATCTCAATAAAGGCAAGGACTATTTGGCGTCTACGGAACGCGTGATGGCTGGACTTACAAACGGTTTGTTAGAACAAAAAGATATAGTTCGTAACAGTTTACAGGAGTTAGTGAATTGGGCTAATAACTCTCCTAATGAGTTGTCTCCCGCTAGTCTTTTTGACAAAATTTTAACCCTTTTTGGCCCCACGTCCAAAAATTATAAAAATATGGAACAAATGTTACAAGTGGTATGTGGAAAAAGAGCTGAGTGTGTGGAAGTGAGACGAGAACGCTTAATCTCTGAAATTCAGAATAAGAATCTGCAATTCACATTACGAAAACTACCCCCTAGTTCAGAATTTCTTTTTGATAACGGAACTTTGCTGCCGGTCATACAATCATTAGGTGGCACAAATTGTTGGCTTAATACTCCTAATTACATAAAAGAGAAAGACAGTTCAACTACAAAGAAACGGCGACTTGAACCAATGCCCTCTACATCAGCTCAATCGGCGAACGGTAACTATCAAAATCGTAGTGTGGCCTTCCGCCATAACAAAAATAAATTTTTAATAAAAATCCAAGAAAGATAACAAATATAATAATTCTAATAATTCCTTTCGATCCAAAGATAAAAAGTGACAATCAATTACAAGTATTCAAGGGGGGATGTTTGAAGACTCGCCTAGCAACATGGAAGGCGCTTGGGGCAAACAAATTTATAATAAAGATTATCTCAGGAGCTCGAATACCGTTCTCAGACAAACCTCCCTTGAATTACCCTTCTGGGACTTTGATAAGACTTTACAGTACAAAGGTTTCTCCAGAAATGACTCAAATAATAAAGGATTTGAAAAAGCAACAGGTCTTGGAGAGCCCGGTACAACCAGGGCCGAGTTTCCTGTCAAAGATGTTCATCATTGCCAAGACCAGCGGGGGCCTTCGCCCCATCTTCGACCTACGCGGACTCAACAGGTACGTTCATACCAGACATTTTCAACTAATATCGCATGCGTCAGTGCCGGAATTTCTTCAGGCACAAGATTGGATGGTCAAAATAGATATTTCCAACGCCTATTTTCACGTACCAATAGCGGAGTCCCACCGTTGCTATTTACGAATGGTTTACGATGGGGAATTGCTCCAGATGTCAGCCCTGCCATTTGGCCTAGCGTCTGCTCCTCGCACATTCGCAGCATTGACGAATTGGATCGCGGAGATCCTTCGTGCCCGAGGAATTCGGGTTCTAGTCTATCTAGACGATTTCCTCCTAGTGCATCAGGACAGTTCCAAGCTACTGCCACAGACTACGGAAGTCGTGGATCTCTTGGAGTCCTTGGGTTGGCAGGTGAATTATGGAAAGTCTGTGCTAGTTCCGACGCAACAACTAGAATATCTAGGCATAACGTGGAACACCAGTATGAACACAATGTTCCTATCGAAAGAGAAGGTAAAAAAGATAGTCGGTACTATTTCAAAAATAGTACACTTACACCAATGCAAACTGAAGCAAGTACAAAAGATTCTTGGGCAATTAAACTTCGCCAACTTTGTAGTGCCCAGGGGCCGCCTTCACTGTCGGTACCTTCAAATTTTTCTCAAACGCTTCAGGGGAAACGAAAGAATAGTCCGTCCTCTTCCGCCACGGTTGTTAAAGGACCTCGAATGGTGGCATCACTCTGTGACGAGAAAGACTGTCTTACATCAGCGACCGTACACTCATTTCCTGACAACCGATGCGGCAGACGCAGGTTGGGGAGCTCAATTAAACGAGACTCTGATGTCAGGAACCTGGACGGCAACTCAGAGGAAATGGCATTCGAATTGCAAAGAGCTGTACGCAGTATTTGCCTCGATACGGAATCAGTTGCATCGCTTAGCTCAGGCTCACGTTTTAATTCAATCAGACAACAGAACTCTCGTTTCTTACATTCGCAACGAAGGGGGAACCCACTCGATAGCCCTATTAGATCTGACGTGCAAGTTGTTGAGGCTGACAGAAAAGAGGGACATAACCCTATCAGCACACTACCTCCCGGGGAGGTACAACTGCACCGCCGATCACCTCTCTCGGGGGCGGCGTCTGTCAGAATGGCACCTGCTGCCCACTGCAACAAACCGATTATTTCATCGTTGGGGCACTCCGGACGTCGACCTGTTCGCGTCCGCAGAAACAGCCGTGGTCAACAGGTACGTCTCGATAGACTGCAAAGATCACTCGGCTCTCTTCTCAAATGCCTTCAGTCGGCATTGGGAGTACCGTCTCGGCTGGATTTTTCCACCTCCCAACTTAATTCCTCGAATATTGGCACACCTCAACAATGCCAAGGGCCGATACATATTGATAGCACCTCTGTGGGAAAAGACATTTTGGTTAGCAGACCTGAAGGCTCGAGCCTTGGAGCCACCAGTGCCAGTAGAGCGGCTCTCGCAGAATCTTCTGGACATGGCCACAGGTCATCCCCCACCACAAGTCGACCGACTGAACCTGCAGGCTTGGTTAGTTGGCGGTGGAAGGAGCATATCAGTAGTTGGTCAAAACCGGAACAACAACTATTGACCTCTAGTTGGAGGCAATCAACTATGAATACATATTTCCCTGCTATTAAAAGGTGGCTCACATGGTGCGACCGTAATGCGGTCAATAGCCAAAGTCCTGATCTAAATCAGATAGCTAGATTTCTGGCTTATTTGCATTTAGAAGTAAGATTGAGTCACAGTACGATCTTAGTACACAAGTCTGCCATATTTACTTTTTGTAAAATAAAGGAAGACTGTGAGAGTCAACGTCTGCTGAAACAGGTGTTAAAAGCAATCGCCATTGCACAGCCTGTAAAGCAAAAACCACCAATATGGGATGTTCATGTTTTGTTTGACTGGTTAGCCAGACCTGTTGATAAATTAACTTTTTTGAGGTCTCACGACGAACAGCAGCTCTTCTTCTTTTGGCGTCAGGACGACGAGTTCACGACCTTACTTTGCTGAGAATATCACAGTCGAATTTATACCTTTCTGACGATAAAGTGATTCTGTGGCCGATATTTGGCTCAAAAACCGACTCTGCAGTACATAAGCAGTCTGGTTGGAAATTGTTAAAACATCCAGATCCGCAGGTTTGTCCCGTTTCATGGATAAGACGTCTGATTGAATATTCTCAAGAAAGAAGAAGTAAGGTTGATGGTTTAAACCACTTATTTATAACAATAAGTGGCAAAGTGCGTCCAGCATCCAGGACAATAATTGGTGGTTGGGTGCGATCGATACTGAAGGATGCGGGTATCGCGGCATCGGCAGGATCGTTCAGGTCAGCAGTAGCCTCTGCTAGTTGGGCAGAGAGTCATCCTATAGATGAAATATTAACAAGAGGCAATTGGAAAAGTGAAGCTACTTTTAGAAAATTCTACTGCCGAGATATAGAAAGGACAGTGACAAGTTCACACTTGCTTTATGATAATTTCCAACCAGAGTAAATTTTATTTCAAGTCAATTAATTTCAGAAGTTATGATTTCAATTTTGGTTTAATTATGGATTAATTGTTAATATTTGATTATTTCCTTAAAACTTATAAATATTGTGTTTGAATTTCTAAAAAATTAATTAAAATATAATTAATTTGCTTTCACATAGCGTTTTGTGTTTGTCACCAGCAGATATCAAACAGGTCTTCAATCAACGCTGTGTGTTTTTATGAAAACACATAATATAAAATTTTGAATTACAACAAAATTGTTATTATGTGTTGAAATAAAAACACACAGCGTCTTAGGAATATCTTCCTGGTGAAGACTCTATGACGAATTTTAACGAAGCTGTCTGTCTAGTGGTGATCAATGGTGCCAACATTTCGATCTTACTATCGACCATAGATATTATGACGAAGAAAGTGGCGCCCTCTCTGGTGACAAACAGGTATAGTACCAACATAGAGGAGAAAATTAGGTAAGTTCACAAGACCATTCTTCAATCAACGCTGTGTGTTTTTATTTCAACACATAATAACAATTTTGTTGTAATTCAAAATTTTATATTAAGTAGCTGGGATACGATTATTACCATCCAGACTTGGGGGTATCTAGCTGAGGTTTTCTGAACCATCTTAGTTTATGACCTAATTTCGAAAAGGAAAATCGAAAATCCTCAATCCAAATGCAAATTGACGACCCATCCAGGGTCAGTTTCGTCAATACTTTTCTTATTCAAGACCATCTGTATTTATATTGAGTTATAAATTACTGTCCTTACATTTGTCGACCAAATAACACACGGAAAAAGATGCATGCAGTCCAAGTTCAAGCTTGCAGCATCATAATTATTATTATGTTAAATGTAAAAAGGCTGTGCTATCAATGTAATATAAAATATCGCTTATGAGATTGAAATTAACAAAAATAATTTCATTTTACCGGAACAAATGCTTGTTGGGGATGTTTTGTGATAAATTATGTTGTATATCAGTTTAATACAAACAAAATGCATCATAACGCTGTACGAACAACCGCCGATGCATCCATTTGGCACACTTTCATAGTGATAATACATTCATCAAACAGTATTATATTTTGTTAACAATACAAATTTAACTTATAATTTGACAGCTTTGGAAGAAGTATATTTTTGATGACGTCGTGGCATAGTGGTAGCAAAACCTGCCTTAAGCGCTTTGGTAGGTCTTTTGTTGCAAAAGGTCGGCTAGGTAGGTCCCACCGCAGTGCCAAATATTCTACCACCAAATAGTAGTGCTTAGCCATTACCGTGTTCCAGTTTGAAGGGCACTATAGGCTAGTGAAATTAGTGGGCAAAGAAGATTTAAGAACCAATATCTTGAGGTTGGCATCGCAAAAGTGGCATCTACTAATGGTGCTTCAAACGTTCATAGGCTACGACAACCGCTTACCATCAAGTGGGTCGTATGCTTGCTTACTTAGTAACATAAAAAAAATCGTACATTGAAAACAAGTGTATAACGATATTGAGTAAATGCTCCAGCTTGTGCACGATTGAAAACTTCCGCCCTGGACTCGGCTTACGAAGACTGACAAATAAAGACCTCTTGAATAGAATGACCGCTACCTACTCTGTAATGTAACATTCAATGCTAAGATCACTACTTTGATCAGTTTAAGAGTCGAGCGGACTCTTGAATAAAAATTAATTTATCTTGGCGTTTGTGAACTATTTTTTATGTTTTTTGCTAAATTGGGATGATTCTGGGCATCATTTAATAAAAACAAAAACAAGAGTTCAACTGCTATCCCAGGTATATATGAGGTTAAAAGCGGCTGTCAGATTTCGTAAATAATCTAAGAATATACTTTAAAATGGGTTTACGTTATTGGAAAATTATCATTTTGGGGAGGTTTTATGAAGCTTAAACTAGCAGTCATTCCTCTTATATTGATTTACTAGCGACCCGCTCCGGCTTCGCACGGGTATAAAATATATAGCCTATGTCATTCACTGAAAAAATTAAAATTAAAATCGATCCAGTAGTTTTGATTTATTCATTACTGCCCGTGGCCAGCACGTGTTAAATGTAATTATTTGCGATATCATATTAGAAACCTCAAATTTTTTTTTCTTCAATCACTCTATTAAAAAAACCCGCATCAAAATCGGTTGCGTACTTTTAAAGATTTAAGCATAAATAGGGACAGAGAAAGCGACTTTGTTTTATACTATGTAGTGAAGAACGATTTAGTGCTCACAGAATTTTAAAATAAATGCTTTGCATCTGTGACGAGTACTTTTAAAGACTCTGCAAAGAAGTTTAGAAACTCCAACAACCTTCTTCTTCCTAGCATTATTCCCGGTATTTACCCCGGTCTACTTATCCTGATTTGATGGGTTACTAGTTCTTACACAGAGTGAATGGCATCTGACCTGCGCAACGCAAAGAGCAAACCAGTAACTCATTGGGTAAGAGCAAATAGAACTATCAAGATTTAACGATTATTCATTATCAGATGTTATGAAAATAATGGGGACCGACGGCCGACCGACCGTGAGCGTCCACGTTAACGTGATCTCCGAGCTCCGTGGGGACACCCACAATGAGAAACACCCAACCGAAACAGATATTTATCATGGAGCGAGAATCGAACCTGCGACCGTCGAGACTCAAAGCAGGCTCGCTACCACAACGGTCACAGAAAACACTTTAAAATCAATAAAATACTTTTGTAATCTAAAAATTGAAGAAAATGTATCCGAAACAATAGGTTCAGTCACTTTTTTACACTTTTAAATAATTTATACTGGGCTATCAAGAACTTTTAATATACAACTCTAGATCCCCGGTTGTTCGAATTAAAACTACATATTCCAATTTCAATATAAAAGTAGGAGGTATTAGCCAAGTCGCGCAATTTTAGCTGCATTAGACTAATAAGGCTCATATGTGAAAACAGAAAGCCGTACTACTAAGCCGTGAAGTATTCGCCTAGCATATTCCCCTTTCAAATAGTATTCGAAATATTATATATTTTCTATTTTTCAAATAAGTTATGCCCGCGACTTCATCCGCGTTAACTTTAGAATTGGTTCCAGAGAAAGAAATAACATGCGTGAACAAATATTTTAGGAAGAGTTAAGACACAACTAACTATACAGATTTACAAAAAAATTGTGGATCCTTCCTGTAGTTCGTTTTTTGATAATGCCATAAGGCCCTAAAAAATTTTCGGCGTAAAAAGTACCTTAGCCTACTAAAAAAGTACCCGTTTCGTTGTTCTGATGGTGGCTATATTGTAAAGTTTCAACAAAACCCAGTCAGCCATTTTTGCGTGCAACATCTTTATGAACTTTCAAATTTATAGATTATGGTTCGAGTACCAATCAATTAGTAGGCCACGATATTGTTTCATAGGTACATATCGACGGTGGAAAGGAAAAACAAATGTAGCGCCATTCTACCAAACTGGCGTTTCATTTGTTTCCATTTTGTTATTCTGATGGGCCATATGGTAAAGTTTCAATAAAACCGAGTCAGCCATTTTTGCAGGCAACATCTTTATGAAATTTTCAAATTATAAGGATGGTAGGTGAACAATCTAAATTAAGGTTCGAGTAACAGTTAATTACATCATATCGACAGTGGTTTTTTCTTTTGAAAATAAATGTACCGCCACCGGCCAAACTGGCATTTCATATGTATACAACAGAATAGATAAGTTAGCACGTATGTATATTACAAAACTAAACATATAAACTGCATTTTTAACATTACATAAATACGAGTGCCACGTAAAATAAAATAAACATCTCATAAAATATGTTACTGGAACCGTCATAAATATATTTAAATATTTAGCTACTCCAAGTTGGAAGATAACGTCGTGTCCTCTGTTTTGCATTTTGATGTAGTAAATTGGGATGTTCTCATTTAAACCATTCTAGTTCTTAATACATTAACAATAAGATTTATTGTTCACGTGTAAGTTAATCTGGTATACGAATATATTGTTGTTGCTATCAAGCTGTATTAACATAGAGGTATAAATTTAGTCGTGCTTCAAGTCAGCGCTGTATTGCTACTGAATAATATTCACATAAATCAGAGGCGAATTAATTATTACTGTGGACTGTCTTACATATGTAATTTTTGCATATACATTTGTAATATCGTGTAACAACTGATGACGCTGAACGCTCATACATTTTTAAAGGTTTTATTTTAAACTAGGTACGCCCGTGGCTCCGCTCGCGTTGTGTATTGATTTTCCTTTATTGCACGGAACCGTGATACTTTTTATAAAATAAAAGTAGCCTTAGTTATTCCTTATAATATCAGCTATCTGATATTATAAAATTACGTTAAAATCGGTCTAGCCGTTTCAGGCAAAAGGCAAAGACCTGACTGACATATAACGTCCAGTCTAAACCCTTGGACCTAGAAAGCTGAACTTTGCTAAGAATTGTTTCTTCGAAATTCAACCCTTAAGAGGGTAGTAAAGGGTAGAAAATTTGTTTAAAAGTCAATTTTTCAAAGCAAAGCATGAAACGTTTAATCATTTCGTTGAATACGTCTTTTAACATTTTCTAAAAAAACTACTCCTGAAAGGCTGAAATGGGGGTTCAAAGTTTGTATTACAATAGTTATTCATGCTGGCGAAGCTGCTGACAGATGCTAGTCATAGTCTATTTTTACTAGCAAGACTCAAGTGGTCAATTTTGTCTCCTGCGTTAAGGTGTAGAAGATGAGCATGATAACTAGTTATATGAATAAAAGAACCACGGTGGTGGTACCACGGTTGGTGGAACCACGGTGGTCCACGTGGTTCTGACTGTCATGCGCGCTTTAGTGGGAAACGCTAGGGGCATTAAATCTTCCAACTCGGGCTTGAGCTTGTTGCATGTTGCGGGCTGGCTTGAGGTCGGCAACTGAGGAGGTTTTAGTGGGTCCCTATGTTGTCATGGAAGCCCTACTTCCCCTCCCCATGAAGCCGGGTTCTGGTAGCAGATTTTCTCCCATCGACAAAAAAAAGGTTTGGGCTGTTATCGCTCATACACATCTAACAAACTTGAACCACTGCGGCCTCTTCATATCAAAAATTAATCTCTTTAGTAAGCGTTTATTTAAAACACATTTTAGTGATATAAATTACATAAAAATAATAAGAAGTAAAATCAAAATTCATCTATTTATATCATACTATACTCATTTTAAAACTTTATCTTATGTGGCACTTTAGACGTTTCTGCACCCAAAACTAGTGATTCAGAACAGACTTGCTGTTGTTGACTTCACTCAAAAATTACTAAATTTTATCATATTTGTTGATGATTCTGATTGTTTGCCGTTTATGTGAAAATTTCCATTCTATTGATTCCGTTCAGTATAACCGGATGTAAACTTTGATTTCTCGGCAGAACAGAATACAGATTAATGGGAAGGAAGGCCTAGTAATAGAATTAAAACCTGAGTCTGGAATATTAACAACATTTCCTATAATTAAAGTTATGAAATAATTACTTTATCATTTAGAGGTGTCTCTGTCGATGAAATTTTTTTAATGTTTTGAAGGTAAATCGCTTAGTTGATAAATATAGCGGCTACACAACAACACACAATGTTCAAGTATACGCAAATGATTTAAGTTTTGTTAAAATCTGTGATTGCATAATTTTAATGCCGAATACGCAAACCTATCGATCGAATTCGTATAACTAGTTTATATAGCTTTAGCAAATCCATCACAAAAACTATTATTTCGATAAAAGATATTCAAATATTCTTATATTATACACTTAGAGGAAAATATTTGAAAAACGATTTCATCATAATATATCAAAAGTCACTGAAAATATTTGTCGTCCACTTCAAGTGAATCGTAACCACGAGGGCAGTGTCGATGTCTTACCTCGAGTCACCTGCATCACATGGATACCGGGACACCGTCAACGTTCATGAAACTGGCGCCGGCAGCCGGACACGTCAAGTCACACCCGGAAGAACCCGACTTGCTCACGCGGTAAAAAAATAAACAAATCGATATATCGAAGGAGCAAGCGAGCGTTCGCGGACAGGAAGCTAGGATAATAGCGAAGCCTCGTCCGGTGGTCGGAGACGACGGGGTGGGGTGGTATCGAACCACGCCTTTAGGCGGAGCCAGTCTCGCCTGCGCGGGATTATCACCCCTTCGATGCGCTGACTGATTCTTAACATTTAACAAAAGACCGGCCACAATGCCCCTGTATTTTTGAGATAAGTCACTCCTTCCTATCTTCGAGGTGGCATTATTCGCGATACAAAATATTTCGATAGTGATAAACGTTATTGCTTTAGATAACTTATTTAAAAATTCTCTTTCGATATCTTTCTTCTTTCAATTTATTTTCGACTTGAGTGGTTTTGATATGATTCTCTTGTGAGGTCTATCAATTTGTATTTAATCATCTATATATAAAATGCTTTGTCCTAAATGACTGACGGATCAACGCACAGCCTAAACCGCTGACCGTAAAAATCTGAAACTTGGATGGCGTGTTCTTTTTATGACGGAGGCATCCGATAAGAAAGGATTTTCTGAAATTCTACCTCTAAGGGGGTAAAAAAGGGGACCAAAGTTTATATGGGACATAGAGATTTCTTGGTTCTAGGGCTGCTTCAAATTTTGCATAAACCTTTTTTAACAGAATAAATGGAAAATATGTTGACGACGTTGTGGCGCAGCGGTAGCGAACCTGCCTTAAACGCCACAGTCGCGGGTTCGATTCTCGCACGGAGCATATGTTTGTATTGACCATGCACGCATATTTACCGGTCTGGGTGCTTGTCCTTGTCCTTGTATGTTTCCAGACCCCTGACACAGGATATAACTATCCTAATGGGGGCCGTTGAGTGTGTACCGTTTATTTATTTATTTATATTTTGTTGAAATTAAAACAAACGGGATTATATCATTTTCAGTATCACCTTCACTGTGAACGGAGCTCTGTGAAAAATGCCGAATTACTCTATTAAACCATACATGAAAAAGTAATTTACCTTACATCTATAAAATTATGGAGTTAAGTTTCATTTCTAATTATTTTTGGTATAATTAGTGTCTTCTTTCTATCAAAAGACAAAATTTAATAAGTATCTATAGAGACGAACTGCTTAGCATCCATGGATTCACCGTGCGGGCGCCGGGCTCATCGTGTGGTAGAGGGAGAAACTCCGAGCAGTTCCCGGGACTTGCGACCCGGGTGTAGGTTTAAGGATTCTTTTCGATACCTCATCGCATCAACGCTCACCTTCAGTGCTCGCGTTACTCCCCCTGCCTAGCCAAATTTGAAAGGAGCCTGTCAGAGCTGCTTTAGATGTTCGTTCTAAAATAGAACTCACTGCAGCCCTAGGCGGGCCCAGATCTTTCAATAGGTTATACTTAATATAGAGCGATTTCACTGGTGTTTGACTTAATATTGAGGGATTTCACTGGTATACCTCTCGCCCCCACTTCTACAGCATACAAATGAACTAAATAACCATTTTTGGTCAGTTCATTTGTAAGTTCATAATACTTATTAATTTTGAATACGTGGTCTTTGAGAATGTTGGTTTCCAACGGTACCGTAAGTTTTACCAGTACAATACTACATAATCAGTTGAAAAATCGAGAATGCAATGTTCGAATAATTCGCTATAACATATTTATGAAATATTCATACAATAATATTCTTTATAATGATATGGCAAGAAAGTTTCGAATTGTATAACTATAGTAAAATATTGACAACTGCATTGATCGGTCAAAATTTTAGTAAGGTGCTCATGAATAACTTCGCACGATAAATAATGTTTCTTTTATTATCGAGTTTGACTTAATATAGTTTATAAAATATCCAAGATCGAATGATTTTAATAGTCGTAATAGTTATTTGGAAATATTTTCTTGGCTTAAGATTTAGGTAATTAGGTTTTTATTCGAAAGGCGTCGGGATGTGACGACCCCATCGCCCGCTGTTGGGATAACCTCTGTCACAACAGAGATTATTCCACCAGTGCAATCAGTCACACTGGTGGTAGGTCTTTGTTGCAAGAGGCCGGCTAGGTAGGTATCACCGTAGTGTCCAATATTCTGCCGCCAAATAGTAGTGCTTAGGCACTACTGTGTTCTGGTTTGAAGGGCATTGTACGCTAGTGAAATTACTGGGCGAACGAGATTTAAGAACTAATATCTCGAGGTTGGCAACGCGTGAGTGGCACCTACTAATGGTGCTGCAAGCGCTCATAGGCTGCGGCAGCCACTTACCATCAGGTGGGCCGTATGCTTGTTTGCCAACTTCTAACATAAGATAAAAAAAAATAAAAATATTAAATTTTGAAACGCAGTAGTTTTTTAGGGTTCCGTAGCCAAATGGCTAAAACGGAACCCCTATAGTTTCGTCATGTCCGTCTGTCCGTCTGTCCGTCTGTCCGTCTGTCCGTCTGTCCGTCTGTCCGTCTGTCCGTCTGTCCGTCTGTCCGTCTGTCCGTCTGTCCGTCTGTCCGTCTGTCCGTCTGTCCGTCTGTCCGTCTGTCCGTCTGTCCGTCTGTCCGTCTGTCCGTCTGTCCGTCTGTCCGTCTGTCCGTCTGTCCGTCTGTCCGTCTGTCCGTCTGTCCGTCTGTCCGTCTGTCCGTCTGTCCGTCTGTCCGTCTGTCCGTCTGTCCGTCTGTCCGTCTGTCCGTCTGTCCGTCTGTCCGTCTGTCCGTCTGTCCGTCTGTCCGTCTGTCCGTCTGTCCGTCTGTCCGTCTGTCCGTCTGTCCGTCTGTCCGTCTGTCCGTCTGTCCGTCTGTCCGTCTGTCCGTCTGTCCGTCTGTCCGTCTGTCCGTCTGTCCGTCTGTCCGTCTGTCCGTCTGTCCGTCTGTCCGTCTGTCCGTCTGTCCGTCTGTCCGTCTGTCCGTCTGTCCGTCTGTCCGTCTGTCCGTCTGTCCGTCTGTCCGTCTGTCCGTCTGTCCGTCTGTCCGTCTGTCCGTCTGTCCGTCTGTCCGTCCGTCCGTCTGTCCGTCTGTCCGTCTGTCCGTCTGTCCGTCCGTATGTCACAGTCATTTTACTCGGAGACCATTGACTCTATCTATACGAAATTTACTAATTAGGTGTATTCCATAAACCGCACAAGGATTTTGTAATAAAATCTTAATATATATATATATATGAATTAAGGGTAGCAGTCCCTACATGTAACTGACGCTTGAAAAAAAAATTTCAACGTATGGCGACGTGTGAGATATCTTTGGATAGTTCTTTTAAAATGATAAGGAGGTTTGATTTTGAGTTTTTTATTAAGCCAGTAGTTGTTGAGATATTAGCTCCTAAAGTCGTAAAAATCGTGTCTCCCCCCCTCTAACTTTTGAACTATGGGAATTAAAATTCTGGAAAAATTTGAGCTGGTAGAATACCACATGAACTTTCATCCACATTTAGTTTGAAGAAGATAGGTCTATAAATTTAAGAGATATATAAGTTTTTCCCATAACATTGTTCTTCATATTACTTTTAATAATTACTATGAAATTACCATCTTATTTTTGCGGTCGGTTTTAATTCGTTATTATTTTTAAAACCGTTAAGATTCTTCATAACCTTACCACCACCCATTTATGCATGTTTTCTTGATTTATCCAAGGCATTTGACCTTGTTAATTACGATACCTTATGGCAGAAGTTAAAACTCACCGGCATGCCTGAAGAGATTTTAAGTTTTGGTATAAAAATCAGGTTACTGTTGTGCGATCAGACAGCTACTCAAGGTCTTACAGGTTGGAATGTGGGGTGAGGCAAGGCGGCCTGACCTCACCCAAGTTGTTTAATCTGTATGTGAATAATATTAGTTACGCAGACGACATGATTCTGCTGAGTGCATCTGTCTGTGGGTTAGCAAAATTCCTAAGTCTTTGTGAGAACTATTTCAAACGTCATGGCTTAGTCTATAACTGTAAGAAAAGCAAATGCATGGTCTTTCAGGCCAGGGGAAAATCGATTCCATCTATTGTACCTGCTATCAAGTTACACGGGTTCCACTAAAGAGAGTTGAATGCTTTAAATATCTTGGCCATGTAGTATTCTATGACTTGAAAGACAATGCAGATATTGAGAGAGAACGCAGGGCTTTGTCTGTGAGGGCAAATATGATTGTTCGCAGGTTTGCTCGTTGCTCAATGCCAGTCAAAATAACGCTTTTCAGAGCTTACTGCACCACATTGTACCCTAGCAGCCTGTGGGCAGACTATACGAGGAAACAGTACAACGCCCTGCGTGTACAATATAACAATGGTTTCAAATTCTAATGGGTATGCCTCGTTTTTGTATCGGGGATGTTTGCCGAGGCGTATGTGGACTGTTTTTATACCATTATGCGAAAGCGGTACACATCGTTGTTGCGCAGGATTCTTTCCAGCTCAAGTGCATTTGTTAATAAAAGTTGTTTGGATGTGAACCACTGCTATCGGATTCACGTGCTGACAAATTACTCCTGTCTTAGCTTAAATAAGTTTTAGAAATTACTAACAAATAGGCGTAAGATACTTGTTTTACTAACAACATATGATCCATTGTGGTCGAAATAAAGTTATTATATATATATATTATTATATAACCATGCTGCGGAACCCTTTAGATTCAACTGTTCATGGTCCACAACGCACTTGACTGCTAATTATTTATAATGAATTTTATTGTTATTAAATTAACTACTATAATGCAATAGACTATCATTAAATACCCACTTTATACTATTTTACAATTGTTTTAATAATGTATTCAATATCATTATTCATTCTACATTTGACTTCTTATAAAAATAATATTATGTTAGGCTGACGAGTGACGTGAAAATTATATCTCATGCAGATTATTATACTGTAGATGTACATTTTTTTATATTTTATAAATATCTTTTTTATATAAAAATAACATGATTATTTATTTAATAGTAAATATATTTTTCACATTAATTTTGTTTCATTTTAATTTATGTGAATGCATGTACATGACGTTTAATCGGTATCTCTGTAGCTCCTATGAATATAATATAAGAAATCAAATTGTCGATACAGATTATTTATCAATAGTTGTGTTTCCCTATTACGTTTTCTATCTTACAGTCCTAAAATCGGTTATGTTGATGTATTTTAATTAGTAGTGTGTTATAGTTTTCCATAAGTGTGCGTTCATAATGACACAATATTTTTGAGGCTGTGTGCAATAATTCAATGTAGTGGTTATGTATGTAGTGGTAGTGTCGCCTCGAAATTTTTGTTAGTAAATTGTCATTCATGGCATGTCCTTTCCTATGTTAAATGGTCTAAGGATACACGGCATATCAAAGCCCAGTCTAAACTTATAATTTTTTTCTGATGTTTTTTACATGTGTTGTTTAAAACCTTTAGAGCACTAAGAAATAATTTTTCGGAATTCAACCCTTAAGGATGTGAAAGGGGTTT
The DNA here is from genome assembly GCA_023373885.1 of Hestina assimilis. Lineage (NCBI taxonomy): Eukaryota > Metazoa > Arthropoda > Insecta > Lepidoptera > Nymphalidae > Hestina > Hestina assimilis. Next base: position 16,166,860 of record CM041759.1, read on the forward strand.
GAAAGTTGAAACAGTTTGAATATTGGATGTCTGCCATTTTTTAAACTTGAATAGAAACATGAAACTTTGTTTTTTGGTGAATGAATAAATATAAAGAAACACGTGATGAAACATTTCTAAAATAAAGGTTCAAAATTTTTATTAGAATCGTTATTCACGCGGGCGAAGCCGCTGGCAGAAGCTAGTACTATTATATTTAAAGAAAAAATCTAAACAAGAAAAGTAGTCTTCTTTTACATAATTAGATATACATACATGTATTCCTAATTATGTAATATAATAAATAACAATGGATTAAGTAAAACCAAAAAAAAATTATGAACTACTGAATTAATTAATTATGGAACAGTATTTATCTTATATTAGGAAGTCTTTTTTTTGGAATATGTATTGCTGTTGGCCCTACTGGCCTTGACAGCGTCACCGGGCGGACGGGCCGAGTACAGAGTACTCAGACGTGATAATGGGACAGCCCTCACGGGGACAATAAGGAAGTCGTACTTAACATTATAAAACGCAGCTTAAAAAACTACAAACTTATTTTGAATCATAAAGATAAGAATTTACTTAAAAAATATTGTAATACTGTTGCTAAGCCTTTCATTGTTTTTAGCAGGCCTTTTATTGCAAAGGGCCGTCTAGGCAGGTACCACCTCAGTGTAAGATATTCTACAGTAGCAGCAAAGCAATAGTATATGTGGCATTTAAGAACCAATATTTCCAGGTTGGCAGCGTGTAACTGCTACCTACAAATGGTGTTGCGGGCGCTCATAAGTTACGGCAATTGCTTACCATCAGGAGGGCAGCATGCTTGCTTAGAAACATAAAAAAATACTAGCCTTTGTTCCCGAGATTAACTATTTTTAATATGCCCTGTAATGTAACATTGTGAAATAGCCAATAATCCTTACAATCTTTTATCCCTAATTAACTACGTTCAAGTTTTGTTTTCTCGAAAAGTCTCCAGAGATCCGTTTTTTTATATTACGAGTTGGCAAGCAAGCATACGGCCTATATGATGGTAGGCGGTTGACGTAGCCCATGAGATGCGCGCAACACCATTAGTAGGTGTAACTCACACGTTGCCAACCTCGAGATATTGATTCTTGAATCTCCTTCCTACACTGCCCTTCAAACCGGAACATAGTAATGCTTAGGCACTACTATTTGGCAATAGAATATTTCACACTGTGGTGGTAGCTACCTAAAGACCTACCACCAGTGTAACTGATTGCACTGGTGGAATAATCTCTGCTGTGACAGAGATTATCCCAAAACAAATAATTTATGGGTCTTTTTTTCTTTCAAACGCTTATCTTAAAAATATTAATAATTCGAATATTTTTGAGTCCCTAAACTTTTTAATCATTCAATTAAAGTTTTTCATTGTATTATTATTTCGTATACGCGCTAACACGGCCATACTGACAGGCGGGCGCGCTCTGCACCAGCCTCGTTGATTCTTTGTAGATTCTCGTCGATTGTTCTGCAAGAATAGAAAGAGTTGCCTCTGAGCAGTGCATCTGTAAACAACATGCACTGGTTTGTCTTAGTTGTTAAATAAACAAAACTTTTATATGAGAATATCCACGCTATTTAGTGGGTTCTCTGAGTTTCTCGTAGATAAGAGCCGGGTTCTTGCAGATACCTCACGGTTCTCGTAGATACCTCAACGGGTTCTCGTAGATTTCACATGGGTTCTCGTAGATACCTCACGGGTTCTCGTAGATACCTCACGGGTTCTCGTAGATACCACACGGGTTCTCTTGGATACCTCAAGGGTTCTCTTTGATACCTCGTGGGTTCTCTTGGATACCTCAAGGGTTCTCTTTGATACCTCGTGGGTTCTCTTGGATACTTCGTGGGCACTCGAAGATACCTCACGGGCACTCGAAGATACCTCGCGGGCACTCGAAGATACCACGCGGGCACTCGAAGATACCTCGCGGACTCTCGAAGATTTAAGTTAAAGCTCTCGTTTTTTTTTTCTTATTTTTGTTAAGGTTTTCTTTAGAATACAGAGTTTTACTTAGCTTTGATTTGATGGGTTAACTTCACACGTTCTCGTGGAGTCAATAGAATGACCTCACTTGGTCCTGCATCAGGATCTTGGCGAGTAGGAGACTTCTTTCCCGCCGACACGGTCAACAGTTCACCCGGTTGTGAAGCACGCCACAGCTGACCATGGGTAATCGCTGCTAGTTCTAGTGATGTTAAGCAAAATCTTCTGAAACAAATATCAGATAAAAATGAGATGGTATTAAGTGATAATTCAAACACGTCATAACTGAACTGGGGCTCTCGATACACAAGTCTAAGACAGAGATCGTGGTCGTGGTCTCAAATAGTAATGTGAATGATAAATTGGAATGGGAATGGGGGCTAAGGCGCAACGTTATGATATGGAAGGACAAAACATCTCCCTGCAAACCAAGAGCCATCTAGTTCGCACCCCGATATCATCCTGGTGTATATTTTACCAACCGTTCGGCCGTTCACTCCCCGATAACAAGTCAGAAAACCTTACCGCGAAGTACATTTACCACTTCACGAACGGTAACATTGAGTTTCTGCTGCGCAAGCGATAACGAGTGACTCCGCGAATGCTGGTCACTCCACCATGAATGCTGTTCACACTATCATAATCGCGATTTATTCCCTTTTCAAACAACTTGGTCAGATAACTCTCGGGTGCTCAATGTAGAAGAAACTGTAAAAGAAATATCACGCACAGAAAAAATAGTTCAGGCATTGGGTTAGTTATCCCACTTCTGATGTCGCATACCAGAAGTGAGGTTATTTAAAATAAATATGCCGAACCGGTGAACCTATGTAAGTCATCGGTTCTATTATGCTTTTAAGCACAATAATAGCAATACGCTGCGTATCACATTTTGATTTTAATTATTATGAGATTAAGTAAGGTAATTTGATACTAAATTCACACATATTTAAACAAGATAATTTTTGGAATGAAAAGCAAGTAAAATAATATTACAATTTTTAATAAAAGTGCCATACAGACTACATACAGAGTTTGTGGCCGAGAGGCAGGAGCGAAAAGTGAGTTCACTACACAAATCATTTGCTTTATAAAGCGTTCAACGGAAGTTGATGTTACAACATATTTTAAAACAATATTTCAAAATTGCTTCGATTTTTAATATTTTTTCGAAAATACAATTAAAGGCTGCCAGTGACATAATCAAATAATTCGTATTATGTTTTCTTCCCCAATTGATGATGAAAAGGGTTTGAACGGACAGTTCCAAGCGTATCCAAACCGCAACCGACTCCTCAACCAAAGGCTATGCTAACTGCTTGGGAGATAGATGCGCAGAATGCATGGTGCTATTTTAAGTAAACGTAGTAAAAAAACTTATTTAACTTCATACCTGAAAAAATCAACTTGTTCGGTAGTTCCAAAATCCCTTTAAACCTTTAAACGAGAAATTCTTGTCATATAATATGATTCTCGAGAACGGCACCAATGATTTTCATGGAGGGCGATAAATCAATATTTTTAGAAAATGTCATTTTATCCGTGTTTACAGGCAATAAAAACTCCGGTTCAAGTGCAGATTTCTCCAGTTCCATTATTTTTTTGAAACTCCTTCCTTTGTGAGAAAAACTATTATACTTACTTACACGTACTTTACATAATAAGACTAAACGATTAGGTATCTTTTGGACGCATTTAACATTACGCAAAATACTAAATTTCCCACGAAGCATGTTTGGTAAACTTTGACAAAGTGATTGGTTTTGAATTGTCAAATGTTTGGAATCTCGTAGAAATAATTTAGATTTTTTTCTATAAAAACCCCGCCTGTGGTTTTATCAGTATTCATTTTGAATCAAACTAAGCTAAGGATAGCCTTAGTCTTTTATCAATTTCAACAAAGTGGGTTTAACATTATGAACAACTTATTATAACCAAAAATGCTTATAATATTTTACTAGATAACACAATAAATTGCACTGCACTGTGACTACTACGTCGGATTTGAACAACTCGTTTTTTTATGTGGCACAACAACGATTTTTTGCATGATAAATATATTGAAGTAATAGTGACAGCTTTTCAAATATTGTCTTTCTAATCCAACGTATTTAATAGGTTCTATACTTCGCCATGCGTCAACATAATTACCTTCTTCATCCTAGCATTATTCCCGGTATATTTTAGGTACCCAGGGTCTGCTTATTACTCTTATCCGGATTTGATAGGTTACTAGTTTTTACACAGAGCGATTGCCATCTGACCTCCGCAACCCTAAGGGTGAACCAGTAACTCATTGGATAAGAGCAATTTACTTATCATGAGTTAACGATTATTGTCAGATGTTATCGATAATAACCGGGACCGACAGCTTAACGTGCTCTCCGAGGCACGGTGGGGAGACCCACACGGACAAACGCCCAGACCGAGACAGAAATTTTAACAAACATCTGCCCGAGCGGGAATCGAACCCGCAACCGTCGAGACTAAAGGCAGACTGGCTACCCACAACGCCACAACGGTGTCGTCAACATAATTACCTATAGGAAAATAATAAAAAATAAGATCGATTGCCCAGAATTACTATCGTTCATTTTCTTTCGAGTTCCAATACGACCTCCGTGTGAGCATATAACACCCCTTTGCTCACCACTTGTCCTACAAACAAAAACCATCTGGGGTAGATAGCTGTTAATCCCTAGGCCTATAAAAATAGTTAATAGTTGTAGTGATGTGTTAGATATAAAAGCTAAACGCTACACACTGAACGGCCCCCATTAGATTATAGTTATATCCTATGTAGGGGGTCCGGAAACATAGACAAGGACAAACTCACCCACACCGGAACACATGACTGCATTGTCATGGTCATATACATTCAAATTCATTAAATATTATTCATAAAGTATTCTATGAACAGGTTTCATCTCATATTTGTTTTTGAGCAGATCGTTTTTGTTAATTTGCGTTGGTTTTTTGTCTTAATATTTTTTTATATACATACATACATATTATATTATATCGTATGTGAAGTTTACCTTTTTATATTTAATATAAATATATCATATAGATATAGGACCTAAGATGTAAATATTATCAGTAGCTGTATCATTAGTATCAAATAGCTACAGGAATCAAAAGCGAAGATGCAGGATAAACCTGAACTGGGTCCAAAATAGTAAAAAGATGTTACATACTAAATAGCAGTGAGCATATCTATACATGTATACAATTAAATATACTTAATTCATAGATGAAATAATAAAGTTCATTTTACTTGAACTGTATGTATCCTTCAGATAACTTGTAATTTAAGATCAACTCCCTCAGAGGCCTTCAAAATTCAAAAATTTGACAAAGTTTTGGCGCAGCGGTAGCGAACCTGCCGTAAACGCTACAGATCGTGGGTTCTATTGCCGTTCGGTTCATATGTTTGTATTGATCATACCAGCATGTGTTCCGGTCTGGGTGTGTTTGTCCTTGTCATTATGTGTGTTTCCGGAATCCCGTAATAGGATATTATAACTATCCTCATGGAGGCCGTTGAATGTATAGAGTTCCGTTCATTAAGTAAAATAGTAGAAAAAAATTTACTAAATCAACTTTTATCTTATTTAAATTTAAAAAGCCTTCCTCAAAAGCAACAATGTGGCTTAAGCATAGGTCGCTCTACATTAGATGCTGGAGTAACGCTCCTTGAACATCTTATGACGCTTGGGAGAGGTCACGGAATGTAAATGGTGTCTTTTGTGCCTCATATAAAGGTTTTATTTTGTTGTTTTTATCTAAAATCTATATATAAAAATGAATCCCTATATCCCTTGGGCACGCCATCACGCGTGAACGGCTGGACCGATTTCACTTTTTTTTTGTTGTGTTTGTTATTGTCTGGAGAAGGTTCTTATGACAGAAAATATTAAATAAAAAGTAAATATTAATTTTAACAGTAAATACCGGGTTTGTATGGAATCGACGGGTAGGGAAGTTCGTATGGAAAAAAATGTATTATTTAATGTTTGTATACAGGTAGATAGTTTATAAGTTTAAGAACCAATAACGGAATTAAAACTCTCACGGTAAAGGGATAAACGGAACAATTTACTATGCACCTGGACGAAGTCGGGGCGGGTCGCTAGTATTGTAATAAGTATAGTGCATTTAAACTACAAACTTGCAGAAGGTTCAATTCTAGGCCCTTTTCTATTTTATTTGCACTTTTACGTTAACAATGTAATTATGTTATATCGTATTGTTTGCTGATGATACTTCCCTAATATTTAAGGTATTAAGGTTAACAGAAATAAGAATAATTAGGATGATGATGATAAATCCTTCTGTTTAATGTCATACTGGACATTAATACTTAATTTTAAAATTTGACAAAGGTAATTGGTTGTATTTGAAAAAAAAATATTTTGAGTTTGCGTTTCCTGACTCAGAGAATGACAATAAATGCCGAATCAGCCATTTATTGTGATTCTCTGAATCAGCAAACGCAAACTCATAATAATTTCATGCCCGAGGCTTGTATATCGTCCGGATGTCAGAAGCTCTACCACAAATTTTAGGCACATCAAACAAACCTTGTAGTTCACAAACGGAAACTTAATTAGACCACAATGTTAATCTATCGACACTACGATATTAATAAGTTTAATCTGAACCGAATGAAAAAATACGAAAAAAATATCTTGATAAAATATAAAGTTTTTATTTATTTTATTTTAATCATTTCAATGTCGTGAACTATTTTTTTTACAATAATAAACGCCTCCAAACGTTACCTTATACAAGGAACGATAGACATTACCTAGATATGATCAAAAACTATCCTCACGACAAGTACCACATAAATGAAAATAAAATTTTATAATCTTTAATTAAAATATTCACATTAACATTTAATATTATAACTTTGGAAGTAATGATTGCCGGCTTCAATTTCTTCTTCTGCTTCTTGCCCTTATCCCGCGCTAAGTGGGATCGCACAGAACGTCTTTTTTTTTTTTTTGGAGTGTCCATTGCTAGTGGCCTTGACAGCGTCACCGGTGGGGGGACCGGGTCTGGAGACCTCGGCCGGTAGGCAGAACGTCTGCTTCTTCCATTCTTTTCTATCATTCATCATCTCTGCACTCACTCCCTTTCTACGCAAATCAAAATATTTGGAAGAAATAGATTTTTAAATAAACAAATTTTACAAAACTAAACTAGTGAACAGAGTAAATAGTGAATGGTGAATGTTTTGTCTTCTGCTGAACATGGGTTTATATAGGCAGCTGGTGACCACGACGGGAGGCGCAGTATGATTGTGACACCCTGAAATGTTCCATTGTCTTATAATTACTTGTTTGTTTTGAGTTTCAGATTATGATTTTTATGATCATTCCTCGAAGTCCATGGTTAACATTATATCGTCAACTTGATTCTCCTTCGTGGAGATACTGTTATTTATATTCCTTTTAAAATAATGTTCCTGTATTTGGGTGGCGTGACTCGCATATCCCACACACATTTCATCCACGTCTTTTTCGGTCCGTTCTCCACTAACACTCACTTCCAAATCCATCGCTCTTTTGGCCACATGACTTTCTTCTCTCCGCATAACATACCTATACCAGGATAGTCTTCCACTCTTTAATTTTTCAATCACTGGCGCTACTTTCAAATTTCCCCTTATATACTCATTTATCATCATAAAGCATTTTTTTCGACGATCGAAAACTAAATGGCAAACTCAAAACATCAAACGTCAAGAATAATGATTTCATTTGATTTGTATTGATAAAAAAATAGTCATTCGAAACGTCTAAGTAATAGTTCATATTTTAAGTATTCAACGCGACTCACTACACCTTATAATGAAATTAAACTCTTACGAAACAAAACGATATACCTTTTTCGCTCGATGTAAAAAAAAATACACTTTATTAACTTCTTTTTAAAATTTATTTCACACTAAATATTAATCTACTTATTTATATTCTTATTTCAGACTAGCTTCTGCCAGCGGCTTTATAATTTTCTGTTTGCTTTTTTAAATTAAGACTAAGAACGCAATTTGAGCATCTTAAATCAAATAATTTTCCGAAAATTTTCAGTTAAATGCATAAAAAATTTCCCTTGCTTAGTGGTGTCAAAAAAAACAACAAAATTAATATTTTTACCAAGGTCTGATGTGTAATAACATAATATAATGCGACTAGTAACTGTAAGGACTGTTTATTTTTCTTATTTAATGAAAAATATCTACTATATACAATAAAGTTGGATAGTTGTATGGATACATGAATGGTTGGATGGATGAATGGATGGATGGTTGGCGAGACGGATGGATGGATAGTTCCTGTAGAATTATCAAAATACGAATCGAAGAATACATTGACTTACATAATACCAAAACTTTTTTCCAAATGAAAGAGAAAATGAACAAATTTCTAGTTGAAATATGAAAATACTTATTTTTTGTATCTTATATTTGAAATCAGCATTTTTTAATATTTTTTTATACTTGTATTCTACAGTACAGGTACTTAATTTTACATTAGAAAGCTTCAAAACCGTTCATAAATGAGTTATGCCGCACAATACATAAAAAATATAAACATCCGAATTACGAACTTTCTCCAATTTGACGTTGGTTAAATTTAATAATTAATTATAAAAGATAAAATAAAAAACCTTACGAATTGTAAAACTCTTATAAGTTGGTGATAGATAAAGTATAGATAAAAATAAAAAAGAAGGTTTGAGCATTACAAAATTTTTAAAAAATAATATGTAAAAACTTTACCTTTTATAATTCATCTCAAAGACAAAAAAAAATCCTAAATCATTTAAAAATCGCATTATTTTTAAATCTATTCCAAAAAAATTACAAATCGAGTATATTCAAACTTTTTATTCGTTAAAAAATCAATATCAAAATCGATTACGAATTAAAAAAAAATAAAGTAGCGGGAAAATTAATACTATATGAGTGTATTTGGACGCAAATAAGCAATATCATGTCAACCCACACGAATGTCATTTCGAGAAAATTTTGAACAACTTGCTTTATATGGACTTTTTAAGGTTCCGTAGCCAAATGGCAAAAACGGAACCCTTATAGTTTCGTCATGTCCGTCTGTCCGTCCGTATGTCACAGTCAGTTTACTCGGAGACCATTGGCTTTATCTAAACGAAATTTACTAAATACGTGTATTCCATGAACCGCACAAAGATTTTGTAACAAAATCTTTAAATATATAGATATAAGAATTAAGGGTAGCATTCCATACATGTAACTGAATGTTGAAAAAAAAATTCAACGTATGTCAACGTGTAAGATGTCTTTGGTCTTTTAAAATTGATAAGGAGGTTGATTTTGACTTTTTTTATTAAGTCAGTAGTTGTTTGAGATATTAGCTCCTAAAGTCATAACAATTGTGCCCCCTCTCTAACTTTTGAGCTATGGGATTTAAAATTCTGGAAAAATTTTACCTGGTAGGACATGAAATAAAATTTCAACCACATTTGGTTTGAAGAAGATAGGTCTACAAATTTTAGAGGTATATAAGCTGTTCTCATATCTTTGTTTTTCATATAACTTTAAATAGTTACTATGATATTACCAACTTACCTTTGCGGTCGATTTTCATTCGTTATTATTTTTAAACCCCTTAATATTCTCCATAACCAAGCTGCGGAACCCTTTAGTTTTAGCTGTGCGTGGTCCACAACGCACTTGACTGGTAATTATTTTTATTGTATTGGTCAAGTTTTTGGCAATTTCAGATTTATGTAAGTTATTTTGCTTATTTTCACAAAAAAATAAGTATACAAACTGCATATTTCGTATATAATATAAACCAAAACGTTTAACATAAGACATAAATTGTATGATTGAAATATTAAAGAAAAATGTTCTTCAGCCATTTACCAACACTTCTGCATATATAACTCAGTTTTGTGGGTTGACATGGTATTGCTTATTTGCGTCCATTTATAATTTTGGGTTTTGTGTTGTTTTGTTATCATTGTGGAAAAAAAAATTGTGAAATACACCAAACTTATAATATTTCCGATCAATAAAGAAATATCACTAAGACCAATAAAGTCCTTTCAATAAAATAAAGAAAGTAGCTATTTTCCGTGAACACGTTATAATATAACGGCATCATAAAATGAACTTTTCCAAGCATCTCTAGTTCACGAAGTGGCTTTTTATATTTTTATTTCTAAATCATTTTGTTATAAATTAAATACTTTTCCTTAGCACAGTGAACGAAATAGCTCAAGAGATATCCTAACAACCATGTATATAATATTCGACAGACGACGTCAACAACTAAGTTATTTTCTAAGTGGAATTTTATTTATTATTTTCTAGGAGTTTTATTTTATATTTTTATAAAATAAAGAAAATTTTATATGCTTTTACTTTTCGAAAGAAGTCTGAGGCTTATTATAACTTAATAATTGAAGTATTTAAGTGTCCGCGTCGATGTTTGTATCGAGCACAATATTGTGCTGGAATTGAGTCCAGCAATTGTAGTGTAAAAGCAGAATCTTTTGCAAGATTCGGGCAGAGGGGTTAAACTCCGGCTACCAGTCCGATTTAAAAAAATATTTTTGCACTTTATTCTAATTTATTGAGAAAGGTTAAAGACTCAGTCATCACGCTACGACACAGTAACTATAAGGGTGGAGGGAACCGTGTGCATAGCTTGCGGGTGTCAGGAAAAGCTGGAAATCATCAATAGTACCTGAAACCATAAGAACTTTAACGGCACGGTATGACAAAGGATTTTTGATTGTGATTTGATAAATGGCATCTTTGGTTGGTTGGTTAATAAAGAAGTCCAGCAAACAAAAATAGCACTATATAAAGTTATTTTTTTGCAATATTAAAAATAATTTGATTTTTTTATGTTATAAGTTGGCAAACAAGCATATGGCCTACCTGATGGTAAGTGGTTGCCGTAGCCTATGAGAGCTTGCAGCACCTTAAGTAGGTGCCACTCACGCGTTGCCAACCTCGAGATTTTGTTTATTAAATCTCCTCTGCCCTGTAGTTTTAATATTTGTACGTATTTCCATTCCGTCTGCGAACCTAGGAGTACGTATGTTAATGTCATAGTTTTTTTTCGGTAAATCCTAAGCCTATAGTTATTGTAATTCATTTATTGCCATTTATATACTTCGAATATTTTATATTAACAGCGCCATTCTGTGAACAACTTGAGCGTAATTATATATTTTAATAAATTATGTAAATATTATAATTACATTGAAAAACCTTCTGTCCATAATTGATACAAATTCAACATTCTTATTGATTTGTTATAATATAATGTAAAATTTAACATCATTAAATAAAAATAATTAAATTACTTATTGAAATTTTTATAACAGCGCCATCTAGAGGATTTTCCGTGAACAACTTGAGCGTAGTAAGGATGAAAGAGAGCTTAAAGTACAATAATAGTTTAACCGGCGTACACTAGATAGCGCTATCATAATATTTTCTGGTAGATTTTATTAATATTATAATTTCATTAAAACCTCCTATTCATAATTAATAAAAAAAATCATATTGAGCCGTTGTAATATAATATAAAATTTAACATAATTAAATAAAAATATTTTATTTTAACAGCGCTATCTAATGGATTTCTGTGAACAACTTGACCGTAGTAAGGTACAATAATAGTTTAACCAACATATACTAGTTAGCGTTACAATATGAAAGATATTCTATGTTAGTAAAATGTATTAATATTATAATTGCATTAAAAAACTTCCTACCCATAATTGATACCAATACAATTTTCATATTGATTTGTTATATTATAATGTAAAAATTAACACCGTTAAATTAAATTTTTTTTAAAACCTTTTTATTGTCAAGAATAATATATCATAGAACCTACCTAAGTAGATTAGAATTCTGATTGTTTGTATGAAGTTAGACTACTGTTTATACCTAAGTCCAGTTTTTATAAACACGATTAATCGTTTGATCTATTACTATTGGCAGAAAATAATGTTTATGTCATAGACCTTTTTTTCGCTTAAACCTAACTATATGGTTATAGAAATTAGTTAATTAGTAGACAAAATTAGTTAATTGGTCTAAACACTATTATATCTTTTACTCAATTTTTTTTTCGTTGCAAGATTTATTTACATTAGGCAATATTTAATATTTCGAAATATTATTACTGTTGTTTATTAATTTATACATTTTTTCTATTTATAGCGCCATCTTTATACATGACATTGGCGAAGTAATCTATGCTAAACTGGTATTGATCAATTGAATACATATACACACTGGAACTAACATAAGTGGAAACTATTTTAAGCTGCAAATATAATTAAACGACGCCATCTAATGGATTTTCTGTGAACAACTTGGACGTAATAAAAGGAACAGAAGACTTAGCTACAATAATAGATAGCGCTATCGTATTATATTGGGAACAATAAATCATAAAAATAATAATTATAACATAAGCATAGAAATATTACAGCTATCGTAATTGATAATTATTGCTTTTAATTATTTTTTAAATAATACCTAATCCAAAAAAAATCTTTTTAAGATCTTGGCAGAGCAAGGGATATATTATTCTTGTCAATAAAAAGGTTTTATAATTTTTTTTATTTAATGATGTTAATTTTTACATTATAATATAACAAATCAATATGAAAATTGTATTGGTATCAATTATGGGTAGGAAGTTTTTTAATGTAATTATAATATTAATACAATTTACTAAAATAGAATTTCTATCATATTATAACGCTAACTAGTATATCTTGGTTAAACTATTATTGTACTTTACTATGGTCAAGTTGTTCACAAAAAATCCATTAGATAGCGTTGTTAAAATAAAATATTTCAATAAGTAAATAAAATATTTTTATTTAATGATGTCAAATTTTACATTATATTAAAACGGCTCAATATGATTTTTTTTATTATTAATTATGGATAAGAGGTTTTTAATGAAATTATAATATTAATAAAACTTACCTAGAAATAATATGATAGCGCTGTCTAGTGTACGCCAGTTAAACTATTATTGTACTTTAAGCTCTCCTTATTACACTCAAGTTGTTCACGGAAAATCCACTAGATGGCGCTGTTATAAAAATGTCAATAAGTAATTTAATTATTTTTATTTAATGATGTTAAATTTTACATTATATTATAACAAATCAATAAGAATGTTGATTTTTTTATCAATTATGGACAGAAGGTTTCTTAATGTAATTATAATATTTACATAATTTATTAAAATATAAAATTACGCTCACGTTGTTCACAGAATGGCGCTGTTAATATAAAATATTCGAAGTATATAAATGGCAATAAATGAATTACAATAACCATAGGTTTAGGATTTAGCGAAAAAAAACAATGACATTAAAACTATTTTCTCCTAAACGTATAATAATTAATAAAATGAATAATATATAGTCTATCTTCATACAAAAGGTTAAAACGCGCTTCGAGTTCGATATAAACGATTTGTGAATATTTAATATAAATAAGTAGAGATACTTATTTATTATGGCAAAAAGCAATTATATAATAGGTAGGCATATTGTGTTGTTTTCGGTTGCTTGAATTCTGCAATAACGCATCTAAAGATAACTGTTTTAGAAATCACAGAAACTCCTAAGGGTAAGACTGGAATGCGTGTCTATTTTGTCTTCATTTATTTTATTTTTTACATTTATTTATTCATATATATATATTTTTAATTTCTAACTTTATTATTTTTTGTCTAAAAAAAGCTTTATATGCTTCATGGTTTTATAAAAATAGCATCTACCCGCGGTTTTGCCGAAGTCAATAGCTTTGTGCATTGAGACACCTTTATTTTTCCCAAAGGTCTCTTGATAAAACCTTTCATCCACTATTTCATTTCAAAGTCCAAATATTGTAGTTCGATTTTCGTTTACACCACGGGAACTTAACATTTTTCCGGGATAAAAAGTATCTTATGCTATAATCCAGATAATGATCTATGCCTGTTACAAATTTCACCAAAATCCGCCCAGCTGCTGAGTGATTGAGTAACAAACATTCATTCAAACATCTAAACATCAAAACTTTCACGTTTTATATTAATAGGATTGGTCTATTTAATTTATTTTTATAATTTATGTGTACGATTTAAAGGAATTTGTATTTAGCTTCCTTTGATGAATTTTGGAAACTAAATAAGTGTAGATAATGTGCTGTTTCGTCTCTTAGCTTACTATTGAGTTCATCTTTTAGATTATTTCTTTCTCTGATCCGGTCGAACCTCGAGACCTTCTTTTGATTTCTCTTGATGCTTAGGATCGATGTGCTTAGTTAAAACAATTCATCGGTATGACAGCACTACTTTTAAACTAAAATTTATGCCACAACACCGGGAAAGTGTTTTGACTACATTTCGTAGAACAAAAAACTTTGGCTCTACACTTAATTATATATTAGGTAACATTAGTATCGTTAGTTAGTTACTAAAATTAAAAGAAAAATAACTTAAGCAACAACCAATAATTAAACAAATCAGCATATTTTATATCATCTTAAAACCACATTTGAAATATTTAGTAATTGAGGCGAATATTTCATTACTTATTACAGATACATATTTGGAAGTTGAAAATTAAATCTAAATAATTAATAATATATCATAGTGAATGACATCAATCATACATATATTTTTAATTTATAGCCGTTACATGAAATGACAACAATATATAATTTAGAGAAGTTTTTTTATAAAAATTCTCTCTTTTTTGTATATTTTTATAAACATTTTCTTTTTTTGCTCTATAACTTTTTTTTAATAGGTTTTACAAAAAAATACCTCCAACCAATCTTGTAGATGATCTTTGAGGAAAATTTTCCCCTACATTTTTTTTTAATGTCATTTACTTAAAACGCTGTAACAGCGCTCCAAAGTTAATCGGGTTCGTCAATGCTCATGAGAATGCGGTCAAAACCAAATGTTTTAACTTATTTTTGATTTTTTTTATTATAAATATATTCTTAAAAAAATTTCGTTAAATTCGTACAACTTTACTTATTCATTCTTAACTCTTTTCCCCGCCACCTATGAGGTAGAGTCCGTAGGCGCGTTTTTTTTTACGTGGTATCCCCAGTAGGCCTACTCCACGGCCATCTTACTTATAAGGTAATCCTCGACATCATAATATTTTTAATCATATTTATTACATGAAATGAAAATAATATATGAATTTTTACGATTGAGAGAGTTTCAAACACTCAGTAAGCGCTTATAACTTATTATGACAGAGGGCCGGATTGTATTGTCTGTCTTGTGTTTAATGTTATAAGTACTCTGAATGTAAAATCATTTAAGAATACTTTTAGTTTGTTTTACATATTGTCTAAGTAAATTATTCAATACAGCAGAAAGATAGTACCCTTTTTCCATAGACATTACTAAATTAAGGTATGTGAAAAATAGGCAAATTTATCAAATCACGCAAAGTATCCGGTCTATCTTTTATAGGTTATGGATATGATTATGATACTGAGTTATTATCGCCAAATGAACTTTGTCACAAACATTAATTACATTACAATACATCAAATAGTCCTTTTATTTATTTAAAAAAAAATCTTAGTGGAACTATTGTTTTCAGTAGTTTAAATTGTAAATTGTAAATTTTACATTTGTTTTACAAGTTCTTCCATTACTGGAAATGATTTAGTAATTTATAACTGAATCAGCTAGCGACATATATCTATTTTTTTATAAGGAAGTTTATAGCAGAAAATGCATTTCCGCCAAAACAGCTCTGAGCTGATGAAATACATAGTCAATATGATGGCTCCAATTAAATAAGTAATGTATCTTTAGTCCGAGATATGTAGAGTAACACTAGTTACTTTTGTAAGGCGAATGATTGTGCATAAGCTTCGTTTTCTTATAATTTATAGACAGCCCTATGCCCTGCGCCCATTTACATAGTAGGTACATTTACCCAGCCGATCGAAATGACAATGTCTTGGTGAGCTGTTATTAGGTATTGTATTTGTCGTCGTTATATCGGCTTTTATAATTGTTTTGAAACCATTCCAAGACAGGGCCCAGGGCCATTATATATGTGGGCGCGAATACAACAGTTCAGCTAAATTCAGCACTGGTTCATAAATCATAAAATTTAGATTGTTATTGTAAAATTAACGCTAAACAGCGTGTAATTGTTAAAGTTATTTTAATTTCTTTTTCTAACCTAAAAACTTCTGAACATTTGGACGTGTATCAAAACCTATAAATACGGCTGTTTTGTCATTGTCAAGTTCGCTCCCGATGACGTCCCAAGCCTAGGCTCGACCTCGCAGGAGGACCCTTGGGACGGATTCAACTTGAGCTCCGCGCGGGCAGTCCATCTCTTACCGGCTCAGGTCTCCAGACCTGGCCACTCCCACTGGTGACGCTGTCAAGCCCACTAGGGCCAACAGTAATAGACACCCTGAAAAAAAAAATGATTGTCAAGTAATTCGTGGTTCGTGGAGGTAATGGCAATTGACCTATAATTGGACGGATCCGTGCGGTTGCCTTTTTTAGAAATCGTGTGCACAAAAGCCGTCTTCCATGAGTTCGGGACGACGCCTGATGAGTAGGAGTACCGGAAAAGACGCGTTAAAACCGGCGCCAACTCCGGAGCACATGTCCGCAATACGATCAGGGGGATTCCATCAGGCCCACTCGACTTATGAATGTCCAAGGAAAGAAGTGCTCTGCGAACTACACTTTGCCTCCGGCATCGTGGTATCACACCGCTGGATTGTCGGTGGTGACTCTCCTTGGTCATCCACAGTCGAGTTGGACGCGAAGAGAGAGAGCACAGAAGATCAGCTTTCTCTTTCGTGGCATGAGCCACCGAATCATCGTCCCTATGCAGAGGTGGACTTGCAAGGGACCAGAATGCACGTGTACCCGAAGGAAGACGCACTAGTTTCTCGCCAATTCTGCCGATGTGCTCCTTTCTAAGTGCACTGGTATTTACATCACGAGACGTCGACGCCTCAGCCCAGGCTTGGTAGCATTCTCGTTTTCGGCGAAACGCTGTTTTACAGGAGTGACCAAACCAAGGCTGGGACTTGCCTCCTATGGGCACTGGCAGAAGCCGGAACAAAGAGTTCCATGCCCTGGAGTACCACATCGGCGACAGAGTTGGCAACGACGTCCGGATCATCCAGCGAGAAGCAAATCTGTCCCCATGGGTAGGACGCACAGAAAGAACGCATCCCATCCCAGTCCGCTAACCTGTAGTGCCAAACGCGCCGGTAGCCCACGAAGCGGGGCCGTGCTGGGCGCGAGACCGGCACTGTACTCCGAACAAGGCAGTCCGACGAGCCTAGAAAACGATCGACGGAAAACAAATAGTTGTCCGGATGAGAGGACAGCAGAAGATCCAACAGTGTAGGTGTATGATGTTACCAGTTGTGTCAGATCATATGCCAAAGTAAAGTCGAGAACAGATCTCCCCGCGTGACTGGTGGTACGTGAAATAAGCCATTCGGGCGTTGATGGGCGTTAAAATCGCCAAGAATCACGATCTCAGCGGATGGGATCTGTTGCAGCACGGAATCTGTAGCCATTTGAATATGCTCAATGAGTCGGTCAGTTTCGGCATTTCCGCTATGGTACCTATAAAGCCACGCGAAAATTCGCGGATGGTCATCGCAGTCTACGCGCAGCCAAAGAATAGGTCCCCTACTTCAAAGCTTACACGCACACACCAGCCCGAGCTACAAAGAAATGTTCCAAATTATATCCCGGGTAGGAGAGGAAAGAAGTATCAGCCGGAGAAGATATCTGGGTCTCGGTTAGAAAAAGCGAGGCCGGTTTTCTGTTAGAGAGTGGTGCTTCTCCGTGCGTGCCGGCCCAATTCGGCTGCAGCAAAAAGAGCTGTGCAGCGTGGCACTACCACTAGTTGAATTGGCTGATTGCAATGGTGGAATAGTTTCTGCTGTGACAGAGATTATCCTACCAGCGAGCGATGGGGTCGTCAGGTCCCGACGCCAAAAAAAAATAATTTTGGTAAACTTGTGCCTTCACCAATTTTATGTTTTCCATCCTTGTCAATGGGAGTGCTAACCGTCTCTCCTTTCAACAGACACAAAAGTTGTTCCAATAACTTAGTTTTTCATATTACTTTGAATAATTACTATAAAATTATCAACTTAATTTTGCGGTCGATTTTAATTCTTTATTATTTTAAAGCCCTTAAGATTCTTCATAACCAAGCTGCGAAACACGTTAGTTTCAACTGTGCGTGGTCCACAACGCGCTTAGTTGGTTATTATTTACGTTAAAACAAAAATACCGCCGTAACACCAAAGACAAGTTTTGACTACATTTCGCAGAATTAAAATTTTTAAGTGACGAAATCGCGAACGCTGAACGGCTGGTAGGACACCCGTTGCTGCGGTTGCGGACATAATTATGCTTATGTTTTTTACTTTTACTCTACAATTAGACAATTTTATTTCCTCTTGCTGCGTTCTTGATGCTCAGGATCGATGTGTTTAATTAAAACAACTCTTCGTTATTACTACGCTTTTTTACTTTAAATAAAAATAGCGCCGTAACAACAAAGAAAAGTTTTGACTACATTTCGCAGAATTAAAGTTTTTAGTTGGAGAAATTACGAACGCTGTACGGCTGCTAGGACACCCATTGCTGCGAAGTGATAGTGATATTTACATATACATATATACATAATAATATTTATTATGTGTCCTGGTTTTACTCTAGGATTAGATAATCTTTCTTCTTCTTGATGATTTCTTGATGCTCTGGATCGACTGGATCGATGTGTTTAGTTAAAACATCTCCTCGATATTGAGACTCATTTTCACTTTAAAAAAAAGGCACCTTAACATCAAGGAGAAGTTATAACTACGTTTCGCAGAACGCGATACTTCGGCTCCAATCCACTTTTCTTTTGGGTTGAATCCACATAATTATATATTTAGTAACTTGGTCTCATGTTTTTATATAAATTGCTAAACATTTTAAATCGTCCCAGTTCACTTGATAAAATCTATTTTAGAGTTCATCTAGATTACTGCTTCTATTCCATAGTTCCTGTCTTTGGGAGTTTTTTCCATATTTTTGAATACGTTACCCCTACACAGTTTGAAATATACCACAGAAATAAAAAATTGTTATTTAAAAGACTGCGTTTATGATATTTACTGTTTTCGAAAAAACGAAGGAGTTAATCAGTTCGACCGTGTTTTTTTTATATATTTATTACCTGATTACTCGAAGACGGCTGGATTGATGTGGATAATTCTGATCGTGGATCACTTCTAGAGTGTTATCGTTTAAGCAAAATAAAAAATGCCTAATCAGACCAGCTTTCTTTGAGTAATCAATTAAAACAGAAACTACGCCATAACCAAATAACAGATTCGGCTACGTTTTACGGAACAAAAAACTTTGGCTTTCCACACATATATATTTGGTAACATTAGCATTTTTAAATAAAATTACAATAAAAATGCCTTAAGCAACAACCAAGAACATATGAAATTGTTAGTACTTGAGGCGAATATTTCATTTTGACCTATTACAGTTTCTAATATAATTCGATGTTGAAAATTAGTCTTATTAATTTATATACCATGGTGAATGACATGAATAATAAAATTAATTAATCGTAATATACGATAATGTGCAAACCTGTTGGACCAGCGCTGTCATTGTATGATGTCTGTTGAACATAATATTATAAATTTATGAACGTCATGTGTTGTCTCTTGGCTTATTATTCAGTTCATCTTCTAGATTCTTCTTAGTTCTATGACGTGTTAAGTTAAAATTGGTTATTGAAATAACAACTTTTTACTTTGCAAAAAAAGTTGTCATGCCAATAGCCAATTTTGACAAAATTTACTTCGCGGTGACAATGGTAAACAATAATATTTTATTCATGATATAGTTTAATCATTTTAGTGTAATATGATTATCATAATAAAAATATTTATATATGCCAATAAAGGCAAAATGGTTAGATAATAAAAATGTCCCTTCACCTTCAACACCTCTTACGAGTCTCTGAAGGCAGTCCGCTCCTCCGGTCCTTATATAGTTAACCCTTTCTGGGAAATCTATAAAGGACGGGAGAAGGTCCGTGTCTTATCCCTATACTTTCAACACCTCTTACGAGTAGCTGAAAGTAGTCCACTCCTCAAATTCTTATATACTAAAACTCTATAGTAAAAGTATAAAGAAAAGGGGGAGGTCGATGGCCCCACACCCGCCATCGACTGTGAGCTCCGACCATAGGTACGAGCCCTCCCGGGACAGGGATGGGCTATTTATAGTGCACCTGCGACACACAATTTGATTGTTACAACTTCAAAAGACATAAGTCTAACTTTATTTATTTCATATTGTTGTTATTTACATAGGCCGAAATCACGCATAGAAAGGGATGAAGCTCTGATATTCTGTAATGGTATCAATCAAGACCGAAGTCACATAATACTTTATATTCATTTTTGTATTGAGAAGGCAAAACGCCGTAATAATTGAGGGACAAGCCCTGGACATTATATATAAGGGAATAAATCCCTGGTTCAGATATGTACGGAACGTTAAACCGCCAGGCGGAATTCCGTAAGCATAATGCTATAATCGTAAACCTCACCTTAGTGAATTAAAATTCATCAACAATAATAAATAATAACATTTATAACATATATTTCTCATACCACTATATATGGTTAGTATAGAGTTTATATTTTTCATAAACTTCACCCTTCACTATAGAGATGACCAAAATCATATCGGAGCCTCATACTTAAGCATCGGGTCAACTAAGATTAAATGCAAGGCAAGATTCTCAAATATTTTTTCGCTGAAAGTTTAATTAGTATTAATTAGAACCGATGTCATGCTATTTATTTAAGTTATTTGAATTGGTCGATGTGAATAAATGTGATCTTAATATACGAATAGGTTTGTCTTGTCACATAAGTACATTGAACAAGTTGCACATTCGGATGTACATATTTATAAATATCTAACCACTAGTGGACGTTCTTTCACATTTTACAGTACTATGATAGGAGACTTTGCTCGCTAAACAATAAACTCATAATAATATAAGCAGTAGGATATAATATATAAATTGCAGTAGTGATACTTAAACATATTTTGATATTGGATAATACTTAGTATCCATATCCTCTTAACTAAACTATACGACCTAGGCGTTCGTGGTCCCGCACATAATTGGTTTAAATCCTACCTTAGAAATCGAAAACAGTATGTAGAAATTACGCATTACGACTACGACTCAAAACTAATTAGACATGTTAGATCAAATGTCGAGTATGTTAACAGCTCAATACCACAGGGAAGCATTCTCGGGTGCGTTCTGTTCCTGCTGTACGTGAACGATCTCCCGAAAATTCTACAGGACTCATGCGTATTGTTTGCAGAGGACATTTCTATACAAACCAAATGTAAAAGCACCGTGGGCTTAATTATACAAAATTTTGAATGATGTTGAAAATTGGCTTAGTAACCGTAACTTAAATATAAATTTCCAAAAAACGAAAATTATGCAATTTAGACCTCATCAAAAACACCCTTAATTATAAACTTCTCGTATAACGGCACTGTCCTAAAATATGTAGACTCATTTATCCTACTCGGAATCGACATCGATTGTAATCTGAACTGGAAATCACACGTCCAAAAATAAAACCAAATTGTCTCGATTCACATACGCACTAAGTGAGTTAAAACTTGAGAGGTGTCAAGGGACACCCGGATGGAACGAAGTTCCTTTCGATTAATTAGTGAAGGAATTGTAATAAAATTTTATTTTTTTAAGTTATAATAATATTTTTTATTATTAACATTATTTATTATTTACAAAAACCTGTATACACTCAACAAAAATAATCGTCGCGACACCACACTGTTCAATGCGAAATAGAAATGAAAATATCTGGCTTGCTTTCTATAAGAGAGAGACAGACAGAGAAACATATAACGTGGCACATTCTAAAGGGCTTCACTCTAGCGCGAACCAATACCACTGGAGCGCTATTCTTCGACGTCGCTAAGGCCTTCGACAAAGTTTGGCATAACGGTTTAATTTATAAACTGTATCGTCTAGGATTGCCAGACAGACTCGTGCTTATCATACGAGACTACTTGTCGAATCGCACGTTCCGTTTTCGAGTAGAGGGTACCTTGTCATCCCCTCGTCCCATCAGGGCAGAAGTCCCTCAGGGCTCCGTACTAGCTCCCGTCCTATTTTCTCTTTATATAAATGACATTCCGAGACCGACCAAAAGTGTTCATCTAGCACTCTTCGCGGATGACACCGCTCTTTACACGACCTCTGTATCAGCTTCCGCCCTTACCAGGCGTCTCCAATCTGCAGCCGATGCCCTAGGAAAATGGTTTAAATCTTGGAGGATTGAAGTCAATCCCGAGAAAAGCGTAGGTGTCCTTTTTAACAAACCCCGCATTAGGACTTTCTGGCGATCCGGTCCACCTGGAGTTATCACCTTGTTCGATCATCCCATCCCATGGAAAGATAAAACCAAATATCTAGGCGTTATACTCGACAACAGACTCACCTTTGAAGCTCATATCCGCAAGGCACGTGATAAAGCAGCGTTCGTTTTGGGAAGATTGTATGCGATGTTGGGCAGGCGGAGTAAACTGTCCCTTAGAAATAAGGTGACATTATACAAAGCCTGTATACGTCCCACACTGACCTACGCGAGCCCTGTTTTTTCGCACGTCCACGCCAGAAGAATTAATCAATTACAAATAATTCAGAACCGTTTCTTACGTATGGCCTCGGGCTGTCCGTGGTACGTTCGCAACGTAGATCTCCATAGAGACTTTGAAATCGATTCGATCCCCAAACATTTGAAGCGCTTATCGCAAAACTATTTCGATCAAACTACTTTCCATCCAAATCCTTTGATTAGACATGCTTGTATGTACACAGACCGATGTAACCAACCGACAAAAGTAAGGCGTCCTAAGCACGTCCTGCAAGACCCTGACGATAGGATTACATTAGAAAATGCCCCTTACACAGCACAGACACGCACACATCACCGTCCACGCCGGCGAGGACGAGGTCCTTTGTTTCGCACGTCGCGTCGCGCTCACACCGTCGGGTGAGTCTATCGTATAGAATGCGCTCGGAGCGCTGCCTCCATCTCCGATGACGTCCTTAGCCGTGGTTCGGCTTCGCAGGAGGCACCCTAAGGACGGAATCAAATTTGAGCCCCCGTGAGGGCTGTCCCTTTATCACGGCTGAGTCTCAGTACTCGGCCCCCGCCCGGTGACGCTGTCAAGGCCAGTAGGGCCAACAGCAATACACATTCCGAAAAAAAAAAAAAAAAACAGAGAAACATGCGACGCCGCACAGCTTACAATAGCTTACTATATATACAATAGCTTACTATATAGCAAAAAGTGTCGTGACAACTTTTCGTAAGAATTTTTTCCGTCTAGCCCCCTTTCACAACGCGCGATAAGGAACTTCGTTCCAAAAAGTCGACCGACATAGAAGTGGCGCTATTAGCCTACTTTGCTTACGCAAATGCTTGGCTTAGTTACGGAGTTATATTATGGGGATATAGCACAGAGGCCCACCAACTCTTTGTACTACAAAAAAAACGTATTCGCATTATAAAAAATATAAAAACTACGGAAAGCTGTGTACCCCATTTTAAATCACTAAAAATACTAACTTTGATTTTATATTATTTGACTTGTAGACATGCCACGGCAGAATAAATTACGACGCATGCGCAAACATAAATTGATCCTTATGCAGTCAAACTTAAAAATTCACAGCTCCGGCCCGAACCTTATGTACACAAAAATATATAATAAAATCTCAGAAGAAATCAAAGAAATAGAAAATATAAAATTATTTATAAAATCACTAAAAAAATTTTCAATTGACAAAGCTTATTATAAAATAAATGATTTCTTAAGTGAATAAGACCGCCTCTCTCTGAACAATTGACATGTTTTATAAAGAAATTTCCATACAGTTCATTATCATAATTATTGTTATTAGTCTAATAATAATAAAGCCATCTAGTTACAGCGCCCTCACAGGGTTTCATTGTAATTATGTAATATAGAAAATAACTTTGACATTTATTCTTGTATATAATCTGTAAAACATAATTCTAAATGGATCTGTAACTCAAATAAATGAATAAATGAATAAATAAATAAATAAGTAAATCATAACAAACACATTACTCCATAGGGTAAAGCCGCACACCAGTGAGTGCGCGAACAACGTTTGTTTGACATGTCTGATTCAAGGTACTGTTACACAAATATAATATATGATTATAAAGATAAGTTTTCTTACTTTTCTCTCTAGAATTGGATTAATGCAATTCCTCTTGATGCGTTCTTGATGCTCAGGATCGATGTGTTTAGTTAAAACATTTCCTTGGTATTAGGTTGTTTTTTTACTTTAAAACAAAAGACACCATAACACCAAAGACAAGTTTTGACTACATTTCGCAGAATTAAAGTTTTTAAGTGACGAAATCGCGAACGCTGAACGGCTGGTAGGACACCCGTTGCTGCGGTTGCGTACATAATAATGCTTATGTTTTTTACTTTTACTCTACAATTAGACAATTTTATTTCCTCTTGCTGCGTTCTTGATGCTCAGGATCGATGTGTTTAATTAAAACAACTCTTCGTTATTACTACGCTTTTTTACTTTAAATAAAAATAGCGCCGTAACAACAAAGAAAAGTTTTGACTACATTTCGCAGAATTAAAGTTTTTAGTTGGAGAAATTACGAACGCTGTACGGCTGCTAGGACACCCATTGCTGCGAAGTGATAGTGATATTTACATATACATATATACATAATAATATTTATTATGTGTCCTGGTTTTACTCTAGGATTAGATAATCTTTTTTCTTCTTGATGATTTCTTGATGCTCTGGATCGACTGGATCGATGTGTTTAGTTAAAACATCTCCTCGATATTGAGACGCATTTTCACTTTAAAAAAAAGGCACTTTAACATCAAGGAGAAGTTATAACTACGTTTCGCAGAACGAGATACTTCGGCTCCAATCCACTTTTCTTTTGGGTTGAATCCACATAATTATATATTTAGTAACTTGGTCTCATGTTTTTATATAAATTGCTAAACATTTTAAATCGTCCCAGTTCACTTGATAAAATCTATTTTAGAGTTCATCTAGATTACTGCTTCTATTCCATAGTTCCTGTCTTTGGGAGTTTTTTCCATATTTTTGAATACGTTACCCCTACACAGTTTGAAATATACCACAGAAATAAAAAATTGTTATTTAAAAGACTGCGTTTATGATATTTACTGTTTTCGAAAAAACGAAGGAGTTAATCAGTTCGACCGTGTTTTTTTTATATATTTATTACCTGATTACTCGAAGACGGCTGGATTGATGTGGATAATTCTGATCGTGGATCACTTCTAGAGTGTTATCGTTTAAGCAAAATAAAAAATGCCTAATCAGACCAGCTTTCTTTGAGTAATCAATTAAAACAGAAACTACGCCATAACCAAATAACAGATTCGGCTACGTTTTACGGAACAAAAAACTTTGGCTTTCCACACATATATATTTGGTAACATTAGCATTTTTAACTAAAATTACAATAAAAATGCCTTAAGCAACAACCAAGAACATATGAAATTGTTAGTACTTGAGGCGAATATTTCATTTTGACCTATTACAGTTTCTAATACAATTCGATGTTGAAAATTAGTCTTATTAATTTATATACCATGGTGAATGACATGAATAATAAAATTAATTAATCGTAATATACGATAATGTGCAAACCTGTAGGACCAGCGCTGTCATTGTATGATGTCTGTTGAACATAATATTATAAATTTATGAACGTCATGTGTTGTCTCTTGGCTTATTATTCAGTTCATCTTCTAGATTCTTCTTAGTTCTATGACGTGTTAAGTTAAAATTGGTTATTGAAATAACAACTTTTTTACTTTGCAAAAAAAAGTTGTCATACCAATAGCCAACTTTGACAAAATTTACTTCGCGGTGACAATGGTAAACAATAATATCTTATTCATGATATAGTTTAATCATTTTAGTGTAATATGATTATCATAATAAAAATATTTATATATGCCAATAAAGGCAAAATGGTTAGATAATAAAAATGTCCCTTCACCTTCAACACCTCTTACGAGTAGCTGAAGGCAGTCCGCTCCTCCGATCCTTATATAGTTAACCCTTTCTGGGAAATCTATAAAGGACGGGAGAAGGTCCATGTCTTATCCCTATACTTTCAACACCTCTTACGAGTAGCTGAAAGTAGTCCGTTCCTCAAATTCTTATATACTTAAACTCTATAGTAAAAGTATAAAGAAAAGGGGGAGATCGATGGCCCCACACCCGCCATCGACTGTGAGCTCCGACCATAGGTACGAGCCCTCCCGGGACAGGGATAGGCTATTTATAGTGCACCTGCGACACACAATTTGATTGTTACAACTTCAAAGGACATAAGTCTAACTTTATTTATTTCATATTGTTGTTATTTACATAGACCGAAATCACGCATAGAAAGGGATGAAGCCCTGATATTCTGTAATGGTATCAATCAAGACCGAAGTCACATAATATTTTATATTCATTTTTGTATGAGAAGGCAAAACGCCGTAATAATTGAGGGACAAGCCCTGGACATTATATATAAGGGAATAAATCCCTCGTTCAGATATGTACGGAACGTTAAACCGCCAGGCGGCATTCCGTAAGCATAAGGCTATAATCGTCAACCTCACCTTAGTGAATTTAAATTCATCAACAATAATAAATAATAACATTTATAACGTATCTTTCTCATACCACTATATATGGTTAGTATAGAGTTTATATTTTTCATAAACTTCACCCTTCACTATAGAGATGACCAAAATCATATCGGAGCCTCATACTTAAGCACCGGGTCAACTAAGATTAAATGCAAGGCAAGATTCTCAAATATTTTTTCGCTGAAAGTTTAAATAGTATTAATTAGAACCGATCTCATGCTATTTATTTAAGTTATTTGAATTGGTCGATGTGAATAAATGTGATCTTAATATACGAATAAGTTTGTCTTGTCACATATTTATAAATATCTAACCACTAGTGGACGTTCTTTCACATTTAACGGTACTATGATAGGAGACTGCTCGCTAAACAATAAACTCTCCAAACAATATAAGTAGTAGGATATAATATATAAATTGCAGTAGTGATACTTAAACATATTTTGATATTGGATAATACTAAGTAAATCATAACAAACACATTACTCCATAGGGTAAAGCCGCACACCAGTGAGTGCGCGAACAACGTTTGTTTGACATGTCTGATTCAAGGTACTGTTACACAAATATAATATATGATTATAAAGATAAGTTTTCTTACTTTTCCCTCTAGAATTGGATTAATGCAATTCCTCTTGATGCGTTCTTGATGCTCAGGATCGATGTGTTTAGTTAAAACATTTCCTTGGTATTAGGTTGTTTTTTTACTTTAAAACAAAAGACACCATAACACCAAAGACAAGTTTTGACTACATTTCGCAGAACGAAAAGCTTTCGCATTCCACCTATATATTTGGAAACATTAGTATTTTTATTTAGTCTTTTGTTCAACGAAACCTGTTTAAAATAAGAAGAATAGTAACTTAAACAACAACCAATACATTAACGAATCAGCGCGTTTTCGACTAACCACTAGAGACTAATTTTTTAACATCTAACAGCACTGCGGTAACAGGTCTTTCTCACTAAATGTAATAATATAAGTAATATGATGTGGATGGATACATAGATTCCCAATAGTGTTTTTTATTTTGATTTTGGATATTACTAAATAAATCATAGCAAATATATTACTACACAGTGTCCGGCCGCACACCAGCAAGTGTGCGACCAACACTTTTATATATTTATGTAATGATGATGTTTCTTACTTTTCCTCTAGTAGTAGATTCCTTTAAGTTTAATTAAAACATTTCCCTCGGTATTAAGGTGCTTTTTTACTTTAAAACTAAAAACACCCTAAACCCAAAGAAAAGTTTTGACTACGTTTCGCAGGAAGACAAGCTTGGGCTATCCACTTATGTATTTGGTAATATTAGTATTTTTAGGTAGTCTTTTGCTGAACTAAACCGGTTTGAAATTAGGAGAAAAGTAACTTAAGCATCAATCAATTATTTAACGAATAAGCGTAATTAACTACTAGAAGACGTGTTTTTAACATGTTGTTGTACTATTATAATTATTCTTACTCACTAAATTTAATAATACGCCTAATAGGATGTAATACATAACTTTGCAACGATATTTAAACATGTTTCAATATTGGATATTACTAAAAAATCATAACTAATACAGAAACTATTACATAAAAATAATTTAAATATATACATACATCACTTCCCTGACGCAAACATGTCATATAAGCGGTGGTTGCACACTAGCTGGTTTGCGGCTTTCAACTATGCAATACAGTACTTATTTATTTGTCATAATAATTTGTGTATTATAATTTAGCATAATTTATATTGTCTTGAAACGACAATTGAAATTGATACTAATTGAGACAAGTATTTCTTTAATAATCGGAGCTTTTAACATAATTCGAAATTAAAAACTAAACTAATTAATATACCATAGTGAATGCCATTAATAATATAATTAATTACTCTTAATACATAATAATGTGCAACAGTGTCTTATTTCTATGATCGAACGGAGTCGAACCTCAAGATCGACGTGTTAAGTTGAAATCGTTTATTGACATAAAAACCTTTTTACTTTGTAAAAAAGCTACCATGACAATGTCCAATTTTGACAAATTTTACTTCGTAATAAATAAAAAACTGCATTATTTTCTACTAAATCTTGTAAGCAGCTGTTGTCACTTTGAATATTTTTACTGTACTTTGAGTTTTATTGTATCCTAACAATGTATGAATTATTACAATTACGAAGGTACGATTTCTGCAAGTCTACATATGAGAAATTGTGAGAAAACATTATAATTATAGATCTTGTCCTTGAACATCTTACTAGATGGTAAAGATAGTCCGCTCCATCTAGCCTTAATTACTTTACCTATTTAGGGTAAAATGTAAAGGATAGGAGGAGGTCGTTGGCCCCTCACCCGCCAACGACTGTGAGCTCCGACCATTCGGCTTTGAGTCCTCCCGAATGATGGCTAGGATATTAATAACCTGCGATGCATATTGCGGTTGTAATATTATACAAGGACAATTATACAAGGAAATTTACTGCTTTCCGTTTCCGGTGCTCTCACTCATCGCACGAAACGCAACAGTAAAAACGCAACTGCTGATACTGTTACCTTAGGCTGATTTTCTGTGAGAGGGTTGTACCTCTCCGGTCGAGCTGGCACATTTGTGCTGGGAGCAGCGTGGCTCTACTACCGTTAACTTGTAACCGTTACCGTTAATATTTCACTTTTACAGTTTATAATTAAAGTACAAAAATAGGTTTACCTATATTAAATTTTAAACTATCGCGTTTCATATTCATATTTATTATTATTAATACTTTTCGGGAATTAACGCGTAAAAATTGCCGTAATTATTACATTACTGTTATACCGTAATTATTATATCATTGTGACCACGGTCAGTGCAACCTGACCGAAACGTCAAGCACCGATAAAGGTAGGTTTACCTATGTTGTTTTTATGAGAATTAATCTCGTGCCGGTTGACCAGTCAGGGTGTCTCGCTTGTAAATACTAACCGTTAGAATCGAGATATCTCGAGGCATCGTAAAACTCGAATGATAGATATTATGGATTTTGTTTTTCACTTTTTATCTTTAAGGCTGTTGAAATTTTATTTGATTACCTAAACATTGTTTCCTTGTGCTCGTTAACTTTTTAAAAACAACACCTGTGAAAAATGTCATAATAAAATTATTTCAAGTTTAAGCTAGACGTGTGATATGCCATGTATGGGATTGAGTTATGAAGGTATATTTCAAATTTCATTCAATTTGAACCAGTAGTTTAAGAATTATAGCTAGTCAAATTTCTTAGTTTTGTCACTCACTGACTGACCGATCATCAAAACTCTAAGGCACTTCTAGCAGACATGGAGGCTTCCAATTTAGAATATGATATATATAATAGTGATTAGTGTATAAATAAAAGAAAAATTAAAATATTTTGTAATTTGAGTCCAGAACATACCCTCCAAGTTTGAGGTCTCTACGGTCAGCGGTTTAGGCTGTGCGTTGATCCGTCAGTCATTCAGGACAAATTCCAATTCTAAATCTTAAACAAGTTTTGTAGGTACGAAAGATACTAAACCATAAATAGCCAGACGACGGTTTGTGCGGGACCAAGATACACCTTGATAAAATAAGACCAAAAGTAAAAATACATTATATCGATATCTTGCGTCGCTCTTGGGTTTAAATCGATTTGTTTAGTGCTATGACGGTTGGCAAACAAGCATACGTTCCGCCTGATGGCAAGCGGTCACTGCAACACATCACATGTGTGCAACCGACCCAGTGGATATGGGGAAAGAAATGAGAAGGAAAATAAGGAAGGGAAAAGAGGGAGGGAGATTGGGCTTCCAGCGGGCGTACGAAACCGAACAGTTACTGTTACGATACGATATGTACGATATGTGTGGGAAGACCATGACTCTGCCACCTCTAATGATAATCTATACTTAAAGTTTAAAAAAATATTTTTAATTATGTTTTTTATCAATCGAATTTCAAAAAAAGAAAATTAAAATAATCTGTGTTTCGTTTATTTTTTAATTTATTTAAGTTATCTATTTATTTAATCGCCTCATCAAAAAAGGAAATAGAATAGACAAATAACGAATAAAAAAAATCAAACTACAAATATCGATATCTTGAAAACCAACCAATAAGTATACCGAAAAATATTATTCTTAATTTTCGTTTTCACGTCAACTTCTCTTTTTAGAAGGAACCACCTTCAGATTTTGGCGCCGGAAGGACCGTAATATCTCCATAGCATATAATAAATATGGATACGTACCAAAAAATAATACATACATACCGAGTACATACACTCGAAAAAAATTAACCTCCCTCGGCAGTCGGATAAAACGCTAACAAACCTGGCTGTCGCAACTATGAAACATGTTTAGGAACCTGCACTGAAATGATAGCTATCTATTGCAAAAAAACTGCATCAAAATTGGCTTAATAGTGTATGAGTTAAATGCTAACAGACATCCATACATACATACTAGGCTGATTAAAAAAAACAATTTTTTTTTCTTTCAAACAGCTTAAAAGTTTTTTTGGGTGTAAAAATTACTGTGAAAAGATGAGCCTTTAATATTAATATTAATATTGTCCGCATCGCATTTTTTCAATTCCCATAAGAATAACATGGGAAAAATTATTTTTGCTTCTTCTGATTTTTCTTGCTAGCTCGTCGTGGGTCATACAGTTCTTCCACGTATTTATGTAGAGAATAGACCGCTCTAAAAAAAGTTTTTCAGAAACCTAACAAATTAAAAATTATTCCAGGTCAAAGTTGAATTTTGTTGAGTTTTAAAGGCGTCGGGATGTGACGACCCCATCGCCCGCTGTTGGGATAACCTCTGTCACAACAGAGATTATTCCACCAGTGCAATCAGTCACACTGGTGGTAGGTCTTTTGTTGCAAGAGGCCGGCTAGGTAGGTACCACCGCAGTGTCCAATATTCTGCCGCCAAATAGTAGTGCTTAGGCACTACTGTGTTCCAGTTTGAAGGGCATTGTACGCTAGTGAAATTACTGGGCGAACGAGATTTAAGAACTAATATCTCGAGGTTGGCAACGCGTGAGTGGCACCTACTAATGGTGCTGCAAGCGCTCATAGGCTGCGGCAGCCACTTACCATCAGGTGGGCCGTATGCTTGTTTGCCAACTTCTAACATAAAAAAAAAAAAAAAAATGATCGCAAATTTGAATGATTTTAATGCATTACAGTTAATTTAAGATCTTAGTGGGAATAGTAATCAAAAATTTCGTGTTTTTCTCGAATTTAGTCTTCTAGAAAATGTTTATCAATAATTTTATGCAATAAAAAGACCAGTGAAACTCTTTGAGGAAATTTTTGGCATCAGTGAACTTCAAAATCGTTGTTCATATATGTCGCATACCAAAAGTGAGGTTATTTAAAAAAATATGCAGAACCGGTGAACCTACGTAGGTCATCGGCTCTGCTATAGTTTTTAATACATAATAATCACAATATGCCACAGATTACATTTTAATCATAAGAATAAATTTATGCAAGGAAATTGAGAAATGAAAAACACGTTTAAAAATAATTCTACAGTTTTTAATCAAACTGACGTAAAACGTGAGTTCACAACACAAATCACTTGCTTTTATAAGTTTATGAATAAACTAATTGCAAAACAATATTTCAAAATTGCTTCGATTTTTTAACAGTTTTATCGAAAATACAACTAAAGTGTTGTCAATGACATGATCAAGTTTGAATCTTGTTTTATTTATTCTTAAAAATTAGGCTTTAAAAACATCTTGATAAATAGAGCAATATTATGGAAGGAATTTAGACAATCATCTCATGACAAATTGATAATTACTTTCATCGTTGAATAAATATATGCGACGAACATGGCGGAAGGTATGATTATAAGTAGGAAATGTTATTATAACTACACAGAGTTATAAGCTATACACAATATAATATTGATAACATTAAATAGTAATTAGAAACATAAAGCTTCATAAACATGTTAGTAAATCAAGTAAAATTATAAAAGGAATTTAGAGAATGTTCTCATGATAAATTGACACTCCCTTCGTTATTATATAGTAATCGTAATTATGATAAACAGCGTTTAAAGTTTTGCATGATATGATATTGATGAAATAAATTACTAATTAGAATTTAAGTAATGATTTTATAACTAGCCAACTCTCATTTATTTATTTGATGTATCACTGCGGCGATAATCAAATCTATGCAGCTAATATATTTAAAATTCGAATTGAATGATTTGAGAGGCTTTCATAACTAATGTTGATTAAGTAAATTCACAATAAGAATTTACGAATTGATTTTATGGCTTATCTATGCTTATTTATTTTCGTATTGTATCAGCGCGGCGACATATATGTAATTTTTTTTTTTTAACCTAAATGCACAATATTTTCTTTTAGTCCTTTGAAATACGTACTTGAAGTATAAAGTGATGTTTATTAATTCAATTCCTCTTGATGCGTTCGTGATTATCAGGATCGATGTGTTAAATCAAAACATTTCCCCGGTATTATGGTGCGATTTACTTTAAAACAAAAATAGCACTGTAAAAGAGAAATGAAAATTGTTGACTACATTTCGCAGTGCAAAAAGCTTTGGCTATCCCCTTACATATTTCTTAACATAAGAATTTTTAGTCTTTTGTTCAACTAAACTTATTTAAAATATAAAGAAAAATTACTTAAATAATAACCAATATTTTAACGAAAAAATTTGTCTTACCACTAGAGGACTTTCTTAACATATAGTACTGTACTATGGTAACAGATCTTTCTCACTAAATGTAATAATATAAGTAGTAGAATGTATACATTAATTCCCAACTGTGATACTTTAACATATTTCGATGTTGGATATTACAAAATAAATCATAACAAATACACTATTACGTAGTGTAAGGCACAAAACTTGCCAGTGTGCAACCAACGCTTATTAGACATTTCTGCCTCGAAAACTGTTACATATTTATATATATGTTGGAGTTGAATATTAAACGAGCTTCTGTTAAATGATTTTACTGATAATTGTTTATTTTAAATAATAAATTAATTTGATTTGATTTGTTATCACCTTTTAAAATTGTAAAAGTTTTTATTTAGTTGTTATAATACTGGCCATATCGAGTAGAGGGAAACCTCTAGGGAGGTCGAGATGGTGTATCTTGACGTTGTCAATGGCAATGAGAAAAATAAACAAAAGTTATGTTGTTTTACTGGAATAAGATATATTGTGAAATTGTGATTGCATCGAGTTGCATCACTCTTTGATTGTTGGGAGGTGAATATATCTGATATTATGATTTGTTAAAAGGTTTAAATCCACAATAAATA
This sequence comes from Hestina assimilis, assembly GCA_023373885.1. Taxonomy (NCBI): domain Eukaryota; kingdom Metazoa; phylum Arthropoda; class Insecta; order Lepidoptera; family Nymphalidae; genus Hestina; species Hestina assimilis. The sequence goes on from CM041759.1 coordinate 16,201,080, forward strand.
TTTTACAGCGTGACGCCCATACGAATTGAAACCACTGATGACGATGTCAATGAGAATCTCCATCCTTCCATATATATATATATAAACGTTTAAGTTTCTTACTTTAACTCTAGAATTAGATAATTTATTTCCTCTTGATGCGTTCTTGATTCTCAGGATCGACGTGTTTAGTTAAAACATCTCTTTGTATTACTGCGTTTTTACTTTAAAAAATATTACGCCGTAACACCAAAGAAAAGTTTTGACTACATTTCGCAGAATTTAAATTTTTAGGTGGAGAAATCGCGAACGCTGAAAGGCTGCTAGGACGCCCATTGCTACGATTAAGTGATAGTGATATATATATATACATAATATTTATAATGTGTTCTACTTTTACTCTAGAATTAGATCTTTTTTTTCTTCTTGATTATTTCTTGATGCTCAGGATCGACGTGTTTAGTTAAAACATCTTTTCGTATTACTGCGCTTTTTTACTTTAAAACAAAAATAGCGCCGTAACACCGAAAAAAAGTTTTGACTACATTTCGCAGAATTTAAATTTTTAGGTGGAGAAATCGCGAACGCTGAAAGGCTGCTAGGACGCCCATTGCTACGATTAAGTGATAGCGTGAAACAAGACATGGTGTCGTTTGATATTGACCGGAAGGTTGCGGAAAAAGCTTCAGGGGATCGTAATTCTTGGAGAAAAACGTTATCCAGAAGTGTTGTTGTGCACAATAGCGCCTGGTTTACTAAATTAGCCCAAAAACTGTTCCAGCCTTAAATTTCGTCTGCCACATTTGTGGCCGATGTTGTCGCCTCCGTATCAATCTAAAAAGTCATCTGCGTAAGTGCCGAATGACTCGAACGTGTGCTGTAAAATCTTTATAGATGAAAAAATGCCTATGATGAAGATAACTCTTATAAGCAGGCCCGGTACAAGCAATAAACGAATGTATTTATTAAAAGAGCTTCAGAAGCAATAGCTTAATAATAACATAAGACACTCTGAGAAGTGATATTACTAAATAAATCATAACAAACACATTACTACATAGTGTAAAGCCGCACACCACTGAGTGTGCGAACAACGCTTGTTTGACATGTCTGAGTCAAGGAACTGTTACATAAATATAATACATTATTATAAGGATAAGTTTTCTAACTTTATCGTCTAGTATCAGATTAATTCAATTCGTCTTGATGCGTTCTTGATGCTCAGGATCGAGGTATTTAGTTAAAACATCCCCTCGGTATTAGTTTGTGATTTACTGTAAACAAAAATAACACCCTAACACCAAAGAAAAGTTTTGACTACATTTCGCAGAACGAAATACTTTATCTCCACTCCACTTTTCTTTTGGCTCAAATTCACATTTATATTTTTGTAATTTGGTTTTATTTTTTATATAAGTAGTTAAATATTTGGGATTGCCCAAGTTTATTTGATAAAACCAATATAAGAGCTCCACGCAGATTATTATTATTGCTGCCATCCCCATAGTTCCTTTACTTACCACAACTGGATATTACTTAATAAATCATAACAAACACATAACTACATAGTGTAAAGCCGCACACCACTGAGTGTGCCAACAACGCTTGTTTGACATGTCTGAGTCAAGGTACTGTTACACAAATATACTTCATTATTATTAGGATACGTTTTCTTACTTTTTCCTCTAGAATTAGATTAATTCATTTCCTCTTGATGCGTTCTTGATGCTCAGGATCGAGGTATTTAGTTAAAACATCTCCTCGGTATTAGTTTGTGATTTACTTTAAACAAAAATCACACCCTAACACCAAACAAAAGTTTTGACTACATTTCGCAGAACGAAATACTTTATCTCCACTCCACTTTTCTTTTGGCTCAAATTCACATTTATATTTTTGTAATTTGGTTTTATTTTTTATATAAGTAGTTAAATATTTGGGATTACCCAAATTTATTTGATAAAACCAATATAAGAGCTCCACGCAGATTATTATTATTGCTGCCATCCCCATAGTTCCTTTACTTACCACAACTGGATATTACTTAATAAATCATAACAAACACATTACTACATAGTGTAAAGCCGCACACTACTGAGTGTGCCAACAACGCTTGTTTGACATGTCTGAGTCAAGGTACTGTTACACAAATATACTTCATTATTATTAGGATACGTTTTCTTACTTTTTCCTCTAGAATTAGATTAATTCATTTCCTCTTGATGCGTTCTTGATGCTCAGGATCGATGTGTGTAGTAGTCAAATCATTCCCCCGCCATTGTGGTGTTATTAACTTTAAACAAAAATAACACCATAACAGAGAAGACAAGTTTCGACTACATTTCCCAGAATGAAAAGCTTTGGCTATCCTTTTATATATTTGGAAACATTAGTATTTTTAGTTAGGCTTTTGTTCAATTAAACCTGTTTAAAATAAGAAGAAAAATAACTTAAACAACAACCAGTTATTTAACGAATCAGCGTTATTTAACTAACCACTCGAACTTTCATCTACTATTTCATTTCAAAATGCAAATATTGTAGTTCGATTTTCCAGGAAAAAAAGCATCTTATGCTTTAATCCAGGTAATAATCTAAGTCAGTTCCAAATTTCATCAAAATCCGCTCAGCTCCTGAGTGATTGACTAACAAACATTCATTCAAACATCTAAACGGTAAAACTTTCACGTTTATTATATTAGTAGGATTGGTCTATTTAATTTATTTTTATAATTAATGTGTAAGATTTAAAGTAATTTGTATTTAGCTTCTTTTGATGAGTTTTGGAAACCAAATAAGTGTAGATAATGTGTTCTCTTGTCTCTCAGGCTTACTATTGAATTCATCTTTTAGATTATTTATTTCTTTGATGCGGTGGAACCTCAGGAACTACTTTTGATTACTCCTGATGCTCAGGATCGATGTGCTTAGTTAAAACAATTCGTCGGTATTACACTATCGCTTTACTTTAAACCAAAAAACGTCTAAACGGCCAACACCCTTATTACGTTGTGATCACAATAACCCGAGTTCTTTTAGAGCATCAGAGGCAACAGGTTCAATTCGACAATGGTAAACAATAATATCTTATTCATGATATAGTTTAATTATTTTAGTGTAATATGATTATCATAATAAAAATATTTATATATGCCAATAAAGGCAAATAGGTTAGATATTAAAAATGTCCCTTCACCTTCAACACCTCTTACGAGTAGCTGAAGGCAATCCGCTCCTCCGATCCTTATATAGTTAACCCTTTCTGGGAAATATATAAAGGACGGGAGAAGGTCCATGTCTTATCCCTATACTTTCAACACCTCTTACGAGTAGCTGAAAGTAGTCCGCTCCTCAAATTCTTATATACTTAAACTCTATAGTATAAGTATAAAGAAAAGGGGGAGATCGATGGCCCCACACCCGCCATCGACTGTGAGCTCCGACCATAGGTACGAGCCCTCCCGGGACAGGGATAGGCTATTTATAGTGCACCTGCGACACACAATTTGATTGTTACAACTTGAAAGGACATAAGTCTAACTTTATTTATTTCATATTGCTGTTGTTTACATAGGCCGAAGTCACGCAAAGAAAGGGATGAAGCCCTGATATTTTGTAATGGTATCAATCAAGACCGAAGTCACATAATATTTCATATTCATTTTTGTATGAGTAGGCAAAATGCCATAATAATTGAGGGACAAGCCCTGGTCATTATATATAAGGAATAAACCCTGGTTCAGATATGTACGGAACGATAAACCGCCAGGCGGCATTCCGTAAGCATAAGGCTATAATCGTCAACCTCACCTTAGTGAATTTAAATTCATCAACAATAATAAATAATAACATTTATAACGTATATTTCTCATACCACTATATATGGTTAGTATAGAGTTTATATTTTTCATAAACTTCACCCTTCACTATAGAGATGACCAAAATCATATCGGAGCCTCATACTTAAGCATCGGGTCAACTAAGATTAAATGCAAGGCAAGATTCTCAAATATTTTTTCGCTGAAAGTTTAAATAGTATTAATTAGAACCGATGTCATGCTATTTATTTAAGTTATTTGAATTGGTCGATGTGAATAAATGTGATCTTAATATACGAATAGGTTTGTCTTGTCACATATTTATAAATATCTAACCACTAGTGGACGTTCTTTCACATTTAACGGTACTATGATAGGAGACTTTGCTCGCTAAACAATAAACTCTCCAAACAATATAAGTAGTAGGATATAATATATAAATTGCAGTAGTGATACTTAAATATATTTTGATATTGGATAATACTAAGTAAATCATAACAAACACATTACTCCATAGGGTAAGGCCGCACACCAGTGAGTGCGCGAACAACGTTTGTTTGACATGTCTGATTCAAGGTACTGTTACACAAATATAATATATGATTATAAAGATAAGTTTTCTTACTTTTCCCTCTAGAATTGGATTAATTCAATTCCTCTTGATGCGTTCTTGATGCTCAGGATCGATGTGTTTAGTTAAAAAATTTCTTTGGTATTAGGCTGTTTTTTTACTTTAAAACAAAAGACACCATAACACCAAAGACAAGTTTTGACTACATTTCGCAGAACGAAAAGCTTTGGCATCCCACCTATATATTTGGAGACATTAGTATTTTTATTTAGTCTTTTGTTCAACGAAACCTGTTTAAAATAAGAAGAATAGTAACTTAAACAACAACCAATACATTAACGAATCAGCGCGTTTTGACTAACCACTACTGTAAGACTTATTTTTACTACTAATTTTTTAACATCTAACAGCACTCCGGTAACAGGTCTTTCTCACTAAATGTAATAATATAAGTAATATGATGTGGATGGATACATAAATTCCCAATAGTCTTTTTTATTTTGATTTTGGATATTACTAAATAAATCATAGCAAATATATTACTACACAGTGTCCGGCCGCACACCAGCAAGTGTGCGACCAACACTTTTATATATTTATGTAATGATGATGTTTCTTACTTTTCCTCTAGTTGTAGATTCCTTTAATTCCTCTTGATGCTCAGGATCGATGTGTTTAGTTAAAACATTTCCCTCGGTATTAAGGTGCTTTTTACTATAAAACAAAAACATCCTAACCCCAAAGAAAAGTTTTGACTTAGTTTCGCTTGACGACAAGCTTGGGCTATCCACTTATTTATTTTGTATAGGTTATATTAGTATTTTAGCTAGTATTTTGCTCAACTAAACCGGTTTAAAATTAGGAGAACAGTAACTTAAATATCAACCAGTTATTTAACGAATAAGTATAGTTTAACCAACCACATGAGGACGTTTTTTAATATCTAACAGTAACGGTACTATAATAAGATCTTTCTCACTAAATGTATTAACACAAGTAGTACGATGTGATACATACATTTAATAGTGATATTTAAACATTTTTTAATAATGAATATTACTGAATAAATCATAACAAATACAATCTTACACGGTGTAAAGAAATTATCTGCGTCAGGGCACTGTTACATACATACAAAAATATATACATAGATAATGCTTATGTTTCTTACCTTTACTCTAGAATTAGATAATTTTAATTCCTCTTGATGCGTTCTTGACTTTAAAACAAAAGTAGCGCCGTAACACCAAAGTTTTTTTTTTTCGGAGTGTCTATTAAAGTCTTTTAGAAAAAATAGCGCTGTACATTCAATTAACACTAGAAACAAAAATAAACTTTGTAATCCTAGATTTCGTCAGCGTAAAGTCAGTAATTCTTTTAAAGGACTAGGTATTCGCATTTTTAACAAAATTCCAGATTGCTTATTGGAACTGCCAATAAGCAAGTGCCAAATGTACATAAAAAATAAACTTATCAATAAAGCCTATTATTCGTTACAGGAATATTTTTCCGATAGGAATGCTTGGGACTCTTAATATTGCTGAATCTCATTTAAGAACCAAATTTTATATGAAAGAATACAATTGTAAAAAACATATATTTCAAAAGAGTAACTGTCGAGTTTCTTGTTGGTTCTTCTCGATAGAATCAACCTTCCGAACCGTCGGTAGCGTTTGAAAATTCAAAAGTACTTAGTAAAAGTTTACTTGAATAAAAATAATTTTGATTTGATTTGACTGCCGGCCCTAGTGGCCTTGACAGCGCCACCGGGGGGAGGGCCGGGTCTAGAGATCTTAACCCTCAAAAATACAATAGTTGTTTTAAATGACAACATTTGGGGCCCACATTATAGAAGAACGAGGATTTAATCCGACAATCAAGGTATTTATTCATTTAGTTTTGTACATACAAACAATACAGTAGAAGAATAACTTACTATGCTTATTCCTATGAATTAAGAATGCTTATTATAAAAAAGGAATTATAAATCAGTAAATATACATATTACTATGTGTTATGTGTGCTAATTATAAAAAAAGGGTTTATAAATCAGTAATACAGTGTTTGCTTTTGATTTTGTAGATACAAGGACAAATTCACCATCGAATTGGATCATTACAACCTCTCGAAGATGCATAGCATACATCTTTACAAATATACTTCATGGGCAACATGTAGGAACAACTTGATGGACGTCAAGAGATAAATGCAGCAATGAAAAGAGTAATTCTTCAAGATCTGCAGCAACTACTTTATGAGGATCATGCGTTGGTCAGGCTGTTTAAGAGTGCTTTGGATCGCATGACAAATTATGACTACAAAGTCGTGATCAGAGCAGATAAAACGACCACGTGGAACACATGAACGCACATTTAACGCTCCTACAATAGATGAAGTTGCCATCCTGATAGGCTTACCACCGCACAATTTACGACTAAAGGTTGGCTCCATAATAATCATGCTTCGAAACATAAACCAACCAAAACTGTGCAACGGAACCCGTTTGGTGATAAGGAAATTGATGAATAATGTGATTTACGAGACGATACTCAAAGGAAAATTCGAAGGTGAGGAAGTTCTCATTCCAAGGATCCCGATGATCCCAACCGACATGCCGTTTGAGTTTAAACGACTTCAATTTCCGATCCGTCTTGCATTCGCCATGACCATAAACAAATCGCAAGGCTAATCATTAAAAGTTTGTGGTCTGAATCTAGAAAATTCATGTTTTTGGTCCATGGTCAATTATATGTGGCATTTTCACGTATCGGAAGACCATCTGCGTTATTTGTTCTTGCACCAGATAAATATTTTGTTTTACAAAAAATGTCGTCTATTACAAGGTGCTTCAATAAAAAGAGGAACCCATTAGACTTAGAAACTTTTCCTTTGAATAAAGAGAATTTATTTAACCTTGGTAATCTAGACGGAGCAGAAACATTAATGAGAAACATCAAAAAGTAAGCACATAGAATCTAACATACCTCTCAGCAGTTTAAAAAGAAAAGGTTATCAAGCAGATTTCTTTGAGCAGCCAGAGATTTAATATTAAAATATTTTATTTTATCCTCGTATCTACATAATCTTTTATCTATATTACAACGAAAAGAAAACGTTTTTGCACACTCTCGAGTCTTTTTGTGTAGATATCATGTTAGGGATTACATACAACACTACCATATTTGAGGCCACTACGCACAAGTGAGTTATATATAGCAATTTTTGTAAGTGGATTCTTGAATTCTTTGCAGTTGCGCATAATAAAACCTAGAGGTTTGAAGCCAGTTTTAACATTGAATCTAGTGTTATCCCAAGGTCTTTTACTTTATCAAAGGTTTTTAAAGTTATTAAAAAAATAAGAAGGAATTCGCGTAAAGCGAATAGTACAGCATTTATCAACATCGAGCCTCATAATATTCAATTCACACTAGGAGGCCAGACGGTTCAGGTCACTTAATACTATTAGCAGACTATGTGCAGACAATACACGACTATATACACAGATAGCTTAAGAGAAGCTTCGTTTTATTTTACTTTTTCTTTTTTTTCTCAAATTCTATATTGCTGTTAGCTACTGGCCATGGCAGCGTCACTAAACGGGGTTTTTATTATGAGTTTTATTGAAGTGAAACTCCTAATGCGACTTCAACAACGTTGCGTTGAACGCTTAACGTTACGATGGAGGGGGTTTGAAAGCACTGTTGCGTTAAACGTTCAACGCTTCTGAGGAGGGGAATAAAAGAGACAAAGCGAGAGTGAATGCGTGGCAGTTATTTTCTTCCTATTTTCATTTCCACATTACGAAGTTTCATTACTTCCGCGCGGAGGGACTCCACGCACTACTTTTTATTAAAATATAGTACCAACTACCAATGTATGAGTTATTACTATTATGAAGGTACAATTTCTGTATGTCAATATCTTAGACTATTTAACAATTGAACACGCCTTATTGACTGTTCCCCTCTGGCAATGTAATAGATCAACAAGTCTAATGCGTTTATAAAAACTGTTTTGGAATCGATTTTATCATTGTCAGTATCGCCTTCATTGTGAACGGAGCTCCGTAAAATATAAAAAATCACTCTATTAAACTGTGCAACAAAATATAATTTACATTACATCTCTAAAATTATGGAGTTAAGTTTCATTTGTAATTATTTTTGCTATAATTATTGCCTTCTTTCTATCAAACGATAAAATTTAATAAGTATCGAGAACATAATCAATTGAAAAATCGAGTATGCAATGTTCGAATAATTCGCTATGACATATTTATGAAATATTCATACCATTATATTCCTTTTAACGATATGGCAAGAAAGCTTCGAATTGTATAAGTATAGCAGTCCATTGAAAAGTTACATTTGGGGTTTCGGGTCAGTGTAAAGCTAAAACCAAGTTTGTGGGGTCGCCCAGCTTGTCCCACGGCGTAATCTTGAAAATAGGGGTTGAAATGGTTTTGACGATATATCTCTTAAACTATATCTAATTAAAAAAAATTTGTTAACATTTTTTGTTGCAAATTAAATTTTCTACAACTTTGGTGCAGTAACTTTTTGTCGTAGATAGTTCTAAATAAAAAAATTATAAGCCAAAATGTCACTTTCAAATCCATCGCTCTTTTGGTCACATGACTTTCATCTCTGCGCATAACATGCCCATACCATGATAGTCTTCCACTCCTTAATTTTTCAATCACTGGCGCTAACTTCAAACTTTCCATTATATACTCATTTCGAATTTTGTCCTTACTTGTTACCCCACACATCCATCTCAATATTCGCATCTCTGATACATGCATTCTTTTTTTATCTACAGCTTTCATAGCCCAGCACTTCGATCCATAGAATACGACAGGTCTTATAAATTTTCCCTTTGACATTGACGGGCATGCGTGGGTCGCAAGCTGCTCCTGAGACCTGCCGCCACTTCATGCAACCAGCGCTTATTCGGCTCGCAACGTCCCGGTTGATATAACCATCGCTTTGCAAGGAGCCGAGGTACCTAAAATCGGAGCAAACTGGTAACGGCACGCCATCTAAGGCAATTGAGGTGAAGTCGGAGAGACCGCCAAAGTCTAAGAACATCTGTCTTGGTCCGGCTGATCTTCAGCCCTACGCTCTCCAGCCTCTCCTGCCATTTCAGCAGTCTACTCTGTAACTCAGGCACCTTCTCGCTAACAAGAACAATGTCATCGGCGGACAGCATATACCAGGGAGCTTCCTCCTGTATGTCTGATGTCAATGCGTCCATTACCAGAAGCAACAAATACGGGCTTAAAGCCGAGCCCACAGCCACATTGAACTTGTCAGTAACGAAAAAATGATATTACACCATTTTTGTAGATCGTTTTTTGAGGAACAACTTTTATAAGTAACATTTTTTCATTAAGTCAATAGCTAAACTTTTACAGCGCTCCGAAGTGTGTACTATTTTTCAGTACTCTTAACTATACATATATTATACGTGTGTACTACTAATATGTCATCAGTTATTGTTTTTTTTGTAAGGTCTAAAATATGTAACACTAGCGGCCCGCTCCGTCACGGGTATAAAATATATAGCCTATGTCATTCACTGAAAAAATGATTAAAAACGATCCAGTAGTTTTGATTTATTCATTACTGCCCGTGACACGCACGCGTTAAATGTAATTATTTACGACATCACATTAGGAACCTCAAAAATTATTTTTTTTTTTCTCAACTATTTTTATACAATCTCTATCTATTAAAAAAACTGCATTAAAATCCGTTGCGTATTTTTAAAGATTTAAGCATACATAGGGACAGAGAAAGCGACTTTATTTTATACTATCTAATGATTTCAATGGACTATAGTAAAATATTGACAACTGCATTGATCGGTCAAAATTTTAGTGAGGTGCTTCTGAATAACTTCGCACGATACAAAATATTCTTATTCCTATAAAATTAAGTCAAACTGGACTTAATATAATTTATAAAATATTTAAGATCGCATGATTTAAATAGTAGTAATCCTTATTTGAAAATATTATTAATTTTTTGCAATGCAGTCTTGTTTTTGTTTAATTTCTAAATTATTTTTATTATTGTTAAATTTACCACTACTATGCAATGGACTATCATTAAATACCCACTTTACACAATATTATAATTGTTTCCATGTAATTTATTCAATATCATTATTAATTCTACATCTGACTTCTTATAAAAATAATTTTGGGGTTGACGAGTGACGTGAAGATCTTATCTCATGGAGATTCTTATAATATTATACTGTAAATATACTTTCTCTTTTATAAGTATCTTTTTTATATGAAAATCACATGATTATTTTTTTAATAGTAAATATATTTTTCACATTAATTTTATTTCATTTTAATTTATATGAAAGCATTTACATCGGTACTTTTGTAGCTCCTTTGAATATAATATAAGAAATCAAATTGTCGATACAGATTATCGACAGTGGTGTTTCCCTATTACGTTTTCTATCTTACACTCGCAAAATGTATTTTACTTATTAGTGTGGGAGTATTTGACATATGTTATAGTTTTCCATAAGTGTGCGTTTATAATGACATAAAATATTTTTGAGGCTGTGTGCAATAATTCGATGTAGTGGTTACCTCGCCGCCCTCAAAAAATGGATGAAATATTTGCTAGTAAATTGTCATTCATGGCATGTCCTGTTTTTAAATGGTCTATGGCCAATATAGGCGAAATTGTGAAATAATATTATTAATTATAACTCTTGGACTTGAGCGTCTTTTACTAGATGATGAAGATAGTCCGCTCCACTAAACCTTAATTACTTTATCTATTTAGAGTAAAAAAAGGATAGGGGCAGGTTGTTGGCGACTCATCGGCCAACGACTGTGAGCTCCGACCATTCTTTGTTTTGAGCCCTCCCGGACGAGGAATAGAGTATTTATAAAGGTGAGTCTGCGACGCATATTGTGGTTATATCTAATGGAAGGACAAAATCAAACAAAAGTTGATTTAAATGGATTTCGCTAGGGGGACGGAAATAAGTAAGCTCCATTGAAGTAGGTTGCAAATTCGGATTTCTATTTAAATATCTAACCACTAGAAGACGTTTTTTAACATTTAACAATATGATAACAGATCTTTCTCACTAAATGTAATAATATAAGTAGTAGAATATGATGCATACATTTTCAGTAATTATATTTAAACATATTTAAATATTTGATATTTCTAATAAATCATAACAAATACCTTACCTACTACAATACTATTAGTGTAAAGCCGCACAGCAGATAGTGTTCGACCAACGCGTATAAGACATACCAGCGTTGGGGAGCTGTTACATTTATAAATATAAATATATAATTATTATGTATCTTACTTTTCCTCTAGAAATAGATTCCTCTAATTCCACTTGGTGCGGTGTTGATGCTCTGGTCTCGACGTGTTTAGTTAAAACCTTTCCTCAGTATTACGCGTTTCTTGACTTTAAAATCACAATAAACACGTAACACCAAAGAAAAGTTTTGACTACATTTCACAGAACGTGCAACATTTGCTTCCATACATATATTTGGTAACATTCATATTTTTAACTAGTCTTTTGTAAAAATAAACTAGTTTAGAATTAGAAGAAAAACAACTTCAACAATAATCAATCATTTAAGGAATCAGCGTAATTTACATTATCTTGAAACGACAATCAAAATTGTTAGTAATTGAGACAAGTATTTTATCACAAGTACTTATTACAGCTTTTAACATAAATCAGCATTGAAAATTGTCGATACAGATTATCGACAGTGGTGTTTCCCTATTACGTTTTCTATCTTACACTCGTAAAATGTATTTTACTTATTAGTGTTGGAGTATTTGACATATGTTATAGTTTTCCATAAGTGTGCGTTTATAATGACACAAAATATTTTTGAGGCTGTGTGCAATAATTCAATGTAGTGGTTACCTCGCCGCCCTCAAAAAATGGATGAAATATTTGCTAGTAAATTGTCATTCATGGCATGTCCTGTTTTTAAATGGTCTAAGGCCAATATATTTTTTTAATTTTTTACGTTAGAAGTTGGCAAACAAGCATACGGCCCACCTGATGGTAAGTGGTTGCCGTAGCCTATAAGCGCTTGCAGCACCATTAGTAGGTGCCACTCGCGCGTTGCCAACCTCGAGATATTAGTTCTTAAATCTCGTTCGCCCAGTAATTTCACTAGCGTATAATGCCCTTCAAACCGGAACACAGTAGTGCCTAAGCACTACTATTTGGCAACAGAATATTGGACACTGCGGTGGTACCTACCTAGCCAGCCTCTTGCAACAAATGACCTACCACCAGTGTCAAATATAGCCGAAATTGTGAAATAATATTATTAATTATAACTCTTGGACTTGAGCGTCTTTTACTAGATGATGAAGATAGTCCGCTCCACTAAACCTTAATTACTTTATCTATTTATAGTAAAAAAAGGATAGGGGCAGGTTGTTGGCGACTCATCCGCCAACGACTGTGAGCTCCGACCATTCTTTGCTTTGAGCCCTCCCGGACGAGGAATAGAGTATTTATAAAGGTGAGTCTGCTAGGCATATTGTGGTTATATCTAAAGGAAGGACAAAATCAAACAAAAGTTGATTTAAATGGATTTCGCTAGGGGGACGGAAATAAGTAAGCTCCGTTGAAGTAGGTTGCAAATTCGGATTTCTATTTAAATATCTAACCACTAGAAGACGTTTTTTAACGTTTAACAATATGATAACAGATCTTTCTCACTAAATGTAATAATATAAGTAGTAGAATATGATGCATACATTTTCAGTAATTATATTTAAACATATTTAAATATTTGATATTTCTAATAAATCATAACAAATACCTTACCTACTACAATACTATTAGTGTAAAGCCGCACAGCAGATAGTGTTCGACCAACGCGTATAAGACATACCAGCGTTGGGGAGCTGTTACATTTATAAATATAAATATATAATTATTATGTATCTTACTTTTCCTCTAGAAATAGATTCCTCTAATTCCACTTGGTGCGGTGTTGATGCTCTGGTCTCGACGTGTTTAGTTAAAACCTTTCCTCAGTATTACGCGTTTCTTGACTTTAAAATCACAATAAACACGTAACACCAAAGAAAAGTTTTGACTACATTTCACAGAACGTGCAACATTTGCTTCCATACATATATTTGGTAACATTCATATTTTTAACTAGTCTTTTGTAAAAATAAACTAGTTTAGAATTAGAAGAAAAACAACTTCAACAATAATCAATCATTTAAGGAATCAGCGTAATTTACATTATCTTGAAACGACAATCAAAATTGTTAGTAATTGAGACAAGTATTTTATCACAAGTACTTATTACAGCTTTTAACATAAATCAGCATTGAAAATTGTCGATACAGATTATCGACAGTGGTGTTTCCCTATTACGTTTTCTATCTTACACTCGTAAAATGTATTTTACTTATTAGTGTTGGAGTATTTGACATATGTTATAGTTTTCCATAAGTGTGCGTTTATAATGACACAAAATATTTTTGAGGCTGTGTGCAATAATTCAATGTAGTGGTTACCTCGCCGCCCTCAAAAAATGGATGAAATATTTGCTAGTAAATTGTCATTCATGGCATGTCCTGTTTTTAAATGGTCTAAGGCCAATATATTTTTTTAATTTTTTTACGTTAGAAGTTGGCAAACAAGCATACGGCCCACCTGATGGTAAGTGGTTGCCGTAGCCTATAAGCGCTTGCAGCACCATTAGTAGGTGCCACTCGCGCGTTGCCAACCTCGAGATATTAGTTCTTAAATCTCGTTCGCCCAGTAATTTCACTAGCGTATAATGCCCTTCAAACCGGAACACAGTAGTGCCTAAGCACTACTATTTGGCAACAGAATATTGGACACTGCGGTGGTACCTACCTAGCCAGCCTCTTGCAACAAATGACCTACCACCAGTGTCAAATATAGCCGAAATTGTGAAATAATATTATTAATTATAACTCTTGGACTTGAGCGTCTTTTACTAGATGATGAAGATAGTCCGCTCCACTAAACCTTAATTACTTTATCTATTTATAGTAAAAAAAGGATAGGGGCAGGTTGTTGGCGACTCATCCGCCAACGACTGTGAGCTCCGACCATTCTTTGCTTTGAGCCCTCCCGGACGAGGAATAGAGTATTTATAAAGGTGAGTCTGCTAGGCATATTGTGGTTATATCTAAAGGAAGGACAAAATCAAACAAAAGTTGATTTAAATGGATTTCGCTAGGGGGACGGAAATAAGTAAGCTCCGTTGAAGTAGGTTGCAAATTCGGATTTCTATTTAAATATCTAACCACTAGAAGACGTTTTTTAACGTTTAACAATATGATAACAGATCTTTCTCACTAAATGTAATAATATAAGTAGTAGAATATGATGCATACATTTTCAGTAATTATATTTAAACATATTTAAATATTTGATATTTCTAATAAATCATAACAAATACCTTACCTACTACAATACTATTAGTGTAAAGCCGCACAGCAGATAGTGTTCGACCAACGCGTATAAGACATACCAGCGTTGGGGAGCTGTTACATTTATAAATATAAATATATAATTATTATGTATCTTACTTTTCCTCTAGAAATAGATTCCTCTAATTCCACTTGGTGCGGTGTTGATGCTCTGGTCTCGACGTGTTTAGTTAAAACCTTTCCTCAGTATTACGCGTTTCTTGACTTTAAAACCACAATAAACACGTAACACCAAAGAAAAGTTTTTACTACATTTTACAGAACGTGCAACATTGGCTTCCATACATATATTTGGTAACATTCATATTTTTAACTAGTCTTTTGTAAAAATAAACTAGTTTAGAATTAGAAGAAAAACAACTTCAACAATAATCAATCATTTAAGGAATCAGCGTAATTTACATTATCTTGAAACGACAATCAAAATTGTTAGTAATTGAGACAAGTATTTTATTACAAGTACTTATTACAGCTTTTAACAATAAATCAGCATTGAAAACTTAGTCAGGTTACTAAATAACCCCTATGAAATGACATAAATAATATTAATTATATTTTTATTATTTAACCAAAACGATTTGCAAAAGTGTGCCACACGCAATAAGGTGTGCGTCTGTAAACTGTTTATAAATTATAAATATATGTGGTGTTTTATTTTTCTGGCTTATTATTCAATTCTTTTTCTATGAATGGTTGAGTCGAAACTGAGGGTTGACGTGTTAAGTTAAAATTATTTATCAACATAACAACTGCTTTTATTAAAAAAAAAAAACAATTGTACTGGTGATATTTAATCTTAACGATATTTTCTTCGTGGTGATTGCAGCAATTTTTTGTTTGCAATAAATGAAAAACAACACCATTAAGGCAGGCCAGGTGCAGACAATACACGATTTAACATAGAACCCGATATGATATGATATTATATGATATATATATATATAACACGAAATATATTTTATTATTTTTTTTTCTATTATATAAGAGTTTTATTATTATATCATAATATATACTAATGATGTATGAATTATTATAGTTATTATATAGATACGGCTTCTACATTCAACCGCCAACAAATGTGGGCCTACCATTCGGCCTTGAGCCCTCCCGGATGAGGGATACCATAAAAAATATGAGGGAATGATGAATGAAAGGGAATGGGAAAGATGGGTTAAAAACTTTTGTGGTATTTACTGACGACAAAACTTCAAAACTAAAATTCGTAGGATTTGTAATAACAGCCACTTGCGGTTTCACCAGAAAAGTATTGATATATTCATTTTAAAAATAGTCTAAGAGATAATTCTATGTATTTCCTTTGTTCTATCTTTATTTCTTTGATGTAATACTTTGTTAATTGATCTATTCGTTGTTCATTTTAAATGTCACAAAAATTATTAGTTGGACATGTTTGTAATTCTTTTTATATCATACTTAAATTGCTGTTGGTTATCCCAATAAATAAATAAATTACTTCTCTATTAACATAATTATTATGCATAGTTTATGGTTTATTATAGTAACGTTCCTTTCACTTGGTTGTCAGTATGAAGTTAGTCACCAGAATGAGTCTTATTCTTATATATTCGTCTTATAGAATTTGAAACGCTGTATAACTAAATTTCATATTGATAAAGCCAATAGTATCTGAGTAAAATAACTGTTTCATACGGATAGAAAAACCGACATGACGAAGTTAAAAGGGTTTTTGCAAAATTACAAAATTATAAATTATTAATTATTATGTATGACAGAATATCATAAACGAAAGCTTGTATAAAATAAAGGAACACGTATTGAAGTTATATTTATTTTAATATGAGATTTAAGAAATTAACAATATAGTTATAACGGTTTATAATTATTTGTTCAATACACTCTCGGTACAGGAGGTATGGTTTGAACTTGGTCATCCAAGGTCTTGTCAATCACTGGTCGGTAAGTTATTTTAACGTCTCCGGTTTTTAAATCCAAATTTGATAGACTGTGCTTCCGCCAATGTTCGGCTAGTGGTTTTGCTTTCTATGAACAAATTGTGAATTTATATTTATTTTATTTTACTAGTACCTGTGTTTTAATAAAATGTAAAACAAAAGGAAACAAATACAAAATAAATAAAATTATTATATTTTAAAAATGTGTGGTCGGGGGACCCCGTCAGGAACGAAGTTCCTTACGTTTTTTCTTTAACTATGAATGTAATTCGAAATGAAATGTGTATAGTGCAATAGGATATATGATGAAAAGAGAGAGAGACGAGAGAGAGAGTTAGAGAGAGACAGAAATAGTTGCGCATCCGGCTGTGCACTTACTTGCCCATTTACTTTTAGGCTCGATACACTCACGCACACACACACAGCATACGTCATTTCGTGACGATTTCTACTAAATCGCACTAACCGCGAACCGCGTCAAGGAACTTCGTTCCAAAAAAATATAAATGGTTGTTTGTTGACCCCGAAATAACTCATATGTGACCCATGGCTCTAGATAGAGAAACTAGTTGACTAGTTTAGACTAAGTCAAGTATCCTTGCTGTTAGTGAGCTTTCATATATACACTTATTGGCTGAGATAGTAAGCATGGGAAATTTGTTGTTGGCCAAATTCGTCCTGCTTGCGCTTAAGTGCCGGTGAGTAATATCAAGGAATAGCTTTTTTCTGGTTCAGAGCTAACAAAAGAGTATGAATGATAATTAACAAACGATGATAACTAAGAACTGGTAATATACCTTGGCTATGATGATAACAACAAATGTACATAAATCCGAATGGATATAAGTATAAGAGCATATAGTTTAAGTGTAAGGTTATTGTAATGACATTATAATATCACAGTATATAAAAAGGTGGCATTCAGTAAAACCTGATCTTTCGTCGGCTTGCTATAATCCATTTCATCCATTCTTTTGGGAAAGTCATCTCTAAAATGGGCGCCGCGACTTTCTTTACGGTTAAGAGCACAAGCCACTACCTGTACAGCCGTTTGAAGCATATTCTGAAGTTCAAGAGCCTCGATAAGATCAGAGTTCCAGTTAAGTCTCTGGTCTGTTATGCGAATTTCTTCGAATGACTTAAACCATTTTTTTATTTCAGTATTGGCTAAAGTAAGAAAGCTATTGTCAGCTATAATGAAGAATAGTAATTATAATTTATTATAAATAAATAAATAAATAAACGCTACACACTCAACGGCCCCCATTAGGATAATTATATCCTGTGTCGGGGTCCGGAAACATTCACAATGACAAGGACAAACACAACCAGACCGGAAAACATGCCTGTACGATTAATACAAACATCTGCTCCGAGCGGGAATCGAACCCGCAACCGTCGAGGCTTAAGGCAGACTCGCTACCCACAACGCCACAACGGTGTCAGTCAATTTATTATGATTATAAGCATTTAGGGCACCAAGTAATATTCGTATTATAGGGGTCTTAAGTAATATAGGAGTTCTTGCTTGCTGTTACTTTTTCGGGCAATAACAGTTTTTTTTGTGACATATTACCTTTAATGTTTTATTATCTAACATTATAATATCACATTATACCTTCGTTGAGTAGCTTGTTGTCTCTAAAGACACCACATTTATTTTGCATTGTAGATCTCATAAATTCTTTCAGTTCATGAACCGCAATAGATCCATTTAAATTTCGTACTTTGTCGAAATTGTCAATAATAGAATCGCAAATACCCTGTATATTTATAACATTAGATATTATATTTGACAACATGTTATATACGTTCATAAATACTGGTACCGTTGGTAAATGGTCTAAGTCGGCACCAGACTAAATTAAACATCAAACTTACATCTTTTAGCTCAGGTTGATTTGCTCCGGGCGTGTCAATTTTAGCTATGTTTTGTCCTATGGCTTTGCCAAAAACTACTACGTCTAAAATAGAGTTTGCTCCCAGTCTGTTTGCACCATGGCAGTTGCTTACAGCCTCTCCTGCAGAATGTAGGCCACATACTATTTTGTCGCTTCCATTCTTTTGAACTAATACCTAACATTAATTAAAATAGAATTGTGTTGAAGTAACGTGTCAATAAAACAATATACAGGAGTAACGAACTGAATTAACGATGCTAGTGAAAAGTACCTCTCCTTTATAGTTAATTGGTATCCCGCCCATTGTGTAATGTACTGTCGGTACAATCGGGACAGGTTGCGTGTAAACGTCTGCTCCAGTAAATGTCCATGCAGTCTCTGAAATGCCAGGAAGCCTCTCTCGGATCACTTCTGGAGGCAAGTGATGTAGTTGCAGATATACATGGTCTTTTTTTGGACCTACTCCTCGACCTGATTGTTGAATGACCAACATTCGTTTATTAATAATATATTTATTATGACTAGTCTACTTTTTAAACGTAGGTTTTGATTTAAAATCCTATACAAATTGAAATGCTAATGAGCTTTGAAATAAAATTTGTTTGTGTGAAAAAATAGATAAATTATACTATCGAGTCTTCAATTTTTATTCTGTAGATAGATTTATAATAAATTAAAGACCACTGTGTAGATATTGAAAATTACCTTGCCGTAACTCAGTGGCAATAGACCTAGACACAACATCTCGACTAGCTAAGTCTTTAGCTTTGGGCGCATATCTTTCCATGAACCGTTCTCCCTCGCTGTTCACTATGAAACCTCCTTCGCCTCGGCAACCTTCAGTCACTAGACAACCAGAACCATACATACCTAAGACAAATAATCATACTGAAATATATTTATTGTAAGCAGATTTATGATGTAACGGCTGTTGTCACTCTTATATTTATTTTATATTTGCCCCACACTGAGAGGCTTTCATTTTGTTTGGGAAACTGCAAATTTAGTGACATTTGACTTTTCTCTCAATCGCCTCTTACACGGGAAAAGATTTGGGATTCTTATTCTTCTCTACCGGGGACTTCACGGAATTGTTTTTTTATTTATTATTTTTGTTATCTATACATCTATACAAATAAATAAAATTAAAGTGTAGTTCCAAATAAACAGCTTTTCCTAAATAATATGAAATATATACGGTACTTACATGAAAAAATCATTTTTTACATTTTTTGTCTCTCTGTCTGTCTCTGTCTTGTTCCGGCTAGTATCTAATCTGAAACGGCTGGACCGATTTTTAGGGAACTTTCACTGGCATATAGCTGCTGTTATAAAGATTAAATAATACTACTTTTATTGTAGAAAAATAATTAGGGTTCCGTGCAATAAAGAGAAATCGGTGGATCACGTGAGCGGAACCGCGGTAGCGATTATTTATTTACTGTTTATTTAATTACATAAATTATAATTAAAAAACAAAATAAACAGTCATCACTAATACTAATTACTTTTCCTCAAATAAAACCTCCCCACATCATCAGGAAATTATCAAGTTTTCATTAAAATTATTACCAGTCGGATGAAACTGTATGAATTCAAGGTCTTGAAGTGCAATACCAGCTCGTGAAGCCATTGCGCAACCATCACCCGTGCAAGTATGGGCGGCGGTGCAGGAAAAGTACATCCGGGGATAGCCCCCGGTCGCAATTACTGTGTTCTTAGCTTGGAAACTATTAAAAAGAATTTATTTACATATATACATTTATTTTGTCACTATAAAAACTTATAGAGCATTACAACCTCAGACCAGCAGTCCATTAATAAATTCCGAAATAAAAGTAGTATTTATAGATCGTATGCTTGTTTGTCATCGTCATGAAATATTTTTTTTTATTTTGAATGAATGTCTTATAATGTGGCGAAGACTTTTTTTTTAATGTTAGAAGTTGGCAAACAAGCATACGGCCCACCTGATGGTAAGTGGTTGCCGTAGCCTATGAGCGCTTGTAGCACCATTAGTAGGTGCAACTCACGCGTTGCCAACCTCGAGATATCAGTTGTTAAATCTCGTCCGCCCAGTAATTTCACAAGCGTACAGTGCCCTTCAAACCGGAACACAGTAGTGCCTAAGCACTACTATTTGGCGGGAGAATATTTGACACTGCGGTGGTACCTACCTAGCCGGTCTCTTGCAACAAAAAACTTACCACCAGTGTGACTGATTGCACGGGTGGAATAATCTCTGCTGTTGTGTCTGCTGCCAGAGGTTATCCCAACAGCGGGCGATACGATACGATAAAATAAGACATATATAATTTGTATTAGATCTATATTTTGGGGTCAAATAATCAGCAATTAGAGAAATATTTGATGTTAAAAATTAATTGAAGCCTCAATAGCTCAACGGTAGAAGGGCCGACTTCGCTCCGTTAACGCGAGAGTCAAGGGTTCGATCCTGACCCCTTGGCCTATTGTTGTACCCACTCCTAGGCAAGCTTCGAGCTTATTTGGAGGGGCAGTAGGAATATTAGTAATTACTTGAAAAAAGCATTGCTAATATTCTTTATAAAGCAAAAAAAAATCAATTATTTGATATTGTTTTTTAAAGCTTAGTTTCTTAAACATGTTCAAACTCACGACAGCTTAGTGACCAACTTCTACTATTCAAAGCAAGATGTGACTGTAATCAATAAATAAATTAATACACCGTTGCTTATAAATGATATTCATATTTTCATGAAACATTTATCGCAAAGTATATAATTTATTCATTCCGTATTTTCAAAGTCTTTTCAAAACGTTTTGTCTTAAATATATCTTAAAAATATTCCCAGTAAAAAGTTCCCTTATGAAAGCGCCGGACTGTTAACGATTTGCTGTTTTATATAAAATACTTAACGGCAGAATACAATCACCAGAGATACCTTCTAAAATCCATATCCATGTAACTCATATAAATATCTAATATAAAATAAACAGATATATAAAATAAATCGAATAAAAACAGAATAAAACACTTTTTCTCTCGCATATATTCATATGCTCCGATGTTAAAACTTGAAAGCATGTGCATTAATATTTCATGAAAAGTTTTTTGAGGTAAACCTATACGATTATTTTCGTAACGAAATTATCTTTACGTCTATATAAATTTTAACCTTACGCACCTGTTCAGACAGGGTTGCGAGGTAGCCATAAGAGAAATATGTAGGCAAGCATACGAATGCATATTGCCCATGTTAAAAACTGTCAGTTTAAACTTAATTTGTTCGGTTATCAAATAAGTGAAGGTTATCGAAAAAAATCAGGTTAAATTCAATTAAATAAAGATAGAAATGAACACTTTTCGATTGACAAGCTTGTTCATAAATCAATAAAATTTGATATAAAAAATGTCTCTCACCTGGTTATCAGTAATCAAAAAGGTGAAGACTATATTAGGTATGTTAAAAAACATGATAAAATAATGACACCCTATTGCCACCCTGTTTATACCCTCTATATAAACGCGGCCATTGCTACCTAACTTTTACTATCCTACGTTCAATTCCACAATTGAACCAAACAATGCTGTCACATCTTTTAAATATTCAAAGTTTTGAGTTCACAGAGGGTGCCAACAAATACCCCCGCTTTTATTGGGAAGTCAAGTATAAATAATGGTATTACAAAGTATTTGTTACACGTGCATCGTTATAATAGATTTCTTATTTGTCAGCGCCAAGAGTTTTCAATTCACGCTTCAGTATTTTCATTTTTCACAATAGAGAAATTTGTATTCCTAAGATAATAAACTAAAGAATATTGACGGCGTTCATTAAAAGGGAAAAACAAATTTAGTATAAGAAATTAATTTTTATTGAATAATGCTATGTATGTAGATGAGATAAATTTTATATATTGCGATTATATACCTGTGAAGACTACTATCATCCATATCTAACGCTAGAGCGCCAACAATCCTTTCGTCTTGTACTAAAAGGTCAAGAACAAAAAACTCAGAAAAAAGATCAATGTTTTTGAATTTCGTGCTGTAACCATATAGAGTATGCAGAAGAGCATGTCCCGTGCTGCAATTAAAACATTTCACTTACTTGTTTATGTCATTAGGTATTGCTTAGATAATCGATTTTATATATTTTATAACCAAATAGTAAAGTCAATATTCCAACAAACAGGGCAATGAATTAATACAGTATCTACAGTAGATAATTATAACAACAAAGAAAGTTACTTACCGATCAGCAACGGCGCACGTTCTCTTCGCTATCTCAGCACCGTTCTTGATAGTGCCACCGCCGAAGGACCGCTGATATATCTTGCCATCCTTGGTTCTGGAGAACGGCATACCCATGTTCTCTAATTCAAAAACGCAATTCGGTGCGTTTTGTGTCAGATATTGGATGGAATCCTATAGATGGACAAGACAGAAAAAAATATCATAATAGGTTTTTTTTTTTTTTTTTTTTTAATTTAAAAGGAGGGAAAATTGCTCTACGCCATCTGATGGGAAGTGGCAGTAAAGCCCAAACACGAAGTCGGCTAGTACAGTTGCGGAAGGCAATCGCGTTAGCCACCCTTGCCCTGCCTACCCGCAAGATGCCTCTTCACTCATCGTTTGAAGTAGCCCAGATTATAAGAAGGAGGGAATACGTGTACTGGCAATGAGTTTCACTTTTTAGAAGCATGACAAAAAAAATAATTGGCAAACTTCTTTGTTCGCGAAGGAACTGATGCTACAATTAGTCGGTGACACAGTTACTTTTAGTATAATTTATTAGGATAGTTTTTTTCAATACCAGTCAATTATAAACTGCCTAAAGCATCATACTATAATAATGAAGATAGCAGATAATTAGCACATATTATATTATCAGAAGTTTCGTCTATATCTCCGAATTAAGTAATTGGTCTGATAATCTCTTAATTAACATTGCATTAAAACATACCGTTTCTCATAATTAATTATCATTATTCAAATCACAAATACCGAAAACTAATTCCAAAGACGTCATAAACAAAAAATAAAAGCACTCGGATTGTCATCCTACACCTTTTTGTACAATAATTAATCTTAATTAGAAAACAAATCAGCTTAGTTTATTTCTCCTTGAAAATATATATCAAACTTTTAAGAAAAATAAGCCTTCATTAGCGCTCATTGACAGTATTTATTCTATTTTATTTATTTTTTTGTAAATCTATTGGAGTACACCCCGTCCATGCCCACGTCAACCCCGCCCGTCAATGCCTGAGATTGATTTTTAGAGAGTTGTTAATTTGTTAAAATATGCTTTATATATATTACTAGCGGCCCGTTCCGGCTTCGCACGGGTATAAAATATATAGCCTATGTCATTCACTGAAAAAATTATTAAAATCGATCCAGTAGTTTTGACTTATTCATTAATGCTCGTGGTCCGCACGGGTTAAATGTAATTATTTACGACATCACATTAGAAACCTCAAATTTTTTTCTCCACTATTTTTATACATATACCTTCCTCTTCAATCACTCTATCTATTAAAAAAAACCGCATCAAAATCCCTACCGTAATTTTAAAGATGTAAGCATACATAGGGACAGAGAAAGCGACTTTGTTTTATACTATGTAGTGATATTAAGACAAAGATGTAATAAAAATTATATGTTTTTTTTGTTGTGTGTATAGTTGTATATCTGCGTTTAATTCGACGAGTATACATAAGTGCAATAGTACAAAACAAAGTGCTGTTATTGTAATATTATTCTGTCTTCATCTTTTTCCTGCTTTTTCTATCCTTTTATTGCCATATCAGATATATGGCAATACATCGTGATGTCTTTATTGTTATTATTAAACATAGACTAAAAAAACTCTTGCTAGTTTTCCTACCTATGGAAGTGTAAAAAGTTTTTACCTGATCACCGAGCCAATCAGATCCTTTGACAGTATCATAAAAATGCCATCGCCAATCGTCTTCATGCATGCTACCTAATGACAATAATAAAGAAATTCAAATAGCAATCAAGTGGACCACATATTATAGAAATCAAACGGTTCTTTAATTCTGCGGGAAACGATACTAAAATTAGCATCTCTATCCAAAAATACCTCAAGCAACACATAACTGCCATATTATGTTGAGCATTTTTTATTAACCTTCAAATACATGTACAGACCTACCATTAATTTGGATATGCTACCCTTAATTTTGTTAAATTTTAGAATATTATTTCATAATTTTTAAGCTGTTCACAGAATGTACCTATTTTCTTTAGATAGAGCCATTAGTCTCCGAGTAAAATGACTGTCATACGGACGGACAGACTGACAGACAGACATGACAAAATTAGAAGGGTTCCGATTTTGCCATTTGGGTAGCAAAATGAACGCTAAAAAGAAGGAATATTTTAATTATAGTATCTGATAGTAAATTTCAATGTTACTGGTGGTCTACATTATATTCAACTGGATTTGACAAGACAAATAACAATCAGTACAGAAGTTAAATTAAAGCTACCGTTGTATGTAATATGTAGATTAATATTAACAATTAATATACCTATAGATGCATTCATTCCACCCTGGGCAGCGATGGTGTGAGAGCGAGTAGGGAATAGCTTGCTGACCAGTGCTACTGAGAACTTAGCCTCAGCGAGGCCCACAGCAGCTCTGAGGCCTGCTCCACCCGCGCCGATAACCAGGCAATCGTGCTGATGTTTCTGAATTGTATAAGATGCTTGACGTCTTGGTACTGAAAAAACTTCTTATCGAATTTTAATTCCCCGGTGAATTCAAAAACAGCTTATAAAATCAATTGCTAGTTAAAATTATATGCTTAGTTAAAAATGTTGTAAAGTTGTTATTTCATATTTCTATATTATTTCGGTACTAACCATTTAAAAATCGATCTATATTCTTAAGATGCACATTATTGGAGAAAGCCACCTGTAAATTATTAAAAAAAAACATAATAACGATTTGTGTATACTTACTCGTAAGTACATAAAATTATCGTAAGATTATTGAAAATGGCAATATTATTGATATACCGCAAATATTTGATTAAAATAAGTAGTGAAATTCCAAGAAAAAAAATTATGCGGATATAGAGAAACCAAAACTCCGGCTAAGCACCACCACACCACTCCACTAGCCGACCGACGAGTCTTGTAAAATTATTTATTTCAAGCTCAGAGACTGATGCCAATATTATCTTTCAATAGTTTAGGTATTGTTGAGAGGAAGTGATTTTCTTAGGAAGAAATAAATTTTCTAAAGAAATACTTTTTTCATATTAAATCTCAAGAAATATTTTTTCTGAATCCATTTCGCTTTTTTCTAAGAACAAAGAACGAAAAACATAAATAATTTTGCCGTCTTTAAAATGTTTTCTTTGTTGTATCCCAATTGTATCTATGTAATTCGATATCTTTGCTTTTTAGAGCCAATGCTAAAGATCATTGTCTAATGATTGCATATAATTTTGTGTTGATATATTTAAAGAACCCAATGATATAGAATGTATCTGCTGAAAAGCTGCATATCAGCAAACAATGGAAATAAACTAACTAATAACTAACTAACATAATTACGTTCCTCACGGTAACAGCTATCTAAAATACTTACATACGAAGTTCATTAATGGAAAACCACAAAAAATCTTACATACCCTTGCCTTAAGTATCATTCTTCTGCAAATAATCTGATAACCGTTGGCCGCTAGTTAAAATTTTTTATTCAATAACTCCAATATGACGGATAGGTTTGACACGTTGTATGTAACGTCAATAATTTTTTTATAATATCAATGAATTTTATACCAGAATGTGTTAGAATGTGTCAAAAGCTCCATTAGAGCCTTGTTAAAAATCCCATCTACTTCTATAACAAATTTCATCCCCTATTCCCATGATTCTAACTCTAAAAATGACGGTACTACATACAGCTTTTCACAAACCAAATTTTATTTAAATGGGTTCAGTAGTTTTGGCTTGAAAGCGCGACAGAGAGAGTTACTTTCGCTTTTGTAACATTAATATATATAATATACATATAATATATATAAGTAATAAGTATAATATTAGTATTAAGTAAGTAGTAGTAGTAAGTGAGGATAATATTCAATAATAAAATGTCTTTCTCTTTTGACATGTTGTTTGTTTTCTTTTCTTTTGTGTTATGACTACTCAACGCGCATCTGCCCACGGTTAGATCTTTACACAAAGAATGGTTTCACCTGTATCAAATTACGAGGGTAAATTCTAATTTTATGTCTCGCCACCTCGCCGCCGCGACTAGACGACAACAGAGTCGCTTTGTATTGGGCCGTCATATTGACTATTGATTATAGGTAGTTCTCTACAGTGTAGTAGCGATACTGTGACCTTAATTATGTGCCTTTCTCAATAAAAGGCACTCTCCTTAGATTGACGCATGAAAACATATTAAGGAAAAAGGATTCTAGTGAAAGTTCTTTTAAGTTTTTAAATCAAACCTTATCAGTTCTAAAGGCGTTTTCATATATACCTTTAAATTTTGTTTATTTAACGATTTCACTAAAAAATTGTGTACTGGTTTATAGAATATATTTATTAAATTTTGTATAGATAGAGCCAATAATGATAAAAAATATTAGTACCAGTATGGTGGTTCTTAGAGGTCTAATTACGCAACGACAACAAGAATAATGATGGTCAAAGCGCTCGTGTCGACGGGGCAGGAGTAATTACTGCCATGCAAATCGTTCGAAATACGAATAAAATCATACAGTTAAAAATATATATTGTACACATTCGTTATTTTTGGGTTTTGGGAACACACTTGTAACGCTGTTGGTATTGCAAGTTGTCTATTGGCTACAGGGACCATTGACTATGAGGTATAGCCAAGTAGCCGCAGTGAGTCTTGTTCAAAATCTATATGGTATAGAAATAAATTAAAACCTCATGATTGATGAAATCGAAAAATATTATTTAACAACATATAGATAAATTCAAGTCCGACTTTTCTGCTCTCTTTATTTTTCAATTAATTTTCTTGAAATAATAATCATTTCAACATATTGTTGTATATGTACGGAAAAATATATATCTAATAAGTTTGATGTTTAGTCGTAGGCGTAAATCGTAAGATCGATATTGTTTCTTGGAAATATTGTTGAAAGTTCTCCACAGCTCCGTCGGACGAATTGCTAACGCCTACCTTTTTACAAAAGGTTGAATCGAACATTAATGTAATTCACGTTAAAAAATCTCCAGGTCACGATCGCATCACCAATAAGGCTTTGAAGCGGTTTCTGATTCAAATTTTAGATCTCCTAGTTCTTATTTTGAATGCTCTATTGGCAGTATGCTCACTGCCCGATCAGTGGAAAGAGGTTACAGTTATCAGTGTTCATAAACCCGGTAAAACAAGGAATCAACCCGCGAGTTATCGTCCGATCAGCTTACTATACTTTCTCGGGAATGTCTACGAAAAAATATAATTTCCTAAAGGCCGTTTGTTTCTAAGTGCTTTTTTCATAAAGATACATACATAGTTCAATGTTATGAAGCTTCAGTTCTAAGAAATAAGGATTTCATTTAAATAAGGCCTTCGATGAAATCTGGCGTAGTAGCTTAATTTTTAAGCTTTATCGGTTTGTTTCGTCTATCTGGCAATCCAATCAAGTAATCATTATATGAGACTACTTATCAAATCACACTTTTCGCTATGGAGTAGAAGGCACTCTGTCTTTCTCTCGCTCTATCAGGACGGGAGTCCCTCAAGGCTAGCTCCAATTCTATATTCAGTATACACAAACGACATCCAACAACCAACGTATGGACTCAACTTTGAGCCTCAGCGTAGGTTGTCTCTTTTCTCGGCTAGGTTAGTTATTGGTCACCCGGCCGGTAACACTGTCGAGGCCAGTAGGACGAACAGCAATACACAATCAGAAAAAAAGTTAGAAATGTTGTAGGTATACACAATAATAAGTGGGTAGTGGAACCTTGTTTTCCTTTCTTTTGATGAAATTTTGTTGTTCATGTGGAATATGTTTATTAAAATTTAAAATTTAAAATTTTTATGCTTATTTTATTTTCATGTAGTATTGTAAAAGTGTAGGCTATTTTACATATTTATTTATCACTGACACCGATTTATTTTCAATCAATATTTTGAAAAAGTTTTTAGTTTTCATTACGTAGTCAAAATTAGATCTTTTTGAAATAAATAAAATTGAAATTCAGACGAATTGATAACGTATTGTCATGTAGTATTGTAAAAGTGTAGGCTATTTTACATGTTTATTTATCACCACCACCGATTTATTTTCAGTCGATATTTCGAAAAAGTTTTTAGTTTTCATTACGTTGTCAAAATTAGATCTTTTTGAAATAAATAAAATTAAAATTCAGACGAATCGATAATGTGATTATATCTTTGCTGGAAAAATTTTTAATTTTTTTTTTCTTGTTCTGTGGTTTCAATACACTTCAGCAGCGGATTAATAGTTATATTAAATCGAATAGTATAAAACTACGAATTTTGGGATTTTTTTTTTGGGATACCCTCGTCCGTAGTTCTAATAATAATAATAATACTTTTAGCCCATCAGATATAACAGGTTCTATTTGACTTTGGTAAACAAAAGGTATGATTTGCTTTTAATATTGGTTATATTGTTTAGATATTGTAGACGTGTTTCATATTTTTGAAAGTCATCCCCTAACGGAGTTAAAAACAGCTAGAAAATTATTTTGCTTTGAAGTTTATAGCAACACTCTTGAGTGCTTTTGATTTAAATTACATTTCATTTTGACACATGTTTGAAAACTCAATCCGATACCATGGCATATCAACGCCTAGAATAAACTTTAAAAAAAAATTCTGAATTTTTCACGAGTGTTGTTTTTAAAAAGGAAACAATGTTTCGGAATTCAACTCATAGGTATTCAAATAGGTGAAAAGGGTTTTATAGACGGATGAAACTCTGTTTATGGCGAACGATTAAGACGCGTTTTAACATTTTCTGAAATTCCATAACCGAAGAGGTCAAATGAAGGTTCAAAGTTTGAATTAAAATCGTTATTCACGCGGGGGAAGCCGCTGGCAGAAGCTCGTATGGTTATATAGTACAAGAATGGCATACAACCGACT
The DNA here is from genome assembly GCA_023373885.1 of Hestina assimilis. NCBI lineage: Eukaryota > Metazoa > Arthropoda > Insecta > Lepidoptera > Nymphalidae > Hestina > Hestina assimilis. Next base: position 16,230,929 of record CM041759.1, read on the forward strand.
ATATTAGATTCGAGAAAAAAACGAACGAACTCTAATTCAAATGATTACGGTATCCGAAACTAGGTACTAAACATTCTGAAAATTTTGAGCCCGTACTCATAACATAATTGGCATATAAGCTTGTCTTGGACCATTTGAAGGGAGTTGTCCTTAAGAAAGAAAGAAGTATGTTCATAATAAATATAAGAAGGAAATTAAAAATTCGGATCGATACATTTTCTTTCTTTTAAATCAGCCAACGGCAAAAGTCAATCAAGATTATCTGCATGAAATGAAATGTTCGTCACCACGTAATCAGATGATAGCTCCACGTATGCTTATTTCTTATTTATTATAGTTCCACATATATTGTTTTATGTTTACTTTTCTTAATTATAATGTTTGTTATTTTTAACTTTTTTTATTTTAATAACATTCAAAATAAAAAAATATATTGACTATATTAAATTGAAGTATGCACTGAATGGAAGATGATAAAAATGACATTTATAAATAATTTTTATTCATTCGATATATCCATTTATTGTTTAAGGACTTGAAATTAATATTTGTTAAATGGTCAGCTCGAGACCAACAAAAACGTACTTAAATAAAAACATTCCTACAAACCACAATGTCGGACTCTGTCTAACTAGATTCTAAGTCTTCTCTTCGCTTCGCCGAGTAGTAAATACAAAAGTAATTAGGTAGTCCTGGTCGTATACTAAAGAATACTCATATAACATACCTAGATAGCTAGATAAATATATACGCACTGTAAACGTTGGCACATTAATAAACACAGATTAATTGATTTTAATAAAAACTAAGAAAACAATTTTTAGAAAAAATTCTTTGCTTTGACCACGCTTTAGGCTTTGTGCAGATTTAAAAAGTGGTAGGATTTAACTAAAATTAAATACCCCCATATCTAAAAACGGGTAGGCTGAAAATTGTTTTAATAATAAATTTTGACTGCTCAGCAATCTCAAACTAAATCTCAATAAAACTCATATACAAATCTTTTTCCATAAAGTCCTTTTATTACGGATGAATTTACTTCTAATATTGCAGTATTTATGTTCCTTTTAGTCGCAATTATGATTTACGCACCGTTCGCCATACATAATATACAATAGATAGAATATATATCACTATGTGTCGGTTGATAGCTTCAAACCATAAAGAATTTACACCAACATATCCTAAAAACGCAAAAACATCGACATTGAATGATGGATTCAGCATCAGCATCGACTTCCAGATAGAACTAAAAATCGATATAAAAACAATGTATGGGCATGTTTTCTATCACTAATGGAGGAACAGAAACGGAATTCCGCACAAAAAAGAGTTACAGCGGCGGAGGACTCAATTGTAAAATTATCAATATAAATCATGCAGATATTAGTTATTGTTTATTGTTCTAGACTCTACACATCTTTGACAAGAAGGTTTACTTGATAGTGTAGAATCACAGACAGTATTTCCTACCTGGTGATTAAGCTCTCCAGTATAGTTGTTTCATTTCACGAAGGCTTACGGAGTAGCCCGGGAGCGGTCTGATTCATACGTAATACATACTATAAATTTGTTTGTGTTTATCTCAAACTAATATAGTCTTAATTTCCTAATTTTATAATTGAATTTAACGATGGGGCCGAACACATATATCAGCAAAATATATATAGACTTTCTATAAACCGACCCAACATAAAGTAATAATCAAAAGATGCAGCCCATAGAAATTAACATATTATAATAAAAAATAGTCGTTTTAAAATAACAAAATATTTCTTAATAACTATCACCAGGATATCAAAACAATAATTTACAATTATAGTCCTCAAAAGTACAAACCGAATTTCATTATATTCATGTCTTTTATAGGATACAAATATATATATAAGCTGGAATTAGTTAACGCAGTGTCTAAGCATAAGGTAAGTACTTTACAACAAGGCAACAATGCTAGCAGGTCCATTTAGTAGAAAACGTGTATTTTTTAATAAACTTTTACTATTTTTTAATTTTAACGATCTTAAATTCTGAAGAAATGTTGAAATAATACATATTATAATTAAAAAACCATTAAATTTAAATTTTCATAGACTCTATCAGTTAAAATATATCTAACAATCTGATATCGTAAATGACATTTTTTTAAATTACGACTTGCATACCTAGACACTGAAAAATGTGTGGTTTAATCACGTGAAAACTATTTAACAAATTGAAATGAATAATGAATATTGGGCATATGGTACTTTTTGTTGCAAAAAATAAAACTTAAAATAAAATGGAGGATGAGTGTTTATATGATGAACCAATCATTTCGATTGCAATAAAGCTGAATAACACGCGGGTGGAGCCGAGAGCAAAAGCTAGTATGAGTAATATAATGAAAAGATTTATAAATCCAACAAAGGGCGAAATAGATATAATTAATTTATCTCTTTACCTTCAACACATCTTACGAATAGCTGAAGGTAGTCCGCTCCTCCATTCCTTATATGCTTAACCTTATTAAGAAAAATATAAAAAGGAGGAAGATTATTGTTACCAGCCTATACTTTCAACACCTCTTACGAGTAGTTGAAAGTAACTAGCCCACTCCTCCAATCCTGGTATACCTAACCCGTTCAGGGAAAAATATAAAAGGATGGGGAGGTCAATGGCCCTTACCCGCCATCGACTGTGAGCTCCGACCATAGGTACGAGCCACTCCCGGGTAAGCGGTATGCCTTGTTTGTCCTGGTAATTTTTTTTTTTTTTTTTTTTTTTGATTTATTTGGAACAACAAACAATTGTACAGAGGACTTATATTATTAACATAAAAAGTACAAAATATTAGATTGTGTACAATCCACACCGTTGTCCACAGTTACATTTTACATTTTACATAATATTTTACTTAAAAACAGAGACAATTAACAATTAAAATGGTATGCATATGTGGTTCTATTTATTTACCCTTAATATATTTTTAATGTTCTTTTTGAACGGATAAGCCTTAAGAGCAAATATGTCTGTATCATAGAATTCGTCATTATAAATTTCTAACAAACGACGCAGTGGCACTCTTTTGCCAGCATTAGTTCGACACTTACTGATGTTAAATAGTCTCTGCACACGTGTATGCCTTATAGGTCTGTTAGGTATTAAAAATGATAATTGGCTTAATAGGTCTGGACAGTTAATTTTTGAGTTACAGATACTATGTAACATCATTACACTGAGGAGTTTACGTCTCGATTCAAGAGAAATTAGATTGTATCTATCGAGTAGCTGATTGTAAGAAATACGTCTTTTAAAACATTTATAATGCACAGAGCGCAAAAATCGACGTTGTACGCGTTCTATCTGGTCTATGTATTTATTGTAAATAGGATTCCAAATTTGTGATGCATATTCAAGCTGTGGCCTTATAAGACTATTATATAAATGTATATAAGTGGATGATTCCTTAAAATCCTTTGTCGATCTCATTACAAACCCATACATCTTGAATGCGTTAGTAACAATATTATTGATATGTTGCTCGAAATGAAGTTCTGAGTCGAGTAGAATACCAAGATCGCGTATAGTATTTACTTTACCTAGTAATGTTTTTCCTAAGGTGTATTCGTAATCCAGTACCAAAGTCTTCTTCGTATAAGTAATAGTGCTACATTTGGATAGATTAAGAAGTAATTTATTTTTAGCACAGTATACATATAGTCTTTCCAGGTCATCTTGTAGTTTAGCGCAGTCTGATAAGCTACGGATAGCCATATATATCTTCAGATCATCGGCGTACAACAAAAATCTACAATGTTTAAAACATTGATTAATATCGTTTATAAATAGTATGAAAAGTAAGGGTCCCAGTATAGATCCCTGTGGTACGCCTGATGAGGAACAAAATTTCCTAGATTCAAATCCGTTAACAACAACTTTTTGAGTCCTATTAACGATATAAGAAGCAAACCACCTCAATAAATTGCCTCTAATACCATTAAACGCAATCTTCTTTAATAGGATTTCGTGATCCACCTTATCAAATGCTTTACGGAAATCTGTATAAACTACGTCAACCTGTACCCTATTATCCATGTGCTGGAACAAATCCGAAGTAAAAAGCATTAAATTGGTTAACGTTGATTTACTTTGCACAAATCCATGTTGTTCCTCTAAAATTTGATTACGGATTAGTGGGTATACTTGCGCATGCACTAGTTTCTCAAATAGCTTCATGAGAGAAGATAAAATAGATATGGGGCGATCGTTTTCAATGTTATTTTTATCACCACTTTTGTGGATAGGAGTAATGTTCGCAAGTTTCCAGATGTAAGGAAATGTTCCTTCTTGTATACACTTGTTGTAAATAATTTTGAGAGGAATGCATAGTGTGTGTGCAGTTAATTTCAGAAAAATTGGTGGAATAGAGTCAGGCCCTGCACCCTTTTTTGTATCCAACGTTAGCATCTGTGTCCGGATAATATTTTCGGAGAAAGTAATATTGGATATATTAGTACACGAATCTGAATTCTCATCTTGAGGATCCCACGTTTCAAATTTAAAAGACGAGGTCTCAAAAACTGACTGAAAGAAATTAGCAAACATATTACAAATTTTTTGAGGGTCATCGGAGGTCTCATTCTTATAATTCATTGAGGCTGGCATACCCGAGTTAACCTTACGTTTGGCTATATAAGACCAAAAGTACTTAATATTAGTAGCAATGCTATTCTCAACACGCATCATGTAGGCATCAAAACATTTTTTCGATTCAGCTTTGAATCTCCTACGATACATGGAGAAAACCTCATAATCAGCAACGTTATGATATTTCTTCCACTTAATCCAAGCTTTAGTTTTAGATCTAGATATGTGACGAAGAGCTGGAGAGAACCATTCCGGACTACCATCATCTTTAAGTGTAATTTTAGGTGTAAACGACTTAATTATCAGAAACAATTTCTCATAAAATAGGTTGACTATTTCGTCTGCAGAACCATAGGAAAGGAATTGTTCCCAATCTAATTCCGAGATAGCTTTATTAATTTTTATATAATCTGCTTTTTTGTAACAAAGTTTTATACACATATTACGGGGTATAATTGAAATTTGTATTGAAAGCTTAGCTAAAATCAAAAAACACGGGTGGTGTAGGCCCTCTGGGCACAGAGGTGAGGGCGGCTTCCAGCAATTACAGTCAGCATTAGAGATGAATAAATCTAAAATTCGGTTATTATAATTTTTATAAATATTATATTGAGAGGCATTTAGAAGTGATAAAGTTTGAGTGAGATATCTTCCGGAGTAATTGGTTTCTTGGTTAATTAAAGGCATACAAAATTTATCCGTAGGTGTCCACCCAAGGTTTGGTAGGTTAAAATCACCAGCTAAATAATATTGTTCCACATTATTACATAGTAACAGGTCACAAACAGTGTCTAAATATGCAGTATAAGTATCCGAGTTTTGTTGAGGAGGTATGTACGCTGCGATAATAATGTTTCTCTTACCTCGCCTCACAGCAGGTATCTCTAACGCGACATAATCCACCACAGTGGGAACGGGGCCGGGCAGTGCTCGGCGTACAGGCCGCAAGTCGCGGCGTACAGCTATCAACACCCCGCCGCCGCCCTGCTTACCTATAGCTGCACTATCGCGATCACTTCGAAATACAATATACCGACTGTCTATAAACTCATTATCAGAAATATGAGGCATCAACCATGTTTCAGTCAATATAATAATATCATAGGAATAGGCTAAAATGTTCATGTAAATCGTATTAAGTTTAGTCCTTATCCCACCGCAGTTTTGGTAATAAAATGATATGTTATCTACCATTATAATTTAATGAAATATAACGTAATATAACTAATGGCGTACTGTTTTTTGGGTTTAGAACAAAAAAATAAGTGTAATTGGAATCTATGAAGGTGTAATTTTGTTCCTATGTTTAAATTATACGAATCGAATAATCGAGGTATTCCACTAATTACGTAGTAAGAGACAATATACGTAAAAAACATATCAGCTACTCGATAGGATAAGCTAAGCGACAGAATAAAAAAAAATAAAAATGATTTAGACAAAAACAAATACAATGAAAGTGCGGTACAATCAAGAATATTAATGCAAGTAATTTTACAGTTATTAATTTGTTTAATTTTTTGATTTAGTACAATGTACGAGTATAATAATGTTAAATGTGTGAATAAATAACTTATTTTTCCGCTTTTAATAATACCAAATAGAATATTCGAGAAAAAAAGTAATATTATAAGTGTAGGGTAAAAACAAAACAAATAGTTCTCGTACACAGAGTAGGTGAGACAAGACATAATACAAATAAAGAAAATAATAACAAAATATAAATAAGAAATTACTAAGCAAATACTTAAAGAGATTAACATGATTAACTTACATTTACTGATTAGCTGGTTTAATTTTACACAAGTCCTCAGAAGTGCGGATAGCAAACACTCGTGATGTTTCACATTGTCGTACGAGAATACCTCCATGTTTGATCCATACAAAACGAAAATTATTTTTCTTGGCTATTTCACGAGCGCTTCGAAATAATTGCTTATTCTTTAAAGTGAGATGTTCATTAATAAAAATTCTACGCCTATCGCCACTAATTTGCAAATTATCCGTGTATATGCCTTTTTTCATACGAGCAGCGGACAATATGTTGTCGCGCAACGTTCGCGAAGTTAGCTTCACAATGATATTCTTAGGATGTGTACTTCTGGTGTCAGCGTGGGGCACGCGTTGCACGGAGACAATGTCACTATATACAATTGTTTGTTTTATCGTTGATCCGATGTCTTCCAATATCTTTATTAAGTTCTCATTATGTCTTTCAGGAATGTTACTTATTTCAATATTGCAAAGACGTGATTGCTGCTCCATGTAATCTATTTTAGCTTCCAGCTGGCAAACTTGTTTGGCTTGCTCCTCTAATGTTACAACTCGTTTTTCAATGTTCGAAACACGCTTGATGCATGATGTGGTTTTGTTATTTAACTCTTCAAAGTAATTCGACATAAAAGTCACAGATTTTTTTACTTCTTCAAATTCCTCAAATACTTTTGACATCATTGCTTCCTGTTTTGTGAACCACTTTTCCATTCTCTCTAATATGGAATCTTTGAAGACTTGAAATTCTTGATGCAGTGGGATCAGTGTTTCACTCATCCCAGTCCGGCCACGTAATTTGTATGTATAGTGATTTCTTTATTATTTATATAAGTATATTTATTTAATTATATTGTTATATAAGTCTAATGATTTACTCATTTTATATTGTTGGTATTATTACAAGCCGAAACTGTGTATATAAAGGGACCGTAGCCACGTAATATTTCATATTCATTTTTGTATAAGAAGGCAAAACGCCATTATAAAAATCTTAGATTATAATTTTTTCACGTACATACATAACTGGTAATGTTTTTTTAGTCTCTCAAGTTTAACCCAATTACAATATAGTAAAATTTCTATAATCCAATAAAGGCGCAATTGAGAGATATTTTTATAAATTTAACTTCTCTTATGAGAAGTTGAACGTAGTAATATTATAGCCTTATATTTTTTAAAAGGTTAAGGGTAAAATATAAAGGAAAGGAAGAGCTCGTTGGCTCCTCTCCCGCCAACGACTGTGGGCCCGACCATTTGACTATGAGCCCTTCCGGATAAGGGATAGGATATTTACAATGCGCGTTTTAAAACAATAAGAATGGTGTTAATAAATACAGTCTTAGAATAGCTTGCTTAAGGTATACATTTAGCATAGAGTTAAATTAGTTACTAGCTATTAAGGACAGATTGTAATGTTACAGGTTCATATCTTTTTTATGTACTTTATCAATAGAAAAAAAGATAAATAATAGCTAATATATAATAGATGATGTATATAGGTTTATAATATTTTAAGTTGGAGACGTCAACATAGATGTCTGATGTCATAGATTGCTTAAATCATGTTTTATTAAAGACAAGCCTAAAATCTACTACTATGGTCATAGAGACTGAGATAACGGATCATGAACCAGTCTTACTAAGCATCAGTTTAGTTAGCCTACATTAAAAACGACAACAAGCGCCGACTTTTCCAATGTACAGCGCTCGACGGATGCTAACGAAGCGACATACCTTTTTACCTCGACTCTTTCCGGCATTATAAGAAATAATACACAAGTGGCTAATGTAATAAAAAGATACCGCAACATAAAACCATGGATCACTCCGGGCCTTATACGATGTATCAGAAATAGAGACAAAATTCACATAAATACAAAGAACCAACCGGATAATCACATTTTAAGATTAACTTGCACCAGATTCCGCAACTTTTGCAATTCTCTTCTTCGTAAAAAAAATTTCTAATGGTCAAAAACAACCCTAAAGACACTTGGAACTTAATTAAAAATATTACTTACACCAAAAACACAGTATCACCTCCTTGTGAACTTCTGGAAATAGGAGACAGCGATAAAACCTCAGCAGATCTAGTAAATCAATACTACGCCAATGTTGATAAAAACCTTGCTACTAAAATAATAAACCCATCTTATAGTGATTTCTCAGCTCACATTACTATAAACAGTCCAATAAATTCGTTCGTAATTCTGGAAACGGATGTGACAGAAGTTGATGCTACCATCCGAAACCTGCGTGAGGACTGTGCTGTAGGTTTTGACCTTATCTCCAACAAGATTCTCAGAATGACTCGGAATGTCTTGGTCCCTGCAATTACTCACATTTGTAACCTTTCCATCTCAACGGGTGTGTTCCCAAACTGTTTAAAAAAGGCCATCATACATCCAATTCATAAGAGTGGGAATAAGAGCTGTGTACAGAATTGTAGGCCTATCTCTATATTACCCTCACTGTCTAAAATTTTAGAAAAAATAATAAATAAACGCTTAATCAAGTTTCTTGACACTAATAAGATAATTGCAAGTAATCAGTATGGGCTTCGTTCAGGCTTATCAACTGAAGACGCTGTTTCTGCTTTAACGAATGCTGTGACCAAACATCTAAATCGTAAAAAGAAATGCCTAGGCATATTTTTAGACATTTCCAAAGCATTTGATTCGGTTTCTATTCCTTTACTTTTACAGAAATTACACTACTCTGGCATTCGAGGCCATGCACTGGACTTTTTGAGAGCTACCTTAAAAATCGCACTCAATGTGTTAAGATACAAAATACAGTCAGCTCAATGTAGAAATAGTGTATGGAGTGCCACAGGGAAGCATATTAGGGCCTACTTTGTTTCTGATGTATATCAATTAACTATATACGCTTTCATTGAGAAATTGCTCTATTTTTACTTAAGCCGACGACGCTGCCTTACTAATCCATGGTAATGACTGGAAAATTACGACGCAACTGGCAGAAACGAGTCTTGATGTAGTCACTGATTGGTTGGCTAAAAATATCTTAACATTAAACAGAGAGAAACAAAAGTGATAACTTTTTCCATATCATCTGTAACACAGCCTAAAACACCTATTAACTTAAGAGCTCATTCTTGTGATCACTCAACATCCCATTGTCCTTGTTCGCTACTGTCTCTAACCACAAGTGTTCGATACCTGGGTGTTGATATAGATGATAACTTGAGTTGGCACACTCGCATAGAAAACTTAGTATCACGGGTGAGGACTGGTCTTTATAGTTAAATTACTCAGATACTCTGCTACTTTGGACATTCTAAAACTAGTATAGTGTGCCCTATGTCAATCACTCTTGTCCTATTGTGTAGTGTGTTGGGGTGGAGCCAACAAGACCAGTATGCTAAAATTGGAAAGAGCTCAGCGGGCGGTACTAAAAGTCATGTACTGCAAGCCTTTCAGATATTCAACCAATCTGCTCTATGAGCTTAGTGAGGTGCTTACAGTTAGGCAACTCTACAAAATGCACTGTGTTATGAGAAAACACCGCAGCCCTCTCATTGTCACATTTAAACGTCGTGCAGATATTATATTTCCTACTCAACCCCATAGTACTAAATTTGCACGCAACCAAGCCCTATTCTTAAGTTCTAGACTTTACAACAAAATAAATAAAATATTTTAAGATTCATAATCTAAACAGAAGAGACTGTAAAAAAAATTAATAAACTGGTTCATGAACTTAGATTATTCTGCGACCGAGGAACTTCTTCTTTGAAATTTCTTCCCAGCCCATAATGATTTTATTCATATACCCATTCGCTCATACACTCATCTACATGCCCCTAAACTCACACACTCATACAATACAAACACACACTGACACACACACACACACTCTCTCATATAATAACATTAAAAATATTTTGTACTAGTATTAATAGCTTAGACTTTTTATTAATAAGATTGTTACGTACACAGGCTATATCGGACATCTAGTTGTATTATAACCCCCAAGATACAACCCTATCGCCTAGTTTGAGGGTCAGCAGAAATTTGTGTTTGTCATAACTCTAATTAGCCTAAGACCTATTGTTATTCTCTGAGCTAGTATTACTAATATGGCTGTTTTTGTCAATTAATATTATTATTATTATTATTGTTATTATATTCATATATTGTTTTCTAAATTGTAAAAATATAATTTGGCTAATTAAGTTTTAGAATGGCAGATGAAAAAAAGCTGTGTGAGGTTGGTTCAAATTAAGGACACAAGTACTTACAAGACACAAGGACTACAGACAACACAAGACACGAGGAATCATAAACGAAAAGTTAGCACTGGATCAGAGTAAAATCTGACAAATCTTCGTATTATTCGATACCATACGCTGCTTATTCGTTGCTATTACGGAATCGCTAGATGCTATTTGCCACATACTTCATTACTTAAATTTCAAATACAAGAACATTATAAAATTTTTTCCACTTATCAAAATCTTTACACTACGACTTAATTCTAGTGCTTAAATTTTTAAAATAAAGAACCTTATCTAGACGTAAAGTTTTTTATTTTAATAAGTTATATCTTCTCTTCTCCTGAGAGTTTATCTTTATGTTATTTTCAATGTGTTGTAGTGTTGAATTCACGAGGTATTATGTTACGCAATGTGTCGATATCTAACACTGTTTAATATGTTAAAATAAAAAGTACTAAATACCAACCCATTGAGTCAAACAAGTTGATGATAATTATCTGAAACATGGTTATAAGGCAACAAGGAAAAAATATCAATTTTTAAATTTTTAAATGAAACTTCATTTTTTCCTTTACTTTAAAGTGCGTAGTATTCTAATGATATTAGATCGTCATATAAATAATATATACATGTAAGAATTACATAAGATATTAATTTTAAAAATGTTTTTTAATAATTAATTTACTTTCAGAACAGGTCACGCGTTTTCCGTAGTCGAGAAGTCCTTTTCACATTTCATTCAGACCAAGAAAAAATTATGTCACTTAAAGGATGCTAATCTAGACAACTTTTTTATATGATAACATAAGTTAGTACCAATAAGAGATGTTAAGACTGAAATTAATAATTGTTAAACTATTCTTCTGATCACAAAAACCACGACGATGAATAAAAGAAGCAATTAATATATTATTTTCCACTCTAGATTTCGAGTATTACATAATTCTACTTTCTACGAACAATGTTTGCCCACGAACAAAAAATATAATTTTTTTTAAATTCAGACATTGTTTTTTTTGTGCTAAGCAAGCATACGGTCGACATGATGGTAAGCGGTTGCCATAGCCTATGAGCATTTGCAACAACATTATAAGGTGCCTCTCATACGTTGCTAGCACCGAGACATTGGTTCTTAAATCTCTTTTAACCAGTAATTTCACTAGCCTACAGTGTCCTTCAAAAAGAAACAGTAATGTCAAATAGTACTACTGCTTTGCAGTAGAACTATTTGTACATTTTCTTTAACTAACAACTCATCCCTTAGGGCTTAGATCAAAAAATTCCTATAATCATTTCCTGTCTATATATTGGTGTCAATTTGATAGTTGGTTTTTATAAATATAATTAAATAAATATTTTGGCGAAGTATAAAACCTATTTAATACTTTGGATTAGAATGACAATATCCCATCAACACCATAAGATGTACAAAAAACAGGTCTCCAACTTGCTAGGTCCACCCGTTCCTGAAAAAATCGGTGATGACACACGGACAGACAGGCGTTTAAGAGAGTGATGTTATAAGAGTTCCATTTTAACCTTTCGAGGTACAGAACCTTAAAAACCGTTCATATAAATTTGTATTTTTTTAAATTACTTATTTTAAATATTATTTCGATGTTCTTAAAAAAATAACCACAGCTTTTTATTTTATATTATTATTTTTTATTATTATTTTTATTGACCTGTTTTTAAATTTAAAAAATATTTCCTGCCCCGAAAAAAAATCTGGGACCAGATAGCAGTGCCCCCAACTGAGTATAATTGTGAAAAGAAGTAACACTGGTTAAGATTATTAATTTCAAATAACGCTATTAAAAATGGGGGTTGATGGTAGAAGGGTGAAAATTTAGGGTTATATGTATTTTTAATACCACATTATAAAAAATAAAAATAAAAAATTTTGTCCAAAAAATTAAAAATAAAAATGTGGGGACGACCACCCTTATCACTTAGGGGTATAAAAATAGATGTTGACCGATTCTCATACCTACCCGGTATGCACACAAAGTTTCATCAAAATCGGTCAAACCGTTTCGGAGGAGTATGGGAACGAACATTGTGACACGAGAATTTTATATATTTATTTTTATATAAATCATTTTTACAGCTTTATTACGTTGAAATTTAAATTATTCATTGCAGATGTGTTTTAAGAAAGATTGAAGAAAAACTGAAACTACTACCTTCACATAGGTAAACACAATCTATCAGAAGTCACTAGACAGACTACTGGCTTCTTACAAAAAATTAGTTCCTTCGGAACAGTTTCCGTTTTCTAGAAGTCATTTTCACTTTTGATCCGCACTGAGAAGAAATTAGTTTATTTTCTTATAGCTGTCATCATGTCACTCATTGGGTTGTTATCTAGTGCCTCTTTAATATGATAACATAAAGAGTCGCCAAACAATAACCTAATGAGTTAAACAAATGGATAATACCTGAAATTGAGACATCGTTAATTAGAAAAAAAAAGCGATAATGATTCAGAGCGTGTTTAAAATGAAAGTTCTTTTCTTAAGAATAAACAAGATACGTTTAAATTAAGAATTACATACCACGTTTTTTTATGCTATTCCCACAATGAATACACAGAGAGTGTGTAGTTACATTTCTTACATATATAATAATGTGTAATATACACATTATTGTTGTTATGCTATTACATTCATCATCAAAATTCAGAACAAATTCACAATGACTACACATTCTAATAATTTTTAACAGCGCAATTAATCAATTGATCCTAGGCTAAGAAATATGAAAACTGATATAATTATATTTATGATAAAAAAATATGAATAAAACTAAAAATAGCAATGAATATGTAATACTGTTTAGATTTACAATCTTCATACCTATCCCATTGATTGCCTCAGCTTTCACATATATTCAAAGTTCTTTGTACCATATTTACCACATATATTATTACGAAAAATTTGTTCTTATATATAGCGACTGAAATTAATAATTTCTTCAACTGGTGGTATTGCACATAGTCTTAGAATAGCTTAGAGTACAAAAGTAGATTAAAGTTAAATAGCTTGTTAGTTATTAAGGCTAAATTGTAATCTTATAAAGTACATATCTTTTTATGTACTATATCAATAGAATAAAATGATAAACAATGCGATGATATATGATATGTTACAGTATTCGTGTATTGCTTTTGATTTAAAGTTTTAATAATAATCTTAATAATTAACTTTATTGGACTCCATGATTAACACATATGAGCAACATTTAAAAGAATAGTCAGTGTACAAACAGGCGGCTTTTGTGATAGAAAGAAATTTCTGACAATCAAGACAAATCTTTTCATTTCGCTAATCCAGTGTTAAAATGACAGGTAAAAATACCAGTCAAGTGCGTTGTCGACCACGCACAGTTGAATCTAAAGGGTTCCGCAGCATGGTTATATAATAATATATATAATAATAACTTTATTTCGACCAACAATGGATCATATGTTGTTACTAATACAAAGTGTCTTACGCCTATTTGTTAGTAATTTCTAAAACTTATTTAACCTAAGACAATTTGATTAATTTATCAGCACGTGAATCCGATAGCAGTGGTTCACATACAAACAACTTCTATTAACAAATGCTCTCAGGACGCCACTTGAGCTGGAAAGAATCCTGCGCAACAATGATGTCCACCGCTTTCGCATAATGGTATAAAAACAGTCCACATACGCCTCGGCAAACATCCCCGATGCACTACAAAAACGAGGCATACCTATTAGGATCCAGAAAGCATTGTTATATTGTACACGCAGGGCGTTATACTGTTTCCGCGTATAGTCTGCCCACAGGCTGCTGGGGTAAAATGTGGTACAGTCAGCTCTGAAAAGCGTTATTTTGACTGGCATTGAGCAACAAGCAAACCTGCGAACAATCATATTTGCCCTAACAGACAAAGCCCTGCGTTCTCTCTCAATATCTGCATTGTCTTTCAAGTCATAGAATACTACGTGGCCAAGATATTTAAAGCATTCAACTCTCTTTAGTGGAACCCCGTGTAACTTGATAGCAGGTACAATAGATGGAATCGATTTTCCCTTGGCCTGAAAGACCATGCATTCGCTTTTCTTACAGTTATAGACTAAGCCATGACGTTTGAAATAGTTTTCACAAAGACTTAGCAGTTTTGCTAACCCACAGACAGATGCACTCAGCAGAACCATGTCGTTTGCGTAACTAAATGTTATTAAGGCAGACTCCGTCAATATGACATCCGACACGAGTGCTACTGAGCGTCTGTATTAGAGCATTCACATACAGATTAAACAACTTGGGTGAGGTCAGGCCACCCTGCCTCACCCCACATTCCAACCTGTAAGATCTTGAGTAGCTCTCTGGCCATCGCACAACAGTAACCTGATTTTTATACCAAAACTTAAAAATCCTGTTGTTCTCTTCAGGCATGCCAGTGAGTTTTAATTTCTGCCATAAGATATCGTAATTAACCAGGTCAAATGCCTTGGATAAATCGAGAAAACAGGCGTAAATGGGTGATGGTAAGGTTATGAAGAATCTTAACGGTTTTAAAAATAATAACGAATTAAAACCGACCGCAAAAATAAGTTGGTAATTTCATAGTAATTATTAAAAGTAATATGAAAAACAAAGTTATGGGAAAAACTTATATATCTCTTAAATTTATAGACCTATCTTCTTCAAACTAAATGTGGATGAAAGTTCATGTGGTATTCTACAAGCTCAAATTTTTCCAGAATTTTAAATCCCATAGTTCAAAAGTTAGAGGAGAGGGACACGATTTTTACGACTTTAAGAGCTAATATCTCAACAACTACTGGCTTAATGAAAAAACTCAAAATCAAACCTCCTTATCATTTTAAAAGAACTATCCAAAGATGTCTCACACGTTGCCATACGTTGAAATTTTTTTCAATCGTCAGTTACATGTATGGACTGCTACCCTTAATTCATATATATATTAAGATTTTATTACAAAATCCTTGTGCGGTTCATGGAATACACCTAATTAGTAAATTTCGTATAGATAGAGTCAATGGTCTCCGAGTAAAATGACTGTGACATACGGACGGACAGACGGACAGACGGACGGACGGACAGACGGACATGACGAAACTATAAGGGTTCCGTTTTAGCCATTTGGCTACGGAACCCTAAAAAAAGGTTTGTGAGGCTCTAAATTAAGAACACAAGTACTTATAAGACACAAGGACTAAAGAACTTAATTATAAACAAAAGGTTAGCACTGGATCATAGTGAAATCCAAGCAATCATCGTATTATTCAAACTTATACGAATCTTATTCGTTGCTGTTACTTAATCATTAGACGATATTCGCCGCATATTTCATTATTTAAATTTCGAATGCAAACAACAGAACTTTTTCATTATTATGACCGTAGTGTTAACTTTAAAAGTAATAAATTCTTTTTTAATAATATAAACGGTTTTTAATATTATAAGAGACATCCTAGAGGATGTCAATTTTCAGGACTTTGAATTCCTTTTCAAGATATTATGAGCTGAACTCGACATGGTAACGGTCTTGACCTTAGTAGAAACACTAATTTTACAAGACAAATCTAAGATTATAATTTTTTCACGTACAATTGGTAATGTTTTTTTAGCCTCTCAAGATTTACCAAATTATAAATAATTGTGAAATTTCTATAACCCAATGAAGCCGCAATTGAGAGATAAATTTATATATTCAACTTCTCTTATGAGAAGCTGAACGTAGTCCGCTCTACCAATCCTTATATATTTTAAAAGGTGAAGGGTAAAATATAAAGGAAAGGAAGAGGTCGTTGGCCCCTCTCCCGCCAAAGACTGTGGGCTCCGACCATGTGACTATGAGCCCTCCCGGATGAAGGATAGAATATTTATATTGCGCTTGTGATTGGGATTTAATTACGATTTAGTTATTTTTATTTTTAATTTATAGCTGTTATTAAGTCACTCTATAAATTCTTATCCAGTACCATTTTTAATATGATAACATAAATAGTCACTTCACAAGAACGATATGAGTAAAATCTGAAATAGAGATATCGTTAATTAGAAAAAGTGAAAAGAAGTGTTTTTTTAAGAATTAGAGATATCGTTAATTAGAAAAAGTGAAAAGAAGTGTTTTTCACTCTATGGTGAAAAATGTTTAAGATTAATCAAAAATAAGTAATTAAATATTACAAATAATTTTTTTATACTATTCCCACAATCAATACACAGAAAGTATGTAGTTACATTTCCGCTCGATAAATCAATTGATCGTACTCTATGAGATATGAAAATTGATATATACTGCTGATACTGATATACTGATGATAAAAAATTATGAATAAAATTAACCCTTTAATTCGCAAGCTTAGAAAAACTTTATATGTTCTACTTTTTTCTACTAAATGCTTTATAATGTACATTTATAAGCTAAAAAAAAAAAAATCCCTTAAATTTAGTTTTGAAAATATTGTATGTTAAATATAATTAACATTGCCCAATACTCAACCGATACGTAATGAAATTAAATGTAATGTATTTTTTACACTGTCCCTTAGATAGAGTGTCTCTGTACTGTAAGTAAGACAAAAAATGGGTTGACAATATAATATTTATAAGAAAACTTTAAAGAAAGAGAAAATATAAAGACTACAGTAATTATTTATTTTAAAAGATAATAAAAAAAAATGTTTTAACTGAAAAACCACAATCTTAGATTGAATTGAATGCCATCGGGTGGCTTAGGAGCAACAGGATTCCTTATGTGGTGTTTCATTATACATTTTAGTTTGTCCTGTTTTTTTTGGGGACCTCCTTGATCATTTCTAAGACGAATTTTTTTTAAAGGAGGATATATTTTCCTATCCTTTCGATCTTTTCGATACAATAGCCATGCGTTGTTTATACAATTATCCAGGATTTTAAAAAAGATGGTCATATACCACCACTTCATTTTAAAATTGGACTTGTATAAAGTGTCCTCATCATGGCTGCTGGCCCAACGTCCCCCACCATACTGTTTTATTATTTGAGGCCAATCAAGATCTTCTTTACGTTTTGTGGTTTCAGTAGCGCTTAATCTTTTCCATAGGCTACGCATCTACATACAAGTTTGCTAAAGTTACAAATTTGTTGAAAATGGAATTCAGAATCATGCAAAAGGCAAAGGTTTTCTTACGAACTTAACCTTTTTGGTTACAAGTTCAGCCTTACATTGTTTTTTCCCTTCAAGTGAGTTAAACAAGAAGGTGTAGTTGGGTGTTGTAGTGGCGAAAAGGTATTTATGGGTGATAATACTGCAACGGCAAACAGCAGCTGTTTTTGTAGTGTTCTAGAGAAACATTTAATATATGACAAGAGTCAAGGGAACAATGTTTTCGTCCCATAATTCATGGCTGTTTTCAGGTGGAAAAATACGTCGTCTTCAGAACCCAATGAATTGATATCACTGAGCCTAGATGGATACGACTGCGGTTCTGAGCTACAATAAGTGACATCATCGTATCATCATAATGATATTTTTTAAGGTTTTAGATCACTACCTTATCATCACACGATGAATCATTACCAAAATATAAGTATAAGTGTCGTAATTTTATTTATACGCTGCCATTTTGGTTTAATCTGAAGCTAGCAAATAAAAAATACAAACCCATACCTTAAGCAATTCAAATACTATAGCCAAACTAATATGTTTCTTAGTAAAATATAATATTCTTAAATGTTAGAATATTGGGCATTGTTAAGAATACTTAACATAGCTAAAGACATGTGGTTTAAGGCATGGGACGCAATGATAAGTATACTTAACATGTCACTTCAGGACCTTATATTACAATAAATAGTCAGTATATTTACAGCTTACACATATGTATGAATACAATGGATAGTAAACTATAAAAGAAAACTATACAATAATGTATTTATGTATAAAAAAATACTTTTAAAAATATTTTATTATTTGATCCACGCAGTTCAGAAGATCGTGACGCAATTTTGATTCAATATGTCAAAATAACTCGTCAAATTAATGTTGGTATTAATTTTTAGGTAGTATTTTATCATCGCAACAAAACG
The DNA here is from genome assembly GCA_023373885.1 of Hestina assimilis. Lineage (NCBI taxonomy): Eukaryota > Metazoa > Arthropoda > Insecta > Lepidoptera > Nymphalidae > Hestina > Hestina assimilis. Next base: position 16,249,643 of record CM041759.1, read on the forward strand.
GTAAAAAGGTAATTACGGTATTAGGTTAGTAAGGTATAGCTTTCGAGAAAAATGACTGTGACATAGGGATGGATGGACGTACAGACGGGCAAACGGACAGACGGACGGACGGATAGACTGTTTTGGTTATGGAACCCTAAAAAAGAAACAATAACTATAACTTCTTAAAATGAAACTTCTTTTCTTAATAAAACTTTTTTCCCCTTAGAGTGAAAATGTTTAAGATTAATCAAAAATAAGAATTACATACTATATATTTTTATACTATTCCCTCAATGAATACACAGACAGTGTGTATAACTCAGTAGTTACATTTCTTATAAATACATATTATACATAATTTTTATTATGTAATTATTCTAGTAATAAACTTTACATACATGTATTTACATACATCATCAAAAATTCAGAACAAATTCACAATAACTTACACATTCTAATAATTCTAAACAGCACTACAATTAAATAGAAACATTAATTTTTGCGAAATTAGAAGATTTGAAGAAAGAACTATAATATGGCGAAATGGTGTGATAATAGTTGTATATTATATTCTTATTTCTTAAATATTTTTTACGAGAAGCTGAAAATAGTCCTCTCTACAAATCCTTATATACTTAACCGATTAAGGGAATGTGAAGGAAGTAAGAGGTCGAGATTGTGGGCTTGTGCCCTCTTGGATAAAGGAGTTATGTCAAGACCGATTATATATTATAAATTAGAATTGTCTTTTGGCCCAATTTAGGTACTAAACTAGAATTTGTTTTTAACTAAAAACTCTTACAGGACAGTAGTCCAAACCATAATATTTAATTCTAACAAACCATAATGTTAAAGTCAAATAAAAAACTATTACAACAAAAATAAATATTGGAAAAATAGACTACTGGGTTATTAAGGACGCGTTTGCAAAATAAATATAAAAACTCTTACGAGACAGTAGTCCAAAACATAATATTAAAGTCGAACAAAAAACTAATACAACAAAAATAGACTACTGGGTTATGGGGACGCGTTTGTAAAATAGATATAAAGACTCTTACAGGAAAATCGTATTTTTTTTATTTTCGAAAGAATTTAAACTCGTTTCTTATTTGTAAATATTTATCAGGAATCAAAGTATAAAAGTTTCCTTTAATTTTATCGCTTGAACTTTATTCTGGTTGTGACCACGGTCAGTGTAGCCTAATCGAAACTTATTAATATAAATATGAATCGCGATATCGTAAAAAATAAAGCACGTACTAAGGAGGTGAACACTAAAGAACTTAATTATAATTTTTAATTTCCTTTCAAGTGCTATTACTGAAGATCTATTTCGCTATTCGCCACATGTTTCGTTGCTTTAATTTCTAATGCAAATAAATGCTTATAATAATACTGGTGCTTATTTTAAAAGTATTGTTTTTACAAATTAAAGCTTTACCAAATCTGTAGTAATTTTAATTCAAGTATTTATACTTTTAAATTTGAAAACTATTAATCTTTAATGTCTAAAATGTTCTTGTCCTCTTCTTTATCTTTCTTCAATGAACTGTAGCGTCGACTTCACTTGTTGTTATCGTGTCACTCAAAGAGTACTTATTTACTGCCATTTTAAATATGTTTACCAAAATTGACACCAAAGAAGAACCTTTGAGTAAAACGAATATCTTTGTCCATCTATGTTAATTTTTTATTATGTTACAACAATCATCACAAATTCTCTTCACAAAGGCGCCATTGACAGATACATACAATTTTATTTGATGCCCTATAAGCTCAAATTTTTCCAGAATTTTAAATCCCATAATTCAAAAGTTAGAGGACACGATTTTTACGACTTCAGGACCTTATATCTCAACAACTACTGGCTTAATGAAAAAACTCAAAATCAATCAAATCCTTATGATACCAAAATGATAACATTTTAAAAGACCTATCTAAAGATATCTCACACGTTGCCATACGTTGATTTTTTTTCAATCCTCAGTTACATGTATGGACTGCTACCCTTAATTTTTATATATATTAAGATTTTATTACAAAATCGTTGTGCGGTTCATGGAATACATCTATTTAGTAAATTTCGTATAGATAGAGTCAATGGTCTCCGAGTAAAACGACTGTGACATACGGACGAATGGACAGACGGACAGACGGACGGACGGACAGACGGACATGACGAAACTATAAGGGTGCCGTTTTTGCCAATAAAAATCGTGCGATAATGTCTTTATTAGAGCTATTTACTTTTACAAACCAGCCACGTTAGTTATATCAATTATTTTCAATACATCAACAAAATCCATAGGAATTACAATACTGAAACTGAAGCTAACTTCACATAGGTAAACACAATCTAAAAGAATTGACTAAACAGACTACATACTTCTTACAAAATAATTGTTCTTTCGGAACAGGTCACACGTTTTCCGTGGTCGAGAAGTAATTTTCACATTTAATCCACACCCAGAGGAAATTAGTATTTTTATAGTTGTTATTATATCACTCATTAGATTTTTATCTAGGAACGTTTAATATGATAATATAAACAGTCCCTAAACAAGAACCTAATGAGTTAAACAAATGGATAATACCTGAAATAGAGATATCGTTAATTAGAAAAAATGATAAGCAATAGCGATGATATGTGGTATGAAGATTTACAATATTCATATATGGTTTTCTTCATTTTAATAAATCTTATTATTTGGCAAATCAACTTTTTGAATGGCGGGTGAAAAAAAAGCTTTGTTTGGCTCTAAATTAAGAGCGAAAGTACTTACAAGACACAAGGACTAGAAAAATTATTCATGAACTGAAAAAAGCTAGGACAAAAAAAAATTTCAACGTATGTCAAAGTGTGAGATATCTATTGATAGGTCTTTAAAAATGATAAGGAGGTTTGATTTTGACTTTTTCATTAAGTCAGTAGTTGTTGAGATATTAGCTCCTAAAAATTGTGTCCCCCCCCTCTAACTTTTGAACTATAGAATTTAAAATTCTGGAAAAATTGAGCTTATAGGACATCAAATAAAATTTCAACCACATTTGGTTTGAAGAAGATAGGTCTAAAAATTTAAGAGATATATAAGTTTTTCCCATAACTTTGTTTTTCATATTACTTTTAATAATTACTATGAAATCACCAACTTATTTTTGCGGTCAATTTTAATTCGTTATTTTTTTTTATGCCCTTAGGAATCTTCATCATTAAGCTGTGTAACCCTTTAGTTTCGACTGTTCGTGGTGCACAACGCACTTGTGTACTGTGTGTACTGTTGACTGATAATTATTTTCTCTTTGTTAAAAGAAAGTTTTTGGGATTTTATTGTAGAACTAAACGTATACATTCACAGCGTAACTAGTTTTATGAATCAAATTAATTTAAAATAAAATGAAACATTTTTATTCTACATAAAAAGCATAACACTTATTTGTTGAACATCAGGTTCTACCACCGGCTCCAAAATTAAACTTCTACCTGAGAAGAGCCGGCGAAACAAACTCAGGGGTTATATCTTTTTCTAATGTATTTTTAAAGCGATATTGGCTTACATATTATAATCACTGAGAGCCTGGAGTGACTGTCACATTTCCAAGGCGTGGTGTCCTCAAGGTATTCACCAATTTTATAATAGCCTTTACAACACAAAGTTCCTGGACATTTTTTTAAAATTATGGAAAGTTTCTGACCGGTTTCTGGGATCCTATTATAAACCGTATACAGTTAAAAGAGTTACTAATTTTATGCAGTCTAGTTACTAGCATAGTTTATTTATGTTTGTTCCTAGTGTTTATGTTATGATTATCACTACATTTAGTTAATTCATTGGTATTCTTATATACATAAATATGAAGTCTAGGAAATAGAATTTTTAGTTTTTGTTTGTCTTCGTATATTCGAAAAATTCATTAATATTTCAATGTATATTAAATTTTCAAAAATGTAGTCACAATATCAATTTCTTAAAATTTTTGTCCTAATGAGACTTTACTACTTAGACCGTAAATTGCACGAATATCTCGTTTCTATAGCACAAAATTGTTTTTATATATAACAGCCGAGTTAACCCAGATAATTATTCCACGATGCTGTGAAAGTAACTAAAATACACAAATCTATCTTATCAACATTAGACGATGGACCCTACGTATACACAGACATATACAATTAATAATTATAAATATCGGACGAAATCAATACACATCTAAATAATAAAAAACATGACTTAGCATTATTTATTGACTTTTAGCCAGCCTTTGATACAATGAATCATCCTAATTTACTTAAATAGTTAGATAAATGCGGACCCTTTCTTACAAACGGAACCTTATTTTACGAAAACGAAACTGAAAATTCGGTCGGTCACTAATTTGTACGTAGGGAGCGCGACCTGTTATATGACGAATTTCGAGTCAGGAAATATACCACACTTGATACAATCGTTAAATATAATCGCAAGCTACCGTGCGATAATGTCTCTATTAGAGCTATTTACTTTTACAGACAAGCCCCACAAACCAGCCACGTTATTTATATCAATTATTTTTAATACATTAACAAAGTCCATAGGACTTACAATACTGAAACTGAAATTAACTTCGGATAGGTAAACACAATCTGTAAGAAGTCACTAAACAAACTACTGGCTTCGCGTTTTCCGTTGTCGAGAAGTCATTTTCACATTTAATCCACACCGAGAGGAAACTAGTTTATTTTCTTACAGTCGTTACGTCACTCATTGGATTATTATCTAGGCCTGTTTAATCTGATAACATAAAGAGACACTAAACAAGAACCTAATGAGTAACATAAATGGATAATATCTGAAATTGAGAAATTGTTAATTAGAAAAATGATGAACAATAGCGATGATAGATAATAAGATAGCGAGAATAGATTTACAATATTCATATATTGTTTTCTAAATTTTAATAAATGTTATTACTTGGCAAATCAAGCATTTTAATGGCAGGTGAAAAAAAAAAGCTTTGTGAGGCTCTAATTCAAAGACACAAGTATATACAAGACACAAGGATTAAAGAAATGAATCGTGAACGAAAAGCTAGCACAGGATAATCAGAGAAATCATCGTAGTATTCGAGCTTATACGATTCTTATTCATTGCTGTTACTTAATCGCTAGATGATATTTGCCACATACTTTATTACTTAAATTTCAAACATATATTATCTTACTTATCTTAAGGATTTTTATTTGAATAATTTATGTTTCTCTGAGACTTCTTGTCCACTTTATGTTATTTTCAATGTATTGTAATGTTGAATTCACGAGGTATTATGTTACTCAATAGGTCGTCACTTGGTTCTCTTTAATATGATAAAATAAAAAGCGACAAATACTGACCCATTGGGTCACACAAGTCGATTATAATTATCTGAAGTGGAGGCATGTTTATAAGTAAGTTAGGGAAAAACATTAATTTTTACGTTTTGAAATGAAAGTATATTAAACATGTAAGAGTTGATGAGTTTGATGTTGAAGACTTGAAAGTGATACGAGAGAGAGTGGTTGTTAAGTTAAAATTCAAACAGGACAGTGGTAGAAAACTTTATTATTTAAACATCAGTCGAGCATTTAACTATTTTTAACCGAATAAATTTTTTCTTCAACGTAAAAAGCAATACATTTATTTATTTTGTCAGATTCTGCCACCAGCTCCTAAATAAATCGCTACCTGAATAGAACTGGCGAAACAAACTTCACCGCACAAGCGTTACTTTACTGTTTTTTTTATTTATAAATAGAAAGTTTCTGAACAGTTTTTGGGATTTTGTTGTAGAAGTAAACGTTATAATTTACATCTAAAAGAGTAACTAGTTTTATGAAGTCTAGGAACTGGAATTTTGTGTTTTTGTTTGCTCCTCGTATATTTGACAAATTCATTAATATTTTTATGTACATTCCGTTTTCAATTATAATGTTTTGAAAAGCAAGAGTAACAATATTAATTTCTTGAAATTTTTCTCTTTCACAAACAGACTACTGGCTTCTTACAAAAAGTTAGTTCTTTCGGAACGTCATTTTCACATTTCAATTACACCGAGAGGAAATCATTTCACTCAACAGGTACTTATCTGGTCCACTTTTTAATATGATAACATAAGTTTGCACTAAACAAGAACCTAATGAGTGAATCAAATGGATGATATCTGAAATTGAGACATCGTTAATTAGAAAGAAAAAACAATAATTTTTAGTTTTTTGAATGAGACTTTGTTTATTACAAAAAATCTTGCTTGCCCTTACAGTGAAAAATGTTACATTTTGCACATTTTTGTTTTTATTCTATCGGATTTATCACAACTTCCGAACAAATTTACAATAACTTACACATTCTTATAATTTGAAACAGCATACAATTAATCAATAGATGGGTAAGAGATATGAAGGCTGAAGTTAGTAATTTGTTAAACTATTCTTCTGATCACAAAGACCATGAATATGAATAATAGTACCAATGAATACATTATTTTACAGTCTACATTTACAACATTACATACCTTGCCTTTCCAACGATCAATGTTTGCCCTCGAACAAAAACTATATATCTTTTTTGACTCCGTTAAGTATTTGACATAGTGTAATTTTTTTCTTTAACAACTCATCCCTTAGCGCCTTTTTTAAATGTGAATTATATATTGGTGTCAAATTGATAGTTTGTTTCGAAAATATAACATAATACATAATATGACTAATATAACCTATATAATATGTGGGATTAGAAAATAAATATTTGAAAAGCTGTCATTCTATCGAAGCGTCACATTGATGGTGTGCGATGGTTGCTTCAATATCGATGATATCCGACGGAGTAGTCACAGTGGTGTGCGATTTATTGTGCTACCTAGTACAGTGATTAAAGGCATTGTTGATTATAATAAATTGTTTATAAAGGGTTGGGTTAGCCACTTGGATTGAATTCATAAAGGCGCAAAGCTATCCTTAGCTTAATGTGATGTAAAATCAATTCTGATAAAACCACAGGCGTAGTTTCAGATATAATAAGAGACAGTCTAGAGAAATCAATTTTCTGGACTTTGAATTACCGGCATTGTATAAGCACAGTATATTTCAAAAGTATAGTCAAATTTCTTAATTTTGTCACTCACTGACTGACCGGCCATCAAAATTCTAAGGCACTTCTAGCAGACACCCAAGCTTCAAATTTAGAAAACAATTAGTGTTAATCAGGAACAAATTAAAATAATTTGAAATTTCGCTCTAGTTTTCTAGATACACCAAGTGCATAAATAACTTAATAATCCTATATAAATGTATGGGATTACAAAGTTGCAATTAATGAATCAGTGTACCTGCACATAGTATGAATCGCTAGATGTATTTATCACATGTAGTGTTACCTTTAGAAGTAATATTTTCTCTTCTGTAATTCTTATGAAATTTTTTCCGCTAACTTATAAAAATCTTAAAATACGTCTTAACTCTAGTGCTTACATTTCTAAAATGAAAACCGCTATCTTAATATAAGTGAAGATTCACAACTCCTCAGCGTTCTTGACGACTTCTTTATGTTATTTTCAATGTATTGTAGTGTCGAATTCACGAATTATTAAGTTACTCAACGGGAATGTATCACATTTATAATATGAGAATATAAAAAGTAATAGATACAAAAGGATAAAACCTAAATTTTTAGGTTTTGAAATTAAATCCAACTTCATTTTCACTTTTCATTTATAGTGATCTTCCTGTCTTAACTAACTGCTGGCATTAGTTTTTTATAGATTTCTTTATTTCACGACAACATTCTGTAGCGTGTGAATAACCCATCCATCATTTATAGAATATTTAATTTGAATAATGTAAAGTTAGAAATGTTGGCATAATACCTCTAAATGGCTAACATCGATGGCCTTGTCCGTTGTGCCCTCAATACCCATGCCCTTTTAGATTGTCAGAGATAACGGGTTCAATTCGACAATGGTAAACAATAATATCTTATCAATTATATATTTAGTACAGTTAAAGTATTCATAATTATGTTGATAATTATATATCATGATAATATTGCTATATGCCAACAAATAATAATTTAGATTATATATTAAACCCAATTGAATGTTATCCATTAGAATTGATGAGCTCTATTTGAATTGTTAACCTTTTATTTAAATATCACTCAAACCTAAAACTATTTTTAGACCAAAAATTTTTTTTATCACAAGTCACAATATTAATTTCTTTAAATTTTTCCGAAAAATATAACAGTTGTAAATTAAGGTAAATTTTGTTACGTGCATGTTTTCACGAAAATGTAATAATGTAGACCATATATTTTTATCGTATTGTCTCAGGATCTTGATTTTTATACACCTAAGAGGCGCTATACCTTAGTATCCGATATAAATTTCAAATTTTTCAAAATTGCTAGGTCCACCCGTTCCTGAGAAAATCGGTGGTGATACACGGACAGACAGACGGACAAGAGTGTGACCTTATAAGATACCTAATTACCTTTATTATATAATTTTTACCTTTCGAGATACGGAACCCTAAAAACCGTTCAAATAAAATTGTATTTTTAAATTACTTTTTACTAAAATTTTATAAATAAAGGGTTGAAACTTAAGATTGTTTTAAGCATTTTTAATTTTATTTATTTATAACCACAGGTGACCATTCATTGCGTTTCAATTTAAGTTATACATTGCAGATATGTCTAAGATATATATTTATAAGTGCGATTTTAAGAAAAGAAAAACTGAAGCTAACAAACACTGGTAACCACAATCTATAAGTAGTCACTAAACATACTACTGGGTTATTACAAAAAATTAGTTCATTCTGATCAGGTCACGCCGTTTCCGTTTTCGAAAAGTAATTTTAACATTCAATCCGCACCGAGAAGAAATTAGTTTATTTTCTTATAGGTGTCATCATGTCACTCATTAGGTTATTATCTAGTGCCTCTTCAATATGATAACATAAACAGGCACCAAACAATAACCTAACGAGTTAAACAAATGGATAATACCTGAAATTGAGACATCGTTAATTAGAAACAATGATAAATATATATAGATAGCGATATATAGTTTCAAAATTTACAATAGTCATGTATTATTGTTTTCTAAAATTTTAAAAAGCTTATTGTTTCGCAAATCAAGTATTAGAATGGCAAGTGAAAAAAAAATCGTAATTATAGGCTCTATATTAAAAACATAAGCATTTACAGGACTTGAGGATTAAAGAACTTAATCATGAACTAAAATCTAGCACAGGATCAAGATATAGTCTGACAAATAATCGTAGTATTCTAACTTATACAATTCTTACTCGTTGCTGTTACTGAATCACTAGGTGGTATTCGCGACATACTTCATTACTTAAATTTCAAATAAAAAACATTTTGAAATTTTGTCCACTGACTTATCAAAACCTTTAAAGTGCGTCTTAATACTAGTGCTTACATTTTTTAAATGAAGAACCTTATCTATACATAAAGTTTTTATTCGAATTAGTTAGAGAGTTCTTGTCTACTCCTTTAGGTTAGTTTCAATGTAATGTAGTGTTGAATTGACGAGGTCTTATGTTACTCAATGGTGCGCTACTTGGTACCTTTTAATATGATAAAATAAAAAGCATCAAATGCCACCCCATTGAGTCAACAAGTCGATTGTGATTACCTGAAATGGAGGCATGGTTATAAGTTACTTAGGAAAAATCATAAATTTTTAGGTTTTATAATGAAACTTCGTTTCCTAACAAGAATGTTATCATTAGACATTGTTGTTTTTATTCTATCAGATTTATCATCACAACTTCAGAACACATTGACAATATGTTACACATTCTTATAATTTTAAACAGCACTCAAATAATCTAATCAATAGATGGCGAAGAGATATTATGAAGACTGAAGTCAACAGTTTGTTCAATTATTCTTCTGATCGCAAAAACCATGAATATGAAAGTAGTAATAATGAATATATTATTTTACAGTCTTCATCCCTTAGTGTACCACTTAAAGGACGAATTGTTGAAATCCGACATAGTAGAACATTGCTATGCAATTTATTGTATTATCTAATAAAGTGATTAAAGGCATTGACAGTGTTCATAAAGTTAACCCGCACTCACACACACACACACACACACACACACACACACACACACACACTCACACACACAAAGGCTCAACGCTATCCTTAGCTTGATTTGATTCAAAATTAATACTGATAAAACCACAGGCGCGGTTTTAAATACAATTTTCAGGACTTTTTATTCTTTTTCAAGATATTAGCACCTGAACTCGACATGGTAACTGTCATGCTCTTAGTAGAAACACTAGTTGTACAAAAAAAATCTTAGATTATAATTTTTTCACGTACAATTGGTAATGTTTTTTTAGCCTCTCGAGATTAACGAAATTATAAATAATTGTGATATTTCTATAATCCAATGAAGCCGCAATTGAAACATATATTTATATTTGCAACTTCTCTTATGAGAAGCTGAACGTAGTCCGCTCTACCAATCCTTATATATTTTAAAAGGTGAAGGGTAAAATATAAAGGAAAGGAAGAGGTCGTTGGCCCCTCTCCGCGCAAAGACTGTGGGCTCCGACCATGTGACTATGAGCCCTCCCGGATAAGGGATATTCTAATAACCTAATAGAGTTTCGTTTAAGTAGTAGAAATATTCGGAAATACAAATTACAGACAAGCTACCAAACATAGTTTAACATGAAAAATAATTTTAAATTTTGGTACTGGCAAGTTTTCGAGAAAATCTAAATATGTCCATATATTTTTATCGTTTTGACTCAGGATCTTTGATTCAGGATCAGGATCAGGAGGAAGAGGTGGATGAAAACCAAGTCCCCACAGACCTCAGTATGTGGTATAAATTTCAACTTGCTAGGTCTACCCGCTCCTGAGAAAATCAGTGGTGCCAGACTTACCGACAGACGGAGAAGGGAGTGATGTTATTTCAATTTCCATACAAAAAAAACATAGATGACTATTTAGTACGTTGAAATTCAGATAATTCTTTGCCAATGTGTCTAAGAAATCTGTTCATAAGAGCGATTTTAATAAAGAATTAAGAAAAAATGTAATACAAGTATAATTATGTGATTATTTGATCAAATAACCTTTCTCCTAACCAGAATCAACAAGATAAAATCGTGCGATAATGTCTTTATTAGAGCTATTTACTTTTACAGACATGCCCCACAAACCAGCCACGTTAGTTATATCAATTATTTTCAATACATTAACAAAGTCAAACACAATCTATAAGAATTCACTAAACAGACTACAGACTTCTTACAAAATAATTGTTCTTTCGGAACAGGTCACGCGTTTTCCGTGGTCGATAAGTAATTTTAACATTCAATCCACACCGAGAAGAAATTAGTTTATTTTCTTATAGCTGTCATCATGTCACTCATTGGGTTGTTATCTAGGACCTCTTTAATATGATAACATAAAGAGTCGCCAAACAATAACCAAATGAGTTAAACAAATGGATAAAACCTGAAATTGAGACATCGTTAATTAGAAACAATGATAAACAATAGCGACATATAGTTTCAAAATTTACAATATTCATGTATTATTCTAAAATTTAAAAAACATAATGTTTGACAAATCTAGTATTAGAATGGCAGGTGAAAAAAAGCTTTGTGAGGCTCTATATTAAAAACATAAGCCCTTACGAGACACGAGAATTAAAGTACTTAATCATTATCTAAAATCTAGCACAGGATCAAAATATAATCTGAGAAATCATCGTACTATTCTAGCTTATTCAGTTACTGAATCACTAGATGCTATTTCCCACATACTTCATTACTTAAATTTCAAATAAAAAACATTTTGAAATTTTGTCCACTAACTTATCAAAATCTTTAAAGTTCGTCTTAATACTTTACTTACCTTACCTTACTTTTTATATTTACTTTTGCTTATATTTTTAAAATAAAGAACCTTATCTAGAAATAAGGTTTTTATTACAATTAGTACTCTTCTTGTGAGAGTTCTTGTCTGCTTCTTTGTGTTATTTTGAATGTACTGTAGTGTTGAATTCACGAGGTATTATGTTACTCAATATGTCGGTATTTACTACTTATTAATATGATAAAATAAAAAGCACTAAACACCAACTCATTAAGTCAAACATTTCGCTGATGATTAATTGGAATGGAAGCATGGTTATAAGTTTATTAGGAAAACTTTTTCAAGAATTTAAAACCTCATAGTTCAAAAGATAGAGGAAGAAGGAGAGAATTCAAAACTATTTAAACTCTTCGTTTCGTCACGTCACGTCACGTCCCTCACGAGCTACAAATTATAATATATTGGAAAATTATTTATAATAAACGTATTTTTCAAGTTTTAAATATACGATTCATTTCTTTGAGTAAACGTAAATTACTTCACAATTAAGTAATAGTCAACACACAAATTAACAAATATGAAACGCGATAGCGTAAAAAACGCGTACTAAGGAGATAAACACTAAACAACTTAATTATAATTTTAAATTCTCTTTCAAGTGCTATTACTGTTTCCTTATTTACTTATATTACTATTATTATTTACTTATTTATTCCGCTATTCGCCACATGTTTCGTTGCTTTAATTTCTAATGCAAATAAAAGTTTATAATTATACTTCTTCGTCCTAGCATTATTCCCGGTATTTTATTCACCCAGGGTCTGCTTATTACTTTTATCCGGATTTGACAGGTTACTAGTTTTTACACGGAGCGATTGCCATCTGACCTCCGCAACCCTAAGGGCGAATCAGGAATTCATTGGATAAGAGCAATTTACTTATCAAGAGTCAACGATTATTAGCAGATGTTATGTGATAACAACCGGGACCGACCGCTTAGCGAGGCACGGTGGGGAGACCCACGGAGAAACGCCCAGACCGAGACAGAAATTTTAACAAACATCTGCCCGAGCTGGAATGGAAACCGCAACCGTCGAGACTAAAGGCAGACTCGCTAACCAAAACTCCACAACGGTGTCAAACGTTTATAATTATTAGTGGTAGTGCCACGCTGCACAGCTCTTTTTGTCGCGTTTCGTACGGTGAGTGAGAGTTCCGGAGGCCTACTTAACCCCTCCCCTCTATGGACGTGCAGAATTCGGTTTGTGTGTGTAAACACGTAATATAAGTATTCACTAAACATATTATTGGATTATTACAAAAAACAACGTTTAACTAGTTTAACGAGCTAATATCTCAACAACTACTGGCTTAATGAAAAAACTCAAAATCAAACCTCCTTATCATTTTAAAAGAACTATCCAAAGATATCTCACACGTTGCCATACGTTGAAATTTTTTTCAATCGTCAGTTACATGTATGGACTGCTACCCTTAATTCATATATATATTTAAATTTTATTACAAAATCCTTGTGCGGTTCATGGAATACACCTAATTAGTAAATTTCGTATAGATAGAGTGAATGGTCTTCGAGTAAAATGACTGTGACATACGGACGGACAGACGGACAGACGGACGGACGGACAGACGGACATGACGAAACTATAAGGGTTCCGTTTTAGCCATTTGGCTACGGAACCCTAAAAGCACTAAGTACCAACCCATTGAGTCAAACAAGTCGATCATAATTATCTGAAATGCAGGCATGGTTACAAGTTAGTTAGGAAAAAACATAAAATTTTAGGTTTTAAAATGAAAGTATGTTAAAATGTAACAGTTGAAGAGTTAAAATTCATACAAGGCGGTGGTTGAAAACTTTATTATTTAAACATTTGACAAACGTTGCTGTTACTTAAACGCTAGGTGCTATTCGCCATATACTTACATTACATTACCTTAATTTCAAATATAATATATTCGTCTTAATACTAGTGCTTACATTTTTAAAATGAAGAGCCTTATCTAGACATAAGGTTTTTATTCGAATTAGTTAAGATTCTCTTCTCCTGAGAGTTCTTGTCTATTTCTTTATGATATTTTCAATGTACTGTAGTGTTGAAGTCACGAGGTATTATGTTACTCAATGAATTAGTATTTAACGATTATTAATATGACAATATAAAAATCATTAAATACCAACCCATCGAGTCAAACAAGTCGATGATAATTATCTGAAATGCAGGCATGGTTACAAGTTAGTTACGAAAAAACATAAAATTTTAGGTTTTGAAATGAAAGTATGTTAAAATGTAAGAGTTAAAATTCATACAGGACGGTGGTTGAAAACTTTATTATTTAAGCATTAGAAACGTTGTTGTTACTTAATCGCTAGATGCTATTCGCCACATACTTACATTACAGTTCTTAAATTTCAAATATAATATATTCGTCTTAATACTAGTGCTAACATTTTTAAAATGAAGAACCTTATCTAGACATAAGATTTTTATTCGAATTAGTTAAGATTCTCTTCTCCTGAGAGTTCTTGTCTACTTCTTTATGTTGGTTAAAATTTACTGTAGTGTTGAATTCACGAGGTATAATGTTACTCAATGGGTCGTCAGTTGTTACATTTTAATATGATAAAATAAAAACCGCATAATTATAAGTTAGTTAGGAAAAACATAAATTTTTAGGTTTTTAAATTGAAACTTACGAACACTTTCTCGACCTTAAAGTGAAAAACGTTACAAATTATACGTTATTGTTTTTATTCTATCTGATTTATCATCACAACATATGAACATATTCACAATCTCTTACACATTCTTATAATTTGAAACAGCATTCAATTAATCAATAGATGTAAGCGATATGAAGACTGGAATTAACAATTTGTTCAACTATTCTTCTGCTCACAATATTAGATTTACAATATTACATACCTTGCCTATCCAACGATCAATGTTTACACTCGAACAAAACTATTTATATTTTTAAACTAAGTTAAGTATTTGTGTGTGTTTTTTTTTTGCTAAACAACTCATCCCTTAGCGCGTAGATCAAAACACTTTCTATAATAATTTCATGTTTATATATTGGTTTCAAATTGATTTTTTTTTTTCGTAAATATAATGTGATAAATAATATATTGGCGAATGGTGAAGTATATAACTTATATAATACGTCGGATTAGAAAGTTGTCGTTTTAACGAAGCGTCAAATTGATGGCGAACGATGTTTGATTAAAATTTTCGTGATGCAGAAAAACATCGTCGTACCACTTACAGGGCGAATCGTTGAAATCCGACGTAGTAGCACATTGCTATGCAATTTGTTGTGTTATCTCATAAAGTGATTAAAGGCATTGATAGTGTTCATAAAGTTACCCACACACACCCACAAAGGCTCAAAGCTAAGCTTAGCTTAATTTGATTCAAAATGAATACTGACAAAACCACGGGCGCGGTTTTAAATATAATAAGAGACATCCTAGAGGAATCAATTTTCAGGACTTTCAATTCTTTTTCAAGATATTATCACCTGAACTCGACATGGTAACTGTCATGCCTTTAGTAGAAACACTAATTGTACAAAAAAATCTTAGATTATAATTTTTCAAGTACAATTGGTAATGTTTTTTAGCGTCTCAAGATTGGCGAAATGATAAATAATTGTGAAATTTCTATAATCCAATAAATACGCAATTGAGAGATATATTTAACTTCTCTTATGTGAAGCTGAACGTAGTCCGCTCTACCAATCCTTATATATTTTAAAAGGTGAAGGGTAAAATATAAAGGAAAGGAAGAGGTCGTTGGCCCCTCTCCCGCCAAAGACTGTGGGCTCCGACCATGTGACTATGAGCCCTCCCGGATGAAGGATAGAATATTTATATTGCGCTTGTGATTGGGATTAAATAGGGATTTAGTTATTTTTTTTTATTTATAGCTGTTATTATGTCACTCAGTAAATTCTAAACTAGTACCATTTTCAATATGATAACATACATAGTCACTAAACAAGAACGTAATGAGTGACACAAATGGATAATATCTGAAATAGAGATATCGTTAATGAGAAACGTGTGTTGTATAGAATAAAAATTTTGTGAGAAAAATGTTTAAGATTAATCAAAAATAAGTAATTAATGATTACAAACTATCTTTTTTTACACTTCTCCCACAATAGATATACATATTACAGATTATTGTTTTTATTCTATTACATTACTCATCGAAATTCAGAACAAATTCACAATAACTTACACAATGTAATCATTTTTAACAGCGCTCGATTAATCAATAGATCGCAAGGCTATGAATTATGAAAATTGATATACACTGTTGATAGTGATAAAATTAAAAATAGCAATGATGATGTAATACTGTTTAGATTTACAATACTCATACCTAACACACTGTTTGCCTGAGTTTTGTCACTCATTAGATTATTATCTAGCGCGTGTTTAAAATTATAACATATACAGTCACTAAACAAGAACCTGACGAGTTAAACAAATGGATAATATCTGAAATTGAGACATCGTTAATTAGAAAAAATGATAAACAATAGCGATTATATATGGTATGAAGATTTACAATATTCATATATTGTTTTCTAAATTTCAAGAAGCTTGTTGTTTGGCAAATCAAGTATTAGATTGGCGGGGTAAAAACATTGTGATGCTCTAAATTAAGAACACAAGAACTTACAAGACACAAGGACTAAAGAACTTAATCATGAAATAAAAGCTAGCACAGGATCAAAATATAATCTGAGAAATCATCGTACTATTCGAACTTACTTAGACGTATGGTTTTTATTAGAATTAGTTAAGCTTCTCTTCTCCTGAGAGTTCTTGTCTATTTCTTTATGATATTTTCAATGTACTGTAGTGTTGAAGTCACGAGGTATTATGTTACTCAATGAGCTAGTATCTAATAATTATTAATATGACAATATAAAAATTATTAAATACCAACCCATCGAGTCAAACAAGTCGATGATAATTATCTGAAATGCAGGCATGGTTACAAGTTAGTTACGAAAAAACCTAAAATTTTAGGTTTTGAAATGAATATTAGTATGTATGTATGTATTAGTATGTTAAAATGTAAGAGTTAAAATTCATACTGCTTTTTGCTTTTTTCTCAAATTACGTCTAAAATACTGTTAGGTGATACTGAAATTTAATTTTTTTTGAGAATACCGTCATATAACGAAGATGGCGAAGATTTTTTAGTACTAGAAAGTGATGAAATTATCGAAAAAATTCAACCCATGGTAATTTTTTCTTTTGGATCACTTAGTGCTGCGGATACTCTATACTATCCATCAAGACACCAATATGTATCTCTAAGTGGCGAGGATATTCGTACAATAAATAGTGGTCACAGTCAGCTCAGCCAAAAGCCTTATACATCAGGTGAGATTCCTGGAATTACTTCAAGACAATCACAAAAATTAGAAAATCATAAAGTCCTCAGAATTGATTTCATATTTGGCCAAAGAAGCGATGGAAACACTGGGGCCTCTAGATAAATGTTGTCTGGGTAAATATCTTCAAATACCTTCTCCGGAAGATCTAAAAAGAAACAAAATAATTAGGAAGTTTTCTAAGGATGGATAATTTTGATGGGATATCGTGACAGTAATGTGGTATGGCAAGAAACCAGTTATCTTGGCATTATGTTTTGTGTAATACAACCACTAAAGCCGTCTTGTTAGATCGAGAAGAAATAAATAGAAGTAGATTGTCCTCAAATAGTCAGAATAGGTAAAGAGAATGTGGGCGGTGTTGACTTGCTTGACTCGTTCCCGGAAAAATACAAAATAAAAATTAGAATTAGGAAATGGTATTTAAGATTATTTTATCATCTTCTTGAGGTTATGGTCATAAAGAGTTGGATATTGCACAGAAGTGTTTGAAACAAAACCACACACCCACCCGTCTAAGGCTGAATGACTTCAAGATTGAAATGGAAGAAAATAAAAATAAAGGGAAATCCGCCTAATTAGGGTATCATTATATATCAATGAGTATAAGTATATCAGTAAATACCATATTGCCCCCTCGTGATGTCAGACTGATTGACTGATTGAGTGGATTTTCTGAATAAAAATAATAATTTCTACCATAACCTTCACCAATAGCATAGTAATTGTAAAGATTATTATGTTATTTGCTGTTTTGTTAATTTTGTTTCGTCTAGTTTTAAATTACAAATAATAATTAAAATGATTATTTGATTCGATTATGTGGCATCAAAGCAGTCTTAAAGAAATTAACTTTTTTAGGTACACTACCTCATATGGAACTGAATAAAAAAGTTAATTTTCTTCTAAAATATGACGATGGGATTTTTTTTATTATTTTTCCCTAAACGTATAACAATAGTATCAACACATATATTTTTCTTGGTCACCAAAAAAAAATTGTGCCTTGTAGGGTTTAAAGTGTTACTAGTTTTATGAAGTCTAGGAACTGGAATTTTTTGTTTTTTTGTTTCTCGTGTATTTGACATATTTATTAATATTTTTATGAACTACATTATCAAAAATGTATTAAGCAGCACAAGTCACAATATTAAGTTGTTTAATTTTTTTCGAAAAATGAAACAGTTGAAGATTAAGGAAAATTTTGTTACGTGCAAGTTTTCTCGAAAATCTAATTTAACCAATATATTTTTATCGTGTGGTCTCAGGATCTTGATTTTTATACACCTAATAGGGGCTATAGACTTTAGTATCTGATATAAATTTCTAATATTCCAAAATTGCTAGGTGCTGAGAAAAACAAGAGAGTGATCTTATAAGAATTCTATTTTTACCTTACGGAACCCTAAAAACCGTTCAAATAAAATTGTATTTTTAAAATTACTTTTTACTAAAATTTTATAAATAAAGGGTTAAAACTTAAGATTGTATTAAGCATTTTTAATTTTATTTTTTTATAACCACAGATGACCACTTATTACATTAAAATTTAGGTTATTCATTGCAGATGTGCAATTTTAAGAAAGAATGAAGAAAAATTGAAGCTAACTTCACATTGGTAAACACAATCTATAAGTACTAAATATATTACTGGGTTGTTACAAAAAATTAGTTCATTCTGATCAGGTCACGCCGTTTCCGTTTTCGAAAAGTAATTTAAACATTCAATCCACACCGAGAAGAAATTAGTTTATTTTCTTATAGTTGTTATTATGTCACTCATTAGATTATTATGTAGTACCTCTTTAATATGATAACATAAACAGGCACCAAACAATAACCTAATGAGTTAAACAAATGGATAAAACCTGAAATTGAGACATCGTTAATTAGAAACAATGATAAACAATAGCGACATATAGTTTCAAAATTTACAATATTCATGTATTATTCTAAAATTTAAAAAACATAATGTTTGACAAATCTAGTATTAGAATGGCAGGTGAAAAAAAGCTTTGTGAGGCTCTATATTAAAAACATAAGCCCTTACGAGACACGAGAATTAAAGTACTTAATCATTATCTAAAATCTAGCACAGGATCAAAATATAATCTGAGAAATCATCGTACTATTCTAGCTTATTCAGTTACTGAATCACTAGATGCTATTTCCCACATACTTCATTACTTAAATTTCAAATAAAAAACATTTTGAAATTTTGTCCACTAACTTATCAAAATCTTTAAAGTTCGTCTTAATACTTTACTTACTTTATATTTACTTTTGCTTATATTTTTAAAATAAAGAACCTTATCTAGAAATAAGGTTTTTATTACAATTAGTACTCTTCTCGTGAGAGTTCTTGTCTCCTTCTTTGTGTTATTTTGAATGTACTGTAGTGTTGAATTTTTTTTTTTTTTATGTTACAAGTTGTCAAACAAGCATATGGCCCACCTGATGGTAAGTGGCTGCCGTAGCCTATGAGCGCTTGCAGTACCATTAGTAGGTGCCACTCACGCGTTGCCAACCTCGAGATATTGGTTCTTAAATCTCCCTGCCCAGTAATTTCACTAGCGTACAGTGCCCTTCAAAACTTTTTCACCTTAGAGTGAAAATGTTTAAGATTAATCAAAAATAAGAAGTACATACTATATATTTTTATACTATTCCTACAATGAATACACAGACAGTGTGTATAACTCAGAAGATACATTTCTTATAAATACATATTACACATTATTGTTGTTATTCTATTACATACATCATCAAAAATTCAGAAAAAATTCACAATAACTTACACATTGTAGTAATTCTAAACAGCTCTCGATTAATCTATTGATACTACGATATGAAAACTGAAGTTTAGAATTTGTTCAACTATTGTTTTTTCTAATTTGAATATAATTGAAAATAGTAATGATTATTTTTATATGTAACTCTTTGATTGCCTCAGGTTTCACAGATACAAGTATCACAGTTTTTCTTACGATATTCACCCCGTAAATAATGTTGTTAATAGCAGTAACATTGTGTATATTTTTACTCTTTAAAAAGTCTTTGTTCAAGCCCCTTCAGTTTCATAGAAACAATATGTAATTTGATGTTATTTGATTATTAATGATATTATTTCACTCGAGCGTATACTACCTAAAAGATTTTCACAGCTAAATTACATTTTTATTGTTTTCTAAACTTTAATAAATCTTAAATTATTATTTGCCTAATCAAGGGTTAGAATGGCTGGTGTATTAAAAAATGGAAATAACTTTACTAATCACATGAAAAATGTGAAGCCAGGGATACTTATACTTCTTACCTTGCTCAGTAGAAAAAGTGGGTAGCAGGGTCTTCATTGATTTTCGAAATAAGAAGGCCAAAACAGACACTTCTCGATTATTAGTCAGATAATTGGATAAGAGACAACTCGCAGGACTGCGGAGACAATAGCTTATTAGAAGGTAATATTCTATTTAATAAAAATATGTAATGCATCAGTACTATAAAATAGAAACATTTCTGTATGCGAAATTAGAAGCTTTGAAGAAAGAATTTGAATATGGCGAAATTGTGAGATAATAGTTGTATATTATATTTTTATTTCTTAAACTTTTTTTACGAGAAGCTGAAAATAGTCCTCTCCACCAATTCTTATATACTTTACCATTGAAGGAAAGAAAGAAATCGTTGGCACCTCAGCCGCCAACGACTGTGGAGCCGACCAATCGGCTTGAGCCATCTTGGATAATGGCTAGGTGAAGGAATTATGTCAAGACCGATTATATATTATTAATTAGAATTGTCTTTTGGGCCAAATATAGGTACTAAACTAGAATTTGTTTTTAACAAAAAAACTAACATGACAGTAGTCCAAAACCATAATATTTAAGTCGAACAAAAAACTAATACAACAAAAATAAATAGTGGAAAAATAGACTACTGGGTAATTAAAATTAGTTTTTTCGGAAACGGTCATGCGTTTGCCGTTATCGAGATGTCATTTTCCATACCGAGAGGAAATTCTTTTTTTTTTTATTTTCACAAGTATTGAAACTCTTCGTTTCATTAAGGAAAAGTACCTGGATGTCCGAGGTTTGCTCGGTATTTTTTTTAAATACATTGATAAAAGACTCCCAATAAGAGTTTTTATCACAAAAGAAAGAACTTGGATAAAAACGCCTACGCTACTGAGGGTTAACATTTAACATTTCAAGGTGGCGCTGCTATCGCATTATAAACCCGTGACATCTATATTAATAATTCGGTCAAGGGGTACGGTAAATTCGATTGTAACCTTACTTGAATAATAACACATAAAAAAATAATGATTTCGAGACGAGAACATATACCCGCAAAATTCGGATTGTCGAGTATTTTCTAAAATTTTAATAGACGCAACTCTGTCTGCCAGTAGCAAATACTAAATTAAAGAAAACATTAACTGCCATTTTAAAACATGTCAGTCATTTGATTCAACCCAATAAATCCTTTGTTGCCATAGATACGCATGGCCGGGTCTGCGAGTTATTTAACTAAAGGGTTCCGCAACTTGATGATGAAGAAAGAAAAAATAATAACAGATTAAAATCGAACGCAAAATTAAGTTGGTAATTTCATAGTAATTATTAAATATAATATGATTTTGCATAGTCTGTCTTATGCAACTTATGGTAACAGCTTACTTACTTAAAATTTGTAGACATATCTTCTTCAAAACAAATGTTGTTGAAATTTCATTTCATGTTCTACAACCACAAATTATTTCAAAATTTTAAATCCCATAGTGCAAAAGTCACAGGGAGGGCACAATTTTTACGACTTTAGGAGGTAATATCTCAACAACTACTGACTTAATAAAAAAAGTCGAAATAAAACCTTCTTAACATTTTGAGAAACCTATCCAAAGATATCCCACACTTTGCCATACGTTGAATTTTTTTTTCAACCCTCAGTTGTTGCATGTATGAATTCTTATATATTTTAGGATTTCGATTTCGATTCACTACATTTCGTGTAGATAGACCCAGGCAATCGAATTCGATTTGACAAAATTTACAGTGTTACACATATTATCGAACAGATGGCGTAGCTGGTAAGTATATTTTTACACAAAATAATATTTTATTCATCTTTATATATTTACATATAAACAAAGCTTTCTTAATCTACTTATTTAATCTTAGCCAAATATTTTTTATTCATATTATTTTTCTACATGTTTTGACATTTTTAATTTCTTTAGTTGGTAATAAATGGGGTGTCAACAACAGCCTGAAAACACGAATACAACCACATTTTCTAAAAATAAAGCCTAGCTAGGTCGATTTATCACCCCTGAAAACCCCTGCGTACCAAATTTGATGATAATCAGTGGAGCCGTTTCCAAGATCCCAATTGAAAAAAAGAATTGTTCGTTTAAAGGTATTAGAAGATTAGATAGATACATTAAGTATGATTAATACATATATGTGTAAATTTATATATTTATCGGAAATCAACGTATAAAAGTTTCCTTTAATTTTATCGCTTGAACTTGATTCTGCTTGTGACCACGGTCAGTGTAACCTAATCGAAATTTATAAATAAATAAATAAATAAATAAATAAACGTTGCACACTCAACGGCCCCCATTAGGATAGTAATATCCTGTGTCGGGGTCCGGAAACATTCACAATGACAAGGACAAATACACCCAGACCGGAAAATATGTTTGCATGATCAATACAAACATATTATGCTCCGAGCGGGAATCGAACCCGCGACCTGTGGCGTTTAAGGCAGGTTCGCTACCGCTGCGCCACAACGTCGTCAAATAAATATTAATATGAATCACGATAGCGTAAAAAGTACAGCGCGTAATTAGGAGGTGAACAATAAAGAACTTAATTATAATTTTAAATTTCTTTTCAAGTGCTATTACTGAAGATCTATTCCGCTATTCGCCACATGTTTCGTTGCTTTAATTTCTAATGCAAATAAAAGTTTATAATAATACATGGTGCTTACTTTAAAAGTAATGTTTTCACAAATTAAAGCTTTACGAAATCTTTAGTAATTTAAATTCAAGTATTTACACTTTTATATTTGAAACTATTAATATCTGATGTCTAAAATGTTCTTGTCTACTTCTTTATATTTCTTTTATAAGCTGTAGCGTCGAATTTAATTGCTGTTATCATGTCAATTCAAGTGTCCTTATTTTGTGCAATTTTAAATATGTTTACATAAATTAACACCAAACGAGAACCTTTGAGAAAAACAAATGGATGATATCCGAAATTGAGACGTCGTTAACTTAAAAAAAATGAAACTTCTTTCCTTATGAAATTGTTCCTCACGTTATAGTGATAAATGTTAAAGATTATTATTATTGTTATTTTTTTATACTTATTCCCATTGAATATATATAAATTATAAAGTGTCTATGACTCAGAAGTTACATTTCATTCATATATACAGATTACACATTATTGTTTTTATTCTGTTAAAATTATATTCAAAAATTACGAAAAAAATCACAATAACTTACACATTCTAATAATTTTAAACAGTGCTTGATATTTGAATTGATCCTAGACTATGAGATATGGAAACGTAAGTTAACAATTTGTCCAACTATTCTTATGGTGACAAAAAAATATGAGTACAATTAAAAATAGCAGTGAATATATTTTCAAGGGTCAGAATGGTTGATGAAATAGAAAATGGAAAGAACTATACTAATCACACAACTATTGTGACGCCAGCGGAGACTTCTACTTATTTCCAATAGATGAAAAGCGGGTAGTGGGTACTTTATTGATTTTCGATAGGAGAAGGAGGTCAAAACAGATAATTCATGATTATTTAATCAGATTACTCAATAAGAGCTTCAGAGTCAATAGTTTATTAAAAGGTTTGTTTGTTTGTATTTTATATTACAATTTTCATTATTATATTCGTAAGTGAAGATTGCCTGAGAAGGATCGCTTTTAAGCGATAAGGCTGCTATTTGTAATCCCATATTGTGATTTTTTCCTTCTTTTTTACATATTATTATTAATAATTTAAAAGAATCCTCACTAAGAATATATAATGAATTTGTACTATAAAATATAAACATTTCTGTATGCCAGAGTGAGAATATAATATTGTGAGATAATAATTATATAATATACCCCTTTTAGGGTTCCGTAGCCAAATGGCTAAAACGGAACCCTTATAGTTTCGTCATGTCCGTCTGTCCGTCCGTCCGTCTGTCCGTCTGTCCGTCCGTATGTCACAGTCATTTTGCTCGGAGACCATTGACTCTATCTATACGAAATTTACTAATTAGGTGTATTCTATGAACCGCACAAGGATTTTGTAATAAAATCTTAATATATATATGAATTAAGGGTAGCAGTCCATACATGTAACTGACGATTGAAAAAAATTTCAACGTATGGCAACGTGTGAGATATCTTTGGATAGGTCTTTCAAAATGATAAGGAGGTTTGATTTTGAGTTTTTCATTAAGCCAGTAGTTGTTGAGATATTAGCTCTTAAAGTCGTAAAAATTGTGTCCCCCCTCTAACTTTTGAACTATGGGATTTAAAATTCTGGAAAAATTTGAGCTTGTAGAATATCACATGAACTTTCATCCACATTTAGTTTGAAGAAGATAGGTCTACAAATTTAAGAGAATATATAAGTTTTTCCCATAACTTTGTTTTTCATATTACTTTTAATAATTACTATGAAATTACCAACTTATTTTTGCGGTCGGTTTTAATTCGTTATTATTTTTAAAATCGTTAAGATTCTTCATAACCTTACCATCACCCATTTACGCCTGTTTTCTCGATTTATCCAAGGCATTTGACCTGGTTAATTACGATATCTTATGGCAGAAATTAAAACTCACTGGCATGCCTGAAGAGATCAACAGGATTTTTAAGTTTTGGTATAAAAATCAGGTTACTGTTGTGCGCTGGTCAGAAAGCTACTCAAGGTCTTACAGGTTGGAATGTGGGGTGAGGCAGGGTGGCCTGACCTCACCCAAGTTGTTTAATCTGTATGTGAATGCCCTAATACAGACGCTCAGTAGCACTCGTGTTGGATGTTATATTGACGGAGTCTGTCTTAATAACATTAGTTACGCAAACGACATGGCTCTGCTGAGTGCATCTGTCTGTGGGTTAGCAAAACTGCTAAGTCTTTGTGAGAACTATTTCAAACGTCATGGCTTAGTCTATAACTGTAAGAAAATCGAATGCATGGTCTTTCAGGCCAGGAGAAAATCGATTCCATCTATTGTACCTGCTATCAAGTTACACGGAGTTCCACTAAAGAGAGTTGAATGCTTTAAATATCTTGGCCATGTAGTATTCTATGACTTGAAAGACAATGCAGATATTGGGAGAGAACGTAGGGCTTTGTTCTGTTAGGGCAAATATGATTGTTCGCAGGTTTGCTCGTTGCTCAATGCCAGTCAAAATAACGCTTTTCAGAGCTTACTGCACCACATTTTACCCTAGCAGCCTGTGGGCAGACTATACGCGGAAACAGTACAACGCCCTGCGTGTACAATATAACAATGCTTTCAGGATGCTAATGGGTATGCCTCGTTTTTGTAGTGCATCGGGGATGTTTGCCGAGGCGTATGTGGACTGTTTTTATACCATTATGCGAAAGCGGTGCACAGCGTTGTTGCGCAGGATTCTTTCCAGCTCAAGTGGCGTCCTGAGAGTATTTGTTAATAGAAGTTGTTTGTATGTGAACCACTGCTAACGGATTCACGTGCTGACAAATTAATCCTGTCTTAGGTTAAATAAGTTTTAGAAATTACTAACAAATAGGCGTAAGATACTTGTATTACTAACAACATATGATCCATTGTTGGTCGAAATAAAGTTATTATTATATATATTATTATATAACCATGCTGCGGAACCCTTTAGATTCAACTGTGCGTGGTCCACAACGCACTTGACTGGTAATTTTTCTTCAACGTCTCTTACGAGAAGCTGAACATGGTCCTCTTCACCAATCCTAATATACTTTACCATTTAACGGTACAATATGCTGGAGAGAAAGAAGTCGTTGGTCACCCGACAACGAAGGGGGAATCTGACCTACCAATAAAACCTTTGAGCCAACTATACTTGGATTTGAATTGAAAGCTTGGGATTAAGTTGAGATTGAATGAGATTATTTGCGTGAGATTTTAGGTCATAACAAGTATTGGAACTACATATTTTTTTATTCCGACCTGTTATCAAGATCCCTTTGTAAATCCAGTTTTAAACAAAGAGACGCACAACGTCTCCCGTTGCTGAGCTCAACCCGTTGCGTAAAGCGCGGCTAGACCTTGACCAACAGAGCCCACTCCCAAGACTTTCGCTTAATTTTTATTAGGTACACAACTGTTATGATTTTACGAGTTAATCTCTCAACAACTACTGATTTAATCACAGAAGTCAAAATAAATTAACGCTATTTTTTTTAATCCTCAGGTACATGTTAATTTTATATATTTTATTATTTGACTACAAAATTGTGTAGCACTTCATAGAATACACCAATTTACTAAACTTTTTAAGAAAGAGCCAATAGTCCCCTGGTATAATGACTATGACGTTCGGACGGGCAGATGGACAAAGCGAAATTATAAGAGTTCCGTTTTTGCCATTGCTACGGAACCCTAGAAAGGGACTTTTATATTCTAATATGTGACAGTTTCGGATTAGAACTTTAAACGCCGGTATCTTATACAAAAAGTCTCTTGTTCGGTATTGGTTTACAGGTATGTATACCAAAATCTAATTTATATTGAAGGAAAGGTTTATTCTATGCAGTTAAATATATTTAAAGTTACTTTAATCGTGATATTTGTTTTAGGGTAATCCTTCAAAAGCTATAACGATTAAAAATGATATCCACTTTTGAATAATTATATTCTGGAAAAATTAATTACTTTTAAAAATATAAAATATTAGATATGTAAAATAGAACTCAGAGAAAACTTTTAAGGAAAATTATTTTAATCAATAAAAGTTGTGTTGCTTTTAATTCACTTTTCATTCAGTATGCAGTTAAGTAAATTCATGAAACAATATTTCTTAATGTAACATAATAATATCACTAGATGGCGTTCGTTGTAAGCTAAAACGCAGGCATTATTTAAAAAAAGATATTTTATCTCTTTTAACAAGTTAAAAAAATATAACATAGATTTATTGAGTTTTGTTATTAGTTCAGCTTAAAAAACTTCGGTGTAAGAAATGTGTTTCTATTGATATACATATTTTGAGAGCAGATTTTTTTATTAAAAAATACACAGTAATCATAAAATCAAGATAAGGCGAATGTATCTGGTATATATGTGAAATATAAACTTCTACTGACGATATCCACTGACATTTGGGGCTTGTTTGTCTTTTGAATAGTACAAATGTAGATTGCAGGGTGACTACGGAGGTGACGTCATTCATTGAAGAACCACATGAAGAAAGAGGGGCGAGGTCAACATAAAGGGCGCATGCGTTATAAAGTTACTTTGATAATATACGAGTTAGTAGAATTCCAAGATGCTTTTGTGAAATAGAACATTTTCGGCTGTCGGCAAAGTATCCACTAAAATTATTTAATCCAAACTGTACAGTCGAAAAAACTTTAATGATGTTACTACATTAAATACATTTCATATACCTACGGACATCATTATATTCCTTCAAATTGTGTTTATATTTCTTTAGTGGTGTGTGCAAATGTGTGTAGATAAATATTTATACAAATCCATATTGAGATATCATTAGCCTTACTTTTGCTAGTTTGGATGTGATAATACAAAACTACACAAAAAGTGAATTTCGATAATTAAGAAATATTATATTAGGTTATAAAAATATGAAAGCAATAAAACGATTATGAAATCGAGTGCCTTAACCAGTGATAATAATAATAATAGTGTATTGGATGTGCCATATGCTTGGATGAAGGTGTAAGGTATGTTTTAACCTATATTAAGAGCTACTAGCATAAGCAGATCGATCATCACGCCGCATAACCTCATTCTGCAGTCATCTTTATGTTTTGACTGCAAATTAAATGAGTCATTTAAAATTAGATACAACGTGAAGTATTCTCTTTAATATCTTTTAAAGAATTAAAGCGATAGATCTCTTATATTATGATACTTCTCACTTTAGCTTTAACCTTACTATATTCTGAACTGAAGTTAACGCCATCTCTGCGGCTTCATTGCGTAACACTTCGTAGTATGATTGAAAAAAAGTTAATCCTCGGTACATTTTTAACACAGTATTTAACATAGAAATATATTTTATATTGACACATACTTTAGGGTAATTTTGCAAAAAGAACTTTTTTGCAAATTGGGGATAAGTCTGTCTTTTATGCATTATGTCTAAATTTCTAAAAATATTTATAAACTTTTTTATTTAACCGTTAACTTTCATATTCAATACATTGTTTTATTTTAATAAATAAATAAACGCTACACACTCAACGGCCCCCATTAGGATAATTATATCCTGTGTCGGGGTCGGGAAACATGCACATTGCACAATGACAAGGAAAAACACACTCAGATTAGAAAACATGCCTATATGGTCAATACAAACATCTCCTCCGAGACCCGCCCGGTGACGCTGTCAAGGCCAGAAGGGCCAACAGCAATACACATTCCGAAAAAAAAAAAAAAATCTCCTCCGAGCGGGAATCAAACCTGTGGTGTTTTAGAGCACGTTCGCTACCGCTGCGCCACGACGTCGTCAAACTATTCAATTATCTTTTGAATTACACATATAATTAAAAAGTAATATTTCATTACTATTACGGTTATTTTTCTAATTTTTAATAATTTGAAAAAAAATATATATTTAAATTATTCATATATCTATAATTTTTTATGATCTACTGTTGTTTCGTCTTCAGTTATTGTAACTAAATAATATCTAAATCATATTAGCCACCTTCGCGTGTGGACTCCACCCGGGGTTTAAAAAAAACTATAGAAGCCAGTTTTTTATGTAACGACAACGTAACTATGTAACGTAAGTGTTCATGGAAGTCTTTGAAAACTTGCAACACCAGTCATAGCACATGAGTGTTGCTGGCACCTTTAGTCACAGGGGAGGAAAGAGGAAAAGCAACCGAAGAGAGGAAGTAAGAAATCGAATGAAACTTAAGCAATGATACAGATGTTCACTGGTGGTAGGTCTTTAGTTGCAAGAGGCCGGCTAGGTAGGTACCACCGCAGTGTCAAATATTCTGCCGCCAAATAGTAGTGCTTAGGCACTACTGTGTTCCGGTTTGAAGAGCACTGTACGCTAGTGAAATTACTGGGCGGACGAGATTTAAGAACTAATATCTCGAGGTTGGCAACGCGTGAGAGGCACCTACTAATGGTGCTGCAAGCGCTCATAGGCTACGGCAACCACTTACCATCAGGTGGACCGTATGCTTGTTTGCCAACTTCTAACATAAAAACATTTTAAAAAATTAAAAAAAAATGCAGACAGATGGTAGTTAAACCCCAGACAAGCTGGAACTTTCATACTGGAAACAACAAGGTTCTACTATTACTGATATTCGTAACAGTCACACTTTAATCCTAACGGACAGCCGTCAGCGCCATATGATCATCAAAATGATTCACATACCGTGCAAATTTAATGAACTTGTTGCTTAGTTCCAAATCTGCATAAATTAACATGGGGCCATAATTGAAGGGTTCCACCCCTGTTAAAGAACAGGATATAAATGATCTGTTTATTATTACTAAAAGTATTGTGTAACAAAATAATACACAAAAAGTGAGAACCATCTTTTTAC
The DNA here is from genome assembly GCA_023373885.1 of Hestina assimilis. NCBI lineage: Eukaryota > Metazoa > Arthropoda > Insecta > Lepidoptera > Nymphalidae > Hestina > Hestina assimilis. Next base: position 16,279,775 of record CM041759.1, read on the forward strand.
GTTGGTTAAGAATTACTTAAAACATCTATCATGAAAGTAATACTGACCACATAGATACACAATAATTATACATGTGGTTTTTTTATTACTCACACTAAAATTGTCTACTTATCGTTCAGTTGGTAAACTATAGAACCGATTTTGATTTAATTTCTACGGAACCCATGGTAACATAATTATTAAAAGTAAATTGCAGTAAAAAAGAAAAGGATTTTCAAAGTCATTTTAAAAGTCAGAATACTTGTATGACATATTATAATATTAATTTTTTCATTAATTTTTATTAAAAAAACAACGTACTGATCTAATTTTAATGATGATTTTGACGGTTTTGATGAATCCTATACTACGTCCGTCGAATCTTAGAACGTGACTTACGGCCAATATATTAAGAAAACTGTTCACCTACGCGGGACGGGCGGGTCGTTTTTTCCTATCAATAAATACTCTATAATTACAAAGATAATATTTTATTATCTCTTAGATATATTTTTTAGATACATTTTCACCGAACTAACCGAACCTTAATCACTAACCGAACCTTAATTGAGGGGTCCGGAATTGGGAGGGAAATGAATCGGGAGGGAGCCGCATAGGGTAAAAATTGGTATGTAGCGCTTGTATAAAACTAAATGAACTATTGATATAAATGTTATGTTTGCGAATTCATCAATTGATTTTTTTTTTTTATTATATTTCTAAACGAGTAATTCTTGTGTAATTGTTCTATATGTATATATAATCTTGATCTCGGAACCGGCTCTAATGATTTTCATGAAATTTAGTATGCTCGGTTTCAGGGGCAATAAATCGATCTAGCTAGGATTCGTTTTAAGAAAATTTCGTTTTATCCGTGTTTTCAGGCTATGGAATCTCTAGTTCGAGATTATATGACTCTTCCCGACATCAATTGGCGACTACTAATACTATCTGGGGGCACGGCAATGACCCTGCGGAGTCGAGCAAAAAATCGACAAGACCGTACTATAATTTTCTCGAAGCTGTTCAGGCCATTTTCGCCCCTGTAACTTCGTTGTGGATAAAACTAAATCCTGATTTTTTCATTAACCAAGCAGGAATTGTATAAGCACGGTATATTTCAAATTTAATTCAATTTTAAAAATTAGTTTAAGAATTATGACTGGTCACAATTTCTTTATTTTGCTACTCACTGACTGACGGATCATTAAAACTCTAAGGCACTTCTACCAGACATAGAAGCTTCAAATGAAAAATACAAGTAGTGTTTAGTGTATAAATTAAGGAAAACCTAAATTATTTTGTAGTTTCTGCCCAGTTTTTTAGATACTGGGTGTATCTAAAAAACTGGGCAGAAAAAACTTTGTAATCCCATGTAAATTTATGGAATTACAAAGTAACATTTGCAGTTAATCAATCAAGTAAGCCTGTATAGTATATGTATAATATAATGGAATAATAGGTGTAGATGGGTATGTAGGTAATATACGATTAAATCCAAGAAGTAGGAGTATGTGCCATGCACGCGTTGTCAACCTCGAGATATTGGTTCTTGAATCTCCTTTGCCCAGTAATTTCACTAGTCTACAGTGCCCTTCAAACTTGATCACAGTAATGCCTAAGCACTACTATTCGGCGGTAGAATATTTTACACTGTGGTGATATCTACCTAACTGGCCTCTTGCAACAAAAGACCTACCACCAGTGCGACTGATTGAACTGGTGGAATAATCTCTGCTGTGACAGAGATTATCCCCACAGCGGGCGATGGGGTCGTCATATCCCGACGCCAGAAACCCGGCGTTGTAAAATAATATTCATGTTTCATCATAATGTAATTCGTATCTAAGTATTTATAATTTCCAAACAACACGATTTACCAAAAAATTAAAAATAAACCAAGCAAAGCTCAGTCACTCAGGTACTTATACTTATTGATGGATTGTTGTTTAAAAACGCCAAAAACCTCAGGTTAATGTATGTAGACCCTTTTAAATGTAAATTTTTTATTTTTTTATTTATTTTTTTGTTGCATTCCACAATATATAGTATGTTGTTATATGATGATAGATACAGATATACATTGTGGACCCTGTCAGCACAGCAAAGTAGGAGAGAGGAAGACTGACATTATTATTATTATTTGTATATGTACATATTTATATTTTTAATTGTATTATTTTAATGTTTTTAATTTATTTATCATTTAAATATTCATTAATACTGTAGTAACATTTAGATAGTAATAGTTTCCTTAGTTTATTTGAGAATGTGTGATGTTTAGTTTCTTCTTTAATGGTATTGGGTAGATTGTTGTAGATTTTTATCGACATTACGTAAGTGCTAGTAAAATGCATCTTTATTTTGGAGGTGGGTAGGTTCAATTTATCATTTTGGCGTAGTGTATATTTTGATTGGATGTCTTCTCTTAACTTAAAGTTATGGTATTTTTTAACAAATTTACAGATTTCAAGTATATATATACTGGGGAGGGTTAAAATATTATGCTTTTGGAAATGAGGTTTACAAGTGTTAGTTTCCTTTATGTTTGCTAAGATACGTATTAGTTTTTTCTGTAGTGTGAAGAGTGTAGGTGCATCTGTACTGTTTCCCCACAGTATTATGCCGTAACTTAACCATGCATAGGCATACGCATAGTAAGTAGTGAGGGCAGTTTCAAGGTTGGTAGTTTTTTTGACTTCTCTGAACGCGTAGATAAATTTTGATATTTTAGATTTAATACTATTAATATGCGGTTTCCAGTTAATGTTGGTATCTATAGTTAGACCAAGTAGGGTAAATTCCGGGACGTTTTCTATTTTAAAGCCCTTATATGTGAAATTTATATCTAATGGGGGTTTTTGATGGGGCTGGAAAGACATTATTTTGGTTTTGGAAAAGTTTATTTCTAAATTATGTTTTTTCATCCAATTTACTGTCTGATCCAGTATACAAGTTAAATTTTCATTTAAGTCTATATTTGTTTGGCATTCTGTCAAAATTGAGATGTCGTCTGCAAACAGGACACACTGGCCCTCTATATGTTTGGAAAGGTCATTAATATAAATAAGAAATAGGAGACATCCAATAACACTACCTTGGGGGATTGAGGCGTTAATTGTTATGCTGTTGGATTTGATATATCGTATTTTTTTAGTAGTGTAGTCAAAATGCTCAATTTGTACTAGGTGTTTCCTATCTTTTAGGTAAGATGTGAACCATTCGAGAGCTTTACCGCGAATGCCTATTCCCTTTAACTTTTCTAATAATATATTATATTGGACTTTATCATATGCCTTTGTCATGTCAAGTAAAATGCCGACGGCATATTTTTTTGTATTAATTACATTTAGGGCTTGTTGTATAAATTTATAGACAGCTAATATTGTTGATCGATTTTTTCGGAACCCGTTTTGGCATTCGTCGAATATTTTATATTTTTCGCAAAAAGCGTAAACGCGTTCGCTCATACATTTTTCGAATATTTTTGAAGAGGTAGGTAACAAAGCTATTGGGCGATAGTTGCAAGGGTCAGTTTTTTGGTTTTTCTTATGTATGGGTTTTATTACAGCGGTTTTAAAATTTTCTGGAAAGATGCCCTGTGTGAAGGATTGATTAATGAGTATTGAATAAGGTAAACTTAATTCATTTGCGCATTGTTTTATTAAAATGGGGGCAATTCATCAATTCCATGACTTTTTTATTTTTTAGATTTTTAATTATTCTGTTAATTTCATATGGGGTGACGGGACTTAGGAATAAAAAATTTTCAATAGGGTGAGGCACACGGAAGTCCTGCGGCTCATTTTCTGTTAATTCAGACCTTTTTTCTCCGATCGACGCAAAGTAATTATTAAAAATATTTGCTATGTGTTTAGGATCCGAAATATTTATCTCATTAATTTTTAAATTTATATTGCTTTTTTCTTTTTTGGTTTTTATTAGTGCGCTCATTTATAATGTTCCCCATAGTTTTGACTTTGTTATTAGATTTTTTTATTTTGTTTATATAATTCAATTTTTTTGCTAATATAACTATTCTTTTTAATGTCTTTTCGTAAGTTTTATAGTGACGTTTGATTATTGGATTATTTGTTTTAAGTGCTAATATTTTTAATAGTCGTTTGTTTGTGCATGAAAGTTTTATGCCCTTTGTTAGCCAGTATTTTTTAAATTTGGTTTTTATTTTTATTTGTCTTTTTGGTATGCATTGATTAAGAGTTTTTATTAAGATTTTACTGAATGCGGAGTAGTTCTCATTTATATTATTATCTGATTTAATTATTGATTCCCAATTCACATCCTGTATAGTTGTTTTGAAATATTGCATGTTACTATTGTTGTATAATCTCTTTTGAGCATACCAAGTATTTTGTTCATATATGTTTGCAGAAACCAAGTTTATAATTATACCGCAGTGGTCTGAAAAACCTAATTCCTTTACTGTTATATTCAATTTATTGTTATTAAAATTTGTGAAAATCAAGTCAAGACAGGCTGAGGTGGTTTGAGTCACCCGAGTTGGGTCTTTGACCTGTTGAACTAATTTATACTCAAGCATTAAATTTAGGAACTTATTTGTTTTTGATGTGTTATTAAATATGTTTATATTAAAATCGCCTCCTATAATTATATTGCATTTAGAATATTTCTTATTTATTTAGTTTAAAATTATTTTTAATTGATTATAAAAAAATTTCTTCGTCTCTCCTATTCCAGTAAATAATAATTAATAATAAATTTTCTTTAGGTATTTCCGTTGCACATACTTCTATAATATACTCTATGGATAAGTTAGTTATATCATTTCTTTCTATATGTTCAATTTCTTCTTGTAGTAGGATGCATACTCCTCCACCTATACGGCTTTTCCGGCAGTACGCTGCTGCAAATTTATATCCATTAAACTGTATTATTTCTTTTTCTCTTGTGATAACCAGGTTTCTGATATACATATGGCTTGGTATTGTGGTGATTTTGTTATAAAACTCTCTAATATGTGCTGTTTGTTGTATATGCTTTGTATATTCTGGTAGAGGATTTTATATTGTTGGTCTTTGTTTACGAAATAACTGAATATCAGTTTCTTTGTGATATTTGTGTTGATCGCTATTGCGAGGTACAGATTGCCGTTCATAATTATTTTCTGGGGTACTTTGAATTGTTTCATTTGAGAGGTTTATTATCTTCCCTTCTATTAGTAACTGGTTATACCTGATTATCGCGTACAGACCTTTATTTCGTGCTTTCATCATTTCTTCTTTCATTAAGCGTCTTTTTTTCCGTGTTTCCTCGTCGAGAAATTCAGTTACGGACAATCCACTCCCCTGAAAGCAGTAGCTGTTGTCTGTGATATATTTTGTCATCCTCTTGCTTAATAGTTCAATCACAAGAGGCCTGTTTTTAATATTTTTCGTATTTATTCTTCCTATTCTTTCTGTCGCTTCTATATAGCCTAATAGGTCAACATGCATAATTTCACGAAACTTTTCTATTATTCTGATATGTATTTCACTGTCCGATTCCCTAAAATGTTCCGGAAAACCGTGGATCACAAACTTTTTCGAGTTATTTTCAGTGTAATTTTTAAAAGTTTTTTCCATTTTATTTTTTAAATTGCTAATTTCCATTTTTATTTTTTCGTTTTCGGTTTTTAGGTATTCTATTGTAGTGTTTATACTTTGTATTTCTTTAATTCTGTGTTCATTTTGTTTTTGCAATGTATTTGTTTTGTGTTCTACTTCTTCTTTTAATTTAGATATTTCTGAACAAATTATATTTTTTAGTTCTGTTATAATTGACTTATTATTCTCTTGTAGTCGTTGTGTAATCATGTTGCTGAGATTATTTAGCGTCAGTTCTGTTTGTGAATCTGATTGTATTAGTGATGATTTTTCTTGAGTATGGATTGTGTCGCCTAGTTGACTAAGATCTTCAGAGTTTACTGTTTCATTGAAAGTGTTAATTGTTCTTTTTCTCAATGTAACATTGTTTATTTCCCTGGGGGAATATGTCTGTGGGACGGTTTCTTGTTCTCGTGGACGTATAGGAGTGTTGGAATTTCCAGTTTTGGGAATTTTACAATAGCAAGCCTGACACTTCCATGTTGTTTTTTGTGCTTTTGTCATTGCGTTGTTAAATCTATCGCTAGATATATTGGCACATTCTAGATCGTATGAGCCGGTGCATGTTTTATTACATTTCTAGTATTTTTTATAATAGCGGCAACAAAAATACACATTCTGTGAAAATTTCATCCATTACTGTTCATGAAATACAGCACGGTGACAGACGAAAGGGTGGATTTGGAGTGGAGGCTTGGTAATAGGATTCCGTTCGTACTATATAGCGTTTTTTGCTGTATTTCACGAACCGTATTAGACTTGAAATTTTCAGAGAATCTGTATTTCTGTTGGCACTACAAATACAAATAATAAAAACAAATTTAATTCCAAAATGAAAGGAGGTGCCTACACAAGAAACTTGATATGTTTAGGTTACGGTGGTACGGAACCATTTATGTGAGAGTCCTACATGCACCTGGCCGGCCATTTTTTATTGTATAATTATTATCATCGATATGGACAAAAATACGTAAAAAAATAATTTTAGTAGGTTTAGGCGAACTAAACAAAGTCTCTCCATTGCGAAAATACTTTTATTAATTTTGAAAAAAAAAATATTATATCCCCTTAAAGAAAATAAGACCTTGTTGAGCTTTGTACGGCAAAGAAAATACGAATACTGAGTAACTGCTTACAATTTTTTTTTTTAATTATAACCTTATCGTAACAAAAAAAATAACGTGTCTTCAAAATGCTGATTTTTCCTAACCAGGAAAAAATAATGAGGAATCTAAAAGACTAAAAATAATAATGAATAATATCGACCGCGAAAATGAGTTGGTAAATTCATAGTAGCTTTTAAAAGTAATATGAATAACTAAGTTATGGTAACAACTTATATATCTCTTAAATTTGTATAATATCCTATCTTCTTCAAAATAAATGTGGTTGAAATATCAATCTCAAATGTTTGCACTATTTTAAATCCCATTGTTTAAAAGTTAAATGGGGGGGACAGGCATTTTTTTGACTTTTGGAGCTAAAATCGCAACTGACTTCATAAAAAAAAAATTAAAACCTCCTTATCATTTTGAAAGACCTATCCAAGCATATCTCACGCGTTTCCATGCGTAGATTTTTTTAATATCTACGAGTAACAACTTCCCTTTAAACCTTTTTCTCTAATATTAATACTTCAGCCTCAATCCGCTACTAACCACATCTCACACTTTTTCAGACCACCCTCCGCACTATCAGCTAACTTCAACTGTTTTGATAATTATTTTTACCGGAGTCGTACATATTTATTTATACGAAAATCCAGGTGCGGTCCTATAACGATTTTTTTCCCTAAAAATAAATAAATAAATAAACGCTACACACCCCATTAGGATAGTGATATTCTCTGTCGGGGTCTGGAAACACATACAAGGACAAGGACAAATACAGCCAGACCGGAAAATATGCTTGCATGGTCAATACAAACATATTATGCTCCGAGCGGGAATCGAACCCGCGACCTGTGGCGTTTAAGGTAGGTTCGCTACCGCTGCGCCACAACGTCGTCATATTGTATAACGCGGACTATATACTGTGGACAGACCCTTCCATACACACAAAATGGCAAAGACTCAATGGCTCTTTCGTTTACTGCGCAACTACGTAATTGAAATTATGATCTACAATTTTGCACAACCTAGAATTAACGTAGGAGTTAAATTTAAGAAGGGGGTGTCAAAGGATCTATGATTTTTTTAAAGGAATACTAATAATGCTATTTCAAGTTATAGTGCGTTTCAAATAAGAATTGACTGGACTCGTGGCTAACTTAATTCCGACAAACAAATAAAAGTAGCGTTAGCGAGTAGCGCACAATAAACGATACATAGTAATTATGTTAAAATAAATAGAGAAGTGATTTAGTATTTTTTTATCTTGTACAAAATCACACAATTGAAGGATACAATCATAAAAAAGATTACAAATATGTTCAACTCATCATAAGTTATCGCAATATTGAATTATAATGTTACAAATTAAAATAAACTATAAGACAAACATTTAATAGATCAATAAACTAAATATAAAATCGAAGATATAAAGATCCCATAAAAAACAAAATGTAAAAAAATGGCCAGTCTCGCAAAGCAGTTCTTCTACTACAAAAAGTGGTGAGATCTCATGTATAACTACGCCTGAAACTTGGCAGTTTTACGAATCTAAAAGTATTTGTATGAGTAGAATAAGTTCCCGTACAACTGGCATACATGAGATCTCACCACTTTTTGTAGTAGAAGAACTGCTTTGCGAGACTGGCAATTTTTTTACATTTTATGTTTTTTATGGGATACATATGTCCATTCGTTCATTGACATTTGTTTGTTTTTCCATATGGTATCAAAAAATCTGAAGTTGTTGACCATTCCGCTTCAAGATGGCGGATTCTTCAGTCCTAATCTTATTTGAAGCGCATTATATTACTCATATACCGGCGTCGGAAGTGACAACCCCATCGCCCGCTATTAGCATAATCTCTGTCACAACAGAGATTATTCCAACATTGCAATCAGTCACACTCGTGGTAGGTCTTTTGTTATAGGTAGGTCTTAAATATTCTACCGCCAAACAGAAGTGTTAAGGCATTACTGTGTTTCGGTTTGATGGGCAGTGTAGGCTAGTAAAATCACTGGGCAAAACAGATTTTAGAACCAATATCTTTAGGTTGGCAGCGCGTGATTGGCAATACCATTAATGGTGTTGCAGGCGCTCATAGGCTACGGCAACCGCTTCCCATCAGGTGGGCCGTATGCTCGCTTGCCAACTTGTCACATTAAAAAAATAGAAATATTTTTATCTCCTCTCCAAATAAGTGTCTAGCTTGTGCTAATATAGTTATATACCTTAATGTCTAACAGCAGACAAACACTAAAATATTAAATAAAGTAAATTATAAATAAATAGTAATATGTACTAAAGAAATAATTTCCGAAAATAGTTATTAAAGCAGGCTAGGTAAGCTTTATTCCAAATGTAATATAGTTCATATGTGCGTTCTCTGTCATTTTAAAGAGAGTGTTATATTTTGTGTGTTTTGCAATAACTGTCAATCAAAAGAGTGTTATTGAGTTTTGTAATAACTCGGCTCACCGCCCAAATACGAAAATTGAGATAGGATACTTTTTGGTGATTTTTATGCCCTTCGTTCCTTCAATTTATGTCATATACCTTTTAGGGTTCCGTAGCCAAATGGCTAAAACGGAACCCTTATAGTTTCGTCATGTCCGTCTGTCCGTCCATCCGTCTGTCCGTCTGTCCGTCCGTATGTCACAGTCATTTTACTCGGAGACCATTGACTCTATCTATACGAAATTTACTAATTAGGTGTATTCCATGAACCGCACAAGGATTTTGTAATAAAATCTTAATATATATATGAATTAAGGGTAGCAGTCCATACATGTAACTGATGATTGAAAAAAAAAAATTCAACGTATGGCAACGTGTGAGATATCTTTGGATAGGTCTTTCAAAATGATAAGGAGGTTTGATTTTGAGTTTTTCATTAAGCCAGTAGTTGTTGAGATATTAGCTCTTAAAGTCGTAAAAATTGTCCCTCTAACTTTTGAACTATGGGATTTAAAATTCTGGAAAAATTTGAGCTTGTAGAATACCACATGAACTTTCATCCACATTTAGTTTGAAGAAGATAGGTCTACAAGTTTAAGAGATATATAAGTTTTTCCCATAACTTTGTTTTTCATATTACTTTTAATAATTACTATGAAGTTACCAACTTATTTTTGCGGTCGGTTTTAATTCGTTATTATTTTTAAAACCGTTAAGATTCTTCATAACCTTGCCATCACCCATTTACGCCTGTTTTCTCGATTTATCCAAGGTATTTTAATTACGATATCTTATGGCAGAAATTAAAACTCACTGGCATGCCTGAAGAGATCAACAGGATTTTTAAGTTTTGGTATAAAAATCAGGTTACTGTTGTGCGATGGTCAGAGAGCTACTCAAGGTCTTACAGGTTGGAATGTGGGGTGAGGCAGGGTGGCCTGACCTCACCCAAGTTGTTTAATCTGTATGTGAATGCCCTAATACAGACGCTCAGTAGCACTCATGTCGGATGTCATATTGACGGAGTCTGTCTTAATAACATTAGTTACGCAAACGACATGGTTCTGCTGAGTGCATCTGTCTGTGGGTTAGCAAAACTGCTAAGTCTTTGTGAGAACTATTTCAAACGTCATGGCTTAGTCTATATCTGTAAGAAAAGCGAATGCATGGTCTTTCAGGCCAGGAGAAAATCGATTCCATCTATTGTACCTGCTATCAAGTTACACGGGGTTTCACTAAAGAGAGTTGAATGCTTTAAATATCTTGGCCATGTAATATTCTACGACTTGAAAGACAATGCAGATATTGAGAGAGAACGCAGGGCTTTGTCTGTTAGGGCAAATATGATTATTCGCAGGTTTGCTCGTTGCTCAATGCCAGTCAAAATAACGCTTTTCAGAGCTTACTGCACAACATTTTATCCTAGCAGCCTGTGGGCAGACTATACACGGAAACAGTACAACGCCCTGCGTGTACAATATAACAATGCTTTCAGGATGCTAATGGGTATGCCTCGTTTTTGTAGTGCATCGGGGATGTTTGCCGAGGCGTATGTGGACTGTTTTTATACCATTATGCGAAAGCGGTGCACATCGTTGTTGCGCAGGATTCTTTCCAGCTCAAGTAGCGTCCTGAGAGCATTTGTTAATAGAATTTGTTTGTATGTGAACCACTGCTATCGGATTCACGTGCTGACAAATTAATCCTGTCTTAGGTTAAATAAGTTTTAGAAATTACTAACAAATAGACGTAAGATACTTGTATTACTAACAACATATGATCCATTGTTGGTCGAAATAAAGTTATTATTATATATATTATTATATAACCATGCTGCGGAACCCTTTAGATTCAACTGTGCGTGGTCCACAACGCACTTAACTGGTAATTTTTTAACTAAGGGCGGTTACAGACCAGCGCTTACAATACGTGCGTATATGCACGCCTTTTACCTCACGCGCAACTCACGCTGACTAAAGCTCGTTTAAGTGCGTAATATGAATAATATATAATATAGTTATATACTATAAGTACTACTGACACTCGCTACCACTGGTTCGAGCGTACCCGTTGGAATAAGCCAGTGTACGCGTGTCGGGCTTTGCGATGCGTTAATCGTTGGCGGCTATGGTATTTCGAAAAAAACCTGTATTTCAGCCACCAACTTTCTATACAGTAAATTAAAACATATTTTTAAATTTCATAATAACTTAAACTATTATTCAGTATAAACAAAAACAAAATTCCGACAATGGGACACATGAAAGAAACGGTTATTGGAATAAATAGTCAATACTAAAAATAGTAATGATTTGTTGATTGTAGTCCATAATTTGTCATAAAATAAGGCAAAACGTGTACAGAAAACCACCCTACTCGGTGAAGCGGTAAAATGATATAAAATAGAAATAAGATTGTTTTAAAAAAGAAACAACCGGCTTTAGCCAAACTTTCGAATCATTATCATTATAAACCATAATATCAAAAATATCAAAAATCATGCCTTTTTTCTTATCGACGACGTTGTGGTAACAAACATACGTTTGGGGGCACATACGTTTGTATTGACCATACAGGCATGTGTTCCGGTCTGGGTGTGCTTGTCATTGTGTATGTTTCCGGACCCCCGACACAGGATATAATTATTATAATTTGCCGGGGCCGAGTTGAACGTGTACCGTTTAATATTTTATCGGTTACTATAATTATATATAAAAAAATGGCAAAGCATGACTTTGTACTATCTTCTCTACATATTTTAAAATAATGTCGCTTCCAATGCCTGTTATAAGGATTTAATAAGGAAGGGAAGAGATAGTACAGAAAAGCCAAAAAGTTCTAAGATTTTTGTGCCCTTTAATCGCAAGGCTGGCTAAACCTCACGGGAAAGATCAAATTAATGTATTACGCAATTTTATATCTTAAAAAGATTGGTAAAAAAGTCCGATATGGTATATAATTATCTCTAAAGGATAACCCATAGGGAAGCATTTTTATATCATACATATTACAAAAAGAAATGTGTTACTTACCACGTAATTTTATACAATACAGTATAATAATACAGTAAAATCTATTAAACATTACTTTTATTATCTAGGCCCTTATTTATATAACAGAATTAACCATGAGATATTTGTGTACAGCATGCCCTATGTTAAATGTAAAAAAATATAACTCGTCTCTTTCTTACGAAAACATATGATGAAACTGAAAAATATTTTAATCAATATATATAGATAAATAGTATGATTTTACATAGCCACGCACACATACACACACCCACACATACACACACACACATACACACACACACACAGACACACACACAGACACCCACATACACACACACACATACACACACACACACACACAGACACACACACAGACACCCACATACACACACGCACGCAGACATAGCGCATAGTAATTAAACTTTCTTATTGTTACAATTTAGATTCACCATGTTACAATAATCAACATTTATTGTAAAATCTGCATGTATGTATCATATAATACTTTCAATAGGGGATGGCATATTAACCTTAACACAGGTTATCTAAGTAACCCGCAAAGGTTAATAAGTTTCACCAATTATGTATGTATAACTAAACATAGCATGTAAGCATAATGACATGTAACTTGTAACATGTAAAATTTTCAGAAATAAACTTATTCTTATTCTTAAATAATACTGAAATAAAGAAATATCTTTAATCCAATTAAATACATAACAGACGTTGTACATTTCATGTCGATCAAAACTGCCCATAACAGAATTTAATTTAAATAGATATCTTAGAAGATATCAGAAATTTAAAAAGCGGAGGCACCGCGGCTGGGAAGGCATAAGTTCGTCCCGGTTAGCGGCGGGCACGGGATGCGCTGTGTCAATATAAATTACCAGTCAAGTGCGTTGTGGACCACGCGCAGTTGAAACTACAGGGTTCCGCAGCTTGTTTATGAAGAATCTTAAGGCCTTTAAAAATAATAACGAATTAAAATCCACCGCATAAATAAGTTGATAATTTCATAGTAATTATTAAAAATAATATGAAAAACAAAGATAGGGGAACAGCTTATATATCTCTAAAATGTATAGACCTATCTTCTTCAAACCAAATGTGGTTGAAATTTCATTTGATGTCCTACAAGCTCAAATTTTTCCAGAATTTTAAATCCCATAGTTCAAGAGTTAGAGGGGGACACAATTTTTATGACTTTAAGAGCTACTCTCTCTCAACAACTACTGATTTAATGAAAAAAGTCAAAATCAAACCTCCTTATCATTTTAAAAGAACTATCCAAAGATATCTTACTCAGTTTTTGAAGTGAAACTTCTTTAGAATCGTTGTGATTTCAAACCAGATGCAACGGAAAAAACGACATGTAAGAGACACAAATACAAAAATGTGTAGGAAGAATGAGACAGAAATATACATATTATTTTATATTAATGGTCTCTCCTCTTTGCGCCATGCTTGAGTGAGCCAGAGCGAGAGAACAAATGTCGGTGTATATGTATATTGCACACTGTTTAATACTTGCTTGTATTTGAGCATTTAACGTGTGTTAGTATATGTGAAAAGTACGTGAGCTAATACTACTGTACACTGTATGCGGTTGCGTATTACAGCTTTTTAGTAAGAAGTCAGCGTGGTGTGTTATTATTTAACATTGTTTGTGAATATTTTTATATCTTGTTATATATATTCATCTCATTCTTTTGTCGATTAACTGAAGTCTCACTTCTATCGTGTGTGAAACACCCACCTTTTTTTGTTTTTTCAAAATATAGTAGTATGGACTGCTACACTTAATTCTTATCCCATTAAAAACATAAAATGTAAAAAAATTCCCAAGCCTCGCAAAGCACTTCTTCTACTACAAAAAGTGGTGAGATCTCATGTATAACTACGCCTGAAACTTGGCAGTTGTACGGCAACTTATTCTACTCATACAAATACTTTAGTATCGTAAAACTGACAAGTAAACACCAACACTCAAGAAGTGTAATCGTATATTATGTAGGTACCTACTTACACCTATTATTCCATTATATTATGTGTATACAATACAGGTACACTGATTGATTAACTGTAAATGTAACTTTGTAATTTTATACATTTATATAGGATTACAAAGTTATTTATGCAGTTGGTGTATCAAGAAAACTGGACCGAAATTATAAAATATTTTAGTTTTTCCTTGATTTATACACTAAACACTAATTATACTCTAAATTTGAAGCTTCCATGTGTGCTAGATGTGCCTTAGAGTTTTGATGACCGGTCAGTCAGCGAGTAACAAAATTAAGAAATTTTGACTAGTTATAATTCTTAAACTGCTTATTCGAATTGAATGGAATTTGAAATATACCGTGTTTATACAATGCCTGTTTAGTTACTGAAAATTTAGGCTTTCAGTTTTATCGACAACGATGTTATAGAGGGTCGCAAATTATCTAAATACCTATCTAACTGCAAATGTAACTGCTAACGTAACTTTGTAATCCTATACATTTATATGGGATTACAAAGTTATTTATGCAGTTGGTGTATCTAGTAAACTGGACCAAAATTACAAAATATTTTAATTTTTCCTTTACTTATACACTAAACACTAATTATATTCTAAATTTAAAGCTTCCATGTCTCCTAGAAGTGCCTTAGAGTTTTGATGACGGTCAGCCAATGTATAACAAAATTAAGAAATTTTTGACTAGTTATAATTCTTAAACTACTTTTTCAAATTGAATGAAATTTGATATACACCCTGTTTATACAATGCCTAATTGGTTACTGAAAGTTGAGGCTTTTAGTTTTAGCAACAACGGAGTTAAGAGGTTGAAAATTATGTAAGTTCGTATCTGACTGCAAATGTAACTTTGTAATCCTATACATTTATATGAGATTACAAAGTTATTTATACAGTTGGTGTATCTAGAAAACTGGAGCGAAATTACAAAATATTTTAATTTTTCCTTCACTTATACACTAAACACTAATTATATTCTAAACTTGAAGCTTCCATGTCTGCTAGAAGTGCCTTAGAGTTTTGATGATCGGTCAGTCAGTGAGTGACAAAATTAAGAAATTTGACTAGTTATAATTCTAAAACTACTGGTTCAAATTGAATGAAATTTGAAATATACCGTGTCTATATAATGCCTGCTCGGTTACTGAAAATTCAGGCTTATAGCTTTATCCACAACGAAGTTATAGAGCGTCGAAAATGGCCTAAAGTGCTTCGAGAAAAGGATAGTACGGCCGTGCCGCTTTTTTGCTCGACTTGGCTCGACAGATATATTTTAAAATTTCAATACAAAATCGTTGTGCGGTTCATAGACTACACCTATTTACTAAATTTCGTATTGATAGAGCCAATGATCTCCGAGGATAATGACTGTGACATACGGACGGACGGACGGAGAGACGGACAGACGGACGGACGGACAGACGGACGTGACGAAACTATAACGATTCCGTTTTTGCGATTTGGCTACGGAACCCTAATAGCGCATCGATGGCCGCACCTCACACTATAGCATTGTATAGTTCGTAGTGACATTAGGATCTACATTGCACCCGTGCGAAACCGGAACGGGTCGCTAGTTATTTATATAGTGCATGTTTGCTCAAATAAAAATCAGACATGTAATGTCCATGTCTATTCAAGAACATTTTTTTTTTATTTATAGTGTAATTACATATGTTATAGAATCTTTGAAGTAAAGATTCGTGTTTTGTGCTCTTTAACCATATACCGATCTCGTATAAAAGGAATTATTAATCAGTTTGTGCCTGCATCCCATTCATCATGATTGTGTCATTTCTGTTATGAGGAATAAAAGAAAGCCTAAAAGATACACATAGTATAGGGGGCCTCGACAAAGTCACTTTTCATTATCGAAATACCACGTGACCTATTGTTTTTTATTAACATCGCACAAGCGTATTAGATTTTCGACACGTAGCGATTGCAGCTTGTCTTAGCCCCCAGCACCTTTTCGAATATTATTTTTGATGCAAACGTTAGACGCCCAGCAAACTCACTGCATAAAAATAGTTATGCTTAGCATATTCTATTCTTTTTTTTAAATAAATTATTCTTTGCTTTATGTTATGCGTTAGCAATGATCGCAATGCGTTGACGAAAAACTTCTTAGCATCGTAAATCTTAATATAAGTATATTGTTTAGTAACTTCATTCAGCTAGCTACGGCGTAGATGCGAAGCGCTACAGTAAAATTTTTAGGACTACGAGCGCTACAGCAAATTAATATTGACAACCAGGACTAGCAATTAACCAAGCCAGACTTAATAGCTTTTTAATACACAGAGATATCTATATGTGTGGATGCATTATGCGTTGACCCTTGTTAATGCAAAGCTTTTGTAGAATATAATTAAATTACGCACGAGCAGTAAATTTTAAGTCGAATAAACTTTAATTAACCATCAATTAGTGGAAATTTGTGAAAACTCTGTCGAACAAAAGAGGAATTCAACATCCGGCAATAAACTATAGAGACACTTTTAAACAGTAAATATAATAAATTTTGAGCTTAGCGACTGCAGAAGTATGTTTGTTCTTCACATGGTTAAAGAAGCTATAAGTTAGAGATACCATGAAATTCGAATTCAGCCGACACTTCTACGAGGGACTTCTGCTAATCGAGACACAAAACAAAAATTATTATGTAAAAAGTAAATTAACGCGGAAAATGTTGTTTAGCCAAGCATTATTTACAGTAGTACTTAATAAAAATTTCAGATGTTCAGGGCTCAGCAAAACTATTGGCATGCTATTGGAATATTTTATCTAATACTAGCATTTGCCCGCACATCTTCGCAGTGTCATTTCTTAGCTGTTGCCAATTTAGTTACACCCAAAAATACGGTTCATCGTAGGCCCAATTTATAACTGTTGGTTTTTACAAGATAAGTTCACGCGAACTATGGAGATGTGTGAGTCCGGGTTAAAACCTTAGTAATAGTTTTAAGTTTTTCAAGGCAAAAATAGTGCAAGGCCTCTGCACCGCATAAAAAATAAGTAATAATAGTTCAAGCTACGGTAATATCGGGCCAGGTAAATATATTATTGAATTCCGTCGGCAGAAAAATATGATCGTGGCTCGGGCACCCTACACACAGCATAATTGTTTAGTATCAACAAATTCGCTAATAGATTCTCACGACCTATGCATAGTACAATAGTATTTAATCGAACTAAATAATTTTTTTTATCTAAAAATTGCGAGCTGTTGTTGCGTGATTAATTAGATAATATACAAACATTTTCTAAAAAAACACCCTTCAAACACCTTAAAAATTCACGCTTTAAAATTCATTCAAACACTGTAAAAATTCTTTTACCATTACAAGCTTACATCTTTACCGAGAATAAGGTGATAATATATTTTTTTTTAATTTGAGATCCCTACCTAAAATATGAACTATGTAACCTAAGGTATCAAAATGTTGCATATAAAAGTCAGTATGTTGTGTGTGCTGCGAAAACTATTGACTATATAAACAGATAATAATAGTAATGCTTGCTCACAAAAAGTCCACGATGGTATATGCAAAAGTATTTTAGGCAAAATTACAGGTTCTGTTTAATTTATTATGTTCAAATAATCGTGGAATCTAATTGTGGTAATATTGGTGTCACGACTTATTCCTTATCGATTTACAAGTACATGTTTGATAATGATTAAGGCTGATTTTGTACCTGTAAATGCCATTTCAAACTAATAGGATCGGACTTTTCGTTTAGAATAAAAATTTGTAAGTGAAAAAAATGTCACGGTTTAAGTATGCTGTAACTGACTGGAGTTTATATTTATATTTTATTTATTATAGAATTTGGTATAGAAGTAGATAGGATTTTGGACTTAATGTAAAACTATCTAATATGATGAAAGTTCGTATCGGGATCCATTTAAAATCTTAAGTAGCCCCTGTTTGAAAAAACGTTGTGGTGGCGGTCATCTTGGCATTAAAACTTATCACAGTGTCTACAATTCTACTTGTCGAGCCTTTTCATTTCATAACTATGTTGAGGTAGTTATTAAAAAATATGTATTTCGTCACTATGCGGCTGCGACCATCTTGTAGCATAGCTAAGGACACTCCAGAATAATTCAACTTTCAAACAAAAAAAAATCAAAATTAAAATTGGTTTATGAATTCTGCAAACTTATAACACCCCGTCATTTTTGCGTTGATGGTTACGAAACCCTCGCGGGTGCCTTCTACGAGGCCGAGCCACGGCTAAGGACGTTATAGGGAATGGAGGAAACGCTCCCAGCGCATTCTAATCGATAGACTCACCCAACAGTGTGAGCGCGTCGCAATATGCGAAACAAGGGACCTCGTCTTCGTCGGCCAAGAAGGTGTTGTGTGGGTATTTGAGCTTTGTATGGAGCACTGCTTAATGTGATCTTATCGCCACAGTCTTGCAGGATATGCTTAGGATACCGTACTTTCAGTGATGAGTTTGTCATCTCTGACCAGTTAGTCATATATGTCTGTGTAGATGTCTAATCAGGGGATTTCCGTGAGAAATATATTGATAAAAATAGTATTGGGATAAGCTCTTCAAATGTTTAGGCATCAAATCGATTTAAAAGTCTCTTCGAAGGTCTACGTTGCGCAAGTAGTATGGACAGATTGAAGCCATGCATAAGAAACGTTGTGCCAGAATTTATCGAAGGCCTTAGCGACATCGAAGAAGGGTAGTGTTGGTTCGCGCTAGAGTGAAGCCCTTAAGAAAGTGCTTCGTTATGCGATGCATCTGGTTGACACAAAAGTAACTTTTTTTTTTCGGAAGCCAAACTGCTTATCTATTACTTCTTTGCTAGCCTATTATATATATTGTAAGCATTATTTGAATTTTAACATCTCATCTAAAGGACGTTTATATACATTTATATGGCCTATTTTTAACTAGTAATTAAATAATCAACACCTCATCTAAAGTACGTTTTTAGAAATTTATATGGCATATTTTTATATTTATACTTAAATTTCAAGAAATTCTTTCATATCACTTATTTCCGGTAATATAAGTGACTTTGGATATAATATAATATTATTTAATATATTAAAATAATTATTGTTATGACGTGCCGACGGCAAAAATTTCAAAGAGACTCGCATGATCTGATCTCCTGAACTTCACATACGTCGTAATCACTGATGGAAAACGTTTAATTGTAGGGAAAGTAAAATCATTGTTAATAATTTAAAAAGACACATTAATTTAACAATTCACATATCACTCTTCCCGTCGCTTTTTTAAATTGTTTAAATATTGTTTAATAATAAATAATTAAAAATATTAATTTAAAAGAATTTGAATTAAAATACCGAAAATGCCGAAATTAAAATATTTGAAAACGATATTAGGAATTCGATTATCCACAATATTAGAAAATACACCAACAAGTTAGCTGAAAAAATAATCCGTCGCGTCGTTTAGATACGAAATAAATAGACGTCAGATAATTCTGAAAAAACACATTTCAAAATAAAAAAAAAGTATTAAAACACTTACCGAAAAATCAGCAAACTGGTTTTGAACACATTTCACACTGCTTTTCCGGCCGGGTCTTTCGAAAACACTGGTGGCGCTGTCGAGGCCACAAAGGCAAACAGTAATGCAACCGAAAGAATCACTACGAAAAATAAATATATTAAAAAAAATCTATTTCCCGCACCCGATTTCCGAACACAGTGAGCGACGCCACTAGTTCGACTGCGTTCCAGCAATTGAATGAATGTAATACGAGCCGTTGCAACGGACAGTAGCGACGAAAGCTCTTCTCTCTAACCTGCTCACTTGGTGTTGTACTTGTTGAATGCGTATAAAGTGTTATATTATTATTAAAAGAGATTAAATCGCTACTGGTGTAATATATATCAAATATATGAATACGTTTTCGTTTAATTTTTTACAGGCTTTTCCCGCTTATAACGATTTTCATAAAGGCATAAAAGAACTCGTGGCTAACT
Organism: Hestina assimilis; assembly: GCA_023373885.1. Classification (NCBI taxonomy): domain Eukaryota; kingdom Metazoa; phylum Arthropoda; class Insecta; order Lepidoptera; family Nymphalidae; genus Hestina; species Hestina assimilis. Next base: position 16,299,966 of record CM041759.1, read on the forward strand.
TCATACCGAAAACCTAGTAAGGAGCGTTAGCATCATAAACCGTAATCATACATAACAATTATGTCTTATCTTTTTTATTGTGCAAATATAGATACAATTGTTTTCGTTAAAGAGTGATGGTCTAACTTTTCGAATTAAAAATCAACCTAATCTTAATTCATATACACTTCCAACCCCTTTACATTTCTCCAGGAATGGAATTGCAGAAAATGGTAAAACACTTGTTTCTTATCATTAATTGTTCGTCAAAGACTATAATTTCATGAGTAGTTTCAAAAATGATGGACTTCCATACAAACAATCATTCTTCTTTCCAATTCAACCCTTTCAAAAATCCTTTGTTATTCTTTGTTGACACAAGATATATAGTCATATTCTAGGATATAGGATAATTAACCTAATGTAGGCCGTTGAGTGTGAAGCGATTATTATTTATTATTTATTCATACGGTGTAGTAGTTACTGCTAGTGATATGTATTGTATATAGTAGCCTATTCCTACGGTTTCACCCATGTTAAAGTAAGTACTACCAACCGTCCAACAATGGTGGCTTTTTTGAACAGTGATTTTTTAAATACATTTTTAATTTTGGACTCTCGTAAAATCTAAAATCATGTTTTATTTTAGTATGTAAATGACTTATAAAATGAAAAATCAAAATCTTGAAAAAGGGATGTCAACCTACGGCAATCAGTTTCATTCTTAAGCAGTCGACTCAAAAATGCGAACGAGCTATTTTCTCTAACGTAGCAGTTTTAAAAATAAAAAATATAACAGCGAATATATCAATTTACTTACTTTTTCCTCATATTAACACCTTCGTTAAAACATAAAAGTCATACGTTAATTTCCAATTGAACTCCAGGAAGTCAAGTTTCTGCATGATGTGTCAATTTGCCGAGTGTTAAAATACTGCGTATATTATTTGTTAATTAATTTATTTCATTGCACAACAGAACTGGTAGACAGACAAAGGCTTTTGACAATTTTCACGGCATCATACGCTGCATTAGTTTTTTTGGACATTAAATATAAGAGTCCTATCAGACATGCTATTTTTAGCACCGGCGATTCAAACGCTTTTCGGAAGCATCAAGTCGCTTTTTGGCAGCTTGACACAGCTACTGAACCCTATAATATAAGTAAGTGGGTTCATAATCTAAGAATTTACATATACCCTGAGAAAGTAAGATTGTCTCGTTGAAGGCTCTTTATAAGTAAGTACAAAAAGAAACGTGGTGAAAACGTAGCACAATATTGCACTAGATTTTGACACTGCGATCGAATATGGAGAGTCGCCAGGGTGCGGTACAGCATCGATGCTGTCGTGCCGATCGCCAATGCTAAAAGTAGCATGTCTGCTAGGACCCTAACTTTTCAGTATAAAATATCACGATCATTGGACGGAATAATTTAAGTGATGTGTATGAATTTAATTAGTACACTGTTACCTGTTACATTAAAATACTCCCTTTATAATTGGCATGACGGTTTTTTGTTCATATAACAGGTTTTGGCTGAATGATTTAGTAGTTTTCTCATAAGGCTATTTTCAGAAGATTTAATATTAATAGCCCAGGCATGCTGTTTTCAAAATTTAAATATCGCAGTCTTTCTGTTCTTTTGGCAGGAATTAAGGGTAAATAAGGAACACCTTCCATGCACTCAGATGTAATGCAAAACGGGTAGAGCGCTTGCTTGCCACAATCGTATTATAATTTTATTCCTTCCAAGAATACCTTATTGGCTTTTTGAATAATAATAATAGCACATTACAAGATAATGTCCAGAAAATTAAAGTGATATTTACCAAATAATATTATGCAAATAGCATAAAGATTGTGATCGTAGACAAACTACGCCGTAGAAGGGATGCACAGTCGATGGTGTACCAGCCACTGACAACTTCAATTAATAGACTAAGATGCTAGCCCTTCCAGTCGTCCCTTTTTACTGAAGAAAAAAATATTTTCTTAATGTTATAATTAATTAGCTAAAAACTGGTGGTAGGCCTACTAAACTACTGTAATATTGCGCGAGGGTGGCTAGGTAGTTACCACCGCAGTGTCAATTTTTCTATCTGAAAGTCGTATACTGTGTGTCGGTTTAATAGACAATGTAGCTTTAAAATTACTATTTAAAATTACTGGACAAAGGGGATATAAGAAACAATATCTCGAAGCTGGCAATGCGTCAGTGACCTACAAATGTATGATGTTGTAAGCGCTCATACGCCACAACAACCGCTTTGCATCAGGTTGTATGCTTGCTTGCCAACTTAAAAACATAAAAACCAAAAATATTAAGGACATTTTGAAATATTTCAGTAATGATTGGAATCGAAAGTTTTATTCATAACAGAAGACAAAAATACTGTGGCTAAAATAGTTTTATGTCAGAACGCTGAAATAATAATGCAGACTAAGATCAAACTTGCATTTCAATAGTTATTTATAATTTTGCTCCATTTTATACCCTTCTGCAGTTTTTATAGAATAGTCGTGCAACGAAATACGAAATAAAGAAAAAATATTGACAAAGTAAGTCGAACTTAGCTGTTGATAATTTATAAAATTAGTAACTGATTCCATCGTGCTTTACTAATTAAATAGTCATTAATTTGTGATGATTTGTTATTCAAAATTGACAAAATATTTTTAATTATAAATGTTTTTAATATATCATATTATAATATAATAAGGTAGCAATGTTCAAATATAATTTATAATGTAATAGTTTGAACCTGATAAAAGTACATAACATTTATGTATTATTATTGCAATAAATTGTTTTCCTTCGCGGCATGATCGCAGGCGAAATCTAGTTGGTTAAATTGCTGAGCGAAGTTTAAAAATATGAATTCATAATTTTACTTTTATGTCTTTATGTATCCTTTGTAAGTAGACATTAAAAGTTAAGCCTTTCTCTTAGTAGTAGAGCTTTGCTGTTTCCGGCGTGAAGGAGCCGGCTCGACCAGGGAACCACTAACTACTACTACTTTCCCATAGAAAATCGATGCGAAATACCAGTATTCGTACTAGTGTAATCACTTCGAAGGCACAAACCCTTAACCCTTCATTTCATTTCCTATTGTCTCCCTTAATTCTCCCCTCGTTCTATTAGGTAGGAAAATGCTTGCGCTTAAAAAAATGCTACTGGTGATGCTAGCGTCTACGGGCTACGATTATCGCTTACAGTCTGGCGGGACCGTTTAAAGTATAAAAAACATAGTTTCATAAGATCTATTATATACGTCAGAGAGTGTCGAAGAGAGGAGTTCTCATCGACATCATCGCAAGTACTTATTAAGCACTTCCTCTGACATATCTTTTTTTATTTGATTTAAAATTGTATTTATATATTTATGTTATTTCATTTATATAATTACAGTCATGTCTAGAAAAATTAATCACCTGATCATTTTATTGTAAATTGAAAATTTGTCTGTGTTTTATACATATAACGCTCGTGAAATAATTAATCTACCAGTAACTAAGCTTTTCTCAGCACAAATGGGCCGAGTCGACTGAAGAAGTACTAGGGTAGTAATTCACTGTAAAGTAACTGACTACTGTTGCGTTTCATGCGGAGTACAGCTCCGGAGGTCCAATCTCCCACCCTTTTGTACTCTTTCTTTTTGTCTTCTCATCCCTTCCTCTTATCGCTTGGGTTGGCAACGGTCATGGGATCCTTACCAATATTATAAATGTGAAAGTAACTCTGTCTCTCTGTCTGTTGCACTTTCACGCCAAAACAACTGAACTAATTTAAATGAAATTTGGTACACAGATAGTCTAGAGCCTGAGAAAGGACATAGGCCACTTTTTAATGTTAGTGAAAAGTTCTATGGAAGCATCGTAATTTTTAGAGTTAGAAGCTTGAAACTTATTTTTTAGGCTGTTGATTCAATATAAATAAATATGGCATTCAGTTTCTAAAAGCAGGGGTTTGGAAGGGTCGTTCAGAGTTTGTATTAAAATCGTAATTCACGCGGGAGACCTGGCAGAAGCTGGTACTTCATATATAGATGTGGCATATACGGTTATATCGTCATGCTCTGTGTATGTAGTAGTATCAGCTTGGGTAGGAAAAAATTAGTAACAGGGCGGCGACACGATTTCCATTCCATAGTGGTGGGCATCCTGCATTAAATTTTTAAGAAAACTTGTGTATTGTGGATACACGCTCTTATCAAAGCACGATATATCATCCTCCATACACAAAAACATTATAGATAGAAATCGAACTAACATAAAAATCAGGGGATGAAAAGCGGTGAAAAATATTTTCTGGTTTATTTCAGTTTTTTCAATTCCTGGCTAGCTGTGACATACTATCGAAAAATTTTTGAGACAAAAGTTGTAAAGACCTGCAAATTTTGTCTCAAACATTTTCCAATTTAAGTTTGGGGTGGTTTTTGGTCGCCCAAGACCCTAACACATAATTTCCGTAAACGATTCGAAAATTAAATTTCAAAAAATTGTTAGTTATTGTATGAGTTCTGGAGATTATTGTAGTCACGAGCAATGAAATGTATACATTGTCAATTTTTTCAAAATGATGTAGACGCAATATATTGCAAAACAAAGTATACGAGTTTTCATAAATATGTAATCGTCAAATTATTTCATAATAATGTATACAGTGAATTTTTTAAGATATTTTCTCGTCTAAAGCAGAATATTAATTTACTTTCAAAATATATTCTATTATTATGTATGTCACTGAAATTTTCTAATTGATTTTGATGTTTTATTTTTCTAGCTTAGAATCAGAGTGGCTTAAAATCCAAGTATAATAAGTTTTATTTTTTTTAATTTTTCTCATATAACCCAAACCCTTCCACCTCTCACCTAAATGTATAAACCCTACTTGTTAAAGTGTCTGTTACTAAAATGAATATATGGACCAATTTTGACGAGACCTCAAATATCTTTTAAACCAGTAAAGTCTGGTAAAAAAATTTTACGAAGCTTTTTGTAGACCATTAAATTTTTTAAAAGACAATATTATATGTTTTATTGTTGTAAATTATAGGCATATATTATGCACATATTAAATGGACGCAAATAAGCAATACCATGTCAACCCACAAAATTGAGAAAATTGAGTTATATATGCAGAAGTGTTGGTAAATGGCTGAAGAACCTTTTTCTTTAATATTTGTAGGGTTTCAAGCTTTAAAACTTCTAAAAAAGCCATTTTTAATAATGCAATTTATGTATTATGTTAAACGTTTTGGGTTATATTATATACGAAATATGCAGTTTGTATACTTATTTTTGTGAAAATAAGTAAAATAACTTACATAAATCTAAAATTGCCAAAAACTTGACCAATACATAAAAAAATCATATAAAGCAAGTTGTTCAAAATTTTCAAAAAGTTCAAACGCGTTTTTCTCGAAATGACATTCGTGTGGGTTGACATGGTATTACTTATTTGCGTCCAAATATGAAATGAGAAATTAAATGTGTAAGTTGACATTTTTTCCAATTCACGTCTGCACAATACATCGCAAAAGAAAGTATACGAGGTTGTTTCAAAATTATGTAACCAATTAATGTTTCATTAAAATGTATACACTGACATTTTCAATAAAACTAACGTCATATACGTTTTTTTTTAAATTATATACAAAAATATATTCCGAATATAAATATGTTATGCATTTACAGAACTTTTAATATAATATTTACTTAATTGAAAAATAGCCTTAAGAATATATTTTCACCAACTAGAAGTTTTAATCTTCCCATTTCTTTTATTTATATTACTCAAAGACGGCCCGTATTATTAGATAACTTATACCGTCAGAATCTGATGGCCGAATCCTAGATAAATTATGTGTGAACTATTAAAATTTTATAAACACCTATAAATTGCGATTTGGCATTTTTGGAACGAAATTCTTTATCTCGGAGTAGGTTTAAAATAGGTGTATTTAGAGGATTTGTATTAAATAGTGCTGTATTTAGAGGTCTGGAGGCCTCTGAGCAACAAAGTAATTCAGGCCCCAAATTATTTTCCAAATAAAATGAACAATTTTTTTCAGTCGAGTTTTTCAATAAATAGTTTATTGTGCTACCAAGTAAATTATTTTAGTATTTTACAAAAATAATATATAAATATAATCGGAAAGAAGAAAATATCTGAAATTAAATTTTTTTAGGTAAAGGTACAAGTAACAACAAAAATATATTTTTTCAGAAGTGTCTGATGTGATCCTGTGTCCCTTTTTTGTGGAAGCCCCGGTTGCCCTCCCCAAGGTCCGCCCATGGGTTGGGCGATTGTCGTAGGGGTGAGTGCCAGAGAAAACAAAAAGTAATTGGAATACAAAATTAATTACATACCTTAATTTACAAACACGAGCCGTTTATTTGCAATTGTATAAGTATGGGTGCTTGTCAAATCATTTACTTTATTTTGAGTATCAATAAATAGTATAAAACAAAGTCGCTTTCTCTGTCCCTATGTATGCTTAGATCTTTAAAACTACGCAATGGATTTTGATGCGGTTTTTTAATAGATAGAGTGATTGAAGAGGAAGGTTTATGTGTAAAAATAGTGGAGAAAAAAAATTTTTAACGCGTGCGGGCCACGGGCAGTAATGAAGAAATCAAAACTACTGGATCGATTTTAATAATTTTTTCAGTGAATGACTTATGCTATATATTTTATACCCGTGCGAAGCCGGAGCAGGCCGCTAGTGTATATATATTTGTGGAGTTGTGATATAATGAGGCTTGGTGAGATGACATGGATTTAGAGAAGGAAGGGAGCAAAGTGCAATGAAATGAAATAAAGGATATTTTTGTAAATTTTAATTTTTGGGGTTCCATAGGCAAATGGTAAAAACGGAACTCTTATAATTTCGTCATGTCTGTCTCTCCCTCCATCTGTATGTCATAGTCATTTTACTCGGAGCCTATTGTCGCTATCTATGCGGAATTTAGTAAATAGGTGTATTCTATGAACAGCTACACGGTTTTGTAATAAAATCTTAAAATATATAAAAATTAAAGGCAGTCCATACATGTAACTGAGGGTTGAAAAAAATTCGATTTATGGCGACGCGTAAGATATTTTTCGATATTCAAAATGATAAAGAGGTATGATTTTGGTTTTTTTTTCATTGCGTCAGTAGTTATTGAGATATTAGCTCCTAAAGCCATAAAAATTGGGGGACACAATTTTTATGGCTTGGCTCTCTAACTTTTGAAATATACTATTTAAAATTCTACAAAAATTTGAGCTTGTAGAACACCAAGTGAACTTTCATCCACATTTGTTTTAAAGAAAATAGGTCAACAAACTTTAGGGATATATAAGTTGTTCCCATACCACCAATAACCATACTTGCGGTCGGTTTTAATTCGTATAATTTTTAAAGTCCTTAAGATCCTTTATCATCAGGCTGCGGAATTTTTTAGTTTCGACTGTGCGTGGTCTACAATGCACTTGACTGATAATTATTATAAATATTATAATGTTTGTTTGTTATTAAAACGTATAAAAAGAGCAACCCTTTGTAGAATGCTTTAGAGAAACTTATTTTTCAATATTTGTATTCATTAGAGAAACTTAACTTATTTTTCAATATTTGTATTCAATAAAATATTAATTAATAAGCAAAGCCGACTTGGTTCATACCGAGTGCCCCGCGATACCTTTTTTTTTTTTTTATTAATCACGCACGTTTTACTACAGCGTATATGATTATAATATTTTTTTACGCTAGGTTGATACTGCGATAGTTTCGGGTGACAAAAGAAATTAATCTTTAATTCAATATTATTAAGACATAAAGCCTTAACATTTGTTTATTAAAGAAACTGATCACAGTTCCTATTGAATAAAGTATAAATTCCTTTGACACTGCTAGTGTCACAGTATCCATCTTACAATTTTACATCTTATAAGCGTATTTTCTACACAACCACTACAAAACATAATAATAACAACGAATATTTTTAAATTTAATATTACACGTTGTCATGACTACCGATTTCTATTTTAAAAAAAAAACCTCCTTCAGTGTCAAGAAAAAATCTTGTTGACATACTGTATATATAATATTATTTGGAAATTATAAGATGGTTACATCATTTTGAAACAAAGCGCGTATACTTTCTTTTGCGATGTATTGTGAATGAATTGTAAAAAGTGTCAGATTATAAGTTTCATTAAATGATTAATCATTTTATATTTTAGGGTTCCGTAGCCAACACCGTAATTGTAAACACGTAATTCTTAAAATTTCTTTAATATATATTATGTTTGTCCGTATGTAACAGACATTTTCATTGGAAACTATTTGGTCTATTTATACGAAATTAAGTAAGCGATATGTGTATTCTATGAACCGCTACACAATTTTGCAGTTAAGTATATCAAATCAAATATTTTTATTCAACATAAAAAGCATATCATTAATTCATCGAAAGTCAGTTAGTCTACCACATATCAATATAGATCTATTACCTAAAATATATAAAAAATTTAAGATAGTAAATTAAAAGCAGTCCATACGTGTAACTGAGGATTAAAAACATAATCGGCACCGTAAGGATCGAAAGAACTTTTTTCTTTTTTTCTGAATTTTTTTACGGCTGGGTCTCATTACTCGGCTCCCCACCTTGTGACGCTGTCAAGGTCGGTAGAGCCACCAGCAATACACATTTAAAAAAATATTAGCACATGGCAACGCGTGACCTTAAAAAATTTAGCTTTGGATTGGCGTTAAATATAATAACGACGTTTTATTTTGACTTTTTTGATTATATCATTAGTTTTAGAGATAGGAACTCTTAAACTCATACAAATCGTGTTATCCATCTTCAAAATTTGTGGTTCTAGAACATCAGAAGAACTCTCTTTCCCTAATGAAGGAAATAGATCATCTACAAATTTTTTCGTATTAGTTTGAATAATTACAATGAAATAATGAAATTAAAAACTTGTTTTTGCCGTAAATTTTTAGTTTCCACTATGCGAGGTGAACCACCACGCCCTTGACTGGTTTTTAATTTCATGAACATGGTCATTTATTTAGGGGAAAGGGTAAGGTGATATAAAATATCTGAAAAAAGAGTACTCGATTTCAACGGTACCTCGCGGGTCTTATTATGATTATAAGACATCCAGGGCAGGACCCGAACACAAATAAAATCAAAACCGGTCAGAGAAGTTCAGTGAAGACAAGAATAATCATACATTTAAACTTAATTATTAACTTTTAAAGTCTACATTTAAACTTTTGTAGAAAACTATATATATATATGCGAAAATATTAATAATACTCGGCATAATATAATGTACCTGAATATATTTTAAAAGTTATATACGAGCACCTCATACCCACTATATATATGGTATTGAAAATGTCACTGTATACATTATTTTGAAACAATTTGACGGTTACATATTTATTAAATAAAACTTGTATAATTTCTTTTGCAAAGTATTGCGTGTACATCATTTTGAAAAATTGACAATATATACATTTCATTGCTCGTGACTGTACACAAGTTTCATGAAAATTAAAATATTAATTGCGGAAATGACATGAAAAAACTAAGAAACAATTGAAAAACGAACTTTTTGGCAAAAATCTTGATAAATTTGAGGTTATGGTAAAAATTTTCCACCAAAAAAGTTATAGATTTTAAGTAGACCTGCAACTTTTGTTTTAATTTTTTTACAATATTTCGAACTATATTACGATGAGTCATCTGAATATTGCTCGTCAAATACTGAAAAAGAAGTCTTGCTTTAATCATTTTGCCGCTACCGCCTGGGGTCTGCCATGTCCATCAGAAGTATTCCTGAACAAACTGCAATATTATAAAATTTCAATGATTAACTCGAAATCCAAAAGCTGAGGTCCTATAGCAGACTGCAAATTTAAATTAGTCATTCCACACAAAGCACCCACCCGTACATATTGGTATTGCAACAAATCTATACATCGAATTACGAGTACACTAGCTCTCCCTAATTTATACGATAGGCTTGTTATTCGGGTCCGAGGGGCTGCATCAAAATGTTATATGGACGCTAATAAGCAATGTCAACTCACACGAATGACATTTCGAGAAAAATGCGTTTGAAAGTTTTGAACAACTTGCTTTATATGATTTTTTTTAAAGTATTGGTCAAGTTTTTAGCAATTTCAAGATGTATGTAAGTTATTCTACTTATTTTCACATAAAATAAGCATACAAACTGCATATTTCGTATATAATATAACCCAAAACGTTTAAAATAAAACATAAATTGCATGATTAAAAAATGGCTTTTTAGAAGTTTTAAAGCTTAAAACCCTACAAATATTAAAGAAAAATGTTCTTCAGCCATTTCCCAACACTTCTGCATATATTACTCAGTTTTTTCAATTTTGTGGGTTGACATGGTATTGCTTATTTGCGTCCATATAGGCTTTTATGTATAGAATTTTTTAGTAATTTTCAATAAACTAACAACGCGAATTAGAACACGTCATTGAAATTTATAAATATATGAAAATAAATACTTGCCCCATACATTTTTGTCATCTTAATAGCGGTACTCATCAAAATATTTTTGTTAATAGTATTTGATTGCTCTAGAAGAATGAGATTGTGAGTTTACTACTAGTAGGAGTAGCTATTGTAGACTAACATTCTTGAACTAGAAACAAAGTCCAACTATCCCACAGACTTTAGAGGAAAATTATATATTATACTTTTTTACATTATGTATACATTTTATATATAAATTAAATGCATTTAAAAATATTTAAGACAATATTTATTCATAAAAATATAGCTTCGATATAACGATACAGTCAATTTATTAAAATGACGTTAGAAAAGGATTTAACATTTCAAAATTTTTATATGTTAATGAAAAAAAGGTGTGTCGCTCCCAAAGTGTAATTCTCAACCACGATGAATATTATATATACTAATTTACGACGTATTTAAAAGCGTGATTATTATATACATATGTATCTTTTCTAATTCAGAATTATTAAAAAATTAAAGGTTCTTAAACTTATGTTTAAAATATATTTTATACACATTTATCTTTGTGAAAACAATTACTATCATTTCTTATGATTATCGGAAAAACTAAGAAGAAGATTTTCTATTAATAGGCATAAAATTATTCACACAAAAATGTCCAAAGTTCAACGTATTTCGAGTATAGTGTGATACGTGTTTTAATTTTGCGGTACTTTAGTATTTATAATTGATAAAATAAAATAAAATGCAAAAGTGTGGACACTTTTGTATTAAACTACGAATTCCGTCGTGAGCTACAACATAAAATCAAATGACTCAAATGATTTCCTATCATAATAAAATTATATTTACAACAAAGCGAAGAGTAATGTAAGAACAGCCGTTGCTTTAAAGCTTTTCTTTGCCGATGAATACACATCCTTCATTGCCAGCCATTTTCCAGCGTTCCACATACAAAATCTTATTCCATTGAAGTAATGAAATGTAAACGGTATTCCCAAAATAATCTTTATAATGAATATTAAAGGTCTAGACATATCAAGGCTCTGTATCATGGAAACGTACGTTTCGACGCCATTCGTTAAAAACAAACTGCCGCAGGACAAGAGTAATGCGTAGAAAGTTAAAATTATGCCTGGAACAAATATCAAATATACATTTATATATTACATTTTATTTACCCATGATACCGGTGGTAGGCCTTTTATTCCAATAGTGCAGCTAGGTAGGTACCACCACAGTGTCAGTTATTCTACCGCAAAGCCGTATACTGCGTTTTGGTTTGTAGGAAACTGTAGCTAGTGAAATTACTGGGCAAAAGAGATTTCAGAATCAATACCTCGAAGCTGACAATGCGTGAGTGACACCTACAAATGTATGGTGTTGCAAGCGCTCACAGGCTACAACAACTACTTACCATCAGGTGAGTCGTATGCTTGCTTGCCAACTTAGTCACATAAAAAACATTCACGGCATATTTATTATATATAAGCGTTTGCTTGCTGACATAACAACCTGACCACATGACACATTAAGGGTTAACTTATAGAACGTTGCGGCGCAGTGAACCTGTCTCTAGCGTAGATGGTCGCGGGTTCGATTCGGGATAGGTGTTTGTAATCAGCATACATATGTTCCAGTCTGGATGGTTGTTATTTTTTTGGTTTTTTAATATATTCTGACATAATATAACGCCTATAAGCGTCTTAAGTATTAAATGATAATCTTAATCGACACGTTAAAACTTATAATAATAAATTTCATTCACGACTTTGTCAGCATGCATTCCAGCTTACCGTGACTAAAATCCTATGTCCTGCTACAAAACTCAATCTCTTTATTAAATTTTAAACAAATTAATTCAACTGTTTATTCGTTAAAAGTTTAGAAGCAGACGCGCTACGTATTTATGATATTAGTGTGGTGTAAGGTAGGGGAGCTAGGGAGACGAGTGAAAAAAGTGGAAAAAATGAATGCTTACGCATGACTGACTGACTACTCTTTGTTATATTATATTATTTTTATTTACCTTATACTGCTATATTTCCTACTAAAAGAAGTTAAAAAAAACTTCAATAAATATTTTCACAGACTTTGTAATTCTGTTGAATAACAACAATTTCTGAAAAATAAATTTAGATCATGCAAAGAAACCTGCAATTTTTTTTGCTTTTCTCCGGTATTTTCACCGCCCCTATGTGATTCATATAACTCTAGTACTCGTAGTTCTCTATAATACGATTTTTAATATCGCTATCATTATTGCTTATAATTATTTTAAATATTTTTTTTCCTTTCCAAATATTTATTGTTTGATATGCAACGCTGCGTGCGATTAAATGTGGTACTTAAAGGGATCGCCGTGTAAAGGCGAGTTATAAAAATGTTTACTTACACATTCTTATTATATTCTTATATAAAAATTATTAATCATTATGATACCGATAAAATAATAAGATATTTATGAAATCATGTCAATATGTTCAATAATCTGGACCAAAAACTGGACGAATTGATATTCGTTTTACAAGCTTTGATAATCTGACTAGTCAGGCGTAGTTAAATATTCGATGTCAAGTACACTCAAACGGCGGTAGTTAGATATTAAATGTTGTACCTTTCTATAAATAGTCACGCCGCGAAGTATCTGGACGCATTTCTAACGATTGCGTCTTGGTGTGCTGACCGTCGGCTTTCTCTAGACGGTCCGACCCAACCTCTCTTGATTGTCATTATTTTGGCATTATAGTTGTATACCGCCCATCCCATTTGTAATTGATATAATTAATAGAGTTATAATTATCTACCCTACGTATAGTTCATGATTTCATATTAAGATAAATACCCGTGTTCGCTTCTGATGGTTGAAAGCGACGCTCCGACAGACTGTTAACACGACATACCTTCATGTCTCTCACAAACTTAATATCAAGTTACGTTTCAATAAAAATCCACCATCAATCCACGAAACGAAAACGATTATGTGAGCAAAATGGTAATAAAGTGTGTATAATTTATTTATTAATAAAAACCTAGTAATTATTATAGTCACGTAAAACTGAAAACCTTAAACTGCACAGGTAACATATAAGTAAGAAAACGCATGCTAATAAAATTGTTACAATTTAATTAAATTGAATGTGATGTATGCGCGGATTTAGTATTACGTATATTGATCAGAATTAACTAATAATGCAAGATACGAGAGATTCAAACGCTACCCTGCATTAATATCGAAAACATAGCGAATATTCTCCTCTAGATGAACTAATATTGATTTCTAACCAGTGATCCGTTGGGCGATTGACGTCATCGCCGGCAAAGTGGGCGCGTATATTGTGAGATGGGGTGACATAGGTCTATTCAAAGACATATTTTTCTCATCATGTGATTTTTTCGGCGGCGGCGAGTATGTCATGAACGTAATCTGATGCTTGGTACCAGATGAACCTTTATCACAACAAGAATGACCCCCACTGTAGCTTATTGTTTTTGTTATAAGCACTGACGTTGGAACCAATATTGACCTATAAGAAAATATAAAAATGATTAATAAAAGTCCACTTACAGATTTTCTCTTTTAAATGTAATTTGTATAAAATTAAAATTTAAAAACGCCCTACATACATTATCAACTATATATAAAGTAGATGATCAGCAACTAAAAAAACAATGAATAAAAACCAAACACATATTTTAGGAGCTACGATGCCTCACACAGAAACGATACACGAATTTAACTTACAACACCAACCTTTTTGGGTCAGCGACTAAAAGCCTTCTCAAATATAATATAGAACGCTTATGGCTTGCTCAAATACATATGTCGTCCATACAGCTCAGTCTTTCAATGCTATACACACGGTGCACGAAAGCGTACAAGCTGACGTTTTATGCCCGCTGTACACTCTTCTTGAGGGACGCCCAGGTTTTACGAGTGCGAGGGTGTACCCGTTACACTCTCTTCATCTCTCAAGTCTCGCCTCACGGAGTCGGTTTTCGTGCGCGAGTCAAATGACCTTGCTTATCATCACGAGGCCACGCGAGTGCATCACTGTACATTCTTGCGTCGTTTAGTTCGGCGCAACCATTCTAACGGAGATTGTTATATTTCGTTGCATTGTGAGCATCTACTATCTACGTTTATGTCAATTTTTTTTGTATGGTATATGTGCACGTAACATATACTATGCAAAAAAATCATCGGTAACATAGCCGTAATGCGCGAATGTTCTTGCCATTAGCAAAGAGAGTATACTGGGTCGCACACGTCATTAATCTTCCCGGTTTCCGAGAGCACAGTGTACAAGCAGCATTATATTTTTAAACGTATTGGCATATTGTAGATCCGAGTACCACTTCACATTTTCATGCAATAGCTTAAATACTAGACGTATGTATTTATATAATCCCTTATGTGTATCGGTGCATGTGAGGAATTACGATTGCTAACTAAATTTTAATTGGAAATGAGCCGTATATCTATTACTAACTGGTCATTATTGTTGCCGAATAGTCAACGGCAGATAATCAATTCATCGTTATGTTCAAAACAGGCACTACAGAACTAGCGTAGTCTGTAAATACTAACGCCACTATCACCATAATAATAACTAAATTAATATTATCTGTGCACATTTTTATAATTATTTTTTGTTTCTAAATTGTTTTTGTTTTGATCAGGTTCCGAATTTATATTTAAGTAAATAATTTACTTCTAATTCTGTAAGTAAATAATTTACTTGTAATAGTACAAAAGCATAATACTGTACATAATGTGTCTTTGACATTTTTACCATTTTTGAAGATACTAAGTTATTGTAAAAAATATCCTGGAACAAACACATACATTTTCCTTCACTAGGAAGTCCCGATTATTACGTATTTTAAACAATAATCTTTATAATAATAATTTATGGTTTGGATAGTTACATTTAAATGTTCTTCGAGTGCAGAGAAATATCTGACACGTGTGTTTATTGGCTAGAATAAACGCTAAGAACAGACAACGCTTGCGACGCACATACGCCTTTTAATTTTTTTTTAATACGACCTTAACGATTTATTTATGATTCATCTGATGTCACAATTTTTCATATAAATTTTGCTTAACTGAAATGGACGCACTATTTCAGTTTAACATATCTATTAGAAAGTCTGTCATAGATACTAACGAAAATATCCACCGAAATTTCATTGCGTGTCCCTTTTTTTTTTGAAAATCCGACGAGAACCTAACATTTTCCAGGATAGAAAGTGTCCTATGTTAATTTATGTTATGTATGCAAAATTCGTTTATTAGGTTTTTGGGTGGAAGAGTAACAAACCATCTATACCCATAGATTCATCCATGCCCACTAACTTTTACATATATGTATTGCTACGATTGTCAATATGCGTTGTCGAGTTATAGATAATATGTACGTCGTGAAGCCCACGCTGAGCTGACAAGCCTTTCGTTATTAGTTAATGCATTTAGTTTTAGTTAATACAAAATTATAATATATTGTTAAGTCAAACATTATGCAAAACACACTTAATAGCGATAAAGAAATAAATAAAAAAATGATCAATAAAGAATTAAATAGTTAAATAAATATTCAATAAAAAATCGAATTTTGTATGTGTATGTGCAAATATTGGTTCAATGAAAAATTTGATTACCTGACTTCAATATACTTTTTGCTTATCGTTTCTATCATCCTCATAGACGGGGCGCGACGTCCCAAAAAAAATCCACCAGCCACCCTCTTACTAGCCGAAGCAAAAATCTAATATGACTCCGCTTCAATTTTTACGATTATTAAAAATAGCTTTTATCCTTTGTCTATTTAAGCTTTCATCTCTTATGACTTTACAACATACCAAAAATAATAAAAAAAATATACCTACCTCATTGATTTACATACAAAGGATGGCCCTGCCATACAGAAAAGAAGGTCGAAATATTCGCTGACGGTCTTTCGTAAATTCAACAAAACTAAGATCGTCACACGCTATTCTTGTTCGATTATGTTGCCTGTTGTTAACTTCGTTTCGTTGGGTTAGTGCGAATTACGAAGGAGCACCTCTTATAATATTTTGTTAGTATAGAAGGGCTGTCTATATGTAATAAATCTATGACCTACCTAATCATATTGAAATTATGATATTTATCTTTTAAACATACCTGTTTATATGTAATATTCTAATTAGAACATGATGTTCTATAAAGCATCGCTGTTTTAGAGCAAAAAGAAGCATTATTTAAGATTTATTGCCAAAAAGCTAAAAAGTTTGACATTAATTATCTTGTCGGGTGTCATTCAACCGATGTACAGCCTACATGTTTTTGCAAAATATTTTTTACTTTTTTACGCTTAAACTCATGAAGGTCTTACTACAAGTAATATTTATAGTATATACTTATTTCTGAAACCTATTGAACTACGGTAAATCTAGGTATAACTGGCCATTTCAACTGGCCATAATTAAAAAATGCGCCAAAAATTAATCTTTTTTATCGGTAACAAATATGTATTTTTCATAATTTTAAATAAATAAAACGCAACACACTTAACGTCTCCTATTAGAATAGTTATATCCTATGTCGGGAATCCGGAAACATACACATGGACAAGGACCAAAACACCCAGACCGGAAAACATGGTTGTATGGTCAATATACACATAATATGCTCCGAGCGGGAATCGAATACGTGACCTGTGACGGTTAAGGCAGGTTTACTAGCGCTGCGCGACAACGTCGTCATATCCCAAGAGTTCTAAAATTGGCACAATTTTTTGTGACCTAATTTCTCAGAACTATTGACTTCTACAAAAGAGTCAGAATCAAACCTCAAATGAATAGTAACACTCGTTGTAATATACTGAAATTATTTTCAACCAACAATCGAATGCTTAAATGCTACCCTTAATTTTTTTTTCTTATTTTTATTCTATGAAACGCTATTTAATTTCATAAATTAAATAGCGTTTCATAGAATACACCTATTTTATAGATTTCATGTGTTTAGACAGAACCAATAGTCTCAAATGGCTGTGAGGTATGGACGGACAAACATACTTAACAACAGACGGATATGACGAAAATATAACTCTTTTGTATTTTACATTTGGCTACGGAACCCAAAAACTGAATATTGATCCGTCGTTGACTTAAGATTTTTGGAAACTTATCTGAGAAGGAATGGAATCTGTTGCTGAGAAGAACGCAAATGATGTACGCGTATAATATTTTTGTTATTTAATTATATGAACTATAAGATGCATGTAATTGTTGTTTTTATTGACTTCAGTAAAGCTTTTGACTGTCTTATATATAAAACGTTATATAATAAACTCCAGGATAATGGTATAGGGGGCCCTCTCCTAAAATGGTTTCAAAATTATCACGAAAATAGGACTACTGTAGTTAAAATTGATGATGCATACAGTAACGAAGTACGCACCACTAAAGGAACAGCGCAAGGATCCATATTAGGCCCAACTGAGTACTTGCTTTATGTCAATGACATGTGTAATACCTTGAAAGAGGGCTCTGTATACCAATTCGCTGATGATACTTGTCTGGTTGCTGCTCATTCTGATGTTCATTTAGCTCAACAAATAACTGTTAAGAACTTTGATATCCTGTGCAAATGGGCACATGACGTTGGTTTAGTCATAAATGCATCTAAAACTAAAGCTATGCACATACATTCTTCTCATAACAAAATAGGTTACAGGCCTGTTATAGTCGCTCACAGCCATGACTGTTTGCACAGGATGGCAAGTACTACCACAATATCATGTAATTGTTCTGAAATTGAATTTGTTAATAGCCATATGTATGTTGGGTTGATAATTGATAATCGCTTTGGTTGGTCAGCGCATGTAGATTATGTTTGTAATAAGCTCAGATCATTACTTAGTAGAATATCCATATTGAAACATAAGATCCCATTTAAAATGTTACGAATACTGTATTTAGCATTAGCAGACTCATCTGTTAATTATTGTCTTAGTAGCTATGGCAGGACCAATAAAACTCTTATTGGCAATATATATAACTTGCAGGTAAGATTACTTAAAGCGATTGTACCAAAAAAATAAGGCAAAAACATCAGCTGGCTAACAAAGATTTATTTACATATTGTAAGGTATTACCAATACACAGTAAGATTAAGATGTCTATATTAAAAGACGAATACAGAAACATAAAATTATTAAATGTACAAAAAAGAGATGAACGGCTACGACACTTGACTAACATGCCTATGTTTAAAGTGCCTAGATATCAGAATAAATACGGGACTAGAACTTGTAATTTCATGTTACCTGACATAATAAATGATCTCCCTCCTGATATACAAAATAAATATTTTAATTGCCCTAAGCATCATCATAACATACTAAAAAAATACTTTACAAACCTAAGTGTTTGATTGAAATAATTATAATATTAACTTGGAATATTTTTGTTGCATGGAACTCACTATCCACATTAAAACCAAATTAGGTTTAAGTCGGATAGGCATAAGTTGTTATATGTATTGTTATTCTTGTTTTGGTCAATAAATAAAATAAAAAAAAGTATATTTATATGAAGTAAAATGAAATGTAAATGTAATCTAGTAAATTTATGTATATGTATATATATATATATATATATATATATTATATATATTTATATATAAATATATGTCGGAGAATGAAGATTCTAATAGACATCGTCATCAGTGGTTACAACTCTTGTGGGCGTCGTGTGGGTAAAATGCAAGCACAAAACAAGCTGTACAATATTGATTTATTCCTTTTAACAAATCATAGTATCATATCATATATTCGAACAGTGGGTTCGGCGATCGCCGATCTGATCACCTCAGATCACCGATCTGACTTCACCTCCCAACAATCTAAGAGTGATCCAACTCGATCCAATCACAATTTCACAATATATCTTATTCCCGTAAAACAACATAACTTTTGTATCTTTTTCATTCTCCTTAACAGATGGTGTCTCGACCCCACTAGAGGTTTTCCTCTACTCGACATGGCCAGTATTATAACAACTTAATAAAAACTTATACAATATTAAAAGGTGATAACAAATCAAATTAAATAAAATCATAAATTATATGATTTAAAATAAACAAATATCAGTAAAATTATTAAAGAAAAATTCGTTTAACATCCAACTCCGACATATATATATATATATTTATACTCATTGGTATAGTAATATACGCTATCCTGAAACACACACAAAGATAAGTACAATCAGACCGGAACACATGTTTGGATGGTCAATACTCTTGAATGGTAAATGTGACTAGTAGGATCACTTTAAAAACCAAAAAGACACTTAAGACTGACTCGAAAACAATTTATTTTTAATTAAACATTTTGAATTTATTTTTTGTTGGAACGTAAACATTATTAAATATATATAAAATACAAGATTTATGTCAGTGAAACAAACATGTTACTATTTCACGTGATTTGTACAGAATACATACAACATGACAAAATTCAATCTTAATAATAAATAAAACTAATATTCCAAATTTAAAATAATTCACAATACATAAACCAAACAGATTAGAGTTTATCAATAAAGTATGTATATACTGAGATTACTATTCAACAAATACAAACATCTGCTCGACCAGGACATCCGCGGCCGCTGGAGCTTGCTGGCTTAGAGTTCACTGGCCCACAACAGTCATCATACTTTCATAAATGTATTTCAATTGATAACCTTCTATCTTTTGAAGTTAGGAAATAACACATTAATATAAAAAATATACAATTACCTATAACTTACATACAAAATACAAAACAATATAAAAAATTAAAGCTCATATTCGAGCGCTTGTGTATTCTGTATCTATATCTATGTAGTAGTAGACACCTACCTTTTTTGTTAATGCGTCCTTAAGGAAAAAACATGATAAAAATATGATTTCTAACACGTGTAAAGATTCATGAGATTTTAAATATTTTCATGTCAGGCTTGTTAATAAAAATATTTTTGTATTTCGCAGTATATAAAAGTTTATCGTTATAATATGAAAAACTTTTGCTGTCGATATAAAAATTGTTTGACACGTGTAAACATTTTTGTATGACATCTAAAGGATATCACTACAACCTGCCCAAATGAAGTACCGAGGTACACTAAATGCTATAAAATGCACAAAAATAGACTGAATAATATTCCAAATATAATTTATTTCATGCGTACTTGGGGACGAGAAAAAACACTTAAAAATTGAAAAATTCACGCCATTTTGGCACAATAGTTAATAATTGTAATACATCATAAAATACAAAGTAAATTGTCAGTTTGACAACTAATACTTCAAATCATAATATGTAATTAAGTGCCTACAGGACACAACTAAAAGCCAACATTGGAGGAAAAAAAATCATTAATAATACCATTGTATTTTAATGTTATTTCTTGTATCACACATTTCTTAGATTTGTGTTAGTAATGGTAGGCTTCTTAAAAAATGCTTACTTTATCGAAATGAAAACCAGCCCTATAATAAATACAGTAGATACTTATATACTTTAGTTTGAGGTTGATTTATAAGCAATTTAAGTATATTTTATGGCAGCTTAGGTTCAAACAAGCAAGACTAGAAGTAGAATTAAGGGCTACATCTTAACTGGAAAGCGAACAGGTTTAGCATATCTAACAAATAGTCTATTTTTCTAAAAAATAGCCCGATTAGCACCTATAATGATAGATGCTAATGGGGTTATTTGTTAGAAATAATATTAATCCTATGAAGTAAACGATATGTAGTATCAAATAATAAAATGTCACTTAAATATTGTGACAATATTAATACACAATTAATAATTGTTTCAATTGAGTTAAAGCAATGGAATAAAACATTATACATTTTTACCCGACTGCCGGAGGGTAATGTTTTTCGAGCGTATGTATGTATGTATGTATGTATGTATGTATGTATGTATGTATGTATGTATTTATGTATTTATGTATATATTTATGTATGTATGTATGTATGTATGTATGTCTATTTCTTTGTGACGCTCTACAGGCTAAACCCTTGGACGGAT
Organism: Hestina assimilis; assembly: GCA_023373885.1. Classification (NCBI taxonomy): domain Eukaryota; kingdom Metazoa; phylum Arthropoda; class Insecta; order Lepidoptera; family Nymphalidae; genus Hestina; species Hestina assimilis. Next base: position 16,321,553 of record CM041759.1, read on the forward strand.
ATCGTCTTATGGGGTATCATTATATTCGTTTCAGTTGTGAGAGTGACATAGGATACATTATTTTAATATGGGTTCCGCAGAAGCAAAGATATTCAAAGCGGAATATCACAGTTTGCTCAGAGCTAAAATCTGATAATAGTTCTGTAGCAGCATCACCTACGTGCAGTTATAGGAAATAATTGTACGCTACACATCTTTTATTTATCTTTATTTTCTACGTCATCGTTCGGAATAGATGAACGTAGATAGCTCTGAAAAAGAACTGTTTTGCCTTCAAGGCGTGGTTTGGTATCAGAAAGAGATCGCTCTGAAAAGAGCGTTTTTAAGATGCAGATCCGAAGATCTACAGTTTCTTCTTTCTTCAAGCTTCCAATAAGAATCTTCACACAATACTACTTCAAGCAACACGCGACGCGGGAACCGAACACGGACAAGACGACCTCGCTGCACTCGGCGCTCGACGATTCTAAGGCGACGCCGGGTCGCAGCGGTCAATTTTATTAATTCGCGCGCGTCCCGCCCGCGCGCCCTTCCCGCTTCAGACAGCGGCGTGCGGGGCGCAGGACGCCACCTATGAGAAGCCCGCGTATTAAAGTAGCCATTTTTATTGGAATTTTATTTTATAATTTTATATTTTATTTTGTTTACTGTTTTCTCATTGGTTGTTTACATTTTGATTTTTTGTATATATACTCGTGTACTTTCTGAATAAAATATTCCACTACATTCCACCGGAGAGTTTACTTATAATCTACGAATCCTCAACAAATAATTAACCACACAGGTACAACGGTTAAAGTTCCTTGTAGAAAATAAGACGAAAAGTAAGAATAAAATTTTTCGATATATTGCTTAGTTTTCGAGATATCGATGATTGAAGTTTGATTTTTTTGGCGAGCGATTGCCAATTCCACTCCCAATGTCTTGAATAATTAATTAAAGCATTTGCTATAAATAAAAAATACGGTATAATTATATAAATAGGCAGATTAATAAAATAATTAAACTTCTAAAACACAAACTATTATATATAATGCTATTCAATGTATTGTACAATTAGGTATACAAATTTTGTTAGTAAAATGTAGGAATAAACACAATATGTTATAATAAAAGTACTGTTCGATTCCTAGTCATCTAATTTGTTTAATGTAAGAAAAATATAAATTTTAAGTATCTGTACCTACATCTCAGATTCTTATAAAAAATGTTACTCGGGATTAAAAGTAAATGATGAAATATCATATATTTATAATTTTTGCAAATGTCTGCCTGTTTGTCGGCTCGCCGCACTCCTAATCCTCTAACGCAATGCTGCAAAACTGCAATTTTTAACTTAAAATGAAATGATAAAGCATATTTTCGAGTAACATTCGGTTTTGTTTCGTAAAAATAGGTTCACTCCATCAAACATTATTGCAATTTTTATTAAAATATGAGCCAAGTATAAGAGAAGAGTTAGAAAGTATTTTAACCTTTTCACGCAAAAGCTGCTGATCGAATTTGGGTGAAATTTAGCACACAGATAGCTTATACCCTGAATTAAGACGTTTGATACCAGAAAAAATGTTAGGTTTCCTCGGCATTATCAAAAAACATACTGCAAAAATGTTTAGATGCTTGTTACTCAATCGCACATCGCATTAAAGATTTAACGGATTGGAATGTAACTTAGCACATATAAAGATTGTTACCTGGATTAAGACATAAAATACTTTTTATTCCGAAAATATGTTAGGTTCTCATGGGATTATCAAAAAACACCCTACAGAATGTGTTTTATCTTTGTTTTATGAGATATTATTTACTTACAAATGGTTCATTTGTCTCTGGAGCCAATTTTAAAGTCATTGCGGCCGAAGTCGCGAGCAGATGCTAGCTCGAAATAAGTTATAAGCTTGTGGGAAAGAACTTGACAAAAATATAATCGACATTCTAGTTAGACCTGCATAGTGCATAAAGCTAGGTTATATTACTTATAACTAGCTTCTGCCCATGGCTTCGCTCGCGTTAAATTTGGAGAAACAACTTTTTCATATAAACCTTTACACCTTCAGGGTGTAGGATTTAAAGAAATGTTAAAACACGTGCTTTTTTATTGTTAATAGTTCCCCAAAAAAGAATGTTACACGATTTTAGCTTCAAAAATGATGAACTTCCAACAAAACTTTAACCCCTTTTTAACCCCTTGAGGGTCGAATTTCCAAAAATACTTTCTTAGTGCCCGTTTACCTTCTAAAAACAACACCAAAAAAATCGCTTATTAGGGTGAGAGGCTTAGGCTTCGCGTTTATAAGTAATTCAGGTCTTCTCTTTGTATATATGTATAAATATATAAACTACTCAATTATTATATTATATAACTAAAAAGATTGAAATAAAATAAATTATTAAATGAAACAAAAAACCCAACTGCATTAATAATAATATCTAAAAAGTTAAAAACAAGCTCTATAATGACTACTATAATATAAATATTACTTTAATGTTAGTAATGGCACTGCAGACGGGGACAAGCTGATCAATCAATTTGTAAATTGATGATGGAGTTTAAAGGGATATGCTTAAATTACAGAAAAATATAATTATTATGTTATATTTCAATGCTTGTCCCCGTCTGCAGTACCATTACTAACATTAAAGTAATATTTATATTATAGTAGTCATTATAGAGCTTGTTTTTAACTTTTTAGATATTATTATTAATGCAGTTGGGTTTTTTGTTTCATTTAATAATTTATTTTATTAATCTTTTTATTCATTTTCTACATCTTCTCTTACAAAAATTTAATCAAGAAAAGTAGCTACGTAATCTCTTTCTGCACCATCAAGTAAGGAATGAGTATGTCTTCCAGTAATTCTTTCAAGGCACCATACACAATGGCTAGCCGTCTTTAACAATGTGCCTTGTGAAAGCTGATCTAGAGCATTGTTAAAACAATTTCTACATAGTAATCCATCTTGATAAATCTAAAATATTAAAATGAAATGAAATACTTATGTCATAAACCAATTTTATTCTCTTATAATACTGATTATTCGAAGGAACACATTACCTCGTGGTTTAATAGTTCCTCCAGTTTAATAGTGAGCTCAAGTCCAATATGGGAGACATTGTAAGACTGTATACTATCATCCAGTAATTGCTCACAAGATACGCACCTCGTATCGAAAAGATATGATAGTCATACGTATATATATATATATATATATATATATATATATATAGGATCACTGTATCGTTAGCAAATCGTGCGGCGTGCAACAAACGGAAGTCCAGAAAAAACGAGTAAGCGTGTGGATGATAGACATAAAAGGTGACAGATCATAATTCTTTTAAAATACGTTTGGCGTTGAACTGTCCATGAAGGCAACATGATAACATTGTGTTACGGATTATTAAAACTTAAAATTATTTATTTTATATTATTAACAATTCCAATGTTAAAAAAACATTATATGTCAATTCCTCCATTTTTTCTCTACAATTTAGTGTATATGTACTTCGAGGTACATATTTGGGCAAAGTTCTATGGATTTGTAGTGATCTCCTTTGACCTTTAGGCTCTCTACCCATTGTTACCGTATACTATTATTATATATTTTTTATGTGACTAAATTAAAAAGCAAGCATACGACCCGATAAATGGTAAGCAGTTATCAGAGCCTATAATCGCTTACATCATAAGTCTGTCACTCATACGTTGCCAACCTCAATATAATCGATTCTTAAATCTCCTTTGCCCAGTAATTTCACTACTTACAGAGGTCTTTTATACAAAACACAGTATACTGCTTTCCGGTAGAATAACAGACACTGCTTTGATACCTACCTGGGGTCCGGCCCTCGTAATAAAAAGCCTAGCAGCGCCAATGTAATTAGTCAGTTAGGCACTCTATAGCTTTATACAAAATTAATATTTTTGCAAATGCACTCGTCAAAAGTACGCATTGCTTTCATTTCGTTAACAAACCAAATTTATCAATATGATAAAAAACTAATGGATTGGAAATATTTGAGTAATACACGTGATTGATCTGAAACGAATCACTATGAAACGATTTTATTTAATTGAGACTGCAGGGTAACTTTTGAGAAAGATGTTATTTAATATGGTAGTATAATGATGACAATTATTCGGAAAGTATTCCTCTAGCTCTTGGTGAATATAATAAAATATATAAAAATGATTCGTGAAACGACGGAGATTCTTGAAATCGCTATACATTTCAAATATGAACATAATTTTACGCCATCTTGCTTCGCATTTCGCGCGTAACTGTCGTAGACGAAAACTTGTACGGTCCATACAGCAAGTTATGCCGTTTATCACACTTGATCTATTAATTTTATAAAGTCAATGTAAAGATTTAATTTTTATTACAGTTAATTAAAAATTAACTTTTATTTTAAATTAAAAAAAAAAACAATAATAAGAGTCAATAAAAACATTCATAGTTTATCCTATTTCATTTAACTGTTCTTCTACTGAATTGTCCGGATTGATGAAATGTAACACAATATATAGCAATGATATATATATATACACATATATTGATATGAAGTATCTGTACTCTAAATGAAGTGTAATCCAACGTTCGATGTGCGGGTGGCAATTTTCCTCCTTTCGTCTGGTAGTACTAGTTAACATACAAATAAATAAAATATACACTCGATGGCCTCCATGAAATTATTAATATTTTGTTTAGTTCGAGAATCGAAAGCAAACACGGGCGGGCACTATCATTAAGGGCGAATCAAATGTCCGTGTGGTCGAAACCACCGGTGCGTGAGGCAGATTCGTTATCGCTGCACAACAGCGGTCTTCATAATATAGTGTTACGGGCTGGGGTTCACAGATTTGTATTAAAACACCTGATGGATCTAAATGAGACCTAAATGAGCTCTTCAAAGTCGCAGAGCAGAACTTCACAAATCACAGGTCCAAACCACAGGTCAATCGTAGTCCAGAAGAAAAGCTAAAGTCACTATTTTTCGCACTTGATCACTTGTATCGCTTGTATCGTTTCTCAGAATGAAGAACACATCTTTCTAGAACCTACGCGTTACGAAGTAAGAGACACAGAGATTATCGAGCTATTACGAACCTTATGTCCCTAGTAATAAGGTTCTCAGTAACACTAGTAATTTGTTTGTAAGTGAGGGACTCATTGTATTTGTATTGATTATTGTTAGCGCACAAAGCTTTGAAACTTGCACTTAGCAATTAGGAGTTGTTGAGTTGCAATGTTTTTAACATTGGAAACTTCTATGAAAAGGTCTATATTTTTCTAAGAAAAGGTAAATATCTCAAAACTATTGCTAGTTAAAGACTACAATTGGGTCGTCTTACTAGACCACCTTCGCTTATTTTGTGTTTTTTTCTGAAACTCCTCTCCTAAAGAAGATGATGAAAGCATTGTCATTCTCGTTCCCGTCATTGTTATGTACAATGCCGTGAGCACTAAGCTCCCTACATTTTTATTTTTTTAAAGAATTTCAGCAATGCTTTTTCAAGGCCTTACTAATATTCTTATTGCCCCTCCAAATCAGCCCGAAGCTTGCGCTAGGAGTGGGTACGACAATAGACCAAGGGGGTCAGGATCGAACCCTCGACTCTCGCGTTTACGGAGCGAAGTCGGCTCTTCTACCGTTGAGTTATTGAGGCTTTTTAAAAGAATGTTGATTTTTATTTATATTTTTAATTAGCTATTTCAAGTCTAGCTTGCTGAATGTGGGTACAATATAAACAAAAGTCAGGGTCAAGATCGATCCTGCTAACACTAGTGTGCATTCAGTACTGCTTATAGTAATTTAGTCGCAGTGCCATTAAAAAATTCGAAAGATTTAAATTTTGAATTAAGAGGCTCACTACATATATACTCCGCAAGTTACATTCCAGTGCTTTTGAAATTATTTAATCGGGGGCATGGCAATGCCCCGCCAAGTCGAGCGCGAAGCAAACACTGCCGTACCATCTTTACTGGAACCATTTCACCGCATTTTCAGACCCCTATTTGAGAACCTCTGGATAAGACCAGAACGCAGAAATTTTCGTCATCTAGTAAGCTATAAAATCACACTTAAAATAAAAAAATCAAGTCCATCGGTCATATAGTTCCGAAGTTATGCGAAAGCAAAGTTTCGCATTTATGACACCCAGACACTCATGATCATCAAAATAGAACTAGTACTTCCCATAAACTCAGAGAGCTGAAATTTGAAACAAAGTTAGGGTTAAATGGCCACATAAAGGGAAAATTATAAAAATTAGGATATTCGAAGATCTGGTGACAACCCAAGAGCCCAACCAAACTATTAAAGATCGACATATACCGCCTTTACAAAAAATATTCAACTGTGTTTGCCTCTTCATTTGATGTCAAAAATCGAAGGTCTGAAGTATCTGATGAAGAACTCTCAGCTTGTCTCAGCTGTATTAGAGATATGGTAATGACCCCTTCTACTATTGGTACATAAAAAAACGACTGTCATTGCAAAATTCCAGCGTAGTGGGACACATCTTCTAATTTAATCTAGCCTATTGCTTCCCACTGCTGGGCGAATGCCTCCCCTTCTGCTTTTAATACGCATAAAAATAAAATTAAACGGAAACTCTGGATAAGACTGAATAACTACTCCTTAAAAGAAAAAAAATGTGTCAAATAAGAAAATCTAATAAAATAAATCAATATGCCCACGTTTCTACAAAAAGAAGTGAAATCCCACCAAAAACATTATGTAAAAAACTAGCCAAGTCTCGATGGAGCTGCTTGTTTATCTCTAAAAAGTAATGAAATCTAGACGAAGTCGTGCCACGTCTAAGGGTCCTTACTGCGATTTCTTTATTATTATAGTTAATGTTGTGTGACTTGCCGTTGGCCGCCAACGTACAACTGACTGGTTATTGAATGGACGTTTTCCAAGTGGCAATTTTCCATCGTCAATGGGTAGCGGTTCTGGCGACAGATTAGTGCAATGGTGTCATGGAGCACCTGGTTTTGTACCCTGTTCAACGGCCAAGTCACACAAAATTAACTATAATAATGAAGAAATCGCAGTAAGGACCCTTAGACTTGGCACGACTTCGTCTAGATTTCATTACTTTTTAAAGATAAACAAGCAGCTCCATCGAGACTTGGCTAGTTTTTTTGCATAATGTTTTTGGTGGGATCAGTTTTACTTCATTTTATATATGCCAAGCTGCGACGACGGAGCCGCTCGCGTGGTTTACCGATTTTTCTTTATTACAAGGGACCCTAATTATTTTTCTAAAATAATAGTTACTCCTTATAACATCAGCGATCAACCAGTGAAAGTCGGTTCAGAGACTAGCCAACAAAAATAGAAAGATATTCGAAATTCTTTTTCATAGGTATGTTATTAATCTATGTTTTAATCCAAATAATAAACCATGTGTGAGCTAATTTGCATCTTTTCACCCTAATCTGTTAAGCCCTTAAAGCGTGATTGAGTAACAAACATCTAAACATACAAACTTTCACATTTATATAATAGTAAAATATCAATTTGAGAAACAATATGTTAAACATTAAACATCTGAGCTAGGCCTATCTACTCCGAAAACAAATTTATGCCATTGCCTCCTTACCTAGTATCTTCTTCTTCTTAGCAATAATCCCATCTTTTACACACGCTCTGCTTATTATTCCTACCGGATTTGACAGGTTACAAGTCATTACACAGAGTGATTGCGGTCTGACTTCCGTAACCCTAAGGGCGAAGCAGTAACTCATTGGGTAAGAGCAAATTACTTATCCAGAGATAACGATTATTATCAGATGTTATGGTAACAACCGGGACCGCCAGCATAACGTGCTCTGCAAGACACAGCACGGGGACCCATATGGATTAATGCTTAGCCTGAAACAGATATTTGTAAGATCAATATTTATAACATCAATATAAGTATTTGCCCCAAGCGGGAATCAAACCCGCGACCGTCGAGACATAAGGCAGCCTCGCTACTACCACGCCACAATGGTCGTCTCCTTACCTAGTGTACTCGTATATAATATTCTTTGTCCCAACTCTCTCGTTACTACCGACCCTTCTACCGCTGACCTATCGACGCCTATTGATTTTTGTTACTATGTCAAAGTGACATCGATGAAAAGAAACTTTTCGCGATATGCTATTATTTTCGATTTATTTAGATAAGGACTCTTGAAGATCTAATCAATTCAAATATTCGGTGATTTTATTATTCTTAATAAAAACATACAAAATTTTATTTTACTTTGTTTCTATATTTATGTGAAATTTCTCGTAGATATCCCTCACTACGAATTTCGGAGAATCAACGATCAATTTTGACCTAATTCATGAATGTGTGTATAAAATTTATATACACACAAACCCAAAGTAAAGCAAAGCTTACGTATTGTTATTTATATCAGTTGCACTTATACGTTTCAAATATAAATAGAAAGAGATAGTTACTAATTTGATATATCAACTGCTGAAATCTCGGTACCTCCCACAATACCTTGTGCGAGTAGGACAGATTTGAGCATGCGTTTTCAGTCAGTTCACCTGCTAGGGTAACTTATTCAGGATGCATTCGAAATATTCGCATGATTAATGTCGCCATTTTTAATAACTGAAATTTAAAAATTATATATCATACTAAAGTTACACATTTGACAATCTCATAAAGAAGGAAGAAAAGAGTTCAAAGGGTCAAAGAAACTGAAACCGTTTTTTTTAATAACCTTGTCACTAACCGTTTCAACACACGCTCAACTAGTATGAAGAGTTTGACAGGCTAATAATATATAAAGATCTTGCAGGACGTGCTTAGGACGCCTAACTTTTGTCGGTTGGTTACATCGGTCTGTGTAGATACAATCATGTTTGTGTCGTGGAAGTAGCTTTCTTCATGCACGTTTCTCCTTGTACACTTTATTATTTTATATAATTTTACGTGATTGAGATATCACTTAATATTTAAATAACTCAACGGTAGAAAGGCCGACTCCGCTCTTTAACGCGAGAGTTAGGGTTCGATCCTAACCGCCTTGAGCTATTGTCCTGCCCACTTCTAGCGCAAGCTACCAGATTATTGTGAGGGACAATAGGAGTATTAATTAGTATTAGTTATATTCTTTAAAAAAATGATTGTAATTATTCCGAAAAGACAACTAAACAAAGTTTTATGATTGTATATCATTCATATAATTGAATATTTTAAGTTCTTAGGTAAGTTTGTGTAATTAAGGAAATTATCATGTATAAATAATTAGAATCATACCCAATTTTAAATATTTTCAAATATTTTTATTAACTACAATAGAATGTTGTATGTACTCAATAACGCCGAGAATGCCCAGTGCGTATTACATATAGATTATGGACGGAGGCTACGGCTTCTAACATTGATAAACACCTCTTGAGTTTTCAAGTGCTTCATTTGTACTTGAAAACATATAGTGTCTTTTCAGGAAACACATTTATTAAGTTAAACATTATTGACACCCTATCGAAGAAATAATATTTTAGCCTCTGCAAAGGCCGTTACTTTTTCTCAGCCGGGTCTCAGTACTCGGCCATCCCCGGCTGGTGACGCTGTCAAGGCCAGTAGGGTCAACGGCAATACACCAGCAGAAAAATATGAGCATACTTTACAACATACTTTACAACTTAGATCTGAAATTTTTGTTTACAAAATTTTAATTACTTAAAAAAATTTACAGAATATAAAATCTTAATGAGAAAAGGGAAGAATAAAACCTTTCTATGTTAAATGACAAACAAGGAAACGGATTGATAATTGTTATATCTAATTATCATTTTTAAAAAACACCAGTATTATAACGCATACATTTACCTAAGCAATTATAAAACGTGTAACTTTAAGCGTTTATATGTCCGTAGTTAAAAGCAAAGTAATTACACTAAACGATCCATCTATTGTATTACGTTATATTTATTTTATAATCCACAGATTTTGTGAAATCCATACCTGGGCGGCTAGGGTGAAGCAGAGCTAAAAATTCGTATAGGGATTCCATTCATTTTCAAATGCAACCCCACAAAGGGTGCAATGCATGCCCTCTGGCGTTGCACCTGGGGGCGGTGATCACTTAACATCAGATGATCTGCCCGTTTGCCCCCTTTAATATACAAAAAAAAAATTGCCTGCTAAATGCGTGGTGGACCACGCATTGTGGACTAAAAGCCGAAGTTAATAACAATATATATAATCATATACGTTAAAAATACAAAAGAATCATCATTTTATAAAATTTGAACACTTAATCATTCAAGTTACTTATTTCATAGTATTTTTTTTAAACACTATGAAAATCGAAAACCTATTTTAAATAAGTATTTCAAATTGTATAGCGTATCAAAAAATGCAAGTAAGTATTTTCAAAATTTCATATACGTGGGACCAATAATCTTCGAAAAAAATTGTTATGACATACAGACTGGCAGACGGACTTGTGACGATATTATAAGGGTTGCGTTTTAGCTATTTTATCACGAAACCATAAAAATGACAACTCTGACTACATCCTTCATCCTCCTAAACTCTTAATTAATATTAGTTTTATCAATTTCTCTAAAAGTCAGATACACTTATTTTTTAAATATTAACAATATTGTCAAGATATTACTTATATTCATATTGCCCATCCAAATAAGCTCGAAGCTTGCTCTCGGAGTGGGTACGACAGTTGCCCAAGGGGGTCGGGATCAAACTCGCGAATCACTGATTATAAAAAATTTATTGAGGGCAAATTTATATAACAAATAGCAAAAGTAAGATCTGTAGTATACAAATATTGTATCATAATACTTTTTATAATTATTTGTATTATCTTTGTATTTAAGACATCTTAAGATTAGCCGATCTCATCGATTAAAAGAGGTTTTAAGTACAAAAAAGTACATTTTTACTTTCCTATGTTCATATACTGTTGATAAATATTTATGGCCTCTATCGCAGTTTTATATCATGAGATTCAACCGTGAATCTGTGGCTTTCATTCAAATAAGCTAAAATGTAATCTGCAGTACGAAGCGTACAGGCAGAAGTTAGCAGAATATATAATTTGAATCTCACAAACGGCTCCAACGATTTTCATAAAATTTACCATGCAGTGTTTCGGGGGCGATAAATCATTCTAGCTAGGATAATTTTTAGAAAATGTCGTTTAATCCGTGTATTTTCCGGTTCGAGTTGAGATGTCTACAGTCCGATTATTTCTTCCCTTCTTTTCCAAGTTGGTTCTTTTGTGAGAAGAAACACAAATTAAGCACTTGAAAACATAAAGGTGGTTTTGCCCTGGTTGGAACCGGTGATCTTCGTTTAAAGTCCTTTTGGCCATCTCGGCAATTCGAATAAAAGTTAAGACAAATTTTAGAATTCTTAATGATAATTTATTTTATAATTATTAAAAGCTAAAAAAAATATTTTCATATAAACTTATTTTTCACTTAAAAAATTTAGCTATTAAATATGTACATACTACGAAACATAATTTTAGAAGCCTTTAATAGTATTTTAAAGATTTATGATTATTAGAGACTTACAAAAATAAGTATGATTTAAGAAAATTTATGTTTCATAGCTTAATTGATTAAATTCATTAATAAATATAATGTAATCAATATTATTTATAAGGGATTATTTAATGAGTATAACTATTATCTTATGATAATAAGAAAATAAATATTTAGTATTCATTATAAGTACCCTATTACACACATTGATGAATAAAATATCTTCATCGTGTATAGCATTTAAACTATATGTAATATATGTTTTTAAAGTAAAACAAATTAATATATTATTGAAGAAGTGAGAAAGCTTTATAAATTTATTCCTGCGCAATGATTGGTTATCTAAGTTATGACCTGGTCCACCCCTTGTAGCAGGGCTGAAATTATAAATAAAACACGTCAGTACTCAGCAAATACTCGCTGCATGACTTCCGTGCCGAAAGCTCGTGCGAATCTTTGCATTTAATCGACGCGCGACAAGTGTCATTTTTGTGATAATACATACATCGGAAACAATTTATCTTGGACAGTTAGACAAAAAAATATCAAAATTTCACATATATCTATTTTTTTTCTTTTTTTTTTTTTTCTTTTTAATTTTTATATCTTTGTATTTTTAATTTGTTATTTTGTTTTTTCAATCGACTTACGTCATGTATCTTAATAGTGAATCACATAAACAATTTCGTTTATTTGCACAAAGATCAGATGAAGATGGCCCGAGTTCCTCCCGAGTTAAACGTAAGTGAATTTAATACGCTTTTCTATTGCAAATTTTTATTTCGAATGATAACTGTAATTTTTTTACAACTTCTGCTATTGAAAAATTTGCTTCAGCATCATTTTATCACGACTTCTCAAAAATTTAATATTTATTTTTCCTTCTTTTCTTTAAACGTAGCAAATGCAAGCAAATAAGCTTTTATAAGCTTTTATAAGCTTTTATAAGCTTATTTGCTTTGTCTATCGTTCCCATTGTTGGATATGTTTATTGTTTTGAACCATCATTTATTGTTTCAACTATAAAATAATTATTTTTTAGTTATATCTATGAATATTTAAAAATTTAGTTGAAAAGATTTGACCCGAATTATTAAACAAGATATTAAACTGTCCGGACATTTGAATCAATTTAGATTTTTAATGTCTTATATGATTAAATCTTGAGTTTTTAATCGCCAACAGTTGACCTTCGTCCCTTCTATATAATTTTTTTTCACCGCCACAAGAATTTCCCTAGGGTATATGGACGCAAATAAGCAATACCATGTCAACCCACACGAATGTCATTTCGAAAAAACGCGTTTGAAGATTTTGAACAACTTGCTTAATATGAATTTTTTATGTATTGTTCAAGTTTTTGGCAATTTCAGATTTATGTACGTTATTTATACTTATTTTCACAAAAAATAAGCATACAAACTGCATATTTCGTATATAATATAACCCAAAACGTTTAACATAATACATAAATTGCATGATTCAATAATTATCAGTCAAGTGCGTTGTGGACCACGCACAGTCGAAACTAAAGCAGCTTGTTTATGAAGAATCTTAAGGACTTCAAAAATAATAACGAATTAAAATCGACCGCAAAAATAAGTTGGTAATTTCATAGTAATTATTAAAAGTTATATGAAAAACAAAGTTATGGGAAAAGCTTATATATCTCTTAAATTTGTAGACCTATCTTCTTCAATCCAAATGTGGTTGAAATGTTATTTGATGTCCTATAAGGTGAAATTTTTCCAGACATTTAAATCCCATAGTTCAAAAGTTAGAGGGGGGGACACCATTTTTAGGACTTTAGGAGCTAATATCTCAACAACTAACTGAAAAACTAACAACTAAATGAAAAAGTCAACATCAAACCTCCTTATCATTTTGAAAGACCTATCCAAAGATATCTCACTCGTTGACATACGTTGAAATTTTTTTTTCAACTCTTAGTTACATGTATGGACTGCTACCTTAATTCTATTATATTTAAGATTTCATTACAGAATCGTGGTGCGGTTCATAGAATACACCTATTTAGTAAATTTTGTATAGATAGAGCCAATGGTCTCCGAGTAAAATGACTGTGACATACGGACAGACGGACAGACGGACAGACGGACAGACGGACAGACGGACAGACGGACAGACGGACAGACGGACAGACGGACAGACGGACAGACGGACAGACGGACAGACGGACAGACGGACAGACGGACAGACGGACAGACGGACAGACGGTCAGACGGTCAGACGGACAGACGGACAGACGGACAGACGGACAGACGGACAGACGGACAGACGGACAGACGGACAGACGGACAGACGGACAGACGGACAGACGGACGGACGGACAGACGGACATGACGAAACTATAAGGGTTCCGTTTTTGCCATTTGGCTACGGAACCCTAAAAATGGCTTTTTTAGAAGTTTTAAATCTTAAAACCCTACAAATATTAAAGAAAAATGTTCTTTAGCCATTTGCCAACACTTCTGCATATATAGCTCAGTTTTTTCAATTTTGTGGGTTGACATGGTATTGCTTATTTACGTCCATATATAACTTAAGATACGACCCGTTACGTCCTACCGCTACTACCGCTTTGCCATGCGTACTGCATAAATGCAACTAGTTAAAGGTATTGTTGAAATGCGGACGTCACCTTATTTGTATTCTTGTCAAAAAATCTTGAAGTTGATACCCATATCATAGGAGTGCGTAATATATGCGTGCTAGTCCGCAATCTTGGGCGGCCGTCCTTATTTGATTTAGAGCGAAATCATATTACTTTTCGTTTTGTTTGCAGCAAACCCTTTCATTTGATGACCCAATTATAGGAAAAAAATAAAGTCAACAATAACTAGCCGGTATAGTACTCATCAAGACCATTCCAAAGATCTTAAACACGATGGAGTAATCTTGTTGCGTATCTGTTATCAGAAAGCCTCAACGGTACCTTATTATTGCATTGTCGGCCAGGTTACATAAATAGGTGTACCAAGTTTCAACTCAATTGAATTTTGAGAAGTGGGTCAAATCAAGCTTGCATGATTTGCTCTTAACAAAATTACATACAAACATTGCAAGCTAAATAAAATCTTTTAATAAAAATAACAAACTTTTAGGCGTCGGTACGTGACGACCCCATCGCCCACTGTTGGGATAATCTCTGTTACAGCAGAGATTATTCCACCAGTGCAATCAGTCAACCTACTAACTACAACCAAGTGAGAATCCCGGAGGCGTACTACACCTCACTTCACAAAAATGGAAGCACAGAATAAGGTTTTTGCACCCCAGGAGGGTACCACCAGCGTTCGCGGTGAAGAATCCCTCTCTGGGCGTCCATGCTCAGGACGAACTCCACCAGAGCATGCCCTCCGGATTCTTGCAATTGTGCGCTCAACACTGTTCGGGGAAAACGGAGCAGGCAACTTGAAGCAACTCATTCCACGCTTACTTTGGACTTCTGCAAAATAGGGGGGCTGAATTGGAACTTGAACGCCGTCCACCTCCATCTCGAGACGGCACAGCCGGCCTTGCGCTTCCTCACCGAGACGCAGATATCTTCTCCGGCTGATATGGCAATAGACTGGTACGCCTTCCTTGGGGAACACGTGCGTTTTGGTCTCTCACCAAGTCTGCCTTAGGAAATTTCTGTCCTGAATTCATGGAAGATGGCTTTAGTGCACCCGATCCTAAAAAAGGCAACCGCTCGGATCCGTCGAATTATAGGCCAATTGCCATAACCTCCTTGTTCTCTAAGATAATGGAGTACATTATAAACTGCCAGCTCCTGCGGTATCTAGAGGAGCACCATCTGATTAGCGACCGCCAGTACGGTTTTCGTCGTGGTCGTTCAGCTGGTGATCTTCTAGTTTACCTAACACATAGATGGGCGGAAGCAGTTGAGTCCAAAGAAGAGGCATTAGCGGCCAGTCTGGGCATAGAGAAGGCCTTCGATCCGGTATGGCACAGTGCGCTTCTTTGGAAGCTTTCTTCCTATGGGCTTCCCGAGAAATTATGCAAATGGGTCACCAGCTTTTTGGCAGATCTGAGCATCAAAGTCGTTGTCGACGGTGAGTTCTCCGACTTAAAACCCATTAATGCTGGTGTTCAACAGGGCTGCGTACTGTCCCCTACTTTGTTTCTTCTGTATATCAATGATATGTTGGAACTTCCCAACATTCACTGCTATGCAGACGACAGCACTGTGGATGCTTTATACACCGGCCGCGCTAATATTTCTTGGGAAAACTTCATTGAGTGCCGGAATAAACTTGTGTCTGAAGTCGAGACTACTTTAACCAAAGTCTCGGACAGGGGCCGACTAAACTTAGTCCAATTCATCTCCGAAAAGACACAAGTTTCCGCGTTAACCGCTAAAAAATCACCATTTGTTGTATCTCCTCATTTTGAGAACACTCCCCTGACTGCCACAGCTAGTATCGGAATACTTGGTGTCGACATTTCGAGCGTCGTTCAGTTTCACAGTCAGCTGGAAAGAAAGGCCAAATTGGCCTCTGAAAAGCTTTGTGTGCTCGGCAAAGCGAGGCACTACTTCACCTACAGCTGTATAAGCCGCAAATTTGACCGCACGTGGAGTATTGCTCTCATCTCTGGGCGAGGGGTCCCCAATACCAGCTACTTCCAATTGACCGCATCCAACGTAGACCGGCTCGAATTGTCGACGATTAAGTCCTTTCCGATCGGCTTGATCCTTTGGCTTTGCGTAGAGATGTCGGATCGCTCTGCATCTTCTATGGCATCTATCACGGGAAATCGTCAAAGGAATTATTTGGATTAATCCCGCCAGTGGAATTTCACCATTCAAAACTCGAAATTCCATCCTTACCACCTCAATGTCTAGAAATCCACAACAGCGCGATTTAGAAGTCATTTTCTTCCTCGCACAACCACTTTGTGGAACCAACTTCCGCTGGCGGTGTTTCTGAACCGATACGACCTGGGAACCTTAAAGAGAAGAGCTTACTCCTTTCTTAAAGGTCGGCAACGCACCTGCATACCCTCTGGTGTTGCGGATGGTCAGGGGCGGCGGTAATCACTTAACATCAGGTGAGCCTTCTGGCCGTTTGCCCCCTCTTACATAAAAAAAAAAATTCTGATAGATTTTTATACATAGATAGAAAGCTGCCTTTGAAATATTTGTTTCGTAGTTAATTTTTTTTTTCTTTTAATTCTTCATGACCCTCGTCAATTAATTATTAATTTAAATTCTTGGCGTCTACATTTTAATTCAACTATCAACTAACAAAATACAGAAACATGAATATTTCTCCCTACGCCACCCCTTGCCATCCCAAGATACATATACATATTTCTTGTAATTAGAATTTAAGACAGTAACAACATTTAGTTTATATTTTTAAAATCTTAAGAAAATTATCACAACAATGGCCTTACTTTATAAAACATGTACTATCCTAGTACAGTCGATTCTATGAGGTATACTCTATTCTTATTTGAGAAGCAGTGCTTAAAACTAAGCATATTATTATAACACGTACAGTTGCTATTATCATTGTGGTATGAGACACGAAGATCCGTTGCACTTCTATCGTTTATGTTCTTCTATTAATTTTTCTTGGGGAGTGTTAGGTTTTTTTTCGTTACGAAATTTCTGAATTCGGTCGCCGCGCTCAAAGCCCGTGATAAAAGCTATGCAATAGCTTAAAAATAAAACCAATGATATTTTACTATTTATTTTAGTTATGGGTATATCCTCCTCTGTCTTTCAAAACTTCAACCAATCTTTTTGGCAGTATTTCATACTGTTTTTTTTAAGTTGATCTAACCTCTCCACTCATCTTGAATAGCCTTTTTTAGTTGTTCAACATCGTTAAATTGTTTTCCATTTAAGTGTATAGCACGTGGTAGTCAACCCCAACAATTTTCGATTATATTTAAATCAGGGGAATGTGCTGGCCACTTCAAAATTTTAGTATTGTGTTCTAAAAAATAGTCTCTAACGAGTTTTGCCGTGTGAACAGCTTCATTGTCCTGCTGAAAAGTACATATATTCGACTCTAAAATTATAATAGGATAGCAAAATTTCAGACGGATTGGAACATCAAAATTTTTGACCACCATTATTTTATTTTTTTTTGATTTATTAGGTTTACCAACAACTATATCATTTACAACAACAATAAAACAATTTAAGTTTACAAAGTACTTAGACTCAAATTATAAGTTACTTAAAGGTAAACACCGCATGCAAATAAATGTAACAGTAAAACGTAAAAGTTAAGTTACAGTAATTATATCAAAACTCGTGTTTTTTAAATAATAGTAAAATATACATTATTACAGTGTTTTGACAAAAAGTATCAATAATACGTAGCAAATAAAAGTTATTATTATTTTATTATTATTATTATTATGAAGAATCTTTTTGACTTTAAACATTAACGAATTAAAACCGACCGCAAAAATAAGATGGTAATTTTATAGTGATTATGAAAAAACAAAGTTACGGGAAATTAACGGAAAATTTCATATCAAGTCTATATCAAATAATACGACAATTAAAAAACATTTTGAGATAAGAAATAGTTAGCATTTATTTTACCCTATAAATAAATAATATCATAATCTCGTAATAATTTTAATTAGTACCTTTTGAATATTCTTTTTAATAATCATTGTATAAAATACTTTTCCCTATATTTATTCCTTGGATAAATCTGATACAAAGAATCAATCACAAACACATACAT
This sequence comes from Hestina assimilis, assembly GCA_023373885.1. NCBI lineage: Eukaryota > Metazoa > Arthropoda > Insecta > Lepidoptera > Nymphalidae > Hestina > Hestina assimilis. The sequence goes on from CM041759.1 coordinate 16,339,826, forward strand.
ACTTATACAGACTTATTATACCATATATCATATGTATAGAGCATGGACAAGCACTTCTGTACAGACATAATGTCACTAACGCTGACGTTAACATCATTAGGCTATGATGTGCACAATTAAGGTTGCTTGTGACTAACTTAGTTTCCTTTCATTATTGATAAAATTACAAAGGAGCGCCATCTAGCCTATGCATACTGATCGAATCTTCGCAAGTCTACGTACAAAGCAATGTTTACGTACGTTTATTCGATAAAGATTCCAAACCTTTCAATGTTTATTTTTTTAAACTGAATTAGATTTGCAAGTTAGAGTAAATTTTATGTGTTATTAGTGTATTTGTTTTTGTACCATGTCAGTTATGTATTGTATTACGCTTAAGCCAGTAATATCTGCTGGAAGTTATATATAAACCTAAAATTATTAAAAGTAATATAAACAACAAAGTTGTGGAAACACTTCCAAAACAAATATGATTGAAAGTTCATTTGATGTTCTACAACCTCAAAATTTTCCAGAATTTTAAATCCCATAGTTCAGAAGTTAAAGAGGAGGAAAACAATTTTTATGACTCTAGAAGGTAATATCTCAACAATTACTGACTTCATGAAAAAATTTAAAACGAAACTTCCTTATATTTTTGAAAGACCAATCCAAAGATACCTCACACGTTGCCATACGTTGAATTTTTTTTCAACCCTCGGTTACATGTATGTACTGCTGACCGCTGACTTAATTTTTATATATTACTAGCTTATGCCAGCGGCTTCGCCCGCGTGAATAAAGATTTTAATTAAATCTTTGAACCCTCATTTCACTCCTTCAGGGCGTGGAATTTAAGAAAATGATAAACACTTGTGTCTTAATTAAACACCACCTGTAAAAAAACAGAAAAAATCTTTCTAACTCTAAGGGCTTAGGCTGGGCATTGATGTGCCAGTTAGGTCTTCTACTTTTATATGTATAAATAAAATGTATTGAGTTTTCAAACATGTGTCAAAATAAAATGTCATTTAAATGAAAAGCACTAAGGAGTATCGATATCAACTTCGAAGCAAATCACAGCCAAAATAACTTTCTACCCCTTTTTAAACCCCGCTAAGGGAAGGGAATTTCAATAAAACACGAAACATTTCTTTCATCAATTCTTTTAAAAAAGGTCTATACTAAATTTTAAATAGATTCCAACCAAGGAATCGCGCTGTCCCATACAAAGTTTGCCCCCTTTTTCAACCTCTTAAAAGTAGAATTTCGGAAAATTCTTTCTTATCGCGTAGACAGAGAAAGGTCGATTGATATATAAATAATACCAAAGTCTTTTAATTTATCTTGGTTATTATTTAAAACTTAATTTAATGCTTATTCGGTAAATTAATAAAATTAATTAATAACTAGTAAAAGCTAGTTCTCAAATAGTCTTATTCCAGGTCTCTAGCCAGGGTCTGCTTATTACTCTTATCGGGCAGGTTAATCTCATTTGGCTTTAGGGTGAGCCAGTAAATTCAATTTAACCAGTAAATTACCAATCAAGAGGTAACCATTATTATCAGATGATAATGGTTAACCCCCGAGGCCGACAGGTTATCGGTAAGGACACCCACAAAACCCGAACAGATATTTATAAAATGAATACAAACATTCACACCTAGCGGGAATCGAACCCGCGAGGCTAAAAGTAACCTCGCTACCACCACGCTACAACAGTTGTCAACTAGTTGGACTTAGTATTTTAAAATATTTTTTATTGTTAGATTTACCTTGTTTTCCATTTTATAGTTTTAAACATTGCATAAGTTATATTAACGAGAATTATTTTGCTTATCATTCAAGCATCGATAACCGAAGCTATTTTCAGCACTAGGTGATACGTAGTGTGATACGTCACAGTAATAAAATGACAGATGGATATATAAAAGATCGACAAGGGGTTTTTAGCTAATGGTCCGTCTGTAACGTTTCTGTTTTTTTGCTGTATACGAAATGCATTTTTTATTTAACAAGATATAACAAGATATACTTTTTATTTTCGCTCGATATTTTTTGTTTTGGTAAATCGTGTTTTTTGAAAAATACTAGCTTTTCTCAGAGACGAAGAAAAAAGAAGGAACTTGAAAAAAAGGAAAAAATTGTAATCGGACTGGAGACATCGGGACTCGAACCGGGGTTTTCATTGCATTTTGAAAATTTACATTTTCTAAAAATAAATATTAGCTAGATCGCTTTATCACCCTTGAAACCCCCTGCATACTAAATTTCATGAAAATTGTTGGATATATTTAACATCTGCCAACGGCTTCGTCCGCGTAATGATTTTAATACAAACTTTGAACCTGAATTTCATCTCTTCAGTTGTGGCATTTAAGAAAATGTTAAAACGCGTCTTAGTCGTTCGTCAAAAAACAGAGTTTCATTCGTCTACAAAATCCATTTCACCTATTTCATTACCAATGGGTTCAATTCCAAAACATTGTTTCCTTGTGCTCGTTTACATTTTAAAAGCAAAACCTGTGAAAAAATCAGAAAAAAATATTTCAAGTTTAGGCTAGGCGTTTATATACCATATAATTATATGATATATGATTGAGTTTTCAAACATGTGTCAAAATAAAATGTAACTTAAATCAAAAGCCGTAAAGAGTATTGATATAAAATTCGAAGCAAAATAATTTTCTACCCGTTTTTCACCCCGCTAGGCGATGAATTTCAATAAAACACGAAACACGTCTTCCATCAATTCTTTTAAAAAAGGTCTATACTAAATTTCAAATAGATTCAACCAAGGAATCGCGCTGTCTCATACAAACTTTGCCCCCTTTTAGGGTTCCGTAGCCAAATGGCAAAATCGGAACCCTTTTAGTTTCGTCATGTCCGTCCGTCCGTCTGTCCGTCCGTCCGTATGTCACAGTCATTTTACTCGGAGACCATTGGCTCTATTAACACGAAATTTACTAAATAAGTGTATTCTATGAACCGCACAACGATTCTGTAATGAAATTTTAAAATATATATGAATTAAGGGTAGCAGTCCATACATGTAACTGAATGTTGAAAAAAAAAATATCAACGTATGTCAACGTGTGAGATATCTTTGGATAGGTCTTTCAAAATGATAAGAAGGTTTGATTCTGACTTTTTTCATTAAGTCAGTAGTTGTTGAGATATTAGCTCCTAAAGTCATAAAAATTGTGTCCTCCCCTCTAACTTTTGAACTATGGGATTTAAATGTCTGGAAAAATTTGAGCTTGTAGGACATCAAATAAAATTTCAACCACATTTGGTTTGAAGAAGATAGATCTACAAATTTAAGAGAAATATAAATTTTTCCCATAACTTTGTTTTTCATATAACTTTTAATAATTATTATGAAATTACCAACTTATTTTTGCAGTCGATTTTAATTAGTTGTTATTTTTAATGGTCTTAATATTCTTCATAACCAAGCTGCGGAACCCTTTAGTTTCAACTGTGCGTGGTCCACAACACACTTGACTGCTAATTATTTCAACCTCTTAAAAGTAGAATTTCGGAAAATCCTTTCTTATCGGATTACAAAGAACAAACCCTCTAAGTTTCAAGTCTCTACGATCAGCGGCTTAGGCTCTGCGTTGATCCGTCAGTCATTCATGACAAAGCATTTTATACATATAGAAGAAAATTATACAATGTATGACACTTGATACTATAATCAAAGTATACAATGTATAATACATATATGAATATAATTATGTCTATAATCGTAAATACAGTGTAAGAAAATTTTATGGGAAATTTTACTAATCAACCTTTGTTTCACTTCAATTTAAGTGGCCTTCTTCACAACCAATAATAAGACTTCAACAAAGGTCGCTCTACATTAGATGGTGGAGTGACCTCTGAAGCTTATTTGCGGCAATTGGGAGAAGATACAGCTCCAATGCTAAAGCAATTACGATTGTAATAATTAACGGGTGGCTTACCATTAACCCTTATTGCGATTGAAATGACGATCAAAAATATGCCAAAAACTGAGTTACATTGTTATTTCGTATCATGACATATATATTTATACGTCATGCTCATTTAAAATTTGAATCGATTTACTGTCAAAATTGAATAGCATTTTTACTAAAAGTTAAAGGTAAGCCCGCTGATATTGATACTGAATGGTTAATTCAGCTATTTTGACGGAATATCTTATGGTTCTACTTTGGAGTAATGCCACAGATGTTTCTTCAGAAAGAACTGTTTGGACAATTTATAAATATTGGGGAAATAAAGAATCTCTTCTGGACGTTTTTAAAAACATGGCAATACTGACAGTTGTGGCATACTCATATTTTTTGTAATAACATTTATGTCATACAAATATTGATATATTAAGGATATATTGGATTGGAACTTTGACAGAAACTGGGGTTCTAACATAAACTTTAAGTAATTATTCTATTGCAATGCAAAATTCTGGTGCATTTAAATTCAGGTAGTAAAATGATTCAGATTGTATTTGGTAACTTGACTTGACTACGTAATGGTACGAAATAGCGATCCAGCTCAGTTTAGGTGGTCCATGGGAGGCCTGCTGTATTAGTACTAGAAGAAAAGATAAGCGTGGAAAACCAAGTTTTCAGCTTCATAAGTGAATATCGATTTATTGTACATTTGAATCTGACACCGTTGCAAATTTAAAACTTACTTTATTGGGCTATGTAATAAATAAATGAATAGTAATAATTATATTGAAGATAATGAGACGTGAAATTAACCTGCTTTAGATTTCAAATAGGGTACCTTTAAAAAATAATTGTAACATTTGACAATAACTATTGTACTTATATAATAAATTTGAAAAGAGTATCTTGGAATTTCTCAGAAGAATCTGCTTTCCAACATTATATAAATTTGACGATTCAGCAACGCTATTAAGCGTTCCCTACTTGAATAAAACATATTTTAAGTTTGAGATACGCATTTCTTAAAAGAATTTCTACGTAGGTCTGCGTCATTTTTTTTTAAATTGGTTACAAAAATAATTGTCAAAATTAATTAATTTTCTATACGTCCGCACATATTATAATAATTAGCAGTCAAAACTAAATGGTTCCGCAGCTGATGAACAATCTTAAAATGTTTAACAATTTTTTTAACTTTAGATAGAGCTAATATCTCAACAACTACTGACCTTATCAAAAAAAATCAATATCAAAACTCCTTATCATTTTGAAAGACCTATCTAAATATATCTCACTCGTTGCCGTGCGTTGAAATTTTTTTCAACCTGCAGTTACATGTATTCACGACTGCTACCCTTAATTTTCGAATATTTTAGGATTTCACTACAATATTATGTAGCGGTTAATAGAATACCTCTATTTACTAAATTTTGTATAGAAGGAGCCCATAGTATCCGAGTAAAATGACTGTGACATACAGACGGACATGACGAAATGTCATTTGTCTACGGAACCCTAAAAACTTAACCGTCTTAGCGACCAATAGTTCACTTCAATCCGCTATCTTGTTTTTGTCGTTACCAAAAAATTGTCGTATCGACTAACTTCATGGTATTGAAAATTTATGGCATGTATCGTTCTTTAAGAGACATCCTACCATTTTGGAAAAGTTAGGAGTCCAAATTTTATAATATTTCAAATAGTCAAATCATAAGTTTGAGGTTTTTTTACAGAACGATAATTTTGTCCCTACGGTGCTACTTGAGGGGCTGGACCGCCTTTTAAGCGTCTAGTAGCGATTTGAGCGTTTCACGATTTTAATCGATGGAGTCGCCCGAAATGCGACGGTGAGCGCGTCGCGACAAATGAAAATGAAACCTTACTTACTCTAGATGGCGTAGGGTTGTGTCGCGTCCTGGCTGTGCCAGGGATGCAGAATGTACTTAAAAAGGCTTACGTTGGTCGGTTTTTAGGGTTCTGTAGTCAAATGGCAAAAATGGAACCCTTATAATTTTGTCTGTCGCCACCTGTCTGTCCGTCCGTCCGTATTTAAGGGTAGCAGTTCATACGTCATGTATCTTAGGGTTAAAAAAAAATCAATGTATGGCAATGAGTAAGGTATCTTTGGATATGTCTTTCAAAATGATAAAGAGGTTTGATTTTGCCTTTTTTTATTAATTCGGTAGTTGTTGAGATATTAGTTCCCAAAGTCATAAAAATTGTGTCCCCCCTCTAACTTTTGAACTATGAGATTTAAAATTATGTAAAAATTTAAGGTTGCAGAACATCAAAAGAACTTTCAACCACATTTATTTTGAGGAAGATAGGTCTACAAATTTTAGAGATGTATTAGTTGTAGCCATAACTTTGTTTTTCATATTACTTTTAATAATTACTATGACGCTACCAACTTATTTTTGCGGTCGATTTTAATTCGTTATTATTTTTAAAGATTTTAAGATTCTTCATCATCAAGCTGCGGAACCCTTTATTTTCGACTATTCGTGGTCCAGAACGCATTTGACTGCTAATTTTTTTAATTGGTATGACGCCTATCTTTTTGAGTTAAATTTCGTAAATTTTGCCCTTGTAGCGCGCCGGTGTAAGTGGGCGTCCAAATACTTTCCTAAAAACTGTCACCTTAATTTTTCATCTTTTAGAGGTTACATTAAAAAATATATCCAAAATAAAAATTTAAAAAAAAAAATAGTACAAAAATGAGATTGCGCCTTAATCTTCTTCGTCCTAACATTATTTCCGGTATTTTATTTTACCCAGGGTCTGCTTATTACTCTTATCCGGATTTGACAGGTTACTAGATTGCGCCTTAATCTGTCTGACATTATTATTTTATTACGAGTTATATGATCTGCTACGTCAATGTGTGTACTGCGTAGCCGTCTAACATACAATATGTTGTTGGTGGTGAACACACGTTTCCTTTTAAGCTTTTGTCTTGTCACATTAAAAGGTTTTGAAACCGGACACAACACAAGGGCTTTAATTAAGACTCAAAGCTTATAACAAAACATTTACACATGTAAAATATTAATTTAAATTAGAGATTATATGTCTCCATAGTTAAAATAAAAAGTTTCAACGCCTCAAGAACTACATATTGTCTTAAAAATATTTTACTTTGAAATTCTTTGATACTGCATTCCAATTTGTGAATGCGCTGCAAAAACAATTTTCCTCGAACTTGGAATAGCTCAAAGATCCCTTTTAAAGGTTATTTTGTTTTTAATCCTGTAGATTCTACCTCAGAACTCAAGGAATATGGAAACCTAATTTCCTTTAGAAAATTATATTTTCTTGTCTTATTTTAGACTACATAATATAAACTATAAAATTAGGTTGAAAAATATATAAGAAAACCTTAAGCATTTCTACAAAAGAATATAGAAAACAAACATCCAATCTATATAAAAAAATAAATAGAAAAGGTTTAACATATATGTATCCATGGTATGTCAATTTTAACTAACTTTTCATTGCTTACACCTTTGAAAAGGTAAAAGAAAAAAAACAAAACTAGCAATCATGAAAATTTTGATTGGGTTGCAAAAAGCCTTGCTTTTCAAGTTCATCCATTCAAAAAATCCAATATGCTAGTATCCTAGGCTTATAAATTGTATCCTCCTTCAAATAAAAAAAATATATATGCCAGTATGTGAAACATAGGCAAAGCTTTATAAGTTGCAGCGCATAAAGTTGGACTTTGGCCTCTAACCAACAATTTATATGAAATGATTTGGACGGTGAAAATTATATGGGTATTAAATGACGACATTGTGGTGCAACAGTAGCGAATCTGCCTTAAGCGCCACAGGTCGCGGATTCGATTCTGATGCCTGTATTGACATACAGGCATATGTTGTAGGTGTATTTGCCCTTGTTCTTGTGTATGCTCTTACCTTAATAGTGGGATAAATGGAAAATCTATAGTAGATAAGATATCCAACTGCATAAAAAAATCTAAAGAAAATAAACCTAAGTTAGGTCCACTCTTTTTATCCATGTTCAGAACGAGATTTGCAGTAGCGTAATGCGCCACTTGGCATATTCTTCGGAAAATGTTTTTCTTATGATTGATAGAGCAGACACCAACACGTCTTGACGCAAAGGCTTACCATACTAGACTTCTGTCCACTAGGGCATAAGTATTGGATTACGATTTTGTTTGTCCTATCTATTGGTAGTACAAATTTAATGTTTTCGATCTCCACATTCTTCGTCATTGCTTAAATAATCCATAGTTTATGATGTAACTACACCATTTATATTTTAACATTTCGTCCAATTTAGTGAGATTGAAAAACCCTATACGAAGTATAAGCGATAAAATATTAACTGTATTCTTGCTCTGCATTTGCCCTGTGGGCATTTCATTTTACTGGCTGCAACATTTTCCACTATTCGAAGCCTGTCAGCTGTTGATAGTTCGACAGATGGTAGTTGCGTGTTGTTCCATGACCTCATGTGCAATTCGCTATCATATGCGATTGGTACTTGGTATTTATCAATTAGATTTAAAGATAGATACAATAGAGCTCCTATCAGAAGAAATGTCTTAGGAAAACTGATCGCATGCCTCAGTGACGTCATTCAGCTTTTAATAGCAATCTTACGAATTAGTGCGTTTCAAATAAAAATAGAACTGGACTTGTGGCTAACTTCATTCTGACCACAAAGTAAAGGTACTCTACCTTTACTTTAATTATGTTTAAAATGTTGTTTATAGTAATTATGTTAAAATAAATAGAGAAGTGATTTATCCATTTTTAAATGTATATATCTATTTATTTTTTGGGATGAAATACAAGGAATAAATTTGAAAACTTAGAATAACTTCCAAGAATAATAGATCAATGAAGTAAACTTAAAACCAGAGATATGAAGATAAAAAATAACATTAATAATAATAATAATACACATTGTCTCTCTATTTATAAAATTAATTATATAATAATCTGCTAAAACTGCTGTGAGTAGTTGCTACTAAAAATATCAATATCCGTAGATTTTTACATATTATCCAGTGATCATTTATCTAAATTAGTCCTATAAGACCTATGATTATAATAAATATTATGATTCAGTAAATTACACTCGAACAAAGATGTTCGTTCCTTCTCTGACTTTTCGTACATTGGACTCAAAAGTCTGAATTTGTTGACCGTTCCGGTTCAAGGTGGCGAATTTTTCAGTGTTATTCTTATTTGAAACGCATTATAAATTTATAAATTCAACTATCGCTCGGTAGGTCGCCAGTGTGTATTAGAGATGCTATCAACCATTTAGAAATCAGGTATCGACTATCAATAATGAAAGTTGACATTTTCTTTAAATAAATTCAAACAAGTAAAAAAAAAATTAGGCCAACAAGAAAATGCAGCAGTTTCAATGTAAATTATTCATTAAATAAACAAAACAAATGACTAAATAATCATTATGAGGTTTGGTCAGCGATCCAAGTAACGTAAACTAGAACAGACACAGCAAACAATTGTTATATTGTTTTGTTTCTTTTCAACTGTAATGCTTTTTAATGTTTAAGTTTAGTTTATTTCTGTTGTGTCCCAATAAACTAATTCTTTCTTGTTTCTTTAAACAATATTTTGGTGAAATTTCTTTGCGTTAATAATACCGAATAATTGTTGAAATGATGAAATATAAAAAGAAAAATTAGAATCAACATACAAACTTCAAAAGTAAAAAGCAAATTAAATATTTTATATATCGATAATTAATAACATAACACCTCTTAATTTCAGCTACTCAGCAATAGATGGCGTTTATTATAATATTTGTAAATGTTTTAGAACTATTTTTGGAAATATTGAATTTTAATCAATAACTTAGTAAATATAAAAAATACTAAAGAAAACAAACCTAATTTAGGTGCACTCTTTTTACCGTAACGAGATTTGCAGCGTATATTAATGTTTTAATATTTTTTTCTGAAAATATTTAGTCTGTATGAAATTTAAAAACACTTGCTAAATATACCTCCTCACGTCGTATTTTTCATTACTGAGGATGAAAAATTTTATCTTGAATAATATGTCGCTATTTATTTTTATCTTTGGTCACGTGGAGTTTGGAGCTTCAATACGGAGTGTATTTGGTCACACCATCGGATTAAGCTTCGACCTCTCGAGCGTCTGCCGTCGACTTTGCCAGAAACCATAAGTTGTTCTAGGTTGTGGCCATCCTTTCTCGTGATGTGACCAAAAAACTACTTCTACGAAGACAGATTGACGATAGTCTACTTTGATGTTGAGTTCTCCTAGAATGGACGCGTTGGTACGGAAGACAGTCCATGGTATCCACAACATTTTCCTCCGACTCCACATTTCAAAGGCGTCGATTTGGCCTTGGTCAGCCTTCTTCAGCGTCCATGTCACTGTCGCGTAGCTGAATATGGAAAAAACCAACGAGTGAACCAGTTCTACTTTAGTTTTTCGTGAAATGTTCCGATCTTTCGATATTTTCTCTAGCTGGAATATTGCGCTCTTGGCCTTTCCGATGCGTCTTCTTATCTCTTTCTCGCTAGACACGGTGTTGTTTATGCTCGGGCCAAGATAGATGAAGTCTATGCATATTTCCATGCCAAAAGTGCCTGTAAGATGCTGACAATTTGCACGGTCTATTACGATTAGTTTGGTTTTAGCGTGGTTGATCTTTAGACCTAGTTCTAAGCTGACTTTTTTGATTCTGTCCAGAAGAGTAGGCATTAAAGAGAATAGGTGACAGTACACAACCCTGTGTAACGCCATTGCCAGCTAAAGGATTCTGAAATTGTCTTGTCGACCCGGACCATACTTTAGTGGTAGTTATGGTAGTGTAGTGGTACTAACTGAAAGTCAGCGATCAACCTGCGCCATACTGCATGAAACGCCAAAGTGATGCCCCTGAGCGAACATCAATAGCTTGCCGTAAGGCCTCTTCCGCCGAGACTAATTGGGAGTTCCTGTCTCAAAATTCATTAACTAATTACTTGCGTTCACTGCAACCTTATTATTAAAACATCGGAACCCATAATTATTTACAAGCACTTTAAGATTTTTTGTTTGTCAATCAGTTTGTCATTACATGAAAACTACTGACTTATATATATATATGTCGGAGTTGGATGTTAAACGAGCTTTTCTTTAACAATTACTGATATTTGTTCATTTTAAATCATAAATTAACTTAATTTGATTTGTTATCACCTTTTAATATTGTATAAGTTTTTATTTAGTTGTTATAATCCTGGCCAAATCGAGTAGAGGGAAACCTCTAGTGGGGTCGAGACACCATCTGAACGCTGTCAGTGGGAATGAGAAAAGAAACAAAAGTTATGTTGTTTTACGGGAATAAGATATATTGTGAAATTGTGGTTGGATCGAGTTGGATCACTCTTAGATTGTTGGGAGGTGAAGTCAGATCGGTGCACCGAACCCACTGCTTGAATATATGATATGATACTATGATTTGTTAAAAGGAGTAAATCCACAATAAATATTGTACAGCTTGTTTTGTGCTTGCATTTTACCCACACGAAGCCCACAAGAGTCGTAACCACTGATGACGATGTCTATGAGAATCTCCATTCTCCGACATATATATACTTGGGATAATCACGAGGTTTCCGTATTTTATTAGCTTAAAGTAAACTAAAAATTTAAACTTAGTTTCAATCATAATTTTAGAAGAATATTTAATAATTTAAGTCTTCTTAACCCAAGAGGCTTTTACTCATCGGTGGGATAGTGACCCACCGTTATTATAACCTATAATATACCAAATTTAATACTTTCTTCTGTTTAAAGCGAATATACACACTCACATGACCGCTGGAATTTGCGAAACTACCTTAAGCATCCTTGGTCTCTGGTTAAATTATCGCTCGAGACTGATATTTATATAAACAACAATGCATGCTGTAACATTGAGGACACACATGGGCCGTTGAATGTCTGACTTTTGGAACTAAATTCCTTATCGCGAGTTACTCGCTCTGAGCGAATGGAGCTAGACCGAAAATAGCGCAATAAGACTTTTTTCGATACCGGATATGTTGTAAAACTTCATATATATTTTGCTTTCTTCTGGTTCAAATTGACCTCCTCCATAGAATTTCCGCCATAAATCCATCTCTGTTTTTCTTTCCATACGTGTAATTATTATTTTTAAATAATAATTAACAATATTTATTTCAATATTTGGTAAATTGCGAAAACAGCTTCGTTCCTACCGCGTGTCTTGAGACACTTTTTAGGGTTCCGTAGCCAAATGGCTAAAACGGAACCCTTATAGTTTCGTCTGTCCGTCCCTATGTCACAGTCATTTTACTCGGAGACCATTGACTCTATCTACACGAAATTTACTAATTAGGTGTATTCCATGAACCGCACAAGGATTTTGTAATAAAATCTTAATATATATATGAATTAAGGGTAGCAGTCCATACATGTAACTGACGATTGAAAAAAATTTCAACGTATGGCAACGTGTGAGATATTTTTGGATAGTTCTTTTAAAATGATAAGGAGGTTTGATTTTGAGTTTTTTCATTAAGCCAGTAGTTGTTGAGATATTAGCTCTTAAAGTCGTAAAAATCGTGTCCCCTCTAACTTTTGAACTATGGGATTTAAAATTCTGGAAAAATTTGAGCTTGTAGAATACCACATGAACTTTCATCCACATTTAGTTTGAAGAAGATAGGTCTATAAATTTAAGAGATATATAAGTTTTTCCCATAACTTTGTTTTTCATATTACTTTTAATAATTACTATGAAATTACCAACTTATTTTTGCGGTCGGTTTTAATTCGTTATTATTTTTAAAACCGTTAAGATTCTTCATAACCTTACCATCACCCATTTACGCTTGTTTTCTCGATTTATCCAAGGCATTTAACCTGGTTAATTACGATATCTTATGGCAGAAATTAAAACTCACTGGCATGCCTGAAGAGAACAACAGGATTTTTAAGTTTTGGTATAAAAATCAGGTTACTGTTGTGCGATGGCCAGAGAGCTACTCAAGATCTTACAGGTTGGAATGTGGGGTGAGGCAGGGTGGCCTGACCTCACCCAAGTTGTTTAATCTGTATGTGAATGCCCTAATACAGACGCTCAGTAGCACTCGTGTCGGATGTCATATTGACGGAGTCTGTCTTAATAACATTAGTTACGCAAACGACATGGTTCTGCTGATTGCATCTGTCTGTGGGTTAGCAAAACTGCTTGGTCTTTGTGAGATCTATTTCAAACGTCATGGCTTAGTCTATAACTGTAAGAAAAGCGAATGCATGGTCTTTCAGGACAGGGGAAAATCGATTCCATCTATTGTACCTGCTATCAAGTTACACGGTGTTCCACTAAAGAGAGTTGAATGCTTTAAATATCTTGGCCATGTAGTATTCTATGACTTGAAAGACAATGCAGATATTGAGAGAGAACGCAGGGCTTTGTCTGTTAGGGCAAATATGATTGTTCGCAGGTTTGCTCGTTGCTCAATGACAGTCAAAATAACGCTTTTCAGAGCTTACTGCACCACATTTTACCCTAGCAGCCTGTGGGCAGACTATACGCGGAAACAGTACAACGCCCTGCGTGTACAATATAACAATGCATTCAGGATGCTAATGGGTATGCCTCGTTTTTGTAGTGCATCGGGGATGTTTGCCGAGGCGTATGTGGACTGTCTTTATACCATTATGCGAAAGCGGTGCACATCGTTGTTGCGCAGGATTCTTTCCAGCTCAAGTGGCGTCCTGAGAGCATTTGTTAATAGAAGTTGTTTGTATGTGAACCACTACTATCGGATTCACGTGCTGACAAATTAATCCCGTCTTAGGTTAAATAAGTTTTAGAAATTACTAACAAATAGGCGTAAGATACTTGTATTACTAACAACATATGATCCATTGTTGGTCGAAATAAAGTTATTATTATATATATTATTATATAACCATGCTGCGGAACCCTTTAGATTCAACTGTGCGTGGTCCACAACGCACTTGACTGGTAATTTTTTTATTATCTCAGTAATACACATTTGAATCCCGGGCAAAAGACTACCTACTATATATATATGTATAGTAGGTATAAAATTTAAGACTACATATAATTTAATATTATTTATTTATTAATGTACTCCACATTCAAAACCATATGTAAATCCGTATCGAAAACCAAACAGTATAAGATTTCAAAGCTATCATCAAACTCATTACATTTCGGTTTTGATACACAATTTAAATCATTTTAGCAATATGTGCATTGCTAAATTGTAACATTAGCTTACCGCTTAGTTAATTTATTTGATAAATGAACTACGAATTATATCATTGTATTTTTATTTTGCTTAATTCTGGGTTTTCAAAAAATGTAAGTCTTAGACCCGATGACTTCTGATACACAGTAAACATAAAATCTTTTAACAATAGATCACGTACTATATTTATGTCTGTCTCAATGAAATGATACATATATTGATTAATGTATAAAGTCAATAAAGCACCCCCACAAGCATCGGCCCCCACTAGGATAGTGATATCCTGTGTCGGGGTCTGGAAACACTTAGAAGGAGAGGGACTAATACACTCAGACCGGAACATATGATTGCATGGTCAATACAAACATATGATGCTCCGAGCGGGAATATAACCCGCGACCTGTGGCGTTTAAGGCAGGTTTGCTACCAGGTGCCAGAACGTCGTGATGAATTGTGATAAATTTATTTATGATCACCGTTTGTATAAAGTAACACAATGATAAAAGTGCAAGGATAAAATAAGATAAAATCCCATCCCTAGATAAAATAATATTTTAATTATAGATAACGAAATTACATAATTTCGAAAAGTAGGGAATTGGCATAAGCTTTTGAAATACTACGTGGCCTATCGTTTTCAATTGACGTCGCAAAAGCGTTGTTTTTGGAAATGGAATGAACACGGAGCGATTGCAACCTGTCTAGGGCTCTAGGCCCCCTGACTATACCCACGTGATACGGCCGGCCTGCTGCAATAAAAGGCCTACCAAGTTTTAAAAGTTTAATTTAAGAAAAATTTATATCCTAATTCGAATTTTATTAAAAACATAATTGCAATGACATAAATTGGATGCGATAAATTAAAAACACTTTTTAGAATTAGAATTATCATGATTGCTATCATTTTAATATTATAAATTTTAAAGTTTGTATGTTTAGATGTTTGGATGTTTGGAAGTTTATTTTTCAATCACAAACATGTTTGGATGAAATTTGGCACACAGATATGTTGTTTAATTTTTTTTTACTAAACAATTATATTTTTTTATATATAAGGACATATTTGATTTTTGTAGACATATATAGCTCTAATTGCAGTGTTTCAGACGCATCTGTGACATGAAATGATTAAATAGCAACCCTCCAAATCCTTTTAACACTAGCTATGCCTGCGGCCTCGGTCCCGTCCAGTGTGACTGCCCGGTTCCTCCAACTAACCGCATCTTATCGCCCGCCCGCTCTTTCTTTGTTATTGGTCGGCTTCTTAATTAGTACAAAAAGTTGAATGTGTCCTAAGAGAACCTCGTACTGGGGAAACTCGTAAAAATTTAATATTATGATAATTTTGTCACGTTTGAAGTTGTTTTTAATGACAATAATTGCAAGGTTACTGAGATAATCAAAAATCACATAATGAATTTAACATTTAACAGCTTAAAAAACGTGTCCCTCTCTGACATTTCATACCACACATTTAATTATCATTAAAAATTCCAGGTGGGGATGGTGATGATAAAAAAGAGGATCACCATCCAGTCAACACAAAACTTTCTCTTGATTCTCCTGACGCTAGCCAACCACATTACTCCATATTAGATGTCATTCGTAAGAAGATGCGACATCTTACAAGTAAAGAGAAAAAAATAATAATTGAGTTTTGTCATTTACTAGAAAAATCAAAACAATTGTTTAATGGACTAAGGTATTTATAATATTTTAATTATATAATAGACGACATACATACAGATTTTATTTACGTTTTTATAATGAATGTGAATTACATTACAGATGTCTGACACCGTACGGCAACAAGCAATGGCAAGAACACTTTGCCCGTACATTTGATACGTTCACCAAGCTTTGGAAGTTTCAGCAGACAAACCGCTCAGTACTGGACGAAAAATATTGCTTGAAAAGATGGCAAATCGGCGAGATAGCATCAAAAATTGGACAGTTATATTACCATTTTTAGTTAGTATTTCTTTAGCACGGTAGACTGTACTTAATGTGACGTACCCAAAGATTAAGAAAACATTGATGTTATTAAAGTTTTAATTTCAATATATATATATTTATATATATATATATAAATATAAAAAATAAAATAAATGAAGACAAAACGGACAAGCAAACATGCACGCGACCAAACATATATACATATAAATAGTAATCTAAATAAAGTCTCCCCTGCCGGCTGCTATCCGACACGCTAAAGATAAACAAAAAATTTGAGGCAATGTAATAAAAGTTTCATTTAAAGGCAAAATATATATAAATAAATAAAAACAAATAAGTGAAGACAAAACACGCAAGCATGCATTTATATAAACAGTAAAAAGTAAATTTAAAATTAAAATAAATGAAGTCTCCGCGGTGGCTATAGCCCGACATGGTGAAGACAATCCAAAAAAAAAAACTTTATATCACAATAAAAGTTTCACTTTATGAAACATTTAATTATATTTATATTCAAAAATAGCTTCAAAAAGATTACTCTTATCTGAACTCGCATTGACTAAGTTATATAATATAATATAAATAAATAAATAAATAAACGCTGCACACTCAACGGCCCCCATTAGGATAGTAATATCCTGTGTCGGGGTCCGGAAACATTCACAATGACAAGGACAAGTACACCCAGACCGGAAAATATGCTTATGCTCCGAGCGGAAATCGAACCCGCGACCTGTGGCGTTTAAGGCAGGTTCGCTACCGCTGCGCCACAACGTCGTCAAATCATCAATCATCAATATATATAATATATAACATAAATTTAATAATGTGTTTAGTTATTATAGTTTTTCTTTCAATGGTAGCCTAAGAACAAGTGATATCGCGTATCTCGTCGAATCGTTTGCCTTTTACCAGGCGATTAGAGCTCGAAGATACTATGATGTGGGTGACGAAGTGGCCACATGCGAATTAATGGTCAAAAAATTACGATACTACGCAAGATTTGTCGTTGTTGCTATACTGTTGCGACAAAATGAGATACTTGATGGCCTTGTCATAGAGCTCGAAAGTCTAGCACACGCTTACAAAAAAACCTATGAAAATATGGACCACGAAAATTGGTTTAGAATATTGCACGATGTAAAATTATTTAAGAGAGCTGATCCAGGTGTACTGGTTATAGACGAACCGAATAACAACAAAATCATTACATTGAGGTAAGTTTTAAATAATAAGTTACAGGAATTGTGTACTCGTATATATACATTTCATCCCCAAACTTTGTGATACCACCGAATGTGTTACTATTCTCACAATATTCATATGCGTTCCACTCGTTCGTCTAATTACGAAATATTTAATTATGATTTGAGACTTAAAATAGAACTGTGGATACCGAGACTAAAAAGTGCTGGTCCGGATAGGTCTCCTTGCTGGACGCTAACTTAGACGTCAAACGTCGAAAAGTGGTACTAACTGCTTTTGTGCGGATTTCTACGTCTTTTTTGTTGAAGGCACACAGTTGTGCACTAAAAGAAGACGGGAAAAGATGACCTCATCTTTTCAGATAACGTAGAATTACAAAAATTAGTTATGTAACTCAAAAGAACCCTGCCAGCGTCCCTGGCTGAGGCCCTCAAATATCCTTAAGATAGTATAAATTGTTTGAATAATTACGACGATAGTTTTACAAAACGCCACAAGCTGATACTAGCCTACGACAGAAAAAACATATAGGCAAAATATGCTATATTACATGAGTAAAGCCGGGGTAGGTCGCTAGTATATTTATAAATAAATAATGTCCGTTTGTTTACAGCTCGAAAAGTAACCACTGCAGCAATGATGTTATTAAATAATCTTATTTCATTACAGTGGCCGCCTAAATAGTCACTCCATCCCGTACATTGAAAGAACGCTACAGATGTATTTAAGATTACAAGAAGCCGTTTTAATAGGCAGTGGAACTCAACTAGCTAAATTCTCAGAGCTGACTATTGATATGTTCCGTATTCTACTAAATTTAGAATGGGAAGCGGAAAGCTCAATTAAAGACCGGTTCATAAGCTCTCCACACACTTCCGGAAAAAATACGGAGCCCTCAAACCGTATAAGTAAGTACTCTGTCTATCTAATATATAAAATACTCGTGTCGCGGTGTTTGTTACCAAACCCTCCCAAAACGGCGCGACCGCATTTATAAACTTTTATGTGTATATCGGGTAGATCTGATAATCGGCAAACATCTATTTTTCAATGTTATGGGTGGTCTATACCAACATTTTTATTTTTATTTTTCAGACAATTTTTTTTTTTTTTTTTCATTTAACCATCAACCCCTATTTTAATAGCGATATTAGTAATTCAATAATTTTCAGCGGTGTCACTTCTGTTCACAATTACACTCAGTTAGGGGGCACTGCTATCGGGTCCCGGGTTTTTTTTTCAGGACAGGATGTAGTCTGCCAGGACCGCTAATCCTGACTAATATTATCAATGCGAAAGTTACTCTGTCTCTCTGTCTGTCTGAATGCCTGTCTGTCGCGCTTTCACGCGAAAACTATTGAACCGATTAAATTGAAATTAGAAACGTCGATAATCTAGAGCCTGAGAAAGGACATAAGGTACTTTTTAATGCGAAAAAAGGGTTGTGAGGGGTTGAAAGGGGGAGATGAAAAGTTATATGGAAGTGTCGTCATTTTTAGGGCTAGAAGCTTCAAACCTTTTTTTTAGGCTGTTGATTCAATATAAATAAATACGACATACAAAATTTTTAAATGGGTTCATTCGATAATAAGCAGGTGTGGTAGTCTATGGGTTTGAAAATTGTCACTCACACGATTGCAACCTCGAGATATCAGTGGTTAAATCTCTTTTGTGCCCAGTAATTTCACTAGCTACAGTGTGCTTCAAACCGTAAACACTAGACAGTAACAGACACTACTGCTTTGCCGTAGAATATGTGGGACTGCGGTGGTACCAACCTAATTGGCAATTAAAGCCCTACCACTAGTACATTTTATTTTATTTGCACTAGTAGGCATTGACAATTTAAATGTCAATTATTAAAGTGTCTCAACTCTTGGAAATAATCTATTTGTTTAATTTCGGTGACCATCCCTGTTCATTGTCAGGAGTTCCATGTTAATAAATTGTGGTTTTCTGCAGCGAATGGACAAGTTACTTTAAAATAATATTCAAATTGCAAATTCTTTAAGAAGTTTCATCATCGTGACCAAATTGCAATTGTGGTCTCTTTGCGAATGCTACACACACAAAAACTGGGTACACTGGAAAGTATACCATTTCAAAAAATAACAAATTATCCATATCGGTCTAACCGTATCCGTGTAATCGAGTAACGTTCATAAAAAATATTGAGACAAATTGAGAACCCGGTTATTTGAAGCCAGTTATTAAAATTAAAAATTTTGAAGCCGGTTAAAAAGGGGTCCCAAGTTTTATCCTCACATATTAAAATAAATAGATACTAGCGGGCCCGGCAGACGCTGCCCCGAAAATAAAAAAAAATACTGGGAGCCGATAGCAGCGCCTCCTACTGGCTGGTCTAATTGTGAATCTAAACCATTTTCGAATTTACTGGAATAGACACAAAATATTTCATCAAAATCTGCCCAGCTTTTTGGAGGTTCAGTCACATACACACGTACAGAAGAAATATAAATATTAAGATATATATGTTAGGTGTTAGAAAATGGAAATAGTAAATACATTTTTGTTTTAGATTTGCATTGCAGGGGACGGAACAGTAATCCCCACAAATATCTGCTATTTATGCCGTCCCCTAGTCAGACTTTAGCATTTCTTGGTAGCGCCATACACGAACTGCCAATAAGAGGTGTTTTACTCCTCTATATATCAGCAGAAGGCTATTATCCTTACCGAAAGGAACATTCAAGTAAACGTGAGTTTTACTACTATCTATATAAATCGCGACACATTTTTATAATACAGTTCCTTATTTTTATTGGTTTACAATTTTTAGAAGACTACGAACTCGGAGGCGTGGTCACATCTTTCAAACAAGATAATTACCAAGCCAACAACAGTAGGGAAATGAAACCTTGCAGTAGCAAATATAAGAACAGTAACGTCCTGTATCCGGGTGATATACAGCCGTTTACCCGGAATCCACTTATGCTAATTGTGGATTCTGACAACTCAATTGCTTTCCAACATATTACGGGAACCTTTGGAGCACCTGTCTTGGTTCTGATGTCACCGACCTCGATGATAACTGGTTAGTTATATATATAAAAATTAATCGTCAAAAGTACGCGCCAAACTTTAGAACGACTGCACCAAAATGGTTGATACTTTTTTGTGTGTTTATAATAATTGTCAGAACAATTTATGTTACTCTAATGATAATTTTATATACCAATTTCAGATCGTAGAATGCAAGGAAGTTTATTTACATTGTTTTTAAATAACCCGATTGCGGGGATATGCACTATCTGCGATATTTTCGATGTGGACTTAGTGACATGGGAGAAATGCATACGCTTGCGTGACATCTTTATGAAAAGAGCTATTCGTTTATTAATTAAAACAAGAATTGGTAAGTACTTAATATATAATTTACAGTAAGGTTTTTTTTCTATAATGCTTATACAGAGATACGATTCAGTCATTACGATGACTTTCCAATGTCATTTCGATCTGAAATCAGTTATTTTAATCTGACGGGCTATACTCTTGGAGCATTTAACATAGGCTACACTCAATAAATGTTAAAAACCTAAAAAGCCTGCAGTAATCTATACAAATAAATAAAATTGTGTTCGTAATATCAAAATGAAAACAGCTTATGTAATACGTATATTTATACGGAGCTTATGTATAGCAAAATTTTATATTTTTTGTCTCTCTGTCTGTTGGTCCCGGTTAGTCTCCGAAACTACTTCTATTGTAGAATTATAATTAGGGTTCCACGCAATTAAAGAAAACCTAAACAATAAACATGTAGGTAACCGAACCAAACACAACTAGTATTTCCTTAAAAACTGAACTTTGCTTTCTACTGAACAAACAAACACCCGGTTGACATGGTGGTAAAATACGGACGCTAATATCAAACTTTATATTTTAGTATTGTTATTTAAATGTAGATAAGGTACTTTCCCAGTAAGGCTGGGTGATATATACCGAAAACTCTGGTAAAACCCGATCGCATTTTTACGATTACTTTTTTTTTGTCCAATTAAAAAGATCAATTCAGTTTGTCATGAAAAACGTAAATCGTTTGTACAACGATATTCAATGTGCAATTTACTTATTTCAGATTCCACATTCCACGCTTTTCTAGGCTGTGAAATTTTAAGAAATCTTATCCTACGCTTCGTCTTTTGCTTTACCGTTCTTCGAGTACACAAAGATTTAAACTTTAAACCTCATCTTCCGCAATGCACACCGCCATTACCCGATGATCTCATTATAAATACGGAGTTAGTGGCCATAATACTGGAAATTGCTGATATTCTTGAAGTAAATATTGACTTTTAATTTAATTAAATATACATAATATATCGACAATATTTTTGATTTATTTTTATAATATGTTATTCTTTGTATTAAAATCAACACAAAAGACTAGATCCACAACGTACATCTTATATGCAAAAATATCGATTTTATGCTTTTTTGGTAATGTGATTAAATTTCCTTGTTCAAGATACCTAGACTTATATTTCTAAAATATCATTTCTTATTATTGTAATAATAGGTCTTTAAGAGGTATTAATTAAAACTTAATCATTTACAGGTAAGAGACCACTTCAACGATATTAGATCACCCGAAGGACGGGCTCTGGATTAAATTATATATTGCGACTTCAACTTTTTCGACAACGTTGCATTGCATATTATATAAATTATACTAACATCATTATAGATAGTAGTACTAGATCAATGTAATCTCACATAGACTATAAGAAAACGAAATATTCTGTAATTTCCTTCTTTGGATAAGTGTGGTGACCGGAGCAAGACATAAACAACCCAAACACTCCCTCCCCAATACCTATCACTCATTTCAGTTAGCACTTGTAACACCTATAAGGTTGCTATTGAGTGTAGGCTCCAATCACTATCCAACATCAGACAAGCTGTACACTTCCTTGCCATGTTGGTGGTAACAAAACAACTTAATTGGTAATGTAATGAATATCTACTTAGGACAAACATTTTCTGCTTGTAATATTTGTATGGATATTGTGTAGATATCCTAGAAAAATATAAATAACAGTACATATTTTATTATAAAAATAACATAATAAAAAATATTTATATTATGTAATTATTATAGATTAGTAATGAGACAACATTCCTTAAACTATGCCTACTCGTTAAGAATTTTTTTTCTCTTTAAATCAGTTAATCAGTTTTTTTTAATTATATTACATTTCTTTGTAATTTTATAAATTCCAAATAAAATTCAAAACCATTTAATTTGAAATTAAAACTCGGTAACTTATAAAACATTCCTGTTTTCCAAGTAGTAGGGAAAAAGATAGAATAAGATTAGTATCATAATCCTCCTCTTATATATAAAATAATTATTAAAAAAAAACTATTATTAAATAACTATTGTGTTGCTAAAAATAAAAAATAACACAAATTTTATATAAAAAAAAAAATTAAAAAAACGATTATCTTAAATATTTAATTCCTAGAAGTAGAAGAGTAACTAAGTATAATAATCCCATATCTATTCTATCCAAATTAGATAATCACTAGAGATCGTGTGTAGAATCTAGTTTCGTATTTAGTGAAGTTAGCATGGGCGATCCCAGCATTTGCCCGGGGGAGTGGTTTGGGTTGTGG
Source organism: Hestina assimilis (assembly GCA_023373885.1). Lineage (NCBI taxonomy): Eukaryota > Metazoa > Arthropoda > Insecta > Lepidoptera > Nymphalidae > Hestina > Hestina assimilis. Next base: position 16,362,827 of record CM041759.1, read on the forward strand.
ACCTAACCAAAAAATTGGGGTCAAACTGAATTATTTGTTGAGAAGTTATTAGTTAAATAATTCAAAATGACTTGTATCCGTGCATTTCTCAGTATTTAGCGAGGATAAGGGCGACGTCCGAATCCCCCCTTCACCACGCTTGTTAGAAAACTTATTAGTTATGACTAACCAGAAGTACGAAATGATGCCTGTAACAAAATACAATTATAGATTAAAACAAAGAAAAACGGATAATAAGCCATCCATATCCATTGGTATTTAAAGTATGAATTGTCTCGACTGGGGAACAAAATTTAGACTTAAAATACCAGTATCCATACTGCTGTGTTTGGCTGAGTTTAAGCCCCAGCGGTTCTGTAAATTCTGTTTCTAATAAAACTATGTCCGACTGTCCGTATTTGTAAACGCAAAAACTGATGGTACGGTGTAACACACTTTCAATTCTTTCATTACTAGATATCTCTGGGGAATATGTGTTTAAAAATTATAATGTTTGGTGGTTTGGATTGTGGACCTAAAAATTGGGTTCAAAGTGAATTATTTCTTGAGAATTTATTAGTTCAATAATCCAAATTGACTTGTATCCATGCTTTTCTCAGTTAGGGGGTCAGCCGAATGCCGCCTCACCTCGCTTCACCCATGGAAGTTACTAACCATTATAATAATAATAACTTATTTCACTACTATCTCATTATGTACTGTTATTACTCTAATATTGTGATATTTTTAAGTAAAAAAACAAAGAAGGTTAATTGTTCCATGTATTATTATTATATTATGTTACTGTAGTTTGTTACTTATTAGTCAAGATTTTATTTGTTTTTATTAATAATTTTAAATTTACTTTAACATGAAATTTCTTCAGATGTTTACACTTAAGTAAATAAAAGTGGTCCTTTTAGTTTTGTTGTAAATGTAATTATTGTAATGACAAATTAAAACATGTATGTAAATTTCTCTTACTCCGTTTCATATTCGTAGCATAAGGATACATGGTCCTAGGCTCTCCGGAGGCCGCGGCCCCTATAGGACGACATATTAAACGAGCCCTAATTCGTGCCCGAGGGCACGGTTGTGTTTAGTTAGGATATAATCAATCGGTACTGCAATGATTGAATATGCTATACACAATTTATAACAACAATTACTTAAATAAAAAACATTATGCAAGATTACCCCATTATTAATATAAAGCTTGAAGATTACACATAAGTAGATAATTTTGATTACCAAATATAACAATAATCAAATTTGTATATTTTAAAAAGTTTATAAAGCGAAATAACCCCTTGGTTGTATTTTGAATGCGATTGAATATAGCGGGTAATGGTATATTTGAAATTTTCGTTTCAGGAGGGCTAAAAATTATGCACCAGCAAAATTATTACAAAAGCAAAAATATGTAAAAAGTAAACAAAATTGTGAATAGTCTCAAAAATCATGTGCTCAATTTTACTTAAGACTGACGCTACAAATAGCGCATACCTATATTATATTGGTTTTTCATTTTTAAGAAATATAAATTCTATGATTAGATCATTACCAAATTACATCAAATTTCCTGCAAGGCTATTCTATAAGAATGTTTTTTTTTATCTCTTAGTTTCATAGTCTTGAAAGCATTCTTTTTCAAACTGATTGGTGTCAAAAGTACGATTGTGATTCCTGTAACGTCGCACTTTCGAAATTCAATTCATTACGACAAACAAATTCAGCTGTAATTCATAAACAAGAACGTTCGTTTAAAAAAATAATTTATCATTTAAATAGTACTCGATTATGAGTTTATATTGTCTAGCCTTGTAGGAATACAAAATTAAGACATTTAATTTATTTTCAAATAGGTTTTAATTGTTAGAAAACTTAATAATTATTACTCACCAGAAGTATGAAGTGATGCCTGTAACAAAATACAATTATAGATTAGAACAAAAAACGGATAATAAAAGCAACACTTTTTTAATGTTTTAGGTAATAAAGTTTTGGTATTTAAAGTATGATTTGGCTTGGCTCGACCGGGAAACAGAATATAGACGTAAAATACCAGTATCCATATTTTTGCGTTTTGTTTTCATGAGTTTCAGCGCCAGCGGCTCTCTTAATTCTGTTTCACTATAAAGGTTCTTTTAATAGAGAGTAAATTTCACATAAATATACGTATGCCTTCATTTGCGAAAGCAAAAACTTATGGTATGTTGTAATTCATTTTCATTCATTTCTACATATTTCTGGGGACTGTGTTTAAAATTATATTATTAAATTAAGTTAGAGATCTATTTGTTATCATTCACATGTTAGCTTAGCTTACATTGAGGGATTCCAATATAAATTTAAAATTTTTATTTATAAATGAAAATTTATATTACACGGGACCGTGCATTTTACCGAAAATTTTTATTAATAATTAATATTCGAAATCGTTGAATATTGAACTATACCACCAAAAATAAAAAAAAGCTTAAAATTGTTGGCTTATCTTAAGACTTTTCAGTTAAATGTTTAAAAAACCTCTTTATCGTTTTAAAGACCTATTCAAAGATGCCTCATACGGTGATTTTTTTATGACCCTAATTTACATTGGGTGCACATTCTCCGAGATAAACGACTGTGACATCAGGACGGACAAACGTGCATTATGAGATGTCGTTCCATTATTATTATACATCTATGTATTTGTTTCCATATATATAGTTTTTTTTTAATAATTTATATCCATTATTAATATTTGGTAGACAGCAAAAAGAACTTTCCCACCGCGTGTCCCGAGATGTTTCTTTTATTCCGTTTTAGTTAATTACTTAAAATTATATTTATCTTAAATATTTATAATATTGAATCATTAAAACTCAAATGTCACATAGTATCGTTAACTATACCGCACGGTCCCACGTAATATTTTTATGTACTATACTTGTATATTACATAGTACTCTATATTACATAATGACATACATCAATCTTGTTACTTTATCATATAATCTTATTGATATGTATTTAATTATGATTAGAATTTTGACTAACGCTGCCTATTTCTATTTCAGTCGGCAGCAATGTAGAACTTGTTTAGAAATTGTATACAAACTTAAAAATTTACTTTGCCGTAAAACATTAAAATTACTACTGCAATAATTTATCGGCTCTCTTTCATACCGTATTTCTAAGCTCCATCAAGTGGGAGAGTTGGCTTATTATTATTACATAATTATTATAATCCATTCCTATGTGCAAATTTCTTGAAAGCCACTATCGTAGTTGCGTTTAAGATATTTTGAATAAAGAAAAACAGCGCCATCTACTGTGTAACGTGACAGTATATCATATTTTTCTCCACACAAACTGTCTCAAACGCAATTATATAGGACATAAAATTTCTATTTTCATTAAAACACTAAATTTCATTCTTCAAATTATGTGTTATTGTGCAAAAAGTAAATTGTATCAATAATAGAAAAGATATATCAAAACCTTTTCAAATGTATTGCTAAATTTAAAATTGCAGTAAGTCTCAAAATGTTAAAGAAATATTTCACTACCAATAATGGACGCAAATAATACCATGTCAACCCACAAAATTGAAAAAACTAAGCTATATATGCAGAAGTGTTGGTAAATGGCTAAAAAACATTTTTCTTTAATATTTGTAGGGTTTTAAGCTTTAAAACTTCTAAAAAGCCATTTTTATCATGCAATTTATATATCATTTTAAACGTTTTGGGTTATATTATATACGAAATATGCAGTTTGTATGCTTATTTTGTGCGAAAAGAAGTATAAATAACTTACATAAATCTGAAAAAACTTGACCAATACATAAAAAAATAATATAAAGCAAGTTGTTCAAAATTTTCAAACGAGTTTTTCTCGAAATGTCATTCGTGTGGGTTGACATGGTATTGCTTATTTGCGTCCAATTATAACTTCACTTGAATAAAATCCTTTACGTGTCAAAGAAAAAGCTATTATGTAAAATAATCGACATGTGGGTTTGGCCATCAAATTTGCCACTTTGTAAATAAAGGAGAAGAAACTTTTACTTAGCGGACGCATAAAATTAATAGAAATATATTTTAAGCTCAGTATACACTGATAATGTTTTTGTTGTTATACCTGACAAAAACTACGAAGAATCAAACAAAAGAAGTAGGTGGATAATTAAATCGTCTGTTAATAAAAAAAATTATATAATAAAGTAAACGTAATTACACCCTTTTCATAAAATATAAACTATCATTACGTTTGTATAAAAACGTAAGAGAAATTTACGGTTACTGGTCACGTAAAGCACGCTTAACGTTACATAGTTCTTGTAATATAAATAATATTATCCCTCGAAAATTGTGAAATAATAAGTTTTTCAACACTTCTCTATACCTAACATAAATAGAAATTGTGACATAAAGAAAAACGAAATACTAAGAATGAGAACTTTTTTTTAAATACGATATACTGTACTTTAATCAGTTAGTTATTATTTTTACTTTAATCCTTTTAAAGACATAATTAGTGACTCGTATCTTCTAAATTTAAAAATATACGAATATCCGAAAAGAATTCTAACTCTTACTAATATTTAATCTGACAGTAGGTAGCGGGTAGATATGTGTAACAAGTATAGGTAAATATTTCTTAAGACACGAGATTAATCATCTTCTTAAGCAAGTGGAACTTCTTCACAACCATCGAAAAAAGTGGCAAATTTATCGGTCCATCTACGAAACTAAGTAAACTCTTAATTGTAATTTGAGGCAAACAATTTTAAACTTTAAAGCGATTGCATGTATGTCTGTATATCTATATCATATTAAACTATATATATATCAATAAATGTATTTTGATTATTTCCCTCTTTAAAAAAGTCTATCGAAAAATTAGAGATATAACACAATACTATTAAAGAATTAATTTGGATGGACAAATACTCCTATTGGAACTTGCATCTAACATCTCAAATTAGGTTTGCATTATAAATGGTCGTAGGTAGAAATCAAATAATTACTTCGAACTTATCGTTAAACTATATATTTCTTATTGATATAAAATAAGAGATCCTTAATAATATACTTAAAAGATTACTGATGTCAATATTTTCAATATTACTTTACGGATAATATTAATGATTTTTTATTTAACATTTTCATAACAATATAATAAAAGCAACCGATACAGAATGTTTTCTCCTCACCGGTTATATTTGTTTTTGGTTATATTATTACTTTGTCGGTTTTGTTCATTAATTAACTTGTATAAAGTGTTGTATTTCTTCTATCATTCAATTTAATTCCATTTTTTCTTCCTTTATTGTACTGCAAATAATGGCATAAAATTTTAGATTCTAATGACAAAAGTTCTAAAGAGGCCTACATTCAAAAGCAATGAATATCTCAACATAATTAGTACACATTGTAGTAACAATAGATAAATCGTGTAAAGTGTTGTTTAACCGGATTAATCAATGAAGTATCTTTTAACCTTTTACATTGATCATTTCTTATTAAACCTTCAATAAAAAGACCACCTTGAAATCTTACTGATGACGCGAAATGGATACCAAAAATAAATTCATGCTCAATCTTATATTTAGCACATTTGCTCGGACCACGACGGGCCGACCAGTTGAACGAAGATTTTATACGGGTCACAGATAATTTTTACTAAAGAATTAAATTGTATGGTGATATTTGTAAATATAAACAATAAGTATTAGGTATGGTGAATTAAGGAGGTGCTTAAAATTTGTCAGCGCTCTTCAAGGTAATCTTGATTTACTAGTTCAAAATAATCTGTAAGCCAGTGATCATAATAAAACTTATTCACACCTATTTTCACACTAACCCACGCAAACACAACGTGTTTTCAGTTGCAGATGCTAAGCTTGAAACGAAATGTTGTGTTCTTAGTTTAGCGGTGAATTTTTGCTGGGTCTATGTGAAAATAGGATACAAACAAAAACAGATTGAACTATGGAAGTATCCAGTCTGACAATAAAAATCTCTTCTTTTAATTTAAGCTTTATAACTTCTCGCAACTAAACATATGGAATCTGAATTGTTACCAGATAATCAAAAAAAAATACCACCATTGCCGATCAGGACTTATGAATGGGAGGATTTGAGAAAAGCTCGTGAAGCAGGTGGCTACCCTTGGACTCATCTTTTGAAAGTGCCATTAGAAGGTGAAATAACAGCGGAAGATATAATAAGAGAAACAACACCGAGAAGAAGCATGTCACGGGAAGTTTCAAAGTCTCGGACTCATTCTCCTGTTGACAAGGATGTACAAAAAATTCTTAATCTTGACTCATCTCCCGGTAGCAGCAGAAAACATGGCGAAGAAGGTGAAGATGAAGGAGTACATATACCAAACTTTTCTAAAGAAATATCTTTAGATTATGAGGATGATGTCATTAATAAAGTATCTGGTATAAACAATGAGAAAAAAGCAGATCAGGTTAATGTGCACTTAATATCTCCAATAGAAAAACAAGTGAATATTTCACCAAAAAGTATATTAAAACGTCGCGTACCAGAACAACAATATATTGGTGTTACAGAAACACGAGAAAAAACAAAATGTTGTCATCCACTTGTAAACAAAATTAAACATTTAGCTGATAAAACCTTACACAAACTAGATAGAACTGAGAATGAAAAGTCGCCTATACCTAAACGGAAGAAAAATGAAGACGTTCAAGAAATACGTCAATTAAAAAATTCTCCTAGTGCTGTCCGACGACAAAAATTTAGTGCTATAAAATTGGGAGATTCTGATGAAATGAGTAAAACAATGAGTGTAGATACACCACCTCCTACAAACAAAAAAGAACACATATATGAAGATATTGAAGAATCTAAAGAAGCACATACGGAAAAATTTTTGCAATTTTCACCTCAAATTGATAGCTACCCCACTAAAATGAATGAACCAAAGACAAATAGTGCTGGTAAAGATAATGATAGCACCGTGGAGAAAAATTCAAATGCTTCTCAAGATCCTAGTCTTATTGTGGACGATAATGCTTCTTTAGAAGTTAAAGATTATGTTATGGAAAAATTACACAAAAAAGATGATACCAATAAAGAAGCCATACTATTAGACGAAGAGATGGATTCAGAAGAACCAAATATAGAAGAAGTGTATCAAAATCAAAAAATGATACACGAAAAACAATGATTCTCCCAATATAACTATTACAGAGATATTGGATGACGATAACACTATAGAACCATCTTCTGCTATACCCATGGAATCTTCTCCAAGCCCTAGTCCTCGTGATATAAACAATCAAAAAGATGCCGAATCCATCGATAAAGATTGGTCAAGACCTAACAGGTACATTTTTACATATTTATTTTCTTAAAATTATTATTTTAACGTTCGGTCAAACGCAACAGTGACATAACAATTGTATGTCAACGGCAAAGCGAACGCGCTAGTTTATATATTTATGTCTGATAAATATAGCCCTGTCCGGCACGTCTTCCTGCACATCGGGTAAGCTCTTTAAAATTGTCATCAGTGATCAACGCTCGCGGTTGCTTTCACACTAGTCATTAGTCCATTTACCAGCGAGCTTTTGAAACTTGCTCTTTTAATGACTCATTGTCTGTGTCCTAAAATAAGTATCAATATAATATTTAAAAAAAAATAGTTAGCTATGCCTCGGATGTAAATCTATTTCGGTCGGGTGATAGTTATGAGTAAGTTGCGTCGATGGACATCGGAAGGTGGGACTCCAATAGAAAAACCTGTACGGCCAACCAGGGAAGGCAGTGTTCAATTATATACGCCGGAAGTACGTTGTGCATGTCAATTTTTTCAATGTGATTCGTTATTACCGGAAAGAACCAACCCAATCGGGACCAGGCCAACATCGCGAGCTAGCAATATTATTTCAAGTGTCGGGTAAGATATAAATATTAATCTGTAAATAAAATCGATTATACATATAACTTGTGACTAAAATTACGAATCGCAAAATAATTCTGAAACCACTAAATCACATTTCACCCGGTGACTGCTGCGGCTAAAACGAGCGCCAACCGCTGGCCTAATTGTATCTTTTAAATGTGTGTGAGTGTATTTAAATATAAACTCCAACTTTTGCAAGGCATCATAATTTTTGCGATTTATGTTTATGTTTATCTATAATGGAAATATTCTCGACTGCTCAGCGAAATAAACTATCTATACCATATGCGAAGTATTACTAATATTAGTATTTTTGTTTAATCGAGTTTTTGTTAAATAGACTTTCACATTAATTTATTTTTATTTCCAGTGATCACGAATATGAAATAATTGAAAAATCACCTCCAAATAAAATTTATACTATAGCAAATATAGATGAAAAACCAGTAATGGTGAAAACGGATGACGAGCTATCAAGTACGACATCTTTAGAGAGAAAATGCTTACAACATACTTCCGACGAAGAGGAACAGGTTGATGACAAGGAGAATTTTAACGGTGAAAAAACAGAAGAACTTCTTAATGCAGAAACTTTGCAAAAAGATATAGAAGAGCGATTTTTTGTAAATACACCTTCAACTGTATCCCGTACCGAATGCGAAGTTAGCACAAGTCAAGTGGATTCATCAGCCTTAGAAAATTTGCCTTTAAAACGTAGCAGCCGTAATAAAAATTCTGACGGTGCAGAGAACAAAATACAACAACGCTTTAAAGAAGGAACAGGCAAATTAAAAACACAAGCCGGAAAACTTAAAACCAAATTACATAACTTAAGAAATAAGCAGTTTAGTTTACCAGAAAGGCCTAAAATTCACTTACCCGAACGACCAAAATTTAAAATGCCAGAACGACCAAAAATATCACTTCCCGATCGACCTAAATTTACTTTACCAGACAGAAGAAAATTTAGTTTGCCAGAAAGACCAAAATTCAAGAAAATAAATATTTCAGAGAAACTGTCTTTTGGAGATCGAAAAAAGTTTTCTTTTCCAGATCGCCCAAAGTTCAATGTTCCTGATATGCCAAAATTTAAAATGCCTGAACGACCAAAAATTAATTTTCCTAGTCTTAGCAAGAAAAGAGAAAGTAAAATTGAAAGTACTTTGTCTGATTCAACATCTGATTTACAAAATGTAGCAACTGTTGAATTTGAGGCTAAAACCTATCCAAGACTATTCAATAGAAAGAAAAAGTCACAAATACCAAAAACGTCCTCTTCACCTACTTTAAACAGAGAAGATACACCGCCACCTACATTTACATTTACTAGGGTGAAAAAAGCAAATCAAGATGAGCCTAGTACTTATATACCCGATAGTCCAGAACAACCTCGAGAATACGGAACTATTGACAATGAAAACAGTGACGAACATGAAATTGAAGGAAGAAAACAATTTAGCACTACATACGATTTTGATAAATTAGATCATGAATATATGGATGACGAAGAACATCAACAAAATATAACTGATAATTGTAATACAAACTCAACATCTAACGTATCACCGTCTAAACAAGAGTATACACACATAAACGAATTAAATAATGACGAATTTTTCGTTCGACCGAGAGGTATTTCTCGTGAAAATATTCAAGTTAGAGAATACTTGAGTGACGAAATACGACAAGCATTTAATATTCCTAAGAATGTTCTCGCTGTAATGGGGAGTAACTCAGGAATTAATAGTGACAATATTTATGCTAACGAAATTGATAGAGATCCTGAACTAATGAATGAGAGTAAAGAACCTATAACGTATTCAACTGAAGATATAAACGATAGAGACGATGGATATTACACATTCCCACCTGTAAGACCCTCGAGAGCTAAGCGAAAGAAAAAAGAGACTGAGTCTATTCAATTTATCGACGATAGTATGAATGCAAGTTTGCAATTTAGTGAAGTAGACTTAGGTATTTCAGAAGAGCCGATTAATGAAAATGTTGATTGTAGTAATACTGATCTAGATAGGTCCGCTAATGACTTAGATCTAAGGCCGTCAACTGATCTTCATTCTATACATGAATACGCAAACGATGATGTTATAGAATACCCAGATAGTATTCCAATCCAGTCACAAACACTTCCTATGCCACCTAAACGAAAGAAGAAGTCTATAAAAAGAGATCTAATACATTCATCTTTACATGATTTTAACCCGTTAAAGGCTTGGCAGGCTCCAAAAGACCCAGCTGAAGATGTAAGTAGTCAATATTATATTTTTCGATTTTTTTTTTAACTTAACCACATATTCAGATTTGTTCATCCTAGGAAGGTTGTAATTCTTTCGTTTAATTCAATAATGTGTCTTACATAAATATATTTTTATCTGATATTATGTGGGGCTTAAAAGTTAAATTCAGTACAGACGATTCTTACTGGCAGATGTCCAGTAGATACCTATATAAACTTTTGGACGAAACGTGAATTGTATTTTCGGACGCCCGCCGCCATTTGATTGCTGACCCAGTTAGAACCGAAGCGATATGTTCACTTTATTATTCAAACCAATTTAAGCCGGGCCCTAGTAAATAGATTATTTATTATGTTTGACGCATTATTCTTAATAGATCAAAACAATAAAGAAATTAAATATACAGTAATATATTTTCTTCCTATTCAGTCATATCAGTTAGTGGCATTTATATTTTATAAAATCTTTATTATTATTTTTTTTTAAATACACATTTCCTAAAAATCTCTGCAGAAGTAAAGTTGAAAACTAAAACAAAACTATATTTTAGGGTAATATGTCGCTCTCAGTAACATTACTACGAGTTTATGATAAAATTACCTATTTACTATAATATATTGTGTATCTATATTGTATAGTATAGATACTCGCCATAAGAAGTTGTTGAAGACTACTATAATTATTTCAGGTTTATAAGGCATCTAATAACCTTCATATAATAATATGACTATTTTTAATGTATATCACAGAACAACGTTTATTTGGTTATGAAGTATTAAATATTAAAAGTTACAAAACACTTTTTTTTTAACTTTTACAAGCAAAAGACTGCGACAATAATAGAGATTCTAGACAGGTGAACATTATAAGGCGACCGTTGCAATAGTCCAAAGATAATGGAAATATCTAATAATATCTTGAGTCTTTTTTTTTTGCTAAGTCCAAAATTTAATAACAAAATGTACGAACATTACTTTTAAAAAATCACGGATATACAGAACCAAAAATAGCCGGGTATTACAGTTATTATTTATAATTATTATTAAATTAATAAAATTATCAAAAATGAATTTTAAAATGTATTTTGAAATACTGAATTTAGTTGTTGCTCTCTCTCTCTCATGTTGAATTTGAAGTATCCAGGAACTAATGTAAAAATAAAATAACTATCAGTCGAGTGCATAGTGGACCACGCACAGTCGAAACTAAAGGGTTCTGCAGCTTGATGATGAAGGGTCTTAAGGACTTTAAAAATAATAACGGATTAAAATTAACCGCAAAATAATTTGGTAAATTCATAGTAATTATTAAAAGTAATATGAAAAACAAAGTTATGAGAAAAACTTATATATCTCTCAAGTTTGTTGACCTATCTTCTTTCTCAAACTAAATGTAGATGAAAGTTCGTATGGTGTTCTAAAAGCTCAAATTTTTCCAGAATTTTAAATGCCATAGTTCAAAGGTTAGAGGGGGGAACAAATTTTTATGAATTTTTAATTTTTAATTTAAGGTATCTCACACGTAGCCATGGATAGAAATTTTGTTTTCAACCCTCAGTTACATATGTATATATTTTAAGATTTTATTACAAAACCGTGTAGCGGTTCATGGAATACAACTATTTACCAAATTTCGTATAGATAGCGCCTATAGTTTCCGAGTAAAATGACTGTGACATACAGACGGACGGGCAGACGGACGGATAGACGGACATGCCGAAATTATATCATTTGGCTACAGAACCATTATAATAAGATCTTCTCGTTTGTAGCAAAACATTAGAATCGTCAGACCTCATTTAACACAATAAGTTTTCTCGGAAAGCGAATCAGTAAGAGATCTTTTTGAAAATTAGCATTAGACAAAGACTTAAGACTTTCTCGAAAAGAGATATTTGTTTCCTGTTATTAATAATAGTCGATATTTATTTATAAAATAGCATCATAAATAAGGTTAATATTTTTAACATTTTTCAGATTATTGTGTACAGAACGGAACACGAGTATATAATTCCTCAAGCAGAAACAATAATAACTGAGCAGAGCCCATTACCTCCAAGACGGAATCGTTCAAGAAGCTCTCGAGCAACGTCACTGTGTGATGATGATCGAACCTCCCATGGTGCAGAGTCATTAACATTGGATCCTCATATACCAGCTGCCGATGATATTGAAGTAATGAATAATTTACGCCAAGAAAGTCCAGGATATGCTATTGTAGATAAAGGGGCCTACAACCCAAGTAAGAATGCTAGACATTCTAAAAGTAAAACACCACCTACAAGGCAACGCAAAAGTCATAGCGCTGAAAGGAAGTACTATACAGTATCTGGAAAAACATCTGAATTACCTAGCCGTCCACCAAGAAAGAAGTCCTCAACAAGCCTAATGACTTTAAATAGCTTTACTAAAGATTCCGTTAATGGAGATCTTACTCAATATGTGGAAATTGATGAACCGCGGTTTGAAGAAGTTCATAAAGATTTACAGTCAGGTGAAGTAGTAAGCAAAATGAAACATAGACCCTTACCTCCTCCACCACGTCCGCCTAGAGGGCCAAAGCGAAAAAAAACATTCGATGACACCGAAGACCAAATTATAAGTAAAACTAGCACACGGTCATTCACTTCACTAAAATATGTACCAGAAAAATCAGTAACAGAAGATATAATTGAAATTGAAGTGTCAACACAAACAGATCCATTACCAGATGACATTGATTTTGATTTGGGAATTGACGAAAATCTCGATGTGTCTATGTCAAGCTCCTTAAGAGATATTGTTGATGAGGAATCAATGCTAGGTAAAGAGCAACAAAGAACTTCAGAAAAAAGTCGGTCTTCGCGTCCAGCTTCAAGGTCAGAAAAATCATTTAAGCTTTCCGATCCTAAAATATCAGATTTTTCTAAAGTGCACCTTGAAAGAACGTCACCTACTGTAATTCTTGTTGAAAAACGAGTGTCGAGTCCAACGAGAATTAATGAAAAGGAAGAAATATTAACTGAAGCATCATTGACAGTTCAACATATTGACATAGACGAGGCACAGATCCCCGATGTACCACCATTACCTAAAATAAGAAGCACACAAACTGGAAGTTCCAAAAATGTTACCGTTCCTGAGGTAGACCGTGCTCTTGAAAGAGTATCTGATGCATCTAGAGATGTTCAGTTAGATAATTTAATAACGCAACGACTGCAGGTCAAAGATTTAGATGTTGGTCGACTAAATGTATCAGAATTGCAAGCCACTAAGATTCTTGTATCAGATATTGAGGGCATGACTTTAAATGTCAATGAAATGAACTCCAAGTCTGGACATATTTCAGTTAGTGGAATTGAATTTTCTCAGACAGTTATCGACGAAATTGTAAAAAAATTCGCTGAAATATCTACTAACGTTGCAGCCCCAGTAGAATCACCGACTCGAGAGGAAGTTGATTCCTTAAGACCAATAAGTAGAGAAGAAGAGACACAAACCGACAATTCTCCACCTGAAAAATTACTGGAAACAACAGAAGAATATTTACCTTCACCAATAGGAATTTCACCTCGCTCAGACACTATTGAAGAAACTTCTATACCACCACAGAGGCCTCCGCCTCCAGATTTAACACCTTTATTGTATTCATATTTACAAGATATAGCAATACCAACGTCATCTTTACAACCACGTTCACAGTCATTTAGAGATCGACATTTAAGCGAATTCCTTGATCAACAACATCAAACACCAGCACTACCGACTAGAAGATCAAAAAGAAAACCAGCGATTCAACACAGTCAATCAAGTTCAGACGAAGGTAAACCTAGGCCTTCACCAAGACGAATGCCACCACCTATTAGAGCCCATGAGCCTACAATAACCGAAGCGGGTGTCCAATTCCTTAGAGTATGTCAAACTTCAATTAGTAGAACTTTCAGAAATATTTTTAATATTTTCATGTCCTATATAAATAGAACAGAAGACAAACGAGATATCCAGATGGCAATGGTGATATTCCTCGTTTTGATTGCCGGATTAATCATGTTCGGCCTCAGTGATAGCCGTACGATTCACCATCATCACTGGGAATTTTTCAATCCGCCAGATGGGAAGCAATGATTATTTAAATTAAATATCATATATTGTAACTGTATAAAAATTATATAATTGCAACATAAAATTTAAATAAAATGTATCAATTATATCCTCAGCATTTTGCAAGCCAGACTTTCCAGTGCCTACTGATTTTCTTGTAACGTTTTGTTACATATATTACTTTCAAGTGTTTTAATTGAGCTATATTGGGCTTATGTGGTGTGACATGTCGAGAAATAAAAGAGACTTGTAAAGTGACATGAGTGAAATTATATTTTTATCCATAATGTCTCTATGGTACAGTGTAAAAATTATCTCTATCAATTTATTTTGTACCTAATTTCTCTTAAATTAATTAACAATGTCAAAACTTGTTCTATTTATTATAATTTTTTTTAATTGTAAAATTTTACGAAATCAATTAAAACATTATTGATGTCCTAGGGCCTTATAATAAGTTATAATGTAAAATAATGATTAACGATGTTATCTAGTCTTATTAAAGTTTTTTGTTGATTGCACTGTTAATTTTTGTAAGCGTAGTTTGTGGGCTGGTGTTATGCATTTTGTAAAGTTCGTTTTTGTGTAAATTGTGATTAAATAAATTTGTTAACATAATTTTTTTTATTTACTATCCATTTTAACTTTAAATTAAACTTTTAGCTTTGTTATGTTTTCTAATTTATATTTATTACTTTGAAATAATAATCCGTTTAATCTCAAAAGATTATAAGATAATATCAATTTCTTTCATTGTCAACATTATAACAATCTATTGAAATAATTTGTTATTAATTTTTAACATTTTAAAATAGATGGATAAAATATGAATATTAAAAAGATGGAAATATTTATTTGTAAAATATGTTTCGTTTTAGGTCTGTCTGTCTCTAAGCGGGCTGTACTTTAATGGGTATAGAGTTGAAATTTTCATAGAATGTGTATTCCTGTTTTCATTACAACACCAAATACCTGTTACAAATAAAATAAATAAATAAGAAACTTGATACAAGATGTGCAATCTATATACCTATGCAAGAGTCTTTTTGACTTCTTGTGCTTTATGAACTGTAATAAATGAATAGTTGGATTTTTTATGGATTGTGTATATCTATTGCCACTATTAAAACAAATAATAAAAACTAATTTCAAAATTAAAGTGGCGGCCCATACATGGTTTTATGTATACGATTATATATTAATAAATTATATTAAATATATATATTGTTTTTGGTTAAACTACAGTTTTTATTTGAATAAATAATATTGACGGTCTGACAGTCGAGATTCACATTTCGTCGGTCCCTGCGTACATAATTACAGTATCTCCAAAATGTCATGTTTTAATTATTGCATAAATTCTAAATAGCTTCACATTATCCATACGCACATAGTGAACATACCCTATTTTTTACGTTATTTTATCGGGTATTCAAAACGCATAAGAGAACTATTCTGATATTAAAATATTATTGTCGTAATTAATGCTTACAACACACGTGTCGTTTTATAATATTATGCAAAATGATTAATACCATATTATTCAAGCTCTTATAGTTCCTTAAATGTAACTTGAACCAAAATGGCCGCTTCTGCGCAGGTACAATAATGGACAAAAATATTGGTTTTGTCTTATTTAAGTCGATTCTTTTTAAAGTGGGAAAACGGAATTAAGTATATAATATAGTTATTATTTCTTCTAATAAAATAAAAATTCAATTAGTTATTTATTTATTATCGTTATTAATAACTTAAATACAATAAATCAAATAAATAGTATAGAAAAATGGTACCTATACATATAAAAAAAGTTAATGTACATTATTAACAGTGAGACAGACTTCTTCGTGTCTTCCGCAGTATTGTTCAGAGAATTAGGTATATTATTTTCTTTTAAAAAATAACTATAAACGTCAAACACCATGCTTCTCTCCCGTCTCCTTAAAGTTGATTGTGGTCGAGGCATTATCTTGAAATAAATGTTCACACCCTTGACAAAAATAATTTATATTTTAATTTAATTTTTAATAATTTATTTTTAAGGAACTAAAACAACCGTAAGCGAGTGTACTAAACCCGGCCCCCTTCATACCGCTACGGTTGAGACCCAAAAACGTGTTACTGCGGAGGGTTCAAGTTACATTTAACAGACTATACTAATTATTACTTATAACATTTTAATTTAAAAAATCTAAATTTATTTCTTGATTGATTTGAACCCATAGAATTATAACACAAAGAAGGATAAAAGACGCCCAAAATATAGGCCATTCAATTGGAGTCATACTATTGATTGATTTATTGATTTAATGGCTTTTAATTATGCCAGACGGCACAGATTATTCCGCCAATGTCACGTGGGATCATACTATGACAGTTAGACTCTAATGAAATGTCAGAAGTATGAGCTGTCACAGTACTGAGTGTATGACATCGACGAAATTATATAATTATAACAAAGAATTAAATTAAGGGGTTTTCGGGGAAGGTAAATCGATTAAGCTAGGATTTATTTTTAGAAAATGTGGTTTTATCCGTGTTTTCAGGCTGTTGTCGAAACGCCATCTATTATCAACAAAAGAAATTAAAAATGTCAAAACATACAGAAAAATAATATGAATAAAAAATATTTAGGTAGGATTAAATAAGTAGATTAAGAAAGCTTCGTTAAAATGTAAATAAATATAAATATATAAACATAAATAAAATATAATTTAGTGTAAAAATATACCTACCAGCTACGCCATCTGTTCGATAATATGTGTAACACTGTAAATATTGTTAAAACGTTTTAGAGTTCCGTAGCCTAGTGGCAAAAATGGAACTCTTATAATTTCGTTATGTTCGTCTGAGTCTATCTACACGAAATATAGTAAACCGGTGTATGAATGTACTACAAGATTTTGTAATGAAAGCCTAAAATATATAATAATTAAGGGTAGCAGTACATGAAACTGAGGGTTCAAAAAAAATCAACCTATAGCTAAGTGTGGAATATCTTTGGATAGGTTTTCCAAAATGATTTAAAATTCTGCAAAGCTTTGAGGTTGTAGAACATCAAATGTATTTCAACTACATTTGTTTTGAAGAAGGTCTACAAACTTTAGAGATATGCAAACTGTTCCAATAACTTTGGCATACTATGAAAATTCATATTACTTTTAATGAAATTACTATGAAATTAATAACTTATTTTTGCGGTCGATTTTAATTCGTTATTATTTTTTCTTTCATCACCATTAAGTTGCGGAGCCCTTTATTTTACAGCGCACTTGATGACCACGTGTAGCTATGGCAACAAGGATTTATTGAATTGAATAGAATGAAAGACATTTTTACAATGGCAGTTGATGTTTTCTTTAATTTATTATATGCCACGGACTGACAGGGATTCGTCCATTAGAATTTAACAAAATACTCAACAATCCCAATTTTAGCCGATATAATATATTGTCGAAATCGTTATTTTTATGTTTTATTATCCAGGCAAGGTTTCAATCGAGTCTATCGTACCCTTGACGACTTTCAATTTACCAAAACAAAAAATACCGAGCATAGCTCGGTCAACCAGGTACTAACCATTAATGACAACTACTAGTCAAATATAAATGACAGGTTTGTAATATATAATTTGACAAATTTTATAAAAATGCAGAATTTTTCATACTATTTAAAAAATTATTTATTTCATAAGTAATATAAATTCTAATTTCCAACTTCAATCTAGTGGCCGAAATTTATTTATTAATTTATAATTTTAATTAACAATTTTCCCGAAATTTAAAGATTTCGTTTCGCTGGCAGCCTTACTTGAGCGCTATTGCGCATGTGAGCGAATGTATTCACACACATATTGGTTATCGTTTGTCCTACGTTTCGCGATATGTAACAATTCTATGGTTTGGACCCTTTTTAGGGTTCCGTAGCCAAATGGCAAAAACGGAACCCTTATAGTTTCGTCATGTTTGTCTGTCCGTCCGTCCGTCTGTCCGTCGGTCCGTCTGTCCGTCCGTCCGTCCGTCCGTCCGTCCATCCGTCCGTATGTCACAGTCATTTTACTCGGAGACCATTGACTCTATCTATACGAAATTTACTAAATAGGTGTATTCCATGAACCGCACAAGGATTTTGTAATAAAATCTTAATAAATATAAGAATTAAGGCAGAATTAAGCAGTCCATACACGTAACTGAGGATTGAAAAAAAAATCAATGAATGGCAACGTGTGAGATATCTTTGGATAGGTGTTTTAAAATAATAAAGAGGTTTGATTTTGAGTTTTTTCATGAAGCCAGTATTGTTGTTGAGATATTAGCTCCTAAAGTCGTAAAAATCGTGCCCCTCCCCCTCTATCTTTTGAACTATGGGATTTAAAATTCTGGAAAAATTTGAGCTTGTAGAATACCACATGAATTTTCATTCACATTTAGTTTGTAAAAGATAGGTCTATAAATTTAAGAGTTATATAAGTTTTTCCCATAACTTTGTTTTTCATATTACTTTTAATAATTACTAAGAAATTACCAACTTATTTTTGGGGTCGGTTTTAATTCGTTATTATTTTTAAAACTATTAAGATTCTTCATAACCAAGCTGCGGAACCCTTTAGTTTCAACGGTGCGTAGTCCACAACGCACTTAACTGGTAATTATTTCTCTTCCGTAAACCTACGTTTTGGACATACTTTATATTGTACTGTAGTCTATACGTAAGGACTGACAACGACGAATCACGGAATCACAAATGACGATTTTATTTTTATCTTCCCTAAAAGCAGCAGCGCCATCTAACATGATTAGTTTATACTACGCGAGACGTTTTGTCGCCATCAACTTGTAAGCGATAAATAGATGGAGCCAGTATCTTATCACTAAAATGAATCAAATAAAAAGATATTACACAAATATTACAAAAATTATTCAATACACCATATATTTATAAGCTAATGGTTTTAAATTTTAAATATATATTAAGAATATTAATTATGTCCAAAAATGACATTGACATATACCTACTTAATAAATTATTCGATAAACATATAATGTTGCTATAAGTATTAGGTATAAGTTATTTTAATCTCAGTCTGTAGCCAAAATAAAAAAATATAGAATTGTGTACAAGTATGTTGTGTATAATTTAAAGTACATCACAATTAAATATAGAAACTTATACAATTTTGTCAATACTCAAAAAAAGCTGAGAAGTAGATAAGCTGAGTAATCTCAAAAATTAAAAAAAAAAGAATATCAAAATCGTCAAAAAATTAAATTAGGTAAATTACAAAATTTTATTTTAATTGTAGATATTATTGAATTTTGTCGAGTTTTTAATTTTCTCTTATTTAGAAAAAAATACTAATATTTACCTAAGAATATAATTTGAATATTAACATATTATTTTAAATCTCGTTAAATAAAATATAAGAACGAACTCATAACTATTTTTTTTCCTTAGAAAACTGTATAAAACTGAAAAACTTAATAATTATAGAATAAGTCCGATACATTTATATTCAATAAATATAATATATTTAGTAACAGGAAACTATAAAAAAGAAATGAAGAAGAATATGTCTTTATAATAATTAATTATAGGTCTATTTTACTGGCAATTAAGAAACCTAAAATTAAAATATAAAATATTTGATGTAAGCTTTGTATGCCCTTGTTTTTTAAGTTTGTATAATTAAAGTTATAGTGAATTTAATGTAGATTAAATTAGTATTTTATCAGTTTTATATTAATATTGAAAATAATGAGTTTTATTTGTTTTTGGTAAATTGTAATTAAATAATTAAATAGGTATTTGACATGCATAAAATTATCATTTTGCAGCATAATTAACTGCACGCAATATATGCTAAATGCTAATGCTCTTATGAATTTTGATTTAAAAAAATCTTTCATTTTACTGTCTTTGTTGTTTAGTTTTGTGGCGGTAATTTTTATGCAGCAGTGAATTATAAAAACATTTAATTTCACACTTATGTGAGTGTGTTTGTGCGCCGTCGCGTTAGAGGAGCGCGCGTTTGTAAACCGTACTAGTGTACTAGCAGTTGGCTGGCCGTGCCGTACGGCAGCTGGTTGGGCATATTGCTGTAGTTGTCTGCCAGCTATCATTGCGATTGCCGCGTGCTATTGTAATTATCACGATACATCTTAGGCGAACAATAATTTTCGACAAAACCATGACATACAACGGACAAAATTAGCTGTTAGTTAGGGTGTAAATAGTTTTTTGTTTTAAAAATGTAAAGATTTTCGGACATTCGATACACTTTCTCATGTGAACGAACTAAATTTCGTTGTCGGTTACCGCAGTTTGTGACTTACGTTTAGTTTTTAGAATCATTTATTTAGTTCACACACAAAATAGAACTATGCAGCAGTGTGGCTTTTGTTCTATGTTGTCGGGCTTATTAAGAAAAGCAATGTGTATCAGCAGCAGACGAGGCAGTAGCGAGTCTTACTACCGAGAGCTCGGAGATCAAGACACTTTGGTATGATTTTCTTAAGAATATTAACATAATCGTTACCGTAGCAGTTCACATCGTACATTTGCATGTGTTTCTCATTCTCATAATAGTTTTATCGGATGGTCGCTCCGTGTAATAAACAAGCTGATCAATTTGTTTTTATTTATATACAATTTCTAATTGGACTACACTACGTACTTTGCCTGCTCGTGGTTGTAAGTTAATCTGTCACATTAATACATTTATTTATGTTTCGTAACCGTAACGTACCTATACTTCGTAAACAATTTTGAGTTTTCTTTTTATTTGACTTATTTACGATATTTTTCGTATTGTGTTCATTTAATTAACCTAATGTTTATATACTTCATTAAGTATATATTTGAAATGAATCAAATTTGTTAATATCATAATACCATACACATTATCATTCAGAATCCATATGTACGAAAATACCTGTAGTATTTATTTTTGCATTGAAACTGCATGCACTTAAAAAAAATTAAAACTAACTCTACATTATACTTAAAATAATATAAACAATAAATCATAAGTACCACATATTTCCCAAATTTTAAACATAAATACAGTAATAAAGTAAAAAATTAAATAAGTATATAATGAATGAAAATAAAAGAATGTTTACTTCTGTTTATAGGTTAACAGAACCTAAGTTCTTGAAATATACTAGACCTACCTATTTATTTATTTGTAAAGTTCATAAAATAGGAAATCAATAAATAAATACTTATATAAGAAAAGTTAAAATAATTACTTAACTTATATTCATTGTAAACAAATAAATAAACACAATGACAGATTGTCTTAGTATATGTCATGTTTATCTTGCACCATTTACAAATACATATATAATTTATATATATTTATGTGCAGTACTAATACCACATTGTAATATGTACCTACATTTTTATAAAGTATTAGTTAGGTATGTTCTACCAAAGTATAGTTTAGTCTCTACGTTAAGATTATAACGAGCCAAGAGAATATAAAATAGCGAAGAAACATTCGATTTTTAATAAAATTAATTTTTTTATTAATTCACTAAGAATAACAATAACATGCCTTAAAGTTAAATATATCATATTAATTTAATCACTATAAAAATTTTGAAATAAAAACATTTAATTATTGAACGAAAAATATAAAACGTAATTGAAAATAAATATCTTCAGATATTAACTTGAAATTTACTTCAAATATTTAAACCCAATTAGTCGTGTTAGATTACCAGTATCCAGACACAATTCTGTTTGTAAACAGTTACGTTTCATATTAAAGAAAAGGAAATAAAAATATAAAATATAATTTAAAATAAAAATCTTCAGATAATAACTTAAAATTACCTTAAATATTTAAACCACTTTTATTTCACTGGTGGTAGGTCTTTTGTTGCAAGAGGCCGGCTAGGTAGGTACCACCGCAGTGTCCAATATTCTGCCGCCAAATAGTAGTGCTTAGGCACTACTGTGTTCCGGTTTGAAGGGCATTGTACGCTAGTGAAATTACTGGGCGAACGAGATTTAAGAACTAATATCTCGAGGTTGGCAACGCGTGAGTGGCACCTACTATTGGTGCTGCAAGCGCTCATAGGCTACGGCATCCACTTACCATCAGGTGGGCCGTATGCTTGTTTGCCAACTTCTAACATAAAAAAAAAAAAAAAAACCCACAAAGTCATGTAAGATTACCAAAATCCAGACACAATTGTGTCTGAAACAGTCACCTTAGATAATAAAAGTACAGATTCAATAGTAAGACATGTTATCTCTGGCAGTTATGCGAGGGCAGCTATAGCAACTATTTTCCTTAATGCTTGTATTTATGTATACTATGTTTTATTTATTAAATCAAGATTTGTGTTTAGTAAGAGTATTATAAATTTTAACAATATAGTTTAAATAAATTATAATTATAATACTTAAATATTAGTTTTTTTGTAATAGTATTATAATATTTCTTTGGTTTGGCTTTTTTGTATAAATTTATAGAAAAAATAAATTTCATTAAATAAAAACCAAAATAAAATTGGGTATTTATGGATATAACAAGAGCATTTAACCCAAAATTTTGATATATTTTTAATAAAATTATATTTAAAAAAAAGTAAATGTTAAGACCTACATTTTATTTAGTTAAATAAAACTTTTTATGAATTATGATATTGTAGTCAATATATAAAAGGTGCCTTTGTGTCTTTAAAGCAGCCTTATTGTTTTTTAATTTTATTTATTAATAAATCTACCATTATATCTTACTTACCATTGTTTTGATTGAACAAAACCAACGTAAAATGGTGTCACCAAAAATGCACTGTAATGAAGTCAGAACCACATTCAACTTAATATATATTTGATCTCTCTGCAAACAAAAATGTTACCACCAACACAATTAACACCCGTGAAACCTCACATGATAATGCTACGCCTCCGTGTTTTCTAGTAGGGCTCACGCAACCTGGAAGATCCTCTATACTGATACGGCGCGTCGTCACAACAAAAGACAGAATAGATGTTTTGAATTTATAAAAAATGACCTCTCCGAATATATTCCTATTGTACTTACATAGGCCACAAAATTGGCAAACAACATGTTTTGGTGCTTGACAGAATGTAGTTATTGTGGCTTACGGTCACAGAAACTAGTAATATATTACATTTTTTACTTGACATAAGGGAGGAAGGGAGGGAAGAGGAGGATTTAAAAGGAGATAAGTTTTGGTTGTTATCCCATCCACCCATCGAACTAAAATTACGGATACTTTAATGCATTGATACTTCACGTCGATATTCTTTTAGACATTAGGGTATCCTCTGTCAATCTGGACTACTTATTTATTCTTGGGAAACAAACAGTACAATGATACATACAGTTTTAGGAACTAAAACTGTTACATCGACCAACCAATGTATTATACAATACTAGCGGCCTGCCCCGGCTTCGCACGGGTATAAAATATATAGCCTATGTCATTCACTGAAAAAATGATTACAATCGATCGAGTTTTGATTTATTCATTACTGCCCGTGGCCCGCACGCGTTAAATGTAATTATTTACGACATCACATTAGGAACCTCAATTTTTTTTTTCCACAATTAATGGATGTTATTATACATATAAACCTTCCTCTTCAATCACTCTGTCTATTAAAAAACCGCATCAAAATCCGTTGCGTAGTTTTAAAGATTTAAGCATACATAGGGACAGAGAAAGCGACTTTGTTTTATACTATGTAGTGATACGTCCATAACAAAAGAGCAGAACGTATTATACAATTATTATTATTGAATAAATGCTGAAAAGACGACAGCTCTTTGTACCAATCGTAATTAACGTTTTACTTAGTAAAAGGATCATGGATTTTTTCCCTAAAAATTTTAAAATATTTACCGCGGAGTTAGATTAATCCTTAGTTAATCCTTATCTTGAAAATATTAAATTCAAATTATGTACTCACACTAAACGACACTTGTTGTTTTCTGAAAGCCGGTCTTTTCCTTCTAATTTAAGATCTAAGTCGTGATCCGGTCTCGCAGGAGGTATCCAAAGTACGGAGTAAACTATGAGCCTCCGCGAAGGCTGTCTCTTTCATGGCTGGGTCTAAGTTCTCGCGACCCCAGATGATACTATCAAGGCCAATATATGCAGGAAAAAAGTCCCGTCGAGCACTTACTGCTTGACCAATGCGTGACAGGGCAGGGCATCTCTAAAACACTCGTATTTTGTTCGAGCGTTTCTTTATTAGTCATTTTCTGCACAGTTTTGGCATTTTTTTGTCTTCGTGAACTTTTTATTAAAAATTCACTGCACATCAACAACTATTAATTTCTACTTGCATCATTGTTGTAAGATTTAAATTAGTCATATTTATTTTAGATACCTTAATTTACGATGTATATAACATACAATTTGCTACTAATCTAGATCACGCAAAGAAGTCACTTGGGTTATCCTATGAGTTCAAATAAAGACTGGAAAAATATTTTCAATTATTTTAGCCAATCTCAATAGGAATTATCAATTCGGATGAATAACAATAATTGTTATTATTGAACAAGATAGCACTTTGTAGATACAGAACGAAAAGGTTTTATAGTAACCATATTTATAAGCTAAGTCATCGTGATCAGTGTCAGCGTACAGTTTTTTTGTAGTGTACTGTTGCTTTTTGAAACAAAACAATTCTTTAAAAAAACATATTTGGGTTGACCGCCAAAGTTTTTAAATGTTTTAAAAATTAAAGAAAAGCAATCTGTTATTGTTTCTAAAAAAATTTACGACTCGAAGTATTTTATTTAAACTAGATTGCCTTTGGCCTTCTTTTTAGGTTTAGCCAAATATAAAAATAATGGGAAGGATTATACAACGTCGTCACGTCCGCCTGTCCGTCTGTCCGTCCGTATGTCACAGTTATTTTACGCGGAGACTATTGCTTTTATCTATATGGAATTTAGTAAATAGGTGTATTCTGTGAGCCGACAATTTTGAAATCCTAAAATATATAAAAATTAAGGGTAGCAGTCCATACATGGAACTGAGACAAAATTTTAATGAACGGCAACGTGTGACGTATCTTTGGATTGGTCTAAAAATAATAACGAAGTTTCATTTTCACTTTTTTGATTAAGTCGTCAATATATTAGCTCTTAAAGTCATAAAAATGACGAAATTATCAACTTATTTTTGCGGTCGCTTTTAACTCTTAAATTTATAAAGTCCGTAAGATTCTACATCATCAAGCTGCGGAACCATTTAGTTTCTACTTTGTGTCGTCCAATACGTACTTGACTGGATTTTTTTTTATTAATCATATCTTGAGATGAGCGAAGACAAACACACAATAAACACTACAATATATATGTGGACACAAATAAGTAATACCATGTCAACCCACAAAAATAAAAAAAACTGAGTTATAGATGCAGAAGTGTTGGTAAATGGCTAAAGGACATTTTTTTTAATATTTGTAGGATTTTAAGCTTTAAAACTTCTAAAAAAGCCATTTTTATAATCATGCAAACGCGCTATAAGCGATAGAATAATTTGTAATAATATGTTATATTGCTTAATTTTTTTATTTTGAATTATTTTTTTTAGCGGTATTTGTTATTTTTCAATAGAAATTCGAGAAGGCTAACACATTATTGCAAAATTGACGATAAGATTAAGCAGTTTATTTTTAAATCATAGAGTGACGGTTACTGAAAAACTGAATTTTATATTGAAAACACTGTTATTATTTTGAATTCATAGTGGATTTATAATAATCTATATAACAATAATATTAACTATTAAATTATAACGATAAAATTCTTATGGAATGCAAGGAAAGTCTTTAATGAAATTTTCTGAGACTTACTTGAATTTTTGGGTTATATTATATACGAAATACTCAGTTCGTGTACATAAACAACAAAATAAAATGACCAAAAGATATAGCTTATAACTTAAAAAACTTGAAAACATTAAATTATTATAAGAATTATTGTTAAAAAATGAATTTTATGTACCAAAGTGGCTTAAATTATTTTTGCAAAATATGTAATCTAAGATAGCCATGCGTGTTTCTTTCTTAACGTAGTATTGAAAAAATTCGTAAGACATAATTTAATGCCTATTAACAATAACATTCCAAGTCATTTTGAATTGTAAATTAGCGAGAAAATATTCTGCAATAAAAAATTCTGTTATTCCTTTTAATCTGCAACGTTATTATACTTATTTTTTTTGTGAAAATAAGTAACATAAATCTGAAATAACCAAAGACTTGACCGGTACCTAAAAAATTATTAGTAAAAACATTTTTAAGGTCAAGCTTTTATTGCAATGCTCTAAAAAGAAAAAAAAATATTGTAAATTGTATCAACCAATAAATTTATGACTAAAATATAAAAGCTTGTCGAGAGATTTACCTATATGGATGTATTTATAAAATGCATGCTTCTTTATGATTTTCTTATGTCAAGATCAAGTTTCTAAATTTTATTCTTGTTTATCTACATAATGTCGCGTCAAGCTTTTATATATTTTAGTAATAAATTGATGGGTTGATACAATTTTTTTTTCTTTTTAGAGCATTAAAATAAAAGCTTGTTCGTAAAAATTTTTTTACTAATAATTTATTTTAAATTTTTTAGTTTTTTCCGTGAATATTTAAAAATGGAGTCGTCGTCCATGTTCGACTTAGAGCAAAATCGTTATATTTTTTTGTATTGCTTTTAGCAAATCTTTTGATTTGATAACCCTAATATAGGAGTGCTTAAAAATTACTAGCCCGTCATTATTATCAGACCTTGAATATCACTATCGACATCGATTCAAAGAGCAAAAACATGATGGGGTTATCTTTTTGCGTTCAGTAATTCCTATGACCTCCTTTAGTCATCATCATTAGATCTTGAATATCGCCTGAGGGTATAGCACTTATCAAGACCATTCCAAAGAGTACAAGCACGTTGTGGTTATCTTATTGCGTTTAGTAGGTCCTATGGCCAACTTCTGTCATCATCATCAGACCTTGAATATCACCTAGGGGTATAGTACTCTTCAAGACCATTCCAAAAAGCCCAAACACGATTTATCTTGTTGCGTTCAATATTTCATATGACTACCTTCCAACTCCATCATCAGAAAAGCTCAGTGGCAGTGGCTCAGCCTTATTATTGCATTGCAATGCAAGTTACACAAGTGTTTCAAATTTCGACTCAATTGAACGCCGGGAAGAGGGTGAAATAAGGCTTGCAAGATTTGCACTTCACATCATTCCGGCAAGGTTCATAAAAGCTTTTAAAAATCATATAATGCATTTAAAACTTGCTTAAAATTTTCAAACGCGTTTTTCTCGAAACTTCATGCGTATGGGTTGACATACTATTGCTTATTTGCGTCTATATATAGGTATAATACATTACAGTATATATATATATATATAAAATCACCCTAATCTATATATGTCTGAGAATCCGCTAAATTAGGATATACGTGGTCGTCCATCCAAGATTACTTTTAATAAAAACGCACCACGACAGATACGACAGATGTGATGACCTCCTTAGTTTATATTTTAACATGATAAATAAATTACCCTCCCACATATTGAGAGGTGCGTAACTTTCTTTTAAACACAAAAATATTTTAAAAAAGCTGATAAAAATATAAAAAAAGAAATCTTCTATAATTCTTTAACTTTAACCGTTCTAATTCAGTCGGATGCTTTCTTGTCCCAGTCGTGATATTATGATAAAAATAAAAACGTACTTTCCTATTAAATTTGTATAATATCAAAGATTGTTTATATTACGCTAGCACACGCTGACCTACCTTACGCTATTCGCTGTGACCGATGCTATTAAATTACTCTCAAATGCATAATAATGTTATGCAAAACTGATTAAGCGATAACATTTAACCGAGTCACTCATATTTATCGCTTATTCAACATGAAGACGCAGTATAAAATTCTGTTGACTCTTAGAATATTGGAATAAATAGCAAAAACGTTTTTAGCTTTTTAAGGTTTTGTATCCACTGTCCGTCCTTCGCGTTTGTCAGCGGGCTGTAACTCACAAATAGATAGTGTTGAAATTTTCACAAACCGCGTTTCTTTACTAAAAATAAAATAAAATTTAAAAAGAAATTTGATGTTCTTGACATTTTTTGCAGTATATCAAGAAACGGGGGCTTTACCTTATTAACTCTTTGTGCTTTTCAAATTCTCTTTTTGCGATTTTCTTTTGCGATTCAAATGACGACCTAAACTGAGCTACATCGTACCATGACATCTATATTTATAGGTGATATTCATATAAAATTTGAATCGATTTACTGTCATAATTGAATTGGATTGATTTGGTAATAAATTAGGTACCCAAGTACTTTCTTACTTTAATCTTATTAATGCAACAATGGTAAGGACCCTATACTTGCGACTCTGAAACGGCCTTACCTGGTTTTGTTGTACCGTATAATGCACGTATTTAAAAAATACTATTATATACCTACTCCGATTACCTTTTGAATAATAATAAAATAAAATAAATGTATATACTTACAGGATACAATGTCTCAAAATTACCGAATAATTTATTGCGATAGAGTATTATGTTAATGAATAATTGTCGAGAGCATGATTATCCTATTTGACGAGATTATATATATATCAAAATTTTATTCGTAATTGTATGCTTCTGAATCTCGTGTGGTAAACAAATTAGGCCATAATAAGGCATTCCATTTCTACTACAGATAGTCAAAAATTTTAGATAATTTTTGAATTTTGCACAGCGCTGGAGATTCATAATACTCTATTTGTAAATAAATAAAAGCCAGAATTTGTATAACAATGAAATTGAGAACTTGTTAACTAATTGACTATATAGAATAGCCTTCGTGGTTGTGACATCTAATTACAATCCCAGGGGTTGTTAACAATAACGACAATTGCAGCAAATGAATAGCTCGTTCGCCATAACCCTATTTAATATATATTCTTAGGACAATCAGTTAGTGCTCACAGTCAAAATATTATAACTTAATTGAAATATAATTATAGGTGATGCAGTCGGTAAATTGTAATTAAACCAGCGAGGTTTATTTTTTATTCATTCAAATTTGCATCTCAACAATATTAAAGTATTTATTAGGACCTTGTATAATATTGTCAATGCCTTATTGTTATACAAATTAAGAATAAAATCTCAGTGATAAGCATAACGAAATCGCTAATGACAATAAACAAGTAGGCTTAGTTATAATAATGATAGAGTTTTAACTATTAATAGCCGTTGGCAATAGGGCCATAGGGCCTTCACAGCGATACCGGGCCGGACCGTTGAAGCTGTGATGCTTGTAAATGAGACAATAACTATCACTCCACTTGATTATTAGATAGCACAGTAAAAAATTTTTTTTAATGAGAAGCAAGCAACAAGCAAAGATGTACCCAATATTTCATAATTATTTTTTTCCGCCGCTTATAAAATCGATTAGAATATAAAAATACTTACCTTCTTTTATATAATTGATGAAATAATAAGTTTTCTTTACTCAAATTTTGTAATAAAGACATACATCCAACAGTAGTACAGTACGTAATTGGCTGTAGTTGTCTTGAGATTTTTATTTTGATATTTCTTGAAAATTAAGGTAAACCAAACGATTGACATATCTAGATACTTGTAACGTAAATGTTAATCATAAATAAATATATGTATGTATTTATTTGTATTGTTTTAAGAAAATATTGATTTTTACCTAATTTTCTGCCGTCACCTTATTACACCATCTGACTACCCTTAAACGTGTAAGTAACAACCTTTCTAAAAAAGTCAATAACTCCTAAGACCAAAGACCGTATAAGTAGTGTCACCTATAAAAACTTAATATTGATGTTGCAAAAAAATCCAAAAAATCTTCAACTTATTTTGAAAATTTAGTTACAGATCCAAAATCTATTTTACTTTAGTTTTATCTTGGTGCATATCCTTAGAAGTTCCTTAGTTTAGATTACATTAAGAAAGCTTCAGAGATCCGCGATAATTCTTCAAATGAAAATAAAAATATGTAATTAATGAATTATTATTATGTTGATAGATTTATTAAAAATGAAAACTTTAACTTAAGTCGAATTATTATTTGATAAACCCTTCAAAACATGTACACATTTATAATTATGCTACATCAACAAATATATAATGACAACCAAATGTAAATTTCATGTGTCAAAGGAAAATTTCAAACTTCATTAATCAATATAAACTTCACTTCTCCATTTTTCGATATAAACGAGGAGTAGTGTACCGCTACCTCAAATTTTAACCAACAATCACTCTTGTGTGTATACTCGTCTTTCTCAATACACCGAGCTCATTTTGGCGAAAAAATTAATCTTTATATAATATTTTATTATTACAGGAAAACCAATCAAATAAGCTTTTTGGGACATTTTCTTGTAGGGCTTCGAGAAAACGATATAATATATTATTTTATTTTGTTTAGATACACTATCTTCTGCCAGCAGCTTTTCCCGCGTGAATTGAAAAAATTGAAACAATTTTAATACAAACTTTGAACCTTCATTTCACTTCTTCAGTTGTGGAACTTCAGAAAATGTTAAAACCAAAGACATTAAAATGTCTATTAATCAGGACATCGCAAACAAAATCGTAATCCAATACTTATGTCCTAGTGGACAAAAGCCGCTCAATCTAGGATGGTACGCCTGCGCATCAAGTCGTGTTTGTGTCCGCTCTATACACATACATACATAAGAAAAGCATTTTCCGAAAAAATATGCTGAGTGGAGCACAAAAAAATTATTTCAAGTTTAGGCTAGGCATTGATGTGCCATGTATTGGATTGAGTTTTCAAACATATGTCAAAATAAAATGTAATTTAAATCAAAAGCTCTAAAGAGCTCTAAATTTCGAAGCAAAATCATTTTCTACCCGTTTTCAAACCTGTTAGAATTTCAATAAAATACGAAACACGTCTTCCATCAATTATGTAAAAAGTTTTAGACAAAATTTAAAGTTGATTGGACCAAGGAATCACGTTTTCCCGCACAATCTTTGCCCCCCTTTTTCACCCCCTTAGAGGTAGAATTTCGGCGTCATAAAAAGAACACACCCTCCAAGTTTCAGGTCTCTACGATCAGCGGTTTAGGCTGTGCGTTTATCCGTCAGTCATTCAGGACAAAGCCTTTTATATATATAGAATATAGATTACATCCATTAATCAGCAATTTAAAGTAATATAAACTATCATATGTATGTAGCAATTACAAAGCTTACTTTCAATAATGCGTCGCATTTCAATATTATAATTTTCATTATAAATTCGAAAGATATGCGCTGTCATGATTCTAATTAAGAATTTTGGAAATTTCGAGCGCCATACATTAATATTAAAGCTATTGCTTAGTGGTTCCGCTTGCGTGGAGAACTCTTTATTTACATAAAGCTTTTATTAAATACGTTTACCGACCCACGCCACATTTATCTACTTTACCCCGTCACAAATGTATACATACGTTTGACTAGATGATGTATTTCTATGAGTAAAAAATAATCATTTCTGATTCTCAAGATATCAGCTTAAAAAACTTTGTTTCGTAGTGAAGACGTAAACGCATCAAATTATATTATCGGTATAGTTATATAATCTTGTGTAAGAATGTCTTTGTAGCGACATCTCGCATAAAGCTACAGCGACACCTGCATGGCATACTACGCAACGATATGGACGACTAATGAGCGTCACGATCCTAAATCGCGTTATCAGAGTTTCCTACGCTCGTAACCTGCATATACAATTTTCCAACGTAAGTCGTTGCGCTTCGGCTCGCCAGGCAATATCACTGACCTGGTCGGAGGATCCCCCCGTTGTGTTGGAGGGTATTCATAACATGGTCCTCCACATCTTACTATTGTAATCCCCCTGACGCTTCCGCGCCTAGGCCTTTAGGCCCCCGCCTGGGACGGCAACATAGTGCCGCCATATATAAATACTATTACATACGAATACATATATAAACTTATAATTATACCACCCTGGCGCTTACGCGCCTAGGCCTTTCGGCGTCCGCCTGGGCCGGCTTCGGGAAGTTTATTTTTCAATAAACTCACGAAGCCGGCGATACCCCATATATAACATATATACAAATGTACACCTGTACACCCCCTAGCGCGAATGCGCTCAGGCCTTGCGGCCTCCGCCTGTGCCGACTTCCCGAGTAGCCCCAGGAAGTCGGCAAAACCCCAATATACATATACATATATACAACACCTGACGCGTAAACGCGTTTGGGCCTTGTGGCCCCCGCCGGCCGACCGACCGAAGCCGGTAAACCTCCACTATATACATATTTACACCGACCGCGTAAACGCGGGTGGGCCTACGGCCTCCACCGACCGGCTCCCGAGTCTGGACGAAGACTCGGGAAGCCGGCAACCCTGTTCGCTTCACCGGGTAGCCGAAGGTGCCTCCTGCACAATCGACTATTAATCCCGGCTACTGAGCGCCCCCGGCACGACAAGCCCAGGGTACCGCAGAGTTTTACCTCTGCGGTGGGGGGGAAATTATACTCTTATCCTGATTTGACGGTTTGCAACCCAAAGGGCGAATCAGTAACTTATATATTTGGATAAAACCAAATTAATAAATAAATAAATAATAAACGCTACACACTTAACGGCCCCATTTGGATAGTTATATCCTGTGTCGGGGGTCCGGAAACATACACCTATAAAGAGTTAATGATTATTATCAGATGTTATTATAACGACGACAATAAGGACAACCGCCCATCTGAGACAGATATTTTTACCAAACATCTGCTCCGAGAGGGAATAGAACCTGTGAACGTGGAGGCTCAAAGCAGACACTCGCTACCAGCGATTAGAATTTAATTATTACATATAAGACTGGTCATAAAGTGTTTTAGTTTCTGCCTATTGTTGATTTACTAGTCATCATTTGATATTTCGATGTACTCAAGTTTTATAATTACTTTAATCCTTTAAACATAAAATGAAGGAAATCTGGATATTTCAAGAGATCTATGTAATTAAATTCATTGAGCTATCTGACATTTACAATGATACAAAGGATTAGGTTCTCATTTTATTAGCGTTTTTCCTGACTTGTGTTATAATATGGTATAATTAGGGTTTCGTAGCCAAATGGCAAAAAAGAACCCTATTTTCGTCATGTGCGACTGTTAATTAGTCACTCGACATTGATAGAATCAATTAAAGTGATTAAAAATAAGTGATATTAATATAAACACTCCGTCCGCGTGGTTCCATCGCGTAGTTCGATCAAACGAAGTACGAGAAATTAGAAATCCTCAAACGAACCACGGAGTCGGACTTTTATGTAGACAATTGTAGCGCA
The DNA here is from genome assembly GCA_023373885.1 of Hestina assimilis. NCBI lineage: Eukaryota > Metazoa > Arthropoda > Insecta > Lepidoptera > Nymphalidae > Hestina > Hestina assimilis. The sequence goes on from CM041759.1 coordinate 16,396,456, forward strand.
GTGATAGTGAGCCAAGTGGGCGCGGGTCGATTCATGCTCGGGACAGATATTTGTATTAACATTGTCATGTGTTCCGTTGGTTGATTGTACTTATGTTTCCAGAGCCCCGATAGATTATTACTAGAATAGTATGCGGGCCGAGAACTATGTAGCGTGCAGCATGTAGCATGTTAATTATAATAATTATTGTATCGAGATTGATTGTGATATTGCAATTTAATTAAAATTATTTTACGAGCGGACGTAGCTTAGTAATAAATTTATTTTCTTGTTTAAAACATGGTTTCAAATGATGGAACTGGAACTTAGGTTTTTATTTTAGTCGAAACTAGCTGAAGCTTATCGAAATACTGTGGCACACACCACCTAATAACGATATAAGTGATTTTTTAACAGACTATAGACAGATGTCCAATGTGAACATGCGCCGTATTAAAGTCAATTGGTATAATTTATTTAATGGCTTCGACTATTATATTTATTGTTATTAATAATTTAATATTCAAATGATCGTCACGCGTGGAGAATTCGTTACGCAATATTTTTATGTGTTTCTTCTTGGATACAAAAAAATGTTGATCAAATTTCGACGTATTATACTTCTATTTTTATTTTTGTCTTTAGGAAGATACACGTATAGAAGTTATGTAATTTAGTAAAAGGTTTTTACTAAATTATTAAAAATATCTCTACAACTGTTAATCTTTCGAATCGTTTATGTTTAAATGGATACTTCTGAGAGTAGTTGTTAAAATCCCTTTGCTGATGTAAAATTGTAGTTCAATTTACCTTTCAAAGAAGAAAAAGAAAGTAGATTTTATCTTCTATATATATAAAAGGATTACCCTCCAAAAACATTCTGTAAAACACTAGCCAAGTCTCGATGGAGCTGCTTGTTTATCTCTTAAAAGTAATGAAATCTAGACAATGTCGTGCCAAGTCTAAGGTTCCTCACTGCGATTTCTTTATTATTATAGTTAATGTTGTGTGACTTGGCCGTTGAAGGGTAAACAAGGGTACAAAACCAGGTGCTCCATGACACCATTGCACCAATCTGTCGCCAGAACCGCTACCCATTGACGATGGAAAACTGCCACTTGGAAAACGTTGATTCAATAACCAGTCAATTGTACGTTGTCGACCCAATAAACCCATAGGTAATCAAATAGGTGAAAAGGATTTTGTAGACGCATGAAAACCTGTTTTTTGGCGTACGATTATGAAGCGTTTTAACATTTTCTGAATATCCACAACTGAAGATTTAAAGTTTGTATTAAAATAACGTGAATAACGCGGGCGAAGCCGCTGGCAGTAGCTCGTTATGTATATAAAGCAAGAAGACCGGACTCTCTGACATATCAACACACTTGTACTTAGAAAGCTGAATTTTTCTGATATAAGCTGCATCTGAGTAAAAATTAATGTAATTTTTTTTTCATGAACGTATCATGAATGGCAATTAAATTGCAACTCTATGCTAACCTTTTTTTTAATATTATGTATATCTAATATATAATAATAACGTGTATGTTTATTTATATTCATAGGTATGAGAATAGCTCGTATTCTAAGTATTTTTCATCTTCTACCCTCATTCACATATTTAAATTGCGATTTTAATATTTCTCTGTGAAAAAATATACAATTAATTTAACCGTCCTTCATTGATGTGAAGTCATTTAAATCAAGTATCGCGTCTCTTTGACATTCCATTCTGCATTTGTTATGTATTAAAACCAAGTCTATGATTTTTTTTTAAATTTATTACTCAAGATCGATTTCTTTGATTATAATTTATATATCAGAACAACGTCTGCTGGGTCAACTGGTTTGGTATAAAAATAATAAGATCTGGCGGCGGTTTCGGGATGATGCATGCCTGATTCACAAGCAAAGCCACTACACTCCTTACAATTCGTATCACTTATTTACTTACAATTTGCCTTTTCTTTATTTTGTAAGTTTGTTTGACGTATATGACCACCTCTGGTTTCGTAGTCTGGCATTTTTTCAAATCTTGTTTATTATACTATATTTTTTAATGTAACCTCTCGTGTAGTCTATAGAATTATAATTAAGCTTAGAGGGTTCCGTGGCCAAATGGCAAAAACGGAACCCTTATAATTTCGTCCTGTCCGTCTGTCCGTCCGTATGTCCAAGTCATTTTACTTGGAGACTAATGGCGCTATCTATACGAAACTTAGTCAATAAGTGTATTCTATGTGCCGCTAAAATTTTTTAAAATGTAATAATAAAATATATAAAAATTAAGGGTAAGCAGTACATGTAACTGATGGTTTAATGAAAAAATTAATCTACGGTGACGTGGAGATATCTTTGGATAGGTCTTTAAAAATGATAACAAGGTTTGATTTTGACTTTTTTCATTACGTCAGTTGTTGAGATATTAGCTCCTAAAGTCATAAAATTGGTGTCCCCCCTCTCTAACTTTTGAACTATGGGAATTAAAATTTTGTAAAAATTTCAGGCTGTAGAACACCAAATTCATCCATATTTGGTTTGAAGAAGATAGGTCTACAAACTTTAGAGATATATAAGTTGTTTCCATAACTTTTTTTTCCTATTACTTTTAATAATTACTATTAATTTACCAACTAATTTTGATTAATTTATCTTTAAAGTCTAGATCCTTCATCATCAAGTTGCGGAACCCTTTAGGACTGTTAATTATTTAATAAGTAAAACTAATTCTTTTTTCAAAAATAAAGGTCTCTTATTTACTCCATAGGCCATAAGCTGTCTGGTTGTGAAAATTCGGTACATCTTTTTTCTTCAATTACTTAAATTAACAACAAAAGTTTATAGCTGAAAAGGTGCATTAGTGTAAATTGTTCATGCCTCTAACACTATTTTAAAACTCAGCACATACCAATACTTATCATTGGCTACCGAGACAGTGTCACGTCAGTCTAAATGTAGCTACCATTTATTTTTGGCTTGAATAAAATTAGATTTATAGGCCAAATACTAATAAACACGCTTCATATATGCGATCTGTTATTCTCCCACGTAATACGCGCTTGTCACGCAATCATATTATATCTTTATTTAAATTGTTCATATAACAGTTATTTATATCTCGTTAAAAATAAATTCAACCCAATATAACCTTTTAGAAACATTTACGAGTAGAACTGTGCTGTTTCCGTATGTAGTACTATCCGACATGAAGAGTTGTGTTTAATTCGATTGGATGATCAACTACAACGAGCGTTTACTATCAGACAAAGGTGGGACGGTACGCTTGTTTCCCACCATCGAGCGTCATATTGTAAAAAATATAATTTCTACGAAACATTCTAACTTTACAATTGCCATTTAACAAACTTAAGTTAATTAATTGTCAATCTAACTATTTTACATGTAATATAGAGTACAAAATTAATAGCTTCAACGTCAGCAAGTTTTTGCAAGCGAATGCTACAAAATTGTAGCGAACATGACTGTGTCTATCGTACTAAAATAAAACATTATTTTATTTCAGAAAATCGATGACAGATCTTCAGTATTCTCAGATGACTCCGAAGATATGGGTAAGCACATCTTTTTATATTTATTGCAATATTTGTTCTTCTAATTCAAAATGGACACCGTTGTGGCGTTGTGGGTAGCGAGTCTGCCTTTAGTCTCGACGGTTGCGGTCGGATTCGATTCCCGCTCGGGCAGATGATTGTTAAAATTACTGTTCCGGTCTGGGCGTTTGTACATACGAGTCTCCCCACTGTGCCTCGGAGAGCACGTTAAGCTGTCGGTCCCGGTTGTTATCACATAACATCTGATAATAATCGTAAATTCTTGATGAGTAAATTGCTCTTATACAATGAGTTACTGGTTCTCTCTTAGGGTTACAGAGGTCAGATGAAAAATCGCTCCGTGTAAAAACTAGTATCCTGTCAAATTCTGATAAGAGTAATAATCAGACGCTGGGTGAATAAAATACCGGGAATAATACAAGGACGAAGACGATTTGTTCTTCAAAATAATATTATATGATATGTCGATATAGCAAGCGTGAGCAATATCTTAATCGACAAAAACTAATAAAGGATAACGTTTCACAAGAATCTAGTAATAGGAATTTCTTTATTAAGATTACATTTCACCGTTTTATTTGTGAGCAAAGGAAATCGTTGAAGGCTGACATTAGATATGGAAGTAATGAGAAATATTTGAATTAAGATAAGTTTCTGTGTCTCCATGCATAGACTTAACAAAACTATGTAAGTTACAAGCTGGCACCATAAGCCATTGAAGTTAGCGTGTGACTAACTTCGTCCTGTTGCGCTATTGTTGCATTTCCGAAGAGGCACCTGCGAGTCTGATATTTTGTCACTATGTAAGAGCCTGTCCATAGTACATTGTAAATGTGTGTTACTAATGTTCTAATGTGATTAAATAACAATTTATTTGAAAATTACTTGACGACATGTCGACTGTCAGCGACTTGACTCATTCGTGGGGGCTATTCTGTTGTTCACACGACTTTTAATCTTTAATTATTTTCATCAATCAACCACCTTTGCTACATTTTAAACAAATAACCTCTTCAAGGTATTATATTGTAAACATTCTAAAACATACCGTTTTTTGCGGCGGTTGGATCTGATAATTAGTTTTCAGTATTTTCGCCTTCGTTAAATATTCCTTTCCATAAAACTTTTGCATGAGAAATGGATCAATATTTATGTATTTTTATTGTATACCCGTTGTCTGTCTAAAATATTTTATATAGAATTCCATTATGCCGTCAAAGATTCTTCGAACTAATATCCCAATACAATACTCGTATTTTCCTAAATTTGATTTCACCGAATTATTATAAGCCAGAATGATTTAATGTCGAAAAATTTGTTAGAACTAACTCGACCTATTCGACATGACTACCGTACTCAACAAACCATTTTCATTTATGGTTATATTTATTCAATTGTATTTTATTTTGTTTTAAGTTTATTTTTAGTTTGTTTTATGGATATATATTTTAGATTTAGCTAGAACAATTATAATGATAACTATCATTAGCTAGTTATCGAGCGAACCAATGACGGCAACGGTGTCGAGACTTATAGGGAGAAAATAAGAAAAATATATGTGATTATCAATATTAAGAATAAACAATTGAAAATAAGTAAGGGCATTAAAGAGATTATTTATTGAAAAAAACGTAGTCTCGCAACGCAATTCTTGTACCACAAAAGGCTGTGAGATCTATTGAATTGTATTTTTATTGGTACAATATGTTTCCGTCCCAATTTCAGTCACAGTTTTAGATAAGATCTAACAAGTTACAATTTTTTGGGGTAGAAGAACAAGACTTGTAATTTATTTACATTTAATGTCTTTGATAGAATCTGATCTCTTCTTATCGGTCTAATTTTAAAATTTAAGTTTGTTAGACTGCTTGCAGTACCTTTTAATTTTGATGATCTATGAGTGAGTGACAAAATTAAAGAACTTCGAGTTGCGATAATTCGTACACTATAACGTATAATTATTGGGTATATTGGCAATACAGCAGTTTTAGTAAGTTCTCTTGACCACTAATAATTCAAACATCTTACTTTGTCCATAACAAACCTCCAAGGGGGTCAAAAGTGCCGAGAGTTTTCGAAAAAGTATGTTGCCGCATTGCTTGACTTGGCGGAAAGCACGGCCGTGTCCCCTTATACAAAAGGAAATGTAATATATCTCACATAGCAATATCTTTTATTAGTCTTTACTTTCACTTTACATTACATTAATTCCTTCCTTTTTTAATACACTCCAGCAATGTAAACGACTTTCGTCTATAGTTCGAATGCCAGATAAAGAATTAATAAAATAGTTGATGACAGCATCGTTTTCTGCGACTCATCTAATTTATTTCTCGAAGAACGAAGCCTAAAGAAAAATGCTAAGTAACGGATTACTGTTGAGGTCCGTGCGATAAGAGAGAGTGCCGGAGGCCCAATCTTTCACCTCCTCGTTCCCTTCCTTTTTCCTATTTATCCTCCCTCCAATACCTTGGTTTGGCAACGCGCATGTGATACTTCAAATATCGTTTGCGTTCATATGTTGCGGTTCGGTTAGACTGTTTACTATCAGGCGGACCGTAAGCTTGTTTTTCGACCGTCATGAAATAAAAAAAAAAAATAGGGGTTATATAATTTATAAAAGCTTATCACTACATAGTATAAAACAAAGTCGCTTTCTCTGTCCCTATTTATGTTTAAATCTTTAAAACTACGCAACGGATTTTGATGCGTTTTCTTTAATAGATAGAGTGATTGAAGAGGAAGGTTTATACGTATAATAAGTTAATAACATCCATTAAGTAATTGAGAAAAAAAATATATTAAATTTTGAGGTTTCTAATGTGATGTCGTAAATAATTACATTTAACGCGTGCGGGCCACGGGCAGTAATGAATACATCAAAATTACTGGAACGATTTCAATATTTTTTTCAGTAAATGACATAGGCTATATATTTTATACCCGTGCGAAGTACGTACCCCGGCCGCTAGTACTTAAATATTACACTACTAGTTATTTATGACAGAAATTGCTTTGTACAACAAGAATTATTTATTATTTATATCTAGCTAAGAGTAAGTACATACAATTTATTATATTGTTACATAATAATATATTAATATTAATTTATTATCATAGCTTTAATTATACTTCTTCTACAAAATTCGCTACATTACTTCCCCTTTATTTTAATAAATGTTTCGTTTGGACTAATGTCTGTAAATTATTAATATCTTATTATATTCTATATTCCGAATGTTCGAAACTAATCACGTTTCTCCCTTGATGTTTGAGCGGTTGATGTGTATTTGTAGTTTTTTTTTTATATTTATAAGGGGGAAACGAGGAGATAGTTCCACCTGATGGCAAGCAGTCACTGTCGTCCATGAACGTTTACAAACCCAAGGGGGTTGCAGACCCGTTGCCGGCCTTCAGGAAAAAGGTATCTAAATACCCGACGCTTGATCACCCTTACATTATACAGCAGCGGGAAGACCGCAGAAGGAAGATCATTCCATACTTCGCACGTGCGTGGGAGAAACGATCTCGAGGCACGCACGTTTTAGTGACGTACCTATCTATAATTTATGCTTTTTTATGTGACTAAGTTTGCAAGTAAGCATACGGCCCACCTGATGATAAGCGATTGCCGTAGCCTATGATCGCAAGCGACACTATTTGTCGATGTCAATTAAGCGTTGCCAACGTCGAGGTATTTGTTCTTAAATCTGTTCTGCCCAGTAATTTCACCGGTTACTGTGTTCTTCAATCCAAAACACAGGAATGTAAAATAAACTACTGCTTTGCGTCTACCTACTCGTCACCAGTAAAGACAGACAGAAATAAATGACTACATCACATTATCTGTCAACTTATTTGGCTAAAATCCGAACTGCAGTCCTCCGTTATGGATGTAGGTTTTCGTTAATTTTAACGTATTCTATAAAACATAAAAACTCCTACGGTATATAATCAAAGTTTCGGCGTTTTTTTTTAAACAATATAAGGTCGTCGAACGGTTTTTCGAACCGAATTTTTTTGATCACCAAAACCTGCATTTTGTATTAAAAAAAAAACAGAAAGTTTTTCACACCAAACGAACCTGTGTCTCAAAGCGTACGTTGGTATGTAGCTTACATAAGCTTCGAAATATTTCGAATAACTACTACTCGAACTAGGAGTGTTGGCGTCTATCGCTGTTATACAAGTACATATATATTACTAACAGAAACCACCACGCGTTGCTGTGGCAGCAAAAAAATGTTCAGCAATTATCGACACATTTCTCTAATTTACACGAAATCTTAATAAATAATACACGTATCTCTCATGAACCGCTCTGTCAATTGGTGAAATCCGTTCAGTAGTTTTTCAGTTTATCTTGTATCAGAAGGACAGAAATACAGACGTGACGGGACTTTGTTTTATAATGAATCATGTATTCCAGTAAGGGAAAAAAAATGTAGATTACAATAAAATAAAATTCTTTAGTGAAAAATATGTTTGTGACTGTTACTGTAAAGAAAAATATTCGCTATTAATAACTTAACAACAGGAAAATTTTAAAAATCTCATATTAATGTAAAAAAGTTATAAAATATATAAATTTGATGCCAATAATAATTCATTGCACACTAATTTGTATGACATAATATCTACTGACATGCCTCATATAATGATATTACACAGTTACACTGTCTGGTCTGGTTTGAATGGTTTGCATTTGATACCAGCATAGGTTTAGTATATTATGACTAGAACACGAATTGCTTATTCTTAAATGTGATGTGGAATGATCACAAATATGGATATTGCAAGACAACAGCGATTAACAAAATGAATGAATTTTGTGTAACAACAGTAATTTTCTAAAGTAGCGTTGTTGTATATAATAATTAAAAACAATAAAAAAAATTGAGATTTAATCTATTTCAGCCAAATTTAAGATTATTTAAAATAAATAAATATAATAAAAATCAAAATAACCAGCTACCATTACAGTTGGATTATAAATACGGACAGAAAAGCGAACTTATATACTATGTTTTGGAACCATCTGAAAAATTGTTGCTTATTAATGTCAATAAAAAAATACAACAGATAATAATGTAATTGACTACTGTTGACGACAATTAATTATGTGTACCAATGGTTCATTTACGATTACGGCAAGTAGATAGCATCAACCATATTTTTATCAAAAAATCTATCTTCCTCGAAGTATTTTAGCTTCGTGTAATACAAATACATAATTATGTAATTTTTTTTCATTCGTATTAATGCCTACTATTAAGGGCTAACATATGATAAGCACGTAAATTATTTTGACCATAGTACAGTATTATCGTAATTTTACGTGAAACTGATTTTTGTGATATGTTGATTGGTAATTCATGACTCATTTATAAGGTCATCATTATATGCCTCATTGTCTGTTAAAAATTCTATAATATTGTTTGTTTATGCCTTAAATTAATTTTTACGGATTAAAGTTTGTAATGCGCGTTAATTTTCTGCGAGTTTTTTTAAAAACAATTAAAATTTTAAATCAATGGAATCACGTTTCGTACATGATGATAAATTACAACATATTAGTTTTGACTCGTCAATAACATAAATCTGATAATGAGATTGTAGTGGTGTTATCTGATAACGCTTACGATACTGACCTTGCTACGCCTTTTTTCAGATCGCTGAGCCCCTACGAACTGCAGTGTTATGATCTATCGCTCAGAATAATGTGATTAGCGTACCTTCAAAAGTATTTTTCAATTGTTCAAAATAATTTTTGGTGTTCCTCTTGTAACTTGTCTGTTAATAACTTTTAATGTGAACTTGCGGATGCGTAGCGGTAACTATATGAGTAGTCGACATATTTTTCATATGTGTGATCGATCACGGACTAATCAGGTTAAATAAATATAAGAATTATATGATTCGGTACCACTGACCGTATAAGAAAGACTTGAATAAATTTTTATGGTGAAATTCTGTCTAGTTAATTGTTACGAATCTACTATGGAACTGTTGATCAAATTTAAAATTGCTATATTTTTTAACAGTTAGATTTCTCTTTATGTAGTTTTGTTTTTGGATTATATCGTTCAAACATCAGTGTAAATTAAAAAAAAAATGCCTCACGTAAAAATTAATCAATTTGTATAAATAAATAAATAAACAAAACTGAAAGCATGCAGCAAACAAATAATTTTACACCGCTGTTTTTCATTATTGTTTTAACTTTGCTCTAAATTAGTTTTAATGTCATAATTTTAAAGTTCTACTTGGGAATGAGGAAACAGATCCAAAATTGAACTTAGCCTACTTAGATACTTGTTTTTTCGGTGTGAAAAGGCCTACTCGATCAGGAAAGTAGATTCTCGCGGAATATCAATGTGAAGTTGCAGTATACAACGTCTGATTGATAAAAACGTGGTAATTTTTAGTTAGAATCACGGGTGCAAAACTACTTGTACCCCAAATTTTTATGAACTACGGTAACTGCAGCTTTCCATCAGAAAGAAAATGTTGGCCAACATCGTATTGAGTTTTTATAATGAATAAAAACTCAATTTCGTATAGGTATAACAATAACAAACAACAAACAGCCGTACGTATTGGCTTATGTTAAACGGCCGCCGTATCGTGTTTTGAAACGCTCTAATGTGGAACTGGAACGCATGTGGAGCCCGTTTGATAGAGGTAGTAGACCACGTTCAAGTGTAATATCATGCAATGCAATTTAAAATTAAGGGTTTTAGGTAAGCTAAAGGTGGAGCGAAAAAAAGGGAACAGAGAAAGTGGGAATTTGGGCTTGGAATAGTAGATTACTGATACCTCGGTCAAGCCAGCCCATTTTTACCGAAAACTTCAAGCTTCTACTTCCGTATATATTAACCGTATAGTTATAATAATAATTATTTTCAAACGGAGATATCAAAATACGCTTACTCAGATACAATTCATAATATTTAATTTCAATTTACGCATTATTTCGTGTAGAAAATAAACGTAACAGATTTTACGGACATACTAAATCGTAATTGAGTACAGTCGCGAAACCAAAATACGTTTTTATATTTAGGTTATGAATCGTGGGCCGTTGTTATGTGAGTAGGTATATTATCCGAAATAATAGTGAAGAAATTGTAACCGCCGCCTGACAAACTAGATGAATTTAGAATGCTGCGATCTTTCGAATGTCATTAATTACGATAAGAGTTTTACTTTCTTTTGTAATAAAACTTTCACTAAATATAATTCCATACTTTCACAATATAATTCCAAAATGTATGAAAAATGACATAAGTTTTTGAAATATCACGTCACGTATCAAAAACAAAACAAAAAAATACTATTTTGTCTCTCTTTATACATTCATTAAAGTTTTTGCAATAATATTGAGATCGTATAATCTATCAATCTAATGCGCACTTGGCCCATATTATAAATATTAATCATTCTTAAATTTTGATAAATATCGACAGCAAAACGGCATGATGCGATATTTGAAATGTATTAACGAGATTATCTCTATATAATAATAATTACGAGATTATCTCACACTTTGTTGAACGGTAAATAATTTTTAATCATTAATGTCACCTACATTTTACTGTATTAACTGGGCAAATGATCAATTAATCTATTGTCGCTTTTATATTCATTATTCATTCATATATTTTCTTATATAAACTCCGAGGTGGTGGAAAGTGGTTCTAGTACGCCTCTTAGTTTCCATTTGCTAAATTTGCTTAAACACAGGTCGCGGGTTCGACTCCCGTTTGGAGCATAATATGTTTGTATTGACCATGCAAGTATATTTTCCGGTCTGGGTGTATTTGTCCTTGTCCTTGTATATATTTTCGGACCCCCGACACAGGATATCACTATCTTAAAGGGGGCCCTTGTGCAGCGTTTATTTATTTATTTATAACTTAACTATTCCCGTACCTACGCTGTTCTTAACGCAAAGAACCAAATTATTTATGTTTATATTTAGTTTATATTTAAATATTTCGCGAAGAACAGTGTTTGTTTAAAGTAATTGTTGACATAATTTTAACTAGCACTTGATTATTCATAATAAGGTCGACAAATTGTAAAATAACTTTATTAAAGTAGACAATAAGGTAGACAAAACGTTATGTTGTTTGCATGCAGCTACTAATGATATTGACTAACTTTCGAAATATCTAATATATAAAATTCTCGTGTCGAGGTGTTTGTTACCAAACTCCTCCGAAACGGCTCTACCGATTTTTATGAAAATTTGTGGACATATCGCGTAGGTCTCAGACTCGATTAGCATCTATTTTACACACCCCAATTTTTTTTGGGTACATAACTTTTATTTATTATTTTTTTAATGATATGTGGCGTTAAAAATACATAGAACCCTAAATTTTCACCTTTCAACCATTAACTCTTATTTTAATAGCGATATTAGTAATTCAGTAATTGTCACCGTCTAAGAAGCGACAGCTTCTGTTTTGAACAGATTCAATTAGTTAGTCCAATTAGTAGTGCCCCACTACTATCGGGTCCCAGATTTTTTTTTTTGACAGGACAACGTCTGCCGGGCCCGCTAGGTTTTAATTATAAACATATTTACATGGTACTGAAATAAAATCTATATTTATTTTTATAAGAGCTTACAAACTACCAGCTCGATGTGAAGTCGGACCGGTAAAATGAAATCTTTTTGCAGCCAGAGTACCTTAGCTTCCTTTAAATATAAACGACGATCAATCTGGCAAACTGTGAACAAATTGTAATGTAAGCCACACAATATGCTTACATTACGCTAGCAAAGGGATACGAAAAGGACAAGTATGAAGGCAATTTAATTTGGATGAAACGTAGGCAGAAACCAGTAATAATATAAGTTTTCTTTTATTTATTTCCTAGTATGTGCACCCGTCATCGCCATTACGATTAATGTTTTGAAATAAGGAACCTTTATTTCAATAGAACTAAATGGTTCTCGATACAAACTTATTTCACCCTCTTCACATTTTTTCCTATATAAAAGTGGCCTACGTTGTACTTGTCATAAATACCATCTATTTTTATACAAAAATTCATCAATTGTTATTATTAGTCTGGATTCATTATCGAAATTTACCTCAGTTTGTATGTCGTTTATCCCACGGGGACTTAACATTTTTCAAGGGTAAAACGTATCCTGTGTTAATCCAGGTAACAATCTATACAGGTGTCAAATTTCATCTAAATCCGCTCAGCCGTTTTTTTCGTAATTGAGTAACAAACATCTAAACATACACACTTTTACATTTATTTTATTAAGATAGGACTATTACAATTTGAATACATAAATGCTTGTGTACTGTGTGCTTGTAATAATTATATTAAAGATTTTTATGATTTTTAATGAAATTTATTACTGTTAACGGAGTAATTTTGTTTAGAAATATAAAAACGTCAGACGATTGTATTAGTAATTAATATGATTACTAATGCTTATTTATTTTTCTTCTTTTATTTATGTGCTGACAATATTTATGTATGAAATTGTTTAAACTTTAAACGATATAATAAATTATGCGTGATTCAACAAGAACAAATTAAATAAATATAATGTTCACTTAAACTAAAGTTAAAAAATAGGATGCCGTATTTGAATTACACCGCGTTGTACGGTAGGTAACGTCGTATTGTGACACCTAATTATATTATAACCTCATCATACATGTCGTACGAGACTATATTTCCTGATGTTTTTATATTCACTGGCAGATATAAATGCTGACGTTATTCAATTTTTTTTTAGATTCAGACGTTGAGTAAATTTCAAAACTTATATTTATTTCACTTCATATGCTTCAAGTCTACTCGGCCTACGCATCGTTAATAAAATTTTGTGCGAATATTTTGATGACTTCTTGCATCGAAATATTAGTATTTTGTCCAGAATATAATTAGCATTCTGTTTCGCGTCATAGGTGCGTCATTCTACATATTTTGGTAAAGGCCATCTGCCTTACCAATATTTATATTGCTGATAATTGATAAAAAACTAGTATTCTAATTAACATGTATGTTTTTCATTATTTTATTTAATGAATGAAAGGAATACTTGGGTATAATACGATCCGTCGTTTACTAACAATATTATCAAATGCTAAGTGTATTAATTTCCGACGCTAAAACCTAGTTATCGATCAATGCGCGGGCGTCATTTGGCCAGTTGCTCGTCCTATCACATTATGTTTTAAAACAAGAGACGTTTATAAACCCGCCAAGTGATACATCAATAGCATGGTTGCGATAAACCGTTTAATCTAATGCAAGTTGTTAAGGTTATTTCTATTTGTTTTCTCTCAACCGTAATGCATTCGGCATTTCAATATATATTTTAACCAACTGATGATATTTTCCAATATTGATGATTTTATATTTAATTTTACTTTTGTACCACTGTACTTGTATACTGAATAACTTTGCGACAAGCAATATATTTAGAACAATCAAAATAAAACTATAACAAATCCAAATTACGCTATTGCAGCGTAAACTAGTAATTCTACGACTATGAATAGTTTAAAGCATTCGTATAATCGGATCTACTTTGAAATTCATCCAAGTAGTACGATGCATAAAGGACAAACGTTTAACATTCCTCAGAAGAAATACAGCATCTCCGCTTCAACAATTCTGCTAAGCGCAAGCGATGGGTAGATGTACATGTATTAGTTGTTATTATGCGTCCTATTTTTAACTCGGCAGTCCCCAGTCAATAACCACATTTCCATTACTGTATAGACGCACAAACAAGTAAGTATTTTGCTCGAATATTTTCTGTTGTCGGAGTTCGAAAATTGTCACAGTTGTTGTGCCCATTCTTCTAAAGTACGATTTAATACATATATAACATGTTATTGGGCAAATATATGTTTTTATCTGTATTTTTGAATCTTATGTTAATTAATGTCGTATTGATGACTACTAAAGAATGCATTTTACTTTCAAACAAGATTGTTTCTTTTTATATAAGAGAGGGTCAAACGGGCTGGAGGCTCTCCTGGTGTTAAGCGATCAACGCCGCCTATGAACATCTGCAACACCAAAGGGCATGCAGGTGAGTTGCAGACCTTTAAAGAAAGAATAGGCTCTTCTCTTGAAGGTTCACAGGTTGTATCGGTTCGGAAAGACCACCGGCGGAAGTTGGTTCCACAATGTGGTTGTGCCAGGAAGAAAATACCTTCTAAATCGCGGTGTTGTGGATTTCCAGAAATCGAGGTGGTAAGCAGTGGTGGAATTACAAATTTTCTAGTTATAGGCTGTAAGGTTTTTGTCGCCCTTACCTCTGGTTGATAGGGAGAAGATGGAAATACATTTTCTACAAATTCGCTCTTTGCTCAAAGTGTAGGCAGAGGGCACAGAGGGCTATTACTGGTTAGGGGGCGGCGAACTAGCTGTTTTACTCTATATTATGGAAGTTTACTACTCGGAATGTAAAATGACAAGTGGGCGGGAAAGTCATCGGCAAATTTGTTGCAGATTTCTACCTGTAAAACATCAGAAATTCGTCATGTAGAAATTTTTTTGATTTCTATGAGGCAGCAAAAAGAGAAAAAATTCTCCCCAAATTTGCCGCCCCAAAAATCTGCCTCCCCAGGCTCAAACCTACTCAGCCTGCTGGTAAATCCGCCACTCGTGGTAAGGAAATTTCGAGTTTTGTCGCGATGTCCGATGGTGAAATTCCACCGGAGGGATCAATCCAAACAATTGCTCAGAACATTCCCCGTGATAGATGCGATAGAAGATGCAGAGTTATCCAACATCTCAATGCCAATCTCATCACAGTGCCAATTAGTATACTTTTTATTGCTACCCACTCACCAAATTTGCAACATCAGAGGGCATGCAGATGCATTGGCGCCTTATTTAACATACAACTCGTTATACGCTTTAAACGCTGCTGACGCGCAGTCACTTCACGAGCTTTTCATCAACGTACGGTGGTATCTAATTAGGCGGGCTTTATAAGGCCTACCACCAGCAGTTTTCCAATTTTGTTACTTATATTATAACTAAAGTATTTTAACGTTTTTTAATTATCGTTATTAAATACAATACACATAATTGCTTGCAACTTGTTTTGTATGCATAGAGAATAAAACGCAAATGTTGTCAGTTATTAAATTGCTTTAATTTCTTTATGAACATTAATCGCATTATTTCATTTTGTTATTAAGTGCCGCTAAAAGCTAGTAGCTATTGCCCGCAGATTAAGCGGCTACTAATTTGAGTAATGTGCGGCTTTTTGGCTTATCTCCTGCGCTTTTAACCACAGGGAGATAAAATTATAAATATTAATTTTATTAAGTACAAAAAGATTCGTCATGATCGATTTTAGTTAAACATAAAGAAATACATACTTATTCACCTAATAACACAATTGATATAAATTTTATATACAAATCGGTGTGATAGTTATATCCTGTAATGGGGTCCGTAAACTCATTTAAAGACACACACAACCACTCAGACCGGTGTCGACCGGAACACCTCTATATAATTACGGTCAATACAAACATGTGCTCCGAGTGGTAATCGAACCCTTGACCACCAGCACTAAAATCAGGACTATATCACTTCCCAGAACTGTCGGGTCGAATTTTACTGATTTGTGTAATAAGTATTGTTGTGCTTACAGATTTGAGACTATTAAATTTTGCAAGCATTAATAATCAACTATAGTAGCTTAATATTAGGCGGGCCTTAAGATTGTTTTGGTTCCATCGACACGGTACTCTTGAATACTTTTTCTTTATTATTTAGTCACATTATCATATTATAAGGGGTTTTAGTCATTAAGTTATTGTCATTGGATTATAAAAAGACAGTTCTACGCTATTAACTGGATCTCAGAGTTCTGCTAGAAATAGTTTCAAGCGTATTTTTTTCAGAATACAGGAAAATCGATTTGATTTTTCGAAATAAAGCTTTTGATGTTGATTTGAAACTGCTTAGAAATAAAAGTTATAAACCTTTATTTCAATGCTGATTGTTAGGATTCCGTAGCCCAGTAGCACAAATGGAACCCTTTTAATTTCGTCATGTCCGCCCGTCCGAAGAAGAAAAAAAATCAGTGAATTGCATGGCAACTGGCAACGTGTGAGGCATTTTTTGGATAGGCGTTTAAGGGAGGTTTGATTTTAAGTTTGAGTTTGAGTTTGGGGGCCTCTCTTACTTTTGAGCTACATCAGTAGTTCATATTTAAAATTATGGAAAGTTATGGAAAACTTAAAGAAGATACGTTTAAATTTTTTTTATATAAGTTTTCCCTTAACTTTGTTTATATTAATTTTAATGATTACTATAAAATTACTAACTTAGTTTTGCGGTCGATATCAATTATTTAAAGTCCTAAATACGAGGAATCATTATCAAGCTCCGGAACCCTTTAGTTTCCATTATGCGTGCCGGTATTTTTAATTGTTACCTACTACGCTGCAGGTAAGCTATAGTTAACGAGCACTTTCGTGTTCTATCTTTTACTGATATTTTCAACTTGTGAATATTAACTATTTTATTTTGGAATTCTTTATAAATATATATATTTCGTTAAGTTTCTCAAAAAAAGACATCAAAAATAACAATATACTCCATTTTGTAAAATTTTTAGGCTATACACGTTATCTAAAGCACAAACAAATAAATACGTTATTTGAAGGCTAACTTTTAAAACATTCAACGTTTTTTACCTTGAATGAAAAAAAAACGTGTCAGATCTTGTTTTCATGGAAGATTCTACTTCGATGCAAATTCATAT
Organism: Hestina assimilis; assembly: GCA_023373885.1. Lineage (NCBI taxonomy): Eukaryota > Metazoa > Arthropoda > Insecta > Lepidoptera > Nymphalidae > Hestina > Hestina assimilis. Next base: position 16,413,793 of record CM041759.1, read on the forward strand.
TCATATTATTCTTTGTCCTTTTCACTTTTTACTTTTTTAGAATGATGCCTCGTTGCAAGTAGCTGCAAGATTTTTCTTTCATTTGATCTTTTTTGAACAAAATTAAATCAAAAGTAGTAGTAGGGCGCTCGAATTTAAAAATAAAATTTCGTAAAGTTCTTTGTTTGAACAAAAATCTTTTTATAAACATTTGATGTGAAAAAAAATACTTTTTTCCTAAATAGTTTCATTAGTAATCAAATTAAAATTCTTAGGATAATTAATTAATAACGTAATATCACAATTTATTTACGAAAAGCACAAAGTGGAATGTTTTGGATAGTTTTTTTTCCAAACAACATTAAAGATACAGTTGAACCAACCTTCTAAGAGATAGGAACACGAAATAATGCTTTTGTCACGTTTTATGTACTTTATATGGCGAAGATGTTGTGTAGCATACACACAAAAAGCATTTTACCCTTCGATCTTGATTAATAATAATTGTACCCTACTTATTATAACATTGCAAATGCAACGATGATATTTTCAAAACACGATTTTTGTAGTTATTTTTATTTGTTACCCCTATAAATTCAAAAATAACTTGCACCGTAGGGACAAACTTGAACGCCCTTTTCACGTCTCAGTTCACGTCGTGATTTCGAATATGTTCATTAACATTGTATTAATTATATTTCCATTCGCATGCAAAATTTGCGTAATATGCGTTCAATATTCACGCTCAGCTTATGACAGTTGACGTCTATTTTCAGAAGCGCCAAAAGCGAAATCTTCTACTTACATTTGATAATATGCAGGCCGTCATATTGACTGACAGGAACCATTAGACACAACAGCTTGGAACGGGATCACTAAAATGATCTCTATTTTAAAACTTCTAAATGAATATTAAAAGAATATAAAAATAAGCTATTTGGCTATTTCTTACGTTTTATCATACAAAGATTGTATTTATTGAGATGATATTTATAAGCTACTAGCTTCTGCCAGCGGCTTCGCCCGCGTGAATAATGATTTTAATAAAAATTTTGAATCCTTATTTCTCTCCTTCAGGAGTGCAATTTCAGAAAATGTTTTAACACGTGTTTCTTTATATTCATTCGTTCACCAAAAAAACAAAGTTTCATGTTTCTAATCAATTTTTAAAAATGGCAGACCTCCAATATTCAAACTGTTTTCATTTTCAAACTCTTTTCTCATCGTTAAGAGTCACAAAACCTGTGAAAAACATCAGAAAAAATTATAAGCTTATACTGAGCATTGATATACCGTGTATCCTTAAACCATTTAACTTAAGAAAGGACATGCCTTGAATGACCATTCACTAACAAAAATTTCATATATCTTTTGGAGGAGGCGAGGTAACGATTACCTTGAATTATTTTGAGTCATTATAAACGCAAACTTATAGAAAACTATAACACATGTCAAATACACCGACCCTAATAAGTAAAATACATCAACATAACCGATTTTATGAGTGTAAGATAGAAAACGTAATAGGGTTTCCCTATCACTGTCGATAATCTGTATCGACAATTTGATTTTTTATATTATATTTAAAAGAGCTACAAAAGTACCGATTAATCGTCATGTAATGCTTTCATATAAATTAAAATAAAACAAAATTAATGTGAAATATATATATATATATTTAGATTTTCATATGAAAAAGATCCTTTTCAAAGAGAAAATAAAGTATATTTACAGTATAATAAGATGAGATAAGATGATGAGAATGAGATAAGATTTTCACGTAATTTGTCAGGCCTAATATTATTTTTATAAGAAATAAGATGTAGAATGAATAAATTACATGAAAACCATTGTAAAATAGAGTAAAGTGGGTATTTAATGATAGTATATTGCATAGTAGTAGTTAATTTAATAATAATAAAAATAATTTAAAAATAAAAAAAAAAGACATGACTGCATTCCAAAAATTTAATAAAAACCTAATTAATTAAATCTTAGCCGAGAAAGTATTAAGTAGTAGATATTTTATATTAAGCTAACTGGAAAGAAATAAGAACATTTTTTTATCGCGCGAAGTTCTTCATGAGCACCTCTCTAAAATTTTGACCGATCCATGCAGTTGTCAATATTTTCCTATAGTTATACAATTCGAAACTTTCTTGCCATAACATATTGTATGAATATGTCACAGCAAATTATTCGAACATTGCACACTTTTCTATTGATTATGTTCTCGAAACTTATTAAATTTTATCGTTTGATAGATACCACACATATTTACAAATGAAACTTAACTCCATAATTTTATAGATGTACGGTAAATTTTTTCACGGAGCTCCGTTCACAGCGAAGGCGATACTGAAAATGATAAAATCGATTCCAAAACAGTTTTATAAACGCATTAGACTTTTTGATCAATTACGTTGCCAGCAAAATAACTCTCTCCACCCTTCTACAGCCCTTTAGGGGATGAATTTCAACAAAATATGAAGAACATTTTCCATCAATTCTGTTAAAAAAGGTTTATGCAAAAGTTGAAGCAGACTGAACCAAAAAATCTCGTTGTCGCATATAAACTTTGCCCCCCTTTTTACCTACTTACGGGTAGTATATCGAAAAATCCTTTCTTATCGGATGCCTGCGTCGTACAAAGAACACTAGCTCCAAATTTCAGGTCTTTACGAACAGCTGTTTACGCTGTGCGATGTTTCGTCAGTCATTCAGGACAAATCATTTTATATGTATAGAAAATAGTTTCTGCCAGTCAGTGGCTTCGTCCGCGTGAATAACGATTTAAATTAATACAAACTTTGAACCCTCATTTCCATTCAGGGTGGAATTTTAAAAACGTTAAATCCCGTGTTCCTTTACCTTTAATCGTTCAAAAATAGTGACATCCAATATTCATACGGTTTCATCTTTCAATCCCTTTTCACCTCCATAAGGGTTGAATTCAGAAAAAAATGTTTCCTAATGCTCATTTACGTTTTTAAAAGAACACCTGTGCTAAAAATTAGAAAAAATAATTTCAAGTTTAGGCTGGGCGTTGATATCCCAGTCAGATCTTCTGCTTCTCAAATAAAATGGGATTGAGTTTTCAGATATGTGTCAAAATAAAATGTAATTTAAATCAAAAACACCAAAGAGTCTTGATATAAACTTCGAAGCAAAATAACGTTCTACCCCTTTTTAACCCCATTATGGGATGAATTTCATCAAAATAAGAAACACGTCTTCCATCAATTATGTTACAAAGGTTTATGCAAAATTTAAAGTAGATTGCACCAAGGAATCACGTTTTCCGCACAATCTTTGCCGCCATTATTCACCCCCTTAGAGGTACAATTTCGGAATATCCTTTCTTATCGGATGCTTACGTCATAAAAATAACACACCCTCCAAGTATCAGGTCTCTACGATCAGCGGTTTAGGCTGTGTGTTGATCCGTCAGTCATTCAGGACAAAGCCTTTTATATATATAAATAAGCTTTAATAAAAAAACAAAAAACATTATAATAAAAACTATGATAATTGTATTGCTCAAAGAAAAACTAGTCGACTTAAATCGCCTAAGTCCTAAGGTTTATGATTCTTAAAAGCAATGTGACTATATTTATAACGGCCAATAATATTAGCGCTGGCTTTTTGAGGGATTCCGTTGTATGTGTCCGGTGTCCTTTATCTAATCTTCATGTATAAATAGAAAAATAAACGCTGAAAATACCGCTTAACGTACGCATAGAAAAGCTCATACAAAAGGATAATCTCCTCCTGTATAAAATCGGTTAAAATATTTAAAAAAAAACAATATTTATTCTAAACTACTCAAATATAAAATATTCGACACACATATGGTTCCGTCACGTCTTCGACTGCGAAAGTAAACCGAAGCTCGTATGTGTACCGATGGATATTTGCATGGCAATATATGTACATTTTAGATACTTCAAAAGTTACAGTTACAGTAATCCTACTTTTAAAGCTTATTCTACATGAAATGTATTTGCAAATAATACATAGCGGCTTTATCTTTAGAACTCTAATATTATTGAATTAGGGCATGTGTTAATATTATTTGTGTTTAACACGATAAAAAAATCGTGTGTAAAGTAATTCCAATCAGAGATTGAAGGTTTAAATAATTACGTTAAAAGTCGTGTTTTCTTTCAATCCAAGATTGATTAAAAATGGTTAAAGTTTTCTTTTAAATATTTTTTTATATTGTTAAAAAGTGGTTAAATTGTAAAAAAAATATATATAGATGACGTTCTGTCGCAGCGGTCGTGAACCTGCCTTGTACGCCATAGGTCGTGGGTTCGGTTCCCGCTCAGGACAAATGTTTGTATTGATCTTACAGGCATGTGTGTTTGTGTACGCTCCGGTTCCTCTACATAGAATATTAATAATTATCCGCATGGTAGCCGTTGAGTGTGTAGAGTTTATTATTATTAAATCACTTATTACATATTTATCTATATAAATAATTTCGTAACAGATCATGTGACGATATATGGTAATGAACTAGTAGCAATTAAAAATAATTACTAATGCTAATTATTCAATTACTTTATTCACCGCTATAGACGACGCCAGTATAACTTGACTCTCAAAAGGCGGATTGGTTGCCTCTTAAATGCTGAGGTTCGTATCATTTATTTGAGCGCACCGTTAAGCTGTATTAATGCATTTAATACGGATATACACTTTATAGGTTAATCCGTGTCTTGTGTTTTAACACGGGGTTCATAGACAAACACGAATAAAGCAAACCCAACAAAAATAAAACGATATTTACTAAAGGGATACAAAAATATGTAAACGGATAAAAAAAATAATATTCAATCTATTTACTGACAAACTATACAAATACAATACAAAAACATATTCCTTTATAAAAATGAGGTACGTACATTTTTGAGTGTTCAGCTTTGACAAACAGATAATTGAATTCGAGATTTGTTGTGATCACAACTAATCATTTATTTCATCTTCATTTTGTATTTAATTTCATAATATATTTTTTATAGGAAGAATATTAGCAATTCTTTTTTTGAAGGCATTACTACTATTCCTATTGCCCCTCCAAATAAGCTCGAAGCTTGCGCTAGGAGTGGGTACGACAATAGCCCAAGGGAGTCAGGATCGAACCCTCGACTCTCGCGTTAACAGAGCGAAGTCGGTCCTTCTACCGTTGAGCTATTGAGGCTAAATTATTATTATTAATAATCTATACCTACACAGTAACACTGCAACTGACAGATTTGTCACCTGTCAAGTCATTAGATCGTAAGATTGCATGAAGAAAAATAAATATTTTTAATAGACTACAAGTACAAGATTTGTATTCATTGTTTTTTTAGAACGCGAGTAACTAATACAGATAGTTTAAACTACATTATATTAAGATAAGGTTCCTAAATAAGTCGTTTCCATATTGATATAATCATCTTAAACGAATATACATACATTAATTTTCATACTTGGTATCGACGGCGGTGAACAAGTTTATTTTCGATTTGTCTTCTAATTTCGTTAATTATGTTCTCGAAACTTATTAAATTTTATCGTTTGATAGATACCACACATATTTACAAATGAAACCTATATGAGAAAATTACATATGCAAAATCTTGTTCAGCTGTAGACCTTTCTCAAAAGTAAATATTATAAATAAATACACATTAAACATTAGGTTTGGATCATTATTATGGTATCGAGCCTGGCAAGATTTTTTTTATTTGTCTTATAAATATATGTGAAACATTGGGAGTACATTGTGAAAAATTGGCCGCACCAACAGGCTCTGCAAAACGCAAGAGTAGATCATAGATATAGTAACATTATTGCAAATATTTATAGAAACGCAAATATGAAGGTAGCAATCCCGCATCTGACTAAGCCAGTTAACATCAAAAGAGAGGTAAGACAGGGCGACACAATGTCTCCGAAACTCTTTACTCTAGTGCTCGAGAATATCTACAAATTACTTAACTGAGAAGATAAGGGCCTTCTTGTATCAAGTGTCCAACTCAATAATGTATCGTAAAAATGATACATGGAGCAAGACACTCCTGGAATGTAGGCCCCGTGGCCATAAAAGACCGCTAATGCGGTAGAAAGATGACAACCGGAAGAAGGAGGGCAACAACTGGCCAGCCCAAAATAGAAATGTATGGAGAAGGTTAAAGGAGACCTACACCAAAATGGTCGACCAGGGCTTGTGATGACGATGATGATAAATATATTTTTCGATTTGGACGTTTGTCCTTGTTGTTTCCTCCACTGTACCATGAAAAGCCTCATTTTAAACACACCGAGTGTTTAACACATAACATGTGATAATAATCAGTAACTCTTGATAGGTAGGAAATATATATATCCAATGAGTTACTGATTTGCCCTTAGGGTTGTGGAGGTCAGGTGGAAATACCTCTGTATATAAACTAGTAAGCTATCAAATCCGCATAGTAAGACCCTGCAGCAAGCAAAATAGGCAACTTCGACATTACCCTAAAATAGTAAAATATCACTACATAGTATAAAACAAAGTCGCTTTCTCGCTATGTATGCTTAAATCTTTAAAACTACGCAACGGATTTTGATTCGGTTTTTTTAATAGATAGAGTGATTGAAGGGAAAGGTTTATATGTATAATAACATCCATTAAATAGTGGAGAAATACTGTTATTTTTGAGGTTTCTAATGTGATGTCGTAAATAATTGTGCGGGCCACGCCTAGTAATGAATAAATCAAAACTACTAGATCGATATCAATCAGTGAATGACATAGACTACATATTTTATACCCGGGCGAAGCCGGAGCGGGCCGCTAGTATATTATATTCTAGATTTGCCGTCTTTAAATATTTTGTCGGTCGTCGTAATTCGTCTCAAATCTTTTGCTACTTATTTCCATTGTTTTGAAGTTTATTTCATAACGAGACCTTGTTACGATATTACTTTGTTGTTCTTTAAGTTCTTGTGGCTCATTATATTTTTCATGAAATTTACAGTATTTTTATTTAAACAAAATGTAAATTTATTGTAAGGTTACAATAAATTAAAATACTGTTGCAGTGGGAGTTTTGTGATACAATAATTGTTTTTCATTTAAAATATTTCCCTGTTATTTACAATGCAATACTTGAAAATAACATTTCGTTCTCGGCTGACATTAAGCGTTAATTTGTTCTTTTTAAATCCTTTGAACAGACTCCGTTGGAAAAGTAAAATACAGAAAGAATCCAGTCTGTCCCACTTACAGAAACTCGCTTATAACAAAATGGTAGCAAATTGCTGGTTTTTTTTCTTAGTAGCTTGTTAATATTTTTTATTTATTGTAGGTTTTTTACTTTAATTTTACATATTTTGTTGTAAAGATTACACAAATACATATTAGTAAAGTATAATTATGTTAATTAACATAATATTGATTGTAGCTTTCATAATAATTTCGTTTATGAATTCATAATTTAACAATACCCTAAAATCATGTGTTTGATTACGGAAATCATGAAATAACTTACATTTATCATTAGTGTAGTAATAACCAAACATTAAATTTATTGTTCAAAAAAATAAAATATACTAATGTACGTGTACAATATTTAAATTATTTACATTTCAAAAGGAGAGTGACATTATTATATTTGAAAACACGGCAATGAGAAGACCGCCATATTTAGAAAAGTTGAGGTTTTTGAAACACTCACGTATAACAAAACATATTCTAATGGAGTGCTGAAAACTATTATTATAATTTTGTAACGTTCACTGAATGAGGCTGTTTATCGTAGAACCATTACAATATGTATATTTCACATACTTGCTCGCGGAATAATCGCTGATAAAAATATAATTTAAAATTATTTAAAAGATTGGACTTTGCGTAACCTACATGCCACCACCTGTTAAACCTGAGTCTCTAAATCGGTTTCTTGAGAGTGTAGATACTGTTTTAAATTATATAGATAACTTAGTCGTATTGGGTGATTTTAACTTGGGTTTCATTAAATGGTGTAATAATGATAATTGCTTGTATATGTCTCCGACTAGTTATAATAATGCTCTAGGATATTCTTTAATTGATTTTATGGCTCTTAATAACCTGCATCAATTCAATTGTATAGGAAACTATGATAGACACTTAGATTTGGTACTAAGCAACTTAAATAATATTACAATATTAAGACCTCCTGATCTACTCAGTAAATTAGATACATACCATCCTAACTTGCTTGTAAGAATAAATCATACTAATGTTAAATATCTACGTTCTAATAGTCGTATCAGTTACAATTATTTTAAAGCCGATTATAATCAAATTGTAAGAGAATTTAGGAACATTGATTGGTTGCAAAAATTTTCGGTTTGTGAAGATGTCGACGCCATGATAGATGTATTTTATAGCCATATACACAATATAATCAAAGTGTCCGTTCCCGTACCTAAATTTAAGCCAGCAAAGTACCCCGCTTGGTTCAATCGTAATTTAATTAGGCTACTTTCAGAAAAAGATAAACTCCACAAAAAAATACGAAAATACAATAATCCCCGAGACAACATTGAGTTCCAAATAATCCGCAGTCGCTGTCATAAACTCTATGATATATGTCACAGCATGCAAAAACAAAATGTAGAGTCAAACATTTATAAAAACCCGCGGTACTTTTACAGTTACTTTAAACAGAAAAAAAAACTGAACAATCTTTGCCTGCATCGATGAAACTGCACAATACTGTTGCTACATCAGGTACTGATATTGCTAATCTATTTGCCAACCACTTTTCCTCCATTTACACCAAATCGAACAGTTGTAGACCAAGAATTGAGCGTCATCATAGTTGTAATATACCGTACTTTGCCAAACTAAAATTACTCGAAATAGATGTCTTAAAAAAAATCAAAACTTTGGATATTCAGAAGGGGGCTGGTCCAGATGGACTTCCTCCAATTTTCATCAAACGTTGTGGTCCAGAAATTGCTTACCCACTAACCCTTATTTTTACACACCCAACACTCCCAACGTATCGAAAGCATACAAACAGTTTTTACCAAACATCTTGCGTTTGTTGCCACTGGTGTCTCACATAGACAGCCGTACAATCAGCGTCTATCTAAGTTTAAAATGTTGTCTCTTCGAAGTAGACGAGAAATATTGGACCTGTGTTTTTTACATAAGTTAATTAATAATACAGTTAAATGCAGTGGCCTGCTTGGTCAGATTTTGGTATCAGCTCCACGTAGACGTCCACGTAATCGCAACGGTAACTCTAAAACGTTTTTTATACCTCTCGCAAAAACGCATCTTGGTAGGCAATCTCCAATTGCTCGTATTTGTGCTAAATATAACAAAATATCACAATCTATACCTGGCGTCGACATATTCCATGATTCTGTTATTGTTTTTAAAAAGAAGCTCACTGACTATCTCTCAGTGAGAAATTATTCTAATAATTAATAATAGTTACGTAGGTTTAATTTATATTTATAGTTTTTAGTCCGTTTTGGGCAATTTGCATGTTAATTGGTCAATGTTAGGTACACTTGTTATTGATGTACATATCAGTGAGTGTGACATGTTTTAAGTGTTATATCAAATTGTTATATATGTATATTGTTAGTGTGCTTGTTAAATAAATAAATAAATATTGCGTATATCCAGGATAAAGTTCCATCCAAGATGAAAACAAAACAGATACGCAAACATGCATGCTGCTTGTCCTACAAAATTAAATACATTAAAATGGGCATAAATTCGTTTATCAGCCTGTGCAAAATTATTAATTAACCCACATGGATAGTAAACTATAACCGACATGCTAACGTAAGCTTCGACAATAGGTCCGGCTTGATGGCGGGGCCAATATACACCGTTATCAAAGCCCGATCCTTTACTCGCCTCATGATTCCATTATGACACGTTACGCTGCCCTGAATATAGTGGTTCTTATTAGCGATGCGTATAATTCTGCACGTGTCAATAGTACTATATTGTAAAATACGCTCGAAAGCCCTGATATGTGTATTATAAAAAAAAATACTCATATATTACAAGGTACTTATAATATATGAGTACAGGTAATATTGCGCGAGGCCGGCTAGGACCAATGCAGTGCCAGTTATTCTACCGTAAAGCACTATACTGTGTTTTGGGTTGAATAATATTGCAGCCAGATAAATACCTGGGCAATGAAGATTTAAGAACCAATATCTCGCAACGCGTTAGTGACACCTACAAATGTATGGTGTTGGAAGCGAATAGGCTACTACAACCGTTTAGCATCAGGTGGGTCGTATGCATTCTAACGATCACACACGATTGAAACTAAAGGGTTCCGCAGCTTGGTTATCTTAAGGGCTTTAAAAATAATAACGAACTAAAATCGACTGCAAAAATATGTTGGTAATTTCAAAGTAATTATTAAAAGTTATATGAAAAACAAAGTTATGGGAAAAACATATATCTCTTAAATTTGCAGACCTATCTTCTTCAAACCAAATGTGGTTGAAATTTTATTTGATGTCCTACGAGCTCAATTTTTTTCTAGAATTTTAAATCCCATAGTTCACAAGTCGTAAAAATTGTGTCCTCCCGGACACACTTTAGGAGCTAATATCTCAACAACTACTGACTTAATGAAAAAAGTCAAAATCTATCCTCCTTATCATTTTGAAAGATCTATCCAAACATATCTCACACGTTGAAATACGTTGAAATTTTTTTTAAACACTCAGTTAACATGTATGGACTGCTACCATTAATTCTTATAAAATATATTTTAAAATTTCATTACAGAATTGTTGTGCGGTTCATAGAATACACCTATTTAGTAAATTTCGTATAGATAGAGCCAATGGTCTCCGAGTAAAATGACTGTCATACGGAGGGACAGACGGACAGACGGACATGACGAAACTATAAGGGTTCCGTTCTACCATTTGGCTACGGAACCCTAAAAAGACAATTCTCTAGACATCATTACTAAATATCTCTTGTTATAATTAAGTTTTGTAATTGTGTTTATAAGAGTATTTTTTTTATGATATTAAAATACGAAGAATAATTTCATATTATAAAGTTTTCATAAATTTGTTACACGGTCGGTCCTACTGTTATCACCTTAAAGCCAAACCATGAAATTAAACGAAAATATGTTTTCCACGTAGTATGTTACTTCGCTGGTAATATAATCGGCAAGTTACGTGGTATCCTGTTAAAGAGTAGCATTTTCATTAACAAAAAAAAAACTTTTATTTTGTTAAATATTTTAATTCCCAAGGTGTCATAAAATGGCTCAATTCCAATTGCAATATCATGATTTTATTTTAAGTAAATTTTGGAATAAGTATTTCATTATGTATTCCGATTTCTGTGATTTAAGTAATTATGTCTAAAACATCAAAAGGCTGAATATTAATAAAAAACAGTAACGATACATAAGAATAGATAAGCACTACCCACTTCCTACTTGCTTCATATCTCTGGTCAATATCATAAAAACTGTTTGAGAAAACCTGTTGGATCGAACTTACTCATCTTATCCCTAATGTGCATCCCTCTTTTTTCCTTTGTATATAAGACGAAACCCACTGGCTAAATTCACATGATCCTGTTTGTAACATAGAGATAAAACGCCACCTGACCAGTGGTTTTGGCTTATATATCTACTATTTTATTACAGTAAGTAAACTAAAACTCACAGTTCTGTGCTCGCCCCATCCACATGATAAAAGTTTAATGTAAATAAATATGCAGTCCACATAACTTTAAATTAATTACTTTGATAACTCTCGCATTGTGTAACTATATCAGTACATATTCCATTCGGTAATTCAACTGCACTCTACATCGCAAAGGTTATGCATTCCCGGTAAATTTTCGTGCAGTATAAAATTTTCTCAAAGGAATATGACAGACATACTTTTTTAAACATTTATACATTAAATTTTGTAGGATTTAATGATGTGTCGTATGTTTGATGAAGTACTGCCCTCATAGAATATCAGAGTAGAGTGAGATCATACATATTGTTGCGTTTCGTTTAAGAAGTGTGGCCGCCGGAAGCCACTCTTACATCCTTTTATTTCCTTTTCCCCATTTTTCACCATCCTATCTTACATTCTTTTTGTTCATCTTAAGGGCCACCGCTCCACAAAAAGGATACACACGAGACAGAATAGTAAAATAAAACTTCTAAATAAAATATAGAGTATTCTATTGGTAATTTTATTCTCTTTTTTGAAAAGATTTTTGAAATTTTCTAAGTTAATGTAACACGTGTTAACTTGTTAATATATTTTTCATGATTTTATCCTTAAGTTTTTTTAATAACTATATATGTACCTAACTAAGAAACGTAAAAAAAGTATTTTAAAAAATATATGTTGCATTTATAAAAAAAATACTTCATAATAAATATCTGTTCTGGATATCAATATGACATCAAAATTTTTAAATTAATTTTCAACATGCAAGTGTTTCCGTTTAATCCACTTTACTGACATGAGCTCGACGCTCCTCTCACAGCCCGTTTCCGAGAATCGGCTGCTCTACTGGCGGAACATTTTATTTCAAGCATGTCGGTTTCAAGTTTGAACGGCCGATGTGAAAAAATATTTTAAAAAAATATATTTTCTTTAAATATGAGAAAATATATCGGGAACTGTACAAATGCCTTTTTATTCGACATGGAAAAGTTAATTATAATTATTAAAATTGCCAAGACCAAATTGAATATCAAACAATTATTTTGCCTAGATTGGCTTCGCAAATATCGTCTCAAATCAAAGGGAAATATTATAAGTTTCTGTAGGTATACGCACCAATTTTATAAGGAATACTATTAATATTATAAATGTGAAAATTTGTATGTTTGGGTATTTGGATACTTATAACTCAATCAATCATAAAACGTTTAACAGATTGAAATAAAATTTAGCACACAGATACTTTGTTAAATTGATTAACACAAAGAATACTTTTTTTCCGGAAAAGTGTTCGGTTTCATTGAGATTTTTAAAAAAGCATGCTACATAACGTATTTACGTATTGAATTGATATTCCGTATAGAAATGTCTTATGGAACATCATCACTACATAGTATAAAACAAAGTCGCTTTCTCTGTCCCTATATGCTTAAATCTTTAAAACTACGCAACGGATTTTGATGCGGTTTTTAATAGATAGAGTGATTGAAGAGGAAGGTTTATATGTATAATAACATCCATTAAATAGTGGAGAAATACTGTTGGTTCATTTTACGCGTGCGGGCCCCGGGCAGTAATGAATAAATCAAAACTACTGGATCGGTTTTAATTATTTTTTCAGTGAATGACATAGCCTATATACATATTTTATACCCGTGCGAAGCCGAAGCGGGCCGCTAGTTTATTCTCAGATAGGCTAGGGCTACTTAGTAAAAGCAAAAAATAATAAATGTCTTTGAGTTTTTGTAACAAACGATTTAATAAAAGGTCTTATACCATTCCAAGTTGAATGATCAAAGTAAGAGTTAAAATAATTACCAGTCAAGTGAGTTGTGGACCACGCACATTCTAAAACTATCCGATAGGATTCCGCAGCTTGGTGATGTAGAATCTTAGACTTTAAAAATAATAACGAATAAAATTCGACCGCAAAAATAAGTTAGTAATTTCATAGTAATTATTAAAACAAAGATATAAGAAGAATTTATATTATATCTCTATCTAATTTGTAGACAAAATTATTTGACTTTAGGACCTAATATCTCAACAATTACTGACTTAATAAAAAAATTAAAAAGAAAGACCCCTTCCTACCCTCCTTTAGTTTTTGTATAGGTATTTTAAGAGTTCATGACAAAATGGAGTAGCGGTTCATAGAATACACCTTTTTACTAAATTTCGTATAGATAGATCTAATAGTCTCCGAGTACAATAACTGTGACATACGGACGGACGAACTTATAACGGTTCTGTTTTTGTCATTTGGCTACGGAACCCTAAAAATAAAAGTCCAAACTATCGGAGTTTAGTTTTTAGTAACCATACTCATGGAACACATATATTTGTAGAATACAAGGTTTTAAATTTATTGAGTTGGTTTCTCCGGCTCTTCTCAGGTGAGGTTTGTTTTTGGAGCCGGTTGACTTTCAACAAATATGTGTTATGAGTCTTTGTGTTGAATAAAAATATTTGATTTGATTGAATACAATTGATTAATCATCATAACGAAGAAAAAAAAAGAGGCAGAAAAGTTAGTGCCTTAATTGTGAGCTTACTGAATGTAAAATGAATATTATTGTAAACATTGTTTTTTTTTATCTCCCTCAGTATATCACAGTCATTTTAATTGGAAATTATTGGCTCTATTTATATGAAATTAAGTAAGTAGGTATATTCTTTAAATCGTTACTTAACTTTGCAGTTATATCAAATCAAATATTTTTCTTCAATATAAAGAGCATATCGCTTATTTGTCAGATTCTACCATATATCTATAGACTATACAGATCTATAACCTTAATTTTCTTTCTATATATAAAAGGTTTGTCCTGAATGACTGACGGATCAACACACATCCTTAACCGCTGATCGTAGAGAACTTGGTGGGTATGTTCTTTGTAAAAAGTAGGCATCCGATAAGAAAGGATTTTCCGAAATCCTACCTCTAATGAAGTGAAAAAGTGAGATAAAATTTGTATGCGACAACGTGATTCCTTGGCCCAATCTACTTTAAATTTTACATAAACCATTTTTAATAGAATTGATGGAAGACCTGTTTCTTATTTTATTGAAATTCATCCCATGACGGTATTAAAAAGCGGTAGAAAGTTATTTTGCTTCGAAGTTTATATCTTATTATCTTTCTATTATTAGTGCTTTTGATTTAAAATACATTTTATTTTGACAAATATTTGAAAACTCAATCCGATATATACGGCATATCAACGTCTAGATTAAACTGGAAATCATTTTTTCAATTTTTTTCACAGCTGTTGTTTTTAAAACGTAAACAAGGAAACTATGTTTCGGGGTTCAACTTCAACAACAACTACCCATAGGTAATCAAATAGGTGAAAAGGATTTTGTAGACGCATGAAACTCTTTTTTTTTTGGCGAACGATTAGGACGCGTTTTAGCATTTTCTGAAATTACATAACAGAAAAGGTGAAATTAAGGTTCAAAGTTTGTATTAAAATCGTTATTCACGCGGGCCAAGCCACTGGTAGAAGCTCGTAATATATAAAAAATGCAGGATTAAAAAACTTAACTGAGGATTAAAAAAAAGGAACGTGTTAGGTAGCTTTGGATAGTCCTTTAAAAATAATAACGACGTATAATTTTGACTCATTCGACTCAGTAAGTGAGTCTGAAGTCATCAAAATTGTGTTATCCTCCCTTAAAATTTAAGGTTGCAGAACATGAAAACAACTTTTCTCAATATTTATTTTGAAGAAATAGATTTTCTAATAACTATGTTTTTTCGTATTATTTTGGATAATTAAAATGCTATAATGAAATTAACAACTTATTTTTGCGGTCGATTTAATTTCATTATATTAAAAAAAAAAAAGGCCTAAAGATTATTTTTCATCAAGCTGCGCAACTCTTTAGTTTCCACTGTGGATGGTGTAGCACGCACTTGACTGGTTTTTAGTTTCAGAAACATCTGTTAACTTAGGGTTCATTCATGTAGGGTATTTATGTAGAGTATGGGCTATATGAAAAAATCTGAAAAAAAAACAGAACTCGATTCGACTATTATGATACTAAACCCTTCAGGGCCATATATAAATATGCAGCTAATTGACTACATTTAAAATATTATTATTGTTCGGAGTAATATAATTTTAACAGAATATACATATTTTATATGTATACATTTCATTGTACAACGGTCGATCTTCGTGGGTCAAATGTTTATGTTTCAGTGTTGGTGCACGTATTTCGATATCCCGACAAAACATAACAATTATCCTAATGGAACCGATAAGCGAGTAGCCTATATTTGACAAAAACTTAATTAAAAAAATCTTATTATTTTTATTATTTGAAATTTATCTCAATGGATCGAATAATAGATTAAAAGTAAATATTAGAATTTGATTAAAATTCATTCAATGTGTATTTGTCGTTCTCGAAGTTCCTATTTATATAACCAGAGTTCAAACTCTAAACGGATTGTATGTAGTAGATAGAAGCGATACGCTAACATAATAAATATAATTTACAGCTTCATTCAATTTTCGGATTAATGAAAGGTTAATTTTAAACTCAAATTGAACTTAAATTAAAGTATCGATAATCCTTTTCATTTCAACTAACCCGTGTTTGTTAATTAAGACGAAAGTTAAAAGATCAAATATCGGAACATGATTAAACTTTAAATAAAATATTGTAATAAAACCTATGGAGCTTATAATTTCCCCAAAAAAGAAAAAGTACGGTAGTATTGAAAGCTGGTGTTTAATAATATTGATTAAGTAATTTTTGTATTAAAAAAGACTTGACCAGACTTTTACTTCGATTTACATACATTTTATACATTTTACATACATTTTATACATTTATATTTTGAAAGTCTTATATGATTAAGTAAAACTTTTTCTATTGAATTATTATTATTGTAGCGAATAAATATAATGAACATCGCATTTTGTGATTGAAATCAATACTCAATTAATTTTATCATTATAAGGTCTAATAGATGGACAATGGAATTGATAGGATCAGCTCGTGTGTGAGGTCGACGATTATTGAACTTCTAATTAATAGCGCTACGATATTATAAGTGAATAAATGCTCGTTTTTCGAATAAACGCGTATAGAGGCGCAAATCGTACGAGCGTTGACCAGCTGATAAGCTCGTATAAGCGCGTAGTACAAAGCGCTATAAATATGCTACAATATATAATATAATTCACCACCACCGTTTCGACCATACACGCCGGAATAAACCCGAGTGTGCGCTTTTGGCTTTTTGAAGCACTCGTGAAAGAACGTTAAGTTAAAGGCTGTATTGGCTAAAAAAACATTTTTCTTTCTGAAACCGCTTCTGTAGCACCAACCACCAACGTAACTCTTCTCGAGGACTGGTTAGCTTAAAACGAGCGCGAAATGCGTGACATTTCATCTTCATGGTAGAGAAAATACTGATAAAAATTCGTGAAGCACCGTTCCACTTTGTGGCTCTAGAAAGTCCCGTTGTGCATCTTTTAAAGAATTAGATTTTTTTTCTTGAAGTTACGAGAACTTTACATTATGCTGTATTAATAAAAACTATAATTATTATGGTCGTACATGTGTAGCAGTCGGAGTCATTTTTGTAACTTTGACTTTGGTTACTAAGAGCTTACCAAAAGCTATAACTTCTTAAATTTTATCACCATAAAACGTTTGAAATTTAACTAGAAATGATTGTATGAGCACCAGTTCGCAAGTTATGTATAGAACACGCAATTTGTAAGAATACTTCTCTTTTATAACCATTTTACAATAATACGCTTTCAAAATTATACGACAGAGAGATATAACGAACAAAAATGCTTATAACAATTCTACCGATTCTAATAATAAAAAAAGGACGTATCTTCTTCCGAAAATTATTCCCGGTACTGAAAAGTACCCAAGATCTACTTTTACTCTTATCCTAATTTTACGGGTTACTAGTTTTTACACAGAGCGCTTGCTATCTGACCTCAGCAACCCAAAAAAGGTGAACCAGTAACTCATTGGATAAGAGCAAATTACGTATCGTGATAGGTATAGGTTAACGATTATCACATGTTAGGATAACAACCGAGACCGACAGCTTGACGTACTCTCCGAGGTATGGTTGGGATACCCATACAGATAGACGTCCAGACCGAAACAAATAATTATAACAAACATATGCTCCGATCGGGAATCGAATTCACGACCGCAGTAGCTCAAAATAACTCCCTATTCCGTAGTATTTTTCCAGTTATTATTGTCAGCATCTACTTATTAATTTAATTCGGATTTGCTACCTATAATCCAGTTTTACACAGAGAGATAACTATTTGATCTGCGCAACCCTTTCCGGGCGAAGAAATAAATAACTGTATTACAGTAAATTTTCGGCTACGGCTTAGCCAATTGATCACGTATCATGAGGTGGTCAGATACGATAGAAAGCTATTGAGTCTATTACATGGATAGATGATAGATAAAAACGAATTTTATGAGTCAGTGTGATAACATTCGAGAACGATAGCTTAAAAGTGCTTTCTGACGCGCGGTACGGAGTAATAAGTATGATTAATAGGAAAATCACTCCTATGCGGTAAAGAACTCGCTTCTGAATTCGGTAAAGACAGCTTATCTACCATTACTCCAGAACAAATCTGACACCGGTTGATACTCGTATATGAATGTGTAATTTTTCTATTAAGAAAATTATATTCTGAAAACATATTTCATACGTTGTTAAATAACTAATTGTGTAGGACGATTAATGCTATACAATTTTAATTAGATGATATGAAAATACAGTGCCTTTCGTATTTTAACTTAACAATGGTTAGCGAAATGATGCTTATAAATATAATTAGCAACTTAATGTACCTATTGGGGTTAGTCCTCTTAAGGGTTGAGCGGTTCTCGTTGCGATGCCACGTCTTGCATATTATAACGCCTCAATAGCCTTTAAACTACATTAAAGCTTATTTACAGATTTTCATGAAACAATAATTATTTTATTTTTCATATAATAAGAGTTTATAAATAGACTTATTCTTTTTCCGCGAATAATTTATTCGCAAGAAAAAGTCACACTCACCTTTGTCAGGTTTCAGAATGAGCATTGGCAAAATTATGAAATTTATCCAATGTTCATGTATTTTATTATGTTGAAATAAAAAAAAGCAAGAATATATAACTATCTGAGAACATATCGTACCTAGCTACATGTAAATAGAAGGCCACCCATTAAGCATGTACACATTTTAATCACCACGCCATAACGACTGCATCAAATCGATATCCGAGTAAGAGACATTTAATTACGATTTAAAATTCAGATGCAAACGAAAACTTCATAGAACCGACTACGACTCAACCTATTAGCAACCAATACTGCATTACTTAACTTCTTAAAGACCTATTTCACCTCCAACAATGAAGACAAATCCAACAACATCCCATACGTTAAAATCCACTTACTCTAGAAACATAATACTCCTTCCGATCGGAAAAAAAGTCACAATAAACAAATATTTGTATTGCAATGCCTTCCTTTCACAGTGGGCTAATCACTCGCTTGCCCTACAAAATATGATTAAAGAAACGAAAACAGTAAGAAACCGGACCGATAAATTACCGACGACTTTTGACATGAAAACCCGGACACGAATTGAGACCGGATAATTTGCGCCCGCTTTAACTCAACAGCCCGGAAGATAACTGTCGTGCAATGCTACGCGCCAACTAATGCAACGTCAGAGGATACTACAGATGACTTCTACGATGCTCTAAATACCACCCTTAGAAGCATCAAGAAAGAAGATATTGTCATCGTTATGGGGGACCTGAATGCAAAGGTTGGAAGCGTTAATACAAAACGTGAGCGGCCCATGGGTAATCAAGGACTTGGAGTAAGTAATGAGAATGGCCATCGATACATTGAGTTTTGTCAGAACCATGACCTGACCATCGGAGGAACATTGTTTATTCATGGAGACCATCACAAATATACGTGGACTTCACCCGATGGTGTCACTAAAAATCAAATTGACCATCTTGCCATTAGCTCCAAATGGCGCTCTTCGTCGCTGGATGTATGCAACAGCAGGGGTGCCGATAAAGATAGCGACCACCATTTGATGATTGCCGAAATCCGACTGAAAGTCGCGGCAGCGCGTCCTCCCTGAAGATCTGGGAAACTGGGAAGAAGGTTTAGCGTGGATAAGCTATGCAGTGCTGATACTATTCACGCCTTTCAACTTGAATTCCGTAATCGTTTTGCTAATCTCAAAGTAGATACGGATTTACTGAACGGAAGGAGGAGTGGAATCGCATAAAAGTGGCCTATACAGAGACCAGCTCCGTCTTTCTAGGGCACAAATCCGCTCATTCACGTGAGAACTGGATGTCACAACACACATGGGACCTTATTAACGACAGAAGAAATCTCCATCTTAAGCTGCTCGAAACCCACAATGACGCTGTTTGAGCAGACCTAAATATACAATATCGTCAGAAACGCAAGGAAATTTAGCGTAGTACACGTAATGGCAAGAGGCATTGGGCTAACGGTATTGCGGATCGTGCTCAACACGCAGCGAATAGTGGTAACTTGCGAGAAGCAGCTATAAAAAGAAACCTCTGAAGTCCCAAGAGGTCAGCTCATAGTAACATCTGAAGGGCAACTTAAACGCTGGCGTCAACACTTTGAGGAGATCTTCCATCTATCGGGAATATCTACTTCTGATGCACTATTAGTCAGTTCCTCACCGTCAAGGCTCCTCAATATCAACACAGAACCACCATCGTCTCCTAAAGTTGCTGAAGCTATTCTTTCTTTGAAGACAGGTAAAGCGCCAGGACTCACCTTATAACTGCGGAAATGCTCAAGGCAGATCTATTCTATAGATCAACGTTCAGACGCCCTTGATGAAGAAGATCTGGATCGCTGAAGAACTCCCGGACGACTGGAACAAGGGGCTATTAATAACTGTGCCAAAGAAGGGCGACCTAAGTCAATGTGATAACTGGAGAGGCATTACCTTGCTATCGGCACCCTCGAAGGTCTTCTGTAAGATTATCCTTGATAGGCTGTCGAAAGCCGTCGAACCCCTTCTACGCAAGGAGCAGGCTGGTTTTCGTTCGAAACGCTTTTGCACAGACCAAATCAACACTCTACGTATCATACTTGAGCAGGCATCAGAATGCCAGAGAGAGGTATTCCTTACCTTTGTAGACTTTGAAAAAGCCTTTAATACGTTGAAGTGGTCAAGTATATGGTCCCGCTTAATTGATATTGGGGTGCCGCCCAAAATTGTTCGCCTATTAGTGTGCATCTACGAGAAATACTCTTGTAAGGTAACTCATGACGGCTTCATCTCGGATGACATCACAGTTCACGCAGGTGTTAGACAGGGCTGCCTCCTCTCGCCTCTCCTCTTTCTAATCGTCCTGGATAGAATCATGCTTCGTATCACCGATCACAAGCGCCGCGGGATAGAGTGGGGGCTATTCGATGTCTTAGAAGACTTAGATTATGCCGATGACATATGCTTGCTGCTTCATACTCATACCGACATGCAATCTAAGCTGAATGAATTACGTCGGGAGGCGGCTAAAGCAGGACTTAAGATTAACATCCGAAAGACCAAAGAGATGCGAACTTACATGCAGAATCCAACACCGATTAAAATTGGTAATGAGGTCGTGGAACGAGTCCACAAATTAACTTACGTCGGGCTGTCGTGTCAGAATCTGGAGGAACAGAAGAGGACATCACTTCGCGGATTGCCAAAGCCCGAGCAACCTTCGTATAGTTGAGACCTATTTGGCAATCACGGAAACTCACCAGAAGAGTTAAACTAAAAATCTTCGGTTCAAATGTAAAATCCGTGTTGTTACATGGCTGCGAAACGTGGAAGGTCACAAAAGACATCTCACGCCAAATCCAAGTCTTCGTCAACCGCTGTCTTAGTCGTATACTCGGAATATATTGGCCCGAGATGAAAGAAAGAGTGGTCGTCCTCGGTAAATCTGGCGTCGTTCGGTATGGGCGGAAACGACAAGCATCGGGATGGCATGGCCTGAAATAAAGCGTGAAGCTCAAAACCGTTCGCGATAGAGGACTACTGTGGACGCCCTCTGCCCCATCTAGGGAACATAGGACATTAAGTCAAGTAAGTCAATGCCTTCCTTTCTTTATAAATAGCATACTATTTATAAAGCTGCATCTTTTGTGCAACCTTTTCCTTTGAAAAATTCACGGTTTGACATATTATCCTTTATGTGCATTGCAAGTGCACTAAATGTGGCAAAGTGGAATATCTATTTTGTTAATAGTAATAAATCATTAAATTATTCCTTCCCCAAGTCGAACAAAGTAATGACTTTTTTCAAATCGACTCATGGCAATTATGACCCCCTGTAACTTTGTTGTGGATAATGCATGATGTTTGAATTTTAAGTAATCAAGAGAACTCAGATTAACAATATAGCTTATATTGCCAATATATCTGATAATGACACCTTATAGTTTACGAATTATCGCTACTCAAGTTTCGTCATAATCGTAAATTGGGAATATCATTTCTTTTTTTTTGTTTATTATATATCCACTTCATTTGATAAGGTAACTTGTTTTTGAAAGGTAAATATATATTCGTAGTTTATAGAATTATAATTGACTCGTGCTTAAATATATCAACAACAGGCATAATATGTATTACATTATTTTAAGTGAGACTACAAGGTTTTATTGTGACTCTTTATTCATTATATCAGTTACGAGCTTCTGCCAGCGGCTTCGCCCGCTTGAACAACGATTTTAATACAACCTCCGAACCTTCATTTCACATCTTCAGTTGTGGAATTTCAGAAAATCTTTAACATTTTTAATTGTTTAATTCTACGTCGTAATCGTTCGCCAAAAAACCAGATTTTCATGCGTCTACAAAATCCTTTTCACCTATTTGATTAAGTAAGGGTTGAATTCTGAAACATTGTTTCCTTGTACTCGTTTACGTTTTAAAAACACACACAACACACACAAAAAACAACACCTGTGTAAAAAAATTTTGCAAGTTTAGGCTAGACGTTGATATTCCATGTATCGGATTGAGTTTTCAGATATGTGTCAAAATAAAATTTATTTTAAATCTTTAAATTAAAGTGTCGCGGCCAATTGCCACTAGTAATAAAAAATTAGAAGAAACTTACTGCCGTGTCAAAGAACATCGTAAGTAGTAATATTTGTAATTAAATTATTAGAACGTAACCCACTCACCCTGATGAAGGACCTCCGATGAGTCCGAAACTAGTCGGTACTTAAACCGATTGAACGTGAGTGTTAGCCGTTTAAATTTTACATTAAATATTTGTAATGTTGCAATTCGGTCGTTATTAAAGAGTACCGGAAGCTTAAACTGTTACTTCTACTGTCTCTTTTTAAAGTTCCCTTCTCTATCTTCCCGTCTTTAGAAACACAATGATAACGTTACTTAAGACACATAAAAATCGTTTTATGAACATTTTCCGTAATTGTGTTGTCATACAAAAATTTAGAGAGACTTGCAATTACATACGTTACTTTTTTATAATGTTATATTACGTAATATATAATACTCTACTATATTTATTAAAATGGCTGTCTTTAGATTTTCTATCTTTATCTTGAAACGACTTGATCGTTAACAAATTTTCTTGTAAATGAAATTATTGTAGCGAAGCGATGACTATGGGTGTTGTTGTGACGTGCAATCTAAACCATGGTTTAAGTAACACTGGAGCGATTACACAATTTAGTTATCGTGTATGAGTGACACGTTACACACTGAGTCTGACGTGCAAGCATTTATAATCGATTTTCTGTGATTTTTGCCCCTTATTCATTTTCTTCTGTTATTTAAATTTAACCTTGCTCTGAGATTTATTTATTTTTCTCTTTCAGTAAAATATTTTTAACATGTAAAAAAAAGTTTCATGGTGTTTCTCCAAAAATAGTCAATTATTTCACATTGAGTCATTTACAATATACGGAATTATCGATTCGAAGTATTAACTCTGATAAATTTATGTATCGTTATCGCCTTGTTACATCGCTGATGTGCTCAGTGTGTCCATCAGTTGTTGCCAAAGTTATTGGAATTAATTTACTTATACAAATACGAATTCGTTTGGCACGCTTGTCATATTAAAGAGTTGCGCTTCTTTAAAATAAAGAATAAATTGATGAATGACGAAAGATAATGAAA
Organism: Hestina assimilis; assembly: GCA_023373885.1. Classification (NCBI taxonomy): domain Eukaryota; kingdom Metazoa; phylum Arthropoda; class Insecta; order Lepidoptera; family Nymphalidae; genus Hestina; species Hestina assimilis. The sequence continues at coordinate 16,437,711 of CM041759.1, forward strand.
TGTAAATTATATAATATATTTTTCTTAGATGTACAATTTTTTATATTTTTGACATTTACTTACTTTTTTACCTTACATTTTTATCGATAGCTATTATTTTTTGACAAATTAAATTAAATAAAGTCATTTATTTGCAGATCAAGAAGCGCCCGTTATAGTTACTCGGGTTGAGGTGAATGAGGTAAGAGTCGTGGCGAAGCGGAGCATATGTACGGGCCGGTTTCTGACGATCCATAAGCGACGCAAAAAACGCTTGGTCACCAGATCCCTGCATCTAGATGCCGCACTTCTGGATGACGTGCAATACGGACAAGTGCAGGCAAGTGGACTACTGAATGACGCATAATGCCGCTCATATATAATAGTTAAAGTAAGTCGTAAAGCCTCAGTTAAAATTGCTAGGTGAAATAAAGCTCGGCAGCAAAATAAGATATGCGTAGCGCAAAAATGAAAAACATCCAATCGCGTTTTATATTGTAAAGGAAAAAAAATGTTAAGCATCATGGCCATTATATTGTCCTTCGCGACATAGCGTCGCTTCAACACCCGTCACAAATTTAAATGGCATTTGTTTGTATTCACGACGCATCCGCACGCACTGTCTTCTGTATGTGCAATGATCTCGCATTCCAAGTAGTCCGTACAAGGACGGCGCGTCACTCTGAGAGAAATTAACGCCTAACGTTTCTCCGCTCCTCTCCCAGGCTTATCGTAAAATATGGAATTATATTCCCACTCTAGAGATTATATGAAAAACACTTTTGTATCGTAATGATATCAAAACTCTTGAAAATATATATCGTGATTGTATTATTACACTTAATTTAACATCGTTTCGTTATCCACTATCTCACTTATTAACAAATAGGCAATCATAATTAAATATACGCCCATAAAATCATATAACGTATTTGTTTACTTATTCAAAGCGAAATTTTGTGACCGATACAATTGGTTTATCTAAATTAGGCGTTACACGTTAGCTTATTTTCATAACAATATAGCGGCTCCAAACACTATTAATAATAGTCTTGCAAATGCTTGTGTTTACGGCCGATTGATACTTAGCTATGAGGAAATGACAGGTGATTTCTAGTTTTATGTTTGTGACAGATTTTTCACGGTTGTTAGAAATTGTTAGCAATACTTACAAGTTAGATACAAAGTACAAATACCGATGTTGTACAGAATTATGGATTTAAATTTAGCTTATAAGTAAATTCTGAAACTGAGTTTCAAACTGTCTGTCATTATTAGATGACACACAAAACTTAGAATAATACATTATTAATGTAATGTAATAAAGCTATTATTGCAGCATCGACAGTGTGTTATTATTAGGTCTTTGCGAATTTTATTTTGGCTTTGCGACTGTTTCAGCGGAGCGGTTAATAATTTTACATAATTTATAATAACAAATTAATGATATTTTGGTATTTACAGTGCATACTCAGGCAATCAGTGACTTGGAAGTTCAATGCTTTTACGTTAGAAAACGTCTCCGGTGGTAATATATATTCCATAATTATTTTTATGCATTTTTAATATTGTAAAATAGTGTTTCTAATATTGTATCAATATTATATTTATCGTCCTAATCGCTACAGAAGAGTCCAGTATGTTCGATAAGCCCGTAGCAGTACAATATCGAACAATTATCATATAGAGGACCGGTATCAGTAAACCTTTTCCTGCACTGAAAATAATGGTTTTCACAATATTGCCGTGAATCGAAACTCTAACAAATGAAACTGAAATCCGCTTTTGAATCTTCTCTATTGCCCTCTACGGATGGCATTTAATCTGTATTCAGTATTCTATACCTGTATTCAAAATACGCGTTGAAAATATGACCCATCAGGATTTAACAGGATTTATTTGACTCATACGCATTGACACGGAAACTAGGCTGGTGATTTGTATGGCATAAAGTGACAGAAAGGGGATGAGATTAAAGCGCCACATCGTATTTACCGGGAACTCAAACACCATCGTATGCATGCGCTACAAAAACCTTGATGGTACTCAAGCACAGATAACCACAAGAACTTCTAATTGTACTTAATTATTACATGACATGGTGATTATCTTAAATTATCATAAGCCTTTTTAACGGTCTTTAAAAAAGGAGGATGTTCTTTTCCTCTCAATATTTTTTAATGTTCAGCCGTCTCCGAGTAATCATTACGCCTTTACCGAATTTCATAATTCTTTTTTTTGTTTGAAAGGGTACACTTTCCAGGTGGTCCGTTGTAATGTATTTATCTGATAATGGGATGTTGGAGAAACCGATTTCCATTTGAGTATTTTTTTAAGTAAGCTTTCATTTGCTCCGGAAATACACACTTTGGTGACGTGAACTCCTATTGATGATCACAGGTAGCGACCCAAACTACACAATAGCAATAAATATTACATGGGTTGCAATAAAATTCGTTACTTTAATATGCTTGCCTATTATTAGTAAATTAAAAGTACCTATAAAATGAAAGAATTAGAAAATGCTCTTCAAAACTGAAAAGCTTAAAATAATTAACAAAAATATCAGCACATAAGACACAGTCTTCTTTTGTTAAAAATTGTTTATTTTATTGCAGAAATTATTTATATTTTTGCTTTTGATTTTTATGCAACCATTACATAATGTTTAAGCGGTCGCATATATGTAGGTGAAAAGCATTTATTCCTTCCATAATTAAATAAGAATAACCAATTTAAAGTACATTACTCTAGTGAAATTGCAAGAAATTCTGCTAAATCACTTTTAAGCAGGTATTTATTCTCATTATTGATGTGCTGATAAAACACTAGACCATGCGAGCGTGGAGAATTGTTATTTATTTAAACTGGTTACGTTGTTAGCGTACACTGCAGCTAAAATGATAGATGTAGGACTCTTTCCACTTTATTTAGTTTAAATTACCCATTTCAAGGTTGTATTAAAAACAAATTAAATCTTTTATTAATTGCTCTAAAGCGCAATAACAGAACGATACAAACGAGAAAAACCAATTTGTCTTCAAAAATGTCTCTAAAACTTCTCTGCGCTTTGAAGCTAAATTTTAATAATCACTGGAAACATTGGAACTAAATTTACCTTATATCTTCAAGAGATGCATATCTAAAATTTTCTTTTGATCAACGAATCCAATATAAAATCACAAACCCAATTTTTTTTTAAATTTCTTTCCTTAATGGCTTAGACTTGCCTTTGATTAGTCTGTAGAGAACAGGATCTTGTCTTATACATCTTAGGAACCTCTGCCAGCGGCTTCCTCAGCGTGATTTAAGATTTTAATACAAACTTTCAACCTTCATTTCACCTCTTCGGTTGAGGAATTTCAGAAAATGATAAAACCCTTCTTAACCGTTCGCCAAAAAACAGAGTTTCATGCTTCTATAAAATCCTTTTCATTTGATTACCTATGGGTTGAATTCCGAAACATTGCTTCCTTGTGCTCGTTTACGTTTTAAAAACAACAGCTGTGTAAAAAATCAGAAAAAATATATTTCAAGTTTAGGCTAGCCGGTAATATGTCATGTATCGCATTGAGTTTTCAAAAATGTGTCAAAATAATGTGTAATTTTTAAAATTATTTGATTTATCAAAAACACTAAGGAGTATTGATATAAACTTCGAAGCAAAATAGCTTTTTACCCCTTTTTAACCCTGTTATGGGATGAATTTCAGTTAAATAAGAAACAGGTCTTCTATCAATTCTGTTAAAAAAGGTTTATGCAAAATTTGAAATAGATTGGGCCAAGGAATCACGCTGTCCCATACAAACTTTGTCCCCCCCTTTTCATCCCCTTTGAAGTAGAATTTCGGAAATTTCTTTCTTATCGGATGCCTACATTTTACAATGAACATACCTCCAAGTTTGAGGTCTCTACGGTCAGGGGTTTAGGCTGTGCGTTGGTCCGTCAGTCATTCAGGACAAAGCCTTATATAGATATAGTACATACATATATAGATATTTTTTTTAAAAGAATATTAGCAATGCTTTTTCAAGGCATTACTAATATTCCTATTGCCCTCCAAATAAGCTCGAAGCTTGTGTTTGGAGTGGGTAAGACATAAGGCCAAGGGGGTCAGGATCGAACCCTCGACTGTCGCGTTAACGGAGGGAAGTCGGCCCTTTACAGCTGAGTTATTGAGGCTTTAATAGATAACAATAGCATAACGATAACAATAAATCTTATTTAAATATTAGGAAGTACAATATAGAAATAATAATATATTTTATTTCAAAAGATCCTGAAATAAAACAATACAGATTTTATATAATCGTAAACATAATTTGACCAGCGGGAAATTGGCAAATCAATCAATAAGTACCAGTACTTATGAGTTCTCGCCGTCCCGCGAGTCTCGCTAACCATTAGAACCCTGTGAGAAGAATATAAAAAAAAGGTGTAGTAACATAGACTTATTATACATAGAGCACCAGCTAATCTTTCAATCGCGTCTCGAGTTCAGCCAGCGTCTAACCAGTTTCATCTTGGGGATAGGTAAGACAAAGAAGGCTAGTGCAGTTGGCCTTTTGCAACAGTGTTAACTGCCTTCGCGTTTTGACTCTACTTCCATTTACCATCAAGTAGGGTAGTGTGATCTACCTCTCGACTAAATAACAATAATATATATAAGGCATGAAAACGTAACGAAACGAACTCTAATTCGCAATATAATTAGTATTAAACAATTGAAGTAGTCAATAAGATCAGTCGCCAGCCTAATCAAGACCACTAACTAAATAATTGGATCTAATTGGAAAGATACTGGATAGATACATTAGTCTAGACCAATCTATAGGTGGTTTAAGAGATAGGTGATAAGTTGTATTTGTAACCTTAATCGTATCGTATCGTATCGTAATTATTATTGATACTAGGAGCAAAGATATTATATAGTTATTTCTCACCTCACCGTTTGCATCTGCGTATCGGAATAAACTTAATATTATAAATGCGTAATTTAGTTTTTTGATTGTTTGTGACGCTTATACACTATAGGCTACTTTTTGTCGCGAAAATAAAATTTTAATAGAATGAAATAGGACATGACATTTTTTATGATGAACTAATTATATCAATATTGCATTAAGGGTGTCTTATCAAAAATCGGAATACACGCGACCAAAGTCGCGGCCAGAAACTAGTATTAAAAGTACTATGTGTAAGAAATGTAGACGCGTAAACTAAAAATATCGTAGAACTTACCCACTGAATCATTATCTACTAAAGGTGGCTTATGTGTGAATGATTTACCTACAAAATAATTGCTTATAATATGTATATAAGATATAAAATTTAGAGTCGATCCTGACTCCTATTTCTATCGCTGACTGTATTAAACCTTTAATTTATAAGTCGTTTTTTGTATCTCAAAAACATTCCGCTAAGATCTTCAATGAAAGTTTCATTGTAGCAGCAACGTCTTAAAAAAAAACCGAGCATAGCTCGGTCAACCAGGTACTAGTGTTTTCTATTTGGTAAGACACATTTCCAAACAAATACTTACCTTACACGTTTTGCAAAAGTTTTTAGAATTATATAATAACTTAATACTTATATTATGTATATAAGTATTAAGTTATTATATAATTCTATATATGTACATTATATAACATTAAATTATTTTGATTACAATTGTATTATATTTACAACAAATTTAGGTGAATTAAATTATCCGATACGTCAATGTTTCCATAACTAATTAACGTTTGATGAGGGTGTAAATGTAATCGAGTAAAACTCATTTTACAATTTATTGCAAATTCCAAATTAATTTTCAAAACAACTTTTCTCATATTTTATCTATATTAATTTCGATTACTTCAGTTTATCTTGACTAAATAATTTATCCATATGAGGGAAAACAAGATTGGTCGTATTAAGTCACACTTTTTGTTCATCATTGCCCCCAGTAATAGGTATAGTCTTTCTTTTCTGACGCCGTTTAACGTCGTAGCACGGGCTCCGTCTAGTCCAGGGTCGACCCATGACGTTGGTGATCGTCTAGGAGATGGCGGACGTACGACGCTTCGCTTACGAGTTATTTCCGTCACCACTTTGTCAGCGCCTTCCCTTCTCCTTCTTGTAACGATTATTTAATGAAAGATATTTTAATAAAACCAAATTAACATTGACTTTATTTGTATGTACTAGCTTGTGTTCGCAGCTTCACCCGCGTGAATTACGATTGTTGATGAAGCACCTTTAATGCAATATATTTATTTATTATTAATAATAATTAGATCTCCATACGAACGTCCTATTTCACACCCTGCAAATTGTTCTCACGACATAAAGTAGATTATAACCATATATGTACATGTTCCCACCTATATCAGTACCAATATTTATCGTAATCGATTCCGCGGTTTCTTACTTCTCTTCTCTATTGAATATAACCAACGGTAATTGCTTTCTGTCAGCCTGTCAAAGGTAAAATGTACATCGTGATTTTAATTGAAATACGGTTTATATACTCGCCTCTCTGTGTGATAGTTTGAGCGTTTATTTCCACGAACTTTCGTAAACATACATAGCCTTTGTAAGCTTTACCCTTTCTTTTAATTTTATAAAAGACTGAATGTTACATAAATTTCTGAAATATAAATAAAGGCTAGTAATTCAATTTATGCAAGTTTCCTTACGTGTACACCTTAAGGGCTGTCTCTTATTCATGGCCGGGTTTCAGGACTCGCAAGGTGACGCTATCAAAGATACACATATTATTATTATTATTATCAAGTGACGTTATATTATATTGTTAAATGCCTTTTTTTTTTTTTTTTAAGAAACGGTTTTGAAACTTTAACTTATCTATTCAATAACAAGTATGTCTAGCTCGTTTAGATACCAAATAAACTAAATCGGTTCCATAAAAACGATATATGATTATTTAAAATGTAATAACAAGATATATAACATAAGTTCTATGTTGAATAAAGATTTTTCTTGGACTCATTAGATTTTGTTTTTTTTTTTTTATGTTAGAAGTTGGCAAACAAGCATATGGCCCACCTGATGGTAAGTGGCTGCCGCAGCCTATGAGCGCTTGCAGCACCATTAGTAGGTGCCACTCACGCGTTGCCAACCTCGAGATATTAGTTCTTAAATCTCCTCTGCCCAGTAATTTCACTAGCGTACAATGCCCTTCAAACCGGAACACAGTAGTGCCTAAACACTACTATTTGGCGGCAGAATATTGGACACTGCGGTGGTACCTACCTAGCCGGCCTCTTGCAACAAAGACCTACCACCAGTGTGACTGATTGCACTGGTGGAATAATCTCTGTTGTGACAGAGGTTATCTCAACAGCGGGCGATGGGGTCGTCACATCCCGACGCCTTTCACGTCTTTACGTTGCGATTTTATATGTATTAATAATTTACCTACTCATTGCGCGAAGTTAACAGAGAACAACTTTAACATAATAAAACGCTCCCTAAAGCGAGCCTAACTTCTTCGTCTCGGTTGAAATTAAATTTCATTTTGAATTTTAAATAAACTCTAAACTAAAAAGAAATAATGTATTCTATTTATTTAAAAATGAATATTACCTACTTCACATTACAGTTAAATACGTAAAAAGGCTTAAGAAAATACTAGTTGCTACTAAAACAATTGTAGTAGAACCTTACTGTTTTCATTCAGGATTATTGGGCTTACTTGTCCGAGGAATTATTAAGTAAGATTAGAACTGTTGCGTTTCGTTGGAAGACCGAGAATGCGGGGATTCTAAAGCTTCACTTCTATCTATAAACGATCTTCTACATTTCGTCACCTCTAAAATTTTTATTCGCCAATTATTACAAAATAATCTTTGTAATTTCGACAGGATACACGAGTCATCAAAAAGCCTTCATTAGTTACATTTTGCTGCATTCTTCTTACACAGGCCCATAGTCATACGTAGGTATCACCTGCCTTAAGCGCGGGTTCGATTTCCGGTCGGAGAACATCTTTGTATTGACCTTAAAAGCCTGTTTTCTTGTCTGGGTGTATTTGTCCATTTGTATGTTTCCTGTGTGTGCGGGACACAGGATATAATTACCCTTAAGGGTTGATTGTGTTTCGTTTGTATATTTATATAGGGTTAAAGATGTTATCATTACTCAAAGAACATTAGATTTCCCTTAAAGAGAAAATTGAAAATACAGCTTATGTAAAACTACATGTGTAGCATAATAAGTTAAATCTTTAATAACTGAACGATATTTATGTCAATATTTTATTTAAATATGACGAGAAATGTGTTGAACGAAACTGTGTTCCAAAAACCAAACGAGATGTGTTGTGGAAGCAATGCTCTTTTTAATTGCGGCAGGAAAGCCTAATATAACTCAAGGATCTAGTAGGCCTGTCTGATTCGATAGATTCGAATGCATTTGCTTTGCCGAAATCTATTTAACTTTCACACCAACAACTATCTGGTGAACCCCAACTTTAAAGAAAATAAATTGAAACAATGGTTTAATAAATAATAAGAATTTAATATATAAATAAGCTTTGTATTATAAGTAAGTTTATTCAAACCTTAGAAACTACGTATGAAGTCATCTACATTAAATTGTTCACTTGTGGATATTTACTAACTCAGGCATCTATATAACATAAGTTATAAACAATATCACATTACACTTATGCACAAAATAACAAGATCTGATTAACGATGTACAGGTTTCAATTGTTACAATATGAATTTCTTTGTTTTTCAGTAATTTAGCGAACCATATCATAAATATTTCTAGTAACGCTCGCTTCATAACACAAAAAGCCTAAAATGCTTGACAGTTACAATCTATCTTTTCGCTAGTACGCATTTTATATGAGGTAAGTAACAAGAAAAGTTTCAAACATTATATAATGTGATCATACTGTATCCGGTATACTGTTTATACATAGAAACTTATTGCAATATGTTTCCACATAAAAAAAACCATTTTCTTTATCTAAACACTTTTAAATTTTTATCAACTTTTTGCATTATAATTCTGGCAGGTATCACAGAATTTCCAGCGATTATCATCCGTACGGCAGCTATCATTGAAAAAAAACATTTTCCCAAATACATACAAACATAAACACATACATTCAAACACGTGAACATTTAAACATTTTAAAGTAAGACAAAACACATTGTAACAAGTGATCAAAGGAGACCTATCGATTTACACACTAAGTAGTTTTTCATAACTGTTGCATTTAAACAATAGATGCGAAGTACGCCCTTGGAATATGAAGAGATATTTCTACTTGCAGAAAATTTATTTATAATAAGCTGTAGCGAACAAATCCTCAATATTTAAGACTCGAGCGTATTAACTTGAATTTCTTTTGTCAAGAAATACAAGACTGTTGCTCAAGATTTGCCTTATTCTACAGTGTTTATTTTAAGTGACGATATCTTTTATATATATTGACAATCATTGTATTTTCTTTTGTTTTAGAAAATATAAATATATAGTAGCACGCCCTTGCTCTGTAATCTATATATAGACACGGTATATTTCAAATTTCATTCAATTTAAACCAGTAGTTTAAGAATTATAACTAGTCAAAATTCTTAATTTTGTCACTTACTGACTGACCGATCATCAAAACTGTAAGGCACTTCTAGCAGACATGGAAGCTTCAAATTTAGAATATAATTATTGTTTAGTGTATTAACCAAGGAAAAACTAATTTGTAATTTCGGTCCAGTTTTCTAGATACACCAACTGCATAAATAACTGGAATCCCATAAAAATGTATAGGACTACAAAGTTACATTTGTAGTTATCTATAGCTGTAAAAACTAAAAGCCGGAATTTTCAGTAACCAAACAGGCATTGTATAAACAGATCTCTTGTATAACTACGCCGGAATCTTGGCAGTTGTACGGCAACATATTTTACTAATTCAAATACTTTAGTGTCAACAACAAATGCAGTTGTACAACTTTCAGGCGTAGTTATACATGAGATCTCACCGCTTTTTGTAGCAGAATAACTGCTTTGCGAGACTTGGACTTTTTTACATTTTATGTTGTTGATGGGATATATTTAATCCTTCCGTGAATTTTCCGATTCCGATCTAACTGATGGTCGAAACAACATCATGGTTGTTTAGGAGCAGTTCACGGAAATACAAACAGATGCGGAAAGCGACCTTGTTTTATATTATTTAGCTACTATTACCATATTATCATTACCTTGTCGTTCCCTTTTGACGACAAATATCGTTTTCCTCGGAATATCAGGCTCGGGAGTAAATTTCTAAAATACACTGAGAGGTAACATGATTTTGGGGCATAACACTACACGGGAAATGTCAAGAGACTCAATCTTAACCTTGTAATGTAAGCTAATTAAGTTTATTTACGTGAAATGTACCTAGTTTTAATTTAAGACCGAAGTTTATTATTTATTTTATTTCACTTTTATTTCTCAATGTGTAGTGTTCCGCTCTAAATATTTTAATCTTTCTTTCTAACAGATTCCGATGAAATCTCGTCGCTATAGATTTTGAATATGAAATTGGATTAAATTCGCTTTCATTATTTATTTCATCGTTTCATATACATAAGTATAATCTATAAGTATGTATCGAGGCTTGCAATACGAAGGGGCGTATCTAAATTTTTTTATCTTTTCAGGAGCCCTTTTTCACTGTTTTTACTTGAACGTTGTGGACCCATTCAATATATTTCAATTACCAATTCATCTTCTGTCTTTTTTTACCTGACTGCTAGAGTTTTGTCGCGTGGATCGGGCGTTACTATCTTATGGCGAACCTATGAGTAAACAATAGCTGTCAATTTTTAATGGTTACATGAAAACCTTGCTTAATCATTTTTAAACATTAAATATAAAAGCTAAAAGTTTCTATTTATTAAGAGTTGGAATGAAAACTGTTACTAAAGCTAATGCTAAAGTTTTTTAATGAATGAATAAAATTTTAAAAAGCAAAAAAAATAATGAGAACTGCAAAGTATGTGCTTAGTCGACACTTTTACAACTAATTTCTATAACCACAGAAACAAGTTTTATGAAACTTTTATTTTAAAGTGAGCGACATGTAATAACTTGGTATGTCATTAATTTCGCTTTGACGGTTTCGAGAACCGGAGATAGAATGTTAATGAGTAAGTACTGCATATAAAAATTGATCAAAGCTGTATAATATAGATAATTTTTATAGCTATGATTTTTGAAACCTATTTAACAGTTTGTGGTTGTGCATACCCATCTTAGGTAAATATAACATTATTTTATTCAACTTTCAAATAACTTGTTGATTTCATTTTTCTGTCCCTATGTCACAATCATCTGTCACAAATGAAATTCGAACTGCTATAAAATCATATGAAAATATAGAGGTACTCTACGCATATAATTTTTTTTGCCATAATCTAATGTAATTTGAACCATAGCTTAATAAAGGCCACAAAAATATCTTTATAATTTATGACAATCTCTAACCAATACAATGTTATGTAAACTTAATTTTCTTGAAATCCTCAGCTGAATACGTACTCAGTTAAGTACACTTGGCAAGTAATTATTTCTCACTCGTATATGACATGTACCATCGATCGATCTTTTTTATTGATTTTGAAAGATGGAATGACAACAGCACTTTCGAGTACACATACATCAAACGCAAAATTCTTTCTATATAAGTAACATTCTATTTACATCACTGTGATTAATTTTCGTGGATTACATTCAATTAAATTTTGTTTTTATTCATTTTTTCATTCATTTAAAAACTGTTATCTGTAACACATGTTTTGTATACTAAATTTGGAAGAGCGAGGTCTCCTAGTACAAGTATTATATTACTTAAATGGGGACCTCTATATTGTTTTATGTATTGTAAACTGTTTGTTACTGAATAAATATGTTTTGATTTTGATTTTGATTTGATTTATTTATGTTTGTATTAAATATAGACAAAGTATTGTTTCAGTCCTTACTGAAGTATAACATTACTGAATGAAACATTACTGAGTAAAACATTTCTAAGATTGAAATCCGAGAGATTTTATTGCATTTTCGTGTAATTGCTTCCTTTTGATATCTACAATTGCTTGCGAGCTATAGTTAGTTTTTATGTCAAAGTAAAACATCTTGAATTTATTTGACTTACTTGTCTCATTTGACTTATATTAAAATGTAATGTCAAATTAACTGATTACATTGATTGTCCCTATTTGTGTAATATTATCTTTAAATTGCTTTTAATTCAATTACTTCATTAAAAATAATCTATTATCAAATAAGTAAATTCCATAAATAGAATGATGCAGATATATTATATATTTATCAGTATCATCTGGCTTAGATAGCAATCATTTTAATGACGAAACAACTAAGATAATCCTGTACTTGATATATTATATTTTCTCATATAAATGAATAGTATACGAGTATATTTATCCCGCCCGGTGACGCTGTCAAGGCCAGTAAGGCCAGCAGCCTATAGCAGCAATACCCAATTAGAAAAAAAAAGTATATACATTTTGTGTTCGTAATTCGTATTTTTCCTTTTTTTTTGGCTTTAGTCATATTTATCAACATTGGTTTGTATTTTCTATATTGAAAATAGCCATTTTGTATGCATCTTGCATAGGCATCAATTCTGATTTCAGCATCGATATTTGCCATTTTTCTGTTTTAAATTCTTATAAGTGTAACTCTGGATTTAACTTTTTAATGGATCTTAAAGCAGCTATAGTATGATAACACATGAAAACACGAATGCTCAAGCATGCTTACGCATGAGAATGAAAAAAAAACAAAGACATAAGGATAGTTATGGCGACGTAATCAATTCTTCGTAGCTTGTAAAAAATTGGTGCACTGCAAAAAACTTAGTTTTGAATGCGAAAAAAAGCTAAATGTGTAGAATTTTCAATGCCAATTCCTAAAAAACAAGATATTATTAAAGTATGAATAATATAAATGTTGATATAACTGATATTACAGTATTTTTTGGAGTAACACTAGATTCTAAACTTCAATGGAATTGCCATTTAACATCCCTCGCAGGACTCAGCTCTGCTACTTACGCAGTTACGAAAGACGATTAACTCATTTTGACACAGTGTCATGTTTTATGGCCTATTGCTTTGGGGTAATGCTACACACACTATAATAAGGCAGGAATACTAACGGTTGCGTCGCAAGATATTCTTACCAACATCCTTTATATCCATAAAAAACATTGATTTGTTTGATAGGAACAGTGACAGACACTGCTTTAACACAAGAAGAAAAGATAAACTTCTAACACCAAGTCTTCGGCTTCATAAGAATATGTTTTATTTGGGGCAAAGTATACACTTCTATAATAAAACTCCGCCGACAGTTTTGAAACTGCCACCCTTGAAATTTAAATCGTACATTAAGCAGTGCTTACAGAACAAAGCATATTATCCCGTAAATGAATATATTGCGGATAGGCAAGGAATTCATTTACGTTGACTTTTATCCAGAATATAAAACTTGATTATAAAATTGTAACATGTAATTAATATTTGAAAAGAGTAACTGTAGAGTCTTGCCTGTTCCTTTCTGCAAAATCTAATTCCTGAATCGGTGGTAGGTTCTCCTAAACGGTCACGACAGACTGTTTATGTGACTACTCAAAAGTGCCTAAAGGCCTATTTGAATAAAGAACATTTTGAGTTTGAAAGATAAATCGAAATCGATCGAGATTTCGCATCGTATGCGAAAGTATGCGAAGGTATACTTTAGCATGCGATATGTATAAGTATGACACAAACCATCCAGCTAAATGATAATCGATGCTGATAAAGGATATTAAGGCCTAATGCCCTTTCTTTAATGTTCTATTTGTAATTTTAATATGATAACGAAATTATAGTACATAATTTATACTTTAAACAAAATGCCACAAGAATTTCAATATTGAAATACATTATTTAACAAAATGGATAAAAAATTATAATGCTAAAAAATATGTGTTGTCATTTGTAATCGATTTAATATTTAATTTGATCAGTATTTTACTTTTTGAAAGGTGTTTAAATCAAGTAAATATTAATTTATATTACACGTAGAAACACGAAATTCCATCAAAATCGTTTACATATTAACTAACACTCACGATGAAATGCTATGAAAACCATATAATATTTCAGTAAACAGGATATTCTTACGTTTACATTCCATATCAAACGTATCTTGAAGTAGAAAAATCTTCCTTAAAGTATTGAACTTATTTTCGTTTTTTATCGTCATATTATATCAAATCTGGTGTCATATGTCAAGCTTTTCACGTGTTGTCATAGAACTCGCCTTGGGATTGTTTTCTAACCCGACAGAATTTCATTTCTAAAGATTAACATAACACGAGGCGATTCTACTGTTGAAATAACAAAAGGCCAATTGTAAGGAGCCTCAAAATCTTTTCACCTTGAGACAAGCGAGGACATATTGATGGTTACATAGTGTGTTATCTATGATACAATAAGATTTACACAAACAGATCGGCATATGGAGCTCACAATGATTGAAATTGAAATCATAATTTTATTTTCGGCAACAGTAAAATTGTATACAAATCAGATATTGTAAAGAAATATAATAGTTTATAATCTACTTAACCTGTAAGGTTGACTGCATTGCACATTTCAAATCTAAAAAACTAGGTATTAACTATTATTATTTATGGTATAACTGTTACGTAATACTATTGGAAGATAATTAGGTATGTGCGCTACGAACTAATATAACTTTGTTCTCGATATGTTGCTACATAATACTACATCATAAGACGTCGAAAAAGTGTTAAGTGTTATTCGTAGTCTTCCAAACATTCTCGAATTACTAACACACTACTGAAGTAGGTAATTAAGTCTGATATAAGAAAATAAATTAAATTTATTCTCTACATTAATCTTAGACTTGTCTTAAGAAGTGCTGGAAAAATTTGACATTGTAGAATATCAACCACATGTTTTGAAGATAGGTCTACAAATTTTAAAGACGTATAAGTTTTTCTCATAACTTTGTTTTTAATATTACTTTTAATAATAATTAATATGAAATTAGCAACTTATTTTTGCGGTCGATTTTAATTCGTTTATATTTAAATTCCTCAAGATTCTTCATCATCAAGCTGCGGAACCCTTTAGTTTCCACTGTGCGTAGTCCACAACGCACTTAACTGGTAATTATTGTATAATTAAGTGTCTGTATTGTATCAAATAATAACATTTGATCTCAGATCTGATGATGATTTCTGTCTTAAGTACAACGTAACTTTACCTTAATACTGGAAATAATTCTTTTTTCTTGTGACTTATCAGAAACAGTAATTAGAGAAAATAAACGATTACAGCTTAAAGTAGAAAACAATTTTCGAGCAAGGGTGGTTTTATAAATATGAAAAAGGTGCGATTCATTTGACGAAAGTGAGTGTCAAACGATTTGGTCGACCTTTTGTGCCACTTCTGGGTTGTTGATTTTTTTTCAGTTCTTGTAATTTCTCACACCAATATTTAAAGAATGATTTCGGTAACACATTATATTATATCTACAATAAATTATATAACATCAGCGTATCATATTTTCTTTCTAATTGGACGATACAAGACAGTCGTCCGTAGAGACATAAAGAAAAATCTTTTGTATAATGTATCTGTTTGACTTACGTGAAATAAACTGATATCGTGGGACACACGACAGAAGGTAACCCCATAGTTCAAAAGTTAGAGAGTCCACACAATTTTTATGACTTTAGGAGCTAATATCTCAACAACTACTGACTTAATGAAAACAGTCAAAATCAAACGTCCTTATCATTTTGAAAGACCTATCCAAAAATACCTCACACGTTGACATACGTTGAAAATTTTTTTTCAACACTCAGTTAGATGTATGGACTGCCACCTTTCATTCTTATATATTTTAAGATTTCATTACAGAATCGTTGTGCGGTTCATAGAATACACCTATTCAGTAAATTTTGTATAGATAGAGCCAATGGTCTACGAGTAAAATGACTGTGACATACGGACGGACGGACGGACAGACGGACATGACGAAACTATAAGGGTTCCGTTTTTGCCATTTGGCTACGGAAGCCTAAAAATAAGAATTTACTGGTCGCAACCAACTTTTCGCATTACATAGAACATTTTGTGTGTGTTTACGGTTATAAATATGTTCTTGGCGTGCATCGAGATTCGTGTAAATTTTTCCGCTCTCAGCGTTCACAGGGTCACAAGCCGCCTTCCTTTTATGTAGACAGCATAAATTTAGAAACAAATTGATTGTTAAATTTTATGAAAGTTCCATCGCGTTCTTAATGTCATGTATGTAAGTATCTAGTATCTAGTAGTATTTGCTTATTGTTGATCTTTCGCTACTTGCCTCCAGTAGAATATTTTTAAGATGGACATACCCAAATTTATACATTATATAATGAATGTCACCAATCTTAGACGATATTACTGGTGTTTCAAGCATCCATAACTACAGAGAACACTTGGTATCAGGCATGTATACACATTTGTGGTATAAAGTTCCACAATTTCATTAAAATTAACATTGCTGCTATGTACGGTCTTACGGTTTATTAGGCTGAATTATGAATAGCATAGCCTTGTTGTTTTTAGCATTATTAGCCCATTATGACTTAACTAGAGAAGTGTTTTATCGCAGAAAATATCGGCGTGAAAGAGTTGGTATTCTCACGTTTCGTTCGATAAGTGAGAGCGCTGGCGTCTGAAACACATTCCTTTTGTAAAGGAGAGTGGTCATTTTCCTTCACTTCAGTTTTCTCTTTTTGCTCCTTGGGTTGGTAACACGCATTTACTGGTTTTACAAGCATTAGGCTATGGCTACAGATGATTTTCCACTATATTACTATAAATAATATACAATAAATGTTTCGCCACTAACAAATTGATTTGAATGTTACAATGAAATACGATACATCGGTCTTGTTTTTGGAATGAAGTTCCTTATCGCGCGTTACACGCTCTGAACTGATGGAAGCTAGGTCGAAAGACCTTCTAATATTAATAACGAGCTTCTGTCAGCAGTTGCTCCTCGCCAGCGTGAGTACCCAATTTAATACAAACTTTCAACTCCCATTTCAAACCTTCAGGGGTAAACTTTTAGAAAACATTAAAACATGTTTCTTTATCTGTAATTATTCGTCTAAAAACAAAATTTCATTTCAATAACATGTCTATGTCGTGGTTTAGTTTATACGAATGGTTTTTGTAAAACCACTTCATCAATAAAATTGGCAAAGTGCCTACACATCTCTATACATTCTCTCTTTGCTTTATATATTTTTATGATTTTATCTCACACAATAATTCATCTTTATAATATAACATTCAACTTATATTGGAAAATGAATAAGACAATTTAGTATATGGCAACTTCACTTTATACCTAATAGGTAATATGAACACGATTGACAATTGAACACTAAAAAATTTATCATCATCGTAACCACTTATCAGTCCATTGCTTTGCAGATGTTGCCATATGGCAACATGGCAACATGGCTGGGTATATACCCAGCAGTATTGAAAACACCATATTTTTAGAGTTTCCTTGGTGATTATTTTTAGTATAATATCTACTTTATATTAAAAGAAATACTTGAATACCATATTTAAATAGCCGTAATATGAAATAAATATAAATAATAATAATAATAATAAATAAACATTAGACACTCAACGGCCCCCATTAGGATAGTGATATCCTGTGTCGGGGTCCGGAAACACATACAAAGACAAGGACAAATACACCCAGACCGGAAAATATGCTTGCATGGTCAATACAAACACATTATACTCCGAGCGGGAATCGAACCTGCGACCTGTGGCGTTTAAGGCAGGTTCGCTGCCGCTGCGCCACAACGTCGTCAATACATATACAAACGAAATTGCTATATGTACGCTAATTACGTCACGTCGCACTCACACCGTCGGGTGAGACTATCGTATAGAATGCGCTCGGAGCGCTGCCTCCATCTCCGATGACGTCCTTAGCCGTGGTTCGACTTCGCAGGAGGCACCCTAAGGACGGAATCAAATTTGAGCCCCCGTGAGGGCTGCCCTTTTATCATGGCTGAGTCTCTGTACTCGGCCCCCCGCCCGGTGACGCTGTCAAGGCCAGTAGGGCCAACAGCAATACACATTCCGCAAAAAAAAAAAAACGCTTATTACGAGAAATGAGAACGTAAAATATTTAAGCTCTTCAAATAAAGCAATGGTAACGTAATATTAATTTTATAAGGGTTGCTAAGAACTTGTTCAAACTATACTTTTTCTGTGATCATCATCAGGAGCTCTACATATTCAATTTTAAAGCAATATCAGTGGATGAAATTGACTTAAAAAACTTAAAAGCAAATAATAAAAACCGGTGGCTTACGTGCTAATATTATGTTAATGTTACCTTCGCACCAACTTTTACTGGGGAAAATATTTACGTTATACAATGTCTAATACCTTTAAACGAGCAATTCTTATAATATATATAATTGGGATCTCGGAAACGGCTCCACCGATTATCATAAAATTTAGTATGCAGGGGTTTTCGGGAGCGATAAATCGATCTAGCTAGGATTTATTTTAAACTGGCGTTGTCCGTGTTTTCAGGCTGTTATTGACACGCCAGCTATTATCAACAACTCATTTTGACTTTTTTCATTAAGTCAATAGTTGTTGAGATATTAACTTCTAAAGTCATAAAATTGTGCAAATTTACTGGACTATAAGTTGTAAAACATCAAATGAAATTTCAACCACATTTGTTCTGAACAAGATAGGTTTAGAAATTTTAGAGATATATAAGTTGTTCCCATAACTATGAAAAGTCATATTACTTTTAATAATTACTATGATATTACCAACTTATTTGAAATCGTTATTATTTTTTCTTTCTTCATTATCAAGTTGCGGAACCCTTTACTTTCACAGCCATATAAAATATAATAATATTATTATAAAAAATATAATAATATTATATGTATTGAATATGATTGATATGATGAATTAAATTCATTCTTTTTTCCTTTCTTCGTCACGAGGAAAATTGAAAATGACAATTTATTACTAAAATAAAGATAATATAACTTCATTTTTCAATTTTAAATTAATAACAATTGATAAAAAAATCAAGAATCGTCTTTGAACTTAATATAGCAGAGTCACCCTAACTCTTATAAAACAAAATTGCTTACACGTGGAAAGATTTACCTCAACCGGGATACAATTCATTCTTACAACCAGGTATAACGCACTTTTTCACCATTTTAGCAAGAATTTTTCAATTTTGAAATTCAATTAAAAAAGCTTTGAAGAGCCTGATCTATGATTTGAATAATCTGACGTTACTATAGTAACCGAAATAACGCCAATTTGTTGGTAAATTTTGTTCATTAATTCTGTGTTGTCAGTAACAATATTTCCTTTATTTAAAACCATTTAACCGAAAATGGTGTATTCAAAAGCTTATTTTATTATTATCACAACTAATAATTTTAGTAACAGTTGTAATGAATTATAAAAGACTTTATTTAAGCCACAATATATATAAATATATTAGAAAGTTGTGTAATTACCACCTTATCAAATTATTTTTTGTAAGGGCAATCTGTGGGAAAAGGACACAGCTACTCTTGTGTGCCCCTTTCTCGAATAAATTTTCGTTTTTGTATGAAGTATTGAAAATTGAACTTAAACATCTACGTATAAAGTATGATTTTATTTAACATTAAATGACAAGTTATTTTTCTTGTTCTTATAATAATTCTATGAGTATATGTCACTGACTGACAGGGATGCGAATTAAAATTTAACAAAATACTCGACTCCCCAAATCCCCATTTTTGCGGATATATTGTCGACTCGAAATCATTATTTTTTTATATTTTATTATTCAGGTATGGTTTCAATCGAGTCTACTGTACCCCTTAACCGAATTATTAATATAAATGTTACGGGCTTATAACACGAGAGCAGCGCCACCTTGAAATGTTAAATGCTATAACCCGCATTAGCGTAGACGTCTTCCAGTCGTCCGTCCGCGATACAATCCGTTCTCGAAATCAATGCCGTGTGTAAAATAATAAGTCTTTTTATTTTAGCACCCGCTTCAACTTCGCAATATTGTTTTCTACGGGCTAGAACAGTTGCATTTTCGTCTTCGAGCCGGAACTGACCCCAGCAAAACCTGCAATAGCAAAAAAATTTGCCACAGACTTTGTCACCCTGCAAAGTAGAAAATTAAGTCATAGTACCATGTCATCGGTAGTAGCGGAAGATACTATAGTATATTAGAGAGTTGAGATTTGGTTAGAACTTAAGCATATTTATTGATTTTGACCCTAGAAACGATTATCCTATCCCGCACGCGTCTCCTCGTACTGATATGCAGGAGTTAGCGCATTAAAGTAAGTCATTTGTCAAGCGTCAGTCGAAGCAAAGAAACATAATTTATTGACAACGTCATCATATCTAATGATTTACCATTATTTTTCGGTGATGCAATTGACTGGTTGCAATAAATAATAAATAAAATTCTTCTTGGCCACATGTTACATGGAGTATTTAAATTGATGATAATCACAACGTCTCCTATTTTTAAAGGCGATGACTCTTCGTGCCACTTTCTTCTTGGGATAAGGACTGGTAATACTTCTTTTATCCATCTTGACCAGAAGGAAAGTTTGAACATTCCTGTCTTATTCGCCATTGTCTTCCTAATTATACATCGTTGCTAACAGATGGCGTGTTGACAACACAAGCAATGAGAACCCGGTTCGAGTCCATATGTCTAAAGTCCGACTATTTTTCCCTTTCTTTCAAATTTCTCCCTTGAGAAAATCTATTATTGGGCGGGAGCCTTTTATCAACGTGTCTAATTCGTATCTGAGCATATTTTTTGATTTACCAAAAACAAAAAATACCGAGCAAAGCTCGGTCATCCAGGTACTACTCTACTTATTATGTTACGTTACGTATTTATAACCAAAAATACAAATCGTTAAAAAGTATTCATACAAACCGTTAAAAAGTATTCATACAATATGTCAATTGGTGAAATAATTTTAAGAATTAATTTGTTACAGTATTAGGAAAATACCTCATACAATTTCATTCCAAGCTCATTAATTTTAATTATATTTCATGGAACAACCGACACCTTTCAAGGTCGTTGTATTGTTCAAAACGTTTTTTGTTATCGTAGCACTCACAAAGTAATCCATTATAATTGACATTTTCATCTCTTATAAAGAATGAAAATACCGCTTAATATTTGAATTTTCCTTCACAACATCAACAAAGCGCTACGGACATCCTCTTAAAGATTTAAAGCTTGTTTTAATTAAAAAGAAACGTAATATTACAATTTCAAAGTTCTAATATAAAATGTTTTGAATGTTTCATATTAATAAAAAGAAAAATCGTGTAAGGAATTTCTATTAAGAAATTCATAATAATGAAATTCTTACAAAATTACGAGTAACTTCTAAATATAAAAAATACTAATAATAATATATACTAGTAGACCCGAACACCTGGTGCTGTGGTAAACTTAGCACATTGAGATTACCCGCACGATCCATGCACGCGTTCTGCCCGCCATACGCCCGCGCTCGCCACGCGGAGTCACCTCAAGCCACGCGCCTCGCGCCCGGTTATACAACAAGGCGGTAGTTCAGCGTCGTAGTGGCTGCTAAATATTACAACGTGAGCAACGTAGTGGGGCGGCTGCAGCGCGTGTGTGAAGCGTGTGAGCGCTGTAAGCTAACTTTATCTATATAAACTTAAACTATACCAAAGCTCACCACTCTTCTAAGCGAGCGAAATATACTTAAAATTAAAAAGTATACAAAGATATCTCTTCGCGTACTTATAATTATGTAGATGATAATTGTACTGATGTGGGAAGAAGGAAATGTGACGTCAATCTAAAATAAGACAGGATTGTTATCTTAGTCCGTACGGTCGGAATTCTTCGAAATTCTAAAAATATAATGAATATGAGCAACCTTTTTCCTCTCCAGAATATTTATATCGAACAATTGCTTTTAAGATGTAATCCATCACAGACCCCAATTTTATATTTCTAAAATCCCGCATCAGATTTCTAAAAGTTGATGAAAAATAAAACAAAACTTTACAATAAATTTTATTTTTATTAATTCGAAATCAGTTAATAATTACCAGTCAAGTGCGTTGTGGAACACTTGATAAAGAATTTTAAAGACGATAAAAATAATAACGAAAAATTTACCACAAAAATATGTTGCTAATTTCACAATTATAATTCGTTGACGTTTCACAATTATAAACGTTGATAAGATGTTCTACAACCTCAAATTTTCATGAATTTTAAATCCCATAGTTCAAAAGTACGAGGCTAATATCTCAATAACTACTGACTTAAAAAAAGTCAAAATCAACGCAGCGGTAGCCTTAAGCGTCACAGGTCGCGGGTTCGATTCCCAAACATGTTTTCCGGTCTGGGTGTGTTTGTCCTTGTTGTGTATGTTTTCGGAGCCCCGACACAGGATATCACTATCCTAATTATTATTATTATTATGTCTCACAAGTTACCATAGGTGGCGTGCTGCTGCCTTTAATTTTTATATATTTTAGGATTTCACTACAAAATTGTGTAGCGGTTCATAGAATACATCTCTAAATACTAAATTTTGCATAGATAGGACATGGCGAAGCTATAAGGGTTCTGTATTTGCCAATTGGCTACGGAACCCTAATGTTAAAACCATAAACAGAGTCAGAACATCCAAAAATAAAGGAATTGAGAATACTTATTATTTTAAACCGGATACATTTTAACATAGTACTCTAAAATTAAGTACGAGAAAAATGTATATTGATACAATGTTATAATACTTTAGTAAAGATACATAGCTTTTATGTTTAAACGTTAACAATATTTGCAGATATAATTTTCTGTTCAGGTCGCTGCTTATCGGTGTTGTGCGTGCATTTGTTCCATATGTATGGTCTGATCTCCTACTTTAAACTGGACGTCGTGAAGACATGGAAGTTGTTCAATATGTTCGAGGAGGGGTATCACGGTTCGAATCCCTATCACAACTCGATCCACGCTGCCGACGTCACACAAGCTATGCACTGCTTCCTACAGCAAAAACAGGTATTTCATTTCCTTGATAGCGAACCTGGCTTAAACGCTCGTACGATTCCCGCACGGAGCAGATGTTTGTATTGATTATACAGGCATGTATTCCGGTCGGTTATCCTTGTCATTGTGTATGTTTATGGACCTCCGATAACTATCCTTATGGGGGCCGTTGAGTGTGTAGCGTTTAGTTATTTATTTACATTAAAAGTAATAATTTAAGATTATAATTAAAGAGAAATTAAGTAGTAATTTAATAGTAGTAAAGCCATGCACCTCACACCACAAGTGGGACCGTTCGACCGGGGAAGTACACCGCCCCACCTCTCACAGAAGACGAATCGTATGCTGGTTTGTCAACCATCATGACCTACTGGAATAAAAGAAGTCATACGTGAAATATGAAGTAAAAAAGTCTCTAAAATACTTAAGTAAACTTAATAAATTTCGTTGTCAACCATTATCAAAGTCACCTAAGTTTTATCTTTTAAATTAGCTTTTAAACGACGACGAGTGTATATATGTATATCATTCATAAATCAAGCTTCATGACCAGTACTGGGTAACCAAAAAAACGTTTCGACGAAAATCAGTCTTTTGTAAATCGTTTTCTCGTTACCGTTCTTTATAAGAAATTGCTTTTACTCCATATTTTAGTTACGTCGAATGTTATTTCATGAAATGTTGTTGTTACGCTTATGGTAAATTTCATATTCATAATATAATTTTCTTTTGACAAAAACGATGGCAATTTATGTTGATTCAGTACGTCAAATATACAATACAAGCGGTTCCTAATAATAATAACAACAGTAACATTGAATAGCTTATTTCACTTACATGAAGAAAAATTTTTTTTTTTTTTTCCCGCTTGGGCAGATTTTTTTATAAAAATACCGGGAATAATGCTAGGACGAAGAAGAAGTTGCCAGCAGTATTACTTACTTAACACTACTACCTAAATTGACGCAAATAAGCAATACCATGTCAACCCACAAAATTGCAAAAACTGAGTTATATATGCAGAAGTGTTGGTAAATGGCTGAAGAACATTTTTCTTTAATATATGTAGGGTTTTAAGCTATAAAACTTCTAAAAAAGCCATTTTTTAATCATTCAATTTATGTTAAACGTTTTGGGTTATATTATATACGAAATATGCAGTTTTTAAACTTATTTTTTGTGAAAATAAGTAAAATAAGTTACAAAAATTTGAAATTGCCAAGAACTTGACCAATAGATAAAAAAAATCATATAAAGCAAGTAGTTCAAAACTTTCAAACGCGTTTTTCTCGAAATGACATTCGTGTGAGTTGACATGGTATTGCTTATTTGCGTCCATTAATACTTATGGAATATTTAAATAAACAAATACTGATTCAGTAATTATTTGTATTCTCATTTTAAATTCGTTTTATATAATTAATTATATAAGCTTTTATGACATAAATATATAACTTCCTATGTGCTTCCATAACACACTCTTACTCGTTTTGTTACGATTTAAATGTTAAATAAATATTATATGGCAGACTCAATGGCACTAGTCGACATAATGTTCTATATCAGTGCTCTAGAATACAGTATAAAAAACATACAAACATATACACACCGTAACCAACTAAACAAAACCAATATCAGTCATCGGAGTTGTAAAGCTTAATAACTGAGTTAATAATTAAAAGATGCGTTCCGATTTAATTGTTCGCTCAGTCAGAGTTAAAACGCTAGTCTAAACCGCTTTTATAATATTGCTTCGTATTTCTATTGATGTTATGTTCTAGTTCAGTATGAAACTATTAATTTCTGGTGACAGAGTAAACATTTGACCATATTCGAGCGCTTAGGAAAATTAATTGGAAAGCGTACGTATTTATTACACATGTCAAATATTATACGAAGTTACTTTGATAATACTCGTATATTATAGCTTCATATATTCGTATAACTATCATGAAACCTAATTCGTATAACTATACCCTTCTACGTGAAAATATGCTGATTTTAAGTATGAAAAATAATAGTGCCGGAATTAAGTCGAAAGAGACAAAGCGAGACCTGCGGCCTTGTATATTTAAAAGCCAACACTTAATAGACATTATATAGCTAGGAAATTAATATTTGATTTCAGTCTAATGCATTGTATGAAAAACTACTCTTTTGATAATCGTTGAGATATACGATTAATATTTAAAAAAAAAAAACAACGTTAGCTAATGGAAACATAATTACAAACTTACTCCTACTCTGTACTTTATTTCACTTTTATTGTCCGATTAGTAAGTTACGAGTAATTCGAGGTATTTATTCTTACTTACATTCCTGGAATTAAAGATTATCTTTATAAGAGTATGATTGAAATACGTATTATTTATTTAACACATTTTACTATGATATTTTATAAAAAAACGGCATTAATAAATAACCAAGAACTAGATGTATCCAATATTTTAATGGTTCCTTAGCCAAATGACAATTTTTTTTTATCAGATAAATAGTTTAAGAGATATATCGTAAAAACCATTTCAACCCCTATTTTCAAGATGGCGGCCGTGGGGCAAGGGTGGCGACCCCACAAACTTGACCCCCCCGGTCAGTGTAAAGCTAAAACCACAAAAATACACATCAAAAAAAATAAAATTGCGTCCTCTAAAAAACGCAACCCCAAATGTAACTTTTCAATGGACTATTATCAATTCGTTCGTATTTATAAACTTCTTCAAGCTGGATTGTAACACATTTTTTTTCACATTGGATTGGTTGATCTTTAAAAAACTGTAGTCAAATATAAAGCCATAATATTATAATCACCTTAATATCATATTAATAAATTGCAGAAATAGACACATAGATACTTTAGATTTTTTAATTACCCGGCAGACAATAAAATTTCCTCTTTATTACATAAACTACCGAATATCTTAAATGTAAAAAATCTATCAAAAAAGTATCAACAATCGTCCCTACAGCGAGCCGCTTCGTAGCGTTTTATTATAAAATATTCCATGGCAGAAAATGCTACGAATCGTAGCGTAACGTAGCGTGGAATGAAAACTTACGATTTTAAAATGCTTTCGTGATTATATTGAGTTAAAAGATTGGTTAACCTCAAAGACTTATATAATTATATATAGTATATTTTATTTAAACGGCTTTGATCGTAGCCTGTGTAAATATCTTACCTTGCAAGATTATTTTTATATATAAAAGCAAATATTTCTTTTTATATAGTTTATATGTTATAATTAAATTAAATGCGGGTCATATATTATGTCGAAACAAATGTTCTTATCGGCAATAAGATCATTTGTTTCGATCTGGTGCGTGCTTTTATTGTTTCTCGACCTCCGAAACTGATTTTACTTTTAATAAAGCAGTTAAGCCTGTAATTATTTATTAAGTAAAAATCAAACATTTAAAATCTTTAACAAAATACCATTAAAACCTACATAATATCTTAATTAAAGTTAAATATTTAGCAAACATATAGGTTTACTATTGTTCCTGACTGGCTGGCCATCTGCTAATGGACCGGTTAGTAAAAATTATTAAATAAACTGCTGATTTTAACAAAAGTTACTTAATTGGTGAATTAATTTGTGGTTAAGTGAAAATCCAAGACGTTTATTATTATTAAGGTTTATTAAAACAGGATATACGATTATTACCCTTTGAAATGGTTGAAAAATAACTTGTTCAAAAATAAAAATGAAACGTAAATTATCGTATTATAGAACATAGAAATCTAATATTTCGCTGCCTCATCTGATGTTATCCAGTTTTGCCCTGAAAAGCATGCACTTACAAGTTTCGGTTACTTATTTCAATAAGTTGAACATATTGCGATATTTCACGCCGATTCTGACTTAGCCTTTTTAAGATGTCCTTTGATAGTTCTCAAGTCCTTAACTGACTAATGGAAATATATTTATAAGGGTATTCAAAATTGGTATCACGAATAATTTTCACTTTCACTTTAAAATATACCTTATTATTTCTGCAATTAATTTCATCGTTATATGAGCGCAGAAAGGTCCCGGGATGATATCCTAATAAGCAAAAAGCTTTTGAGTGCCTCATTTGAAACTCACCTAGTGTTTAATGGTGAAAGAAAAAATCGGAGGCCTCCGAAATGAGCAGACACTTTCTGTAATTTTTAAATAATTCTTCGTCTTCTTAGTCGTATAATGCTGGCCGAGATGCGAGTCGCGGTCCTTTGAGAAACTTCTTTTTCTCTCTCTAGTTGTGACACGTTGGCGCTTTCATGTCCATCGTGTGGGTGGGGTCCGAGAACGTTTTCCTTCTACTTTTCATACAATTTAATTATTTTATATAAATAATTCCTAGCAAATTGCTTAAGAATATAGAGAATTTAGATTGGCTGTGATCCTTTTCATGCTAATTGGAAGTATCGCGTTTTTCGTTACTTCAAGTTTTATATTTAACAATTATTACAACCTCTGTCACAGCAGAGATTATTGCACCAGTGCAGTCACACTGGTGGTAGGTCTTTTGTTGCAAGAGGCCGGCTAGGTAGGTACCACCGCAGTGTCAAATATTCTGCCGCCAAATAGTAGTGCTTCGGCACTACTGTGTTCCGGTTTGAAGGGCACTGTACGCTAGTGAAATTACTGGGCAGAGGAGATTTAAGAACTAATAGCTTGAGGTTGGCAACGCGTGAGTGGCACCTACTAATGGTGCTGCATGCGCTCATAGGCTACGGCAACCACTTACCATCAGGTGGGCCGTATGCTTGTTTGCCAACTTCTAACATAAAAAAGCTAATATCAAATGCTAATAAAAGCTAATAAAATTCAAATTGCCTAGACATAAATATCCATTACCGTAGCAATTCAGATTTCAAGAAATCTTCCGTCAGTTATTAGCATACAATTAGTTTTTCCATTTTAGTTCTTTTAGCTTTGATAATTTTTACTGTTTAACAGTTACCATAGAATTTCTCTTGTTGTTAAGAACTAGAGAACTAGAGAACAAGAGAGGGACTAAGAGAACTTTACTTCAAAAATTATGAGACTGATTTATGTTGGATTTCCTAGGTATTAATCAAGAAAACTTTATCTTTTTTTTTTCTTAACAGCGTATAGAAAAGTGTATAAGATAACAGTTATTACTACTTACATAATATCTTAATTAAAGTTAAATAGTTCACATGTCTTTAAAGATTATAATTAGGGATTTAACCCTAAATGGAAATTCGGTATAGCAAAACTAATCGGATTAACTTTTTCACAAAGAAAACTACGCAAAGCAAAAAGGCTTTTTGTTAAATAAATAATAATAAAGTATTTAGCTATCGTTTTTATATATACATAAATCCTTCCCTGCGTGTGTATCTTTTGAACTTCTAAACGGTTGGACGAACTTTTTCGTCTTGTTTCTTTGGATGGCTCTCTGGATCGATTAGATTCATATATGGATCCGGTAAGCGGCGTCGCCATATAGTTCCAACGGGTGGACCAATTTCGATGAAACTGTCCCAAAAGGTAACGCTGCGCTTAGGTGCAAGTTTTTATTGTTTTCATATCAGAACGGTGTTTGCCAGATCGAATTAAATATAAACTTTGTTCAAAACCTTAATACATATTCAAAAAGAATAACATATTTGTTTTGTAAAATTATTTTCAGTAAATATTCTTATAGTGTGCAAACTATCACAACAAAAAATATGTAGACAGACGCCTTATGAAAATTCTTGTACGTGCCTGAACCAATGTTTACGCGCTTAGATGATATCATTGTTGGAAATACAAGTATACAAAATATAATATATATTATATACCTTGAATTTTGATTACCATAACGTATTATTTGTAACTGTCTTCAGAGAAAATACATAGATACAATTTCTACATTGGGCGCTCATATTTCCCTTAACGTTTCCCAAATCTTCTTCCAATGGGGAAAATACCAGGATTAATCTGGTATTTTCTGGTATATTGATTACTATCCGATTTTGACAGGTT
The DNA here is from genome assembly GCA_023373885.1 of Hestina assimilis. NCBI lineage: Eukaryota > Metazoa > Arthropoda > Insecta > Lepidoptera > Nymphalidae > Hestina > Hestina assimilis. The sequence continues at coordinate 16,466,864 of CM041759.1, forward strand.
ATTAGTTTTTACAGAGAACCACTGCCATTTGATCTACGCAATTCTAAGGGCGAACCAGTAAGTCATCGTAACCAGTAACTCTCTTTGGATAAGACCAAATTACCTATCAAGACTTAACGACTATTATCAGATGTTATTATAAAAACAGAGATCAACAACTTAACGTGCTCTCCGAGGCGTGATGGAGAGACCCATAAAGAAAAACTCCCAGATCGAGTCAGATATTTGTAAGATCAATACAAATATCTGCCACGAGTGGGAATCGAAACAAAAGGCAGGCTCGCAAAGAACACGCCGCAATGGTCATTCATGAAAATGTGTTGTTTTTAAATGCTCGAATGTATCCCATCAAGTTGGTGAAAATTTGAAATCCTGTTAATACTACTACAGAGAGTGGTTCAAATAAATAGACATACATACAAAAAATGAGAAAATGAAAAGAATGAGAAAAATCTGGTATACATAAAAATGAATGATCGCAGTCCACCAGCTGTTGAGCTCAAGCGCTTGTTTCGATAAACATAACCCTTTAAATTTTATTGGCATAATTTAGAATGGTAATACATTAATAGCAGAATGCAAAAAGTTAAAATGTATGTATAACTTTTAAAAAATATGAAATTAAACATTGATATTTTACATTCATACTATCAATATCTAACACATGGGTGACATTTAAGCGACCGATAGGCGATTAAAAGTAAGCTATTTTAAAATTAACAAATGATGATTTTTTTTAACAATACAGATTTCTACTTTAAAAATCCGCTTGTAAGTATAACCCTTCCACAATATCGACGTTAAGTAACAGTATCCGTATTTTCCAAAGTCCTATCCCTGTTCGTTCGATGCTTTTACGACCTATTTTAGTAATAGGTATTATTTCTATTTCCCCTCTAACTATGCGAGTATCTTGTTCTATTTGGTTTCGTCTCAACCCTCGTTAATTTATATAATTGTGTATATATTTTTAAACCTTTATATACTTTCGTCCGAAATATAATAATGTATAATTTCTCAGAATAATACATTAAAATCAAAACACAGATGTCTCACGACATCCTACATTTTGTTTCGTAGCCAGTTAGCACACCGTTAACAGCTACGATTTTTCATTTTAACCAAATATGACAAACACAATATTTTCTTAAATTGAACTTAATATTATATGATATTTTTTCCCCTAATTATAAAAGTATGTCAGTTGATATTGAGCCCATAGTAAGAAACGATATCCCGATGTTCCGTTTTTCCTATCCTAATGGGGGCCGTTGAGTGTGCAGCGTTTATTTATTTATTTATTATTTATTTTAAAACGTAGGGAATTCGATGCATATTACTGCTAATTAAATTTCCAAGAAATTTCTTTGCTTGGTTTTAGTAGGAATGGAAATGAAAAAAAAAGAAATGCCTTTTATTTAGCTTTCCATGAATTGGTATTCGCAGCGTTATTAATAATTTTTTAATTGTATTTTAATATAAACTTTACCGTGGGAGTTTTATTCCCGTTCTTGGGTCTCCAATCTATAAACTTCCTGCATAAAAACATTAGGAAATATAAATTTTTTCATAAAAACTTCCCGATACCTGATGATTCATTTTTAGGGTTTCGTACCCAAATGGCAAAAACAATTTTACAATACTTTACAATTTTGTTGTGTCCGCCTGTCTGTCTGTATGTCACATTTATTTTACTCAGAGACTATTATCTCACTCAGAGGCTGTATCTATACGAAGTTTAGTAAATAGGTGTATTCCATGAACAGCTACACAATTTTATAGAACAGCTACACGATTTTAACCTAAGGCAACGTGTGAGGTACCTTTGGATAGGTCTTTCAAAATAATAAGTAGTTTTGATTTTGACTTTTTTATCAAGTCAGTACTTGTTCAGATATGAGTCATAAAAATGGGGTGGAATACAGAGTTTTAAATCCTATCAAAGTTTGAGGCTATAGGACTTCAATAGAACTTTCCACGATAATTATTTTAAAGATAGTATATAAATTTCAGAGATATCTAAGTATTTCCCATAACTTTGATTTTTTCCATTTCATTTTTAATAATTATTATTTATTATAAAATAACAAACTTATTTTTTCGTATTTCAATAATATTTAAAGTCCGTAAAATTCTTCAAGCTGCGGAACTCTTTAGTTTTCACTTTGCGTAGTCCAACACACACTTGATTGGTATCTGTATTTATATAGAACTAGCTTCTGCCAGCGGATTTGCCCGCGTTAATAAAAATTTTAATACAAATATTGAACCCTCATTTCACCCCATTAGGGGTTGGAATGTTACAACACGTGTTTCTTTATATTTAATCTTTCACCAAAAAAAAAGTTTCATGCTTCAATTCATGTTTCAAAAATGACTGACATCCAATAATTAAATTGTTTCAAGTTTCAAACCTTGTTTACCTCCTTATGGGTTGAATTCCAAAACATTGTTTCCTTGTGCTCGTTTACGTTTTAAAAACAACACCTGTGATAAAAATCTGAAAAAAAGCATTACTTTAGACTGGGCGTTGATATGCCATGTATCGGATTGAGTTTTCATACATGTGTCAAAATAAAATGTAATTTAAATCAAGAGCACTAAAGAGTATTGATATAAACCTCAAAGCAAAATAATTGTCTACCCGTTTTTTTATTTCAATAAAATACGAACCACGTCTTTCATCAATTCTGTTAAAAAAGGTTTATGCAAAATTTGAAGTACATTGAACAAAGGAATCGTGTTGTCCCAAATAAACTTTATCCTCCTTTTAACCCCTTACGATAGTATTGCGGAAAATCCTTTGTTATCGGGTGCCTACGTCATACAAAGAACACACCCTCCAAGTTTCAGGTCTCTACGGTCAGCGGCTTAGGCTGTGTTGATCCGTCAGTCATTCAAGACAAAGCCTTTTATATATATATAAAAGAAGAAGATAAAAATATTATGTTAAAAGCACATTAAATTAATTAAAATATCGACTGGTTTACATTTAAATTGTCAATGTCAAACATGTCTGCCATTTGATTCAATTCAATGAATCCTTTGTTGTCACAAGAACGCATGGCCGGGTCTGCTAGTTATAAATTAATAGTCGTAATTGAAAACTATTATTACAGCATAAACGTGTAGTCGCCAATTAATCTTACAGATTTGGCAAAGCTTATATAGAAAAATTATTGTAAGGGTCGGTATAATATTAATAATATATTGTTCATCCTGAAGTTATTTTTTGAATATCTCATAAATTATAATATAAGCCCTCTGTCATCACTGCCAATTGTAACCGTTGTGGCAATGATAAATAAATCCCAATGATCTTGGGTTTCATTTTGTCAGATACAGTTGTTTGGTCAGCATAACTGTATATATATGTTGTACGGGAAGTCGTTGAGTGTGCGACTTGTATTTATTTATTCGTGATTAACTTGATACAACGTTTCCATTACATCGCTGTCTTGTCTCGCCGCACATTTTTTGTCCAGTAAAAATTTCGCAATCAATTTTGAACTAGCTCAGAACTGGAGCTGGAGGGTTGATGAGCTCTAGAAGACCGGATGTCGAGATACGATAAAATAGTGGCGTGCATTGAATATGAGCAATTAGGCAGTGCCTACCCCAGACAAATACGCTATCCTTACTTATTACTATATAAAGTATAAAATATTCATTTTAATAATAATTAGTCATTGTCATTATTATTTAGTCTTTGCCTCCTTATGCGTATTCTACCGCTAATGTTCCGACAAATTGTTTGAAATGATGCTTACAGCAACTTTCCACCACCGCACCGCTCGCCATCGGCAGGGTACTCACCCACACACACTGGAACCTATATCGTCGCGCACAGAGGAAATTTGTGGAATGAGCTCCCTGCCGAGGTTCTTATCTTATACCTCTGAGGTTGCAGACGTTCATAGGCTACGGTAACCGTTTACCAATCAGGCGGCCTGTACGCTTGTTTGGCACCATCGTGGTATAAAAAAAAATATATTCATTAATTGTAAATGTTTTCTTACGGTAGTAGAGCCATGCTTCTGCCAGCGCAAATGGGCTGGCTCGACCGGGGAAGTACTACCCTCTCACAGAAAATCGGTGTCAAGTAACAGTATCACTAGGTACTGTTGCATTTCGTGCGATGAGTGATAGCGCCGGAGACCCAATCTGCTTCCCCTTTTTTCCCTTCCTTTTGTCCCTTCTCGTTCTTTCCTTCTTGTTCCTTGGGTTGGCAACGCGCATGTGATACTTCAAGTACTGAAAAAGACTTGACGCTTTTTCGAAACAAAAAGAATATATAAAGGCAAATCAAAAAGTTAAGCTGACAGCACTTAATAAACACTAAATAGTTAATAGTTCCAGAATTTTTGTAAATATTAACAGTTTTATCAGATTCTGGTGTTATTGCCTAAAGTTGTACGAATGGATATTGTGCGTATTTATTTGCATGGTTTGTAGTGAAAATTCAATATTTGTAGAAAAAATACGTGTTAACCGTAGTCAATTCTCCTTTGTTATTAATAAATAAAAGATTTTCATTCAATAGATCAACACCAAATCTACGTGTTTGACTTCAAAACAAGATAAAAATGTTTTTGTTATTGAATTCGCACTAAACTCGTACGCGTTACCTTAAAGCGTGTCCCCGAAATAAATTGCTCATGAAAGTGAACCCCTTGCCTTGACGCTATATTGTTTTCTGGCAACTATTTTTTATATGTTTTCCTCTCATTTTATCGAAATATTAAGTGCTAACTAAAATATGCTAAAAATTAAACTTCTTAATAATCAATAATAATATAATAGTATAGTATACAATGTGCCATAACATATTATACCACGCCACTCGATAGATTATTATTGTGTTTACTGTATAATAACAAATTAATTAGCCACCACCTATGACTGGTTGTGGCTTGGCAACTAAAAAGTGAATGACCCGATTTTAATATTATGTTTGCTTACGCCAGAAGCTTGTTTAATCGGAAACTCTTTTGTTAGTATTCGATGAAAATCTTGCCAGCTGTTTAAAACTTGTGAACTGAATTGTTTGTTCGCTTGAGAATTTTTGTATCGCAAATTTGAATCTTAATATTAAACGTTTTAATGAAAACATCAATATTGGAACGCTGATTTTCGCTGATTTTTACAAGCTTTTATTACTACTACGGTCTTTCCTACAGACCTACGGGCTTACCATGACTTTCAGTAAAAATTCTATTTCACAGTAAATCAGTTCAGATTTTATATGGGCATGACGTATAAATATATATTTCATGGTACGAATTAGCGATTCAGCTCAGTGTAGGTCACGCAATAAGAGTTAATTGTAGGCCCCTGGTGCCAGAAATGTATGATCTCAACGTTACTATTATGTTGCCTTTTACATTTCATTCAGATACAGATTTTATCGATATTAAACAGCATGGTTAATAATCGGATAATCAAGCAAGTTAATAATACAAAATCTACTCATACGGCCCTACTACTTAAAATCTACGCTTTTAAGTAGTAGGGCCGTATGACGCTTACGACGCTACGTTGTTTTGAATTACATTTCTAGTTTTGATTTTAGGGATCATAAAGAGTAACTATTGTCAAATTTAAAAAGCTAATACATAGTTTCACTATACGCTCAACGGCTCCCATTTGATAATAAATATGCATATCTTGTGTTGGGGGAAATTAACTCATACACAGGCCAACCACCGTGTCTATATTGACCAATACAAACATCTGAAACACAACTTAGGAGCGATGTCTGATTTCCATTTTTTTTTAGATTCTTGATCATCTCGAGCCAATAGAGATATTGGCTTCCCTGCTGGCTGCCATAGCGCACGACTTGGATCACCCTGGGGTCAACCAGCCTTTTCTGATTGCGACATCAAATCATCTAGCTGCTCTGTATGAGGTAAGAACCACTACTAATAGATATTTTTTTTTGTATTTCAATAATACAACTTGATTTAAATAAGTTTTTATTTAATTATAAAACGTAAGGAGGCAAAATTATATGAAACCTATTATAACTAGGCGTAGGCAAAAATTTAATTCTATCTAGTCTATGAAAATGTTGGAAAAGCGCTTTTCAAGTTTTCGTCTGCCGATATTTGTTAACTTTGTTTAAAATAGAAACTGTTAACAGTGTAACTATTTTCTTAATGTCTCTCGGCAAACTTCGTGTTTCCTCAGTCTTCGGATTTATATGAGTTGCCCTTTGCATTTGGTGCAGACTGAACGCTTTCAATTGACTTGGAAATATATTGAGTTGATTATTTCTTTAACTTTATTTATTTTAGAAATGGAAGAAATTTCGCTAAGGCGGCAGACACAACAAATAGTTTTTAACGTATATGTCGCATACCAGAAGTGAGGTTTTTTAAAAAAATATGCAGAACAGCTGAACCTATGTAGGTCATCGGCTCTGCTATAATTTAAAACACAATAATCACAATATGCTACAGATTACATTTTAATCATAAGAATAAATTTAAGCAAGGGAATTTGAGAAATGATGAACAAATTAAAAATAATTCTACAATTTTTAATCAAACTGACGTAAAAAATACTTACAAAACTATTGCCGAAGATTCGGGAGCAAAGTGAGTTCACAACACAAATCACTTGCTTTTAAAGGCATTCAACGGAAGTTTTTATGTTACAGCATACAATACAAACCTCAGTGGTGTTTTGTAATGCATTGATGTTTAATATATTGTAAATTTTTCTTTTGTAACTGTGAAATATGAAGTAAATTTAAAAAAAAAAACATATTTTAAAAATAACCAAACAATAGTAAGCATTATCTAAACCTATTCCTTACATTTTTTTCGAAAATACAATTAAAGGCTGCCAGTGACATGATCAAATAATTCGTAATCGCGCCGACATATACTTGTATTATTTACAATATTTATTTTAGTTGAATACCTACGTGTAAAATATAAGCCCCCTTTTACCTCTTTTTTGCAAGTTGCCTATTAAGAAAATATTTTTATGTACTATACCTAATCATTTTAAATAAACTAATTTGTAATATCTGTCACTTTTTCATGAGGAATCGTATAATCGGCTTGTGTAATTGTTCACTTAACCTTAGTTAACGTAATAATCTTGTACTTTTCGAATGTCTAAATATATTTATTTACTACACTTGCCTCTGCCTTTCTTATTGGGCTTTTTTGATAAATGTTTAAAATATTTTATTTATCAATAGGAAAAGTTTATGTTAAAAACGTTCGCGAGCACTTTCTCAATTTAAATTTTGGTAATAAAGTAAAGGAAATTAATACTAATGCAGTAACAACGTAAGGAGCTAAGTTTCAATAAAATCTAACGGATGCTAGGCCACTTAAAAATAAACTTATGATACGAATCCGATGATGGATGCTTTCATTAAAAATCTTAGAATTAAGATGCAAATCTCCGATATAAGAATTCTCAAGTGATAAATTCAGTTCACAAGTTTTAAACAGCTGGAAAGGTTTTCATCGAATAAAAAGAAAAGACTTTCCGAATCAGTTGGGCAGCTTATGGAAAGCTACGGCACATCTTTTCGTCCAATATTTTAAGGTGTATTAAGACGAAAATCATTGACCAGTGTGTGTTGCCAACGACACGGAACTGAAAAGTGGCCGCTTACTGTGGGCCTCATAAGAAGGCTCAAAGTCACCCAAAGGGCAATGGAGAGGACTATGCTGGGAGTCTCTGCGTAATCTGCTGGGTGTCTCTGCGTAATCGCATCAGAAATGATGACATCCGTAGAACCAAAGTAACCGATATAGCCCTCCGAATCGCTAAACTTAAGTATCATTGGGCAGAGCACATAGCACGCAAAACCGATGGCCGTTAGGTCGGAAAGATTCTCGAGGTTAGACCCGCCACAAGGTGGACTGTTGACCAGGTTTCCATTTCGTACAGCTTACGTGCGAGTGGCGCAAGACCGGTCATTGTGGCATTCTTTGATGGAGGCCTATGTCCAGCAGTGGACGTCTTTCGGCTTATATGCTAATGATACGAATACGTACATTTCAAGAACGTATACAATATAATATAACATTTTCTAAAAAAGTGACTAAAGAAATCGCCAAATAAAGTTCGATATCGGTTATTTTTTTGTGAAAATCTTATCTTCATTTCGAAAATAAAGGAAGCATGTATCGAAATCTAAAATGAAAGGTATAGTCTTGTTAACAAATTCAAAAAGGTGTTCATTCGCATTACAGCTCATAAAAATATGACAATTAGACCCTTTTGAATATTTCGCACGACAATTGTTCCCGTTTTAAGCAAAACAGTAGATCAGTGCAATATTCTCTCGTTATTGAAGACTACTAAGCTTGTTTTGTTTTTACATATGAATATATCATTATAAAAATGTCGAGTTAATGGCTTTACATAGACTCGTGTATTTGATTTGAACTCGAAATGTTGAACTAAAGTCTCATGTATAACGACAACCTTATTTTACATCATAAAGTTTACAAACGTACAAAGGAATAGTCTTATGCTATAAGTACTTACCGTAGCTGTGTTCATTTACAAAACCATAACTACGAGCTCCCAAGCGGGAGAAGAGGATGAAAAAAGGAAAGAAAGTTAAATGATAATAATGTTTGTTCATCAATTTTAAATACATGCATATTTTAAAATTGGTGATATATGTATAGTAATTTTCCTTAATATGGGAAATAATTCAGCTTCAGCTGGCAGCAGCTACAGCAGACCTCTTAATTCAAAAACTCTCATAAATCACTCTAAATCAAATTGCATAATACTTATTATTCTAAAACCACCATCGACTTATTTAGATATCTTTCTCTTTAAAAAATGTATAAGAATATTTAAACGTATTGTCAATAACACTACAAGTTTGATAATACTCTTTCTGATGCTCCAAATGCCCACCATCCAATATAAAGTTTTACAACTTCTCAACGATATTTAAAGTGGTGGCCTCAATCGACCGTCCCGAGCGTGGGTCGTATTCGGACGGCTATTTGTCTTTCTTGCATAGACCACGTGACTTGTAGATACACCCAAGTTTCCACATAGCACGTGCCCTAGAATATTTATAATACTCTAACAGATTTGAAAAGTGTGAGGTAAGTGTGAGCGAAACTTTGTAAACTCAAATACTCAAATAAGTAACAACTCTACTTTTCGGGGTGGAGCTACTATTACATATACCACAAAATAGGTATTATTGTAATGCACAGACTACTTAGGCACCCACAAAATCTTACAAATATATATATTTTACTAGCAGCTCGCCCCGACTACGTCCGGGTACTTAGTAAAATTTTATTCTGTTGAGTTTAAATTAAATCCCGTTGTTGGGTGTCCTACCTATCAACTACATACTTGCTTACAGACATTAGATAATACAAATTTTTCCATACAAACTTCCCGACCCCGTTGATTGGAATTTTAATCCCGTCGATCTTATACAAATATTGCACTGACAATTAAAAGCACAAAAATAACAGAAAAAAAACCCGTATGCTCGTCCATACATTTCGACGATTTATTTTCATTGACATAGATTTAAGTATACATTATAACAAAGCTGATATTAAAACAAGAGTTACACATATTATACAATAATGTAGGTACCACTTGGCAAAAACGACCTTTTCTAAAACAACGAGCTTATTTAACGTAACAATTATATTATTGTAACGGCGAAATATTCATTAAATTGTTTGGTGTCTGTTAAAGTTTCATATATCGACTTTAATAAAACGGTGGCTAATGAATTCTCGACATCTTTAAAGTAAGTTGACAATTTAATCAGTTTCTTGCTGCTTCTTAGTAGAATCAGATATCCGAACGGGTGCCAGCACTTGACGATTCAAAAGTACTTTTTAAAAGTGTATTTGAATAAAAATCATTTTGATTTTGATTCGGACTAGTTGTGTGACCATGGAAATAGGAAAAGTAAGCTTTACTGTTATGAAATACTAGCTGTACCCGCGGCTTCACTCGCGTGGTCTACATCGTTATTGTTTACTTAAACAAACAAACGAACAATTCTTTCTCTATATTATTGCGTTACTGTTACACCAATTCATTGTATCGCATCGCCCGCCCGTGCTTTCTTATTGCTCGGCTTCTATGTGACTCATCCTCATGTTATGGCCTTCCTCAAGAAATTTTTATCAAAATGACTATCAAATGCAAAAAGCTTTTTTTCAAACAAACAAACTCTTCAGCTTTATCATATTGATATACATTTTAATTTCCAGATTAGCTAATGCTAGCTCGTGTTAAAAGTAATATACATTGTTTTCCACAGAGCCTTAGAAAAACTAATAAGTAATAATAACTAAGTTACGCCGAATTTTTGTATCCTTAATTGCTAATTAATTATCCAAAGTTTCATCATTGTTAAAGCGGAATAGTCTTTCCGGGTGACATGTAAATTATCAAGATATTTGCTTCGTTATACGCGCCTCTAGCCTGTGACGGTATAGAAATCGTTGCCGGTTACCGCAAACTACGTCACTGACACTATAACAAGCGGTTGTGTCGTGGTAACACAAACGAAGAGATTGTACAATACTGTAATATCGCTTAAATTATAGTGTTCTTGTTTTTTTTACCAACTCGACGAAGGTCTTGACTCGTACTCGTATTTATTATCCGTAACGTCGTACTTTGTCGTTAATTTGAGTAAATTTTGACGATTCTTTTGTGTTTAATGTATACTTCCCGGTGATCCAATATAAAATTTCTAAAAAACGAGAAAACGAAACTTTATATGTGTATTGCTGTTCGCGCTACTGGGATTGACAGCGCCAATGGGCGGGGAGGCCGAGTACGGAGACCGGGCCGTGAAAAAAGGATAGCAAGGTGCCTCCTAGGCCGAGTTACAAACGAATAACCGGTGCTGACTATATCAAAAGTGTTTTAGTATTCTGTACTTACTCAAAAATCATGTTTATTCTTTTAGTTAAAAACCTCCCCAAAAATAATATCCTGCATCAAATAATTGGAGCAGCAGGAGCATTGGAGCATAATTGGAATATAGTGGATGCTAAATGAGTTTTTATGCATTATGTCTCTAATTATTGAAGAATCTTAACAAAATTATGGGCATTTTTAATAATAAACTAAAAAGGGTTTTATAACAAGTGTATCCGAACGTTATGTTATGCACGTTAATACAGAATCATACTCAAGAATCAATATTCTGTGCAAAAACATCATACAATGAGTATTTTTGGGTTTTTAATAATTCTATGAATGTAATTTGATTCTGTGATATTATTGTGAAGTATTATATACTTCCAGTATTCCTCGTTCTTCAATAAAAAAAAATCTCATTATATCTGTTACGATACACTTAAGCAATTCATTACAATCTCTTTCAAAGATTCTCGATACCTTTGACCCAAACGTTGTCATTAAAAAGATGATATTTTTCATAAAAAATCTGGATTCATCGTCACCGGCAAGGTTTCATTTCGTTATTGATATATCGAGTGGTCCTTGCGATGACTTACAGAAGCGGTAATTAAAGACAAGCTGATAATCGAGTATCGACTATCGTCTAGAGCCGAAAAATCATTATTATACATGATTTTGTTCAAAATCCTTTATTATTTCATTAATAAAACGAATTAAGATAAAAAATCTTAATTCGTTAAGCACTTAAGTAAAACTTTAATAAAAACTCTTTATAGATATTATTATATATATTTTCTTTCTCTTTAACCCTTACAACTGCCTTCATATACGTATTTCCACAGCCATTGGTCACGGAGAATTATGATTGCAGTTATTTTCTAGTGTATTAACGAAATTTAAATAAAAAACATTACCCTCCGAAATAGGTTAAAAAGGTTCGCAATTTTTACATGTATCTAAAAGAAAAAATTTAGCACCCGAAAGTTTATAGCACTTCTTCAGATTCGTATTTGGATTCAAATATTTCAAAGGACGGTGGCTCATTCATTGGAGACTGAAGGGTTTCGCAGATTGATGAGAGGAATCTTTCGGACTTTAAACATTAACTAGTCGAAATCGAACGTAAGTTTTCAGTTTCATAGTAGGTAATGATTAAAAATAATATGAGAGAATAAAGATATGGAAAAAACTTGTATATGGCTAAAATTACTTAACCTATCTTCTTCAAAACAGTTTTCGTAAAAAGTGTTTTTAAAGTTCTAGTAGTCGTGTAATGAACACGAATTAAACAATTTCTTTACATTAATTATTATGCAACAAACAGTTTATTATATATTAATAATATAAATTGTCAAACGACTAGAACCTATGAGACGAATTGTAAATTAATTTTAACAACTGGTGGTAAGCTTGTTATTGCAAGATACTAACTACGTAGGTATCACGGCAGCGTGAGATAATCTACCCCAAAACGTATACCTCCTGTTTTTCGTGTGAGAGACAAATGTATAGTGTTGCAAGTGCCCATAGGCTACGATAACCGCTTACCATCAGGTGGATCGTATGCCTGCTCCCATAAATTGATATTTATTACTAAGATAATTAATTGAGTGTGTCGATTAATATTTGATAAAAGATGTAAAAGATGAACAACAATTCATCTTCCTCCATGAGTTCTTCTTGGCACATTGCGAGATAAAAAATAACTTTTAGCTTCCACGGTGGCAGGTCTACTTTCAGCGACAAACGCGGGCATACTGTAGGTACTCTACATCAGTAGCACGCATCCTTCACTCTAAAAAACATATCTTATCCGTTGAATCCGTTTCCACCAGTGCTAAGCTATGTGTACCAATGAATATGATTGGTGGATATCAAACGTAACATAGCACAACATCCATATCAACGTAACATAGCACAACTCCGGTGGAACAGCACCCGAATACTTTACGTTGTTCGTCGCACAGCTACATAGCATGGTGGAAACGGTCACATATTTTCGTAGCGTAGATTTCACATCTTCGCAGCATAGCACATCTCTGGTGGAAAGGTACTCTAAAACATTTTCCTCTCTTCTACGGTTAATGTTACCGTGCTCGTGTCACTGTCTCGTTATGACAGCATCAGACATCCGATTCAGGTAGAAATGTATTGTGAAATCTATTCATGTTATTGACAGTGAAATATTCAATTTACAAATATTTATTTTTGTTTTAAAATTATATGAAGCGTAAATTATTTATGATTCCGCTTTATAAATTTAATAAACTAAATATGTAATTATTAATCTCTATAGCTATAGCTCTGAAGCGTTCCTGTTTAAACAAAGAAACTATGTATTTGTTGAGATCTAGAGAAAGAGAGACATGTAAAGCTATAATACGTTGTTAAATGTGTTCAAAATGGAGTAGGTTTTTTATTTTTGTGTAAGTTACATTACATTAGTTAAAAGATTTTTTATGCTTGTATTTATAGTGATCCCATTTAATTAATTGCGTGCTGATTTGATCTAAGACTTTGGAAATATATAAAGGAATTGATCCGATAAGTTAATTACTATGTTTGCTGTACCCATTATGTTATGTACTTGCCTTGGAACTTGAACTCACCGGTGAAGGCGATTATGACTGATTTGTAAACGAAACGGAAGACGGTTTATATACGACACTTTATAATTAATAACGATATTTAATATAAACATTCTTGTACTTTATTTTAAATCTCATCAGGTCAAAACTAATCATTTCCTGTGTTTCATAGAACACTTCAGTGCTGGAGAATCATCACTGGCGTGTGGCTGTCAGCTGCCTCATCGAGAGCGAACTTCTGGAGTACGACATACGTGTACAAGTGGAACGACAAATCAGCTCCCTCATCATGGCTACTGACATCACAAGGCAGCAGGAGTTCCTGAACCAGTTTAAGGTAAGTCAAACGGAACAAATGAAATCGTCAAAGGTAAGTGTTAAACGTCCCAAACGAACTATCGAAATATAGCTATTATTATACGATATATAGTACTAGCTATATTTCGATAGCTATATTCTATATTTTGTACGATGTCGACCTGCCTGTAACGCTAATGACCTTTGGTCGATTGTTGATGCTTGTTTTGACCAAACAGCCATAATATTATATTCCCGATGACGTCCATAACCGTGGTGGGCCTCGCAGAAGGCAACCTATGGATGAAATCAACTTTGAGCCTCCGCGAAGGCTGTCCCTTTTTCTTGGCTGGGTCTCAGTACTCGGCCACCCCCACCCGGTGACGCTGTCAAGCCCAGCAATACACAATCAGAAAAAAAAATATTTTCAGGGAGCTTATACATTATACAAGCGGCAATCGCTCCGTGTTGATTTCATGTTGAAAATTAAATACGCTTTTGCGATGTCAATCAAAAACGATAGGTCACGTGGTGTTTCAAAAGCTTTTCCAATTTCCGTACATTTCGGAATAATTTAATTTCGCTATCGATAATGAAATGTGACTTTATTACATGCTAGGCCACCAGGTCTGGTTGGTTGTGCTTGTATTGTATATATATACACTAATAGATATAACTATCTAACTAACGCCCTTAGTTGAGTGTGTAGCAATTATTTATTTGTTCTGACATCCATTATCGTTCAATTGTTAACTAATTTAGTAAATGAGTTTTATTCTACAACATGGATTAGTATAAAGTTTCAGCGATCTCTCTGGGCCAGTCGTTTTCGGGAATGCAGTTTCCTCTTCTTTCTTCTTCGTTCTTCTTGTTTCTTTAAACTGAGTTTCAGTATTAGTCTGAGCTCTGTCTCTGAAATCGGTAAAGTTTATAACTTATTTAGGTAAATAATTTTATTTATATATTAATTAATTTTCGTTTGGCCTCTGCCTTATTTCTTGAAAGTTACTCAAGTGATTACGATGTTTTTTCTTTCACACATAATGATTAAATTTCTAGGTATTCCAGAAATGGAAATTTAATATCTCCTAGTTAGAAAGGGCTTAGGGAAAGGGAAGAGAGCTTTTGAAATTGACAGAGCTAATTAATTCAAGAATATTATACATCGTCCTTATTCGGAAAGACAAAATGAAGCAAAAGTGTCAAAGCTAATTAACCTCAATCGTCGTTTTTACAAATATTAGTTGCTCCACACGATTCTACCCACGTAGATCCTGATTCCGGGAATATATCGGTATAAAACATCACATGCTGATTCAGAGCAGACATTGTATGCGGAAAAGTCATTTATTTATAACTATATAATAAATGTATATGATATAATAATAATCGTTTATTTCAATCATTAGGATCATAAATATTACAAAAATTAATTAACATAGTTTGGATTTAAATATAATGATAAAATAGAAATAATATACTTATAATTATTTTATGGTAGTCAATGAATGAACTGTACTGCAATGGTTCAAGTATTGACAGTCAAACCTATATGCAAACATATTGAGAATTTTGTTGGAGCTGCTTCGGACCCAGCGCACCAGAGACGTACAGCGTTTTCGCATGGTTGTATAAAAAAATCGACTTGCGACTCGGCGAACATCCCCGATGCGCTGCAATGCCTAGGCAGCCCCATTAGCATTCTAAACTATTTTAACAAGCCGCGACACGAAGAAACTTTATCTAAAATCTTCAAATAAAAAAAAAAACTTTGCAACCGTGCTTTTAGATAGATAAACGTATAGATATGGCAAAAATGCTGCACAAAATATTACACAATTAATATTATTAAGAAATTAAAGTTATCACATTACAAACCTCAAAAAAAAGTTTTTTTTATCCACTATTTTTATACATATAAACCTTCCTCTTCAATCACTTTATCTATTTAAAAAAACCGCATAAAAATCCGTTGCGTAGTTTTAAAGATTTAAGCATACAAAGGGCCAGAGGAAGCGACTTTATTTTATACTATGTAGTGATTCAATTTACTTACAAAATGATTTCATTTTTCAGCTTTATGGAACTTAAATTGGATTTTCGTAAGGTCAGTTGGTCTTTGCTCGCGCGTGTGCAAAAAAGATAAAACCAACGCGCGTTAAATTTGTGTGCTATTTCTAGTTACAAAAATTGTTATGCTGTACTCAGAATTTATTTATTGGGTTATTTTAAATGAAATTGATGAAGGATTAGATTTTGAAAATACATCCTACTATATCCGTCACTAAGGTTTCTCGAAAAAGACAAGAAGAAAAGTACTTTAATGTTTCATCGTGTTTAATCTATTTGTTGTCTATTAACTCATATAAAGCTACAGAAATGTAGATACATATTATAATCATTCATTAAAAATATTAGAACCTTTGAGTCTGATAAAAAAGTAAAAAGTTAATGTTAATTTTCATATCCCAATTAGCGTAGAGATTCTTTTGGTTTTGATGTTAGCGTGCTGAATTACATTCTAAATGAAGAGATGTGATGAGTCTATGTACGCAAAAAGAAAGTTTAAAATACCTTCTTTTTCAAATGCAAATGCAGGATAGCTGCGTCTAAAAGACATACATCATTTATATTTAACAGTATTTACTTTACTGAATGCGCCCCATACTGATAATTATAGTCTTAATTAAGTTTATATGCAAAATTTTAAATTTAAGAGAGAATCTTTAGTTAATTTTGTCGATATAAGTGTAAATTATAAGGGGGCTGACATAGTTAAATAGCTAAAAGCCTCTAAAAATAAAGATTGATAATACACAGAGAATTGCAAAATTTGCGGATTTGGAAACAGACACCTGATGGCTCTAAATAAGACTTTATTGAGATCTAGATTACACAACAGAACTTCACAAATCACATTGAATGACTCAATCGACGCGCCGCGCCGCTTATATAACGTGGAACACGGGTTCGAGAAAGTTCCGTCCACGGAACGGTATACTGGATGTTTCGAGAATAGATCTTTCTAGAACCCACGCGACGTTAAGGAAATAAACAGATAGAGTAGCAAGCGATTTTGAATCTTATGACCCGGTGATAAGGTTCTCCGTAACAATATTCTATAAATTTGTTTATTTACTCTATAATAAATATGTACAATTGTACATCGCAATTTTAAAATCTGTTGATAAAATACGGAACTACGACTGCTACAAGGCAACCCGCGTCTGCATCCCAATTAAGAGAGCGGCAAAACTTTCTTATCTCATGATAAGACTTATACAACTAAATCGTGTTTTCCCAATTAGTATTATAATATTCAAGTTGAATTGGTTCAGGGATTTAAAATGACCACAATTTCTATATATCATATGTTTTAAACATTATGTAATATATTCAGAGGGACTCACAACTTGTTAGGTAATTTTACTCGATTACATAAATAATATTAATAGGTAAGTCTGGAACTTTGCTTGAGTAAAAAAATATATGCAATTCTTTGATTTATTATTATTATTATTTGTTTAAACATTATAATGACTAATTTTACTTATTATAAAAGTAACTTCTCCGAATTTGTTTTGTTATCACAGTTCCACGTAGATGAATGGGCTTATTTTTAAATATAGTTAAATAAAAAATAAATAAACTCTACACACTCAACGGCCCCATAAGGGTAGCGATATCATAACATACACAATGACAAGGACAAACACGCCTGTATGGTCAATACAAACATCTGCTGCGAGCGGAAATCGAACCCGCGAGCTGTGGTGCTTATGGCAGGTTCGCTACCGCTGCGCTGCGCCGTTACATAGAGTTAAACGATACGAATACCAATAAACTAGTAAAAAAATGTAATCAATTCATTTCTTTAATATCTTTATATCATATAATCTAAATGCATTTTTAAGTTGAATTTTTATTTGATAAAAAATATCCTATATGTTAATCCAAATAATAATTTATCTGTGAGCTGAATTTCTACCCAATTACATAATATATTTTCATATCTTTGCCTACATTTTATTAAAAAATATTTACACGCTCTACATTATTCAATAAGCGATTGCTTTTGAGCAGCACCAATTTAAAATCCTCCATATACACACACAGCTTAGATGTTCCTCCAGGAAACTACATTAAATTTATAAAAACATTTTTCCTTCTGAGATGACACGAAACGATGAAACGAACGCAAAAATATTTTGCGAAATATTTCGACATATATACAACAACTTATATTTAACGTGTCTATTTAATAACCATTACTCATGTCCTGCTAACCGTAGACAAATCCTTCAATTTATTTTTAGAGAGGGGCCTTATGCGGCCACGGTATTTTTAGTGAAGGACCGTAGCACGAGACTACATTTTACAAAAGATAGACAAAACTTTATTTTTCATCCAATTAAATTTTAAAACGTGACTTTGTATTTTTGAAATTTAATTTTATTTTCGAAATGCTATCCCATTTTTATAACACTGTAGCTTATAGCTTCGGAAGAAAATAATATACTTCAGAATCTGTAGCTCTTCACTTACCCAATAAAAAATAATAAGTTTTTATTTTAAAGTGTGTACCTATTCTATATTACCTTTAAACCCTGAATCCGATACATAGTACTGACTATGACAGGTACAAAGCCAACTACACACATCTCATTCGTTACATTTAATTTACTTAGACTTTAACATTCCTTTTAAATCGAAATGTAGTTTTAGATAAGTACTAAGATATCTAGTATTGTCTGCGCTAATTGAATCTATACAAAGGAAGTCAAGAACAAATAACCAACTAAAATTATCCTTTGAAAACGCACTGTAGCTTTTCAATTATGTCAAGAAAATAGAATTGCGAATTTCCCTTTATGTTGACATCAAAGAACAACCATTATTTACCGTTTGTGGTATTTCGCAACAAAGCGAAACGAAGAAATACACATATTTACTCCCTCGAATTAATCAGAATAGTATAAGTGCGCGTCAAAGAATATTAATTGTAAGTTTGACGTAGAAACCCCTGCAATACATTTGGTAATATGAAAATATTTATTAAAGAGGCTATCACGCTTCACATATATTTATATTTTTTTTATCGGGAATGGTTACAAATGCCTTTAATTTCCCTTGACTTTTCGGTCATGTAACACTGGCCGTCACAAGCAGACTGGCCCAGCAAATTTCTCTGTACGTGAGGTGGAATTTTTATCTACGTCCAACCTTTTATTGTTATTTCATTTTCTGTATAAAGTTCGTGGACACTATACTGACTGTTCCTACGCCCCAACTATTTGAAATGTCTCGGTTTTATGATAACTTTACTATGTACCTTTCACCTAGCTTAAACTTTATATACAACTATTATGAATATATTTAACGTTTATTTTATACTATAAAGGTTGCAAACAATTATACGGCATGCTTATTTATGGTGTCACCGTCCCCTACGGACGCTTAATCAACCACCACTAGAGACACCATAAGCGTCTACTCATCGAAGGAAAGCAAAGGATAAGTTAATATTACATTGCAATAATCATATTTTGCTTACATAACAGAATAGGTTGAAGTCATATTATATGTACGAGAGAGGAAGTGAGTGTTAGAAGCCTAGCATATGAGAGCTGAACCTTAGTTGAATAGAGAAACTTTAGAAACTACTCCCGTCACATATTCAGCCTTGAACTTTAACTTCTAACAATTAACAATTTTGAAACTCTTAACTCGTCATTTATAGTTAGGTATACACTATTTATTGTAAACTAAAAGTATTAGAGAACGATTCATTATTTTAGAAAAATTTCAGTTGCATTTAAGATTGCTTATCATAAATGTGTAGACAAAGACTATTTTTCAAAACTACCTTTAAAAACAAATTACAAATTAAATACAAAATCAAGACATATTTTCTAAAATCTTCCGCCAAAGATAAATTTTTCTATTTTACAGAAAATCTGAAGATCGACAAGTCAAGCTATAAATTCCGCTTTAAAATTAAGACAAATTACAGTAGGTTTGCAAAGAATAATTTATGTATAAACGTATAATGCTAGTCAGTAGTAGAAATTGATAACATTATCTATTAACATATTTCCTATAAAAATATTTTTTAACTCAATTGAATTTTTGGGTTGGTTGAAAAATTTGAATAAAAAAATTTAAGTCTTATTTTCTTATAGTTTCTAATAATAAAGCAAAATTTATACAACATTTAAAATTTTCAGCAACTTTAAATATACAAGCTTGAATTTGTTATTCTCTTCTACAACTTATCCTTTATAAAATCAATTCTACGACACACGAAAATTAAAATGAAGGCCTCTATTCTATCGTGTATTTTATTATGTAAATTAAAGTCGAATTATAAGTTCTAATTGAAAACGTATGGAATATCCATTGACTCAAAGTTCGACACATTGACATTGACTTTAGTTCAGTTGCTAGTTATTGTCAGAGTATTATGTTTAATTGAATTCTCTTGCAGATCTGAGCTTAGGTACCGGGAAATTTTAAACCAGCGTTTTACGAAGATATAAGCTCGTTTTTGGAAGAACGTACGTAGTATACGTATGTAGAGGTGCGCTGGGACTTAATAGAAGTAGCGTTTTATTAAGAGCTCCAATTTTCAGGATTTTGTTATCACTTTAAAAACTAGCCTCTTAGGTTTTATATTGTTATATTTTTTTAACATAATAATTAATGCAATTGTTTATTGTATCATAATATTTAATTTGAATCGCTCGTAAAACGAACATATGATTTGGTTATCACACACAACATATACAATTCCAGAAAAAATTATGATAGGATTCAAATAAAACTAAGTATTGTATTTATGTTTTTATTACATGTTTGTAAGAGATCCGAATTAATATATAATTAATAAAAAAAATCAATACAGAATTATTAATTATGCCGTTTTTCAATTTCTGAAATTATATTAGACTCCTCTAAGACTTACCGATTAATTGAAATGAAATTGCTTTTTTTCATCAGAAAACTTTTAGTACAAATAAAATCTATCAAAGAGGCTTATTGAAATTGAGTAATGAAGTTATTGACTGAGTATTTTATGTTTAAGTAATGGGACATTGACTTATCTTATACTATATATCTTATATAAACACATATTCAGAAAAAATATTTGTGAACTAAATTATTTTAATTAAATTATTAGCTTAATTCCCGAATGAAAAAAATTCTTTACGAATTTAATTTTTCTAAGAAACCTATTTTAAAATTTAGTAAGATACTATCTCTGTATCTCTGAATACTGATTGCGATATCTTCGATAAAAGCCCAAAAAATAGGAAACATGTTAACCCAATGGTTATATTATGGATGGCAATAGCAATCTATGCATGTAACAAAAAACAAGTAATTGAATTGAAAATAATTTTATCAGTCAAATGCGGTGTGGGCCACACACTGCTGAAAGTCCCTTTAGTTTCTGCAGCTTGACGATGAAGAATATCAAGCACTTTAAAATGAATAATGAAATAAAATCGACCCCAAAAATAAGTCCATAATTGGTCTGATATTGAAATCCAATAGTTCAAAAGTTAGAGGGTGGGGGTGACACAATTTTATGTCTCTATATTTCAACTACTGACTTGACTTGGATAAAAGATTGAGAAAAGTCAAAACCCCCTTATCATTTAAAAACCTATTAAAGATGTCGCTCACGTTGAATTTTTTTTTCAACCCTCATTTACATGTATGGACCTTTAATTTTTATATATTTTATAATTTCATTACAAACTCGTGTAGTGGTTCATAAAATACATCTATTTACTAAATTTCGTATAGATAGAGTCGAGTAAATATAATAGTATTCGAGTAAAATGACTGTGACATACGGACGTGACAAAACTATAAGGGTTCCGTTTTTGCAATTTGGGTTCGGAACCCTAAAAATGGAAAGATGGTTTGACATTTGTCTGCTCAGATCTTTGTTCATAAATCTTTATATATGTTTATTAGATTTCCATTCCGGACGAGCCCCCAAAAGTTGTGGAATGGAAATAATATAACAGACTTCGTTTTATATTTTATTTTTTAAAATTTACCCCGGCCAGCACACATCTAATCCCTACATATATATGAAAAGCTTACGACTTTTGTTGTGATATTTACCGTAAGACGGCTGATCGTTTCCGTCTACAAAAGAAAAGCTGTTGTCTAGTTCGTGCGAGTTGCGTGTAAGGTAAAAGCCGCCCCTGTAAACTCTTATACGCGCTTTTAAAAACGAGCTTATACGGCTCTATAATAAGTTGGCCTGGAACCGCTTGATGACAGATTACACGTATATAAGAAATATGTTTTGCTTTACGTTCAGATTATAAGAGAGTCAGTCTTTTGCAGCTAACTAATATTGACAGGCGATGACGTCAATAAGCAAGACAAGGCCGTCGTCTTCAGAACACCATTTACGTAGCAATGAAACTTTGACATGTATTTAAATAAAGTATAGATTTATTTATTTATTTATTTAATAGGAAGCCAACGTTGTATACAATTCTTTTCTTATTGCTATAGTACATATCAGTCTATGACATAAATTGTATACCCCAATTATAGGCTAACTTAACATGCGTTTTTAAGTGATAAAACAAATGATCACTTGCATAAATTCTACACCAATTATAAAACAATAATTAACACATATACATAGAATTATCCTATTCAGAGCGAAAGCTTGGAATTTAACGCACGATACTCGCTTTCATGAAATGACATCTCTATGTGAATGAATAATAAGCAATAAAATTTATAGGTTCTCCGACTTTATTTTACAATTCTTGCAATTAACTTGCAATTCAAACTTTACTTAAAGTTACTAGTTAAAACTTTACAATTAAAGGGGATTTTATACAAGAAACTATTATATACTAGCGGCCCGCTCCGGCTTCGCAAGGGTATAAAATATATAGCCTATATCATTCACTGAAAAAATTATTATATATCCAGTAGTTTTGATTTATTTATATCCAGTAGTTTTGATTTATTCATAACTGTTATTTTGATAAATCTCGTAGGGTTCAGCCTGCGTTTGCTGCAATGTAAGCGGAAAAAATGTAATTTTTTACGACATCACATTAGAAATCTCAAAAATAACAGTATTTCTCCACTATTTCATGGATGTTATTATAAACCTTCCTCTCCAATCTCTCCTATCTATTAAAAAAACCGCATCAAAATCCGTTGCGTAGTTTTAAAGATTTAAGCATACATAGGGACATAGGGACAGAGAAAGCTACTTTGTTTTATACTATGTAGTGATAACATATTTTAATCTATGTACGTATGTAGGTACGGATGTATGTAGGTACAGAATCCTCTATGCTGGTACATAGTATCCGAAACATAGTATCTTAATTGTCTTTTATTCATTCTAATAAAGACAAAATTACGTTAAAAATATAAACAATTGAATGTTTCATTAAAACAATCTGATGTTATGTAATGTATATAAAATAATGCCTCCATTAAGTATCTACATCAGTGTATATAAACATTGTAAGGAATTCTTTGAAGATACTCGTAGACTAAGAGATCTCAGTTAAGTGACTGATCAATACTAAATAACTTTTAAAAATATGTATGTGATTGATTAGATAAAAAAAAAATCGTTTGAAATTGATTGTTGTTTTTGTACGTGCTGCGATGTAAGTGATAGACAATTTGTAGTCGTGATGACGCCAATTTTCCCCCTTTGACCTTAATAATCAAGATCGAGTTAAGACAATTTCAACATTTCCGATACGACTTGTTTCGAGGCTGTACATTATAGAATAGTTAGTTCACAACAGTTTTATTGAAAACTCGAACGTAAAAATAACAATGTAGAATATGAGATAAATCTTAACCATCTAAAAAAAAGAGCTTCTTAGATAGAGCGAGTCTAAGATTAATGATTTTGTTGTTAGGAATTTTTTGTAAAACATTAAGCGTAATTAATTTTCTGTGCTCGTGTTTGTTATGAAAAATATTTATAAATCTATACCAATATTATATAAAGCTGAAGTTTTTTTTGTGTTGAACCCGCTAATCTCTGGAACTACTGTTCGGATTTGAAAAATTCTTTTTGTATTTGTGGAAAGCTATTAGTGGCTATATATAACATCACGATACAATACTTAGAAGCCGGGCAATAAGATAGAAAGTGCGGGCGAGCGATAAGATGCGATTAGTTGGTGGTACAGGGCGGTGTCCCCGACGGGATCAAATCCGCAGGCACAGTTAGGGTTACTATAAAATTATCCGTTTTTTAATTATCATTTTGGTTATTCACAGATGACTGTAATACTATATTTTTTTATTGACTTCAAAATTATTATTATTATTGTTAATATTTTCTATTTATCTAAAGCTTTGCTACGTCGAATATTCTATATTCAAATAAGTTATTGTCGTCCACGTTAAACATTTCGTACAAAATAACGCCCGCGTAGTTTATTTGAGAGACTGATAACTTGATATCTCTTAAATTTTGTATGCAAAATAAATAAGACTGAACTATAATTTTAATTATGTCGATAGAATATAATTGTAATAATTTGTCTGATAATGTCTGATAAATGTATGTTAAGCGGTGTTTTTACTTTAATAATTAAATTCGATTGAGGTGTATTTTAGATAGATTCTCAAAAATGATAACAGCTTCGAAACCCTTTTTTATTTAGGTTGATAGTTGGTGACAGAAATAATTCATTAAGTTTTTCTTTTTATCAAATCTTTAATGCTCAATTTACATCATAAACGCTACGCTAATAAACGCTACACACTCAACGGCCCCCATTAGGATAATTATATCCTGTGTCGGGGTCCGGAAACATTCACAATGACAAGGACAAACACAACCAGACCGGAAAACATGCCTGTACGAATAATACAAACATCTGCTCCAAGCGGGAATCGAACCCGCAACCGTCGAGGCTTAAGGCAGACTCGCTACCCACAACGCCACAACGGTGTCAAATCATATATAATTTTAAGAAATACTTAGCATTTACATTTATATCAACTACTCAAAACATTTCTACGATCATATATTACCTAACATATATATTATAGGTTTCTGACCAATGTTTATAATGAATCCTAATACCGATTTCTAAATATAAACACACGCACACAAAAAAAACACAAAAACTATTAACATTACACGTGTACACAAACGCGGTCACTAGTGTGGAATACGTAAGACGGACGGTGGATTTATAAATGAGTGCGATTACAATAGAACAGCTGTTAATATAGGGCAAATAACAGAACTGGCATAGAACTGGAGATTTTAAAGAATGTAAAATATATATCCATGTTATGTATTATAATTACATATACATATTACTATATGCGTTTTAATCGAAAAGTTTGATATTATTGTTTTCTAAGCTAGCATTGTATCAGAATATAGTTTTTGCTCATTTCTAGTGTCGAGATTCCTCTTACTTGTGTTATTTCAAGTATGCTTAGAAAAAGACAAAACGCGTTAAAAATTATAAAAACTTAATCTTCGCCTTCAAAATGTCGTACAGACTGCTTACAGAAGTGAGTATGGAAAATAGCTCACAATTGTGACGCGTTGGCGTCCTAAAAACTTTTTGCTCCGCGTTGGCCGTGTTTTATACGATCCTGACTCAAATTCGTGAATCGCATTCTCTTATTAAATACAAAAATGTATTTTTTATATTGCTTTATATATATTCTAGTAGTATCTCTATAATATAAATAAATGCAGTACTCGCTCTTGGTATATATTTTGTTTTCGACGTTGACGACGTTGTGGCGCAGCGGTAGCGAACCTCCCTTAAACGCCACAGGTCGCTGGTTCGATTCCCGCTCGGAACATAATATGTTTGTATTGACCATGCAAGCATATTTTCCGGTCTGGGTGTATTTGTCCTTGTCATTGTGTATGTTTCCGGACCCCCGACACAGGATATCACTATCCTAATGGGGGCCGTTGAGTGTGCAGCGTTTATTTATTATTATTTATTATTTCTTTATTTGATTTTTATTTAGTATTTTTTATCTTTATATTACATTATTATTGTTGTGGTAATTACTGTTTTATTTTTCTCATTTTATTTTATTTTCTCTCTTTATGTTACATTAATGTTATTGTTATTTTTCTCTTTTCATGTTAGAAGTAGAAGTTTATAATAAACACTATTCGTATTTTATATATAAATAACTGCTATAGACTTTCTGCAAAATAAAATAAATAAATAAACACATTCTCAAGCTCTTCTCCCTTTTTTGTGGATGGGGTCCTCCCCGCTACCAGATGCCCGGCTCCGTGTGGAGGGAACCAGGTTGAGTGGGGTTCCATATCAATATGGTAACGTCATGGGGACATACCAAAAGCTTATCTCCATAACGCATACCAACACTACTTCGGCCCTATTTTTAGGCCCCTCATCGGAAATAACGCCTTAATTCACAAGCTGTATTCTATGAATGCCGGATAGACTCGCACTTTCCAATGTCGAAGTAAGTCCCAAATGCTGGCCATCCAAGTTGTATTCATCAACTGACCTCTTTCTTGAAATTGGATCTAACTAACTGAAGCGTATGTCCAAGCATATTTATGTATTTATCAGTAAATTCGAGTGCGAATTTTATAAAGATAGCCGGGTGTGAAGACCCGACTAAGGTCATCCAGTATTGAATTAAGGTTTTCCAAGAATATGTTATCTATGAAAAGTTGTTTTAAATTTGAATCTTTCTACTAAACTGGAGAAGCTGAATATTAAAGTACAAAACGTATTCTATAAAAGAATTTATTTCGAATCTGCTATTCCAGAACAAACTTCACGACATGGTGAAACAACTTACAACCGCTCTAAGTTAGCAGTCATGTGCACCCTCTTGCCTCTTCACGTTTGAGTTAGCTTTCAGTGAGCTAACATTAGAACGTTCTACTTTCGATACTTCAAAAAAAAATAAATGAACTTTGGATAAATTAAACGTGCCCGAACGAAAAGCAGACCTTCTTTTAACGCAATGCTATTAAATGGGATACCTACTGATTCACACACTTGAAGGGTCGAGGACGGCAATTAGGTATTGTAAAAATTTGTAACCTGTGTAACATGAATGTGGACAATACAAACTGCGAAATTCTGAGCAAAATACTTTCCTAATATAGAATAATCTGTAGCAGATAAGATTTCAACCCTATAAATTTTAATTTTGTTTTCTATATGTAGCTACCTTTTTTATTATAAAAGACTACATTTTCGGACACTGATGCTTATCACTGTCTCTCTTAACAGACATTTTCAGTATTCAACTTTCATAATTTTACAGGAGTCCGTCGCAACATTTATGCTACAAATATTAAGCCTTAAACTTAAACTAACTATTTCCATAGAACCCCAAAATTAGCCATCAGGTGTCCAGATCATAATAACTGAAAAATGTAATTGGCTTTCATATTGTCATCGATCTCAAATTAAAATTGTTGGGGATTGAGCAACTTTTTAAACCGATGATGAAGCTCATTCGATAAACCTCCCGAAAATATTATTTCAAAATCACTATAAAAGCCTCGTGCCAAATCTATGTTTTTTTATGTTCTTTAAGAACCCCCTGTATAAGTATTTCATTTAAATTGAATTCAAATAGTATTCAATTTAATGAATGAATGATAATTTTGTTTTTTTTTTTTATTTAATTTAATACGGTTGATATTTACAGAGCTTTTTATTTCTGTATTTTAATAGCGTTAACATGTTTTTGAATACATTTCTTTATTTTAAAAAGGGCAAACCAAAAGGTGTAAAATAAACTACTAGTAGTATAGACAACAATAAAGCCAAAACTACGAAAGCCACTTAGAGTCTATTATTAAAATATAAAGGTTTTGAGACGATGCTTATTCGCTCTGTCTCGTGGTGACTTCTCTATTAAATTATTGAAAAGTGTCATATTGAGGTTATGTCTAAATTTGACAGTAATCTATATATATAAAAGGCTTTGTCCTGAATGACAGACGGATCAACGCACAGCCTATGCCGCTGATCGTAGAGATCTGAGACATGGAGGGTCTGTTCTTTCTATAACGTAGGCTTCCAATATGATAGGCTTTTTTCGAAATTCTACCCCTAAGGGGTAAAAAAGGGTGGCGATGTTTATATGTCCAATCTACTTAAAATTTTGCATAAGTCTTTTTTAACAGAATTGATGGAAAACGTGTTTCATATTTTATTAAAAATCATACCCAAACGAGGTTAAAAAGGGGTTGAAAGTTATTTTGGCTGTGATTTGCTTGTAAGTTGATATTAGTACTTTTTAGTGCTTTTGATTTAAATTATATTATTTTTTTCTGACGTTTTATTTTGACACATTTTTGAAGAAAAAAGACAAAAAACAATCAACGGCCCCCATTAGGGTAGCGATATCTTGTGTTGGGGTCCGAAAACATACACAACGACAAGGACAAACACACCCAGACCGAAACACACGCCTGTAAGGTCAATACAAACATCTGCTCCGAACTGGAATCGAACCCGCGGCCTGATGAGCTTAAGGCAGATTCCGTACCACTGCGCCACAACGTCGTCGTCCATATATCAAACTGTTTTTGTGTTGTTGCGTCAATGTCATACTAAGTTGCGAAGACAAGGATTATATGTATATAATAAACTCATATTCTGTTGAAAGGCATCACATAGTCACAACATGATCAATCGTACCATAGTGTAATGAGTAATGAGATGGCCTTGTAACATAAAGCTTTCGGTAATAAACATAACACTTAAAATGATATGTGAAAAATAAAAACCAGATTAAAATATTTAAGATTTATGTATGTATTACTGTAGCATTAAAACACCACTTCCAAGATAAGTGCTATATATTTAAATCCATTTACAACAGAAATAAATTCGCTAACGTTCGAGGACCTATTTTTCGCTAGAACAGCATCAAGAAGCAGGGATGGCGAACCTAATTGTCGTATAAAACGAATGACGTTCAAAAAGCTATGTGTTCGTATATAATCGAAGGCTATCAATATCTTAGTGAAATTACAGCTGTTCCATAATACATAATAATACCTTATTAGTACAACGATAAATCTAGAACAGAAGCTAACTTAAGGTCTTGACATAAATATCAAAAGGCCTTCCTTTGTGACTTTCTAGACAAGGTTTTAATATTTTTTTAATTAGCTTTAAGATTAGACACTTTGCTTTGTAAATGTAAAAAGTAATGATATATTATGATATATTGCGAGGAATATTTTCTATAGAAAAATAAAATTTCAATGAATATTAGCGTAAGTTTTTGGTGGAACATCAAAGCCGTCGGACGAAAATTCTAAAATATAAATGAGTCTCTGTGATCTCAATTACTTTTACAAAACTTCAGTGTAAACGTAATCTTGTGTTATTTTTGTCATAGTAAGAATATTCCTAAAAATATTCAAGGATTAAAAAAACTATTAAAAATTGAATTCTTGTGACTTTTCGAAGATATTCCCACTTAACCCTTGAAATGATTCATTTGTCATTGAATGCTTTATGAAGTGGTTTGAGTCGACAAGGACATTGCAATCAATGTCCTTGTCGACTCAAACCACTTCAATGCAATTTTAAATAACCAATTACGTAAACTCCACTGTAACGTAACAATGGCAATGGTAGCAAGGTTACAAAGCATATTATCGACGCATATTTAACGTGGTTGAGGTTTTCCATGTTACACTTTTCTGTGGAATATTTTATATGCTAAATAGTAGGATGATTGAAACTTACTATTAATTTCAATGCCAGCCAGTTTCTATAGAATTTGTCTGTATTATTGCAATTGTTTTTTTTCGAACCTAAAAATATAAAATTTCTTTAAAAGGAAATCTTTCAATTATAAAAGCACCTGTTGCGTTAAAGTAACGCGGTTGAAGTAAATTAGTTGTTGTTTTATGTCAAATTATTAACAATATTGGAGATTTTGATACTAATTGAAAACCGGGAGAAATTCGATATTTAACCGGTATTTAACTTTAATCGGTTGTATATATTAAATAATTAGCAGTCAAGTGCGTAGTGGACGCACGCAAATGGAAAGTGTAGCTTGATGTTGAAGAATCTTGCCATACAACGAGAAAAGAAGGCTACTGTTTTGGGCATGGTGCCACGGTACAATACAAATTATTAGATAACGTGTACATGTTGTAAATATATTTTGTAATCTTAGTTGTGTTTTATTATCGGCACGTGTAAAAAAAGCTTAAATTAATTTGCAGTTTTTGCGAATCTTCCGAGAGTCGTTTGTAATTTTACCATTTTTTTTTCGGGATAATATTTCCATAAAAACTCATATCTATCATTAGAATCTTAATTTTTATTCTTGAGTTAAAAAGAATATTCGCTTTTCCCGAAACAGCCATTTTTTCTTTTCATGAAAACTTGATTTGGACTAACAATTAAAGCCACTCCCAGGTACACCTACTAAGTCATACTATTTAATTAAAAATTACCAGTCAAGTGCGTTGTGGACCACGCACAGTTGAATCTAAAGGGTTCCGCAGCATGGTTATATAATAATGTATATAATAATAACTTTATTTCGACCAACAATGGATCATATGTTGTTAGTAATACAAGTATCTTACGCCTATTTGTTAGTAATTTCTAAAACTTATATAACCTAAAACAGGATTAATTTGTCAGCACGTGAATCCTATAGCAGTGGTTCACATACAAACAACTTCTATTAACAAATGCTCTCAGGACGCCACTTGAGCTGGAAAGAATCCTGCGCAACAACGATGTGCACCGCTTTCGCATAATGGAATAAAAACAGTCCACATACGCCTCGGCAAACATCCCCGATGCACTACAAAAACGAGGCATACCCATTAGCATCCTGAAAGCATTGTTATATTGTACACGCAGGGCGTTGTACTGTTTCCGCGTATAGTCTTCCCACAGGCTGCTAGGGTAAAATGTGGTGCAGTAAGCTCTGAAAAGCGTTATTTTGACTGGCATTGAGCAACGAGCAAACCTGCGAACAATCATATTTGCTCTAACAGACAAAGCCCTGCCCTCTCTCTATATCTGCATTGTCTTTTAAGTCATAGAATACTACATGGCCAAGATATTTAAAGTATTCAACTCTCTTTAGTGGAACCCCGTGTAACTTGATAGCAGGTACAATAGATGGAATCGATTTTCCCCTGGCCTGAAAGACCATGCATTCGCTTTTCTTACAGTTATAGACTAAGCCATGACGTTTGAAATAGTTCGCACAAAGACTTAGCAGTTTTGCTAACCCACAGACAGATGCACTCAGCAGAATCATGTCGTTTGCGTAACTAATGTTATTAAGACAGACTCCGTCAATATGACATCCGACACGAATGCTACTGAGCGTCTGTATTAGGGCATTCACATACAGATTAAACAACTTGGGTGAGGTCAGGCCACCCTGCCTCACCCCACATTCCAAGTTGTAAGACCTTGAGTAGCTCTCTGACCATCGCACAACAGTAACCTGATTTTTATACCAAAACTTAAAAATCCTGTTGATCTCTTCAGGCATGCCAGTGAGTTTTAATTTCTACCATAAGATATCGTAATTAACCAGGTCAAATGCCTTGGAGAAATCGAGAAAACAGGCGTAAATGGGTGATGGTAAGGTTATGAAGAATCTTAACGGTTTTAAAAATAATAACGAATTAAAACCGACCGCAAAAATAAGTTGGTAATTTCATAGTAATTATTAAAAGTAATATGAAAAACAAAGTTATGGGAAAAACTTATATATCTTTTAAATTTTTAGACCTATCTTCTTCAAACTAAATGTGGATGAAAGTTCATGTGGTATTCTACAAGCTCAAATTTTTCCAGAATTTTAAATCCCATAGTTCAAAAGTTAGAGGGGACACGATTTTTACGACTTTAAGAGCTAATATCTCAACAACTACTGGCTTAATGAAAAACTCAAAATCAAACCTCCTTATCATTTTAAAAGAACTATCCAAAGATATCTCACACGTTGCCATACGTTGAAATTTTTTTCAATCGTCAGTTACATGTATGGACTGCTACCCTTAATTCATATATATATTAAGATTTTATTACAAAATCCTTGTGCGGTTCATGGAATACACCTAATTAGTAAATTTCGTATAGATAGAGTCAATGGTCTCCGAGTAAAATGACTGTGACATACGGACGGACAGACGGACAGACGGACGGACGGACAGACGGACATGACGAAACTATAAGGGTTCCGTTTTAGCCATTTGGCTACGGAACCCTAAAAATTATGTACGAGTAAGAATATCAACAGAAGATGCTGTTAATGCGGGGCGTAAGTCTTTAATTTTATTTAGATTTTGAATGAGGGCTTAACGCGACGACGACAGTTGATAATCGTTGGATTAGACCACTAAATAAACTATGAATGAAACAAAGGCTTCTGAGTTTTGTTAATCAGTCAAAGTGCTTATGGAAATTTACTATCCTCTTACAAGTGCATATCACAGGACGCTCCGAGCATAATATCAAATCCGTTAATAGCTAATCCGCTAAATTGAACCGGAAGAAGACTTAGTCGTCGAGTAGATTAACAGATCAGGTTTATTCAATTTAAATCAAACCGAATGCTACTTGATAATATATTTACGTTCGTATGTAAATAATAATTGTAGTGTTATAAAAAATTTACATCGGAATCTAATCGCCTATGCCTGAGGTTACTTGTACCTACATAAAAAGTCAAATACAGTTATAATTGGCTATTGAGTAATTAATTATTATAATTTACATCTGGAGGCGTTAATCAAGTCATCGATAAAGAAATCAACCGCATTGAAAGGTATTAAAGGGACAATAAAGGTATTGTAAAATGCAAAAAAATGACCGTAAAGAAAAAGCCGAAAATATTTTATAATCTTAAAAGCAAACGTTCCGAACAATTATTCAATACAAAAGGTTACCGTTTCGAAGGTTCCGTAGGCAGATGACAAAAATGGTAGCCACATAATTTCGTCTTGTCCCTTTGTCCTTCTGAACGTCAGTCATTTTACTCGCAGACTATTGTCTCTATTTATTTAGTAAATAGATGTATTATATGAACCATTACACAATTTTATAGTGAAATCTTATAATATACAAAAATTAACGGTAGCCGTCCAGACGTTCATACATGTAACTCAGGGTTAAAAAGAAAATCAAATATGGCAACAAGTGAGAGTCTTTAAGATTAATCAGGAGGTTTATGTGTGATATTAGATCTTAAAGTCATAAGAGTCATGTGTTCTAAAAAAAATTCTTAAGTTCTTTATCATCAACCTGCGGAACCCTTGAGTTTCCACTGTGCGTGGTCCATTACACACTTGACTGGTAATTTTAAGTTGATCATTCGTTAGTCTTTAATGTTGCACTTTCGTATCTATTTAATGTTGATATTGTTTTAAACAGATTTCAGATTGATTAAATATTATTATGTGATATTATTCCTTTAAATTAACAAACAGATTTTAAATACGTCAGGCGATATTATAAGATTTGAAAAACATCAAACAGTTTATACTGATTTAGAAGAACGATGAATAAAAGGAGAGCTTTACGAATCGTACTTAGATATGTACATATTATATAGTTGTTTTTCAATGTTTAAATTTATGCGCATTGATATCAAAACGAAAGTAGGTAATGTAAGTGACAGGTTACACTGACCGGCTTTTGTTTCTCAGGTATATATTTCTATTTCTTTTCCAACATTTTTTCTATTTGTCAATGACAAATGTTCACTAGCAACCATAAACGTCACCGTCCTTTCCTATTTAAGCTGGGGTATGCGAAGAGGGGAAACTTGTTGAAAAGTATCACTATTACAGGAATATAAGGATGGTGAAGTACTACTGATCCCTATAAAAATGTAATGGCGATCCTCGGTTTTGAAATTGATAACAATTTAAAGAAAAACTAGCACCTATAAATAAGTAGCTAGAACTAAAAAAAATGCGCTTACGTAAGAGTGGGGATGGGAAATCGACCGATATTGATTGAAATATGAATAGTTGAATTTACAAACTTTGAATCTTCATTTCACCTCTTCAGTTATGGGATTTCAAAAAATTTTAAATCGCATCTTAATCGTTCGCCAAAAAACAGTTTCATGCGTCTACAAAATCATTTTCACCTATCTGATTACCTATGGGTTGAATTCAGAACACGTCTTCCATCAATTATGTTAAAAAAGGTTTATTGAAGTAGATTGGACCAAGAAATCACGTTTTCCCATACAAACTTTGTCCCCGTTTCTCACCCCCTTAGAGGTAGAATTTCGGAAAATCTTTTCTTATCGGACGCCTATGTCATACAAAGAACTCTCCAAGTTTCAGGTCTCTACGATCAGCGGATGGGGCTGTTCGTTGATCCCTCAGTCATTCAGCACAAAGCCTTTTATATATATATATAGATAATGGTATGTATTTTTTTAAGTAAAAAAGAATTACGTATAAAAACGAGAACTACGTTATAATTAATTACATGTTGATTATACACCAAACATAAATGTTCGTGTGTGTAAAATCAAAAAGTTATGTATAAACAATACGATAGAATTAAATAAATTCGCACAGCTGTTATAATAAGACGACGATTAATGTACACACCATCTAACGTGTGACACATCGCACAGCGTATGTCGGATCGTGAACAGTTCATTCACACGCGCTCATTTAGGATGTTGTCTATAGATAACGTTCGTTTCGCAACATGTTTCGCAATGCCGGCGCATGCCGCACTATCAATATTAAAACTGACCGGCAAAAGGTTAGCGCAATACTTCGCTACCTTATACTACATACGTTATATGTTGAATACTAGCTGTCGCCTGCAGCTTTATCCACTAGTTATTATGACTATGGTATTATTATTTTATTTTTGGCGCTAGTTATCGTAGTGAGATAAAATATAGCAGTTTTTAAATCTAATTATAAGTATTTACAAACAAAATATGTTATTGAAATCTGTTAACCCGTTATGAATGTTATCCAATTTACAAAAGTTTCATAAATATGTCGTTTTATCATCACATAAATCGCATTTCGAGGATAGACTAGTATTTGGCACTAAAATTAAGTAATAAGATTTAGAAATACTTCTCATTCTGCTGGAGTAAATATAGCTACATCTTTGTTAAGTATTTTAAGCACAATATCTTTCACAATATGCCCAATAAAATATAAATTGAATGATTGCCAATCGAATACAATGTATAGATTACGGAGCCAGCTTAATAGTTTGACAAAAGGTGTCTCCAATAAGAGGTGGAGATGTAGATAGTTTTATCTTAGTGTATTTCTTGGAGCACCAGTACGACGTTATACATAATACATAAAAATACTTTAATATTATACCTTACCTTATACATATTATATAAGCTTGGCAGTGTGTCATCCTGTTTGCCCTGTCGCTTGTGTCATGTCATACATACTTTTTACATTTTACTACAATACTACGATAAAATATTATTGATTTTTTAACAAAATGTGCCCATACTAGCTGTAACCGTCTTCATCAATGAAGCTACCTTCATCAGCGTGAAAATTTAAATTAGTTTTTAATTTTAATTCAACCGTGAGCGTGTGTACCACAAGGGTCGAGCGTCGCCGCGTTGCTGTAGTTACGCGGCCCCCTTCATTCCGCATTCGGTTGAGGCCCAAATATGTGATACTACGCATGGTTCAACTTATATTGAGAAAGTTATACCGACCTTAGTTATGTCAAATAAATATGGAATTACGTTTCTTAATTTACTATTAGCATCATAAAAACGGTTTTGCAAAAATCATACCTATTGTTCATTTCCGTTCGGGTTCGGGATGTATGGGTCGGATGGCACCCGACGGTTTTATTAAAACGAATCTGTGTTAAACTAATAAAAAGGCGAAAAAGAGGCAATTCTACCAACGCGAAATCTGTTTTACTTTCGAGAAAAGAGTAGGCAATGTAAACAAGCTTATTATTATACAATGAAATGTAAGAATAATATATATTACTAAAAGAAACCAACACAATTAGATTCTCACATCTGGAGTAGGGAAAGGGATATTTGCGGAACTTACGTATATCTAATAGGGAACAATGAATTCAATAATGTTTCAAATCATTGAAAATGGATTCCGATTATTACTATTTGTTGACGAGTATCGTTCCACAGTCTTGGGTCGACTGTTTAAGGTCACGGAGCAAAAACTATTGGTGAATAATAATTATAAAAAACATTAAACTTTTACCATCGGTCAAACAAAAACAACATTTTAAAAAAAATGTATGTCAAATTTTTAAAATCTGTAAATATTCGATCTTTGATAATATTGCAATCTAATACAAACTTTTTTTAAAACAAAATATCTAGCAAAATAAATTTTACAGAATACTATATATTGTAAGTTTTCGTACATATTAAGGCTCAACTTATAATAAAATATTTTTATTTATATACTCATCGCTGAATGTCGTAACTACAGCTATAGAATTTGCACTGAATTGTATTGAATTTGCTTTTACAATCAGCAGTTGGATTAAAACGACAATGATTGAAAAGCTGTCATTCTAACGAAGAGTCACATTTGTGGTGGCGCGACGGTTGTGGTACGACAATGGTAAAGACGAATCATTGAAATCCGACGCAGTAGTTAAGTGCTGTGCAATTTATTGTGTTATCTAGTAAAGTATAATAATTTTTGATTATAGAATTTTTTGTTGTTGTTCATATAACTTACCTACTTAGAGCTACAGAAAGGGTGGATAAAATTTATAATGGCTATCTTAAGCCAGAATCATTTCTATTTAAAAAGTAATAAGTAATTATAAATACATATCTTTGATAAAACCTGAATTTTCAAGCAAATATAAATCATAATTTCACTGTTATTAAATGCTGTCTTCTTTTTTGAATTCATTTATTCACGGTCTGACGTTGAAGCAATTGCCTTAAGCTATTCAAACTTTCCCGAGTAAAATAAAGATGAATAAATTTAATGTTTTATAAAATAAAGAACCAACTTAACCTGCTTTAAACAAAAACAAAGAATTCCTGGTACACACATTTTTAGCTAATTCACGGCTACCGATCTCTTTCTACGGTGTCCTTGATTATGAAAGTTACCTAAAACTTGACATTTTACCTGTTTCTAGAAAGTTGGGTTACATGATATATAAATTCAATTGAAAAGAATTGCCGTTACCAAAAGGGTTCACTTTCTCGCGATAAAAGCTTAAAAGGGAACAAGGGCAAGGTAAACATTCGAAGCAAGTGCTTTTCATTCGTCACCACTACATTTATAATTGTTCGCCGATGTTGATGCTGATCTACTCTCACAATAAATAACGACACGACGAAATATTTATGGTGTTTCATATATTAAATATAAGCTACAGAATAATGTTGACCATGTAGTCCAGTTCGAAATAAATCTCATATGTAATGCCTCCGTATATACAGCGTAGGTACGATTTTGTACTTAATTCAAACATATAGTGTAAGGAATCAATCCCTTTTTTGTGTAAAAATATTTTGTATGTTTTATATTCTTCGTCTCTTTATTTGGAATAACGACTTTAATCTTTTTTATATAACAAAAGTAGCTTTGTAGCTTTTTTGTGATAATATCTTAGCAATATGATTTTACGACGACGAAAATGTTTACATACACAGAAATGCCTTTTCTCGTAGTTCATTCAAATCAGATTGTGCGTCTTACTGATATATTTTTTGTTACAAAATATCATCTTCTATATATATATATATATAAAAGGCTTTGTCCTGAATAACTGACGGATCAACGCAAAGCCTAAGCCGCTGATCGTAGAGACCTGAAATTTGGAAGGTATGTTCTTTGTAAAACGTAGGCATCCGATAAGAAAGGATTTTCCTAAATTCAACCTCTAAGGTGGGGTAAAGGGGGGGAAAGTTTGTATGGGACAACATGATTCCTTGGTCCTTTCTACTTCAAATTTTGCATAAACCTTTTTAAACAGAATTGATGGAAGACGTGTTTCGTATTTTATTAAAATTCATCCCATAACGGGGTTAAAAGGCGCAGAAAGTTATTTTGCTTCGAAGTTTTTATCAATACTCCTTAGTATTTTTGATTTAAATTACATTTTATTTTGAGACATGTTTAAAAACTCAAACCGATACATTGCATATCAACGTCTAGCCTAAACTTGAAATAATGTTTTTGTTTGTGTTACACAGCTGTTGTTTTTAAAGAGTAAATGAGGACAAGGAACCAATGTTTCGGAATTCAACCCATAGGTAATCAAATAGGTGAAAAGGATTTTGTAGAAGCACGAAACTGTTTTTGGCGAACGGTTAAGACGTGTTTTAACATTTTCTGTAATTACTCAACTGAAGAGGTGAAATGAAGGTTCAAAGTGTATATTAAAATCGCTATTCACGCGGGCGAAGCCGCTGGCAGCTCGTAATAGTATATATTTCATAGTCCGACATCCTACATATTTAGAATTCAGCTTTATATGTAGTTACTTTGTCTTATCTTTTAGAAGTCAAGGACTTCATTGTGCTCGACTTCACCCCAAGACCTCAGATGCACTTCAATTATGCCAAATGATTAAATCTACAGATTGATCTCCAGAATTCTTCGTCGACCAGATTTAAAATCTTATCGCGTGTCCATCGATTAGGGAAAACTTAATGCTTTTGTAAAATGACTGAGACCGGACTGAAAAGGATTTAGATACTTGGAGCAAAGGTTTTCGTTGTATTTAAAAGTAATTGGGTAAATAATAACGAGAAAAGTTCAGAAAAAATAGTCTTTAATCGACTTAAAAAAAGAGAGAGTTTGTTGCCACACAAGTCCTTCATTTATAAACTTAAATGGTAATTTAGTAAATGTAAGCCTCAGAACTTGTTGTATGTTGAGAGTTGTTATTTTTACAGTGTTATTATATTTCTTTCATTACTACAATCGGTCCACAACGCGAAGTACTTTGTCGAAGGGTAAGATTTAATTTCGAGAACATCGACTTTAGACCACAAATCAGTAGGGTATTGAATTCTGAATTCATTAAGATCTAGTTCATGGAAGGCAAATAATATGCCGATCCAAAGAACGATAACATCAGACTTAAAACTACAGTGATATGTGGCAGAGAATCAAAAAAGGCTTGAGGGTAATGTGTTTGAGAACCCGTACGAAGTTCGTAGTTCTGCATAGGGTTTTTTGTAGAAAATCTGGTAATATTCTTGAGAAGAAAATGCGGATAAAAAATAACAATTGTCACAGAAATAATTATGTAAGTGCAATCGGTCAAAATAACTAGCCCAAATCATATAAATAAATCGTTTAATGCTGCTAATGTTATTTATTTATTATGTTCTTATCGGTTCAAAAAGAAAGAGATCACTTTGTCGGCCGCTTTTGCAAGCTTTTATTTATCATTGCAGAAGAAGTAAAATAATTATAAGTTTATTATGTAAATTATTTCTATTTTATTATTATATTTAAATCCAAACTATATTAATTAATTTCTGTAATATTTATGATCTGAATGATTGAAATAAATGATTATTATTATTATTATTACAATACTTCTATGAATAAAAGTAAACTTTTGTATGTAATTTTAAATGCTTAATACTCTATATTGTATAGTGTACGAAGTCCCGTAATATTAGGCCTACTAATGTTATTATGTCTGTTCTTATCTATAAGAGCCGTATACTTAGTACCATGATAGTTTTACAAAATTTGTGCTATCATTACGGATATCCTAGCAAACAATTATTAAAAAAATAAGTCATACACATTAAAACTTATTTTATTGAAAGGTTTTTTGTTGCTGCTCTATCGGATAAACTTATTGTATTTGCTGAAAATAGCTCTCGGTGTCTGAGTACGATTGGCTTATTATTCAATATATTGTTGTTTGAACAGAGCAAATAAGCTTTTATATAAATTACTAGCTTTTGCCAGAGCTTTCGCTCGCACGAATATTAAATAATTACCAGTCAAGTGCGTTCTGGACCACGCACATTTGAAACTAAATGGTTCCGCAGCATGGTTATATAATAATATATATAATAATAACTTTATTTCGACCAACAATGGTACATATGTTGTTAGTAATACAAGTATCTTACGCCTATTTGTTAGTAATTTCTAAAACTTATTTAACCTAAGAAAGGATTAATTTGTCAGCACGTGAATCCGATAGCAGTGGCTCACATACAAACAACTTCTATTAACAAATGCTCTCAGGACGCCACTTGAGCTGGAAAGAATCCTGCGTAACAACGATGTGTACCGCTTTCGCATAATGGTATAAAAACAGTCCACATACGCCTCGGCAAACATTCCCGATGCACTACAAAAACGAGGCATACCCATTAACATCCTGAAAGCATTGTTATATTGTACACGTTGTACTGTTTCCGCGTATAGTCTGCCCACAGGCTGATAGGGTAAAATGTGGTGCAGTAAGCTCTGAAAAGCGTTATTTTGACTGGCAACGAGCAAACCTGCGAACAATCATATTTGCCCTAACAGACAAAGCCCTGCGTTCTCTCTCAATATCTGCATTGTCTTTCAAGTCATAGAATACTATATGGCCAAGATATGTAAAGCATTCAACTCTCTTTAGTGGAACCCCGTGTAACTTGATAGCAGGTACAATAGATGGAATCGATTTCCCCTGGCCTGAAAGACCATGCGTTCGCTTTTCT
Organism: Hestina assimilis; assembly: GCA_023373885.1. Taxonomy (NCBI): domain Eukaryota; kingdom Metazoa; phylum Arthropoda; class Insecta; order Lepidoptera; family Nymphalidae; genus Hestina; species Hestina assimilis. The sequence goes on from CM041759.1 coordinate 16,507,384, forward strand.
TACAGTTATAGACTCAACCATGACGTTTGAAATAGTTCTCACAAAGACTTAGAAGTTTTGCTAACCCACAGACAGATGCACTCAGCAGAACCATGTCGTCTGCGTAACTAATGTTATTAAGACAGACTCCGTCAATATGACATCCGACACGAGTGCTACTGAGCGTCTATATTAGGGCATTAGCATACAGGTTAAACAACTTGGGTGAGGTCAGGCCGCCCTGCCTCACCCTATATTCTAACCTGTAAGACCTTGAGTAGCTTTCTGACCATCGCATAACAGTAACCTGATTTTTATACCAAAACTTAAAAATCCTGTTGATCTCTTCAGGCGTGCCAGTGAGTCTTAATTTCTGCCATAAGATATCGTAATTAACCAGGTCAAATGCCATGAATAAATCGAGAAAACAGGCGTAAATGGGTGATGGTAAGGTTATGAAGAATCTTAACGGTTTTAAAATGGTGGATGAAAGTTCATGTGGTACAAGCTCAAATTTTTCCAGAATTTTAAATCCCATAGTTCAAAAGTTAGAGGGGACACGATTTTTACGACTTTAGGAACTAATATCTCAACAACTACTGGCTTAATGAAAAAACTCAAAATCAAACCTCCTTATCATTTTAAAAGAACTATCCAAAGATATCTCACACGTTGCCATACGTTGAATTTTTTTTCAATCCTCAGTTACATGTATGGACTGCTACCCTTAATTCATATATATATTAAGATTTTATTACAAAATCCTTGTGCGGTTCATGGAATACACCTAATTAGTAAATTTTTTATAGATAGAGTCAATGGTCTCCTAGTAAAATGACTGTGACATACGGACGGACAGACGGACATGACGAAACTATAAGGGTTCCGTTTTAGCCATTTGGCTACGGAACCCTAAAAAGGTATTTCATTAACTTTAGTTATGCGCCAAAAAACAAAGTTTCATTTTTCTAGTTAAAAAAATAATGGACTTCTAGAAAAAAATTGACCCTTTTTCACTTCCTTAAGGGTTAAATTTAGAAGAATCGTTTCTTACTGCTCCTTCACGATTTAAAACCAACCCATGTAAAAAATTAGCTTTCTAGGTCCAAGGGTTTATTTAGGCTGGGCGGTAATATGTCAATCCAGTCTTTTCATAATTTTACAATACTTACTATGTACAGTCACGAGCAATGAAGTGTATACATTGTCAATTTTTCAAAATTATGTACACGCAATACATTGCAAACGAAATTACCTATACGAGTTTTGGTTCATATTGTTCAACCGTCAATTGTTTTCATAATAATGTATATAGTGAAATTTTCACGTCTATAGCATTGCATTCGTCTATACATTAATTAACTTTTAATATTATGTGTAAATATCTTCTAATATTATGTACTCACAATGTCACTAAAATTTTCTAATTGATTTTGTTATTTTTTTTTTTGCTTTTTGGTACATACCCAGCATACAAGCTGTATTCTAAGCTATCCAGGGACACCATGTGGTGTCCCTGGATAGCTTAGAATACAATAAGACGCAGTAGGTGGCGGCGAAATCAAATTCTAGGTTTTACTTTTTTTTAGATTTTTCTCATATCACCCACACCCTTGTTCAAGTGTCTGCTACTAAACTGAACGTGTGGACCGATTCCGATGAGACCTCAAATATCTTTTAAACCAGTAAAAAATGTTGACGAAGCTTTTTGTAGAAAGAACCTAAAATTTTCTAGAAGAAAAGAATTATATTATGTTTTATTATTTTAAATTATATGTATATATATTTACACAACGTATAAAAAGCGATGCGTAAACAGTTTTTTCAAGAAGATAGATTTTCTAGTAACTATGTTTTTTTCGGATTATTTTGAATAATTACAATGACATAATGGGTTCATTTATTTAGGGTATTTATGTAGGGTATGGGTTATATGCAAATCTGAAAAAAAAACAAAACTCGATTTTAACACCACCTTCCACGTCTTATTATGATTCTAAGCCCTCTAGGGCCACGCCCAAACACCCAAAAAGTCATCAAAATCAATCATGATTTGTAATTCCATTCTAAGCTACGTAACCCTTTAGTGTGCTTATCCGAAACGCACAGGCATGATATTTGACTTAATGTAACATCGGGCAAAATATTTTAAAGAATGAGACCACGATGGCAGGTGTTTTGTAAGTACAAGTGCAACAAAAAATTAAGAACATCCTTTTTTGAAATCGGCTAGAAATAATTAATAAACGAAGTAAATAACTATAAATCGCAGATTATCCTCAGTTCAGTTGATGAAAGCACGATTCAGAGATTATATTAGCTTCAATAACAACCGTCTTCATTAGAAAAAATACGCGAAGAAAGTAATCCAGTTGTCGGAGCGTGACAGATTATGGACAAATCAGTGGGCCTTAAATTGAACTCGAGTAAACACAGCTAATGTGGTAAAATAGATTAAAACAAAAGAACATTTAGGTAATTAAAAGTTTGAGCACAGAACCACGTATTTTGTGTCCTTTTCTACGACACGGATTTCAGACGCTCTACTTTCTCTCTTTACACATATTTATTTGCTCCGATTTTAAAGCTAGAAAGCATGGCAGTAATGTCCCATCAAAAACATAAAATGTAAAAAAAGTAAGTCTCGCAACGCAGTTCTATTACAAAAAGTTATGAAATCTTATGTATAACCATGACTGAAACATGGCAGTTGCACGACAGTACAGTATTTTAATAAGTTTCAATCATGGTTATACATGAGATCTCACAACTTTTTGTGGTAGAAAATCTGTTTTTTGCAGGCAAACCTATACGATTATTTTCGTGATTAAATCATCTTTGTTTCGATATCAAATTTTATTGCTTATCATGTCGGTGAAGTTACGTATATTTACTGAACTGTTCAAGTACTTGCCAGGTAGCCATGAATAGAAATTTGCAGGTAAGCCTACCAAAGCATATTCTTCATGTTAAAAACTATCAGTTGAAACTAAATTTGATCGGTTATCAAAAGAGTGAATGTTATGAAAAATATACTTTAATTAATTTAATTAAAGATGGCCATGAACCCTTAGCGATTGGCAAGCTATCAATTCAATAAAAAACATGTCTCATCTGCTTATCAGATGGGTGAAGGTCGATGTTCCACATCCTCTCAACTATAATAACAAAATGAGTTTTATAATTGCTATGATTTATTTAATCTTATTAACAGAATGTATCGAAATTAATTAGTAAGATAGTAAATCCTATATAAATTGACTTAGACTGGGCTAGTTTAATTTTTATATGATAAATTTCCGTTTAATTATTTCAAAGGTCACAAAAACGATAGTTGACTTCACTGAAGTTTTTTGAACGATTTACGATTGAATGTGGCATATGCATATGTATAGGTAATATCTTGAGGAGTTTTCGTTTTCTTTTTAGAAGTCTTTGATGTGATTATTAAAAAAATTGTATGTTACCACTGTATTATATTCAATATAGTATGGCTAATAAAATCTCGCGTTATTTTTTCTGTTTTTCTGTTTCTTAATTTTTATAGTTAAAATGTTTTTATTGTTAAAGTGTCTAAAGTAGGCGCGGCTTGCGCAAACCAGAGTAATCGTTTTCGACCTTATTTTTAACCCCCTGGCAAAAGGTTTGGAAGGTTTTCTAAAAACCCAAAGCAAAGTACATTGAACTGCAATTTTGGCGTGTAGAACTCTTAATATTTAAAAATTGATCTTCAGATCAGTTTCTCCTTCAGTCTTCAGTTCAGATTTTTCTTAGACCGCTGGGAAAAGTGAAAGATTACCGAACCCACCACCTCAGCATTTATTTGTGTAGTAACCAAACACTAATCCGATAATTAATTGCCAATCCGAGTAGGTACTTCCTAATTTAATTTGTCATGTTACGTAGACCGAGAAGGTAGGGCAATGTGTTGTGTGTGTTCAGAATTACATTACTATAAATTGTAATGTAGTTTTTGTGCTTATATCACAAAGGTTCCAAGCCAACATACGGTGAACCTATAGGCTATGTTCACACAACGATTCCAATTCCGTTAAAAAAAACGCTTCAATACTGTCGATTGACGTTGAGTGGCCAATATTGAACATAACGTTGATTTAATTATGGACTAAATAAATTCTTGGTACATTTTTAACGAAAATATTTCATTTTTTTTTTATATTGATAGTCCAGCTACAAACTTTATCGGAACTACATTTAAGCACTTTTGATCACCAGAATTAGTATAAGGAAGGGAGAAAGAACACTCGAAAGAGGCTAGTCGGTGACCTAAAAAAAATGAATAAATGCCGCGCGCTCGCTGCGACCTCATTGTGTACTTTGAACTGGCTCGCAATTCGAAAAACACAGAAAACGGCAATCAAGTTCAATTTCAATTTCTAATATCGTTTTTGCTGTGAACATAAAAGATATATTGAAATTTGCAAAATATATTTTCAGTATTAACATAAATTACCATTTATCAGATAACGGAAAAGCGTAACCCAGAAATTCTTCTCGAGATGTTTATCAATCATTACTCACACTTGGAGTAATCCTAAATTGAGAAACTGGGTTATGCACACAGTATAAACACGGTCAACACTGCTTCTTCCAGTTTGTCAAGCTAACTCTAATCTTCCATGCTTCATATGTTAATCGCAAATGATGTGCATTCAAGGCTACCGCGCTATGATTATTTCAAAAAGACTTAAAAATATACATCTCTTGCATCAACGTAATATGTTGTTATATAGATTGTTTAGGAAATTAATGTGGTCAGATTTATTTCAGGATGGCATCGGAAACAACCTGTGCTATATTTAAATAGTTCTATTTATTTATTTAGTCTTCGTCTTACTCTGGAAATATTACATCAGTGTGACCTTTTTTTCTATTAATTGTAACAATTTGTATATATGTACTAATATAATCAAAATAATAATTCTTACGGGAAAATACATTAAAACAAAAAGAGTAACAGTAGTTTGATTTAACAATACGTCGAAAAACATACATTTTTTAATTTTCTAATTCAAATAAAAAAAAAAATACATGAAAAATATATCTACGTTAAAAATCACGTCTGCAATTCCTACATCAAAAACACTCAAAACCAAAAATGCATTAAACAGAAAAAAATACAATGTCTTTTCTGAGTAAACCTTGTATATTGTGTAAATAGCAACATGAAACTCATCAGATAGTTGTATCTGCTGAATGAACGAACATGAATATTTCCATAAATAGTACCTACTAACGATCATTGACTCCATAAACAACGCTCGTTTGATTGCACATAGTTACCAATTTTATCAGGTTAACTATAAAAGTTGGTCTCTATACGTAATATTTGCTCAATAATTGAGCAACAGAAAATTAAATAATTACTGTCGGTGGCATTATAAATAATTACATTAAGTTGGCTTTTTGTATCATAAATGTTATCAAAAACTATATTTATACCATACTATCGTCGGGGGTATTAAAAATAAGTTAAATCTTTTCTACATATCTTTTTTCTTTTACACATTTCTCTGTGATGATATCTGCTGGCTTAGAAGTTAAAATATGATATAGAAATTCAGGGGCCCCACGCCTAGGAGCCTATAACGCCTACGGCTCTATAGTACAGCATTTCCAATATCGTCATAGACATTAAATGTTTCCATACACTTCAGCTACTTTACTTTTAGCAATTCGAAGAAAGAGTAGGATTTTTTTTGTAGCTAAAAATACAAAGTGAAACGCTTGATGTAGGTAAGTGTGTACCCCGTCTGAATGAATCTTCAATACAATTGGAAGGGTCGGACCAAATTCGGTTGAAAAAAGAAAATTGATCCCAGCCTGATCCATCGAAAGCCTCGCAGGGCAAATCTATGGTTTCTTAAGTTTTATATTCGTCATAGTACATTCGCCCTGACAAGGTAAAGACAATCTCTGTCAGCAACCGCTTTGTAGCTGTTCTTTCATTTTGTGACTGGATTTCGATTGAAAATTAATTTAAAAATTCGGCTCGATTCCACTCCAAGTGGTGTTCGACGGATTACTAGTTTTTACCAGAGCAATCGCCATCTGACCTCTGCAACCCTCAGGGCAAACCAGTTATTGAAATAAAATAATAACAAAATTATAATGTAAAATATAATATAATTAGCTAGTTCCGAAGTCACTACTAGATTTATAAAGAATTAAGCCAAAGCATGAAAATATGTGACTGACTTGAATTCAATAAATAAAGAGCTTAAACTAGGTCTCTCTGTCTGACGAGCATGAAATATCCAGAGAAATTAATGAAAAAATTTACCTAACATAGGTCTGCAAACTAATCTACGTAATTGTTTTCAAAGTCCTCACATTAAAAATAAGCTAGAAACGTAATTGAAAACACTCCGACCCAACAATAAATAATCTGATAAATCAATTTAGTATGAAAATATAATTATGTTACCGCCTCTGAAATAAATTGAAGTGCCTTAAAATACATACACTATATTTTATTAACACAATGGTAAAATCAAATTATATCAAAAATTTACCAATATACAATTGGTTTTCACCAAATTTTCAGTTACGTTTTCAGTCACATTATGTACCACGTCGGAATGGCGGTAGTAAACATAATTAGGTAAAACGTGGCTTAGGTTTTAAGTAAACTTCAAGATCTATAAGCTCCGCAATAAAATTTGTACGTAGTATTTGATATAGTTAAAAAAATATACAACATTTACAAAAAACAATTTTTTTGATTCAGACTCTTGAGATCATAACTAATTTATATGGATATATAATATATATTTATATTACGGTCTGCCAGCTCAGCTCTGCGCATGGGTGGCTAGTTTCTTGCACAAGCGTAGTCTGCGAGTTGTTCTGGAAGGATGCGCTTCTCAAACATATGCAGTGAATGCTGGTGTACCCCAGGGCTCTGTGCTGTCCCCTACACTGTTTCTTCTGCATATCAATGATATGCTTCCTCTTGGAAGCATACATTGCTATGCGGACGACAGTACTGTTCACATGGGATATCACGGGCATGCAGCTGCTGGGCGAATAGACATCCGAGAGAGACGCGAGAATCTTGTCAGTGGAATCAATCAGACGTTGGACCTCATCGCTAAATGGGGTGCTGATAATCTGATTGATTTCAATACCAAAAAGACTCAGACTTGCGCTTTCACCACTAAAAAGTCTCAATTTTCCCCTCATCCTTCCCTCTCTGGCACTACGTTGTCGATGCAAAGCAGTATCGCTATCCCAGGGATCACATCGAGGCCGTTATTAAAATGGCCTCACGTAAACTCGGAGTCCTGAACAAAGTGCGGCGTTATTTCACGCCACAGCAACTGTGCCTGTTGTATAAAACTCAGGTACGGTCTTGCGTTGAATATTGCTCGCACCTTTGGGATGGCTCCGCTAAGTACTTGCTCGAAGCCCTGGATAGGTTGCAGCGACGAGCGATTCGCATCATTGGCGATGAAGATGTCTCCAACACCCTCGAATCTCTTCAACTGCGTCGTGAGATTGCCGCTTTAAGCGCCTTCTACCGAATGTATCACGGCGAGTGTTCAGAGGAATTATTCTCCATCATACCTCCCTCTCCTTTCCTCACAAGAACTACGCGTGCCGGTCTCCGATGTCACCGCCTAACTGTGGAATCAATTCCTTCGCGAACAAAGAAGTTTGCCAATTCTTTTCTTTGTCGTACTTCCAAAAAGTGGAACTCATTGCCGGCTCACGTGTTCCCTCCTTCTTACGATCTGGGCTCCTTCAAACGAGGCGTGAAGAGGCATCTTGCGGGTAGGCAGGGCAAGGGTGGCTAACACGGTTGCATTCCGCAACTCTGTTAGCCGCCTTCGCTTTTGGACTTTATTTCCACTTACCATCAGGTGGAGTAGAGTCATCTGCCTTACTTTCCAAATAAAAAAATAAAAATATATATATGGAATTGAAGTATTAATATCATTAAAATCTATTTTCATGTACTAACTACATTAAAACACATTTTGTTAATTATTTAAAAAAAATTATATAACGCTTTCAAATAGTTAAAAAATGTTTACTTTCGTAACTTTAATACCAGCTAAACATACACACTATTTACTGACTTCACATCGAAACGAACTGAAATATAATCAAAAATAGTAATTCAATTTCTATAAAGTACTTGAAACGGAATGAAAATTATAGGTACTTACTTAAATGTTATGAACAATAGAATTAATATATGATTGATGTATTTCTTTATATTTCACTTTGTAGTTTTTAGTAAAATTTATTATGGAAATGCTATAAAGGTTTTTATACAGTACTATTTCATACTGTTGCTTATTATAATGCAAGATCAAATAGATTATAACACAAACTATTCACAAACTTCATCAAAACGGCCTCGTCAAATAGACTGGCGAATAATATAAGATTAATAAAATAAAGACATATGAATTTTAGGGGTTGAAAATGATGTTAGAGGTAAAATCACCGTTAAAAAGAAAGCTTTCAATGTAAAATCTTCGGACTGAAACCTTTATAATTTAAATGCATTTTTGCATCGATATTAGAATCAAAGATTTTAATTAAGACTGAAACCCTTTAACCTATTGTTAGATCGCAAATGCCATCTCAGAACAGTAATAGCGGATTGAGATTGCTTATTGAAACCAGCCACTAATAATTTTTTTATAATTTTCTCTTCGTCTACTTTTAATTTTTCTTTTAATTTTTTTTAACAAAATATAATATGTTTTTGTCGTTTTCCATAGACCTACATGGACACCAACACCCTAGACATGAGGAAGCGCGAGCACCGTCACCTAGTGTTGCAGATTGCACTCAAATGTGCAGATATATCAAACCCATGTCGCCCCTGGGAGATCAGCAAGAAGTGGAGCCTGAAGGTGTGCGAGGAATTCTTCCGCCAGGGTGATTACGAACGCAAGCTGAATCTGCCGGTGACAGCTTTGTGCGACCGAGTCACAACATCGATACCGAAGATACAGACGGGTATGTAAAATACTAACTATAGATACAAAAAAATTAACTACTTCTACTTTTCATCATCAGAAATAAAATTTTAAAATATACACAAATAAAAATTTTATCACCAAATTAAAATTGACTTTTAAATTTCGCGCAAAAATACTCAATATCTTGACGTATCAATCGCATTAGGTCATGTATGTACATTATATTCTATACCATACAAGACATACGGATAACATTTAAGTTATTACATTAAAACAAGTATGTATTCAATCAATAACGTTAAATTTACTTTCTACTCATGCCTTTTAATAATACAAACTAAAATTAACAGGTTTCTTCAAGTATGTAGTGACGCCTTTAATAACCGAGTGGCATCGTTTTCTACAAAACGACCTGTCAGTTCAAATGATAGAGAATCTCCTGTACAATCAAGAAAAATGGGATGAACTAGTCGCTCTTGAGATAGCCGAAGAGGCTAAAACAGAAATATCTGAACAAGATTTAATTGATGATGACCTAGAGACATGCTCTGGCACTAATATATCTGATAGTTCAGAACTACTGTTGCCGTTACGAAGGAGCTCCTTGAATCCTACTAAAACGACTGGCTTGAAAGAACAGCTGCGTCGCTTTTCTGTGCCACTCAACTTATTCCAAGACACTCGATTCAAGAAAGAAAAGAGTCGTGACGCTTTAGCAGCTGAATCACGCATCAAAGGAAGCGCTAGTATAATAGGCAGTGAGCACTCCATCTACTCACAATCAAGTGCCGATCAGAGCGCAGCTAACGATGAAGCTGAGAAAGTTCTTAGCACAGAAAAGCTTCTCCCAGACACATCTATTGCTTCTATAACGACACCGGTGCAAGCCACTCGGCTTAGTACTGTGATTAAGGACAAAGGCTCGTGGAAACTAGTCCGCCAGCAGACATTCCCGCCGCTTGAAACTGTTGCTCGAAGTCACGCGCTTCTATGTCGCCCGAAATATACAAGCAACGAGGAAAGCATATATCCAGTCCGTTGCACGACTGACATTACATTGAGTTTTGAAGCTGATATAGAATCAAGGATAAGTAATTTCTTCAGGAAGAACCAAACTGAAAATACTACTAGTGATGAAGCTTCTGAGACACGTAACGTAGGTGCAACTGGAGATGCCTGTACTGGTAAACGAGAAAAGGAGAATTTTAAATCAATCGTTTTGCCCACCCTAGAGGCTAATCGTCGAGAGACCTCTACTGTAGGCAGTCAACTACGAGACAATTTATCTACGGTAAAGCTTAACTCGCGTGAAGAACTGCCGGGTCGCAGGAAATCGATGCCGACTGACGTGGTGACTGTTACTGGTAAGTTTTAAACTGCAGTTTATGATTATACTGGAGCTGGTAAGCAAGCATACAGCCTATCTAATGTATGCCAATATTATGGGAAACGTACCCCTACTACGTGACCGATATTTTACAATTGTGCCAGCTGACCTTTCCCTCCTCCCTCGGTGACCAACCGTATTACCTCTATTGGTCACGTAAATATAATTTGAAATAATTTGTTGCAAACAGAACGCTTAAATTAATTTCTCTCATATTTGTTTTTATTAATATAGGGCTTGCCGCGTGACAAACTAAATTTGTAAATAAAAAGTCTTTTTTTTACGATTCATTTCTCATCTCGGACCATATTGAGTGCGCGACTTACACCTTAGACAAGCCCGGCGGTAATTTAAAAAGTCAAAGAACGGGTCATGTTCCCATAACTGTGGGTTGCCGACTCCAGGCTTAGGTAGGTTTACTCCTAGGTAAGACAAGAAAAAGACCCCACAAATCGAATGAAACACAACAGCTTCACGCTCAATACACTTACAGATGTGTTCTTCGTCGATATTCTTTGTTATGGTAATACTTTCCCAGTTGAATCTATTATGTGATAAGAAACTGCTCTATAACTAACAAATTATATTATTATAAACTTGACGTCTTAGGTTACTACTAAATATTAATAATATTTTGACCTTTGCTGTAAAGTTCTGGTACTTAATATTTGAATTTTAGTCACATAAGCATGATTGATTTACCGTAAAAATTAATACTTCCTTATTTCATAGCCACAAAAGAAAAAAAAATGCTCGAAGTTATACCGCAATTACTTCGACGCACGCTCTCTAGCAAGGATTTTTGGTCTAACCGTCGTGGATCTGCCCCAGCCCCCGTCGCCCCCTCTGAGCTGCGGGGCCTCGCTTCCCTGGGAGCGCTACGTCACAGCGTCAACGGAGGCAAGAGGAAGACTGGCCCACTCGGTACTTGCCAGCAGTGGCTCGCCAAGGCGACATATGGTGTCCAAGAACGATCGCAACATCTGCCACGCAGGGCCTCTTTGCCCGTTGAGGTGATTACAGGTGCTAAATCGATGTTTATTTTTTTTTTTAGCTTTGCATGAAAAACTATTGTAGGAATAACGTTTATTTTAATGGTTTCTTCTTTCCTGCCTGTTTTATTATTTTAGCGATGGAAATAAATTACACTATTTTTAATAATAATTAAATATTGAATCTATTATATTACTAGATTTCAAATTGTTATTTGGCCGCACGAATAATTAACATAATTGAGGCAAATAATAGAACCTAATGAAGTATAAAACGACCGCAATTGAAGTTCCAAAATATAAATCGCTATTATAATAAATTTTTAACTATACTAGAGGGTATTTTAAGTGCAAATTTGTTTAAAGGCTTTTTAATGTGTGATTTAATTTATAGTTTTTTTTTATTATTCATAATATAGTACCTATGATATAGCAAACGCCTACGACTCACATATATACAAATATAATTATTGTTACTTTTTACAGGTATTTAATGTCTCTGATCAGCAAGAAGAAAATAATGAAAATATTGAAAATATTGAAAATAATGAAAATATTTAAATACAAATCGCGCACAATGCCTGTACATAGCGCTTAATTATTGACGAACATGTTTTTGTGATTTTATATTTTCCTTTAAAAAAGGTTTTAGCAGATTTCGAGGCTCCTGCTGCCATCTAGCGTGCACAAGCACTAGTGTTGTTATTTTGCATACTACTCGTGGAGTGGAGCCCTCTAGCGTTAGCTTAATGTAATTATGCTGAGTCAGTGCCATCATCTAAGTGGTTGTAGAGCTGGTCTCGCAACCGCTGATGATGCTACTATTTTCTAAGTTTTTTTTTTTTAACGATTTAGTACAAATTATTTTACTGAATAATGCGATGAATGTTGTTTTTTTAGTTAAGTTTTTTTATATAATTAAGGTATCTATTTCTCGACTAACATCTCATAGTTTTATTGACCTTGTTCGAGTTGGCTCGGGGCCCACGAAGACGCCGCAAACGGACGTACGACCCAGCATTCCGTGTGAATGCCAAATTGTTATAAAACGAGGAGAAGAGTCTCACAATCAATAACTTTTAGTATTCAAGAGTTATATAGTCATAGTTTTAAGAAGTTATATTTAAGAAAATATTTGAACGCCCTATTCAGCGTTGACTTATGTGTTATTTTTTATTACAATCCGTGTTGTTTAATGAAATTCAGTATTAACACCCATTTTGAATTTGTTTACAAAATATATATTTCGCAATTTACTTCAGATGTATTTAGATTTATTTTATGTAGATTATGAAAAATTTACCGCCCTCGAGAGAAATCGACAAAATTATAACAATGCGTTCTGAACAACCGTATAATCTACAATACTTTTCCGATATTTTTTGTAAACTGGGGTCATAATCGTTAAAAATACAAAAACAACAACAAAATCTGTTTCTTGGTATTTTAAAAGGTCACATATTGGCATTGTCAGTTGCCATTGATTATATATAATGCGTATTTATTTGTAAATAGGGAACTTCTTCAAAGTGTACATAATTATATGTAGGTAGGTGACGATATTGATTGTCTCGTATAGGGTAAAGTTTCCCCTGAGTAGAGCGTTTTGTTGGAGGATAGACAAGGAGCGTGTTTTAGGGTTAAATAAAATCAATACCGAAAGTTTTAATGAAATGAGGAGAGAGAATGGACTGTACTGCCCTGCTCAGTGGAAATTATATTTATATATTATATTATACTACAGACTTATCTATATTCAGAACTAATCGTAGTTGTAAAAAAAAAATTAAAAAATTAAAAAAAAATATTTGAATATAATGTTGAAAGTATAATATACATTTAGTGAATGTTATTTAAAAAATGTATCAATCACAGTAAATTTTAATATTATAATCGATTATAATAAAAACGTAGGCACATAGTTCATATTATATCGTATTAATAAACATCTATAAGAGAAAAAAGCGAAGTCTTTTATCAATCTATGAAAAAAACTATATAATATAAGATTTGATCAGCATGGGCGACATTGCACTCGGCTCTTTTCGAAATCAATTTTATCAACGTCACGCTAACGCGGATTTGCGTTCAGTTTCGACGGATTTGTCCTAGTTTGGAAGGAGAGTCTGATGGGATTCTCCACACCATCCGATTTCCGAAATTCACTCGTGACCGGGTTCACCGTTGATATGGTTTGTCAGTGTACATTTACATCTATTACTATGTTAACTAAGTCAGTTAGTTATTCAGTCAACTTGTAAGCTCTGAAATCTTTAGATCGTTATAGGAACACTGCACAAATGCTGTGTCTTTAATATATATATATAGATATATATAACTATAAAACCTACGTTTTTCTTGGCATATTATTGTCAAATTGTATGAGTTCGTCTACAACTAGACTTCGCCGAATCAACACAAAGGCGGCTTTCCTTCGTAATACTTAGAAAAAAAAAGTAGTTCTCACAATATTTCTATTTAAAAAGTACATGACATTTAAGAATATAAACTATACTAATATTAAAAGTTAGAATTTAAGAACAATCACCCTCACTCAGTTTCAGATCTTCGTCCTTCTTTTAGTATAATTTAGCACAAATATTGTTATAAGTCTCAAATTATTCAAGTTACTACGTTTGTAGAATAGGAGATGATATATAGTTTCATTATAACATATACTTTATCTTTATATATACATATAGTTCTGTATAATGTACTGTTTACAATGTATACATTGGATTTACACTGGATCTATACAGATATTTTGTTAAAAACATCATATTTGACTGATATTTTATCATTGTTTTTTATAATCTCTTAATTTTTCTGTTGTCGTTACCAGTTAGCTTCCCCACCCCGAGTCACAATACTACAGCTATTCATAATTATTAACTTGTAAATATTATTTAGGTTTACGAAATGCTCAATAAGTTATTTATTTTGTGTTTGTTTTAATTTAGCGTTTATCCTGGCCATTTCTTTTAGTATTATTTACTACTACTTTTTTAACTAACGACTTGACGCTTGATTCGTAGTAAATAAACGAAGTATTATAAATAAAATAAATGTTATTTTGGTTTATAAAAAATCCTAGACAATTAATAATTCTCTCGCAAATACATTCACTCACAAACTGTAGATGAGCAATGTGGATGAATATTCGTGAATTCACTTCCGTGTCACAACACCACGATATATTATTTACCCGACTGTCATAAAAATCAAATAATATTTTTTTTTCAATGTGTATTGCTGTTGGCCCTACTGGCCTTGACAGCGTTACCGAGCGGTATTGGAGTAGCATCTTTTTTAAATGTGTATATCTTATATCTCTTTAGCCGTGTAGCTGTGTAGTTTCTAAGAAATGAGGTGTCATATGCGTTCTCTACTCGTGGCAGTATTATTACACATACATAAGTTATGTAACGCCAATCGCGGTTATTATTACGATGGATAGCGTAATGGCAGTCGGGTTTATTGTCTCATTCATATAAGTAAGAGTGTTTAAACTATACACTATACAAGTTAACGATGTTATGTTTAGTATCTGGCACTAATCGTTGTTGCTTATACTTGACTATCTATTAATGTGTAAAGATGTAGGTGGAGTTCTCTATGTGTATTCACGATTAGTCTTCTATGACCCCAGTATTAACGTTGTATAGGAATGTGTTTATTGATGTTGTAGTAGAAGATATGTGTCGTTACGATTTATTATATTCTTAATAATAAAGTGGCTCGATTTTAGATTAAACAAAAACCCTTTTTCATCTTTGAAGTCGCGTCCATTTGATGGTAATCCAAAGACGATTAATGCAAACATCTACAAAGGAAGCCCAGGGTATCTGCCGAGACTATCTTTTTAATAAGGTCGTTTTCCTGTACGACCGCCCGTCGCTCTTTTTAAAGAGGTTTTCTTCCTCTTCCGCCTGGTCATTTAACAAACTCTGGTGTGGCAGGGGTCCTAATTGATTTTGCAAAAAAACAACCGTCAGGCCTACAAATACGATGAATTTTAAACCACCACTTTCCATAGGGTTCCTTTTTGTTGTCGGAGAGGAAATTTGTTTATAGATACCTGATAACTTTATAGTAACCTACTAAAACCTTCTGGGTGGCCGACCTCGGTGAAGGAGAGAGGCTCTGTGATCTCTTGGAAAACCCGATACCGGGGCTTCCCGTGTACTGTGCTGGCAGAGCTCAGACCCAGGGGACAATCACCCCCTGCGCTTCTCACGCAAGCGCACACGGTAGTCGCCGTTGCCGTCGATCATGATCAGCCCTCTCCGGATCCTGCTAGGACGTCTCCATCTGGACCCTGACAGTCTCACTGCAGGATACAAAGGCCCTCATCAAATCCCCGCCTTGCATCCATGATAAGAGTGCCGGCAGGGATAGATTCTGTGCGATCTCTACGATCCGTGTTCCACGCAGGGCACACCTCGAGGGTGTGCTATGCGGAGTCCTTTTTACCATCACAGCGATGGCACATCACCGTCGACTTGGATACCGTCCGAACTTGCACAGGCACTCGCCAAAGCTTTCTATGGGGCTGTCCTAATAGCTGCACGCACGAGAATACAATATAACGCTAATTTTATGGCACAACTATGCGCGCAACCGATTTTCCAACATGTCATTTGGGACAAAGCATTAGACTGTCCGAAGTCATTGTTGATACTTATTGGTGCATCGTTCTAATTCGGCCTTTGATCCTGACCCTTTCTGAAATCGAGTCTAAATAAATGTTTCAATGTGTAGAAGCAGATTCTAACTATACTCTTTTCCTATTATTTATAAAGTAATATTCAATGTTAAATGTAATATTTCAGTGTAATTAATTTCTCAAATAAGCTATTAAATTTTAAGAGCATTATGTGTCACTTTTAAGGAAAGTAATCGTTTTTAGCAGCATCAGTTTATACTCTATGTTACTTTTCGGTTAAGTTTTTCCAAGCAAGATTACAATGCGCTTTAAATGCGTCTTACACCCACCAAGTTTATTAAGGTAGTTATGCCGGGCTGTTTCATTATGAATGAGCTAACTTGAACGGATAACTACTACTCTCTCACAGGATATCGTCGAGAAGTATTGGTATCCTTGCCATATCTGAGCTCCGCGCGCAAAAACTTGCAACTCTATAGCTCAAGTGAACACGCGCAATTATGACTGTACAAAGAGATATATGCTACGATGACCGGTCACCATCAGACCACCTCATTTACATTCATTATTTTAATAATCACAATAAAGAAAACTATGCAATTAATAAGATATAATGATGCTGTTAAATGCGATTACGCCCCACTATTTAATAAATTATTTCACAGTAGTATCTGTGTACTGTTTGTTTGTCTGGTGTTTCTATTCGCTTCAGGATAAAAAACTTTTATGTAAATCTAAATTGTCCTATTCACCGTTAATATGTAAAACTGATATTATGTTTATGTAACTTGTGTTTTATAAGGATGCGTTAAAATTTATACCTATTGAACAAAAGTTTGTCGACAATGTTTTGTAATTTATAAATTAATTTATTACTATATAATATATATATATATATATATATAATTTAATGATTGAATTTTGTTTTAAATTTATTTTAAACAAAAACGATTTAATAGAATGTGTTTTAATTCGCATTGATTTCAATCATATTAATTTTAGTTTTTGTTATTTAATTTAAATTTACGTATGTAGGTATCATCAGTTATTTAATTTACCAATTAGTTTTATATTAACTATAGATCAGCACAAAGACGGTGGTATTTTTAAATATAATTATTTTCATTTAAGGTGCACAGTTTATATGGTATTTTAAATTTAAGTTATTGTTAAGTTTTATTTTCTCAAGTACAATTACAGCGCTGGTAGCATTTTTTTTTTCAATGAGCAAAATGCATTTCTTTGTCAATGTATTTTTTAATAACGATTAAGATGGAACGTTTTGCAGTATTACGTTAGCTTATCGATGTATTCTAAGGAATGGCTTATTCGTTGAGGGAAAGGTTAGATTCTACGATTATTTTTTACGATACAACACTTCGTATAAATGTAACATCTGAAATAAAAACATTTTTTTTTATTATTTTTTATTTTGTTTTATTTTTATTTAGTTATATTTTTTTCATATATCCATATTTAAAATTCGATATTATTGCCCAATTCAATAGAATTTATACGTACAAGAAAAAATATAGTAACATTGCGAGTTCTTTTTTAAGAAGTGCTGTTACTATACTTATAATGTATCTGATACTTATTGTATAAAAAAACAATCGCCCAGTTAATACGGGTTTAACTTTGTTACGAATTTGTAAACACTTTAAAAAACTTACATTTTTCCTTCTGTTAATTCAAAGAACAAAAGCGAAATATTTATCAAATTTAAATTTTTTAACAATTTTTATTTAATATTTATATATACATATATCATATTTAAATTTCGTGCAACATTTACTATAACATACTTCTAATATTATATTTAAACAATCTTCATGAAAATTAAAAATTAAATGGATACAATTTTGTTTACGCATTTTTTTGTATAAATTCTATAGGAATGGGTCCTAATTAACTTTCCAGGACCATCAGAAAAAACAGGCGAACCTTTACATTATAAACTCTTACGAATTTAAATTTTACTATCAACGTTTTATCTATATATAATGTTTGGAGAAAGTTTATTAAGATTGACTTGTGAAGATTTTTACATTTGAAGACTGCAATTTGTTTGATATGTCTATTCAAAGTATCGTATTTAACCTTTATCAAATGTACACGTCTGTAGTCTCTTAGTAGTAATGTTGTTGTGTACCCTCTTGATATACCTACTTATATGAATTTTCGACATTCGGTGTTTACTCCATGTCTTATCCTTCTCTGTGAATAAAACTGTTTTCGATGTAAATTCGTATTTTATTTACCTTGAACCAAAATATTCATTATGAATTTGTTTTTAAGTCTGACTTTCAAAATTCAAAATTTTTATTGAAATTAAAAAGTATAAGTTTAAAACTGTGCCCGTGGCACTAACCGCATCTCCACCGCCTGTACTTGCTTTCTTATTAATAGGCTAAGTATCGTATCGCCATGTTATATAGCCTATAGCCTCTCTAAAAAGCGTGCTATCGAATACAAAAAAATTCTAATCCGAGTTTACGCTTTAAGCCAAACTCTTCAGCTTTATAATAGAGGTATAGAAAATGATATTTAAATTTAAGACAATAGTTGGTAAGAGATGCGCATAATTATGCACACAAGTAACGTGCATAATCATTTGAATAAATTTTCTGGCATTGTGGTGAAATACGTTGAAATAATTGCACACGTATTCGTTGTTATGAATTCTGTTATTCTGAAATGTAAATCTGTAAATCTAAATGTAGTTCACCAGTAAGTGACTGTGTAATTTACACCTGAGTATTAGTTTTCCAAACTAGACACTAGTTAAATACTCGCCACTCGCATAAGATTTATATCTTCTTTGAAAAAATAGTATCTTTAAAATATGTTGAGAGGTAAAAATCAATAAACTAAAATTGTATGGTAGGATAGATAAATAAATAAAGGTCAATTTGGTGATTGTATATTATATTTTAATACAAGACTAGTGTTCTTACAAGCAAACTACAGTACATCTACAGTCCCGGCTGAGGCTCGCGCTTAACCGAGGGCGCTCCGGCCTCGCTGTCGTCAGCGCTGGCCGTGTTCTCCATACTTTTCAGATTATTTTCAAATTCCACTGGATCTATGAACTTCTTCCTTGGAAACGGCGTCGGACCCAATATACCTTCAACGTCTTTATAGTTGAGCGTCTCCTTTTTGATTAGTTCTTCAGCAAGCTGGTGAATATTTAAAATTAGTATAGAAGAATAATATAATATATTATTTTTATTTAAAAATTTAGTTTATTTAAAAGTAAATAATAAATCAGGTTATTCTTTCTTATGGAATGGAAGGAATTGTTTAGCAGAAAGACTACATTTGCAATGATTACCTCTTATCGAGAAAAATAGTAAATTTAAAATAAATCATTATTTAATACTATACAATTAACGATTTTGTTTCACTCAAATGTTTTGTTATTGAAGTGAAACTTCTTTAGAATCAAGTACAGTTACTCAGGCGAGCTCAGTGTTGAGACGGGTGACCAGTTTAGTAACTTCAGGCGCTCACTACTACAATACTTAACGTTGGTGTTGTATTTAAGAAAAGGCACCAACGAGTTTGTACATTTGCTCTGCTGTATGATTAAGTTAAGTCATAGTATATATTTTTAAGGCTATGTATTTTATTGTAATAAATGACAATAATAAAATATTAAACTAACATTTTTGAGCTTGGCCTCGTTTGCCTTCAGCACCTCTTCAGTTCTATAATAAGCCTTCGCGATGAGCTGCTTGGCCTCCATGTCGATGAGGTTCTTTAGCGATTTGCTGAAGGGACTCTTGTGGCGATCGTTCACGTCGGGGAACGACACGAGACCCACGGACGGAGACATGCCGAACACACGAACCTAAAGGATAAATTAAATAGTTTAAACATTCTCTTGTATACATATTCGAGTTTGTTTCATTTACTTAATTTTGGTACCATGTTAAAATAAAGACAAGAGGTTGTAGGTTGTGATGTAAAGTAAAGCTGTCGGCTTTTGTCATCTGTCGTATCTGCCATGGTGCGTTTTTATTCGAGGGATCATGGAGGGTAGTTTTTCGAGGCAGCGTCCATGGCGATCGACGCACTAATTGACAACATTATCATGGCAGACATAAACATAAACCACGCGGATCCTAATCTAGTGGATTCTGCGACAAACATATCTTGAAAGACATATTTATATGCATATTTTATGTACAAATCGTTTTACCTTAGAAATGTTATCATTCAATTTATAAAAAAAAACTTTAGAATATATGTATAGTACATAGGCGTCGTCTATATCATTAACCTCGTGGAATTGGATTGAGGAGGCTTGTGAAAAAACGAAATACCACAAGAAGGGGACGGTGGACTCTGGTATTAAGATATGTGTGATTTTTTTTTTTGAACCCGCGATTTCTCTCTCTAGCTTGCAGCCTTAATGTCTGTCTTGACATTATAATTACAAATCTTAAATTTCGTGAATTAATTTTTTTTTGTACACTGAACAAAAGATACCAAAATTGTTATTTTGGAATAACGTTGGCGCCTATTCTAGTTTAGTATCAAACCTCTCGCTTATAAACACATCACGGGATTAATGAACGACGATTAATATACATACCTGCGCGTACGCAATCTTGGTAACTTTCTCGAGGTCGTTTTGCGCGCCGGTAGTGATGGAGTTGAACGTGATCGCTTCCGCAGCGCGCCCACCGAGCGCCATGCACATGCGGTCGAACAGCTGATGACAAAACATCAATTATGCGGGTTCAGTTCCCGCTTGGGGCAAATGTTGGAATTGACCATATAGGCATCCTTTCCGGTCGGGATGCTTGTACTTGTGTTTGTCTATTTCCGAACGCCGAAAATTGAGCCCATCCTATTAGCGCGGTTGTTGCCTGAATGGTCATAGGTCATAGAGATCTGCACCGAGCGAGAATCGAGCCCACATCTAACGGCATTTAAGGCATTTTTGCCACAACTCTCAAATACATTATAAATACTTTGTATCCTAAAATTCCCACTGAACAAGAAAAATTTATATCTGACAAAGCCCCAACGAAGCGTGGCAGGTAGTCGCTAATATATTTTTAATAAAATAATTCACCTCTTCCTTAGAATATAGCTTCTGATCGGAGGTTGTGTACTGAGCGAAGCCGAGGGCCTTATTGGTCCTGGGCACTATGGTGACCTTCAGTAGTGCGTCCGTGTGTTCGAGCATCCAACCGACGAGAGCGTGGCCGGACTCGTGGTACGCAACTATCTTCTTCTCGCCGGGGGACATCGCGTGACTTCGCTTCTCTGTACCACCTGCGGTACAACACCATATATTATAGACTTCTATAAAAGCAATAGTGGTCACCCGATACTGAAACAAAAGCGAGAAGGGATGGTGTAATACCATCTCATAAAGAGTTATTTTTATTTTAACGGGTGCATCGGGTTTCAAACGTTAATTAAATGATGCGCTAGCGCAGCGCAGACGTCTAGAAATTTCGTCGTCATTTCGGTATTACGCGCATGCGTCGCGAACACCTAGTTGCGACGTCTGCGCTTTACATACTTTCATTGAACGCCTACACTGAATACTCGTAAACTCTCTCTTACTATAAAGGAGGAGGAGTGTCGGAATCGAAGTCAGAATCGGAAGTGTGATTTTAAAAAGGAGTCGAAATTTCATAACATTTCTACTTCACATCAGCATACCATATGAATTTAGTATTTAATAACCAATAATATAGAAAGTACAAAATATTGTATAATATGTACGCACATGTGTACTCTGTCGCAGCTATATCGACCTCCGAAACGGGACTAAAGAAGTTTAACTTAAAAAAATATAATTCTATCATAGAAATTTAAATAATTTGTAATGATTTTTGACTAACCGACAACTCTCTCAACGGCGTATTCGAGATCGCCCGCCTTCACGATGTTCTGCTTGTGTCTCGCCGCGTGTAGGGCGGCCTCGTTGCAAACGTTCGCTATGTCCGCCCCGCTGAAACCCGGCGTTAGATACGCTAAACTGTTAACAAAGATTCTTATTTTAAAAACAAAATAAACGTCAATGACCTTAACGTGACGTTCAAATAAAACTATATGAAATGACAACTACTATTAACGTGTTTTATTATTCCGTGATATCGTAAGCGTTCGATCGATATCGATAAGAGTCTCGGCTTTCACTAGTTCTTTTATGTTACTGTCATTATCAAAATTCATCATGTCCATGAATAATCCAATAAAAACTAGGTGACCTGCCTCACACCCCGCGTCGTATTGCCGATTTAGTTTTAGTACGAAACGTCATAACAGCGGCGTCTTTTAGGTTGAGTTGCCTGTGACTCTATTTACATTTATCTGACGTATTATCTAGAAAGTCTTAAACAATTTAAAGTGCAATTTCGTTTAATAAGGATACATATCGATTTATATAGATAAGAAATCCATAACATGCAATGAAAAAAGAATTATTCTACGACAAAAGTTTACGAAGCTAGGACCAAATTGGGGGCCGGTGTTGGTTTCAAATTGATTTGTTGACCCTGATTCATTTTAATACGCATGCGCCGTCTCGACCGTGTCTTTTGTTCCATTTTATAATTATAAATGTATGCGGGACCTATAAATATTCACACGACTAGTCACGTGCAGTCAGTCCGTCAGGATGATCTACAGTCATCATCATCAGTCATCACTCCTCGAGTCCCTCATAACCCGAGCATCTTCTCAGGAAGCACTACTCCCCTGTTCAATAAGAAAAATTGCTAAACTGCGAAAGTCGTTAACAATTTTAACAGGTGAGTTTGTTCATAGAGTCACGGTTAGTGTCTATCATCAGATGGTCATGCAACGATTTACCGTTTAACATAATACGGTGGTAACTTCTCGAGTACGATGTTCTTGAGATGTCGTTCAAATATCTCCTCTCGCTCGATCAACGTCGGCAGGTCGATCAGGATGTGCCTGTCAAACCGACCGGGACGAAGCAGCGCCTGGATAACACATATGTATATTAAAGTTAATTGTTAACGCCATTCACCATACAATTGGAGTTTGAAAATGCAAGATTTTAGGTGGTAGGGCGCGGGAGACGGTGAGACCGGCGGTGAAGAAACGACAGACACAGCGGATTATATATATATTTTTTTTTATGTCATGACGGTTGGCAAACAAGCATACAGTCTGCCTGATGTCACCGCAACCTATGAACGCTGACGATGCTTGAAGTATCACAAGCGCGTTGCCAACCCAAGGAACAGGAGGGACGGGATTAGAAGGGAAAAAAGGAAGGGAGCAGAGAGGGTGGGACATTGGGCCTCCGGCGCTCTCACTCATGCCACGAAACCTAACAGTACCTAATGATACTGTTACTTGACGCCGATTTTCCGTGATAGGCTAGTACTGCCCCGGTCGAGCCGGCGTTTTTGTGCTGAGAGAAGCATGGCTCTACTACCATACAAAGATTATTACGTGTTATGTAAAAACTTAATAAACGATATTGAAATTATTTAAAAAACACGCTTCATTATAGAGTATTAGTTGTCTTCATTTAACTATAATATCGATTCATTAATAATAACATTAAAATTAAAAATCCTCAACATCCATTTTCAACAAATAGATTATCTTCAAACTGATTAACAGATTTCTTGAATCAGAGATGAAGAACACTCTCGAAAAAGATACAAATCAAATTCAGTTGGCTGAACTTATTTAAGAGCCGTATTGTCACATACCGACACACACGTTAAACTAACATAACATCTCATGTTCTGGGTAGGAAGTTAATAAAATGGGTATGAATATTTTTTATCACCAAGTCCGATAATATCTCTGCGATGGGTTGATACTCATAGTCAATAATTAATATAATACTCGTAAACTTTGTCTCATTATATATGGATATGCTCTTGCGTACTAACATAATATCCAAAGATACCCTGGTGGCTCCTTCATAAATTCGAAATAACGCGACTAAACTAAGTTACAAGCTTGTAATATAATGGAATATATTTTGCGTGTGACTAAATTAATTTAATTGAATTGACGAAGGAGCACCAGCGAAAATTTGGACATTCTTCCTGTATGAAAGAGCCGTTCCTTAGTTTATAGTAAACTAGCGGGCCCGGCAGACGTTGTCCTGACACGAAAATGAAATAAAAAAGGGAGACCCGATAGCAGTGCCCCCTACTGGGTCTCGAATACACCGGAATACACAAAAAAATCATCAAAATCGGTCCCGCCGTTAGGAGTTCAGTGACATATACACACGTACAGTAGAAATATATATAAATATAAAGATACACACAAAGTCCGGTATGTGAAAGCAAACTGAGATATCGCTTTGGATATAATATAGGAATTAATAGCCTAAAACCCTCTACAGTTAATTCCGCGTCGAATGGTCATGGTCTCATGCCGATCGGTCCAGTAGTTTTCCAGTAGTTTTATATATATAAATATAAGCAACTTTTTTTTTACCGATAAACTTTGAAAAAAAAAAAAAAATATATATATATATATATATATATTTATTTTTATTTATATATATATATATTGACAGACACTACAGTGAAAACTTCATACATATTCGTTTGACGACGATGACGTTGTGGCGCAGCGGTAACGATCCTTTATTAAACGCCACAGGTTCGATTCCCATGCAGAGCATGTTTGTATTGACCTCGTCGTCATGTATGTTTCCAGACCCGACACCGGATATCACTATTCTATGAGGGTCCGTTGAGTGTGTAGCGTTTATTTATTTATTATATAATTAAATGAAATTGAATAAAGTGACCCGATAACTGCATTAGTTAATTTCAGAAAACTAAAAATATACTAACAATATACTAGTTTTTATTTTTAATGGAATCATTTAAAAGCTACTAAACAAAAATATTATTTTAGGAACTATAAAAAACGTACTGCACTGTTTTGTCTTTACCTATTTAAAATTTAAAAAAAAAACATTTCCAAAGTTTGTTATTGGTACCACAGACTCGTATACAATAGCGGATAATGGCACGACGCTCTTTAATGCCGTCACGCTCCCTCAACAACGCCCTTTTTATATCACTCACATACTAATATTTACTGCCATTTAACATTAAAGGTCTTCATTTCTGGGAGCTGAGCTAAACGTTGCTCATAACTAGTTATTGTCCGATGCGATCATACCTTGTCGAGTACATCAGCCCTATTGGTGGAGGCGAGCACGACGACCCCCTCGCGACTCTTCATCCCGTCCATCTCGACCAGTAGCTGGTTCAGCGTCTGTTCGCTCTCACCGCCGCCCGGACCGAACGAGGATCCACCCGTCGACCGAGCCCTGCCCACGGCGTCCATCTCATCTATGTAGATGATACACGGCGCCCGAGAGGTCGCCTCTTTGAATAGATCCCTGTGTGACAGACGTATGTTTATTATCAGTAACAGTATGAATATGTCTGTCAAATATGTATTTCACGGAAGGACCCGCGTTTGGCAAATTTTTAACAAATAAATAATCTATTTAAACAAAAATAATAACAATTTCATATTTAACTTCAGTACTTTTTACTACATAGCATGAATATAAAAAAAAAGTGAAACGTGTCGCGGGGTGCGCGTTTATTTTCATTTGCCACTATCACTTTTCACCATTAATTTAATTACCACCCCTTACTGCCAAATACGCCTAGCTACTTAAAGCAATGATTTGACACACATGACCGCAACCTGAGATCATAAGAAAATATTTTACTAAAAATACCCCCTCACTCCTCTTTCTTCTGCTCAAAATCTTCCTCTGTCCAAGCAGTTCGTCTGTGGAATTCTTTCCCACTTAACATCTGACTATTATATACATAATATACATCTATTTATATATTTAAGAAATTATCAAAATCCTAGTACTTGTCCTTGTTAAAGCCGTTCGTTAGAGGAATATTTTACCGATAAAAATGGTTGGGACTCTTAATATTGCTGGATCTCATTCAAGAACCAAATTTTATAATAAAGAATACAATTGTATAAAACATATATTTGAAAAGAGTAACTGTCGAGTTTCTTGTCGGTTCTTCTCGATAGAATCAACCTTCCGAACCGGCGGTAGCGTTTGATTATTCAAAAGTACTTTTTAAAAAGTCTATTTGAATGATAAAAAAAATTGATTTTGTAGATAGTTTTGTATTTCCCTATTGTTCTATATCTGTAGTTTTATATTATTTTATATTTGTAAGTATTCTTTATGTATTATATGAGCTCTGTATACATATTAATATTTATAAATGTAATCAAGTTTATATTTTGTATGCATGGATGTATTTTGTATGTAGCTTGTATTATATATATTGATATTTATTTATTTATTTTATTTATATGTATTATTATATTTATGAAATATTTTATTTACTATGTATGTATCTTCATTAGACATTAGTACACCTCCTGACCGCTTGTACTAATCATGACCTGTATCAAAAGGTCTGGCAGAAATCGCTGCCTTAGCGATAAGACCGCCTTTTTGTAATACCATTTTTATATTGCTGTATATTGTTAATTAATTTCCTTGTATGGTGTACAAATAAATTATATATTATTCGGCATGTGACGATGCACAGCATCTGTGAGAGTGCGTCATACTTCCCTTTCGAGTTCTAGCCAATCACAGCGACTTTCGTTTCTTTCGTCCAATGAGCTTTCGACCAATGAGCGCAGAATAATGTCACGTGGTCTCAGGTGTCAACTTAGGGAGGGCTCGAACCGTTATTCTTCATAGCGTCGTTACTTCTCGAGTGAACAACATCACAAATTTAAGTAAAAGTGAAATGAAGTGAAATACTTAAATTTAAGATGTTGAAAAAGTTTTAAGTAATAATTTCAGATTATAAGTGTTTGCAATGGAGTAAATTATTACGTTAACATGGAGGGAAGCCATGTTGAAGGATTGTCGGAGCCTTCAGGTATTGGTAATCTACCTCCGGTATCAAGCAAGTATAAATTTAAGTAATTTAGAATGCTCGGCACCTTAAGTAAAACGGCAAACGCGGTAAGTCTGATATATAAATTTAACTAATCGAGTGATTATTTTAACGAATTTGTTGTTAACTTATTGTAACGATTTATTGTCTGCAATTACCTGGGGCGCATTCGCTGCCACCAGGAGAGTCCGGGGCCGGCGGGAAGCCGGTGCCGAGTCCTAGTTCTCAATCATTGAGCTTAACGTTACACATGCCGCCGCGGCCATCCCCGACTGTGCATTGGAGCCGCCGCGTTCAACCTTACGTATATTAGGTACCGCAGTTCCGACCATTCCACATTCAAACCTCGGCCGTGGGCACTGCTTGAAACATTTCAATGTTTTCACGATCCGAGCTGGAAGGTTGTTCGGTACACTTATGCCCTAAAGATGCATAACACATTGCCAGGATTCTTTGAACAAAACATTTAATGAAGAGCTCGGGCAATTTATTAAGGGTAAGATTATGTGGCTAATTCGGAGAGAATAATTGTTGCTATATTTAATACCTATTTTTGACAGAATGTTACTTAGTCGAAATTTACAGCAATTAGTGGACGGGACGGCATTGCCAGATAGTGTTATCGGCCACAAGTGTTTTGATGAAATTTCAGCTAAATTTAAACGAGACTCAAAATTTCACAAAACGAATTAAGAAATAATACAGTTTGTTTGCGGAAAGCGAGCTGAATATGTAGTAAACCGTCGCGATCGCAACGAGATACATTATAAGAATTTGCAAGAGGGTCTGCGTAAGATACCGCAGAGTTCAAGATGCTTGTTTAGTGAGGCTCTTCTTCAAGCATATATACAAAATACAGGCGACATAGATAAGTGGGTTGGTTCAACCTGGAAAAAGAATCAGTCCAGACGAATAAGATTTTAATAATCCAAGTAAGTGGTTTTTCAGTATCGGCAAGCCATTCGAGCCATTCGAGCGCATGATGGTGAGCTGCCCAACAAGAATAGAAATATAACGCAAGCTTCTTTAAACGATCTATAGAATACAGAAGGTCTTACAGAAGGGAAGCTCAGCCAGTTAAAAGACGGCTAGACAAATGACTCAGAGTCGAGTGCAAAGTGCGAGGGGGCTGCCTCCCGAGCGTATCGGAGGCAGTGGCAGATGGATTGGGCTCCGCAGGCTCTTCTCGGAACCAGGAATGCGTCTTGTCATTTACCTCCCGACCACTACTTGTCTACCCATCACCAGGGACTTCGCTGGTTCGAAAGCGCTCAATGACTCCCCGACTTCAGAACGGGAGTTTTACTGGGGCTGTCTCCGAGCGTATCGGAGGCAGTGGCAGACGCTTTGGGCTCCGAAGGCCCTTCTCGGAATTATCACGGGAATGCGTCTCCCATCTACCTCAGGACCACTACTTGTCTACCCATGACAAAGGGGTCTACGCCGGTTCGAAACCACTCATCTATAATGTCAAAGCAGATCGAATTATTACCCCGCCAACGAATGATGGAGGTAGTGGATCGACAAAATCTATCCTCCAGGTTTTTATCTTCAATGTTTCGGAAGCAAAAGAACCACGAAAGAGACGGACCTATATTCAACCTGAAACGATTGATTCAGTTGAGGTTGCCAAAGCCTATCAAATTAATAATTGTGTCCCTTCCAGACTCCTCGCTTTCTTCAGACATTAGATTGGGTGCGAAGATAGATATGTCTTTAGCCACCTTCCAATGGATTAGTATGCCACCAAGCCGTCAACAAGAACTACTTGAATAGTCAAAGATCTGATAGAACAAGGCATAGTCCGGCCAGAAAAACACCCAGGTCACATTGCTTCTTCTTAAGAATCGGCTATCAAGATCGATTATTCGAGATGACGTGCCTTTCCGGCATCAGCACCACACCTGTTTCATGCTGTGTCGCGGAGACTCGGCAGACGAAGGAAGGTAAAGTTCTAGTATCGAAGAATTGGACGACTCCCTTCTGATTTATCAGAACTAATCCAAGTTAAGTCTTTCGGTTGCGAAAGTCTTAAGACTCATCATCTATGTGGGCAGAATCCAAGGAAAATCTTCAGGCCGTGGAAGCTTAAGATTCTTGGAACATCTTGGTTGGCAGAATCCAAGCTGTCTTTAGGCTGCGGAAGCCGTAAGATACTTGGAACATCTTGGCTGACAGAATCCAAGTCGTCTTCAGGCTGCGGAAGCCATAAGATCCTTGGAACATCTTGGTTGGCAGAATCCAAGCTGTCTTCAGGCTGCGGAAGCCGTAAGATCCTTTGAACATCTTGGCTGACAGAATCAAAGTTGTCTACAGGCTGCGGAAGCCGTAAGATCCTTGGAACATCTCTGTTATTAGAACCCAAGTAATCTTCAGGCTGCGGATGCCGTAAGATCCTTTGAACATCTTGGCTGACAGAATCAAAGTTGTCTACAGGCTGCGGAAGCCGTAAGATCCTTGGAACATCTCTGTTATTAGAACCCAAGTAATCTTCAGGCTGCGGAAGCCGTAAGACTCTTGTTATATATGTTAGCAGATTCCAGGTAAAGTCTTCAGGCTGTGGAAGCCGTAAGATCCTTGGAACATCTCGGTTGGTAGAACCCAAGTAATCTTCAGGCTGCGGAAGCCG
This sequence comes from Hestina assimilis, assembly GCA_023373885.1. Taxonomy (NCBI): domain Eukaryota; kingdom Metazoa; phylum Arthropoda; class Insecta; order Lepidoptera; family Nymphalidae; genus Hestina; species Hestina assimilis. Next base: position 16,536,946 of record CM041759.1, read on the forward strand.
TAAGACTCTTGTTATATATGTTAGCAGATTCCAGGTAAAGTCTTCAGGCTGTGGAAGCCGTAAGATCCTTGGAACATCTCGGTTGGTAGAACCCAAGTAATCTTCAGGCTGCGGAAGCCGTAAGACTCTTGTGATATATGTTGGCAGAATCAAGTAAAGTCTTCAGGCTGCGGAAGCCGTAAAATCCTTGGAATATCTTGGTTGGTAGAACCCAAGTAGTCCTCGGGCTGCGGAAGCCGTAAGATCCTTGGGATAACAATTTGCAAATGTTTCTTCGACATTTCAACAAAATGACTCCGGCATACTAAACTTGTTAAGAGATGGTCTAGTGCCGCGGAGCTACATGCTGCTCGGTACCAATTCACGCAAAACCAACCATGCTTTCCTAGCGACGGACGCTTCGGACATTAGCCGGGGCGCCCAGTTAGATGGAATGATAATGTCTAGAACGATAGTCTGGTGTTTGGACACCGAAATAAAGGAAATTGCACAGAAACCAGAAAGAATTGCTTTCAGTAAAATCTGCATTTAAAGCAAAAGCGAAAGTTTTGAGCAACTCGCAAATACTAATTAAGTCACGTGAGCATTTTGGAGTGCCATCGTCGTTTCCGAAGTTTGATATACAAATGGCAGGTACTCCAGATGACTTGCTTGGCTTTATTACAATCATACTTATCATGCAGTACGCGCAAAAATAGGGCGGAACACGGTGAACAGTGTAAGTTGAGAGGTGCACTTGACCTACTAACTTCAAGCCCGTCTAGATGCATGGGACATCTTAATAACAGCGGAGTGCCTCCCTGGGATACTCGACATCATTGCGTACAATTTATTTCTATGGAAACTTCCAGCAGAATGGCCCCTCCTGCATCCAGCTTCCAGGTAAATTATCCAACGACTCTGTACTCCTCAGATAGACGTCTTTGCGAGCAAAGAAGCTGAGGCGTTGAGAAATATGTTCAACGCATTTAGCCGAAAGTGGCGGTTTCATCTGGCATGGACTTTTCCACTACAGAGCCTACTGTGTATGGATAATTGGGGCTGGAACGATTTTGCCAACGAGTGGTAAGAAGCTGAGAAAGCAATGCTCATCTCTAGATGGAGAGAAGTCCACGTTAAGAAGTACCAGCTTGGAATATTTGATTAAAATGGTGCATTATTGAAATTTTAAGCACCCATATGGTACCAAAAGCAGGGAAACCTACATTTTAGGATCCAAATCAACTGGTTGCCTGGTTGCAAGATAGCTTTCCAGTCAAGGAAGCTGATGCTCGAAGGATCACGAAGGTCAGCTTGTATACTTCTTCTAGCGTCAAGTACGTAATTTAACTTTTAAGTATTTCACCTGATCTTTACATAGATGAAGGCGATTATCGTTTATAACATCATTGTAGATTATAATAACCTTTACTTTGGTTGCGAAAAGTAATTGATTTATGTAGTGAAAGGCTTACTACTAATTGCTGTAACGCTTTATTTGTTACGATTAAGGGATCCAATAACTCAGCTTAACGAATTGCTATTGGCAATCAGTTAAAATAAATTTTAAGAGCAGCCGGCATATCCGCTGCTCCAGGTAGTATGTATAATTTTGCTAGCAACAGAGTGAAGGTAAATCAAGGCCTTCACATGAAAGGCCTTTCAGTTAATTTGAAACCAGTGTGACTTTGTTTTTTACATATTTATAATCTAGGGATTTTCTTATTGTTCAATTTGAATATCAATCATCGGTTTTTCAGTAATGATTATAATATAATACTATTATTCTCTGTTACAGACCCTTACTATTCCTCTTTTAATAATATCACATAGCGTCTGTTCGTGGTCACCAGGCAGCTAATAAACACTTCTCTCATAGACGCTGTGCATCGTCACATGCCAAGCATCCTAATAAGGCCTCCTGGTGAGAGACTCTATGAAGAATAACGGTTCGAGCCCTCCCTAAGTTGACACCTGAGACCACGTGACATTACTCTGCGCTCATTGGTCGAAAGCTCATTGGACGAAAGAAACGAAAGTCGCTGTGATTGGCTAGAACTCGAAAGGGAAGTATGACGCACTCTCACAGATGCTGTGCATCGTCTCTGCTAAATAATACAAGTTTTATTGTTTTGTAAAACTTGTACTATTATTATTATTATTACTGCCCTATGCAACTCCTTTCCCCTTAAAAGATAACCTGCCACCGTTTGCTGCCCCCAAAAATGGGAAGCAATGGGACTTTCACCCCACCCTTTGCTCCCCTTCTCACCCTCTCCTTTGAAACCCAGCCTTGCCACAGGTAAGGGTAACTAAAATATTTCCGGATCATAAAGTATTTTCCATCTAACCTAACGCCTAAAGGTAGTAAGAGGTAAACTTTACCTGACTCTAGCCGCTCCAAGTCCACCGATCATCTCAATGAACTCAGAGCCGTTCATGGATAAGAAGGGCACATTGGCTTCAGTAGCCACTGCCTTCGCTAGTAACGTTTTACCACAACCAGGAGGACCGAGAAGTAATGCTCCTTTTGGAACCTGGAAAGTTAATATTATCATTTTATAGACAAACTAATATAAATTATGAATGCAAAAATAACTCTTTCTCCCTTTCTCGTTTATTTATTTACTTTCCACAAGTAGACCTGAAGGTCTTGATGAAATTTGGCAGATTAAATTTACGTTTTTTTTGGCTATAGTGTAACCTATAAGTGGTTTTTGTTTTTATCTTCAAAAAGGAATTTCTGAAAACCTTAAGATAGTCATATACAAATCTACTGAAAATAAGATGAATTAAATTAGCCTGTTAAACTATAATACACTCTAGTGTAGCTGAAGAGATGGTCTGTTCCATTAATTTCTATTGCGCATGACATACCTCATTAGTTTACAACTTTTCTGTGAGAACCGATCTCCAAGTTGCCTACGACTCCCACAAACGAGACTCAATATCGCGTCCAGTGTTCCAATATGGTGACGATACAGGTTCCTTATATTTCACCACATATATTGGGCATTACTTTGTTGCCGTTAACACTAAAACGTCTCCAAATAAGTCAATTTTGGTGAGCAGTTCTAGCAGAACAGACGTTAACTACCAGGGTAGGTCTTGCAAAATATGAAAGATCAAAACAGGCCATCTCTCCAGCTACAGGACCATGTTCTACAATGAATATATGTCTGATCTTGATCTCATAAACAGAGCTCTATGAAATGTTTAAATTTATATTTATTATAATAGGATTATAAGAACTTTAATATAACATATTATATAAATCAATACAACCAGTTAATATATTTATGAAAACTCTTATAAATATTACATTTGTATTAAATGAAGTAGTTAACTGGAACTACTATATGTTATGAATATTCTATAAATTATTTCACAGCGAAAAACTTGTAGCAGCTCTCAGTAACATGAGTTATATTTATTTGAAAAAAAAAAATCCTTTTCTATCCAAAGTTTTTCAAACTTATAGTATGTTTGAAAATCTCTAGATCCAAGTAAATTCAGTTAGAAGATAGTTATACTTATAAAGATACAAAAATGTTAACACACATAAGCATAATGACACAACCAAAAACAATTCTATTTATAATAATAATACAATTTATTCGCAGAAACATTAACACAGAAAACATGTTACATTGAATTAAATAATAATAAATGTTTCGCGTCATACAATAGGCATGATTATAATATAGTTATTTTAGACTTTAGACTAATGAAATCTTCAAATGAAAAAAAAATATTTCAATTAATCATTGTTTAGTTTAAACTGAAAACTTTATTTCTCTTAATACTTTAGGCGTTCTATTATAATTATATTTTTATTTTTCTATTACATGTTTTTTTAGTAAATTTTACTTTTGCATTGAAGCATTACAAATTTCGTATGATCTCTCTATTGAAATCTATTCTATATATATTATATGGACTGAAGGTTTCCCGTAGTACAATCACACGAACAATACTCACAACCGGAACAAACATCTGTGTATGTCTATAACAAACGCCTGTACCGAGTGGGAATCGTTCCTGCGATGATAAATGTTGACGATTCGTTTCTGCTGCACCAGACCTTTTTTTTAATTTGAAAAATAGGGCAAATTACTCTACTCCACCTAATGGTAAGTGGCAGTAAAGGAATTTAAAAAATGTAAATATAATAGACTTACTACATATATCTCCGGCACAACCATACAGACACTATGTCCCATACTCATTGGTGTTCCTTCGTAAATTCAACACTAACGCACGCTTACTTCATATTCATTACGTTTTGCAAATCTTTACCGAATATCTAATGAAATAATGTTCATAGTATATAGTAAGTCTATGCTAAATACACAATAGTCAATATAGGAATTAATAATATTTTACAAAGAATAAATAAATTATATATTTAAACATTTATGCATAATTTTAATTTGAACCTTTCAAACAAAACCATAAAAGATACAACTAGATTTTTTTTTACATTGTTTCAAAAATACAAATTAATTTGACCCCCCTTTTTACATACATTATTAAACTTATCACAATAATAACTTTAAAGGTTCAATTTAATTCTTTATTAAATGGCTTTTAATCAGGCGATTACCGATTATATTAATGGGGATAACAGAATTGAAATATCCCTTCAATGCAATGAGATTGCCCCTACCTCGCTTTGCACACGGATATACTTGCAGGCCCCTCATTAAAAATCATTATTCACGCGGATGAACCCGCTGTCATAAGGTAGTACAACATTAACATAGTCCTCTTCGTCCTAGCATTATTCCCGGTATTTTATTTACCCAGGGTCTGCTTATTACACTTATCCGGATTTGACAGGTTTCATTTTTGTTACACGGAGCGATTGCCATCTGACGCTCCGCAGCCATAAGAGCGAACCAGTAACTCATTAGATAAAAGCAATTTACTTATCAAGAGTTAACGACTATTATCAGATGTTATGTGATAACAACCGGGACCGACAGCTTAACGTGCTCTCCGAGGCACGGTGGGAATACCCACACGGGCAAACGCCCAGACTGAAACAGAAATTTTACTAAACATCTGCCCGAGCGGGAATCGAACCCGCAACCGTCGAGACTAAAGGCAGACTCGCTACCCACAACGCCACAACGGTGTCATACAACATTAACATAGTCTTAGCACTATTTTATATATAATATTTTATAATAACCATTCAATTATTTAAAATAATATTTACCTTTGCCCCAAGACTCCTGTAATGCTCGGGTCGCTTCAAATAGTCCACAAACTCGATAACTTCGACCTTTGCTTCTTTGAGACCGGCCACATCGTCGAACTTCACACCTTTGCCCTGTCCGCTCATTGAATCAACTAGAGTGAACTTCGCGCGTCTCAGCTGGCTCTGTCATGTTTTACACACATAATATTATATTTTTATTAATATTGCCGTCATCCTTATGGAATTTGAGAAAAATTAAATATAATTTTCATTGTTTTTTGTTTTTATTTAGCGTGGGGGAGCAGAGAGTCATCTGATGGTAAGGTATGGTTGCGAAAGAAAAGTTGCACTAGCCGCTCGTGCTCTGCCATAGGCCTCCGTTATCGTAGCAAGAAAAAATATAACACAAATTACTAAGTATAATCAAAAGATTTTCATCAACTTTTCAATCTCAAATAAATTCCTGAGTTAAGAGTTTTAAAATGTGCAATACTTACAAATCCACCCAGATTAATATTCATTTTCATGGACTTTGTAGTGTATAAGAACGATATTATTACAGCGGCAATCAACAATGTCGTGAAAATTTTTCCAGCCACGCTGCCATTTCTATCGTAAATAACGCGTACTCCTGTGAAACAGCATATTATTGTAATAAAGTTCCTTACGACGATTAGGTAGAGCGAGCCGGATAAAAGTTATCGAAATGATTGACAGATAATCGTTACCTGTTTTATTTGGGTAACAAGAGGTGGCATGGGGTGTTGTCGTAAGGAATGGCGAAGGGTGGTAAAGGGTTGTATGGAGTGGGATTACAAGATGGCAGTTAGTAAGTTAATAGTTGGGATAGCATATGAAATTGATGGTGAATCGCAAATCCCGCGATACGACTTACATTTTATTAGGTTTTCTTAATATTCTATAAAATGCTGTAGAAATCATAACGGAATATCGAATGAAGTTAGCACGTAGCCAGTGGCTAACTTTGTTATGTATCATAGGTATTGAATATGCGAGACACCGAGGAGTCTGTGTCGATTTGTCTGTATGAAAGAGGCGGTCCATAATACTTGCAGGTCAAGTCCAGCAATGTAAACAATATCCATTAGTAGGGAAAAGGAAAATATGTATTATATTTATCATACCTTCTTTAACGCCGAGGCTTTGCTCAGTTTCACGTAGCTTCTCCTCAAAGCGATGTATATCACCGACGTTCATGTGATACACACGATGCGTTGCCTGAAAAAATATTATTTATAACTTCGTGAAGTCTACGAACCTTTGTACATAAAATGAGGAAAAACATGCAATGTGACAATGACAATGAACTGAGAAATTACTATATTAAATTGTTCATTTTGTTTGTCACGTAGTACATGATTTACTCATTTTTTACAATTTTTAGTAACAAAACCTTTCTTCGGTGGTGGCTAAAGCCTCTTCCGTTCCAGATTTCACGTAATCATTCATAAATTTTGTTTAAGGAAAAAGAAATATATGATTAAATTAAAAATGTTTTATGTAATTTGACTTCAAAATAATTTTATATAACTTACCTTTTTGCCTTTAATGATGGCACCTTCATGCAGGATAATGGTAACAATTTCCAAGTCTGGCCGTACAATGATCTCGTCAACTTCACCTTTCGACAGCATTGAATATACAAACTCGTTCCATGAGACATATCGTATGAGCTGAATTAGATAACTTCATGATTAATATATATTTTAAAACAACGCAAAGCTCTGTCACGTCAATATAAAAAAGTATAAACTAAAGATGACAAAATTAAAATATGCCACATTCACAATACTATGTTTAATATAAGAAAAGTTTTACATAAAACTACCTTTACCAGCCGTATCAAATGATTTATAACGCCATAAAACTAATGAATAGATAATTTTTTTTTCATTATTTAGATATTTGTTAAGAATATTTTGTTTACTGGCATTTGCAATGCGATTGGCCCTCGGCCAAAGCAACACTAAAATGTTATTTATTTTTGCTCACAGAAAACTATCAATAATATACCATACACATAATCATAAAATTTTCATTAAAATTTGGTTTTTAGCTTTTAGTAGCATTCAAGTATTATAATTTCATTAAGTAGTAGAACTTTGTTTGTTTTGGTATAAATGAGCCAGCTAAGATCGAGAAATATAGTTACAGAATGGGAATATAAATTGACAGTACTTCTATTTCATTTTGTTAAATCCCTCCCCTCCTACACGCTATCTCTATCTACTGCTAAATGACTTACAAGAACCGTAATACTAATTCCCATCATATAATACAGACATTTATACATTCTATTTGTAAACATTCATATCAATGTCATGACATCATCTGCAAATGCATATTGACCAAATGAAAATATAACAGTAATTGGATTTCACTTGAGCACAGCAGCAGCGTTGCACTTAGGTTAGGTTAGGTTGCTGCATTACAATAGAATGTTTAGTTTTCTATAAAGCGTTAAACATAAATTACATACATTAAAGCAATAGTACTACTTTAAAGCTAAACCTTTATTAATAAATGCAGCTGTAGGGAACAGACATTTGAAATTTAAAAAAAATAAACATAGCTACAATTAACACCTGGCTTAGCTAAAAAGTAAAATAATTTTATTTTCACTTTGCAGCAAAGCATTTAAAATCATATAAAAGTAGAGTATATGTATTTAAATGTAGCATTGAAAACCATATAACAAAACTAAAAAAAGATTGAAATTACATGAGAGTAATTATATTAGAGCAATTAGTTGTGTTATTGCAGTTTTTATAGTTATAAGTAGTTTGTGATGTTTATATTGTCAAAAATAGCTAAAGTCCTGACGTAACTTTATGAATTTATAGTATTATAATATCAATTACTTAACATCAATTTCATGAAAGAAAAAATATTCAAGATGAAGTAGACCTAAATATGTGATTTCACAAATACATACTTCAACAAAATAATTCCTTAAACAAAACCATAAACATATATATCTTATTATCTTATAATAGTGGGCAAACAAGCATACAGTCTGCCTAATGGTAAGCCGTCACCATAACCTATGAACCCTTGTAATACTTGAAATATCAGAAACAAGCTCCTAATTAAATGGCGCTTTCACTCATTTCACGAAAAGCTACCATACTCTGTTACTTTACCCTCATTTTCTGAGAGGGGAAGTACTTCCCCATTCAAGCGAGCCTATATGTGCTGGAGCATGGTTCTACTACTACAAAAATATATATTTGTTTTCTTTCATAAAATGATAATTATATAAATAACATTTGATTTGAAAATTTACAGCCAAAAATATGTTTATTAGGTGTTAGTATAGAAATATTACCTCATTTTGAGTATTATCTCCTGGAATAAGAAATGAACTGAGAACAATGAGGGTAAATGTTGTTAGCATCCAGAACACTGCTTTCATTACTAGAGATGGTATGTTGGCATCCTCATTATCCTTCTTCTTCTGATCCTGAAATAGTATGTAACAACATTTAAAAAAAATACATATTTATGCTTCCTTATGGGTTCATTAATGTTAGATACATGAAGCATTTTATATTTATTTCTTCTACCAGTATGAAGGATCAAAAAATAAAGGTAATCCCACCAAAAACATTCTGTAAAAAACTAGCCAAGTCTCGAAGGAGCTGCTTGTTTATCTCTAAAAAGTAATGGAATCTAGACAAAGCCGTGCCACGTCTAAGGGTCCTTACTGCGATTTCTTTATTATTATAGTTAATGTTGTGTGGCTTGGCCAGATCTTCGATTATCCTAGTTTTTATACTTTTCCCTTTATGCGGCCATTAAACCCTAACTTTGTACCAAATTTCAGCTCTCTGAGTTAATGGGAAGTACTAGTTCTATTTTGATGATCATGAGTGTCTGGGTGCCATAAATGCGAAACTTTGCTTTTGCATAACCGAACTATATGACGTACAGACTTGAATTTTTATTTTAAGTGTGAATTCATAGCTTACTAGATGACGAAAATTTCTGCGTTCTGGTCTTATCCAGAGGTTTCAAATAGGGGTCTGAAAATGCGGCGAAATGGTTCCAGTAAAGATGGTACGGCAGTGTTTGCTTCGCGCTCGACTTGGTGGGGGCACTGCCGTGTCCCCCGATAAGCAGACCCTGGGCAAAACTGGTATTTTTCCCAGGACCTGCTTATTACTTTTATTAATGCTAGGAACAAGAAGATATAGGTGAACAGTTAATTAATTTATTGTTATTTGAAGTTGAAAATTGAAGGCCTAATTTTTTCTTTGCTTTGTGTCAGTGTCAATTTGATAATTTCTGTAAATTAAATTAACATTACCTTATCTTTATCATCTTCCTGGCTATTATAAGAAGTGCTTGTGTGGAAATTTCTAATGTTTGTGCTATTAAGAAGCAAATTTAACCCTGGTAAATTAGATCGTCTTAATAGGGATGATGCAGCTTTAAATTCAGCATGAAGCTGTTGCAGTTTCTGTAAAAAAAAATTATAAACCTTTAAAAGAGTATTAATATATACTCATTTGAAGTTTTCTCCACTGTTATTTGTCAATTAATTGAAAAAGAATAAATTCTTCTCCTTCTTTGTCTAGTCTTGACAGAGTGATCATGGTTGTCATTCAGGATTTGTGGCACACCTAACAATTTGTCGCCGTACATCTAGAATTCTGCTATCTTGGTGCAATTGTATAGTGGACAGCAAGCAAGGTCTTTACTCAATCGGTCCACTGGATAGACGAACGAATGCACTTGGCATGTCCCTGAACAAGACTTGTCTGACTCTTGATGAAGACATGTGTGACAAACACGACAATCAATAGACCCGTATGACTCTTCGTCGTGCAACATGCTCAAAAAAAGTAAAGATGCAGCTATGAACAATAGACAATAGACACTGCTTGATATGATAAATACATAAAAACAATTAATTTTTTTCTCAATTTGTTTTGCTGCTGGCCCATGGGGCGAGTACTGAGAATATTGATATATAATATCATATAATTTTAATGTAAAAAAAATAATTTTCTGAATAATATTTTTGGTCATATTTTTTATTACATTCAAGGTATAAGAATGCAACCTTTTCAATTGAAAACAGTCAAAATATTAACCTAAAATATATTTCTGAGATGTTGCGCAATTTTATCAAAAATTTAATTATTGAAATATTATTTATTTTCTTGAATTATACTTACTGGATGCCTAGATTTATTAGTTATATTGTGCAATACCGACAAAGTTTTACAATAAATAAACATGTTCGACGGGAATTGTTTACCCACTTCTCTTTCAACAATTCCATTTTTGATATGAAACTGAATCTTCGACTGAACTTTAGACGCCGATATTCTCGGCAACCGTTTGATTGATAACATTGAAAATATACCACGATAATTTATATTCAAAAGTACTAGATGTTGCGCCTGTTACTTATTTTTCCATTTTCGAGACTCTATCACTTTACCTTGAGTCACAGAACATTTAGGTAAGAGACCTTAAGTCCCATAGATTAATACAGTCTACTGAAAGATCAACGAGAAAAAATGAGCGATTGCTATTGGTCCTTGCCTAAGGAAAGTCGTAATGACTTCTACTTTTTCTTTCGTTTCACTCTTTACGCTATCTGTCTCGCTCTTTCGGCTCTTTTATTTTGAGTAAATATTTATTTTATCTCCAATTCTCCATCTTGTTTTGTTAATTTTTTTGTACAAATTGTTACGAAGTTATTATCCTCATTTATTATTTATAGTTTATATATATCGTCTAATATATATTATTAAACATGCATTGTAAAATAAACAATCATGGCTAGTAGAAAGTGTAAAAAAAATTAAATTTATCTGGGCTTGTGACTAAAAGATTTTCAAGAAGTGATTGTAAAGCAAATTTTGATAATTTTCCATTTTCATTGAAGAAAAGCTCGGTAAGTTTGTTGTATACAAATTTCGTTATGACCTAACCTGTTTTTAAAATAATTTAAATAACTTTGTTAGTGAAAGCAATTAACGAGCTCTATTCATATTTCATTACTATTAAATTACAATAAATAGCACATTTTTATCTAACGAAAATCACAATTTTTGAGCATTATGCTCAAAAATTTAATGCAAAAGTAACATTTTTGTATAAGGTATAATATAACGTAGGACCCTAAAATATTTAAATTCCTCTTATAAAAAATTATGAAATATGAGTTTTGTGATTTTCGTTAGATAAAAATGTGCTATTTATTGTAATTTAATAGTAATGAAATATGAATAGAGCTCGTTAATTGCTTTCACTAACAAAGTTATTTAAATTATTTTAAAAACAGGTTAGGTCATAACGAAATTTGTATACAACAAACTTACCGAGCTTTTCTTCAATGAAAATGGAAAATTATCAAAATTTGCTTTACAATCACTTCTTGAAAATCTTTTAGTCACAAGCCCAGATAAATTTAATTTTTTTTACACTTTCTACTAGCCATGATTGTTTATTTAACATTGCATGGTTAATAATATATATGAGACGATATATATATAAACTATAAATAATAAATGAGGACAATAACTTCGTATTTTTATCGCCAACTTGTAGGACACAATTTGTACATAAAATTAGTAAAAATAAGATGGAGAATTAGAAGTAAAATATTTGAAAATACCTTCTATACTTTGATATAACTTTCATATTAAACATTTATAATAAAATAATTTCCCTTTTGATATGTAATCAAATTTGACAAATAAATATATAATAAGAATATATAAGATATATAATAAGCTAATTATGATACAACTGTTCGACTATTTTTTTCTGTTAATTTTGTTAGTCTTCACTCCAGTCATGATAAAGAAGAAGAGGTATAAAAGGGTTACAGAGAAAATATATAATAATGTATCATATGTATTTCCTCTTTTTATTATTAGTAAGGTGTTTTCTTACATTTTTCTATTTTCTTTCAGATTCCAGAAATCGATGGACAAAAGAGAGTTTCAATTAGATCTCATGATATATACACATTTGTATATAAATAATAATCGCAAAATATTTTTTTGTAATCCATATTAATTCTTAGTTATCTTGAGACTATTGTTACTATTTCGTCTAATTCTATTTTAATAAAATTATAGTTTGATTCGATTCGATTTATTTATCAACATAACAATTTGTTACTGATTTTGGTTTAGTGGTAAATTGAAAACAAAATAACATCCTAAATTTTTATACACATTGACCACTACCAAAGATCAGTAATAAATAATAATCCAGTAACCCTAAAATACAATAATAGCGGAGAGGACATCACTATCGATGTATTATTTATCGATATATTTTATCGATATAGCACGTCACTAATCTGCTATATTATAATGTTGGTAGAAATGAATGTTTTTTTAAATAGTTGGTAAGAGAGCGTGCCACAAGAATTTATATTTTACTATGGTCACCTCAATCTATGGGAGTTAAGTCTCTTACTTATATGCTCTGTGATATCAGACTTTTAAGACTACACAAAATAAATACCTATATAAGATTTTACAAATCCTTGAGTTCATAAGCCTATAAGTATCTATTGAGAATTATACTTTATACTTGAGTAGTAAATAATAAATAAGTAAAGTTTAAATTAAGACCGATTTAGTTAAATAATCAGAGCTAGATTCATAAAATTAAATACCATGACAGCAGTTTATAAGTCAATGAGAACATTTTATTAAAACATGCATTAATATTGAGAATAAAAATCGAATGCAAAATTTAGAAATGTCTCAACAACACGGAATGATTTTAGTAATTTTGGTAGTAGTAAAAGGTTACTAAAACTGAACTGAGTACATTAGTCCAGTACACAGGGTTCTAACCAACATCCCATGTTTTGAAAACATTTGATGTAAGACAACAGGCAATGAAAATATTTTACAGCTATAGATTTTATGTTTACCTACATACACATTTATTTATAATCATAAATAAAAATTCTATGTTTAGTACTAGCATAACAAGTGTCTTTGGTTGTATTTGCATGGTATCTTCTTCATAATATAACTTAAACTTCAAAAAATGGTAATCATATGTGCTAGCAGCACTCATTATTAATATGAGAAGAGTGACTACACAAGATGCAATTATGACAAGCTGGTCCGTGGTTATGGATAAAAACTGTACCTAAGCCACCACCTCCTGTACGCCATTGTGAATACACTTAAAATGAAAATATAAAAAATGTACATAATATACCATTGTGTTGTTTAGGTAGTGATCCTGCCTTCAGCTTCAATGATCTCAGGTTCGATTCCGTCTCGGGACAGATATTTGTATAAATTACAAATATCTGTTTCGGTCCAGGCGTTTGTCCTTGTAGGTGCCCTAAAATGCCATGGAGAGCATGTTAGCTGTTGGTCCTAGTTGCTATCTTATAACATCTGATAATAATCATTAACTTTTAATGTGTAATTCGGTCTTATCCAATGAGTTACTGGTTAACCCCTTTAAAACAGTAACATCTTGAATGCTGAAATAGTAATGCGAGGAAGCAGAAGTACATATATATATCTAAATGTGAATAAACAATAAAACTTCAAACAAATATACACATATCCTTTATTTAAAATCAGTGATTACAAGTTCAGTAAAATATTATTTTATATTTAAAATGACATTAGTCACAAACAACATCAAGATTTTTTATTATTATTTTAATAATTTATTTTGTTTAAAGTTAATAAACATAGAAAACTAAATCACAGGATAATAAAGTAACCTTATAGGCTTTTGCTATGTAGCATTGCCTTATAATTTGATTATATTAAGGAATATAATATTATAATTATATATTTCTAATTTTCATAACTAGAAGAATTCTCAGCCACAGAAGCTAACATCTGACTCCATCTGAATCATTAACTTAACAAACCATATAAAATATATTAAGAAAAATACATAATTCAACTTCTGAGCTATAAGAAAAAACATTTCTAAAATTGTTTTAAAAATAACTTCATAATTTCTTTGAAACCTCATAAAAGTATAAACTTAATAAGTCAAATATATAATATGCTAAATTAAATTCCATGCATAGTATTATGAGAATTGTGTTCATACATATCATCAACCATGTCGGCATGTGTTATTCCAAGTCCATGAGGAAAATAATGTCTTAGTTCATCATAGGAATGCTCTGATTCAAGAATCTCTGCTGTCAATTGTCGACCACGGATCCTTTTGAACTGTCGTGACATAACCGACCTCCCATACCAATAACAGAACTCAGAAAGTTTGTAAATGTTCTTCTTTAAGCATAAGTATTCCGCGATCCCTATGTCATCATTCTCTTGAAATGTTATTTCAACAAAGCAATATTGATCAGGTAATTTAGTCAAAAGTAATAAGGCTCCAGCCAGTAGTTTCCAAAAAGCAGAGTATTTCTTAGTAATGGTCAAAGCCCGTATCAAATGATCTACAGCCAATTGTGTAGAATGTCTAGCAAGATGAAATTGTCTTTGTTCAGATTTTGCTCTTGCATCTTTTATCAAGGTTTCTGAAATACCTTTTAAAGCTGAAAGACAGTTAGGGTCAGTTCGAAAAACAGTTTCAAATGTTGCCATAGCTTCCTCATGTTCTCCCATCATAGAATGTATACATCCTATTCTAGTGAGGCAGAACAATCTTTTATCAGGATTCATCCTCATAATTTTAGTGTATGTTTCCAATGATGATAAATAAAAGCCACCTCCATAGTACGCCTCTGCTAATTTCTCATATGAAGTAATATCACCTGATGCTCCAGCTTTAGCAGCAGGTGCAGAGGCAGCATCAGGTTTAGCGGCACCATCAGGTTCAGCGGCAGCGGCAGCGTCAGGTTCAGCAGCCGGATCGTGTACAACTGCCGGTTCAGGTTCAGCACCCAGATTTCGTTCTGCAGCCGGATCAGGTTCAGCAGCCACATCGGCTTCAGCAGCCCGATCAGGTTCAGCAGCAGAATCAGGTTCAGCAGCAGGATCAGGTACAGCGGGACGATTACGTTCTGCGGCAGGAACAGATTCAGCAGCAGGATCAAGACCAGGTGGATCATTTTCTGGGTGAAACATAACGATAATGTGTTTAATACGTTTTGCCAATCCTCAGTATGTGTGCAATAATTGTATTGAGCTTGCCCAATGGATGGAAAATCCAAATGCTAAATTTTCTAAAACGAAGTGTAACGTCAATCTTCGAGCTCTTCGTAAAATGTACTAAATCATAAAATCACCCATCAGTAAATCTGAATTATTGATTATCAGTGTGACCAAAAAATATACTACTATAGAGCACAGAGCATATCTATAGAGTGTGACCAACTTCAAATTACAAATCCTGGCATAGTGCAACCAAGAAAACCTTAGACCATTATTTTAACAACTGGACATGCCTTGGATGCTACAACTGGACCGCGGTTCTATAGTTACGCGGTCCCTTTCATTCCGCATTCAGTTCCACTTATATTGAGAGTTATACCAAAGACCAAATAAAAAAAAAAACACGTTAGATTGATTGATCCTTCACATTTCTAGAGAATAATAGTCAGTATCATTAAGTTGACACAAAAAGCTCAAAATAATTACTACATTAATAACTCTCATAACAAATCAAAGGCATCCTGGCAGATCATTAATAATAAATCCTATATTTTTGAACCAATATCACAACTAAATGTAAATAATAAAATAATTAAAGATCCGATGGAAATCGCAAATGCTTTTAATAATTATTTCATCGACCACATAAAAAATAACATTAAGGTTTTGCCAGAAAATCATAATTTAAATAACAACACTCATACTATGTTCATGCTTCCTGTTCTCCCTCTAGATGTAATGAGAGCTATACAGTCACTAAAAAACAAGAACAGTGTAGGCTATGATGGTATAACTACTAAAGTTATAAAATTTGTTTCCCCTAATATTAGTATACATTTGAGTCACATCATCAATCTATGTGTATTAAATGGTGTATACCCGAAAGCTTTAAAAAAAACTGTCATCAAACCACTTTTTAAAAAAAACGACCCTAAAGAAATAACTAACTACAGGCCTATAGCCTTAATTCCTGTTTTTTCAAAAATTATAGAAAAAATCATTTACGACTCTGTTAACAAATTTATAACTAAAAATAATATTTTGTGTGATGAACAGAAAGGTTTTAGAAAACAAAGAGGAATAAACTCAGCGATATATGAAATGTTAAAGTTTATAATGAAAAATGTAGATAATAAAGTGCCCGTATGTGCTATATATACTGATATGACAAAAGCTTTTGATTGCGTACATCACGAAACTCTTCTAAATAAACTTTATACTTATGGTATCAGAGATAACGTTCTAAACCTTATAAAATCATACCTTAGTGACCGAATACAATACACACAACTAACAAGAATATGCGTCAAGACTAAATGTGAAAAACAATATATATCTGAAGACAGAATTGTCAAATACGGTGTACCACAGGGTAGCGTACTAGGCCCATTACTTTTCTTACTTTATATAAATGACTTGCCACGTTATATTCACCACCCAATGATCCTATTTGCAGATGATAGCACCGCATTAATAAAAAGTACTGAATCAAACAAATACGAATTCGACATAAATAATACATTAAAAGACATAATACATTGGCTTGACACTGACAATTTAAAAATAAATTTATTTAAGACAAATATAATGCATTTCCATCAACGTTTGGCGGTAAAAAAATTGACTATAGAATATAAACAACAAAAAATTGATCAAGTTACAGTTCAAAAAATTTTAGGAGTATTAATAGACAGCCAGTTGTCTTGGAAACCCCAAGCAGAAACTGTATGCAAAAAACTGAGTATTTCTGCATATGTTCTATTTAATCTAAATAAAAAAGTAAATATAACTACTTCATTAGTGGCCTATCACGGCTTGGTAGCATCAACTCTGCGATTTGATATTATATTTTGGGGTAATTGTAGTTTGAGAGAACAAGTGTTTAAAGCCCAAAAGCGCTGTTTAAGGGCAATGTGTGGCCTAAAAGTGACTGACAGTTGTGCGCCTGTGTTTAAGTCCCTGAAATTACTCACTTTTCCAGCATTATATATCCTGGAAATGGCTGTTTTTGTACGAAATAATAAAAATTACTTTCCTAAAATCTAAAAATAGACAAAGGCCCATTAAGAACCAATATAGAAATTTTTTACAAATCGATAGTTACAACACAGCTCTACTTAAAAAAAATATTTTTGTTATGGGTCCTCGTGTGTACAATAAAATCCCCGATACCATAAAAAATAACTCAATTTATATGTTTAAAAAAAACTGATGGAACTTTTAATAGAAAAATGCTACTACTCGATTAATGATTTTTTAAATGATATTACAATATAAATCTATATTTACCTGTTTCGACTATGTAACATCTAGCTCCTAATTTAAATCGAGATTATATTTCTAATAAATTTATTTCATTTGAAATTAAATGTAATAACTTTATATAATAGTAATTAGTAGTAGTGGAGTGTTATTGTATTCTATGTTTGCATGCCAATTTAAGGTAGATTGTAGAAGAATCTTAAGTTTTGTAAACATCTATATTTTATGTACCTACTTTCTGTGCAAATAAATGATATTATTATTATTATTATTATTATTAAGGCATATCCAGTTATTAAAATAACTATAGCAACGCGGCGACGCTAGACCTGTTTGGTACACTCACTCACGGTTGTTTTAGTTCTTTAAAAATTAAATTAAAATATAACATATTTTTGTCAAGTGTGTGAACATTTAATTTTATTTCGAGATAACGTGTCATCATTCATCATTCATTTTTCTATATGTTTTTCTATTTGTTTATTGTTTTATTTTATTTAAGTAATTAAATACGATAATGAATAAGTAATTTATTAAATTTAGAAGAAACAATAACTATATTACATACTTAATTCTGTTTTCCCACTTTATAAAAAATCTAATGAAATAAGACAAAATCAATATTTTTGTCTATCATTTTTGTCCATGATTGTACTTGCGAAGATGCAGCCATTTTGTTTCATTTTAAATTGAGAGAACTATGCTGCAGATATTAATCCGCAGTAATTCTATCAATGTCAACGTATAGTTGAAAAGACATCGTGCACTAAATGGTTGTTAAAGTTCTATTTTCCATGATTCAAACTATACTTGTATGCTATCACCAAATCTGAGAACAAAATCATAATTAAAAAAAAACACGATAGATAAACTAAAAGCATAATTATGTAGTTAATTAAAAAAAAAAATGACTAGTTATTAGTCATCAAAATTAATAAACTGGGATCTTGCCATTTTAGGTACTAGTATAACTATCTTGGCTATAACAATAAAATAAAAGAAATGCATAATTTATAAAATTTCAAAACATTTATCTCGTAAACAGAGAAAGCAGATAGATCATTAGTTAAAAAGGCGTGACCTTTTACGTATGTGTGTGGAATATGTCGCTTTATCACCGTGTGAATGTCACGATATCATGATATTATACGTGCAAAATCAAACTTTACGTTTATATGAATTCAGGGTAATTATGATTAGTAAATTTAAGTTAAAAATAGTTAATATATTTGAAAATATTACGTTATACAGGTTTAAAATATGCTTTAAAATTAAAAGTAATTGGTAAAGAAATAAAATTTTAAGGGTATATAAGTTCTTGGGTTTGTAAGCTTTGAATATAATAAAATAATCAATATAAAAAGATAGACTTGCCAATAAAAAGATAGACCATTTAACAACAGAATACGGCGTACTGACCGTTCCCCTCAGACAATGTAGTGGATCAACAAGTCTAATGCATTTATATCTTAGTCTGCTTTCACATACCGGACTTTGTGTGTATCTTTATATATATATTTCTACTGTACGTATGTATGTCACTGAACTCCTCCTAACGGCTGGACTGATTTTGATGATTTTTTTATTTGTATTCCGGTGTATTCGAGAATGGCTTAGGTTAACAATTTGACCCACTAGGGAGCACTGTTATCGGGTCTTACTTTTTTTTTCATTTTCGTGGCAGGACAACGTCTGCCGGGCCCGCTGGTTATTCCTATAAAAATAATATTAGGGCTGACAACTGACGTCAAAAGCTTATCTCATGGAGATTCTTATTATTATACTGTAAATATACTTTATTTTCTCTTTTATAAATATCCTTTAATATGAAAATCACATGATTATTTCTTTAATTGTAAATATATTTATCACATTAATTTTGTTTCATTTTAATTTATATTGTTACGGGCAAATGGAAATAAACACCCGATGGCTCTAAATGAGACTTTATTGAGATCTAGATTACACAACAGAACTTCACAAATCACAGGTCCAAATCACAGGTTAATCGTAGTCCAAAAGAATAGCCGAGGTCAGAGCTCGTTGCTCAGAACTGAATGATTCAGTCGACGCGCCGGGCCGCTTATACGTATAATGCGGAACACGGGTTCGAGAAAGTTCCGTCCGCGGAACGCTATGCTACATTTTTCGAGAATACATCTTTCTAGAACCCACGCGTCATCAAGGAAATAAACCGAGAGAGTAGCAAGCGATTTTGAACCTTATGACCCGGTGATAAGGTTCTCCGTAACAATATGAAAGTATTTACATGACATTGAATCGGTACTTTTGTAGCTCCTACGAATATAATAAAAGAAATCAAATAGTCGATACAGATTATCGACAGTGGTGTTTCTCTATTACGTTTTCTATCTTACAAAATTAGTATATTTCTATCCTAAAAACTCGTAAAATCGGTTATGTTTATGTACCTTACTTATTAGTGTGGGTATATTTGACATGTGTTATAGTTTTCTATAAATGTGCGTTTATAATGACACAAAATATTTTTGAGGCTGTGTGCAATTCAAAGTAGTGGTTACATCGCCTCCCTCAAAAAGTGGATGAAATATTTGTTAGTAAATTGTCATTCATGGAATGTCCTTTCCTATGTTAAATGGTCTAAGCCTTCACAGAGGCTCAAAATTGATTTCGTCCATAGTGTCCTCCTGCGAGGGCTAACCATGGCTACGGACATCCCAAAACGGTTTGACCGATCTTTATGAAATTTCATATGCATATTCAGTAAATCTCAGAATCGGCTACTATCTATTTTTCATACTCCTAAATGTTAAGGGTGGTCCATCCCAAATTTTTTTTTACCATTTTTTTATTTTTATATGACTAATTTTAATTAAAATAGGCATTAAAATAATAAAAAATAAATAAATAAACGCTGCACACTCAACGGCCTCCATTAGGATATTGATATCCTGTGTCGGGGTCCGGAAACACATACAAGACATGGACAAATTCACCCAGACCGGAAAATATGCTTGCATTGTCAATACAAACATATTATGCTCCGAGCGGGAATCGAACCCGCGACCTGTGGCGTTTAAGGCATGTTCACTACCGCTGCGCCACAACGTCGTCATACATACAACTCTACATTTTCACCCTTCTACTATCAACCCCTATTTTTTAATAGCCAAATGTTGACCTTACGCGATAGACGATTTATTAAAGAGTAAATAATAAAGTTCATATGCTTAAAATGAATTGCCAAATCAAGTAACATACATATGTTTGACATTGGCAGTTTTAATGTAAACATGCTATATTTAATTTAATGATTTTTATAAATAATCTTATATATAAAAGTCACATGTACGGAAAGCTACCGTTAATTTTTATATATTTTAGTATTTTATTACAAAATCGTCTAGCGTTATAAAGAATACACATATTTACTAAATTTCGTATAGATAGAGATAATAGTCTTCAAGTAAAATGACTGTGACATACGGACGAAATAATAAGGGCTCTGTTTTTGTCATTTGGCTAGAGAACCGTAAAAATTAAAATAAATGAAGACAAAATAGACACACAAACATACAGGCGAACAAACATGCAAATAAACATACCAACATAGAAATAGTAAGTGAAATAAATAAAGTCTCCGCGGCTGGCTGTAATCCGATATGCTGAAGATAAATGAAAAATTAAAGGCGATGTAATAAAAGTTTCACTTTAAAAATATCGCCTACTAAACTAAAAATCAAAAAAAAAATGTTTTCTTTTTTTCAACAGAAACCGTTGCCATAATAATGAGGCGATATTTTACTTAGCACCCACTTCTAGGGGACTACCATAATGTTTTTAATATACAAGTCTATTGCGATGCATTTCAGATACGTCATTTTCAAGTAGTAAATCGTGACGTAATGTTCTAAAGTAAATTGAAGGTAATTGTCTGTAACTCCCTATTAACTTAATATACAGATTAATAATGAATCGCTAGTAGGATATCATGGTACGAGCTACGAACTTATGATCCGGCTTAGTTTATGTCGTCATTTAAATCGAAATAAGATTTCATGGATACAGGAAATAGACAGTCTATTCCTGGGTTCAAATATCTGTATTGTTCGAATTGTGATTTGCACAGCTGCGCTCTGCTCTTGTTTGCTATATCGAAGAATATTTTTAAAGTTGTTGCAATATATACATTTATAAAGATTTATTCCTACTGATGCATAACAAATTCTGAATCTCATTTGAATATTTTTAAAAAGTAGGTTCTTTTTAAGAATATATATATATATATATATCCGTTTATACATGTTGCCTGTTTGTTAGGATCATCACAAGTACGTAAAAAACAATTTGTTTTTGTTAAAAAAAAATATTTTATATTTGTGTCATATGTTTATTACATAATTATTATTTACCGATTTTTTTTTATTGAAGTAAAATATTTTAATTTATAATTTATTAAGAAATCCTATTAAGTAATATGTTTGGTGACTATGAAAAATTAATTAAGTTATTCTTACTCGTAATAAAAATATCCAATATACAATTTCGACGAATTTACTATAATATAATGTTTATTTTACGAGTGTAAAATTATAAATAAAATAATCATAAATAAATTTATTTAAGTTTCTGATTTTATAATGATTATTGTTATGTAAATTTTGAATATTCCAGTCGTTTTCCTCGATGAACTGGCGATCGCACATATACGTGAACAAGTTCACATCATTGGTTCTTGTGAGTCTAACTATGAACTAGTTCTTCACTTCACTTTAACTAAAATTATAATATCGACATAATACGAGCATACAAATTAAATACACAAGAAGCCTTAAATAACATTGTGTAAGTTACTTGCTAGTTAATAAAAAATCTTTTGGATTTACACATTTTTCAAGTTTATTGATAATCCAAAAAAACAGCACATTTTTCTGGGAAAATCCTTTCTGTTAATCTAGAAACAGATAAAAACAAACATTTGAGCCGAGCGCTCAAAGCAGGCTCGCTACTAGCACGCCGCAACAGTCGTCATCGCAATGAATGCTATTTTGAAGAAGATAGGTCTACAGTTTTTTTTGAGATATATATATTTTTCCCATAAGTTTGTTTTTCATATTACTTATAATTATTACTATGAAATTACAAGATTATATTCGCTGTCAATTTTAATTCGTTAATACTTAAAGCTCTTAAGACTTCAAAATCAAGCTGTGGAACCCTTTAGAAAATAAAAGGTTGCACTTTGCTTGTTCCAGAGCACACTTGCTTGGTAATTATTTATACATTTATTATGAAAGTTACTAACTAGTGAACGCGTTAGCAGTTACTAACTAGTGAACGCACTAAATGTAAAATACATAGACGCATTCCTAGTAGTGAACGGTTATGCACAACCCTAATTCAGACACGTTAATCGTCATTCACTCGTTTTATAACGTTCAGGCTCGTAGCCCGAAGGTATTCTGAATTCTCATAACGATTCCTTTTCCGATCGAATACTGACGCTTAAACGATCGCGGTCCGAATTTCTTTAAATAGAAGTTTGATACTTAACTAAGTGTATGTATAGTGTTTTTATGTTTTTAAAGTAAAATTTATATATAGTAAAGTTTAAAATGGACCTCGAGACCATCAATATATCCAGGTACATACTTATGTCTTTTTATTTGTGGTGTTTTTGTAGTTTAAAAAAATTAAAACAAAATAGTTGTCATCAATTCTCTGTAATCGTGGCTGTAATAAAGCTATTATATTATAGGTAGCACCGACTTTGATAATCGATTGGATGGTTTTATTTTGGGTTATTTAATATTTAACCAATGTAGACGGATTAGAAAAAATTGCTGCAGTAGAAAGTTATGATAGGAAATTTTAAGTCGTTTATATATAGGAAAGAGAAGCTTTTGTGACATTATTTTTGGTCGGTTTTTGCGGAAAATGTAATTCATCAAAACATTATGAGGATCCCATAATAGGTTCTAAAGATACTCGGTCAAGTGTATTACAATATCCTTAGCTTTTACTTTAGTGTTAGACTTCAAAGATTTGCCCGTCCAAATACAGTTTCCATAAGACACTCTTCCGAATCGTCTCACTAAAACAATTGTAGATTGTAAAAAGCAGTTTCAGTCACTAGACCCCGTCCTGAAAGATATTCTTGACCATACATATAGTAGTGAGGTAGCCAGCTCAATTATGATATTTGAATTTACGATACACACATAAGTGTCTATCAGATTCAGAATTTTGGTTGGACTAATATAATTAGACGTATTCGATTTTTGATATAACGATATTGTTAAAAGTAACAGTAGAAAAATAGTCAAATATGTGCTTAGCACAAACTTCGGGTACCCTTGATCTACACAGATATGTATCTACAAGGAGATGTAACCAACCGACAAAAGTTAGGCGTCTTAAGCACGTCCTGCAAGACTCTGACGATGGGATTGCATTAGACAATACCGCTTACACAGCAAAGATACGCGCACAACACCGTATTTGCCGTCGAAGACAAGGTCCTTTCTTTCGCACGTCACGAAGCGCTGCGCGCTCACACCGTTGTTTAGAATGCGCTCGGAACGCTGCCTCCATCTCCGATGACGTCCTTAGTCGTGGTTCGGCTTCGCAGGAGGCACCCTAAGGGCGGAATTAAATTTGACCCCCGTGAGGGCTGCCCTTTTTATGGGTACTCGGCCCCCACTCTGTGACACTGTTAAGTTCAGCAGGGCCAAAAGCAATACACATTCTTCGAAATGTGTATTGCTGTTGCCTTACTCCGACGGGTTGCGGTATCTAGATTTTACTATAATTGTTTTCCATCAGGTAAGCTGCTTTTTTGTTTCCAACGTTGTGGTGCCTAACAAAAAATATCAGATCTATAATATATATATACAATATAATAGCCACGGATTGTCAGCACACGCAGGTAACTGCCAGTGGCGGAAACTTCGAGGCCTAGCCTGGGCAGCCAAATGCAAACTTACCGAAATTTATACATTTAGGTATATTAAGAATTAGAAGGCATTAGCGGCTACTTATTATATGAAAAAAAAGTGTAGTAATTGAATTCCTCGTTTTTGTCTTTCTTCGTAGTCCGTTACTAGTTCTTTGAGTTCTTTGAGGGCGTGGAACTTAATCTTGCTTCGAGCGCTCATGACCTTTACGACATTGAATATATAGCAATTTTTTTAGCAAACTCTTTAAATAATGTTTTAAACATCAAGCCAGGTATCTACCAGTAGAATAAATATCCGAATTTAAATAAAACACTAACTCTAACAATCTTTATCTAGGCATAAGCTGGAATTTACGTAGTTACCTACTAATATTTTTAGTTAGTGAAAATTGAGTGGACAGTTTTATGAATACTGTCTCTGAGAAAAAAATTTAAATATTAAATATTTAAATATTTAAATAATAAAATTTATTAAAACGATTTTCGATTTTAAAGTTTATAATCCAAAATATTGTTATTATAATTCTATTTATTTCAATTGACCGGCTTACATTTTTGTTTCTTTAAACTCAACTCGATTGCGATACAGCGGGAAAATTGACGCATGGCTTAAATGTTAAAAAAACTATTCTTTATTGTAATTAATTAATAATCTTTTTATATATGTATAATTGTACAGAACGTGTGTATGTCACTGAAATCCTCCTTAACTTTTTTGCGTGTATTCCGGTGAATTCGAAAATGGATTAGATTAACAATTAGACCCAGTAACGGGTGCTGCTATCGGGTCTCACCTTTTTTTCATTTTTGTGGCAGGACAACGTCTCCCGGGCCTTCTAGTATGTATTATATATGTTTAATTTAAAACAGAAAACTTTTAAACTATATTTAATAATATATATTATAATATTATTTAATAATTTTATTATTATTATTATTATACATACTTAATGGCTACCTTGTATTTGACTCAATGGCAGCTTTATTTAATTTAATAGTATACTATACAAGACCGACGAGGAAAATTTTGATGCGTACAACAATTTGTATCGTTAGTGATCAAAGTGTCGATTAATAATTTAATATTTTATATAACGAGAATTTAATTCGACAATCATTGGCAGCCCTCTGCCATTATTAGAGTCTTAATTATTAATGCACGAAAATTTGTACATATTATATTGTTTTAGCCGCATGTCTCTGCATTGATTTACCACATTTTAAAATAGGGTCACAGTCAAAATGGTACCTTCGAATTGTATATAAAAATTTTGTGTGTATTTGTTACTGTAGGTAATGATGTTATATAACTTTACGATTTCTTGATACTTACTTAATAATAAATTGTTATATTAATTACGTACTGTTACTTAATTATTAAAACGTAACTCACTTACTATTGAATGACACATATATCCATAATTTTTTAAAATTATCTGTCTCGAATCGAATCATTTTATAATTTGAAATTTATTTATCAGGCGGAAATTTATGTATTGTTTAGAAGTCTCCATAGACTCCTGTAATCTGGCTGATCTGTGCTTACAAAATTAACGATTGGAACAACATAAGACTTATGTAATTTTGAAATAAATAAAACCAATCGTCAAGGAATATTAGGTAACCGATTTAAAAAAACCGATGACGCAAAGCGATATCAAATTATTCAAAGAAAAAATGGAATTGTTTGTCTTTTAAGAATTAGGTATGACAGAAGTTTTTTTTATTATAATTAGACGAAGCTAGACGAATGTCAACTTCGAATGGCAATTGTTTAACATTAATGTGAATACGGATTGTATTTTTATTGGTATTTGTTTATTGTGTTTTATTTATTACAGGACGTTATTAAAATAACGACCGATATAATTATACTAGTTTCTGCCAGTAGCTTCGCCCGGGTGAATAATGATTTGATGAACACAAACTTGGACTTGAAATGTCAGTTAGGTCTTCTCTTTCTATATATTGTATAACTCTCTCAATAAAAGTTGAATCATGCGCAGTAACACATTTTTGGGTCTCAACCGAATGCGGAATGAAGGGGGCCGCGTAACTACAGCAACGCGGCGACGCTCGACCCTTTGAGTATACTCGTTCACGGTTGTTTTAGTTTTTTAAAAATAAATTATTCAAAATAAAATAAAAATTTTAATTATTTTTGTCAAGTTTGTGAAAATTTAATTTTATTTCAAGATAACGTGCCATCCCCATAAGTGACAGTGATTAAAAATGTAGGGTAAACCCTGCAATAACTGGCCACTTAAGCACATTGCCTACTTTAAATTGTTACAGTTCTAATTTCCATCATCTAAACTATACTTGTATGCTATCGCCGAATAGAGACGACAGTCATAATTGAAAAGGGAATGATAAAAAAACGAAAAACACAGTTGTTTAAGTTTTATAGTAAATTTTGTCAAAACTATCCAATTCAAGCAGATACCATCGAAATCAGGAACTGGCACGATGATCCTTTAGTAACTAACCACAGTTTAACTTGGTTAAAACAACAAATTAAAAGAAATGAAAAACTGTTTATAAAAGAAATCAACGTGAATATGAATTTTATAACTATCTGCAATCTTAATAAAAAGTTATCTTCACATTAAGTATTTTAAATAACAATATTACTTTTAGTAGGTAACTAGCCACAAAACTGGCCACCGATACTAGTTACTTAAAGTACCCCAAAAAGCTTAGTATCATAATCCATATAAACTAAGTCCTCTAAACTTTCAATTTACGTAGCTATTTTTCAAAAAAAAAAAAGCAAAAAGTATTTTTGTTATTAAATTTCATTCATAGAGTAGTAACTAAAAATGTACAATTTATATTTTCAGTTACTAGCCATCCTATTAAAAGATGTTCAATAGAATAAAATAAATAATATTGGTTTATAATGCCAATATTAAATTAATATCGTTCAGTTTTAATCATTTACTGCAAAGCGAGAACGTCAAGAAAAAAAATTAATTAAGATTTCAAATGATCATTAACCCTTATCGTTTTATTAGTATAATCGCACGAATACATAGTTTTCCCGACTGTCGATAGAAATCGATAATTTTTGTCGCATATTTAAATTATAGATACGCAATTGTGAATTAAAATTAAAACCTATAGTATAAATAATATTACAAAACGAAAACAGACAGATTCTGAGTATCCAACTTCTTATTTTTTAAAATTTTAAAGAGACCTGGCCAGTTATACCTTGATTTACCCTACATTAAGTATTTTTTTATATGCCTTTTTTACTATTTATTTGTTATTCTATTTAAGTATTGAATAACGATAATATATAAATAATTAATTGAATTTAAAAGAAACAATAACTAAGTACATTATATACTTAATTCCGTTTTTCCACTTTCTAAAAAATCTATATAAATAAGACGAAATCAATATTTTTGTACACGATTGTATCTGCACAGAAGCCCCCAAAACCAGCAAAATAATTTTATGAAAATCGTTAGAGCCGTTTCCGAGATCCCGATTATATATAATACATATATATAGTTGTGGTCATACAATTAAGAACGATTTGAAGTTCCAGATTTTGATGTCCTGTATAGTCAGGTGCTCCTTCTTAGTAGTAACTAGTTACGTTATGAAATAGCAATATGAATAGAACAAACAAGACTAGGAATATAATATAAAATTGCTTATTATTTCTTTTACAAATGTTATGTATTCTTTATAGTGATGAATTCAAATAGTAATTAACTTGCTCGAGAATTGTATTATATTAAACTTAAATTAAGTAAATCACATTAATGTGAAATGTGTGAAAAAAAAGCGTTTTCATACAATTTAAAGTAAAAGTAATAGTCAGTAGCATGTCTACGGCTTTTAATGACTGCTTCACACAGGCGAGGCTTTGATTTATTATTTTTTGATATTTCGCAAGAGTGATAGAGTTCCATTCGTCTAAGAAAACGTCGTAAAGATCTTTTAAATTGTCACACTGAAGATTTGAAATTTTTTTTTTGGATTTCGCATCAAAGATCCTATTGTTGGGCTTAGATCTGGCCCTTTAGCTGGCCAATCTATGACAGAACCTGATTGCGTTATGAGAAATCCGTAACAGAGCGTGCAGTATGTTTTAGATAATATTCATATACAAATAACCGAAAGCACGTCTTCAGTACAAGTTAGCACTATCGCTTCAAGTATATTTTTGTATTACAATTTATCCATGTCAATCAGTCATTCCTATCAGCTTAACAGGTCAAATACCATGTCCAGAAAAGCATCCCCAATTTATTTTTACACCAAAATATTCTTTTCCGAGCTCATTAGACTGTTTAAAATGATTCTGTTTTCCTAAACCAATATATTATGATCAATTAGAGGACTTAGTTTGTATGAATTATGATACTAAGCTTTTTGGGGTTCTTTAAGTAAATAGTATAGGTGGTCAGTTTTGTTTTTAAAAAATTGTTATATAAAATAAGTAATGTGAAGATTATTTTATTAAGATTGCAGGTAGTTATAAAATGCATATTCACGTTGATTTATTTTGTAAATTGTTTTTCATTTCTTTTATTTTGTTGTTTTAACCAAGTTAAACTGTGGCTAGTTACTGAAAGATCATCATTCCAGTTTCTGATTTTGATGGCCAGTTTCTGGTCGAATTGGATAGTTTTGACTGAATATACTATAAAACTGTAACAACGATGCTTTTGGGTTTTTTATCATTCCCTTTTCAATTGTGACTGTTTTCTCTATTCGGCGATACCATACAAGTATAATTTAAATGATGGAAATTAGATCTGTAACAATTTAAAGTAGCCAATGTGCTTAAGTGGCCAGTTACTGCACGATTTACCCTACAATGATGCTGTAGTTTTCAACCGACTTAAAAAAGGAGGTTTTCTATCCGACCGAATGTTTTTTTGTATGGTTGTTATCTGTTATCCCTTTTTTGTTTGAAGGGGTACACTCCCGTGATGGAGTTCCTTATTATCTGGTCTAGATCTGATCACGGGGTTCTTGAGAAATCGAAGGAACTCGTTAAACGGCACAGGCACATCTAGTGCGATTTGTGCATAAAAATATTAATTCAAATGAACTTTATTATTTACTCTATTGATTGGGGTATTTTTATAAGTGGCTTGTGCATTCCCTCTGAAGTAGTTTAAGTAAGTAGTAATTATAACTACAAATGGCCACCAGAACTACATACTTAAAGCTAACAGTATTTCACGGCGTGCGATACAATAAGGAGGTATTTAAAAATGGTTGCCTGACTATTATTCGTAACTTAAAAGAATAAAATTAAATTAGAAAAAAAAATCGGTAATTCTACTTTGTATTGAATCAATGGTTCAATTTCTAAATCAACTGTGGGCCACCACTGACGCAAAATGACTTAAACTGAGCTACATCGCTATTTCGTGCCATGGCATAATTATATTGGTATATATATATAATCAATCAATCCAATAATAACCTATATACATATATAGGTTAGTATTGGATTGTTTTATAACTAACCTAACCTGAGGTCAGTATTGGATTGATTTGTTCGTCATTTGTATCTTAATAAAAGTTCATGATAGGCCTACTGCGTATAGAAAGCTGCCTCTGCAATGGCGTCTTATTTGCTTTGGTTGTCGGCCATCGAACAGCTATCCCCTACAGCTAAGGTCTCGGAATCCCCACCCACATAGTCCTTTTGTGTAATAAAACCAGGTGATGGTGAGCATCAAACAACAGTACCGGTAATAATAAAATTAATCGGTGCCCAAGTTGGCGACGCGTGATTGTGACATACTAATGGTGTTGCAAGAGCTCGTAGGCTACGGCAGTCATTTACTGTAAGGTATTCTTGCTTGCCGACTAAGTGGCATACAAAAGTTCCTTATTTGCTCCTTATTGTTGTTGTTCCTTATTTTGCTTACTTGTTTTGATTTGTGGGGTATTATTTTTATTAATGAAATTGGTATTGTTAATGAAATCACTAGTAAGTTATTAATAAATTTATTTCAGCTGATAACACCTACACTTTTAATTTATAACCAATTTTTTTAAGGCCATGACGGTGGATCTCCTTCCTTCACCCTTCCGCCATATAGAAGGGATTTATCTCTAAAGTTTGTCATTCTCAAAGTTTCCTGGTCATCAAGATATTTTCCAACAAAAAATCCAGCAAGAGGAACTCCGAACCAAACATAACGCGTAGTAATTCCAAACAGTGCCATTTTATTTTTTCTGCTGAGCTTTCCACTTTCTGGTATGATTCCAATCAAGGTAGATGGAAGTGATAGCCAAAGTCGGAAAAACAATGCTCACCAGATTCCTGCGCAGGAACTGGCTAATCGCCATGTAAACTGAAAGGAAATAAATTAATTAATTAAATAATGATGAATAAAAGAATGTTGGCAAAAAACCATTAGTGTTTTTAATAACATGTAGTATGTAAAAAATTATATGTAAATTTTCCCTTTCAAATTCCGAGTTTCAGAGGTTTATATGTATTAGCAAAAAAAATATGTCCTGTCCTTTCTTCTATAATGTAGCAAAATTATTTTATGCACTTACATTTGCTTTTTAAAATGTAATAA
Organism: Hestina assimilis; assembly: GCA_023373885.1. Lineage (NCBI taxonomy): Eukaryota > Metazoa > Arthropoda > Insecta > Lepidoptera > Nymphalidae > Hestina > Hestina assimilis. The sequence continues at coordinate 16,568,014 of CM041759.1, forward strand.
CAAAATATGATTACTTTATTTTATCAAGAACAAGTACATTGATAATAAGATTGTAAATTATGTGTGCGTGTGTCAATTTGTGTGTGAGTCTGTGTATTATATTACACATCCATTTAAATTGTTGTTTACTAATTCCATTCCCTTATAATTTACAATTTTTTTTATACATTTTCTATATACAGATTTATAGTCTCCATTTTATAATACAAATAAGGAAATTAGGTGTTACATACTTGAAAAACTTAAATTCTTGTCTTGTCTGCAAGATAAATGAAGGAAACAGACATTCTGGTTTTATTTCATTTCCATAATAGATTCAGAATTTATAGCGTCCCAACAGACGATAAACTTACAAATTTTATACAAAATTTCAGTGGAAAAACACTGTCTTAAAATAGATGACATTCATGACATACTATCGTTTTTTTTCATTTAGAGAGATTTATGAGTCCGTTTAATTTGGAATATTGTTTGATATTACATGTTATATTAATTTGAACATCTACATGAATTGCCTAGACAAGAAGGCATTTTGTTAGGTTGTAAGTACCAAGATAATTTCTCACCTAGATTTGTACCAGGGTGTTGTTAACCTTGTTTACATATGGATAGTAAATCTATTTGGATTCAGTGATTGTGGATATTTACATGTTTTAAGGAGTTCAGTTTTATTACTTCAAAAATCTTAAGACTTGATCAGTTCCTCACAAATGTATACAGGACCAAAGCAAAACTACTAACGCAACAAACTATTAAAGCAAAACCAATCACAACTATACCAATAACGGTTTTAAAAGGAGAAAATAAGGCGTAATCATTGACTTCAAAGATTCGCTGGTGCTTTTTCATAATTACAATGAAACTAAGAAAGTCACATGCTAATTTTATTTTATTTATGTTGCAAGCTTGTGATGCTAACTTCATTCAATATATATCAAGCTTGTTACTAACTTTGTTTCCTTGTGTTGCTGCGAATCTAAGGAGCACCAGCCAATTTTTTGACATTTGCTAGTATGGAAGAGCATTATATGAAATAAGTCTATGGGTGTAAGAAAGAAAAAAACTTTTGACTATATAATCTACTGATTTCAAAAATCACATATAAATGGATAATAGAGTAGAAAAGATAGTTCAACTACAAAATAATATTGACTATTTTCAGTTATGTAACTTACAGTAACGCATTCATTATGCACCGCTTTTCTATCAGTTTTTGTAGTAATTTTATTGTTTTATAATTATAATTTAATTCAACATAAGTCAAAACTTAAATCAGAAAGAAAATAACGTTAAAAAATTAAAAATAAGTTAGATGAAGTCAGTTTTCATATATATATTCTGAAAAAGTCACGATTGTCAATAATTACTGGACACTCTTTATTTCAATATTTCATAGTTGTTAAAAAAAGTTAATTAAAATACGTATTCGTTAGACTATAGTTAAAAATGTGGATGCAATGTACTATGTAAAAAATTAATAAAAATTATTTAAAAACTAACCTCTTTGTCGTCCCAAAAATACAATATTGATAATTTCTGATTTGTTACTAGTGCTGCCAGTTTTTCCTTTACGGTCCAAAGATATACACAATAGATAGTGGATCCAATATATTGAAATTGGCTAAAATTTAAGAATGAACTAGCGCCCTCGGCGAATGCCCTCAAGATCTAAAGAAGTTCAAACTGCGCATGCGCGAGAATATGGATTGAAAATACACATATATAAAAACAAAAACGCTTTACAGTTCGTTCTCCTCTGGAAATGGAATGGATCAAAAACTCTTACACTTTAGAAAAACTGTTTTTCAAAACGATTTTATCATTGTTAGAATTCCCTTGATTGTGAACAGAGGTAGTGAAATTTTTGTTTTTATATTTTTATAAAAATATTAAGTTATGTTTCATAAGTAATTCTTTTTGTTGTAATAACATATTCATTTTGAGAAAATCATCATGCATCACACTGATCAAGAAATCTTCAAATTACTACTAAACTATAGTAAAGTCGCTTTCTGTATTCACCATTATATTATGTATCTTTTGTAACAGGTTTCTTGTAATAATTAAATAAATAAATAAAATAAATAAATAAATATTGACAACTGTACTGATCGGTCAAAATGTTAGTTAGGTGTGTATGATAAACTGCCCATGATAAAAAATTCTTATTTTTACTAACACTTTAAAAATTAAATATAAGATTTAAATTTTTATCACCTGTTATTACTATCACTTGTTATTGTAACTTTGATACATTTAACGGACTTTTTACGCAAAAATGCTTTATTCCGAGTTTGGAGTTATATTTGAATTTTTAATTTCCACAAAGATAGAGGCAAAGCACAGACATATTGATGTAAATAGTATAACAACTAATATTAAGGACTATATAAAAATAAATGGATCGACTTCGACTCGGAACCTACCTACATTTCTTGCATTATGAATGCAATTTCAAAGTCGAAATCACTAAATATTCTAAATTGAAAATTTATAATTGCATCGTCTGGAAGCTTTATAACATTATGTTATTAGTATTTATTTACTGTGTATAATATATTTATTGTAATAGCAATGAGCCTTCAGCTGGGAGCATCGCTGTACTCTGAGCACTTGATGTCCATTTTGAAAGGAAGTGGATTCTTTCAGATTACATGACCTATATTATCCAAGAAGTTCAGGTATAATGCCTCGGCTTTCTAAATGATCATCACTATCAAAAGAGCTTTTCCAACACTGACATTCTTGCTCTTATTGAGCCATGTGGAATTAGTCGAGATGATAGTAAGAGCCTTGATGGATTAACGCTGGTTTCATGGGAAAGGGCACATAATTATGAAAAATACTAGCTTCTGACCGTGGCTTCACCCGTGTCAATAACAAATTGTATACAAACTCTGACTCACCTTTTACAAACTTTGAATGTCATAATTATTTACATCGAATCTACTGCCTAAAAAATAAGTTTCAAACTTCTAGCTCTAAAAGTCATGATATTTCCATACAACTTTTCAACTTCTCAAGATCAAGAATATCTGTATACCAAATTACATATAAATCAGTAGTTTTGACGTGAAAGCGCGACAAACAGACAGACAGAGACAGCGTTATTGTTGCATTTATAATATTAGTAAACATTAAATGTATATAATGTTGACTCACAATTAATCCTAATTTAAATTTAAAACAAATTAACAGCACAAGTTATAGAAATATGTCTTAAATATGAAAATATGTTTTGTATCATATTAAAAAAATATGTTTTAACTTTTAGTATAAGAAATGGCTGAGAACGGAGTAATTCCGACTTACATATGCGACATAAAAACCTAGAATATCTTTGGTAAATTGTCTAGCCCTAATCTTACACGTACCTTGGCACAGGTGTTTTATTTTTTTTTTTTCAGGTCTTGCCATTTTATTGATGGCGCTAGTTTATCCTTCAATATTTACCAATTTCAATACATAGGATCTTACGTGATTAGTACAGTTGTAATTATTCGTAAATATAGTTAGAATATAATTATAAATATGTTTTTAGGTATATCAGTTTTAAAAATATATATTTTATAGAATCGTCAATCTATATATTCTATGTTATCTATGTTTATTAGGAACGAGGCCGAAAGAGGCCGACGACGATTTCGACGAGGACCGAGGTAATTAGCTAGAGTAGCTAGGCAAGAGAGTGCTTTCGTCATCGTGTGCAAGTTTCTTTCGTGTAATGAATTATTGCAGTGGGGTGTTATAATTATGTTAAATTTGAAGTGAAATATAATATTGGTGATGTTGACCTTAGGCTTGTTGTTATTTCGGAAAAAAACTGTTAAAGAACATACGTTTACTGTAGTAATTCGTGAAAAATCGAGAAAGCTTCAAACGTGTTTGAAGCTTTCGGTTTCGCATTAATGGAACTATGAACCTGGACTCTTTAACGTTTAGCTTATCGCAAATCAATTATCTTGTTGCAAATTTAAGTAAGAAGAACTTCAAGCAGACTAGTCAAGAGTTGTCCCAGGTGAGATTATTCACTTTGTAGTTTGTCTTTGTTTTCAATTGTCGCCATATTGTGGAGTGCGAGTAGCCACGAGCTGAATTGGAAATAGGGTTTGAATTTTATATAACTTTTGATACTGCTTATATTCTCGCCTGAATATTATTGCACAATACCCTTCACACAGTTTATAAAATATATTGGACTTGAAACTATAAATACATGAAGTGCCGTTATGTGAGAACGGTATAAAGTGGTTCAATATCAATTTGCGCGTTTTCTTGCTTTATATTTATCGAGTATCACAAAGTTGACAAATATTTGAAATTGCGTATTTATGTTTTATAACTGATTTTGTATATTCCATACAAATATATATCTACATCTAACTAAAAAAAGTTAAATTTTTAGCAATTCATCATAATTGGAATACTTTCACGTTTTGCATACGTTTTTAATTATTTTGCTTTTATTTATAAATGTCCTTGTCGCTTGTGATACAATTATTATATAGACTTTTCTTAATGTGAAGATTAAAATATAGATTATGATGGATGACCATGGATACCAATAAGATAGGTTTTCTAACCTAAAATATCAATTTCTCAATTTTTAAATTGTGTATTTCAGGCTTGATTTTTACATGACAATATTTGGTTTGTATTTTTGTGAACTAATCATGTATGTTGATGTCTTAGCCCTAAGAAAAATAGCAGAAATGTAACTATGGCACTTGTTTTATAATATTTCATTATACTTTGCTAAATATATCATTATTTTGGTCATAGAATTTATTGTTAACATATAAACCAACTAAGATATATTTAGAGAGTTTTTATTTAAAATATTATTTCATAACATTGTTCTAATATAAACTTTTTCAATTAATTATAAATATACAAACTCGAAGTGTATTATTTTAATTACTTATAAATGATACACAAATGTTTTATTTTTATTTTTAGAACACCATTTTAACTAGAGGTGCCAACTTTTTTCTAGGCTATAATCTCTTTAATCCCTTAATATATTAATAAGAAAATCACATCAATGATAAGAGTATTTTTTTTAATACTAACATCAAAACTATTAATAATTTAAGTGCAGACTTTAATAGTAACAATTCGAAATGCTTATTCTAACAAAAATGTGAAAGAAAACCAAATTACACTTAAATACAAATAAATTATACACCATTTAATACAATGATATAAAACATTGAATATCTATATAAGACTGTAATTTTATTTGATAGATTTTTTTCTAATAACTATTAATTCATTATTAGCTTCTTATTATAATCATTCAAAACATATATTTATAGTAATATAAATAAAAGCAATTCAAGTATATCAAAAAGTTGAGTCAAACTACTACTTCTTTGTCTAGTTAACCATTTAGAAATTATGCGTAAGAGTATTTTGTTTTAGGTATTATGAGATTAAAAGTATTTAGCAAGACCCAAAATTAAGTTTTTTCATATCCGTTATATTAATACAAAAGTAAAAATAAAATAAAAAATTGTCAACCCTTGTTTTTATATTCACCTACATACATATTTTTGAACACACACAGACAATAATGATTATTGACATTTCTTATTTAATATTGTACTACAAACTTGAGCCAATTATTAACTATTACCCAAAATAAACCTTTTTGACAAACTTGGCATCAACATCATATTCATATTCTTAAAAATAGTCTGGCTTTGGAAGTCTTGGTAGTTACCCAATATTAGGAGTATTTATTTGTTATAGGTAACATACCAACATACATGATAAAACTTGGTGTTGTAAGCTTAATGCCATTTTTTGGTGGTATAAAAAATGATAAATTAAATACTTGATTTAAGTAAATATGGTGCAATAATATCTAAAAATATTGCCATTCATTCATGATATCAGATCAGAGTTTATTATTGATATATTTTATGTAATGTTTTATTTTTATGATTTTGAATAATTGATAGCAAAAAGTTTTTGTTATAAATAATAATAAATAAACTTTTGCTGCACTAATAAAAGCTGGTAATCATGATTATGCAAATATTATAAAAAAATCATGATTACCCTTTATTAGAAATATTATTGAATGCTTTCTTTTGTATGTCTGTCGTGTTGAAAAGGCTAAACAGTGAGTTTTAATGTTTTTTTATGTGTGCAAATTTTTTGAACCATTTTATGCATTAATTAAATGTGTTTATGCATCCAATCAATTCTGTTAAATGTGTATAAGAGCAGTAGCATGTGGCTGTCTATCTCTGTCTGTATGGCTTACTGCATATACATTTCATTTGAATTATGTGTTATAACATTTTTTTTTATTTTTACCCCACTAATATGTACAAAAAAATACATGTACTATTCTGTAATGTTTTAAATTTAGCAAAGTCCGTTATTTTGTGTCTTCTCATTTTACTTATATGTCTTAGCTAAGTTTTAAAAATAATATTAGTTTCTTGAGATTTTGTTTTTTTATTGTTATTCATTTTGTTTTTTCTTTTCTTTACTTAATATGATTATAATTTTTATGATACATTATATAATTATGTTACATTTTATACATGTTTAGGTCAGCTTTTATTCTCTTCTTGCCACTGGGCTTTTGCTTTTTATGTTCAAAATCTATCAACAAAATTGACTACAACAATAACATGTAACAACATCATTAATTACTCAGTCATTATCAACTTTTTAGTATATTTAAAAACACACAGTTAGGTACTATTGTCATGACTACATGATACAAATTCATCTATCATAATTTTTACATAATATATGAAGGATAGACTATAATTCCAACATTCTCATTGGAAATCAATATAATAGAGGTCTTTATGAATACATTACAATTGACTGTTATTTTAATAGTCAATAAATAATAGCTTCTGTAGGCAAAAGTGACTAAAATGAAACAATGTGACATGTAATTTTAAAAATTGCTATGCGAAATCTCTTAATGTTAAAATAGTTGTTATCTCATTTGAAAATAGCTAAGCGAACTTATTTTGATGATTTCAATCTTTGGTATAAACACAAAAATTTGTCAAGTGTGAGTGGAATTCTAAAATTTACATAAATTTTATTTACCTCTGTTACAGTAAGTGTTCTAAACTATACTATGTTTTTAACCAATGAACTCACAATAAAAAGTAGTTTTTACTTGGAAGTAATTATATATTTACGTGGTACGCTAGCAAATGTTGAAACCAGCCTTTCTTTTTTTTGTTTTCGCTGAGAAATGCATTTACGCACACCACTACAAGTAGTGTACTCATCAAGTACATTAGGCAGTGGTAGTGTGGGACTCGGCTGCCCGGCAATCGTGTGGCAATACCCAGCAAAGCGTTAAAACTCAGCGGAACCATCATCGCCATAGTGGGACGTCATGGGGTCGCTTGCGCAAACAATCATGACATCTCGGCGGAAAAGCCTGCATATGCGGGCCACCGTCGCCGAAAGGCTGCCCCGGGTATCGCAGGGCACCCACTCACGCCCTGATGACGTATGAAGGAGTTAAATGCACCCTCCGCCGTAGCTCCTCTAGGGTGGTGGAGTAAAGTGACACCTCCTGCCTCAAGGCCTTCATCTTCGGATTGGGTCCGCGTGGAGATCGTCCTCGCGAACCCTCTCCGCGGCCATCAGGCCTTGGCGCTGGGGAGCCCATACGGCGCATTCCGCAAGAGCTTGATGCGCTGTGTCTAAAGACGCATTACGCATCGCGCTTTCAAATGCAAGTACATACCCAGCGGTTGTCACAAAATGGGAACAAAAATAACTGCTATACTTTTTATTGATACATTCAATCGATATGCGCATCTTTATGGGCTGATAATGGTTGAAAAATAACAACACTACATAAAAAATAACAAGAAAATTAGCTAGTCTTAAATTGTAGTCCGTCCGGGCCGTCGACGTTGTGAAATTGAAGTTGTGGCCGTATAATTATGTAGGTAGGTAGTTAGTTATTAATAAAATGTAACATTTGTTGCACCGGGAAATAATTATTAAGTGATAACTTTTTTCTTGCGTTTTTTGTTATTTTTTGTTATATATTAAACTCGCCTACTGATGAAAAACTTGACAAAAAATTTAAATTAAATTGTAATAATATATTTGGAATTATTTTATTTATTGTTTCATAGAACAGACAAAATGAAGAATGTATATCTATTAGGGTGATTAAAAAAAAAACTTATTTTCTCTCTTCCAAACAGACTTAAAAGTTCTTTTGGGTGTAAAAAATAGTACTGTGAAAAGATGAGCCCTTAATATTAATATTAAGATTGTCCGCATCGCATTTTTAATTCCCATAACAATAATACGGGCAAAATTATTTTTGCGTCTTCTGATTTTTCTTGCTAGCCTGGCGTGGGTCATAAAGCAAATTCTTCTACGTATTCTTGTAGAGCATTATCTCTACAAAAAAGTTAATGATTTTTTCCGAAACCTAACAAATTAAAAGTTATTCGAGGTCAATGTTCAATTTATCGCAAATTTGACATTCGCATTACAGTTAATTTAATGATCTTAGAGGGAATAGTTAATAAAAATTTCGTGTTTTTCTCGAATTTAGTCTTCTAGAAAATGTTTATCAATAATTTTATGCAATAAAATTATCACTCAAGTGGACCACGCACAGTTGAAACTAAAGGGTTCCGCAGCTTGATGATGAAGAATCTAAGGACTTTAAAAATAATAACGAATTAAAAGTGATCGCAAAATAAGTTGGTAATTTCATAGTACTTATTAAAAGTAATATGAAAAACAAAGTTATGGGAAAAACCTTTATATCTCTTCAATTTGTAGACCTATCTTCAAACCTAATGTGGTTGAAAGTTCATTTGATGTTCTACAACAATGTTTTCTAGAATTTTAAATCCCATAGTTCAAAAGTTAGAGTGGGGGATTGTACACAATTTTTATGACTTTAGGAGCTTTTATCTCAACAACTACTGACTTGATTAAAAAAGCCAAAATCAAACTTCCAGAACATTTTGAAAGACCTTCCATATGTTGAAATTTTATTTTTCAATCCTTAGTTACATGTATGGACTGCAAATTTTAATTTTTATATATTTTTGGATTTCATTACAAAATCGTGTGCTATTTATTACATTTCGTATAGATAGAACCAACAGTCTCCGAGAAAAATTACTGTGACATACGGACGGACAGACAGACATGACGAAATTATAAGGGTTCCGTTTTTGCCATTTGGCTACGGAACCCTAATAATGATATTACGTTTATAATGTTTCAAAACGCGTCTTACGGGGACGAAATCAAATAATTGATATTATATAAAAAATAGCGATATTCTTAATTAAATAGTCGTTAAATATCGTCAATAGTTTTAATCTCATTATTCAATATTCGTATTTTCAAGTATCGAATTTATATTTTTGAATTCAGATAACAGGCGCTTTTTTTTTTAAATAAGTTTCCAAAAACAGCGACTTTTGTGTCTACTATTTGCACGCAAATAAGCAATACCATGTCAACCCACAAAATTTAAAAAATTGCGTTATATATGCAGAAGTGTTGGTAAATGGCTGAAGAACATTTTTCTTTAATATTTGTATGGTTTTAAGCTTTAAAACTTCTAAAACCCATTTCTTAATCATGCAATTTATGTATTATGTTTAACGTTTTGGGTTATATTATATACGAAATATGCAGTTTGTATACTCATTTTTGTGAAAATAAGTAAAATAACTTACATAAATCTGAAATTGCCAAAAACTTGACCAATACATAAAATAAATTCATATAAAGCAAGTTGTTCCAAATTTTCAAACGCGTTTTTCACGAAATGTTATTCGTGTGGGTTGACATAGTGTTGCTTATTTGTGTCCAAATGTACATCGACATATTTTTTCATTTGCCCATACCTACTGTGCGATATACTTCTCCGTCTTCTACACGTAAGACTCCTGGCATTTCTGTGCAGTCTGCCCTATGTACTAATATAAAAATCATATTATAACCCTTACAGTTTTCTTAAAAAAAAATTAAAAAGATCGTATATACTTAATTATTATGATCTAGATAACGTTGTTTTTGTATGTAGATAAAGTAGTTTGTTTACGAGAAAGAAATTTGTCATGGGAGCATGGGTCAAGGACTCGCAGTCTTCTACCCGTAAGGCTACGGGCATTTCCCTGTAGTCTGTCCTAAGCACATTTGCTGCCAACTATATAAATAGTAATACTGTGTTAATTGTTAAATCAGAGTCATTATAAGGTAGGAACCGTTTAATTGCCGAAAGCAGTGCATCCCACCAATTGCCTTACAATAAAATCTTAGTGTAAATAAGTTTTCTTAAAAATATTTAAAAGATTGTATATAAATAATACTGATAATGTTGTTTTTCTATGATAAAGTGCTTTGTTTACGAGGAGTAAATTTGTCATGGGGGAAGGGTCAAGAACAGACGTCTTTAATTATAGTAGCAACATGAGCATAACAATAAACAGTCAATACATGAATGTATTTTGATTTTTATTCAATGTCAGGATGTTTATTCAAAGGACAGATGTTTTACTTATTGTAGCTACATGAGCTACATGAATGTATTTTGATTTTTATTCAATCTACAGGAGAAAGCAAGTCATTTATAGGTTATAAATGAAATTAACAGCTTAAAACTAAAGTCTTGCTTTGGGATTTCTTTTTCGATAAGAAACTGAAGAACTATTTTTGTTTATGGAAGAACATAAATTATTTATCAATGCTATGAATGTTAAAATAAATGTTAGAATAAAATATTAGACTTAGTGAAAACATAACAATTGCATCATATCTCGCTTTGAAGTGTGACTTGTAATGTTATTATTTCTAATTTTTTTTTGTATATTTCAAATATTATAAACCAGATAATTCCCTGGTATAAATTTTGCTATACCATATCAGCTATTTTCAGGAAGAATCGTGATGAATTAACATACTTTTCAATTCCATAAAAATTGTGTTTTGCAATCTTCATAATAATATAGTAATAAATTATTACCGATACAAGAATTGATCCATCGTAATATTTCGTCTCATAATAGTCTAACATTGCAATATCAAATTATTTAGAAATTTTATAAGACATTGCTGTTGATCATAGAGAAAAAGATTAACTCTGATTAATCTGGCCAATAAAATCGAAAGAGTTTAACGTTGAATTAATAAGTAAAATAAAATGTATTTATACACAAAACATACTTAGAAAATTTCTTTTAAAACACTTCAATCTAAACTTCAACCATATACTATGTATATGGGTATTTATACATATGTAATAAGCTTACCTTTCCTACCATTTAAAATATTGCATTATGTTCATTTATAAAAAAAATACTTTCATACAATTCTTAGAGAAATTAATAGGATAGCACAATAAGATAAAAAATGAAAGCACATTTTTGTCCTTTGTATATTATGTATACAGATACCATATAGATATTAATCAACACTAATGAATATTAGCCAACCAATTTTAATGGATTTAAGAAAGAAGTACAACTTCCTTAATATCCATTTAATCAATTTAAAGATGTTAGTTAATTTGAATTTTTAGGGTTCCGTAGTCAAACGACTGAAATAGAACTTTTATAATTTAATTATAAATCAATGAACCATCTTTAAAATCCAATAAATCGACACAACACTTTACTTTAATATTACTATACTTAGTTATGTACTGCACATTTCTACATTGTTTTCTTTGTTATCTGACGCTCACGCTTACTTCTCGCTTTGTTGTAGCATTATTTTTTGTTTGTTTCTTTAAACATTTAAATATTGGGTTCAGATTGTCAGTCTCTATGGCTTGGAAGCAGAGAATCAACTGCTGAGGTGCCTGCTCACTGAGGCAGCGAAAACATCGTGGGATAGTGATCGTCCAGGGACGGCTTATAGTGTACACGCGAATCTTCTAGCGCAACACTTGGCTTCGCTCCTGAACCACCCGGCCAAGTCTACCGTGGTGTGTCGGACTGTTGACAACCCCACACGGTCCTTACAGAAGGTATGCTTCTTAAATCACAAACATTCCTGTAATCAAGATTTATTATTAAAAAAATATATACCATAAATAAATATTAATAATAATCCACACTTATTACATAATTGTATTAACATAACTACACACTCCATTTCATTAATGTCTCATGTCATGAATAAAAATAAAAAGTACCACTTTATTATTTTAAAATGAATAATAATGTTGATGGTTGTTTTTTATTTCTTTTACAGGTTTTTAAACCTGCCAATACACTTTTTACTCGTCTCGCAAGATTGCTGAAATTGACGACGGCCCAAGATGTTGTCTTCTCATTGGTATTGAGAAGAAATTCATCGAAGCCTGAGATTGTTTCTCTTGCTAATCAACATTTGAAGAAACGGTTCTTAGACTTTGTTCAGTGTTACCTTGATGCAGGTATAATAAACATGTAGGGGATTTTACTTATAAACAATTATATAAAAATGGCTTAATAGGAATGGTTTTGTTAACTGTTTTCTTTATTTTTACCAGAACGTGGACATCAAGTAGAGCGTGCAGGTCTTCAGGAATGCAGCCCTGAAGTTTTGCAAACTCTTTTAACTAGCCTCGCGTACGATAACTTTCGGCTAGCCGCAGTAACAAAGGACTTGTTTTTGAAACGTTTACGTGTCGATTTTCCCAGGGAAGTAGTACCTATAGTACTAGCACCGCTACTTTACCCTGACGATACCCAAACTCCTCTTGAGGAAATGACCACATCTGACGACATGGCAGCAGCTATGATGGATAACTCTTTAGCGGAAATCATTCGAGACATCGGTTATGCGTTCACATCGTCCGTCGAAGATTGTAAAAACAACATGATTAACTTCGGCGCCCGGGAGCCAACAGCTATAGATATAGCAAGAATCATCTCTATGATGGTGAGATATCATGCCACCTTACCTGACGGTCCGCAGATACAAACGCCAGGAAATTATTGGATGAATCATGAAGCCAAAAAAGACGTAATACCACACGGACCTTCAGATACATGGAATGCCGAAATTTTTGTTCAAACTTTAAAAGAACTTGCTTCCAATTTAAATTGGAAAGAGGTAATTCTGCAATTAGATCACCCAGAATTTATAGTTCCTGACAGACAAGGTCTAAACCTACTCTTCACAATTCTACGTTTGGGTCTACAAAGTGCAGGCTACCCGGCTAATATATTTCCGGTTGAATATCTATGTCGTCGTTGGACAAACTTGGAAGGACAAATGAGTTTGATTACAAATATCCTTAAACATCCGGATATTTTCAGCTTTGCAGATCATCCATTCCATCCCGTCTCAATTGATCTATTAAAATCTCCACCTGAAACAGACAATAAAGAAGTTTCCACTTGGCGCTGTCTTTATTTGGTGGAATTGTTATTATTTGCATCAGAACGTGGCTATTATTTGCAAATTCATGAATTATTCAAATTTCCTCTTCAACATTGTCCTGATATCTTACTTTTAGCGTTACTACAGATAAATCCACCTGTGACCATGTTTAGACAGGAATTATTGACCAATCTAATACCGATTTTCCTTGGCAATCATCCCAACTCAGGTATAATGTTACAACACGCTTGGCATTCACAAAATCCTAATATAAAACCTATAATAATGCATGCCATGGCAGATTGGTATATACGTGGTGAAAGTGACCAATCAAAATTATCAAGAATATTGGACGTCGCACAGGATCTAAAAGCTTTGTCCTTGTTGTTAAATGTTCAGTCATTTCCATTTGTCATAGATTTAGCTTGTTTGGCTTCGCGCAGAGAGTATCTTAAGTTGGACAAATGGCTCACGGATAAAATAAGAGATCACGGCGAGACGTTCGTTTCAGCTATGGTCAAATTTCTTCAGCGGCGATGCCCTCCAGTACTCGGCAAAGTGCCAGAGGAGCAATTGCCTAAAGCAGCCCAGTTGCCACCAGAAACTATTGGTACAATGCTGACTTGCTTGCAATTATGTATACCTAATGTACAGCAAGAGTTACAAGAGGCTATTTATAATATAATAACCAGTTGTCAACAATTGATTTTGAGTAAAGCAAGACCAGGAATAGCGGGGATTGCACGGCCGCACACTAGAATAATAGAGACGCCTTTCAACCCTGCGGCCTTAGGTGGACAGCTGTTCACTCCTCATGTAGATGCTATTGCCAACTTAACTCCAAACGTTGCTAATATGACTTTAGGTGCGCCAGCTAATACGGCCTTTGCAATGCCTGGCACTCTGGGGCCGTTAGTCACAGCTCCGGCTTCACCATCAAGACTTATGGGTGCTGGACCAAATAGTCCGTTTGCTATAATGCCAATGCAGCATAATCCTAATTTGGCTAATATGTCTCTTCTCGCAAGAATGCCTCCTACAATGGACAAACCGCGTTTACCGGATCCTTTACATTTCCCAGAAATGGTGCATAACGTATCTAAAGAAATAGAAGACGAGGCGAATAGCTACTTTCAAAGGATTTACAACCACCCTCCACATCCAACTCTATCGATAGATGAAGTATTAGAAATGCTAAAGAAGTTCCAGGACTCTCCAAATAAAAGAGAACGTGAGGTATTTTCTTGTATGCTCCGAAACTTGTTTGAAGAATATAAATTTTTCCCTCAATACCCTGATAAAGAGCTCCATATTACGGCTCAATTATTTGGTGGAATAATAGAAAAAGGCTTAGTTCCTAGCTATGTGTCGTTAGGGCTGGCTTTGAGATTTGTATTGGATGCTTTACGTAAGCCTGAAGGTTCTAAAATGTACTATTTTGGGATAGCGGCTCTAGACAGATTCAGATCTCGATTAAAAGATTATCATAAATATTGCGAACATGTTAGGGCTATACCCCATTTTACTGAATTCCCTCCGCACTTAGTTGAATATATAGAATATGGACTTCAAAGTCAAGAGCCACCAACTAAACCGCAAGGACCAGTGTTGCCAGCCAGTCTCGCCGCTATGTTAAATCAAAGCGCTGTTGTAACAGTTTCAGCTCCATACAGGTAAGTTTTATAAATTAATACTGTTATTGAAAAAAATATATATCCACTGCCAATATAATCAATATTACTTTACAGGGCCGTCGTCTCTATGCACAATCCGATCTCAGTAATATCCAAGGTGGTGAACTGTGGCGCTGGAGGCATCGGTAGTAGACCGTCAATCGCTAATGCTACTAATATTGACACATTGCTTACGGCCACCGACCGAGACGAGAAGATAACTGCTCCGCCGGAAGCTATTCAAGACAAAACTGCCTTCATATTTAACAATCTCAGTCAGCTCAACCTTCAAACTAAATGCGAAGAGTTAAAAGAAATCATAACAGAAGAATACTATCAATGGCTATCGCAGTATCTCGTTATGAAAAGGGCATCCATTGAACTTAATTTTCACGTTTTGTATTCAAACTTCCTAGACGTTCTAAAAATACGCGAAATAAACAAAATGGTGACGAAAGAAACATACCGAAATATCAGAGTATTGCTGCGATCTGACAAAGGCATAGCGAACTTCTCTGACCGATCCCTATTGAAAAATCTCGGTCACTGGTTAGGTATGCTGACCTTAGCTCGCAATCAGCCAATCCTTTATATAGACCTCGATCTCAAAGCACTTATACTTGAAGCTTATCACAAGGGCCAGCAGGAGCTACTATACGTCGTGCCGTTTGTTGCGAAGGTCTTGGAATCCTGTGCCAAGAGCGTCGTATTCAGACCGCCGAATCCATGGACAATGGCTTTAATGAACGTTTTGGCCGAACTACATCAAGAACCTGATTTGAAATTGAATCTGAAGTTTGAAATAGAAGTGCTTTGTAAAAACTTAAGTTTAGATATAAACGACGTAAAACCTTGTCTATATTTGAAGGATCCCGAGAAATTTAGAACTATCGAATTCCAACTTTCTCAACCCAAGCCGAATAAAGAACCCGCGAATGTAATACCCGTTAATCAGACTGTCATACAGGCACCTCAAATACAAATGATGCCACCTCCTCCACCCATGATTCCCGTTGAGGACATATCTGCTACAGCGCCTACGCCCACTAGCGGTCTAGTTGCCAACGACCCTACGATGATGGTCATGGGAATACCCGAGCCAAGATTTAGCTACCTCGACGTAAATGTCTCATCAACATCGGCTTTCGGCCAAAAAATATGTTTTAATCCGCATATTATCCTCTTCCAAAATTACCCTCATTTGAAGCAATTCGTGAAACCTGCCATCGAGAGATCGATTCAAGAGTGGATTCATCCGGTTGTCGATCGATCGATCAAGTATGCTTTGACAACGTGTGAGCAGATTATAAGAAAGGATTTCGCTTTCGATCCTGACGAGGTGCGAATGCGCACGTGTGCACATCATATGATGCGGAATTTGACAGCTGGAATGGCCATGATCACGTGCCGCGAGCAGATCATTAGTACCATCAGCACTAACTTGAAAGCTGCTTTTGTCACTGCCCTGATACCAACTACTCCTCAACAGGCAAGTTTTTAATAAATGTATTTAAAGCTTATATTTACTCGTGCTATTCACCTACTAATTATTTAATATAGTTAAATGTCTTACAGAAGGATATAATAGAAAGTGCAGCAGCGGTTCTTGCAACTGAAAATATGGAACTCGCATGCGCTTTCATTCAAAAAACGGCCGTTGAAAAGGCATTACCTGAACTCGACAAGAGACTAATGAACGATTACGAAATGAGAAAAATCGCGCGTCAAGAAGGCCGCAGATACTTCGACCCGATTGTACTGACTTATCAAACGGAGAGAATTCCTGAAAGGGTACGACTTCGAGTCGGTGGCCCTACAGAATTGCAAATTTCAGTATATGAGGAGTTCGCGTGCAACATTCCAGGATTCATGCCAGTACGCGATGCGGGTATGTTCATTCCTAAACCAGCAACACAGGAGCAAGTGCCCCAAATGACATACAGCCAAGTAATGAATCCGACCCAGGTAAGTTTCAAAAATAATATAACCGTAAAACTTTATTGTTTTTCTATTCTAAAGATAACAACATAACACTCCAAATCTTTTGTCAGGTTTACGGCACTGATGAAATGGGTACTCTTATAACAACCGCAGAATTGTTCCTATCTAACGCCTTAGCCGTTCCATTGTTCGCAGTCCAAGCGACCAACATGCATACTCTCCTTGAGTGCCTTATCATTGCAAGGAGGAACCGGGACATCGTTTCAGGCTACACATTGTTGCAAAGAGTATGAAAAATATTTTTATAGCTATATTATTTTTGTAAATATTTATGATAATGCTACTTTTTTTCTTATTATGATCATTAAAAACTTTCTCTAGTTTTCCTGATATGATTTAAATATTACGCAGGCCGTCGAAGGTCTCCTTGATGGTCACATAGTCCAGCCTGGCACGAACAGCGAGCACGTTGATATGATGACACGCTATCGGGACATCCACCTTCGGGTCCTCAAGTTGTTGGAAGATGCCAGGGTATACGGCCACGCCTGGACGACCAAGCAGATCACATACTGCGTCATTGAATGTAGGGACGAGCTCAAATATAACTTGGAGGCAATTGACTGTCTTGTCAGGAATCATCTGATTAATTTACCACAGGTATATTAATTGTATTTGAAAATCTTCTACACAACAGGATAAAACCTGCCAAAAATGATATAATTAATCATACTTTACTACGATTTTTACTGTCTCGATTTCTTTTCAGTACGACCTCGCACTCGCTCAACTAATGGACAATGGTAACAACTATGTAGCTGTGGCATTCGCGATGCAATTAGTGCAATTGTATCTCGTCGATGACAGGAACAACTTGTACGCTTCCGAATCCGATCTATACCATACAACCGAGAGTCTCGTGAGGATGATGTCTCACTCCAGGCAGGCGCCACCAGAGGGCCTCGCCACCCTCATTGAAACCATTAGAATCAACCAGGACCCTAGCACATACTTGGGCGAGCGCTCTCCATTGGGTCCCACTGCGCATATCCATAATGGGATATTGCAAGTAAGAGTAAGTGATTGTAGAAATTGTAGTTCAACGCCCTATCTCCCACCCACTGTTCCCTTCTATTTTTCTTTTGGGTTGGCAACACGCTTGTGACACTTTGAGTATCGTAAGCCTTCGTGGTTCGCGGTGATTGCTCACCACCAGGCGGACTGCGTGTTTGTTTTTCTTCCGCCATGACATAAAATAAAAAGAATATTTGTAATCAATTTTTAATTTTACGGTGGGTTTATATATAGATTTAAGAATTTTCGTTATTAAGTGACTTATTTTTATAAAAATATTTTTTTTAATAGGCTCGAGATTACGATGACCCGCCCGGTCTCCAAGAAAAAACCGAGACCCTCCTTCGCGAATGGAGGAATGTACTCCTTAGTCCACTCACAGAGATTGAGATCGGCCAAAACTTCAACATCTACGTACATCGTATGAATATGAATGGAATACTCAAGTCCGACGATATGATCACTCGCTTCTTCCGCATCGCTACACAGATGTGCGTCGAGAATGTGTACCAATTGCTAACGGAGGATAGGATGAACCCTCCCCCGGTGCCTCCCAAGAGGGACAGATACTATGCGATGTGCGACTCCTTTGTCAAACTGGTGTCGCTTTTGATCAAGAACACAGCGGATGGTGGCAATCCAACGCCGAAACTTAATTTGCTAAATAAGGTTTGTTATATTATTGTATATACAGTAGTCATCGTATATTATATTTTACTGGCTGCTTCCCGAATCTTTGCCAGCTTGAATAACGATTGATGAGGCACCTTTAACGCATAAGATATAATTAGTCTTCCAAACAAACTTTCATCTCTTATTTCACCCCCTTCAAGTTTTGTTTTTGTGGCAAAAAGTAGCCTATCATCGTCTCCATACCATACATAGCAAAATTCATCATAATTGGTGTAGCAGTTTAGGTGTGGAAAGCTCACAAACAAATTCACATTTATTTTATCGGTTAGGATTTAATCAGTTCACTCAAATCATACAAAACAGTTGAATTAAAGTTTCAAAAATTAATGGTTATAATATTATAATTGCATAATTGAATTACTTGTAACATGGCAATTTCTGTAAATGTCTTTAATTTAAGATCCTGGGAATCATTGCTGGCTGCCTTCTGCAAGATCACGAGGAACACGGAGCAAATTTCCAGCAGCTTCCCTATCACCGTCTGCTTCTCATCCTATTCCTTGACATGAACATGGCCGAGCCCGTCCTAGAATCTATGAACTACCAGGTGAACTTTATTTATATTTGTAACACTTAAAAATCTATCTATATTAATGTTATGTGTTAATGAGGTTTATTCGATTTATGAATTTCTGAACTGATAACAGTGAAGCCTTCAAATTTATATCCTTTCCTTAAATATTGGTATTTCAGCTGCATTTTGATGTTGCGGCTAAAATATAAAGTTTAAAAATAAAGAGAGCCCTTTATTTTTAACTTTAGGAACCTTTGATGGAAGAAATGTATCTACCAGGCGATCATAACATAATTTTAATTTGATTACAGGTTCTAACAGCGTTCTGCCACACCCTACGTATAATCCGCCCGAGTGTCGCACCGGGCTTTTGCTATGCGTGGCTAGAAATGGTCGCTCATAGGGCTTTCGTGAATCGAGTTCTGGCTGTCACTCCACAACAGAAGGTATATATCTATTCTTCTCTATTCACACGTAGACCACCCAGTCGGGTTCTTTGTCTGTTATGAATTAGATTTATAGAAAACCTGGCTTCATTCAATACTTTAAGTATGAAATATATGTAAAAGCAATTTGGAAATGACTTATAAATTTTGTTATGATTACCATGAAATCTTATTTTAAATTCGTGAGGCGAGAGCTATGAAATTCAAATGTCTACATTTCTCAGAGTATTGACTGATGCCTGTGTGCTCTTTAGTATTTGACACAATCTGGATAAAAAGACTTTGTTTGACAAATGTTGCTTGTGTTAGGTGTTATAGAACTAAACAAGAATTTGTTACAAAGGTGGGTGCGTGTACTTATGTACGCGCGTCAGAAGTTGTACTTCATTGGGCTCATTAAAAAACAATTTTTAATTTCATGCGAATAATAATTTACAATAAAATATTAAAAGGACTGGAGAAGGATATTCAACACAGTCAATAAAGCTCAGTATAAATTTGGAAAGTTAAATAAATAAATACATATATATATTTCGCATTTTTTCGGACAGCTTTACACTGTGAATTTTGTGTGACGCTCATGCGCGCGCAATTTAATATTTCACTCTAATCATTTTTTTATAATGCTCCTAAAGAAGTATAACTTCAAAAAGTATATTACTACAACTTTAATCACTATTTAATTACTTAATAGCCTATCATTCTTAATATTAAGACAAAAGTCAAAGCAAACAATTTGATATCATATTCTACATCTAAAGTCTAATTCATCATTATATAATAAAATTATCATCATCATAGAATTGTATTAATTCCAAAACTTCTGTTTACGAATTCCTGGATATTAATGTTGTTATAAACTCCAAAATTGCTTCACTTAAGTTTGGGATGTGCAGAAATGATGATATTTTTCCTTTTTTTTAATCAAATGATTTCTTCGAAAGTGATTCGATTTATTTACATAACGTTTTAACAAAATTGACATCGCTATGCTAAGGACGTTAAGAAGAGAGAAGCCGATAAAATTGAAGATAGATTGATTTGAAGATGAATATGGCCAAGTGAATTGTTCAATTATTTAATCTGTGTCTTTAGGATTTACACGATAAAATGGAAAATATTAAAAACAATCAATTGGTACAATCGAACTGAATGATTCACTTTAATAATTTTATTATTTCCTGCATTAATAAAGATGTTGTACCTAATGTATCAGCATATTCAACGACCATACGTCACAATAGACGCTTTTTTTAAGTAACTGAAGCGGAGAATTGCAATCTGGTTGGTTTTACAATTTTTATTTAGCATACAATAATATGGTGTTTGAAAATGTTGTGTTTTTTCATAAATTTTTAATGTTCTGTTAAAGGTTTTCAAATGGGATCACCTTTTTAATATTAATAGTTGATATGAAAATATGACCTGTTTTGCATTGTCTATAGTGTTGTATGGTCGTTGATATCAGTTTATGGTCTCTTTGTTTTGAAGTCGTTTGCTCATGTTACCTGATTTTGATTCTTGAAATTTACTCAAAAATCCAAAACAAACGTTTCTTTTTATTGAATCTATTTCGTCTATAAAAAATATTGGCAGTGTGTTAAGGATAAGACAATATTGTTTCTCTTACAACTTTATGTATTAAATTTATTTTTAATGATAAAATATTGTTTTATCCTAATTCTAGTCGTTTCTCTTATATTTTCTACTCCATGTAAAAGGTCTGTTTATAAATAATAATTACAAATTAAATATCATGTGTATTTGTTTAACGTAAATTGTGATTATAACCAGATTGTGTCAAATTATCGCTAGTTCGTTAACCATGCCCTGAGGCCTGCTTTTTTTTCGTTACCTTGTTAACATTCATATGAAATTTGTTGTTTATCTGGGTCTTAGAACTTATCAGATTAAAACGTGTTTTAAATCGTAATAATAATTTTTTAGCATTTGCCTCCGTAGTTTAGAAATTTCTTGCTTCTATATAAAAATACCATTACAGCATATATTTTCAGCTCATATCAATTAAAACCATCGCGTTTTTTTGTTTTAATTTTAAATTATAGCCTATTTGCGCTTTTATTAAGAGCTTTGAAAAACTGACGAGTTCTACGAATCCAATGTAACGAATAAAAAAACAGGTCGTATAGGTAAACATGTCCAGGTCATTTAGGCATATCATTGTAAATTTCACTACAAATTAGCTTGTATACAAATATAATATGGGTGTCTTTCCACACGTGCTGTAATTCTACGGTCACTATTATACAACCTCTCATTCGAGGTGATAACTATAATAGTCACCGTTTCACCGTAGATACATTGATGTTCGAAAATTTGTAAAACTTCATTTTGATTTATCATTTTAATAATACTTATAATAATATTACGGCAGGATTCGAACTTTTTTCTTTATGACGTTTATAATACCTGTCTGCTTCGAATTTTGTCGATTAATACTTTTGGTCATGTATACCGTCATTTTGATGAATATGGTAATAATATAACTTTTTGTATGGTGAAGAAATAATAGCAACAAAATGAAGTTCTCTACTACAACATGTTTCCCTCAAAGAATACTTCAATCACCACAGTAAGGGTGTGAAAAGACACTATAAAATATCTGTAAATACATGTGCATTGTAATTACATTTTAATTGCATATCTTATGGATTTATTTTCTTTTGTTCAAGTCTATCATGGAAGTATTGGTATATAACGTTTTAATTTTATGCTCGTATGTGTTTACAGTTCGATATTAGCTTCTGATGTCATTGCTTGATCATCGCTTTTATTAATTTAATGATCACCTCTTCTTCTCGGTACTAAATGTTATCTGTTAATAGGGCTGGGGAATGTATTCGACGCTGCTTATCGACCTTTTCAAGTTCCTCGATCCGTTCCTCCGTAACACGGAGCTGGCGACGCCCGTCATGATGCTGTACAAGGGAACTCTCAAAGTCTTGCTCGTTTTACTACACGACTTTCCCGAGTTCCTGTGCGATTATCACTACGGTTTTTGCGATGAGATACCGCCTAATTGCATTCAAATGAGGAATCTCATCCTATCAGCGTTCCCAAGGAACATGCGGCTTCCAGATCCTTTCACACCGAATCTGAAAGTAGATTTGTTAGCCGAGATCACACTGCCGCCTCGAGCAGTTATCAATTACAATACGATTATTCCTTCCTCGCAATTTAAGAAGGATTTGGACGCATATATAAAGGCCAGAGCGCCTGTGACTTTCCTATCGGAGCTGCGTAGCAACATGCAGGTGAATTATTGATGCAACGGTGGCAACCGCACTAACCGTCCTTCTTTGTCTATCAATATCGAAACTAAGAGGGAAGGTAACGTTGCGTGTGCGCACTCGTGCATCGCAGTCATTTTTATCTATTTTGTAAAATATCTCAATTGCTGGTGTACTAGTTAAATGTTTGATTTGTAGAATGTAGTTATACTGTGTGAAGCTTCGTTTGTTATTGCTGATAAGATTATAGCATTTGTTCTCTTGTAAAATATATTGGATCCATTTGCTAGGTGGTTAACGAGCCGGGCCGTAGATACAACAGCCAACTGATGAATGCTGTGGTGCTGTACGTCGGCACTCAGGCCATAGCGCACATCAGGTCAAAGGGGCAGACTCCGAATATGACCACCATTGCTCATTCGGCGCACATGGATATATTCCAAAATTTCACCGTTGATTTTGACTATGAAGGAAGGTGAGTACCGTTTAGTTTCCAAAATTGTGTAATATAATATCTAGACAATTTCAAATGTATTTAAATAAGGATGTGTTGTGTCAATAATGAGTCTTAACTATTGATCATGCCATCAGGTATCTGTTTTTGAACGCGATTGCGAACCAGCTCCGCTACCCGAACAGCCATACCCATTACTTCAGCTGCTGCCTTCTGTACCTTTTCGCGGAGGCGAACTCCGAGGCCGTTCAAGAGCAGATCACGAGGATGTTGCTCGAGAGGCTGATAGTGAACCGTCCGCACCCGTGGGGACTGCTGATCACCTTCATTGAGCTCATCAAGAACCCGATCTACAAGTTCTGGAGCCACGAGTTCGTCCACTGCGCGCCTGAGATCGAAAAGTAAGTTCACAGCGATTGAGAGTCAATGTTGTTTTAATTTTTTTTTATTTTACCTTCAAAATTAAGTTTTAATTTTTTACTTTGGTACTTTTATCATCTGTAATATGATATGAAACATTTTAATTAACGGTTAACCACGAAATAAAGATTGATATGACGTACAGAATGGAAACTCGACCCGTTCCACCGATCTGAGCTACCCTAACCCGCCTAGATTATACGAAGTGCTTAGATTCAATTGCTTTGACATATTTAGATATGCGCTAACGAAAGAAACGCACTTAGTATGCTGTCTCGCTCCGACACTAAATAAAATTAAATGTTGCCATTCTCTTCATGCATTTCATTTTTACCCATGCAACCGCTTTATCGTTCATTCTTTTTTTTCATATATTTCGTCAAGTTTCCATTGTGTATGTAATATAAATTTTTATTTTACGGTTCAGATTAAACTGAAATAAATTAATTACAAAAAAAATAATTGGGTGTTACGAATAATTTCTTTTTTCAATTTTTATTTTTATATTTATTCTTTTAATTTTTTTTTAAATAATAAACAATTTCTTTTTTTTGTAATAATTTTCAATAGATAGCGACGTCGTGTATCATCGTTGGCGCGGACACTGTCTTAAGACATTGGCCTCGCCTTATTCAGTTAGCGATGGAAGCGATCGTCATTAAGGGGGCACCTGACGGTATTGATGTAATCATTAAAAAAATCCATATGTTTTGTGTTTTAATCAGGCTGTTCGCGTCCGTGGCGCGTTCCTGCATCGCTGATAAGGCGGGAGGGGGGGAAAGGGAGCTGACCGAGTAGCGTCGAGCCCTTTGGGAGTCTGTCCGGCAAAAGCAAATATTTAATTGCTTTGCCGAGAAAGGTCAGTTTTAACGTATACAACCCACAACGTCCGGCGTTAAGAGTTTACCTGGAACAGTCGATCAATATGTTGGTTATATTTTTCTCACCCGTTTTGGGCCAATGTCTGCATTAAATAACAAAAAAATATATAAATTGGTAAAATTTATAAAAATACCTGTGTAAAGTTGTTATATTGGATGAATATAAGGGCGGCGGGGCGGGAGCGGCGGCGGTGTGGCGAGCGGCTTGGCGCTGCAATCTGCGACGTGGTTAGACTAGCAAGTCTTAGTCCTAATCCCGCCCGCTCCGCCGCTCAGCTTAGCTTAGCTCAGCTCAGCTCTGCTCGAGTTTCGCTCAACCCGCTCGTCCTGCCTTGGTGCTGATGGATGTATACGTTCGTTCTCGCCGCCCCTACACCGTCGCCGCTCCCGCCCCGCTCCGCCCAGTCGCCCGCTCTCAACGAAGACAAAACCTAATCTGAACTTTGTTGCAGGCTTCCAAGAGGCGCAGGGAGAAGCGCCCCAACCAAATCAGCCTTCTACTTCCCAACCTGTAAAACAAGTCTTACAATGGAACAAATTATTCAAAAAGTAAATCAAATATTAAATCGTAAAGCAGAGTGGGGGCCGCCAGAAGAAGTGGACGGTAAAAAAAGTGAAGGTGTGAAACAGTGATATAGTGACCAAGTTAAAAAAAGAAGAAAAAACTTCAACAAGTGCTCAAAAGACATCTCAACTAAATAGCGTTCGCTATAAGTGATACACAACAGACCATGCTTGAAATTATCAAATCTTAGCTTTGTGAACAATTATCAATTCAGTGTGAAATATATTATTAAAAAACTTAGTAACTTAACTAAATGGTTCGAAATGGTATCTCTTTTGATATCCTATTTTCAAAATCGTAACTTTTATAAACTGCAGTGGTCAGTGGTGTTACAACGTACCGAAAGTGGTGACATCGTTAGACTAATCTAAACAACTTCTCCAAAGACTACATAATTATATATACCCCTAATCTATAATATAAAAAGGTGCGAAGTACAATTTGACTTATCGAAAAAGTTGCATCGTGTACATTGTTTAATATACATTTATTATAAGCTCAGCAATATAAATACAATAAATAGAATATATTATATCATATATTTGTAATATTACTTAATAAAACCTTTTCTATAATATATTATATCGTTATCACAATAAAATACAAAGTATTAAAAGTATAGTGTTCAATTTGTGCAAAATTAGGTAAACTACGCTGTCGTAACAATTAACTAAGTACATAATTATACGTATTTGTGTACTTTTATATTTAGGAAATTCGATAAATGATGCATATATAATTTTATACATAGTAGAACCGTTTCGAGTCGGCTAGATTTCTATTATAACTAAATGTTGCAATATCAAAAGTTATTAATATTAAGTATTTCGTTTTTATAGGTGTTGTGTAACATTAAGGCTCAAACAAATTTGTTGAGATGTTGTGACGTCTTAAGTATATAAATCGATTCGTTTATATCGTATTATCGAATAAGTGAAAAGTACTATGTTGAAGTTATTAAAAATTATTGTTCGGTGTAATTTCTCTATTTGTAAACTTGTTAAAAGGGTATGGGAAGTAAGGTTTGTACAGTCAGTGAGGTCATCTGCATCGCTGGCCAAAATAGTAAATTACTATTGTGATATAATTATAGTGCGGCCGAAGATGTAAATCGCGATAAGTTTAGCGTCCTTATTATTTCTAAATTTGGTCGCGATGCCGATCACCGATGAACTGATATAATAATACATATGTAAGTCGGTTTAATTGCGCAAACTCCGTGTTACTGTAAGTCAATAAATATATTTACTATAAATTCCGACTCGCGAATATTTGAATCGGGTCTAAATTATATAACGCTGCATACATTTATTTAGACCTGGCTCGATATTTTCGAGAAGGTTAGACGTCGATATTGTATTACGGTAGGTATAATTTTTGTTGTCAAAACGACTGACTATCGTAAATGTCGCACTCGGTGCGTCAAAGACGTTTCGAGAGAAACATTAACTTGTAATTGTTAAGGTTTGAAGTAATAGTTACTTGTAGTTGTATATGTAAGATTTCAAAAAGTGATGCGCGTATGTGATCCTGTAAATTAATTTATAGCCGATTTCGTAACAGTCTGGCTCGTGGTAATAATAACAGATTAGTGATTATTTAAATATCTATTGAATTGTCGAAGTGTAATTTATATGTGAATGTGTACGCTTGGAGTTACCGTTTGCCAAGGCCGCGACCGCGCATTACTGTGTAAAATGCTTAGTTTTAATTTGGAAATAAGTAATTTAGAGAATAAAATTAGAGTTAGTATTAACACGTAACGCTTTAAGTAAGGAATCGGATACCGGTTTATTTGATGAGGGGCTTTAAATGTTCTAGGTTTCTTTGTCTTTAATTCTAGATCATATCATTAAATGACCGAAACCGTTACCTTCATTCAGATGGTAATGATTTAATAAAAAATTTCGTTTATTTTATTTTATTTAAGTTTTGCGTTTTACTTGTATAATGCTAAATTGCCTTAAAATACAATGTGTAAAATGTATTGATTTTATCATTGATCAACATTTTCATATGGACTTATGGATAAAGTATGATATAGTAAATTAATTATAATCCCTTTATAATATTATTAAATGCACAGGGGAAATTAACAACGAACTGAACAACTTTTACTTAATACAGCTTTTGGCATTGTACTTTTGAACTTTTTTGTTTTGACGAAATTAAGAAATCTGAATTAAGATCAGTCCCCAGGGTTATGATTCCTGCTTATAAGCTATATCCTCTTTTTTTCTAAAGGATTTGTGTCTTAATAAAATATTTTTTCATCAAATGTGGTTTTTATTTTTTTGCTTAAATACTTTATAGTCAAGTTTTCTTTTTCGTAATCTGTATTGCTTTTGGTTCTAATGGCCTTAATGTGCGAATGTATTTGTTAATGGAACCATATTTAGGGTGCCTCCTGGCAGGCCGGACAACGGCTTAAGACGTCATCGAGAATTGAGGCAGCGCAGTATGAAAATAGGATAGGTAGTCTATGGATTCACCTGATGGTGTGAGGTCATGGCGACGTGCGAAACAAGGGACTTTGTGCTCGCTGTCAAAGACTAATATTTGCGTGTCTGTGCTTCTTTGGGGGTATTGTCTAACGTAATCCTATCGTCAGGGATGGGCGTAGTGAGGTAAGAGCAAGGGAGGGGTGGCAGGTGTTCTCCCCTGGACCTTGCTAAAAACTAAGAAATACACGAATTAGTATTGTTAACATTTTAAGCAACAACTATTGAAGAAAGTAGTCATTTTGCCCCCGTCTGGACCCTAAATTGGGATGATTTAATAATAATTGGTTTTATTCATTTTCTGTTTTGTTTATGTGAACCGTAAGCAAGCATAATTAAAATTAGTGGTACGATACAACATTAATTTGCATCGCTGTCACGACTTAGACCACTTAACAATCCGTTTTATGGCTTAAGATCTAAGCCTTATAATTTATCAGTCTTTAGATCTAAGATTGCCTACCGCCAGCTTTAGTGTGCTGTGTTGTATCGAATTAAAAAAAATCGTTAATAGGTTATGTTAATAAATCTTCGTTTCAGCTTGGGCAAAATGCTTACGTATGCTCAGAAACTCCGGATGTCAGCCGAACATACGAATATGAAGTCTTCTCTGCTGGTCGCATTTCTCATGAAAGGGTGTGATCAGGTGACGTTTTTAAAATGACGTACCTAGATAATATAGGAGTGTAAAACATTAAAAATAATGTTTCACCCTATTCGAAATAGTTTTTTGGAGGAGGAGGAAGAAATATACATGTAAAGTTTTATTAACTATATTATAATTTAGGGATTATTCGAATTAATTAAAAAATATACAGAAATATCAGTAACATGTTTTATATATGTATTATTAATATTTTTGTTGAGCTTTAATTGGCCCTTAGGGCATGCTATATCTCTTATCAAGCATAGATAACATTGCGTTCAAAAAGTTAATTCTTTTGTCATGTACCTACATGTGAAAAAAATATATATAATTATGATATGAAAAATATAACCATACATAAAAACATATGTAAAGTATTATTATGTACGGAGCATAAATATTGTAATGACAAATAAATTATAATACAAGGAAAGAGATAAATAAAAAAGGCACGGACAATAGTCTGTGGTGTTTTATTTAAATAAATAAGATCCTATTTGAAAGTATCCCAGATTGAATGCAGCAACCGGTGTCGGGATGTGACGACCCCATCGCCCGCTGTTGTGATAACCTCTGTCACAGCAGACATTATTCCACCAGTGCAATCAGTCACACTGGTGGTAGGTCTTTGTTGCAAGAGGCCGGCTAGGTAGGTACCACCGCAGTGTCTAATATTCTGCCGCCAAATAGTAGTGCTTAGGCATTACTGTGTTCCGGTTGGAAGGGCACTTTACGCTAGTGAAATTACTGCGCAGACGAGATTTAAGAACCAATACCTCGAGGTTGGCAACCCGTGAGTGGCACCTACTAATGGTGCTGCAAGCGCTCATATGTTGTCTTGTGAGAATGACACCTACATATTTGGATGGGACGATAGAACAAAGTAATTCCGGGTAAATGGGGCTAATGCGGGTTTAGTTACAATAGACAATTAGGTACCCGTCGGGTTTGACTTCAATCTTCCAAGATTTAAGCAATTTGCATCCGCTAGAAGAGCGTAGTCGGTTGGTCTCTGCATATATTTGCATTTAACTATATTGAATGTAGGATGGGAGTAAGTGGGTACGGAGGCTCAAGTGAGTCCGACCCTGATTTACTGACCATCGACTCGAAAACGAAAAACGCGAATTGATTAATAGTCTGACGATAAGCAGGAGTTTGACTTTCAGTCCTAGGATAACATTACGACACTAACGTTGGCATGTAAAGTTGTTAAAGACTCATAGTAGGTAAGTAGTATAAGTAAACTCTCCAGTGGAATGTAGCTGAATAATTTATTGATAAAATCAATTTTTTTGTATATATAATACAAAAAAATAAAAAGTAAACAGCCAATGAGAAAATAGTATTGTAAACGTAAAGTAGTATTGTGTGAAGATTCTAATTGGAAAGAAGACAATTTAGCTCTTGGTGCCTGCATATTAAAACGCTCTTTTCAGAGCGACGCTGCTTCCTAATCCGAATTATGATATATATATATATATATATGTGTAGAGAACGTTTATAAAAAAGTTCTTGTCAAAACCGATTCCGAAAGATAACGTAGAAAATAAAGATAAAAAAAATGTGTTGCACACAATTACCTATTTCCTAATCACTGTATGTAGGTGATACTGCTACAAAACTTTCGATGACGACATCTTTACCTACAACTTATAGGGGGAAATTGTGTAGATACTCCGTGATGATTCGTAATGGTCAAGGTTCACGATTATTGTTTAAATAAGGGCGTCTTCAAAAAGAAGGTTGCAAAACTAAAAAACAAATCAAATTAACGATTACGGCAATAGATATAGTAATTATACTACGTTTTTGTCCATGTGTATAAAAATTACCCCTATGTATCTATCGTGTAACTTTTTTGTACACAAATTAAAAATAATCCTAAAATATAATAATTATAGTATAAAGAAATATAAAGTAGCAACCAGGAAGGCATTCAAACTCTCCCACCAGCAAGGAATTAACATTAGAATGGCCGCTGTACATATTTGTCTTGTAATTTCTTCTATGATAAGCACTTTTCTTTATGATGTTTACCTTCACCGTTAAGAACGAAATAAATTCGAAGCACAAATGAAGAACTGGGATGTGTTCTAGCTTAGAGGGCGTCCGGGTGGGGTTTTATTTTTAGTCCAGGTTTCCTTTCCTGCACATAATGTTAACGTGGAAATAATTTTTTCAAAGACTATAAGTGTACGGATTTTTATAAATTTCTTTTAAGCAAGGAATATATTCTAAAAGTTATCAGAAGACTGATAAATACCGAAAACGTGAAAGTAAAGAGTATTGTTTGTTCTATTTGATTTTTTTTTGTTAAGAGAGTATAATTTTTGTTTTGATTGAAAGTTATTTATAATATGAGAGTAGAATAGTTTCTTAAAAGTATAAAAAGATTGTATTGTTAAAAGAGAGAAATAAAAAATTGATTTATACTACTTAAAACTAAATGTCTTATTTATTTTATATAATTTAAAAACCGCTGCCGTGATTTACCGCCAATGTTCGCAGGCCCTAATACCTAGCTTATCAAAAACTATTCATTCATAGATAGTCATAGACTGTGATTATAGAAATAGGCAAACATTTATCAATTATTATTATAAACATCAAATCAATTGTCAGATTATTTTTGTTGAAGTATTGTTTTTTGTAATTAATAGTATTAGAAACTACGAATTAATATTATAATTATGTTCTGTATATTATTAAAAAAAATAGTGCGCACAAAGAAATTAGGTAGCGGCACCTTCAGAATTATTTTGAGAGGTTATGATATACCGTGTTCTTTGCAAGAGGTGGTTAATGATCCGAATCCTAGCTTTTACCGCATGGTGGAGTACTTTTACCACTATGCAGTGAAGGTCGTTGAACCGGCGCTGTTCGATTACCTAAGGAGACATACGCATTTTTCTGAAAAGAAAAGAAAACAAAGAGTAGCAGGCATTTTGAAGGTAAAGTAAAAAATCCAAATAAATTCTGTAATGCCAGGTTTCATGAAAAAATCTTTATAGTTTAATTTTATTTTTTTCGTGCCTGAATAATTAATAATATGTTCAAGCTGATTAGTAGGTAAGTGCGGCATACTTTTTGTAAAAATTGATTTTATGAACCGCGTTTAAGGATTGGTCCATTTTTTTGATACTAAGACACTAAAAATATAATTTAACATTTCGAATTTAACTAAAGCTAAAAGAGAATTCCGACTTCAAAACAAAATAATTATCAGTCAAGTGCATTGTTGACCACGCACAGTCGAAACTAAAGGGTTCCACAGCTTGATGATGTTGGACTTTCAGGACTTTACTAATAATAATAACAAATTAAAATAGCCTGCAAAACAATTTGGTTAATTGATAGTAATTATTGAAAGTAATATGAAAAACAAAGTTATGGGGACAAGTTGGATATCTTTAAAAATTGTTGACCTATCAAAAATTCTTTAAAATGTAAATGAAAGTTTATTTGGTTTTCCACAAATTTTCAAAAGTTGGAGAAGGGGGAGGGGGCACAATTTGTTTGACTTTAGAAGCTAATATCCTAATAACTACTGACGTAATAAAAAAAGTTAAAATCGGACCTCCATGACATTTTGAAAGACCTATCCAAATATACTTATCTCAGACGTCGCTATATTTTTTTCAACCCTTAGTTACATGTATGAACCTAATTTTCAAATATTTTAAGATTTCATTACAAAATCGTGTAGCGGTTCATAGAATACACCTTTTTACGAAATTCCGTAAAGATAGCGCCAATAGTCTTCTAGTAAAATGACTGTGACGGACGAACAGACAGACGGACATGACGAAATTATAAGGGTTCCGTTTTTGCCATTTATCAACCCTAAAAAAGAAAAATAAAATAATCTTTTCTACAGTAGTCGGCGCTTAAATATCGGCACAACTTTTGGGAGTTTTGTGTGTGAAAATAGAAAATTTTCACGACACAGGAACATACTACTTTAATTGTATACTCGAGTTTTTACCATCTATTTATTTAATCATTCCAGGTAATGGGTTCTTGCAATAGCTCGTTGCAGTTTGAGTTTCCATTGCAACGTAAAAATGGGGACTATGAAATTGTACATGGGTATCGATCACAGCACAGTGTACATCGCTTGCCTTGCAAAGGAGGTGTGGTAGCTATATATTTTAGAAATATTATCTATTTACTGTACACCAATGAAATATTTTTTTTTCAAATATATTATGTACATTACTGTTGTTGAAAGAAAAAGAAGATTTAAGTTTTATAGATAAATTGCTTCTTCATGTCGAGTTTATATTGCGATTCATAATTTATAAATGTTAAAAGCATTAACAATAGGTATTTGTATATGCTATAGAGAAATACGTAAAATTTCGGCAATCGGAAGGCAGCCCAAAAATTGTAACATAGGAAATAAATTCATTTTTCAGGGATAAGATTTTCTGACAAAGTTAATTTGGAGGAGGTGAAAGCATTGGCCGCTTTGATGACTTACAAGTGTGCTTGTTCAAATATACCTTTCGGCGGTGCTAAAGGAGGTCCAGACATTATAATATTTATTTAGCACTATTATATTATACAGTCCTTAGTAGGGCCTACCTTTGAGTCTCACAAATGAGGCATTACCATCATTAACCCTCTGGGCCATTTAGTAGGAGAGGGGACAACGAGATGCTATGAAGCATCTATAGCGCAGTTACTTAAAAATAAACTGAAAACAGAGGAGGTTGGACGAGTTTGGGTCCATGGCATTCAGTGTTAAAACTAAACAGCAATTCGATATTCTCTGAAAAGGATGTTTTTGTAATGCATTTACGCCGAAAACATTAAGAACGTAGAACTATTAAAATTATAAGGAGACAATCTTTTTTAAAAGCTTTTCTATAAAATAGATTCTAATATTGTCAATCATTGGCTGATTTACAATTTTTAAGGTATAGGCTGTATGGTTTTTGCTGCTTTTTAATATAAGGGAAATAAATTTTCTACAATTTCGCTTTCCACTCATATAAAGTGTAGGTAGAGGGCGGTGTGGCAGAATATGAAAGCTTTCTACTACAATGACAAGTGAGAGGGGAAAGTCATCGGCAAATTTGTTGCAGAATTCTACCAATGAAACATCAGAAAACTGTAATGATCTTTTAGATTTTAGAATCTTTTAGATTACTATCTGGCAGCAAACAAATATTCGGTTCCCAAATTTGCCATCCCAAAAATCTGCCGCCCTAGGCTCAAGCCTAGGGTGAGTAGGCTGCAAAATGTTTTCAATATAATAAACAAACAGCCCGATCAACAACATAGCAAACAAACAAACCAAATTAAAATAAAATGTTATTTAGTGTGGCATTTTAATAATATATATTACAGTATTATTTGTATTCTTTAACTAGGTACTATAACTTTTTTATATACTTAGGAGTTGCTATCAACCCTAAGAAGTACACGGTTGCGGAACTGCAAAGGATCACTCGAAGATACACATTGGAACTAGCGAAAAAGAATTATATTGGTAACCTTCTGCTGATAAATTTGCTTATTCTTATCAATTTCAATACAAAAAAAACTTGTTAAATGCCGTCTTGCACAGGGAAATAGACGCCAACAACGAAATAATAAAGGATCAGGACCTATTGTCTTTGTCATTTGGATCCCTAAACAGGTGACAGCCGATTGCGACTGCTTCGATCGATCGAATTATGCTGTGTAGAAAAACAACATATACATCGTATAGAGTCTATATATCATCCTCAATAAAAACATTCATAATATTTTAAATCTAAAATCATTGAAATCGTCTTGACATCTGTTGTGGGGCTACGGTAGCGGATCAGCCTTTAGTGCCAGTGGTTCCCGGTTGGATTCGCGCTTGTGGCAGAAATTTTTATTGACTATTTCGATAAACCCACGGGAACCCATCATTTTTCCGGGATAAAAAGTATCCTATATGTTAATCCAGGTAATAAGTATATTTTATACAAATCTGTCCAAGAAGATTTTGCATCAAAGAGTAATAAGCATCCATCCAAACATTGATATTAATAATAATAGTTAGATGCAGCCATCCTTCTGGGTGAGTTTCCGGACCACCTACACAATTTTTTTAAAATGTTATTGCTATGCATTTCAAAGTAACGCAATGTAAAGCTGAGACTAAGGGGATTCTTGGTTTTGATATTAGCACTTTTGGTATTAAAATTACCGTCTATGTGCCTCAGGAGCGGGCATAGACGTTCCGGCTCCTGACGTTAACACTTCTGGCAGAGAAATGTCTTGGATCGTCGACACCTATATTAAAACACTAGGTAAGAGTTTTACTTTTGTATTAATTAACTATGAATGAACGCTAAAATTTCAAGATAGCTTTGCTGTTTATAATTTGAAAGTGCAGGAGAATATCGTTCCATAAATGTACATGCCGTAAGCTTAAACTCTAACACAGGTGTGGGGTGTCTGATCTTTGTCGTTCCTACTTTTACGCCACCTTTACTTTTGTCAGCAAAAGTGTGAAAAGTTACGGTGACCGCTTATATATATATATATCAGACTAGGGTATACATTTCGAAACTTCATACTCATAGTTTTGAAATTTCGAACCACATTTGTATTCACACACACCTAGAATTCGCTCTTCAAGAATGGTGCCACATGAGGGAATTACAAGGGCAAGGCCTAAAATTACTTATTTTCTATTACCCTCTCTAATCTCGAATTTGAAAAAGCATTTTCTACAGCAGTAAGCATTTTAGGAGCAGCAAAATGGTTGGTAATAATCTTTTTTAACGGCACATTTTTATACAAGACTTGGAGGAATAATCTAACTTTCCTTTTATTTTTTTCTTTCTCATTAGTTCATAGTTACAGATATTGTCAGTATAATTGTAGCTTCTAGTTCTGTTATTGAACAACAATATGTGAAAATCGAGATACTTATTTCAGGGGCCTAACTCCAAACTGAAAATCTATGAAAGGGTTTGCTCTACTTCAGACATGCCGGTTGTGGTCTTTTACCTACAATTTTAATCATCTGATACAGGGTATCACGACTTGAACGCTGCGGCATGTGTCACTGGTAAGCCTATCAATGGAGGTGGCATACACGGGCGGGTGGAAGCAACGGGCCGTGGGGTCTTCCTGACGATCACTACCTTCATACACGATGAGCATTGGATGAAACTTGTTGGTCTAGAACCTGGTTACAAAGTAAATGTTTTTATAGCATTTTTTTTTAGAAAGTATTTTACTTCATAAGAAATTTATACATAATGCCACGGAATTTTTCGATTCGTAATAATTATAATTAGAATGAAAAGATTCGCTGAGACTAGGTTGCGTTAGAAATGAAGTGTGTTAATTTTTGAACATTTTATGGTCACGTCTAAATTTGCTAGGAGAAAAATTATATACTTACCTACAATATAATATTAGTGTATTATATTTATTATAATTAATTAATTATAAATGATGGTTGGACATCAGCAGCGATCCCTGCGATCCGTACAGCATACATAAAAATGCATGGTGGAGTGCCGGGGACGCAGACTTCTATGCCAAGGTCGCACATGTTTTTATAGCCTTACATAACTTATAGGGAGACAAGGCTAAAATATACCGTGAACTGTAGTACAAGCGAGAACTGTAGGAAAATTACTTCTAATAATCAAGCTAATTCTTCTTCTAAGCTAAAGCTTCTAACAATCCACCAAGTCAAGCAAAGAGCCGTAATTGAACGTAGCCAAGAAAGCTGTGCTTTTGGCCTCTGATCTTATAATTTTCAGAATCTGATAAAATTATAAGCATATGTAATGTAAAATTGAAATTAATGTTGATTGAGATTTTGGTCAAAAACTAAAAAGATTCAGTCAGAAAGTTAAACTGAGTATTCATTCTCAGAATAAAACAGCGATAATTCAAGGTTTTGGCAATGTTGGGAGCTACACAGCGATATATTTAGAGGAGCACGGGGTTAAGGTCATCGGAGTCCTTGAGAGTGAGTGCAATCTTATGAATCCCAATGGAATCAAAACTAAAGTAAGAGTTTTTTTGTTTAACTCTTTGTCTCTATATATAAAACACGATAATTAGTAGCAAAGAGCGTTTCTCTTTTCCACTTGATTCATCAAAGTGAACGGCAGAGACTAAAAATTCTCCTATCTAGTTGACTGCAATCAACTTAACTCATAACAATACTTTTTTTCAAAAAGGCCTTGAAGCACTTTTGAACCATCATATGTTTTATGATTTATCGAATATACAGTCTGTTGTTTCCATCTAAGTAAGGCTACTACCAATTTGAAAGGTGGATTCTGCAGAGAAGAATCGGCAAGAAATTGTAGTTACTTTTTTCAAATATAATCAGAGATTTAAACTTTTAATTTTATTAAAGAATTATTTTAATTTTGATTTTCCTCGAAAGGTCACGTGATTATTGACAATAGTTTTACACAAGTATTTCGTTTTGTAAAATTTTAGAAACAGTATATTGGCTCGATCTTTGACTTCGAACGTTCACTTGTGGTTACCCGGCGTTCACCCTGTCAATAACGAATATAAACGCCGAAGTTCGAAGGATAAGGCGCTGCGGGTCGGATGCCGGGTGTTTCTAATGAGCTATAGCCTTTAAATTTTGTTAGTGCACACGAAAATTATAATTTTATTTTTATACTAAGGAATAAAAACGCTTAGGATCTTCTGGAATATATGAAGAAAAACAAAGGTAGTGCAAAAGGTTTCACCGGAGCTAAGGAAGTTGGTCCGGAACTTCTATTCGAAAAACACGATATACTCGTCGTCGCTGCAATGGAGAAGACGTTGACGCAAGAAAACGTCGACAAACTCAATTGTAAGGTATTATAAATTATATTGAACATTTAAAGTATATTTTGATTAATAAAAATGTTCTCGAAAATATATTGCGTACCTATTAAAATGATCTGAAAGAGATTGAGACTTGTAGATTTTTTTGTTTAGTGGTAATAATGCCACACGGGCAGGAAAGTTGCTTTAACTATAACATTCATAATCATTGTTGAAATAAATTTCAATCGTTTTATTAATAGGTTTTCATACCTCGATTTGTTTAGTAAGCAGAGTGTAGTCAAAATAGTATAAATATAATATAAATAATTTTTTGGTTGTGTATTATAAAATATATAAAATCTTAGATTGTAGCAGAAGGCGCCAACGGTCCCACAACGCCTGCAGCGGATATACGGCTTCGTGAGAAAAATGTTCTCGTTTTGCCAGATTTGTTAGCAAACGCCGGTGGAGTCACAGTGTCCTACTTCGAGTTCCTTAAGAACCTCAACCATGTCAGCTTTGGAAAGCTGAACATAAAATTCTGGAGAGATTCTAATACCGCCTTACTAGGTATACACTTAAAAACTTTTAGAAATGTTATTTTAAAAAGTTAAGTAAATTGTCAAGACAGTTAATGTATTATTTTTAGTAAAAAAATGTCCAGTGCATTATATTTTCTTAATTTTTGAAACTTTCTTTTTTAACGCGCTTTAAAAGGAAAATAATTTTACAAGCTCTTCATATATCCCACGAAACAGAACAGCGGACTTTATTACTCTATGGCACGAAATAAGAACAAAGAACTTAGTTCTAAATTAAAATAATGATTCATGATAAATCTAATATTCGATGGACATAAAAACTAGAATTCATTAAATTTGTATCTGGAAATGCGATGACTGACGAGGGATTTTAAGATAATAGTTGCATTATAGGTGCATTATTTTGTAATTACACTTTATTCCCATAACTTTCATAGACTTCAGTCTATACGATGGTTTAAACTTTACTCTTAGCCTACCAGTACAACTAACTATGTAGTTTAAGAAATCAATTTAGATAAATTTAGTATCACACAGTTAGCAAGTTTTGCACTAAGAACAATACTAGTAGTATTACAATGGCTGGTCTAAATTTCAATAACTTTTTTACTCATCTAGATTCAGTAGAACAATCTCTGAAGAAAGCCAATATATCGGCTAAAATAGCACCAACACCGACGTTTCAATCGCTCATGTCCGGCGCCTCCGAAGAACTTATTGTCAATTCTGGCTTAGAATATACTATGGAAAATGCTTGCCGTGTAAGATACTATAAGTATAATACACATAATCTATATATTTAATAGGAACACATAAATACACACAGGAGGATGTGTTTGTTTTGTTTTTAATATATCCTCTCCTTTACATATAGTAATCCGATCAATGGACTGTCAAGTTAAATTAACGATAAGGTTGCACTACTGGCCTTGACAGCGTGGCAACAAGCTTGCGAGTACAGAGGACCCGGCCGTGAAAAAGGAACAGCTCTCACGGGGTCTCAAATTGGATTCCGTCCTTAGAGTGCCTCCTTCGAGGCCGAACCACGGCTAAAGACGTCACTGGGGATGGAGACAGCGCTCCGAGCGCATTCTACACAATGGATTCATCCGACAGTGTGAGCGCGACGCGACATGCTAAACAAAGGACCTTGTCCTCGCTGGCGAGGACGGTGTTGTGTGCGAGTCTGTGCTATATAAGAAGCATTGTGTAATGTAATCCTATCGTCAGGGTATTGCAGGTCGTGCTTAGGACGTCTGACTTTAGTCGGTTGGTTACTTCTCTCTGTACAGATATAAGCCTATGAGACGCTCATAGCCGGGTGCGCTCACTGATTGGTGGACGATCTGTGAGTTAAGCAACTTTAGGCGTGGTCAGTCGTCAGATGGGTGATTGCATAGTGTTATGTGCATAGCGCCTCCGTGCTTCGGACGCCACGTAAAAAGTCGGTCCCGGCTGTTACTAATGTGATAATAGTCAAAAAGTCAAGTCAGAGGCCTATTCGTTTGTGGGCGACATGACAAACTCTGCCACTAGGTTAGCAATTAACCACTCGATAAGAAGAAGAGGCCTGTCTAATCAGAGGATTCTGATGGTAGTTCGATCGACATAGTTTTGCGATAAGCATTTCAAATGTTTGGGGATCGAATGTGTCTTGTCCATGTGTTTGTTTCCAGACCCCCGACACTGGATATAAATATCCTAATGGCGGCCGTTAAGTGTGTTTCGTTATTTATGTGTAGGTGTTTTTTTTCTAGACCGTAATGCGAACAGCCATCCAACACAATCTGGGTCTAGATCTTCGAACAG
This sequence comes from Hestina assimilis, assembly GCA_023373885.1. Taxonomy (NCBI): domain Eukaryota; kingdom Metazoa; phylum Arthropoda; class Insecta; order Lepidoptera; family Nymphalidae; genus Hestina; species Hestina assimilis. Next base: position 16,607,567 of record CM041759.1, read on the forward strand.
CTGCCTACATAACTGCTATCGAGAAAATCTTCGTCACATACGACGAACACGGACTTGCTTTATAGCTTTATTTTAATTTTTACCGCTATTAATTTATATTCAAGTGTTATTATAATGGATAGGTATTATGATTCATTAATAAATATGTAATAAAAATATATTTTTCCATTTATTATTAATCTCTGTTGAATGCTCTATCCAGTTCGCACGAATATAAATAATATTTTAATAATATAAAGATCATTGTCATTTTATTTGTTACTAACGAATGCACGCGGCTTCACCCGCGTGATTTACGATTTCTTATTTAAAAATATTTAGTTTCCCGTACAAACTTATAGTAAATATAATATAAATTTATATCCATACCAAAATTCAACATAAACAGTTTGGTGGTTAATTTGTGAAAGCGTCAACAATAAACAAACAAATTTCCAACTAAAAATGTTAAAGTTACGATTTGATTATTCAAAATGGAGCGTTAATTATTTTGAAGAACTATTTGAGGTCATGAGTAAGTCTAGCGGACGTGGACGCTGTGGAAAAAAACGTGAAGCGCTAGTTTTTTTTTCTAATAAAGGTTGTATATGGCAAGTTATATGCGAGCTTAATCAAGATTGGTTTCGTTATTTTATGGATAATGTCACAGTCATAATAAGTAATTATGATGAGACTAAAAAGAGTTGCGGTAAATTGTTATACTTATTGCTATCTGTGCCCGTGGCTCCTTTCGCGTGTCTTATAAAATTTATTTTAGTTTTTATTACTGTCCGGAACTGAATCCTTATTCTAAAATGATAGTAGCTTAAGTTACTCTTTATGACATCAGCATTCTATAAGTGGAAGGAAGATGTTTATGCCCACCGTTTCATTGATATAGCCGGAAAAAACAGATAATAATAATTTTCAAAACTGGTTTTATTATTAACTAGCAGTTCCCACGGCTTCGCTCGCTTTAATGTCGTCTTATGCCTAAAAGTTACTTTTCTGTTATTTTTGTTCGATTTTTTGTTAAATTTCCAGGAACTTATCATACTAAAAATAAATATAAGCCATTCAAATCCGTTCTGCCAGTGTTATGTGCCAGTATTTAGTAGGTAATAAACATTCCAATATACATACTTTCACACAATTACTATTAGTATAAATACTAATATATACTAATATAAATGGATGCAAATAAGCAAAACCATGTCAACCCACAAAATTGAAAAAAAGTGAGTTATGTTTGCAGAAGTGTTGGTAAACGGCTGAACAACATTTTTCTTTAATATTTGCAGGGTTTTAAGCTTTAATACTTCTAAAAAAGCCCGTTCTTCAATAATGCAGTTTAGGTATTTTTAAACATTTTGGGTCATATTATATACGAAATATGCAGTTTGTATATTTATTTTTTATGAAAATATGTAAAATAACTTGCATAAATCTGAAATTGCCAAAAACTTGACCAATACATAAAAAATTTCATATAAAGCAAGTTATTCAAAATTTTCAAATGCGTTTTTCTCGAAATGACATTCGTGTGGGTTGACATAGTATTGCTTATTTGCGTCCAATACTTAAATACTAATATTGTAAACGCGAAAGTAAATCTGTCTCTGTTTGACTATCTGTTTATCGCGACTTTACGCCAAAACTTCTGAACCGATATAAATGAAATTTGGTACACAGATAGTCTAGAGCCTGAGAAACGACATAACTATGACATTCAAAGTTTAAAAAACGCAGGAAGGGCCCGGGGTTGTTCAGCGTTTATATTAAAACTGATATTCACGCGGGCGATACCGCTGGCAGAAGCTGGCTATTAGTTAAGTGAGCATTTGGTTTTAAGTGTTTGTTTATTTCGACCTTTTTCCTTTACAAAACTACTGAACCGATATAAATGAAATTTGGTACACAGATAGTCTAGAGCCTGAGAAACGACATAACTATGACATTCAAAGTTTAAAAAACGCAGGAAGGGGCCCGGGGTTGTTCAGCGTTTATATTAAAACCGATATTCACGCGGGCGAAACCGCTGGCAGAAGCTGGCTATTAGTTAAGTGAGCATTTGGTTTTAAGTGTTTGTTTATTTCGACCTTTTTTCCTTTTCGCTTCCTTTTCCTTTACCGTTTACTTTCATATTAATTGACTAAAAAGCTGTTATTTTGACGTTACACAAATGCAGTAAATTATAATGAAGCCTTAATAGCTCAACGGTTAAAGCGCCGAAACCAACTCTGTAAACGCGAGAGTTGTGGGGACGATCTTGACCCCCTTGAACTATTGTTATACCCACATCTAACGCAACCTATGAGGTTATTTGAAGCAATAGGAGTTTAAGTAATGACTTGAAAAAGCATTGCTGATGTGAGTCGATTTAGGGTTATAAAGGGAAGGCTTCTCACATTCGTTAAACGAAACACAGCAGTAAGGCCGCGAGACTTATTTAACAGTACTTACTAAGTTAAGGTAAGTTAGAATTGGTTGGGCCTAATAGTCTTGATAAAAGCTACTTTAATTATTTATTTTAATTTAAATATCATATATTATAATATAAATAAAATATAATAAACAGCTGAGTTTAATCCCCTTAAGCAGTAGTACACAATAAAAATTATCACTACAGGCTTAATTATCCATTACCAACTTACGTATATTACGAGAAGTTGTAATGTAATTATAAAACCATATTCCTTGATCAAAACATCACATATTGTGCCTTCATGGAATCATTACAAAAAAAATCATCTAAATTGGTTAACAATTATTACTAATGTAAATATAATTATAGCGTAATGAAAACTTTCTTCTTTTTTAAGTCGGCTAGATCCATTTTAATGAAAATAGTGGATGGGTAGATACGTTGTGTGGTACAGAATTCATTTCAGACTATCCATAGACTGGATATCTTTTGTATTTTTTGTAATAAAAATATTTTCTTAGTACCTATATAATTATTAAAACAAGTACCTAGGTACCTAGTGGTTTTTGCTAAGCGTGTGACTTGCCGTACCAATTACCATACGATATTTCAATAAAATAATTAGAAAAAATAAAAGTCATATATAACGAAGACATTTGATATAACTATTTCAATGCGCGGTCGCCAGTCGGCAACGGCGCAAAAATTTCAATTAATTATATGTTTTTATACACTATACTCACCTAATTACTTATATATTTTCAGAATTTGGCAAATGTTTGTTATATATTTTAAAATAAAAAGCGAAGAATAAATAAAAAAAAGTCATATAATAATGTTGTGTTGAATTATTAGTAAACTTAAACGCAGTGAATTAATAGAAATTAAACAAGTGCCCGATTGTTCGTGCAGTGCGGGACTCGTAAGGATGTTCTCGAGACAGCAAGGGTGCGGGGTGCGGAGGTGCGGAGGGGTCAAGTTACACAGGGTCGCCGTCGCGCGCCGCGGCGCTTGCGTCGCGCTGTCACCTGCGTCGACGCCTGGCCCGTTATGTTCTACAGTATTTGACGCATAATAATCGTCTCTCACGTCTTCTCCCGTCGAATCAGTGTTTGTTTCGATTTGTGGAAGAAAGAAAAGAAAACACATAAATCGAGCTAAGGGTAAGTCATTTGATAATTAAAAAAAATTAAAACAACTTCACCGCCCGCGCAAAGCACGAGGCTTTGCTTTGACAGTAGTTTGTTTATGTTTCTAATCTATGTTTTGAATGCATTGCGAACTTTTCTCAGCTGACATTACTTCTATACTTTTTCTCTTATGTAGCTTTATTATAATTATTTTAAGTAAAAATGTAGCGATACAGACAATCTTAAAACGTTGAGTAAATATTTATTTGTAATGCGAATGAAACTGCTATTTCTTTACTTCGAGACTCGATTGTCCGGCACGATTCAAAAAAAGTTGTGAGCTGTGCAAACGAAATTCCGCTAAGCGTGGCTGCCTGGGGTTTAAGTAAGGGCTATAATAGCATGAGCGCGTGTAACCTTGAGCGAAAGGGACGCAGGCGCCGTCGCCGTCGCGCCGCGCTGCCTTCCCAGGTAGGTGAGCCTGCGCCCGTGTTCGTCGCATAAAAGACTATGTTACGCAGATATGACACTTTAAAGACAACTTTTTATTTTTGCCCGACTGCCGAAGGGGTTATGTTTTTATAATACTGTTATTATTGATCATGATAATTACTACTAAGCACATTTTAATTGCATTTAATATGAAGTTCACGATGACGATTTGCGCAATATTATTTCGTAAAATGACAAAATTAGATCAGGATCAAAGCAATTTTTGGGTGGCTTAAAAATCACACTAACATTCATTTATTTTAAAGTTTAATTAAAGCGTGTGTTCGTCTGGTTTGTAGCTTAAACTTATATGCTTAATAAGACTTTTTTAAATAGTGACAGCAATTAAAACCCAACATTATATATTTTTTATACAAATTAAAACAAAAATATCAATCAATTGTAATTTTAAAATAAATGTAAGCTAAATTTAATTTCGCCCATGTTTTCTGGGCTCCTGAGAGGGGGTGGCCTAAGCCTTTTTATTTTTGAGCCCACATGGGGGCTTTATCTCTCTCTTTGAGAAATACTGTTTTAGACTTCATTGTTATAATTATGTTGTTGTATATATGTACATATATCAATACAAAACCGAATTTATTATATTAGATAATATAATAAATATGAAAGTTTGTACGTTTGCATGCTTGTTCCTACTCAATCACGCAAAAACGGCCGAATAGATTTGTACGAAATTTAGCTCAGATATAGATTGTTACATGGATTGACAAATTGGATAGGCACTTTTTATCTCGGAAAATATTTAGGGTTCTCGTAGGGTTATCATACAACATAGTGCAAGCCGTTTCACTTGGAATTAATCCCATGAACGGCTTAACGGAATTGGATGAAATTTACCATACAGATAGCTAATTATCTAGCATAATACATAAGATACCGTTTACGCCGGAAAATGTTAAGTTCTTGTAGAATTAATAAAGAACATACTACAGGAGATATTTCATTGAAATTCGGTATATGTGTCTACTTACGATTGGTATATTTATCTTTGGAGCCAATTATCACCGCGTACAAAATCAAAAGGCAAATACTAGTTTTGAAATAATTTTGTGATGCAGAGACCGGAGTTGAAATGATGGTAGTTTTAGAATATTTCAACATTCAAATGAAAGATGATATAAATTATACGAGTATACTGACTCGTTGATGTCTTTTTGAATTGTAATTGGTAGTTATGTACGTAGTTTGTAGCTACCAAGTAACACTTGAAATCTTAACGTTTTCGTTAAATACATGGAAAGGGCAATATTCAAATCTATTTTTAAGTCTGTTTTTAAATAATTTTAAACTAATGACTTGTTCTGTGTAGGCACGTAAATGAGTGACAGAATTTAATATTCTTTGATTAAGTTCGTTGCATTATAACGATGTATTAATTAAGTTTTAGCCCAAAATATTTTAAAAAGTATTTATGGCTAATTTCATGTTATTTATTATTTATATACTTCTTCCAAATGTTGGTGTTATTTTCAATGAATATAAAAATTAGATTCATATAACATACATATATAATAAGCAACGTAACTCTTAATAAATAGATTTTGTCATTATATGACAATATTTTATTATGTTAATATTTCTATTAAAATAAGCACAGTGCTTTTCACAATGAACCATTTCGAACTTATTATCCTATTTCTTGTCTTGCGTAATCGCTAGAGGACGCGCCCTGATGACGTCCGACGTAGTTCTGTTAGCAGTCAAAAGATGGCGCTCTGCTAGTTAACAAAAACAAAACACTGGATATTTTCTTGTAGCAAAAGGTAGACAAGTTTATTTATACAAAGTAATTTTATATGCTAAATAATAACCCCTAAAGAACCTTCGCTCACATTCGATCAGTATTGAAGTACACAAATAAAATAGAAAAAAGCTAGTGATTATTGTCTGTTCGAAATGTCAAGGGCGTCATTTGAACTTCCTTAAATATTAAAATATGACTGTATCTATATTTAAATCAACTATATCTTTTAAACCGGTGACAGTCTTGTTTATGTACAAGATTACATATATATATATATATATATATATATATATTTTTTTTTTTTTTTTTTTAAATTAATAATATTATGTAGGATAAGGTGGTACTTATTATTTTATGTAAATTGTAACAAATTTTGTTTGTTCACTAGCCAATGATTTGACTCGGATGTTTACTCAGAGAGCTTTCGCTGCTCACATTTTATTGCTGTACGGTATCCAATGGAGGTGGAGGAACATGAGAAACTTCCTAGTTGGAGTAAAGGGCATCGTTAAGACCAAAACATACTGATAGAACACTTTGGGTTTCGCAAAACTTATCACCCTCGGGTGAGTCCATCGGGTAGTATGTGCTCAAACCTTGCCTTACGTTCCCAATAATATTCTAAATGGATATTCAGGCTAACAGAAGGCATGCCCAGAGATAGGGGAGGAAGGATGAGAAGGAAAAAAAGGAATAAAACTGAGGGGGTGGGAAATTGGGCTTCTGGCGCTCGCACTCATCGCAAGAATATTACTAGGAATATTTATACTAATACTTCGTTATCAACGCGTTTTACCTTGAGGGGGTAGTACATCCCCGTGGGGAGACGGGCTATTTATGCTGGAACGACTACATGGGCTTCGCCAGCATTTGGGCTAAGAGAGGGCAAATCGTAATTTGGGGTTCGTTTCAAAATGAATATTTCCTTTAATTGTTATTAGTTAAGTAGTTCAAATGGCATTCTATTCGTGTATTTCTCAGTATTTAGCAAGGTCTAGAGGAGGGGGTGGGGTAACTACCCTCCCTGGCTACCTCCTACCTACCCTACGCCCATGGTCGTAAGCATAGTTCTACACTACTACTCTACTACTGTGCAGTGGATGTAATATGTTTAAGGGTTGATGATATATTTTTCTGAATATAATGACTTTGGAGGAGTAGAATGAAACCGTTTGACACCGTTGTGGCGTTGTGGGTAGCGAGTCTGCCTTTGGTCTCGACGGTTGCGGGTTCGATTCCCGCTCGGGCAGATGTTTGTTAAAATTTCTGTCTCGGTCTGGGCGTTTGTCCGTGTGGGTCTCCCCACCGTGCCTCGGAGAGCACGTTAAGCTGTCGGTCCCGGTTATTATCAATAACATCTGATAATAATCGTTAACTCTTGATAAGTAAATTGCTCTTATCCAATGAGTTACTGGTTCGCCCTTAGTGTTGCGGAGGTCAGATGGCAATCGCTCCGTGTAAAAACTAGTAACCTGTCAAATCCGGATAAGAGTAATAAGCAGACCCTGGGTACATAAAATACCGGGAATAATGCTAGGATGAAGAAGGAGGAGTAGAATGAAACTCCCCATAGCAATCTCGGAGGTGCTATAATATACCAGCCATTAGATAGATAGATAGATAGATACTCTTTTATTGCACATCACACAGAAAGAAATAAACACTTAAAATATAAAAGGAAAAAAAATAAAAACATGATTGTACAATAAGGCGGTCTTATCGCTTAATAGCGATTTCTTCCAGACAACCTTTGTGTTGAAGATATTGAGCAAGGAGATTGAGAAGTGAGGCTAAAAGAGAATGTAATAATGTAAATATAAATATAGCCATTAGGACAGCATTCAAATTCTATTCTCACTTATCTCTTCATTATGCATTTGAAAATGTTATTGTTTATACTGTTTTAATTTATCTTAAAGAAATACTTATTTGTTAACGCACAAAACTGAAATGATATTTAAATTTAAACGAAAATATTTATAGCGACTTCACAAATCACACTAACAAAAGGACTTCGTCTCAACTAGGGTTGTCACCTTTTTGAAGAAAAATAGTATTTTTGTTTTTATTTTATAAAAATATAGTGCTTTGTAGAAATTTAGAGTTTTCTCTAAATTATTTATTTTAATATTTTATTTTAAAAACGTAAGCGCTATTATAATTATTTTGTCCTTTGACCAGCAAAGAGTATAAAATAATCATAATATTCCGAACACACTTTCAATGTTGTGATTTTGTAGATAATCACGCGGCTTTCTTAGACAAATTATTAATAATTGATTACGAAAGAAAGGTGTAATTTAGTTAGTATAACTGACATTTTTTTTGTATGTGATGGTAAGCAGTCACACACATGAAAACGTGCGATACTTGAAGTAGTTATCACATGCGCGTTAGTATAAGAGAAGGGAAAAAAGTAATGGAATAGAGGGGATGTGAGATTGGGCCTCCGGTGCTCGTCGTATGAAACAGTACTGACATTCTTACCTTACGCCCATTTTCTGTGAGAGGTCTTTGTAAGATGTGCTGCGTACCTTAAAAGGACAATAAAATAACGTGGGTGGACGGAGGAAAAACTTCCACAGCACGGACGGAGTGATTCCCTGTGCCAGTCTTCTTGTGACTACGGTCAGTGTAACCTGATTAAAACGGCAAGCGATAATTGAAGGTAATTTTTACGCGTTAGTTCCCGGTAAAAAACTTATTATTAATAGTCGGATACCATATATTATAGCTTAGGCGGCAACCCTAGTCACAACTTATAATTGCAAATTATTAAATAGTTAAATTTGAATATTATAAATGAAGCGGGGATGAATACGTCACACGTTATTTGTATATCATTGTACACACGTTATGCTTACAATAGGAGGACCTTCTTCTTCCTAGTATAGTTCCCGGTAAATACCCAGGGTCTGTTTACACTCATATCCTGATTTGACGGTTTACTAGTTTTTACACACGATTGCTACCTGCCCTTCGCAACCCAAAGGGCAAACCAGTAACTCATTGGATAAGAGCAAATTACGTATCTTGAGTTAACGATTACAATGAGATGTTGTGATAACAACCGAGACTGACAGCTTAACGTGCTCTCCGAGGCAAGGTAGGGAGACTCAAAAACAAACGCCCACACCGAAACAGATATTTACATATAACAAATATCCGAGACGGGAACTAAGATAATAATATAAGTAGTTGTAGAAATAGAACAACACGGAACAATTACATATTTCATCACGAACAGACACATTAATTTTATTGGTATGTACCTATCGATACTTACATTATGCTTATTTTTAGTTCGCAACAATATTTTAAATGTTTACTGATATACTCTCTTAATACGATAAAAATTATACGCTGTCGGTTGTTTCATGCGATAAATAAATTCCTTTTGACGTCAAAATTATATTTTATGTTTATAAATACTAATATATAATAACAGGGTACAATGCCGTGTTCGGAGGGGAGATGTTGAGGCTCGTTGAAGAAGAAATTGCTGTTATTTTTAATTAATTGGGCTATAATCGAGGCAGATATATTATATACATATATATGTTTTGATATGTGGAATAATTGGTCGGTCAAAACTTAAAAGAAAATAAAATGTTATTTAATTGATTGGATAAGGTGTGATTAAGTATTTATTATTGTACGGCTTGAGAATAACTTGAAGTATTTTCGTTTTTATCTTTCCATTGTCCTTTGCTAAAAGACAAAAGTACTGATCGGTTTATGAAACGGTTTTCGTTGGTCATTAAAATCCAAGTCAAGCGTAGTAGTTTGAGCTATCCTCGTGAACAAAATCCCCTGTAAAAGAATAGTAATACATCAATTCTTTTCGGTATGAAATTCATTGATAATTTTTTTTTAATTCTCGCCAGTGGGTGTAAACATGGGGCGAATTACATTATTATGTGAAGACGGGAAAGGTTACTACAATGTTCATGGTGTTTCTATTCACCATACTTCTGAATAATGGTTGTCGCGTTGTGGAATATTATAATACAGCTGTGTATTAATTAGGAGACAGTCTAGTGGCAGGAATGGACGAGACAATTATCAAAATCGGCCTGGCCGTTTACTGACCGTAGGCTTTTTATTGCACGTGACAGGCCAGGTAGTTCCCACCGCAGTGTCAGTTATTTTACCGTAAAGTATACAGTATTTCAGTTTGAAGCACACTGTAGCTAGTGCAAATACAAAGGAGATTTAGTCACATAAAAAAGATAGAAGTATTTCGAAGAAACAGGCAGCTATAACAAATGTGATGCAAGATCAAGTTGAAATTTGCTGTTAAACTTTGACGAGTACTTATGTTATCATATAAATAAGTGGTGTTTTTATATTAATATAATAATAAGAGTTATGCAAGACATACATACCAGTTTATAAGACTAGTTTGTTTATACTTTGAAATATCTCTTGTAAAATGACCTGCGTGGTCGGATATAAAGCATTCATTGTCTTTCAGTAAGGTTCAAATTGACATAAATATAATTACTAAACATCTTCATTGGAATATGCAATTTTTCCTAATCTCAAGACAACTTTCATCACTTATTTCAACCCCTCCCTTTCCCCCCTATATATGTAATATACATATATATGTACTTGATACACCAAGTTTCTACTTTTCCTATAATATTGTTAGGTGTTATTAAGTTAGAATGTGTTATTTTCAATCAAGGACAGTGGCAGGGAGGGTCACAGATTAAGATTATCGACTAATATCCTTCAAAAACGTTTCAATAAAATCTCCACGGGCGTTCTATAATGATTTTATATGTTTTAATAACTTTGGGGTCCATGAAGTACGCCCTGTGGTCTAAGGGAGGGTATATTCTGTTGCAACTGTTCAAATTCTTCCGCGACGCAGCGGGGTTTCTTGCGTATCTGGGTGAAAGGAGTGAATCATACTGGCGGCGTTTACGTTGCGATTAACGGTATCGTAAGAAAAAGTTGCTCTTCACAAATTCTTTTTCTGATATATCCCATCAGCTCTACACTATTTTTATTGGTTGCAACGAGTAATGTACCTAAAATTAATAATACACAATAATATTTTCATTTTAAATTGTAAACTCTGGCCATAGGTCTCCCGACTTTAGCAATTTTACATTTCAATATTACAAACTCAATATAAAGATTTCTTCTGCTTTTTATATTTTTCCCTATTTTTTAAAATGGAAATAATTAAAATCGTTACAAACTCTAGTTTTAATTTTATATTCATGCTTTTACTCACTTTCATCTTAATTTTCAGAAAAACTTTTTACATAAAAGCTTATTAATTAAATCAGTCTAATACTAAAATATGAAAATTATTAAATTATATAGTATAGTGGTTTTTAGATGTTCCAAAATCTTATATTATAAAGAAATAAAACGCTTTACGTGTGAACTGCCAGCAATATAAAGTCCTATTCACGGTGGTTTGAACGAATGCGGCCGCTTAGGGGTCGATTCGACGAAATTGTGCTTAAATGAGCATGTAATATTGCTGCGTGAATTTTTTCTAACCTGTTATCCATGTTCGCGGTAAACGGGACATATTTTGATAGTCTACATATGGGGATTTTCATGGATTACATAGAGTTATATTCATGTATGTCATACAGTTTGACGAAAGTTTCCTTTATGGCTTTATATCAATACTCAACTACTCGATTAATCAATAAATATATGTTGATAAAATTGGTGTGTCTACAAATTCCTGAATATCAACTTCTGTTCAAGCTCCGTTGCTTTGGCATCTTAATGACATCTGTAAACTCTCGTTTTTTACATTATTAGATATGTCCAATTTGGTGCAGTCGTTCTGTTCTTGGTCATAGTCTGGCCTCTGACAAAGGACATAAATAACCAACGTCACCGGTCTGCCTGATAGTAAGCAGTCACCGAAACCTATGAACGCTTCTGATAGGGCTGTGGGAGATTGGGTCTCTGGCGCCGTCACTCATCGCACGAACCGCAACTGCTATAACCGTGATACTGTTATTTTACGTTTATTTTTTTGTGAGAGGTAAGACTTCCCTGGTCGAGCAGGCCCATTTGTTTTTTGAGAGGCATGACTTTACAAATACCAAATGAATGATATACAAAAATGAATGATTTAAAAGACCAAGATATAAATTATATCAAGTTTACATAAATTAAATTCATAATTAGTTTCTTCTAAAAATCCGGTTATGAAATGTCAGCGGTAGTTTCCATGCATTGTGAGCAATGTTGCATGGAAACTACCGCTGACCTAATCTGGTAATATGCATAATATATACATAGAGTCGTAATAAGTGTGCAACTTTTATTTATTTATTGTTTAGGTACTCCATAACAATTCTTAAGTTTCCAAAAGGTTATTTGGAACCAGTTTGAAAAACAGAGGGTTTTATACCTCAACAACGACTACGAATGAGAATAGACAAACAACGTACTTTCAGCTTGAATGTAGTCCTGCAAGACCCTGACGATAGTGTTACATTAGAAAATGCCCCTTACCCAGAACAGACTCGCACACAACACCGTCTTCGCCGGCGAGGACGAGGTCCTTTGTTTCGCACGTCGCGTCGCTCTCACACCATCGGGTGAGTCTATCGTATAGATTGCGACCGGAGCGCTGCCTTCATCTCCGATGACGTCCTTAGCCGTGCTTCGCAGGACGGAATCAAATTTGAGCCCCCGTGAGGGCTGCCCCTTTATCATGGCTGAATATCTGTATTCGGGCCCCCCCCGCTCGGTGACGCTGTCAAGGCCAGTAGGGCCAACAGCAATACACATTACGAAAAAAAAGCTTGAATGATAGCTATTTATAAGCTAGAAATTAACTTTTTTACAATATCGACAGTTTATATATACGTAAGCGGTATATTACTTGTATTTGTGGTTCCGTGTGGCAAATTAAAGTGAAGTCGGCTATACCACAGATCAAAGAGTATAGCAAGGACAATTACTATACCCTTTGGAGTATAGTAACTGTCGTATAAAGGACCGAGAGATCTGAAGGATTAGAAACAAATGACATTGGTAGTGAACAAAGCGTGGAGTTGCAATGGATTTCATAAAATATAGAGAAGATTGCGGCCTCTATTCTCGTACTGCAGCCGTCTAAAGTTACGACAAACGTTCGTTTGAACATGTTTCTTGAGAGCTTAGCCGTTGAACCGTTAGCTGATGGCTATTTCAGGATTGCTTATTTATGAATACTTAAAGTTTCTATTTCGTCCCCTTGTAGACTTATCTCTTAAAGTTAGCCTTATTTAATTCGACTTGTTCAAAATTTCAAAATTCGAAAAGTGGCCAATGGGTTAGTTTTGAATTTTGACAGATTGTTGTATTTTTCCCAAAGCGTGTTTGCGCGCAATATTTATATCAAACAGTGTCGCAGCGAAGTATAATTTCGGCATAAAATAATTCAAGAAACAAGTCAATTACATACAACACAAAAGTTGATTATACTATTTCAAATAAGTTAGTAAATTTCCAGTCTGTGCTTTTCAGAGTTTTATGAAAAATATTGTTGCATGAGACACTAAAAATAGGCAAGGTCTTCAATTTTTGCATATTCAATTAGTACTTTTATTTGTTGATATTTATTTATGGTATATCTTTATGTTTATTAATTTTTTTATAATTATTTAGTATGCCGCCTACCTTTCTGTATTTATCTTGTTTCCTCCTCTCCCAGGTTGTCTGGCAGAGATTGCTTTTTAGCAATAAGGCCGCCTGGTTGTACATGTTTAAATTAAACTACTTGTATTGTGTTCTTTTGATGGTGTACAATAAAGGATATATTATTATTATTAGTAAATTTAAAAAAATCAATGGCACAAATACTTTCGTTCTAGTTGCTTCTTTTAGTTGACTTTTGCTGGCTCTTGTTAACTTAATTTGTTTTAAATCTTTATTTAAGGAGCGTAGTCAGCTTTGACTGTGCCGCTCCATTAGACCTTTATTCACATATATACATTTTTTTTTTTATGTTAGAAGTTGGCAAACAAGCATACGGCCCACCTGATGGTAAATGGCTGCCGCAGCCTATGAGCGCTTGCAGCACCATGTGCCACTCACGCGTTGCCAACCTCGAGATATTAGTTCTTAAATCTCGTTCGCCCAGTAATTTCACTAGCGTACAATGCCCTTCAAACCGGAACACAGTAGTGCCTAAACACTACTATTTGGCGGCAGAATATTGGACACTGCGGTGGTACCTACCTAGTCGGCCTCTTGCAACAAAAGACCTACCACCAGTGTGACTGATTGCACTGGTGGAATAATCTCTGTTGTGACAGAGGTTATCCCAACAGCGGGCGATGGGGTCGTCACATCCCGACGCCATACAATACAATAATAATATTAAACTTAAATACAGCTTCTCCCCCGTCGCAAAGTGACCTCAACCATTGTAAACACTAATTTATCCATTTCAGAAAGTGGGTAGGCTACTTTAGTAGGTATAATTTATGTATGAAACAATACGCGAGCGGAGCCGTGGAGCACAGCTAGTCCAACACATAAATGTGTACTTGGATCTAAAAATAATCAACACACGAATGGAAACACCTCAGCTATAGCACTAGGTGATAATTGAAGTAATTTTACCGAAAGGATTGAAGGCTTCAATTATAAGAAAGTACCTCCGTTTTACTGTGACAGGTAGTACCCTCGCTTTGTATTCTTAACTATCTACTAGTAATAACAAACGGTAAGGTTTTGTATCGCTAGTAGGTACTGTACTGTGGTACCCATAATCAATATATGAATATAATATTCATATGTTAATAGTATATATATATACATATATATATATATATATATATATATATATATACCAGAACTACTACTCATTTATACTATTAACATATGAATATTATATTCATATATTGATTATGGGTAAAAATGGAATAAAAAATTTCAATTTCCTTTTATGGGGACATCGTTTATTTGTTATTTATTTGAAAATTTTTGTTACTTTATTATTGCCACAGAAATACACATTCCGTGAACATTTCAACTCGTGGAGAGTTGATGTATTCGACCAGTGAAAATACTTTTAAAATCGAGCCGTTTCGGAGATTAGTAGGACAAAACTCAAACTCAAGATCCTCTTTATTCAAATAGGCCTATAGGCAATTTGAATCGTAAAATATGGTCTGTCTCACTGTCTCAAAATAAAACAATAGTTATTTTTAAATTTATATGGCTGCATAAGACTTATCGAATGAAGTCCTATATAATTGTCAAAGTGAGAGATATGAATGGGATTTTTTTACTAACATAATGTCAAGGAATATAGGAGATACAAATGAAATCATTAGTGACGATTTCATTTGTATCTCTTGTTCAGTTATATCTCTTAATAATGATTCATTACTATCATAATCAAATTATCATACACGCTTCCCTTATTATTTATTATCCATAGCATCATTATTCTAACACTATATTAATGATGTAAGCATTATCGGCCGGATGGCCGACTGTGGTAAGAATCAGTCTTTTGTGGGTGTTCTAAGTTTATTTAATCTTAAGGGTGCTTCTTGAGTTGCAAACACCTCCGATGGTGTGAGATTTGTAGAGGGGACGGAAATCGCGTTGTGTAACGTGGTCTTACCCTTTGGATTTTACAGGACGTGCTTAGGAAACCTTAGTTTTGTGGTATGTATATCCGCCTAAATACTAGCCTCAAGCCTATTTAATAAAGGAATTCTGATGGGAGGTCTGTTGATTGAAATAGTGTTTCGAATGTGGGGATCAAATCAATTTAAATGGAAATGTACAACGGGCAAATCAAAATTGATTTGAATAATAAGAGTTAGCGATTGTTATGTGACAAAAACGGGAAATGATAGTTTAGCGTGCTCATGGACACCTACATACACTGTACTTAGACCGAAACAGCTGTTTGTATGTTCAATTAAAAAAATGCCGTTTGACACCATTGCCGTTAGAGTACGATCACCACTGCGGCAGGACGGACGTCAAATTCATTATTGTAATATAATAAAAGTGATATTGAGAATGTTTTTTTTAAATATTAATTGTTTAGAATAAAAGAAATTCCATTATTCTCAACAATCACGGTCACCGTTATCAGAACACGTACAGTTACAATACTGATTCGTTATCATCTCTAATATATATGTTATAAATATTAAATACACAGAAGCCGTCTCGAGCTTATATTACATATTATTTACGCGAAAGAATCCTGGTCGAGGTGTAGTCTCGAGTTAATGCTACGACTTGACATCAATCAGGGGAGATTGCAATGGAATATGTATTATTTGTTGGAAATTTATGAGTTAGAATTATACGGTCCGAACACGATTCGCAACGTGAATTCCCACATCTTAATATAAATACCAACCAATTATATGCGTATACGCAATCGTTATTATAAATATACTTGTAGTTGATATGTAGGCCTGTTGAGTACAAAAATATAGCAATCATATAGCAGAAATGTTTCTCATTTAATTATATAATCATAATCAAGTGTACTTTTAAATACTATTTTCTTGAATGATTAGTAGCCAAATACCTAACAATGTATTATATTCGTGTATTGCACAGTATTTAGTAAGGCCGAGTCCCTGCTCCTACTTCGCTTCGCCATGAGAAAGGCATGAATGCTTAGGCCTCTGGATGAGTATGATTCCTTGAACAAAAACACCGTTACCAACTGGACGCAAATAAGCAATACCATGTCAACCCACACGAATGCCATTTCGAGAAAAACGCGTTTAAAGATTTTGAACAACTTGCTTCATATGAATTTTTTTTATGTATAGGTCAAGTTTTTGGCAATTTCAGATTTATGTAAGTTATTTATACGTATTTTCACAAAAAATAAGTATACAAACTGCATATTTCGTATATAATATAACCCAAAAATTTTAAAATAATACATAAATTGCATGATTAAAAAATGTCTTTTTAGAAGTTTTAAAGCTTAAAACCTTACAAATATTAAAGAAAAATGTTCTTCAGCCATTTACCACCACTTCTGCATATATAACTCGGTTTTTTCACTTTTGTAGGTTGACACTGGTATTGCTTATTTGTGTCCAACTAATACTACAATTTCCAATCGATATCGAGTCCATTCATGCTGAAACAGATTTTTCTAAAAGGTAGACGAACTGTATGAAAAATTTGTTATTTTGAATTTGTAAGCATATAAAAACGACAGCTTAGTAAAATAATTTAATAAAATTAAATTATTTCGACATTGTTTGATAAAAAATACAAAAGTATTCATTTAAAAAGTTAAAAAAAAGAATAAATTTATGTAGTGAGATTATTGTAAACGAAGACGCGTTCTGCAACTATCTGAAATGGTTGTCTATCGATTTATTTTGACAGCCGATTTGCTGGAAATGCTGCAATTTATATTAGTAATGCTCAATTTGCTACGAATTTGAATACGATGCCGTGGGAACAAGAATTACTTTACTATTACGGCGACATAACGTAAATATGTATAAATTATTTTTATAAATATTATTATTATATGAAATATTAATATTTTCGTAACAATATTATAATATTCGTAGATGGTGCTGCAAATTGAAACACTTTCTGTCAGTTTATGCCCTATAGATATCTATACATTAATGCCTCTCCTCTATTCTTAACGTTACTTTTCCTCCTTCTAATCCAATTTCTCCTCCCATCCCTCAAAACAATTCAATCGGAAAATATAGTAAAAAATCAGCTAAAAATAGCTAAATCTATCCGATTTACTGTATAAGTAAAAAATCATTAAAATGCTCAATCTGTTTAAGAAGAAACATTATGATAAAACGAACACCGGAATTTCATACAGAGATTAGCAGTAACGCCAAATAATACAAATAAAACTTAACAAACATTATCGGTTAGTTAAACAGAAATATAAAATATGAAATTTCGAAACATCAATGTGGTTAATTTGTTTTTATAAACCGCATAAATTACAAAAAAAAAAAGATGGCGGGGAACGTGGTCAGCGAGCGCTCCCTCATTAGGAATTATAAAATATAATAAAAAACGACTTGGAAGTTGGAGCGTTTCTTTACACTGCCCACTGACCAAGATGCGCCTTTGCGAATATAATGTTATAATAACTGGTGCAGTGGAACTAGTAGCGAACTAAAATATACATTTATGTGCAAAACGCTCAGAGTTGATTAGCGTTCTTCTTTTTTCTGTATTGCTATAGAAAAGGAGATTTTTTTTATATGACTAAGTTGGCAAGAAAACATACGACCCACCTATGAACTAAAGTGCCCTTCCAACCGAAACATAGTATACAGCTGTACGGTAGAATAAGAATAGGGCTTTATTTTATAAGTATTAACATAAACGCTTTCAAACGATGCTTTCATGTTGTGGTGCAGCGGTAGGGAACCTGCCGTAAGCGCCACAGGTTGCGAGTTCAATACCCGCTCGGGACAGATGTTTGTATTGGGGATGTATCTAATGGGGTCATAAAACATGTGCACATTTGTCACTTTTTAGGGTTCCGTAGTCAAATAACAAAAACGGAACCCTTATAGTTTCGTCATGACGGTCTCTCCGTCTGTATGTCACAGTCATTTTATTCTAAGTCTATTAGCTCTATCTACAAAAAAAAATTGTTAAATAGGGTATTCTGTAAACGGCTACAAGGTAGGGAACCACTGCTATACAGTATTCGTTTGAAGCATATCATTAAAATGACAATATAATCAATGAATGGAAAAGAGACATTTTTAATTTTTAAAACGATGCTCAATGATTACTCGCGATCCTGCAATTACCGCCGTAGTATTAACTAAGCAGTACCCAAGTACAGGTATTTATATTATTCGCTATGCGTGTCTAATGACCGGAGAGGCGTAACTTTATGCTGTGTATAATTATAATATTATACGTTGAAGCCAAGCTTTAAAATCTTTCATACTTAAAACTCCATGCTTTTAATATTTTATAAATATTTCTAGTTATTAAAAATAACCAAACCAAATCCATTTAAAACTTATTTTCTTAAAGAAGTTATAGCCATTAAAATAATATTTTATTTTATATTTGAAATATGTTTTAATGGAATATATCGACGACAGCCTCAACGGTCGCGCATTCGATTCCTGCTCGGGCAGAAGTTTGTAATGATCCGTTTCGGTCTGGGTGTTTGCCCTTGGAAGTCTCTATATTTCGCCTCGGAGAGCACGTGAAGCTGTCAGTCCCGGTTGTTATCACATAACATTTGATAACAATCGTTAACTTTTGACGTGTAATTGCTCCTATAACGTGTTACTAGTTCACCCTCAGGGTTCGTGAGATCAAATGTTGTAACATCTGTGTAAAAACTAGTCTTCCTAGCATTATCCCCGGTATTTTTATGTACCCAGGGTCTGCTTATTACTCTTATCCGGATTTGACAGGTTGCTAGTTTTTACACGGAGCGATTGCCATCTGACCTCCGCAACCCTAAGGGCGAACCAGTAACTCATTGGATAAGAGCAATTTACTTATCAAGAGTTAACGATTATTATCAGATGTTATTGATAATAACCGGGACCGACAGCTTAACGTGCTCTCCGAGGCACGGTGGGGAGACCCACGCGGACAAACGCCCAGACCGAGACAGAAATTTTAACAAACATCTGCCCGAGCGGGAATCGAACCCGCAACCGTCGAGACTAAAGGCAGACTCGCTACCCACAACGCCACAACGGTGTAAAAACTAGTAACTTGTCTAATCGTGATAAGAGTAATAAGTAGACCCTGAGAAATCGGGAATAATGCTAAGAAGAGAGGAATATATTACGATGTTGACTTACAACGTGATACCATCGACCCATTAAACTCATATAAGGGTTTCTTTGTGACGAAAACAATAATTAAAATATATAATTAAAAATGTATTAACAAAAAACAAAACATTTTTCCTGATTGATTTTATATATTTTAGTTAACAATATAAAATTTTTATCGTCTAACTTCCTCTATAGCAAAGTTATTTGTTTATTTTTGCTATTGATATTATAATAATTTTATTAATTCTTTTATCGACTTATAACATTGATTATAATATTAACTTATAACATTGATATAATCATTATTGTTGTTTAAAAAAAAATTAATTAATAAATAATAAATAAATAAACGCTTCACGCTTAACGGCCCCCATTACGATAGTTATATCCTGTGATCCGGAAAAATACACAATGACAAGGACAAATACACCCAGACCGGAAAATATGCTTGCATGGTCAATACAAGCATATTATGCTCCGAGCGGGAATCGAACCCGCGACCTGTGGCGTTTAAGGCAGGTCCGCCATCGCTGCGCTACAACGTCGTCAAATTTTTCTGTTATTTTGGTACGACTTAATTTGTTCGAGGTAATTTAACATTGTATCTATACAATCCATGAAAGAACAAAATTCAAGTCTCTCAAAACAGTTCTTCTACTAAAAAATGTTGTTAAATTCCAATAAAGAGGCATCTTGAGGGTAGGCAGGGGGAGAGTGGCTAACTTCTTCCGCAACTGCATTGGCCGCGTTCGCGTTTGGACATTGTTGCCACTTACCATCAGGTGGTCTTCATTTGCGGAGGGCAAATTTTCAAATAAAACAAAATTAAAATATACTCTCACTCACAATACACACACACATCACACACACACACACACACACACACATACACACACAGGCACCCACATACGCATACAGATAAAAATTTATGTGGACATGCACTTCATACACTGACATACTCACACACAATAACACCGTTCGTACATAATATGACATTACTGTATTATTCCTGTAACTTACTTTTTCTTTCTTTTTTTTTTTTTTTGTTAATTATTATTATTATAATTTTTTTAATGTTTACTTTTTATTCTGTTTTTGGTATGTGATAGTCTTTTCTAATATACAATTAAGGAATGTCAGCCAACATTCAAACACTTTAGCTCTCAACTTCCACCTCAGAGGGCAGGGGTGAAGCTGAAAACCAGCGCTGCTCGAGAATACGATCCCGACAGCATCAGCTGAGCTTCCTCCCTTTGTCTAATTTTTGTAGCATTTTGTTAACATTTCTTTTTACTAATTAATGATGATTGTTGTAGTATGATTTAGACAATAAATAACTTCTTTCTTTCTTTCTTCTTCTTCTTCTTATATGACTGAAACTTGTGAATTGTACGACACTAAAATATTTTAATTAGTAAAATATATTCCCGTACAATTATCAAGTCAGCTATTTAGTTTCAAAATAGGTCACAATTGGTTCACAAACATTCACATAAAAAAAACTATTTGGTCTTTTTGTATTTGGTTAAAATCTCATAAAGATGTCGATATTTGAACCAGTTAGTTATTTATTTACCAATACGTTAAAGTAACCTCGGCGTGGATGCAAATTGTCTACATATAAAGTATCTAATTCGTTCGTATCAAACAAAAAGCTTGCTTAATTTTGAAGCGAAGTGGGCTACCGGCTTCCAAGCGGTTATTACAGTGCACAATCAGATGTAATTTCAATAAGTATGGAGTCGCTCGAGGCAACGGTTACCCGATCCTTTATATCCCATCTAATAAACAGTTCAGTATCACGAGAAAGCGAATCGATCTTAAAATTGATGTATTTATCATTACTTTCTCACGAACTTCGATAGATTCCACTTTACATTTTAATCGCGAATAAATAAAGGATCCAAACTCGAAACGAAGGGTTCTCGTGCATTAACCAATGTAGAAGGATCTTCTATTTCTATAGAATGGATATAATTCATAAAAAGTCTGTTTTTTATATTAATTATTTCCATTTACGGCGGTTTTGGACTAACGTTTTATAACTTTTATACAAGCTTTTAAGCTCGGTTTTCAAAGCACGTATAAGTTGTTCGAGACGAGGGCAAGTTGTTCGAGAGTTGACGCGCTTATAAGCGCGCGTAATACTTTTTGAATCGTACACTGTACAGGCCACTTCAGACTAACAATCGCCTATACACCGGAACAAGACCGTTTACGCGCGCTGGACTTTTTGAAGCACGAAAAAAGTAGCGCGTTTAAGCTCGCATGCCGAAACGACCTATTCGCTCAAAAAATCCGCCGTTAGTGAAAACATCTCAATATACTTTTTTTTTTTATGTAAGAGAGGGCAAACGGGCAGGAGGCTCACCTGATGTTAAGTGATCACCGCCGCCCATGAACATCTGCAACACCAGAAGGCATGCAGGCGCCTTGCCGACCTTTAAGGAAAGAATAGGCTCTTTCTTCTCTTGAAGGTTCCCAAGTCGTATCGGTTCGGAAAAACCGCCGGCGGAAGTTGGTTCCACAGAGTGGTTGTGCGAGGAAGAAAATGTCTTTTAAATCGCGCTGGTGTGGATTTCCAGACATCGAGGAGGTATGGATGGAACTTAGAGTTTTGTCGCGATGTCCGATGGTGAAATTCTACCGGCGGGATCAATCCAAACAATTTCTCAGAACACTCTCCGTGATATATGCGATAGAAGATGCACAGTGATCCGACATCTTTACGCAATGCCAAATGATCAAGCCGATCGGAAAGGGCTTGATCGTCGACAATTCGAGCCGCTCTACGTTGGATGCGGTCAATTGGAAGTACAATTGAATTGTACATCTGTAACACTTCAAGTACAGCTTCCGATGACCCCTATAGCCGTGGTTCGGCCTCGCAGGGGGCAACCGATGGACGTAATCAACTTTGAGCCTTTGCGAAGACTGTCCCTTTGTCTCGGCTGTGTCTCAGTATTCAGCCATCTCCGCTGCAATACACAATCACAATACAATCTTTCTAAACGAAGTTTATATGTAGGTACCTGGAAATAAAATGGAAGTGTATGTAATACCTTTGTGTTTACTTATCCAAGCTAAGGTGGTTACCTCAAAAATATTTAAGGGTTGCTTTGAAAATATATATATCTAAACTATCGTGGAATCGAAGCGACGTCATATAACTCATTGCTGCAACTTGTTACAAATAATGTAAATTATTATTAAATTGTGAATGTACGATGCGACATGCGAACGTATCTGCATTTCTAATATAAAACATAATTTCCGTTTAGCCGCTGAAAGCCGCGGCACAAGGCGCAATTAATCACTCAGATAAACACCGCCAATGAAGGAAGGAAGTCGGCTACATTTATATTTTGTGTGACAAAATGCCCGGCAGTTTGATCCGGACGCAAAAACTGAAGCAGCCTAGCCATAGTGACGTTATTTCACACAACTAATTCTATCGATGTTTTATTGCCAGCAATGATAAACTAATACAATTATTATTTATGTTTATATTTGTTTTTTGGTCATAGAGCATTAACCTTCATGATAAAAACAATATTTCATATTATAGTTTTTGTAGGTATAGTGCATGGAAAGCAAAGATATCCATCCATAATAAAAGTTATTAACGAGTTGTTTTATAAAATAAACGTAGTTCCTGTCTACTTTCTTCCAAATTCTTGTTTCTTTATTCTCTCTTGCGTATTCTTTTGATGTCATTACGAATATTTATTTTTTCACCATTTCTTCTTAAAGCGTCGTTTGTTACTTGAACAATTTATTTACTTTCCTCGTCAACACAACTTTGTGACTAGTTGTTTTTTCTTTTTATGTATTTTTACCATTAATTTTCGGAAATTGCTCAGTCTAAATGGAAAGGAGCTTCATCTTTAGTTATAATTAGACTATAGTTTGATTTTCTAAGGTTCATATGTCCATCATACCTAGTTTTATTAAGGTGAGTCATAAAAATATCTAAAAGTATTATTGAATAATAAACGTACGAAATATTGTTATATAATAAATATTCATCGATATTTGAAGACGATTACCCGCTCTATAGTTTCACGTTCGCCGCTTATCGGTGGCGTTTTACATTTTTATTGCAAGCGGATACGGACCGCGTTGCGCCGACTTTATTATTTCTCCCCTGCAATTATTGTTTAGAGAAGTCCAGCACAATCGGTCGTCCGACTAGTTGTCCGATCGATCCGCATGATATACCATGCACGGGCCTGCTATCCGCAAATATGCATTGTTTATTCATTTCAAAGGGAAGCTAGTGAGGAAACTTTGTGCAATTAAATCTAATGTTACACACATTCTTTTATGTTAACTGGTTAACTGTGAACCACTTTATGAGGGTTAAGCGGCGTATCACCGCATGAGTCGTCTGCATAAAACGCTATTTTGAGGTACTTAATTAGGTAGACATTCTATTAATATAATTGTTACTTACAAGCATTATTATATGACAAAAGGATGTTGCTTTTTATATAAAGATTTTTCAGTAAAATTTTATCATTATTAGGAAAAGAAGCTTTATAGTCGTGTACGCCAACCCACAGCTTATATCCGCCCGGAAGCCGGTAGACTGTCCTGCTGTCCTCGTCTGCGCTTTAATATGGCGCGCGCGCGTAGTGTATACTCTCTCTTCTTTTATCGCCCTCTCTCTCTCTATCGCCTGGGTTAGCAAAACCACTTATGTTGTAGGTACCTCTGCGCTACAATGTCGTCAAAATATGATCAGCACACGTGGCAGAGGTTCTCAATAACGAAAAGAAGGGACATGGATCGCATTTGCCAACATGGTAGCGTTGCGTTAACAATTCATATCGCTTCGAAATTGTTGAAAACTACTGAAATCTAATTACATACCGAATTATTTGCATTTGTCCGCCTCTGGGGTTATGGTTACATTAATAATCCTGTAAAAAATAAATTCGAAGAGGCAGAAGTCTCTTACGGAGACGTGACAATCAAAGACACGAGGACTTCAAATTTTACTAATCGATATAACTAAAAAAAATATATCGATAAATGAATACTTAAAAAAATGCAACAAGACATTACACAAGCGACACCCATAAACTTATTCCTTCATATATTTATTAATCTGCCAAAAGATAACTTAATAACGCTCCCCGCGAAAACAAATTGCTCTAAGGTGAAAATCTCCGAGGCTGACAATATTTGAATTATATCTGATTAGGATCGACCAATCGGGATGAGGATAGAATCAGTTCGTATCTTAGCCGCCAATCAGTTTTGTGTATTTGAATTTTGTATATTACGTTTTGGAAACGACTACGGCGTACGGATGGCGCCTTGGGGCAAATCAAACTTAATGGAGAAAGCGTCTTAGGGTTAAAAATAACACTCAAATCAATTTTTTTTAATTCCAGCCACAGCACCCACAGATTGGCATGCAAATATAGTATTTTTATGAAAATTGAGAGGCCATTGTTATGAGATTACTAATAATAACAATTAATCAATCAAACAATATAATATAAATAATAATAAAGTAATAAATTATAAATTAATTTATAAAAATATGATACAATGATAGAATTTACAGTACATAGAACAATATTAAAAGAATTAGGAAGATGTGACGAATTATTACCATAAAAAGGATGAACATGATTTTACTGATATAAATTAAAAAATTATTAATATATAAATTACAAAACAATCAATTTAAATTTCATTGAAGTAAATCATCATCTCGATAGTAGGCCTTGATGAGCCTATGATGTATAGTTAACTTCACGCGCATTAGGAGTTAGCGTAGTATGCAAAACATCACGCCGATACGAGATTTAATAATTAAAAACAAAACGAAAAGGTTGGTATTCATGTGGCATATAAAAATATATATTAAGTTGACAATAAACAAAAATATATATAAAATAAATACATAATATGTATAAAAATATAAATATATACATAATATGTAAAAAAATATAAAAAATTCTTGCGTGATTGAATAAGAAAGATTTTGGATCTTTCTTACTGGCAAAGGCTGAACGGATTTAGATGACATTTGGCACAGATATAGATTGTTTCCTGGATACCAAATAGGGATACTTTTTATCCCGAAATAATGTTAAGGTCACATGGGATATACAAAAAGCGAAATGCAAAGTTTGAAATTCGATATACTTTGGGTCTTATAGAATCCAGATTAATCTATCTGTCCTATATTACCTACCTTTTGACGGTAAATTCTCAGAACGGATTTTAATGAATGATGGTATTGGAATAAATAGGTGTAGTAGTACATCTGAAACGTCCTAGGCTTTTTGTCGTTAAATAAAAAACGTGAAGAGGGTGAAATAGGGCATGAAAGTTTGAATCGCGAACCATTGAGTTGTATTCCAATAAAAGTAAAGTATAAAACGAAAGCATTATTCACGTGGGCGAAGCCGCGCGCAGATGCCAATAATATATATTTTCGGCACGAATCGCCTGGCTTCAATGGGGAAGTACTACTCACATATTACAGACTTGAAGTAGCAGAGTCCGTATTTTTTTGTTTGGTTCGATAAGTGTCATCGCCGAACCCCCAAATTCTAAGTCAGTGGCGTAGCTTGCCGTAGACAGGCTCTGTATCAAAATTTCTTAGGTTCTTTCTACCCTAAGCTCTAATGAAAAGAAAAAAAAAATAACAAAGAAGCATATGCAGTTTCTATATAAATTATATTGTTATAAGTTAAAATGCGATTCCGCCATGGATTCGCACTGTCGTACAGTGTATGTGGGTAAGCTACAAGGAATATAAAGCCAAAGTATATTTACCATAATCCGTTTCATAATTTTTTAACTTCTTACTTTAAAAATATTTTATTAAAAATTTAAAAGTGTATAAAACATAAATGCATATTTTATTCAAGTGTTTAAAGACTGAGGGAGGGATTTTCGATTTCCGCTAATACTTCTCTAATAATATCGGCATGCCGTTCCCAGTTCCGGGACAGACATTTGTTCTCTCTGTCCAGCATTATATAATAGACAGAGAGAGAGACTACTGGTATGTACTTCAGTCATTGGAGGTGTAATTTCCAAAGGAGATTGGTTGTTCGCAATTAAAATAGATATTACGTATTTATATTGTAATTTATAATCTTTGGAACGAAGTTCCTTATTGCGCATTAAATGCTCTAAGCCGGTGGTAGCTAGAACAAAAAACAGTTGATAAGACTTGTCTGTTGTTTTTTGTCTTTTTTAAATACTATAAATCGACAGTGAAGGGGGCTAGGGCTCTCTGCATTGACGAGCCCGTGGTGTTCCACTATCGTACAGGCGGATCGTTGCATTTAAGTAGGGCATTTGTTTTTGCGGGTGTCCCACCGTGCCTCGGAGAGCACGTGAAGCTGCTCAGCAATCTGCAAGCTGTCAGTTGTTATCATAATATCTGATATCAATTCGTTTAGTCTTGATAAGTAATTTGCTCTTATCCATTAATTTACTGGTTCGCCTTTGTGTGGAGGTCAGATGGCAATTTCTCTGTGTACAAACTAGTAACCGGTCAAATCCAGATAAGAGTAATGAGCAAATTCTGGGCATAGTACCGGAATTAATGCTAGGAAGAAAAAAATGCTATAAACCAATGAATTTTGTGAATTATTGTAAAACTGGTGACCAGTCAACAATCGTAAATTCCATGACCAATGTTTGTCATAGCATGATTGTAAAGGGAGGTACCACAATAAAGTAATACTTTATAGCCCGTGTGTTTATCCGTCCGTGCGTCATAGGCGCGCCCTATATATTTGCCTTTCGCGTACCTGTTGTTTGACGATTAATTAATAAATCTTTTTAAGTTTATCTTTATATATATATATGTAATTCTACTGTACGTGGGTATGTCACTGAACTCCTCCTAAGCGGCTGGACTGATTTTAATGATTTTTTTTGTGTGTATTCCGGTGGATTTGAGAATGGTTTAGATTAAAAATTGGACCCAGTAGGGGGCGCTGCTATCGGGTCTCACTTTTTTCGTTTTCGTGGCAGGACGACGTCTGCCGTGCCCGCTAGTTTTATATAAATATTATCATTAATCGAATAATATCAGTAACATAATATAATACAACTAAAATTATATTTAGATAAAGTTTACTCTATGGCTTTGTAGCATCATCGGCCATCATTGGCAATTAACCAGCCGTATTTTGTGCACTTGTTGCCTATAAGAAGCATCATTCGAGTCTAATTAAAATTTTGTGTCTGTGTTGTTTTACCTCCAACTTATTGTAGTTAGAAAAACACTAATACATGAACTTTGCTAAAAATATATGTTTTGGACTTAGCATTTTTCCTTGTGGGTTTCCCCACCGTGCCGCCGAGGGCACGTTAAACTGTCGGTCCCGGTTGTTATCAAAACATCTGATAATAATCGTTAACTCTTCACAGATAAATTGCTATTATCTAATGGGTTACTGATTGGCCCTTAGGGTTGCGAAGGTCAGAGGCAATCACTCATCTTCAAAACCTGACAAATCAGGATAAGAGTGTAAGACGACCATTAGTACAAAATAACAGGACTAAAGCTGGGAGATAAAGATACTATATACTAACTTGAAATCAAGTTGTTCAAGAAACCTCTTCACGAAAGGCATCTTAAAGACTTATAGTGATATAACGCATGCGAAGTTCCCGGGACGTAAATTTATCATCCATGTAAGAGAGGCTTTTTTTATTTTTCTGAACTAATAAAATTAGCGATTATATGTAGCCGTTACAACTACTCTAATTGGGTTAATCTTTTAGATTCTAAATCAAGGTGTGTTGAGTGCATTCACTATGGAAAAAATGAAATAGCGTACTTCACAACTTTCATATTTTTACTAGCATTTAACAATCCAGATTTTAAAGTAGGTATCGTGTAATAAACAATAGCGTTTAAATTTTGCTAATTCGAGTGCGAGTACTGTTAAAAATCACATTCGTTCATATAAACTTACTAGTATAATAAAGGTGAGTTTGTATGTTTAAATGTTTGTTACTCAATCACCCAAAAGCAGCTGAACGGATTTAATGAAATTTGACACAGATATAGATTATTACCTGGATTAAGACATACGATATATTTTTATTCCCAGAAGATGTTGGGTTTCGTGGGATTATAAAAAAAAGCCATGACGTATTTAATTGAAATTCAAATACAATATTACTTACAAATGATTAATTTCTTTCTGGCGCCAATTCGAAGGCCACCTCAGGTGAAGTCGCGGGCAGACGCTGGTATGGCATATTACAAAAGGCAAAATTTAACTGCTTCAATCTAAATTTCACATCATTCTCTTTTACATATCCGTATCAATCGTTTTGTTTACATGTTCTATCGTCAAATGTAACATGACCACAAAGACAGGGCCGTATTTTATTAATTTATACAGAAGGCGGGCCAAAAAGGAAAAACAGGTGAAGTCTCAGAAGTAATATATTAAGATAAATAATATGATATCAGCTTAGACCATTTAACATAATAAAGGACTCGCCATGAATGACAATTACTTACAAATATTTCTGCCATTCTTTGGGGGAGGCGAGGTAACCACTACATTTATAATTATTGTACACAGCCTCAAAAATATTTTGCGTCATTATAAACAAGATAAAGCTATTCCTTTCTTAAAGGTCGGCAATGCACCTGCATGCCCAATGTTGCAGTTGTTCATGGGCGGCGGTCATCACTTAACATCAGGTGAGGCCCCCTGCTCGTTTGCCCCCTTTGATATAAAAAAAACGCACACTTATAAGTAAAATACATCAACATAACCGATTTTACGTGTGTAAATGTAATAGAGAAACGCTACTATCGATAATCTGTGTCGACAATTTGATTTCTCAGCTAAAATGCTTTACAAGTTTATATTTAAGTAAGTTGATTAGTTATAGTTGTTAGTGTGATTTATATTTAATTAAGTTGAACCATTATGTGAATGTGAGAACGATGGGACTGACATTCTCACATTAGTGTTAAAAGTCCCTAAATTAATAAAGAGAAAAAAAAAAAAAATTGATTTCTCATATTATATTCATAGGAGCTACAAAAGTACCGTTTGAAAGTCATGTAAATGATTTCATATTAAAAAAATAATAAAAAAAAAAACAGTGAAAAATATATTTACTTTTAAACAAATAATCATAATTATAATTTTCATATAAATAGGATAATTATGAAAGAAAATAGAAAAGTAAAATTACAGTATAATAATGAGAATCTTCATGTGATAAGCTTTTGAATAATGATATTGAATAAATTTCATGAAAACAATTGTAAAATAGTGGGTTTTTAATGTAAAGTCTTTTGCAAAATATTGTTTAATTTAACAATAAAAAAAATAATTAGAAAAGTTTTAAAAAATAACATGACTTTAAAAAAAATGAATTAAAACTTAATTTAACCTTAAGCCGAGAAAATATGTTCAAATAAGTGTTACTACTATTAAAATCATCCGATCGTAGATATTTTATAAATTATATTAAGTCAAACTGGATAATAACATGAACATTTTTTGTCGTGCGAAGTTATTCATGAATATGTCACTTTTTTCCATCAATCCGATCAATGAAGTTGTCAATATTTTACTTTAGTTATAAAATTTGAAGCTTTCTTACTATATCATTAAAAGGAATATAATTGTATGAATATGTCATAGCGAACTATTCAATCAATGCATACTCGATTTTTTAATTGATTATGTTCTCGAAACTTATAAAATTTTATCGTTTGATAGAAATAAGGCAATAATTATACCAAAAATAATTACAAATTAAACTTAACTCCATAATGTTATAGATGTAAGTTATATTTCATTTTCTTATACAGTTTAATAGAGTGATTCGGCATTTTATTAATTTCTTTCGGGAGCTCCGTTCACAATCAAGGCGATACTGACAATGATAAAACCGATTCCAAACAGTTTTTATAAAGGCATTAGACTTGTTGGTCCATTACATTTCCAGAGGGGAACGGTCAGTAAGGCGTGTCCAGTTGTTAAATGGTCTAAAGAGATCAGGTATATCAAGAAAGCATAAATAGATTTCATTATATATTTCTAGACAAATCATACAAACGGTTGTGTTTGTATTGGCTGAGCATTATATGAAATAATTAAAAAAATGGTTTTCGGTTTTTATCCTTTTTAAAAAGTTTTACGATTTTTTTTAGCCAACCAACCCCTGACTACGGTCCTGTATTAAGCCCCGATCACTTAAGTGTATGGTCGGAGTGGGCCTGCGTTATTAAGCCTTGAGCCATGCAGTCGCTCCATCTTTAATGACCGGAACACCTGTGACGCTATTCTGAGCGTGTACGAGAGATGTTACGTATCATCCCAAGGATTTTAAATTAATTATTCTGTTGTTCCAATAAACTTTAATCTTAAAATATTATATTGAAATAAATCTATTTAAAAATTGTAAGTTATAATATATTGTAGCAAATGTTAATATAGTAGCGGGATTACCAGTAATTTTATGGTAAATCGTGTTTTTTGGAGATTATTCTATATTTAGATAAAAATTATATAATGATGTAATATTTTTCAATCTTACCGACATAATACTGACATAATAATAATAGCATCTGGACGCAAATCGGGGTTTTCATTGCCTGAAAACACGGATAAAACGACATTTTCTAACAATTAATCGTACCTAGATAGATTTACCGCCCCTGAAATCCCTTGCATACCAAATTTTATGAAAATTGTTGAAGCCGTTTCTGAGATTTAGATAATACGGCAATTGCTCGTATAAAGGTATTAGCTATGTTCGTTTCATTTCCAATTATTTAAAAATTAAATCAATATATTTCGCAAATGGAGAAAGTTTAAAAAAAATCCATATAAAATATTTCAAGTTTACTAGACTAAACAAAATATATTCATTTTAAGTCGATACAATAGTCGCCAAAGGTATTCAAAATAGAGCAGGCGTTGAAGTTCGAAATTCTATTGTGAGGTGGGTAATTGTAACAGTCTATGTTTATTGTGGCCCAATACGAAATAAGGGAACAATACCAAGTACACGATGCAATGTAATAACTCGGAGCAGAACGTTCGATTTGCACTTTACTGTTTGCAAGGCGCGAGGTACCTCTTTACTTGACCATTTGATTCTTCTGATCATTTGCATACCTATTCTGGTTTTAATTGTATATAAAGTTACTGCTTTCAATGTTTTTATTTTTGAGGGTGCAATACTAATTAAACACTTAAAAACTCGCGATCTTCGATTAAAGTCTACATTTTACTGTCCATTGGACCAACTCCGCTTTAATTATTCAAAATATTATACAGTTATACCGTCGATTAAACCAGTGATTTACACTTTTTCCAAGACAGTAGTGGACTATTTATTTAATGTATTTTTTAGGTTTCATTAGCCCTATTTAAAAAGTCCGGGACAACAATATACAAATATATACATGTTTCAAATATCGATATCAGTATGTATTAGAACTGTTTCTGAAAGTGGGGCACACCGGCACATGCCCTCTAAAGAGTTTTGTTAATTTTTTACTGAGAAAAAGAAGTAGTCAGCTCATCCGACGACAAAAATTCCTAACATAATTTACACTAGGGAGATGAGACAGGAGAAGTTTACGTTTCTGTCCACGCAGTTTCTTAATAATGAGTTTAGTGTGTGGTTTACATATTAAGGTATTTAATAAAAGATGGGGAAATAACTTTGAGAATCGTTGTTAAAACATAACAATGTGGGTAGGTACAGTGAGCACACGTACAGCGGAATCGGGATTCACGCGCTAGAATCGTGGGTCCGTGTATAATAATCAAGTTACATTGGGGTGACAGCGATCACGATTGTACGCGGACCCATATTCTATCAAATGGAAGGTATAGAATCGAATGAACGACTATGTATGATATTTTACATAAATGTTGATTTAACATAGTTCGTTATGCATCGACGATTTTGTAAACATAGTGGGATGAATGTATGGATGTTAACAGCAATGGTTTGTATTAAAGAGAAAATTGTCCTAATCTCTATATACGTAGTATAGTTACACTAGTAAATAAACTAATAATTTTGCTAATTGAGTAATATTGACGGATGACAATTAGTTTATTACATTAATAATTGTAATGTAATGTAAATCGAATTAATGTTCCAATTGACTTATGAGATACAGAAATATATACATATTAACTATCGACAATTGAGCGCATGTTCTGAATTTAATTGGTAGTTATTTAGTAGTACGGTTTTATTACTTACTTACTTCGCTGGCTCAGTGATCTAAAGTGGGTATTGGCCTCCGTAACCAGAGACTTCCACTTTTGTGTCTTCTGTGTAACTTCCATCAAATTATCGACTTGAATATCACGCAGGTCAGCTTCCACTGCATTCCTATAACGATATCAAGAACAATTCATGGAACGTTTAGCAGTAGCTCGGTCCTTCTGTCGCCTGATTATCAGTGTCAGGTAACAGGGTTTTATGAAACTGAATATTTAATTGATATTACACAGACATCTTTTTTTTAAATGTTGCGTTGATCGCGTTGATGTATTTGATAAGAAGTACGAAATCCTCAAATTTATTTTTGCTATTCCATGAGACAAGATGTGTCGTATCACGTCAAATTTCAAATGGCCTATCTACGGGATATTTATCTGATAATACCTTATACAATATAAACTTTCACATTTTATATTATATTCTAATCCGTATCAAACAAAGACCGCTCACACATAGATACTGCATAGCACCGTGCTTTACCTCATTTTGCGATAAATATCACACATAACAAAACCTAGTATAGCGAAATAAATGCATTCCCGAGTCCACACAACCCACAATATAGCGCTATTGAATTTTTTCTTCAACATTTTCTTCCTACTAACTCCATTGTTCCAATATTTGCCAATGGCGTAGGCATGTAATAAACTATCAATGGAAATTATTTTCTACGTCAGCTATGTGGCAGTGAAACATTCATATTTGTATTTTTTTTTAAAGCCAATGAAGCCTTCGTATCGGGCGTTTAAGCGACGGTAACAATGTGATGATCATGGAGGTAAGGCTATACGATCGTTGTAAGCGGACGAATCTAATGATTTATATGACAGATTGCTCCTGAAAATTTAAAAAGTCCTGATTCAAAGCTTGAGTGTCGCGTAAATGAAGTAACTTCATTTTATTGTCTAGAATACTTTATTTTCACCTTATTTCCTAGTATTATTATGCTAACCTATTAAATCGCGTCGCACCCAACCTAACTTTACATACTTGACGATTGCCGTTTTGCGGATTGTTTGCCGCGAGTATGCGTCCCGCTTTAAGTTATAGTTTGATGTTATATAACCCTACATTTTTAACAACAACTAAGTTAACGTAATTGCAAAATAGTAAAAAACTAGTAATCCTGAAACTCGTTCCTTACAATACAAGTAAAACAACTCTTCAGTATTATATTTATATTATTAGGAGAGATAAAAATATTAATGTAAAATATAGAAGATTCCATAACAGACACAAAACAAAATGTCCAAACTAGAATCCACCCCGTAGCATGCAATGATTGTGGCCGGCAAGCTGTATCGATGGGCTCTCCCCTACTAAGTAGGGCACTGTGGGCCTGTGGGTGCATAATGTAGATTATGCAATGCTCTATACGCATAGCGACATATCTACACTACCTCGGATACAGTGGTTAGAGGCGAATGAAAACCGATTCGCTTTGAGGACTTCCATAAAAAGTATCCTTTGAGTTCAGTGGGGGAATAGATTTAACCTTTAAAGATACATTTTTCTCGTTCTCAATAACAATATTAAAAAGGTATTTATTTCTCTCGCTTCAGCCTCTGTTCAACTGAATGAAAAATGTTTTTATCATACGCATTTAGCGTAAATAAATAATTGTTCAATGAAATGTTACTTATAAAATTATTTCTATTGAGACAGCTTAGCATTGAAATACTGTTAACACTTGTACTAATAAATATATTTTAATTGGTATATTACATAGTATATTATTTCTTATAAAAATATTATTGGGAAAAAACTCTATATATATAAAGGTAAAGCTTATAAGATCATACATGACTAGGCGTGTGTATATTGGGTTTATTATACTGTTGTCTAAGAGAACCACGCAATTGAGACACGCTTGCTATCTGCATGATTATTTACCATTTGCGTAGCCAAGATCAAGGCCCCACGGGGATAAAGGAGCAGCTGCCCTCCATTGCTCCTACCTCGCTACGATCATGTAAGTTACTGTTATGAACACAGCTCTCCTTGTAGTCCCCCAGGAAAACTGGAGAACTTCTGTCGCTAACAAAGAGACTTGATGTATAATTCGTACGAAGATATGATCACCAGCATAAACAACCACCCTACCCTTTGCTTTTCTCACCTGTCCTATTATCTGAGGCAAAACAAAAATTGTAAAACCGCTGGTGTTACTAGCTGTGAACGTGGGCTATGGTAACTGCTGCCCATTAGACATGCAATCTATCACATTGCAGTGTAAAAAAACATTGCTTTTAAATTTCTTCACCCCTTAGTTAAGTAATTTTAGAAATACGTTGATCCACCAAAGGTGTACTTAGAAAAGTCAAATGGTACTCGACTGTTGTTTCAGTGTGGTTTTGAAATAATGTGATTTGTAACACACGACAAATAGACAATTAATAATGAATTTAGGTGAATTCAAAATAGTTTTTATATAGAATATTTATATATGAAAATTAAGTTAGCAGATAGGTAGGGAATAGTTTCAATGGGATTCGATGCGTTTCGTATAACTTGACTGGCAGTTGTTCCAAAGGCAGCTAGCGCTGACGTCTTTACTCGACAAGGAAATTCGATTAGCAGAATAATTGAGCCGCCGCTCTCTCAGTCAACTCGAGCTGACCACAAACAAATCTCCGGGCAGGAGTAAGCTGCCACTGATGATAAACTCGAATTAATTGTTGCCTACGGATCTCGTACGGCGAAAGATACCTCATACACTGGTTTCGGATACAGAATAGGTATTCTGTTAGCTCAGTTTTTTTATTTCATCGATACATACTTGCTTATGCCCGCTCCGTCATCTGCTTTGAAAATTGATTGCAAAATCCGTTTTGGTTCTAAAAAAAAAGCGATTGTGAAGGCTTATCTTAGATTTTTAAATATAAAAAAATTGTAATGAGTTTTTTTAGTTTTATCATTATTTTAAACTCCATGGGACGCAATATATTATTTAACAGGAAAATATGTTTTATTATGTATTTTTTGTTGCAGAATTATTGGTGATAAGATATACCCGATAATACGACATCATTGCAGCAGAAGAGACCGGCCTTTACCTTCCCGCAGTGAAGAGAAGTGAAACACAGTGACACAATAGCGATTGGAGACCAAGACACCCAGAGCAAAGGCGTGGGGCTTGTGACTTTTTTGCAGGAAAACGCGCAACAGGGAGCCTGATACATCACAGCGGCTACGCGGTGGCGCAGAGACAACGGGAGCGGTGCTACGCGGCGCAGCGGAGCGGAACGGCGCGTCGGTGATCTACGTCTACAACAGCGAGCAACATCTTCATACCAAAATACCTTCAAGAAAACTTTTCATTTTCAGGTAAATATTTTCTTATATTAATCGTTAATTCTTTTCCGTAGCTCTGAACAAATTATTAAAAAAAAAATCCTCAATGTACCCTGAAACAAGGCGTCTATCTATTTCATCAAACAAAGATATATTTTTAAGTTCGTTATGACATATAATATTAATATGGACCTACTTATATCCATACCTTTAATCGTGCATTAATTGGAACTGGTTTTGCTCTTGTCCTTGTTCATCGATAAGATTACACATCATTCAGCATTCAACAGAAAGGGTATAAAAATTTAGGTAAAGGTTTATTCATCACTGATGCGAAAGCAATAAATAGCGCAATAACTGAAAATAAATTAATAAAAAAATCGCAATAGTTAAAATTAAACAAAAATTGTCCAAACCAGTTAATATATTGGGTCAATACAAACTACTAAATAGATTGGAGAAACACATACTTGAATTTTTTGTAGAAAGAATTAAACTCAAGGGTATCATTGTTACCTCTATTTATTTTTAGTACAATATCCCATCAATAACAACAATATTGTTAGTTGATGCCAGACGAAGTGCGTGTGTACTTGTAACTGACTTATCTGCCAGTGAAGACCTTTACATTTTATAAAAAATATCGTTAAATACGTACTTTCACAAAGATAGCTATGGCCGTGATCGAACTTGCTTTTCAGCCAATATTGGTTAGGTTCCATAAACGGTTCCCAAGAAGTTTAAAAATTCGATTTGAGTTGTAGGTCAAATTATTTCGATTATTGGTCAGTTGTTATGCTTCTCTTTACAATAAAATAATTTAATAGAAGAAATTGTCGTATTTGTCGTAAGTAGATCAAAAACATGTCACGGTCCGTTCAAATATGATACCCAGGCCAAATGCGTTCTGCAAGGTGTGCTTTGGACAGTTCTGATTTACACGATTGCATAATTTTTTTTAATAAATATTTTCTAAAATAAAGTATTTTAAGAATATTTAGTTTTCTATACTAGGTTTGTTTCTAGTTGTGAAATACTGTAAAGGCTTTTATATGTTCGTGCTATTCGATGCTATATTTTAATGTACTGTTAGCCTCATTCTAATCCAGCGCAGGCGGACTCTGCATACGAATTAGAAAATTTAAATGACATGTCAAACGTGGC
Source organism: Hestina assimilis (assembly GCA_023373885.1). NCBI lineage: Eukaryota > Metazoa > Arthropoda > Insecta > Lepidoptera > Nymphalidae > Hestina > Hestina assimilis. Next base: position 16,644,881 of record CM041759.1, read on the forward strand.
AGGCCATAATTATTCTATTAATTTGTACATTTGGATGCGCAACGCGTGATCCTGATCAAAATATACAAACAGCAGGTAGCTGTTTGCTAATAATAATTGATGTTTATTGAAATCGTATCCATATATTCTATTATTGGTATTATAAGATATATATCTTTTGTACATAATTGACTTTTGAATATTAATGTTGCAATCATAGACTTACTATATACAAGGACCGGCCCTTCTACACACACAAAAAGTCTTTTTCTCGTTGGGGACCTTTAGCAAATTCAACAACATAACCGAATATCGAATAAAGTTAGCCTGTGACTAACTTCGTTCCATTTCGTTGATGTTGGATTTACGAAGGGGACATACGACTCTGACATTTTGTCTCTATGAAAATACCTGTCCAATGTATATCTAGTTTTGCATTTTTTATATAAAATTTACCTTCCCGATTCTTCATAACGTCAATGCAATTTCAATGGAAAAAAAGTTGAAAGGCTGATTAGTAATTTAACAGCCTATTGCTGATTTCCAAGGCTGTCAGTAACTCTGTAAGTATCAAGGCTGAAACTCAAACCAACCATTTCATCATAATATCTTTGAATTTTTTATCATCCATGAAGACGTTGGCAATGTTTTTTAGCTCTATCAAGTGTAACTACTAATCACAATGTACAAGCTTATCATTTACAGTCATTTCTAAACACGGTATACCTACATAAGGAAAAAAAATGAATTACTTATAAAGTTAAATGTTTTGTTAGAAGGAATTTATTTTTTATATCGGAACAAACTAATTTGACCAACATCTACTTATTCGGATATATGGATTCATGACCGTAGATATTTAAAGCGAGTTTGGCTTAAGCCAGCAGAGAGATTAGCTCGAGTAACCCAGGAGGCGTAGTGATCAAGTTATTTTTTGTTGGCAAACAAGCATACGGTCCTCCTGATGGTAACATAAGCAGTAACCGCAACTTATGGACGTTTTAGATACTTGATTATGTTGATTGATTGATTTGTATATGTTTGAGGGGGTTTGAGTCGACTGTTGCTTTGTTTTTGAAACAGTACAATTATTGACTATAATGTAAGTTAGCCGTATACTCTTCCTCGCGATTAGAATGGGACCCGTTTAGCTTTCCTAACATTGTATATACGATTAACATAAAACTAGGGAAATAAGATATTGAAATTAATATAAACGGCTATATATATATATATAAATTAAAAGAAATCAATATAAAAAAGTAAACAAATTAACAACATTAGTTGATCTCCGCCAATTTGTCAATCATTCTACCAATTATCCATGGTGTGAATTTGTGATTTCACTGTGCTATACATATAGCCGCTGTGGAAATCGACACAAATAAAAAACGCCGTTTTCGATTCTACAATAGGTGAAGTATAAAACAGGAAATGTACCTAACCGTGAAATCGTATGAGAAACAGTACTTGTGTCATTTTTATTAGTATAGATATAGGTTAATGTGTATCATAGTTGTCGGCAAATGGCATTTTCGCATCAGTGTCCCATAAAGCAGGAGGAACACTAAGATATTGTTGGGGTAAACACGGGACTAAAGAGGAATTACTGTCCGCCATCACATAACTACGAGTTAACTTTAATTACTACCACCGTCATTAATAATACGCCGCATATGAGGGACAGCAGAGTGCAGTCGCGGAAAAAACTTACTGTGCTTTATTGTTGTAGTTTTAAACTAAAGTTATTTGAATGTTGAGTGAATTATAAATAGTTTTGTTGGGGAGGGTCTTGAGTACGAAAATAAATTTTATTACTTTCAAGTTTTCGCACATTATTATTTTTTACGACTTTGCTTTTATTGTGATTTTATATATTTAAATATACTTGCGTAGGTTTACACCGATTTAGCTTATGAAATTTGTAAGCAGCATTAATACCATAGTTAGGATATAGATTGTGTCGGAGGATATGTACCAATAAATTGTTCAAGAATACGTAGCACTTGTTTCGTGTTTTAGTCCCTCACTGATGACATCCTGCGCCGGGGGTCGGCATAGAAGGAAGTTTCCGAGGGAATTGACTATGAGCTCCCGCTATTCTTGAACCGTTTTTACAGCTACATCTCAATATTCTGCAATAGGGTAGGTTGGGTAACCGGTGGCACTGTCAATTTCTGTAGGGTCTTCGTCTGCTCGGCACACATGGAATTATAAATTTTATAATTTCCATAACTAATTACTAATTAATTTGTTTCGATCTTTCTATATCTTTTGAGGAAAAATACTTCTGTCCTCTCTAAAATCTGAATTATTTCCCAGGAATTTTTCTATAAAACGGCTTAATCGGAAAGGTAACAAATAGGCAGACAGCGTTATTAAGAAATATTTCAATAGGGATATAAGCTTTTTTAATGGGAGGTATTCTTGTTATATTCTTCTTCTTATCGAGTCAATGGTTCAGTTTCTTAATGTACTGGGAATAGTGAGTTGCCACTACAATGGCGTTTATAATCTATGAGTACTACCGCTAGGCGTGTAAAAGCTATGGCTACATTATTATTACAGTAAAAAAAAAAAATTTCCTTTATCTGATAATTGATGTTAAAGGTGATTTACATTTGTTTGTGACGACAAGATTATTGCTATCAGTAGCGGGACTAAGATCCAGGGATATAGACACTGAATTGGTTCTTTAATATAACTGGTACCATAAATTCATTTTCTTTATTAACAGTCTGTAGTGCTCGAGTGTACATGTGCGTAATATCAAGGCTTACGTAATTCGTGTGAACCTACCATGGATACGTTATTAGTTTACTTGAAATAAAGACTGGGTTTGAAGTAAAAAGAAAAACTATTTTATTGTTTTATGTTTTAAAGTCGATTTAATGTAAATTATGATGATGTTATTTCATGATAAAATCGTAGTCCAATCAAAAGTTTTCACGCGTCGCCATCAATATAGCATGTGAGTTTTATTTGGACGCAAATAAGCAATGTCATTTCGAGAAAAACGGTTTTGAACATTTTGAACAACTTGCTTTATATGATTTTTTTAATGTATAGGTCAAGTTTTTGGCAATTTCAGATTTATGTAAGTTATTTCACTTATTTTCACAAAAAATAAGTATACAAACTGCATATTTCGTATATAATATAACTCAAAACGTTTAACATAACACACAAATTGCATGATTAAAAAATGTCTTTTTTTAGAAGTTTTAAAGCTTAAAACGCTACAAATATTAAAGAAAAAAGAATGTTATGAATAAATAAACGCTATAAACTCAATGACCCCTATTAGAATAGTGATGTCGGGGGTCCAAAAACTTATACAAAGACAAGGCCAAACACACCCAGACCAGAAAAGTTGCCTGTATACAAACATTTGCTCCGAGCGGGAATCGATGTCGCGACTTGCGGCGCTTAAGGAAGATTCTGCAAGCGTTAATTAAAAGAACATTATCCTATCAAAAACATAAAAAATAACAAGTCTCGCAACGCAGTTCTTTTACGACAAAAAGTTATATTAAGTTAAAATTCCATAAATTGGGGTTATTAAAATGTAAGATGTACCTACTCGGAAAAGAACAGATAATACTATTAAAAGACAGATCAAATTTATATTACAAAGTGTAATCACAATCAACAAATCACGTTCTATTAGATTTTTAAGCTCTTATAGAGAATAGCTCAGAGGAACAGACCGGCCCGGTGACGCTGTTAAAGCCAGTAGGGCCAACAGCAAAACAAAATCCGAAAAAATGAGAAACAGACAAACCAACAGACCCAATTAAATTTTCTGTTTATCTATATATTACAGGCAGCAAAACCAGGGGCAATAGCTAGTTAATTAATAAACATTAAATCATATGTATTATTATTTTATAATTAGTTCTTTATAAACCGCCTTGAGCGTTGATAATTTGATAATAAAATAAAACATTACAAATCTAATTTCATGCATCTCCCGGGGCTATAACTAGTATCGATTAACACTTTCATTATAACAATAAAATGTTATTAGTTTTGTTCATATGGCCTATAAGATTATCTATATTTTTAAGAGCCTTGCACTGACTGACCTATTAATTATATTACTTAGAGCTAATGAACTTAGTTATTACTTCAGACTAAAAAACTATTAATATTCTCTTATGGCTTCTGGGAGTTCGATTTTGTAAAATAAGTTATATCTGATTTTACTTTGCCGAGTAAAAAATATAGCCTCCTATGCCAAACGAATAGGTGGGAAGGGATGGAAAGAAAAAAAAGGAAGGGTACAGAGTAGGTGGTAGATTGGGTCTTCGGCGTTCTCAGTTATCGCACGAAACACAACAGAACTGATACTGATACACTTAACGCCGATTTGCTGTGAGAGGGTAGTACTTCCTCGGTCCATTTGTAGAGGAGCATGGCTCTCCTACTATAACTATAATCTTTAAGGTCTTACATATCTATCAAGTCAAGAAAATTACGTAACGTACTTATAAATATTATGTTATCATACGAACATGATTTGATAGTATCGACTCGTTTTACAAGAGGTTCAAACTGGCAGAATACCTTTTGAACTTAACAAGCGAATAGTTAAACTAGTTTCGAAGGTCAGAAGGCTGCGCGAAGCGAAAGCGAAGTATTAGTGGTAGGTGCACAGGGATTTATTGTTTTTAATAATAACCCGAAGTCGTCACAAAGAGAACAAAAGTCTGAATAGGACGGAGCGTGAGTGGTCTTAAACGTGCTAATTGAGTTGGATGTGGCAATTAAAATATCACTTTCTTTAGCAAACAAATAAGTAATGTGGCCGTACCTGTCGACAACCATTATAAAGATTTTCTATTGCATGATAGCTGTGAGACTATGCTCGATACATTTCGGTTTAAGCCTGGGATCCCACCAGAGATGTGCGTGGATGCGTAGCGAAGTTTGTATTTGTAAGAACTAATAGAATAGCTTCATTTAGCCAGCTTAGCTTAGTGGAGCTCCTGTGAAAACGACTTAGCTGATTTTCTGTATCTCTACGAAATTTTGTGAATATGTGTATTGTATGAACCGCTATACAAATTTACCATCTTATTTTTGCGGTCGATTTGTATTCGTTAATAAGTATTTAAAGTGCTTAAGATTGATCCTCGTCATGCTGTGGAAACCTTTAGAGTGCAATTATCAAGTCTTAATTTAAATTATAATGTTATGAATTCTAAAATTGCATATTCTTTATTATTATTTCTCGCATATATCTATTTGTAAGATGTAGTAAAATATTAATTTTTTCGTAAATCTACGTCCACAGCTCGAAGTCCCTCTGAAGCGTTCCGTGGTCGCAATATTACATTCGTACAGTGGCCCAAATTATCGTCTGTCAAATACATGCACATTGCACACCATCATACGATTTTGAAATAACGGTGTTAGGAGCCAAAATGGAATGCGTCATTTTTTTATGATTAAAGCTATACTTACGATTTAAGGTCAATCTGGGACGTTTATTTAATTTTTAATTTCGCATACGCCAATGAATAGTGTCAATAACCATAAAAAAGTTGTGGACAAAGATTTATTAAATACTGATGGAAAGGGACAGGCCTTCCCATACGAAAAAAATGTCAAAGAATCGCTTGTCGCTGGTGCTCCTTCTTAAACGCTCGACGGAACGAAACGAAGTTAGTCACAACGTGTGTTTATAGTAAGTTTAAAGCAGTGGTTATGAATGAATAATAATTGTTTCATTATTGTACTTTAAGAGATCATTTGATAATAATTTATACGAAGTAATATCAGCTTTTAAATGTTGAAAATTAAAAATATAAATCGTTTTCAACATTGAAAACTTAAATAAATAAGCAGAGCGATATCTAAAGTAAATGAAAAATAAAGTATATAAAGCAAAATATAAATCTGTGGTTAAGATAGTTCGCGCTAAAATGATATTTTACACTTACATATATAAACTTACAGTAAGTAGATATAGATATTTGTTAGTGGTCTTAGTTAATATTTTACTGGACGACGATTATTTGGCTGGCCAGAAACCGAATACGAAATATTCTGCCAAATATTATTTGGCATATTTGGATGCATGTGTAACCAAAAATCGAATATATTATTAGAATTAATAATACAATTTTATATAGCATGACATATTTATATTCATAAAATTAATTTACGTTCTCAAAAATGACTTATTGTTTTATACTATATTTTATTTATATCATACGACCCACTTTGGAACACCATTTGTAGGTATCACTCACGGGCTGCCAATTTCGAGATATTGGTACTTAAATCTTTTGCCCAGTAACTTCACTAGTCTACAGTGACCGTAAGATTGGAACACAGTAATGCTTAAGACACTACTGCTTGGCGGTAGAATATTTGACACTGCAGTAGGTACCACACCTAACTAGCTGGCTTCTTGCAACAAAAGACTTACCAGTGTACTTACACTATCAGTTGATTGTACTGGTGGAATAATCCGGAAAATCCGTTTGTGGGTCAATACTTCTCAGTGATAAGATTATCGTATCGTAATTAATAAGAAAAAAGTCTTTATAATATACCATAATATATTAAAAATAGCTATCACAATATATACTGTATATATAGTATCTTATTGGTATAGAGAACGTTTATTTATTTATGATGAAGCAAAACAAATCGTCATTCCCATGGCGCTTCGCAAACAACCGTCACTTAACCCATTTAGCAAATGAGTCGTTGAAATATGATTACGGTTTGCCTTTTTATTTTCCAACAAGAAAACGACATTGTTTTGTCTTCAAAAGGAAAAGAAACGGATTTGTGGCTCCCGTGCCGCCCAGTAATTGAATTATATCATCGATTTTCCATTAAAATGCTTTATGGAATGAAATGTTAAAGTCTAGGTGGGGCGGCTGCGTCGGTAGTGGCCCGTATGCAGGCGGGGTGCGACGGAAATGTGTCGTATCGAAATCATTAGATCTTCTTAATATCATGCTCATAAAGTAATGGTTTTAAACACTCAGGATGTGTAAAAATGTAGTGCGATATATTTTCTGCATTAATGAAATGAATTTTGCCATAATATTTCTTTTGTGGCGATTTAGGTGATTTTTGGATCATATATTTATCTAGATTATATAGTTAACGGTGACATTACGTGTGCACGGTCTAGTGTTTGCACTATGTATATGATTTTTTTTCCCAATTTGACTCGTCTAAACACTACCAAGTATTACTCGAGTGACGGCTAGGCACCGACTAACTCTGTCTACGGCATTGACTACCTCCCTACTCGCCCATTCTTTGTGAGTCAAATATCATGTAATGTTATGTTTAGATACACTATACAAGGTAGTAGTAATGAGTTCACAGTTGAGACAAGCCTCACAAAATACAAATAATACATATATCACGCAAAAAATTAAATTTGTTCTAAATTAAGCTCCGCGTAAACTCCGACCACACCCCATTCTCTGTCCAGTATTGAAGCACAAGAATTCAATCTCGCGTTTGATGTGAAGAATTTCATCGTAAAACAGTACACTTTATAACTTAATATAGATATAAAGTTAAATATGAAAGACAGAGAACAATAGGATTTGGTAGGTACATCATGGGCGTAGCTAAGATTCTTAGGGTTCAAATAAACTATCAAAATTTAAAGCCAAAAAATTGGCCACTTTCTGAGTTTTGTAATCTTGAATAAACAAAGATTATATTTTGACAAATTAAATAACTTTCCCGGAATGACATTCGCCGGTCGATGGTGGATCCTCCTCCTTGCATCGCTACCCCAATGCTGGGGGTCGTGACCTATTACGAGTTCAGCCTCCTCCTCACGATGTTACTACTAGCGTCATGAACCGCTTCTGAAACGTCGAATTGCGAGTCGTGCATATTTCATCTGTCCAGCGCATTGGATTCCTCCTCTCGGTCTCTTGCCCTCTAGTTTCCCAGCGACAGACAGGTTTTGGATATTATACACAGCATTTCGTTACGTGACGATTTCTACTAAATATAACCACGTCTTAGATCTTCGTGCCAAAAATTTTGAACTTTAACAAATCTATTAAAAATAAGGCGAACAATCTTGTGTACACAATTAATTTCAAATATATTGAAATTTATTAAAAAAATATTAAAGAATATACTAGTTATCGCATTATTTATACTGTTCACAGTAGTTACTATTGTAAGATAGCGTGGGCTGCTTTTTGTTATGTTACAATTACATTATATTTACAAATTGCTACTAATTCAATATTCATAACAATTGATATCGAGCTTCCCACGCTTTTTATTAGCTGTATTATTTCTTACTCATATTTATTTAATTATTGGAAAAAAAACTGTGTACAATTAATTAATTGTTTATATTTTGGTTATATGTTGGCATTTTTGGGGTGCAACATATATAATAATATTATATGTAGTATATTTTCATATAAAAAAAGTATTTTTTAAATTCTAATATTGCATTTAATTTGAAACATTGCAAGGTGACATAGTGGTTATTTCCTTCAAAAAAAATTTAAAACCAATTATAATTTTTATATTTTCATTTACAACATTCAGAATACTGAGTCAGAGACTAAGGGTCAAATGCAATTAAGATTATAATTTTAATCATAATCATAATCATTTAATTGGTAATTAGTCATTACAATAGTATTATTTTCATCACAGCGCAACAACGGCATAATATATTTTTTATACTCAATAATTCTAATATCAATTTTTAATACAAGTATTCGCTATCTGTGTAATAACTTTTATGTATGAGATTGTTTTTGAACTTGAAAAAGTCGAATTACCTCTAATAGTTCTGATGACATTTTGTTATACAGTTTTGGTATCATCAAATAAGCACTATTAACAAATTTTACAGGATCCAGGAATTTTCAACTTATTGTCGCTCACTTTTTCAACTTTCATACATTTATACATGCTTTTTTGAAAATAATAAAGACTCATAGGCAAAATACAACGATGGAAATGTTAAGATTTTTAACTGCTTAAAATGTAGTCTACAAGTAGCCTCCTGCTGCAAGTCGCATATAGATCTTTTGCACTTTAAGCTAAACTTCATTGGAATTTCTTTAGCAAACCAAGTCAAACACCCGTGCTATCTTATATATATATATATCTTATCTTATCTTATCTATCTTGCATCGTTTCTTGACTTAACCGACTTGGGAGAAGCTAGAAGTTTGAATTATGAGTGGTCAAGAGGACACAATATATCTGGCTATTTTGTCGCTCGTCAAAGTTCTTTTTTTACTGTGTGACTGTCATAGCATTTATACTATAAGTCATTAGCACAGAGTAAATAAGAGAGTTCATTTTACTTAGAGAGTGCATAACGCGTTTAAATAGAAACCGAGCGATCCATTTCCGCGGTTGTGCGGGAGGGGTGTGGGTTTGTCACTTATTTTTAAAGTGATCTGCGCTATACTCTCGTACAGATATCGAATTGAGATTTTCCCATATAAATGTTAAAAATAAGTTGGAAAAAAACTGTGTACTGTGTTCGACTTTGAAATATTAAGACCATTTCTTGTACGAGGCCCTGAAAACCAGCCTTTCTCCCGAACTGCTTTAATGCATTTTTCTTTTATTTTTGTGTCTTTAGGGAAGCTATCAGATATTAAAAAATCTTAATGATTTAATTTCTTAAAAATGTGTAAATAATTTATATTCATATTAATATAAGTTACTTTAATATCACATAATATTATATCATCGACAGTATTGTTATGTATAAAATATGTATCATGAAAGGGAAAAATAATATTATTTATTTATTAATAAATATTCAAAAAGGGCACTTACATTAAACGATATTATTTACGGTACAGTTTAGTCTAAATTCATAAAATGTGTTTATAGATATAATCAAGAGTAAGCACAACACTACAGCATCTTGAATAAATATTTTTGTGCTAAATAATTGTCAATCGATACTTACACACCAAAAGATATACCGCTGAATTTAAAAATTTTCATTCTGTAATAGTTTTTACATTTTTTCACCGCAGAATTAGCCATTTTCCATTGTTAAAATATTATTTTTACGTAAACAAAATTTAACTGAATCATGCTGACAGACTGCGAACGTCGGAGAAGACGTACATGACATTTTAGGTTTTGCCGGAAGACAGGGATCACGGTTTTGAGAAATCTTATTGAATTCATAACTTTATGGTCATTAGGTATTTACTTTCTTCTTCTCGAAATCAGTAGCTCAAAATTTCGGACAGATATTAAATCAGAATGTATTTCTGGGTTTGAATGAAACATAACTGATTTTAGTAACAACTTGGTTATCTTACACTTAAAATCTAATTATATCATACAAGAAGACTGGCAAAAAATTGTTTTAGGTTCAGCGGGTTCAGCTGCTAAATCAACGAAATTTGTCTTCCAAAAATATCTTTAATGTAGGTACAGATAAATTTTACGGTCTAAATAAAAATTTTAATTAATTTTACTGTCTCAATGTCTGCCTAGGTATATTTACCCATTCTGGGCAAATAGATTTTGTTCTATGTTTTCTGCTTATGACATACAATAATGAAACACAGGGAAAATATTATTAATATTTACATTAATAACTTTAACATCTCATTTTATGATATAAATTAAATCGAGCTAGATTGTCCGCCATAACCAACTCCCGTCAGTTACGTGTCGAGCCGTCACCGGCCAATCAAATACGCGACACATCGACACCTGCTAAATCGGCTGTTATAAAACCGCGTGTTTTGTGTGGTAGCACTTTTACAGTTTTCTATTTTTGTCTATGCACGAATTCGATTTTTTTGGTTGGCTGCATTGGTTAAAACGGCGGGACAGAAAAGATTCGACTGTTCCGCGTCAATGGCTACACTCTTATATGAAAAATATTTAAGAACTAGCTTCTGCCAGCGGCTTCGCCCACTTGAATAACGATTTTATTAAAAAAATTCAAACCCTTTTTCATCCTCTTAAGGGTTGGCTTTGAAAAATTCTTTCCTTGTGCGCGTTTATGTTTTAAAAATAACACCAGTGAAAAAATAAAAGAAAAGTGATTTTATTATTTTATTTTATATTTTAAACCGTCTTTCTATACAAACTATACCCGATTGTTATTTTACACCCTTGAGAGTAAATTTTTAACAAACTTTGAATGTCATATTTATTTATATCGAATCAACAGCCTAAAAAATAAGTTTTAATCTTCTAACTCTAAAAATTATGATAAATCCATACAACTTTTCACCCTAGCTTTTCAACCCCTTACATCCCTGTTTTCGTATTAAAAAGTAGCCTATTTTCTGTAGCTCTAGACTATCTTTGTATAAAATTTCATTTAAATCGGTACACCAGTTTTGGCGTGAAAGCCCGACCGACAAACAGAAAGACAGACAGACAGAGACAGAGTCATTTTCGCATTTATAATATCAATAAGGATTCTTTTACAAAACTCTACAACTACAACAGTGCAGATTGGAGTTGATATAATATATTAGTTTGTTGTATGTCGGATATATCTACTTTATTAATTGTTACCGTGAAATTATTTTCGTTTCGAATGGAAAATTGAATTGTCGTATATTTTTTTCCGCTTTGAAAAACTCGAGAAAATGCTATTACCTACATGACACTATTTTGACACGTAGAAGTTCCGTTTCATGTTTCTGATTCAAACAGTAGGCACATGTATGAAGCTTGCAGGTTAAACTTTCTAATTGGCTTTTTTTTGTGTCTACTTGTTTTTAAGTTTTTTTTAAGTGTGGGAGGCAGAGTATGTAGGTTTTTATACTAACGATGTTTGTTTATAATACAGGCGGTGATACTTATTAGAGATGATAGCTTGATCGATTCTCGCTCCAAAGTTATATTTGTTATTTATTATTTACGACACCGTTGTGGCGTTGTGGGTAGCTGCCTTTAGTCTCGATGGTTGTATGTTCGATTCCCGCTCGGGCAGATAATGTTAAAATTTCTGTCTCGGTCTGGACGTTTGTCCGTGTTGGACTCCCCACCGTGCCTCGGAGAGCACGTTAAGCTGTCGGTTCCGGTTGTTATCACATAACATCGGATAATATTCGTTACCTCTTGATATGTAAATTGCTCATATCCAATGAGTTACTGGTTCGTCCTTAGGGTTGCGGAGGTCAGATGGCAATCACTCCGTGTAAAAACTAGTAACTTGTCAAATTCGGATAAGAGTAATAAGTAGACCCTGGGTAATATAAAATACCGGGAATAATGCTAGAATCAAGAAGTTATTTATTATTTACATAGGTAGGTACATTATTTAGTAATTTTTATGGATTTTAACATGTCTTCATCATTAGTCGCTTTATTGCTGACTTACCTCGGTTATTGTTGCTATCTTCGTGTTTTCATGTATAGTTTTCAAAATGTTATATATACATAATAGATAACATTGTACATAAACCGTGAGGGCTATCCGTTTTTCACGGCCTGGCCTCAGTACTCAGTCTCTTCTGCCGGTGACGCTTTTGAGGCTACTAACAGTAATATATATTATGAAAAAAAAAAATGAGTTTTAAACGCAATAGGTAGGTACTTATAGATCGCGGCAATAAGGATACAATAAATTTTTTATTATTATTTAATGACGGTTAGCAACCAAGAATACGGACCGCCTGATGGTAAGCAATCACCGCAACCTATGTAAGCTTATGATAGTTGATGTATCACATGCGCCTTGCCAACAAAAAAAGGAAAAATGAAGGACACAGAAGGAAACTGAGACTATTATCTTACTCGTCGCACGGAACTTTACCCCGACGTTCCGTGAGAGGGTAGTACTTCCCCGATCGACCCGGAACTTTCGTGCTGAGAGGAGCATGGCTCTATTTTTTTTTATATTAGAAGTTGGCAAACAAGCATACGGCCCACCTGATGGTAAGTGGTTGCCGTAGCTTATGAGCACTTGCAGCACCATTAGTAGGTGCCACTCACGCGTTGCCAACCTCGAGATATTAGTTCTTAAATCTCGTCCGCCCAGTAATTTCACTAGTGTACAGTGCCCTTCAAACCAGAATACAGTAATGCCTAAGCACTACTATTTGGCGGCAGAATATTTGACACTGCGGTGGTACCTACCTAGCCGGCCTCTTGCAACAAAATACCTACCACCAGTGTGACTGATTGCACTGGTGGAATAATCTCTGCTGTGACAGAGGTTATCCCAACAGCGGGCGATGGGGTCGTCACATCCCGACGCCGGAGAAATTTCTATCAATGTGTGAAAATCAGAGCATTGGATACCACCAGTTGTATCCAAATATAAAGCTATATGTCATGACGGCATGTATTACTTGTTACAAGTACGTATACATGATTCAGTTTCCTGGCGGCTCACATCAATGCAACAATACTCGGAAAACTCTAGAACAGGCAATTAACTCTTTTATATACCCGACAAATATTAGCCCCACGCGTCTTGTGTTTTTCGTTATACAGCTTGATGCAGGTTGAAGCGTTGCTTCGTGTATTACGTTCTTTTTTGTTTCCATATTTAATTTTTAGGGTTCCATTGAAAGTTATACTGAGTGTAAAAATTAAGGTGTACTTAAACGAGTTCTAACGTATATGCTGTAATACATACGTAATTTTGTTTGTGATTATATTGCAAAGGAAAGTGAACAAAATTAATAATAAATACAGTCATAAATAGATACTGAAAGTTATTAAAAATGTACGACAAAGTTGTTTAAAAAAACATGTACCGACAAATGGACGCAAATAAGCAATACCATGTCAACCCACAAAAGTGAGAAAACTGAGTTATATATACAGAAACGTTGGTAAATGGCTGAAGAACATTTTTCTTTAATATTTCTAGGGTTTTAAGCTTTAAAACTTCTAAAAAAACATTTTTTAATCATGCAATTTATATATTATTTTAAATGTTTTTGGTTATATTAAATACGAAATATGCAGTTTGTATACTTATTTTTTGTGAAAATAAGTATAAATAACTTTCATAAATCTGAAATTGCCAAAAACTTGACCAATATATAAAAAAAATTCATATGAAGTAATTTGTTCAAAATTTTCAAACGCGTTTTCCTCGAAATGACATTCGTGTGGGTTGACATGGTATTGCTTATTTGCGTCCAAATGTAAGTTCTTGTAAAATTAGTATCTCACTACACCATAACTTGTATTGTTACGTCACAGAGGGGTGAGAGTATTCACTGCCGTGACATGAGCATAACGTCGTAGGCTTCACGATTAGTAGCTCTCTTATTATGGCCGCTTTTAAATCTAGCTGTCAGTATATTAATTTTTAACCCTTCTGCTCAGCAGAGAGCAGCAGCTGCAGAGAGTTTTGACATTTGACTACCGTTGACTCTGACACTCCTGCACGAAAAATGGCCGAAATCTATCAATGTCTAGTAAATCTAGAATTTCTTTAAAAATAATGGTATATTTAATTTCAAGTAAAAAAATATTTACTTGAGAAAATAAAAATATAAATGAGATTAATAGTATATTAATTAAGGTATAAATAAAAATTAAAAGAAGGTATGAGCAGAAGTACTATTATTTAATTTCACAATAAAATTTCTAAAACAAAATATGCAAAAACTTTAACTTTTATAAATTATATTCCTGTAAAAGTACAGTAAAATTTTTTTTAAACATGTACACCAAAAAAAATTACGAATCGAGTATATTCACACTTTTTATTCGTTAAAAAAGTCGATTAAGAATTAAAAAAAATCAAAGTAGCGGGAAAATAAATACCGTATGAGTGTATTTATAATTTTGGTTTTTGTTGTGTGTGTTATCATTGTGGAATAATAATATAGTGAAATACAAAAGCTTATAATATTTTCTATCAATAAAATAATGTCACTAAGAACAATAAACTCATTTCAATAAACAAAAAAAGAAAGTAATTTCCGTGAGCACGCGTTAAAATTATGTCGGTATCGTAAAATCAACTTTTATAAATATTTCATTTCATGAAGTGCCTTTTTTATTTCTAAATCATTTTATTATAAAATTATATAATATATATAGTATATAATAAATGCAATGAACGAAAGAACTCAAGAGATATCTTAAACGTGAAAAATATTCGTCCCACAACATCCACAACTAAGGTATTTTTCGAAGTGAAATTTTATCAATTATTCTCTACAAATGTTAGTTGTTTGTATTTACAAAATAAAAATAATTTTGTATACTTTTACTTTAACAAAAAGCCTTAAGTCTATTATAACTATTTAAGCGTCTGGGTCGAATTTTATAGGATGTTTATAGCGAGCACAATATTGTGCTGGAATTGAGTCCAGCAAGTGTAATCTATAAGAATAATCTTTTGCAAGGTTCGAGCAGAATGGTTAAAACTGTTAACACAAACCAAATACATAAATATTTATAATCTTATACAAACAACAAAAGAACTCGTCTTCACCAACGAAGATGGAGTTGTGTGCGTGTCTGGGCTGTGCAGTGAGCATGGGTCATTATCTAAATCTAATCGTTAGGGGTTGCAGGACGTGCTTATGACTACAGACTGACTGTAGTCGGTTTATCATCTCTTGAGACTCGAAATTGAAATATTTTTGCAATAAGCTCTTAGAATACTTGGGGAAACAAAAAAGGAGTCAACTCCAGTTGGTACCTAGGGATAGGAGGAGAGAAGATAAAACAGGGAAGAGAACCGAGGAGCTGGGCTTGGGTAAGAAAAGGTTAATGTAGTGGATACAGCGTCATGTAGCTCAGTCATGTTATTGTAGATCACTAAGCAGTAACTTGTAAATCAAATGTATCCCGAGTTTAAACGCGGGGACATAGTTATTAATATAATTATGGTAAGTATATTTTTATTTAACAATGAATATCGGAGATAAGGATCGTCCATAAATTATTCCTTACAACTTACATGCTATGGGGATTATTAACAAATAGCATGTTTCCACTGTAGGTAAAATAGTAATTTTTAAAGGTACATTATAAAATTTAAAACAAAAATTTATGTTTATTTATCGGAAACAAACTCAAAAGGATAGTGTCTAATAAATTGGTGTATAAAATCGTGTTAAATATCTTAAAAGTAGCAAAAGTGTTGTATTGGTTACTTGTTTTTGTTATTAAGTTGGCAAGCAAGCAAATTACCCACCTGAAGCCTGTAGCGTAAGCGGTTGTCGTAGCCTATGAGCGTTTGCAACATCATATTCTTAGATATAGGTGTCACTCACGCATTGCCAATCTCTAGATATTGGTTCTTAAATCCCATTTTCTCAATATTTTCATTGACTACATTTTTCTTCAAATCGAAACAGTTTACTGATTTTCGGTACAATAACTGCGATGTTGCCTACCTAGCTGACTGCTTGCAATAATTGGCCTACCACCAGTAAAATACGATCTCATCAAAACATATTTTTTTTTACATTTTATGTTTTTGATAGGATATCATATATTCATGTAAATAGTCCTACTTTTTCCTTTCCGGTACCTTCTACATCTTGAATTTCATCGTATATTATCTAGGTACCTATCCTCACCCATTATGCTATTATATTATACATATACTATACAGGGACATTGATTCGTTAACTGCATATGTAGCTTTGTCATTCTATACATTTTTTTGGGGATTACAAAGTTATTGATGCAGTTGGTTGCCTAAACACTAATTGTACCCAAAATTTGAAGCGCCTATGTCTGCTAGAAGTGCCTTAGTGTTTTGTGATCAGTCAGTCAGTGAGTTTTTGTTTATGTTACAAGTTGGCAAACAAGCATAACATTACTAAAAATTCACGGCTTTAGTTGTATCTACAACGAAGGTATAAGGGTTCGAAAATGGGCTGAACTACTTCGAGAAAAGGATAGTCCGGCCGTGCCGATTTTTTGCTCGACTTGGCGGGGGCACTGCCGTGCCCTCATATAATAGATGTTTACAAAACACGATAATAGATGGCGCTACTGTAACAAAGAACTAATCAACTCGAGTGTCGACTCATAAACATGCTAATTTTCCTATGACTTTTTAATAACTTAATTAATAACGTGTACGTACAACCACTGTAGGTTACGATTTAGACCAGTTTATGCTACAATTTAATTTGACGACGCTTGCGTGACACGACTTGTCGTCACATACTTTTATGGGAGATGTAAAATAATGAAAAAATACAGGATGGACATTTTATGCGGCGTGTTTGATTTAATACTGCCGTGTTTATGATTAGACGACGCTGTTTTTTTTAATGTGGGAGTATCATTTATTTTCTTTATACAATTGTAGAAGAATGTATCTCAACGTTTTGTTTCGAAACAAAGTTGTTAATATAGTGAATATTAAGTTTGAATTAAGTTTTTATTAATTCAAATGTCTCATTTTAAGCTAATTGTACATAAGAAAATTCTCACCCGTGGATTATTACTATACATAACTCGCCTTCGGGACGGGTGACGGTGAAATTATCGCTTTTAGTCCCTGGTACGAGGGATAAATATACGGTTGCTTGGTTACCGGGAGGTAAAGTGAGTTGATTAGTGTCATCTTGCCGGGAGAGAATCGGAAAATTTTCTCCCTCGTACCATGGACTAAAAGCGAACTTTTCATCGACGTAGGGTATTTTGAATCGACTGTTATATGATTTGTTTGAAGTTTTGTATTGTTCGTTAATGATAAAATTAAACCTGTTATAGCAGATTGATTTTGAAATCTTTATTCTTGAATGATAATATTTTTAGCCATCAGAATAACTACGTATGTTAATATATTGCTGAAAAAAGTCCTACCCTCCTAATTATAAGCTTAATCTAAGACGTAGCAGCTGTTTCTTTCTTTTTTTTTTATAAAGAATATTGGCAATGCTAATATTCCTATAGTCCCTCCAAGTAAGCTCGAAGTTTGCGCTAGGGGTGAGTACGACGAAAGCCCAAGGGGGTCAGGATCGAACCCGCGACTCTTGCGTTAACGGAGCGAAGTCGGCCCTTCTACAGTTGAGCTATTGAGGCTTCATACATACCGGTGAGTTATTCAGGCGGTTGTATATAGGTACATAAGTACGTGTACCTATTAGGATTTATTTGGAGTCTTGCTTGTTTTTCGACTATATTTTGATGCTTGGTGTCGCAGAATTACCACTTCTTGAATAGTTAAATACTTCAAAATGTATCACATTCGTTTTGTGCTGGTAGGCCTTTATTGTAAAGATGGGCTAAGACCAGTCCACCGCAGTGTCAGATGTTCTGCCGAAAAGGAGTAGAGTTTTGCATTAAAGTGTTTCAGTTTGACACTGTAATTGGTGACGTTACACGGTCAAAGGATATAAGGATAGGAATATCTTGAGATTGGCAACGCGTGAGTGATAACTACATCTATCTAAATGAATGGTATTGCAAGCGCTCATAGGCTGCGACCACCGCTTACAATCAAGTGGGCCGTATGCTTGCTTGCCAATAACCATAAAAAAATCTTAGACCATTTAAGGCAGCGCAGTTTCCAGCCAAGACTCATCATTAATTGTATTAATTGTAATGTGTATCGTTGTATTATTATTTATTTCATATATCACTACATAGTATAAAACTAAGTCGCTTTCTCTGTCCCTATGTATGCTTAAATCTTTAAAACTACGCAACGGATTTTGATGCGGTTTTTAAATAGATAGAGTGATTGAAGAGAGGAATGTTCTTATGTATGAAAATAGTGGAAAAAAAAATTGAGGTTTCTAATGGGATTTCGTAAATAATTACATTTAACGCCTGCGGTCCACGGGCAGTAATGAATAAATCAAAACTACTGGATCGATTTTAATAATTTTTTCCGTGAATGACATAGGCTATATACTTTATACCCGTGCGAAGCCGGAGTGGGCCGCTAGTCGGATATATAATGCGTATGTCATATCATGCGTAAAATACATACGTATTTTGCTTAGTACATCAAAGCTTCTTGATACTTTTCGATCTTATTAGATATTTTTCATCTCATTAAAATTGTCCACATCAAGTCCGTTGCCGTGTCTACTAGTTTCGAGCGCAGTTGAATACCACGTGTATTTGTTTACCGCTCGAGGGCCGCTATGTATATTTTATACGTCTGTGCCAACACACGGACTGGCTTCGCAGAACAATTTTATGTTACCATACTCCTTCACTATAACCCTCTATGCCCTACTGGCATGCAATATATTTTCGACGTTTGTTTCAAAGCAGACCGAGTTTATTTGTACGTTTATTTAGTGCCAACTAACTTGTGTTCTGATTGAGATTTCGGTTTATGTAAATTTTTATCGTTATATTTGTTTGTTCCGATAAGTAATTTATTCTCTTGGTTTTTTTGTTTGTTGGAAATAAGTTTCGAACGTGTAAATAATTATCACATAAGTATATCGACATGAGGTAGCAGTATCTGTGCTGTTGCCTTAGATTTGTCGTTCACTAGAGACATAAGTCTTTTTTTAATATTGCCTTTCCTGTAACAACATTCACGTGATATTATTCGTGTTTCAAACATACATTTCTACACCAACACCCGTGGTCCCATGCTTTTTTGCCATGCGTTGTTTTGTTGAGCATAAATGGGCCAGTTCGACTGGGGTAGTATAATAGCCCTGAGTCTCGATGTGAAGTAACAGTTTATATATAACCAGCTTCTGCCAGCGGCTTCGCTCGCGTGAATAACGATTTTAATACAAACTTTGAACCTTCATTTCCCCTCTTCAGTGAAGGAATTTCAGAAAATGTTAAACGTATTTTAACATTTTCTGGAATTCCTTAATCGTTCGCCAAAATACAGAGTTTTATGCTTCCGTAAAATCTTCCTATTTGATTACCTATGGGTTGAATACCGAAACATTGTTTTCTTGTGCTCTTTTATGTTTTAAAAACAACACCCATAAAAATCTGAAAAAAATTCATGTTTAGGCTAGACGTTGATATGCCATGTATCGGATTGAGTTTTCAAACATCTGCAAAATAATTTTCTACCCGTTTTTAACCCTGTTAGGGGGTAGTTTAATTAAAATACGAAACACGTCTTTCATCAATTCTGTTAAAAAAGGTTTCTGGTAAATTTGAAGTAGATTTAACCAAGGAATCGCGCTGTCCCATATAAACTTTGCCCTCTTTTTAACCCCTTAGGGGTAATATTTCGGAAAATTCTTTCTTATCGGATGCCCACGTCATACAAAGACACCCTCCAAGTTTCAGGTCTCCACGATCAGCGGTTTAGGCTGTGCGTTCATCCGTCAGTCATTTATATTATATAACTAGCGGCCCGCTCCGGCTTCGCACGGGTATAAAATATATAGCCTATGTCATTCACTGAAAAAATGATTAAAATCGATCCAGTAGGTTTGATTTATTCATTACTACCCGTGGCCCGCGTTAAATGTAATTATTTACATCACATTAGAAACCTCAATTTTTTTCTACTATTTAATGGATGTTATTATACATATAAACCTTCCTCTTCAATCACTCTATCTATTAAAAAAACGGCATCAAAATGCATAGCGTAGTTTTAAAGATTTAAGCATACATAGGGACAGAGAAAGCGACTTTGTTTTATACTATGTAGTGATATATATAGATAGATGAATATGAGTGAGAACGCCGTAGACCCAATCCTTAAGCCTTTCTTATCCTTTTCCTTTATTTTCCTTCTCTATCCGCTATCGCTCATTCGTCGCTCAGTTTCCCCAGTAATTTTACTAGCTACAGTGTCCTTCAAACCGAAACACAGTAATGACAAATACACTACTGCTTTGTGGTAGAATATCTGACATTGCGGTGGTACCTACCTACATAGCTGGCCTCTTGCTATAAAAGGTCTACCAGTTTTATACATTTATATGAAATAGTCAAATTAAATCCACGCTTAAATTATGGCGCTCTTCGCATAATGATATAATTGAGTAGATTACGCTCTTAGGACAGCGCCCTTGCAGCGCTATTGCGTTACAGTTTTTATTTTTTAAAAAGAGTATTAGCAATTCTTTTTCAAGTCATAACTAACACTCCTATTAACCGTCAAAATAAGCTCATAGCTTGCGCTAGGAGTGGGCACGACAATAGCCCAGAGTCAGGATCGAACTCGCAACTCGGGTGAACAGAGTGGAGTTGGCCCTTTAGCCGTTGAGCTATTGAGGCTTGATGAGCTTACAAGTATATATAATTAAATTTTTTTGTATAAAATTATTAATAATTAGCCATCTTTATTAAGTTAAGGATGATGTTTCAAAGTCATTTTAAGAATTTTTAAAGCAGTAGCCGCTAATTTTTATTTTGCCACATGGTTCGACGCTCACCTACGATCATTACGATGCCGATGTCATGTTTATAATAACACTGTTAAGTAACTAATTACTATAGAAACATTGAAATCGATTCGATCCCCAAACATTTGCTGCGCTTATCGCAAACCAACCGACTAAAGTCAGGCGTCTTAAGCACATTCTGCAATACCCCGACAATAGGATTACATTAGACAATGCCCCTTAGACAGCACAGAGTCACAAACACTCACACAACACCGTCTTCGCCGGTTAGAACGAGGTCCATTGTTTCGCACGTCGCGTCGCACCTCTCACACCGTCGAATTAGTCCATCGTGTACACTGCGCTCGGAGCGCTGCCTGCATCTTCGATGACATTCTTAGCAATGATTCGACTCCGCAGGAGGCAATCTAACGAAGGAATCAAAGTTGGGCCCCCGTGAGGGCTGTTCCTTTTTTACGGCCGGCTCACTGTACTTGGTGCCTCTGCAAGGCCAGTTAGGCCAAAAGCTATACAGATTCCAAATTTTTTTTATAAACATCCGATAAAACGCAAAACTACATTAAAAACCACAGTCACAGTTTCTTAACTATTAAATCTTTAATAAAGTTATAACAGTCCGACTTCGGATGGAGACAAATCTAATGATTCTCACTTGTTAAAATCTATTTAATTCCTCATTTTTCCAAGGAAATTGATTTACATATACGAGTACATTGATATAAATACCTGTAATACTTAACAGTTAAGTGCGTGGTGTACCATGCACAGTGGAAATAATAATAATTGGGTTCCGCAGCTTCGTGATGAAGAATGTTTAAGATATTAACGAATTAAAAGCGACCGTAAATATAAGCTTGTAATTTCATAGTAATTATTAAAAATAATATTTAAAAAATATGGGAAAAACCTAAATATCTCTGAAATTTCACTTGTTCTTCTAAATAGTTATCGTTGGAGGTTCTTGTGATGCTCTACAACCTCAAATTTTTCCAGTATTTTAAATCCCACAGTTCAAAAGTTATTGGGTACACAATTTTTATGCCATTAGGAGCTAATACCTCAATAATTACTGACTCCAATCAAAAAAATCAAAATGAAATCTCTTTATTATTTTTTAAAACCTATTTAAAGATACCTACCTCATACGTTGTCCTGTGCTGATTTTTTTTTCAACCAAAGACTTTATTATTTCACTACAAAACTCTGTAGCGGTTCATAGAATACACCTATTTACAAAATTTTGTATAGATAGAGCCAACAGACCTCAAGTAAAATTACTGTGACAATATAAGCGTTCCGGGGTCTCCTACCTCGGAACCTTGGGGGACCTTGCTAAAAAGTACATGAATATAAGGTATTTTGTACGTTTTAAGTAATAACCATTGAAGGAAATTGTAATTTTGCCTCCCTCTGGACCCTAAATTAAGATTTTGCCCTCCTCTAGGCTAAATGCTGGCTACGCCCATGGTGTGACGGACGGGTTTTTGCCATTTGGCTACGGAACCCTAAAAAAGGGAAAATCATAATCGGACTGGTTTTTTTTTGGTTATATTGGGGTTATTTATCTTAGCTCATCGATAACTACTACTTTAAAAAAAATTTAAAACAATAAAATGTTGAAGTGAAAATATTTTTTTCTTGAAAATAGAATATTTAACCATTTTTATGAAATACTACGAAATACGCGAGGTTCTTGCCATTAACTATGGGTCGTAATTGAGTCGGGTTGTAACGTGATAGAATTAAAACATGGCACTTCAAATGAACCTGTTCTCACTACGCTCACGCACGGCACGTCACTCTAACTTTGCTCTCAAAGTGAGATACCGATTTTATCGTCAAACAGCGTTATTGTGTCAATTAATACGCGTCGCTCGGACGGTTGTCGGAAATCGGACTTTTGTGAGCGAGAAGCGCTTTTATTTTTTTCTTCTTTTATTTCATGGCGGTTGGCAAACGCGAATACGATCTGCCTGATGGTATGCAGTCACCGTAACCTAATTACGTTTACGATACTTGAAGTATCACATATGGTTACTAACCTAAGACATAGGAGGGAATTAATGAGATGGGATAAAAGGAAGAGAACAGATGGGGTAGGAGGTTGGGCCTCAGGCGCTCACACTCATCGCACGAAACACAACAATACTCTGTTACATTGACACCGTAGTGGCGTTGTGGGTAGCGAGTCTCCCTTTAGTCTCGACGGTTGCGGGTTAGATTCCCGCTCGGGCAGATGTTTGTTAAAATTTCTGTCTCGGTCTGGGCGTTTGTCCGTGTGGGGCACGTTAAGCTGTTGGTCCCGGTTATTATCAATAACATCTGATAATAATCGTTAACTCTTAATAAGTTAATTGCTTTTATCCAATGAGTTACTGGTTCGCCCTTAGGGTTGCGGAGGTCAGAT
Source organism: Hestina assimilis (assembly GCA_023373885.1). Taxonomy (NCBI): domain Eukaryota; kingdom Metazoa; phylum Arthropoda; class Insecta; order Lepidoptera; family Nymphalidae; genus Hestina; species Hestina assimilis. The sequence goes on from CM041759.1 coordinate 16,668,527, forward strand.
GGCAATCGCTCCGTGTAAAACTAGTAACCTGTCAAATCTGGATAAGAGTAATAAGCAGACCCTGGGTACATAAAAATACCGGGAATAATGCTAGGATGAAGAAGACTCTGTTACATAACTGCGATTTTATTTGAGATGGTATCCCCGGTGCTAAGAGGAGCGTGGATAAAGGTACTAGCTGTTCTGATTCTTGTACTTGGATTACCTTATTTGTAAAACAATCAGGGCCGGATTAACCATGCCGAGGCCCCTAGGCAATGCAGGACTCAGGGCCCCCTATACTTTTCTAAATTCCTAAACAATGGATGGTGGTGGTAACCATTGCAGCTAAATGATTGTAATACTAGTCAAAGGAGACTTAATGAAACAGTACCTACAGATAATGTTAAAAATACTTCGCGTCGACGATATTCATCTAATATGGGCGACGCTGTGGCGCAGCAGTAGCGAATCTGCCTTTAGCGCCACAGGTCACGCTTCAATTCCCGCTTGGAACAGATGTTTGTATTGACCATACAGGCATTCGGTCCAGTCTGGGTGTGTTTTTTTTCTTGTATTTGTATATACCTCCGACACAGGATATCACTATCCTAATAGGCGCCGTTGAGTGTTAATTATTTATTAATAAAAAAAAACTTTAAATACACACGTTTAACAAAGATAGGCTTTAAGTATTCTCTTCGTTAATGTAAGGTTTTCTTTATGTGAATAAATTGGCAAGCACCTTACAATCCACCTGATGGTAAGCGGCTATCGCAGTCTATGAGCGCTTGAGCGTTGCCAACCTCGAGGTATTGGTTCTAAATATTTTTTGCCCAGTAATTTCACTAGCTACATACTGTACCTTCAAACCTAAACACAGCATAGATGCTGCTTTGCGGTAAAATATCTGACGCAGCGGTTGTACCTAATTAACCAGCCTTTTGCAATAAAATTATTATTTATTGCATAAGTATATCATATTAATTGAAAATGGCGTCGGGATGTGACGACCCCATCGCCCGCTGTTGGGATAACCTCTGTCACAGCAGAGATTATTCCACCAGTGCAATCAGTCACACTGGTGGTAGGTCTTTTGTTGCAAGAGGCCGGCTAGGTAGGTACCAACGCAGTGACAAATATTGGCACTGTACGCTAGTAAAATTACTGGGCGGACGAGATTTAAGAACTAATATCTCGAGGTTGGCAACGCGTGAGTGGCACCTACTAATGGTGCTGCAAGCGCTCATAGGCTACGGCAACCACTTACCATCAGGTGGTCCGTATGCTTGTTTGACAACTTTTAACTTAAAAAAAGAAAAAAATGACTTTATAATATACTTAATTATATGTATATATAATTATTTTCGAATATAATTAGTACGAATTTATCGCGCGTTCAAACCATAAGGGCGTATAAGTCCATGGGCCTAACGAGGTAGAGCAGCCCCCCAGACCTTTCTAAATCAATACATAGTATAAAACAAAGTCGCTTTCTCTGTCCCTATGTATGCTTAAATCTATAAAACTACGCAACGGATTTTGATGCGGTTTTTAAATAGATAGAGTGATTGAAGAGGAAGGTTTATATGTAACATCCATTAAATAGTGGAGAAATTTTTTTTTTGAGGTTTCTAATGTGATGTCGTAAATAATCACATTTAACGCGTGCGGGCCACGGGCAGTAATGAATAAATCAAAACTACTGGATCGATTTAATATTTTTTTCAGTGAATGACATAGGCTATATATTTTATACCCGTGCGAAGCCGGAGCGGGCCGCTAGTACTGAATAATGCACAATTATCATTTTTGAACTATTTAACTACTTAATAATTATTGAGTTATTTTGCTCCCCTCTAAACTAAGATTTTGCCCTCCCCTAGGCCAAATGCTAGCTACGCCCATGTTCAATCCTGAAACATTTCAGGTGACGAGAAAAATCTGATTAGGTATTTCTTTTCATGGTTGACCACATTAACTGAAAATTTGTTAAATTACACTGGTTGTATACACATATTATGTGGATCTAACTAGGTAGGTATAGGTAACTATAGGTAGGTAGTATTTTAGAAGTACCCAGTTTTTTAATTGTGTCTCTGAAAATATTTCGTTATGAGTAGAATAACTTGGTAATTCAATTATTATTATCCAAGTATTATTAAGTACCTAAATGATTAGTTTTTATTAATATGCAATCGTGTAAAATCTATACGACGACCGTGTGGCGCAGCGGTAGTAAACCTGCCTTAAGCGCCACAGGTCGCGGGTTCGATTCTCGCTCGGAGCATATGTTTGTATTGACCATACAGACATCTTTTCCGGTCTGGGTGTATTTTTCATTGTCGTTGTATATGTTTCCGGACTCCCGACACAGTATATACCTAAATATCCCAACGGGGGCCGTTGAGTGTGTAGCGTTTATTCATTAAAAAAATATCTTTTAAAATACACATGCTCTTATGACTTTCTAAGTGGCTAAGCCAATACGTACCTACGTACTTACGAAGACATGGGGTTTTTGTCAGCGTAAGTCGATGGAGATTTTGTCGGTACATACACAGGTATCATGAAAACAATTAGGTAAATATACCTAATAGGTTGAGATATTATGATTCGACACAGTTGTCGTATTGAATTTGAGTTTAGCACGAATATAGAGGGCATAGACTCAATTTTAGTTTTAATTAGTTACACTGAATTATTTTTGTGGATATCTTAAAAGCATAGAAAGTAGGTATACAATAATCTATATAGGGATGCGACATAAATCCTAGTGTATCTACTAGGGCAGCTAGTGCAGTAGGCGTGCTGTGCCGCATCGCGATCTCGCGGGCGTGCGCGGGCGCCGAGCGGTCAATGCGGGGCGCGACGACGGCGATCGCGGGTGAAGGAGAGCGCGCGGGCGCGGGGGCGTGGCGTAGGGCGGCGCGCGGCGGCCATTCGCTTGCAGCACGCGCCGCCCTCGGCCCCGCCCGCGCGCCCCGCCGACGCACGCCGACGATCAGTGCCTCGCGAGTCGTCGCCCGCGGTGCATGCGTCGCGAACTTTACTCCTCACGTCTTATATTGCAGATGCGAGCCCGTTGCCGCTAAGACGATGCCGGCCGAGGAGGAATCCGCGGCGATGGACGGCCGGGACGCCGCCGACGGCTCGCCCCAGCAGTTCTGCCTTCGATGGAACAATTATCAGACGAATTTAGCGAATTGCTTCGACCAGCTGCTCCAGACGGAGTCTTTCGTGGATGTCACGCTTGCCTGTGAGGGCCAGAGCCTGAAGGCGCACAAGGTGGTGCTCTCCGCATGCAGCCCCTATTTCCAGACGCTGTTCATGGATAACCCCTGCCGGCACCCGATCATAATAATGCGCGACATAAAGTACTGCGACCTGAAGGCAGTGGTAGATTTCATGTATCGCGGAGAGATTAACGTGTCGCAGGACCAGATTACTGCCCTGCTGAAGGTGGCTGAGATGCTAAAGATCAGGGGTCTGACGGATGTGAGCGGAGAGCACGCCGTGCTACGGGCGGGTGGAGGTCTTGAGGCCCGCGCGGGCAAGCGCCCAGGCAGCCGCGAGGGCGAGTCCCCCGGCAGCGCGTCTGCTAAGGCCCGCAGGCGCTCGGTCGAGCGCAGCCCGGCAGGCAGCCCGCGCGTGTCGTCCGCCGGCGCCGCTCCCGTCGACCTGATGCACGCGCCGCCTGACGCGCCCAACGCGCCCGCTCTAAACGTCGAGGACGTCGACATACGCCCGGGCATCGCCGAGATGATCCGCGAGGAGGAAAGGGTGAGTCCCTTTCTGTTCAACTCTGCATGTCACTCTCACCTTCTCCCGCCTCCTGACTCCACCAGTTTATAACTTTTAATTAATTTAAGTATTTTAGAGGCATTTTTTGACAGGTATCCAATAATGCAAATTTCGTTACTTTTGAATTATTTTTTTGGCTTTAAATTATATTTATTTATATTTATTTTGATTGTCATTATATTTTTTGGAAGTAATATTTCTTAAACGTTTATTTTTGACACACAAACAGTTCTCGCTGCTCTTGTGTTTAGTAAAATAAAAAAATTAAAAGCAAATTTAAACAGCCATGATAACTATTGAAGATTTTATATTTAATAATGAAAGGTACCAATTTAACTGCAATTTCGACTCTAACTCGGCAAGAATAAGGCTCGAGATCGAGCGTAGACGTCGCCAAGAAGCTCAGCTGTTTGAGATACAGGGATACAACATTGTTTCGATCCGGTCGCGGCGCCAAAGTTTTGGTAATTTAAGTTTGCGCGCGGAGAGCGCATTTTTATTCGATTATATTATTTCATCGTGAATTTCATTTAGTCATGAAAATTTTATTGATGAATTATTAGGTTTTGAATTAATTATTATTAAACATAACTTTATAGGAATATAAAATGTAAAGAAAAAAAGTTATTAAAAAGACAACAACATATGTTGTAATAGTTGTTTTAAATGCAATTGAAAGGATTACTTTGCAAAATATTAATTATTAAATTATATTAGCGTACAATAAATTGCATTTAAGTATATAAATATCTCTGACACTTTCCATCGGGGTTATGTTAATAAAAGTAACTTAACGCAAATCGACGTAAATTTATTTAATATCGAATTAAGAATGATAAAAAATAAAAGAAGGGTCTACATTTAATAATAACTGTAAATATAAAGGACTATGGTAAATAATTAACAATGACAAAATAAATAAGCAAATTAAATAAATTTAATCGATCAAAAAAATAAATTAATAAATATTAATGCATATAAAAGTTAAAAATAACTGTTTTTTTAATAAAACTGTTTAAATCCGAGAACCCCAAAAGGAATATATATTTTAGAAGCTAAGTGTGGCAACACAGCGTTTCGAGTGCGTTATATTAAATTGTTTTGGCCCTATTGTTCTTTAATGTTGTCGGTGAGAGTTATTTAGTATTTGCGAAATAAAACTGGGTCTTTCTTGTAACAAAAGGATATTGTTCTGCCGCAATTAGCATTGCAATAAGCATAGATAAGTGAATGTTTGTGCTATTGAGTTCGAAATTAACGGCGTTTCGAAAAATTCTTAACTAACAATAGCTTATTATCGATGTTTTAAACATTTGTATAATTATTATTTTCGTTCTACATATGCCGTAACTTATTTTTGAATTCATTGAAGTTTATTACTGGTATTAAATAAGCGGTTTCCTTCAAACATTTTATGTATTTAAATTACTTATAAAATCATTAATAAATGTAAACTGGACGCGGCTCTAGAATATTTTTAGTCTAAAACACATAAAAACCGTCGACGATCTCTATAAATATTTAATAAGGAAAAAACAGCTATTCCCCGGCCTCATTGTGTTCAACACTCAATAAGAATTAGTAATGGACTTTCAGATACAACTTGTAATTAATATATCGTTTTCGTTCTGTATAGAATTAGTCCGTGTAGGTAAAAAGTAGTCCGGTCGTTTGACGGTTATTGTGACAATATTTGCTTATTAGTGTGACATTGTAACCATGACATTATTGTCGCCACTTGACTTCTGTGACATCGCTCATTGTCACATTTTGACATATGCTTGTATAGAGTTTGGTAGATGATTTTAGGAAATTTACCGGTATTGAAAAGCTTAAAAATCGATAAGTATACTTTTATAAGTAAGAGTCGCCTACCTATTATACACTGGATAAAGGGATGAGGGAAGGTAAAATACTATTATTTAACCTTTGTCTCTTCTAGTTCTTAGTCTAGATTTTATATCATAAAAAATAATATTTTTACTAAATTTAGTCAAATTTAGTATTAAAGAAAGGGTAGCGTGGGGTACACAACCGGTGTAGGGTGGACAACCGTTTCCAAAGATCTGGAGCGGGCTCAACTGGATGAAGCGACAACCCAAGACAGAACGTCTTGGCGCCAAAAGACTAGAAGAGCCAACCCCAAATAATGGGAATTAAGGCGTAGGACAAAGAGTCAAATTTAGTATTAAAAAAGTTTTTGCACAAAATAGTTTTATAATTTATATTAGTAATTTTTTCTCATGTCATTACTGGGCTTAATAAAATATAGCTATAATGAAAACAACAGAAGACTTTTACAATTAACAGTAAAAATCGACTTTAATTAAAACAGTGCTGTCACTTATCGTCATATCGTTAATTGCAATAATAATTAAAATTTTAAATTAACATGTTGAAAAATTAAAACCTCATTTCAAGGTATTTAAAAATTGACGACGAAAAGTTGATTTCAACCCTATGCTTGTTTCGTTTGCCTCGTACGCCTCTCATTTAACTTAGGGCGTTCGGTGGAAGCTTAAAGGCTCAATTAGTCTTGTGACTCGAGGGCCCGACTTATCGGTTGTCGGCAACACTTCCAGGGGTTAGAGAACGCTGCGGTGTTCATTTTCATCGAATACCATTCAATTTCATTAGAAAAGTAAATTCTACTTTGTTTTATTTTCATACTACTATGACATGGACTAATGCAAATGGTCTCTAGTTACTAGTAGTATCAAAAGTGTGTTGATAACTAAAGGGGCGGAGGAAATAGAAGTGGAAAGAACGGGTAGGAAATAGGTCTTACGAAGCTCACATATGAACCGAATAACAACGTAAACTGATAATTGAGGTATGTGTTGTGAAAGGTCAGCTTTTCCTGGTGCACCATGCTAAAAACAGCAAAGCCGTCTACTAGCATAAATTTATAGATACCTATTACTATATGTCTATACCTAAACGTTTTTTTAATAAATGATGATGATTGATACTTGCACCTTCTTATTTTATTTAATTGCTAGTGACCCGCTTCGGCTTCGCACGGGTATAAAATACTATATATTTGATCCAGTAGTTTTGATTTATTCATTACTGCCCGTGGCGCGCGTTAAATGTGATTATTTGCGACATCACATTAGAATTTATGTTTTCTCCATTTAATGGATGTTATTATACATATAAAACTTCCTCTTCAATCACTCTATCTAAAAAAACCGCATCAAAATCCGTTGCGTAGTTTTAAAGATTTAAGCATACAAAGGGACAGAGAAAGCGACTTTGTTTTATACTATCTAATGATTCAGAGGCTTAACAGTTTCTTAAAAATATAATAAATTAATAATAATAAACGCTACACACTCAACGGCCTCCATTAGGACAGTTCTATCTTGTGCCGGAGGTTCGGAAATATACCTACACGAAGGACAAACACACCCAGACCGGAACATATGTATGTATTGTTAATCTGCCTTAGGCTCCACGGGTCGCGGGTTTGATTCCCGCTCGGAGCAGATGTTATATTGATATAAACTAATATTACAAATGTGAAATTTCGGATGGATGATGTTTGTTACTCTTTTACGCAAAAACTAATGGAGAGGTTTGGAATTCGGTACACAGATACTTTTTATCCCGGAAAAATGTTGGGTTCCTGTGAAATCATCAAAAAAACTACATAACGCGAGAGGAATCGATATCAAAGCTTTTAAATTCATATTTTTACAAATGGACGCAAATAAGCAATACCATGTCAACCCCCAAATTGAAAAAACTGAGTTATATATGCAGAAGTGTTGGTAAATGGCTGAAGAACATTTTTTTAATATTTGTAGGGTTTTAAGCTTTAAAAAAGCCATTTTTAATAATCCAATTTATTTATTATTTCAAACGTTTTGGGTTATATTATATACGAAATATGCAGTTTGTGTACTTATTTTATGTGAAAATAAGTAAAATAACTGACGTACATCTTGAAATTGCCAAAAACTTGACCAATACATAAAAAAATCATATAAAGCAAGTTGTTAAAAATTTTCAAACGCGTTTTTCTCGAAATGACATTCGTGTGCGTTGACATGGTATTACTTATTTGCGTCCATTAATAATCTTTAAGGAATATAAAAGTTGCACTTAATAATCTATTTGTAGAGAAAATATAAGAGCTAATAAAGTAAATATACACAAAACGGCAAAAATACTCACGAAAGACCAACTTTGTATAATGGATATATGTACCTATTATATACCTACGTATCTACAAACTTACGAGTCTAAGCCAATAGTATAAATTTGAGTTGTTTGTTTGTCTGTTTGGTCTCACGCGTTAATCTCTGAAACTACTGGTTGGATTTGAAAAATTATTTTTGCATTCGATAGACCATATCTTGAGGAAGGTAATAGGCTATAACATCATAATGTGAAAGAAAGCTCAAAGCGTCAAGAAAATTCACAGTAGATTTCCCTTGTCACGGCTGTCTCTGTACTCGCCCCCCCCGCCCGGTGACGCTGACAAGGCCAGTAGGGCCAACAGCAATACACATTCCGAAAAAAACGAACTGGGGATCGGTAGATTCCCAGGTCGTTCCATATAAACAAAATGTCCAGTACTTGTAAATTCAACACCAAGCTTGCAACGAATGAAGATAGCGTGTGACTAACTTCGTTCCGTTGCTTTGGTGTTGAAGTAACGAAGGAGCAACCGCGAGTCTTTCACATTTTGTCTGTATGAGGGACTGTTTATAGCATTTATCCACAATTACAATTAACCGACGACGACCGTTGTGGCGTGTTGGTAACGAGCCTGCCTCAAGTCTCGACGGTCGCGGGTTCGATTTCCGCTCGGTGCAGATATTTCTATTGATGTTATAAATATCTGTCTCGGTCTGGGCGTTTGTACGTGTGGTTCTCCCTACTGTGCCTCGGAGAGCACGTTAATCTGTCGGTTCCGGTTATTATCACAACACAGATAGTAATACTATTATTTTATTAATATTAAACAAGTGTTCAGCATTATAAATTAATAACGTTTGATAGAAACTTTTTATTAATAAAATAACGTATTAAATGATCTTATCGTTGAAAGAAATAAGAATTACAAAATGAAACAACAATGTTCCAATAAATAATATTGCCAAAATGAATCTCTATTAATTTAGTAGGCAAATTTTTGTCAGTAACGATTAAGCCGCTCATAAAGGGTTCTGTACAACCCCAGAATTGTATGGGGTTTTATTTATTACCTTTATATTTAGCATTTGTTGGTGTAGCGGCAACCGAAATACATACATTTAGTGAGAATTTCAACTTTTACCTATTACGGTTCTCAAGACACAGCCCGTTCCGTTCAGTTCCGTTGACATCCTTTGGGTACGGAACCCTGAACACTGAAGTAGCAGATAATAGTTTTTTCGAGGTTTGAGATATGCGTTCGTACATTTGTTGTTACGTGCCATGATAATTGGGATAATTTCGCGGTTTTGTGAACAATTTAAATGAGAAGCATGGTTCTCAAGATTCATAGACAGGCAGACTAATTCAAAACACAGTGATGGCGTAGACTTAACAATAATAATAATCGTTTATTTGGAACTATCATAAGATCACATGCAAATGTGAACGATAATAACTGCAATAGTTTAAAACTGTGACGCAGTTACTAACGCCCGCCACAGAGCGACATTTCTACATAAAAGAATTATTAACAATTTACAAAAAATAAAAAATAAAATATATATTTTAAAACAATTATAGTAATCATAGCAATTAAACTGATATTACTAATTACGAAATACACATAATATACCTGATACTTCACATGATCAATCAAACGAATAATATTTAGTATAAGATAAAAATTATATAAATTTAACTATTAAAATAATAATAAAAATTAATGCAATTTGGTTTAACAATTCAAAAAGAATATTTTAATAAGGAGTCTTAGGAGGAAGGAAAGGGATAAGGACAAAAAGGGTTAATGTCAGTGTATACGTTTCATTAAATTTTCAGTCTCATCATAACTTAAATTCAGAAGCCAGTTGGTTACTAATATTTTACATTGAAAGTAGTTGAGTGAGGAAACATTTATTTCCTTATTTATTCTATTATACAGTACGGAACTCAAGTAGACATATTGTTGACCTGTCAAAAGAGAAGCACGTGATATAGTTTTGCAAACTCGATTAGCTTTGCGTTTGTTTTGAGCAAGTCTGGGATCGAAAGTCAAGTGCTTGTGTTTACGCTGGATTATACAAACTTCGGATACGGGAACCTGAAAACGACCTTTATCCTTATACACGTCAAGTTATTTGTTAAAGAAAGCAATGTCAACTTTAGCGATACAATAAATGTTATTATTAATCGCAATCTTTAGAAATATGTTCCAGTAACAAATATAAAACATAAGAATATTAAAATAAACAATAGTTCATTAGTAAGGGTTTATAAGCGTGAAGTAACATGTGCGACACGTATTTCAATTAACGCGCGTAATTAAAAAGTAAGAAAAAATATAGTATTAGGCCAGTGATTAATTTATGCTGCCGATAAGGCTATTTATTATAGTCTGTTCGATTAATTCTGACGTCTCAGCTCTGATAAAAGAGGTTTTATTGCTGCGTTCTGTGCGAGATTATTTTATTTTTAAGTCTCCTTTTTTATTTTATAAATAACGACCATGACCCGTGTGTCTTTCATAAACTTAGGATTATTAAAGAAAGTTCATTAAAACATTATGAGATACTAATTACAACACATACAAAAACATTATCCAAGCCTCAATAGCTCAACGGCAGAAGGGCCAGCTCCACTCCGTAAACGCGATAGTCGTGGGTTCGATTGACCCCTTGGGCTATTGTGTTGCTGCAAACAAAAATCTTAGATTCCGATTAAAAATTTATTTTCACTCTCATGTACACAACTATATATACATTATATGTTGTAAATGTGAATGTTTGGATGGATGGATGGAGTGATGTTTTTTACACTTTCACGCAAAAACTACTGCACGGAAATTTGCATACATAGCTCATTACCTGGATTAACATATATGATACTTTTTATCCCGGAAGAACGTTGGGTTCCGTGGGATTACCAAAAAGCTATATTAATGCGAGCGGCGCCGCGGGCACGGCTAGTAAACCATATTGCTTTTTTACATCGCACGTTGTATGCGCACGCACCGATATTTCTTGTAGAAATCAATGCATTAGCTAAATTTTTCACTATCACGCGAGGTAGAGGATGAATTACTTTTAGTATAAACTCGTTTACTTATATCACTTTCATAATTCTATATGTATGATTATAATAGAATTTAATCCTAATTATATTAATTAAAAAAAACTGATGAAAAATTTGAATAAAAAGATTTAACAAACAATAAGACGTAAGTCAAAACGTTTACAAATCGTTATATTCCTAAACATAAACGTGCTTTGGATTGATGTTGTCCAATTTATTTGAATTGGAGATTGGCTGCAGTAAAATATTATAGAATGAAAAGAACTGACACGACAAAAGATTAATACCTTATGTTTTATTTATTTACGATTTCGTAGTGTGGACTATATTTTCATGTAGTAAAAAATGTAAACAGACAAATAGAGCTATTATGGTAAAGTGACGACAAATGGACAGAGCTATTTTCGTTTTCACAATATTATTGGTTTTGATTTGGGTTACGGAGGTCAGATGCCAATCGTTCTGTGTAAAAACTAGTAACCCGTTACATCTGGATAAGATTATTGTTTGGGATTTGAATAGGTCGGTTTTAGGGGTCTAGAGGAATTGCGCCAACAAAAGTATTGAAATCTTTTGAGGCCTTATTCTTTTCTCATTAAAATGAACAACTTTTATTAGACTAGTATTTCAAAAAATAATTTCACATTTAAAACATACTATGTACCTAATTGAAATCTAGAATTAATTGCGATTAAATTTAAAACGGAGTACCCGTTGTACATGTACTGCATATCTGGTCTTGTATTTGGGGATCAGGATATTATATAATAATGCTAGTGGCTTTCCGCCGAATTAATTTCTAATTGCAAAACCTTACACAATATGGTTCATCAAGTTATAATTTAATATATGTACGAATAACATTGGTTTTAAACTATGATTTACTGTTTAGATTTTTATCTCAAACTTTAAAATCGTGTAAATTAAATAAATACGTTACGGAAGCACGTCACCGCTTCACGACATCGGCTAAAATTAATTTTACTTACTTTTAAATAGAGTTGCTAATTCTAGAGCAGAGCCTTAAGTACGGCGTTCAGACCTAATTAGTTTCCTAGATTAAGCGTATGCCCTGTTTTATTATCGAAACGCAAAGACTGAATAATATACTAAACAACGCTAAAACAATTGTTCATTGGTAGTTATGATAACGGTATTTATTTACGTTCCGTTATGATTCACGTATCGATATTGATTTCATGAATAAGCAAATGATCTAATTTTGAAGTGAAGTCACTTATAAACCTTACAGCACGGCATTATACAAATAAGGCTTTTATTCCACGTGAAAATTTCGATGTGAATTTTCTATTTATAAATGTGACGAAATAAGGTTGTGAATTTTGTTTGTTTATATTGAAAGTTCGATGTTCGTGATACGAGTCTCATCTTAATATCCTACTTATGTAATACATATATTTCTTGTTAATGTGAATGGTTATGCCACTCGAATTAGCAGCGGGTTAGATGTCCTTATATTTACATTACGTATGTTTCAAAATGTCTTTTGAAGAATGCAGTTTTTGTTTTTATTAAATGATGAATCAATGAAGTCATTTCTATCTAATTTTGTCAATTTATTTTGATATGGAAATATGGATTTTAAAAAGTTATAAAGGTCAGTTCAGCTAATTTTTCATATTATTTTAAACAAAGGTAGAAATAAACGTACGGCTGGCTTGATGGCTAACCTGAAAGGAAAGGAACTCCCAAGCTAGAGTCCTCGTCGCGCACACTTATCAAAGGAAACGCAAAAGTGTGAATACTGCAAGTTTACCTCAACGGTCTTTATAGCACTATCGCGATCAAGCCGGCTTATTTATGCTAAAAGCAGCAAGGCTGGCCCATATCGCGAAAAAAGAATTTTTATACATAAAAAAAAATCTTTAACCTATAATCAGACTTCAAACTATTTTAAGTATATTTTATCTCGCAAAGATGATGGAGATATGGAGCCGGAGACATAGCATTGTTTGTATTGTTTTAATCACTGGCGGCTGAGGCTCGAGTAGATGCTCATGTACCTATACTCGTCAACATCCAATAATCTGTGTATTTTGAAGCAACTACTAGTTACTAGTTCGCCCTTTTACCAAGGGCAGTAAATTAAGTGAAAAACTATATATAAAACATATAGTAATAAGTATGTAGTAATAGTAATAAGTCGTATCTATTTTATAAAAAAAAAGTCAAGTAGCGTAAGTCTTGAGATGCACAAACGGACAGACAGACAAAAGTTAAGTAAAGATAAACATTACGAACTCATAACATATGGCCAATAGTCGAATAAGTAATATACAACTTTTAAAATATCGATTAAATAAAGACAGATTATAGCAGAAAATAAATTTAATTTTTAATTTAATAATGTAATTGGTAATAATTATCCATATTGATTTACTGTTCGCATTTTCGAATATGAAGCTGTCTCCCCTTACACCCTCTCATGATTATCGTTAAATACATGATTGTTAAATCAATTTCGTTATTATCATAAGGTACGTTTCAATAGACATGACTCCAAACTAAATTAAAAATTATATAATTATTTTGTTTTCGTGTTACAGTACGAGTTTCTTTAGCAACATAAGTGTCATGATCTCGTATTATTAATTGAGTGTATGGATCTATCTCTAAGACTATTCTCCGCTCCTTAGAATGATTTCAAACTAGTGTTGATTACGAGCGCATAAGTCGGTACACTACTGACATTCGCCTTCCCTGGTTGGAGCGTATACGCCGGAATAAGCCCGTGTCCGCGCGGTCGTCTTTATGAAGCGCGCATGTAAGTGCATATGCCGAAACGACCATCATATATCGCAAAAAAGCCACTACTGTACTGTTCTAAAATCGCCCTAAGGAGAGAGCGCAGTAAGAAAAGGAAAAAGACAGTAGACTTTGGGAGAATATTCGAAACGGTACATGATAATACGGACCCTTCTGTGTCAGGAATGGGTTTGCCCATAAAAAAAATATTATATAGGCTATATCGCACTTCAACAAATATTTTTTCATTAAAAAAAAACAATTAAATCAAAAATGCCTTCTTAATCAAAATGAGATTACAAAATAAAATTCCATAGCCAACGATAGTTTTATATTAAATAAGAAACCGTATCGCTATAATTTATTTATACTTTTATAACATTAATTAATATGTATTTGTGCGTGAAATTAAAAATATTTATAAATGTATAAAGTTTTAATTACGTATTTCATTTATTGTTGCACGCATTCAGTAGTAATATTCGATGACAAAATTGGTTGTTCGCATTGTCGTGCAACATTTACGTGTCATAGGCAAATACAGCTTTACGAATTGGCAAGTTTGAAGTTTTTCGCATTCATTGGCCCGTTGGACTTGGGTGCTATCTGCTCTCGCTCGTAATTTCATCCGCGATGATCTTAGGATTGGCTCCAAAGAAAAATAAAATATGTTTAAGTAAATAATGTTCCATAAGACACATCTTTACCAAATTTCAAATGAATACCTCATACCTATGGGCTAATCAAGAAAAAAAAAGGTAGGATTAAGTTTTTAATTAAATGTTGATTCCAATTATGCTTTATAAGGACTATTATGCTTTATTATGACTTGTGTTGGTCCTAGGTGTTTTAGTTTGAATAATAGTGATTTTTTACTAGAGCATAAATACTATATCCGATCCAACCCAATTTGTAGATTTTGCTACGTTGTTACGACACCCAAGCCCAAGGAGTCGGCTTTTTACACGTGAGGGCTTTTCACGGCCAGTTCTTAGTACTCGGCTCCTCGCTCGCTGTTACTGTCAAGGCCAGTAAGACTAACTAAACACAGACGATTTTAGTTATACTAAGATTGCTCTATACCTTAATTTTAGTCAATCTGTTTTTTTTAGCTGTAATTTTTCTAAAGATATTTCAGTTTTATTAATGGAAAGGAATACAGCACAATAACATAAATTTTATTTTGAACTAAAAACAGTCATTTAAATGAAATATATATTTATTTCGGAAAATGTGGCCTCTGACGTAAGTAAATTTTTCATTACAACCCTTTTTTTAACCGCATCGCTGGCACTGATAGACAAGTTGACGGCTCAACCGTACGTACGCTTAAAAAGTTAAATCGGATCGAATGGCATTTGTAAACCATTCTTAAAGGTTAAATTTAATTCAATTATACTTGTTCGGGGTAATTGAAAAGTATTCCTTTTATGTGGAGAAATTTATGTTTTATTTTATCTGTGCCACATGACAGTACAGCTACAGTACCTACTATCCTCATGTAATATAGTATTATGTATTTTGCCATATTCGATATTAATTTTAGTTTTAATAGTTATTTTATGATTTTTGTTTACTTAGTAGATACATGTTTAATTTTTGGACTTGACCCGTTTCTCTAACTTTAACAGTTCCTTACGTCAAAAGGTTGTCTGTAAGAGGTTGCTTGTAGCAATAAGACCGCCTTTGCACACCAGAAACTGGCCTAAGTTAAATTGTGCACATTATTTTGTTTTGTTTTATGTGCAATAAAGCTTTTTATCTATCTATCTATCCTCTCACGGAAAATCAGCGGAAAGGAACATAGTACTTTTCCGTTTCGTGCGATGTGTGAGAACGAGATAATTAAATAGCTTTATAAAACTTTACGAAAAAAATCCTTAAACAAAACCAATTTCGTAAATCATATGAATGCATTGATGACGGAAGAGCCCTTATATTCTTATGTAGGTACCCATTCTATATATCGGATAATCCTTTATCAAGTCATCACGTTAATTAATGACCCGGATACAAACCCTATTCAAGAATAATCATCAATAGTCGATTCACAGACACAAACAAATACACGGATTGTTATGGTCCTAATTTTTAAAGTGAAAACTTATAATACTAAGTATGCATATGATCGTCAATTAGTTACCTCAATAATAATACAAATAAATACGTATAATATTGAGTTTGTAATAATTTATATTAAAATAATATTATGACCGATATAAATAGCAAAACTAACCCCACTTTTCCGGGTGACGTGTTCTGAATAGATTTGAGTTTTTGAAATCAATTGCATTGACAGTTTACGTCGACATCTTACCGAAATAGAATTTTTGCACGAGACAATTTTGTGATACCCATATGACCTTGTCGTTCACGATTATGTTAATAATTTCCGTACTTGACGGCTATTTGATAAACTGCTTCTGTATTCACTATTCGATTGAATCGTTTTAAGAATGTTTAACGTCGAAATTTTTATCGTTCGTTATCTATACTATATATGTCCGTCACAATAACATGCGCTTCAATTTTACATTTGTTGACGTAATGGGTAATTAAACGACGAATATTAAATAGTTCATAGTATTTTTGAGACTTTTGTACAAAGTTATGTCCACATGTATTCAAAACCGAAAGCCAAACCATCAAAAGGATAATGGTCATTTTCTAAATTGTATATAAAGAGCGCTAAAATGCTTAAATAAATTTGTCAATGGTCTTAACTTAGTGCAAGCACTAACTTTTGAAGTACTTAATTTGTGTTTCGAAATTGACTATTTCTTCTTGACATGAGAGAAGACCGTTGCCTAGAAGTGGAAAACTTCGACTTCATCCTAGCATTATTCCCGGTATTTTTATGTACCCAGGGTCTGCTTATTACTCTTATCAGGATTTGACAGGTTACTAGTTTTTACACGGAGCGATTGCCATCTGACCTCCGCAACCCTAAGGGCGAACCAGTAGCACATGGGATAAGAGCAATTTACTTATCAAGAGTTAACGATTATTATCAGATGTTATTGATAATAACCGGGACCGACAGCTTAACGTGCTATCCGAGGCACGGTGGGGAGGCCCACACGGACAAACGCCCAGACCGAGACGGAAATTTTAACAAATATCTGCACGAGCGGGAATCGAACCCGCAACCGTCGAGACTAAAGGCAGACTCGCTACCAACAACGCCACAACGGTGTCAAGAAGTGGAAAACTAACAGCCAATAATTACTTTTATTGAAGTAGTCTATGAAAAAGTTATTAATGATTTGAATGAATGAAAACGTATTCGATCCTTTACATGTTGAGGAAAAATTTACATTATCACGTTACACGGGCTCCGGGTACGAGTAATCGGTAAATCGAAAATTTACTTTTGATTTCGTATAATTTTGTTCAATTAAGAAAAAGTCATTCCATTTATGATAATGACATTAATTATTGAACTACTCGAAACGGTAAATAGAATGAAGATATTTTTGCGTCGTCCACATTCATGAATGAATGATAGATCCTGGTAACCATTCGATGGCTGTCGAAAATTTAAATCGCAATAAGTGTCAACCGCGGTCGACGAACCGGCATTGCTACTTGCTTTCATAAAATATTAAACACTCTATGAGATAACTCTATTTGAATTTGACTGGAGCAAATGTCCGCGTTTGTTTGGGCGGCCGGCTGGTGAAAAAGCCGCGATCGATTATTTGCAGTCACTTTAATTTGCGATTACATCTTTTATTTTCGTGCGAATCACCGCAGCTTAGATCCTAGCAGTACCAATGTCCGACTATACTATCCTTTGTGTTGCGGACCATATACTAATCTGCCTAACCACAAGACGCATTCGTGAATTATTTCACTAGTCTGTTTTAAAAAATAATTCTTACAAGACGACTTGTTTTCTACATAACCATTTTTAGTATAATATTTAGTCATCTATATAATTTTATAAACACATCAACGCCTAGCTTTAACTGTTCGACCTAGAAAACAAATTTTTTCATAGGTTTTGTTTTTAGATCGTGAACGACCACGAAATTCAATCCGTAAAATGGGGTGAATAGGGATTTCAAAATTTGTATGTAATTCTGTCATTTTTAAAGCTGAAAGCATGACTTTTTTAAAAACTAACAATTAAAAACAAAGAAATGCGTGTTTTAACGTTTTCTAAAATTCCGCCCCTGGGTGGGTGAATAAGGGATTGAAAGTTTGTTTGGAAGTCTGTAATTTTTGAAACTGGAATCATGAAACTTTGTTTTTTTGGCGAAAATTTATAAATAAAGGAACATGTGTTTTAACATTTTCTAAAATTTCACTCCTGAAGGGGTAAAACAATATTTCTACATTTCATTCAAGCCGCCTCATTAAAAATCGTTACTCACGCAGGCGAAGCTGCTGTAAGAAGTTAGTATAATATAATGGCCAAGTGAATTTGTTGCCCCGAAACGACAATAAATAAAAAGAAACTTGTAAGAGACCGCATCACAATATTACACAATATTGAGACTTAGTTATATCTCTTTCACAATTTGTTCAAACAAACATCGACCATACTCATTTCTAGGCTCATTAAGCTTATGTACACACGTTATCCGTTTTATTGTTTTAATTTAAAACAACACAGATATGTAGAGAGTTCCATTTCACATGAATTAAGGTCATTACTGTTTACCCCGACGGTTCTCGCGACCGATCTTATGTCAACCGCCTTACTTCGCTGGGACACGTGACCGGCTACAGACGAACACCGAGATAATATATTACTAATTAAAACGTTTTCGAAAGAGGTTTCGTGAATGCAATAAGAAATAATTATTATTTCTCGCGGTTTTGCTAAATAAAGATGTTGAATTACGTACTTTATATCGCATATTTAACGATGCGATTGGCATTTTTCAACTTTTTAATTAGTTTTCATTCAAATCAAATAATTCGATAGTATTTTAAACAGTAAATGTACAGACTGGTTAAGAATTTATGAAAGTTGTAATTACCCTGATTGGGGATGAACGCGTTAATTTATAATAATCAATTTTATTCGACAGTACTTCAATTGTTTATTTGAACGCATGTTGTGATTGTTATAATAATGGCGCTAGCTGATGGCATCGTTGAATGCCGCCTGCCTAATTGTTTTTGTGCCGAAACCGAAAAGTACGTTTTAAAAAAAATTGAAATATCAATAAAAATGGAAATTAATTTTTCAATAGATAAATGAGGTGGAACTGTCAAAGGTGTAGAAAAAAAAATTAACCTTACAAAGACATGGGAGTAGCCAGGTAGGAGCAAGGGGGAAACTCCCCCCAGACCTTGCTAAATACTGAGAAATACACGAATATAAAACCTTTTTAACTATTTAACTTACAACGATGAAAGAAAATAGTCATTTTGCCACCCTCTCCTCTAAATTGACGCCTATGTACAAAGAACGCAGTTAATTAGCACTTTGAATTTCGCTTTTTTTTAAAGATCTTGATCAGACCAAAAAATGATACACATTTTTTCACTTTGAAGTAAATTATCTACCTGTATATACAAAAGGAAAAGACCTGACTCTAGGTCATATCAACGCCCAGCCCGTGCCTAAAACCTTAAATTTTTTCACAGGTATTGTTTCTAAAAGGTAGACAAGAAATATAAGTAGGAATAAGAAAGGATTTTTCAAAATTCAACCCTTAAGTGGGTGAAAGAGTGGTTGAAAGTGTGTAAACGCTCGCTATTTTTGAAACAAGAAGCGTGAAGCCTTGTTTTTTGGCCGAAAATTAAACGTAAAAATCGTGTTTTTAAAATGGGGTCTAAAAAATATTGATGATATGAAGATGATATTTCCTATTGGAAAAAATAATTAAATTGTTTGTATTAAATTCCTTGTTCACGTGGGTGAAGCCGAGAGCAGAAGCTAGTAAATTTTAAAAGAATCATCATAATCGGATTACATTAAGGGAAGACAACATGTAACACACAAAAAATCTAAATTAAGAACCTTGGATACTCTTTTTGATTTCGCCTAAAACCCAGCTTAATTATAAACATAACGCTTAAAGCCATAATAACACACTTAATATACGTGTATCCTCAATTTCGTTATACAATAAAACATAATTTTTTATAACTTACCGAATTAAAATTAAAATATATCCATGAATTACTTCCTCAATAACAATAGATACGGTTATTTGGACAATGTGGCCATAAGACCGCGGATTATCAACGATTAAACACAATAAGATAATAGCCTTTTTAGTGTTTAATCTTATCTAAACCAGTCTTTGAACGCATCTCCGCCTCGAGATATAAATAAGAATATTTTATGAAGTCGGTCACTTCTACTGTTTGCTCGAGAACCGAGATATCGTAATTTTTAATCAACTATTTATACTAAGAACAATAGTTTGTATATATTTATTTAAAGCGATTTTTACGTCGAGTTTTTATTTTGTTTCAAAAGAATAGGTGTCGAGAAAACTTTATATTTCATAAAACTGATCAAAAATAGAATGCTTCGGTAACACTCTTAAGAGTTCAAACAAGTTCTATCAATGCTTTATGTTTGTATTTTCTATTCATTCATGCGATTCAAGAAATCGCACAAGCTCGAAGTATTCTGGAATTCGATCCGTAAGCTTAGGAGCGCAACACCTACACTTATTTATTCATATAAAACTTATTGCTACTTTTAAACTTAAGTGTCGAAGAATAAGTCTGACGGTTTTGATTATGAGTTTAATTAATAAAAAATAGCTTTAATATTTCTTAATCAAAATTGTATTTTAAGTTTTATAAAACATGTTTAAATATTAAGTTGGACTAAGTTAGTTACTTAGATATGATATGATAGATGATAATCGATAAATCTTTCCTATCTTTGGGATATTAGGATTTTTGACAAAATATAATATTGACTAAAACAAAAAAAAAGCGTAATATTGTCATATTCTTCTATTGACGTGAAGTTTTTTTTTACTATTCAAAGCTCCCCTGATAAACAGGCGGCGAAGGGTTCCTAGATTCCCTTGACAACACCCTTTTATGGTACGCCCTGACTGATTGACTGAAATATGCACTCAGCTGAACTGTGTATTAATTGAGTCGTGGATGTTTTAGGCACCCATCCTCATTTATTACGTATCGGTACAACTATAGCACAGTAAAAATAGCGGATATTTCAGCAATCTGTGTTGTCTGAACATTCAGAAAAATTAAGAACGAAAAAAGATTTTAACGTCTTATAATTGCTTTCTCAATATAACATATTAACCCAAACTATTGTACATGATACAATATTACTACGTCTAAATCCGGCATGAACATCTAATAGCATTAAAGACACGAGCACAGGACAAGGTCTTAACTTTTGTCGACTAATCCGCGAGAGATGGCGAGGTCAGTAGGTCAGAAATGTCAATCGCCTAAAGCGTTTATCCTCCGGATCCAAGGACACCACTCATATCGTAACTCGTGGAATATAAACAACAAAACTTAATTATTCTACATTGACAATTTTAATATATCAATTCTAACTCGATTAGTTTTTAACAATTACGTAAACGTATTAATTTTTAGAATAAATATCAAAGCCTGTTAGTTTTGTTAGTTGTTAAAATACTAAATGAATAGCTGGTGTTTAGAGTACCGAATTGTGATACATATACCTGGGGCTGACCACTTACTTTTATTGTCGTTATTGTATTCAAATGTCGACCAGAAACATACCCAAAAGTGAGTTACATAGTTATTGCGTTTAATGACATATATATTTATACGTCATGCTCATATGAAAACTAAATCTTATGAATAATATGTTATGAATACATTAAATTATGTGAAGCAAAACGTCGACATTTTACAATCAATATAATTATGTAATGAATGTCACACACAATATGTCTGTCATTTGAAATAAATCCATTCATTTTAATAAATCCTCTATGAAACCAAAGCAAAACAGTATTATAGCTGGACGAGTGGTCGCTACAGGTTAATATCTAAATTGTCCACTTTATTCAATTCCACTTATATAATCCATTGTGACCAGAACACAATTAGTGCAATGTAACAATACAAAGGCATATCGATAGTGTATAAAATTTTACAAATGTTCGTCGAAATTAAAATTAATTCGTTCAAAGGCCAGCGTTTCAACGATGTAACGTATAAAATGATTGATACAAGCTACCGTTCAGCCCATCCCACAGAGAGCCGCGGTCGGGCCACTTAGCTAAAGTAATTAGTATCGTATATAATAACGCCGCGAATTATCAGCGCTAACAAGCCATTTCCAGCGATAAACGTTGAAATGCACCACAATATCGAACTGTTAAACAAAACAATACATTGACTCACTGCCAAAGTGTTACAAGTCGCGTTTTCGTTTATCGATCCGTACCGACTTGCAAACTTTAAGCTACACTAATCTATCCTTAAATAGTATTTTCCTGAAACTTTGAAGAAAATATCTTATCTTTTCTTTAATTACTACGCATGACTTGATTGTCTTTTATTTCTTATATAATTCTAGGCTTACATGAAACCTATCCAACTGAACCTATTATGCTAATATTTCGATTTTCTAAATAAATTGCATAGCATTTTAACTGCTGATACGGATTTCAACGATTCCTTCCTTTTTGTGGTAAGGCGATGATTTTCTGGATGATTAATATTGAAGTAACCATCGCGCTGCCTCCACATTGTCGCTTCGTTAGCTTTTCAAATATTGTCGTTCTAATCAAACCTTTTAGATTAGTTCTGTGGCTGTTATCACACGACACTTTGCCATTAGCCCAACGCATATCATAATTATTAGGGCTGTACAATTAACCAAACCTTGTACCTTTTTTTGGCCGGCCAAGCTGGCTAAAAAAGTTAGCTAAATTAGCTAGCTAGCTAGCTGATCAGGTAAGCTAATTTAGCCGGCTAGCTCGGTTAGCTTAGCTAACTAGCCGAGCATATTCTGTTTTGAATGTAATATAGATACCATATATATTACATACAAAAAAAAACTATGCATAATTTACAAGTTATTGTACTACAGTGAATACTTGCTACTCTTTATAATACTGAATGGTCATTTAGTTGTGCGCAAAAAAAATGTTTCATGCAATTGACGTTGTAGAAATATGCGCTATGTTTAAACTATTATCTGTTTTAGGACTTGATGAATAATTCACTTTGTTAAATATTATTCAGCAGGCATAATGGATTAATTGCGTTTGTAATTATGAATGGGACTCGATAACTAAAGATAGCGTAAATGTCACATACATATACATTTTTTATCATTTTATTTAATTTGCCGTCAAATAGTTTGTTATATTTTTTATTAAATAATGAAATGTAAAAAATTAACAGTACATTATTGATTTCTGTAGAAGTTGTGTCGGCTGCGGAATTTAAAGTACGTACATACTTAAAAGATGAGTATTCTATAACTAGACTTTTACCAGCGACTCCTTGGTTATCTTTTACTATAGAGAAATCTAACTGTATACTCGGGCATATTGAACTGTATTTAATGAAATTTAGCATTAATTTTTGCTGAACGTCAAGCTACAAAATAGCAAAAACTGCATCAGATTCTTTTTGTTTTCACATGTTTCCGGGATAGAACGTATCATATATATTATTCCAGGTAATTAGCTATGTGTGTACCAAATTTCATCAAAATCTGCTCAGTAGTTTTTGCGTTAAAGAGTAACAAACATACAGCCAGCACCGAAACATCCATACTCTCAAACTTTCGAGCTTATAATATTAGTAGCAGTAGGACTTTATTTGTGTATGCTTATAAAAATTTATAAAGAAATCCCTCAACAGTTTTTTTTTTATAAATACTTATCAGTATTATGTGGAGTATATCATACTTAGCAATTCCAAGATGTCTTAGATTCTAAAGGTCACCAGCCACCTGTTGAACTTAAGCCGCGGATAAACTTGGACGACAAATAACATCCGTTTCCGATAGTGAGGATTTAGAAATAGCCTTTTAATATGACTTTAAATAGTAAAATAATATAAATATATAGGTAGATAGATAGTACAATATGCTTTATTGTAAAACACTAGGAAAAAGCAAACATATTGAGATAGAATTTTAAATACATTTGCACATTGCCGGTCTTATCACTAAGTAGCTTATTAGGATTTCTCCCAGACAAGCTTTGAAATAATGAAGGTTACTAAAGAAGAGGTAGGGCACATACATTGCAAAACAATTTTTTTATAAAAATAACCTTTGTTTTCATACTTACAGGAGAGCAATTTTAAGTTAATTTTGGAGACGCTCAGTTGAAATACCACTACGTGGTCACCCATCTAGTGACTGACTGAGATTTTATAGTTTACAAAATGCAAGACCATCGAAACATCGGATGTTAATATGGTTACAAAGCAAAGAAAATCCTTACTCTATACTTATTTAGCTGTTAAACGATACGACCAAATGAAATTCAGGAATAAAATTGAGATAAACGAAATAAAAATCGACATTCCCGCATGAATTTAAATAGCACAGTTAAATAAGACACATAAAAACATCTATCGCTTTGAATATAATTCCAGATAGAAACTAATTATCGCAGTGCTTTCACTGCTCTTAATCCTAGATTAAACATCCGTACATGAATAAAGAACGGAGTCTATATTATAATGTGCAATTACGACGGAACACGATTAAAGCATATTTATTCACGCTTTTCGCTTTTTTGAAATTTATAATGCGTACACACTCGCTATACGGTGCTATATTGCCGTATATAATTTAAATCCAGATGTTATATTATAATTAAAGTATCCCTTATGAATATTTTAAACGTTATACGTGTCGAAGACGTGTATTTTTTAAACGTTTTCATGTTATTTTTTTTTGTTGTTGCGGTACCGAATTTGCATTTAAAATGTTAAGTGTTCAATTATAATGTTACGCGGCGGGTATCATAAAGCTAGCACTTTGTTACCGACGACCATGATTTTTTAAAATATTTTTAATATGAATATCTATTTACATTCGTATCAACCATCTTCATGAAACGACGCTACTTGTCTTCAGGATTTTTAGACGCCATACAAAATTATATTTATGCTAGTAAGCTAGTTATATAAAAAACAAATTGCCCTTTCCCGATGCGAGAATCTTTATTTTAAAAATAACGACATACTAAAAGATCTTCATAAGGCTATTAATATTATACTCTTGCTTGCATTATCATAGTATCGAGTATTTCACCCCCATACTCATGATATACCTAATATATGTAAGTTAAATAAACAATACCCTTGCACAAAATATAGATCTGCAATTGTAGGGCTAGTAAATAACTTATAACCTAAAGGCGATGGCAATGGAGCTTAAGATTTGAATTTTCTGGGAAATATCTTTCAAGGTGCATTTAGCATCTTCGAGGGAACCGCGCTCCATCTTAGGTGTATCATCACTTCTTATCAGGTATGGTAACAGTCAAGAGCTAGTCTATGCATTAAATAAAAAACCATGTTTTAGGGCTAAATGTATTTATTAGTAAGCTCTAAGGAATAAGGATAAGTAAAACATCGCCGGTAATTAGCGCTTAAATTAAATTAGCTAGGCTTTACTCCTGGAGTCCTTGTTTAATAAACAGTGCTTAGCAAAATATAATTATCGAAATTTACGATTAGAAGGTATGAATGAACATAAACGTTTCAAAAATCCTAATCGATAACATAACTTTTGAAGATAAAAAACATGTTGAAACTACCAGATACAAGTTAGGCCCGTGGGTCTGGCGACAACGTTTACGTTGAACGCAATAAAAAAAAAACGTTTACTCGTTGACACGTGTTCCTGATAACATCTACAATCAACCTGCCAACCAGGGGTGTCAGGTGTTCGATAGTCGTCTGGAAAATTGGGTTTTTATCGTCACTGTTTCATAACTTCATAAGGATAGGGTTTTTTTTATGTACGCTTATTTTTGAGCACAATCTAAAATAATAAATATATTTTAAAAATCTATCTGAAAATAAGAAGATTTTTTTTTTCAAACCCTTAATTACATGTATGGACTTGCACCCTTTTTCATTTCATTACAATATTTTGTAGTGGTTCAAAACACATATTTACTAAACTTCTTATATATAGATCTTATAGTCTTCGAGTACAATGACTGTGACATACGGACGAACAGACAGGCGGGTGGATAGACGGACATCATATCAATTATAATTTTTGCAATTTGGCTACTGAACCCTAAAAATTGTCGATACTAAATCATGGGATTGATAAAAGGTATTAAATATAATAAGTAACGCCGAATATCATCTGTATCTCAGGAACCGTAATAGGTATAGAAATGAAATTTTCCCAGAATGTATTTTCCCAGTATTTCTGTTACCGCTACAATAATAAATGATAAAAATAAAATAAAATTTAAAAATAAAGGGTTCCATAATAAAATTGATATTCGTGTCGTTTTTTGGTGTGTCTTAAAAACTGTAATAGACAAATCCTTTTTGACGCGGTCGAAACCCATTATCTGTGAGTACAAAACGCACTTAGCCCGGTTTTTTTAAAGAGTGTAAAATAAGTCTTTAAAATTTTGTATGGTTGTGATAAAATAATTAAACTTTATCAAAAATACATCTATCAAATTATTAATTATCCAGGGAGCGAGTTGGATTAACTCGCAAGATGTTAATAGTCTTGAGCTGACAAGCGTGGAGATGAAATCAGCACTGTTACTTACACTCCGACAAAACAGCACGCGATAACTCACTAGGCCGACCATCCATCACGTACAAAAACTATAGAATAATATTATAAGATCTTAAAAGACACTCTTTACTGATATTGATGGTCGAAGTGCCATTGACTATATTAATTAATTTTTAAAGTGAAATTGCAATTTTACCCACTGAGATATTTAAAAAAATACTTAGTTAACTTTATGCTTTAAAATAAAAATAAAAACTGACCTATTGTATAAAAATCAAGAAGCCTTAATAGCTCAATAGACTCCGCTCCGTTAATTCCGTTAGTTGCAGGTTCGGTCCTGATGTATCGTATTTTAATGACGTGAAAAAACATTGCTAATATTCTTAAAAAAAATAGTAATATTTGGAAAACTGAGTAAGCGAAATACTTTTGCAAGACGATATTTGAATTGCAGTATAAAGATAATATAGTATATAATTCATATATAAATAAAAGTACATGTTATTTATATTTCTGGTATGAAATATCTTCGCGGAGTATAGCAATGGTCTTTTATGGTTGCATAGCCTTGCAGAATGTAACCCGCAACCGTTTGTTTTGACACAGCTTTTAGTCTGGCTGTATTGTAAATTTATTGTAATAACGACGTATTTTTACTGCGTGATTATGTTAAGAATGTTTAAATAAGATATATTACGTAAAAGCGACCTCTTGCGAGGTAGTTGTGCTAAAAATTAATCTACCGTTTTGTATCGACGACAATTAATTTGAAATTTTTAATATTTCTCCGTGTTAAGTTTCTCTTCCGAACCAATCCATGCAGAGGTAACTTTTTCAAAATTAATGTGAATAACATAGTATATGATTTTTTATGTGTCTAACTTCGCAAGGAAGCATACGACCCATGTGATGGTAAGCGGCTGTAGTAGTCTATGAGCGCTTGCAACACCTTATACATTTGCTTCGCTTCGCTGTCACTCACTCATTGCCACCCTCGAGATATTAGTTTTTATATCTCTCTTGCTCAATAATTTAACTAGCTGGAGTGTCCTTCAAACAAAAGCGATGGAATAACTGACACTGTGGTAAAACTTACGTAGCCGATTTCTTGCATAAGCCTTTTAGGCTTATCATGACCACTAAAATTTCATCGTCTTGAGAATCTGAATGGACGATGACCGTTTTAATAATGCCATGTATTGCTTGCTTTAGTCGATCCCTATCAAGGTACCTAGCTGAAGCTATTATATTGAGAAATTCTTTAAAATTTCCTTAGACAAAGGCGGAGCACCTGAAGTATTTCTAATAAATCTTCAAGAGCTCGTTGATAAATTCCTAAGCTCTAATGAAAATAATTTCATATATTACAAATGTTTTCCCGTTGACTCGACTTTATGAACTTCATACTTCGTTGCAGCGATGTATTATACTTTTCTCTGCAGACAGTAGTGGTATTTTCTGTTAATTTCGTTGACTTTATTTGTTGTTTCATAAACACAACTAACAATTTTCTATTTATCTATAAGTACTTGACACACTTATTATAATAATAATACTAGCGGTCCCGGCAGACGTTGTCCTGCCCCGAAAAATATCTGTGACCCGATATTCGCGCCCTCTACCCGAATCTAGAAGTGACACCGGTGAAAGTTGTTGGTTTACTATTATGACTATTAAAAAGCAGGGTTTGGTGATAAAAAAGTGAAAATTTAGGGTCGTATGTATTTTTCAATGCCACAAAATAAAAAATAATAAAAAATTAAAATTATCCAAAAAAAAAAAAAAAAAAATGTTCGGGGTGGACACCCTTATCACTTAGGGGCTTGAAAAATAGATAGTAGCCGATTCTCAGACTTACTGAATATGCATAAAAATTCATAAGAATCAATCAAGCCGTTTCGGAGGAGTATGGGAACGAACATTGTGACACGAGAATTTTATACATTAGAAGATTATATATAACAGTCATTTATAGATATTAGTTGTCTCTTAGAAGTTTAAATGTATCGAATCAAATGACACACATGTGTTTTACATTGGCAGTATGTATGTAAACAATAAATTATACACACACATTTTAACTAACTTCTCATATACATAAACTTAACCTTTGTCATAGCTCACTCTCATACACAAACTGTACTTATAAAAGGCTGCAGAGATTTCTTTTCACTAGAGAAGTCAAATAATTTGAACACAAACTTTTATTTTTAATATACCTGTTACATTAAATATGAAAGTTACACGTTAAATACAACAATTAAGGAATAAAAAAAGAAAAATGTTATACTTTTTGAAGTTAAATGAAATAGAAAAAAATAAGTAAACGAGACGAGAAGTTTTACAACATTAAAAGTACAACATTTACGAGAAAATATTTATTTCCAGATTGAAGCTAAATACCAGTTTCCTTTAAACGGAATTGGAGTAAAAATCTTTGCGGACCTCGGTTCTATGCGTATTTATTGAATTTCATCGTTATAAAATATTCTGTCGATAACTTAATGGCCACGTTGAAACGTTGCAATTAAATATTTCTACTTCTAGTTGAGTTGTATTTACGATTCGAATAATTTATTTTTATTGCCATTTAGTTTTTCAATTGAGTAAGTCATTTCTGTTTATAATTCCGTAAATGATGACTACAACTAGACGACTTTCATTCGATTATAGTTATTATTATAAATTAATCACATTGTTTTTATAAAATGAGCTTATAATAAGTTATTATGTTATCGAGAGCTAACGGTTCAGAAAATTTATTCTTAAGGAAATGGTCAAGAAAAACCTACGGTTGTGTTTACATATACGTAAAAGTTCTCGCATGCAAGCCCAATAACTCGACGATAGAAGAGCTGACTTGTAATAAGAAAGTTGCAGGTTAAATCCTGACCCATTTGGGGTATTGTCGTACCCCTTCCTGTCACAAGGTACACTCTTAGTTCTTTTTCCCCTAATAAAAATATTTGTAATACCTTGAAATAGCATTGCTAGTGGTAAGCAATCACCGGAGCCTAAGAATGCCTGCAATACTAGATGCCGATACCATACAAAACTTTATCAAGCTTCTTTTGAAGAATCACATTAAAAGTATATTAAGAATTGGGATTGCGATTCACCGGCGAAATACATTTTTGGAACCATTCCCCGCGGACATGATTTGTACATTTCTAATTATTTGTAAATATAGTTAATATCGTATTGTTAATATGTTGTAATATTGGTTGTAACAAATACTAGCTGTATTGTGAAGATACCTTATCATTATACCTACCTTACAATTTAAGAATTATCGCTAGGTCAAAATTCTTCAATTTTGTAACTGAGTCGTATAACATCAAAACGAAAAGGTTTTTTAGTAGTCTCACAAACTTTAAATTTTGAATTTAGTTAGCATATATCCTGTAAAAGAAGTAAAATATAAAAAGGTCGTACAAAAAATACGAGGTATTCTGGAAAATATTCTGGGAAGTAACGATTGAATACATCACACATCACACTTATAGATGAGTTTTAAAGTTTCCTTGCATGTTTGCCCTATTCGAGTCGCGAAGAATGAAATCGTTTGCGGACCTTGCGAACCACTGGTTGGCGTTCCCATGCTCAAAGTAGTCGCTGTCACCATTTTATTTCTACTTTCTAGAGCATTAATTTTCCACATATTTAATGATATCTTGTGGACTGTGATAAACTCCCGTTGTGTCATAGTCGGAACTTATTTTACCAAAACAATAATAGTTCATTAGACGCAATGAAAAAAAAATTACGTTATATGGTAACTGTGTTGTAAATTATTGAGTAATTAGTAACGGGAAATACAGTTAGCAAACATATGTCATGATATGCATCGACATATGGACCTATTACATAAAGATAATAGTGTATAGTTGACTTGTATAGTTCAATAGACTGTATGAATATTATAGCTTATGTATAGTTATGAAGTAGTACACTATAGAAGTTTTCTATTAGCTCTTTTTTACGTGAGTAAGTTGGCAAGCAAGCATACCACCCACCCATGGTGAACTGTTGTATAGACTCTAACCCCTTGCAACGCCATTCATCAGTGTCACTCACGCTTTGCCAACCTCGAGATATTGATTCTTAAATCTTGTGCCCAGTACTTTCGTACGTCCTACGTCTACGCGTATGTCATGTGCTTATTACAACATGTACATCATGTCCTCGAAACTCTGGTGTCAGTAGCATATAATTCAAAAATTATTCTGTGCTTATACAAGCTTATTAGCGCGTCCACGCTTGTAACCGTGTGGTAAAATATACACACTTCGAAAAACGAGCGCGCTCGTAAATATGCTGGTCCGTAACCGCCCTTAGAGTATTTCGTCTGCGGCTTATTTGTAATGTGCTATACTTCAAAATGCTTTCCGAATTAAAAAATATAATAATCCGAACTAAAGGGTTCCGCAGCTTTGTTATGAAGAATCTTAAGGGCTTTAAAAATAATAACGAATTAAAATTGACTGCAAAAGTAAGTAGGTAATTTCATTGCAATTATTAAAAATAATATGAAAAACACAACACAATTCTTATGACTTTAGGAGCTAATAGCTCAACAACTACTGACTTAATGAAAAAAGTTAAAATCAAAACTCTTTAACATTTTGAAAGACATATACAAATATATTTAACACTTCACATAGGTCGAAATTTTTTTTTCAAAACTCTTTTACATGTATGGACCCTTAATTCTTATATATTTTAAGATTTCATTACAAAATCGTTCTACGATTCATAGAATACACCTATTAAGTAAATTACGTATAAATAATATAATAAGCCAATGGTCTCCGAGTAAAATGACTGTGACGTATGGACGGGCAGACAGACGGACATGACGAAACTATAAGGGTTCCGTTTTCGCCATTTGACTGCGGAAGCCTGATAAAAAGATGTTCCAATGTATGATGACGCGCATGTGTGGATACGGCCGATGACATAATTAGTAGATGGTAATTATGGTTCATGGCACATATCAGTAGAGGTAGCCAAGTGGATCGGACTGCGAATCCAAAGCTACGTAGTTAGTAATAAGAATAATTTCTTACATAAATAATATTATTGATACTTAATACATAATAAGTATATATGGAGTGGGAAACACTTTTAAAACTTCGATAAATGCTCACTTAAGCGTAAACTAAAGTTTTTCTATATTACGATAACTTAATACGTTCTTGTGTATTTTTCATACGCCCCAAGTACGCTCTTTGATCGTACAGTTTACTAAGTACCTACGTACTCTTACGTATCGATAAATGAAG
The DNA here is from genome assembly GCA_023373885.1 of Hestina assimilis. Classification (NCBI taxonomy): domain Eukaryota; kingdom Metazoa; phylum Arthropoda; class Insecta; order Lepidoptera; family Nymphalidae; genus Hestina; species Hestina assimilis. The sequence goes on from CM041759.1 coordinate 16,700,267, forward strand.
TATTAAAGTGTCCTTACAAAAACCTTTTCCTTTCTTATTCAGCTCTCGTATTCGTTCGGATGGTATAATCTTGTGTATAATTTTGCACCTTTTTAATGATGTTAATAGCACTTTGTTGTTATGATTATGACTACTTATTATATTTCTTTAAACTTGCTGCAGTCGTTCAACTATTCAGTGTATAATTAAGGTACCTATTATGGCTTCTTATAAATAGTTATAATGGAGTTTTACGACACATTAACACGACCGTACGAGAAAATTGGAATCGAAAAGTTTTTGTTTAATAATTTCGCATAGCGGAATCGGTAGACTGTCCGTAATAGACTGTAAGAATCGCAAATTATTATTTGCTTTATTGTTTTCGATAATAACTTACACGTATTGAGGTATGTTAATATTTTATTCGGATATAAAGCCATCATGATTACGCTTAAATTAAAAATAAGTTATTCAAATCGACTACAAAAAAATAATATTAAGTTCGTTTAGTATTAATTAAAATTAACAAAAAATGCGCTTCACATCACAAACTCAAAAATTAATGTTTTTGTCGTGTGAACATGGCGTATATAGGCTATATATGATATTACTTTAAATATAAATCTTTATATACTTTTATAATAATAAGTTTGATGTATAAATAACAGTATAACCGGATAAAACTAGATTAATGGCCGTGCAACTTTGCAAGTACATTAAAGATTACTTCCCGCCCCAAACCAGCTTAATACGTAGGTAGTGTAATTGAAGGAAACAGATGCAATTTGTTTATTATTTATATATTATAATAACAGTGCCGCGGCAATTACATGAAATGTATTCACGTTGACTACAGAATGGAATTACAGGTTGTTTTGCATATCTACTCATCGCCCGGCCCTTCGAGTACGGTTATAAGTAGGCTAAAAACAAAAGTTTTAATAAGATACGCTAACAATGTACAGTGGAAAATATTAGTTATTACGATGACGTATTCGCTTGCTGTGAGTCGCGACTGATAAAGATTTCATAAGAGTAGCGTTTATATAAATCCTTAAAATATTCTGTATATATCGTCGTACATAACGACCCAATCGCCTCCTGTGGGATAATCGCTGTCACAGCAGAGATAATTTCACCAGATCAATCAGTCCCACTGTTGGAAAGTCTTTTGTGTTGCAAGAGTACCACGGTAGTGTCAAACAAAAATTTGAAGGCTACTCAAGTTACTGCGCATCTTTGCCTAGTAATTTGACTTAAAAATCAACATGTCGAGGTTGGCAACGCGTGAGGCAAGGTTGGCAAGCGCTTACCATCAGGTGGGCTCTATGTTTGGTTGCCAACTTAGTAACATATAAAAAAAGATCCTCTTAAACCAAAGTTATTTATTTTATTTTTTATTATAGGTACATTTAAACATAGTCTGAAGTACAAGTTTACTTAGTTTTTATTATACAACAAGTTAATAAGCAAAACTAACTAAATATATTCCTCAATTCTATATTATGCCAATTAAAATAGATATCTATGTGATATCAATGAATCGCAACGCTAGATCTATGACCCCAACTTCCTCGTGAGTCACTCTGGAAGCTGCTCGTACGCTCATAATGTGCGTTAATTTCATCTATAAACAACATTCATTCTTTGTTTGTTAGATTTTTACGAAATATTCTTTTGTTCACTACGCATCATTGTTCACGCACGGCCCAGCTCTCATTTTTACAACTTCTTAAAAGCGTCTGTTTTTTTTAACATCAAACATTTAAGCTCACTCGAGATTTCAAGAAATAAAATTTAAATATGATAAAACAACTTTGTGCTCGTGGTTTCAATTGTGAGAAGTCAGAAAAATATACACTATCTACTTGATTAAAATATTTATTTATCTCTCAAGATCAGAGTTCTTGACGTTACCGGCAAAGTTAATTATTATAATAATCGAAGTGTAATACTTGCGAAATAGTTTAGGATACGTACATCGGAGAACAGAATACGTCAGCGCTAGTAGAGCTTATATCTTTTGACACGTATTGATTTTTAAATCCTTACTAATATTATTAATGTAATATTATAAATAAAAGTAACCCTGTTTCTCCGTCGCGCTTTCACGCCAAAACTACTGAACCGATTTAAATGAAATCGGATACATGCATAGCCTAGAGCCTGAGAAAGAACATAGGCTACTTCTCAATTCGGAAAAAAAGGTTGTAAGTGGTTGAAAGGGGGGTTGAAAAGTTGTATGGAAGTATAGTCATTTTTAAATTTATTTTTAGGCCTTTTTCGATTGGATTCGATTAAATAAATATGAAATTCAAATTTTGTTAAACAGGTGGAAGGTCTGTATTAAAATCATTATTCACGCGGGCGAAGCCGCTGGCAGATGCTAGTATTATATAATTTTCACTGTTACAATAGGATGTGACTTGTAGGATATTTACTAATTATTATCTCAAGTTTAATCGGTGCTATTTGTATTTTAGAAAGTTGTTATCCAACTATATGTTTAGTAAAAAGCCTAAGAGAAATTGTATTCTTAAATCTTCATTATACGTACTCTTAATTATCAGTTACATGTTAATTATTCGACATGTTAGAATATATTTTTACGTCATTAAAGTAACATAGCAACTGTTTAGATTTGAATTAATAATAATTAATACCATGATATTATCTTTTTTCATGTTAGAATGCTCAAGCAAAATTTTATTATTTTTTTTCTTTTTCAGGTACGTACGCTTAATTTGCATGATATAGAATCTACAAGCAGGTAAGAGGAATCCATAAATGATAAAGTAAATAAAATTCTCATTAATAATTGAATTAACGATTCATCGTTTTACTTTTGCGTAGTTTTTTATATAACAATAAAATCGAACGAGCATTAGTAAGCCTGCCTAATAGTATACACTTATAGAAACACTACTTAGAACAAATTAAAGCTGAGATGGCGCAATGGATAGAAAAGTAGGCTATAATGTCAGTTAAAGTCTTCGTTATTGACCTTTAGTCGCTGGAAGAATTTCCGACAAGCACCTTTGATTTTTAAAGTGCTTATGAAAAAAAAATTTGAAAATGCTGCACACTCAACGGCTCGCATTGGTATAGTAATATTCGGTTTCGGGTTCGGAAATACACAAAAATACATCTTGAAAAAATTAAAATGCACATCTCACTCAAACTCGCTCAAACTCGCTCAAACCCGCGACAATTGGTATTCAAAGCAGGTTCACCACATCTGTACCGCAACAGTCGTTAAAATGACAATGACCTATTTTTGCGCCGTCCCAATACTGAACGTCAAAATTTCCATACGATATCCCAAACTTTTCCCCAGAATATCTCGTTCTTAATTATTACATTTAAAAACATAATACCCTGGTTTTTCCTATAAAAACGTATATCCTTCTTAGTACATATATTGTAAGTTTTTTGTTTGGAAGTTTTTTATAAAAGCAATTATTATATTTTTTGTTCAACGCGAATTAATCTAATGCGGAGACTTATAATTATGTTTAAGAATAAATAATGTTCGGTAATAAAATACAAAGAAATAAATAAATAATTAATTAATCACATAGCTTATAAACATCAAGCTTTGTTTCATACCTTACGATAAAGGTTTTTTCCACGATAGATTTTTTATAACTCTTAGTACCTATTAGTACATTCAAAACTGTTCATACATTATTTATAAAGTCGAAAAATAATATGTAAAAGAAGTAATACCATTCAATCTACTTCACCGATTCTTTAATTTTAATATATAGATATATGTAGGAAAACAGTTATTCGATATCGATTGTATAAATAAACAGGAGTTCTAAACTGTCTAATTCTTATTCTATGCTTTTAGGCATAGGAACAAAAATTAGAAAACCGTTCGATTCATTCAATTCGTTCACCTTCTCAAAATGCCTAGATCAAATCATTATTACAATTAACAGTATACAATAATAACAGTATATATATAATTTTGATCTGAATATGACCGAACTACGAAATTCGACTTATCATTAATAAAAATATGATGAGTAATGTCAGATCAAAAAGATACATACGTTGTATTGCCTTTTTTAATTTGTTAATTATATCATCTATAATAGCCCTAAATAATTGGTCGTTGAGAAATATCATAGGACTTCAAAACAAACAGGGAGATGGTATTACAATCATAATCTTCTTACGTTAATTCCACTTTGACTACGTTTATATTATTTTTCTTTTGTTAAAAAAGAAAGCAATGCTTTTTCAAGGCATTACTTATTAGTAGGAATATTTTCCTATTGTCCCTCATGCGCGCTGTCAGCATTTGGCTTAGAGGAGGGCAAAATCCATATAATAGTGTCCAGAGGGGGACAAAATGTCTATATTCTTCAATAGTTATTGGTTAAATAGTTCTAAAATGCATTATATTCGTCCATCTTTCTTATTTCGTAAGGTTGGGGTAGCACTGCCCCACTGTAGTAAATTGAACAAAAGTATCGAAACACAAAAAAAAACTGCAGACATTCAGACGGACATCGTGAGTTTTTTTTACTATATATAGGTACATAAAGAAAGGTTTTCTAAATAGAAATATAATATTAAGCACCTAAATGTTATTGTATAAATAGCTTTTTGTATTTAATAACTTATTTTGTAACCATCCAAAATTTTTTTTTTATGTTTAAACTAATTAAAACTTCACTTAAGTCCAAATACCATATAATCACATATGGGTTTCCCCCAAAATAGCATTTAGTGCTCTTACTGTTATTTTAAAAAATAGATTTGAAAATTGTGCAATTTTTTATTATTCATATATGATAAAATACACCAGTTACCTTGTAATGGACGTTATCTACCGTCGGATCAGAGTTACTTACAAAGCGGTATAGCACGGAACTAATAAATATGGATGTGACAATTACAGAACGTACATCAAACATATTTTCTTATAACATTATTATAATTATATAAATTTAATAAACGTCACATGTCACACGTCACACATTTTATTTCGTAAAATAAAATTTATTGGTTTTTTCAAAAATCACATTATGTTATTCGTATAAACATGTTATTAAAAACAAAATTTTAAAAATAGTTTTTTTATATAGTGATAATATAAATTTGAAGTACTACTATTAATTGTAGTAATTATTTTTAAACATTCTTTCACAATCGAATCGTTGGCAATGTCGCATCCATTGTAACGGAGCTTCGTGGCGGACACACAGAACACCAGTTACCATTGTTTTGTCAGCGACTAAGGAACATTAAACTTAACTGCCGTCTATACGAATATATTAAAATTCGCCTTGTTTATTACCGACTGAATTAATTATAACAGTTAAATGAGCGTACATAAAAAAATATGGAACGCTCTGATTCTTAAATAATATACATTATATTTTTATAGACAGTATCTTGTAAGGCGTCGTAACTTCAGCTAAAATATTTTCGACTTTATCAACTTAGTATAAGGTCTAAGTCTTTAACTCTGGTCGATTGGAACGTAAATACGAAATAGTGGTTGTTATAGTCATTATGAGTATAATAAATTACTTGCTTTCGCGGTGATGGTATTTGCTATTTAGTAAAATTCATGGATAAATTACCTTTCAAGTACAGAGTTTATGTGTGATTGTTTTTGTGCTCATCGCAAATAATAAAACCAAAGATAATACTAATAACTTTTTTATTCTTCATTACATATTGGCTATTGTCGTACCCACTTTTAGCGCAAGCTTCGTGCTTATTTGGAGTGGCAACAGGAATATTAGTAATGCCTTAAAAAAGCATTGCTAATATTCTTAAAAAAAAAACATACTGTATTTGTTTAAGGAATTACCAAGAGGTAAAGAGATGGCTATAAATCTTACAGCCAAGAGTTAAAATAATATAATATAATAATAAGGAAAATAAATAAGTAGGATCTTAAGACTCAGATCTAAAACTCATATTGACGACGTTGTGGCGCAGCGGTAGCGAACCTATCTTAAACGCCACAGGTCGAGGGTTCGATCCCGCTCTGAGTATATGTTTTTATTGACCATGCAAGCATATTTTCCGGTCTGGGTGTATTTGTCGTTGTCCCTGTATGTGTTTCCGGACCCCCGACACAGGATATCACTATCCTAATGGGGGCCGTTGAGTGTGCAGCGTGTTTTTATATAATTAAACTTAGCAGATATTGCTACTTCAGCACTCACAAAGAAATATACAGAGCAGAGACTTCTTTCGAGCATCCTGGTATTTCCTTGGGTCAGGAAGCTCATGTCTGGATTTAACGGGTTACTAGTTTTGACACAGAGCGCTTGTCATCTGACCTCCGCAACCCTAAAGGTAAACCAGTAACTCGTTGGATAAGAGAAAATAAATTATCGAAGCATAACGATTATTATCCGATGTTATGTGATATCAACCGGGACCGACAGTTTAACGTACTTTCCGAGGCATGATGGGAAGACTCACAATGACTAGGCCCAGATTGCTTCGAGTAGGAATCGAACCCACGACTGTCGAGGTCATAGGCAGGCTCGCTACCGACACACCATACGGCAGTCATAATTATATAGCAAAGTATAATTTTTAATTGGTTTTGTATAAGTTTTGTATTTCTTTTCCTAAAATGTAAGGGCTTACATTCCAATTATACTAATCAACTCACAATATTGTGATATCTTCTACTCCAGAAATATGATAAAACAATTATTGTTATTGTATAAATTTGTCGGCCCTTCTTTAGAATTGGACCCATTGATTGTCATACTGAAGAGTTGTGAGCTAACATTGTGTTCCGGATATATTTATCACAATCTAACCTCTATTCGGTAAGAAGTAAAATTGAAAATTGTATAAGCGGGTACGGTGATCTGCCGTACAATACACATTAAAAAAATTATTTACTTATATTCACAGACTTGTAATTATATTTGTACAATGAGTTGTTACTCTAGAAATATCTAAATAAAAGAATTTGCGTGAGGACTCAGTACGAATTTAGTGTTTATCACTGCCGCGCTGGGATCAGAATTCATTACAATAGTGTGCGTTTCCGAAGTTATTAATTTCGAAGTTTTGGCACAATGTGCCGCGACCGACCTTCGTACCACATTATAATTCATCAAACAATTGTCCAGCTTCTGTTATTAAATCAGAACTATTTTAAAAATTATACTCGACGTATAAATTATGAATCTCTTCGTAATTTATTAAATTCTGTACCGGAGTCGTACTGGCTAACTGAATAATAAAACTCCGTAGGCTTTCTAGATAGTCAATTCGATTTATTAGCTATGGAATTGGCGGAGCTTGATTTCATTTAAAGACGGATAGACGGTACTAGTACTAATTTCATAATAAATAGACCGATTCTAGCTGTAGTATGATATTTACAATACTGTAAATATAATATATTATGTATAACATAATTAAATTCTCATCAATAGCCCAATAAAAACGGATTTGTTCGGACTAAAAGTGGCTGCAGTGTTTTCAATTTATATTTTTTTGGAACGAAATATTGACAAGTATTTCATCCAACGTTTGTGGCCTAAAGGCATTTTATACAAGCATAAGGAAGTAGATCAAAATAGAATGGCTTGTGTATACAGGTACACCTATACGTGGAAAAGGGGTGAAGACCAAGTGCAGAGTCAATCAATATAAAACCAATAAAATTATTTAATTATACAATATTTTTTCTCCCATACTATGTAAGGATTTCGACTGAAATATTTTTATACAACTATAAGAATTAGGAATTCCTAAATAAACAAATGCTTTTGTAGGAATGTTTAGTTTTGTTTGAACAGTTTGTTCGTCTCAGGTTAGCTAAATAATAGTGAAGACCAATTTTTTGACTGTTAGTGACATGTTTTATCTAATTTTTTTTTCTATTTAGAAGTTAATAGTAATAATACTTTACAAATTATGTATTGGCTTACTACCTCTTTTCTTAAGCCATTCTTGCACTAAAAACCATTCATCCTTAACATACTTAAAAAATGAAAAATATGAGATTATTAATATAAATTTAAGAACACTTGGTGTAGCATTTTTTGAGAAAAAATCCTTTAAAAAATTGTGATTTTTGCAAAAGGAATTGCTAATAACACAATGGTTGCATTTATGGAAACTACAAGATTTGTTACTTAATGGCTATTATAAGTTTAGAATAACTGTAATTTTTTTATTCTCTGATTAAATCCCGAAAAATATAGTAAAAAATGTGGTAATTATATTATATTGTAATGAAATAAATCGAAAATGTATGTAGAAGTTAAAAACCCGTATATAAATCAATGTAGAAAATGATAATCCTTAAAAGATTGCGAAAAAGAGATCGAATTTGGTCATTGTCGAAACGACGAATAGGCGTGAAAATTGTCGAATAATAAATATTAGCCATGGTCACATATATGTTAAGTAATCAGTTATTTTTTTATTATTATCAAAAATAAATAATTATTAACTCTAAAAGTCAACCTGAGTTTTACTTAATGTCCAAAATGAAAACTCATACGGAAAACAGCCGGCAGAGTCAAATTTATTTTAATATACCTACTTTTACTTTTTTTTTGCGACTGTTTTCGTTACGAATCTCTTTTGTCTCATGACGAATCGAATGAATAGCTCATGAATTTTTAATAGCAGTAGGGAGATCTAACACGTTTTTGAACTTCTGAACCAGATTAAAAGAATTCGGAATCACCTTGACCGATAACAGGATAACAATAACAGGTAAACAACCTGCGTTACGGAGCACGAACGATTTTGACTTTATAATAAAAATTTGTATGTTGTTGTTTTCTGATTTCAGACTTAAGTACCTATCGACCAAAAAAAAAAACACGAGACAAAAAACCGAATGAAATATTGTTGTTTCTAACATTCGTACATATAAAGAAGGTAACATTTACAATGGCAATAACACTAATAAATGTAAACTAGATATTTTATTTAATATCTACGAGTATTTGAATGCTTAATGATTTTTTTGTCTAAAATTTAATTTGTATTATAATTTATAATACATATTATCTTGTCTACCATTTTTATATGTAATTATGACATTGAATTTAAACATTTATTATAAAGATTATGATAATCTTAATTGTTGTTTTTGATCTTTTCAACTTAAAGTCCACTTGATGATTTAACAAAAATATCTGCAATCGTACCGTTAACTTTGGTACTACTGAATAAAATATAAGATTGTCGTATCAATCATAAAAGCTTGTGCTGGCAGCCATCTAGCTGGTTATTTTTATTTCCCTTTAGACGGTGTTCATCTCTAATTGTCCGCCACCGTTCCGCTAACAAGTACCGGTTTACAAATTACAAATTAGTCGATAAAGGTATGGTCGACCGCGAGCGATAAACGCTAACAGAATACAATGAATAAATATGTTTAATAAATGTGACGTGATTTTTGTTTATTTTTGAATTATCTTTATAGCGTATCGTCGTTTTATGTTACCGATGTTGTGGTGTTTCGTATTATTAATTAAGTATAATTAAGTGTTTTTGTTTGAGGTCTACAATAATTATATAATTATGGTTGATCCGGGACTGCGACAGGGCCTCGAAAAAGGACACGTTTATAAATTATTGCTTGTGTCCAAATATTGATGTTGTGTGTTTATTCTTTAAAACCGGACGCATCGCTACGGCATGGTGTAGTATTTAAATGTATTCACAAACAAAGGGTGCGCAAGGGCCTGGTGCGAAGGGAGCTTCTCTGCCTCCTCTACTATGTACCTAATTGAAATTTCCTACTCGGATTGTTGGCTCTTGATACTTGATTGATTTTATTAGCGTTCGCTTACTTTATAATAGAAAAGTTACTAGCAAGTTTTTGTACACAAATGGCTTAGTGAACTGAAACCTCTTTCTGAGTTTGTTGTACTATATTCATTTATGAATTTGTAGATGGTAATGCTACAATGAATATTTGTCTTTGCTTCCTTTGCCTCAACCAAACTTTACGGTCATGTAAATAGCAAGAAAGTCTTTTGTTAGTTGTTATTATTAAACAGTTAAATACTGTAGTTTAAATGTCAAGAGTCATAGAGTTAGGTGACTTTAATTTCTTTATTTAGTTATGAAAAGGTTATGATGATAGAGCTTGGTAAACCATACCGTGAATAATATTAAATAAAAAATTTAATCGAAAGTATCAAGACCTCCCACGCGGCTTAGAGCAGAAGGGCCGGGCAGCCTTTAAGTTTACTTATAATATTAAGATAAATATTTCACATGCCCATGTGAAACTGCTTTATGGTTTGAGAATATCACTTTTAAATCGTACTGTGTTCGAAGTTCGAATGTTTTAACAGCAATTAGATGCGTTTTACCCACCCTTATTGTTAGCTACGCTTAGGCTAGTATTGATAGTGAGTCAATACTGTGTGGCCGGCCGTTCTATTGTTCGTCGTGTTCGTTTCGGGTTTGCTTGTTAAAAATCTTGGTGAACTACTTTATTTTTGGGGGGCAAATAGACTACCTCAGGTTTTAAGCGGAAAGGCTAACACGCGGTGGAGGTGGGAGCTGAGCGCGCACGGTGGTCGCAGCCGCGTACACTTGACACCTAATTTGTTTGCTCTCCGTCGTCGTTGATAGCATATTAAGAGCTTCATACGTATATGGGACGTGAGTTTAAGTATCGTCTTAGTTGGTCAGATTATATTTGGATCGATGCGGGTTCTAAATGGCTCAATTTTCCTTGGCGTGTTCTTTCTCGCTTCTTGGATTGTAATATTGTTTGTTTGTATAGTTACACTTATAATCGAGTTTGTTTTAGATACGGCTCTTTACGTCGCAAAAGCTACGTCGCTGATTCAAACTGTACGGTTAAAATTCCTTAATGAGAGTTTTTCCATAGAAGAAATAATAACGATTATATTGTTAACATCCACGGATTTATTTTTGAGTTTACTAACTCATTTTGCCGAATAATACTGAGTTAGCAGTAAACAAAATTGAAACAAAGCGAATGTATTAAGCCATGGAGCGATATTAAACCGGGATCGGAAGCCGGTGGCGCTACGCCCGCGCCCGCACCGTCGTATAATAATACGGGGCCAACTTTTCTCATTTTAATGTTGTTCCCTGGCAAAGTTTAAATATAAAAATATAATGATGCGGCACGCATTAGTGAGTCATTGAGTGCGTGCGTGTCTGCCGAGCGACTTTCAGCTCTCGCATCGCGAATATAGAAGTTAAAAACAAACGGAAAATAAACTTTTCGAATAAAATAAAAATAACCCTCTTGGCGGCGAGGGTGGCGGCCCTCCCAATAAAAATATAATAACTTTTCTTTTTATTCGACGTAATGGCAACCGGTCGTTTCTAATGTTGCCATCTCGTTCACTCACAGATTATTGTAATGGGGTGCGGAGCGGGAATGCGGGTCGCGCGGCTCGCAACGCTACGATGCGCTGCGAGCGACTGCGAACTTCCTACGCTCGTGAGTCGCTGACGACGCGGCTGTCTGCACCGTCAATAACACCGCAACAATGTACCAATAGATCTTCACAATTATTCAATTGCCATTTAAATTCAATCAAATAGACCGTCGAGCACGCTGTAATTTAAGAACGCTAGAGACTAGAATAACAATTTAGATGGACGATATAGAATAATATGTAGTATATCGGACGATTTTTAATTGCGTTAACCACGAAACATATGTCGTTGAAGGCGTAAACGCGTTTAATAATAAACACGACATATGCTGACACTTGTAGTTGCTCCCGCTTTGGTCGCACGGACAATAAACGAGCCCCGGACCATGGCGTACCACACTGACCCCCAAACGCTGTCCTTTATAAATACGATAACGGTTATTATTCCCGCGCCCCAGGGCTGCGAGTGCATCGAAGTTGATCTGCGTTGTTTTTTACAACTCTATTTCATAAATAATAATTTACATAAATAACGTGATCATTTTGGAAACCTAAACTACTTATTATTTATTTTATAATAGAAATAAAGCGTAAAATGTATTGACTAAATTTGGCAGCGCTCCCCAAGAAGCAAGATGGTCGCATCTTATACAAATAACCGTCCGCGTCCACGCTCCTATACAATAATAATAATCTATTGTTCCACTGCATTGTGTTCATGTTTTGAATTCTAACTAAAATAATAATTTCTATTTGCTTTTCGGTTGAGTAAATCGTATCATAATTAAAACAGTCTCGTGTTTTTCTTGTGACTCGATCGAGCATAAATAATATTCAACTTAATTGCTATAATTTATAAGAAAGATTTTCCATCGTTAAATCTGCCATTTAACCGATTAAGTTTGGATACAATATTATAGCGATATTGTATGCAAAATCATAACTTCCTATACCAACCGACTAATGTAGGTCGGTCGAACGAAGATGAGAAAATAATAAAATATGAGAGCAGCAATAAAATCACTTTTTGTTTAGCGGCCATTATACTTTTATTATATTTAAATTTAAATGGAACCGTATTTCAGTTTCAATGTCACAAGATACCGACTCACTGCATATTGTTCACTAATGAGATAGACATAGCGACGAAATTCGCGCAATTGGGAAGCGCTTGCGCACCGCGAACAATAGAAAAGAGGACGAAATGAAAAATCTGTTCACAATAACATCGCGTGTTTGAACTGTCCGTCTGTTTGTTTAGTTGGAAACTAAAAAATCTACCAACAGAATATCTAAATTTACACATAGGTACAGGCGATCATATAAAATATTTTTGACGTTCCCAAACATAACGACGGTCCGGTCATCCTAGTGCTCGCGTTGGAGCCACGGCTGAGACGTTTCATATCACATCATGTCATATCGTAGTTAATCTCTGTACTTATTATTTATTTTAAGTACATTAATACCTATTAATATGCTAGTTTTGTTACACACAATGCTCAAATATCGGCCCAAGCCAGAATGGAACCCATGTTCATCGATGACGTGTTGTGGAAGGCATCATCATTACTCGTGCTGTATAATAATAATAATAAACGTTGCACACTCAACGGCCCCCATTAGGATATTAATATCCTGTGTCGAGATATTAATGACAAGGACAAATACACCCAGACCGGAAAATATGCTTGCATGGTCAATACAAACATATTTGATCCGAGCGGGAATCGAACCCGCGACCTGTGGCGTTTAAGGCAGGTTCGCTACCGCTGCGCCACTAAATATTATATTTATAGATATGGTTAAAAGAGGTGTTCAAAATTATTTAGCACATTTCCTATAACATAAAAAGTCATTTTTTCTACTAAAAGTTAATAATTAATTATTAATTTGTAAGGATTAAAAACAATATAAAATGAAGTATGGTCTGACGAATCGGGAAGATTAGTGGGTAGACAGTAGATATAGATGCATGATAAATAGGTACTTTGGAATTTTTTGTTTTAAGCTACAGATGTGGCAAAAAGCGTACGGTCTATACTTTATCTTATAACATCAGTGGCTTAGCTGTGTTTTGCGATTTAATTACTTCACGTGCATATGTTGTTGTAGAAAGCGGTAGGACTTCTACGAAAAACAGCAAAGCTTATAAATATATTAATGTTGTAATTGTTAAAAATACTTACTACGACTACTTAGATGACGTTGTGGCGCAGTGGTAGCGAACCTGCCTTATGCGCCACAGGTCGCGAGTTCGATTCCCGCTCTGAGATATTTATATTGACCATACAGGCATGTTTTCCGGTCTGGGTGTGTTTGGCCTTGTCCTTATGTGTTTCCGGACCCCCGATATGGGCCGTTGAATGTGTAGCGTTGATTACTATTCCGAACTTCCCGAAGAAAACGAACGACGCCGACAACCCTGGAAATCCAACTTAAATTCATTTTCGGGCGTTAGCCGAATACCGATTTGTAATAAATAACCGACTGCTACCCATCCTATTAAAAATCACATACGACGCTACTAGATTTTTGACAGCCTATATCACTCCTACTATTAGATGAATCTCATTTGCTTACATCCTAGCGTCCGCTAAGGCTTTAGAGAAATAGTATTACATACCTATAGACCCCACATGAAACAGAAATATTTTCATTGTTGCCATGTTAACAACATGTTATTGCTCGGATTATATATCATCTAACCTGGACCGTGAGATGCAGAAAAACCCTTAAAACTCCTTTTGTTTTCTAAACAATATCACGTGGTGTAAAAAAATGCCAAAATAACTTTACTTTTAATCGTGTGTAAGGATAAAGCAAGAATAAAATATACTTGTACACAAGACATTTTTTACATACATTTTATTGAAATCGGGACTGATCGCCTAATGTTTTGGAATATCCCACGTGGGATTTAATTTAATTTTATAAAGTATTTATAAATTGGAATGATTGACAACCCTGATAAGACTACTTTATAATATTATGATCAGCAGACAAAGTCGCGCGTAAAGTCGAAACAATCTCAATATTATATTTATAATAGTAGGTTGTATCGTATAAGTTATAACATTCGTAATAAGTATTCTTGTGCTATCATTTCGAATGGGCAATAATTGCTTGCGTGCGTATTATAAGTTAAAATAATATCCCCTAATGCTCGACCGAAGCTAGTCATCGTGTTATTAAAGTTATAAATAAGTATACAATGTTTACCTGTCGATTTGGTTGCAGATTTTCGTTGTTATCTTATAATACTAATATTATATTTGTACGATAAATATTTTAAGATTTAGATATATGTATTATTTGTTTGATTCTATGCCAATGATTTTTTAGGCGTCGGGATGTGACGACCCCATCGCCCGCTGTTGGGATAACCTCTGTCACAACAGAGATTATTCCACCAGTGCAATCAGTCACACTGGTGGTAGGTCTTGTGTTGCAAGAGGCCGGCTAGGTAGGTACCACCGCAGTGTCCAATATTCTACCGCCAAATAGTAGTGCTTAGGCACTACTGTGTTCCAGTTTGAAGGGCATTGTACGCTAGTGAAATTACTGGGCGAACGAGATTTAAGAACTAATATCTCGAGGTTGGCAACGCGCGAGTGGCACCTACTAATGGTGCTGCAAGTGCTCATAGGCTGCGGCAGCCACTTACCATCAGGTGGACCGTATGCTTGTTTGCCAACTTATAACATTAAAAAAAAAAAAATGTACGATTAGATTGATGTCTTACTTAAATGTCTGGTAACATACAATTTTACCTATTCTGTTGCTCTCATCAATTATTTTTTTTCTATTATGTCTTTCATACATTTGTTTATATTAATTCTGTGTGTAAAACACAATTTCATATAGTTATAATTTACTGTACTATGATTTTATGAGATTCATTTTCTATTGTTTTGTTTGGTTCGAACTGAGGCTTTCTTGATATCTTGGAGTAAGTACTACGTGTCTGTATTTTCTTACCTTACATTTATCGAACTAATTCTTATATATTTTGGTTTATTTCAGAATTCAGTGTAAGAAACTTGATCATGGAAATTGGTACTATTTTTTTGAAATAGTAATATTAAAAATAGTATGAATAAAGATATAATAATATAATTGTGTATTGCAAACGGAAATTAATGTCACGAATAACGTAATCTTATTTAAAGTCGGTAAAGTAACCAATATTACAAATAATATTGATTTTCATTAACATTGTAATATTTGAGAAGTAATATGATACAAAGAAGATTTACTTTATTATAATAATCTAGTGTCTAGTCACGTCCACGATCATAATATACATTCTTATTATTTTTAACATTATTATATTTTTTGTTGTTGAAATGCTAATAACTCCTCGAAAGGCTTATAACGTCCATAATTACAGTGTTCTGTCCTCGCTCCGATGCTTTCGGGGTTCGATATCGGCGAGGGTAAATATTTTAATTTTTACATGTGTTCTATAATTTGTTTTGTTGTAATATTAATCGGATTCCAGAATTTTATAACATTTATTGTTTGTTCGTTTTAGAACCATGATATCTATACAATATTTCTAGAAATGTTACCTACAATTGGAGCTTTGCTGTTTTCCCATCAAAATTGGGCCTCCGTGAGGGCTGCCTCTTTATCACGGCTGAGTCTCTGTACTCGAAGGTGTAAGGAAGTTAATAACATCAACTCGATTACGATCTGCACTGACTCTAGCAATACCTTCAAAGATTTAAGATTTTTATAATTATTTGCTTGTAAATATATGATATCAAATATAAATAAATAAAAATCCATTCAGCAATGATTATTTGCAACATTGCGATATTAATAACATTTTATTTGCCTTGTGGCCGTCAGGCGGTACGTTGGCCCTCGTTCGGACACAGAGTAAGCAATACGCAGTTGCGACAAGCGATTTAACAGATGAACATTCTTATTTTTAATAAGTTTTAACAAATATGACTTATCTTGCCATCTGATATATATTTAAACTCCAAAAACAATAGAAAATATTACAAAAAAAAAAGTCCTGATGCTTTACTTTCACAATATGATTCTAAACGATTCCCTTTTTGTGTTATGCTATGAAATATATAAGCATAGTTAGGGAGGGTAATTGTATCTTGCAACAAAAAAAAATGTGCAGTACTGTACACAAGATATATAGAATAAGAGAAGATATATCTTAAATAAAGACACAGTGCACAATTCATTTTCTCTTTCTCTCTACTTATTATATAATTTTTCTTTCTCATGTTAAACATGAAAAGCTCTTGAAATTTCACTCTCAATTCGCGCTAGACTAACGTTTTTTTGTATTTAAAAACACAGACTCGGATGTCCTACCTGTCTTGTCGTTTAATCTTTGGCAATAATATACATGAATCAATTTATTCGAGCAGTGCGCGCGAGCGACTGCATATTTTTCAATTACGTCAATTTAAAATAATACTTAATTCGCCATTGTGACTCATTGGGAGCATTGTGTCAGTCGGCGGACAAATAAAGCAGATTTTACATTGTGTCGTTCACAAAGCTGTCGGTTCAAAAGGTTTCGCGAGCCGCGAGTAGGTAATGATTATATTAGAAGGCATTGGATTACTCTTTGACTAATGTTTACCTTGATTTGCTTAATCTAACATGATCTTTACGGATTTTAAATCTTATGAACGTTATTACAATATTTTGTTACTATGGGTTTTCAAACTCATATTGCATTTTCGTAGTAGTAACAAATATATATTTTTTCTAGTTATTATATGTAAAAATAAGTTACAATGTGATATGTAAATAATGGCCGTCGAGAGAATGCATCCCCGATATTACGATTGATTGGCCAATGTGACTTTGTAATGGCGTAGAATTTACAATAAAACAGATCATGCTATAGGTACATGCATTTCTAATTCAAAATTTAGTATATGTATATAATGTCAGAGTATATAATTATGACAATGTTGTGACGCAGCGGTAGCGAACCTGCGTTAAACGCACTAGGCAGCAGGTTCGATTCCCACTGGAAAAAGATGTTTTTATTGAGCTTACGGGCATGTGTTCCGGTCTGGATGTGTTTGTCTTTTTCTTTGTATATGTTTCCAGACCCCCGGAACAGGATATAACTATCCTAATGTGGGCCGTTGAGTGTGTAGAGTATACGATAAAGTAGGAAGTAATGTTAATACTTAATTAATTATTAAAGAAGTCAATATGATTATTGATGCGAATCTCTATAATATAACTGTTTTTTTTTGTAGTATTAATAAATGAAAGTCGACCGTTCTGGCATAGTGGTAGCCAGTCTGTCAAAATTCCTATGATCGTCAATTCCATTCACTGTATTGACCAACAAAAAATTTTTTTTTGGGTTGTGTTGAACATCTCATCATTGTTATTGTCGTATAAAATTTTATAATAATATTTTACAGGCTGACTTTTGTCCTGAGTTACTGGTTTGCCTTAGCTTTGCAGAGGTCAGATGGTAATCGTTCTGTGTACAAGTCACTTGTGCTGACAAGACTCATAAACAGATTACGAAAATTAATAGGAAAAACGCTGTGGAGAAGAGAGAATTAAATAAGCGTGTCGTGTATACACTAAAACACACTAATTTCTTTTTTTATGTCATGACGCAAACAAATATACGGTCCGCCTGATGGAAAGGAGTTACCGCAACATAGGTACGCGTACGATATTTGAAGTATCACATGCACATTGCTAATCCGACAGGAGGAATGGGATGCGAAGGAGGAAGAGGAATGGAATAGAGGGGAGTGGGAGATTGGGCCTCCAGTGCTTTCACGTACAATACGTTACTGATACGTTACTTATAATTTACGATGATGTTCTGTGAGAGGGTAGTACTTCCCCGGTCGAGCTGGCTCATTAGTGCTGTGAGACGCACGGCTTTACTACTACGAAAATTTTAAGATATCGATCATAATTATTACTTTATATTGAATATTTTGTAATAGAAAAATAAACAAGTTATTTACGTACATGTCATACGTCGACGGCTGAATCAACAAAGATGTCTGCCTTTTTAACGATTATTATGAATTAAGTGACAGGTGTAGCCCGCATCGCAAACATGTATGTTTGTATGCAAATCGTAATAAGAAATTAGGTAAGCGTATAATGTTTCAAATTTATTGAAATGTTTAGAAAACCGCGGTTTACGGTTTAAATTAATGTACTTGGATGTAGTTTTCCTTGGCGCGATTTACTGTATAATCGATGGCAGAAATAAATATATATATTTTTAAATATACATAACTACATATATATATATATATATATATATATACATATATATTATACAGTTCAGTACAAGAATAGTATAGCAATAAGTAATATAGCTTATGTTGTCTATATATTTGGAATTAAAATTATAATCTAATAATATAAAACCTAAAATTCTTTTTTAATGATCCAAAGATCTGGAGTATGTTATGGTACTTCCACACATGTAAAATATCAAAGACTCGCTGGCGCCCTTTCGTTATATTGACACCAACGCAGCGAAACTAAGTTAGTCACACGCCAACTTCATTTGGTTATGTTGCAAGCTTGTGACTAACCTCGTTCCGTTGTGTTGGTGTTGAAATTATGAAGGAGCACCAACGCGTCCTTGTCAATTTTATCATGTAGCGGAGGTCCTGTACAAAGTTTATAGTAAGTCTATGTTTTTATTAGTCGTTTGTGAATAATGTATGTGTTACTATGTGAGTGTATTTACGTTTCAAACTCTTCAGATTGATTGTTCGTGAAACCATTCTAAAAAAAATAAGATATATTGCTATCGACAAAATATACAGTAGTGACATTGGAAACAATACTATTTACATACGTTTTTCTCGGCCACCGCCAAGGTCTGTTTACATTCATTCAAATTTGACAGGTTGCTATTTTGTATACACGATAAATGTTCTTGATATGATAAATATATATATTATGTAAAATTGCGAATTTACTACTAAAATATATGTTAAGTTATTACTTTATTCATTGATATGTCCGTTTCGTCGAAATCGTCGAGGTGATAAATCGACATTTATAAAAAACACATTCAAATGATTTTTTTGCAGTAGTAAATTCCTTATAGTGTTGTTATTGATAGGTTGTTTCTAAAAAAATATACATACATAAATAAAACATTTCTTGTTATTGATTTTGTTCAGTTGCTAATTTTTTCTTGAGACTTATAAATCGATCCGTTTTCTATACTTAACTTTTCTCGTGCTCTAAGATAATAATACACATTTAAGTTCGTGAAAGTAAAGATATTCCGACATTAGTTATGTTATTAATTAATCACAATCACCACCACCAACAAAAAAACAAGTGCATAATTAGCTCAAAAGAGCGCTTAAGGTATAAACTTTGACGAATTACATCCATGCTTTATATGGGAACTCGAATCTAAAAACAAAATCAAAATGCTTTAGAAGTAGTATCTCAGAACAAATGGGCTAGCTCGACCAGTGAAGTACTAACCTGGCACAGAAAGTCGGCGTAAAGTAACAGTATCAGTGTTGTTGCTTTTCATGCGATGAGTGAGAGAGTCAGAGGTCCAGCCTCCCTTCATTTCTCCCTTCTCATCCATTCCCTGTTATCCATTGAGTTAAGTAATAAGTATCACAAGTGTCGCATGCATTCATAGCTTGCAGTGACTGCGGTGCGACTTAAAAAAAAAACTCGAACTTTTCTGACGAACATATAGGACCCGGCCTATTCGTGTTGAAAACTGCAAGACAACCCCACTAAATTACATTATTTTTGACGTTGCACTTCTAAATATATATTTCTTGAAAGTAAATTTTTATATATGTTACATATTGAACTTTTTTTAGTTTTTCATTTCGATTTCGCTGTACTTTAGTTCGGCTAATGTGAGTATCCACGTCGCCGGCCGGCTGTGTTTTCACAATGTTGCGAACTGGTCTGTATTTGGTTTATATACGCCGCTTAACTTTAATTATCCAATTTATATTCAAGTTGCAGTGAAGAGTGGCTCTGTATTATTTATCGCATGAATTAAGGACGCGGATACTATGTTTTGTTTCAACTCTGTTTTCTTATATGTGTAAAATTAGTGTAAATAGTTTAACGGTTACGTCAAGTTTGAAATACAATCATTTTATTCTCATTTAAAATAAATAAATGTATTTGATTAACAAAATAAGGTATATCTTTAGTAGTTGTGGAAGCCAGGATGTTAGCACCACGAATAGGGCGGCTCGACTGGGAAATTACTTTCAAAGTATTTTACGAAATTAATATACATATCATGGCTATTATAAAGCATCTACGATAACTCTTTAGAAGTTTAAGTAGTAAGTTTCGAATTAACAGTCAATAAAGTGTATGCCGAATTAAGGGTTGGAGTAGGTGGAGTGGGTGGATCAATGTGAGGAATAAATTGAATATATTTGAAAATTTACTTAGATTTTATTTAAAATACTAAAGATGAGACGGGTTTCAGCGGTTTTCAAATATAGTTCATAGCTTACCAACAAACTAATGCGGGCAAAGCTAGTAGTATGAATGTAAGAATAAAAATTGAATTCTAAATAGCAATCAAGATTCAAGATTGATTCATCACTGTCAGAATCGGTTATGCTCGATGATGTGTCGTTTATTGTTTGTATTAGACAGGCAGGCAGACAGGCATAATTTGTAAAACGATCCGATCCTCGATAATACTGAAGCCTTGAATAGTAAGCTGTTGATTTAAACATCTATTGTAAACAATTTAAATGCTATGCAAATATTATACCACGTGTGACATTCAGGTTGATAGCGTCGATATATCGGCTTTGTAAACGCATCCGAATTTACAATTTTAAAAAGTATCTTAGGACATTTCGAGGCTTTCGAATAGTTTCAAAATGTTAACAATAGGCGACTGCTATTTATAGTTTACAATTGGGAAGCATAAAGGTTTTACAGGCTCGTGTCGCTGCGTAGTTTAGAAAAATGAGGACATGTCTAGGCTATTGTGAGACGATCTTGATACTTACACGTGTTTTCTTCGGTCAAGGGAACGTCTGAAAAATTGGACCGATTTTTTAAACGGAACATCCTTGTAAGCTAGATTGTTTTCGTTTTAGAATTGATATCGAATAAATTGATGGCTATTATAATTGTTGATGGCGGCTTAGTATTTTTATGTCTTTTTTTATTATTAATACATTTTATTTCATTATTATATAATTGGCAATATTATATATATTTAGTTATCATTCACACACTACACTGCGGTTCCGGTTGAATATAATTAAAACTCACTGTTTGTCTGTTTGTTAGTATTTTAGTGTGGTTGACTTATTTAGTAGTATTTGACTTAGTTAGTTAGGCTTTAACTGCTCGATAAGATTTGGAACATTTGATAATTACGTTTTTGATTAAAATTTGACTAAGGTTACAGAATTATAATAATTATAACACATCGCTTTTCTTAAATAAAATTTGAAGTTAAATTTTAAGTTCGCTTTATATTTTTGTATTAACTTGGTTACCGCAAAAATCAGTTATTCATAAACAAATAGTGTAATTTTATATTTAAACTGGGTAACATACATAAGAAAATATTTGATAGTGATAATTATAATTTGGCGATCGGTGTGTCGCAACGGTATTCGTTACCGCTGCGACACATCTATCCTGTCTAGGTGCGGGTTCGAATCAAGCTCGGGGTAGATTTTTGTATTGACCATACAGAAATGTGTATCAGGTTGGGTAGTTGAGCTTCTGTCTATGTTGGGGGACCTAAGACCCAGGGCGTCGTTGGTTACGTTAATTTATTTAATTTTTATTGACGGGGAGGAAATCTGCAACCAGATACCCGGCCTCCTTAGGAAGAGAATCGGGTTATGTGTGAGGTTCCATGTATGATCATTGCCTCCCTCTGCAACCTCCTCAGGTGCAGGCTCCGGGAACTCCTTTGGAACGCACTCTGGGGCCTCTGAAGCACATCGTTCAACTGACCCCATCCCGGGGAGAGCTGATGCTTTTGCCCTCATCTTGGGGGAACTGACGCCATTGTCCTCCGTGCCACCTCGTGCTGGCTAGCAGTAGTCAGTGTCCCTCTGACAGCAGTCTTCCTCTAGGCCGCGTTATGGGCACACTTGTGACCCCATCATGCGCACCCACGACCTAAGGGTTAGTCACACAATTATCACCCAGGCGAGAAGGCAGAGAGCCAGGGGTGACGTGGCCAATCACCCCCGTCCAGCGAGGCCTCTGCAACCTTACTAGACCGTCCTCCTCAAAACTACCAGAGTCGTAGGAGACTGCACCCTCACGTCAGCTCTCAAACCTTTGCAGGCGGAAACGACGGTATTGTTTACGGGGTTTTCTTCCTCGACTTCACCGATAGTTTACCGATAGAACGATTAACATGTCTCCAGCTGCAATACCTTTAATAAAATTAAAGCACTATAAATTGATATTGTAGCAGGTATTACAGAGCTTGTTTTTAGCTTTATAGTAAGTATTTAACGCTGTCGGGTATTTTGGTTCATTTAATAATAATTTTTTTTTCATGTTTTGTTTTCATGACAAAAAGCAGAGTATAACCGTCCCAAGGAATATCGATACCAAAATAATACCAAAATAGTCGTGAAAGCTTACCAAACAAACTCACTTTTTATAATATTAACAATTTAGGATTATTAATAAAAATAAGTGATATCCTATATTTGTAATTGTTTCAAAAATTCTATGTAAGCACGAAAATATAATATAAAAATCACGATAATACATAACTAGCGTTGATAGAACGGAATTACCTTAGTCAATACTTATTATACATTCTGATAACGAAATCTGCACTTTATACGTATACAATAAAGGTGTGATTCCCTTGCACATAAACGTTACCTACGAGTGTCAATGCACTCATACATATTAAAATCTATTTGCACTCATCTGTTGCACTTCGCTTTATTAAATGTTTTATACTTAAGTTTCTTTTTATTTAGCTCCAATCATACCTAATGAAGATTTCTCATTGTATGTAACTAGGCAATAATTTATCATTGTTTTTTTATACAACATCAAAATTGTCTTACAGCAATCTTAGTAAAATTAATGGATTTCCTTTACGTCATTGCATTGATAAATCTATATATCTAAACATAAGTCATTTCTCGAGAAAAACTACGTTATGATATTGGTAGTATATTCATGAACTGGATCCATTTTTAAGTTCGCTAGCTCTTGGGGAAGTTAGTTCAAAATCTATTCCAAGTGTTTTAACGGAGGTAGACAAAAAAAAAATCCAATGTAGGGAAACATCATAAATTATGTAAAATAGTTTTTACGAATCCTCCACTGTCCGTCCGTCTGCCAGCCTGTATCTCGCGAACAGGCATATAAGTAGGGAGTGGGTGATAGTAAATTTATACAGAAACACACATTGTATGTATTTCTGTATCCGATGCAAAAAAAAATTTTGACTTAGCCTTTAATGTGATTGTAGGTTCAAAAGTTTCGTACTACTTAACCGTAGTATTTTTATTTAAATTTTATGATTGTATTTTTAATTAGATGATATTACTTGTAGCTCTTTGTATCTATTATAAGTACTTGGATGACTGATGAATATACTTACGAAAAATATACTTAAATTAACTTACTATTATTTTTCTGACAAAAGAAGGAACTTGAAAAAAGTGAGAAAAATAATCGGGCTGGAGACTTCTGGACTCTAATCTGGAAATACACGGATAAAACGACACTTTTTATACATCCTAGTAGATCAACTTATGCATATTAAATATCATGAAAATCGCTGGGGCCGTTTACGAGTTTTTTTAATTTTTTTATTTAAAAAATACTAGCAATGCTTATTTACAAGGCATTACTAATATTCCTATTGCCCCTCCAAATAAGCTCGAAGCTTGCGCTATTAGGACAATAGCCCAAGGGGGTCAGGATCGAACCCTCGACTCTCGCGTTGACGGAGCGAAGTCGGCCCTTCTACCGTTGAGCTATTGAGACTTCAAATATATATACTTACATACATAAAAGAATTGTTCGTTTAAAAGTATTAGAAACTTGGTAAAAGTACGTAAATGAATTTCATGTTTATTATAGTATAACTTAAATTCTATAATACGCAGGTTGACAGTCTGACGTTACTAGCAAGTTGGTGCCGTGAACCCATAACTTTTCCCCTACCAATGCAGCAAAAGAAATTTTCACCTCTGCTGAATTGAGCAAGATCCCCTTTTAAAGTCCGCTAAAAGTAATAAAGTGCACGGGTGAGGTTGCTGTTACTCGATACAGAGATGATCTAATGAGTTACTGATGAAATTTTTAATCCATCGGTCGCGTGGCCGTCCATGCGCCAACAATAGAAGAAGTAGTCTATAGCGAGCTATATTACTTATATATATATGGCTTTCCTTTAAAACTGTCAACGATTAAATACTAATTACAACGCACGTATTGTAAGTATAGATTAAAGAGGGAATGAAGCAACGCTATTCTTTTTAATTGCCACTCATCACGTCTGAATCGAGCATATTTATTGGTCCTGTATAATTTTAATATATGCATACATAATGTAAATTAAATATAGAGCTCGGACGCATATTATTGAGCCGTCTTCGTAATCGAGTGTTCATATTAAACAGCTGAACAATAATTTAATATATTTTACGACTATTATATTCTTACCTACTATGTTTTTGTTTTAACTGAACGTTTTCGTATTTTTAACGAAACAAGAATAAGGTATTTATATTAAAATTATAAATATGAAATGGTAAGCTTTAAGTCATATTACATGAATAGTCCCATTGATATTCTAGAAAAATCTATAGCAACAAATTCAGCTGCATTACACTTCCTTATTACTGAAGTCGGTTAAGAGCATTCCTAATTCACATGAGATGCATATGATGCTAAATTCATGTGACTCGTTTTTCTTCTTTCATTTCAGCGTTTTTATTAACAAAAGTCTGAATTCGACTCGGGCTAATTAAAAAAGCATGTCTGACGCACCCTATCCGGTTCAATTTGTGAATTCATCAACTAAAATCGGGTCGTGTAAAACCGATATTTAAAAAATATATATATATTCACAATCATACAACTAAACGGATAAGGCTATTAATAGATAAGTAACGTTAATATAACTAGCTTCGATCCCTGTTTCATAATCATAGGCTTTTTAAACACTTGAAATATCGTCAAAATCCTACCAGTATCTTTTGTTTAGATATTATTAGTCTAAACAATAAAACTCAATAATAATGTTTCGTAATGGAATAAGTTATAAATATAAAAACTATAAAATTATCAGTCTAGTGCGTTGTAAACCGCATCTTGATGATGAAGGATCTTAAGGGCTTTAAAAATAATAACAAATGAAAGTTGACCGCAAAATAAGTAAATTCATAGTAATTATTAAAAGTAATATGAAAAACAAAATTATGGGAAGAACTTATACATCTCTAAAGTTTGTTGATCTATTTTTGACACCGTTGTCGCGTTGTGGGTAGCGAGTCTGCCTTAAGCCTCGACGGTTGCGGGTTCGATTCCCGCACGGAATAGATGTTTGTATTAATCGTACAGGCATGTTTTCCGGTCTGGTTGTGTTTGTCCTTGTCATTGTGAATGTTTCCGGACCCCCGACACAGGATATAATTATTCTAATGGGGGCCGTTGAGTGTGTAGCGTTTATTTATTTATTATTTATTTATTTATCTTCTTCAAACGAAATGTGGATGAAAGTTCATTTGGTGCTCTACAACCTAAAATTTTTCCAGAATTTTAAATCCCGTACTTATAAGTTAGAGTAAGGCCACAATTCTTATGACTTTAGGAGCTAATATCTCAATAAAAATCAAACTTCCTTATCATTTTGAAAGACCTATTCAAAGATATCTCACATGTCGCCATAGATTGATTTTTTTTTTCAAACCTCAGTTACATGTATGGACTACTCTTAATTTTTATATATTTTAAAGATTCATTACAAAATCGTGTCGTAGTTCATAGAATACACCTATTTACTAAATTTCGTATAAGTAGCGACAATAGTATCCGAGTACAATGTCTGTGACACGGACGGATAGACGTACATGACGAAATCATAAGGGCTCCGTTTTTTGTCATTTGTGTACGGAACCCTAATAATCATTTCGGTAAGAGCTTAACGATAACAATTCCTTGAATTTTTAACAGCTGTGCATTTTCCCAATATCAGTTTCATTTTTGATGATGTCAAATAAGTTGTAAGCCGTGACAAGTTACACAATGATACATTCTCTATTCAAAGTGTTCACCCCTCGAATGGAATCTCCTTAAAATGTTTACAGTCCAGCGACTGTGAATGGAAAATAAAACTGTATCACTTCTATTTGATGTTTTATATAAAACTTAGTGGAAATCTCTATATATACATAAGAGAAGACCTGGGGGTCTACTATGAACTTTAAGTAATAATTCTATTGCGGTACAATTTATTTCCGGTATTAAAATGATTCAGATTTTATATGGTACCATAACGTAAATATATATATAATGGTACGATAGGGTACGTTCATGTACAGCGGTTCAGCTTAGTTTAGGTCGTCATTTGAATCGCTTTAAGAGTACATGGTAGACCCCCTGACTGACATATCAATGCCCAGCCTAAACCATTGGACCTACAAAGTAGATTTTTTCACAGGCGTTATTTTTAAAACGTAAACGAGCAGTTAGGAAATATTTTTTCAAATTTACTTATCAATAGCTAAGGATTATTATCTGATGTTACGATAAGAAACGGGACAAACAGCTTAACGTGCTCTCTGAGGCACGGAGGGAAGACCCACAAGGACTTGTAATGAAAATTTTAACTATTTTCCAATTACAGTTCATGAGATACAGTAAAAAATGACAAAAATATTACCTTTCTCGTTGACTTCTGTTATTTTAACGTATTATTTTATTTGTTATTGTGGTGCCAACAGAATTACACATGCTATGTTACTTTCAACGCTATAAAGTATGTATGGTTCTTGAGATACAGCTCGCTAACAAACGGACAGGTTCCGTTGGCACCTTTTGAGCACGGAACCCTAAATGCTTTAAACTGTGATAATTTATAGGCATCTTTACTTGAGAGTAAAATTTTTTTTTATAAAGAATATTAGCAATGCTTTTTCAAGGCATTACTAATATTCCTATTGCCCTCCAAATAAGTTCGAAGCTTGCGCTATCAAACCCTCGACTCTCGCGTTAACGGAGCGAAGTCGGCCCTTCTACCGTTGAGCTATTGAGGCTTCAATTAAAATAGAAACCAAAAAAGGAAAATATACTGGACAAGTACGAGGTGGAACACGCACAGTGGAAACTGTACCTGCACCTTGATTAGGAAGAATCTTTCGGACTCTAAATATTAACCAATTAAAATAAACCGCAAAAATAAGATGGTAATTTCATGGTAATTATTAAGAATCATATGAAACTACAAAGTTAATAATTTGAAAATAATATCTCAACAACTACTGACTAAACAAAAAAATCAAAATCAAACTCTCCTATTATTTTTAGAGACCTATTCAAAGATACCTCATACGTTGCCATACCTACTATGAAATTGATCTTTTCAACCCTATGTTACTTATATGGACTCCAACTATTAATTTTTATATATTTAATTATTTCACTATAACATTGCGTGGTAGTTTATAGAATACACTTATTTATAAAATTTCGTATAAGTAGATCCAATAGTCTACGAGTACAATTACTCTGACATATGAACGGAAAGACAGACACACGGACAGACGGACATGACGAAATTATAAAGGTTCCGTTGCTATTTGGTTACGTAACCCTAAAACAACAAACTATTTTTAGATCTTATAAATTTTCCCCATCAATGAACAAACGGTTCTTTTACAATTAGTATAATTATTTTCCGATCGACTGAACATAATATTATGTATAAGTTTTACACCGTTGTAAAATTATAAACAAAGAATATAATTGCGGTAATTTTTAATTGTTAATGTTAGATAGCTCTAACTTATTCATTACATTTACATTTCAATTAATGTTTTATTTTTATTAAACAGTAAAATCCGACTGGTTATGAAAACATCAGTAGTGAGAAAATATTGTTATTTAAAGGATTCCAGTAAGATTTTTTCAAAAAACAAAGGGTTGAAATAAAATTTTAAAAGCTCAATAGCCCAACAACAAATAGGCAGATTCAACACAAGGTTTACAGATTCAATACAAAACACCTTGGGCTATTTTCGTACCCACTCTTATCACGTTTACTTAGAGAGGAAATAAGGACATGTGATAAATATGTGAGCGTTACTGACTTGTATCGAATGCCCATTTACTTCCGGTTCTTTTAGGTACATACACCAGAACTTAATACACCAAAATATGAATTGAAATTGCGTTATGATAGTCTAAATAATACTACTATTTACCAAAAGCGAAGCAAAGTAACTTTCGCTAATACCAATAGACAAACAACAAAAACTTGAGAGGTGTCTAGGGACACCCGGATGGAACGAAGTTCCTTGCGATTAATTAGTAAAGGAATTGTAATATATTTTTTTTACAGTTACAATAATATTTTTTTAATTTATTATTTATTATGTACAAAAAACAAATCAACAAAAATAATCGTCGCGACACCACACTGTTCAAAACAAATAGAAAGACGAAACGAAAATAATTGGCTTGCTTTCTATGAGAGAGAGAGACAGACAGAGAAACACGCGCACGCCGCACGGCTTACAACTATAGCAAAAGTGTCGTGACAACTTTTCGTAAGAATTTTTCCGTCTAGCCCCCTTTCACAACGCGCGATAAGGAACTTCGTTCCAACTACTCGTAAATAAAAAAAATGCAGCATATTAAGAAATAAGAAAATCAACATACATTAGTCTGTAAATCCTACTAATAAATTATGAAAGGTTGAAAAGAGGGATGGATAGATGGATTCATGCAAAAACTGCCCGGATATAGATAAACTTTGGCACACTACTTTTAATTACCTGATTCAGACATATCCACTTCATGTGGCTAGTGTAATAGAAACCTAACTAATAAAAATATCTTTTAGGCAGTCATCCGTAATAACAACTATATATGTACAACATACAGAAAAGTTTGTTAAATGTTTTTGATGTCGCGGAAATAAAGTTCGAACGGCACGGTCAAGGTCTCTGTGTTTATAGAAATGAGGTCGAGAACAATTGGTTTCGGTTCTCGTGTTTGTCTGTATAACGAATCGTTTTCTTTTATTCGCTTTTTAAAATTTTACGTGTTTACGTCGGGCGGGATCAATGGCGTAACCAGGGCCAGATTATCCATTAAGCGTAGTCGGCTACTGCCTAAGGGCTCCAAGCCACGAATTCTTTTTTTTGATGCTACGAGTGTAAATTTAATTAGAAGAATAATGAACGTAACAACACTCAATTATTGCCTTGATTGTTTTGTATCATCATATTGTAGTCCATTTCGTAGAGCATGTTCAATCTTATGAATACCTACGTAATATAGTAAAAAAACAGCAAAATTATGAACAATATTTCGGAGTAAAATAGAGTAAAGGAGTCTCGAAATTAATTGATTAACTTACATTGTCTAGGGGCTCCCACGTGCTTAATCCGGCCCTGGGCGTAGCGAGTTTAAATACTCGCTTATATGTATTTCCGATTTACTTCTGATTCCTATTACGTTCATTTTGATTTTTTAAATGTTATTTAGAAACTTCTATTATTAAAATTGAAGCCTTATTAAAGTCTGTACGTTGTTAATAATGCAGCTGTGCCATAGTTATCACATGTATACATTTAGAAATGTAATGGGATCTTTTATTGACTATAATATTTCTTATGAATATTTTGTGAGAATCTTAAATAAGAGTTAAATCAATGAATTCTCGCTTTGCTTCTTATTTTCTAACTTTTTTAAAAAAATGCTAAAAAAAAAATCAATAATACTTCTGAATTATTGAATTCAAGTCCTTGAGATTTTTTTGCAATTAAATTATAAAATTATTAAGGAACAAAATATACCGTTAACAGTTAATAAATAATAATTGAATTATTATTTCATTTATAGCGGACACCAACCTTATGTATTTATATTAAAATCTTATTCCGGTTGAAAATACTTTAGGAATTTCGAATAATGGTCCAATTCCTTTCGAAACTTTTAAATTTACAAAAGTAGGAATGTAAAGAAACTTATCCAATATTGCAGACGGCGTTTCATAAGTTTAACAATTTGCGAATAGAGAAAATGAAGGTTATATTTATAACTATCGCATTCCTGATTCAAAATTAAATTTTAAAACACGAATGGAAAGCTTCCTTAGTTAGAAAATTTCCAAAAAAATGCTCTTAATAATTATTAATTTGTTATCAATTTTATTAATTATAATGAAACTTTCGCACACGGTCGGGTTATGAGGTTGAACTTTTATTTTTCTTACATCAATTAAGATATATTGTACAACTCGGCTGCATTGTGTAGGTACTCTCACGACAGTCATTTATTACTATAAAGCAGTATCGCCATTATAATGCGAAGGTCGATTTCATTTGTGATCATATTCGACTATATCGTCTTATTCACACACACACGTAATAAATTGAAAATATGTGTCATAAGAATTATCATTGTGTGCGTGCTAAGGTATTGCTATATAGAAACCGGCGAACCGCCCTAGCTTTTAATATACTTTCGTAGATATATAAATGAATATATTAATTACAAAATCTTAAAGGCGTCGGGATGTGACGACCCCATCGCCCGCTGTTGGGATAACCTCTGTCACAACAGAGATTATTCCACCAGTGCAATCAGTCACACTGGTGGTAGGTCTTTTGTTGCAAGAGGCCGGCTAGGTAGGTACCACCGCAGTGTCCAATATTCTGCCGCCAAATAGTAGTGCTTAGGCACTACTGTGTTCCGGTTTGAAGGGCATTGTACGCTAGTGAAATTACTGGGCTAACGAGATTTAAGAACTAATATCTCGAGGTTGGCAACGCGTGAGTGGCACCTACTAATGGTGCTGCAAGCGCTCATAGGCTGCGGCAGCCACTTACCATCAGGTGGGCCGTATGCTTGTTTGCCAACTTCTTACATAAAAAAAAAAAAAAAAAAAAAAAAAAATCATGTCTTTTTAGAATTTATATTATAGAATTTATCTAAGCAAGTGTATCTTTTTAAAAATCAAAAACCCTAAAAACAGTCATTTGCAATTTCCAATTAGCTTTTATTAGCTTTATATCAGTTATAATTATAATATAAGTTTATTTTTATAACTAGTATAGAACTTTATACAAACAATAATTAATCTTTAAATTTAAATCTACAAACAAACAAATTTTATAATAATACCAAAGTCATTTCAAAAATCTACCAAGAGTATTATAAAAAACTTTTTTAGTTGGGTAACAAAAATTAACAAAATGCGTCTTTTAAAATTATTTGAAGGTAGTCAGTCTGTAGTTAACCTTATCCTTATATGCGATGAGGTCGATGGCACAGAGTACATTCATTGTAATTTACAATATATTTTAATGTTCCGTTTTGATAGATGAGTATATGAATTTAAGATTTATAAATACTTTTTACATATACATATCTTTCTACGTATTATATTTTCCTATATATAATAATAGCCATATCACTCATGCAGTCACACATAAAGATTGTATGTTGGATTTTTGCTACTCAATCACCCATAAACGACTTAACGGATTAGGGTGAAATATAGGACGCTGATAGTTTACTATCTGGAGTAACATAAACTATTTTTATTCGCCAAAATAAGTTTGGTTCCTATGAAAAAAACATGCTAACGGACGTATTCAATTGAAATTCGGTATACATGTGTCACACGGAACATTGTTTCACTACACTTACAAATGATTCATTTCTCTCTGGTGCTAATTGTAAGGTCATAGCGGACGCAGTCGCGGATAGATACTCGTCTTTAATAATTTACTAAATAATATTGTACTTCTTCTTCTTCATCCTAGCATTATTCCCGGTATTTTATTTTACCCAGGGTCTGCTTATTACTCTTATCCGGATTTGACAGGTTACTAGTTTTTACACAGAGCGATTGCCATCTGACCTCCGCAACCCTAAGGGCGAACCAGCAACTCATTGGATAAGAGCAATTTACTTATCAAGAGTTAACGATTATTATCAGATGTTATGTGATAACAACCGGCACCAGCTTAACGTGCTCTCCGAGGTACGGTGGGGAGACCCACAGACAAACGCCCAGACTGAGACAGAAATTTTAACAAACATCTGCCCGAGCGGGAATCGAACCCGCAACCGTCGAGACTTAAGGTAGACACGCTACCCACAACGCCACAACGGTGTCTACTAAATAATATTGTACGTAAATTAGTACGTAAATAGAAAATAATAACAAAAAACTAATTCTGTTTTTCGTCTTTAATTATTACTTAAAGATACTATAATTACGAATGGCAAGAGAAACCATGTGGTGCTGCTAGTTTATAGCACATATGTAAGCGCCCGATATTCCACTGCAACCCCACTTACATAAATATTTGCCGTATATATGAAATTATAATATTATTTATCATTGTTTCTGAAACAATAGATCGTATCATTTGAATAATTTTATCTGATACAAGTGTATATGTATTATTGCGTGAGTACATTCACGCACGACAAGCTGCGTAATATAATAATAATAATAGGATTATTTGCCTCTATCCAACTTCAGTACGAATACATAATGTAATAAAAGATGCGTAATAATCTGTCTCTTATTAATTTACAATGAAATGAAATATTTTACATGTACTTAAACAAAAGGTTTAATATTAAACGTCACTGTTAATTTTTAAACCTAAACATTCAAAAAGCGGCGACGACAGTTTTAAAGTATTGGAACGATTACATTATTTAACTTCCAACTAAAATCGATACCCATTGAAAGTCGCTGAAGTTCAACGCACGGCGTCTATTCAAACAGTGAAAGATCTAACACATCAAGCATAAATCCAACAAACACTCGTCCCTTTGATCCTTTTCTACGCGATAGTACTCGCGCAGACGATGTAAGTTCTCAAGCGCTTTTCTTGCTTCATGCCATTTGCGACTTTATTGTGATAGAATAAAGTTAAAAATATATTTCTGTTTACTATATGTGTTATCGTGTCCGTAATATTCAACATCTTACCGTTTAGAAGTATTCGCGCAATGGATTAGTGGCGATATATTTTGATATAGCGCTACGTTATGCGATGTAGTGCTATTCGATTTACATTGAATGTCATCCGTATGTTGTCAAATGGATAAATAATAATCTAGTCATTGACCTTGTATGAAGTGAGTCCGAGAAATACATTAAATCTGTATTCCTATTTTAAAAAATTATAAGAAATAAAAATGCTATATTTTGTCCTATGAAATAAAAAAATACTTTAAATTATGGACGTAATAAGCTAAAACGCGTTTTGTTTAGTATCTCGAAACTTATAAAATGTCACTTGGATCACTTAACTTTTTCGCTATCTAATTATAAAGAATTTATTGTTTCTATTCTAAATATGGGTAGGTACCTAGCGCGTTTTTAATAAAAACTTATTGTTCGTAATAGACTAAAAGATGAATGGATTTTTTCTTAGATCTAAAATATATTCTCATCTAAAAATAACGTTTCCCGTCGTTGTTGTCATATTATATTTCTTTTTAGCTGAAAATATTTTACACTAAAACCTACTTACTATGTCTAGCAAACAATTAAATTATCTGTCACGTCTAGAAGCGGGATTTCATATTTTATCACCGAAATAGATGACCTGAAAAGTATTTTCATTTAGCCCTATCTAAATAAAATACTTATTTCGAAATCATACATGACTAAATTATTTTCAATATAGAAATAATCTTAATTCAATTTAGTATAATGGTTGAACATAATAGTAGTTCATTCGGTTCCCATTATTATTGTATTTATCTCAATTACTGAGGTAATACACATACATATACAATGCATTAATGCAAAAATGACGTGGCTCAGCGAAGCGAACGAGCAATGAATTGGCGCGTATAAAAAGAATCTTTTTTATATATACATAGTTATAATAATACAGAGTTATATACAATAAGACGAATTCACTTCGGTTGTTTCTGACTGCTATGAGTCGCCATGGTGCGAGTTTAGGAGTGATGGGCAAATAATCACACCCGAAAATTATTAATTATTTAAGTAATTTTGGCTACCTTAAATAAGATAAATACAAGTACATTTAAAATATATAGGTACAAATGTTATGAATATTAAATTGTTTTACGTCGAGTTTTCCTCATTTCCGCGAAGAAGCTTACCCCTAGGTTGTTTTAATTTGTCCGCGATGCGA
The DNA here is from genome assembly GCA_023373885.1 of Hestina assimilis. Lineage (NCBI taxonomy): Eukaryota > Metazoa > Arthropoda > Insecta > Lepidoptera > Nymphalidae > Hestina > Hestina assimilis. The sequence goes on from CM041759.1 coordinate 16,735,032, forward strand.
AGTAATGTGCGGTGGTCCGGGACGCATGCGCCGCCGCGAATGTTCTGGATTCCGTTTTTATGTGTTTATGTATTCTAATTATATTGTTTTCTTTATTTGCGTCCCACTTTTGTTCGGTTCGGAGCCCGGCATTGTTCGTCGTCGTAAACGCCGATTTAGATGATAAATAAAATGTTGTAATAATAAAAATTTGCCGTATGAAATTTTTTTATTTATTGAGCTTATTTTTTATCGCGCTCGCTCCGTTAGTGATATTCGGTGTTTTTCTTACGTTGCGCGATTGTGTGATAAATTTTTATTCTTGTGTATTCGCGGCCCGCGAGCCGGTCTACATTCTTCATTTGTAATAATTTTTACTATCACGAGCGGTATGCGTTACGATTTACTATATTTACATAAATTTACCGTTGATAAATTATTTTATAATATGAATAAATATCAATACAATGTATCACTCTTGACATATCGTCAATTTATAAATTGTAAACATATCATGATATACATAGTCGCTTAATCGATCGGATCAGCTGATTAAAACGCAATTTGTTGGACATAATTATATGCGTGTCTTGTATAGTTAAACGAGTTGCCGGAGGCGAGCCAGTGTGTAATAAGAGTAAACTTATGCAATTTAATAAGAAACTGTTTATTGCATGTGCGCTTGTGAGTACTGAGTGTCAACGTTTATGGCATTCTTCGGTTTATAAAAACTAGATTAAAGTTATAATTTTTATAGATAGTATAGGCAAGTGAATTGAGAACCTTGACCGTCATCATAACATCTCATTATATTCTGCTAATTAATATACTTGCCTGGAACTGACTTTGCTAAGAAATACAAAACAAAAACGTTAGGGTTATTATATATGGACTGCTCCGTGGAACGCAAGAAAAAAAATCTACGAGTTAAGTTTTTGTTGACGCATTGAAACGCCACTGTTCGGTCGATTGTGCCTAAAATGGACAAAATTAATATTTATTATTAATTATCACTACTATTCTATTATTGACAATTATTAAAATGCTATGAAGTTAATACTTGCTATGAAGTTAAAACTTATATTTCTAATTGGAATTTTGATAATCATTGTGTTAAGAAATAAATTTTATTCTTTATTTTTAACGAGTTTCTCCAGCGGCTTCGCCCGCGTGAATTACGATTTTAATACAAACTTTGAACCCTCATTTCACCTCTTTAGTTGTGGAATTTAAGAAAATGTTAAAACATGTCTAAATCTTTCGCCTAAAAACACAGTTTCATGCTTCTACAAAATCCTTTTCACCTATTTGATTATCTATGGGTTGAATTCCGAAACATTGTTTCCTTGTGCTCTTTTGCGTTTTAAAAACAACAGCAGTGAAAAAAATTGTTTCAAGCTTAGGCTATTATCGGATTGATTTTTCAAATATGTGTAAAAATAAAATGTAATTTAAATCAAAAGCAATTAAGAGTATTGATATAAACTTCGATGTAAAATAATTTTAGCCCCGTCACGGGATGAATTTAAAAAAATACGGAACACGTCTCAATTCATCAATTCCCCAAAAACAGGTTTATGCTAAATTTGAAGTAGATTGAACCAAGGAATCGCGTTGTCCCATACAAAGTTTGCCCCTCTTTTTCAACCCCTTAGAAGTAGAATTTCGGAAAATCCTTTCTTATCGGATGCCAACGTCATACAAAGAACCTTTAAGTTTCAGGTCTCTACGATCAGCGGTTTAGGCTGTGCGTTGATCCGTCAGTCATTCAGGAAAAACCCTTTTATATATATAGATATAGATAGGTATAGAAGATAACTGACTGCAATGATTTTACTTTTTATTCTTTCTTTTTATGAGGCTTAGACTTAAAAATACATTTTCAAGAGACACTTATATCATAAATAATAATATTTATGATATACTAGCGGCCCGCTCCGGCTTCGCACGGGTATAAAATATGTAGCCTATGTCATTCACTGAAAAAATGATTAAAATCGATCCAATAGGTTTGATTTATTCATTACTGCCCGGGGTCCGCACGCGTTAATTTTGGAGTAAAACAATTCTCCTTTCCTATACCATGAAGATTGCGGAAAAAATGTAATTATTTACGACATCACATTAGAAACCTCAAAAATAACAGTATTTCTTCACTATTTAATGGATGTTATTATACATATAAATCTTCCTCTTCAATCACTCTATCTTTTAAAAAAACTGCTTCAAAATCGTTGGGTAGTTTTAAAGATTTAAGCATACATAGGGATATAGGGACAGAGAAAGCGACTTTGTTTTATACTATGTAGTGATGCTGAGTGACGCTCATGCGAAAAGCGTTGTAGATTTAGGGCTCCCAAAAACCTTTTATAATTAATAAAGATAATGAATACTTCAAACAGGCGGAATTCTTACCTGTATAGTTGCAATTAAATGTGATTATAGCGGAGCCGGTAATTACCTACAATGCTTACGCGATCGGTGACTTTCGGTAATGTTCGTCTTCGCTCGGCAACTTTTAGCTTCCTTCGGCAATGTTCGCTTTCGCTTGGTTTCGTGACTTTATGTCGTCAAGAATCGGAATTATTTTAATTATTTTTGATGGCAATTAAGACTCGTTGGGGGGTTCATTTAAGTTGCTGATTTCAGGTTTTTTTTGATGCAGCTGCTAAGTGTATATTTTCGGTTGATATTTAATTTTATAATCATTTGTTGTTCGTTACATGTACCTACATGACGTCGTAGCTGCAGCCCTGTTATAACTGCCAATATTAGGATTCTTTAGCCAAAAGGCAAAAATTGTAATCTCGTCATGTCGGTCTGTCCGTCCGTTATACTCGGGAAACTATTGGCTCTATCTATAAGAAATTTAGTAAATAGGTTTATTCTATTAAGCGCTACATAATTTTTATTGAATAATAAAATATATAAAAATTTAGGGTAACGGTTCATACAAGTAACTGAGGGTTAAAAAAAAATCAGCTTATGGAAACTTGTGAGGTATTTTTATGTGATAAAGTTGGAAAGCAAGCATACGACCCACCTGATGGTAAGCGGTTTTCGTAGCCTATTAGCACTTGTAATACCATACATTTGTAGATGTCACTCACGCGTTGCAAACCTTCAGATATTGGTTTTAAATCTCTTGGCCCAGTAATTTCACTAGCTGCAGTGTCCTTCAAACAAAACTGTGTTTCACACTTTTTTCTTTTTATCAAATGTTGTCATCGACGACAGTTGTGGCGTATTGGTGTTGAACCTGCCTTTAGTCTCGACGATCGCAGGTTCGATTCTTGCTTAGGGCGGATATTTGTATCTTATAATAAATATATGTCTCAGTCTGAACGTTTGTCCCTATGCGTCTGCCCACCGTGCCTTATAAAGCACGTTAAGCTGTGGGTCCCGGTTGTTATAGTAACATCGGACAATAACCTTTAACTCTTAATAGGTAATTTGCTCTTATCGAATGAGTTATGTTCCCCTCAAGCTTGCGGAGGTCAGATGGCAATGGCTCTGTGTAAAAACTAGTAACCTGTCAAATCTCGATAAGAGTAATAAGCAGACCCTTGACGAAATACTGGGATAAATGCTAAGGATAATATATATAAAAAGGCTGTCATATTCCTGTATCAAACGAAATCTTAATATAAGAATCGGCGGTTGAAGTGCAGAGGAATGCAATGGTCATATGACATATCTGAATCGGTTGTGCAATCTAGAAAAGGCAACCGCAAAACGGAAAAGCTGGTTTTAGGTGTGACAGATATATCGTACCTAAATAGTCGTATAATATTTTAATTTAACTACTATTTACTTTTTATACAAATGACATTTTGTAACGGGTTTCGAATTGAGATTTTATTTAACATTTTAAAACCATGTATAAACGTTTACGTGCCGATATATAAAATTATACAAAATACACTGGGCCATTTCGACTTCATTATTATTTATACTAGTAATGTAATGGTACTATACAATAAATCAACTTCCGCCGGCGGTCTTCCCGAACCGATACGACTTGGGAAACTTCAAGAGAAAAGCGTATTCTTTCCTTAAAGGTCGGCAACGCGCCTGCATGCCTTCTGGTGTTGCAGATTTTCATGGGCCCGTATGCCCCCTCTTACATAAAATAAAAATAACAAAGATAATTTTTGTTTCTCAACTAATAATCGATTACTTAGTAACACAAAAGAAACTGTTTGAATATTACCATTTTAAAATGATTTTTCCCTCGCGCTTCGTGAAATTATCTCAAATGCATTTTATATTTTAATTTAGAGAGTCTGAGTGTAAAAAAGCTTAAGAAACGACATTTCCAAGACTATTTCCGTCATCTGAGTTAATTAAAACGTTTTCTCGTGTTTGCTCGCCTTAATTATATCATATTTATATACCGCTTTGGCTAGCTTAGATACGCTTAGCTAAGACAGAATATATTTCTCTTTCATAAATGTGGTCTCGTCTTGTTAACAAACATCTTAAATAAGTTACATAAATAAGTTATAAGTGCCTGTATAAAAATAACGCCTGACAACGTCTTGTGATGCTAAAAACATCATAACAATGACCTAACTCGAACTGAAAAATATTAAATTTCCCGCTATTTTTAAACGACTTCAAAAAATGATGAGGTTCTCAATTCGACTGTATTTTTTTATGTTTGTTACCTCAGAACTTTCGACCGGGAATACCGTGTGGTCAATTTGGTTTAGTTCCGGCAATGGCAACCAGGTGAAAACCATATACCTACTTAAATCTTAAATTTGCATTAATCATTAAAGACTGTCACTAAAAAGTATAAATAAAATATTTTTTTGAAAAATATTTTTATCAACATCGCCACATATGTATTATATATATCGCCAAATATTTTTATTTTGTGATTTTTAGTTTTGACTTTTTCTAAAAATAATTTATTTTATAGTTTTATTGAATGATAGTCTTTATTGATTAATGCAAATTTAAGACTTATATTGTTGTACACCCAAAGACCCTTAAAATATTGAATACCTTAGGGGCTTAAAATCATCCATTAATATCCTAAGTGTTCATCCAGACTATGTATTAATCAAAAAAGTGCAGCCCATGCGGTAATACATTAGCACATACTTATAATTATATATAAATTATATTGTTGTTAAATGATGTTTAAATTTTAACGGCAAAATGTTATTTAAATTATTTAAGTTCATATTGACATATTACCTCGAGACCCTTTAAAGTATTGGATGTGCATTTGTTTTGATTTATATCTTTTGACATCGTGCTTTAATGCGCTCTCAACGAACGTACTTAAGACAATCTATTTTCCCTCATATAAGAACAAGGAAACACATAATGTATGTTATTTTTTCGATTAACATTTAAACTCGTTTTATATATTAATATACTTTAAAATAATAATAAACTACCTTGACGTAAATGTACACGTAGGTACATAAGTCTTTATTGTTATTTCAAAGGGCAATAATAATATAATTGTATTACTAACTTATTGTATGAATTTATAATTTATATTTATGTATCGAGGTCACAGTTATTCCGTTCATTAATAATATTTGTTAAATAACACATTCTGTCGTTCTGTCAAATCTCATCTAAAGATAAGAAAATCACAAATACCTATAATATAATCGCTATTCTATATTTTTCTTTTGACATTATCTTTAAGACTATATAATATAATGAAACTAGTATCATTCGGTACAAACGAATTTTGAGGAGGCTATGTCCCAATTAGCACTCGTGAGGCGAAAAAATTAAAATACTTTGAATCCTTCCTAACAGACGGCATGAGCTACTGTAATTTCGCTCTAACTTTATGTCCTACCTACAAAATTGGTTGCTCACATATCAACGCAACAAAGTTCAAGTGACGTTGCGATATCGTACCCACACTTACATCCAAAGTGCCATGCTCGAATTTCATCGTTTTCGTCGGGCTGTTGCGTCGTATTGTGATAACCATACAATTAGGTTATATGCTGACTCTGTGACACCACAATGTGAGTCGATTGAATTGATGTATCGTCTGGCTACATACCCATAGTTTATATTTTGCATAATTATATACTTAATGAATTATTATTATTGATTTGAATACAAATTAACGTTTTTAATCGAGCATGCAATGTTCGTATGACTTTTTTATCTGAAAGAAAACGTTCGTCGTTATATTTTTGCGTAGGATGTCGAAGTTTGGGGTCACAAACTCAACGTATAAGTTCGCCGGGTCGATGCGGGGCGCGTTAACGTTTCGTTTCCGAAGGAACGCGAAGCCGACACGACCATCAGCTATAATAAATTTCTTGTCTTATAAAAATAAAACTTTTCTTTTTGCCCGCGCCGCACTCTTCCCACAGAGTAGAAAAGGCAGAACCTCCAACGTTGTGAACGATTATGTTTTATTTGTAGGAATTTAAAATATTTAATTATTATTATTATACATATTTTATTTCTGTATTTTCAATTATTTCTAATATGGATTGACAAAGAATATAAACACTTAATAATAATGAAATCAATTTGATACATGCATACCGTACCTACTGCTACTTTTCCAATATAGATAGATGTTTAATATATTTGATTATTTGAGCTTTACTTGATTTGCATAAAGCAACATTTGCTAAAAAACAAATAACAGAAAATACTAATTTTACATATTGTCTAATAAATTTAAATGAAAATTTAAAATGGGGATACCGTACCGCGTAGTCTGTGGCAGGGAGGTAGTGGAGTGAGTCTCGGCAAAGTTGTGAATTGGCCGCGCACACAGGCCCGCTCCGCATTATCGTGATTCATGTCGCTTATAATTTTATATTATGTTAAAACGGGGGCCCGGCCGAGGGGCAAGGGGCGGGGATATTAAAAATACAAGAGCCCACCGAGCACTTTCTGCACCGTCTGCATGGAAACCAACTTTGTTTGTGCTCAAACTATTGATCGGCTGAATTCGGTGCCACTTTTTACTTTGTAATTCCTTGCACATTGTTCGCCGCTAAATATCAAAAGCGAATTATACTGTATCTACATTGTTGGGAGATGTTTTAATCTTTGCTGGCTTTGAGCGGCCGGCGTATTTATGCATGTTTTATTGTATTTTAGGTGTTTAATAAAAACAAGATAAAATAAAGAAATAGGGAAATATCAGCACGAGGCCAAGTTCATTGATCCATTTTTGCTATCGCAGCGTTAATTTCGTATCAAAAGTAGTTTTCTTTTGTCTTGATCAATAAATACATAAATTTAATTTTATATGTCCTGGTATAGGATATTTTTAGACTATTTGTATAATACAGGCTAAAAGAAGATAAAAGTCTTATTTCTATGATACAGACATTTCTTTGATTGATTATTGTATGTGCCATTCTGTTCTTCTGGTCAACATATTGTTATATACTTGTAACTTATAAATAAATAAATAAAAGTTACACAATCAACGGCCCCATTAAGATAGTTGTATCCTGTGTCGGGGGTCCGTAAACATACACAATGACTAGGTCACACACCCAGACCGGAAATATGCCTGTATGGTCAATACAAACTGCTCCGAGTGGGAAACGAACTCGCGACCTGTGGCGCTTAAGGCAGGTTCGCTACCGCTGCGCCACAACGTCGTCAATAAACACTTCAAAGTAAACAATTTTATAACATAAATTGAGTAAGAGTTTCGTATTTTTTCGAAAAAAACATTTTTATAAAAACTCCATATACCATACACCTTCAGTATGCAAATAAAATTTAACATTTATGCAATCATTGTACAATCTTTAAGTACAAGCCCCAGACGTTCAATAACTATAATAATTGTGCAATCACCTCTATTGCAAAATATTCGTTCGACGACGTTGTGGCGCAGCGGTAGCGAACCTGCCTTAAACGCCACAGGTCGCGGGTCGATTCCCGCTCGGAGCATAATATGTTTGTATTGACCATGCAAGCATATTTTCCGGTCTGGGTGTATTTGTCCTTGTCATTGTGAATGTTTCTGGACCCCGACACAGGATATTACTATCCTAATGGGGGCAGTTGAGTGTGCAGCGTTTATTAATTTATTTATATTAAGAAAGATATTGACCGCCTAGACATGATAATAATTATTAATTTAAAAATATATGAACAACAAAAAATGTTGTGAAACCTGAGTGATTTTCTCACTAAATTAAGTTATTAAATTCGAATCTCATCAATATCATTTCCCATTAAATTCCAATCTGCTTCAAGTTTTTTCCAACACATTTAATATAATTTTGCTACTGTATTTATATTTAACAAATAAATTCAACTGAAGAAATATTTGCCCTGTATAAATATTTACGACTTTAACCTAATAAAGGTGCTTCATTTAAATATTTTTTATTGCTGTACATGAATAAGTAATAATCGATAAATTTATATTTTACTACACAATAACCTTTAAGGTGATAGACATAAGACTTATGGCCATTCTAAAGCGAGTTACCGCATCGAACGATTCTGCGGCTGGTGTCAAGTAATAACACCTTATAAGTCAAAAGGGCTAATTAAAATCGAATGCTAAAATATTATTAACTTGTCGCATTACCTACAAATATCGAGTTTTCAATATGACGGGATTATAACGAGGCTGTTTAAGAAAAACTGGGAAACGGTTATGCAATGGCTTTTTAAGGCTAACGTAGACGGCTAACGTGTTGCCTGATCTGAATGTATACGATGCGCTTTTTACACTTATGTAGGAAAAAGGCATTCTACTCCGTTTATGAACATCGCGACAGGGCCAGGTATTGTACCAGGTTATCATTATGAATTGATTCTGTACCCAAATTATTAAGTCTCCGCTGCCTGTCTGTCCGTCTGTTCACAGAATATATTTGAAAGGAATGTGTATTTCGGTTACCGTTACATCAAGAATATAAATAAATAAAATTTCACCAGCTTCTATACTTTAATATAGTCCATATTCTCTATTTTAAAACTCTTTGAACAGATCCTCAACAGGCCATCACAGCATTCCCATACACGCTTAACTCGATTAACAAGCGATATAGTGATCGTGTGACATGCAAATAAAAACAAAATTTGAAGTCAGTTATAAGAAGGTAAAAGTTTGGAAGATTTTTTAAAAGTTGGAAATCGTGTTATCTTACTTCACTGAATTTTATTTTTGCACCCAAATTTTAGCACTTAACGTTTTCTTTATATCAGAAAAATGAAGACACACAAAAATCATGGCTCTCTGAGTCTACATTATAGATTTTTTTTTTTAATTTGAATAGAAGAAGAACTTTACAGCGACCAAAGGAGTCGCAGGAATTTAAACCGATCAAAACTTATAAGCTTCACGGGCACGGGCGGGTGTCTTGTAAGCATGCTTTGATGAAATTCCAATATGTTCAGATGTATGTAACGACGACAATATACACCGCACACGGAAGCGACCTTATTAAATTACCCAAAGCATCTATTAAACGGACCGACAGACCGGCACGCACACACCAACCTGTATTTATATACATACAATTTCATTATTAGACGTCTATTTGTGACTCGTTATTCCTATTGTCGCTTTTTCTATTTATTATCCGATACAATGTGTGATTATAATGTGGCTTATAACAAATGAGGTATGTGGGAGTCGGACCGTTACACACGGCCGGTTTTGTCGACGTTTTCAATTTTTATATGCCATTACTGAACGAATATTTTCACCTATACTTTTTCATAGGATATTGTACTTTCTCTCTTAAAATAAAGTCTTGTTAATTATGCTATATGTTACAAGTACAATACGTTTCTTTAAAATATATGTGAACATTTTAAATACCATATCTTTATAAAAAAAAAAAAGTTTATTTGTAAATTATGATAAAATAAATTAAAAGTTTATTAAAAAGATAAAAAAACGTAGTGTGCCTCGATCGCGACTGTAATGGACGTCCTTAGGAACAACTTCCATTACGATTTGAAAAGTGATAAGTGCCTTGTTACACGCAAATAACAGCTAACCTTAATTATTAACAATAACGTACATTATCGCTTGTTCGATATCAATTGGGTTCAGAACTTTTGAATAAGCCGAGGATTGCTGGTATCATTCTAAGATCGCGAATTTAAAATAACAGCTGATTCAATTTCGATCTTAACGTTATAACATAGAATTTAATATCGTACTCGACATTTTGTTTGGGAATAAATCGCGACTGTCATTTATTAGAGTCGGGTCTACGGAAACTCTTTAATATAGGGTTATTTCCAACTCAATGCGATCTATTAAGCTTGTATACTTGCTTCACAAACTTAAGAATTAATTCAGAATTCAACGAGTGGCATGTGGGACCTTTATGTTGGGATTAATCTTGTAAAATCGCTCGGTTATTTGATTTAGCATTAGACAAACACACGGTTGGGGTTGTTTTTTCAATTGATTCGTTGTATTGTGTTGGTAGTGAGGCTGCTCAACGGTCGCTGGTTAGATTCCCGCTCGGGGCAGGTGTTGGTATTGACCATACAACTATGTGTTCCAGTCTGAGTCTGTTTCGATCTACATTTTAATAAAATATAATGATTTAATTGTTTTATAAAACATTGACATGCATTTTGTACTTATTGCTCCAAATGTTTTTCAATGGTCCTGATAGGTATCACGCCCGACAGTATAGTGTCACACTCACAGTGAAAATTTTGTTGCATGGGGAGTAATGGATTTTAATGGCGATCAACATTAACAATGTTAGGACATACATAAGACAAGCGTAAGGCTGCGTTTACATCAGATATGTGTGAGGGTCAGCGTAAGTCGTCATTGTCGTAGGTAAAGGAAACGATTCTATTGGGTCCTAACAAACTCCTTGTTTGCTACCCATCCTTGCACATGTCTGGTGGAAATGCAGCCTAAGACTAGCCTAGTACATTAACAAGCGTACTGTTGACCTTCGATACGTGTTAAAACAGTACTTCTATACTACAAGCTCTATTTAATCTCTATTTGGGTTTGATTACTTGTTTTTTTTTAGGTACTTAACTAAAAATAAATCTACAACCATTAACTTACAATAAACCAATGGCCGGCATTTCCATACAGAAAAAAGTCCAAAGATTCGCTGGTGCTCCTTCGTAAATTTATTCGATTAACTACACTAGATTATGTTGCAAGCTTATGACTAACTTTGTTTCGTTGCGTTAGTGCGAATTTATGAAGGAGCCACCAGTGAATCTTTGTACTTTTTTAGTATGGAAGGGCATGTCTTTATATAATAAGTCTATGCAGCACTATGCTTACAATATTTTGAATTCCAAAATTAAAACTTACCATAGCAGAAACTGTTAATCAAATATTTTCTTTTTGCGTATATCAAACGCTCTTGTTAATATTCCGTTCGCCATAGTTTCTCTTTTCATGGAACAAAATTTGAAACAGCGTGGATTGTTTCGAATGTGCCCTTTAATAGTCGCGGAGTTCGTGCGCTCGGGTTTGTAATCATATAAAAGTTCCTATTTCGCGCTATTGCTTGAATTTTTCGTTTTTTTTTTCGAATACCAAAAAAGCTTTGAATTAGGTTTACCTACGGATATTCATAGTTTTTATCAGGTGTTATAGTTCTTCTTGCTTCTTATAGTGCCTTCTCTTATCAGAAGTTGGCAACCATTAAGACTATCTGGACTTTCGACGCTGCTGCTGGGAACAAGAATCGAATACTTCTCCCAAACCATTTGCGTAGGTTTTATAGCCAGGAAGTTCTTCTAACGCCAGGTGGTTTTGTGCCGGCTATCTTCCTTTGTATGATATAAGCTCATGGAGGTCGTATTTGGTGCTCCTCTTGATATGGATAAAATACTCAAGCTTTCGTACTTTTATGGTCTTCAGCACTTCAATATTCTTACGTCCACGTCCAAGTGCAGTGTTGTTCTTCGCCCGGTGAACCCACGAAATTCTCAACATTCTTCTATACACCCACATTTCAATAGCCTCTACCGCATCTCATCTCCGATGACGTCCTTAGCCGTGGTTCGGCTTCGCAGGAGGCACCCTAAGGACGGAATCAAATTTGAACCCCCGTGAGGGTTGCCCCTTTATCACGGCTGAGTCTCTGTACTCGGCCCCCCGGTGACGCTGTCAAGGCCAGTAGGGCCAACAGCAATACACATTCCGAAAAAAGCCTCTACCTTTTGCTATAGTTCATGGCTAAATATTAAATTAGCAGTTGTAGTATTAGAACCATTCTTTTCTCAGTACAAATGTGCCAACTCAACTGGGGAAGTATTGCACCCTCATTATCATTAGATACTGTTGCGTTTCGTGCGATGAGTGTGAGCGCCCGAGGCCCAATCTCTCACTCCACTGTACCCTTCCATTTATCCCTTCCCAATCCTTCCCTCCTACCTTGGGTTGGCAACTCGAATGTGATACATGAAGTATCACAACCATTCATAGGTTGCGCTGACTATTTACTATTAGGTCTACCGTATGCTTGTTTGTCGTGATGAATTTAAAAAATCTTTGATCATAAGTGAATCGAACATTTCATACTATTGAAACATTAAGCAAACATACGAAAGTTATGTTATGTCTACTAGTAATAATTATGTTATTTGGTATACAAACATCCTGAATACACACGAATTTACAAAGAAATCGACTAATTACAAGAACAGTAATAATTATAACTTCATACAAAAACGTCGAAAAATACCAGTATTGACAGGTGGTTGAGGCAATCAAAAATGATATTTTATTTAACAACAATAATATAATGCGAGAGAAAACAGAAAACGTGTGTCCGCTTAAAATTAATAAAGGAAAGAATTATAATCCATAATTACAGTCTGCGATATTCAAGTTATTTTCTTTTATTTCGAAGCGGCTTAAAAAAAAAGAGTGTTTAATAACTCTATTGAATTATTATTAGTACTCGGAACTGGTTACATTCTGTAGTGAATACAACATTGTAAAAGTATTGCGTTAATTATTTATCCTTAATTAAATATATTAATACTTATCCGGTATATAATTTATGCTCATAAATAAATAAATTATTGTTTTTATTCATCTAAGATGCGGTGACTGCAGCTTCGTTAGAAATTTTACTATAGTAATTTATGATCTCGATTTTATAATGTAGACTGAAATGTATTATTTATTTACAATATCCTACATAAATTTTATTTCTGTTAAAATATTAATTAGTATTCGTTCGATTTGTATGTAAATCATTGGGATTATTATGTATTATAATATAATCGTATTGTTAAAAGTCATCGAAAATTATTTGTTACATACATTTTGGATGTTAGAGCACGAAGTTAGAGCACTATTAGAAAATTAAGTATTCGCGCATTAGGAATTAAGTTTTTCTTCAATTTGGAATTAAGGTAATTTAATAAACATTTTAAATGTGCTATGTTTATTTTTACTTATTCGATGACGCACTAATTTATGATTTGCGATATTGACACCTCGTAATATTATAATGTGTGTGTTCAAGGTACGGTTTGCGTTGTACCTCCTTAGAACGTGTTCAACATGCTAATTCGTACATTCGCGCTAGCAATCTATTTCCCATAGTGACGCTACAGTATCGTAGTCTTACGCGAAAAATGATCGATAGCCGTTGTCGTCCTAATGTATACACAACGGTTCAACGCCCTCCGGAACCGACATCGACACCGACTCGCTTCTAATTAAAGTATATTTTATTGTTCCCCTCACTGGGCTATCGACACTCGCGCCGGCGCACGAATGCGGGCGAATAATTATAATTATATTTTATTTTTATTCCATTTTATTAATAGCGCCGCGACCTTCCCGGCTACATTGTTATTCATGTATGTGTGCTCCGGGTACGTAGGTAATACGATTTTCCCTTGGAGCGTGTGTGCACCGTCTATGGGTACCCAGTTTTTGTGGTAGGTTTATTCAACTGTGTTTCTTTATAATAAAACTCCACTCGATATCTATTCACTTTGTTGAACAATGGGCTAATTAACATTGTATCTAATCTACCGTGTTATTATAATTATTTATCTTTATATTTTTATTGTTTCCACGAAGAATGGTACAGACTGGCGCGTTCTCTCAGTCTCGCCGTTTTATAAACATTTCTTTGGCTGCCGACAAAGTCTGGGATCGAAGTGATATTTGAACCAAACTTTTTAATATGCATAATCAGTTTTAATAAAATACATTATATACGTATAACAAAGTTGCTCTTAATATTTCTTCTAATATAAGAATAATTCGTATAAATTATTACGATTTGTAAGGTGGTCTACTAATTGAAGCTATTAAAGACAATTGGATGTAACAGGTCACGGGACAAATATTATATGAACGTTACTAAGAAAAACAATAGAAAATATATTTATTATGTACAGAATCATCTTGTCTATTGTGCCAAACAACATGGATTATTTTATTTTAAAAAGACATTGTTGACTTATTACTCGACATCCAATAATTTCCCTATCGACAACACATCATGTAAACTTAAACAAATACAAAGATGGTCAAGAATCAAATAAAAAGAATGGAAAGATTGACAAGGAAAAGAAGTCACATCGTCGAGATCATTATTAATTTAGTCAATTAAGCGTCTTACGAAAGTCGAGAATTAAATAGTTTTTTTGTCGGAACATCGGATATGGCATGTCAGGATGAGTGTGGGTGACGTATGCTACTTGTTAACAAAGCTGTAGGCCGACTATACACATTCGACGCTATATCAGTACTTGTGCCATACATTGTCGCATAAAATATGATTGTAATACTATTTAATGCTAATTCAATCTTTAGAAATTTAGACTTTCTGAATGGTTTAATTGAAAATCCTAAAATGCTATACCTTGTCACAAAACGCCGTCTTAGCATTGCCGATTACACAAGATTTAATTTTTTCACAGAGCTATTGTCATTTGAGCTCTGCAACTAGTCAATTCTGAATGCCTATTAATAGTGAAAACATCAGGCCACACAGTTTAATGTGCTTACTAAAGCATTGCGAAGAGTAGCGCACGGATAAAGTCTAGAACAAATATATCTGTTTAATCAACATTCGCACCAATCGGGTGTCAAACACACGACCCACTTTAGAGGCAAATTCGCTATCACAACGCCAGACCACTATAAAACTTATATATAAATAATTCTACAAACTATGTATATATAAAATATCCTTGACTGCAATGGAAATACAATGTAAAATAAAAACTAAAAATCAGTCGTGAGTGGTACTCCTTATGACTAGCTGCCTCTCTCCCGATACAGTCCTCGACAAAACCATATCGTTGGCCTTATTAGTACACACAACTTTCCTTTTTATCTCAATCTCATAAGCTGTAATATCCCACGAATAAAAGCGCAAAAAACCGTGCCCTTCTCGTAATCTTCCGGTTCGTTGGAATGGAAACGTTTTTATGGACATAAAATAACTTATTAGTCATATATTTAATGTATGAACGTCAACAGTTATTTGCTAATTATTGCTTTCCATTTTTACTCCCTGTACATGTTCTTCCTATAATTTTGTTTCAAAATCGTGCAACTTTTACCCGTCTTCCGTGTTTAATTGCAACATTTTATTCTTTACTTTTTTCTTAATTGTTATAATTATAGCATCCGCGGCGATGCTGCGCGAATACCGACCTTGGGCCTGTATGATATACGGCGTTTAGACAATTTCTATACTTATACAAATGTATTCGTATAATTAAGAGCGGAGCTATTTTAAAATATGCTCGACTGCCGAAGAGTCGATATTTTATTTATTTAGTCTATCATATGGTTTATTTTCACTTTGACAAATAACGGGATGAGTTTTACAAAGCTAATGAATATTAGTATAGATATTTACGATCGTTTTAAAATGTTTCAACTAGCAATCTAACAAAGCGATGAATATTTTATTTATTAAAAAAATAAGAAACTAGTATGAAATTTATAGTCTTAGGTTTATAGTTAGTTATCTTTATTATTGTAAATGATTCATATTAATATAATCGCGAATTAAGGAAGTTTTTATGTCTACCGCTCAGTAGCAACTGTAGGCAGCTTAATACGTTGCTCGCCTTCGACCTTGTTACATTGTATGACCACAGCACTGCCGCCTGCGCCGGTTTCCCGCGCTCACACACGGTACACCTGTCAATATGACGGACTTGTTACAATATGCTGTATACTATTTAAAATCCGCGTGTTTACTCGCTTTATATTGTAAATATATATTTGAGTTTCATTTTTAAGTTTTATATGAATATATGTGTTTAAAATATAATTGAGTTGACTAGTCCACGAGATAGTTACAAATAAAAATTATGATATTTTCTGTAATCTGCCGTCTCTTAGTAAGGGGCGAAGAGGGGGAATACACGGGACTACTCATTACAACTTAAATAGCCCATTAGTCTTCTTCTTCAGAAGTACTAGTAAAATAAAATGCCGTTATAACTCGTGAGGATAAGATTATTTTGCTTGTCAAAAAAAACTAGAAAAGCCATTAAAATACTTTCAGAAAATTATTTTTATTTTTAAAGTATAAAGAAACTTATAAAGTAATTACAGTACCAATTAATATAGAATAAACAATATCTAGTTTAACCTTTAAATTAAACGATTAAGTGTGATAATTATATATATATATATTTTTTGTAGAGTTTTAACGTCTTTTTCATTGGGTACATGTAAAGAGGTTTCGTCGGATTACATACCGTATAGTCATATATATAAGAACAATATGATGTACATATAAATAACCGTGTTCATGTTATCGTGGCCTACAAAGAATGCTGTAAATGGAAAATACCTACGGTAGGTAGGTACTATAACCAATATTTTATTACACGTAATTGCATATTATACTCATATATTATAAAAATATTTTTTTAATACACTAAGACTCAATTACATTACGAACATGTAATATTTTCGATTCATTATTTACTTTTTAATGCATTTGCTGATATTCTTTTAATGATAAAACATATACATACTATTACAAATAGCAAATAATGTACTTCTATCTTGTTGTCCATTTTTTTTTATAATTCATGACGGCTGGCAAACAAACATGCGGTCCACCCGAAGGTAAATAGTCACCGCAACCTATGAAAGTTTGCGATACTTAAAGTATCACATGCGTTGGCAACTCAAGGGTTAGGAAGGAATATAAAGGGAAAAAATGAAGATAACGGAGAGGATGAGTGATTAGGCTTGCGGTGCTCTAACTTTTCGCATTAACGCAACTGTACCTACTATTACTTAACGCCGATATTCTGTGAGAGGGTAGTACGTACTTCCCCGGTCGATCGATGACTAGTACTACTGCCTACTTTAATTTCAAATTTAATTTAATTGCAAATCCCAATGTTGCAATAAATAATAAATGATTGTACAAGATTTTTTTATATAATACAATATTATATTCAACGCTATTATTTATTTCCCCCGCTTCAATTTTTATTCGTATAATTAATTCTTATCGGTAATCATTTCTTGCGCAGTAAAAATACACTTTATTAAAAATTTTAAGTATCATGTGAGTCACTTCGTCAAAGAAACGTTTTCGCAACAGTTTAAAATATAAAATATACCTACTTTATTAGTTAGGAATCGTAACGCATCGCCGAGTGCTAAGTTTATACTTATATTAAGTCCGTTGAAAAAATTAATATTGAAAACTTTACAATAAATAATATTCGTTTGCCAACATCGCGGACATTTACATTATGCGGGATAATCTCATTAATATTTATGACGAAATAAAAATAAATTATCCTCGAGTACGGTTGTCGACGAGGGCCCGCTACCTGCCTTGTTGTTCGTCAGTCTTATCTATACCATACTAAGGCATACAATCGCGCGCCGCATTTCCTCGTTCGTGGTCATCAATGTTTATATGTGTACATTCATGGATTTTTTCGTAACGTACCCAGAAACCCTTTCATTTTTCTGTTACGAGAATAATAGGCACCTAAGCTATGTGCAGGTGTTCTGTGCATTAAATGATTAGAAGGGTAAGGGTACTGAATTATTTTCTAATACGACTAAAACAGGTACACCATGCAGTAAGAATTACTACGGCCGGATAACGATATTTACCTTCGCGTGTTGTGACAATTCTTTAAAACGGTCGTTTAGATACACGGACTCGGTCACAAAATTATCAAATTTCCGTTTGCTCCCATCATCATTAGGAATTGCCCCAGTTAAGCGTATAAAGCCAACAAACGTCGCAAGCCTGCCTTTGACGTATAAATATCTACGTCGAAGCATAATTCTGTGCCGCCTAGTCGCGCGTCGTCCGAACACAGGAATGAAATATAACATTGAAATGACTAAGTAATTTAATAGAATAATAAATGATAACATCCGCGTTAAGAGAACTTACGGGGCATCATTTTATATTTAAGCGACAACAATGGTCCCGGTTTGTATAGGGGCAAGTATTATTTTACTGTACACTCGCGTAAAAAACTCTGAGAACGACGTCTCGCCCGTGGAACGTAACGCGTAACGTGTGCACTCGAGTGCTTGCCAAAGAGGAGAGACGCCGCGCGACGACGACTATTCGAATTTTAACATACTCCGATTTTCCGTGGCATTTTATTCCGTTAATGTAATAAAACGTTGTGCCTCCATTAAGAATTTTTTTTCACGATGGTCCTTTACAACAGATTCGTTCCGACGTCGGACAATTAATATTAATTAAGATTTAAATTGGTCTAATTACATAGAGCCCGGCCCATCTTCCAGCTAGCAGGCGATTCTTTGAATGCGGACAAAGGAATATTGTACAAACATGTTTTTAAAATGCACGATAATATAGTAAGTACACTAGTTCAAAGTTGAAACTATGAATCGAGTTTTTTATTATTGCATTAGGCAAATATAATTATTTATAAAATGCTTTTCAGAGTTACATAATGTTGATAAAAACTTTGTAATATACCCTTGTATTATTTAATAATGAGCACTAATTAGGCACAGAAGACTTGATTTACGATTCCATTATATGGCTTTTTTTTTAGACAATTCGTTCGAAGTGTTTGGCGAGACCGGCTCTTTTTATACGTAAGATGCGTGGACATCGACGGAATATGAAAGATGGGTATAGAAGATAAATGGGATCGATTTGTATTTATGATAAAAGATGTCTGTATTAAGAATTATGCATTGTCAAGGTGTAGTTAATTACTTAATATTTATATTTTATTAAAAACCAATATTACAAAATATTTACAATTCGATAATAACAATATTTACCATAATTTTTATTATCTTTTCAGGTAAGATATTTTTTATCACAAAGCAGTTCTTGTACATATCAATGTTTAAGGTAAGTGTAATTTAGGACTAAAGTACCTTCATAAAAGCTTGAGTTGTGTGGCGTCCAATATAAAATTCCGCTTTATAAATATTTCAAAGAGAGTCTGTATTAAGTTGTGCATTTCCCGTCTTTAAAAATATCAAACATAGGTGAAGCTTTTAGCGGCAAAGCGCGCCTGGTACTTAATAAATACACCAGTATATGTAACGCCTTTCAGATTGTTACACGACTTAAACGCTAACAGCTTCTTTTAGTTTAGTGCTCTGGCTTTTTTGTGGCCGTAGCCGCAATTACCCCTTTCATTTTCTTCGTGTGCCAACGCTTTTATTTTATCCACACCGTCTACGATACTTTTTTTATATTCATGCGTATCGCCGTAAGTTTTAATAGCGCCGACTGCACCCTTTCATCGCTGCGACAATGTACTCTGTCGCCGCAAGCTCAAAAATTACACGCTCACCTAGTGGTGTGAATTGTCTCTTAATTTGTGGTTTCACTATATTTCAACGTCAGTCGTACGTTAGTGGATCATTGAAACCGGCAAAGCTTTGCGTCGCCGAGTTTTTCGCACCGTATAATCGCTCTAAAAATGTTTACCAGTCGCGTGCCGCGTCGCACCGTTTGTAGTCGAGATAATTTGTATGATGTCGTTATAGCCCCGGCAATAATGTGTTACTACGGTGTCTCTATCAAAAGAATCGCAAGGAGCGTTTAATTTTATTTAAGCTCGTATACGAATCGTAAAGTTTAATTTATTTCGATGTACCGTAACGCACGTGTAAACACGGCGCCGCGGCGAGTGCTCCGGGCGAGTTTACAAATTGTAATACACGTTTTTTTACCATAACTCGGTCAGAAGTTTTTGTTGAATTATACATTACATTTAATCATTCGTCACCGTAACATGTTTAGCTTTTTCGCTTATGCTCGTATGTTATTTTATGGTTACTTCCAGTGGTGGACAAACAAGGAAACAAGATAGGAAAATATAGAAAGTACTCGTCTAGTAATACACTATTAAAACGTCGCGCTCCCCTAGGTTACAAATCAGCTTTCCTTCTAGGCAAAGAGTCACAATAATGAAGTAGTTGGTTCTCAAACATTTTCATCGGCACGCGGAGGAGTCGGCGACGACGGAGGACGCGCGGGGCGCGAGTGCCGTGTAGTGCCTTAATTATGACATTTCAGTGTTAAATCTCATTTTAATGCGACGTATGACGCTCTCGGGGCGCGGCCCGCTGAAAAGGCCCTCTCATTAAATTAGTCCGGCGGTTGGAGCACTATGAATTTACTTAGCTCACGCACTGATTCACGTAAGTGTGAAACTCGCGCTCTCAGCCCTTCTGTGAATTAGCGAAACACTGCCTGAATGCTTTCTATGGGGCAATAAAAGTACTATTTTTTATGCAGCTAATTTTACTTCCACATGTGCTGTGGACGTTTTCAGGTGGCGCGTTTTGATGATTTTAACAAAACCTTTTTAATGGTAGTTATACGATCTGGTGGTTAGGCTGCAACGCCCTTCTACTTATCCGTCAATGTTCCTTTGCAGTGTCGCTTCTTTTCAGTTTGTTCGTTATCCTAGGTCGGTCAGAAATTGTCAAGATTAGAAACCATAAAGATATACATAACAATGATATTATAAAATGATGTTCATGAAGACATAAGTTCTTGAATTGTCCATAGTGTACTCCCCTTTTCTGCTTTTCAGAAACCCTGATATTTTCTTACATAATATAATTTAAATATCTAAACGAATAATTCTATTCGGTAAAACGATTTTCATAAATGTAATCTGCATTGTTTTTTAAGCATCCCGTGGTGGTGAATATACAGTAAAAATGGACGCAAATAAGCAATACCATGTCAACCCACACGAATGTCCAAATATTACAAAAAAAACCGGTGATACGCACCTAATATAAAAAGAATTATGTAAATCACTTCTAAAGTGCTAAAGATATCAAATAATACAGACAGAAAACAAATTGATGAATGTACATGCCAAGAAGGTACCTATTTTAAACTAAAAAATAATTTGCCTAGTTATAAAGAAAGTCAAATAACAATATATAATTTTAAAGTAGTTAAAGAAAAGTAATTACTGACTTAACAAAGAAAATTCCGTTAAAAGTTTCGTTTTTATAATAACTATACGAAAATGCATAATATGTATGAACAACTTGTTAAACTGATATTAAAATACCAAACACTTAGAAACACAAATTATTCTGTTCGCGGTAATGATAGTGGAGAACGTTCTTTATTTAATAGTACCAATAGAAATAATATAACAACTTTCCGCGGGTCTGTCTGCGCTTTATCCGGCGGATTTGTATCGACTTTTGGACAAAGACGGAGTCTACTCCAGAATTTAAAAGAACAGAACAGAAGCTTAAAACCGTTTGAGCTTCTTATTAAGAAATTGCAATTATTTCAGTGTTGCTGTTTCCAACAAGCAAAATATGATTGTTTTACAGCAGTATCGGTACTGTTGCGATTCGTACGATTTTTTTCGGAATGTGTATTGCTGTTGGTCCTACTGGCCTTGACAGCGTCACCGGGCGGGGGGGCCGAGTAATTAGACTCAGCCGTGATAAAGGGACAGCCCTCACGGGGGCTCAAATTTGATTCCGTCCTTAGGGTGCCTCCTGCGAAGCCGAACCACCTTTAAGGACGTCATCGGAGATGGAGGCAGCGCTCCGAGCGCATTCTATACGATAGACTCACCCGACGGTGTGAGCGCGACGCGACGGATTCGTACGATGACGGAAAACAAATAATAGTGATAATATACTGTACTGTGCGCAGACGCTTCGTGCACTTGTTTTCGATTTCCTCATGATTTTTCGTAATTTTAAAAATCTAATTAAATTTTTTTAATTTATTTATTTATGATTTTATAATCCGTTGTTATTGTTACCCCTTCGATCTCAGTTTAGATGGGTCCGCGTATAGATTGCTTGTTTTATATCCCGCTCGGAATAATTATAATGGGTGCGAATGAACAATAGGGGAAGAATTTAATGTGAAATATAACTCGTGGGGTCACGAGTAAAGTGTGTGCGCAGTGCATCGGTTTCAGCTCTCTGCGCATACGACGAGCAAAGTGAGCTGCAAAAGCGACCTCAACGTCGAGGGTCGTTGTATTGATTCCGATGTAACAATTTAAAATATGTCTTTTTTGAATTTATAATTACATGAGTTATGTCGTTTTTGCTTTCGAGATGAGCGGGGGAATGTTAGATATATGTAGTTTTAGCGATGCGTAGGTATACACATATAGGTATAAAATTTGTAATCTTTTTGGCAAAAATTAAAATTGTTTGTTTTTTTCCAATTTCGTATTATTAAAAAAAAACAATATTGTATAAAAACAGACTTCGATATTAAATAAATTGAAACTGTAATCGCTTATTCCACATTATATGAACGTCTAAATTTATCGTAATTTTTACATTATTACCCCGAATAGCTTTTGATTCGTTCGCCGCTGAATAATACATTCAGTAATCGTGTATTTGCAACCATAGCGCATTCTACGATAGCATATTTGTACTCCATTGCTAATTTCATAGAGGGAACGCCTTTTTAGGTAAACCTAATGCTATAGACAACACGTTTTATGTTTATAATTCTCTAATATATTTTCATATATTTTTTATATGTATGATGTTAAGCGACACCGTTGTGGCGTTGTGGGTAGCGAGTCTGCCTTTAGTCTCGACGGTTGCGGGTTCGATTCCCTCTCGGGCAGATGTTTGTTAAAATTTCTGTCTCGGTCTGGGCGTTTGTCCGTGTGGGTCTCCCCACCGTGCCTCGCAGAGCACGTTAAGCTGTCGGTCCCGGTTATTATCAATAACATCTGATAATAATAATCGTTAACTCTTGATAAGTATTATAATTGCTCTTATCCAATGAGTTACTTGTTCGCCCTTAGGGTTGCGGAGGTCAGATGGCAATCGCTCCGTGTAAAAACTAGTAACCTGTCAAATCCGGATAAGAGTAATAAGCAGACCCTGGGTAAATAAAAATACCGGGAATAATGCTAGGATGAAGATGTTAAGCGACCACCGTAGCCCAAGAATATCCGCAACACCAGAGGGCATGCAGGTGTGTTGCCGACATTTAAGGAAGGAATAGGTGTTTCTCTTGAAGGGTCCCAGGTCGTATTGGTTCGGAAAGACCGCCGGCGGAAGTTGCTTTCACAAAGTGATCGTGCGAGAACATTCCCGTAATAGATGCGATAGAAGATGCAACTGAACTGTAATTACGCGCTGCTTTAAGCACAACAGGTCGTGGGTTCTATTCCCGTCGAAGCAAACGATTGTACTGACCATGCAGGCTTACGTTTCGATCTGAGTATATTTGGTCTTGTATTTGTATGTACTTAAGGATCCCCGACACAGGATATCACTATCCAAATGGGGGCCGTTGAGCTTGTAGCGTTTATATACGCATAATTCTTTTGGTGAAATGAAATAAATACGTAGAACAAATCTATGTTTGAAATATGATATATTATGTATAATAAAACAAGTTTTTTTTATTCATCAGCCAGTTTCTACTTGCAGTTTTGTCTTCGTAGATCGAGAATTCCAAATGTAAGATTAAAAACCAACTATCATGGGTTTTTCTTTATCTTTCTTTTTGTAAAAGAGACACTATTTATGGTGCTTGACCACTACAAAATTACATTTTTAGAATTAAAAGAATAGATTAAGTTATAACAATGACGAATGCAGATATCTAATTATGAGTGCTATAGCTAAGTGATGGAACTTTAAAATGTTGGGTAATAGCATGACGTCACGTAATCATTTAGTTTATTATTTTTGTATAAAAACTAACCGACCTCAGTGGCGTTCTAGCAAATACTATACGTTATTATTTATTATCTAATGAATTATCTTCAAGGTCTACTTACAAGCGTAACCGGATCTTCGGTGTTTAATAAAAATAAATATAGACTAAGTACTAGAATCAAACTAGCGACCCGCAACGGATTAGTTTTAAAAACGCCGTTTGTCATAATACTTTTCTTGTCACATGTAATAACAAGATAGAAACTCGAGGCCTGGGAATGTAGAGTTGACAACGACTGACAATTATTACCAACATAAATAATTTAACAAACTTATATGTCCACAAAATGATTGTGACTTGTTAATAGGATTTAAATGAGACCCCGAAGTAGTAGTAAGAAAAGAGTTATTAATTAATAATGCATAAAAGACATCGAAGTTTTAGTGACATATTAATCAAACTCAAACTATTCTTTATTCAAAACCCTTTTAAGAAATTTTGAATCTTGTCAAATATGCAGTAAGATACGATAAGAACCACAAGAAACAGAACACTAAAATTACTATTTTCAAAAATAATCTATTACATTTTTCACTTATTATCATTATATATATATATTACAATATATTTTTATCTCAGTTTTCAATAGAGCATCAACTATTGAAATAGGGTTTCCCTTTGTTACAGGACAAATTTTAATCATAGCATATTTCGTTCTGAAACTTTTTCAACAATATCGTTATCAAAAATATCCTTTGTGCAGACAACGTTGTTACAATAGGCAGGGACTAATGCAAAAATGTATAAGGTTACCAATTACCAATTTTATTTCGGTGTAAAGCTAAAAGGAAAACATATTTCTGCATTTGCGTCCATGCAGAGCCCATGACTAGCAGCTCCCAAATTTTTGGCACGTAACACCGCCTCCTTCCGCAGCTTTTCGTAATTTTTTTGTACACAAGCCATGACCCAGACAGTCTGTCCCCCGCTTTATAACCATGCTAATGCAATGGATTATTTTGTATGTAAAATTTGATTATAGTGCATACATTGCTAATTTGGCAGATTAATTTTTACAATAATATTGTTTCAAACGAATAATGTTTAAGTAAATTTAATTATTCGATCGATAAAAAGAAAGCTTAATGTACTAGCCTCAATGCTATTTATATCTGACGATTGTCATTCATAGGAAAGGCAATATACGCGATTATCATTATAAAATTACCCTTAATAGCGATTGAAGATTGATGTAGTCACGTAAGCTACTTTTTATCGATATCGATGTTTCAGCTTGAAACACAGTAGGTTTCACATTCTGCTATAGAACGGTAGATATAATTAGGATGAGTTTAACACCTGAACTCAATAAAATAGAATTTAATCTCAAACTTATTTCAGGATGTGTACATTTTATTTAACAGAGATTTTATTAAATACAACAAAAACGGCATGCCGCGAATATTTTTTAGTAGTAACATAATACATGTTTTATTCAAATTTCAAAACATTTCTAATATAATAATAATTTACATAGTAAAATAAAATTATATTAATTTATTTGTTAAAAAATTTACATATTCATAATAATAATTATTAAATAAAACATTTAATAAACCCGTTTTGTTAAGACCTTTTTTATTTTATCGACTAGTGGATAGTCAAGCACTTTAGGGATTAAACGTATCCAGGGTTGGCTTAGCCACCATTTATTAGTTATAAAAGAAATGAATCTCGATTGGTTTTTTTACTGAATAATTTACGATGAACGATACTGGCCTTCACGTAATAGTTCTACCTGACATTTTCCCGCTACCAAAACCACTTTATGACCATGGCAATCATAATTATTTTTGTCTATATTTATTCTAAGAGTCCGTATATATTTAAAAAAATCAGATAATAAAGTTTGAAAATGAATTTGAAATAATAAAAATGTTTTCAAATTTAGGTATCGATCAGTGCTGTCGCTTCAAAAGTTAACTCAGTATCTGAATTGACGGCTATGTCGTGGCCACGCGGACGTTCAAGGGTCAATTTACGTTACCGTGACTCAGACGCCCGTTTCTTTGATATTGATATTTTTGACAAATCTAATAAAAAAAATGCACGCAACTAGGAATTATCAAAATTATTCGTATACATGGAGTGTTAGTGAAATAGTTTTCGGATATGCTGCACTCATATGATAAATTATTTACCATGCCATACATGTTCCGTCTGAAATATTAATATGCATATGGGAACTATCGCCAGCGAAATTTGAAACCTCAATATAAGCAAGAGTGGAAGCGATTTTATTTTTTTGAAGACGTGGAATTCCTTTGACGTTCGACGGAGTAAAATGAATAATGGAAGTGATGCACTTTTATGAAGCTTGCAACTAACGGGACACATCTACGTAAAAGGTCCTGTCGGAACAGTCTAAAGTTCACCTCTGAAACATAAACCAGCCTATGTTTTAGCTTACAGGGTTTGGTATAAATGGATGGAAAATATATGACTTCATGTTTAGTGTAGGTAGATTCATAACGCAGACCTTCCATTAGATGCGAGCGCTCAGAAGGTGTATCCAAACGTGCGCCCTATCCTAGCAAAAAGAACAAGCCGCTTCGGACGGTATTGATTTAATACTAGCACATGCAGTCACAGCGGCGAAGGGGTGAAAAAATAAAATTAAAAATATGCATAATAAAAATTTGGCCGATTACTCCTCGTCGTAGCGGACTCTGTTAATGCATTGGGGTGGAGGATCGATTATTTTTTTGAATTACGCAGCCGTATAACGCACGGTGTCCCTTCTATTGGCATTGCGTGTAATTAATTACTAGCTGCGTTACAGACTTACGATTCTATATTGTTTCGTCAATATTTAAGTTCATACCAACTACGACTGTAGTTTACACACGAGCATAAACAAATGCCTTTACCGTAAGTGAAAGTCTGTATGAATAGAATAATACGTACTTTGGCAACAAAAACAAATAGAATTAATAAAACGATTGAAAACTAAACGCTTAGAAAGTTTTTGAGTTGAGTGGAGCTGTTTAATAAAGTTAGACATATTATTAAAACTTCAACTCGCTGATATAATTTAAATATATATATATATATATATAGGGCTTTTGCTTTATTGCAAATTATAATAAAATAATGCAACTAAAATTTCATTTAAATGGTTAGAGCATAAATTATATTAAAATGACGTGATATAATGATGATAATAGTTAGTTCACACGGAACAATAAAAACTTAAGAGCTATGCATCTGCGGCCGCGCGCTCGGTGCGATTAATCGCGAACTATGATATAATAATTGGCTCAGTCCATTTGACGCCGGTATCGAGTTTTACACAGAATTTAATTCATCATTTCACTGATTTAACTGACACGCTGATAGACCTGTGACGTTAACATTTAATGACGTGTTTGCAGCTTTATATAGTGGTCTCGATGTTCTGATTGCCTTTAAATTGTTTACGAATATTCAATTAAAAAATCAACGCGTGTTCGGCGCGGTTAAATGGCATTTTTCAACTTAATGAAATGTTATAGAGTTTATTATTCGGTGTCAATATTCTTGGACGGTGATCGGTGGACACTTTTGGCGGTGCATGTGACGTCGGAGCTCGTACGTCGCGTCACTCGGACGTGTCAAGATGCTATCCAGATTAATGAAATTGCAATTGGGGATTTGAGTGGCGGTATTTTGATGAATCGTTCACATTTGAAGCCTGTCGAGCCTTTTGATTTTATACACGCGATATCATCTAATCAATTAAGTTTCTAACTTAATTAATAATGATGATTTTTTAACTTAGTTAAAATACATACAATTTTTATAATATATTATGTAGTTTTTTATATTTTCCCTTTATATTTTGGGGTACCATTTTAGTATTATTGATTGGTGTTTACGCGTATAAACAAATTTATCAAATGAGCTAAATTTGAAATTTAAAAATAAATTTCAATTTAAATCAAAACTGAGCTTCCCAGGAACAGCTGCTTTCAATTGACCTCGCCGGTCCCTTTCCGATCAACTTGATCTTTGGAACTGCGTAGAGATGTTCGATCGCTGTGCATCTTCTACCGCATCTATCACATAAACATAAGCTATGGCAAGCGCTTAGCCACGAGAGGGTCGTATGTTTGCTTAACAACTTAGTTCCATAAAAACATGTCAACTGTATTTGAATATTTTTTGTAATTATGCTTATGCTTGGTGGTTGAAATTGATTTGGGGTTTTAGTAAAACGGTCATTTTGTGCTTTACTAGTACGAAGTTATAAAACTGGCATCAATTTTCATTTGAGAACATATTTTTAAAATATTATAAAAGCAAAAATTTAGTCTGCTAGCCATTAAAATTCATCAAATCAAAGCTTTATTGGATATATGGCAACAAAAAGTAAACATCACCACAAAAAATGTATACTTTCTAAGGCGGTATTTTTATGGCTCAACACTCCACGCCAGTAAAGTGTCTCGTCTGAATATCTCGTCGTCTTATAAAACGAATAGTGTAAAGGGAAGTGCAGCTCCCAAAGTAGACTTTGATGCAAAACCGTGGTTGCGAAGTGTAAAAAAATGCACACTACTTATTGTTAATTAGATATTATCGGAAAATATTACGAAAGTAGTTTTGTTTTCGTTTTGCTTGTTTCACGTCAATATTATTACTTATTTGCATATCCATTGTTTCAGTCCGATTTCGAGAACTTCGCGAAATTGATATAGAACAATGGGAAAAGTATGGTGAAACTATTTTTTTATACTATTTTTTCAATTATTATAGTTAGAGAGCGTCGTGGGTTGCGTTTTTTTGGGGGTTGTTGTTGGCACGTTCATTTACTTAGCGGTCCTGCGACGTGGCGAGGGTCATCTTAAAAATGCAATTCCGTTCTTTAAATGAAGTTAAAAATAAAATATTTTTTCACGAATCAGTTTTATTTAGTGTCAGTGTGCTAATTAAATTTTTTAATTACATTTTAATTTCATTATTTTTAAATTACTCGCGAGCCCTAATTCCGATTAATAACTATGTCGAGAAATGAACAGAACTAATTAAGACTAATCTTATGAGCCCAAAGTCGATCGGTTTACTAATAAGCCATACAGGATTTCGTCTTCTACCTTTGAGCTCCATCATCAGATTTGTCCTTAAGATTCCTACCGCATATCTAAAAAGAACTTATGACCGTGAAAAGCCTGAAAGATTTTCGCAAATTGTAGCTAAGAACGATCTCGATAACGTCTGCTTTCAAGAAAATAGGTTAAAAGCAATAATAGCAAGTAACTAGATATTTTTGTAATTTTTTGCTGTGTCCCATGAACTGTAATAGACAAATACATTCTTAATAATTCGTCATTCATTAATTCGTCAATCTAATATATTCTGTCCTGTGGTACGGAATCCTATATGTGCGAGTTCGACACACCGGTTTTTTAATATTCTGAATATATAGACCTACTTCTGGTATATACATAATAATAATAATTCATACCCTAAACCTATTCTATTAAAACCTAACCTAACCATAAAACCTAAACATTTTTATTATATAGAATTATATTGTTGTTTAAACTCGGATTAAATTTATGTAATGCTCTTACAATCTAAAATCTTTCCTCCAGTGGATAAAAATGTGCAACTAGTGGCCGCAAAACATGCAAATAGAATTAACGTGAGCGTCAGTTGAAAGAGCTTAAATCGTTTTAATTCAACCACTTTTTATGTAATGTTTTATAATTAATTATGACGACGTTGTGGCGCAGTGGTAGCGAACCTACCTTAAGCGTCACAGCGGGTTCGATTCTTGCTCGGAGCATATGTTTGTATTGACCATAAAGGAATGTTTTCCGGTGTGGGTGTATTTATCTTTGTCATTCTAATGATGGCCGTTGAGTGTATAGCGTTTCAAAAAGAAATGTAAAATTTATAGCATCTCCTAATGATATTATAAATCAAAAAACAAATAAAGTAATCAATGATTGGTTATCCATTTTTACCCGACTGCCGAAGGAGGGTAATGTTTTTAGAGCGTATGTGTGTATGTATATATGTATGTATGTATGTACATATAAATGTCTATTTATTTGTGACGCTCTACAGGCAAAATCCTTTGACGGATTCCAACTTATAAGGTATCATTAGATTCGTCTCAGTTGACATAGGGTACTTTATTTTAATATGGGTTCCGCAAAAGCAAAGATATTCAAGCGCAACATTTCAGTTAGTATAGCGCCAAAATATGATGATGATTCCTTATAGAACTCAGCAAAATAAGACGAAAAGTAAGGAACTTTTCGATATATTGCTTAGTTTTCGAGATATTGATAGTTGAAGTTTGATTTTTTTATCACAAAAATTAGCTTTTTAGGTTCTAGGCTTTAGGCTGGGTGTTCACAAGTCATTGAGGTTTCTCTTTTTATATATGCATATACATAAGTAATCTATTATTAATTTTTTAACTAAAAAGATTGAATAAAATA
This sequence comes from Hestina assimilis, assembly GCA_023373885.1. Classification (NCBI taxonomy): domain Eukaryota; kingdom Metazoa; phylum Arthropoda; class Insecta; order Lepidoptera; family Nymphalidae; genus Hestina; species Hestina assimilis. Next base: position 16,765,615 of record CM041759.1, read on the forward strand.
AATTACAATCGGGTTTTTTTTAATTTAATAAAATATTCGTTTTAATCTGTCCGATAATTATTCAATTTATCCAAAATTTTGTCTTGTTGACAAATAGAAAATGAATGAAATTCCAAGATTATACCCATAATAATATATTGTTATGAGCTGAATAATTGTAGAGCAGGTACCTACTTTATTCAATTAGAAAAATCGTGATTTTAATTGTAGCATTAAAATTTTTAATACGGCTTTATTATAAATAATAGCTTTTGATACAATAATGGTTGTAAATATTTTACCTACATCGTTATTTTCGTGTAAGCCTTAACGTATAATAATGTGGCTTGTGTGGCTTTTTCTACAGATTTCATTTACAAAGTAATATTGCTATTCCAAACTTAAAACATAATTTTTTGGACTGGAATAAAATCAAATCTCACTCATGAATTATCAAGCTTTGTAGCAGTAAAATAATTTTTAGGATATGTTCACGTTAAAATTAATAATCAAATGTGGAAACGATTTATAGTTTGAAAACAATACATGATGCATAGCGCACTGTATAATTCATTCATTCAACTAGTGGTCTAAAAATGTGACGGCGACGCCCCACACCGCATCGCACCGGGACACGCACAGCATTATCCGGGGCAAATATGTGGCTACGTAAAAACCGTTTAATTGCCCCGCTCGGATCATCCCGATCACCGCACTTCACGCACTAGTGATGGGGCAGTTTTAAATTCGCTGACACTTTGATACGCAGGGATAAATCGTAAACCTGTTGTTTACGTGTGCGTTTGTCAAGTGTCATCAAGTGTGAATGTTTTGAGCAGTTCGCGGGACAAAGGATTATTTTATATATAGGTAATCTAATATATAAAATTCTCGTGTCACAATGTTCGTTCCCATACTCCTCCGAAACGGCTTGACCGATTCTTATGAATTTTTATGCATATTCAGTAAGTCTGAGAATCGGCTACTATCTATTTTTCAAACCTCTAAGTGATACGGGGTGTCCACCCCAAACATTTTTTTTTTTGTATAAAAGTTTTATTTTTTTATTATGTGGTATTGAAGAATACATGCGACCCTAAATTTTCACTTTGTCATCACCAACCCCTGATTTTTAATAGCCATATTAGTCAATCAAAATCTTTCACCGGGTAGAGGGCGCTGATATCGGCCCAGATTTTTTTTCGTGGCACGACAACGTCTGGCGGGCCCGCTAGTTAAAGATAAAACTTGATAACTATAGTTCTGGGCTGTTTGAAGTAATGATCTCGTTCAAAGTGTAAAACACCAGTTTCATATACAAAATACAATGTAAAAATGGGTGGGGTATATAATATTTGCCTTAATTATTGTCTTGATCGGATTCCATAAGAAGGTACTTCAATAGATCCGCTGAGATTACTTGATCTAAGAAAAATTTGATGGCTCACGAAAAATTTCGAGTTAATTATTTAAGCAGTTAGCATAAAGATAAAGAACTTTAAGATAATAAATCGTACCTATTGAATGACGCAAGTGGGACTATAAAATAAAATAAATTAATCTGTTAGTGACTAATCTAGGATTCAAATAATATCAGGCTTTTAGTGATACTAATACGTTATGAAAACATGAAATATGACTTTTCATAATAAAATTAAATAATTACTGCGGAGCGCGTCTAAAAGTTGATGTACCTGTATAGTGTGTGATCATCCATGGAGACTCAACACTGCGGTGGCTGCAAATAGGTTTCATTGGGTATTGACGGCGCGGCGTTTTTGTTTAATTCGGCAAACAACAGGTGTGCCGTCACATCACTGAACGGGACACGTAAAAATAGTGGCAAATTTGGCAGCCTGTTAGCTCGCCGTGACGGGACGGGCCCGCAACTTTTACCGACAAACATTACTCGACTCCACTCGGCTGTGAATTGTTAACACGTGTCCGAATAGAGTTCACTTTCGCGGGTCGGGACTATTCCGCAATATTTACGGCTCATTTTTACGGCTAATTCCACGCGGATGAACAGATGACTAATCTTCGACAGTTGCCCCTTATAATGGTTACCGTTAAACTAAATCAAGATCAAAGATTAGACCTAAGAACTGTACTTGCAAAAGTTTATACGATTAAAGTTACAGAGAAACCAAGAACAACGGTGCGAAAATTGAACGTCATTAATATTAAACCAGTTCTCTGCTACTTTTTTGGAGTCACTTATCGTTAATAAGATTGCCTCTCGGAAGTTACACATAAATCATAACAAGAAAAACACAACTTAATCGGTCACTTTTAAAAACATCTGACAGCTCTTTAATTGTGACCAAATAATTCAGCTGTAATTACTTGTAATTATAAAGATTTTTGACGCTACTTTCAAATAATAATATATATGATTTTATTTTAACTTAAGAATCAATTTAGTTAAAATTAATGTTGTTTTTTGTGTATCTCTTTATTAGGCAACAAAAATTTAAAGTTATATGTACAAAATCGAAACATGCTACATAATTTTTTTGGAGTGCACTACCAAAGCACGTCGAGATAGACACACGAGCGCGCTCTGGAATATTCGATTAAGTCGGTTGACCATGTCAATGACTTGAATTTCAATTAGAACAAATTATCAAGGGATGCGCCATAGCAAACTTGATTTGCTCACGCAGCCTCTGCGCTAAGGCCTGACTGGAGCTACGAATTAGTACGTCGCATTTTGGAATTGTAGCCGTTTCATTTTGATATACGGTAGGTACAGGTCACTCAGATATTATCTATTTTCTAATATAGTTGTACTAACAATTGTTTTCAATTCAATATCATTTTTAATTTTGACAAATTACTAAAAAAACTTTACGTTCTATTCCTATATAATTCCTTGTAAATAATTATCTTAAATATCTATTTGTCGATATTTTTATTACGTAACTACGTTATATGGACGCAAATAAGCAATACCGTGTCAACCCACAAAATTGAAAAAACTGAGTGATATATGCAGAAGTGTTGGTAAATGGCTTAAGAACATTTTTCTTTAATATTTGTAGGGTTTTAAGCTTTAAAACTTCTAAAAAGCCATTTTTAATCATGCAATTTATGTATTATGTTAAATGTTTTGGGTTATATTATATACGTAATATGCAGTTTGTATACTTATTCTTTGTCAAAATAAGTAAAATAACTTACATAAATCTGAAATTGCCAAAAACTTGACCAATACATTAAAAAAATTATATAAAGCAAATTGTTCAAATTTTTCAAATGCGTTTTTCTCGAAATGACATTCGTGTTGGTTGACATGGTATTGCTTATTTGCGTCTATATATTTGTTGTAGTTTTTTATACAATTTATATCAAATGAAAATGCTATGCCTCCTCCGAAAAATCGCTTAAATCCTACAACTTACTTTCCTCTTTACCCAAAACCATTATACGTATTACCTGTTTCTATCGGCAATTGGTTTCGACATTCAGAGGACAGGTTAGTCATAGGCCAATCTCGTCCTTACGTTCAAAGTAATAGGAGCTGAAACGGTTTTCCGCCCGGTGTAGAATCCGACCTGCCTCAACTGTAGAATGAAACAATCGATACATCAATTCGAATCAGCCTTCATTAGACGTCCGATACGTTTATGTCATGTTTTCCTCTCAATTCGGGTTTTGAGTCAATAGGAGTAGGTGTTACTTGTTAGGTTAATGTAATCATAGCTACTTGTAAACTAACTGGTAAGTCGGAATCGCATTGTTTTTGGAATAATCAGGATTCAGTTCCAAATTGTACAGAGCTAATTGTACGTTATTTCAAGTTTAATAATAATTGAAAACTAGACTATACATTTATTTGCATTAAAATTTTAATTTCTCTTGCAATAACAAACATTATATTTATGTCTTTATAATTATGTAATTCTTTTTTCCACCTGTCGTTTTTATATATTTTATATATTTTGTATTTGTTTTATATATTTAAGTATGTTTTTGTATCTAATTGTTTTCTATTTCTCCCTGTACATGGTACATATATGTATGTATTGAGTATATTATGTAATTTTATTTATGTATAATATATGTAATTATGTATATTATTATTATTTATATCTTTGTAATCACTGAGGATTCTCTCGTTGCCGAGGCTTACTAAATTACCGCGGGCTTTTGGCCAAACGGTAATCAAATTTGTGTGTGTGTGTGTTTTTAATACATATATATATAAATTTTATTTCTTATTTGTTTATGAATTTTCTTCTATAGATAAAAACTTTCGAACTATTCTGCATGTGTTTAATATAACCGCTTTTTGAAGCAATACAAAAGTAAGTGGGTGTATATCCAGAGTTCGGAGGCTAGAATGTAGGGTGTGTGGGATGACGCCCGTACATGACAAAATTACGGGAACTGTTTTAACTGTGTGAACTTTCCATTGTGTCTTCAGTTCTATTGATAAATCCGTGTATTTTGATAGTTTTTCTGTGAACGATGATGAGATATTGTGTGTATTGGGAATTGTAATGTCAATAAGGAATACTGCTTTTTTATTTTTATCTAATACTGTAATGTCTGGTCTGTTGTGATGAACGGTTTTGTCTGTAAGAATTGTCCTGTCCCAATATAATTTATAATCATCTGATTCCAATATAATTTCCGGTGTGTATTTATAGTATGCGACTTTTTCTTTAATGAGTTTGTACTTGTAAGCTAGATATTGATGTATAATTGCTGCAACTTGATTGTGACGGTGTTTGTAGTCAGACTGTGCTATTGATCTACAAGCACCGGTAATGTGCTGTATTGTTTCCGAGGCGTGATGGCAGTGCCTACAGAGATCAGATGTGCTGTCTTTTATTATAAATTTCCTGTAATTTCGTGTATCTATTGTTTGGTCTTGTATAGCTAGCATAAACCCTTCCGTTTCTGGGAATAATTCACCTCGCTTAAGCCAGGTGTTTGAAGCTATTTTATCAATGTTTGGATTTATTAAATCACGGCGATGTCTACCATGAAGGGATTTCTGTAACCAATTCTGTAGTTTTTGTTCGTGTGTAATAATGATTTCATTGCTTTGTTGTGAGTAATCCTTAAGGTTAAGTGGTGTATACTTACAGTCTGCGTTAACAATTGCTTTGTGTAGGGAAGAACGGGCTGCTTCGTGGTGGAAGAAAGATCGAAGTCTTGTTATTTGGGAGTTATGTAAATTTTTTATGTCAATAATGCCTCTTCCGCCTTCATTTTTGGGTAAAGTAAGCCTTTCTGTACAAGATCGAGGGTGATGCTTTCTATATTTAGTCATGAGTGTGTTTATTTTGCGTTGAAGTCTTGTTAAGTGTGATTGTGACCAGCTAATTATGCCAAAAGAATAGGTGAGTATTGGAATAGCGAATGTGTTAAGTGCTTTGATTGTGTTCTTTGCGTTGAGTTTTGAATTTAGGATCTTATGAACTCTATTTTTGAATTGTTGTTCTATTGTATCTTTAGTCTGTTTCTGATAAATTTGTTGTGCTTGATAATAACCAAGGTACTTATAGCCGGACTCTAAGTTTACAGGGTCCATTTGTTGCCCATCTGGAAGTGGGTATGTATTGTGTTCTATTTTACCCCTATGTACAGATAGTATTTTGCATTTATCAATCCCGAATTCCATTTGTATATCCGCTGAAAATGATTGTGTGATATTTGCTAAATTGTGAATTTCTTTTAAGTTAGTACCAAAAAGTTTTATGTCGTCCATATACATTAAATGAGTTAAAGTATGTGAGGAATTATCATATTTTATCTTGAATCCACTATCGCTACTATTTAATAGGTTTGAAAGCGGGTTTATGGCTAAGCAGAACCAGAGTGGACTTAATGAATCCCCCTGAAAAATACCTCGTCGGATTGGAATAGCTTCTGTTTCGATTGCAGTATTACCACTATTAAGTTTTAATATAGTTTTCCAGCTAAGCATTGCAGTTTTAAGAAAATTTATTAAAGTTGGATGGATTTTGTAATGTTGTAAAATATAAAGTAACCAGCTATGTGGAACAGAATCAAATGCTTTCTTGTAGTCGATGTACATTGTAAATATATTTCTGCGTTTTGTATAAGCTTGTTTTAATGCTATGGAATCTATCGTTAATTGCTCTTTGCAACCCTGACTTTGTTTACGACACCCTTTTTGCTGTTCTGAAAGTAGGTTGTGCGTGTGTGTATGTTTGTATACGAGTTCCGTAATACAGGCTGTGATTATTTTATATATATTTTGCAAGCAGGTGATCGGTCTGTATTTTTGATGGATTTTTAAGTCAGTTTTATCCTTAGGCACCATATAGGTCGTTCCCAAAGTAATATAAGACGGTAGAGTTTGAGGAAACTGAATAAAGGAGTTAATATGCTTAAGAATGTATGGATACAAAAACGTAAACTTCTTATACCAATAGTTATGTATCTTGTCCGATCCTGTAGCTTTCCAGTTATGTGTTTTCTTTATGATCTGCTGTAGTGTGTCTAGAGTAATGTTTTCGAATTGCATAGGAGGAGTATTTTGTAGTGTTTGTGCATCTCGTTGAATCCAATTAGAATCTATGTGGCTTTTCGGAATCGACCATATATTATACCAGAAGTTATGTAGTGTTTCTGGGCTTAGTATGTCTGTCTTGTTGTTGTCAGAATGTTCTTTTGCTAATGTTCTATAAAATAATTTCTCATTATTGTTAAAGAGTGTGTTCTGGGTTTTTCGTTTTGTAGTTTCAATATATCTTCGTAATCGGCTAGATAAAGCATTGAGTTTCTGTTTAAGCGTGTCTAAAAAGTGTGATAGTTCTGTGTTTTCTGCTTCATGCTGTGAATGGATCTTATGATTTAATTTTATTGCGTCAACATATTTTCTTAATCTTGGACTAGTATTTCCTTTCATATATTCTGTTAATTTACCTATCTTGACTCTGAGCTCATATATTCTGTCTTCTAGACGTTTTTGCCATCTAGGTTTTTGTTTATTTATGTTAGGTTGGTAGTTTTTATCTTTTATTTTACTGCCATTTTCTGTGGCCGCTGTATATGCAGCACAATAAAGCACAGTTTGAATTGTTGAGAAATCGGTTTCAGTAGTTATATATTCAGGTAAGAGATATTGATTAATGTGGTGTGTTATGAGTGCTAGTTTTTTGGATGAATTCTGTTTTGGTATTACTGGTCTCGATATGGGCTCTACTTCTTTAAACGATTCAATTGCTTTCGACAAAGTGTCTTTTATGCGTCCCTGTGCTTCTAACGAAAGTTTAAAGTTCACTACCGCAGTCTTAATCTCTTGGTTAGTAGGTTCAATTAAATATGAGTTTTGATAGGTTTCAGTAGGTGTGTGTTGAGTAAAATTACTTGTTTCATTTGCTTCACAATTAACTAAATTGTTTTGAGTGTATAGTGTGGTATCTAATGTGTGGCCTTGAGAATGTGAGTTGGTTATTTCGTTAGAAACTTCATCTCTAATTTGCTGTAGCCTGTTGAAGTCTATGAGCTTATTGTTAATAATTACTCTACGCTGATCAGCAATGCGTTGTTCTGTTACGTGAGAAATTTCAGGATGCTGTTCTATAATTGCTCTATGAAGGGGTTGTCGATATGCTGTTTGATTCGTTTCTAGTTGTGTGATTTTATAGTAGTTTCGTATAATAGATTCATTGAGCTTATTTGTCCATCTCATTCTCTGTGCTGATTTTATTTGTTGTGGGTTATTGACTAAATTCTGTGTAATAAGTTTATTTTGAGTTGGTTTATTTAATACTGCTTCGGCTTCAGTTCGAATTTCATTAATTTTGTCAGGTTTTAATAATTTATTGCGGATAATAGCTCTTCGTTGGTCACCTATGCGTTGTTTACTAACCTCCATATTCGGGAATTGTTCAGTGAATTTTATGTGTAGCTCTGTTAAATAAGATCGTGTGTCTGATTCTAATGAAGTTAAAATGAAATACGTGCGCAAGATAAAGATGTTCATTTCCTCTGACCACTTCTTGCGTGCACGTGTTAGAACCTCAGCGGGTGCAGAATTTATGACTAATGTCTTCTGCACAACGTCTTCGGTCGGTAAACTATTTTGTATATTATTTCTTGTACTTATCTCATAGTCCGTATGGGTAGCCGTAGTCGTTTGACAGTTTAAGACCCTCACCCGGAGATTATCGCCCCTAACTCTAGTAGGTCTCTGCTTACTGTCATCAGCTTTTCCCCTAGAGTTGCCGGGAACTTGGGGACATTTTTTCTGATTTGTGTTCATATTTTTTTTATATTTGGACATAAGAAGCTCATCCTATTTGTCCGAACAGGTGAGCACACAGTAGACTTCCTAACTAAGCCTATGGGTGCCGCCGTTGGTGTATAAGACACTCTTCCGCCGCCACCCCATTACCGATATCCTGTGTTGATACCGGATGAACCACCTAAGCCTCAATAAAGTGCCTACACTTTAGAGCCTTAAGTAGCCCCCCTTATAATGGATATACCGCCATCTATCGGTCGCCAGAGCCTCGTTAGTTGGAAGCAGGGTGTACCACGTGCAGGTGAGGTTGGCTTGGAGTTTTCCCAATATATGCTCCCTTACACACCACAATTATTTATATCATTATTCAATTTCAGCTTGTTAGTGCCACTGTACACTCCCTCCACCGCTTGTTATTCATTATCATGTCCTTTATCCAAAGGTTGTCTGGAAGAGATCGCTGCCTTAGCGATAAGACCGCCTTTTGTGCTACCGTTTTATTTCTTGTTAAATTATCTGTGTTGGTTATATTGGTGTGCAAATAAAGTGTATTATTATTATTATATTATATTAAGAAGAAAAACACTTTTTCTACGTTACGATTTTCTAATCGTTATTTTTTTTAAATTAATCATATGAAACCATTCATGTAATCATATGAACTGACATCAGTCACATTATATAAAATTAAAAACCAATAAATTTCTGTTTTAATTCAGATAGGGATTCGAATCTTGCTTATCTGAACATTGTATCGTAACTATGATAATAATAACTGTCACTTGACGCATGTTGAATTTCGCAAGTAACCGGACGGTGGTTAGATTAACACCTTGAGATTTAGTTGAATTGACTAGGTTATGCCATTGATTATTGCATTATTCGTTGAAATTAATAAAGTCAACTATAATTTCATGATTGATGAATTTTTGAAAATTGGCGGAGCCCTCTACCACCGTAAAAAAAATATCAAGTTTATATAATGGAGAACCACTTTAATATAGAAATTTGTATTAAGTACCTGAAAAGTTAAAAAAGGAACCCTTACAGATTTTCTCAGGAACGGGTCTCAGTTTCTCAGGACCCAGCAAGTTGAAATTTATACCAGATAATGAGGTCTGTAGTCCCTATTAGGTGTATGAAAATCAAGGCTCTGAGTCAACACGATAAAAACATTTTGTCAAATTTAGATTTGCGCGAAAACTAGTGAGTACCAATATTTACTATAATTTTCAACTTTTTTATTTTTCGGAATTGTCCCTTTACTCTTGCTGCAAGACATTGTTTTTTACCAAAATTGACAATTTTAGATCAACCGGATCCTAGTACCCTGTAGGTTTTAGGTCGAAAACCTATATGGTAGTTCCCGTTGATCTAGTGTTAGATGATGGTACGGAACCTTTCGTGCCCGAGTCAAACTCGCACTTGGCCGGTTTTTTATTATTTGCTATTATGTTATTTCTCATGACTGGTAAGATTAACAATTAAAGAAGAAATTAAAGAAACGTATTGACGGAAAGACGGTCTATTTGGTCAATAAAAATATTTCCTTTAAACTGGAGTCATTGATACAAACAATGACGATTAAGGCAGTTTCACTATCTAGTGGTAGTGAAATATGCCAAGACGGCAAAAAAAGTTTGGTAAAATAACTTATTTCATCATGTAGTCATTTTTTTAAATTATTTTTTATTACTTATTTATTGCAAAACACAAAACAGGTAACTTATGTAGGGTTTATATAAGGTATCTTTCATATATGTCCCATATATATATATATGTAGACTCTTTTGGCAATACGTAAATACCCAAAATATTTCGAATATTAGCTGCACGTGTATTGTGCTGTGTGGCTTATTCGACTGCAATAATCGGAGCCCTTTTTGACGTGGCTATTCATACCAAAGCCTAAGGAACTGCTTAATTAAGAACGTGCAAGCTAAATAGGAGAGCAACATCGCGTAATGACATACGCTTAATTCGTTATTTGACAAATACAGTTTCAAACACAAGGAATTGTATTATTATGATTTCTGAAATAGCTAATGAATAACGGTCTTTCAAAAAACACTACGCAAACTAACATCTGCCCCCTAAAAGCAACATCGTTTTTCTTTTTGATATTGTATTTCCTTTTTTAATTTTTTTGGCATGCTTTAAAAATTATTTGATGCTATAGATACTTTTGTTTTAAACTTACTCCTGTTCATAAAAAAAGGTTTATTCAATATTATTTTTACACATCATGATGACAAAAAGACGTGAAGTTTTCCTCATGACCAAATCATATCACCATAAACGCATACAACACCCCTTAAACGTTTTGGACTCATGAATTATGAAGAGAGAAAAGACTACCAATTTATTTCTACTTATCATCAGGACACTGATATTAAAAAATGAAATACTTGAAACATTGAATTATATTAACAGCCTCAAACCACGCGGTGGCTCGTCTAGTATCACCATGTATCGATCACAACTTAGCGAAAATTCGAATTCTCCATAAAGACGCGTTTGTCTATTGTGTACTGCACATAATGAATCAGAATTGCAAAATGTCCCCGTTGTTTACGCACCGCCACGATACTTCCTATGTCCGCTTGTTTAGATCGGGAGGGAGTACGCTCCCCACCTGATACCCGTATCATTATACTTAATACGTTGCGTTTGTAATATTATATTGATGATTTTGAAGTAACTATGTTGTTTTTTATCGATGTCGGTTATTGAAATTAAAAAAAAATAGTTTTTCAGCTTACAATACAACGTATTAATGTTTTAAACTTCATTATGAATTTACAGGTTCGGTATTCGCTAGGTATTGTATTTCGTCGGTGTGTACCGACGTCCGGTGTTACATGGTATCTCATAGGATAGTAGGTACTCAACATTCGTTAGTGTTGAGATTTCAACGCATGAATATTTAAGTCTATCGATATGATCATGAATGCGGCAAACAGTCGGAACTGTTTTAGTGCTCTCGTTTATTGCATCGGTATCTAACTCTTCTCTGTGAAATACATAAAGCTTCGCATACATTGTTTCCGATCGAGTAAACGCTTGCAGATTAGATATCCGGGACGCGTAGGCCCCGAGGAAAGTACACAATAATTTCGGCCGTGGATTTCGAGCCGTATAAGTGTAAACGTAGCTCAACCTACAATCGCGTGTGCATACGTGCTTAGGGCGATTGAAGGTTTAATTTGGAATTAGTAGGTTGCAGCACGTCGCATGAATGGACCGAGGAATCGATTAATTTGTAGAACGTTGGGTCCACTTGCAAAGGATTATTTAAGCAGAATTATCTCATTCGTCTAAGCTTTTAATCGGTTTTTCGTATGTTTTAGTTATTTTTTTTTATTAAAAAAATTAATCTATTTGGTGATATGTGATTATGACTCGATACGAATTTTCCCTACTTATTAATACTGATTGGTGCTTAAAGTTTTAAGAATTTTTAACTGGCAACGCCCGCGGCTTCGCCTGCGTTATTGTTGTTACCTACCAATTCGTTTGATTTTGTTTTGTGTACCGACTATAATGATTCTGTTTGTATAGACTATGTTTATAGTAATATGACTATGAACTAGAGATATCCCGTGATCATGATCCCTGATTTGCATCTAGCGTCTATCTAAGAACTTTGGCGGTAAAGGACGCTTCTTGCCTTTTTTCTTCCTACTTGATTTACCAATATTGAATTCCGAACTTTACACTTCATTTAACTAAGATATAGTATAGCCTAAGTTTCTCAGATATAATATAATTTTCTATAAGTAAAACTATTTTGAAATAGGTCTAATAGATGATTATTATCCTTGACATTACATCTTACAAACCTTATTAAGAGTTTACTTCTTTATTCACCTCTTCAATCATTCTCGAAGTGGCTAATACTCACAAATTATTTTGCGGTTACACGTGTTATGCCAGCGCCGGCGTGGCTTTTGGCAGCGATGACCAAATGTTTTTACGTTGATTCAAATACCAACACTCGCTCTTCGTTATCTACTATTGTTCTTGCATAACTACATACATATATTGGTGAATTTTTCCTGTGTAAAATATCACTACCTATTTCGTTCGTAACTGAATCGTTTGCTTTTTTCCGTTGATTTAGGAATATATAACTTGGGTCACGTTTTTGTTAAAAGAATGCAGACGTTTTATTCACTGGATTTGAAAAAGAAACTTTTTTTATAAATTTTAGCACTAAAGAGGTAGAAAAATATTACGGCTTGAGTTATGGAAAGCATCTGCTTTGTTTGCTTTTTACATTAACTTATGTATTATGTATTCTTTGTTTACAGAGGACGTTGTGACGTACGATGAATTACAATTATATTAAAGAGAGAAAATAAGGGAAGAAAGGGATTTAGGAGTTTTAGCCTTTGATGCTCGCTCATCGAACGAAACGCAACAGTGCGAATACTGTCAGTTAACATCCATATTCTGATATCGCTGTGTTGTCTTTGGTAACTTCGATTATTTTTCATTTCGTATATTATATCCGAAAAATGATATTGATTTCTTATATCGAATATTATGAGCAGATAACTCCTGAAATCAGCGGATGAACCGGACAACGCGGGCGACGTTTACAATGCAAGCGACGCTGCTGGCTATCTCGGGGGCGATCATTTTGACGCGCGGACAACCGTCGATTAATTCACTCGCCATCAGAGGTCCTTTGAACAAACGCGTCACTATCTCGCCTCGATACCTCCAACTTCACAATCAACAATAGCAAACTTCGCTAGAGACTACAATACGCTGCACGTTGACGCGGCCATTGTAAAAAGACTTGTACCTAACTGTTTTCAGCCAATGCACCCTTTGTATGGATAATGATGTTTCGATGAATGCACTTTTTGATTGAGTATTATGCAGTGGTTGGCTGTAGAAGGTTTCTGTAAGTCACACATAATAGTTATTTTGCACTTTTACAACATTGTAAAGTAAGTACTATCCCTACATTTTTTCTACGAATATTATTCGATTTTCTACTCACATTATTTATAATTGTTATTCTTATTATTGTTGTAGTTTTTCTATTATTATAACTGATATTAAGAATAAAAGCAATAAAATATTTTGAATTCATATCTGAGTTACAAGAAAGTATTGCAAAAAATAAACAAAGAGACAAATATTTTCCATTTTATTTAGTTCTTCATCAAAACATATAGGGGTATTTGAGTGAAAATCAGTAAAGCGCTCCATGCGAACTGATGTAATCACGCGTCATTTTTATATTTTTTAAGACTGTACAAAAAATATGTTGCAAATTTTACAATCTGAGCTTTTGCAATCGACGTTAAGAATTCTCCAATTTTGGTGCTTTGTTTACTCGTATTTTATGAGATAGATCAAGTGATAAATAAATTAGAAATGCATTGTACGGATGCATTTTTATTGAATAGTCTATACATTTTGTTTCAAATGATTTCTTCAAGAAACTCATCAAAGTGGAATATCAAATAGTTAACAATGATAACTGAATGCAAATTGTTACTAAACAAGACTTTACGTTCTAGCGGTAGTTTATAACGATGGGACAGTAAATACAATATCCCAATATTGGTCCTCTCGCAGATTAGCAGCGCACGATCGACATAAGTTATGTATGGGCGGCGAGCCTTCCTTCCCCAACTCAAATCCTTATCAATCATTAATGAAAATTGCAATACATATAACGCTTGTGATTAAATATTTAGGAGCGTAGTTTCCTCAGGTCGATTCAACGTCTCCGGAGCTACGTAATGGTGCTGTTGAATTATTAACACGAATTTTATGTTACATTCGGTGCTCTTACCTAAGTAAATAACACATCTGATTTCTTCCATTTATTCTGTTTTTGGCCAATTTTTTCTCTTTCTCCTAGTATTGAACTGAACTTTTTTCAAAATGTTCAAATCAGATACAAATTTAATCCATACTGAGAAATGCATTTCCTAAGTCGTATTACATAATAAAAGGCAAGTTCCCATAAATAGATCTTACCTGTTATTACAATTAACAAATACTTTTCAAAGATTAGCAGCAGACTAGTTTTTACACAGAGCGATTGCCATCTGACCTCCACAACCCAAAGTGCCAGCCAGCAACTTGTTGGATAAGAGCAAATTACATCTCAAGTTTCAAATCAGTTTTACTACTTATAGAACTATTTCCAATTACTAATACGGAAAATCTATTATTAATTATAGAAGTCTTAAAACAAATGTATCCATTAAAAACAAGTTAGGCGTAGTTAAATATTCGATATCAACTACACTCAAACGGCGGTAGTTAGATATAAAATGTTGGTTCATTGTCAGTACTTTTCTATAATTAATAGTTATAATTATCTACCCTACGTATAGTTCATGATTTCATACTAAGATAAATACCCGTGTCCGCTTCTGATGTTTGAAAGTGACGTTCTGACAGACTGTTAACACGACATACCTTCATGTCTCTCACAAACACGTGTTCGTTTAACAGCTCCATGTCGATTGTAGCTTAGTTAAAGAATTATGTAAACCGGAAAGAAGATCCGAAATTAATATAGTAGTTAGGCGTATACTGAGGTTCAGTTAATTTCACGCAGAAAAGGAGGTGCGGGTGGCGTTCGACAAATGCTCCTGATTAGCCTCACTTTGTCCCCAGTCTCCTCAACCCGTTTTATTACCCAACGACCACTTTTTGGTGAATCATCTTTCTCTTTCTTTTATAACTATACTCAAAAATAAGCATACTTTAAATAAGTATACTTGACATAATTTTATCGCTGATTTCAAATGTTCTTACTTAACTTTACAACTTCTCTGATCCTTCCTTCCCTTGATTCGGCAATACGATTGTTATGTTATTAGTCCTGCAATGGATACGGTGGCTTACCTTAAAACTACTTCCCGCTCGAAGTTTCATCCGCTTATATAAAGATGGTAAATACCTTTTTCAAAAAATTTCAAATTGGCGTTTTATTAAGCATACATTAAACGAGCTATCTAAATTAAACTGGTGGTTTTTTACCGTGTTCAAGCAAACAAATCAATCTCATCAGGTTTATAATAGTTTGTATTGTAAATATGTATATTCAATTGGTTATCGTAAACGCATATAAATCTTAACTGTGCTACACCTACATTAATGCAAACATAATGACGTCACATGCGGGGTCATTTCGATATCACGTTTAGTGTTACACACATCTCATTAATGTTTATTTATTATATCACTTGATATACAAAATAAGTGCTACTATCAAGAATTTATTGCACTCATTATTAATAAGTCTTTGATTTTATCTTAAAACAGTAACGGGTATAGTATAGGATAAGGATGGCAAAGTAGAAATTATATACATTCAAATATATATATATATAATTTTATGATCACCACCAGAGAATGATACTTGCATTTAGTTTTTAAGTAAGTTGAGAAACAATTTTGTATCTAAAAATGTTTTGGCTAAAAACTCAAGTCTATATAATAATAAACATTAGTTTTTATATATTACATTATATTCGAATGCCAAATTTACTTCATGATGATCTAGCATTTAGTAGTCGTAGTTGTAAAAAAACTTGAACGGTGCTTATGAATGCGACGTAGCGGTTGCTACGAATGGCGTAGACTACGTGTCAAGCTACTGAATTATTTCTACTTGGATAAATGGATTAATAATAAGTTCTAGGATTAATAGGTAGAAGCCTTTTCACGTTATAATAACAGCCTTTCGATGATTCACTAGACTATTCATTTTGTTAGCCTTTAATTAAGCTACGTATTTTTTATTTATCAAAATGTTCAAACGAGTTTTAATCCAAAAATATTATTTGTCGGACTTCTGCTACATTCAATGTTATCAACATACATACAGTATAGCGCATTTTTTTGAGTTTTGAATTCGTGGCTAAATTTTCCTTGATCTGAAAATACAAAGTTTTCGATAATTCGATTCGGCCGATTATCGGAAGACGAACGGTTTGCGGTATATACGATAAGTTAGCCGCCAACCAATCGCAAAGCTTGCTTATCGAAGCTGCGGGTAACCGCAACCCGTGTTATTCTACTAGTTGTCCACCCGTTCAGCGGGCCCCGCAAATAATCGTATACGTAACAGGCTTTCATTAATTTGTCATTTTTTTTAACATAAATATCTGCATGCTACTGAAGCCGCGGGCCACAACCTCAGAGGCCGCCAGTGAAAACCTAGGTGAAAGTTAGTAACATTCTTAATTAAACAAAGAAATAAAATTTATTCATATAAAGCAAAATAGTATTGTTAAAAGGCTTTACGTTCTTTGAAAAGAGCTGCATAAGAATCTTAAAAAGAAAATGAGTGAAAAACAATCGTAAGGCTTGTATTTCCATTAGAAAAGGAATCGAACACCTTGCATTGTGCTATGTATAAATCCTTTTATTGAAATGTATTTTAACTTTATAAGGCGATATTATTCTCGGGCTTTAGAAGATTGGCATTTTAGTAGCGTAGTAGTGGCTCTGTAGGTATTTAATGGGAAATTTTAGGGCAGGGTTGTTGAGGTCACCCATATATGTTTATTGACTCTTGACTTTTTGACTATAATCAAGTTTACACTTACCGGGCCTTTTTAGTGGACGTACCACATAACAATTGTGATATTCGACTAGACTGATCACAACCAAACCCCTATTCACCTTCTGATCGCTGAGAGATCAACGAGATCAATTAAACGCTATTTTTCGTTTAAAAAAAATTACGCAGAATATGGTTATATTCATTCATGTCCGTTTTTGTTCGAGTTGTAATCTAGATGTTCGTCATAAAGTCTGTGATGTAATAACAAAAATGCATAATGACACAGATGTCATTATACCTTAATCACCTGGTGAAAAGAGAGACGGAACACAATCATATTTTTAGCTCACAGCATTCTTGCTGCTATTCTATAAAGGACTGAAATAATTAAACTTCAATAAATTATAAGTAATAGGATCCAGTTACGAACTTACTATTAAGGTCCTTAAACTATTGTCGTAATTACCTGTTCACGTAACGATGCTTTGGCGGAACGATGAATGCTTTCAAATTAAAACACATCACTTAAAATGGGGAATTCTTAACTGACAGTACGCAGAGTAATGTCTATAGAATTAATATTTACTTAATTCTATGGTAGTGTCACATTAACCTTGTTGCACGTTAAGGCGAAGAACCGTCAGTTAAGACAGCGCATTAATATGCTACTATAGTCTTTATTTGATTTAAGTATTCGGGGATTCTATCGGTTCCTGTATTCAAAATGAGACTTAATCACTGCTATGCAATTTCTTTTTGTTTATTGGAATGAAGTTACTTATTGCGCGTTACGCGGTCTGAGCGGATGGGAACTAGACTGAAAAAAGTGTAATAAGACATTTTTTTCCGACACCAGAGGTCTTAGTTGAAAGATCGTCATAGTTAAATAATCTTTGTTTTACTTTCCACGTAATTTGTTTTCTTAATTAATAAATATGAACTATTAATATTTGGTAGATAACGAAAAGAACTATTCTCGTAACGCGATTCCCGAGAAGCGTTTCTTTCTTAAATTATTTATAACAGTTAATAAGAGTTGATAAAGTAGTAATTCTATTACCTGTAAATAATTTGCGGGAATCGAATCCCCAAGTGTATGAGCTGTCAGGTCAATGGTAGGTCAAGTCGTATATATATAATTATTAGGATATAAGGTTCGTACAGAATATACTAAAATATTAAACATTTTTTGTGTTTTATTTGAAGACACCCGGACTTACAATTATGAAAATAATATTATCAGTCACTATCTATATCTGCAGATAAAATCCAAACAAACACTTAGAAGTCAACGTGCTTTCAATGCTGTCTTACTTTTTGAGTAAGCAGCAAATCCAGATCAGAGTTATCCTGATCTTTCATATAGATCTTGACTTTATTTATTCATTACGAACTGAAAGTAACCGACTGGTGAGTACGTCGCTGAGAGTATTTCTTTAATAATTCAGTGGCTGTACTCGATTTCATTACCCAGTCACTTATAACTAATTATGTATATTATATGTACAATTTTCGGTGAAAATGATATATAATTGATTAGAAATGTCGCCGACTGACGTAGGCGCTAGGTAATAGGGCAGCTTCGAATTGCAATAGATGGATAATATCCCGTTCAATTGGGGAGCATCCGGCATGCCCGGCAATTGTATTTATCAACGAATTGCTTTTCAATTGCTTATGAATTTGGAATGCGCGCACGAGTGCTATTATAGATTCCTGAGCCAGCCATAAGTAATAGGATTCGAATTATAAATTGAATGCCTATACATCGCTGTCGTGGAGATCGTTATGGGAAGAGTATCAGCGTACACATTCGGTGTCACAGGTGATATCACAGCTCTCAAATAACATTGTGAACAATGCGAACGTTGCTGCCTTGCCTTTAGGCATCCCATCCCATCTGAACGTCATATATACTGTACTAACTATATTCTTTAAATATTATTATTTGTCTACGCGCACTCTCACTCTCTTTTTTTTGATTAGGTACTAAGTTGGCAAGCGAACACACGATCCACCTGATTATAAGAGGTTGTCGTAACCTATAAGCGGTTGTAACACCATTCATTTGTACCACACGTATTGCTAACTTCAAGATAAAGGTTCTTAAATCTCTTTTTCCCAGTAATTTCACTAGCTACAATGCCCTTCAAATCGAAACACAGCAATGCACAACACACTGCTTTTCGATAGAATAACTGACAATGCGTGGACACCTGCCGGCCGGCGAGGCCTATCGCAATAAAAGGCCTACCACCATTGAACGTTTTGCAAACGGAAAGCAATAGTTAGAATATTGCTCTTTCACTTCAATATTCTGTTACATAAAAAAAAATATATATCCGCTGGAGCTCGGTTTATGTCAAAAACAGCTAACTCTATAAATAAAAATTTGTATCAATATTTTTCAAATTCATCAATATTTTAGATTTTTTAATTAATTAAGAAAATGTCCGGCTATTAGACAGCTTATTTCAAGGAAGTAAAATCGCTGCTACTGGCTTATTAATTATTTCTTAATGAGAAACTGAAAAAACGAAGCTATCAACTGCAGAGATTTAGAACTCAAGGTTCTTTATTTCTAATAATTGTATATGAGCACTAGCTGTGCCTACGGATTCACTCGCTCTTATGGTTACCGTGCTGTAGCGTGATGTAATAAAATAAAAATAATATCATCACTACACAATCATTGTTTATAATAATAATATTAATTTATTTCACTTATAATTACAGAAATTACGTGCAATTACAATATGAGTTATTTTATGACAATTGTCAATAATTAATCTAGAAAAACATTAGCCTATGTCACGCGATATCAAGAATTAAGAAACAATAATAAGTATTAAGATAAACAATGCAAACGCAGGGTCTAAACGAGGGTAATGTGTTTAGTGTGTTTATAGATGTTATGTATATTTCTGTAGCAACTTTTGTAGCCTAAGCATCTAAAAGTATTTTATTAATTGGCATATCGTTGGTATTTTCTATGATATGTTCTACTTCTCTTTCGCGATAAGACACGAGCAATGGTGGTGGTGGTTAGGAAGGCACTTTTTTCAGGTTTAAGTTACTCCGCAAACCACAGTTTTAGTTATTCTACCGTAAATCAGTATATTGTGTTTCTGTTTGAAGAACACTAGCTAGTGAAATTACTGGGCAAAGGAGATTTAAGAACCATAATCTTGAGAAGTGACACCTCCAAATGTATGGCGTTCCAAGCGCTCATAAACTATTAGGGAGACGTAAACTTGAGAGACATACATACGTTATCAAAATGTAGCAACGATTGCAGCTATTGTTATGTTGATATTTGTTTTTTTTTATGTAAGAGGGGCAAACGGGCAGGAGGCTCACCTGATGTTAAGCGATCACCGCCGCCCATGAACATCCGCAACACCAGAAGGCATGCAGGCGCGTTGCCGACCTTTAAGGAAAGAATACGGTCTTCTCTTGAAGGTTCCCAAGTCGTATCGGTTCGGAAAGACCGCCGGTGGAAGTTGATTCCACAGAGTGGTTGTGCGAGGATGAAGATATCTTCTAAATCGCGCTG
Source organism: Hestina assimilis (assembly GCA_023373885.1). Classification (NCBI taxonomy): domain Eukaryota; kingdom Metazoa; phylum Arthropoda; class Insecta; order Lepidoptera; family Nymphalidae; genus Hestina; species Hestina assimilis. Next base: position 16,785,931 of record CM041759.1, read on the forward strand.
TTGTGGATTTCTAGACATCGAGGTGGTATGGATGGAATTTAGAGTTTTGTCGCGATGTCCGATGGTGAAATTCAACCGGCAGGATCAATCCAAATAATTCCTCAGAACATTCCCCGTGATATATGCGATAGAAAATGCAGACTGATCCGACATCTCTACGCAATGCCAAAGGATCAAGCCGATCGGAAAGGGCTTGATCGTCGACAATTCGAGCCGCTCCACGTTGGATGCGGTCAATTGGAAGTAGCTGGTAATAGGAAGCTCTCGCCCAGAGGTGAGATCAGTACTCCACGTGCGGTCGAATTTGCGCCTTGTAAAGCTTTAGGCGATGAGCCGACGTGAAGTAGTGCCTCGCCTTGCTGAGCACACCAAGCTTTTTAGAGGCCAATTTGACCTTTCCTTCCAATTGACCGCGGAACTGAACGACGCTCGAAATGTCGACACCAAGTATTCCGATACTAGCTGTGGCAGCCAGGGGAGTGTTCTCAAAACGAGGTGATACGACAAATGGTGATTTTTAGCGGTTAACGCGCAAACTTGTGTCTTCTTGGGGTTGAATTGCACTAAATTTAGTCGGCCTTAGTCCGAGATTTTGGTTAATGTAGTCTCGACTTCAGACACAAGTTTGTTCCGGCAGTCAATGACGTTTTCCCGAGAAATATTGTTATTGACCCCTTTTAGACTTATAATTATATTTTTTATTTTATATTATAATTATAATATATTAATTAGTTATTGTTTATATAGTTCTAATTGTATAAAGGACCAGAGGGTCGTTTTAATTAACGCCCATAGAATCAGGACTGAGAATTAGTATTAGGAATGCTGCTAACATTCTTACCTTACGTATAACTACATACGTAATCAAAATTACTTTTAAATATAGTTAGTTTTTTTTAAACTGCTATAATATAATTATAACGTCACCCATAGTTAACTGAGTAGATTTCCACAAAAGGAAATTAATTACGATCTTTATCTAGGTCCTCGTTGAATCTGATCGTGAATAGTAGAACTTAGCTTTGAGTAATATTAGTTATATTTTTTTTTTAATTTTATTTGAGCTGGCAGAAAAAATGTTATTCTAATATGGGACATACTATTATATTCTAGACATAATCTTCCCCAAAAATTCCATATAATTCTTAATAAAAAAAACATTCGCCTATAAAATAAAACAGTATTCCATTAGATGAAGGCATAAGGACCTTGATAGACTGGTCGTTTGAACTAAACGTTCAAAGCCGTACAGCTCGAGTTGCGGGCACCAAGGGGCTCTCAACAATTTCCGTCCGATAGCGGTAGCCAGGAAAATTGAATCGGTCTAGGATGGTGTGGACAGGGCGGGCAGCGGTGTGTAGAACCCGCATAATATGTGATATATTTCACATTGGTTATTTCATTTTACAATATATTTATTAGTTATACGTAAATCGTATATAAATAAATAAACGCTACAAACTCAACGGCCCCTATTAAGATACTGACATCCGGTGTCGGGGGTCCGGAAACGAATACAAGAACAAACACACCCAGACCGGAATATTTGCCTTTATGATCAATACAAATATCTGGCTCGAGCGGGAATCGTACCAGCGAACTGTGGCGTTTAAGGCAGGTTCGCTACCGCTGTGCCACTTCGTCGTCGTAAGTTAGTTAAGAGTTATTTATACTCCGCTCTCCATAAATGTTTATAAGATATATATCGTATAAGTTTTTTAAGTATTTCTTAAATGTATTTGTTGTAAGCAATTAATTAATATTATTATAAATTATTAGAGTGGGTATTTTTACATCATGATTTTTATTCCATGTTCGTACGACGCAATGCAATTTTTTTAATATCTATACAGACAATAATTAATAGTATAGTATGTTTTTTTTTCATTAATGTAGTACTGTTGATCATAAACAATATAATTGTGATATAGCAATTATCATTACGCATTAGTACAATTAATAATGCAAATGCAAATTTCTCTGTTTGTACTGACACTTTTAGGGTGCCATAGCCAAATGGCAAAAACGAAACCCTTATCGTCATGTCCGTCTGTTCGTCCCTACGTCCGTCCGTCTATCTGTCCTTATGTTATCGTAATTAAATCGGAGACTGTTGGCTCTATCTATAGAAATTTAGTAAATAGGTGTATTCTATGAACTGTTACACGATTTTCCATACATGTAACTGAGGGTTGAAAGAAAATTTTTGAACGTATGGCAACATTTAATATATCTTTGGATAGGTCTTTAAATGATAAGTAGGTTTCATTTTGACTTTTTTCATTCAGTCAGTAGCTGTTGAGATATAAGTTCCTAAAATCATAAAAATTGTGTCACCCCCCTGTAACTTTTGAACTATAGAATTTAAAATTCTAGAAAAATTTGAGGTTGTAGAACACCCAATGAAATTTTAACCACATTCAGTTTGAAGAATATAGGTCTACAGATTTTAGAGATATATGAGTTGTTGCCATAACTTTGTTTTTCTATTACTTTTAATAATTACTTTGAAATTACCAACTTAATTTTGCGGTCGATTTTAGTTCTAAGGATTCTTAATCGTCAAGCTTCGAAATCCTTTAGTTTCGACTGTGCGTGGTCTACAACGCACTCGACTAATAATTATTATTGGTTAATTTGTCAGGTTATCACTAAGCATACAATCGTTCTTGTATTGTATCTGGTATGCTTGTGACTTCTCTGATTGAGCTCTTATACGAATACCTTTTTGTGTACCATATTTTTTAAGTAATTACCTATAATAATCATACGGAGGGCTTAATGTAAGCTTCATATGTTCCCACATGTCCTTGTGGGTCTCCCCATTGTGCCTCGGAGAGCACACAAGTTGTCGTTCCCGGTTGTTATCATAACATCTGATAGTAATGAAACTTTTGATAGGTCATTTGCTCTTATACAATACCTAAACTTATGAAAAATAAGGACAAGAACAGATTAAAAAGAAAACCCAAAAATTATTAATAGTAAACTCTGCTGTTCTCGACATGTATGCGCTGGCTTGTTAATAATAATAATACTTGAACAGAGAATATCAATAAAAAGTAACAAATAGGTACTGTTGCGTGATACTTCAAGTATTGCAAGCATTCATAGGTTGCGGCGACTGCTCACCATCAGACAAAACGTATGTTTGTTTGCCAGTCGTCATGAAATAAAAAAAAATATTTAAAGCATTCCTCGATCAAGTAATATTTATGTTTAAAAACCCAGTGTTTGATCGTGTAAAGTATAATCCGCTAACTTTACTTCGAAACAGTAGTTATAAACATTTGTGTTCGCACTACAGTAAATCAACAAGCGAGAACAAAGAATGTTTACAAGTTTTATCAGAAAATGTCATTACATATACAATACAGCTTTGTTGGCTCTCGATGCAAACATTTGTTTTAGCAACAAAAATTGTATCAAGTTTTCTAAATAACTGCGAGTGACAATCATGATTTTGTTTACATTGTTTTTATAGACAACGTATGTATTCTCGTTTTTTATTACGAGGTCGTACACGTAAATCTTAAAATCCCTCAAATCATTCGAAAAAAATCCTTATAATAATATATAAGTAAATGAATATTAAGTTAAATCAGATGAAATAATACACCTAAATCTTAATACCTTAGCTAATAATAGAACGTAGACTAAGTGATGATAAGCGAGCCGTTCGCCTTATGTATTATTCTTATCCATATGCTCTTCTAGCATCTGTATTTCCGAATTCATATAACTTTACCAATTTTTAGTTAAAAGAAACTTTGCCATTATTATGAAACAAAGGCTACATCAACTGACATGGTTCTCTGAACGAAATTACAATGGACGCAAATAAGCAATACCATGTCAACCCACACGAATGTCATTTCGAGAAAAACGCGTTTGAAAATTTTGAACATCTTGCTATATATGAATTTTTTTTAATGTATTGGTCAAGTTTTTGGCAATTTCAGATTTATGTAAGTTACTTAACTTATTTTCACAAAAAATAAGTATACAAACTTCATATTTCGTATATAATATAAACCAAAACGTTTAAAAATACATAAATTGCATGATTAAAAAATTGCCTTTTTAGAAGTTTTAATGCTTAAAACCCTACAAATATTAAAGAAAAATGTTCTTTAGCCATTTACCAACACTTCTGCATATATAAGTCAGTTTTTTCAATTTTGTGGGTTGACATGGTATTACTTATTTGCGACCACATATGAAGTTAATACGAAAATAAGCTTAAACGTACTAAAGATACTTATTGAATCGCCTTATGAAGCTTTTCACTCAATAATATAATTTACATAAAATTAATATACCCTTTAAATATCTATATTTAACTTGAAAGCACTACCGAACGCGCCATAATTAACCAAATTACAAGTATCGGTGCATCACCCACTCACGCGTGTCATCTCACTGTTTTGTTTGCGGCTTGTTAGAATATATAGTGATATTTGTCGTAATATTATTGTTAATTAAGGGAAACCAAACAGCATTTATAATCTTTTATATAATAGTTTATAATATAGCATACATAACCTATTAATATTGTAAATGTTAAAGTGTGTATGTTGTGATGTTTGATTCTTGTTACTCATTCATGCAAAAACGGCTTTGGATGAAAATTGTTAAACAGATACTTTATTAGGGTTACCAGGATCAGAATATAGGATACTTTTTATCCCGGATAAATTTAAGGTTCCCGTGGATTTATCTATAAAAGAAGTATAGGACGTACCAAGTTGGAACATTGTATATGTGTACATATGTACGAGTATATTACTGAATAGATTTTAGATGGTTTGCTCGGCATAGCAACTACAATAACGCGAGCGAAGCTGCGGGCGTTGCTGGTAAAAAAATATATGACAATATTCATTCTCGTTTTAATAATCGCTGTATACACAAAATGTATTCTATCATCGTTTTTACTTTGAATATATTTTGTTATAGAGGTCGTAAACAAACTAATAATCAACATTTTGTTTTTAACTTGTATGTGTGTCTTTTGTTGAGGCATTATTATTTTTATTTTTATAAAGAATATTAACAATGCTTTTTCAAGGCATTACTAATATTCCTATTGCCCCTCCAAATAAGCTCGAAGGTTGAGCTAGGAGTGGGTACGACAATACCCCAATGGGGTCAGGATCGAACCCTCGACTCTCGCCTTAACGGAGTGAAGTCGGCCCTTCTACCGTTGAGCTATTGAGGCTTCGAATGATTATGAGTTTGTTTAGCTTTATATTGTTTTATAGATTGATGTTAAGACGTTTTACGAATTATCTAAATAAATAGTTAGTAGCTAGTAATAAAGCTAATAGTTTGAATTTCTGTCTAGAAATGTATTTATACATACATATATTTATGTCTATAATATCACAATTAGTTAAATAAAGTAATAGTATAAATGCGGCGCTGTCACCTGAAGCATGAATATATGAAGGCGGTCACCCAGCACGAACAGAAAGCAATGACGGTGTCAAAGCGGTAGTTAGAGTGATAGTGGGCACGGTTAGCACAAATAGCATTAATATAAACTGGAATCGAACGTTGCGCGCTATCGATTAGGAGCTGGCGTTTACAACAATTAATGACCTGCATGTCCCTAGGCCGACAAAGCTATGGCTAAACAAATAGACGCCGCGCCTACACGGTACACAGGCTGTGACCCGCGCGCTTATTAGAACCCCCCAGACAATTTTCGTACACAATGTTAATTTTAATCATAAATTATAATAAAAATAAAAAAGAATTAAAGTATAGCATTACTTTAACTTGACTATCGTTTTTGAATAAATTTATTAATAAAATATTATTTCAAATAATACATAAGTTAAAAACGTAGAACAAAACAAATAGAAAAACTAATTACGTTACCAAAGTCTAGTAACACTTTACAGGTAACAAATGAATTATAATTTCTAATCAATGATTTCGCTAACACTCTGTATACTAGCGGTGCTGTGGGGTGCAAGTGGCGCGCGTTCGTGTGCGTGCCGCGAGTCTCTGTGTGCATTAGTTTAGGCAGGGGTGCTATGCTTAGACAATTTTAGTATCACATATTGCAAAATAATGCATCGTCATATCGTTCGCCACTGGCTACTGCTCCATTTATTATGTTTAGGACATCCACAGCTAACTTATTACATACAGTGCTACGGTTCATAGACTATTGTGTGCTTCTCAAATAGAAGTATATGAACGCAAATAAGCAATACCATTTCAACCCACACGAAAGTCATGTCGAGAAAAACGCGTTTGAAAATTTTGAACAACTTGCTTTATATGGTTTTTTTAATGTATTGGTCAAGTTTTTGGCAATTTCAAGATTTATGTTAGTTATTTTACTTATTTTCACAAAAAATAAGTATACAAACTGCATATTCCGTATATAATATAACTCAAAACGTTTAAAATAATACATAAATTGCATGGTTGAAAAATGGCTTTTTAGAAGTTTGAAAGCTTAAAACCCTAAAAATATTAAAGAAAAATGTTCTTCAGCCATTTACCAACACTTCTGCATATATAACTCAGTTTTTCAATTTTGTGGGTTGACATGGTATTGCTTATTTGCGTCCAATTATAATAATTAAAATATATTTTTCATTTGTATAAAAATTTCATTTAGAATACAGTGGTAAGATCTTAACTTTACTTTGAAATTGGCGCATGTTAGTAGGTAATTATATTTCCTTCAAACAATTGTTGTTGATTGACTTAGTTGACAATTACTTTCATCATGTAGATAAAGAATTGTTGCCTTTTTTAAATTAAAATAGCATTTCGATTTGAATTTATGACATGACAAATATACGGTTTGATGATAAACAGTCACCGCAACCTATGAACGTGCGCGATACTTCAAGTATCACATGCGCGTTGACCCAAGGGATAGGAGGCACAGGGTGGGGAACCTGTGCCGTACGTGTTGAGCGGCCCTGAGGAGTATGGCAGTCGGTGTGGCCCGAATGCCGTACACTCTTCCTTGAGAAGCGTAGGAAGGCATTCCATCTTGCCCCTGGGACCGAGCTCTACCAGCACAGTGCTCGAGATGCTCCGGTTTTGAGTTCTATAAGAGATCCCGGAGCCTCTCTCTGTCATTGATGTCGGCCACCGAGGAGGTTTTGGTGGGTACCCATGAACCACCACCTGTCATGGAACCCCACATAACCCGGTTCTCCTCCCCAGGAGGTCGGGTATCTGTGAAGCAGATTTCCTCCCCGACAAAAAAAAAAAAAAAAAAAAAAAGGATAGGAGGAAGGGATGAGATAGAAAAAGGGAAGGGAACTGGGGTGAGAGGTTTTGTCTACGGCGGTCTTACTCATCGCACGAAACGAAACAGTACCTACTGATACTGTTACTTTACCCCGATTTTCGATGAGAGGATAGCACTTCCCCGGTCGAGCCGCCTCATTTGTGATGGGAGACGCATGGCTCTTCTATTACAAAAATATATATAATAATATTTTTCTAATTTTATGATATAATTTATATCATAAAATTAGGAAAATATTAAACATTACTTATTTTTAATCTGAAACTGTATAACCAAGTCAGCTGAATACATCGAGAGAGCACAAAGTTGTTTCCTAAATATTTTTGTTATGAATAAAAGTAATTTGTATTATATAGATATTATTTAACAATATTACATCATATTTACAATTCCATAATAAGTATATTTACAAATGATTACAACTGTACAAATCATGTAATCCAGTAGCAAGAATTTTATATATTATATAAAATGTATTTCCAACCTAACAAAATTTCTAAAGATTCACTGGTACACCTTCGTAAATTCGCACTAACGAAACGGATTGAAGTTATTAACAAGCTTGAAATATATTTTGATAAAGTAAGCGTCACAAGCTTGCAACATACTCTAATAAATTTAGCTTGTGACTAACTTAGTTATGTTGATTTTAAGATAGAGCACCAGCGAATCTTTGGACATTTTTTAAAATGGAAATGCCAGTCTTTAGTTTATAGTAAGTCAATAATTATATATATTTTACTTTTAACAATCGTAGTAATATTTTAAAATGTATATATTAGCTAGGATGCAATTATTACGACAAACGAAAATTGCAAGCTTTCATACCGCGATTATTTCAGAGATTAATGAACTATCCAGAAATTACTGGCTGTCGAAATTCAAACGTAGACCATGAGATTCTTAACAAGGCCTCGGGCCTCCGCTCTGAGAGCTGAAAATCTGGAAAATCCGCCGACCCGCCGCCGCAGGTCGCACGAGCAACGAAATATGCCACGAGATACGGTATTTGACGAATGCTGTTTCAACATGCAGGTTGCTGAGTTTTGCGTTCGATGTTATGTGCCAGTTATTGGAAACATGAACTAGAAATTACGTTTGTAGTTCTACTATTTGTTACACAATAATTCTATCAAATCAAATCAAATATTTTTATTCAACATAAAAAGCATTACACTTATTTGTTGCAAGTCAGATTCTACTACCGGCTCCAAAATTAAACCTCTACCTGAGAAGAACCGGCGAAACAAACTCAGGGATTTTTTTTAAGCGATATTTGTTTACATATTATAATCACTGAAAAGCCCGGAGTGACTCTCATTCCCAAGGCGTGGTGTTCTCAAGGTATTCACCAATTTTATAATAGCCTTTACCACACAAAGGTCTTTGACCTTTTTTAAAAGTTTATTTATAGAAAGTTTCAGAACGCTTTCTGGGATCCTATTGTAAAACCGTATACAGTAACTTTTAAAAGAGTTACTAATTTTATGCAGTCTTGTATCTAGTCTATTTAAGATGATGACATGAATGTAAAAATTGATAATGATTATACTTTAAATTTTCATCATAAACTGGTGGTTGTCAGTTTCTTCCACAAAATATCAAACCATCAATGTATACCTGTAAGGTACTCGTATATATTAAACGCACCACGTATGAAATTATGATTGCCTATTGCACCCAGTCAGTTCCATAATAGCCTGACTGACTTGCTAAATTTTCACGAAACTGCTTTCATCAAATCTGTTTACAATATTTAAAAATACATGATAAAAAAGAGAAAGAGAAAGTAAATGCACGCTCTAGACAGGTAATAAAAGTGTTAAAAATGCCCTGCGAAGTCGCACTTGAAACAAAGGCGAGTCGAGTCGTGTTACGAACCCATTTTGCCCTCTTCTGTATAAATAGCAATAAATATAACCAACAATTTTTAACAATTACTTTTTAATTTTTTCATTCCATTTTCTATATTATTATTAATAACTTAGTGTTAAATCTTAAGAATTTAAGAAATATAACTTTATTATGTTCATTTTGTCTTGTTTCAGGTAAGCATAATTGTGTTTAGAGCGACATTTCGATGAATTACAGCCTTCGAGCGGCCGATGCCGGCGGTAAGTACGTACCATAAACAATAGTTTATTTACTTTATGCGATGAATTGTTGGAACTACCTAGAAACGAGGAACTTATATTGCATGCTCTGCCAGAAACGCAGAAATTAACCTCCTAGTAATTCTTACGGCTTTATTATTTATATTGTGCTCGTAAATATTTTTCAGAGATTGAATGATGAATCATAAACATATTATCATGAAGATAGTTACGTGGCTTATCACGAAGTTTCAATTATAAACTCAACCTTGAACAATAGAAATAGCATTTTTTTAGCGTCTGACCGCTAGCTGCCTCCCGCTAATCACTCGCTTTTAATATATTTCTAAATTAACAGAAAACTTTATGTCACGTTATTACGTTCCTTAAGCTAGTTCCTAATACTTTCCATTGGCGTTGAGAAAAATTGTTAATTTGAACAGTCCTTACTAAAAGATGCGGCAATTTTTGCATACATAATAGATATTTATTTCAAAAATAAACTTTTAAATAGACAAGAATAAATTTATTGGTTACATTTTTATATAATCTATGATTTATTCCATACGAACGGGGTCTGTTGAATAAAAAGAGCTACACAAGAGCGACGAGCGGAAACGTTCACAAAGATAGTAGTTATTGCAATTGCGCGAATTTAATTGCGTTTTTGTAAACGCCGCCTCCGTAATGGACATTCGAAACAAAAGACTCCGAGTGTTTTGAGGGAAGGTGTAGATAGGGCGTACGTACGCATTTTTCTCTCCGTTTAACATTAGATACGTTCGAGATTTACAACGGTTTTCAACTTTTTATTAGTAGTAAAGCCATGTTATATGCAGGACAAATGGGCCGGCTCGACCGGGGAAGTATTACCCTCACATAAAAAATTAGTCTAAAGGAGCCCTTCTCATCCAATCCCTCCTATAGCAGCCGTTCAGTTGTTGCGGTGACTGCTTACCATCAGGCAAACCGTATGCTTGTCTATCAACCGAAATTATGTAAAAAAAACTTTATTGGTTACATAATATTTGAAGTTCGACGGACTTTGAATCTCAGTTTAGTTGAAATTCTATTTTTAAATTGTGAAAGGTGAATCTGTTACCTTGGTTACGAAAGGCTAAGGAGTTTAGTCTATGATATATAGTAGTTCGCGAGCATTTCTGTATATTTGCATACGTTTGACATCGATGTGGATTGAAATTTAGATTAATACGAATCTATTCGGTCTAGTCAGTCAAGGTCAAAGGTCGCTGCGTTTTTGCGTTACATCCTTTTGAATTTATTTCAAAAGTTGCGTCCTTAACGTTTCATATAACTAACGCCACGAGTCTGCAGTCCGCCACGTGGGCCATACATATAGAAATTTTTCTCACCGCTTTTCGATATGTACTTATATATAAAATAATTATGTATAAAAAATCAGAAAATCTATGAATATAGGCAATTAAAACTCAGGTTAAAATAAAATTCAGCCTATTTTTGAAACAATGCCGTCTGAATGTTGCAAAAGCGTATTTTATAAACTTTGACTTGGAATGTGGGCGTTCGGGGAGTATAGCACAAATTATAAATAATAGGCGAACGTTATTTTTCGAATACATTTTTCATTTTATATTGTACGAGAAGGTGGGTGTCGTTGAGGAGGCGAGGGAGTTAAAATAAAGAGAAGCGCAATTGAATTTTTAATATTTTATGAGGAGGGATGGTCGCGGCGAAGCGCGCGGGGCCCGAAGCAGTTTTAATGGGGCTACGCGTTCGCTATCGCTGGCGCCCACGTTGCCGTCTTCATCCGTCCGTCGACCAAGAACTAATGTTATTAGAACTGTAGGTGCATCAAAAACATTGATAGATTCCATCTATTCAATAATTAAAACGTACGTCTATTATTAATTATAGTTGAGAGCATTCTGTGATATTCCAAAGGCTTCGTGCAACGTTGGTAAGATGTTTGATGGGTCAAGTACCAGATTGGTTCCATTTCGAATGTCCATAATCAAATAAAGCGTTTACTGGTTGAAACGAAGTATTTGTGATTTTAGGGACAGGTTTTTCGCATTTTAATTTCTAAACACTTACAACTCGAAATTGAAGCGTAAAGTCAAGCTTGAGGCCTGACTTTCCGCTCGGCTCAACTTTTTTAATCAAAGGTTTTTATTTCTCTATGTGTGCCCTCACGATTTCAATTTCACATTGCAACCGAAAAAGTATTACGGGCAATAAATACAAGTTTATACACACGTATAGAAGACAGCGATTTAATTTGTTAGCGTATTCATACTTTGAGTGATTGAAACTGGAGCTTTTCGTTACCGTTTTTACTTTAAAGTGCCGCTTAAATTCGAAAAATAAAAGACTGTTTTACTTTATTTTCAAGCACAATCAACAGTGAATATAAAAATAAATGCTTAAGTTAAATATTGGTGTAACAGACGTAGAAGATCGACGTTCACCCATCTGATAACCAGATAAGATAATTTTTTATCAAATTTTATCGATTTCTTAGCACGCCTATGATAGCTTGCCAATCGAAAAGTGTCCATGGCTATCCTTCATGCTTAGCAATCATTTTTCATGACCGGATTTTTGCAGGCAAGCCTATATAAGGTAGGTAGTTGTGCCTAATAAATTAATTAAGAACTATCAGATTTAAACTATCTAAAACTACACAATAAATATTATCAGTTAGATAATAAGTTCAACAGAAAAGGAAAAAATTAAGAAATAAAAATTGAAAATGAAATGAGGTTGGTGGCAGCTTTACGAAATGGCTGAAGATTTTTTAGGGTTGAATGCGCTTATCTCAAAAGTACCGATTTTAATTTTAAAGTACCTTTAGTGTTGGATTTTATTGCCTATATTAAGCGAGAAGGACAATCGGCGTGTAACATCACTAGAAACTACCCGAGGTCTATGTCCAACAGTGCATTCATACAGGATGATGATTATGACGATGACGAATTACGTGGTCTAAACCGCAGGGTGCTAGTCCCTAATATCAACGATATATAGTTCGAAGACAAAATCGGTAGCTCAGTTTGACAACAATGTTATTAAAGCTGCATTACCGTGCCGTGCGTTCTGTCAGTTTGGACAGCTCTATCGGATGTTCTATGATTAAATTTCGAGTTCGTAGAATTGCGTTCGCTAATATGGACATCATTGCTATATTCGTTACTGTTATAGTATCCTTATTGTTTTCAATTGTTGGTTCATGAATAGACCAGCTTCAGCAATATTCGTGGTTCCAATGCCACCAGCACTGGTGGTAGGTCTTTTGTTGCAAGAGGCCGGCTAGGTAGGTACCACCGCAGTGTCCAAAATTCTGCCGCCAAATAGTAGTGTTTAGGCACTACTGTGTTCCGGTTTGAAGGGCATTGTACGCTAGTGAAATTACTGGGCGAACGAGATTTAAGAACTAATATCTCGAGGTTGGCAACGCGTGAGTGGCACCTACTAATGGTGCTGCAAGCGCTCATAGGCTGCGGCAGCCACTTACCATCAGGTGGGCCGTATGCTTGTTTGCCAACTTCTAACATAAAAAAAAAAAAAAAAAAAAAAAAAAAAAAGCACCTAAACCAACGTGGCCCCAAATACTGTCCACTCTTCTCCTTATATTATAAATAAATAATAAACGCTACACACTCAACGGCCCCCATTAGGATAATTATATCCTGTGTCGGGGTCCGGAAACATTCACAATGACAAGGACAAACACAATAAAAATAAATAAAAACGTTAGTAGCTTTATTAAAGCGGATTGCAAATAATTCCAACGTTCGTGAGGGAAATGTTTTGTGCTTTTTAAAAACTATATATAATACTCAAATAAGCAATTAATATAACAACGACCGCCACCTTATACGAATAAAACCGGCCATATAAGTAAGTTAGTTGACAGATATAGTAATGATGAGCAACAGTTAGTTATACGGCTCTTTATATATTGGCTATGGGGAAACATAAAAAAGGTTATATTTTGTTATCGGACGATGAACGCTTATAACGTATGTCTAATAGAGGACAGCATTGTTGACGTTGCGAGTGTAGTGGACTATATTTTATTTATTACTGTATTTTTACACCGCAAAGGTGACAAGCAAATGAACAATCTGCGTAATAGTTAGTAGTTACGGCGTTTAATAGACGTATAGCGTGCAGTATAAGAAGTTTTACTACAGAATTGGCGAGCCAGGGAGAGTAGAGGGAACGTAGGAATATTAATACAAAGGAACTTAGGGCTTGGACCTCCGGCACTGTCACTTGTCTAACGAACCACAATAGTACGGATACTTCACGTCGATATTCTGTGCGACGTTTCTACTCGAGCCGGCTATTAATGGTAAGGCTCTACTTGCATCAAATGTATTGAAAACTTTACGATTCTTAGGTAAGTTAGAGTTTTTTTAGTCTTTAAATTTCAAAACATGATAACAAGGCAAGTTTCAAAGCAATATTTTGACCTAAATTGTTCACAAAAGAATTTTTACTTTCAAACATTGCAGTGTGGAAGTAAAAAATTTTTTTCTGTTTCGTTTAAAAATTGATTTCGATGCTTACACAGGATTTTATTCCAAAAAAATTCGAAATAACCACGCCTAGGTGCGGGACATTTTTCAGGAATAGAGTTTCTTTTAGATTTATGCTAAAGTGAAAGAAAAAAGTAACGGTTCAAAATGGAGGTGTGTATTGGAAAAATGTAAATCTATTTCAGGCACTCTATAGTTCCCGTAGCGTCGGCGTACAAGTGCCATTAGGCGGAAGACAAAAGGCACTTAATCAATATTATTCAATTAATTAGCGTATTACTAAACATACAAATAATAAGAAAAACGTAAAATGAGGACAGTTTACAAAATACTAACGATACATTAGAAGACTTTGACCACTGTGGCGTGCTGGTAGCGAGCCTGCTTTGAGCCTCTACGGTCGCGGTTTCGATTCCCGCTTTGGAGCAGAATTTGGTTATATCTGTTTCGGTCTGGGCGTTTGTCCCCGATTGTTATAATAACATCTGATAATAATCGTTATCATTTTATAAGTAATTTGCTTTTATCCAATGAGTTACTAGTTAAGTTCACCCTTTGAGTTCAGGGGTTAACCTGCCAAATCAGAAATAGAGTATAAGCAGACCCTGGGTCAGTACCGGGAATAATGCTAGGACGAAGAAGACATTAGAAGACTATGGATGTATTCGTATCTAGCTATTTTGTAAATTAATTTTCATTTTCAATAACGAGCGCGCGTGTACGTCTACCTTATCCTAATAACATCGTTAGAGACTGTTTTAAAGATTATTTTCTTATTACTTACTATGAAGTAACATGTGTCCCTGATTTTAGTGGCTGGAACTCTAATCATAATTAATATTTTAATTTTTGAAGAGAGAAGATAGTCATTTAGGGCTCTGCTGCTCTAGGCCATTGCACGAATAATAATAATATAATATTTCAAGGGAATATACTTTAAGAGGGTAGTATTTACCCTTTAGAATTATTATATATATTATAATCGTTATATTGATGGGCTTTCGAAGACTGCACGGATTGTATAAAATATGACACCTAATGACCTAACGCTTATGTCATAACAGACGATCAAGACAATATAGTTGCGGTGTACATATCGCCGGTGTCGAATACCGCGTTTCATTAACGACTAATAGTTTTGATACTCGATCGCAATATCCTGCTATTATAAATTATGTTTACTTTTTACTCGAACACACAATATAATGTCCTCATTCTATTCTTCCGCCCATTAATGGGAGTATGATAACTTCATCGATATATTTCGCAGAAGCTCATAACGTTTGGTTTATATTGTTTCAACAACAACAACATTATATGTATTTTTAGGTTGCCGTAGTCAAATGTAAAAACGGAACCTTTATGATATATATGATTTGGTCATATATTTTTTTATGTTAGAAGTTGGCAAACAAGCATACGGCCCACCTGATGGTAAGTGGTTGCCGTAGCCTATGAAATCCATCCGTATGTAACAGTCATTTTACTCAGAGACTATTAGCTCTATCTATACAAAATTAAGTAAATAGGTAGTATTTAAATCGCTACATAATTTTGTAGTGAACTCCTAAAATGTATAAAAAATAAGATGCAAATAATGTATTCACGTAACTGAGGATTAAAAATAAATTTCATCTTTATATATGTTTTTAAAAATAATAAGGAATTAAGATTTTGACTTTTTTTGATGAGTTAGTAGTTGTTGAAATTTGAACTCCTAATCCTAAAGGCATAAAATTGCGTGCCCCTCCCTGCCTCTAACTTTTAATCTATGGGATTTAATTTTCGAGAAATTTTTTAGGTTTTAGGACGTCAAAAGAACTTTCCCTGATATTTTTTTTGAAACAAGACAGGTCGGCAAATTGTAGAGATATACATATAAATTTTTTCCATAACTTATTTTATTTATTATTTTTTATAGTAAATATGAAATTACCAACTTATTTTTGCGGTCGCATAATGTGACTTTAATTCGTTAATATTTCAAATTCTAAAGATTTTTCATCATCAAACTGCGGAACCCTTTAGTTTCCTAAAGCTATCAAAATTAAAAATCGTGTAATTGTTATTAATAAGCCGACCTATATATTTGTGAATACTTAATAAAAGCAATAACTCTCGTCATCATCGTCTATAGTAAATTTCACCCTCGCTTTCGTGTTAATAGAAAAATATTCCGTGAGTCTAATAATGAAATGTGTGCAGCGCTAAAGCCAGGTGCACACCGTCGCTATATAGTTATCACAATTAATTTTTCATTGTTCTAAGTCCATTTAAAAAGTAGGTCGTTATTTCCACATTCATTAATTGTAGCTGTCTGTTCGTCCATGAGAAGGTTGCAAGGTAAACGGGTCAGGCTGTCGTCTGGGAGTCTGACCCACATAGCCACAATGAGCTTCCGTAAACCACCACGCAATTAAGCGAAACACCAGACATAAAAAATTACCGAAACAAAAGGGGGTCCCCACCCATCGCTACAATTTATCATAGCAAATAAAAATACGGCGAATTAAAAAGAAAAGGACGAAGAAAGCGAAGCGAGAGGGAGCGACAATCGCTTCGGAGCTGAACGTCCAAAATATAATACCGTTTATTTTTTTATGGCCGGCCAGCGCGAGCTACGGAGGGGAGCATTCACAAAATCGATACTTGAACGTGACCAATTAAAAAATGTACCACCCGTACACTTAATTAAAAAACTATTAATCGATTTAGATTAACTAACCACGCATTATTGAATAAACTTTTAAAAAAATATCATTGCAATATTTATTACGTCAATTAGAGGTTAGTTTTTCCTGGCTGTCCTTCAGTATTAGTTGTAGTTTATCATATTTGTTAAATAAGAACGATGTTATTTAAAGCACCAACTACACCATCTATTTCGATGCTCTTTAAAAAAAACGGAATCAAAGTTGATTACTTTATTTTGGATTTTGATTAAACTAATCATACTAATTGTTAATTTTATAATTGAGAAACTTAATATTTTGTCCATAATGTATATAAAAAATTATATGTATATTTAAAGAAGATGCAGACTTTAACGACTACACACCTTAACAACTACACGTCTCGTTTTCCACTTGAAACATTTTAATAATTATCAGATAGCTCTTCCACAATGAGTATCTCTTTGGTTCCCAAGTCTTTGCCGGATCCTGAATGAATGGGGAAACTCCTAATGAATCTCAAACCAATCGGCTCCTCTTGTTTTGAATTGGTAATCAATTGGTATCAAAGAGCCGTCATACGGCGGCTTAGCCAATTAGTTATTTTGCTTTTAAAAACATCTACCATCAATTACTTGCCTTCCGGTGAACCAACGGAATCCTCATTATAGTAATACATATTTTGATAATCTTTGAAAATTCCGTTTGATTTACAACTTTCTCTTTGAGTTCCAATCAACTTGAGAGTAGCTATTTGTCCTTACTTTCTCCCTTTTTCTAAAAACTCGAGTACCAGCAAATAAGCGTTAGTGCAGTTTTCGTAGCGTAGACGCGAAATTGATTATTACGAATGGTACTTTCCCTATAATTAATGAGAGATGAGCTTGTTTACTTCACGATACTACTTTATTCGTGTGTCACGACGCGTCGTATGATTAATTCGTACTGTACGAACGACAACTCATGTGTTTTTATCTCGGCATAATGTTGAGATTAATATTATAAGCATATTTAACTTATTTTGCATCATTACATAAATAAAAATTACTTTATTAAACTACAGGTGAACATTTTTTACACTACTGGACTATGAACGTTCAACTTCCGCGCCTCTCTCAAGTGGCGGGGAGTAACACTTGCGGTTTACAACGTAGGGGACGAAGCAATTCCCTCAAAGAACAATGCGTTATCACAACGAGAGAGAGTTATATTACTTGACGCATCGCTAAAGAGTAAAGACAGTGAACCTCTCAGTAGCGCTTTTGTTCTACTTGACTCCGCACCGGCCATAATTGAAAATGTGCGTATATATATGTATAAATAAAAAAAAATTAACACTGCATACTTCCATATGTCACAAGCTTATAATATTCTATTCAATTCTATTTTCAAAAGCGTATTGTTTTTCTAAAACGTATAATGTGATGGTTTACGTAGCATTCCTAACCTTTATGAACTTTGCTCACTTGCTATAATCCAATAATAGTTCCGTTTGATTTATTTTTAAAATTAACGAAACTGATATGCTTTGTTGGATTTTATAAATACAAAGATTTTTTTTACAATACACCATGTGCTATAATAAAAAAAACATTCATAAAGTTCAATATATTTAAGAGCTTTTCAGAACCGAATTAATAACTTATTAATCATTTAAAGTTACAATATGTTTTAACTGAATTGTATTCAAAAGTAGTATAAGAATATCTCACGCGAACACTCTTCAAGCCTTAACATAAAAAGTAACTCTTAGTGACGCCGCCAAAGAGTACACTGCAAAATCGATTCCAAGTTTTATTAAAGCCTAACATTGCAGATGTCACGCGCCGCAGAGGCCTGCGAAGGCCTGTTCACCTTTGATCCCTGCACGCCGCAGCCTCTCAGAGGCTACTACTCCCATTACTGTATGCAGATTTTATACTTTGTGTCATTTTTTGTGCGAACGCCGCGCCACCCCCGCCTCCCTCCCTCTCGCCCTCGCGCGGGAGCTTTACTTAGCTGATGACTTATTAAGAGCACATTCTTCAGAGGTGTCTGCCTGTCGCGGCAGGTTTAATGACGTGGGTGGTTGGCTTGCCGATTCCCTTCGCCGCCTGTTTCGTGGCCCACTTTTATTCAAACAATGGTATGGCGTATTGAAGACTGAATCGTATCTTTTTTATTTTGCACTTTGTATTCGCTTTTTTATTAATAAGTGCACCGACGTCCGGACTTTTTATCTTCCTAGTTAATCCACGTCACACGAATTTTGGTGTGATTACTGCGAACGGCGGACGGATGATGTTTGATTAAAGTTTTATCCATTGCTTTTGTTTTTTTCTCTAAAGAATGTAATATCATAGCGATGGCAGCAAAACCTTTGAACTCACAGTTTTATGCATAAATAACAACCCGGACGAATACTTATTATAGTGGGTTGAATTAGCGTCACTTAGTATAGGATTTTGATTTCTTTTATTTTCAAACAAAAAATGACGCCGAGAATTTACTGGAAATAAAAAATTTAAAAAGCTAAATTGTTAGCTGTCAGTCATACTATACTACAATCTATTATCGGCTGACAATGCGATATTAAAAAGCTAGCCATTTCTTACCAGTTTACGACTGAAAACACGCAACTTAGATAATGATTTAAAAAAAGTAGCAAACATTCTTGAAACTCAAAATCAATTGTTATAAATAAAAAAGTTTAGTAATCGTATCGTGCGACTATTTGTTAATTCGAGCCGCCATAAGTCATTGGATCGACGTAAATTAACTTATGGGATACGAAAAAGGAACTCGATCGGTTGAAATTAACCCGCGCCACGTCGCTGGCTTTACGCCATGATATTTAATCACCTTAATAAAAGTATAAGACCACTCCATCGGTCACTGAAACAATGGCTAACATATGAAATAAAACCCACCAGAAGTCATCGTCTGATACGTGAATTGATTCTTACACTTAAGTACAATGCTTAATTAAATTTTTTTCTTTAATCTGTAATAAAATTTGAGTCGCACGAAGAACGACTTCACCGAGTCTAAAATGTAAACCATGTTATGTTATTTTACCGTTCTTTTAAATTTCCAGAGACAATATTTTTTTTCCTATTCGTACACTTATTTGACACTAAAAGGAAAAATTTATTTGGTCTCTATGTTTTAGAATGTTGAAAGAATGCTATTTATAGTTTACGTCGGTTACATTGTGTATACTCTTAATGTTACTTTATTATGGCGTACGATGTGAAATAAAATTATGCTAACAATGTTTAGGTTTGCCTTTATTGATCATGATATTATTATGTATTCAAGTAACTTAACAGCTTATATTATATTGTGACAAAAATTATGTTCAAAATTCGTTAACAGTGTGGAACTGAACACTATATTAAGAATAACCACGTTAGGATTCAAATCATTGTCTTGTAATCGTATAGCATCTATAGCAAAATGTATTAATCTCATTCGAATGTCTACTTCAAAGGTCTTCAATAATTAACTAGATTGCTGTAAATACTTAACAAAAAAAGGTGATCGATTTTAAACACTGTTTAAGTTTCGCTCCTGACTCGTTTCGCGCTACGAATATTAGAAATGCACTTCTATGTCCTTTGATGTACCTAGATTTTAGTGGTATTACGTCGTGTATGCACTGACTTTCCTATAATGTTTTTTTACTATGCTCGCATTGTGATTGAATTTCGTAAGAGCACTCCCAATCCATTAATATAGTGATACGTCGTCATATAGTGTATTTAGAGAGATTACGCATACCTGAGTGACGCAAATTAAATAAAGCAGAATGTTACTTTGGATGTGCTTCAGCTATAATGACGGTTCATTGGTTGCATGCAGCAAATAAAGGGTTAAAATGTTTTCATAAGGTGGAAATAAAAGGTATAATGAAAGTCATTACTTATGCGCGTTAGGCTCTATTTATTTTCATTATTGAAGTTTGGTGAAGTTTGAAATAAAGTTATGTGTATATGGATTATTATTATTATAAATAATAAACTAAATGTAGTTCAAACTAAAAGTTATTGAAGGTACTGTATCTAGTAGTTCAAATGCATGAACTGCAAATAGAGGATATTTTGACAATGATATCAGACTTATAACGATAGGGGTGGCCTGTGAGTTCTATGAGTCTAATTCCGTTTCTACAACATGAATTCTCAATCAGAGGGAGCTTGGCAATGAAGGGTGAGATATCATAACTATCAAAGGCGAGATCTATTCTGATCATAACTACCTTATCGAATTTTGGAATCTACCTTGTTGGCTTAAGTTTAACTTGAGCATTAGGTCTGGAACTCAGGACTAATAAAAAATATTGTTAATTGATCAAGCTGTCATAAAAATATTGTTTCATTAAAAAGAAACATAATAAAGTAGTTTAAATATTGACAGCTAAACGGACTCAATGTCTAAGGGGCGTCGACGCGACGCCGCAAACAGTGGATCTTTATAAACCGATATAACTAGCAATGATTGAGTTAAATAACAACCATATTACAGTACTGTCTGTCAAGTTTGTTGATGACCTTACATGCGATACGATTTTGAACTTTTCAACATTGTGTTACTCAACTTATTTAGTGATTTTACAATACAATATTCGTTGATGACATTCTTTCATTCGTTGATAGGCCGGTTAGGTAGGTACCACCGCAGCGTCAGATATTCTATTCGCAAAGCAGTAATGTGTTTTGCATTACTGTGTTTCGGTTTGAAAGGCACTGTTGCTAGTGAAATTACTAGGCAAAGGAGATATTATAATAAACATCTCGTTTTACGGTTTGCAACGCGTGAATGAAATCTACAATTGATTAATGGTGTTGCAAGCGCTCAAAGGCTATGACAACCGCTTACCATTCGTGGGTCGTATGCTTGCTCTCCAGCTTAGTTTAAAAAAATACTATAAAAAAGAAGGTTTTCAATAAATTGTTACTTATTCAATATTAATAATAAATGCGAAACATTTGTTTGTTTGTTTTTCGTGACCCTTTTATGCCTAAGCCGTTTTACCGATTATGATGAATTGTGGTATAGATATACATGGCCCATTGAGATGGTTATGGGTTACTCTTTATGACAGACATTTGGAGGAAATGAAATAGGAGTTATAAATTTGCATGGGGGGCCAATTATTTCATATTGCATTAAAAAGGCCTCAATAAAATCAGTTATTCAAGTGGGTCAAGCCGCAGCCAGAAGCTAGTATAAAATAAAGGAAAAAATCGTTTTTGGCGGCTTTTTCTTCATGAAAATACAGAAAAACACATTTTGATATGTTAACCGATTCTACAAGGTTTTATCAATCGTTAACATTGCATTAACTGTTGTCGAGAACAATGCATGTAGAAAAATACATGCAATTTAGTGTTTACATTTGCGTTGTTCCACTTGTATTGGCTGTATTTGATTTATGCACAGCTGGACGTTGAAAAACGATCGTCGCAGATTGTGTTTTTTTTTTCTCAGTAGACGTCATTTGCCCAGCGTTGGCGAAGTGACAATTTCCCTTCTGTCCGAGCTGTTTTATGTGTGTTTTTCTTAATGATACGCAATTTTCTTAAGAATAATTAAAAGTTCATTTTGTTTCTATCGTGCAGCAGCGATCATCGAAGAGGCTGTGTGCAAGCAGTCTTTAATAGCGTAAATGGTTCGCATCGCACGCACCTCTTGCGAGCGGCGAAATGGCCGCGGCGGTGGGTCCACTCGCTCGAGTCGGTCGCCTCGCCGCCGAAGTGTTACTCTTTTGTTAGTTAATAGACCTGTACCAGGATTTTGGGCGCCCGCGAGGTGCAGCCCTCCTTCCGTCCCCTTGTGCCGCATCCCCACGATTTTTCTGTTTTTGTTGCCTTACTTTTTCTATATGAAGGTCCACTCACTTATTCATGCCAGCGGGATTGTAGTTTTTTTATTTTTGCATGCGCCGTATATAGATATTTTTGGCTACCTCCTATTTTTTCCCCGGACTATAAAACTCGACCGGGTCGTGTACTTTTTCGCGGTGCCCTACTGGGGCGTTAGGGGGTAAAGGGGTGAAGGGTGTTCGCAGTTAGGGAATTATTCATTGCCTACCCGCGCCGAACGAACTTCCCGTTATTTCTGTTTGTTATGAATTATGTCCAATGACTTTTCCAACGCCCGGCTTTCTTTCGTTTTCGCTAATTACTTTTTCTATAGGAACTATAAATCTTTTGTCGCACCCCTAATCGAATTTCTTTATACATGAACACAGCCGCTATTTTTACGTTCCCCGCCTCGTACTTTTGAAAATAACATTTCAAATTATTAAAACATTTACTTTTACACTTAAATACAATTCAAGAAATAAGCACTTCAATTCTTTAAAAATTATAAAATTCACTACTGCTGGGCAGGCGGAGGAAAAAGTCAATGATAGCTTCTGACAAGCGGTTGCACAGATTTAGGTGCCATGTGGTCTCTTGGATCATGTAGTAAATTTACACAAGAAAGATTCTTTACCACTATTTTACACGCATATATATGTTCATAAAAAGCTATGTATGTAAATACAAAATACGTTTGTATGTATTTTTATATGACTGTAATAAACTTACAACAAAAACTCTAATCTATGCATCAAAAAATACTTATCTCGGAGCAGCAGTTATTATGCACGAAATAAGCAATCGGTAGAACGAATAACGCTACGACGTAGATATTCTACGAAGCTTGTCTACGACTGAACGTGAAGTAGATGTAGCTTATAGTTGAAAGACTATACGCATTGTTTTCCGCTACTGACGTTCCGAATATTAACAAAAGATTCTAATTTACACTCTGTTGCCTACTAAAATATGTAGAAGAGCTCGCTCCCGACTGGCGGTACAAATTTGAATTTCATGTGTATGTTCCGTCTATTATAGATGCACTCATTAATATCTTAAGTGATGTGTGTAGTTCCAAGTTATTCGAATTTAAACTCTACTATAGCTTGAACAAGTTTCAGAATTCATAGTTCAACACACCTGTCTCCGCTTATACAAAGCACGCGTTAAGATTATGTCGGGTGAAAAATGCTGCAAATTGTATGACCCCCTCCATGAAAAAACATTATCATTACTAGCACATCTAGTGGGATATCGTTTTGCATGTAAATCTGGAGAGGCCTTTAGCGTTACAGTGGCGAACTTGTTTAACAGATATTTTGTTTTTACAAGATCGGTTTTGAATTACTTAAAAGATGGGGTAAGAAGTGTATTCATTCAACACAATATGCGTTAGTGTACTCATTCAAAACACTATCTGACAATACGCTGGGTAAATATTAGGTTGCAAGAGAATATCGGATATTAAAAAAACAATTTAATTCACAAGATATCATTTTCTATAAAGTTTAATAAAGGAAGCGCATCCAAGAATTGTCTTTATTACTTTCATAGTTTTATCTAGCGCTTCAGCATTTCAATTCATCTTTTGAAATCGCGGAGAAAATCTTAACAAATAATTCAAAAGAAATCTTACAATTCAATTCCCCGCTCAAGACTTTACAATGACTAGTTATTAAAAAGTCTGAGGCATTTATTACCTGTGTCTATACAAAGATTTTGAACTATCTAATATATATAGATAGGAATTAAATCTAGTTTATAATTAAATTGCATCTAGTCATAAGTATAGTAAGTAATAATTTACAATATATACAGACAGCGGGAAAGTTTTAATGAAGTTTAGAATTTCAGGAAATCCGTGGATAAATTTGGTTGTTCCTCTATATATAATACGGCTTCTGCAAACTGTCTCATGGAACTTACGTTTATACTTTTACTTATTAACTTATACTTTTCATTAATTATGAAGACAAGACGTATTGTATGCAACGCGAATAGTGTATAACTATGATCAAAAGATATAACGCTATCCATTTATACTTAAATGAGATGTCTTTGTAAGTCTTCCATATATGTTTTAAGCTCGCCACTTTGAGGGGTTAAAGTCTCTTTCACGGGTTCGTGTTTGTGGATTATTATGTGAACGAATGTCGCGATATGATGGTCTTTCACGAAAAAGAATTCAGTGTTTGTCCCATTCATTCGCACGCAGCGACCTGACGCGACGTGGCATACCAGGGCCGACCTTGATGAGTTTTCTTTTTTCATTTTAATTCATTATGTGAATTATTTTCTTTTGCTATCTAATTCGAATGATTGATTATTGTGTGATCGAGCATATGAATACCTTTAATATTATATGTTTGCTTTGAAATATTGTAAAATTAATATGTACATTAACATTATATTTTGGCAGAAAACTTGTTTTAGTTAAACATAATAAATGTTGTAATTAAGCTACCAATCCTGTTTACATAGCTAGTGTGGCAGCTGGCAAAGTTTCAATTTATTTACCCCTAACCTAGTTTTTAAATATGAAAAAGTATGGAACAGAAACAAATTCGATTTCATAATTTAAATTTGAGAACGTCTTTTTTTCCTTGTAATTAAATTTCCGATTCAAGAGTAAATTAGAAAGTGCTGTTGCAATTCGCAGCAGCTTTTTTACCTTCTTATTACAATATCTTTTAGTTACCTCCCTCGGGAAATTGATTATAATTGCATTCTATAGTAACTTGTTGATTTAAAAGTTTCAATGATAAGCGGGACAGTGTCGCTCGTCTGCTAATTAATGTATCGTATGAATGCGGCCCTGTGCGTCTTCGAGGCAGCCCCCACATTAATAGAGGTATGGCACAAGCTCCTCTGATGTTCTGACAAAGGGTTGCGCGAGACGACTATTTTTATTAAAACCTACGGCAAAGGCACACTTTTTTTAATAACTTATGTACGTACGTGCGGGTCGAGCCATTTGAATTGCACTCCGGGTGCCGTTTGCGCTCGCGCGCGGTTTTTTTTTTGAGAAAATTGTGGAGTGACTCTTTGTGAGCGCGGGCTTTGCCGCCTTGAGTCGCGGGCTTGTTTCGAAATATTTTCCTTTTACCCCGGTCGTGTCTATACGCGTCACGACGAATCGATTTGGATACCGATTATTTTGTTTGTGTCAAGAATATTTTCCAATAGGATTCAAGTTTCCGTTTACTAAGAGGGTTCTCTTACAAGGACAGGCTTGAGCCGGTCCATGCATTGTATTCAGTTTGGTAAATTGTAATATGATTTTGAAATTCTGCGCTGAGCGATGGAGTCTTTATGATTGATAATATATTGCCGTAAACTACAAAACGAAAAAGAATTTAAATACAAAATCCGGTAAAATACTTTGATTTTTTTTCGATAATAACACTCAATCTCCTGTAAAATAATGTTTATTCATTATTTAATTCGTTAATATGCTATTAAAAGCTTAAGTTAGTAAAGTACTAAATCGTAGAAGAATTGCTTTCATTAGACCTAATAATCTGTTAATATTTAAAATCAACAAATAAATATGAAAACCAATCGCAAGTGATGAGAGATGTGTGTGTCTCATTTATACATTAACGTATTCATAGGAGCTTCACGGCGAGTACAGTACACGTGCAACTAGCTCACTAAATGAAACGTCACCGACGAACCTCGTAGACGAAAGACGCTCGGAATTAAAAGGAATCAAATATGAATGGTGTATGCATGAAGCATGAATAACTCGGGCCGCTCTTGGCAGCCCGGCGCGCCGGTACTCCCCAACAACTAAAACAGATACATTAATAATGCCTTTGCTTACAATGCGCTTTAAATGTAGATCCAGAGGGCGTCCCTCTCACGCGGTCTTCTCGCTCACACGTCGGCGCCGGCTCATGCAAAATGCACGCCAACGCGACTAACGCTCCTTCCCTCTCAAGATAATACCTCCCCTCCCATCCCTAAGTCCCTATTTGGGCTCATATTGATGGTCACTCATATCTAATGCTCACAACAAATTGGCTATGATGCCCGATTGATTATATCTTAATACGCCTAAGGGTATTTATTCCTAAGTGACAAACGATACGAAGATCAAACGTGTGTTAGGAAATTTTATGTCAACATAATTATCATGTAACAGCAGGTACTAAACCGTACCGTAATTTAAATGCCTGTAGATAAAATTTGTTTTTTTTTAGCTATCTCTAGCTAAGCATCACCATCATCTAAGCATTGTTTCCAGCTAAACCAACTTCAAAGTAATCTATATATATAAAAATGAATCCCTACATCCCTTGGTCCCGCAATCACGCGTAAACGGCTGGACCGATTTCACTATTTTTTTGTTGTGTTTGTTATTGTCAGGAGAAGGTTCTTATGACAGAAAAAAAATAAAAAATAAAAAATTGCGCTGAAAATTAGAATATTTAAGAATCGTTATTTAAGAAAACTTAATGACCATATAATATTATTTCTAATCTAACCTTAGCGCTTTGGACAATATAAACTTTTTTAATGTAACATTATGATATTTGACATAGAATTGACAGAACACGTGCTGCAAATATTATCAAAGAGGATGTAAAAAAATGATAAAACAAATGTCGATCGAAGTTATTTTATTAATAGAAAATACATGTAAAATAATTAATTTATTTTTTCTACAAAAAGATGTAAGAAAACTGAATTTCTTAGTGTACATCACGGTTAGTTCAGAGCCATTACGTCTAATATTAAAAGTTCAAATTAAAATGGAATTTTGGTAAGTTTGGATAGAATAATCTCAAGCAGCAGTCGCTAAGTGTTTGTGGCATCAATCTTGAAAATCCATGTTTTTCCCAGGCCAGTTATATGTCGCCTGTTCCCGTGTCGGAATGCCAACAAAACTATTTATATACGCGCAAGAAAAAAAAACTAAGGATATTGTATGTCATAAAGCATTAGAATAATAAACACACTTTTTTTTAATTAATTATACCAATTCGAATTAAATAATCATCGTTAAGACAAGATAACGTCTGTCGGGTCAGGTAGTATCATATAAATTTTAAATGAGACATTTTGAAAATCATACAAATATGCTTTTTGCTAACATCTATTTTTCTTATTTTTATAGATTAGCGATTTTATATATGTTGTCAATATATGTATATAATCTATTTTCATGTTATTTTATAATATTTTATAATATAATATAGTCTAGCTTCTTTATATGCATTATGTATAGTCAATATCGCTAGCCAAGACTGAAAATGTGAGCTTGAATAAACCATTAGACATGGCGTGCTTCACTAAATTATGCATTAGTTTTGAGTAAGTTGGGCACCTTCAGTGGTGGCCGCTAAGTACGGCCGAATGTTTTATATAATAAACATTGTGCTTACAAAGTTTATACGGCTACGCCATTATTTGTCTAGCCGTTGATAAATTTTAATGGCCTCGACAAGGCTTGTTTGTCCGTTCACTGTTTGAGTTTTCGCTGTGTCGCCGCATGTTTTTCTACCCCATATAATAAAGTTGCCTTTTATTCCGTAATGTTTAAAATTATTTAAAAAAATACATAGAACTAATGGTAAATTTATGCCTACCTTATTTAATTTTTGAAATCAATAACACTAATCAATTGTTCTATAATTCCAGAGTCGATTATTATATTAGTCTAATCTATGAGTAAATGCAGATATATATAAAAATACACCCGAATTTATAATGAATGATTTAATATACTGCGAAAAAAAAGGTTATAAAAATTACTTCAATTCGTTCATGTATATCTAAAACGATTTTATAGCTTATAGGGTGGACTTTGGTATAAAACTTAACTTTAATTGTATTGCTTTGCTATTTAAGATTGCAAGTTGGCGACAGCACGACGTTGGTTATAATTGTTTACCGTTTTTTCAAAGGCGTGTTTTAATTACCTTTTTATTTTATTTTTAATTATTAATACTTTCTAAGAAACTCTGGAACTCTTTACTTTTTTTGTAGCTGGGTGTTTGTTGTGGTCTTGAAGCTGCTTATGAGATAATGCAATGACTCCTAATCTTAACTGACAATGAGATAATTACTGAATTAGTTAAAAATATAACATTAATTTATTCTTGCTTTAACCGTAACTATATCATGTTATATTAATTCAAATTCGTCAAAAGCATTATTTAACAATCGATGAAATAGTACTATGGTAGTACATGTGATAAGGAAATTGTACTTTGAAGGAATACCAAGTCACGGATGAAATCTAGTATGATTTAGATTTGCATTCCATTCAAGTACGCTTTAAACGGTTTCTTTGATACTGATGAGATAAGATAAGAGCCCTTCAGCTAATAGGTAAATTTTATAAACTCGTTAATCATGTTATTTGCTATTTTCGAGTTTCATCTTTAAACGGATTTAAATAGCATAACTTTATTTTCTTCGTAAGTCTTAAGTTAAGATGCTTGATAATTTCTCTTATGGAAGACTTCAGCTTGCTTCTATAGACTAATATTTCTTCAACATGTTACAGAGATTGTAGTGATTTTTTCCAAATTTTAAGTTCATATTAAAATTAAAAAATAACTCTAAATAGTAAATAACTCTCTGGGTTTTTGTTGCCTTTTCGCAGCTAAGCCATTTTGATGAAATTTGACGATGTTACGGCACCCATAACTAGTAGGGTTTTTAGGGTTTTTCATTACAAATTCAGTTAGTTATTACTCAAGATTGTTAATTCTTTGAAAATTTTTAAAAAAGAATTAATACATTGTTCAATGTTTAAATTCTTAAATTAAAGGTTTAATGCTTAAAATATTTACGTTTACAAATGAAAAGCACAATTTTTTTATTAATATTAATAATGCTAATAACCCTATATTACCTCCAAATAAGCTCGTAGCTTTCGCTAGTAGTGGGTACTTCAATAGCCCAAGGAGATCAGAATCGAACCTGCGATTCTCGCGTTAACGAGTTTGGCCTTTCCACCGATGGGCGGATGTTGAGGCTATAACATATCTTACCAAATAATTTCTTTTTAATATTTTTTAAATTTTATATTTGCTATTGGACTACATCATTATGTAGCGTGTAACGGTTTCATAGAAAAAAAATTAGGTATTTAATCAGTATACTCGTTACTCAAAGAGTACTTCGCCTAAGATGGCTGTAATGTACAAAAGGACAGATGGACAGGGTGGAATTATGGAGTGTTTGTGTGGCATTTTGCTATCGTCTCCTAAAATTATAGTGTATAGAGAGTTTTGCACCTGTTTTATTTATATTTCTGTAGCATCAACACAATGCCACAAATTGAAAAATACAACCTTAATTTACCATAACATTATAAAAGAATTACCAGTCAAGTATCACGCAAAGTGATAACTAAAGGGTTCTGCAGTTTGATGTTCCTAAGGACTTGAGAATATTAACCAATTAAAATCAACCGCAAAAATAAGTTTGTAATTTCATAATTATTAAAAATTCTATGGAAAAACAAAATTATCGGAAAAATATATCTCTAAAATTTGCTTTAAAATTATCGTTGAAAGATTTTTTTATCTACAACCTTATTTCTTTCCAGAATTTAACACTTAGAGAGACATGATTTTTATACCTTTCGGAGTTACTCAACAACTATTGACGGACAGACGGAGATGACGAATTTATAAGGGTTCCATTTTTGCCATTAGGCTACGGTACCCTAATAAAGGGAGCCAGCGTATTGCCACAAACGAGATAAGAGTTTTTATAAAAGGTACAAATAACGCTTCACACTTCTATCAATTGATCAGCATTTAGATGGATATTTAATGGAAATTTTGAGTTATATCATTTCAAAACGTTTGTTTTTATTCACATCCTTTACTAAGATGTCAGTATTTTAATGCTCTGTCATAATTTAGTTTTTATCGCCTTACTAATAAGAATCAGCAGGTGGCAGATCCATTTTTGTCTTAATATTGCTGGTTGACGTCGAAAATAATTTTTTTATACTTTTGTTTGTTATTAATGATAACATTGTTATATATCATTTTATGTTGTTATCACGATATGAGACGCTCATAGCCGAGTGCACCCACTAACCGGTAGACGATCGTTGGGTTAAGCAATCGATTTGGGCGCGGTCAGTCACTAGATGGGTGATCGCATAGTGGTATTTCGACCGAGCGTATCCGTGCTTCGGAGGGCACGTAAAAAGTCGGTCCCGGCTGTTGACAGTCGCAAAGTCAAGTCAGAGGCCTACGGTCGACCTGAACAACTCTAACACTAGGTTGGCCACTAACCACTCGATAAGAAGAAGCACGATATGTACTAGAAGGCGTGTTGGTTTATTGACATAAAGTTTTGTGAGTTCGTGCCACGGCGCTACAGTGCAATAACCATCTAGTATCTATCTAGTAGTAGCATCTAGTGAAGCGACACATCTACCGATGTAATATCCCCGTAGACAGCTACGAGACGCTGCTCATAATAAAAAGTAGCCGATGACAATTTTGCGTGCAAACAGAGAAGGCTGTGTCATAATAGGCAAGAATCACATATTCCTCGATCAATCCTTGTACACACCGGCAACCAATCAAGGCGTTGGATCCGCTTTGAAATTGGAATCATAGCGACATAGACGTATAACAAGTTTCTTTCAGTTCAGACGATAACACGATGGTAACGAAGTTTAGCTTTTAATTCCACGCCCTGTCCCGTCCTGGCCGGTTTTAATTGATCTCAGTCGTTTTCTATTGCTTATGGAGGCTCGATTGTGTCCATCGTCGCCGTCGGCTGCATATAAATGAAACTATGTATTGCGAATACATTCCGTGATTTTACAATATATTGTTTATTCAAAATAGTTGGAATGTTTATTCGAATGCTATTCGACTAAAAAAGAGGTAGATCATTTTAATTTTGCTACGACGTTGAATGTATTGCGAATATGTGAAAATATGGAGCAATTCAAACAATACATCCGCAGTATATTTCAGTAATATTAAATTGCTATATTGGTTCGGTATATTTCACTCCAATTTTAAATATTGTGTTTTTCTTACTCTTATCAAAATCCTTTTTTTTCGATGACACTAAATACAACGAAAATATCAATTACTAAACAATTTCAATCTGTCAAAGAGTTCGTGAATATTTTTTATAACCCAAAACTGGTCGAAGATTCCTCGTTTGAAACAGGATTAGAAGCTACGACACGATAAAAATATACGACGCTGCAATATAGTTTCATCAAGCTGCAACATAGTTTCTATCAAGAAATGCTTCTTACAGGTTTTTTCACGGTATTTTCCCTCATCAATATATACGAGACAGCTACCAAACAACATAAGCATTTCAAAAAAACGTGTAGTATTCAGATTTTGGCTTCGAATTATTCGAATGAATAAATAGTTAAAATAGATAGACTGGGCTATTTAAGCATATTGTTTTCATCATCCATTTATAAAATATGTACCTAATTTATTTCTTGGAATCATGAAATTGATATATTTATATATCTTAAACTTTTATACAACACGAAAAGCTTCAATTCTATCCATTTGTCTACTCCAGTCGAAGCGGCTTAACTAATGAAAACTTTCGATATTCGCAATTTCGATTGGACCTCGACTATCCCCTATTGTCACCTTTAGCTCTTCCATTGGTCGGTTTGTTACATTGTCAATAGTATTCGCAGCTAGATTAGTCCTTTTTTCATCTCTCTTGTATTCGAGAAAAGAAATAAAAATGCCTAGTATTGGATTTAAAATTCGTTATTACAAGTGACGTTTCCGAGTCGTTTTATACGAGATTACTCCATGAAGTTCTAAGGCTTCTTTTGAGTTATTCGAATGTGGCTTCTAATAATGAAAATAAATTTATTTATTATAAAAAAATATTTTTACTTTTAATGAATTATTACGTTTCAAAATAATGTTAAAGCTCAAGTTTTTATTAAAGTTGAACAATGACTTACAGTAAGCACTAAAATATCATCTCAAATAACATAGCCAAATAATTAAGCCAATTGAAAAATCTAGAAGTACATAATTTAATGAAAAGTTGGAAACAACAATTTTAAACGACTAATAAAAGTTTCTCTTGATTTTCGCACTTAAAAATCTGAATACATCGCAAACTTTATTCTCGCACAATATTACAATCAGAGTTCTAAACAAAATCCAGGCTCGAATACAGTGCGAGTTGAAATAAATTATTTGACACGGCGAAACAAAACGGTGAAATATGCAAAAGTCGTCCGACGCAAAGTTACGTTGGTGCAAACGTAAAAAATACACGACCGATCCCGGGTACGTAACTAGTCGTTTTGGTACTCTTGACGCCATAAATATAGCCGACTACAGTAGTACTAGATTGAGATGTCATTCGACGATTTGTAAGCCGGAATTACTGAGATGGCAGGCGCTTTGTAATCAATAGCGTAAAGTGCTCCGTAGACACTTACCTACGTTTGCTAATTAACAAATTGGCTCTCGTTTTTTAATTCGACTTAATTTTTTACTATTAGGAGATTTATAAATATAAGTAACCTACGTAACCTCATTGTATGAGTCCTAAATTTTACTGTTTTATATATATGATCCCAAATCTTTTTTAAATGATGGCGTATACCTAACATGAATTTCTTAGGTGGTGATTCGATAATTAGATGAGAATGAAATTAAATTTTAAGGATGCGTCAAATTTAGGTTGTAACCTAACTATTCAGTTAGTTAGGAAAGAAGAAGAAAGAGAACTTTATATGTATAAAGATATAAATCGTTTTCCTTCTGTCGCATCTTCTTAATTGATACAAAAATAATTAAAAGGTATTTTTTTCTTATACTACGACCATGTAAGATGCTGTATTTAAAATAATTAATTATTAGTAGCTACACCAATCATTTAAATTAAAAATACTTCTTGTTTAGCGTCATTTATATAAAATTATTTAAAAAATAATGTCATAGTAAATCGATAAAAGTCAAATACTTGGTATATGATAATGATAATTATTTTTATCTTTCGCGACGGTAACAAGTATATTAATGCCATATACTTATTACACATGGACACTGGACAGGCCCTTCCATACAAATAAAATGTGAAAGACACGCTAGTGCTCCTTTGTGACTTGCAACATAATTGAATTAAGTTAGCTAGAGACTAACTTCGTTTCGTTGCGTTTGTGTTCAATTTACGGAGCACTAGCGAATCTTTGGACGTTTGTAGGGTTCCGTAGCCAAATGGCAAAAACGGAAAGGCAACGGAATGGCAAAAAGTAATGTGTGAGATATCTTTGGATGGGTCTTTCAAAATGACAAGGTGGTGTGTGAGATATCTTTGGATGGGTCTTTCAAAATGACAAGGTAGTGTGTGAGATATCTTTGGATGGGTCTTTCAAAATGACAAGGTAGTGTGTGAGATATCTTTGGATGGGTCTTTCAAAATGACAAGGTAGTGTGTGAGATATCTTTGGATGGGTCTTTCAAAATGACAAGGTAATGTGTGAGATATATTTGGATGGGTCTTTCAAAATGACAAGGTAGTGTGTGAGATATCTTTGGATGGGTCTTTCAAAATGATAATTAATATATCCTAATGTCATAAAAATTGTGTCCGCTCCCCACTCTAACTTTTGAATTATGGGATTTCAAATTCTGGAAAATTTGATCTTTTAGAACATCAAATAAACTTTTAACCACATTTGTTTCGATGAAGATAGGTCTACAAATTTTAAAGCTATATAAATTGTTCCCATAACTTTGTTTCTCATATTACTTTTAATAATTACTAATAAATTAGCAACTTATTTTTGCGTCTTTAAGATTCTTCATCATCAAGCTACGGAACCCTTTAGTTTCGACTGTGCGAGGTCTAGAACGGAGTTGACTGGTAATTATTTCTGTAAGGAAGGGCCGCTAGTAAGTCAATTATTAATGCCGTAAAGGAAAGCAGCTGCACTTTGACAAAAACAGTAAATTGCACGGCAATACAAATTTAAATAAGGTTATATATATATATATTATACAATGTTTATATTGTTTTAAAGCGTTAAATTCTAACGACACGCCTTTTATAGTTTATAATTATATTAACCTTTCTTTCTTTCTTTGAAGTAATGAAATTAGTTTGAAAAAAGTGAATGTAAAATAGTAAAAATGCGTCTCTCCTTATCTTCTTCAAGGCAGAAAAAAAAAAATTTGGCAACCTGAAAAGAAGTTCTAGTGTTTGTTTTGAAAAATAATAAGGTAATCTTAACACTTTTCATGAAGCTTCTGAAAAGTAATTTTAAGAACTCTTTTGTGTGGTTTTTAATTGAAAAGATGGCAAAAGGAAAGCAATGACAGAGAGTACAGAATAAGAAGCATTTTCCTACATCATCAGTAAAAATATCAAGAAGTCCCCTATATTTTTTAATTTCATGCCGACTGCCAGACGGAGTCGGTTGGTCATAAGCATGTGTATTGTCGTTGTCCTCGTGTGTTTCTGGACCCCTGACACAGAATATCACTATCCTTATGGGGATGTTGAGCGTGTGTAGTTAAATTTTGAAAAATTTTTAAAAGTATTTCATTACTCTTTATATAACTTTACTATTCGAGAATTAAGATCCCTTTAGATAACTGATGTAAACTCCATCGGATCCACAGCCCATACTTACAGTCGCAAAAGTATACTCTACAATAATTACGAATCAACGTATTTATTTTGATATATGTCTAAAAATACCGTAACTGCATTCAAAAAGAAAATATTTTAAATACAACGTATTATAGAACGATTTCACCGATTCTGATGGTTTAAACACATTCTAATAACTTACATTGTATGTACATTACATTCACATGTACATTCTAATAACATGCTACAAATCTCTTAGATTCCTCTTAAAATATAACCGTTAATTGAATTTCGAATCACAGACGGGATAGAACTAATCCCGGGATGTAGGATGTTTGCGGTCAGTAACAGAGCTGGCTTGTACACAAATTATCCAAATGCGTTTAATAGCTTCTAAATACTTATCAAAGTAGTTTTGCATTCGTTTAGTGCTTGTATTATTTATTGCGTCGCAAATGTTTTTTGCCGTATAGAAAAGCAGTAATTATAAAAATGTAAAACTATTAAAATAAATTACTAAATTTTAAATGTATATCTAAATGCTTGTTAAGTGTATGTTTAAAAAAATAATTGTGTGGTCGGGAACCCCCGTCACGAACGAAATTCAACTCTGAATGTAATTCGATTTGAAAGCTGAATATTTCAATAGGTTATATGATAAAAAGAAACAAGGACAGAGAGAGAGTTGCGCACCCGGCTGCGCACTCACTTGCTCGTGTGCCCATTTGCTAGTAGTATCCTCGATATACACACGCGCACACACACACACACACAAACAGCATACGCCATTTCATTACGTGACGATTTCTACTAAAACGCACGACCCGTAAGCCGCGTTAAAGAGCTTCGTTCGTTTTGGTGGAATTTCACAATTAAAATTTCGTCTTCAGTCGCCTTAGGTCCTTCGCTTTTTTAAGTTTTCATATTTTACCGATGTAAATATAAATTAGTTGATCAATTTGAGATATGATTTATTACTTTCCATTAACATTAAGAGATTAATACATGTAAATTTGACTTTCAGTTAATTACATTTGTACATTTTTCACCTCGAACAACTTACACATATTGGACGTATCGTATTTCGTGAAACGTGAAAGCCGTTAATCTTCGAACGTTTTCAGTTTATGTTATTGAAACAAATAAACGTTGTAAATAAAGTACGATAAATTTGAGCCTCGACGCTGCATAATTTATAGAGAATAATTTCGTATCGATCAAACCCGAATCGGTCGCAAACGCAGATCGAAACGTTTTTATTACAGATTAAAAAAGGTTCCCTACCATTAATAAATGTTCCGCTACCGATTAGCGCACGATTTTAATACAGCGCATATTTTCGCGGATAAAAAAACCGCGGTGCAAATTTTGGCATGGCCGATGTTCGAGTTATCTTTAATTTGTAAACCAATAAATGTTAATACATCACCGTACGCGGCACATCGGAATCGTCTGTTCAATTAAATTTTTCGCTGCCAAACTAATTTGTGAACTATACCGTCCGCTTTCGGTCCCCGTTTGATCGCTCGATAATTATATTGTTTGCGAATGTTTTTCGCGGGCAAATTTTACGTGTTGAACGCGGGTCAATATTTGATCCGTACGGTGTTGGAGAGTTGAGGCCACTTTGTGTCTGAGAATTGTTTAAAAGTAATTTCAGTCTCGGCAAATAGTCGAAACTTTGTAATTTTGGACGCCGTAAAGTAAATGTTCTTTACATGTCATGTTTTATTCTACGGCTAAATAATGAGTCTATAATGTGTAAAATGACCCGAATGTGAATGTGAGTGCTTGGCAGGGTCCGTTGACTCGTTCTGGTGTTCGTATCTGTCGCGTGCACTGGTATCAAGTACCGAGGACTTTTTAGTGGGTCCAAATGAGAGACACGAAGTGTTTTGGAACTCCATAGACCCGATTCCTATAACCTCTCTAAGAGTCTAAGGTTTACAATTTTTTTTAATTAAAGCAATTTGAGCTGACTGTACATTCTATCGAATGGGTTTCATTTTATTTCGCGCCACGTGACAAGCGGCAAAGAGATGTATTGATAGTATTGAAATCTTTTTGCAAAAAATAACTATGCGATGGTATATTGGCTGAATCAGTTTTAATATTTCGCTGACCGAATTCTGTGTACTAAAGTTTTCGGCTACAAGCTTGTGTATAGTTTCATGAAATTATTTTCAAAAGTTTATGGAAGATAGAAGACATGCAATTATTATTATCCTTATCAGTCTTCAACCAGAGGCATGACTTTGCGTTCCCACCCGAGATGAAAGGAAATAAAAGACGGGTGGGAAAAGGAAGTAGAGACGTGGTTAGAACCCTCGGCACTCACACTAATCTTACTACTATAGAAACGCAGTAGTCAGAATACTACTTGCTACAATAGTGTTTCGATATTCTGTTGGCAAAAGTTCTTCCCTGATCGAGCTAGCTCCTCCATGTTGAAAACCCTACTGCAACTATTTCTTTTTCACTATACATACTCGTGTATATTAGCTAATGGAACTAATATTTAACCTTATCACGTACTACGAAGAAAAAGGTAATTACTCCATATATAGAAAATAATGTGTAATAATTATTCGCATTATTTATTTTTCAACTTCTCGGTAAAAAGTATTGAATTCGTTAAGTTTTTTTTTTTTCGTGTTTATAATTCAAAACACGCCAACATCCAATAGAACTATCAAGAATTATATTGAGGTATAAATATTTTATGTAACATATGCTTAAGCCAGCGGTTACGCCCGCGTGAATAACGATTTTAATACAAACTTTGAACCTTTGAAGTTTAGAAAATGTTAAAACACGTATTTTTTTACCTTTAATCGTTCTCCAACAAAGATTCATGCTTCTATCCAGGTTTAAAAAATGACAGACAATATTGAAACTGTTTCAGCTTTCAAACCCTTTTCACCTCCATAAAATTTGAATTCCGAAAAATTGTTTTCTTGCTTAAGTTTAAGCTCGTTTAAGTTTTAAAAATAACACTTGTGAAAAAAAAATCAGAAAAAATTCTTTCAATTTTAGCCTGAGCCTTGATATGCCGGTCAGATCTTCTGCTTTTATATATATGTAGCACAGACTTGTCAGATAAAATCGGATTGAGTTTTATGATATGTGTCAAAATAGAATGTTATTTAAATAAAAAACACCAAAGAGTATTGCAAAATAACTGTCTACCCCTTTTTAACCTCATTATGGGATGAATTTCAATAAAATAAAAAACACGTCTTCCATCAATTAATTCCATCAAAAAAGGTTTACGCAAAATTTGAAGTAGATTGAACTAAGGAATCACGTTTTCTCATACAAACTGTGGCCCCCCTTTTTCACCCCCTTAGAGATAGAAGAGGTTTGTATTTATTTGACGAGTAGTAGCGCAGCGGTAGCGAACCTGCCTTAAGCGCCACATGTCGCAAGTTGATTCCCGCTCGAGGCAGGTGTTTGCATTGACCATGCAGGCATGTGCTCCGGTCTGGGTGTATGTTTCCGGACACCCGACACAGGATATAACAATACTAAAGAGGGCCTTATTATTTTATTATTATTATTATATTTTATGACTTTTTGTTTCTCCTCTTTATCGACTTACAACCTCAAATAAAAAGGTTCCGTTAAAACATAGAAAGTTATTATATATATAGGTAGGACTTGAAAAAAGCACTGCTAAATTCTTTATGATGAACCATAAATCTAATAAAAGATTTTAATTTACACACATCGATGTTGATAATTATAGTTGAACTACATGAATCGATTAGAAACGAGTACCAATCTTTTTCTTAGCTCCTTCGCTAGCCGGGCCGTGGAAAGCCCGTCAAAAATAAAAAGCTCTTTGAAGCCCTATTTATTTCTTTTTACCAGTACGGCAATAGGCGTTAAGCGGATTACTCTCAACACTAATACATTTCCTTATATATTTCAATGTTAAAAATGATGGTTAATTTAATTGATGTATACACTTTACGTTGAAAATATCTCTCAATAAACGTTTTTTAAGGTTTTAAAATTTAAAATATTTAAATACATAGCATAGATTTTTATATGCTAAAAACCAAATTTGATCTACATTTAGGTTAAAAAAAAAAACAAATTAATATTAATATTTAGTTATAAAGCCTTGGTTAGTTTAAATGGGTCGGCATGATCAGAGAAGTACAACCCTAATAAATAAAGGAGTGTTTGCGTTTGATGAGATATAGACTCTGCTAGTATACTTTTTTATCCCTCCTCCATATCCTGTCCTACCCATCATCATGAGTAAAGGTAATAAGAAACGGCCATGTGCGGACAGACGCACGGACGGTCGGACACGGGAGGCTTAGTAATAGTGTTCCGTTGATACCCTTTGGATATGAAACTCTCAAAACTCAAATAGAATTTCTTTTCCTATGATAACATTCATATGCTGTTTTCACGTAATTGATAAAAATCGCTTTTGAAATTATATCATCGGGAAGTAATTTCTACTATTCCTACGGAACCAGTAGATAGCGTTTGGGGTTTAATGGATTAAGCCACACGAGGCCGAAAACAATTTTGTCCGCCAGCGACGATAATGCAAATTTATTATATCATTTAAATGCCCAAGTATGAACAAAGCCCTCGAATACAATTGTTGGTCCCGACTATGCCCGTTTGCTTATTTTATTGCCAGTTAAACACATACATGTTAACATATAGTTAAAAAGTTTTTGCCGAATATTCTGTCTATGGAATTTGTTGTGCTACATGGAAATGTAACTGTATAACTAGAACGTTGTACGAAACGAATTTTCTTGACGCGTTGATTACATTTTATTTTATCTTTGAAGGTAGCAAAAATAGTGTTTAATATCGATTTAAATAGAGGTACATACAATTTTATAAAAGCCGAGTTCTAAGAAACTCTTAGAGAGCCCAGATGTTGCAACATCGTCTGGATAGGAACTGGACTGGGTTACGTGATTACCTTGGAAGCTATGTCGAGTCGATAAAAAAAAATTAGACCAAATATTTAATGACTGCATATTTCTCGACAAGAGTAAATAATGCTGTCATACGATATAAGTAATTAAAATATCATCAATTTATATACGAATAAACGAATCAAAATGTTACATAAAATGGGATAATAAATGTTGGTAATAAAACAAACAGAGGTGTTAACAAAAAGAGATAAACATTGGCCAGTCATCCGGAGAGGGAAGCAGATATCACTCCCCTGAATAGCAATATATTGAATCGATACATGAATGATTTCGCAAATGTATAACCGAATACCTTTAATAATCGAACGTTTGCATAAGAATACCTAATTTTGAAGACTTGTTCGAATAAATTAACACTTTTCTTTACACCTCGACGATGACATAAAAGAGTACGGCCTGGTGATCCAGTACACTGGTCGAGTCGATCCAATCAAGAAACAAGACTCTCCTATTTATAACTTACCTAAAAATATTTATCGATACTTAATTCTCAGTGTAGATTATTTCATTTTACTACTTTCAACATTAAAGGTCATCCAAAAATAATAAAAATTCAAATGACTTCTTTAAAATATATAAATTTATCTCTTTAGTTTTAAAACGAGACATTACAAATGACTTTCTTATTGCTACAAAAATATCGTTCAATAAATTTTTATATTTTCTCTAATGGAATTTATCGAATATATAGGTTAAACATATTTACGGGCACAGTTTTATTACCGCGGCAAAGGAAATAAACGCTCAGGCAGTCATACGCTCATATTTTATTAACTTTCCTCGTTATTTATTTATTATGAGCATATAGAAAACTGTTTCGCTTCAAATAAATTTAATTATCAATATAAATAACAGACTTCGTAACACTTGTGTTATATAATTTACTTTGAATTATGACTCATGCCAAATAAAATGGACAAAAAGAATACTAAAATTGAAGTAACATCGAACACATATTATAGTAGAAATACGAACAGTTATCACATGCTATTAAACGAAGCCTCGAGAGTAGAAATGAGTGTGACCAATATAAGCCACAATCATTTTGCAACATTTTCTTCCATACGAACTTTTCCTACCATTCAGAATCCAATATTTTCGAAACGCGGCGAGTGCGCGTAAACGTTGTACGTTTCGTATTAATAACGGAATAGATAGGTCCGAGGGCAAACATCGGACGGATTTTAGTGAGACTAAAAAGTACCAGCCGTCATAGTAAAGTAAAGGCCGCTGTCCACTAAGCTTTACAAATCTTGTTCGTACTCTTCTAAATTTCTTACGAGAGACGCTGTGAAGAAAAGCTACTAAGGAACTCTATAGGAAAAAAAGTTGATTCAAAATGTTATAGATAAACGATAAACGATAGTGAAAATAATATAGTATTTGTAACCACCTACTCGCACTTTACTCGTCCCAGTACCAGTACATAAATACATATATTGACATTAAAGTATCCTATGCGTTACGTCAATAGTCCAGCTATAGTGGAGATTATCAAACAGACTCGTAAAAAAGGTCTCACTATCTGTATATAGTAATGTAATCGGTAAATAAATAAAAAATACATGAGGTTATGTCCATCAAAGAGAAATTTAGTACCCTTAAAACTTTTATTGAGGCATATCTATAACAACAAGCCAATAGTTGCATTTCGGTGGACAAATGGTGTTGTAATAATTGGCTGGGGCAATTAGCGGAGTATCGCGTTGACTAGCTTCAAACCGAGTTAGTTTTTACCGCAAACTTGCGTCGTTACCTAGCTGTTACCGTGAAAACGAATCTGTTTGTAAATATCACGTACACGCGATTTGTTCTTGATAGCTTTGCAATAGTCTGAGTGTGTGTATCTATTTGAGGTGATAGATTTTAAAATTAGTTGATATAAATCAGACAAAAAATATTGTTCTTTTCATTATATTAATAATAACTTTTTTGTGCTCGATCGAGAATGTGTCTTTTGAATAAAATATCGAATAATAAATATCAACTCCGATATAGCTGCTTTTCATTGGTGAATAGCTAGGTTCGAAGCCGAAATCCCATTTATAGCCTTCATCAGGTCGATGGAAAGTCCTGATAATATAATCATCCCATCATACAAAGAAAAATGTCCTTTTATTTCATTGTAATGCTATCGCTGTTAAAAATTATGTCTTAGATTTATATATCATAACAGAAAAATATAGTTACTGTGAATATACCTAGTTCTTTTATATGTTAGAGGGACAAACGGGGTGCTGAACGATGATGATGTTAAGCTATTATCAGCGCCCATGAATATTTGCCACACCATATTGCAGGTGGCAGGTTTTGTTTTCTGATTGTGTATTGCTTTTGGCCCTAGCAGCCTTAACAAAGTCACTGGGTGGGGGTGGCTGAAAACATAGACTCAAAACGCGGGGGCTTAAAGTTGATTTCGTACATAGCTTGCCTCCTGCGAGGCCTAACCACGGCTATGAACGTCATCGGAAATGGAGGCGCTGCTCCGAGCGCATTCTAATCGATGGTCTCACCCCACGGTATGAGCGCGTCGCGGCAGATGTACTGCCGACCTTTTAAGGTGCAACTGGTGATACGCTAGCTGACCTCGAAACGCGACTGACGATCAGTCACTTCCAGAGTTTTCCATCAAAGTACAGTGGTACCTGGTTAGCTAACCTTAACTTAACGGCTTAACCCAGCTGGTTAGCTTTTTTTTTGTTATCGGGGAGGAAATCTGCTCACAGATACCTGGCTTCCTGGGGAGGAGAACCGGGTTATGTGGGGTTCCATGACAGGTGGTAAGTCATGGGGACCAACTAAAACCTCCTCGGTGGCCGACCTCAGTGACAAAGAGAGGCTCCGGGATCTCTTAGAGAACTCTAAACCGGTGCTTCTCGAACACTGTGCTAGCAAAGCTCGGTCCTAGGGGGCGAGATGGAGTGCACCCCTACGCTTCCCACGCAAACGCACACGGCAGTTGAGGCCTCACTGTCTGCCGTCCTCCTCAGCTGGTTAGCTGGGTTAAGCCGTAGGGCAGCTATCAGCAATTTAGCTTGACATTAATTAGACTGTACAAGCTATTACGAAAACAATATACTTTAATTATATTGTATAAATTTTAACGCGTATGGTAATTAGAACAAATTGTTAATGTTTTACTTTAAATTATTACAGGTGTGTCATGGAACAGATACTTAAAATTCCTATTGATGGTAAACAGTGAAACTGTTATATCAATTAGCGATGGAAGTGGGAGAGCCAGACAATTAATACATACGTACTCGTATATATTGTGATATACTTCTACTTATTCGAGGTGATATCAAAATAATTACAAAGGAAATTCACAGCTGCAAAGTATATAAATCCTATAATGTTAAATGTCTATTGATCCGACATTCGTAGGCTTGTTCGATGATAATTTTCAAATCATTGGTTCAATCTTTAGTATTCTTAGTGAGTAGATTCCTCCGGGACTCGAGATATTTCTTGCTCCGATTATCACATCATCAAAAATATCCTGGTGCTTTTTTTCAAATCAAGAGTCGACTGGCAAAAGATTTTTGTTATTTTTTTTTAAATATCTTTGTTAATTTTGTTTATCCCACTTCTGTATTTATACTGGTAGTCATAAAAATATCACACCTATATCAAAAAATAGCGCTAAAGATATTTAAAATAGTTAAAAATTTTACGATCGAGTGGTAGGAAAAACAAATTACAGTA
Source organism: Hestina assimilis (assembly GCA_023373885.1). Taxonomy (NCBI): domain Eukaryota; kingdom Metazoa; phylum Arthropoda; class Insecta; order Lepidoptera; family Nymphalidae; genus Hestina; species Hestina assimilis. Next base: position 16,829,640 of record CM041759.1, read on the forward strand.
ATTAGATAAGAAGTGCTGTTATAAACAATGCTAGACGGATATGTATCACAATGCAAGTCTTTTTCCCCATCCGCGGGGAATGACGGTTCACGCCAAAAAAATACCAGTGAACGAAGCCAAAGATGTAATGTGATTAAGCACGAATGCGTCCTAACTTTTTTGTGCAATTATTTTTTTTTAAATATTCAATCCAAAATAGACTTTAACATTACTGTAATTAGATACAAAACTAGCTACGCTGCTAGCTGAGAACAATGACTTAAATTGCAAGTATAAAGGCTATAAAGCTGATTTAAATTTTTCATCGTAATATGCTGCAGTTACAAGGGGTGGTGTCACTAAATATAAACGAGTTTAATATGGTTTAATCTTTTAACACTTTCTAAGTATAACCAATATTGACATGTTTTTCGTGTAAGTATTGATTACTTAAATTACTTCAATACTTTATTTCATTACTAGCGGCCCGCTCCGGTTTCGCACGGGTATAAAATATAAGGCCTATGTCATTCACTGAACAATGATTAAAATCAATCCAGTAGTTTTGATTTATTCATTACTGCCCGTGGCCCGCACGCGTTAAATTTTGAGTAAAACAATTCCCCTTTCCCTATACCATGAAGAGATAGACATATACCATCGCGGAGTTTTCTGTAGACCTTTTCAATGTGTACAATACTTAGTACATCATTTTGATAAATCTCGTAGGGTTCAGCCTGCATTTGTTGCAATGTAAGCGGGAAAAATGTAATTATTTTTCAATATACAATTATTTTTTAGGTTTAAATTATTATTAAAAAAAAATATTTAAATAAATAAATAAATTAATAATAATAATTAATATAAAAAAATGCTATGCAATAGCTTTACCGCGGCAGTCCCCGAGTTCCACAGGTTTTATTTTATTTCCTTTGTATGAATTTACTGAGTAAACTTTCTCAATGAAATATTTTATAAACAATAAACAGTAAACACAAACCGAACAATCAATCTATCTAAATGTAATTAAAAATAAATACCAAGAAAGTAATTACACGTGATATCTTGAAATATTAATAAAGTTACGAACATTATTATCGCCTGTTCCTTCGGATCGTTATTATTAATATTTGTAAGTATGACACGGGGCGTCGACCTAGTTCCCGGCGAAGAAAGATACCATAAACATTAACATTTCATGTGTTATTCATACATTACCAAATACCCAAGAAAATAGGACGTTACAATAGATCGTTATGTTGCTAAACATTACCTTTACGCAATAACATTGACTATCCCATTTACTATTCATATAATACAGATTTTTGTTAGCTTAATTATTTTATATACATAAAATATTTGATACGTCTCAAAAACCTTCGCTTACGAAATGGGCGTCGAAACAATTTATATGTGATAGTGGAATACAAAATGAATAAAAAATATCTAAGAATACATAATCTCCTCTTTTTAAAATCACTTTCATAATTGTAAAAGCCAATAACCTTAAAATACTAAGACACATTATTAATATACTAACGAAAATGTGTCTTTCATCAATTAACGATCAGATAAATCATCTTCATTAGGCTCTGATTTCGAAAATAACAACTCCTCATCAATCCATTTCCACTTGCGTTGTTCGTGACAATGCACGAATTCAAATGGAAAAGTATACATGTACGTAAATACGAAATCCGATAGTAATTCGTCCGAATCTAAGGAGATACGAAATGCTTCGATCTAATACCATTTCGAAATGTAACGTGCAGTAAGCTAACAATTATAATTATTGTGGTTTGTTTTTCAACGATTCGTAGATTATTTTATGAATTGTTGATTCAGTAAAGAATTATAAAATAGAGAATTGAATTTTCTTTTTCGATAACGCTATTTATATACATACTCGTATATAAAGTACGTCACTGGACTGAGTGCCCTCAAAGACATTTGACCATTTCCTAACCGTAAGCTGAATGTTCGCAAGAAGCAGATTGCAAGAAAACTGTCATGGACAGTAGGACACTTATTAAAAGGTTACTCCTCAGTGTGTGCCACAGGTTATGGTGCTCTAGCAGAACGAATGACACGCGAACTGCTAAGCACCGCAGTAATGCCCGCAGAACTTCTCACGTAAGAGTGCATGACATTCGGGACCACGCTGTATGTTGTCTTCCTTGGAGCCGCTCAACGAAGCATAAGTTCTCCACCCTACACGTCCAAGGTCTGAGGATTTGAGGGCAGCAGAAAAAGAACGAAAATACTAATTATTTATTTTTATAAATGGGATAGCTCGGGTGTACTACTGGTTATTTGAGTTTGGCTATACATAGACTGAGTCCCATATATGTTACTATATAAAAAGTTTTATAGAAAACATGTACATGTAAGCACAATAGCAAATAAATCCTATAAACTAAAAAAGTATACACAACAAACTCTGAATGAGTTTTATTGTGTATACTTTCAAATAAAATTTCCATTTAACAAAAGGGTTGAAAAAATGTACAATATTTATTTTTGTTCCGATATTTGCGATTGAATCATAAAAGTAATTGTTATACTCGTAGCGTTCTCTCATTTTTCATGATGATTTAGCTGCAAGAGTCAAATATTAAAAGGTGTACCCGGGGAAGGTAGTAAAAAATGAAATGCAATAAGTTATCTTTCGCTGTTGGGCGAGCGCACTTTGCTGTTATTAAATTTTAAATTACGCACTGAAGTGGGGCATCGCTGCATGAATAATGCGAAATTACAATAGAAATTGAATAAAATACAATTAGATTGTTTGTTTTGCTTATCCAGCCATTCGCTATTGAGGGATACATGTAACTAATTATCCTGCAATTCTTTAAATGAGTGTTTATATTCATACTAAATATTACCGACATTTTGTTTGAAAAGGGATCATGGGTAAAAGTTAACAATTTCTAATTAAGAATAAGGTACACCACCTCTTGAGTTGTTGGAATGAGTCCGCGTATTAACGAGTCTACGACACTACGACTAGGTATAAATGTAATCCTATAAAATTTCCATTTATTATTGACAAAGAGTACAATTGTATACTTAATAATTATATCATTACGAGGATAAGATTACATGGATTTAACTCATTCACAGTCCAGATAATAAACATAATAGTTGAAGAATTGCAATGACCCACATGGGGGTCACAGAACATTTACCAAGTTAAGTGAAACTGCCAAAAAAATCCAAAGTTTAATTAAATTTAAATATATATGTATGTATATTGATAGTCCGGTATATTACTGAATAATAATAATCGATGCTTTAAAATATCGGGATTTTTTTTCACAACTTTATCCCTTACCTTTACAGCTGAGTTAAGAGCGGAGGACTAGAAAAAAGAAGGTGCGAGTGTATAGGAGTTTGAGTTTCGTTTAACACATGGAATAAAATACAATAATTCAAAAACGGATACAATATGTAACAGAATGCGATGTGTTTAAATTGCAAATAGGTACATAAATTATGTGAAATGCATGTTACATTATAAACAATGTTATACAAATCATATACGCTTTGTATTGAATTGTTGATTACAATCAGAACTAATATAATTATAAATCTAAAAGAAATGGATCGCATGAAATAAAAATAATAATAATTATATATGACATGCAATGAAATAAATTTTAACTTCCTTAACACATATTTTTCCTCTCCCTAATTTTGTTATAAAAAGTACATTTAGTTCTAGTGTGTGTGTGTATGTGGGTTCAAATTTAAGGCTTCTGAGTTTATCAGTATTTGCGTTTCAAATTCGTCTAGTCGAAGTCTCGTGTTTTTGGTTAAGGCAAACTGTATAATTGTAGAATTGTAAGAAAACTTGTATTCTTGAAGAAATTCGAGATTTAATTCCAATCCATGTTAGAGCGGCGTGGTAGATTAAGCTCGTAATCCTACACTCTCAATTTAAAAGGTGGAAATGGCTTTGCCTTGGAAAAGGCGTAGGAAGTTAATAAACTGTAACTATATTATATTATGTTCGTATTAAAAATATAGCATTATGATTTTATCTGCCGTGCCGGATAATTACCGTTCTCAAGAATAAAGTAAAAAATTATTTCCTTTCCCATATATTATTTCTATGAAAGGAAAATGTAAGATAACGTACGGTACATGTATGTAATGTTTTGTTTGAAATGGTGCGTAATTACGTACGTAGTAGATTTTATCTTTGACTATAAATAAATAACCTTAAACCCTAGCTTTTACAGCATAAACTAGCGCTGCCATTGAGGAAGTACACTCATACTATCATCGTGAAGTAGTAACATTTATACATTTAGGTTTCGTAAGTTGAATGAAAACGTCCCAGGCCCAAACTTCCATACCCATTTTCCTCTACATTTACTCCATGAATTGCACACTGCTGGAATTGCATTAGCTACGATAGCTACTTACTATCAAGTGGGCCGTTCATTTTATTGTTGGTCCTACTGGCCTTGACCGCCTCACGGAGCGGTCGTGAAAGCGGGACATCCCTTGCGGGACTCAAAGTTAATTACGTCCATACGGTCCATCTGCGAAGCGAAGTTCTATATTTAAAAGTATATTTATGAAACTAAACTAAGTAGTTATAATATGCCATTGTTGACTATTTAAATACTTATTGAAATAAACTTAAATATTTTAAACAACAATATTATTAACAAAAATATTATCACACAATCTCGTGTCGGTTAAGACCAATTACCCTATTGAAGCCGTACTCATAGTCTCGTCCAGTGGAGAACGTAATTGCTATTTATATTGATAACAATTAAATAAAAGTAAATTAATGCAACCGTAGTAATTAACTCTGACGTATGCAACAGTGTTGCTAATTAGCGAGCCTCTTGTAATTGTGCTTCCATAATAGATATATTGAAAGTATCGATTGTTTCACGTAAGATAATTGATCTTATTCAGAATTGTAATAAAATTTTTCCCGTTTTCAATTATAATAATTATTATTAATTACAAATAAAATGTATAAAAGCTTTAACTTAAAATTAAAATTGATCAATATACAATTTTAGTTAACTTGATTGTGAATATTACCGACGCGCCATGTATTTTGTGTTGTTAATTATACAATGCGTATACAAAATAATATATTATCTATATAAAAAAAGAAATATTAATCTTAGCTGCTAAAAACTATTTTATTGATTGAAAATAGCTGTTTAGCAATTCTGGTGAATATCGTCACAAAGGCACAAATATTTAATAAAATATGAATTATATAAATATTTTATTTAGCCTTTTAGACTGTTACTAAACAATTATAACTTCATTTCTATATTGTACCTATTTTATAGTGTTCATAACTACCGTAAAAATATATAATGATCCGTTACGCTTCAAAGATAATTCTGTTGTTATTGATTTTTAATTAAATAATACATATATACCGTTCCATTGTATTTGTAATAAGTGCAGTTTATTTAAAAAAAACTGTTATAGCTAGTCTACCATATAGTTGAGAAATAAGTTTAATATACATTCATGTGTGACTTTGTCAAATTAATCTTTGATAACATATGATAGCTATTTTATAAAAAAGAACTCTTCAAATTATAATAGTTAATTAGCAAAACTAAACAAATATTTATATTCAGCTTAAAAAGCATAATACTTATTTGTTGAAAGTATTACTATACATATTCTACCACCGGCTACAATATTAAATTTCTACCTGAGAAAAACCAGTGAAACAAACTCAGGGGTGTTATTTTTTTCAATATAATACTTTTTTAAGCTTCCCAATACATTAATCCTTACATTCATATGAACTGAACGCTGAAATGCCTGGAGAGATCGATTCCCGAAGTGTGATGTCATCAATATACGCACAAATTCTATATTTACATATTATTACCTTATTTATTTATTACGTTCCTGTCCTATTTTATTTTATTTACATATCTATAAATGTGTACAAAACAAAACTGAAAAGAAAAGAGGTGCCTTCACTACAAAGTTCATTGCTGTATTTTACACATAGCGCCTAAACGCAAGGCGCAATTAAAAAAAAGTACTATGAATCACCCTTAGAAAATAAGTTTATTAGGATATTATATGGTGGACTATCTACAGGTCTCATTGAAGCTAAAATGTTGGAGTAAATTAATTTGACGTGCATCTCAATCTACGTAAGCCTTTTAGCGGCCTTAAAGCCTCTTTTTACAACTTGTTAATTTTTTATCTTGTTAGTGGCAAACATCCTTAGCCTATGCTCATGTATAACATTAGAGACAATCAAATTATGTAAGAATCTTTTCTTAAAGAAAAGGGAAGAGGGAAATTTTTCCTTCGGCATTGGCTCTAATAAAACTATTTGTATTGTATACAATATAAGAATTTAATATACTCCCTCAATAAACCTATCCCGGTAATACCTTACAAAAAAACAGCTATACCACACGTAATGATAAAAGTTAATTAAATAATAGATTTATAGATATTAATAAAGGTACAAATAAACTTTCCGGGAGAAATATTCTAAACTAGATGTCCGAGCAGCTCCGCTCGTGGGATAAAGGTATTCCAGAAAAATTGTAGTTTCTCGTGTCTCATGTCGCTCCAGGTAATAAGATACGTGTGAGCCAAATCGCATAAATATTCGGTTAAACCTATGTAACTTTTTTATTATTGGTTAACATTATATTTACTATTGTCTTCACACCTGTACAATGATTGTTTCTTTAAATATTTTTCATATTATAGAGATATTGATAAGTTACAGTTTTATTATTAGTACGTACGGGTATTTTAAGTTAAAACCGTATCATATAATATCTTACAAACAGACTTGGAACGACTATCTTTTAACTTTTTCAGATATCTATATCGGATAAACTAACAACTATGTATTATAAGTTGAACATATTTTTAATAGCTTTGGAAGTAATATAAAATAGGAAGCAATATTTTATTTCAGCACGCGACATGCCGAGGTCAATGCACTTAATATTGTCGTGAAAAATTTGATACAATAAATATATTACAAATAATTTAAAGAGTTTGTTCATTTTAATGAATATACCCATCCACTCTATAATCGCGACCGGAACTCATGTATAAAATAAATATGAATCGTCTTTATGGACGTCTGCATAAAACATTTCTTAGTAAAGAAATGTATCTTGAATAGATATTGAGATAATTTATAAATTTTATAGACATTTATACGTTTTATAGCCGAGACTGTGTAAAACTTCTTCGTAGACTTTCTGTCGCTGTATGCTTTAATTTTCATAAGTATAGAAGCAGCTAAGTAAGTCATTTGACGGCAACTGTCCGCTATTGACTAGAGACTTTAATAATAATAAATAATAAACGCTGCACACTCAACGGCTTCATTAGGATAGTGCTATCCTGTGTCGGGGGTCCGGAAACATATACAAGGACACAACTTTAATAAAACACTGGCTTATATGGTGAACAATACTCTAAATCTTGAACTTTGTCTACCTGTGGATATAGACTAGTTGTAAATAAACTATTCTGACACCTAAAAAATACACAAATATATCGTAAACATAAAATAGCTCTAATATAATAGTTTTAATGTATACTTCATTTTTTACAGGTAAGTAACAATCAATTTGAACCACAGGACCAGAATATTATCGGCGACGTAAAGGTAAGCAGTTATTACGAAAAGAAATAACAAAATTTTAAATGGTGACCGTTTAAATAAAATATTATTCCATCTTTTGCTTTTGTATTGAGCACTTTTGACGATGCATCAGAAATCTGAATAAATGATGAGTTGCAATAAGTACTGAGGACCGCGTCGTTCTCACGCCCATCCTGAGAATCTAAAAGGACATTTTTTAAATAGAATATCCTGAACTCCCAATTAGGCTACCACGTGTGATAGCCTCGCGTCGGACGGATAAAACTCGCTGCTTTACCGAAACGATCGATTGTGGACATAAAAGGAACAATTCGAAGAGCATCGCCTTTTTTCGAAGTCGAGGTGGGGTGCACCCCACGCCCTCTGGAGGCTTTACGCTCTGAAAGTGCTTTTCGGGCGGGTGACGGAAAACGTCAACGACATAGTGCATCTACCGGCGAGAATTAGCTTTGAGAGCGCAACGTTTAACGCAATTGAGATGGCAGACGTTAATCTTATTCTATATTTTACATTTTGAACGTATTACTTTTAAATATAAAGCTAAAACAAAACCCTTTAGATGACCAATCATACAATATTTGTACGACCAATAGTACCTAATAAGTAGGTTTAGAAATGTATGATTTTATTTAAAAAGGTCAAAGCAAAAATCAATTTCTGTAATTTGTATCGATTCCAATCCCAGTTTTAATGATTGAAGTCTAAAAAAAACTACTGCAATTTAAAAACAAAATTCTTTCCTTGTTACGTTTTAAGCGTTTTAGATTTTAGGAGTTCGCAAACGAATTCGAGCTCTAACAGCATCTGTATCTGAAATTTTTACGGACATTCCATTGATTAGAATCAATGGAATGTTCGAAATTTCACTTATTTCAGTTTAGAAGAATCGTCAACTAAAGGTAGATAGATTTTGACTTTGGAAATGTCAAAGCCTAACGTGTGTATTCATTTCTTCGAGAAATCAGTTTTAATTTATTTTATGAATATTTTGATATCAATCCTACAGTATTTAATTCATTTAATATACATGAATAATTAAATATATTTTAGACTGTATAAAATGACAAATGGTAATTCAGACACAAAGTATCAATTTATTATATTAAACAAAAACAAATAACTGCACTTCTTGTAGCTTTATTACGGTTGCTTAATTGTAGTAGGGGTTATAATTACGTGACATGATTAATTAAGTGACTATTGATGATTGCACTTATATCGCGGGTGTGAAAATCACGTCACGCTTTTAGATGGTTGCCCGAACTACTATAATTGGTCCTCTGTACCACTCGAATCACTTGTGAGAAGGACGGCTGATTGATCGAATGATTATTCGGATGGTACCGTGTACCGATTAATTTATCGTTTTGTTTATAGTTTCATTAAACCGTGTAACAGACCGAGTCTTAGTTTCTTCTTCGTCTGCGCTACTCGTTCCGGATTTCTTAACAATTTTATGTTAATTATTGTTTTATATTCTTATCTCATGTTTTTCTTCATTATAATCAATAACAGTTCACACTTCACTTGAGAATTATGTCTAATAATTTCACGGTTTTCTCTGCTTGTAATTCTAGAAAACTTTTAAATTTATCAGGCCTAGCACGCTTTAAAAATTTTCCGAATAACAAACCAAGTATAAGAATATCTATTTAAAAGAATTGCATTCTGTAATATGATACTTATATAAATTGTATAATCCGCCTTTTGTCTGGAACAATTCTCTTTCTCTCCTGTCTTCAGCTATGAATGAATTATGGAGTACGGATGCTTAAATTTTATATGCATATATACATAATATATTTACGATCTAGATCTTTAAATGTCATACTGCCAATATCTGTTCATATAGAAATCCTTACGGAGATCCGTAGTGGGGTGTTGGTAGCAAGGCTGTATTTAGTCTCAACGGGCGAGGGTTCGATTACCGCTGGAGGCGGATGTTTGTATTCATCTTACAAACAACTCCGTCTCTCCAACTCCGGTCTTAACGTCTAGACTCGTGGGTCATCCCACATTCATCGAAAAGCGCGCTAAGCTGCAAGTCTCGGTTGTCTTCTATCTATATATATATAAAAGGCTTTGTCTTTGGGGGCAAAGTTTGTATGGGACAACGCGATTCCATAGTTCAATCTACTTTTAGCATAAACCTTTTTTAAAATAATTCATGGAAGACGTGTTTCGTATTTTATCGAAATTCACGGGATTAACCCCGTAGAAGCGGGTAGAAAATTATTTTGTTTCGAAGTTTATATCAATATTTTTTAGTGCTTTTGATTTAAATTACATTTTTTTTGACACATGTTTGAAAACTCAATCCGATACATGGCATATCAACGCCTAGCCTAAACTTGAAATAACTTTTTCTGATTTTTAACAGGTATTGTTTTTAAAGCGTAAACGAGCACAGAGAAACAATGTTTCGCAATTCAACCCGTAGGTAATCAAATAGGTGAAAAGGATTTCGTAGAAACATGAAACTCTGTTCTTGGCGAACGATTAAGACGTGTTTTAACATTTTCTAAAATTTCTCAACTGAAGAGGTGAAATGTTCAACGTTTGTATTAAAATCGTTATTCATGCGGGCGAAGCCGCTGGCAGAAGCTCGTTACATATAATCTGATAATAATCGTTACCTGTTGATAGGTAATTTAATGGTTCGCCCTTAGAGTTGCAGAGGTCAGATAGCCTTCGCTCTGCATAAAAATCTTTTAAATCCGTATATGTAATAAGCAGACCCTGGGTAAATATCGCAAATAATGGTAGGAATTACGATACTCAAATTTATTTAGAATAAATATGCATATATTTTACTAGTTGGCTATGATGTTCGGACGTTGTTCACGTCATTAATTCAATGACGAAAGTGATCAATATAACCTGCTTCTATAATTATTTTAAATACCTTATTATAATAGTGATGAAGTACTACGTGAATCGCTTTATATATTTTTTTATGTTACTAAGTTAGCAAGCAAGCATACACCTGATGGTAAGCGGTTGCCGTAGCCTAGGAGCGCTTGCAACACCATTAATTAGTGCCACTCACGCGTTTCCAACCTCGAAATATTGATTCTTAAATCTCCATTGCCCAGTAATTTCACTAGCCTAGAGTGCTCTTCAAACAAAAACACAGTAATGCCAATGACACTACTGCCTTGCCGTAGAATATATGACATTGCGGTAGTAACTACCTTGCCGGCCTTTTCAGTGGCGGATTTACAAATTTCTAAGGTATAGACTGTAAGGTTTTTGCCGCCCATGCCTTTACAATTGTCATGTCCTAGATTATTATATTTATATTTATATTTTTACAATCCAACAAAAAGCTGATTACTGGTTAGAGGGCGGCGAACTAACTGAATTACTCTACAATATGTAAGTTTGCATTTTCTACCTGTAAAACCTGTAAACATTAGAAAACAGTCAAACGAAAATCTTTTTGATTTCTATGAGGTATCAAAAAAATTCGGTCTCCAAAATTGCCGCCCTAGGCTCAAGCCTACTCAGCCTGCTAGTAAATCTGGCACTGGACCTCTTGCAACAGAAGACCAGTGTGACTGAATACACTGGTAAAAAAGTCTTTGCTGTGACAGAAATTATCCTAACAACGCAACAAAATTATATAGTGAAATGTTTCAAAATTATCGTCATTGTATTAATTTTAAAAAATTCAAATCAGAGCATTTTTAGTGTCACTTTTTTGGTACTATAGTATAACTATACCACCTACCTATACCTATACCACCTACCTATACCCACTATACCTATACCACCGAAACGAAGTAGCAGGAAACTAAAGAAAAAAAAAGAAATCCAAAACAGTTTTTAATGTAATTATGTCCGAAGTAATCCGTGTCACCCATGAAACATCATGCTCATACAAAAATATAAAGGAAATAATATCGTTCAGTTATTGTTGTACGATCATACTATCAATCATAGCACGACGGCGTTGACACACCATCAAATATAAAATACGAACAACACGGGAACATAGAATAAGGACTAATTCAGTCGTCGTTAGTCAGTTTAGCTAGGACGCCAGCGGATGCGGACTCCGGTCACTTTGCCACGTCCTACTTTATCCACTTCCTCAGAACTAATCAGCGGGCAACATCTATGATGCCGACGTTTCCGAACGTGGATATTGCAATTTAACACCTACACCTGCTTTAAGCTGTCATTGAGCAAACCGTGTTAAGATCACTAAACTACTAGCACTGGCACTAAACGTTTAGAACAGGTAGGAACAAGAACGAGCCGTTATAGCCTCTTCTCGATATGATTATACAATTCTTCGTTTATTCTACGTTTTTACTAAAATTTTGTAATGTTTCTGTTTCGATAATTTATTTTAATAATGATGATAAATGATTGTATGGATTATCATTTCATAATTCAAATTCACTAGAATAATTTTTGAAATCTTTTCGTTCAATTTAAAAGATAAAGGCACAGAGCATCTATTCAATCTCTTAATCCTTACCAGCTGGCCAGTCTATCAGCATTTGAATAGTCTTTTGTACTAACCGCTTTTGACGAAAATCCATCACGATCTATGATATCGAAATGGGAAGAAAACGTTATAGGTAGTTTACAAAAGATAGCTGAAAGAATTTTCTTTTATTTTAAGGAACGGAGAAAACAAAGTAAACCAACATATTATTATATGCCATTATAGTATTTTTTCAGTCACAAACTAAACTCATTCAATAGGGCGGTCGAAAATATATTTATATTTTACGTGCTGCTATATAAAAGACGATTAATTTAAATCTAAATTTGGAAAACTTGATGGGACCATAAGGAATGTGAGACAAGGGGGATGGGAGACTAAGAGATACCTATTTCCCCTTCGCGATCGCTTATATCGTACGTCTCAAGGTGAATGCCCCGTGTCACCCTCCCACCCGCGTGACCCGCCCAGTACTTGCGCTAGGTCAGGGTCGTAACATCCGCACCGGCGTAGCTAGACCTATGCTCAACAGGACCAGTGTCTCGGCTGGGGACCATCGCGGCCTGGATGTTTCGAGTCACGCGGTCGCCTGATTTTTCCATTCGAATAGTTACGAACCAATATGTCCGTTCTGTTGACCCTTAAGTCAGGTCAAGGGTGTCGTTTCTTGGAATATCGCATTTGAACTTTTGCACCAATCTTTTTATCATCTCCACTACACAATATATATATATTTTTTTTTAAACGCTACACACTCAACGGCCCCCATTAGGATAATTATATCCTGTGTCGGGGGTCCGGAAACATTCACAATGACAAGGACATACACAACCAGACCGGAAAACATGCCTGTACGATTAATACAAACATCTGCTCCGAGCGGGAATCGAACCCGCAACCGTCGAAGCTTAAGGCAGACTCGCTACCCACAACGCCACAACGGTGTCAAAATTCTTTTTTTAATACGACTTATCTTTTGCTATCTGTTTTAAAATGTTAGTTTATTTTTATTTCTTAATATGAGCTTATTTTTTATTTACTTGTTTAATTGTACTTCATCTACTTCATCTTCTTTTAAATTCAAAATTTTACATCAACTAAGACTATCACCTGTTATCAAATACTATTGAAATTACTCATTGGTCACGTATCATCATAATTTTAATGAATATGTAAACGTGTTATTACAAATGGCATCGTCAATTCTAGTAAGCTTGCAATGTTCAATTGTTATTATTGACAATTTTTAAAGTGAATAAGAAAAGCTTTACTCAATAAAATTAATTCAAAATATCTCATTATCGGAGTGCCCCCACATTACTTTCATATAAGACGAATAAAATACACGAAGAAAATTTGAATTGAATTTGAATTATTCAAAACAAAAGACGGCATGAGAAAGAACCTAATTATCATAGAGATGGCGGCGCGTATCACATGCGCGATTTGTGTAACATTATGATTTTATTATTAATTTAAATATCGTGTACGGAGATACAGAGTGTGCCCTAGCAATTTCATTATTATTTCAATCAACTGAATGTAAATTTATTCAACAATCTCACGAGGTAATTGCGCTGTCGCCGTCCCTCTTCCCTTCTGTCTTCTCTTTCTAACCCGCGGCACCCGTTGTACCCCCACATTCTTATGCGTTCAATCAAACATAAGCTCGCTTGTGTTATGTTGCGACTCTGCCTATATCTCGGCACGACCATTGTTTGCTCCTTTTGTTCCATTATAAAAATTAGATGTCGACGACCGGACGACTCAACGACGCTCATGTGTGAGGAAACTCCTCATTTTCTAACCCCAACAGTAATATATGACAGTTAGATGCTTAGAAATCACTCGCTTACGTCAGACAACACCAACTACAATATAACGAATAAAACAGCGGCTTCTTTGGCATGTAGGAGTATGTAATTAATATGCGAATATGCTTCTAAAGGACTGAAACATGTATTTACGAAAGCCAGAGGCACTAAGCTTATGATATTATGGCAAATTGTTTTTCTTTTGAAATGAGCTCCAAGTTTTTATATCTGAAAAAGCGTATATAAAAATCATCCCTGATGTCAACGTTTCAAATCGCGGAGCGTGTTTGCCGGTCCTTAAATAGGAACTTATCCAAGTCTTTTCATTTAAATTTCTACTGTTTTAACATTTTTAATTTTGAGCATCTGTAGTTTAAACGCGAGCTATACGTTTTATAGGCTGAATCGTTTAACAGGAGTGTTTCATACTTTATGAGGCAGTTTCCGGCGAGAACAAACCGTATTGCTATTTAAATAGGGGCGTTAATAATACAATATTTGATGCATACACGCTTATCCGCGACCGTTTGCTCGTTGAATATTCAGCTATAATTCGCTTACGGCAAGATATTACTTTAAAATGCAACGTAATGAAATTGTAACTTGTTTTTTATTTCCCATATCATTGTTTGCGTTCGTTCCATGAACGTTGTTAGCGTATTAGCCATTAGCCAATTTTATAAGCTTACATACATTTTGTTATACCTTCTAAAATGTATTCGTTCCGTGCATAGACTTATTTTACTTAGTTTACAAGCTTGCAATGTAGTCGAAGGAAGTTAGCGTGGGACTAGCTTAGTTTCACTGCGTTGGTGATGAATTTACTAAGCAATACCAGCGAATCTTTGGACATTCTTTCTGTATGCAAGGGCGGTCCCTAGTTTATAGTAAGTCAACGGTTTCGTCTATTTAAACTGAACAGCCTATTTTTCATCACTTATATAAGAAAGCCAAATAAAGTCATTAGTTTTTTTTTTATTCAAATGAAGGCATCACTTATATCAAAAAGCCATTTAAAATGTTATTATAATACTCATAAGTATGTCACCTTGTTTAAACTTTCCTTTCACGTTTAAGATCAACAATAATTAACGATATGATTTGAATAATATATGTGAACAATGTAAACAAAACAGTAAAATCTATTTCGTAGGACAAACCGCTCGTGAATCATCAAGGCGAGCAGCGCGAACGAAATTTATCGCCTGATTCGCTTAAATATTGCGCCCAATATGCCGCCCGTACCGATTAAACAGTCAAATTATGGTGCACTGGCCTACACCCCCAACTTTGTCCAATTTATTCCTTCATTTATTAAACACACAGATACCATTTTAGCTTGAGACTTCGTTATATATTGCATTGACTTACTATAAATTAGGGACAGATCCTTCCATACAGAAAAAATTAACACAGTCGCTGGTGTTTTTCGTATTGTTTTTGTATTAATCTCTCCAAAGTATAAAGAATCTATATTGAATTATAAATATTATAAACCTAAAATTTTGAACGAATGCTTTCCAATTAAAAGTGTTTTGCGTTCTGTACAGCTATGAACTCTATCTCTTCAACTCTCGGCTATCAACCTTGCCAACTGAAGGAAAGTATCCAAATACAGCAAGGTTCTAGAGCCGTTTAAAAGAATGCGTATCAATTATGCAATGCAGCCATAACCGCGGGTAAATTAAAAGTAGAAAAATTAAATTGGCGTCATATGTAGTATCAGTGTGTAATAGAAAAACTGCTTTGCGAGACCCGGAATTTATGTCTGATGCGATATTAATATTTATTTTGGTTTTCTCTTTGTTTGTTTGACTTTGTATTATATATAATATATTATATTTGTTTCATGCGGTATAAGGTAAATTATCATATAAGATCCGTATTCTGTTTTTATAGATATATCGCGATAAAAACTCCTATGAAGTAATCCGGGGAGCGGAATTTATTTGTGATATATCCAAATTGATACATTAACTTCTTCAAACACAAATGTTAAATGGAGATATTTATAAAAAAACCTTTAGTACCTTGTTAAAAATTAGTATAGCTTTTATATTAAACAACAAATAAACGTATATAAATGGCCAATCAGAAACTGTAATCACTATAATTGTTCCCACTGCATAATATCGGATTTCACATTAAAATCTATCACAAACTATAGTACGATTTATATAATTAAACGCTTATATCGGTTCAGAGTTAATCTACTTAGTTATTAGTTGGTGGTTAATAAAAAAATGTGTCAAACAAATTGAAAGTATTCATATTTTGATACAATGCAACCATTTTTTAGTGTGCCTTACAATTATACCCAATGAAATCTTTATAATAAGGTACTAGAAGAGTTAAAAGTCGACAACAACACTTACAACTTACGAAACACGTATGGCCGCCTTGCTGCTAGATTTCTGCAATCCAAGCAAAGAGCAGGGCAATATCTTAAGTTTCAAACTAGATTGCTACAAACGCTTGTATTACTACGGACGTGGCTCATAAGTCACAATTGCTATGACTATATACTAAGATTTTTGTGAAGTATATTTCTGAATTAACTACTCTAGTAGCGAATAGATTCGAGAAATTATTTTATTTATTTCATCATCATAAATTTTTGTTTATTTACAATAATAACCTATGAGATTACTTCTTAAATTCAAACAAACAAAATTAAAATTTTGTCTTTTTATAATTGTATATAGAACTTGTGTTAGTTTAATAAGACATGATATTTTATAAATTAATATCTAATTGGGTTCAATTTATACAAATTTATAAAATCCGAGAATGAATTTCTCATGAGAACGCTTTAGCAGTTTATTTTAAACGTTTAATATTATAATATTCACAAAAACTCCGGAATTATTTATACTTAAATAATTACGCTCAGAAATTATTAGAAAACATTTTAACATTCGAAAGCTGACGAATAATTTTAATAAAAGTCATACACAATCTCTTCTTTAGAGAATTTATAAAAATGCATACATTATTGTGACGAAAGGTATGCTTGTAGTTTTTATGTGCACTTTTGAAATATATTGCACCAAACACTCGCAAATCATTTGATTTAAAAAAATCAAATACCCTAAATGGTAGGTTTTGATACATATACTAGCGATAATAAATAGCAGTCACACACAAGTTTACTTAGTCCATACAATCTGTCATAGCCATGTGCGTCGGGGCTGTGACGCCTCGAAATTTGTTTAGAGTTAAACTGGTTAGCGGGCCTTGATGCACCCTCGACCGAATGAAGCTGATATTACAATTTCAAATGATGTCACGACATGTATACATTGTATGGTGAAATCTTTATATATATAAAAGAGAAGACCTAACTGAAATATCAACACCCAGTCTAAGCCCTTGGACCTAGAAACCTGATTTTTTTCTTGTGGTTATTGCTTTTAAAACTTAAACGAGCTCTAAAATAATTTTCCGTAATTCAATTCAAAACACGTGTTTTTAACATTTTCCACCCCTGAATTTATATAGAGCGATATTCCTCAGATCATTAAGCAGATCATAATAAGATTTATTTGTCTAAAACCAACATTACCTACCTAACAAGAAAAACCTCTGAAGATAATCGATTTGATAACCTAATATCTTTGAATGAGGACAATAAGACAAATGGCGAGAATGTCGCGTAACCCAAATAATTACCAGTCAAGGGCGTTGTGGACCACGCACAGTTGAAACTAAAGGGTTCCGCAGCTTGGTTATGAAGAATTTTAAGTGCTTTAAAAATAATAACGAATTAAAATCGACCGCAAAAATAAGTCTGTAATTTCATAGTAAATATTAAAAATAGTATGAAAAACAAAGATAGGGAAACAGCTTATATATCTCTAAATTTTGTAGACCTATCTTCTTCAAACCAAATGTGGTTGAAATTTCATTTCATGTCCTACAAGGTCAAATTTTTCCAGAATTTTAAATCCCATAGTTCAAAAGTTAGAGGGGGGACACCATTTTTACGACTTTAGAAGCTAATATCTCAACAACTACTGGCTTGATGAAAAAAGTCAAAATCAAACCTCCTTATCATTTTGAAACACCTATTCTAAGATATCTCACACGTTGACATACGTTGAATTTTTTTTAAAACTCAGTTACATGTATGGACTGATACCCTTAATTCTTATATATTTTAAGATTTCATTACAAAATCGTTGTGTGGTTTTTACACACCTATTTAGTAAATTTCGTATAGATAGAGCCAATGGTCTCCGAGTAAAATGACAGTGACATACGAACAGATGGAGGGACAGACGGACAGACGGACGGACGGACAGACGGACATGACGAAACTATAAGGGTTCCGTTTTTGCCATTTGGCTACGGAACCCTAAAAAGACATACTCCTTATTTGATAACCTCTTCCTTTTTTAAAGTCATATTCCTATGTTTGTCGTGTAGAGTGATTGACTTTTTTCATACATTTATTCATTAACATAAATGTTTAAGTGCAATTTGTTAAAAATTTAAAATATTCAAGAAAGAATTTTATAAGAATTTGTAATATACCGAAAACGTTCACAATTTCTACTAGTTGGCACCAGCAATAGACAAAAAAAATGCAATTATGATAATAAAAAAATGATAATTAAATATATCGTATTTTGAATGTACATTAATATAGACATGGAAATTATTGTGAATAGATAAATTATACAAATGAAGAAGTAAAATTAATAAAACATTATTACCACAAATTTGCACCTTATCAACGTAACATAAGCCATTTGCTGTGGAAATAATCGTTGCATGCTCTCGCATAAGTGCAGCATCGATATGTATATGTATATTTGCTCTGCAATAGGTCAGGACTCGTGTGCGCTCAACAGAGGCCTAATAGATGATTAGATTACATTATAGAAATATTGTTAACGCTCATCGAGCGGTCTCGCAATTGTTAACGATGTATTGATTCATGCGGTTTGTCCTTTAATACTTAATTGATTTTTGTTTTCATATTCGTATTGAATTAATCGTAACAGTCATTTGAACAATATGAAAGCTTATTCATTATTATAGAAATGTAACTTAAATTCAGTCAAAAGAAAAATTTTGTAACTTTATTTCCCTAGCGGTAACAAAGGTTTTTGTAAATTGCTAAATTACAAAATTTGAAGCTGCTGCGATGAAATAGCGATGTACAAAGTCGCCGTTCTACCGATTTATTAGATTCCATCTTCCAGGTCGTAATTTTCTAAAACAGACATTCACAAAATAAAAATAGAACCTCGTTTTGTGAAAATATGAAATAAATCGGTATGCTTAAGTTTTTATCAAAAGGACACGGTTCCTTTTCCATTTGTCTAAAAATGTTGCAATTGAATGCATTTCGGTATGGAATATTGAAACCTCAGAGTGGGTGAATGTTTCTCATCCGTGCACGCACGGGGGAGGCGCACAGAGGAGAGTACAAAAGGGGGCCCGGCCGCCACCGTCGCCTCCCTGCGCCCCCGCGTCTGCTTTCTAAACCTCCACGCAAATAGTACACGTTTGCTTGGCAACATTTCATGCTTAGTGTATACAAATAATGTACGGCATGGGTACAAACTGCGCAAAGGGAATACTAATGCGAGCGAACACAGGCCTCAAGTTAAACATTTCGCCAGTGATCATTCGTATTGCAACTGCCTTTATTTGCACTCGAAGCCCCGATAGGTAATTTAGGCATCGCTAGACATTAGTTACTGACAACGATGACCGTATCTGTCCACTTCATACAAAGTTCTTTCGTACAAATTTCACCTTCCCGATTCCATGTTTACTTCTCCGTCACTATCTAAAATTTATTTCCAGTCTAAATTAGAGTCCACCAACTTTTCTACAATTTATAACTATCGTCATTATATAAGTTTAAGGTTTTATTTATAAGTATAGTACTTTGTAACATATTGGTTTTCTAATTTATATTTGTAAATAAGGCAAGTAATTAAAAATATTTCAACCTATCGATTCGACTGATCATATTTACAATGTTATTTCCTATTTAATTCAAGCGTAAATATAAATTCAAATTTTAAAATATATAAATTATCGTAATAATCTTACTAATATCTAGTAAGTAAGTCGATCATTGTGAAGTCGAGTCGGCGATATCATTTAGCTGCAGACGCCTCGCACGCGAACCTTTCCCTTAATGTAGTTTTGTGATAACGTGAGGCCATTAACGTTTTAACCGTGGTCCCGCCATCGACAATCCCCAAGTGCGCTGACAATTTAGCAAAAGGCTGGCCCCACAATCTGTCGGTGACGGCGTATAAACACTAGTACTCCCCAGTCGCTCTTCCACAAAGTCCGACTGATTCGCAATGCAAAACGCATCGGACGGCCCACCTATCTAATATTGCCTGATGTATTTTGAATAATTGCTGGGTACGCCGGCGGCTGATTGCGTTCGTACAAAGAGACCGGTGGCTGCAATACGGAAAATGTCTTGCCGGGGATTTGTACGTACATCTCTTTGTAGCGACGGCTCAGGCCGGACAAAAGTAGCCACTTTCATAGTAGACGATTCTATCTGTGACACCGATCGCTTTCCCGACCGATTACTTCACAGTCCGCACCAACTATTCCCTCGATCATACGGACCGATTCAGTAGCGATTAATATTTCATGTCTAATATTAAATACGCTGTAATTAATTAACATATTTATTGCGTCGTATACATAACTAAAACGTTGCATGATCAGAATTTTTTATTTCGAATGAATTCTTTGAAGTGCTTATTAATCTGCGATCGCTAATTTCTTTTCTAGTCTTTATTTTCAATTATAAATAATTTATAACGGACTACAATAAAATTCTATAAAGTTCGATTACGTAGCATACAGTCGCCCGAGTATTCATTATAATATATTCTTTACTTCTTTGATTCTCTCGTTCCGTCAAATAGTCATGATACCGTTACGATTTTTTATAACAAAATGTTACATTAACACGCGATTATAGAATTCAAATAAAACCGCGGAAGAAATATATTGTATCTAGTAATGATCGTAAAACGGAATTATATTGCAATTATGTGAAATCCATGTCATGCAACGTCGGTATAGAGAAGTAATGTGATTTTATTATACTCGTCATCAATAGCAATATTTTCAAATGTCGTTTTTAAATTACCCTTATTTTTACCCAGGCTTCGGCTGCAACTTCAACTACAGCTTATCGCGGTATATGCTAAATCATTCTCCCAGATTCAAACTAAGTTCATAGCAAATTTCATCAAGTTTAGAATATTCGTTCAGTCGCGAAAATTTAACAAATATATACAGTTACTTTCTCATTTATATTATTGTACATATAAAACAGATGTTTTTACCTTCGACTTCGATAATTCGTTTCAATAAAAAAAAATAGGCAATTATTATATGATCTTCATGGCAAAAACTTCAATTGTAAATCACTAACAATACTAAAAGAAAATAGGTTAATAACAGCGTATTTTATTAATTGAAATTAGTTACATGTATTGTACATTCCTTGTATGCTGTAACATTTGTATGAAATTTTCAATAAAAACATGAAATCAAACAGTCTTGAGTCTTTGTATTGTATGAGCACAAACACTTAATTATGCTAAATTAAACATTATAAAACACTACAATTTTAATAATATGACTATTTCTTACTTGTAGTACAGTTTTCAGTAAACTTATCTGCTGTGGACGTACACTATAACTACGACAATGTAGAATAAATACAATACAAACAACTACAATTCTTAATTCAGATTGCTCTATATTTTAATTCTATTTTTTTTATTATTTAACCCGGGGGTAGATTACTCTACTTCAGCTGATGATAAGTGGAATTAGAGCCTAATTATTATTAGAGTCTAAACTATAAGGCGCCCAATACCGTAGCAGAAGGCGAATAGCACAAGCCGCCCTTGCCCTGCCTACTACCGCAAGATACCCCGATGACCTCGAAATGCCACGACAAGCAGTCACTTCACGAATTTTATATGTATTTGGTAAAATCTCTTCACATTTTTTTAAATAGGGTAGACATATAATTTTGTGATGATAATAATAAATCGGATAAAAAAATTCGCAAATAAAGAAGGCACTCTTTAATTTACAAGAACTAATTAGTTCTATTAGGTAAAATAACAGCGATGGGAACATCCAAATTGTTTTTATGTAGGTACTAATTCTTGGAATTTGAGTTGTATTGTTTATTATAAAATATTCTCAAGTTCAGGGAAGGAACGAGGCAGCGAGGCTTAAGATATCCGAGAAAAACTCGAAGCCCATCGTCTTTTTATAATTAAATCCCTGTAACAAAAACCTTTAAATTATAATCTTCACAGCTACTCTTAGCATGTAATATTTTTTTCTTTGAAAACTACTAGTTTATTTAATAAAATAATTTATAGTGCTACTAAATGAATGAAAAATTATAATAGAACAAAAAAATTTATAAGAATTAGAGACCCATTAATATGAAAAGTCGTAGATATAAAAACATAATATATAAGTATAATAAGATAGCGTGAAAACCATTGTAGCAGATATAATGATTATCATAATCGTTTCCATACTTACCGCGTCTCGGGGCTTATCAAACGCCTGTGGAGTTTCCGCTTCACGCGGTTGTGGACTCTTTGACGATTACGTTAAGGCCATTTATAACTTTCATACTATCACGATATATTACCAATTATAATATATTAATAAATATCACATTAATATAAATTACCCAATCAACAACTTCAGGCAATAGGATAGTAATATCCTGTAGACTTAGCCCTTAAATATTTGCGATTTATAACAAATAAAAATCAATGATGAATTAGGCTCGCTTTTACTGTAATGACTAACGCAGATCTAGATTTATTTTAATATAGGTCCTCTTCCTCCAGGTTGCAAAAACGTTACTGTTTATGCCTATGTCTTACTTTTTATAACGGGATGTGAAAATATCATATCATCATACCAATAATATGAAAAGAAAAACCACGAGTATGCAGAAAAACAATATAACAATCGAATACAAGTTGCATTTAGAAGCGCGATTCTAATTACTACAGAATAGGCATCGATCTAACTCTCTGTACCACCATCCCCCACCTCCTCGCTCCCCACAGGCCCAACCAGCAAGGCAGTCAAGTCAAAATTGTTGATTCATCATTTTGCGACCACACCATAACCGATTTTCGGTAACGTCGACTAGCTTCGAGGGACACAGTGCAGATGTGACGATGCGTGGTTCGTACGAACACTATTCGTCTACCAAAATCTTGTATGTATATTTAAAGTGTTTCTAAAAAAAAATTGCTTTACCAAAATTTTGCGCTCTATAGGTGGACTAATACCTAGTTTTAAATACGAAAAAATATATTATTTAAATAATGATTTACAAAAACTTTTTTTAAACGAATAAAACGTAAATATTTTCGTTGATTTCTAAATAATTAAAAAAAAAAACAAGAAATACTTCCTACAGGTAAAATATATGCAAGTTAACGAAAACACCGCCTTAATCCAACGCAACTAGATTGGTTCAGGTGTGACCAAAGCGGGAAACCTAATTAAAAGCCTATGCAGGTCAAAAAATACGCTCCGTTGCCTCTAATTCCCTTTTCTACCCCAGGAGCGTAACACAGATATAGGTCATTTCATTAGTTCACTTGACAGTCGGTGATAAAAGTAATGTTTCATTCTGGACATTTAAGCATATTGCCTACATATGTAATATAATATGAAGTTTATTTTTAAATAGTATAAAAATGATTGTGTAGAATAAATAATAGTTTATAAAGTCAAAAAATACGTTTTTATAGAAATACATCTAAAAAATGAATAAATAAGAATAAATGTATTTTATTGTATAAAAAAAGCGTGGGGTGTATGGTGTCAATGAGAGTTATAAATATTTTATTGACAGATATGAGTAGAAGGGCTATCTATCATTTTGATAAAGTCTTAAAACTCACCCCGCGCTTTTTTTACAATAAAATACATTTTCCTCTAATTTATTTTTTATATTTTTTATTTGGATTTTCTAAAAAAACGTATTTTTTATTCTTTATTATTTATTAGTTCGATTTTTTTAATTATAAATTTAATTATAAAATTGTCACCGGTCCTAGATAAGTATACAAATTTCGATTTAATCTGACGTTTTGAAGGAATGGGTAGACCCGACAGGGAAATACTACCCCCGTACAGAATTTCGACGTGTATGTGTGAGCGCGGGACGCCCATACGCTAGCGTGTAAAGTTTTGGTGTAAAAATCAAAGGTTACATCGGGCGGGCTTGATTGCTACCATTGTCATATAAATAAAAAAAAACTGACGCCACTGTGGAGTTTCGTATATAATATATATAAAATGGACATAACATAAAACCTTCAAGTATAAACGGTTCGAGTGCATATAACATAGTACAAATAATTATTACACCCTATAAATTTGATTAATCGAAAATAATTATATCGCTAGATATATGAATGAGCTGAGCATAGTTGAATTACCTTATTTATATTATTATTTATATTATTATTATTAGTAATGTTATTTTAGGAGGACCACAAATCCGTAGGTTTAATACAATAGGACGCTATTAACGGCTTTAAATCCAAACTATGCTAGATTAGTTGAGACCTGAATAAAGCCTATTCCATTGGGGTTCTGCTTATGAAGACTTGACTTATCGGCTCAAAGATTTATACGTAACTTAGTTGCGAGTTTAGCCACCTGTAGCTGGCTGAATTCAAAATATTTTTGATTTTTTTGTTTTTTCTAAACCAGGAATCTAAAAGTAGTCCAATCACTTTGCCACGTTTTCATGGATTTTAGAAAGAAACGGGATACTTTTTAACCTGATAATTTAGAGAGACAAAAAAGTTTGCACAAAGCAACAAAATATCTAATCACATGTATATAGAGCCGCTGGAAAAGCGACTTTTTTGTAATTTCACAAATATATGAAATTCTTGCACATAGAGGAATACCTATGTTTTATTATACATTGAGTAACCTGAAACATCATTACGAAAGTAGCATGTCAATAATACAATACATATCTTCAGATAATCTCTACTAAGCTTAGCACAATACAATGACAGAACGTTAACAGGAACAGTGAGACGATTGAATTCTGTGTGGATCGTACTATCAATAGGCCTGTCTATGCTATCCATTTAATACAATCGTGATAGTCAAGTTACTAGAAGTTAATACTCGAATGCAAGTCAAACAATCTACCATTGATTGAATTGAGCAATTTGCTAATAAATTAATTAGATTCTTATATTATTTAACAACAACAGCTCTGGCGTTCATAGGCTACGGTGACCGCTTACTATCAGGCGGTCGTTACGAGTTTTTGCCACCGTCGTGATATAAAAAAAAATTACAAAATAATTTTTTTATACATGGAAGAAAGATATATAGATATCGTCTTTTTAAGAAAACTTACTTAGCTTTGTCAATAAATATCTTTTTATTATACTTTTATTAATTTAAGCAATTTCACCGGTTCAAAACAATCGCCTAATATTCGTATTAGTAATATTACAATACTTTGGTATTGTAATATTATTACTAATAAAACAATGATTCAATAAATTATTAACATGCATAATTATGTTATCTCTAAAATATATTGATAAAGAAAATTGATAAAGAAAATGTTCAGTATTAACTATATCATTAATTATATCAACGGATTTCACGGATCCTGGTCGTTGGAGCAAATAAAAGAAAACATGTTGCCTTTTATGTTTTTGCATTTTGCAGCATATGAATTCGATGTAAAGCGACTAAAACGTCACTTTTAAGACCGTACACAAAATGAAATATTAATAAAACATATTTTAACTTTTTTAAGGAGACTGAAAATTCTGAAAATACTGTTATAATTTTATGTTGAAAATGGATATCGTAAAGTGCTAACAAGGTAGAACGAAGGCCAAAAAGAAACGTCGCGGGACAAGCGGGAGGAACGGAGTTTTTTTAGCTATCTACCAAATATTAACAAGTAATATTATGTACATATGTTCTTTTGAAAGTTCCTATGCTGGTCTTCATCTTAAATTTGTTGGAAGCAAAATATATATGAAGTGTTGATTAATACCAATTTTGAAAGACCTCTGATGTATGAAAAAAATGTCTTATTACACTTTTCCATCCCATCCGGTCAGACCTTGTAACGAACTATAACGAACTTCGTTCCAATAAGAATATGAGATGACACAGCATAATATTAGAAATTTTATTTTTTAACATTATTTTAAATCTAAGGAATTGTTAAAGTATACTTATGGTAAATAAAATATTTATATTTACCATAAGTAATTATATTTTTTTATTAAATATATTATGGTATGGTTTGTCATACTACTTATGACTGGCAATATATCAAATTAATTTACAACCTAAAGTTTTACTATTAATGTCAAAATTCAATTTTGTCAAGAACAACAATTCAGTTTCCGTGGAAATGGATACTATTACAGACGCTTTGTTCTCTCAACCACATGCCATTCAGACGAGAGCGGGCTCACAGGGCCATTGAAATTGGTCATCATTAGGTAGGAACCGATCCTAATCGTTGCCTCTCTTGCATATCACTTTGGTTTATGACGCACAGCCGAGATTCGTGTATGTATTGTTTATCACCGCAACGGTGACAGGGGAGCGAAATGTCTGTCTCGTGAATTTGTTTCAAACGAGTAGTATGTATATACATTGCTCTCGATGCACATTGCATCTGTCATCTGATACCTTCGAACGTATATTCGAAACTATAAAAAATGAAAACAATAAGAAAGAGCAAAAGTGCCCTTTCCAAGTGACTTCACTCGCGGGCTTTGTTCCGAGTAACATACGATAGTGGCAAAGCCGGCAAAGAAGTGTTCTCCTATTCCGGTCGGCGACATAAAGTTCATTAAAGGCGAGCAGAGCGTGTTGGAGTGGCCACCGGCGCGAGGGGCCGATCGGTGACCCCCGGACCCTCAACACCGACCCCCACTCGCGACCGCCCACCTAATATTTTCTATATGAATATTAAAGCCTGTGACGTCAGTTAACGTCACGCCCGCGTGTCACTCGAACTCGTTTGACTTCACCACGCCAAATTC
Organism: Hestina assimilis; assembly: GCA_023373885.1. Classification (NCBI taxonomy): domain Eukaryota; kingdom Metazoa; phylum Arthropoda; class Insecta; order Lepidoptera; family Nymphalidae; genus Hestina; species Hestina assimilis. The sequence goes on from CM041759.1 coordinate 16,856,658, forward strand.
GAGCTAAACTTCCGTGCGAGCCAGATGATGTACCAACGGAAATTGATACCAATTTGAATGCTATTTCGAAAATAACGTAAGCTCATCATAAAATCACATGCTCTTATACACTTTATAAACTTACTAAACATAATTGTATAGCTTTATAAAATACGAATTTATGTCATCAAAAGCCTATTTACTATTTACAAGGGTTCTGGCGATTTCGGAACGCAAAATTTACTGGAATTCTATTATAAATGTGTTAATAAATGATGTGCAATTATCACATTAATATTTCTACAGAAATCGGAACTTTAGACCCTCGTTGCGGTATACTCGCTATGTCAAACGGTATAATTGTCTATGTGCCTGTCTCATAATTCTTTAATAATAGAGGAATATTCGTAAGAACAAACTTGACGTTCTATCGTCTCTTTTTATAGATATATCAAAGCAGAACTTATATTTGGCAAATAAACAAAAAATACTTTTGTTTTTTTTGCCGATAGCCTTTAAATTTTTTTTATGAATATAAAATGAAAAATCCTGGACTTCCAGGAGATAATGAAAATTATCTCAGTATCAAAAACTTGCACGTTTATTCATCTTCTCGGCATATTGTAAAATACGCACATTAGCATTGTAGTATGAATGATATTATATAAATATATATATACATACATATAATAACTCTATGAAAAGTTTTTTATTAAACTAACGAAGCCTAAGAGAAACGAGGACGGATCGCTAGTATTTATATTTCAATCACTTTTAATTACAAAATAATGTAATTAATTTATTATCACAGATATCAAATGTCAAATAGACTTCAAGCATTATTGGAGATTGTGACAGTGTTAATAATGTTTTCGAATTCAACTTTGACAAATGAAATCCAATAATTGAAGTTACTAAAATATTCTATGATATTTATTCTTACAAACTACTTACCCGGTAAAATAATTTTTTGTACTTATTTCTAAATATTTATTTTCACATAAAAAATAATTCAATTGAATTATAACAAAAAATACGCATATATTACATATTAAAAATCTAAGGTTTTTAAAATATGATCAGGATATGTGTGATATTTTCAATTTCACATAATTCGAGTAAAAGCAGGATGTCCACTGTGTCATGACTTTTTTAAAAATAAATGCGAGGTTTGTAATATCCGAATAGCTGGCACGTTCCTAATGCAACTAGCGCCGCACTAATGGCCGTGCACCCGATTTTCATTTTTTTTCTCATATTTCGCCTAAAAAACGCACCTTAATATCAACCAAAACTCATTCATACTTTTCTTATAGCAATATCGATGAGTCGAACTCATAAATTATATTATATCATGATTTTTATGGTATTACCTAAAAATAATAAATCTAAAGTTTAGGATATAGAATATACTAGCACCGCCCGCTATAAAAATTGTCATCCTCTTTTTCATTTCGAAATCCAAACCTTGTACTTTATTTTTAATCCTAATCTAAATCCAAATCCAATTCTTGTCCTTTGTTTTTAGTTTATAACTTTATGGGAACTCAGCATAGCATATTCTGGTATAAAAAGCATCCTATATAATCCAGGTAGCAATCTATATCTATTGCTAGTTTTCCCCATAACTTGTTATTCATATTACTTTTAATAATTACTATGAAATTACCAACTTATTTTTGCGATTTCAATACATTATTATCTTTAAAGTCCTTAAAATTCTTTATCATCAATCTACGTAACCCTTTAGTGCTCACTGCGCGACTGTACGTGGTTCACAAAGCTCTTGACTAGTAATTATTTTATATTTGTACACCTCATATATTTTTCGAAGAAAAGTGACTTTAAACTTCATAAATCTTAATTAATAACATTAATTCTTTCTGTGTGTAGCGAATGCGTAGCTACAAAAGAATTACATTACGACATCACTTGAACGCACGATTTACCGTAACATCGTATCACGTATTGTTCCTGACGTCTCGCTCAATATTCCCGAATGTAATCTCACACTCTCCACAGCTCAGTTAATGCAAACACATACAATCCTCAGCTAGGCTCACTCGTCTTACGAATACAATTTACCGAAATCAGTATTCGATTCTACCACATGACACAACCAGAAGGTATTCACATGGCTGTCGATTGAGACCCTGTGCAATTTGGTTTTACAGTGAAGCTTTTAGATTACAATGAACGTAAAATGTCTTTAAAAAAGTTTAAACTTATCTGCACAAAGTGCGAAAAAAATTATGTAACATAAATACGACCAACGCGATACTTCTACGGACAAATTGTATTAACCTTTAAATATGTAGAATTAAAACAAGCCAGTGTTATTGTTTATTTGTGCACTTGGTTCTTCCTTCGCAATAAATTTTATATGAAAATTATAAAAATTATATAAAAAAATATATAAAAAAATTCATGACGTAATTACATTGTTCAAGAGACTATTACCATAAAAAAATCATTTTACATGAAACCTTAATCGCTAATTTCAATTTAACAAAATAATATTTAATTTTATAATAATAGGCTTTTTTCAGGATGGTGTTTCTACTGATGGTGATATATATATCCTTAAGGTAATGATAACGTTTTGTAGATTATTATTGATTTGATTTAGGCGGATAAAAACTTTAACGTATAAAATTTAAAAATGTTTCTGTACAATTTGAAATGTTAATAAACCCAAACAAAAGAATGGGACTATATATAAAAATTACGTAACTCAGCATAAAGATTATTTAAACACCGCTATTTGTTCCTTTAAAAAAATCTTATTTACATTTCCTTATTTATATGTGTCTTGGTCGGTCCTTAGCACACAGCTTTGCTGAAAAATGTTTGATCGTCCGTTTATTCAAATATAGCGCAGAAAATATTTAAAATTATTCATTGTCCGTAAAGTAGACACAATTTTTTCAACATTGGAAATGTTCTTTCATGAGGTATGGCAGGTGTGGTATAGTATAAAAAGTCAGTAATAATGTAAAATAATATTGGGCAATCATTTAAACGTTACGAGAACGCGATCTCATCATTTATCATTCATCTCTCGGCAATAGAAGAATGAAAATATATTCTACTTTGAAATTCAGTTATTGTAATTTGAACGATTTATAAAACCAATCGAATAACATACAATTTTACTACCAGTTTACTACTACTACTAATATTTAAATAAGTTTCAACCATTACAGCATCATTATTTCGTATGAAATATAAAACAATATATCCAAAGTGGTCCTGTTGTCTACCGTTCGGCGTGTGTACCCTTTTCTCCCAAAGGACATCATTCACCGGAGCGAAAGAGCAGCACCTCTTAGTTGAACATAAAATGTATAAATTTTCCGAAAAGTCACCTTCCAGAAAATTTAAACTTTTACACACTCCCAAGATGCGCTTATTATACAAAAAATCACGCAATACCTTCCAATATCTTTGTATATTGCTGATAACTAATAATTATTTATATAATGAATATTATAAATATATAAATTCAATGTTGTCTAACTGTAAAAATTCTGTGACAGTACTCGGCTTGAGAACAAACTTGTAAATGTAATTAATTCCTTTCTTGCTAAAAAGTTTAACTGAAAACCAATGAAAATAAAAGAAAAATCCACACAAGTATAATAATAAAAAAATCTTTTAACATAAATCGACTGATAGATCCAATAACCGCGTTTTAAGAATAACTCCAACAGACTTAAGAATCTTCACAGGCCCAAGCAATATTCCCGAACAGTACCAACAATCCCAACGAAATACGACCGATTTTCGTAGAACAGAAAACGGCGATCGATTCCGCGAGCAATTTAAAATCCACTTAAAGACAACCACAGGCTAATCGAAAACTTTGCTAGCGCGAATAGTGGAAACCTCTAATTGCTTGTATTAAAATAACTGACTGATGTCAAACATATCTGGGGCGCGCGGCGGTGCCTGGCACGGCGTTTCACATGTTAATAATCATTATGATAACATCAAGTATGCGATAGCCGGCTTTGTTCCCTCCCTAGGGCTGCCGAAACACGCGCTTACATTAAAGCTCATGGCTTTTTAGCTGTTGATGATTTACTATTTTCGCATAGATCAATAGTAATTAGTCTTATCTCAAATGAAAATTCACCAAGAGAATTTCTATATAATTGAAAAACTATTATAACTCCTTGGCTTTTTGCCTAGTTTCAAAACCGTCCGTCACATCGAAATCAGCGATAAGCGTGACTTACATTTTTATTACATGAATTACACGCTTACAACTTAATTACTAGTACACGCGAAAATTTAAAAGGTACATTTGTAAAACGTAGATAATATCAATTTCATAAAATTGTTAATTCATTTCGTAAATTAAGATAAGGATTTGTTGCTAGCTATTATTTATGATAACGATGTTTTTGACCAAGCGAAGCGTGATTTTAGAGTCATGTAGAGTTTGTAACCATGTTTTGTATGTCTATGTACAAGTGCTTAGCTTTTGCCCGCGGCCTCACTCACGTGTGTAACGATTTTTAATAAATAGGTACCTTTAGTGTAATAAAGAATTAATCGGTTGCCTATACAAACATTCATTCAAAAAATACCTTATATTAGTATCGAATCGGTCTTTTCTATATCAAAAGTCATAGTAAATTATTCAGCGTTTAAGACAAAATCATCTCATACAAATTCATTTATAATATCAGTAAGAATGTGTGATTGACGATAATTTAAAACATTCTTTATCCAATTCATAAAACTTGGTAAATAAAGTCTGTTTGGGGTTTTTTGAGAAATTCATAAGACTTAAAAGCGGGTCCTGTCAGTCTTGTCGGTTGAAAGATGCCATCTCAAGTTCTACTGAATCACTTCCCAATTAATCTCATTTAATCAATCCACCAATCAATCATTCTCTCCGTATCTAATAAAATAAGTAATATGAAAAACGGAATAACTATATTATAAGTATGGAATTATAAAAAACGTTTTAATTGTTCTTTGTTATTGTTTGTCGTGCTCATTAATATAAAACAATAGACATTTTCTGCTAATTATACACAACTAATCTTAGAAACAATGTTGCTTGATAAAAGATTTAAAACGTCAAGCAGCAGCCCTGAAAGTACGCCTAGCGGCCTCCCACCCTCGCGGAAAAGGTTCTCGCTGCTACAGGAATTACTTACGATTACTCATGTTTGTAGGTGTTTCATTCCTGAACGATGCCATAATACTTCGCAAAAAGGAACCCAGTGCATTGTTAGCAATATTAAAACAATTGCTTATAACGCACTGCCACTTGCTTCGAGTCGAGCTAAAATTCTTGAATAATGAACTACGGCGGATATTTTTTGCCAATCACGGCACCATTACAGCGAAATGTCAAGAATATTTATAAAATGTACTCAATCTACCATAGGGCGGTATTTGATATATAAAAAGACATATAAGATATTTTCCATTCATACTATCCTAAATAAAAATTTTATGGCTAATGTGAGTTATTTTATCTATTTCGCTTTAACGCCTTAACTAGTCAGCCGAACATAACGAAATTTTGCGTCCACGTTAATGGAGTTAACTTTCATCACGGAAAAAATACTGATCTAAAGGGATCAAACTTTTTTGCCGGCCGTCCGATATGGCAATTTCACCCAATAATAAATTGTAACAGGATGCCACAGGCAAAATCTATCGAAGCCACGAGCAAAGCCTAATTATTAAAAATATTAAAAAATAAAGCTAAGACTCATAATATAATGTATAGTTTTGAAAAAATAATCTCTTTTATCACTGAGGGCAAATATTAACCATTTATATAAATATTTACAATTATATTTATAGATTGTCCTTGTCAGTCTTCGCGGCGTGCAGTCCTATTTATCACATCACGTCTGATAATAATTAATCGTTGCTTCTTGGTAGACAATTAAAGGGCAATGTTATGTACATACATGTATAGCGCGATTTCAACGTTTAGATTACTTGCTATCCCGAATTAAGGACTTAAACGATATCAAAACCTAATTTTTGATTATATGAATAAGGAAATATTCAATTCGAATGAATGCTTTTATATACTACTGCTTTTATATATGCTTTTTAATTAAATTTTTATCGTTTTGTAATTCGATTTTTATTATTCTTTTCATATTAAAAAGGGTATAATTAGTGGTTCACTATAAATAATGGAATAATCTGAGCAATGATTTAGATAGAGTATGAAATTTTAAAAACCGAAAACTAAGATCTTCCGTTTAATTTTTTTTCTGCTGTTGTTTTTATTTAAACACTAAAAATATTCCATAGCAAAGAGTTAAAAAAACAGACAGAGATACTAAAAGCATCGTTTTATATCTTAAATCCATTATTTTTAAGCTACGTTTTGTAATTTATTTCTTTTTAAAATCGGTACTAATTGAAACTTAATAAATAGTAATGAGATAAATAACTTAAAAATTTATTATTATTTAGAATACATTATGCATAAAAGCGACCTTAAATTAGATTAGTTACCGAAGTCCTCCCGATCAGGAGCCTGAAATCTAATTATTCTTATTAGTGCATACGGAAACCTCGTCGTTAATAGGCCAAGCATATCCTAGATAGGAAATTAAAATATCATGTTTAAGTAATTTTATAAATGAACTTGTTCACATATTCTCTTGAATATTACTGTAAAAATTTAATCGCAGAAAATTCTGTACTGTGTTCCTTTAAAAGCTTTTCAAATGTGATAGGTAATAATTATATTGATGAATTGATCATGTTACACTTTGATTACTTATTTTTAAATTATGTGTTATAGAAATAAAAGTTGCCTTATCAGCTGTCATTATTTTTTGGATGCGGCTTTAATCTAGTGTCCTGTATTTTACTCAAAAAATTAGAAATATTAAAATTAAAAAAAAACTGTTTTTTGTCATATTTGTATTACTTTACTTAGCTTATCGATATTTATTTTCTTAAACACTAGTCTAAAGTTCTGACGTCATTCAGTAAGTCAATTGTGTCGCCTCGTCGGTGTAAATAAACGCTACACACTCAACGTGAAAATAGTGCGTTTATGACTAAGAACAGCATTGAATGTAATATTTTTTCAGTCTATTACCATCGCATTCACCCGGGATCTCGACACCTTTTAAAGTTACGTCGAATTGCGCAATTTCCGCGACGGCTCGATATTCGCCTCTCGATTATTTCCCGACCGATTTTCAGAATTCGACGAACATTTTAATTATTTTTTTAATTAAAAAGTTATTACAGTAATAGAATACAACTCTTTTAATATAATGGCGCCGTGTATTGAGATACTTATAATATGTGTGAATCTATGTTTTTTTGTGACACCTGTGAAAAAATGTAGCTTTCTAGGTCCAAGGGCGGCGGGAAGTATATATATATATATATATATATATATATATATATATAGATTATATAAAGTTTAAAGAAATTAATTTTCTGAATTCGCCGCATTTGTGTACATAAGTTGAATGATGGGCTTGTATTTTAAACCAATTTTAAAAAATAAAGTTTTATATTATAAGAGTATTGTATGTAAGTTGGCTATGTAAACGGCTTGAGCTATTTAGTTGGTCTGTGATGTAACCAAGGATATCAGAAATAGATAATGGCACTTCAAAGTAAAAGACTTAATTAACCGTGATTAAGGGGAACGCTTCCTTTTTATGTAATTATGTCGCTAGCTACGTTATAGGTTATTTTTTTTTCAAGAATTATTTTATGTCTTGAATATTATATAAAGTAGTTTAAATACAACGTCAAGGCTTATATTGATTTTTTATTTGTAGGTTGAATGTTTAACCGCGCCACCTCTATCCCGCAACTTTTTCATCTGTACGAACTGAGACAGGATATTAATGAATTTCCTCGGTGTAACGTTGCGAGATTAGTTCGTTAATTCGATAAGGTTTCTATTCCGGTAGCGCGTCTGTCATTGATAGTCGAACGAACATTGCCATTCGCATTGTTACCACCTTGTTAGCCAGCACCGGCCCTTGGAATAATTAGTGACGAGCTCGGAGCAGACGCCTCGAGTATAATACACATAACCGCAAGATGTCATTAATGAACCTATTAGTGCATTAGTAATCGTATGTTATTGCAAAGTGGTTTCTCGATTTTCCTCCCAAATCGGTTCATGCAATAACATTGCATAATTAGGAAATGTGATGGAAATATTAACTTAAATTAAACTACTGAAATCGTCAAAACTTTAGCCGCAAGTAAAACCTGATTTAAAAACGATTACTCGTAATGACTAAATGGTTGTAAATGGCTTTACTGCTCCGACGCTCGGATTACGCGTTACGCGTTGGAATTTTATGAATTACGTGTTTCTTTACGGCGTAAAGTGACCAATTAAGAGAAGTACACCCAGCAACAGGTCAGAGAATGCAAAACCTTATTCCATTCGAATCTCTAACATCGAGGATATACGAACTGTTTTACCGGAACTATTTACGATTTAGTTAGCGACCACCGTCAGTTCCGTACACTTTGCATTTCGGCTGGATTTTTATAGCCCTCCCATGGAGGCGGTAAGCGGAGCGTTGAGATATAAATCAAACTCATATTGTGATTTAGCAAGCCTCGTTATTGTAACAATACCCCGTATTTACATATAAAACATTATTTTAGTCTTTATTTATCGTTGCTTGTAATCCAATAGCCCCGATTCGAAGTAGTACGCTAACGCGTGCTCCGGTTACTGGCTACGTATTATTTTATAAGGGTTTCGATTCCTTTTTTTCATTATTTCCTGTTAAGAATTCAAAATAGGTTACACCAATAACGACAGATAGAACAATTATAATAAAGGCGACCCACTCAACGGTCCTAATTTAGATAGTAATAATATACTGTGCCGGTGGTTCGGCCAAACCCCTACAACAACCACCTAAAACCATGTTTGTATGGCCAATACTTACTGCACTGGCTCAGGGTTCCAAATGGGATCATGGTCTCCGACACCAGAAGACGGCACATGTCATGACCTTCCTCCATTATTTCTAGGTGGCCACCTACAGCCAGCGCAATCGGGCAGATTTGGTTTGGTTTTGGTTTGGCCATCACAAACATATTAATTTAAATAAATTATTTCTCGAATACATTCGATTACAATCGCACTTAAACTTTTACTACAACGTATATAAACTCACATAATTTACATATTAGTTAGTGAATATTCATGTAAAACATATATAAATTCAAAATAATAATTTAACCACCAACATTACATAAAAAAGTATTAACGAGTCCTTGGCTCTTATTGAAACTTATATAAGATCTATCTTAATTGAAATCGTATTAAGAGTACGTTTGAATACTAGAAAAGTATAAGAATCAAATATAGAAACTTAACTTTTTTAAATTTAATTTTTTTTTTTAATTTAATCTTTGTGTCTTTGGGTTCATTTTTACCACATGTTATTTGTTACGGATATTAACTAAGATTTACTACATGGGATACATACTATAGATAACTTGCAACATAATCAAATGAAGTTAGCGTTGGACGAACTTCGAAGCCAGCGAGTCCTTGAACGTTTTGTCTCTATGGAAGGGCCTGTCTATAGTATTGTAAATATATGGCTACAACGAAGGAGAGTGTATAATTGGGGTATTTTGCGTTTATTTTTTGAAGGCATTTTCGTTTTATAAGACATCATTACGTCACGGTCAGTTACTCGCATATTAGTACAGATATGTATAATTAATCGCAGTAATATATTTTTCAAATGATAAAATATGAATTGATATGAAACGAAAATTTTAAAATGCTGTATCGAAATTTCGTCGTTGACAAGTCACACGTTTTTTATTAACTCAAGTTAATTACTAAATCCTTATTCTTCAATATTCCACACAGCTTTTCCTTCAATTTATTTACAAGCTTTGAAATCCAGAAATGTGATAAATTTTGATGTTTCTATTTTCTGTGTCAAAAGAGTTGAAACATACTCTTCTTTCTTTTTAAAAAAAGTATTAAGGCTTGTCAAAGGCAGTACTAATGGATACTGCAAAGGCCACTTTATTGATGCATTTTATCTTATAAGCCGTTTGACCATGCATGCACCTTTGTCGATTACAGTTAAGTTAAATTTCAAGTTTCGTTGTTTTCTATAAAACTTTTATGCAAACATTATTAATAACGAGAAAATATATGCACAATATTGGTCTTCGCTTCTATATAAAGAAATTAAATTAGCCTCAAGCTTGCAACATACTTGAATGAAGCTAGCGTGTACCTAACTTCGTTTCGTTACGTTGGTGTTGTATTTACGAAGGGTCACCAGCGACTCTTAGACATTTTATCTGTATGGAAGGGCCTTTCCATAGTGTATAGTAAGTGTATGGGTACATTACGAAGCTCAAAGCTAAGTAATGGTTCTTAGAGTTTTATTAAAAATTCTCTACGAGAAATCTCTGGCACTTCTATATTTGTCTTTACATTATGCCGACGACACGGCGACCTCCGAGTCTTAAATATAAATAACGGGCAATTGCATGTGTGTCGTGAACACAGAAATACACACACGCACAGAAAACAATACGAACTATATCAGCATGTTGTTCATCAAAAGCTATGCACGAATTAACTAGAGCAGTTGATTTGTATGAATACTTGATAACAATTTCGAATCAGCATTGCAACTCTTGGTTTATTATTCACTTTGTTACACGCCTTCAGGTAAAATACATGTATTAAATAATTATGAGTCGATTGTCGTCTATAACATGAATTGATTGAAACTAATAACACCGTTTATTATATGAATATTCTAAAGCACGATTTTCTTTTACTCTTTCGCGATTTCGTAATGAACATGGACGCTCGTCTTTAGTATAATCAAGAAAAAATCTTAAATGTCCTCAAAATAACAAATACTTTAAATTCCTTTCGGGACTCATTCGCTTACGAAATGAGGTGAACGCGGGTGGTCGATGCAATTTGACAAACAACCTTTTTTTAATGCTGGGAATTTTACATATTTATAACCATAGACCTACTATATACTATAGACAGACCTTACTATACAAATAAAATGACAAATTCGCTGGTGCTCTTTGATTGTGTTGCAAGATTGTGACTAACTTCGTTCCGTTCCGTTGATGTTGAATTTCCCAAAGAGCATCAGCAAGTTTGTCCACATTTTCGGTGTATTTTTTATTCAGTATAATAGTTTAGGTACCGTATAAAACCAGTAACATTTAAATTTGTAAAATTTTACCGATATGAACGTCACTGCATCCATTGCATGCCTCATGTATACTGTTTCAATTTCAAATTAATTCAATAAATTTAAATAGTTTCTTAAAATAAATACAACTACTCGTATTTCTATTTACTTATACATTTCACAAACATATAATATAAATATGTATAGCTCACCCTCGTAACGTTAAAGCTGTATAGCATGGGTTTCTCGCTGTACACCGTACTTTAGCATTAAATGCATGAAATATGCTCTGATTTGAAACAATGGAAAAATATACATATAATAACATCAATGAATAACAATGGAGTATAAATTATCATTTAAACTGTTGTATATTTTATAAAATATTGTAGCCCTTGTGTTTTGTACGAAATATAATGCGAGCGTGTAATTTGTTGAGGTATATTCGTATGTTTATGGTAAGGTCATCGGCGCGAAATTATTACGAATACCTTAGTCCTCAACGCGACCACTCGGCTCTCGTTGTTCGACGTTCACGGTACTTAAAAAATGTTCCTAAATAGCGCGTGCTATTTAAAATATTATAAAATATGTCGCGCCATAATAATTTATTGATTACGAAATTTATTTAACGTGTAATACATTATGAGGAATTAGTTTAATTTGCATAATTAAGAATCATTATTCCGTAAGAAAAACGGCAAGAGTACAAACATCTATATAATACAATTAGCAAGCGTATAATATTATGCACATATTCTTAAGGTTAGAAAACTTTTTAGAAAAAAAAATGTTACGGGAGTTAGCACAGTGTTGCGTAAACATAAACAAAACAAATCCCGTCAACCGTACACCAACTCATCGGCCATAGAGTCGTTAGTTAAATAAAAAAAGTTGAACTTTTTTTATTAAAATATCCTCGAGCCACCTGTTGCGTGTGTTGTATGGGCAGCCTCCGTGATAGTAGGTGTACAGTGAAAATTATTGGCTCACCAATCAAAGGCTCTGTATATAACATGCGCGACCTAGAAAGCATAATATTGTATAATAGTACATAATTGGGCGTGGTTTTTATGTGCTTTATCGATTCTTTATATGCCACGTTACTATTATATGATTAAATATCGTTCTATGATATAAATAATACAAAGACGCTAGACACTCAACAATGGCTCCATTAGGAGAGTGACAGCTTGTGTCGGGGTCTGGTAACATACACAAAGACAAACACAACCAGACCAGAAATTATTTCATACAAATGACAAGTTTTATGAGTTATAAACAAATTTAATCTTTGTACAATATACAATTATTAAAAAAACGACAAATCAAGACGTCTCGTTTCGGGGCAGCTTTAAAAAAATACAGTCTGAAGTATAAAAGAGAACGCATCAGTTTCAACAGAAATAGTCGTAAATAAGAACAGAAAAGAGCATTATAAATCTTGAAAGTGTTTCCGAATTAATTAAAGTCCAAAATGATAAAACCCGTTACTTAAAATTGTTTAAAAGCGCTTGCTTATGATAATATTTCTTCAAATATGACATATGGTATAAAGGCAATGCGTCAGCTCCGCGGGCGGGCGACACGACTACCGTTTACGTTCGTGCAACTCCCGCGCACGATCGTCTTGTAGATGATTTTTTCGTGATCGACTCGTTCATTGTTCAGTAGCATTTATTGGTTTGAAATTGTTCACAACAGCGGTCAGCGCGGATTTCGTTCACGTCTCTTCATGATGTACCGGTGAGTCGGAATACGTTCCTAACACATGGGAACGTGTGCTGTTTTACGAACGCACAAGTATCGGGTGTCCTGCGATTTTTTAGAACACGACAGAAACGTGTATAGTGACAATTTTTACACAGTTTTGTGCTCACGTATGTAGTAACTTGTGTATATATAAGCGTCTATTTCACCTTTCTTGGAAGTACTTTTATATACAAAAGGAAACCTGACTGCCCAGCCGAAACTCTACAAGAGTTTAGAAAGCAAAATCTTTTCGCAGGTTTTGGTTTTTAAAACTTAACTATGATTTTTTTTAATCCAACCCTTAAGGGTGTGAAAGCCGGAAGGGGTGAAAAAGGGAGTTGTTTTTTTTTCGAAAACTCAAAAATACTCAGTTTCCCTCCAGCATGCCTCAATTAGGTATACAAAAGTAAGCTTGTATAACATATCAAGAAACTGACAACCCTAACAACCCGGTTACCGAAATTTGAGCAATAAATTTCATTTATATGAAAACTGGCACTAACTATGGAAACTCACTTTATGTGAAAAAATATAACTACTAAAAATACCGTCATAAAATTGAGGTTATTATTATTATTTAATTATTATAAAGGTAATAGCTTCTACCTTAATGTCGCGTGGTCTCATTGTATAGATGACAGTTTACTCCCACCAACCAACGAAAAACATATCTCGAAATAATTACCAACCTAACATCAAAACAGATACATTGCCAAGAATTTTTCGATCTCATATTATCTCATACCAAGGAATCCAGTGTATGCAAATAATATAATAACCGCGATTTCTGTTCTGTTATAACAAGAAAACAGTAAAATGACTGTACGTAGTTGTTACCGGAACTGCTTGTCTCACCGACCGCAATAAATAAGTCTGTCTTCCTAGGTAATTCAATTGTTATAATGTATTGCCTCAATTAATGTTGTTTTCTTTTCCCAGCAGTTATCTTCAAAACTGATCACATATTTTAATAAATACGACTATAATGTATTTTTTTTAATAATAACTATGCTATTTATAGCAAGATTGAAACATTTGTTTACTTTCTATATATTTGTATACATTTGTATACTCTCCGAATTAAATTACTGTCCTAAATTTTTGTCTACGTTCTCATATAACTTTAGAAAAGTTCTGTTAAAGAAATAAACATTAGAATTTTATTTTATATTTTAGTCGTCAATTGCGATGATAGAATGTAAGGTAAGCAGAATTTTTTCAATTTGTAAGATTATTATTTAAATATTTCTTTACAAAGGTACAAAGATGGCCAGAAATAAGCCTTCCAAACATAATTCTGATGATTTTTTCCCTTTTCTATACCGTAGCAATATTCTATGAGAATTTCAATTAATTAAATAATAAAATAAACAATTAAGATCTATTTTATACCTAAATGTGAAGACGTACAATTTTCATTCGCAATGTTATAAGAAATCTATTTGAAAGACGAGGACGCTGTATCAGAAATTTTTATCCAAGCTACAATTAGCGGTTCTGCTAATCAAAGTAACACAAGTAAATGATATTTGCATAATATTACTTGACACAGCAAGTGTTGCTAACTTTTATACGTTTCACTTTATATTCCGTTCACGTTTAACACCATCCATAGAAATCCTAACCCACTTCTGAATAGCCAAGGCTTATTAGCGCTTGTGTTGTCTTTTTTAAAGCTTTATTGCACTTTTTCGCGCAATTGTACGTGCCTTTAGTGATAGTACACTGTTTGAGATAAATAATATAAAATGCGACCATAGCTTATTTCTTTTTTCATAGGTATTTATTTAATAAGTTCTTAGTTTTGCTCAACATTTATTCGCATGTCAATGATACGATATGATATTAGTAATATATATATATCTAGAGTCTATTTGGACAGACCGGAGTCTTGCACTATACAACTCATGCCTGACTGCGGCCAACCCATAAAAAAACTTGGAAACGTAAAACCTGTCTAAGATTGTATGAGTAGGTCCATCAAATCTAATTACGCTCAGAGGGGGTTAGGAACGGAGTGGAGTCGGCCTTTTAACCGTTGAGCTATTGAGTCATTTTTTATTATAATATATTATAGTTAGGAAGTCAGAGTTCCGTATAGTTTGGTAATTTTGTATTTTTTTGTTTATGGTATATAAATATTTGCTTCTTTGTGTACCGTTTTGTTCTTATTATCAACAATTAAACGATAAATTTGATTAACTCGCAGCACGTAAGTCACATAAATAGCTCTGACAAAATGTTATAAAGGTGAACTTATGAGTGCCATTAAATGTAAATCCGATGTGCTCCATTAGCGTTACTGAATTTTTAATTTTTGGATCGACTTGACATTTGCATTCACTTTTTTTAAGCCAGACGACAGGTGCTCGGGAACTCGTCGGATATAAATCATTGTTTTACAAAAGTTCTACAGTTTCTATTACGCTGATGGAAAGTAATTTTTGATTTGATTATAGCGAGATGGAAATAAATTACTGGTTAAAAGGTACGAAACAGTAACTTATGAGTTATTCCTGTTTCATAATGTTATTCAATTAGTTTTGTGCATATTTTAGTGTATTATGTTAATTAAAGACCTGGTTTGACCGAGCTTTGCTCGTTTTTTATGTACTTAAGTAAACAGTTTCCTTTTAATCATAACCATTTCAAGGTATTTTTAAATTAATGAGCAGCTTTATTGTACGGAGATGATTGTTTCCTTATACAAACGTTCATCCCTTATTTTTCGCCACAAGAAGTAGTCTTCTCCAAGATTTCATCTAGGTGCAATAATCTCCAAGGTTTTCACGTGATTAACGCATAAAAAATCTTCATAAATGTTTTTTGTTAGAATATTCACAGAACATAAACACGTGAATAAAAGAATCTTAGCCGTTTCATTGAAATCACTTTCATACCA
This sequence comes from Hestina assimilis, assembly GCA_023373885.1. Classification (NCBI taxonomy): domain Eukaryota; kingdom Metazoa; phylum Arthropoda; class Insecta; order Lepidoptera; family Nymphalidae; genus Hestina; species Hestina assimilis. Next base: position 16,872,483 of record CM041759.1, read on the forward strand.
TTCACAGGAAGGACGCTTAGCAAAAGATTTTCTTTGAGTCGGAAAGAAAGTTAGCGAAATCAAGCGCCCGGCTAAGTTGTTTGAGAGAACCACTTACGCAAATACGGAGCATTGTTATACGATCTGGTATCATTCGTTCTTAGCAATTTCACAGGCGGGTGGTCGCTGTAGATACATAATGTTATAAAAATAGGAACCACGATCGTTTCCGCCAATTTGCATAAACTCAACTTTTTATCAGTACTAAAACATTAAGTTATTTAGACGTTATTTTATTTTTAAATAAAATAGTATAAGAGTCTGTGTCCATTTTATCCATTATCTTCGGCGTTTATAAATTAATTATAATGATCTTATCGAGGAATCCAGATTTAAAGAGCCGAATATAATACCATAGTAATTACCGACTAAGTAGAGCAGTATTATACAGCAGCCACATTGGTGTCAAAGTCGGTTAGTTGTTTTTTAGGGTTCCGTACCCAAAGGTAACCAACATAACCCTGTTACTAAAGGCCTGCCGTCCGTCCGTCTGTCAGGATGCTTTATCTCACCATCCGTAATAGGTAGATGGTCTAAATTATTACAGTATACAGTAGAAAAAAATGTGTATTTCTGTAGCCGCTACAATAATAAATACTAAAAATAAAAAAATAAAAATGAATCCCTTTACAAGACATTTGATATTTTTGTAAACAGTCAAAACTGTTATTAATATAATATAATCAAAAAGGAATAACAATAGAAATATACTAATATAAAAATATAAATATACATTCAACACAATTTTGATGGTAGCGTATACTAAAGTTAATGGTAATTAATATTACCTACATAATGTATAAGTATATGTATACAGGTACATATCTCCAGGGTGCTCGTTGGCTGCCGGTCGTTCTCCGTTGAAATTTTGATCAATCAATGTACTGATTGAAACCATTGGGTCACGGAATTAGATTGCGTACTGGAACCTTGTATGGGACGGCGTGCGGCAGGGGTTGGGGGAGGGGTGTTGCAATCAGTTATAAATACGTCTAATATGCAATAAAACGTTGCTTACGACGGCGGCGGCATTCTAAAACAAAAATACCGTTTTCTTCTGACGTTTCCTGCCTTTGTTCGTTAGTTTTTTAAAGAAAACCATTTAGTTCGAATCGTTTCGACTAAATTCGTATGAATGTTTTAAATTACTATTATTCCATTTTCATAATAATTATTGGTGATATACTAGTTGTGCCACAGTTTTACCCACTTCGATACCGACCTCGGGTGCACGTACATAGGAGTATAACGAGACGAGGGTATACTATGTGTTAATATAAAGTGAGTAGGTATCGATTAAGTGACGACCGTTGTGGCGTGTTTATAGCGAGCCTGTCTTTAATCTTAACGGGTGCGAGTTTGATTTCCGCTCGGGGTGGATATTTGTATTGATCTTACAAATATCTGTCTCGGTCTGGAGGTTTGTCCTTGTGAGAGATTGATATCATAACGTCTGATAACAATCCTTAACTCTTGATAGATAATTTGGTACTTAGCGTTCGTCCTTTGGGTTGTAGAAGTCAGAAGGCAATGGCAACTAGTAACCTCTTGAATAAAAGTAATAAACACCACATAATGGTAGGAAGTAGTGATATAAAGAATTTATTAATCGAAATTCAAACTATCAAAACCTGATCCAGGCGTTATGGAGCGAACATTTTTATAAGTGAAATATGAATAGTCCTACGTTATACAAATAATTGCGTTATTGTTATATAAGTAAGTAGACACCGTTGTGGCGTTGTGGGTAGCGAGTCTGCCTTTAGTCTCGACGGTTGCGGGTTCGATTCCCGCTCGGGAAGAGGTTTGTTAAAATTTCTGTCTCAGTCTGGGCGTTTGTCTGTGGGTCTCCCCACCGTACCTCGGAGAGCACGTTAAGCTGGTCCCGGTTGTTATCACATAACATCTGATAATAATCGTTAACTCTTGATAAGTAAATTGCTCTTATCCAATGAGTTACTGGTTCGCCCTTAGGGTTGCGGAGGTCAGATGGCAATCGCTCTGTGTAAAAACTAGTAACCTGACAAATCCGGATAAGAGTAATAAGCAGACCCTGGGTACATAAAAATACCGGGAATAATGCTAGGATGAAGAAGATTGTTATATAAGTAAGTAATACTCGTATTGAACGCAGAAATCCAACAAACATAATGCATAAAGCAATATTGACTGACAATATGTAATATAACAATTTAAGATGAACGGAAATCAAACGAACCACTATTCAGAGAATACGATGCGGTTGCCTGTGATATTGAACTACTGAAATATTGCTACAACTGAATTCTATGATGCATTATTGCATTGTCAAAGTGCCTACCATGAACTCTTGCGATTCAAATAACCTAAATTGAGCTACATCGCTATTTCGTACCATGACATATATTGTATACCAGTTTCTGCCAGTGGCTTCGCCCGCGCGTATAACGATTTTAATGTTTTAACACAAACTCTGACACAACCCTCCCCCCCCTCTCTCTCTTACTTTGAATGTCATCAATCAACAGCCTAAAAAATAAGTTTCCAGCTCCTGGCTCTAAAAATGACGATACTTCCGTGCAACTTCCCCACCCCCCTTTTCAACCCCTTACTTATTTCGCATTAAAAAGTAGCCTATGTCCTTACTCAGGCTCTAGACTATCTGTGTACGAAATTTCATTGAAATAGGTTCAGTATAGTTTTGGCGTGAAAGAGAGACAGACAGAGAGAGAGACAGAGTTACTTTCGCATTTATAATTATAATATCAAGTATGATTTTATATGTCATGCTCACTTTCCTACCTGAATTGAAATGGATCGCAATAGAATAGTTAGTTTACACTGGTGGTAGGTCTTTTGTTGCAAGAGGCCGGCTAGGTAGGTACCACCGCAGTGTCCAATATTCTGCCGCCAAATAGTAGTGCTTAGGCACTACTGTGTTCCAGTTTGAAGGGCATTGTACGCTAGTGAAATTACTGGGCGAACGAGATTTAAGAACTAATATCTCGAGGTTGGCAACGCGTGAGTGGCACCTACTAATGGTGCTGCAAGCGCTCATAGGCTGCGGCAGCCACTTTCCATCAGGTGGGCCGTATGCTTGTTTGCCAACTTCTAACATAAAAAAAAAAAAAAAGTTAATAAAAGTTCATGGTAGACACCCCGGTTAGTTATGTGAACAATGACGAAATTTAGTACTGTTTACGTACTGTCACATAAATGAAATACCAAAACTAATTTACATATTCAACGGATATAATGGACGCAAATACGCAATACCATATCAACCAACAAAATTGAAAAAACTGAGTTATATATGCAGAAGTGTTTGTAAATGGCTGAAGAATATTTTTCTTTAATATTTGTAGAGTTTTAAGCTTTAAAACTTCTAAAAAAACAATTTTTAATCATGCAATTTGTGTATTATATTAAACGTTTTGGGTTATATTATATACGAAATATGCAGTTTGTGTACTTATTTTTGTGAAAATAAGTAAAATAACTTACATAAATCTGAAATTACCAAAAACTTGACCAATACATTAAAAAAATTCATATAAAGCAAGTTGTTCAACATTATCAAACGCGTTTTTCTCGAAATGACATTCGTGTGGGTTGACATGGTATTGCTTATTTGCGTCCATATATAGATATCAATGTACAAACAGTCCCTATTTTTAAAGAATATTAGCAATGATTTTTCAAGTCATTACAAGAACTCCTATTATCTCTCCAAAAATAAGTTCGTAGCTTGCGCTACGAGTGGGTATGATAATACTGGGGTCAGGATCTCCGCAACTTGCCAACTTCTAACATAAAAAAAAAAAAAAACTCTCGCGTTAACAAGAGCGAAGAAGACATTTTAACCGTTGAGCTATCATGGCTTCAATTGATATTTCATTGCCGCAATGGGATTTTTTCATTATCTATAGCATATTCTTCTCGTGATTCGAAGATAGAATTATAGATAATACTTAATTAATTACTGAAAGCAATTAATTAAGTATTAGTACGTATAATTCTGGATTCTGGAGTTAAAATAATGTATTTAAAAAAAACCAACCATTTTATGAAATCTATTTATAGACATTAGGTATGGCTTACAACAATAACGTATAATTTTTTTAAGTAGAAGAATTTCATCAAGTGGGCCGTTCGTTCTGAACGCTCGAAATGACGTTTCCAGTACGTCGTCCTCGAATTTGTTTCCCCGTCAAACAGTAATATGTTAAACAAAATTTATTATTAGCGGACATTAAAGATCCGAGGCGCCACGTCTGTCGGTCTGTCGGCCGCAAGCGAGCAGCACCTACAATAAGTATTATGATTTGTTAAACAATACTATTGTTAGTACGTATCTAAACGACTGATGCTTTTTGAGACATTTTTAATTATAACACAGCTTCTTGTATATTACCGTTTATTTTAAAGTGTCCTTGAAGTTTCCATATTAAATTATATCAGTTATGATGTGGCTATAGGTTTGACTTTTATTAATATATACTTTATAAAAGAGAATGAAGTCTAAATTTTTAGTTGAATTTAAGAATGAAGATGAAATAAATTTTTGAGTAAATACATAATTATTGCCAAAAATATAAAATTTAAAAATATTGATATGAGATTTTGAATAATTATAAAAGATTTAAAAAAATAAAAATACGGCTAACATAATGCACACCATTAATATAATTGATAACTTTTGTCTCGCAAAGTAAACGCCGGCGCGGGCGCCGCTAAACACAACAATTGTAAGAGATCAAAGCGCTCGTGTTTACCGGACCATCGACTAATCAACCGACTGATTAATTTAATTAAACATTACGAGAAAGTTCTGTTTACATCGCGTTTCCTCGGCCCACATGGGTTCAAAGAAAGCATGGCGGAGTGTAAACATGAGCATTGTAGAGACGGTCGCGTCGAGCGGCGCTCACACCATATCTTTTAAGCGACTTGCAGACGTACGATATCGCTTTAAGCACAGTTCTTATGTAATTATTTTTTTATTTTGACGACGTTGTGCACCCGCCTTAAACACCACAGGTCGTTGGTTCGGTTTCCGCTCGGAGCATAATATGTTTGTATTGACCATGCTAGCATATTTTCTGGTCTGGGTGTATTTGTCCTTGTCCTTGTGTGTGTTTCCGGATCCCCGACCCAGGATATAACTATACGTATATAATGGGGGGCCGTTGAGTGTGTAGCGTTAAAAAAAAGTTATAATACTATTTACTTGCTCAACAAACATGAATGCAAAAATAAATTGTCAGTTAGGCTTAAATTACAAAATTATGATGAAATTGAAAATGTTTTCACAATTATTAAAAAAATGATTAAAATGAGAAAATTAATGAATGTCATGACATAGCATAATAATAAATGTTACCTATAAAATTAATTAAATTTTAATAAATTAGTATCTATAATACAGGCTCGGTCTAGTATAGATACTGTTACTAATAAAAATGAGTAAGTAAATATTATATTTACTATATTATACCAATTTTAATATATAACAAATAACATGTATTAAAAATTTAATTATTTATATGCATGTATTAGATTAATTATGTACTTTAAATTTATGAATAAACGATATTACTATTAATTGTGTCGATGCACTCCTCCAATTCTTACTTGACGTCCCATGTTCAATTATACTAATCTAACAATGTTAAATGGGATATGCCTTAACAACTTTTTTTTCTGTCCAGGATCTCCCACGCATTCCATAATCTACGTCATCTATGTATTGCATGTTATAACAATAGTATAATAAAATAGTGGTGAAATAATGAAAAAATAAAAATCTTTATAGTTTAATTTCGCTTTTAATCTTGAAACGTTATTTCAGTTGTTATTTTTTACATTAAAAGTGGTTATAAAACTTTTTTTAGTGACAAAGTTAACAGTGGTGTCAATTTAAAAAATAAAGGTACCTTACACCTGCCCTGCTCTGACAATATCTCTATCATTACAATTTTAAGACAAAATCCCGCGGCAAAGACAAAATCCCGCGGCTTCTGGAAAACCAATATTTGATTTGGCATTTTACTTTTTACGTTTACTTAATGTCGCTTTGTTAGCCGTATCACGATTTGGACGGATATCTGTAAGTCATTCGAACACAGTTATACTTAATTATAGAATAAATTAGCGATGACATAGATGGCAAAGAAGTCGACTGTAAGTTGATAAACAATGGATTATGTTTAATACTATTAGTTACACGCCTACTTAATCTTTGCCTACTTAATAAAAAGGTTTTAATGTAATTTTAATGCGAAATCGATTTAACCATTTCGAAGATAATTCGGAAAGAAACACTAAATTAACTGAGAAGCTTTAACGTTCTGTTAAGTTCAATTAAAATAAAACCAAATCAATTCAAGACCTGTTCAGCTGAGGTCAAGTCAAAAGTGACTTGGAGAGATTGAAATAATATTTATTTTTCTTTGGAGTTTTTTTTTAATGACTTGTACTAAAAAGAAAAAACAAGTAATATATTATTTGAAAATTATTATATATATATATTGTCTTTATTTCTTAATTATATTTAATTATTAAGAAAAAAATACTGCAAAGCTAAAATTTCACAGTCAAATAAATAATTGATTTATTCATTTTAATCTATTGTTCATAATTTAAAAACCAAAAACATTGTTAACTTGAAGCTTTTAATATTATACCTATTTTTTGAAATCAACTCGTGGAATATCGAATTAAAAGCGCCGAGCCCTGAAGATACTTGCCGATGACAAAAATTGCTTAAATCCGGCGACAATGCGCGAAAAGATTTCTAAATAGAACAAAATAGCGTCAACACACTAAGGTCCTTAACCCTCATTAGCTGGACGAAAGGGAAAGCGCGCGAAAAAGAACGAGTTTTAATTCGGGAAAGCCAGTTTCCCCGCGCTGAAGTACGCTTCTTTTACGTTTTGTTTTTTAATTAGTTGCCGCTTAAACTTTTCGCATTCCGTTGTTCACTTTTTAATCCTATTTTTATTTTACCCCTTCCAATTAGGTTTTGAAGGACAGCTCGCATTAAACGCTGACAACTTGAGTATGCGAAAACAGTTAGTAACCATCATTGCTCGATTATTACAATATAGAATACGGCATGATGAAATATTGAAATATTGTTTAGTAAATTTATATGTATACGTGAAAAATAATTTCGAAAACGTGAACAGCTATTTCGTTTATTAAAAACGTTTAAACAGCTCCGCGCTCGCAAAGTTGATAAAGTATTTTGAAACTTTTCCGATACGCCCTGCATGCCCGTAATAAAATCATATTCTACTATTTGTAAATGTTTCTTGCAGTATACTGTGCTCGTAATTATTTTTAAACTGTACTTTTAGTTTAAGTTAAGTGGCAGGTTTGCTGAGTATTTTTTATAAAAGACTTGCTAGTCAACAGCAAACAAACTGGGTCGATTAAACTTTAATGATTCGGTGGTTACACAATTTGAATTCTCACATGTTATTTCGAATACGTATTGTGTTTGTGTTTGATTAAGGAGAAATAATGAGTGCATCCACCATTTTCTCAAGGAATATGGGTATAACGAAGCGCCAATTTTAATTTAACATAACAATACAGCAGGCTACGCTCAAAGCGTACATATGAAAACAAAACAATAGACATTGAGTCGTAAAATGCAGTATTAATGTTCTAAATTAATTATAAACAGATGCGGGCGAAAATTTTCTCGGCTTCTACGTAGGTATATGTGGACGGTTAGTAATTGTGTTATCGTTTAATTTGTACTATTAAATGCGACCGTGACTCACCGCTATTTTCATTTTGCTCTATGTTCTTTATACTAAAAATTACTGTGATTATATTAAAGTTATTGTTTATTTACTCCAGGAATTATGTTTGCCTTCACAGCACATATATTATGTATTTCTGAATTACTTGTCCATTCTATTCTTCTCGAAATCAAGAGCACGATCTAATTACGACAAATGTGCTGCATCAAACACCCATTGTTCTACCATACACTGCCTATCAACGGGCTTTGTTTCACCTGCATATTTGCGACTATCACATCGAAAGTACGTGACTAAACGTAAATCACTAATGCGTGTACCTCAGGGGAATTATGAACAAATTGGTAGCTGCGATTCGAACATTAGGTACCGCTGTTGTGCATAATGAACGAAACCCGACCTTCCTACGAGGACCGCGGTATTGCGTTTCGCTGCGATTACCATCTCTCTTATCTTTTTGTGAACAGTTTTATATATTAACTTGAATTTAGTGGCAATTGTGATTTCCTATTTTAAAAAATCATTTTTAATTATTTACATATTATTTATTTAACATATATTTTAAAAAAGATAGTTAAAATAATTAAAATTCAAAACAGACGTACTGTTCTGAGAAACATACTTGATCATAGAACGACCATTTAATAAATAGTTCGGTTAATTACACTGTAACTAAATATTTTGTGAGCCTTAAGTTTATTCATACGACTGACGAAATAAAGAGCGCAGTATGAATATTTCATACGGGGCATAGCACGGAACTTGTACATTACTTATTCAGTTCTTTCTATCCACATCATACAAGGTTCAGCCTTCACAATGAATAATATATCTCTGTGATAATTTCTTCGTAGATATAAAGGTCTTTTTAAATTAAAAACAAATGTTCGACAAAGTTGGCAGTAAATAATTCAGTCACTGCGCCCGGTCGCTGCTGTAATAATTGGGAGTGTTAGGGTGTCGGGGAATGGGGATGCGAGTGAGAGTCCGGGGTTTGGCCGGGGGTTGATAATTAACATGTTTGTCTTGCTTACATCGTCACCAGCGCCGAAACTACGCCGAAGTCAAATAAAATCTTACTCGTTTTGCATAAGTACCAGTGCTCACTAATATTTGACTTTGCAGATACGACAGGCGCTGTAATTAATGCGAAGAATTAAAACTTTCGTGTGCCCCAAAGCGTGTTGTTCCGTAAACTTCCCTTCTAAAAACACGCGTAGTCGTATTCAACCGAACGATATAAGAGAACGAAAATGTTCGCAAATTATTTTATATCGCGTTTCACTATCAAAGAAATTGTGATTTTGTCCGGGTTATGTTTTTAGCCGATTTCTAAAATATTGAGTTGATTACACTTTTTTTTCGGAGTACACACACGATACAAATTGTTTTTAATTGTTATTTGAACAGTCGGTTTCTCAAAATAGTCGGATTGGATACAAATCTGGTGACTGGCCTTACTCTATTTCGCGTCATAAAGATTAAGCTCATCGCTACGAAATATATATTAAATTAAGAATTCCAATGGTTTCTTTGTTATGTCGGCCATTTACTTAAACAAACTTAATCATGCCTTTTCGTAATGAGTTCTTTTTTCTGTAAAATTTCTCAATGTTTTACAAGACATTACTTTTGCTTACTTTACTTTATCTTTTAATTAAAAAGAGGTTCGTTTTTATAGATCTTGTAAATTTACTTATAGAGTACGTACATAATTGGACGCAAATAAGCAATACCATGTCAACCCACAAAATTGAAAAATCTGAGTTATATATGCAGAAGTGTTGGTAAATGGCTGAAAAACATTTTTCCTTAATATAATATTTGTAGGGTTTTAAGCTTTAAAACTTCTAAAAAAGCCATTTTTTATCATGCAATTTATGTATTATGTTAAATATTTTGAATTATATTATATACGCAATATGCAGTTTCTATACCTATTTTTTGTGAAAATAAGTAAAGTAACTTACATAAATCTGAAATTACCAAAAACTTGACCCATACATTAAAAAAAATCATATAAAGCAAGACATTCGTGTGGGTTGACATGGTATTGCTTATTTGCGTTCAATTATGATGTATTTTACAGTCTAGAATATATTACATCCCTAGTACATGTCTACTTTTTTGGCATGGTAATAAAAATGCTATACAAAATGAGTTTCTTACATACGACCAAGAATACAATATAGGAACCTAGAGTTCGGCAGCGCGCCAGCATGCGCTCTGGTATTGCAAATGTTCATGAGCGGCGGAGGTCGCTTAACATTAGGTGAGCCCTTTTGCCTCTCTAACATAAAAAAATAACATTTATCAACACGTACCAACAACATTTATCAAGAAACGTGATTTTCGTACTGTTTTTATTATAGATAATGGACGGAACCCTTCGTGCGTGAGTCCAACTCGCACTTGGCCGGTTTTTTTATAGTTCTGGGATGTTTGTACTCATCTTACAAACATCTGTTTTGTCTAATAGTTAATAATCGTTAACTCTTGATAAGCAAATTGTTCTTATCCAATGAGTTACTGTTCGCCCTTAGGGTGTCGGAGGTCAGGTGGCAATCGCTTTGCGTAACTAGTAACCTGTCACATCCGGACACGAGTAATAATATCCTGGGTAAATACTCATATAATACCCTGGTATTATTCCTGAATAATGCTAGGAAGAAGAAGAAAGATGAATATTTAAAATGCCAATAGTAATAGAAAACTGTATTTTATGTATTCGAAGCTATTTAACTAACAACGTGGAATAGACACTTAAGTGCCGATTGAACTTGATATCTTGCAATTAACTGGACTTGTAAACGATGGAATTAGTTTCAACATGATTAGACTTGTCGGACATACCTTATAATTAGATAAAAGGTTATCTGTCAAAATGTTTTCAAATAAAAAAGTTATAGAAAGTGAAAAAAATATTTATGAATTGTTTAAATTTTGAAAATAGTAAATATGTCTGTATGTAAGTACCCGTCTCGGAACTACCTAGGTCACCTTCACAATCCAAAAACATAAATTTTCATAATCACCAAAGCTAGTCAAATCAACGCAGCATTAGTAAAAAAATTATAAATAAATATTAAGGTAAAAAAAATTTTTTTTGGTCTACTTAGAAATTCATGGTTGCTTATCAAATTACATATATATGTGAAATAAAAAATCATTCCTAACAAAACTAAAACTATAAAAATCTAAACAGAAATTGTTTCGCTGAAAAGGAGTGAATAAAATAAAACTGAAAATGAGAATTTAATAATGAATGTAATACATGAATAATGGCATATAGGCACAGCGATAGCACTAGAAGCAGAACAACAATAGCAGACGGTAGGGTGGAATAGAAAAGTGCCTATCAAGCCTTTAGACACTGTAAACATATAAAATGAAGGCAGTTATTGTTCTTCTAAAACAAAAGGAGCAACATATTCCACAATTGACTGAAGCCATTTCAAGTGAAAGCGCTATAGAAAAAAAATAACCATTGGGTACCACATCGACGCACGCTTAAACAATCAAACGTGGAACAAAAAGACAGTAATGTGGAAATGGATAATGCAGAAGCGGTACGGCCGTGTGCGGCCAAAGTGTCGGCGAGCGGAGCGACGGTCGCGAACAAGTCGCCAACCGCAATGCCCACTACGACTATGTCCAAGATTAAGCGAGAAATTTACTCAGCGTTATGGATATGGACTTTGTTAAACTCATCAAGAATTATGTTATTTAATTATGCTATTTTTATCATTGATGATTGTAGCAATTCAAAACGTAATAAGTGATATATTGGAAAATATTATACATTTAATTCTATGAAGATAATCTCCATCGTCATCGTTCAATATCAGACTAATATTTTTTATTAAATATCTTAAATTCAAAATAAAGAAATTTCAAAATATAAATGCAATACGGTTAAAATATTGTATGTAGCTGTATTCTGTATTCTCGAAGCCTCGTCCGCTGCCAATCTAGCCGCACCTTAGCCTCCGTTGAGAGGATGTGTGATTAGTTTTATCTTTCGCAGTGGCTCCTCGCCTCCCTATTCTTCGCCAGTTCGTAACACAAATGAATCACCTGCAACGTGGAAGCAGTTTAAGTGTCTCAACAAATTGAAATCAATAATAATACCACTCGGCTTTATTAATACAGCTTTACACTTGTACGACTGCGGCTGCTCGGTGGGACTCTTGAAATGTTGATTCGATTTATTGAAATGGAAGGAACGTGTTAAATAACTATTCACTGTTCAGTTGCTTTTTATTCATTAACGACTACGCTCCAATGAGCCTGCTTCATATTTACGTTTCTCTTTTCCAATTCAGCGCTATCAATCGCTTGTCATCAGCGAAGTTCATTTTAAATTAAAAACCTATAATGATATCGAATTCATTATTTATTTAATAAACAATTTAGTTATATTAAAGTGTAATATTCTCTTAAAGTAATTTAGCTATTACATGCATGGTAATTCCCTTAATACGGAAGTTTATTACTGTATTTTGTACGTTACCTTTGAATAGTCTGACGGTCGGTGAAATGGGATACAATAATAAGCTGGCGATTATACTCATTTGCGGAGTCGGTTACAGGATAGCGCACTAACAACGTATTTCGCATGAAAACTATACCTTCGCAGTTAATAAATTGGAGTTTGGGGCGGTTAAGTTTAACACCACCAAGTGTGTATGTTGAAAATCAGTTTTAAATATTAAATATCATCATCGAAAAAACCGTCTCGAAACAGTCAAGAGAAATTTCGATGGACGGGTAGCAGTAGTTGTATACGTTTTGTTCGATGAGTGATGAGATGAGCTATACGGTGTCGCCTAAGATGGTCTTCCCTTCACTATGAACATAGGCTACTGGTTTCTTTCGTTATAACAAATAGAAGGTATTGTTTTCTGATAACTCATAAATAAAATATAGTAATAGAATATATTAAAAAATAATATTATAGTTTCTAAAAAATAACAAAGAGTCTATTAAAATGTATAAAGAACGTAAGTGCAGCGAGGGCAGGTCACTAGTTTTGATTATATGTTTGTCGTTCGATTGCTTTGAGGTCGTTGAAACCATTATTATATGGGGTGTATCATTTAGACGTTAGACTATTAATGTGGGTGGCGGACAGGGGTGTTGGCGCCGGCCTTATGCAAACGAATAAAATATTCATTTTTGTTACATACCGATGGTAAACTACATAAATATAACAAATTATAATTTCCAAATCAAATTGCTTTTTTAAAAAATTGTAGTACATTGTAACACTGTTTAATAATCAATGAATAGGTACGTACAATATGTATTTTTTTTAAAGAATATTAGCAATGCATTTCTCAAGGCATTACTAATATTCCTATTGCCCACCAAATAAGCTCGAAGCTTGCGCTAGGAGTGAGTACGACAATAGCCCAAGGGTTCAGGATCAAACCTGCGGCTCTTGCGTTAACGGAGCGCAGCTCCTTCGACGGTCCATCTACCGTTGAGCTATTGAGGCTTTTAAATGTATAATTGTATATTTATTAAGAACCACTTGATCATAATCCGTCGCTTAAAGACAAGAAGAAAACCTTCGCGGTGTCTTTTTTCTGAATGTGTTTTGTGTTGGCCTTACTAGTCTTGTCACCGGGCAGGGGCTGAGGACAGAATCAAATCGACAACGATTCAATTAACAAAAATTTTACATTATGAAAAAAATATTCCGGGTATTTTAAGCTAATAGGGCTTAAACGGCCTGAAAAAGTTGGATCAGATTATCTGTTACGAAATGAAAGGGAAAATATTGAGTAGTGAAATTAAAAAAAAACAACAATTATTTCTGTAAGATTGTGAAGTCTTATTTCAGGACAAAATACGAGTAAAAATAAAAAAGCTTTTAGTACATAAAAAAAATATTATTGACTTAATTGACGTAAAATATATATTATTTGTCCAGCGGTAGAAGAAATAATATTAAACACCATCAACCTCATATTCCATCAAGTCTTCTTAAGATCACATCGTACAAATATTGATATAAATCGGAGTAAAATCTACATAAAACACTATAGTCTCGTGAATATATTAAATATGAAGATAGATTATTAATTTAAATTGGGATCAATTTAGTCAGCGCCCTCCTTTGACCTTACAGAAGATATGATTGGAACGAATGTTCTATCACTACATATACAGTACATTACCTACTATTAGTTAGTGTACTTATATATTTTTTGCAAATTAACATATTTTATGTCAGTATAATCATATATATAAATAATGTAGAATTTGTCGTATCACTTATTCAGTATTGATAATTACTTGATACTAAATTATTAACTATTTGGTATTATTAGAGAAACGCGACATATAATTAAAATACAAGTTGCGTGGCAAACATAATGAACAATAATAATAGAAATTACGGAATAGAAATGCATTGTAATATACGAACAGAGGAACAATAATATTCGATCCCATATTGCTATATTATACAATTATACACACAAAAATCTTAATAATAAGGTAGGTATAGTTCTTTCAATTTAAATTGAACCAAAATGGCCGCTTTTGCGCAGGTACAATCATGGACAAAAATGTTAGACAAAAATATTGATTTCGTCTTATTTAAATAGATTTTTATAAAATGGGAAAACTGAATTAATTATATAATATAGTTATTGTTTCTTCTAAATTCAATTAATTATGTATTCATTATCGTTATTAATTACTTAAATAGAATAAAACAAATAAATAGTATAGAACAAAGGTATATAAAAAAAAAGTTAATGTACATTTTTAATCACTGTCAATTATTAGGATGACACCTTATCTTGAAAAAAATTAAATGTTTAAGCACCTGACAAAAATAATTTATATTTTAATTTAATTTTTAATAATTTATTTTTAAACAACTAAAGCAACCGTGAGTGAGTGTACTAATCGGGTCTAGCGTCACCGCGTTACTATAGTTATGCGGCCCCCTTTATACGGCATACGGTTGGGACCCAAAATTGTGCTACTGCCCATGGTTCAATTTATATTAAAAGAGTTATAGCTATGTTAAAAGTCGCTTATTACTTACGAAACACGTGTCCCCCTTTCCGCTACACTTTTTCTACCCATGCTGTCACTACTACATAGGTAGGTACGCAGAGCACGACGATATCGTAATTTTCACATTACATTGCTACGTACGCTTGTACCACTCTAAATGTTTGATCACACCACACTAATGGATGCTCACGCTCATCTCACTCATGCACGCTCATGGCTCATAAGTCACAATTGCGAAGACAATGTCACGTGGATATGCCACTTCTAGTACTTTATTATCAATATCATACATTACTGGATAGATATAATTTACAGAAACGTGTTATCAAACACATTACGACATTAAATATTCTGAACATTTAATACGATATTTACTTTAATTGTATGTAAACGAATTCATTTATGTTTAAAAATTTATGAGGAAGTAATACGACCAGTAAGTTTTACATGTCGTAGAAGAATGAATCAAAATGTAATTTATATTACCAAGATTTAAATATTAGGTTCTTGGTATCTCTGAGACACGGTAGGGAGGACACGGTCTGAGACACGGTATAAATGAGCAACAGAAAACGAAATTGTGTCTAGTCAAAAAAACTTTTTTATACCATGACGGTGGTATGTAAGCGAACGAATCGCCTATTAACGCTTGTAAGACCACTAGGGGCCATCACATGCGACTTCAGTAGCTGGTGGGGAATACCCAGAGTTCATTACAAAACCGAAAGGCACTGTGCGCGACCGATTAGATACCAGAGTGTGAGGATGAATACCTTGTCGATTGCGAACGGTGCGATGGTAAAAAATAGCTCTATGTATGAATGGTGAGTCCATGATAATAGTTTAATCCTATCGATTTAGTATGCTATGCCTGTGAATTTTTCTTTCTTTATTTATCGAGTTTTTTACTTTACGATGCAAATTTTTATAACTAGCAACCAATTAAAGACAATATACAAAATATAAAATTTTAGGAATATTTGTTATATTTTCACGCAGCACAAATATCTAATTTAGCTCAGGTAAAGCCGCGGGCGTGAGCTTCAAACGATTTGATAACTAAACACAAAAAGGATAATTTACACAATGTTCTCAAGTAGGTCATATTCTTGTAAGACGTTATCTTTATAAGTATTCCATAACACAGTACATTCGAGCATTTGTAACGGCGAGATGAAAAGGTCGATTCATTAATTTACACCTCCCGATCTCGAACAGGAAGTTTACGATCGGACATTTTATCCAATGCTACTGTGTTCCCGCCTATCGCTCGGTCCGGTTTATTTACATTGAAACAGTAAAACGCCTTCGCAAAGAACGGCATTCTTTGTGCCTCGCTACAACTAAACATTATCGAAGTTTTAATTGTGAATGCAGACAAAAGCGCCTTGTAATGGGCAGCTGTAAATGAGTAACAATAGAAACTACAAATAAAATAGTTTTATTAAGTTGACGCGCGACGCCGGGCCGCGCGACGAGGAGCGATCTCGTACGCACGTGCTCTAAGTACCGGTTGAAACGTTCCGATGTATTGTTTGTTTACCCAAATAAAACACTAAAATCCAATTCAATAACAAAGAATTAAAGATCCCAAAATAAAATTTATTGCTCGCGTACGATAAAATAGATTTATGAACGCGCCGCGCGAGCGACTTGCCCATAATATTATTAGGTACGTGCTGGCAAACAATTTATACCTAAATATAATATCTATAAAACGTCATGCTCTGAATTATGTAAATATAAACAATATCAAACTCTACCATGCCCTACCCGAGCCAATTACCAAGAGGCATAATAATATTGCAGTAACTATGTACCCTGCTGGGTGACATAATAACAAGCAAATAATTAATAACATAAGAGGACCATATACGATGTACAATTAAAAATAATAAAACATGAATTGACGCAATTCGAACTTAATAACATACAACAAAACTTAATGAAAAATAGTTATTCTTATTTTGATAAATAGTCTTAATTATTTGATTTCAAGTTCAATGACATTTAACGCCTATTGAAATGGGTAGTTTAATATTTGCGAATTGTTCCTATGGCCATATTCCATTTCGTTCATTAGACCTAACGTTGATACGACGAGCAGTAGCACCATACCTCTAATCACCCTCAACCTCCTTGCCTTTCTCTCCTCCTTCTTGTTCCCTCCTTTTTTGCCTTGTATCAGATAGCAACATAAAGTGATGTCTCTTGTGTTGCCGCTGTTTGTACGCTTAATGCAAAAATATAAAAATTAATTAGCAGTCAAGTGCGTTGTGGACCACGCACAGTTGAAACTTAAGGGTTCCGCAACTGGGTTATGAAGAATCTTAAGGACTTTAAAAATAATAACGAATTAAAATCGACCGCAAAATAAGTTGGTAAATTCATAGTAATTATTAAAAGTAATATGAAAAACAAAGTTATGGAACAACTTATATATCTCAAAATTTTGTTGACCTATCTTCTTCAAACCAAATGTGGATGAAAGTTCATATGGTATTCTAGAAGCTCAAATTTTTCCAGAATTTTAAATCCCATAGTTCAAAAGTTAGAGCAAGTTACAATTTTTATGACTTTAGGAGCTAGTATCTCAACAACTACTGACTTAATAAAAGAAGTCAATATCAAACCTCCTTCTCATTTTGAAAGACCTATACAAAGATATCTCAAACGTTGACATACGTTGAAATTTTTTTTCAACTTTCAGTTACATGTATGGACTGCTACCCTTAATTATTATATATTTTAAGATTTCATCACAGAATCTTTGTGCGGTTCGTAGAATACACCTATTTAGTAAATTTCATATAGATAGAGCCAATGGTCTCCGAGTAAATTGACTGTGACATACGGACGGACGAATGGACAGACGGACATGACGAAACTATAAGCCAAATGGCAAAAACGGGACCCTAAAAATGGGATAGAGTCCATAGTATGTCTTGTTGATGATCTCCTGTGGCCATCTCTGAACTCGATCACCTCGTTAATGAATATTTTAAAATAAACCGAAGGACACCATAACACAGCGGTATTATCTTGTTTTGTAGAGTATCATGACCACCATACCTTCACTTCAATTAGGTTCTAATGTGTTATCATTGGAACCTAAGTGATCGCGCACAGTTCTTTATAAAAAATCCATATCAGGAATTATTGTACTCTTCCGACTGTAAAATGAACTCTCTGCTGAGATTTTCCCAGTGAGCTACAGCCCGGGGTTCTTAAAGAGAAGCTTCTTGGAGAAGTTATAAGAGGTTAAAGGAAACCTAACATTAGACCTTAAACACTACCTAGATCTTATTAAAATATATATTAATCGTTTAGTTTAGTTTAGGCACGACAGAGAAGTAGATAAGTTCTTATGGTCACTACTCCATAATCAGACCAGCTCTATTGTATTACACTGTAGCATTATCACCGAAGTTCTTAGCTTTTCCTTTCAACTCAACTCCTAGATATTCAGAAAAATATATATTTTGAAATAGTAGGGCTTACGAAAGAACCAGTTAAATTAATAGTTTGTAAATTTTTAATAGCAATGTATCGCATTTAAAATGACAGGTACTCAAATAGTTGGTGTTAAACATTTTGACAAGGTGTCGCTGGCCGTTGCTTTCTGGTACAAATCCGCGACAATGATATGTCGCTTATGACAATTTTGTCCACATTGTTATTTAAAAGTATTCTGTGGTTACCTTTATAAGCGGCATTTCAAAATTTACCTCAAAATTACAAAAACCTTTTACATTTGTTTTCGACGTTCGCAACAGGCATGCTTGTTTAAACTTTTAATAGAACGTCACTTGGAACCATAATTTTAACCAAAGCCGATAATTTAATTTGCACTACTTTTATTTCACCATTAACATTTCAATACATATTTATAATGGCATTGGTTAATTAGAAATAAAGACTTGTGGTTTATAGATATTTTAACAGAGACTAATTATTTTTTTTGTCCACAGGCTAAGTTGCTTGAGAACTCTCACGCTTGGCTCGGAGCTTCCACATCATCTATTGCAGGTCAGTTAAATGTTCTAGTATTATTAAATCTTATTAATTAATTTGCACATTTGCTGTTTCGTTTTTATTTTATTTACGTACTGTAACTCACATTATCGTTATTAAAATATTTTGCATGTATCACGTAAATTATGTTATTTAACTATGAAAAACTTGTTTAATTGCTTAGTCCTGATAGCGTGATTATTTTGCACGTAATATATTTTATTATCATAATCCGTAAATATAATGTAGTAACATTATTCACATACAAGAAACTAATAAAATACCGTCAGTGGCTTGGCGTGAGAATATTCTGTCTAGAAAAACGATGACTGCTATTATTTACCTTTATTCATTTAAATGATATCATTTCGAATAATAATAATTTTGTAAATATATGCCGTAATTTCATATTTTACAATCCTAAAACATTAATTATGTTGTTACTTTATTGTTTTTAACATAAAACGAGATACCGCCGTATTAAATTTAATTGCATCTTTAAAATATTTCCCACGTTAAATTATTCTCAAGTAAAAAAATTTAGATTACTAAATGTATAATAAAATCTCATTATTTCTACGGATTATAGATACTAGATAGTTTTGTTTTTACGTGGCGTCTACCTTTTATCTGTCAATCAGAATTCCACGGTCATACGCTCAAGCTGAAAGCCCCCACATGGACGCAGAGTCAACTTCAAGAAGCAATACAGGCCGTCGTCACCCAGAGAATGAGATTCACACAAGCCGCCACACATTACGGAATACCCAAAGGAACATTATACGATAATATATTAGGAAAGTCTAAAAGAATGGCAGTGCTGGATGAGGCAGGGCTTCTATATAGCGAGGAACGTGCCGTGTTAGACTTCTGTTGTGAAACTAGCGTCTCCCCTTATAATCGTCGAACTAAAAAATCTCTCGCTGAAGTTTTGGCTTTCGTAGAAAAAATGAGACGAAGCAGAGACCCAAATTTCACATTCATAGGTCTAACAGGGTTCAGATGGTGGTGGGCTTTTTGTAAGAAACACTCAATAGTATCTCTATTCTACGATGGATCGACTAAAGTAAAGAAGTCGAAGGTGAAAACAGAAAACCATACTGATGATGAATCTTGAAGGGGTTGTATTCAAACATATCACATTAACCAGTACCTTCCTTGTTCTCAAAAATAATAAATTTATATTCATCTACAAATAAAATTATAAGTGCTACAAATTAAATACATAGATTTCTTAAACATTATGGGAAACAATGTTTATGACATAACCAAGACATTCTATTTGCCTGAATTATAACGCGTGCTATAGTTTTTTACAATTTTCTTGACAAATGATGTAATACTTAACGATATATTAATTGATTCGTTTGATAAAAAATAGATGTCTTTGTAATTATGTACTTACATATTAAGTTGAGCAACCTATACTCACCTGATTAGCATTAATAGCGCTTTTAATCGATACAAACTTGTGCCTTATGTAGTTAAATATGTGATACTCCTTTAAAAAAGTCTTAGAAAAAGTCGAGATTAAATAAATAATTCGTTAATATTGATTATAAGTTTTACTTAATATATATGATAAACTTACTCTCTACTATATACTCGTACTTGACAGTAGTATATTATATTGTTAAAGAGTTATATAAGATGCAGAATATAATTCGATATTGATTGTTTAATTGGAACGGCTATTGCTGTTTTAATTTTCAACTGTGATTGTTAAGTTTAAAAGGTTATATAAACCATCCATAAGGACAAAATGTTCAAAGACTCGCTGGTGCTCATTCGTAATTTACTTTATTCGGTTATGTTATAAGCTTGTGGCTAACTTCATTCTGTGCGCATTTTTTAGGTATCGCTCAGTCTAGGTTTTTTCTCCGTCTATGATGACTCTCATCTTCGTTTTCTACCGAAGTCAGTATTATAAAATTCATGATAGTGTAACAAACGACATCGGACATAGACGACAAGGCTATGAATTAATTAACCGTGATTACAAGAAATGTTTTCTTTTAAGTAACCATGGCGACGTTAATTGAATGCAATACTTTTAAAATAAACAAATAAATTTAAAATCAATCTGTCGATAAACTTGTGCAAGTTATTAATGTTTGCTTTTGAAAATCTAAATAAAAATCCTAAATTAAAATCGAAATACATAATACGACGATATGATATACATTTGACGAAGTCATTGGCGCTTCAGTAGCGTAGTCTGCCTAAAAAGTTTACGGTCGCAGGTCCGATTGCCGCTCGAAGTAGATCTGTAATGACCACACAAGTATTGATTCTTGCGTTTCGTTTGTGCGTTTCTTCCAAACCCCGACAGATGATATGACTATCCTAATCGCAGCTGTTAATAATTTTGGCCACTGCCATAGATATAGGTAATAGACTTATTTCTCATTGACTTACTTGTAACATTACCGAATGAAGTTAGCGTGTAACTAACTTCGCTCCGTTCCGTTGGTGTCGAATTTACGAAGTTGTCCCTGGGTGTCATTAACATTTCGTCTTTATAAAAGGAAATGTGCATAGTATATAGTAAATATATGCTTATTATATATATCTTTGCAATTGACAGTCAAGATTTGACAGTTTAGGGTAGTACCAGTAGTTTTAATCTTTAAAGATAATTTTAAAAGCTCAATTTTTTCTTTTATAATCATACATATACATTTCGTATAAAATAGCTCTAAGTAAATTTAATAAATAACAGTAAGTTTTTAGTTATGTATGATTCATCGTACAATTTTTTTCTGGAAAAGGTTTGATATACTTAAAATCACTTCTTATATTCCTTACAGCAACTAGCTGTAATCATTTAAGACTTCAACGACGTATGTCCCATATATAGATTAGTTTAGATAAAAACAACTATCAAAACATATTAAACTGGACCAGCTTTGTAACATTAAAATAAAAGGTAACATGTGCCAGTTGCCTTATACGTTATGTCCATGGAATAAAGTCGAAATCATCGTAAATCTTTCTTGATAAATTATATTAAGAGGGTGATGACATACGGCGCCACCTGTAAGAGAATAATTCCTCGAACGGATGGCAACCCTCTAAACGACACTTGAGCTATAACGATTTTTAAACAAACATAATTAAAAAAATAACTAATAGACTTCTTATTTTTTTTGAATGTGTGTTGCTGTTGGCCCTAATAGCCTTAACAGCATCACCGGGTAGGGGAGCCAAGTACTGAGACCTATCGTGGCCTCCCGGCCCATCCCTCGCGTGGGCTCAAATTTGATTCCATCCTTATAAGGACGTTATCGGGAAGACTTAATATATTATATGGACAGACTTTGCCATACAAACAAAATGTCCAAAGAGCAGCCGGTGCTCCTTCGTCAATGCACACTAATACCTGGATCGGAAGTTAGTTACAAGTAAGTATATGTAAGTATATGTTAGTGCAGCATAATCCAATAAAGTAAGCGTGTGCCTAACTTCGTTTCGCGTGCCTAAATTCGTTTGCGCACATGCAGCGCAAATTTACGAAGGAGCACTAGCGAATCTTTGGACTATTTTGTTTCGGATGTTCCCGTCCTTAGTTTTTAGTAAGTCAATGAACTATATACCATTATTGAAAAATGATTTTTTTCATTTTTATTAAATAATTAGATTTGCTTGATTAAAGTTTTCCCTATCCCATTTCGCTTTAACATATCGTATCGGTATCGTTTCCATATCATAATATATTTACCTATTAAGGTGAAATTTGTCCATCTACAATTATTGGGGCTTAAGTTGCTTAAGATTAAATTAAGATATTTAATTAATTATACTATTAAATAGCAAAATACAAGCTATATATATTAATAAAGTGGTAGCAATTGTAACGAAAACGCAAGCACTTTAATATTGAGATAAAATCAAATTCCATATGTAATTGCGTACATAATTCGAGTGGCCTCTGAAGGCAATTCCGCGTGCAGACACAGCACAATTAAAATATTGAAATATGGTACCGCTAGAACTGAGATGATACGATTTTTAATTAAGATAAAATTAATTTAGCGCAATAGTTGATTGTACTGATTAAAATTTAAAATAAAAATATAACATATCGTAATTTAAAATATACGTAATCTTTATCGCGTTACATTGTAATGGCCATAATTATATTTATTTTTATGGTGCTTTTTTATCCTGAAAACCCTTATTCTTGTCCAGATGATTACGAACGGGATATGATTAATAATAATTGGCCCAATAGTTTGATAAAAGCTACCTATTATGACGGAACTTGGTGGGGACATGCGCTAGCATCATGCTCAATTATGGGAAATAAGATTATTTATGTTGGCCCTTGTAGGTTGTAGCATGCAAAAGGGTAAATAGATTATTGTCATATTCGAAAATCTACAAAACTATAGGAAACTTAAACGTTGCGTTTTTTGTTTTCAATTAAAATATACGCTTTGATACGAATAAACTTGTTTTATTACTTGTAATATCAATGAAAGTCATAAATATATTATTATAAATTATATTCGTTTAAGAAAGAAATATAATTCTAAGATTAAAGAATATGTCATTTTGTTTATGGTCTAATTAGTACTCGAGTTAATTATATTATATATTGTTAATTATAATTAATAAATAATAAATAGTATATGTTTCCGTTTTTAGATTAAATGTCATATTATTCAATTATTTCTTTTGTAAATATTAATAATAGAATACTATAATTTTTTAAAGTTAATATTACTGGTAAGCATATTTTAGGATTAAAATAATCTTTAATAGATGTAATTAAAATTAATTATAATATACAAATTTTGAATAAAAATGTTTCATTATTTTCTTTTGTACAGGTTCGACGTGCTTAGAAGTTTTTTTAAAAATTTACAAAGTTTTTTTTTTTTGCAAAATATCAATTTAGAGTTTCTGTTTTATAATGAACTAAAAATGTCTTACCTTGTACAAATAACATACAACTATAAAGGCGCTGGTATTTTTCATTATTAACATTTAGCATTTAATCTATGTACTTTACTTTTGAGTTATATGCATACAAATAGCAAAAATTTTGACATTTAATTTTCTGTTTTGTTATTACGATTTTTTATCTTAGTTTTGTATTCTAATAATGATTGTATAATTATATTTAAAAATGACTTGGATCTCTTTGTAAATTGGGAAACTCTTACAATAATTTGTGAATTTTATTTTTTTCACTAAAGTTATTGACTAAATTTACAATTCTGAACGTCTGCTCAAGAGTATATAACTTTGCAAATTGCTAACTATATTAAATTCATAATCAGTAAAATCAATAAAATCTTTGACTGAAGCTGTTTAATTTGGTTCGATATTTTTAGCGATTCGTAATCTTAATATTTTTTCAGAAGAAATAAATTTTATTACAGAATGTGCAGTCTTTTTTTATTGACTTTTAATTCCACTTTTTTACAGACACCTTCAGGAGGTCAGTATATCGTATTATTTTTGCATGTGTGTTTTTTAATTTTGTAGCATAAAATTGAAGACATATTTTTTTATTTTGCATGAGCATATCTCTTAGACATAATACTGTATACCATAAGTTTAAATGTGGACATACTTAACAGTAAAATATATTTATAAATTTAACGAGCTGGGTCCACGGCTCCACTCGCCAGGTCTACAGAATACATGTTTAGTTTTTTATCCTAATTCTTCTTCTAAAATAAAAGTAGCCCAAATTGTGCCTTATTTGCTATCTGCCAGAGAAGTCCCATAAATATTGATCCAGCCGTTTCTGATATCAGTGGCAACATGCAGTCAAAAGATAAAAAACTTATAAATAGCTTTGTCGTTAAGTACAAGTATATATGTATATACTTTCATACGCGTTCGCAAAAAGCTGTTATATTAACATTACCAAGATTGAGTACACTGAGTATTAGAAATTATTAATTTTGAAAAAAAAAATCTTATGCGACTCTTGATAATTTGTATATATTTTTTGATGTATTGTATGTACAAGACAGAAATAATTGTAAAATATTTAAAAGCTATTTTTCAACTATTGTAACGCATGTGTTTTCATTTCCAGCAGATAGCTACCAGTACCAGTTGCAGTCGATGTGGCAGAAGTGCTGGAACACAAATCAGAGCCTCGTTCATAATCTGCGGTTCCGCGAGCGTGGCCCACTGAAGTCATGGCGCCCCGAGACAATGGCAGAGGCCATCTTCTCTGTTCTGAAGGAAGGACTGTCTCTTTCCCAAGCTGCAAGAAAATACGACATCCCATATCCGACCTTCGTGCTCTACGCTAACCGAGTCCATAACATGCTGGGCCCGAGCGCTGACGGCGGTGCAGGTACGTAAATTCCATTTTAACATAAAAGGTAACAAATGAATGTTGTATACAGGAATTATTTTAAGAGTCATCTTAATCGCCTTTATGGTTGCGTATTATTCGAAGCATAAAGGCGATATACAGATATTTTAATATCTTCTTCTTAGAGTGCCATCTTCTTTCGAAGGTCGGCGATCATTAAGGCCACTTGGATCTTTGATGCCATTGCTCTTAATAATTAACTAGTGCATTTTTCAAACCATTGGCGAAGGTTCGTCAGCTAAGATGTTCTTCTAAGACTCACACTTCGTTTTCATTGAATCTTGCCTTGTATAATAAGGTGCAAAAGCTTATATTTTATTATACCTTTCTATTTATATTTTCATATATCTTTCGTTTTAATAAACGATGAACATAACTAATGTTTCTTTTACTTGTGGTTAATGTTCCTATTTTAATCCATCTAAGCGTGTAGCTTGTGATCGGAATGGTACGTAAGCCCAATAGAATCGGCCATTTTATCGTTGATCTTTTAAGTCTTCGAAGCAGTATAGTTTACCATTATAGCTGTCAGTTACATCATGTCCAACTTTTCAATGTACGTTGTTAGAGAATTTGAAGTTATTTTATCGGCGTTTTATCGGATATTTTCTTATTACCATTAATCAACTTTGATTTTTAATTTACTAATAATTTCAGACATTAACATTAAATATTAAGCGTCAAAGATATTTCTAAACTCAAATCAAAATTACGACATTCATTTGCTACTTCCTAAAGCCAACACCACGGGCTTCTGATTGAATTGACGAGACGGAGTATGGGTACTTTTAAGTATAATTTTTTTTATCATAAACTATGGATTGAATACCGTGCCTTTTACAATCTACAAACAAAAATCATAAACCCGTGTTTTTGGCTTGGTAATTAGACAATTTTTTATTTAGTTATTTTTACAGCTCATCTGCTGCTTTGCGAATTTGTCAAATCGATGCGCTAATTATTTTCTATAAAATAGCAATTGCGATTGGATTTACGATAAAGTGAACATTATTTATTTATTTTGCGAATTAAATTTCGATATATTTATTATTTAGAAGATATTAAATAGTTTAGAAGTGATATCTTTTCACGTGTCACGTTTCACCTTCACGTTTTCGATTAGAAAAATAATGATATTTTAAACCTTCTTATGAGAATATTTAAAATATCATTTTAAGAATATCAAACAATTAATTATTTGACTTTCCAATTTCTGTCATGAGGAGAATTTGAGAATATCATTTTTGTATGGACACAAATTATCAGATATGATATTTTTATAAGCGTGTTTTTTGTAACCCCGGTCAATTATGTGGTTGTGCTTTGTCTGTTCACGCTTTACGGTTGTGAATGATTGCAGATTTGAGACCAAAGGGCCGCGGAAGGCCTCAACGTATCCTGCTGGGCGTATGGCCCGATGAGCATATTCGTGGCGTTATCCGCGCCGTGGTTTTCCGAGACTCACACACTCCACACTCCACACACCACATCAAGGAGGAGGTGCTACCCGTCTATCCTGCCATCACGGTCAGTATTGAACCCAGGGCGAACTAATGAGCGCCACTTCTACCCCTCCTCCGAACGTCCGATACGGAATTGCATTTTCCATTGTTCATAAGGATAAATCATTGCTCTAATGAATTTTCACTTCATTTGCGTGTGTGCTATGCGAACATTATTGCAACCAAGCTAAGCGCTTTAAGGGGTTATTTCTTATTCTGATAATTTCGATTTTAGTAATAAGTTCGTTTGACATTATGCGAAATATTTATTTATGAAAGTTAAACAGCTAACAATGTTGGCGTGTGCGTGTTTCAGGACGGTATGAGTGTGCCGAACGCATACCCAGTTGCTTGTGGCAATGGTCGCGAAGGTGGCGTGTCACCCAACGCGGCCGCTGCCGCCGCCGTGGCCGCCGTCGCTCATGGCCTGCGCCGCCAGATGTGCAACATGGTGGTGGCTGCTCAGCGCCCAACAGATCACCCACCACACCTCGGATTGCCACCGT
This sequence comes from Hestina assimilis, assembly GCA_023373885.1. NCBI lineage: Eukaryota > Metazoa > Arthropoda > Insecta > Lepidoptera > Nymphalidae > Hestina > Hestina assimilis. The sequence goes on from CM041759.1 coordinate 16,899,682, forward strand.
TGCCGCTTCAATCACCACGTCTACCATCGCCACTCTCAGCCGGACTGGAATCGCCGCTTTGCTCACCACCGCCGCCTGGCCACGCTTTGGAACCTCCGAAGCCCTCCGATCCATTCCGACCCTTCGCTTCACCCAGACCTGACAGCCGCTATGGAGAACGTGACGTCATTGCTGAGATAACTGATATGGGCCCTCCAAAGACACCGGTTTCGCTTACAAAGAATGTCAAGGATCTGTCGACGCCGCTGCCAGTTAAGATGGAGCCTCCTCCTGCAGAGGCGCGTGCGGAGAACATCTGAAGCGAGGCCGCGGGCGCGGTGCCGGCTCATACGCCAATTGGCGTTCCGCCGCCGCTGCCCGCATATCCCTACTTCGTGCCCAACCGCAACTCCGTTGGCTACTTTTAAAGCAGAGTACGAAGCTGGGATACCTCGCGGAGTGGGTGCGGCAGAGCGGCGGATGCCCGTCGCGCGCGCCGCCCTCGCTACTGCGAGATGGAAGTATTTAATCTATATGATTATGTCGGCATTATTTTATTGTATTTAATTATTTAAAATGGACTCGCTGTGCAATAAATTGCTTGTTGTTTAGTTACGAATTTCGTATAATTATGAAGAAATATTTTTAGTTTATTATTAATGATTTTTGTATACATTATTCGTTTAAATATCTGTGTTTCTTTAAGTATATATTTTTTTCGCTAAATGGAGGGAGGAGAGTGCAGCGCGACGGACCCTTGCCGCCGCCGTCGCGCTCGCTGTAGTTCTAAATAATTACGTGTAAGCTTATAACGACTTAGATCCATCTGTGAACGTAGAGGTATCAAAATTAAAAACATTTGGCCCGGATTCAAAAGACTGTTTGGTATACCTATTCATTAAAAATCAGCAACCTACATTCATATGCGTAAGATAAAATCATAAATATTTAGCTCTAGATGTTATCTTTAAAGCATAGATGTATGTTTCATTTAATCGTCAAGTCGATGTTAGTGTCCCTAGAGTGTTGTAGTGGTGTTATGCTTTCGGTCCACGAGCTTGGCCCTCGTTCTCCATATAACGTGCAACGATTCTCACCACATTCGGTAGACTTAGTGATCGCCAAATGTAACATAAATGTATCCTTAGCCAGTAGTGATTGTTCCAAATGTTAGGCTAAATTAGATGTTCGCGGCTCGACCGACCTCTCCGCATTGATTTCAATTAATATAATATCGGTGTCGCTCAGCTTTCTGTGTCTAAAGTTCCTCGTGCGTATCGAGCTATGTTAGTTAGATGTTAGATTTATAAAAAACCGATATCAACGGCAGTCGACTCTAGTTTTAATATAAATCTTCTCGGAAATGTCAACGACATACCTTTTTCACTTTCAATACACGTGCTGCTGCGTGGCTACTACCACTTCAAATATAATATACTATGAGTCGACTAGTGTTGATATCTCATTTAAAATATTTAAAAAATCTTAATGGATTTTAATCGTTGTATCAAATTCATTGGTTAATGTTAAAGGAACTTCGGCTTACCCATTTAGGTTTAGCAGCACTGAAATCGCCAAGAGTTGAATGTCATTCATTCAGTCTGCTAACCTACCTATTTGAGTAACTAGAGTATACATTCAATTAACTTAGATTAGCTGTATAACTATTTGTAGTATTCATCATTCACGCTGACGACTACGGCCCCGGGCGCAAGCCCGTCACGCTTCGGTGACCCGGACCGGCAGCCCGGTATCACAGAAACGTTCCCACGAGCGTTGTTAGCGTGTATAGATGCATTAAGGTGTATATGTACAAATTTGTTTTAACACCTATACTGGATACAAAATTATTTTTATTAACACTTTCGGCGGGAAAAAAATTATTATTAGTAGACAAATCTTCTTGCCGCAAAGGGTATACCATAATTAAGATATTGTTGGCGGACATTCGTTGGCGTTTTCACATTTAACAATTGAGGGGATGGCGGTGCGTGGGCGGCTTGCGGCTTCAGGGCTGTCCAGCATGATCTGTTGGCGCAGGTCCGTCAAGCTGCGCGCGGCGCGGCGTCGGGACCACATCCTGAGCGCCCGGCCCGTGCCCCGTCTTGTCACGCTCCGCCCGTGTGAGTCTCGTCGCAACTAGCTCGAGAAGAAAGTTTACAATAAGTCTTCAAGTGGCCTTGATATCTCACTATTGTTTGGAATTTGGATTATCTGGTTCGGTTGAAGTTTGGAACTTAGTGTATAAAATGAGACCAAATTATTAAAAATACATTTGCGATTCAGAACTAGTGTTGAAACTTTTGGCTATCCTTTTGGAAATAAAGTTAACTATAGGTAAAATTAAAAAAAATTATATTAACGGCCTATACGTTTCGGACGAATTGCGTAAATTTGGTAAATGTTACTACGCATATTTTCTATTGTGTAAGTTTAGGCTAATGTGTTCAAAAAGTAAAATAAAATTTTTGAAAAAGTAGAAAGTGCCTTCCAAATTTTTGACCATGGTAAGTGTTGGAACGGGTGCGGCGATGATCGGCTGGAAGCGGCCCGCGGCGGCGCGGCCGGTGCGGAGCAAGCTCGCGTCGCAGCGTCGCCGCTCGACCGCACTGAACGTGCTTAACTATTAAAAGTTAGATTAATAAAAATTCAAAATTATTATATAAAAAATTAAATACATATGACTATTATATAGTAAAAAATATACATAAAATTATATATTCGGCCGATGTGGTAATACCCTGACAGGCAAGCGTTAGCTGACTATTCGGCGTCAAAATTAATTCTATTATATTTTATTAATAAATAACAAAGATCAGAAAACAATGCATACATGCAATGTGCCATTTGTTGAACTGATGTTCGGTTTTGTGTCACACTTGGATTTCGTAGTTATAAATAATGATAAACATTAATTAATTTATTGTATTGGATTGAAAGTATACATTTCGATAATATAAAATATAAGTGACTATATTATTTTCGTGATAGATAAGTAAAGTTTACTTGTATGTAGTGACGTTATAACTACAGATAACGAGGCGATTTAGTTCGATACCTAATTAATTTATATATGTTTAGCTATTTAAATCATTACTGGCGACACGACCGTGTGCTGCAAATGCATGACAATTTTTCTATCTTTCAACAAAATCTTTTTATATACTTTTGTGATAAAATATATTCTATTTTTATTGTAAAGAACAACTTTTTTTGCAATATGCATCGATTACCGTTTAATTATTATTTATAATTTTTATTAATACAATCATTACGCCATTTTGGGCTCAAAATATTTAAATTTCTTACCTGCTGATTAACCAAAAACTTATTTTTTATTTCAAAGTATTGTATAACATGTGACTGTTTAGTTTTAAGTAGTATCTTTTTCCTCTCGGTATCGATTAAATTATAAAAATAGTACTTGTTAGTAATAACGCTTTACAATCTATCAAATGATTTTGTATTGCATATTATACCAATCCTACTTGTGGCATTTTTATTATTCCTGTGTATTTCTTATGTTTTGTACCATTCTTTTTTATGTTTTGTAACTTTATTTTATATAAAAGATTTTTTTGACTTATCTTTTGTTTTCTTTACTACAAGACTATTAATTCATAATATTCGTAAATAGACCACCATATTATTATAATATTGATAGCTGTGAAGCCAGTAAATACTTTTGCATTTTAACTGTTTGTGTATTTTTAATTATATTTCAAATACCCTTAACATTATATTAGTTAGTTATTTAGTGTATAATTATTTTAAGACTCAATATGGTGTCACCGCGAATATCATTATTCTTTTCCTAATAAATATTACAATTATTTTTTAAAATAACACAGGAGTGATAAAAATATATTTAAATAAAGAAATGTAAAATTTTTAGTTTTAATTTTTATTATAAATTCACTTCACGATAATTAATATCGTTATGTTTAATGCAATTATTGTTGTTAAGATATTTCTTTTTCAACTACTTGTGTTCCTGAAGTTAATACATATAAATGGATGTTTAAAAATCGTATGATAGCTGGACTGTTCGCTGTCCCAATTATGTTATTAATACAGAAACATAATTAAAAAATACTTCAGAATCCTTTCGAAAATCCAAGGTTTCAAGGTTTTTTCAGACCAGTAAATGCTATGTTATATGTATGGGCAGTGAACACGATAAGCCTAAATTAATCTATCTTTCGCATTATATCAAGTACAATTAAAAAAAAATTGGTGTATTTCTTCGATGTAACTAAATGTCTACACTTGTAGTTGACAATATCATGTATCAGAAAGAAAATCATTTAGTGTCAGTTCATTGCATAAATGATGTAGTATGTGTATCAATTAGGTACATTTTAAGTTTTGTTATTGTCACAGTGTACCGTTGTCTGAATGAATATATAAAAATAGAGCAAAAAATGTGGTTTCATTTCGAACAATCGCCTAACTTATTTTTCCCTTTTTCCAATATGATATAACATGTTATTATAGCTAGTCATTTTGTTAGTGATCAGTTTAACTTTTAAAATTTTGTTCATTCCTGTATATTACGAAAAAAAAAAATTAAACCGATATCGTTATTTACTTATAAACTGAAAAAATATATTAATGAAGAACTAATCAAGCAGAATAGTATATAGTTTTTCACTGGTGGTAGGTCTTTTGTTGCAAGAGGCCGGCTAGGTAGGTACCACCACAGTGTCAAATATTCTGCCGCCAAATAGTAGTGTGTGTAATAAAAAAAAAAAAAAATGAGAATCCACATATAATTAAAAATATATATTTTTGATAATGACGAAACAACTCTCTCTTCTGCTTCCTAGCATTATAACGGTATTTTGCCCAAGGTCTGCTTATTACTCTTATCCGGATTCGACACGTTACTAGTTTTTACACAGAGCGATTGCCATCTGACCTCCGTAACCCTAAAGGGCGAACCAGCAACTCATTGGGGAAGAAAAAGAACCTATCAAGACCACGATTTCATAACGAACGATCATCAGATATTATGATAGCAACCGGGACCGACTGCGGAACGTGCTTTCTGAGGCACGGTGGTGAGATCCAGAGGGAGAGACGCCTAGACCGAAACAGATATTAATAACAAACATCTACTCCGAACGGGAATCGAAACCGTGACCGTCGAAGCTCAAAGCAGACTGGCTAACAGCACACCACAACGGTCGTCAGCTGACCAAAAGATAAATAAAAATGATTAAATAAAAATTATGATAAAAAAGTATATACCTACTGGCTAAACTTACTACGTACTTGATAAAAACTCTGGAAACTGTGAAACACAATTTAGATACTCCACTCCACTGATACTGAACTAAAACATATTTAAAATGTTATATTTAAGTAACAATAAATAAAATAAATACCTCAGTTTGTAAAAAATATATTATCAAAATATCAGACCATACAAAATACAAAGCAATACCTATTTATAATTATAAATTATTACTATATATTTTAGCTTATCGGTACCATTATTTAAATTCTATAACTTAGTATTTTATCATTTTTATAACATCAAAGATAATTTACAAAAATTAAAAAGTAATAATAATAATAATAAATAATAATAATAAACGCTGCACACTCAACGTGTATTAGGATAGTAATATCCTGTGTCGGGGTCCGGAAACATTCACAATGACAAGGACAAATACACCCAGACCGGAAAATACGCTTGCATGGTCAATACAAACATATTATGCTCCGAGCGGGAATCGAACCCGCGACCTGTGGCGTTTAAGGCAGGTTCGCTACCACTTCGCCACAACGTCGTCAAAAAGATTATTAAATATTTAATATTGTACAACAAATTAGAGAGGTATAGGCAACAAATAGGTAGTATACTTATATAAAGATGTTTATAATATTAACATTCATTATATTTTTATGGTTATTCGATAGTCATGTTCATTGTTATATTTTCTCCTGAAGGCTAAAGGCTAAGGTACCTAGGTATTTGTACAGGGCAACGAGGTGCGGTATGCGGTGAACCGCGAAGCACGCAGCGGAGTCGACGAGCGCATTCTATTAGCTCGAAGAACTTCAAAGAATATAACAATCAATTTCTATATTTTTTAGAGTGAGAACTTCTTTTGCCGCGTTGAGAGATTTTTGATAGGGACAAAACTTAAATGTCCGACATGTCAGTGACGTTAGACTGCCAAATTGCCGACCCGCAGCGGCCTGTGTATAAGTATACGCATATAATATTGTACACTAATATATTGTACTTGAGCATTTCATGTGCGTTTTGCACTCCGAATGAGTAAAATCTTGTGAGTTCGCGTCACCGACATGCTGTAGTCGCAGTAAGTAGATAAAATGGATCAAGTGTTTTTTATTATTTAAATAAAAAAAATAGTTGTTACAATGTTTGAAATTTTTATTTCTAGCTCCCATGAAAATATTTTTTCTATTTATTTATTGAAACGTAGACTCAACTAAAAGAATATAAATAAGTTCGAAAATACACCTACATTTGGAGGCGACAATAATTATGCCCTCAAGATTCTAAATTAATACAATATTCAAGTCGTAGCATTAACCAATTATATAACAAATTTTGTAACCACAACATCTTAAACACTTAAATGTGTTATAAAAATATTTTCAAGAACTTTAGTTGAAATACGCTACCGTTACTAAAACTTTATGCTAACCGATGAAGAGCGATAATCAGCGCCATCTATTCATTTAAAAAAAAAAACAAGGAAACTCACGTTCTCTAAGCAGATTTGAATAAAGACGACAGACGGTAGAGGGCACCTTTGTAATAGTACCTATAAAATAGACAAAGAGAACTAAAATAAGGTTGTTTCACGCGGTACCGAAACTTAAGAAGCATTAGAGGGCGTTAGGGCAAGAAAGTACTAAATATCAACGTATATTAATATTGTTTTTTAAATTATTATGATTGATGGATATGAAATGTACGCATTTAGATACTATATACTTTGTCTACTACTTTGTCTTATTTAGAATGATAATTTTGACAGCCTATGAAGTTTCTTATTTTTTTAGAAAACTTGAAAAATGCGAGATAATGAGTGCCTACAGGACACAACTAAAAGCCAACATTGGAGAGAAAAAAAAAAAAAAAAAAAAAAAAAAACTTGAAAAATGACAGATCATTTTATACTCTGGTAACGCGCACTATATATCATTAAACAAAATATGTTTTTTTCTATTGTGTCCGATAAAAACACAGAATGCATTTGATTGATTTTCTTTCCTTTTTCTTATTTCATGATATGTTGTATTTCAGTTTTATATTACTTCTATCCTTATAATTTATATACCTACGTAATAATATTTAGAGATTTTTATCACAGAATCGTCTATTCTTTTATGCGGTTATATCGTAAACACCCGAATTTCTACAGTATGACAAATCGCTTAGTTACGAATTACTGATTACTTGATTTTAATAATTTGTCTAATTTAGGATGATCATTTTGACAGCCGACGCCTATGAACCTTCGTACTTTTTTTCTATCAAAAGAGCTGTTGCTACCATAATTCCTGCTTTTATTGAGTCATGTGGTATTAGTATTGTTGATGGTAGAGACCTGGTGGTTTTTTGCTGGTTCTCTAGGAAAGGAGACGGGCCCTTTCGTAGGACGCTATTTGCGTTGACACACTGGCCCCGTCTCTTGTCATGGAGACGGTATTACGGGTGGCAGTCGTTGAGGAAAATCCCATACCTCCTAGCGGCGTAAGTATTCGTCACTTATTCCAAATTACATCTTTGTTCCGTTTGCAGTAGAAGCACTTGGGCCATAGAGCATTAGTTCTAAACATTTACTAAAAGATATTACACCTCTACTCATGGCCTCCACAGGTTACAAGAGGGCTGGTTCGTTTTGCGCCCAAATAATCGGAATTGCAAATCAGCGGGAAATTGCAGTTAGCATTCCTGCCATCACTCCCCGTGGACATGATATATACAGCTGTCATTATTTGTAAAGATAGCTAGTACTGAATTGCAAGAATGGTTTGAAATATACTATGTTAAGTTTGTAATACGATTTACATCAAACATTGGCTGTATCTCCACAAGTTTTTTTTTTTTTTTTTATGTTAGAAGTTGGCAAACAAGCATACGGCCCACCTGATGGTAAGTGGCTGCCGCAGCCTATGAGCGCTTGCAGCACCATTAGTAGGTGCCACTCACGCGTTGCCAACCTCGAGATATTAGTTCTTAAATCTCGTTCGCCCAGTAATTTCACTAGCGTACAATGCCCTTCAAACCGGAACACAGTAGTGCCTAAGCAACTACTATTTGGCGGCAGAATATTGGACACTGCGGTGGTACCTACCTAGCCGGCCTCTTGCAACAAAGACCTACCACCAGTGTGACTGATTGCACTGGTGGAATAATCTCTGTTGTGACAAAGGTTATCCCAACAGCGGGCGATGGGGTCGTCACATCCCGACGCCTGTAAAGTATTGCTCAATTTTTCACCATAAACCAATAACGAAACAAAACGTCACGCAAGCAAAAGGGTTCAACAGTAAATGAAGGAACATTCAAATTCTTTTATTACAAAATAAATAATAACACAAAAATAATAAAACAATTGCCTTTATTTCATTGAAAATACAATAAAAGCGAAATAAGAAAAAAAAAGAACTAAATACGTTATAAACAAATCGAAATTTCTTAAGCTGTGATAATGTGAATAAGAATCAAACCAAACGGATACCACAAAATAAAACTCGAAGTCAGTATTAAATAAATTTGATTTAATATTTCCATTCAGCCAAGTACCTAAACTACAACCGTTTTTTACATCACTATGTATTATATGGTGTTAACGAATTTCTCATACAATGATGGTAGTCTTTCGGCTGATTATCGTAAAAATTATCGGATCACGTCCACGATTACAGAATCGAAACGATGGTTTTAATCTCGGTTGCTTAGTAAAACATTATTCAATTATATGAATATATACACAGACAGTGAGTAGATTGCTGATGTGTTGTCGAGTAACCACTTTATATGTATGTGGTCCACATCATTTCTAGACACTTAGGGAAGCAAGGAAAAATATTGTTAAAAAATATTAAGTCTAAATACTAAATTACATAGTAACTAAGTAAAATCGATGGCGAAAAACGCATCACATGTAACTAGTGATAATAAACAAGACGACGACGATGTAAAAATAGCACCCGACTGCGCGTACTAATACATTGATTAATTGACCAAAGCTTAGACTTAAACGACACATTAGAAATACTTTCATATTACTGAAGTGAAACTTCTATTGTAAATTGGATTCTATGATCTATCTCTATCGTTCTTATTGTCGATCAATCGCTGTGTCTCTTTGCTAACTCCAGTGTATTCATCTCGCTCTTAAAAATTAAACAGAATAAAAAGTTTCACTTCTACCGCGTGTTGAGTTCTTACTAGAAATTAAATTGGTCTCTATCTTTGTTATGTTACCTTTGTTCATTATAATATATAACTTAACTTCAACATCTGGTACCCGTGCTAAATATTTCAGTACAACAAACGAAAGGCAGTACCGGTAGGACTCAAAACAAAAACACAACTTGTTAACGCATTTCTTACTGCAGTCGAGTATAAAAAAGGCAATTATGTAGCTGAAATAAAGTCCGAAGAGGAGGGGGGGACATCAGAGTAATGGTGGGTAAAGTACACTCGCAACGGAATAACTAAAAACCGCCCCGTGGAAAGATAAAAGGTCAAAGCGCCACCTTGGTTTTAATCGCTTTAGACATTCCAACTTTCCACCGACGTTATTAAATACTATAATTATTAAACTATAACTATACTTCAGTCTTCGTTTAATTACTTAATCAGCCATAATTAATGCAAAGTCCGCATACGATAGCGGCCATCGAAATGTCGGAAACTGTACCAAGGTGGCGCACGAGACTGCCCATCGTCCCACCGCCTGCCGAAACGTATTATATATATAACAAATATTATTCAAAAAACTTCTTACAAACTAAAGCAGGCCTGCCTAACAAACCCAATTTAAAGTCTAATAAAAATGTAAAGATCCCATGTAAATATTTTTTTAGCTCTAATTATTGCGTTAGATATAGCGAACCTTAGACATAGCGATACAATTGGCCGACCTGCGAAGTCGTATTGACTTTTTTATAATGATTATGCAAAATTCTACAAATCGTTTATTAAATTTAATTCGGTGTAACTTAGTCTGAGATAATTTAATATTATAATGAGGCAATGGTTCAATACCTTATGTAATAGCTCATATTATAGTTTCAATAATAAAAACGTGGCCATTCGATTATACATTGTATTATTAAGATTAATATTTGAAAAATTGTATTATTTATGCACGTGATTATCACTATTATATTATTTAATTATTATTATCGAATTAATATTATTGAAGAACTTATAATTTATGATAATTATTTCTGCATGCTCATATTGGATCTAACACCTCGTGGCGCTCTATTTATATAAAATATTAATAATTACAATGAACTTAATTAAAATTAAATTATATAATTGCAATGAATAATATTATTTTTGTCGTGTATCGATTAATATTTGTATGAATTTTCATAAGGATAATTCAAAGTAAATGTAGAAAAAATATATCATGTCAGATTAAGAAAAGTACACAGTTAAAATTCCAACATAACAGTGCAGTGAAATATTACAAACATTGAACATAAACATACCTATTAGATAAAAAAAAAAAACAAGAAGTCAATTTATAAAATAACTTTTAAAACATAATTAATATCTAAGATCCGATGTCATCATAAACTCTTTGGGATACGGAAGTACATGACGATGTAAAAGAATCTTGGCAATATGGAATTGTATAGCGCCACCACTCTCGAGTCATCATGCAAGCGGACAGCAGTCATTAAAACTAATACGGCAAATATATCATGACCTATGCAAGAGCCCATTAATAAACGTAACATATATACCTATTAATAAGAAATACTACAAAAATATGTATGATATTATATCGGTATTGGATAAAGGCAATCAACCAGAATACACTGTTGATATGAATGATAACGGTCCTTATACACTTTTCGTATCAAGCCCGGTGGGTAAACTTTGTATTATTAGTTTCACAATCCACTAGACGACGCCGTTCGTACGCTTGTTGGCTGCTGTAAGCTCATGGATGATCTGATCAAACGTTCACATAATCCCTCCGAGAGCCAATAGACTACGAGGGATTCGTACAACGGACATTTCATCGGATCTATGAAAACCGCTAGAAATGACGACGACAATTAAACATTCTTAAAAAAATATTACACTAAGTATCTATAAGGCATATTTAATAAGTATTGCTCATTTTACAAAAATTAAAAAATACATTCAAACATACACTAAAGTGTATTTTAAAAATATACAATCGTCATTAATAGCGGACTAAGCTACAGAAAATATTAATAGAGCTCAGCAGTTCCAAGGCGCGTACATGTTGGCGTATCGACGCACTATGCGTCGGTTAAGTCGATGCTATTCATCGCACTTCCTACAAGCACCGGGCACGTCGAAGTCTAAAACGAGGAGTTTCGTCTCCTCCGTTCCATTCCTTGAGCCCACAGCGCAGATGAGCTTCGTTGCGGACGCTCGTATGCGCCACACAACACCGCCGGTGCCACCCGATGTCAGTTCCACGAGGTTCCGGATGAACTCGCCGGTACGGACGTCCCACAGCTTGACGGTTCCGTCGTCCGACGACGTGATGACGAAACGGTTGCTCGACTGGAGGCAGGTCACCGCCGACAGGTGTTTATTTGGTCCTATTCAATTTTATATTCATTAGTTATAATATAGACGTATCCTACTTATATAATAAATTGAATATCCGGATATAATTTTTTTCTCTTATCCAATGAGTAACTAGTTCGCCCTTAGGGTTACGGAGGTCAGATAACAATCGCTTGTGTAAAAAAAGTAGTAACCTGCCAAGTCCGGATACAAATGCTGGATAAAATATAATACCGACAATAATGCTAAGAAGAAGGATATGAAAAGCGATAACACTAAAGGAGAGTGCTTTAAAATTAAATAGTTCATATACTTTTCAATATACAATACCAGATTTACAAATACAAATTGCGCACATTATTTATACAAAAACTGATTATTTTGATTTCGCAACCTATAGATAAGGTTGTTAAGGTCCGAGTAAAATAAAAACAAAATGGGGAATTTCTACATCCAACCTTGTTACAACAGGGGGTTGTGATCCAAACATACAAACTTTCACATTTATTTTGATTTAATGTTTGAATGTTTGTTTGTTACCAAAATCACACAAAAACGGCTAAACGAATTTTGATGAAATTTACCTAACACTTATAATTTGGTATAGATGTGTAATGTATGGAATAGAATAATAGTGCGAGCGCCGCGGGCATAGCTGATTATATATAAATAAATAAATAAATAAACGCTGCACACTCAACGGCCCCCATTAGGATAGTTATATCCTGTGCCGGGGGTCCGGAAACACATACAAAGACAAGTACAAATACACCCAGACCGGAAAATATGCTTGCATGGTCAATACAGACATATATTATTCCGAGCGGGAATCAAACCCGCGACCTATGGCGTTTAAGGCAGGTTCGCTACCGCTGCGCCACAGTGTCGTCATAAAATCATTGTATTATTTTCCTTACTAATTTTTATTCTTTTTAATAATATATTTTACACGCGTTTTATGAATCATAGCTATACTTAAAAATTGCCTATTTTAAACTTAATTTACAGATACCAATAAAATAAATATATGAATTGTTGAACGCGTTGAGTATGCATGCATGTTGATATTATATCTTATCTTAAATGCACTGTTGCGTATACAATTTCCAAAGAAATTGAAGGACAAATAATATCTTGTTATTAACTTTGTCCCCGTGACAACAGCCACGTCTCTATACCTGGCCTGCTCGTAGGTAAGTGCAGGAGAATCAATAGTATAGTTCCTTAAATGTAACTTGAACCAAAATGGCCGCTTCTGCGCAGGTACAATAATGGACAAAATTGTTGATTTCATGTCATTTAAATCGATTCTTTATAAAGTGGAAAAACGTAATAAGGTATATAATATAGTTATTATTTCTTCTAAATTAAATGAATTATTTATTTATTATCGTTATTAATTACTTAAATAGAATAAAACAAATAAATAGTATAGAAAAAGGTACCTATATATAAAAAAAATAATGTACATTATTAATAGTGAGAAAGACTTCTTCGTATCTTCCGCATTATTATTCAGAGAATTAGTTATAGTATTTTCTTTTAAAAAATAACTATAAACGTCAAATACCATCCTTCTCTCCCGTCTCTTTAAAGTTGATTGTGGTCGAGGCATTATCTTGAAATAAATGTTAACACACTTGACAAAACTAATTTATATTTTAATTTAATTTTTAATAATTTATTATTAAAGTACTAAAACAACTGTGAACGAGTGTACTAAACGCGGCCCCCTTCATACCGCATACGGTTGGGACCCAAAACGTGGTACTGCGCATGGTTCAACTTACATTTAATAGACTATAATAGATATTTATATTGAACGTGATTTGAAAATGTTAACGATAACAATAAAGTAGTGTTCCCACATTCGAAGTAATGCTTAACTATAATGTATTACATCCTCACCACAAGAGAAACAGTAGTTCTGTCTAAGTTAGTATATACATAATTAGCTATTAAGCTCGGATGACCCTTCAAAATCTGTAGTTCTACAGCTGATAAATTTTAAGATGTCCAAGGAATAACGATTTTCAACATTTAATCAAAGTACCTGGTTGACCGAGCTATGCTCGGTATTTTTTTGTTTTTGGTAAATCGAAAGTCGTGAAAGGTACGGTAGACTCGATTGAAACCTTACCTGGATAATAAAATAACGATTTCGATAACAAGTTATATCCGCAAAAATTGGGATTCTTGAGTATTTTGTTAAATTCTAATGGACGCATCGCTGTCAACTGTCATTGTAGAAATGTTTGTCATTCGATTCAATTCAATAAATCCTTGTTGCCATAGCAACGCGTGGTCGCTCAAGTGCGCTGTGAATTTATTTATATATTTTGACATTTTTAATTTATTTTGTTGATAATAGATGGTGTGTCGACAACTGCCTGAAAACACGGACAAAGCCACATTTTCTAAAAATAAATCCTAGCTAAATCGATTTATCGCCCCCGAAAACCCCTGCATACTAAATTTCATGATAATCGGTGCAGCCGTTTCCGAGATCCCAATTATATATATATATACAAGAATTCCTCGTTTAAAGGTATTAGATAGTTGTATTTTCAACACATACCAGACAACGTGTGGAGGCAATGCCCAGTTGTGATGTCCCACACTTTGACTGTGGAATCAGCATTGCCTGATACCAGGATATTGGAGTGCAGTTCCATCCCTGAAGTTAGGGATTGGTGACCTGTGAGAGTGTGCTTCAGCTGTCCGGATTCTACGTCCCAAACTCGAATCGACGTATCCAGAGATCCGCTGACTACGTGTACGCCATCAAACTGAAAAATAATGTTTTATAATTACTAGTGATTTACTTGATAAAAATCAGAACCAAGTTCATGTCCTTCGAAACACCAATATGAAATACTTCATAGTCTGACTTCGCCCAAAGTGACTTTAACAAACAGCTGGACACACACACTGAAGAATACTAATGAAAGACATCAATATACGTATGCTCAATTTCAAGTGTTGTACTTACACAGAGCACGACAATCATGTAACTTTCCAATTACATTGCTACAAGCGCTTATACTGCTCCGGATATAGAATAGCTTGTACAGCAATGGTAAGCAAAGTTGATAAATGACACTAATGCATGCTCTTGGCTCATAAGTCACAATTGGAACGACAAGGTCACACGAATATGCGATACTTGTAGTACTTCTAGTACTTTGTGATTTATATGTAAACCTAACACAGGGGGCGTTCATCAATAAATAGCACGCGCATCCCTTAATAGCTTTCAGTTACAATTTTCGATCTCTTTTCATTCAATAGCACGAAATTGCAAAAAAAGCGAGACAAAAGATGTTACCCATCGAAATTGAAATTTAACGCTAACTATTCGACATAAATATTGAAAAGATACTCACTTGTAAACTGTATACCCTGTTGGTGTGTCCGGCGAGGGTGTGAAGACACTCCCCTGTCTCCGGGTTCCAAACCTTAACGAAGTAGTCGTAAGCACCGGAAACGACCATCTTCCCGTCGTACTGTACGCACCGTACGGCTGCTAAATGTCCGACGAGAACTTTCAGACAACGTCCGTCCGGTATGGACCATACACGGAGTGTAGCGTCGCGGGAACCGGATACAACCCTGGGGAACATTAACATATACATTTGTAAATTGTAGTTAATTAAAATAATTCACAGATCTACAAAATCTAGTTAGGATAGACAGTTCTTGATCTTGAAACACCAATGTACTCTTTTTATGCTTAGCACTCACGGATTATGTATATTTGCTGATAAAAAAATATGTAAAATATTACATTTAGAATAGATCTTAAGCTGCCAGCCAAAATTGTATAAAATCGATTCAATTGCCACGTCAATATATGTGTAGTTGATTGGAATAAGGGTAATTTAACTAATAAAAAATGTATAAATCGTTCGTAACCGCGTAGCACATAAAATTAAGGAAAATTCGGCCAAATAGCGTTGCTTTAGTAAACAAAATTATTATTTCGTGCATTTTTTCACTAACGCAAACGCTATTAAGCCACTTGCACTCTTTCATCATAAAATGCATTCGATATGCACGCACAGCCAGGTCAGACAGTCACGATCAGCGCTTTAAGCAGTTTATAATGAGGTTAGTTTATGGATGGTCGACTTGAACATGACACTTAATGACGCTGACGACGTTGTGGCGCAGCGCCAATCTGTCTTAACCGACACGGGTCGCGGGTTCGATTCCCGCTCGGAGTAGAGGTTTGTATTAACCATACAGGCATGTGTTCCAGTCTGCGGCGGTAGCTCTTGTTCTTGTTTGTGTTTCGGAGAGGATATTATTATCCTAATGGGTCCGTTGAGTGTGTGAAATTGAACGTAGATAAGTGGACCCAAATAAGTAATACCATGTCAACCCACACGAATGTCATTTCGAAAAAACGCGTTTGAAAATTTTGAACAACTTGCTTTATATGAATTTTTTTATGTATTGGTCAACTTTTTGGCAATTTCAGATTTATGTAAGTTATTTATACTTATTTTCACAAAAATAAGTATACAAACTGCATATTTCGTATATAATATAACCCAAAACGTTTAACATAATACATAAATTGCATGATTAAAAACGGCTTTTTTAGAAGTTTTAAAGCTTAAAACTTAAAAAACGGCTTTTTTAAGTTTTAAAGCTTAAAACCCTACAAATATTAAAGAAAAATTTTCTTCAGCCATTTACCAACACTTCTGCATATATAACTCAGTTTTTTCAATTTTGTGGGTTGACACGGTATTGCTTATTTGCGTCCAAGTAACAGCTCGTTTTTGTCTCATTCTTGGGCAAAGACCTAATTAGAACAAAATTAGTCGACTCGACCAGGGACGTACTACTCTCCCACAGAAAATCAAGTATTTCAGTTTAGGTTTTGTTTCACAATTTACTATAGGTACACATATATAATATTTGAATATATCATGATTTCCTTTTCCCCTTCAATAAATACAAAATATGTACAAAGAAAACACTTAAGTGCAGAAGTGCCGGCAGATACTTGACCACATTTTTTATAATTACATTTTGCATCAAAGTATTTAATGTAAAGTTTAAGTAAAATAAGTTTTGAACACAAACTTCGCAGCGCAAGAAAATTAAGCTTCTTACTCAGCAGTACTCTATTACTTATAAAGAAATTTATATTTAATAACAATGATAGCAATGGTGAAGTCTATGAAGTTAAAGGAATTTTTACTCTTATGTATTTGTTACCGCTCGCGTTCAGTGCCTTTGAGATATAAATATAAAAATAAACAAAAGTCAATATCGTTATGAAACTGTAAATTATTATTAATTTATACACGCAAGCGCGGCTACACACCAACATTTAATACGAGCGTACAAGTCCGTTTTTAGAATGGCATATAAGCGCGCTTTTTGCCACACATGCAACGAACGATGACGCGCTTTCAAACGCTCGTATACGCGCGTAATCTAAAGCGCTATAAATATGCTACTGACTCTCGCCACTACCGAGCGTACACGCCGGAATAAGCACGGCCTGTATTGCTTTTTGGATGCGCGAAATGAAGCGCATGCCGAAACGCTCGAAAAAAACGCTAGTCTGAGGCCGCTCATAATGAGCAATTTATAAGGTAAAATTTACAAGGTAACTATTAAGTTTATGATTTAGAAATGGTAGAGCCTCGTTGTCTTTCCCGGGTCCGGTATTATGTGATGTTATGTGACAACCGGGACCGACAGCTTGACGTGCTCTTCGAGGCACGGTGAGATAACAAACGAGGACAAGCTCCCAGACCGGCGCAGAAATTTATAAGATCAATACAAACCTCTGCCCGAGCGGGAATTTAACCCGCAACCGTGTAAAGGCAGACTCACTGCCAATACCCCACAACGTTATCAAACAACACAACATAACACAAATATGAGGGTATAATTACTTTTTTTGATGCAAATGCATGCAGCGAACGGTCGACGTGTGCCCGGCGAGGACCTTCAGGCACTGTCCAGTCTTAGCGTTCCAGACCCGAAGGGTACGGTCCGTGGAGCCACTGATGACGAGGTCCCCGACCATCTGAGAGGACCACACACCACCTGAATGACCCACGAGGGTCCGGAGGCACTGTAAGTGAATAGTTTATTTTTTGTTAATTATAAAGTTTCACTTTTGTAGAAATCGGTGAATAGCTTTTTTTTGCGATAAAACTACAAATTTTATTATGAGGACACGTTATCTGTCCAATTATAATAACATTTGGTTAAGATTTGTGAACCTGGGATTAATAGTGTTTGTAAATTGCACCACGGAATAATAACAATAATACGATACACTAACTCCTACCAGTGACTTCGCCCACTTGAATAACAATTTTAATACAATTTCTGAATTTCAACCATATCACCTTTCAACCATTCAGAGGTGAAATTTTAAAAAACGGTATAACCCGTGCACCTTTATCTGTAATTGATCACCTAAAACCTAAGCTCCATACAAACTTTCAATAAACTTTTCACGGTCTTAGGGGTTGATTTTCACAGAATTATTTCTGATTGCTCGTTTTTGTTTAAAATAAAACTCCTGTAAAAAAAACTAGCTTTCCAGGTCCAATAGTTAAGGCTGATTTATAGGATGAGTATATAGATTATATTTTAAGCTGATAATATAAAAAAGAAACTATATCAAAACCACTTCTTTTTTTGATACACAGGTTAAAATCATCATGACGGAAGCATTTTTATGTTTTACACATAGACTTACTACATACTATGAACCGGCTTTTCATACAGACAAAATGATACAGTCTCATTGGTGCCCGTTCGTAAATTCAACACCAACCCAAGGGAACAGTTAGCCATAGGTCACACGATGACTTTATTTAATATTTAGTTACGATTTGCACAACATAACCGAATGAAGTCCAATGGTGTTGAATTTACAAAGAGGCACCAATTAAATTGTGCCGTTTTAGTTTTGTTATAACTTTATTGTACAAATATTACAATAAAAGGCGCCGATATCCCAGTAAGGGATTTCGTCCAACCTTTTTTGTCTGTATGAAAAGGCCGGTCTATAGTAAATAAAACTAATACTCACCTTCCCAGTTACAGCCGACCACACTTTCAATGTTGTATCATCGCTTCCGCTAAGGATCCTGTTTCCGTAGAACTGGAGACAGGTGATAACATGTTCGTCGTGACCTCTCATCTCTATAGGACTATGGACGGGTTTGTGAAGCCAGTTATCCTGGATAAGCGATTGGCGCATGTAGGCCGCCTTCCAAGGGCTAACACAGCGTGGCAGTGATCTGGGCATTTTTTTTAAGGTCGTGAGCCCTATGCGACGGCATTGTTCCTTCCACAGAAGATTGTCATCCGCTAGAAATCTAAAAAATATTATAGGTCAGAATACCACTAAAATGCAAAACACGACGTTGTTTCAAAGGAAAAATTTTTAATGGAGTATAAAATTAAGTTTAATAATGTTCCATTAAACGTAAAACGTAAAAAAAAATTAAAAAGGTGATCACAATAACTATAACGGTAATAATAAAGGATTTATGCAATTATTAATTCTTATTACGTTACCGCAAACGAAAATAATATAACAATATACATAATACACATTCATATTCCAGGAAAAGTGTCGCATTACAACGAGTCACTTAAATATCTTATAAAACGTTGGCTCAACAATATTTACATTTTGCTTATATTTGCATGCACTGTATGTAGGTTCTGTTTTCCTATATATATATTTTTATACTACGGAGTTAGAAAGGCATGATTAATGGTAAGACGTCGTAACCTGTCTGAAACACTAGAAGGGCTTTCCGAACCAATTGAACAGGATAAGAGGCTACTAAGCGATCACTGCCGCTAGCTAACATCTGCAGCACCGGAGGTCGTGCAGGTGCTTTCCGACCTTTTAGGAATGAATAGTTCTTCACTTGAAGGTTCCCAATTCATAACGGTTCGTTATTAAGTATACTGCTACTTCACGTCTATATTCTTTGTAAGAGTTTTTCCCCGGTAGCGAATTCGATAAATTCATAACTTTTTGATCCTTTTGACGAAATATTTTATTTCTTATATTAAAATACTTAAACAAATCGTGAAACTATCTATTCTTGGCGATTACGAAGTTTTCTGCTTAACATTCATAATTCAAACGCGTCTGAATGATATTAGTCAAATAGAAATGTAAATTTCAAAACCCGCCACGGATAAAAAAGTCAAGCAAGCCGTCGATCAAACCGTTAAAAAAATGTAAAATAACGCAGTTTATTCAGTGCTACAGAATTTAAAATAGATTTTTTGACATCATCTGCAAGATAATAAAATAGCATAATTTATCAGCAAAAACAAAAAATTACCTCCAGTAACGGCATGTTTGTGCAGCGCGCAAGAGATCCTTCGGCTGCAAGTAGCCTAGTACTGTAAGTGCTAGTTCCTTGGGTAGAAGGGAAATAAAATCCCTTTGGAAAAGTGGTTCTATCGCTTTCATCATGTAGCGGACGTGACTCGCGGCACAGCGGTTTATAAGTGCATCTATAGCTTGGATCTTCTCGCCGTTAGACCACGATTGAAACCTAATGAAGAACACAATATGAGAGGTGTTATTAAATTAAACATATTCAAAATGTATAGTAAAACATCTTGATGAAAGCCAACTAAAGAACTAAAATGAGTTTTTTTATCGTTAAATGCATATTAATGCAAGTAACGAGTCGTGCATATGAAGCAAGTGTAACTTATTTTATAAAAATTTATCAAAAAAAAAACAACAAATTAAAGTTAATTTTCATCCTCAACTGTAGAGGATTACTAATAATTACAATCTTGTATTACATATAATGGTCGTCATGTGACTCGTCAATTGAACGACATCAGATTCAACGAAGGGCATAATAATAATTATATAAACCATTCGATTTTGTAAAAGCGACGAACGCGAATAGTACTAAAATAACTAAACTAATTTCAAAAAATACTGTAGCCTTAATCCTATGTATTTATATGCTTACAATTTAATTTAGAAAAATATATCGAGATGAAAAAAAAATTGAGTACGGGAATTGATGGAGGTTCAAAAGATCAATCTTCCATAATATTTCAATTTTATGTTATTTTTTCATAAAAAATCTGTTTTCAAGCGTCAAGAACAAATTGAAATGCGCACAAATTTAAATAAAATCCTTTCAAAGAACGAATTCATGTATTAACCACATTATACTGTAATATGTCCAGATAATGGATACCCACCATGACATGACGAATAACAAATCCGTATATATCGAAATATATAAATATTTTTCAATAATTTAATGCTTTATTCATTGTTATGACCATCGTGGAAAAATCCTCCGCACAAAAATAGGACTTCTTTTTTGATTTAAAGTAATACTCTTATTACAACACGTGGAATGTTTTTGACGAAATTCAAAAACAGTCGAAATCTTCTGTATTTTTATTTTGTTATAATTTTATAAATTTCTAAATTGACTCCAAACGTTACAAAACTCTGTATCCATGTATCCATCTGAGCTGCTTAACTAATAAATTTATATGTCCGCGATTAAAAACAACATTTCACATGAAAATTTGCAGTACAATGAAATACGTTTTTGTTATTAAAAAAGGGATGTTTGAAAAAATTCCAAAAAAATATATTTGATCAAAAAATCGAAGCCCACTTGTGAGATGCTGGTTTCATCTTTATCTTTTTTTAGCTATCTTTAAATGCTATAGAATCAAAAATTTTTTTGTCTTTATTTAATAATAATTTATTTACTCTATTTATGGAATATCACTTAATTTTGTTGATTAAGATTTCAATTGGTCCTACAAAAACGGTTGGCATGATTCTTTCGATCGACAGAATAAAATTATTTAGTGGTGGAATGCATCTTTTTGTGGATCGTCTCTTACTTTCTTTCTGGTTTCACTATAGTGAACCAAAGTTTCAACCTCAATTACAATTCGCTAAAATACCACATTTGTCTTCTCCGAGGACATCCCAATCCATCAGCACGCATGCATGTGTATTTTGTAATGGCGTGAACGTTCTCGACACCCGTGTTAATTAATCATCCCGAGGTTATTATGAGAATTTGCAGACTAGATTAATTTTTTTCTGAGTTTACGTGATGCGTTTAAAGCGTCTTCAGATAATTCCGTCCCTAGGTGAGGTACTTTTAAATGTGTTTCTTCTAAATTTAATTGATCTATTTGACATAAACTTACCATTTATACTATATTTAAAAATCTCTACAAGATATGGAGGTCAAAAAAAGTTAATGTTTACAAGAAAATTGATAAGTACACAGTGCACGCAGAGCTTTATCGGACTTTATTTATAATTTACGATAAACTTATGATTCTTTTTCGTAAAACATTACGATAAATAAATTGAAGATAGTAACGATAATCTTTGCCAATAAATAAATGTAAGTTTCTGGTTACACGGTCAAATACTCGCTTTATCCGCAATGCATATTAAGATATATACATATAATATATATATATACACACCTAATACTGTACTTATGACATCTTTTTTAAATCGATGTCCGTATGTTTATTTCGGGTAATATGTAAAGGGACTAGACAGATTTCGATAGGACTTTCACAAGAGAGCAAAAAAAGCAATAGAAAAAGAAAGTATATTAATGACCTTACTATAATTTATTTAATAGCACTCATAAATAAAATAACCCAATTTCCTGTAAACATATTATACCCTGGTATAATAAATTACGACAATCAAAAACAACTTTCCACATCGGGAGAATAAGAAACCGTAGAAAACTGCAGATTTTGTAACTGAGTATATCTTTAAAATTAAATTTTTCGCATATTTATTTAGGGTGCAAAAAGAAACAGAGAGGGGGACGAGAAGGAAAGTATAGAAGGATGGCAGTTTAGACCTTTAACGCTCACACTCCTCAAACGAATCGGATACCACTACATCACATAGATATTCTATGTCATGTAGTACATATCCGAACCGGCCCACCGATACCGAAAACTAAAAACTCTACATATTTAATTGGGCACTTACCTATTCAACCACTGTTTTATATCGGGTGGACCCTGTATATTGTTTGTTTGAATTACTATTGTATTAGAGTGGATATTTGACCAGTCCATTCCCTGTGCGACGACCACGTTACCATCCGAGCAGAATTTCTTCGCCGATTGCGGTGGCGGCGGCTCGTAGCGTCTTTTCCTCTGTTGTATATTTGAAAAAGCTGAACTTAAGAAATGTTGGTATAGCCTTATGCGGTTATTGATAAACCAGATATGTTTTTTTTTTCACAAAGTCAATTTTTATTTCTGATCACCTTTCTCGAGGAGCGGTACTTACCTTAAACCCAAGTCGTCACCGGTTCGATTCATGTTATAGTGATAAATCCCGGTCCGGGTGGTGTTGACTATAATCCTAATGCCGTATCCTATGCGATTGAGTGTGTAGCGTTTTTTTTCATATTATTATTGAAGACAATGGAATCGACAGTAAAAGTTACGTCACTATTGACATGACAAGTGCTTGTAGAATTTTCTACAAACTTAGGAATTGTACTTTATGTTATTTATAATTATTAAGTTTTTTTTTTATCTTTGCACGCGTAAATAATATAAAATGTTTTGTAACCATCTCTTGTTGGCTAGACTTTTTCTGCGTATACAAAGATGTAGGAAGTATATTTAATCAGAATTTAAAAAACTACTGATAAAATTGCTATAGCGGGACCAATTTAATAGGCTGCTTTTTATATCTGCCCGTCTTAGCTTCAGGTGCCAGGTGTTCTGGTCAAAAAATTTATGACATTGAATTAATCGATAGAGTTATTTAAAATAAGTACTTAAAGGTACTGTAATTCTAATTGATTTTCGTTTAAAACCAAATCAAATCAAAAATTATCCGTCAAATCACCAAAAATATTAGGACACCTTTTTATTAGACGAAATTAAGAATTATTTATTTGAGAGAGAAAGAGAGTGGGAGTTTTGTATTAAAAGAGACGAGAAACGTTTGTAATAGATTAGTTGAATTAAATGTAATCTACGTATATTTCTTCTTTTAGTTTGTCTTTTTGGCCCAAAAGTATTATCAATGATTTTATTTCTATAATTTCTATAATAATATTTTTCATTATAATCACAAAGAGGTTTAATTATTTATGGTTGAATATTCCATTCTTACAAAACTTTTCCTTCAATTCAACTTACCGACTGATCAATCTTTGATTTTATTAGGTGCTACCCTAATGTTTAAAAAGGAAACTAACTGGGTTTACCGACGTAACCTCGTAACGTCAGTGTTCAGTCTTTAGAACAATAATTCTTTATTACATTAAAAATGGTTTATAAGTCAAAGTTAATCATAAAATAGCTTTATTATTTCATTCTTACAATAAATTGTATTTAAAGAAAAAAAAAAGTAAAAATATTGCGCCGTTCTACGTTATCGAATTTTGACGAAGTATCAAATGTGATCTTGTATTAAAAAGTTAAGTTACTGTGCAGTTTAACCTTTGAAAAAATAAATAATATGCGCTCGCCGTTACAAGGTTACATTGACGTTGTTGAATTTTAATGAAATGACAAAAGTAAATAAATTAAATTGAATTGGCCCTTGTATATACAATACTCTTTTTATTACGTAAATTTTTGATATTATTAATCTTTATGAAAACGATGAAACTATATTCTATGCCTCATAGGTCGATAGACATTATAAAAATTTCCTACTTCAGACAGTTAAAGCAAAAAACGAAAACTAAAACGTTTTAAGCACACAATTAATATGCGAAATCCTAGACATATTCATCTTCACAATTAAACATTAGCTATAAGAGTAAACGAAATGGTGATCATCAATCAAAAACAAATAAATGGTAATTTTTAAATGAAAATATTTAAAAATGTAAATTATAAAAATAAAATGCTATGTGAAATACGTACCCACAGACGTTCGTCTACTTCTGGCTCATCATCGTCCTCGTCGTCCTGCAAGATTTTAATTTCGTTAGCATTCATATTAAATGAATCTGAAATTCAGTACTAATAACAAAAAAAAACAATTTTTATTTTTCTATCTAGTGTTCCA
The DNA here is from genome assembly GCA_023373885.1 of Hestina assimilis. Classification (NCBI taxonomy): domain Eukaryota; kingdom Metazoa; phylum Arthropoda; class Insecta; order Lepidoptera; family Nymphalidae; genus Hestina; species Hestina assimilis. Next base: position 16,924,539 of record CM041759.1, read on the forward strand.
GCTAATCTCCGAAACGGTAGCACCGACTTCGACGGATTCAGATAGCCGATATTAAAAAGAGTTACTTAGGGTACTTTTATTAAAGAAAATGTCCTAGGGTTCCGCGCATTAAAAAAAAACTAAGCAATAATTCCGTGGACTACGCGCACACTGTAAATAAAATAAAAACTAACACACCACAACACACATAGTTGTGTGTGAAATTAAAATTTTATAATAATTATCTTTAAAAGAAGATATGTCCATTGTCAACAAATAATATAAAATTATGATAAATGCTCTTCCAATGGCGTATCAATAACCAATTATTATCAATAATAGTTTCAGTAGCAGTATGAGTAATACGCCTCATTGGCCGATATGCAGTGTAACATCAAAATAACAAAATTAAAAAATGTAGAATGTTAAGCCTAAAGCAGAGTTTTAATTATAAAACTTCGTAGACGGGTATACCGTGTGAAACCGGGACAGGTGACGTGTAACCGTAGGTTAGCGAACTATACTACAAAAAAAAACAAATAAGCAAGGCGTATAGGACTCGCAAATAAAGAGTTCCGTACTACCCGTAGAGAATATAAAATTGTTTTTATTATTTGTTATTACAGCTGCGGTAGAAACACAATGTATGAAAATTCCAACTATTTACCGATAACATTTCAAAACACAACATAAATATCAAGTTTCTTGTATGGGGGGTCCTCAGAAACGTGATATTTTTGTTGATACGTTCAGGATATACAGTCCGCTGACAGACCGACGGATGGACGGAAAGCGAAAGCTTAGTATAATTGCGTTTCGTAGCCACCTTTTGAGTATGGAAGTCGAAAAATTAATTTAACCAAATGATCTATACTATTTATAAACTAACAACACCGGGAAGATGATAATATAAATTCACATTGAACTCCCCGCTATAGGATTTCCTGCGAGGGATCAATACGCTGGTCGTTATATTAACTGTAATTTAAATTTAAATTCCTTTTGAAAATTTAATTTAGAAAATTGTATACGTAAATAAAGTTTTAAAGATTTTTAAATATTAAGAGGCTAGATGACTTATTACAATGACCGAATAAACAGTAGTTTTGTATTTTTTTTCCCCAAGGATCTCAAAATTCTCCAAAGCGTTAGAAACAAGCTATAAAGCGTCAGAAATCTATACAAAATACATATAATTCGAAATTCGGAGGAATAACTTTATTATTAGTACGTACGTTTATTCAAGCTATACGATTTTAAAATAGCGGAAATATTAAAATAATACCACAAATGGTAATATTTCCTTTCAATCCTCGAAACGCATTATTATAGCATTAACAATTAAAGAAAATAATTTATAAACAAATTCAATTCTTCGAGTATTGGTTCAAAAAATAACTTACCAAAAACAATTATCAATCTTTATTGCAACGAATATTATAAAAGTTGAACACAATGATACGTTTCGGCTGTTGCTTTGGCAATGAATAGAGCCTCCTTAAAAACTAAAAATACATGATATGTCAAAGGATCGCCTATCGCCGAAACTTGTGTCGTATCCAAGGAAAATACAGGCATTGAATGAATTATGTAGATATAGTCTAATAATAACAATGCCCGAATCATTGTCAATATGCAAATCAGGCTAGCTTTTGAGATAACCGGATCAAAGTTGTTAAATTTTTTTTGGGGAATTTTTATCAGTAAATCTTTCAGACTAGAGGAAAATTTTACAAAAACGAGAGCCTCTTTTTTGCCCACGCACTGTGATTCAAACTAAAGGGTTCCGCAGCTTAATGATGAAGAATCTTATCTTGGACTTTAAATATTTACGAATTAAAATCAACCGCAAAAATTAGTTGGTCATTTTATACTGATTATTAAAAATGATATGAAATAACAAAGTTATGGGAAAAGTTTATAATGTAATAATATTGGAAAGTTCTTTTGGTGTTATAAAACCTCAAAATTGTCAACAATTTTAAATCCCATAATTCAACAGTTAGAAGTAGGAGACGTTGCGACACAATTTTATGTCTTTAAGAACTAATATCTCAACAAATACTAACTTAATCAGAAAGGTCAAAATCAAACTTCTTATTTTTAAAGATCTAACTAAATATAGGTACCTGACAGGGTACCATATATTGAATTTCTTTTTTAACCCTCAGTTACAGCAGCTACCTTTCATGTTTGTGTATTTTAGGATTTCACTACAAAGTTGTGTAGCGGTTAATAGAATACGCTTATTTACTAAATTTCTTATAGATAGAGTCAATGGCCTCCAAGTAAAATGACGGTGACTTACGGATGGACAGGCAGACAGAGGGGCAAGACGAAATTATAAGGGTTCGTTTTTGCCACTTGGCTACGGAACCCTAAAAGGAACGAACGGAACTTTGTAATAATTCATTATATAATTTTAATTTTAAAACTAATCAACTGTAAAGAATGAATCGCCTCCTAATCTACTTCACCGTCTCCCATTTTTTTCTGGGCCCCTCACAACCCCCTTCTAAGCTTGCAGCGCCCACAAGAGGGCATTATCGCTTTGAGAAAGACTTTTTTTCGGGCTTCAGCGATTGCAAGGTGGTTGATGTTTTTATTTTATTCATATTATATATTAAATAAAGCCGCAGCTTTGTTAGCATAATATTTCGTTCTTTTTTTTATTGTTTTCATCACAATATTCATCATATTTTGTACCCAAGGGTGCCTCCAGCACCCTATTGCTGAGCCTTTTCTGTCTGTCATAAATATAAATAAAATAATCATAAATTTTATGAACTACGTAAGTCAATGAGAATAAATAAATAAATTATGCTTGTTATTCATGTATCGATAAGGTACTCAGAAAATGCTTTTTTACATTTTCTTTTATATTTTGTATTGTTAAATTTAGTGACAGAGTAAGAGGTAATTCGTTTATTAACCACGAAATGATGTATTCTGTTGTTAACACGGCGTACAATATAATGACTTGTTGTGACGAGGCATAACTTACCTCGTGGGACGAAAGACACGTGCACCACGACTCCTCGTTGACATCGTCATCTGAGTCGTCGTCAGCGTCGCAGTATTGATAATTCTGTAACAAATCAACAATAGTTAGCCAACGTGACAAATTTTCTACAGCAGCCTGTAAAATTTGTCTAGAAATATTCATTGTCCTAAAGCTATTATATTGAAGAAAATTTTGTTCAGTCCAACATGAAAATTGTAGCGCTTTATGCGTTGAAAAAAATTATCCATTTGCATATACTTATGAGGATTTGTCCTAATTGACAACAAAATCTATGGTCTAAATTTGTTCAAAGACAAAATCGATTTGTTTTTTAAATTGTTTTATTACGCGGAACCCTAACAACTATTTCTCTAACATTAGTCAAAGTTACTTCTTATAACATCATTTACCTTCCAGTGAAAGTACCGTCCAAATCGGTTGAACCCTTTTGATAAATATACCTTTGAAATTTTCTAAGACATAAATATTTTAAATAAATATAATAAATATTATATTTTAAATTGATTTTTTGTTGCTAACATACAATTCATTTTTACCGTTCTATATTTATATGCATATTTCTGTGGGCCCTAGTGTCCTTGACAGCGTCACTGAACGTGCGTGAACTTCAATTTTGATTTATTTGTATGGATTACAAAAGCCAGAAGTTAAGTTATGAAAACTGTTCAGGGGGCTTGTCATTAACTCTTATTGCGATTCCAATGACGACCAAAAACATCTCAAAAACTGAGTTACATCGTTATTTCGACATATTACATATTTATACGTCATGCTCATATAAAATTTAAATCGATTTACTGTAAAAAATTGAATAGAATTGTAATTAAGAGTTAACGGTAAACCCGCAGGTTTATTTTCATTACGATTCTTTTAAATATCATTTTGTTTGTATTTATTATACTAATTTAAGTTAGTCACGACCGAGTTTATTTATTTTTTAATTTGAAGCACAATCACCATGACAAAAATTCTGATATGCTTCGATGTAACTGCATTCCTAATATATTCGAGATCGGTAACTTGTAAGAGATTAATGCATCGTTCAACTTTACATATTGCAAATATCAAATGTCGTATTTGTTTTGATTTATTAATTATGCTTATTTCTTAGGACCACCGACAGTTTTATGGTATTGAACGTCACCATATCACAAGATTATTATTCTTTTTAAATGTACTTGATTGAATGTTTTTTTTTTTATTACCAAATGTGACAAGTATTCGTCTCCTTATTAGAAAGCAAAACGAAATGAATCACCGTATTCTCCTATATTTACGTCTATATAATGTAGGACTACTTCCCAAATCTAAGGATGATTAGGCATAATTAATGCCAAAAACAGCTAGACTCTACTTCTATGAAATGTATCATATGTAAAAATTATTCTAGCTATTTATCCATCGATTCACGTTTTTGAAAGTATGTGAATTATTTAGGTTGTAAAAACAACCTCGAACGTAGAAATCGTTCTCATTACTATATATTTATAATAAAATACGAGTATCCTCGAGTTTTGCTTGCGACATTTGAATAAATATTGTTCGTTTTAGGCGAATTTAATGTCCCCAACCCCATGGGTTTTGCGATAAAATACAAAAATAATCGATACACACGCTGCCCGTATAGAAATATAATTCAAGAACGAATAGTTCAATGGTCAAGATAAAAAAATTGCGAAAAACCAACTCTATATTTAGAGCAGTCATCCGTCAAATGAAAACTGAATGGTTTCATAATTTTATAAATATGTATTATACAGATTTGATCGTTGTGCAATATCTCTCTGATATTTTCATTCAGGCTGCTGTCGTGTAAATTGTATTGGAATTGTCGGGATTACTGCGAAGCGTCTACCACCTGTCATCCGCTCAGCAACCCGTCACACACACGCACCGGTTGACGACTTGTTAAACATTTTTTTTTGTCTTTTATTACTAAGAATTTCTTTTATGAGCTTAAATGTTCTATGTAATATACCTATTATTTTCCATAAATTTAATATATATTTTTCTTTTATTTTTATGAAACTTAATTTCGTCGCCAAGGCAATTTAATCAAAACAAAAAATCTATACTCTTTATATAAGAACGTTTCCCTCTCGAAACTAGTTAAAACGAAATTAAAAATATATCTGGTGGACCACTTCTGTGGTTATGTAACGAAAATTGAACTTTTGTTAGAACCCATAAAAATGTTCTGAATACACAAATGAACGAAGTCGTATAAAAAGCCTGTTTGACGCAGGACTGGAGTTTACTCCTTAAATACTTTAAATATGCAATAGGCAAAGAAGGTAAAAAATATATGATTATATATGATATATATATATGATAAATATAATAAAAATAAAGAGAAATACACACAGCATGATAAAAAAATCTATTTTAATTTTAAGGAGTAACCTCCAACTAGTCTTCTGAATTGTGACGAAAGTTTTTCTCGATCGTAAATTAAAAATAATTCTTTAAAATAATTCAAATAAAATTCTTTAAAAGCCATTTTTAACACGCTTTTATTAGCTTTATGTTATGTATATAATGGAAACTTTGAACATGATTTTGAACTCTTTCAAAACGTCGGATTAAATGGAAATTGCATACTTATATCACGGACCAATGACAATTTAAAAATTTCAAAAATCCAAGTATTAAATTTAAAAAAGTATTTTATTTTTAAAAAGAAGTGTGTTCTTCTTTGATAAAACAACCCAAAAAAATATACGTTTTTTCACTTGACTATGGAATCCTAATACATATAATAATTAATTTAACAAATTCTAAAATATATCAATATTGCAATTCTATTGTTAAATTTGAATTATGTATTAAAACATTGAAATAATAAGATAATATAGAACTTCTTATTATTATATGTATAATTAATAGTGGTTTAATGAACATCATAATTATCTTGATTTACACTTGTTTCTACATAAATGAAATCCTTTACCGTAAATTATGAGTATCCTTATTATTCAACTAAGATGTAAATAGTGACTGTTTAGGATAATTTAAAATATACTGTAATATACAAAAATATTTTATCAAAATAGGAATAGTAGATTGTACAAGGTTTATAGGTAATTAATGTTTGATTCTGATAGATAAAATATTTTATGAATTAATTGTTATGATCATTGTCAAATAACAACTTTAAGGATTCAGTATATTAGTTAAAATTTTGATTGTAAATTGAGTATGTTCAGCATTGAAAATATTGATTAATTTTTAAGAGAAAACCTCAAATTAATTTTAATTTCACAGAAAAACAAAATTGCTCCTATGAATATAATCTGAAAACATTTAAAAATCATAATCTAAAAATTTCTAAAAAATAAAAATACTTACAGATAACTTGGAGGTACCATTTTTGTTTTTCTTGCTGCTGTCATCCAATCCAAGTAATTTATCAGCATTGGATGTTGAAGGCACAGTGAATTCCTTGCTATCTGAACTAGAACTTGAGGTATCAGAGCTTGACCGACCTGACTGGCCACTACTATCACATAGGTCTGAATCTCCAGAGTTCTCCATCAGATCACCTTTATAAAGCTTCCCTTTAGGAAAATCCTTTTTTTCTTCTATATTACTACTTAACAATTTCTGCATAAAATCAACTTTGGGCGGTTGCTCTACAACTGAGAAAAGTGGAGTTTGTGAATAAATCATGTTCTTTATTGTAGCATTGCTACCTTCGGAATCATCACTTTTACTAGAACCTGGCAGACTACAATCACTCGTTACTATATTTGAAATAGTCTCTGAACTGGATGCTAAGCTTGAATTTGCACTGGACAAGCTTCCGGAATAACGATCAGCTGCAGATATTTCTCCATCAACAATCATGCTGGAACAATGTTTTAACAATCTATTTTCCTCTTCAAAATCTTCCCTTTCGAGGTCATCAATTTGTTGCCTACCATTACATGGACTGCCTGATTTATCTGTTAGCCTGTTGTTGTTATCAGTCTCAATGTTTTCGTATGAGATTTTAGTTCTCTCATACAAGTCACGCTTGGAATGTGAACATGATGGTTCCATTCTAAATTAAATCTGAAATTAAAATTCTATTTTAATTAAAATATAAGTAATATTTCATGATTGACTGAGTTTCAATAATATCTTAATTATAATTCTTCTGTCCGTGTGTATGTGACTGAATGACTAGACCGATTTTAATGAAATTTTTTGTGTGTGTTCCAGTGGATTCCAGAACGGTTTAGATACACAATGGGACTCAGTAGGGTATTGGGTCCCAGATTTTTTTATTTTCAGGGCAGGACAATATCTGCCAGGCGCACTAGTAATTTAATAAAAACTTACAATAAGCTGTTCCTTGTCCTGTTCCTAGTCCAGCATGGATGTTGAACCTGCACAGAATAAATTAAAAAAGATCTATAGTAAACATTAATAATATTTTTAATTGTATACCGAAGCTTCTAGGTAAACATGTAACAAATATGGGCTTGTATTAGAAGCATGTAATATAATCTGAAGATAAAGTCTATTCCTAAAGTAGTTTGGTTATATGTCAACAAACTAAAATAAAAATGATATCACTCTTCTTTTTTTTAACTCTGGGAAATAGAATAAGTATGTATTGTTATACTTCTTTCTGTGCAGTTTTGCATTAAGTCAAAACTGACCAACAACATGGCCTTTTTTATGTCTCATAAATAAGAAACTGACATTTTATATCAACAGCACATATTAATGTAAAATTTTAAATCAATCAACAACTGTTGAGGTACAACAGTAATAAACTTGCCTTAAATGCAAAACACACAGCATGCACACACTCAACTATTCTCTCTGGATTGACCATACAAGCATGTGTTGCATGTATTTTCATATCCCCACCAGCTATCATATTGAAGTATCGAGTGTGTAACATTCTTTATTTTTAACTTTTTACTAATATCTATAGAGGTTGGTATGACCTATATAGGATTATTTTTACAATTTCTATTGAATCTGTTATTAAATGAAATATAATATGCAAAAGAACCATCTATTACTTAGTAAAAAGGGTTGGAAGGGGATGAAAAATTGTTTGGAGGTATCGTCATTTTTAGAACTAGAAGCTTGGAACTTATTTTTTAGGCTGTTGATTCAATATAAATGAATATGACATTCAAAGTTTGTAATTTTAATTTTTTACCCTCAAGGGTGTAAAATAATATTAGGAAATATGGGATGAAAGTTTGTATGGAAATATGTAAGGTTTATGTGAATGTTTTACACGCAGGTGAAGCCGCTGGCAGGAGCTAGTAAAATATAAAAGCGTTGCAGTCTGAGAATCATCGTCGACCAATCGCAACGACATCCTAGGAGGGTTACCAAAACCGACTATAGTAAGACCAATTTAATAGGCTACTTTTGAGATCTCCCAGTCTTAGCTTTAGAGTTCAAAAATGCGTAAATTGAATGCAGTTAGCAGGCAAAGTACTTACAGGTACCATAATTTTGATTAATTCAAAAAAATTATAAATGATCAGACAAATCAAAAAAGTACACCTATTTCTCTTTCTTACAAAAAATTAAAAGTATTACAGAGAGAGAGAGAGATGTATTAAAAAGTAAAGTCATTTTTCATTGAACACACCTCTACATGGCAACCATGCGATGGCAGTGTGCTTGTAGCACACACAGATAATAATACAATTAATGATTTACTGATGATTATAGAAATTATTTTCACAAAGCTTAGTGTATTGGTTAAGAGACCATTATTTTTATTGTAGTTGAGTCAGTTGCAGCTCTACAAAAATAAAATTGTAAATGTCCAGGTTAAGCTATGTCCCATACATCATTATGTAGATTTTTTTTATATATAGATGTTTGACCAAAAAGAATCTAGACATTTGTAATGGAATTCGAATAATGGTTTTTAAAAACTACATATTTTTTACTGTTATATTAACTTTTTCCTTCTCCTAAGCATTATTTTAAAAAATGATAACTTTTTCCTTCTCCTAAACATTATTTTAAAAAACGAAACAGAAATTTTAAATAGCCTCCATATAAAAAGGCTCCATATAGACTAGCTTTGGTCTATGGCCTTGCTTGCATAGCTATGAGGTTATTTCAAATGTATAGCTTTCAAAAAATGGCCAAAAATTTGAATCATGTTTAATCATAGAACTATAACACATGTTTAATAAAGAAATTGGTGCAAATAAACAAATATAACCTCTTTAAAAATACTTTGTTTAGATGATTCCCTATAAAAAAATTGTAATTTTAATATGCAATTATTAAATGGTTTTGATTTCAAATAGTTTATAACATAGTAATTATAGTTACAAAAATAAATAAATAGAAAAACAAACTAAATATGAATATACAAATAAAAAAGCAACAGGTCACTTAATGCAATATGTACTAAGACAAAATGCACAATAGATTCACAATCAGTCCTACAAGGCCATTACTGAATACTTTAAAACTAAACCACTGTCAGAATCAAGGCCAAAATAATTTTATGTTCCTTTTTTAGTAGATAAAAAGTCATTATACCAATTAAAAGTGTAATACAAAACGAATTGCTACGATCCATAATCAAGTATCAAGTATTTCGTTGGCTGGAAATGCAGGAAATAGAACCATGTGTACATAAACTAAAAAAAATAACCGCGAATACGACATAAAGGTCTTTGAGCGTGAGAATATTTTTTTCACGCAGCACAGGATTCACATGCATTCGTAGTAGCAAAAAAAAATCTCCCTAGGGCAATTATCCACGGTTTATAGCGAAATTCAATGACCTCTTCTTCGTAAATACATCAGATCCAGCCAATGACCTTTATAATATTAGGTAAAGCTGTCTGCGCAGAAACGCACTACCAGCTGAATAGCTCTATCTAGGATTTTGAAAGGATAAGGTGTGAAAACATAAAAAAAGTGGAATGAGAAACTAATTACGAACTCTACATCCGTCTTAAAATATTATCTAATTCACTCACCTGTACGATATTTTTACGAAAATGAATGCTTTATTGACTATTTGTAAAGTGTGCTTGTTTCAGAAACATAATATATAACAAAGTTAAAAAATCGTACAATGTTCAGCACTCAATCTTTTCACGACCAACACGGTGGTCAACCACCCATCGATCATAAACGTGTGGATTGTGGAACAATTTTGTAGTCTGTGGTGGAGTGTGCACTTAGCAACTATAGATATGTAGAACAAAGCATTCTTGCCATATTTAAAATGTTATAAATTAGGTGGCGCCACTGTATTCTATAATTATGTATTACGACCTCAGCCTATCTACGACCATAGAAGTATTATAGTTATGACCTGTATAAATTACTTTGATTTTGAGTTATTGATATTATTAATTTTTTATATTTTATTTATGAACATTCAACATGACAACATGTTCCAATCCAATACTAATTATAATAAACGAAAAGATAGAACAGGTTTTAAAGAGTAAATTAAAAATATTTTAGGATAATTAATAGTCGCATATTGGGTAATTTATATTCTCATATCACTTACACTATTTTAAAACATTTTCTTTTTTTCCAAAATTTACTTTAGTTAATATATATACTTCATGAAAAGCCAATTTGAAAATTTCCAGGATTAACCGAAAAATCGATGCCACGTTGAAAAATTATTTAGAGGATTTTCTTTTTATCCATTGAAAATTCGTGGAATCACGCTACATAACCTATTCGAAATAGTGGCACTGGCGTTAGACAAATTTTGAGTGCAGTACTCTTCCAGCTTTTCTTAATTCTGTGCTTTGTGTTAAAGACCTTTGAACGCTATTCTTAAATCAAATTCATTCCAAATTACTGGTGCAATAGAATCCCTAGAAAAATGGTAATGGAAATGTCCTGATGAGTATATCCCCAAGAAAGCTAGCAAAAAAAATTTTAGTACAATTATTGAGCATGGTGACTTCATTTCATAGAAGTATTATAAGAACCAGGAACGTTAAATGCTCAAATACAAGCAAGTATTAAACAGTGTGCAATATACATACACAACGACATTTGCTCTCTCGCTCTGGCTCACTAAAGCATGGCGCAAAGAGGAGAGACCGATAATATAAAACAGTATGTATATTTCTGTGTCATTCATTTCTACACATTTTTGTATTTCTGTCTCACATGTCGTTTTTTCCGTTGCACGATTTCGAATCACAACAATTCTAAAGAAGTTACACTTGTCTGTATTTATTTTTTAATGTTTTAATATTTTGGCATTATTTCGGCATTTTTTGCAACAGTTTTGTTTTCTTGCCTAAGTATGACAGGATCTCCGAATTCTAATTTGAAGCTGTTCACACTGCTGTTTGCTATAGTCTATGCTCTATGGTGACGTTAAAGTATGATATAATTGGAAATTATTAATTTTATAGCGTTATTGTTTGACGAAATATTGAAATATATTGAATATTTTTAACAAGATGTTATGTGTGTATATCGTAGTTGAGTGGTTTATTATTCTCAGAAAAATAAACAGGTCCTTACGCGCGTCACACGCAGTAATAAGCAGGTGTTTTCTTTTAAAAATATACAATAATTTTAATTCATATTTTAGAATTATTTTTTTCTTTATTATAAAAACTTTAATAAATTTATACTTTTTAATAAATAAGTTCAAAATGTTAACAAAAGTACAACATCAATAAACAGCTATTTTCACCATAAAAAAAATAGATTGTACAATGCTTCCATAAAGAACAGTTTATAGCATGTCACTTTAAACCTGAACTTAATAACCTAGCAAGATTTCCTGTTCTGTTCATTATTTAAAAGATTATCTACTTGACTGGTCAGCTGGCAGGTCGGCTTTTTACAATAATACAGCTAGATAACCACCAGTGTCAGATATTCTATAGTTATTAGAAATAGATCACTCTACCTTGAGTATAACAGTCGATATTTAAATATTTGATGTGTATTTTATAATGGGGCTGCTGAGAGCCAAGAGAATTGGCTAAATTACTTAAATACAAAATCTTTTATTTGATTTTGCAAATCTAACAAATATAATAGATGTGAAAATTTGTATGTTTGCCTTTTTGTTATTCAATCATGCAAAATGTATGAACGGATTTGGATGAAATTTGCCACAGATATAGATTCTCACGTAGCATATAGGGTACTTTTTATCCCGGAAAAGCGATAAATTCTTGTGGGATACACAAAAAACTAACCAAAAGATTTAGAATTTTCGTATAGATGGGTTTTATGGAATTGAGTATAAAAATAATAATAAAAATTTGGTGAGTTTTGAAATAGAAATAGACGGAACTTTTTTGAGCTTTTTGTTGAAAAAAAAATGTGAAGAGGGTAAAATAGGTGGTTTCAAGATTGTATCAGGCAACATTTTGTTGTATTGCAATAAAGGAGCCTCATTACATCATCGGTCCCTGTTGTTATCACATAACATCTGATAATAATTGTTAACTCTTAATAAGTAAATTGCTCTTATCCAATGAGTTACTGATTCGCTCTTGGGTTGCGGAGGTCAGATGGAAATCACTCTGTTTAAAAACTAGTAACCTGTCAAATCCCGGCATGAGTAATAAGCAGACCTTGAGTAAATACTTGTACAATACCAGGAATAATGCTAAGAAGAAGACTGAGGGCATCTTTCATTGTAATGTTCCAATCAACTTAATTTCAATGAAATACTATTAAGAATGATTTCCTACAGATACCCATTCATTCTTTAATATAGTGTCAGTGCCACCTAAAACTAAGTAAGATGAACATTTTATGAAGACATTTTAGATTACACATAGATAAGGTACAAGGTTCTCAATTAGGTATAAGAGCCACCAGTGAAAGTCGTAAGATGTAGATACCTAAAGTTCATTTCAAATAAGAAAAGCACTGGACTTGTGACTAACTTCATACTGACAACCAAGTAAAAGTTTTTTTTTTTTTTGGTTTTAATGACGTGCCCTTTAATTATTTAACGACACTTCATTGATACTACGATCTAGCCTAGAAAGACTAATAAGTAATTTAAATCTAACATAAATTGCTAAGTAGAGTAAAACTAAGAATGTGTCCATCAACACTTTTCTTACTGTCTCTATTAAGGGAAGGCACTTTGTTCTTGCGTCTTTATATATATGTAGCACTCACTAAACTATCATTTACACTATTTTAATACACTAACTCAAAAGGTTTTGTTCTTTTAAGTCTTCTCACTATGTCCGTGTTGTCGAGGAGCTGGATAGTCTCGACGTTCACATGATGATGAAGTCTTTTTTGGTGAGCTTCTGCAGTTTTTTTCACTATATTTGCGTCTATGTTGAGGTCCCGATGAAGGTCGTCATTTCTTACGTACCAGGATGCATTTACAATGCTCCGAAGAACTTTGTTCTGGAATCTTTGTATGACTTTTGTATGACTTTGTTTGGTGCAGCCCCAAAGCTGAATTCCATAAGTCCATACGGGCATAAGGACTTGTTTATACAAAAGTATTTTGTTGTGCACTGATAACGTAAAATACTTTCCGAGTAGCCAGTACATCTTCTTGTAGCGAAGCTCTAATTCATCGCGTTTTTTCTTGACATGAGCCTTCCAGCGAAGCTTTGCATCTAGTGTCATGCCAAGATATTTGGCAGTATTTTCGTACGGTATCACGATATTGTTTATGTACACCGGATGATAGTTGCCCCTTTTATTTGTAAAATCTATGTGAACTGATTTGTCCTCATTCAGTTTAATTCGCCACTTTTTTGTCCAGTCATAAATGACATTAACAGCTCTTTGGACTTTTTCCACTGCTTCTTCTTGAGTGGACCCCGTAGCTATTATAGCTGTATCATCTGCAAATGTGGCAATGGTGTTTTCCTCTAGTTCTGGGATATCGCAAGTGTAGAGTAAATACAGGACTGGACCAAGTACACTTCCTTGCGGTACTCCAGCTTTAATATTCTTAAGCTCTGAATATGCATCATCTTGCCTCACCCGGAACATTCTCTGTGTTAGGTAGGATTCTAAGATATCTGCAAACTGCTTTGGGATCATATTTCTAATCTTATGCATAAGCCCTATATGCCAAACCTTATCAAATGCCTGCGCTACGTCTAAGAAAACCGTTGAACAAACTTTCTTTTCTTCTAATGATTTTTCAATTATATTTGTAATTCTATGTACTTGGTCAATTGTTGAGTGTTTTTCTCTAAAACCAAATTGATGGTCTGGAATAAGATTTCTTTCCTGAATGATAGGTTTTAACCGGCACAGAAAAAGTTTTTCAAAAATTTTTGATACAATTGGTAATAGAGAAATTGGAAAAAAATCCAAGTAAAAATAGCGTTAGAACACTACTAAACCATACATAATAATTATGGTAAAAATAAATATAGAAGTGATTTATTTATTGGGATTACCAACAGCTGGTACAAAATCACATTCAATTTAAGGATACAATTATAAAATAATTGCAAAGCTAACCACCACCACCATGTCAGTCCGATTACAGGACCAGAGCTCGAAACTTATTTCATTGCAGCGGGGAGTGAGGCAAGGAGATGTTATTTCTCCTAAGCTATTTACCGCTGCACTGGAGGATGTTTTCAAGACTCTGGCTAGTACGTCACTCGCCATCGGTTTGAAACTCGAATCGACTAATTCGATTTTCTCGAATATTAATATTCGATTCGGAACGAATAATTCGTAAGTTCGAATTATTCGCACACCTCTATTTGATATCCATATTGAGGGATTTGCAAAAAAATATGTATTTTACCGTTTTATCGTGGCGGCCATCTTGGATTTAGAATTTTCTTATGTTGTACTGTACTCTACAAGTCAATCGCTTTCATTTGATACCCGTATTAAAAAGGTTATTTAAAGAATATGTATTCCGCCATTTTATGGTGGCCGCCATCTTGGATTTAGAATTTTCTTATGGTGTACTGTATCCTACAAGTCAAGCGCTTTCATTTGATACCCATATTAAGAAGATTAGGAAAGTATATGAAATCAGGCATTATACGGCGGCGGCCATCTTGGATTTAGAATTTGGTTTCTTTCAGGCTAGAATAACAATAATATCAAAAATTAAAATTTAACAAAACCTCTATTTTCATACATACGATTATCGTTATGGGCACATCACTTCGTCGTTGTCGTCCGACGTCTGGTCACGTCGTTGGCTCGTTTCCGTCTGGGGCATGCTTTTTTGAAGATTTAGTTTATCAATATTTACCATAATTTTTTTACACATACACATTACAGTTTTATTGAATGCATATAATAAATTGAAATCAAATGTGCCATTCAGTCTCTGTAATATGTAAATGAAATTCATAATTCTTTCCAATTAGTATAATAATTTAGCAATTTTGTAAACTTTATACTTCGACGTGACTTCACGTTGTTGGCGTCAAAATTCAAATTCAAATTCCTTTATTTGCTAAAATGTGGTACAACCTTGGTGTTACACTTGAAAAGTCCATAGAAACATTCTACCTAATGGCATGCAAAAAATCACAGTATAATTATTATAATACTAGAATTAGAAAAGAAAACATTAGAGAAGAATAAAATATAGCGTCACAATAAAAAATAATTATGTCAAAAATTATATATATATCATAGTCAAAAAAAAACATTATAAAACATTTCATAATAATAAAATTGCAAAAAAAAAAAAAAAAATATTATACGATACAATTGTCCTGCAAGAATTCGTTAATGGTATAGTAGCATTTGTCTAGCAATAATTTAAACATTTTTGTCTTAAATGACTGTATATTTAGAATTTTTATGGACTCTGGTATTTTGTTATATATTTTTATTGACATACAGAAAATATTATTTTTATATAAGCTGACTTTTTGTCTTGGTACAATTAATTTATTGTTAAATCTATTTGATTTTGTTGCTTCTTCTGCCTTACTTTGAAATAAGTTTCTATTTTTGTGCACAAAGATAGAAATCTCGAGAATATAGAGGCATGGTAAGGGTAGAATGTTCAAATTTTGAAATAGTGGGTTACATGTTTCCAGAGGTTTAGCTCCGCATATTAAGCGAATAAATTTTTTTTGGACTCGAAATACTTTTATTGCATCTACTGAATTGCCCCATATTATTAGACCATAACGTAGAAGTGATGAAACGTATCCATGGTATGCGCAAAGTGCTACCTCTTTAGATGACACATTTTTTAGTTTATATAGGACATATAAAAACTTATCTAATTTTTTACACAGAGAGTCGATATGTAGTTTCCAATTGCAAAATTTATCTAACACAACACCGAGAAACGTAGCGTGGTCTGTATGCTCGATATTTATATTATTATAAGTGATGTTAATATTTATAGGAAAAGTATTATAAGTTTGAAACTGTATATATTTAGTTTTTTGTATATTTAGCTTAAGATTATTTTGACTTAACCACTGTCCTATGTTACTTAAGTCGTCGTTAGCCTCACTTTCAAATGTTTCTCTGTTTTTACATTGTACTACAAGAGTCGTATCATCGGCAAATTGAACACATTCGCATTTTAATGAGTCAGCTAGGTCATTTGCGTACATAAGAAATAGTAATGGCCCCAAAATGCTCCCCTGTGGCACGCCGTACCTATTTATTTGATACTTAGATTCATGTGACAGCTTTATGTTTCCGCAGACTTTACTTATTTGCACACATTGTTGTCTATTATATAAGTAACTCTGAAACCATTGATATGCATTACCTCTTATACCATATTTCTCTAGCTTATTTAATAAAGTTTCGGGACAAACAAGATCAAACGCTTTATACATGCTATAGGAATTTTATTATTCAAGCTTTCAGTGATTAATTTTACAAGAGTAAAACAACCTGATGAGGTTGATTTGTTTTTCATGAAGCCATATTGATTTTGTTTCAGTATGTGATTTTTTTTAATAAACTGATAGATTCTTTTATACATAGCTTTTTCAAATATTTTTGCTATAATGGGTATAAGCGTTACTGGTCTATAGTTATTAAGACTCTTTGTAGATCCTTTTTTATGTACTGGCTTTACGATCGAATATTTGAGACGAAATGGAAATTGTCCTTGTAAAAAAGACAAGTTAACTATGTGACTCAGAGGCAATGATAAATACTTCGCACAAATTTTAATAGATTTTGTATTTATTTCATCGTATCCAGTAGAATTTGTATTACTAAGTCCCAAAATTATTTTATATATTTCATAATTGTCAGTTGGATATAAGTAAATGCTGTCTTTAATATTTGATAGATTATTATTAGATAAAGAATATATATTCTGTGATTTGTTAGTCAATTTTATAAAATATTCGTTAAATTTTTCTGTTAAAATAAGTTCTTACAAAATAATATATTCGTTTGTTGACTTTTTTTTGCATTTTGTACCAAAAAAATTTGAAGTATATTTGTCTTGTTGACCATTCCTGTACAAATGGCGGATTTTTCAGTCCTAACTCCTATTCTTATTTGAAACGCATTATAATTATTAACATCAAAAAGTCATAATTAACAACCAAACAAATTTATTTAAAATGTACAATTTACGATTTCATACAAGAAATTTCATATTTCGTTTACGTAACACGTTTCGTTTACCATTGCGACAATAAATCAAAGTCTGTTAGACGTTGTAAGACAAAACCTCGTTTTTTCGTTTTCTTTTTATCCTTTTCTTTTTCCGAATCCTTTTCTTGTTCCTTAGTTGTAGCCTTCTTTGTTGGCTTACTTTCAGATTCCTTCATTTTTTGTATTTCACAATCCAAATCGAAAGGACATTGATCAGCGGGGTAGATAGGCATCATAATTACTGGTACGTAGTTGGACTTTCCACTTTCTTTCTATCAAATAAAATTTATTTATAAATTTAAATGTTTTAAATTTAAATTAAATTGTCCGATGTAAGTAAACGGTAAAATTTTACAACTAAAAACTTGACTATACGTTGGCTTAGTTATAGAACAAAAGAAAAACCTGATTTTCAACTGCGCATTGGCAGCAGTAACTTTGAGCAGCGGAGACAGCTTTAGAGTTGACTAGATGTTGAACCACTGCTTTCAGCCTTTCTTCGTCCACACTCCCAGGCTTACTATTTTCCCATCTACCCTCTGGATTCATTTGAACTAGCACAGGTGCTGACATACCGAGAGCATCAAACCCTGGCCTTGCTAAAGGCCTGAAGGTTTAAAAATAAAATATAAAAAATCGAAAATGAATTAAAATACCAATGTTACATCATTTATTAAAACATCTGTTATATATATTATTGTGATTGTATTTTAATGTGTTAAGAAGTTTATACTGACTGAAATACTTAATTTAATTATTAATAAAATAAAGTTTATTAGTTAATATATCTTTGCTTACACTTTGGCTAGTTTAGCTAAATCTCCTTCTGTCATTTTCATTTCACTTTTACTTACTCTATTTAAATGTTTTATAAAAATTATATTTAGAAAAACTTAGTAGTTTTCGTTGTTTCGTACTTATAAATTTATATATTTTTAATCAATATTTTAAATAATCTAATCTTTCATAATTTGACAAGTGAATTAATCTAGCTTGGTTTTTTCTTTTTTAAATGTGCTTAAAAACTTTTTATACAAAAAGATATTATTTTCTTAGATACTAGTTTCTGCCAGCAGCTGCGCCTGCGTGAATAACGATTTTAACATAAACTTTGAACGCCCATTTTAAAAAACGTGTTTCTTTATCTTTAATTATTCACAGTAAGTTACAAGCTTCTACTTTCAAAAATGGCAGACAGCCCATACAAACTTTCTTCTTCCCCCTAAGGGTTGAATTTGTAAAAATCCCTTCCTAGTGCTCGTTTACGTTTTAAATCCAAAAACCTGTGAAAAAATCAGTTTTCTAGGTCCTATTCTATTATAACCCTCTGCCACCCACTGTGGTTGTAGTGTTAGAAACAAATAGAAAATTCTGATATCTTTGAGTAGACAGTTATTGTTTTTCATATTTTGTAAGGGCGTTGGGTTTCGAATGTGGGTTGCAAAAATATGTTTTATGACTTGTATAAACCTCTATAAATATACAAAATACATTTAAAATTACAGGAGGCGTATGTTCTAATAACATAGAGCGCATATGGCTGTATGTGATCAGTGGCAACGCCGCGTTTTGTAGATACCTACTTATTAGGTATATAAATATCTTGGTAGAACACATGACTGTGGTAACACTTCGTGAAAGACTATGCTCTTATAGGTGAAGTAAGTCTTCATGTAAATTAAAACATTGGGAAGCATGACAGGATATTTTAATGAGAGATTGTAGTATTGTTACTAAGTACCTGGATAACCGAGATTTGCTTGAGTTTTTTTATGGTAAATCGAAAAAATATACATAGATACGATTTAGATGAGTACATAAAGGGTTCCCAATAATACTTTTTCTCACAAAAGAAGGAACTTGAAAAAAAGGGAAAGAAATGTTCGGACTGGAGACATTGGACTCGAACCGAGAAAAACACGGATACATTGACATTTTCTAAAAATAAATCATAGCTAGATCGATTTATTGCCTCCGAAACCTCCTACAAACTAAATTTTATGAAAATCGTTGGAGCCGTTTACGAGAATCAAATTATATATATATAACGTAAATAAATTTTCATATATATATTTTTTCATATCTTCTTCGTCTTCCTGCCTTTATCCCAATTTATTTGGGGTTAATAAAATTATATTATCATTATTAAATAATTATTTTAAACAAAATTTCAACAAAAATGAAATAACCACCTATGAACCAACATAATACAAATCTCGACGATGAGAGAAAACTTGTATTGGCAATAATCTACAAAATAACCTCCCTATTCTTCAATTAAGGTGGTGAAGATAGACACAAGATTGAGTTTGCTCTAATGGGCAAACATGTACGAAACAGCTTCTAATATTGCACTCAAAGGAAGCGAATGAGAGAGATTTGCGACTGAGTTTACTTTGATGATTATACGAAATTTACATTAATGTTATAAACTCACGTTTCATATTATTGCTTGCGTATGTACCATATCCGAAAATAACAAATAAAAAAACCTGTATCAATATTATGACTTCTTCATGACTTAAGCCGCGGGCGTAAATTACTAGCAGACATTAATAATATTTAAATACTGATGAAATAAAATAATACATGATTGTTACAATATATTTTATTATGATTTTTATAATAAAAATAAACTTTTCAATTTCAGGCTACCATTGGGACAGCAAATCAAAGTCTGTGTGTCTACTTAACAGCCAAGGCTTCGGTTTATTCAACGGTCCTCCTCCTTGCTTTAATTCACCACCTTTGGCCTTTGTAGATTTCTTGCAAGAATGCCAAATAAATCTGGAAATAATTTTATTTTTTTATTTCAGTATACTAGTGACATCTATCTCTTTTAAAAATAACTAAGAATGTATGGTTTAGTGGTGTGTAGTTCAGCGCCATCTATTTTTGAACATTGTAACTAGTTCAACTATGTAAAAAATCTTTGTTATACCCGTTTGTAGTTAAAAAAGATGGCGCTGATAGTTGTGAGTTCTAATTTTTGCCACTAGATATCGCCCACAACGTCATCTACGTGAAATACATTTCTTCTTTTATCTTTTCCTGTACATACTGTGTGGTGTGTGCGGTTATTAATTATTATACGTCTCCGGCTGAGCCGCCCATTTGTGTCGATATCGACTACTATGATTGACATCGCAAAATGTATTATAATGTCTTGCAAATCTCGAAAAGGTTATATCACAGATCACTTTATTTTAATTACATTCCACGGACTTCACTTCACATGACGAATCATATCAGTAGAGAGGAATTATTATAAGCCATGGAAAAATTCTAATTTGTAAGCTCTGTATACCTACGTACATTAAAATAATATTATTTGTTATTAAATCGCAATACCTAAGTATATAATCGGTGCATTAACCGTTCTCAAATTATTAATATTAGTAGACGTTTTCGGCAATTCACCAATTCAAAAAGATTGAGGCTTTCAATTCTCATAATTATGGCTTTTTTGGTTGTTAGCTGTTTAGTCAAAGACGACTGGACCGATTTCGATTATATAATATTATTTATTTGTTTGAAAGGCAACCACAAACAATACAATTGCCAGAACTCTTCAAAACTAATAAATACCTAAGTACCTATTAATTATAGTAGGTTATTAATTTAGTTTAGCCAAAGATATTTTTAAATCTCTTTGAGTTTAGTTTACTTAATTTATTTGGTTTCCGAACTATTATTGCTAAATTTTTAAAACCTTCGAAAAGTAAAAAAAAAAAATAAAAAAATTCTGCAACAGCATTCGGAGCCTTCTACTGAGCAGCTTGCTTTGTTTTTCGATTATCCAAAATCGGTATTTATTTCACTATTATTATATGTTCAATTGTCTAACTATGATGCCGACATTTACACACTAGATGATTTTGTAGATTTAACCATTACTTACGGCTTAACTTGCTTAGAACTACGGTCCAAATTGGAATTATATATTTATATAGGTAGGTAGCTACTTATGACACGGAAAGTTAAAAAAATCCTATTAAACGTTTTCCATAAAAAATGTAGCTCTATGTATGTAATTGTTTACAATTTTACTAGGCTTTTTTCACGAAAGGCTATTATGTAATAATGCCTATCTATAATTTCGCTTTGAAATATAACATAATATAAGACAGAAATTCCAGTGATTAATTTTTCTTTTGGAGGTTTACATTACCTCCATTATTAGACTTTTTGTTTGTCTTAGTATTAGTGTATGAATAACTTTACCTTGGGGTCCGAATAGTTTGATTATGGACGGGACACTTGAATTCCCAATCAGGTAATTGTAGAATGTAGATAACCTCCTCGTCATCTTCAGCCTCTTTCCGTTTCTCCGACTCAGATTTTGCATACGGCTATAATAAAATATACAATAAATGTTGAACACGGGCACATGCACAAGTAGAGTACAATTGATAAGCACATGGCCGGCTTGTCAGACTCGGACATAAAGGGTTCCCTACCACCGTAGTGTAAAAATGTCAAGTGTCAAGGCTCGCTGATATAGGGACGAACCGCGGAAGCTTAGTAATAGGGTTCCGTTGGCACCCGTTGGGTACAGAACCCTAGAAGGCAAATAGTTTAAAATACGTACAAATACACTAGGTGCCGATATTGCTTCACTAGGATCAAGAAATCCGTCCAGGATCTGCTGGTTAATTTTATATTTGCGAGCTAAATTGAAGTGTTTCACGTCTTCTTGGGTCATAGGAAAAGTGATAAGGGGCCGCCTGAAAAGATAAGTTTATATACAATCTTAACTTTAAGTAATACTATTAAGCGTTCAACCACGCAAGCCAACCAAGAAGTTCTACCATATTTAGAAAGCCATTTATGTAAGGCTGGCCTTTTTTTTAATGATTTCCCAACGCATCCTAGGTGGTGGAGATGGTAGTAAACCTCACCCGGTGACGTCATGTCAGTAATATGTATGTAGGTGCTTAGAGTAAATGATGCAGAAAATGGTAACAAGCAAGACTCGAAATCTTCTTCTCAGTCCTATCATTATTCCCGGTATTTTATTTACCCAGGGTCTGCTTATTACTTTTACCCGGATTTGACAGATTACTAGTTTTTATACGGAGTGATTGCCATCTGACCTCCGCAAACCTAAGGGCGAACCAGTAACTCATTGGATAAGAGCAATTTACTTCTCAAGAGTTAACGATTATTATCAGATGTTATGTGATAACAACCGGGACCAATAGCTTAACGTGCTCTCCGAGGCACGACGAGACCCACATGGACAAACGCCCAGACCGAAACAGATATTTACAACAAACATCTGCACGAGCGGGAATCGAACCTGCAACAGTCGAGACTACAGGCAGACTCGCTAGCCACAACGGGTATAACAAGCAAGACTCGAAATAGTTTTTAAAATATGTATAAAAAGATATTAATTTGCTTTGTGATAAATTATCTGAATCAAACCATTCAGTTATAAAATTACTGTCTGCGTTCTGAAAAGGGAATTTTGGAATTACCTACAATCTCTCTGTAATTAAATTCTTGTAACGCCCCTATGATAGAATTTAATTATAGCTTTATTTTTGATGTTTATGAAGTGCAAATGTTTTGACTTTGCCTGTACAATTGTACATCGCCATCTAGATTTAATATTTTATAAATTGTAATTTTTTTTATTATAATAAACATATTATGTAATAATAAATGAGTCAGCTGTATTACTCGAGGTTTGGTTAACATTCATATATGATAATAGGTTTTAATGTTGTCCGTAGTTTATTGTATATCAAAGGTAGGTATATTAATAAAAACCTGAAGGGATCTAAATAAAGAGCTCGCTGTGGTAGTTTGAAATTCTTTTTGATATAATCTTCATCGAGCAGTTGGAAGTCGCTCTTGGCTGTGCTGGACGCTCCTGCCATGGCGCGTGGGGCGGATGGTCGAGCTGAATCAGGTTCTTGGCGAGGCACGAGGCAGATGAGTGGTAGGGAGGAGCTGGTTGCGCTGCTTGCGCTGCCTCCAGCGCCGGTACACGTGCAGCAACTAGTAATTTGAAATTAGCTCATTATTTACTACAGGTAAGCGGACTTTTTAGTCATTTTTGGTATAGATTTCATTTGTGATATCAAAAATGAAGTTTGGTAAAAATTTTTGGCGGATTATAGTATTATAATAATAATAGTCTTATCTTTGAGTCATTGACATATTAAAAAGATCGTTTCGTGCGTGAGTATTACATAATACAAACCTTGCCATTGTTAGCAATTATTTTCAAATCTATAAGAAGAAAGTTAATATCCCAAGGCTATCATTTTTATTTTTTAATTTTTGTATTTAATTAAACACAATATTTTTTACATTATTTATTAATTTTTGTTGTAATGTCAATTCACGAAAATTTAGTTGACGTTTGTTATATATATATTTTTTATGATCTAAGTCATTCTCAGCCAGTTTAATATCAAGGTAGGCAAAAAGGTTTACTTAAAAATGTAGGTTATAATTAGAAATGGTGCACCCACACTGCAGTACTTTTTATAGAGAAATACGAAACACATACGTGCACATTTAAAAACCTAATGACAGAAGCGTAAATATTATAATGAAACCGTAAAGAAATAAGTTTAAGTAAATAACCTATTATTTATCCTATTCTTTTTACTGTAAATTGTCATATAAAAATTTTTTATAGTACTAAAGAAAAAATAACAATTTTGCTTCTATTTCTATTTCCTTTGAAAGCCGGTGGTGGTTGATTTATAAGGCCAATTGCCTCCATTCCTTACTAGGGTACACGGGTCTTACGTTTAGTTTTTTAAAGATTATAATATTTTAAGCATTTAATTTGTCGTTTAAATGAAAGAGCTTTTTATGTAGATTTAGTAAAAGCGGATATTTTGATTCTTATAATTCTAGTTTTAAGTTGAACGACTAATTTATAATATTGGCCTTGTATGGAGGCCGGTTCCTTGCAAGGCCGTTTGGAAGAGCTTCACAATAGTTAAAATTTAAGAAGAAGTTAAAGATTAAGAAATAGTGGTTACATCTACAATAAAAAAAGACTTTATATGTTACACAATAAAACAAAGTGTTATCCATTAAATGAACTCATAAAAACTGTTTATTCGTTTCATTGGCCTTCCATGGTCCACCCACCTTATTACGTTGAAGACTAAACAATAAATTAGTCACAAAAATTCTCTTAGTCAAAACAATTGTTTTTAGAAATTTAGATTGTTTGTTATTTCAATTACTGAACTCGTTATTGCGGTTTGATAACTTTAGTTTTAATAAAAATAGTGGAAGTTTCAGTCGACTTCATTATAACTAAAGATGCAGGTCGATTTCTGTGCAGTATAAACACCCCGCAAAATGGCTAGTATTTTATGATTATTGCAATCATTAACTAAATCAGTAAGAAGTGTAGCCTGTGATGTGATGTTTATTTAGGTAATTAAAATAAGAGAAACGAAATTAAGTGAAGCACGAATAAAATAATTATCATAGTCTTTATTTAAGAAACTAATAAAAAAAGTAATTAAGTGGAGCCTATTTACAACTGTATATTTTTAATTTCATGCTATTCTTTAAAATATGAGAGACTATGTGTTTATATTTAAAAAGCAAAATCCTAAAAAAATAATAATATTTCTCCGGTAGAAATTGAATAATATTTTATACTTCTTAAACATCGATGAAGGCTCCTTATAAGAAACCAATCATAATATTCCTGGACGAGAGAATCCTATAGTGAAGGCAATAAAATTGTTGCCGTTGGCGATTAACAGACGTATCTACATTTATTGTGCATCAAAGCTACTCAAGACAGAGTTCTAAAGGCTTCAACCAACTATATCCCTAATTTCGCTAAATGTAAGGGTGCTTTTAACTTGATATTGTTTTGAAACGTATATAGATGGTATTGTGGGGGCGTACAGAAGATTGCTTGTTGAAAGCTGTCGCGTGGCGGTCACACGCCGATCGCAATATTAGACGCATTGAGTCTACGTACGCGGGGTAAGATTAGTCTGTTTGATAAAATACCCTCTGTTTGAAGCTTTCGTTTAAATAGCAGACTCTGGGCAATATAACTTTTCAAATATTTGTAAGGTATTCAAGCGTAGATTCAACTCCTTTGTTCATATTTAATATTATCTTCTTTTTATTTCATATTTATTTTGAACTAAATTGTATTCCGTTTTAAACTAAACTCTAACTTATGTAAAGATTTTATGGGCCTAAAAATAAAATACCGAATCCACGGATAAAAGTTTTGACTTTCCGATTTTGAGTTGTTTAATCTTGAATATGAAATGATGTGAACATAGGACTTCCAAGTTTAGTCCATAGAGCTACGAAAACACAATAGCGTGCGGAAGCATTTTATAATAATTTTTTTTTGAAGATTTTCATCTTTGTTAACCTTATCTGAAATGATATACTGAGTTTCAGTGTGTTAGGCTACACATTCTAATATGTCAGTCTTTGTGTTTACAGAAGTATAAAATTGTGAAAAATTCCTATAAATTAGAGTTTCTTATGAAATGCCATTTCTATGAGTTCGTGTTTTCAGTACGGATGGGCAGGCTCGACCGTCGAAATACATCCTGCAAACAAAATACTGATGTGACGTAGAGAAAACCATATTATTGTCAATCGATAGATAGAATAAACTTAAATTGTTCACCATTTTATACAGAATCATTAATACAAATGTCGAAATTGAAAACTTGGTGGAACAGCCTAACATTACAGGCATAATAAAGGCTTACAGACTTCGCTGGCTAGGTCATCTTGAAAGCTGGGTCGGCTATTCCAATTGGATAAAATAGTTCAATTTTTTTTTGTCGAATTTTCCACCGTAATTTTTTTGATGTACTGTAGGCTGAGGATCTGGAGTTTGGCACGTACATGCCAGAAAAATAAATCAGTTACAAATACTAATATAAACAAACAGTTATGACCAACTAACTTGATTTAGGCGTTTTTAGCACGACCAACACCCTGACGACAAGATCACATTAAAGAATGCTCCATACACGCAAACACCTTTTTGTCATTTAAGGCGAGGTTTCTTGTTGCGTCAGTCAGTCACGCCATCGAGTTTATAGGCTAAAATGCGCTTGGAACGCATCCTCTAGTCCTGATGACGTCTTAAGTCAAGGTTGAAGCTCGAAGGAGGCACCCGCAGGACGCAATCAATTGAGCCCCGCGACTCCCACTTGTACTATCCCTTTTTCACGTCCGGGTGGCAGTACCTAGTTCCCCACCCGGTAACACAGTTAGAGTCCAATAATAAAAAAAAACGAGTAAAACGAATATCATACATATTATACTTACAATATATTTATCTCTTAGGCGGTCTCTGTAGCCGAAACGGTTTTATGTATTTTAGAATGACTGATTATAACATAGCCTATTGAAAAGTTAAGTACTTAGCACATATTGCCATCATAGATGGGAATCGGGTAATAAAAACGATATGTTAATAATAGAATATTATAATATTCACTTCTATAATTGATGCAACTCTATAAAACAAGATCGAATATAAAGTTATCTTCAGAATTTGTTTTGCATCGGATATCCAAGCACCTGTTGAATTCCATTATCGATCAAACACTCGTTCTCACGCGTAACGATGTTATTCTTTTTGTTACAATCCACTTCGTTACGATACTCTTGTGTTTCATCCACACTCTATCAAAATTGATTCTGTGTAATTTCTTTTCAAAACCCATAACGGTCTTATTTAACGTGCAATTTTAAAGGTTTTGGAATGTTTCTATTGTTGCATTATTTTCGTTTTCTAAATAACGGTTATTGTTATCACCAAAGACGAAGATTATAGCGTTTCTTTTTATTCTATGTTATAGACTCCCATCACCTTTTATGTGGTACAGTTTTCGATAGATATTTTGTTTTTTTTTTTTAAGAAAATCGGTCTTATTTGCTTTAGTTGTTAATATATTATAAGCTTTAAATAACAGTGTTAATCCACAGCAGTACTTTAGTAAGAAGGCCGGATCTGTTAGCTTGACAGTTGTAGTTTTGATCCTGACTCTCTTGAGCCATTAAACACGTATTCACTAATAGGAATATTAATTATGACTTAAAAGCATTGCTAATAATCTTTTTTTAATAATAAGCATTGGTATTTTATCGTAAATGACTCAACAAAGGAAGTATTTTAGTAGATTAATTGGTTAGGTTAGGTTTTAGTAAATTAATTCGTTAGATAAGGTAAGAGTCAGGAAGCCCTTAAATTCCAACTGTTTTATTTTCATCTTATTTCTCTCTCGAATTCCTCACCATGGACAACACGCGCTGATGCCTCTGCACCAGAATAACTAGTAAACTATAATTAAGGTAACAACGAATGTTGTTAGTATTTCGGTAACTTTGACCACGCAAGCTACAGTTTTACCAGTCCATGTTTAAGTAGTAAGAAATCTATAAATAAGGTCATCGTGGTCGTGCCATCTGGGCACGTGACAGTTAGGAACTGATGAAAATTTAATTAGTCTTATTTGTCTTTCTTTATTTATTCAGATTCTGTTCAATCGTTCAGGTATATTGAACAGTCATTATCGTATCATTATTCTGTTAACGGTCTCATTCTCCTGCGTAATTTCTTTGTCGAAAAATTTAACACTTTTCTAATGTATTGGTGTTTATTTGATTAACATTCAATTTTTGTTCAATATAATTCTGATTTCTTGGTATAAGTTGAAAAGCAATCTAAAAACGTAGCAAATATATCTTTACATAATATAATATGTAAACTGATTTTAATAATTATCTCGTTTTTATAAGAATTAGTATATTACGCACCTAGGGAGAGATCGCGACAACTGCAGGTGGCAATGTCCTACTTTTACCCGTGGTGCGTATCCGATTTTTTTCTATGAGATATATACAGACGGTTGCTAGGTTACCGGAAAGTAAAGTAAGTTAATTAGTGTCGTCGTGCCGGGAGAGAATCAGCCACTTTTGTCACTCGTACCAGGGATTTTTTCATTTTCATTACAAAGCGAACTTTTCATCAAGGTAGGAAAAATTATATTACACTGGCTTTGCATCTTGTATTTATTTTCATCTTTTGAATTCTATATAATGGGGTGAGTTAAGCTGATTCTCGTCCCTACCGTTCTCCCCATAAAATGAAGAAGCCATCCTAGTGGTGCAAACGTTAGGATTTTTTAGGTGGTATTAAAGAAGAAAAATTCGGAATCTATAACAATAAAGCATAACAACAATTTTCCTTTGAGGCATATTTTGTGTTTTTCATGTACAAGACTCTTCAATATACCGAAAAAAATCTTCTCTATATTCAAAAATTTCTGAAACAATTCATGACGTGGAAATAATTTCGAATGTCGGAAAAATCAATTGGAACGATTTTATCGCGATCAATTCTCGAGTGTTGATAAGTATCGATAAGCTCGGCTATCAAGTCGCACATATCAAAGCTTTATTATAGTGAAAAGGTAATACAGTCTATATCACCTTTTTAGCATATATACAATTATACATAGAACTCAACATAACTAATACATACTTTTTATTTGCCATCTTTCTTAAATAATGTATAAATATTAAAATGTTAGGTTACCGAAATTATTCAGATATTTTATAGATTAGAAATTTACTATACAAAAGATACAAAAAAAAATAGGTAAGTTTATATCTATCGCTTTTTTATTCCCAGAGGGCATATAGCTCTCCTCCAAGTGATGCTAAATGGAAGTAAAGTCCAAACACGAAGTCAGCTTATTACCATTGCAGAAGGTGAACTTGCCCTGCCAACTGATTACACGCTGCCTGACGAGCATCGAACAGTCACTTTACGAGTTTCGGGATATTTTAGATAACCAGGTCCTCCTGGTAAAATACCACCAATAAGACAAACGGATGTAATAACAATTTCTGATACGACATGCAGGTTTTCTCACGATGTTCAACGTCAAGCATGAGATAAATTCAAACCACAAATTAAGCTCTTGAAAATTCAGAGGTACTCTCCTGGATTTGATCAAGATCTTGGAGAAGTTGGGATCACGGCTTTAAATCTCTTTTCTACTTACTACTATCTTCTAGAAATGTTATTACCGTCTGCTTATTACACTTTCTAATATTTTTCAGGTTTTAACATCACCCCTAAAATTCTAACATAGGTACAAACCAATGTCCCCATAGGATAAAAATAAATTTTCTGCGGCATCAGTGTTAAAGATATGATCACACATTTAGAGTAGGCAAATGTGCAGGTGCGATCAATACCGTGACGTACGTATTTATACGTTACCTACTCTGTACTAATCAGTACTTACTCTTAGACGTCTGAGCTTGTACCTAATCACAGAACTAGAAAATACTCTACACTTATTAATATTAATTAAATTATCACTCAAATCGATATAATTTTGTGAGAATAAAATTAAATGAGAATAAAGCGAAAAATTTAATAAGTAATTTTATGCCCATGCTTTGATGGGGACGCGCCGTGGATGCTCCCAATATTTTGCGCCAATATGTTGCCGGCGGGGGACGTACCTACGTCAGAATACAATGCGTAGCGGAATTTATGCGTCTAGGGGACCTCGCACGTGTTGTTCTGTTGATGACTGTCATTTCAAAATAAAATGTGTTTTTGTTTGTAAAAAGGTACGTAAGTACAAGCGTTTTAAATGGGTATTATTGTTGTTTAAGTTACGAAAGGTTTTGGTATGAAGAAAGTTATTCAATCATTTTTTTTATTATTATTATCTTAATCAAAATGTATTAAGAATAACATTTTAATAAGGATTATGAACATAAAAGTATAACCTAAAGAACCTCAACTTCGAACACTTTTCCTCGCGAAACGTAGACCAAACAACAACCAATATGTGTGTAAGTACATTCGCTGACATACCGAATAGCGCACTAGTAATGTTGCAAGAGAAACGAAATCTTTAAATTTTGGGAAAATTATTAATTCATAAAATATTAATTAAAATTATATAAAATATTAATTAATTTCGCTTACTAGACTGAAGTTGGAAATTAGTATTTATATTATTTATGAAATAAATAGTTGATACTTTAATGGTTATTTTTGATGATACTTTTAAATAAATAAATAAACACTACACACTCAACCGCCCCACTAGGATAATTATATCCTGTGTAAGGATCCGGAAACATTCACAATGACAAGCACAAACACACCCAGACCGGAAAAATACAAACATCTGCTCCGAGCGGGAATTGAACCCGTGACCTGTGGCGCTTAAGGTACTCTACCGCTGCGCCACAACGTCGTCAACTTATGTCGGGTGTTTTAACATAACCACAACAATATTCAGAACTTTGAACGTAATTAATATTTGTTTAATTTATTTATTCATACTTTGTTATTTGTTTTATTCGTCATGCTAGGTTATTGTATATTTTATGAACATTACAAAAGGGTATATATGTAATCTAGGTGATTTAGTACATAAACAGCTGGCAACACTTCATTCGAAATATGAGTGACTTATGTCACTCAGTCACTTAGTACTGAGACAGATGACACTGCTGACAGTTCATTGGAGTCCAACTGTCATAGTGTGGCAGTTGGACTCCAATGAATGCTCTATATTTTGGGTGTCTACTATCCTTCTTTATGTTATACTTCTATGATTATGAAGTTAAAATTAGGAAATGTTTTCTTGACTGTTGTAGTTTTTTTAGTAAGTACCATAGATATCTACATACATATCGTTTTTCGACTGTATCGACTTTTACATTTTTTATTGAACAAAGTTACCATAAATCAATAGGTTATTATTTCGAATATTATAAAGGAAATATTCTTTATTACATTTGTAGACAGATTCTTAGTCTAAGATTAAATTCCTTACATAAAGCAAATATTCCCATTCCAACAGTCTGACTGACACTGGCAGGGGCTAATTAGCCGTGAAAATATACAAGATGTTCGCAAAAAGGTGCGGCCTCGAGAAGAAAGAGGACCTTTTTGAGATTTTATGTATTTTTCAAAAAGAGAAATGCTATTCTTTGCTCTTTAACCTTTAACACCAATATTGGCAGCTTCGATTCACAGCCATTGGCTACAAAAAAGACTACGAATAATCTAATTTTAATACATAATTAATTAAGCGAATCATAAGCATTAAAAATATGAATGATAACAAACGTTTTTCCGTCCAACTAGACACTACCGCAACTCCAGGCGAGCGCGTGCGCGGCGCAAATCGCGTGTCAACCCGTGAAATCGCATATGATGCGTTCTGCCTTGTTAGCTACAGCCTCCCCACAGTTCCCGGCCCTCCCTCAATGCCGTGACGGATGAACCTTGCCCAATTTCCAGGCACCGTAAAAATACTCTTTACAAAAAAATATTTGACACTCGTAAAAGTGGACATGTTATGTGACAATGATTTTTTACACCTTAATCGCTTTTCAAAGGACTTTGTTGTATCCAAAAATAATGTAATATATTTTTTTATTCTTATAATTCCATAGTCTCTTATTCATGAAAATAAGGTAATTTTAAGGTTCCATAGCTAAATAGCAAAAATGGTTTATAATTTCGTCATGTCCGTCTTCCGGGTCGACCGTCTAAATGGCCGTCTACCCGTCGACTTGTCACAGTCATTCTACTCGAAGACTCAAGAAAACTAACAATTATATAATGTTATAAAGCATCTAATGTTTTAAGGTATTTTGTTATTTAAATACTAGCGAGCCCGGAAGACGTTGGCCTGCCCCGAAATGAAAAGATAGCAGCCCTTCCTATTAAGTTCAATGGTTAATCCAAACCATTCTCGAATACACTGGAAAACACAAAAAAATATCAAAATTGGTCCAGGCGTTTAGGAGCAGTTCAGAAACATACACACGGACAGAGGAATTATATATAATAAGATAAGTTCTTTAAAAAAAAAGTGTAACAGGGTCTAAATTTTATATCGAAAAAGATTCTCTTGAGTAGATATGTAGGTTATTTGCAATCTAGAGGAAATTATTATTTTATGTTTACTGAAAATTTTAATATAAAAGCCTTAACGTGGAAACGCAACTCTAAATGAATTAGGTATTACCATGGGAGATTCCATTGTGTCTAAAATTGTTTTAATGCTCATCTCAGCATAAAAGTTTTATTAATTATAATCGACACAGCCCGGAATGTAAGTTTCGATATCATATTATTCTATTTTAAAATAGTTTATAGATTTTTGAACTGGCGGCCTACCACGAACTCCAATAGCGATTCAAGTGACGACCTATATAAAATCTGAATCTGAAAATCGTTTTACTGTCCGAATTTAATTGGATTAATTTGGTGGTCATTTCAATCGCAATAAAAGCTCATGGCAGGGCCCCTAATACCTATAATTATTTAACGCGAATCATTGCACCTGAAACAAACGAAGCGATTGATATCGTTAATAAACGTGGAATGCCAAACGATGCACCTTCAAACGAAGCGATTTTAAAAATGTATATTGCCATTTATGCTTTTGAGGGTTCAAATTAATCGACATGTTGAATGTGTAGCGTTTATAGTTTTATGTTTAACTAGCGGCCCGCTCCGGCTTCGCACGGGTATAAAATATATAGCCTATGTTATTCACTGAAAAAACGATTAAAATCGATCCAGTAGTTTTGATTTATTCATTACTGTTATTTTGATAAATCTCGTAGGGTTCAGCCTGCGTGTGTTGCAAAAATAACAGTATTTTGCCACTAAATGGATGTTATTATACATATAAACCTTCCTGTTCAATAACTCTATCTATTAAAAAAACCGCATCAAAATCCGTTGCGTAGTTTTAAAGATTTAAGCATACATAGGGATATAGGGACAGAGAAAGCGACTTTGTTTTATAATATGTAGTGATAAATGTAATACTTTTAAACGAGCTATTCTTGTATATCTGAGTCTCGGAAACGATTTTTATGAAATTTAGTGTGCGGGGGTTTCGGGGCGATAAATCGATCTACCTAGGATTCATTTTAAAAAATGTCGTTTTATCCTTATTTTCAGACAATGAAAACCCGGTTCGAGCCGAGTTGTCTCCAGTCAGATTATTGTAATACTTTTTTTTTCAAGGTCCTTCTTTTGTGAGAAAAGCTATTGTTGGGAACACTTTATCATCGCATCTAATTTAAATATTATTTCCAAAAATACACGTTCGAGTTC
Organism: Hestina assimilis; assembly: GCA_023373885.1. Lineage (NCBI taxonomy): Eukaryota > Metazoa > Arthropoda > Insecta > Lepidoptera > Nymphalidae > Hestina > Hestina assimilis. The sequence continues at coordinate 16,958,246 of CM041759.1, forward strand.
GGCGAAGATCGTCGGTTGGCTAAGATCGTACAGCAAGGAAAACTACGATTTCTAAGCATAAATAGGAGATGGCGGCTCAATGTATGAAATAGTAAAACTGTTCAAGTTTTAATTAATTGACGCAGATAACGCTATCGTTCAAGTTAAGGGATAAACGGACATTTCAAATTTTGTGGGCTTGTCAACTTTTCACGACATGAAAAAAAATTGCGAAAGATACGTTTCTATGGTATAATTCGTATCCAGGTTGGTAAGTTCCTAAAGATGATTTTTTTCGCCTAGTTATTATATTGGAGGACGTTACATTTGGTGGAAAAAATATAATCTGAAAAGCTAATAATGGGGACGTCGGTCTACCTCATGGAGGCAAAGATGCTCATGCCGTTCTTTTTCCGTTTCCAGTTGTCGTAAACGTTTTCTGTTGAAAGATATTAAATTAAATGATATAATAATAACTATTATATAGGTTCTATAAAAAAATATTATATAGAGTCGATTGTTTAAAAGAATTTCAAGGAATTAGTCTAGTGATATTGTAATTTTACTGGCCTCAATCAGTGATATTATCAATCAGTATTTTTATGATATTAAGTGCCAACGCAAGCAAGCATACGGCCCACCAGATGGTAAGCGGTTGCCGCAGCCTATGAACGCTTGCAACACCACTAGTAGTTGCAGCCTCGAGATATTGGTTCTTAAATCTCTTTTGCACAGTAATTTTACTAGACTACAGTGCTCTTCAAACCGAAAAACAATAATGCAAAAGACACTACTGCTTTACGATAGAATATTTGAAACCTCGATGGCTACCGTACCTAGGCGGCCTCAAAACTCGGCAACAAAAGACCTACCAATGCGACTGATTGCACTGGTGGAATAATATCTGCTATGACAGAGATTATCCAACAGCCAACAGCGATGGCGGACGCCGATATTTGATGTGATCTGTTCGATTTTTGAAAAAAACAGTTGATTAATAAATTGTATTTAAATACTTTAAGCTTAGAATGTCATAACAGACATTTTGCATTTGAGTGTATATTTTTTGTATGTATGAATCACTTTTTAAATGTTTCATCTTTTGTAAGTTTGTTTGTTAGTTTTTCAATTTATATTTTTTACTCCTTGGTAATTGATTTATATATTATAGTCCCCAGTAAGGAAATTTTATGAACTTATTAATTATAGAGATTAACTTAAGAGTCTTGTCTGTCTGTCTGCCGGTCGGATGAACGGTCAGTCATTTGATTTGTAATAGTCCTCTAACAAAGTCTTTGATCAACAATACAACTGTTGACCGAAGAACAAACTAATTAAAACATATAACAATATTATATGGAATCTTTCTTTAGAGTAAAGCTTGTGACGTTAAACGGCTCGCCTGTTTTCCCCCTAATACATAAATCTGTTTTTTTTTAACTTTCAATATTGTACTTTTAATGACAAAACTTTGTAAGTCTACTGTTTCTATATTTACTTACATTCCTAATGCCATCATTTGATATCTTTTTACACTGGGTAATTTCTCTCTACGCTTTTTTTTTGTTTTTGTTTTTATTTGTTTTTTTGTTTTTTTTTTTGTTTTTTTGCTTTAAAAATAAAGTATTTTTAAAGTACCCAATGAAAATGTTTTTATCACCTGAATAGCAGAGTATGACGAGCTTACCCGAAATGCGTTACTAAACGAGATATAAGGCAATTGGGGCCCCTTATTTAAAATTTAATTATACATATAGAAACCCTTTTGGAATACAAACAAATATAAAATGTATGTACTTGGTTAAAACCTCAATTTATAGTTATTTTAATAATTGGACTGATAATCAGTAATCAGTATTTTGTTTGATTCCAATATTAATTACACTTGTCCCCGCAAAATTGAATTATTATTCCATACACAATATGTTATAGTGTTAGGGGAGTATATTGTAGTTCACCCTACTTTCTTCGGGTACCCTCGTTGCCTTTCCGATGCACGTGTTTTATTTGAATATCGGGGGTATTTACAGCATAATTAATTGTTTTTGTTGACATAAAATAGGCAGGATTGATATATTGTGTCTTGATTATTGGTCACTTTGTTAGAAAGTCAATATGTATGTGTACACTCGTATATGTTTAGGAGTTCTATTCTATAAATATATGTAATTATACTTAAATAAGACTTCCAATCTAACTAACTACTAGCATCTGCACATGACTTTATCTACTTTAACTTTAAAATCGAGTCCAGAGAGTGATGAAATATTTGCGATTAAATATAATTATCCCAAGAGACACATCTATGATAAATTTCAAGTGAATGCGAATGGTAAAGTTTGGTTGTTCAAAATACGACAGGAAACTATTTCTGTGACATTTTCAACATTTTCCGGGTTGACGAGTATCCTGTATATGTTAGTTAATCCAAGTTAGTAAACTGCGCCAAATTTCATTCAAGTCCGGTCGGCCGTTTTTGTGTTATAAAGCTTCACATATTTTATTGTTAGAAAGGTAGTTGATTTACTATCACTACTTTTATTATTGCAGACTTATGAGTATCTGACGATTTCCTCGTAGCAATAATATTCGTGTTAATTCACTACGATGCAATACAACAGTCTTATAGAGACCTCTTTGATTATTGCGAACTTTCATGCAAATGTGACTGCATGAAAATTTCACTTCATCGAAATGATAAATGAATGATGGTAAATTTGTTTTTTGTTTAGTCAATTTGACTTAAAGTAAAATGAGGTTTAAGTTTTCTAATATTTACTCGGGAATTTCAATTCTAATCAGCGACCTTCGGAGTTTAAGGGAAGTTCACAACATTTTTAAATACTAGACATGTTTTTTCAAGTCATCACTAATACTCCTATTGCCCTTCCAAATAACCTCGCAGCTTGTGCTAGGAATGGGTACGAAAATAGCCCAAGAAGGTCAGGATCGAATCCGCAATTCTCGTAATAACAGAGTGGAGTCGGTCCTTTAGCTGTTGAGCTATTGAGGCTTAATTTATGTCTCGATGGCAATTTCCTTAAAAACAATTAAGTAAAGAAAAAAGTATTTTAACGTTTATAACATAAATTGGAAAATAAGTAGGTATATGAACGCTATCAAAACATAAAATAAAATATATTAGAAAATCAAAGGAAAAATTTAATTAAAGCTAGCAAGTGGTCCCCTCTCAAAGTCCTCAAAGTCTACAGGGTCGAGAATATAATGTTACCTTTAATATAATTTCAAAAGATCCTTATTTTTATAACAAGGATCTCTTAAAAGATAGACTGGTATGTGATAATGTGACTAGGATTTAATAAAATTATATTTTCAATTTTAATCATCTTGGTGTATCTGGGGGCACGGCAGTGCCCCCGCCAAGTTGAGCAAAAATGCGGGACGGCCGTACTATCCTTTTCTCGAAGCAATTCAGGCCATTTTCGACCCCGTATAACTTCGTTCTTTATAAAACTAAAAGATTGAATTTTCAGTTACCAAGCGGGCATAGTATAAACACGGTATATTTCAAATTTCGTTCAATTTGAACAAATAGTTTGAGAATTATAATTAGTCAAAATCCTTACTCTGACTACTCACTGACTGACCGATCATCAAAACTTTAAGGCACTTCTAGCAGAAATAGAAGGTTCAAATTTAGAATACAATTAGTGTTTGGTGTATGAATCAACGAAAAACTAAAATATTTTGTAATTTTAGTCCCGTTTCTGAAATACTCCTTTTGAGTGACCGGTGATCAAAACTCTAAGGCACTCCTAACAGATATGGAAACTTCAAATTTAGAATAAAATTAGTGTTTAGTGTATGAATCAAGGAAAAACTAAAATATTTTGTAATTTCGATCCAGTTTTTTTTTCCAGTTTTCGCATAAATAATTTTGTAATCCTATATAAATGTATAGAATTACAAAGTTAGATTTGCAGTTACTGATTCAGTGTAGTAGTGTAGTTTATGTATAGTATAATGGAATAATATAAGGTACTCAAGGTACCTAGATAACATAAAAAAGTGGAACTATCTACAAAAATATATGATATCCCATCAAAAACATAAAATGTAAAAAGATACGACACTAAAGTATTTGAATCAGTAGTATATGCTGCCGTACAACTGCCTAGTTTCAGTCATATACATAAGATCTCACCACTTTTTGTAGAGGAAGAACTGCGTTGCGAGACTTGGATCTTTTTACATTTTAACAAAAATAAAGGTAAATATTATGTATTTTATACATCACACCATTTTTATATTTTGTTATTAAAGCTAATATTATATAAGTTAAACAAGTTAAAGCACTGAATTTCCATTTTTATCTTTTTCATACCGATCCACAGAAACTAGTGACACGCCCACCAAAATGATTTTCGGCTGCAAGAGGGAGAGCCGGGGTCGTATTTCACAATTAAATTTTTCTGGCGCGATCTCAGTGTGTACGCCGAGCTACGCCGCACGCTTGGGGTGAGAGCTAGAAGTCCCCAAAGTATAACAAATATAAAAATAATCTATGAAATACTGATTTTTAAAAATATCTTCCCGTCCTCGAAGTTCTTTGTAACTATTTTCTGTAATTCTTTCTAAAATAATTAATTTACTGATTATTTTTTTTTAAAAATTTCGTGTAACAATACCATTTATATTTATAAATAAAAAAAGGCCTTCATCTTAATTTTCAATGATCAAATCTGGAGATGTAATTATTAAAAAGGAAAGTAAGTTCATCAATTTGGGAAGCGCTGTTCGCCGGTTTAATATCGCAACGGCGACGACACGGCGTCACGTGCACGCAAAGATACACTAACACAAGCGAGCACGTCTGTGTGAGTGACCTGAATCCCATGAAGACATCGACATGCTATATTCCTCCTTCATTATGTGTGTCTCCTTGTAGAATTATTAAATGATATATTATAATAATATAAAATGATTAATTTAAATGTAAATATACTAACGGTAAAAGGTTTTTAGTCTTTAAGTGTTATTTTACTGTGGCTCTTTGGTATCTATGATATGGCATACTGCGTTGCACAGACTTTGACAAGGCGGATTAATTCGAGCCATCAAGCGCTTCTACGAGCGCTTTTAAAAATACCCAATCGAGGTAGATTAGGTTTGCCAACGCAGACTACTTTGATCCGCTTTTTGACTATATTTTTACGGCCATTTTTAGGGTCCGAGTTGTCTCTGTTGTCCTAGTTGTCTGAGCTGTCGGTCACAGACCATCACATGACGGTAAATTATTCATGAAGATTAGGGATAAAAACATTTTTTTAAATATATCAATATATAAAATACTAGCGGCCAGTTCCGAATTCGTCTGGGTAGATAGTAAAATCTTATTCCGTTGATGGCGTTACCGTGGGGGCTTTAAATCCGTTCTTGGCTCTCCTACTTATAAACTACCTACCTGTGTTGACATTTTTAATTCTTATAACATGCCATTTTTAATTTCTAATATATTTTGAATAAAAATAAATGGACGCAAATAACCAATACCATGTCAACCCACACGAGTGTCATTACGAGAAAAACGCGTTTGAAAATTTTGAACAACTTGCTTTAAATGAATTTTTTATGTACTGGTCAAGTTTTTGGCAATTTCAGATTTATGTACGTAATTTTACTTATTTTTAACATAAAATAAGTATACAAACTGCATATTTCGTATATAATATAACCCAAAACGTTTAAAATAATCCATAAATTGCACGATTAAAAATGGCTTTTTAGACATTTTAAAGCTTAAAACCCTACAAATATTAAAGAAAAATGTTCTTCAGCCATTTACCAACACTTCTGCATATATAACTCAGTTTTTTCAATTTTGTGCATTGACATGGCATTGCTTATTTGCGTCAAAATATCCTATTTCAATAATTCAAAAAGTAATCAGCATGTATTGAAACAGTCTTGAATACGAAATAATTTATTTGGATAAGAATTAATACAAAGGTATAGATAACGTGGTCTGATTTTGATCGGCATTTCTATCAACTTTTAAAATATTTAAAATAAAATAAAAAGTAGTTATAGTGACATAACTACAATAGTTAGACATATGGTCTCGTGAAGTTTTTTGTGGATATTGATATGTTATATAATATTGTAGAACATTTTCTATCATCAATAATTTTTTTTAGTGGGTAATAAATATTAGGCTATATTTATTATTAATAAAAACTGTTACACAGTGATAAATTAGCTTTCCAACGGCAAATTAATTTTTTAAATCGTTACATAGAAAATCGAAATTTTTCCTCTTTATATATTAATAATATTATAATATTAGTATATAATTTTTAAATATGTCAATATATAAAATAAGAAGAATTTTTCTTACTTCTTACGTTTCATATTTTATTATAGGAAAAAGGATGAACTAACTCTTTATCTATTAAGTAGGTACGGTTCAATACGTGATATACGTGTATACAATACCAATTAATCGGATTTTATGATGATAAAATAAATGTTCATATTGATGAAGTGAATTCGAACTTCGAGCTTATAAGTATTGAGTTAAATTTTGTTTGCAAAATTAAAGCGACGTATTAAAAAGGGGTAGCATAATTTATGACTCTTGGTGCAAAAACGGGGATACTTTTACGTAGCAGGTGCCATCATGCTGTGCGGTTCAAATTGTTAAAAGATTTAAAAAAATTGACATATTTAAATGATTATTAATTAATCTTCTGTAAATTAAATAAATTCTGACGACGTTGTGGCGCAGCGGTAGCGAACCTACCTTAAACGCCACAGGTCGCGGGTTCGATTCCCGCTCGGAGCATAATATGTTTGTATTGACCATGCAAGCATATCTTCCGGTCTGGGTGTATTTGTCCTTGTCATTGTGAATGTTTCCGGACCCCCGACACAGGATATTACTATCCTAAAGGGGCCGTTGAGTGTGCAGCGTTTATTTATTTATTTATTTAATCTCGAAGCCGCTTACAATCAAAACAATAATAGATATGATATGTAAACAAAGGTACTAATCACTTGAAGTTTACTTATTATGTTTCAATGCTTTTTTTGGTTTAATTATGCTAATTAAATAATTAAATATATTTTCTGGAACACCTTTTTAAAGTTATGACTCCAAGTCCGACGATCATTCGTCCTTCATAGAATAAATGCTAAATTCAAAATTAGAAGTTTGTTAGACTACTAGAAGTCTCATAGAAATTTGATGATCTCATAGATCGGTTAATGAAACTGCTAGAAGTTACCTTTTAAGTTTGAGCTATCGATCATTCGTAATATAAATTATTATTATTAGATATATTGGGAATATAGCTAGCTTTAGTGAGTTGCCTTGATCACTTACAATCGCAATTCAAACTTTCGCAACAAAGTTACAGGTGGGTCAAAAGTTTCGTAAGTCGCTTTGAGAAAAGATGTTACAGCATTGTTCCACTTGGCGGAGGCTTGATACTCTATGCTACAGTTCTTTAGTTACCTTGAAATTAGTATTTTGTTTTAGCTATATAATATTTCATAAAACGTGAGCACATATTATTTCTCTATTTTTATAGCACGGTACTAAAGCTATTGAATAACGGATTATGATAAAAATTTTGCTGATGGTCTGTGTTAAAAATAGAAAAGAACTTGCTAAAATATAAGAGCCAATCACTGCATCATCATCCATAACCTTAGACCAAAATGCAAATATTGTAAAAATCTTAATATTCTCTCTAGTTAGTGTAAAGCCGTAAGGGCTCGTTCCCACTTGCCGGGTGTCGGGAGTCATATTTTAATAGGGCGCCTTTGTTCACACTACGGTTGTCGGATCAGATCCAAGCTACAGTTAATTTCTGGAAGTCTATACGAAGCCACTCTACACGATTAGACGAAACCTTTGTTATGATCCTTTATTGGAAAAGAAAACAAAGAAAAGAGACAATTCAAGAGAGAAAGGGGCAGCTAGCATTGGGCTGAAGTATACATATAGAGAGAGAGAGAGAGCGACATTATGAGAACCTATGTTAGGCGGACGCTATCGGACACAATTTTTCTACAGATGTAGAGGGTTGGCATAAAACCGTACATTTAATGTCGACACCGGCAAAAAGCCTGTGTCGGATACGTGTGAACATATAAAAAACATTCTGCCACTAGAGAAGTCGATTTTCTGTCGGGTCAGACAACCGACAAGTGTGAACGGGCTGTGACACATGGTCTATTTTTCGATGTGATCGTATTGAGCGGAATTCCGAAAAGCAATTAAAAATGGCAGCGAACAAGTGCGCCGAACGTGACCGGGAATTGATCATTAATAATGCGTATTACTGTCACTAGTTGCCGCCCCAAACCTAACCCGGCTCTTTGTGACATTACGGCTTTTGCTTTAATCCTTTTTCATTTTTTCGCAATGTTTTTCACGTGTAATTTGTTTCTTGCATCAATTTCAAGTGTTTATCAAATCTTTTACTTATATATAGCATAGTAGCTTTTGCCAATGTTTGAATGCCGATTTTAGTAAAAACTCTAATCCCCTCGCCTCTTTTACAAACTTTCAATGTCATATTTATTTATATCCAATCAACAGCCTAAAAAATACGCTTCAAGCTTCTAGCTCTAGAAATGGCGCAGCGGCAGCGAACCTGCCTTAAACGCCACAGGTCGCGGGTTCGATCCCGCTCGGAGTATAATGTGTTTGTATTGACCATGCAAGCATATTTTCCGGTCTGGGTGTATTTGTCCTTGTCTTTGCATGTGTTTCCGGACCCCCGACACAGGATATCACTATCCTAATGGGGGTCGTTGAGTGTCTAATGTTTATTTATTTATTCCATACAACTTTTCGTCCCTTCCTTTCAACCCCCGGCAAGGCTTTCTTAGGGTCTAGTATATAGTACCTATAATAGTATAGTATAGTAGTAGATTAAATCAACTTTAGTAGTAATAGCATCATATAACTTTTGTTATGAATGAGCAATGAAATAACTGTATACTCTGTTCGAGAAAGTTCTGTTCAAATAACCAACAAATTTGCATGCCTTTTAGTAGGTAAAACATTGTACTCTATAATGTTTTGCATGCCTTTTAGTAGGTAAAACATTGTACTCTATAATGTTTTGCATGCCTTTTAGTAGGTAACACATTGTACTCTATAATGTTTTGCATGCCTTTTAGTAGGTAAAACATTGTACTCTATAATGTTTTGCATGCCTTTTAGTAGGTAAAACATTGTACTCTATAATGTTTTGCATGCCTTTTAGTAGGTAACACATTGTACTCTATAATGTTTTGCATGCCTTTTAGTAGGTAAAACATTGTACTCTATAATGTTTTGCATGCCTTTTAGTAGGTAAAACATTGTACTCTATAATTTTTGCATGCCTTTTAGTAGGTAAAACATTGTACTCTATAATGTTTTGGGCAAATAAATAATTACTTATTTAAAGTATGGTCTACTGCCATACATAATATATATTTATTTAAAGTTGATTGATAACAATGAAATTACTATAATCCGTATAAATACAATACGCACAGCATCCAGTGTTTTGATCGGATGTCACGTTGTCTTCTTAATCCGATTACCCGCATCTGTTACAGATAATTTTATCGAATTATCTGCTTATAGAAATAAGGTACTATAACCTTTAATAAGACTGAATAGGGCTCCAAATTATTTGATATCAAATCAAAACAGGGTGGCTACTATGAACTTTTAGTATACATTTCTATTGCGATGCAATTCGGTTCAGGTAATGTTCAGGTAGTAAATGCGTGACTTAACGTTCTAAAATAAATTTAACGTAATTGTGTGTAGCTTCCTATTAACTTAGTATTGAATTATTTGATAATTGATTAATAATGATACATATTACGAAATAGCGGATCAGTTTAGTTCGTCATTTGAATAGCAATAAGATTTCATGGTAGACCCCCAGTATAAACAAGTTAAATATAATTCATTTGGACAGTTTTTTATGAACTTATATTTTACAGTTTTACAGTTTTTCATTTTTATAAAATAACACAAGTTTATATGATTATTTATTGCCCATTAAGTTGAATCATTCAACTGTACAGCAATATATTATTTTAAAAGGTACGAAATCATTAATTACTTCGCAATAATCAAATTGAGATTAAAATTTAGTTATATTTATTTATATGTATATTACAATACAATAATAAAAATTACCGAAAAAAGTATAACAAAGCCCAAAAAATTACGACATGAAAACTTGTAACAAAAAAAATCATCTTTTCATATACCTTCTTTTATTTTGACTGATATTCGTTTTTCTCTGATGGATAACCTGTTTTTATATGCCAGAATGATAATAAGAATGAATAATAAAGACGATCAAGTGCGTGTCGCACTCACACATAACGGGTTACGTACCCCCGTAGGATAAAAAATAAAAACGTTAAAAAATAAAGAGTTTTACCAACCATACGAAAATTACTTAATAATCTCTATACTAAACTCTAGTTTTGTAATTTATTTTATTTTTACGGACAACGAAAGCTTAGTAATGGGGTCTCGTAGGCCCTAGGTACAAAAAACAGCGCGAATGCAGTGATCGGAGATAATATATTGAGAAGTTTTGTCCTATATCAATTACATCCTTGATTAAGAAATATCACATAATTTACAAGTGATCATCACAGAAGATATCTCTTCCCTATCAAACAGAAAGATAAATAAATGTTAAATTTTTTCTTTATTCAACAAATATTATAAATAAGTTTCGTTAAATTACACTACAGAAAGTGTTTTGTTTTGTTCTACTCCTTAAATTGCCCTGAAGAACTCACTTCGTAACCTTATCAAAAATGGTGTCATTCACTCAATGATTTTAGCGTCATTTCATTGAATACACTTGGAGTACACTTCCGACCTCTGTCTTCTTATCCACCTACAGTTTGGACGACTTCAAATTAAAAGTGAATAGGCATATTCTAGACAAGCGCGCTGCGCCTTAGGTTGTATCATCACTTTGCATCAGGTGTGACAACAGTGAGGCGCCAGCGTACACATACATATTTAAAAAAAGAGGTCAAGTAATTGTGACATGCAGACACAAAGACGGACATAGAGACGGAATTAAAGTATAAGAGACCTCTAATTAAAGAGAGAGAATTTAAGAGACCATTAATTAATTATGAAATTATAAGAGCTAAGAAACTATAGTAAGATGTTGTGATGAAATAAAGGGAAGGATTGTGGAGAGGTAATTATGGTATTTTTGCTAAAATGAACTGTTGTCTAAATGAGTGAAAAGCAAAAAAATATCGTATCAAGTGTTAAGATCACGATAAGGGCTGACTGTGCATAATACTTCACTTCAGAGCAACGACTTCTATTATATAAGTCCCAAGTTCGGCCCCATATGGAATACTGCTGTCATGTCTGGGCAGGAGCGCCGGGATACCAGCTTGGGCCTCTTGACTCGGTTCAAAAGCGTGCAATGCGGATTGTCGATGATCCTAAACTAACAAGCGGTATTGAAACTTTAGGGTCTAAGGAGTGACTTTGCTTCTTTATGCGTATTCTACCGCTTGTACAATGGGATGTGTTCCGAAGAATTGTTTGATATGATGCCTACAGCAACTTTCCACCACCGCACCGCTCGCCATCGGCAGGGTATTCATCCACACACACTGGAACCCATAAAGTCACGAACAGTGCGGTTCCAACGGAATTTCCTTCCGCGAACCCTCCGGCTGTGGAATGAGCTCCCTGCTGAGGTTTTCCCAACACGCTACAGTATGGGTTTCTTCAAGGGAAGGTTGAAAAAGTTTTTAAGGGGTCGGCAACACGCATGCGATACCTCTGGGGTTGCAGGCGTCCATAGGCTACGGTGACTGCTTACCATCAGGCGGGACGTACGCTTGTTTTCACCATCGTGGTATAAAAAAATAAACACCTTTATTGGGAATTCATAGATATTTTCGCTTAACCGATCTGTTCAGACGGCCCAATTAATTCGCTTGAAATTTATTTTAATTATTCGTTAATATATAAGAAGCTTCATGATTATGTATGAGTATAAAAAAGGTCGATAGCGTGAATACCAAATCATTTCATTAACGTGAACCCGTTTCATTTAGTTTCAATAAAATTAACGTTTGGACTTTGGAATTAATAAAATGGTAATGAAGGCACTTGACGCTTGCCCGCGATGGGGATGGTTTAAATTGTAAGAACAAAAATTTCCTATAGTCATGGAATGTTTTAATGCAAAAATATTTTAAAAAACGTATCCATAAATAATTACCAGTCTAGTGCGTTGTGGACCACGCACAGTTGAAACTAAAGGGTTCCGCAGCTTGGTTATGAAGAATCTTAAGGCCTATAAAAATAATAACTAAGTAAAATCGACCGAAAAAATAAGTTGGTAATATCATAGTAATTATTAAAATTTATATGAAAAACAAAGTTATGGGAAATACTTATATATCTCTTAAATTTGGTTGGAATTTTATTTGATGTCCTACGAGCTCAAATTTTTCCAGAATTTTAAATCCCATTGTTCAAAAGTTAGAGGGGGGGACGCAATTTCTATGACTTTAGGAGCTAATATCTCAATAACTACTGACTTAATGAAAAAAGTCAATATTAAACCTCCTTATCATTTCGAAAGACCTATCCAAAGATATCTCACACGTTGACATACGTTGAAATTTTTTTCAACACTCAGTTACAGGACTACTACCCTTAATTCTTATATATTTTCAGATTTCTTTACAGAATCGTTGTGCGGTTCATATAATACACCTATTTAGTAAATTTCGTATAGATAAAGCCAATGGTCTCCGAGTAAAATGAATGTGACATACGAAAGGACGGACGGACAGACGGACAGACGGACGGAAGGACAGATGGACATGACGAAACTATAAGGGTTCCGTTTTTGCCATTTGGCGACGGAACCCTAAAAAGGCACTTAAATAAGATAGAAAAGACACTGCAGCTCCACTGAGGATGTGTTTATTATGCTGTGTGTGTATAGAAGATGAGTTCCATGTGTTATATTTATTGCGGATCATCCCTTAAGAGAGACATATTACATTTTTTGTCTTTTTGAGTTATATAATTGTAATGCATTAATAATTATGATCCCAGAAAGCGTTCAGAAACTTTCTATAAATAAATTTAAAAAAGGTCAAAGAACGTTTGTGTGGTAAAGGTTATTATAAAATTGGTGAATACCTTGAGGACACCATGCCTTGGGAATGAGACAGTCACTCCAGGCTTTTCAGTGATTATAATATGTAAACTAATATCAGTTTAAAAAAATACATATAAAAAAAAGATAAAACCCCCTGAGTTTGTTTCGCCGGTTCTTCTCCGGTAGAGGTTTAATTTTGGAGCCGGTGGTAGAATCTGACTTTCAACAAATAAGTGTAATGCTTTTTATGTTGAATAAAAATATTTGATTTGATTTGATTTGATACGTATATCTTTGATACTATTTAAGCGTCTCAAAGAAGGTACTTACATTTTGTTTTACAGAGTTTAGTCCTTCTGCCATTATGTCACTGAGACACAAATAATTTAAATTAATTACAAATCCTTTTGTTTATAATAAAACTTAATAAAATGAATACTGATGAAACCATAGGCGTGGTTTTATTTATATCGAGACATTTTTCCCTTTTGATAAAATGATCATATCAAACCCCAAAATCGCAGGTGACTAATACACAACGAAAGTAGGTTATATACAAATAAACCGATTCCCACATTATGTTATCATTATAAATAATTCATAGGTTTGTGTGACAGCGGTAAGCCAAGAACGGCAGTACTTAATCCATAGCATTTACCCCACATTACCAAGCGAAGTAATATTTTATATCATATCGTAATAATAACGGGAGAAGTCTCCTGCGGACGGCCCGGGCTTTAAAACTCACGTTAAAAATTCCTGAATATTAACTGTGCCATTTTGAGCCCTGTGATAAGTATAACGGCTCAATTATAAATAATTTTATTAAAACAATATATTGAACAAAATTATACTTTATTTTGAAATTACTAGAGTCCAGTTTTGGTGTAGATCAGACGTAGTTTGTTAGAGGTTGGACTTGACGGGGCGGGCGTAGTAGGGTCGCAATGTAAGAAGGATTATAAGGATATTCCCAACTATTTACAGATACATATTAATGTATAGTATTAAAATAATATAACATATTTCAATTGTTTCGTATATATAATTAAATAAGAAAAACTATTGATAGAATTTTAAAAGCCTCCGACAATATTCATCCACAATATATAATACTTAATGCGAATTGTATAAATAATAAGAAAATATTTACTGTATCTTATTTAATGAAATTAATTTTTTTTCGAGAATATCCACAAAAGCGTTATTCTCACGTTAGGTTGTAGTCGCGTGTCGCCCGCGGGTCGACGCGCGCTCGTAAGCCCGCGCATACGCCGCGCGCCACTAAACGTCAACTGGCGATTGATAATTCGACTTCGTCCCGTGTTTGCCGACTTTATTGCCCTGGGATGTAACCATTGTTGCCTCCAATAAACCTTCAATAAATAGTGTCACCCGTTTGGCTGGGAAAAACAATATTTTTCCTGGTCATGTTTGCACACTGATTGCGAAAGTATTTACGATTGCAATGTCAATATAATTCTAAATTATTCTTATCACGAGGAAAATGTCCTTTATTGTTAATTTTGTTTGTACTATTGTAATAAGTAATATTAAATTCGAGTAATTTTGTGAGGTAAAGTTTAAAATAAACCAGAATCCTACGCCAAGTTTGTTCATACTTTTATTAAGTATATAATTTTCATTCTTTCTAATACAATATTATCCTAGGTAATAAATATTTACTAAAATTAGTTAAAATGTACATATAGTACAGGCCAATAAATGAAATTTGTAAGTACTGTGATCAATTCTGTGTTATATCTTTGGAATCCTTTATCGATTATTGCGAAACAATTCGTTAGATTAGGATCTGCGTGGTTGATTGTTTCTGCCGTAATAATTTTATCAATCAGTGCCTCAGTTGTCACAGGCCTTACATAGAAAAACGACCGTCCATGATTCCTTGAATAAAGCGCACCATGACAGATATGACGGATGTCTGTAGACACCAACAGCTTTACTTTTAAATTACAGATTACAGTCTTTTTTGTCTGTTTGTCTGCGCGTTTGTGCGCGGTAATCTCAGAAACTGCTTAACCTATTTAGGCACAACTTTCACTAATGCACTGCAGGTAGTAAATCTACTTCACTTCACTTAACATTTAGTGTTATTTTTATTGAAATCAATTCATAAATTAAAAAGGTATATCAATTTAAAGAACCACATTGAAGATTTATACGATAAAATGCTATATAAGATCTACATTTGAATTGAACGAAAAATAAAGAAATGAGTGTTTTCATATTTTTTAAAATAACACCACTAAAGGGTTGGAATGGGGGTTAAAAGGTTGTATTAATATCGTTATTCACGCGGGCGAAGCCGTTGACAGAAGCTAGTCTTCTTCTTCCTAGCTTTATTTCCGGTATTATACGTATTTACCCAAGGTCTGCTGTTCACCTACTCTTGTCCGGATTTGACAGCTTACTAGTTTTTATACCGAGCGATTGCCATCTGACCCCCTTAACCCCAAGGGCGAACCAGTAAATCATTGGATAAGAGAGACGCTCATAGCCGAGTGCACCCGCTGATCGGTAAACGATCGGTAGGTTAAGCAACTTTAGGCGCGGTCAGTCACTCGATGGGTGATCGCATAGTGGTATTTCAACCGAGCGTCTCCGTGCTTCGGAAGGCACGTAAAAAGTCGGTCCCGGCTGTTGACAATTAGACAACAGTCGATAAGTCAAGTCAGAGGCCTACGGGCGACCTGAACAACTCTGACACTAGGTTGACCACTAACCAATCGATAAGAAGAAGATTGGATAAGAGCAATTTCATTATCAAGAGTTATTGATCAGATGTTATGTGATAACAACCAGGACCGACAGCTTAACGTGCTTTCCGAGGCACGGTAGGGAGACCCACAAGGACTCACCCCAGACCGAAACAGATATTTGTAAGATCAATAGAAACATCTATCCGAGTGAGTATCGAACCCGCAACCGTCGAGGCTAAAGGCACAACGCCACTACTGTGTCGATATAAGCTATATTAAAAAATAAGATATATACTTTGACATAGGCATTAGTGTTTACACTATACAAAATTTCATAGTTGAAAGTTCAACATAGTCATTATTGAAAATTCTATTTTTTTAATTGTTAATGATTAAGCTTGAAAACTCGTCAATAGTTATTAAACAAAAAATATACTTGAGTAACAAAGATGAAACGATACTGTACAGTTTTGTCTTGGCAGAAGCTAGTATACTGGTATAATCCTAAAGAGATATTATAAATGCGAAAGTGCGTTGTTTGTGACGCTTTCACGTCTACACTTCTCAATGTATTGTATCGGGTACCAATTATTATATACTAACAACGCCTGTAGCTTCACTCACGTTGTTTCTGTTATGTCGGCCATCTAAGAGTTATGTTATATGAAGATTTATATAAACTTGGTATAGATATAGCATGTCACAAGTCGATACATCCAGGCATTTATTGACGTTTATTGACAAACACACAGGAACCTAATCTATTGGCTGTCCATATAACAGACACAAATATTATTTTCATTTGTCATACAATTGTAAATAATTTTTATGAGATACAAAGTTTCTTATGTGTTGATTCTGGTAATTAATTATTTGTATGCCAAATTTCATCCAAACCCGTTCACCCGTTTTTGCGTGATTAAGTAACAAAAATTAAAACTTCCAAATTTTTTTTTTTATGTTAGAAGTTGGCAAACAAGCATACGGCCCACCTGATGGTAAGTGGCTGCCGCAGCCTATGAGCGCTTGCAGCACCATTAGTAGGTGCCACTCACGCGTTGCCAACCTCGAGATATTAGTTCTTAAATCTCGTTCGCCCAGTAATTTCACTAGCGTACAATGCCCTTCAAACCGGAACACAGTAGTGCCTAAGCACTTCTATTTGGCGGCAGAATATTGGACACTGCGGTGGTACCTACCTAGCCGGCCTCTTGCAACAAAGACCTACCACCAGTGTGACTGATTGCACTGGTGGAATAATCTCTGTTGTGACAGAGGTTATCCCAACAGCGGGCGATGGGGTCGTCACATCCCGACGCCTTTAAATATCTCAATACAATAAATTTCACATTTATAATATTAGTAGTGCCTCCTAGCATTCTAATTTACGCGAGCGAAGCAGCGGGCAGAAGCTAGTAAAATAACGGTTATTAATATTATACATACGTTGTTACTGAAATTGGAAATCCAATTTTAAAAATTCTACTTTTAGCTGAGAGTTATAGGGTGTTTGTGATTACATGATCAACTTTCGGAAATCGAAAATAACTTTTGTTATACTAAAAATAACTTTTACCAATAATAACTTTTTTTATATAAAATTTTAAAGGAGTTGTAACATCACATATACATATATTGAATTTTAATTGTAAGAAGTGAACGAAATTCATATAATCCTGATAAGTGATGATAGTGATCCATATATAGGATTATTATTCACAACTATAGGATAATTATTCTCAACTAGCTGTGCCCGCGGCTCCGCTCGGGTTATGTAGGATCCTACATAATGTAAGGATAAGGGAACGTAACATTTTCCCGGGGTAAAAAAGTACCCTATATGCATATCCTACCTGGATAGCTTATGTGTGTACCATCACTCAAATTTCATCGAGATCTGGCCAATAGCTTTTGTGTTTAAGAGTAACAAACATCCATCCATCGATCCATCGACTTCACATTTATAATGTTAGTTAGATTGTCTAATTCAACAAAGTAGCGGTTTTAAGAATGGCGAGATAGGTTATTATAGTGCGCCGATAGTATCGTACAATAACTATAAATCAATTTAAAATATTGCCATATGATATTACTGCTGGAAGTCTATGCATCTAGCATTTCAGGCTTTAAAAATGTTACGATGCGTTTATGCCTACATTTCGCAATATTTATGAAAATTGCTTATTACTAAATGATTTTTTTTTAAGTTACGTAAATTAATTATTAAATCCCACTTACATATTACATACATTTATCGAATACCCAATGAAGACATTCGTATACTTATTTATCCGCATTATTTATATCACATATAAATAAATCAAGAATTCTCAAACAAAAAACTTAACTTTTCCATTGGAAATTACAATAACACCTGTATAAATAGGTGAATAGGCCACAAAGAAGATCAAACATATCGGAAACGTATCCGTATGATTTTAGTCTTTATAGTGTGTTAATAATGATTACAATTGCTTGATTATTTACGATTATAATTTGTATCGTAGTTTTATTTGTATCGTTATCTGTCCCTAAAGTAAACACTGAAGGTAATTTCGTTGGAACACAATGATACATGCGAGATAACGGCGAACTATTACAGTTTATCGCCAAATGTACTATTCCCATGACGTCACCGTTGTTTACGTAACATCAGACATTATTTTATTACTTCAACGTATAGAAGCATTATTTACCTAAGTCCTAATAAGTCAGTGCACTCTTACACACACAGACATAATATAACAGTGTTTCTATTATGTCTAGGCTACAGGCAGCTCCGCTTGAAGGTCAGGTCAAATTTTACTTTTAAATTGTATGGATTGAAATAAAATCATTGAAACATAATTATTAAAGTGTAATAAGTTTAATTTGCAAATATTATAATATCATCCTCATTGGCACCCTAATGAAGCTACAGAACAGGAGAATACCCTGTGTGTTAAGCAGTCATACTAGTCTATAAACTTAAACAATATCAGTGTTGCCGACTAAAGGGGTTGGAGTGAGAGGAAAATAATGGAGACAGAGGAGATAGAAGTGTGGCCTTTGGCGCTATCATTCAGCATACCAAATATTATAATATTTTATACAAATATTCTGTCTGTAGATAGTTCTCAGTTATGACACACGTGTCGCGTACACCAGCGCTTTATTTCGTGTAAATTAATCGTCAGCAAAAATGCCATCGAAAATTTTATGAAGAACCAACGCTAATTTAGTTGTCAACGCTGACGTTATTCCAGCTTCGTCGGAGAAACGCATAAGCACGACAAAAGGCTTAAGTCTAAAGTCTCGTTTAACTAATTAATCTTTATCTAACATCTAATAAACTCCTTCGAGGTTTACTTGCAGCAAACGTGTCATTAAAACACGAATTCCACTCTGAGTAATTAATTGTATTCACCATATATTACATTATAATCTGAAATGACCTTGGTGATGAACTATTCATCCTTACCTCCAAGACATAACGAAATTATTAAAAATTAAAAAAATCTAAAACTAAAAAATTGAACCTAAAAACATCAAAAGCTCAAAAATCTTTATCTCGGTGGGAATTAAACAATATCCTGTTATCGGCCATCGAGTTTGGAAGCGAAATGAAAGCGCGTGAGCTTACCGGCGCTTGTCATCGCGCATTCAAAAGCGTTTCAATTTAGATCGAAAAGGGACAAGTGCCAATATTGATGTTATCTATCCTGTAGCCGTCAGCGTTCTCACGGTTGACGCGTGCCAGTCTCGTATCTACCTGTATAGATTATAATCAATTTGGCGTAGATGCGCCTTTGGATATAGAGTATAAAATATTTTTATAAATATAAATTAGTTTTTATGTTAATTAAAAGAGTTGTACATTATAATATCTGCAAGTAATATATAAGATAATCTTATTTTTTTGTTAAATTTTGATTTTTATCTATGTCTTTGTTTGTCTTTTCTTATAGAGATGGGCTCTATATGCTAAATAATATAAATAACGAAGATTTTTTGGAGTTTACTACTTGATAATCGTTTTTCATACAAGGCGCTCGGTATGAAAAAAATATGAAGAGTAAAATTTATTCAAAGGTAAAACAAAAGATTACAGAAGAGATTACCTCGAAAGAGTTTTTACTATTTTATTTATATTATTATTTTACTTTTTACTATATAATACTATGTACGTACCTTGGTTCGTATGCCTGTTTTTTTTAAGTAGATTTTTACCCTCTTTGCATAACCTTACTTAAGATCGTGGTCGTCGTCGTAGCTGACACACACATTTTTTTACATTTCAATAGCTTTTAAATGTAGTATCTAAATTTAATTTGATGAATATAAATTTACGTTTTTAGATGTAGTTATATACACTTACACTATACATTATACGTACTTATTCATATACAATTACAAAGAGTATTTTCAGTTATTTAGTCATCAAAATCAATATAATGTTATATAATTTATGTACTCAAAATTAATTTATTATTGAATCTTTGCATGGGACGTTGCTATATGAGGCATGCAAATTAGTCATTTGCAATGTTTTCTGAATTTTATATATTAACCCTCTTTATACGTGTAGATAATAGCAATCAATATTGATAATATTGATGTGTTCTGACGTGAATATTGTTAAGTGGAGATAAAAACTATCGAAATAATAATAATACAGAATTAATACTTTCACATTTTACAATAGATAATACTTCTACTTCGCTTAAATTTGTACTCTACCGTGCTTGTCGACCACTTTAAATTTCGCACTATTCTCAATATAATAAGAACTTACTTACTTCTAAACTATATGCCGAGTACAAAATAATCGTTACTTCATATGCTGATGAACAAATGCACACTTTTTATCATCAAGCAAGAACATTATAGATTTTTTTTGTTCTTTTATTTCTTGAATAGATTATAAAACTCTATAATTTATTTGTTTATTATAAAACCACCCTAAAATAAAATAAAAATTATATGAAATAACTATTAAGACGAAAAAGGGACAAAAGAACCAATACATCTTCAAATTTTGTAACTAAAAATACTTTATAATTCCAATTTCCATTTTAAATGTTTTATCATTAAATATGTCTAAACCGACTTTACTTTGAATCATATAATAAGCTTTCATCATTTTATTTAAAGCGCAGGTGATCCTCAATTCGTCGTAGAAAACCTAGTTTTAAACGTATTTATAATCTTTGGTCTACCTTTGTGTCTACGAAATAGTAAATTTATTTTGTTTAATATAATTTTATAATCTATTATCCTGATATTATTTTGTAAAATCCTGATATTGTTGAAAACCTAGCTGATAGTTTCAACATTTCTCTACAGTCTGCAAGTCCACGCCTGCTCCCGAACGTCGGAGGACCGGGGTCAACGTGTCGGCGCCTTTACGCTGGCGTGGTGGCCTCCATGGCGCTGTATGGCGCGCCGGTGTGGGTCGGTGCCCTGAACGCCAGTAACAGGGCTCTGCTGAGACGCCCTCAGCGAGTCATGGCGATCAGGGCAATCCGAGGATACCGCACCGTGTCCTTTGAGGCGGCCTGGGAGCTCCAGGCGGAACTCTCTGCCTTCTTATACGATAAAAGGAGGGAGGCGCGTAGCGCGGGAAGGGAGTTTCACCCAAGGGATCTGGAGCGGTGGAAGAAGAGGGGCACGGAAGAGTTGTTGGTCAGGTGGTCTCAAGAACTCCTCGAGCCGACGGCTGGACACTGGGCTATTGCCGGCATCCAGCCGTCGCTCAGGAAATGGGTCGACCGCAAGTCGGGCTCCCTGACGTACCACCTGACCCAGATGTTGTCAGGCCACGGGTGCTTCGACAGATACCTGCATACTATTGTGTGCAGGGAGTCGAGCCCCGTTTGCCGGTCGTGTGACTGGGGGGTAGACGATACCGCCCAGCATACATTGGAGGAATGTCCGGCGTGGACGTTGGAGCGGCTGCGGCTTATTGCCGTGGTCGGCACGGACTTAACATTGCCCGAAATCATCCGGGCAATGTTGTGCAGCAGGCAGGCGTGGACAGCGGTCTCCGAATTCAGCAAGACCGTAATATCCCGCAAGAGAGAGTCCCAACGCCTCAAGATCGATGACCCCCTTTTGGAGGTGTCAAGGCGTCGGAGGACGGGGCAGCGTAGGAGGTGGTGGCACCAAGCTACGCTGCCCTAGTGGGTGGCCTGCGGACGAATGTCGCTGGGGCGACAGACGTCCGCTTTGCACAGGCCCCCCGCGAGGATGAGAGCGAGCCTTGTGGGTTTCTACTCGCTCTCATGCCCAACAGGGCGAGGAGGGTCTGCGTCCACTTATGACGCAGACGAACGTAGCGACGGTCAGACGGGGTCAAGTGCTCAGCACGAATGCCCCCGGCCGTCGACTGCGTAGAGACGAAACCTGGTGGAGTTTTAGTGAGTAAGAGTCTCACATAGCTCCGGCAGCCCCAGCTCCGGGGTATCCAAAAACAGTCTGAAAGTCCGACTGGACTAAACTGTTATAAAACTTACGCATTTTTTAAACTGTTATTATATAATTCATTTTTATAGGTATAAGACAAGTACCAAAAAATTTATTGTGCACTCTTTCAGGCCTATCACTACAACAATGGTAATAAGAATCCAATGAAAAGGAACAATATTCTAATTTATTACGTACCAATAGGTTAAACAGTATCTGTTTACTAAGAGAGGTTTTAAATTCTTTCGTGCTCCTTTTAATAAATCTAACGATTTTTAATAACTTATTAAAGACATCATTTATTTTAAGTATTTATTAGTAGTTAGTAGTAGTTTTTTTATGTGCCTTGACGTAAAAATCTTAGATTATACCGATATTGTTCAAATTATTGCCAAAAAATGTTCTCTGAACCCTGATTTGATATCATATAATCCACCTGTTCTGAGGATCCTTCATTTGTGTTGGAGGATCATCGTACCTCGTCTTGCCACAGCACAACCCCGACTTGATATCATCACCTTAAGCAAGCAGTGAACTCGCAGTCCTGGGTCACGCCCTCAGCTTCACAAGCGACATGGGCAACGCTTGGCATTGCACAAAAATACTGCCGGCTGATGAAAAGCAGTCACCATAGTCTTTGTTCAATAGCAGCATCAGAGGCATGATCAGAAAGAAAGAGAGGACGATGATGTGAAAGCGAAAAGAGTAAAAAAGGTCTGGTTAACTATTATATCAACGAACTTGCTAATTCTAGTGCACGTCGTAACACCATGATAATTATTATAGTTGTTGCATTTATCGAACGCGCATAAACCTTAGATGTGTTTTGTTGTATTGCTGCGTTAATATACTCAACCGAACAGTCAGTAGCGAGCAGTCATTAGTATACAGAAATTTGATACAAATATTATAAAAATCAACTACTCTTTTAATGGTCACTCAACGTTTAATCTTTGTAAAGTATTATGCGGCGAAATAGTTCCAGTAAAGAATGGTACGGAAGTGTTTGGTTCGCGCTCGACTTGGCGGGGGCACTACCGTGCTCCCTAATAAAAACAAATAAAAAAATATCCGGTGAAATTTCATCTCGATTTTTCGCGGTATTGGTATGAGTAAGTACGATATATTGCAGTTTATGAAAGGCATGAAATAACAAAGCTCCTTAACGCAAAAATGGTATTCTCTTTATTTTATAGTAGTTACTGCCCAAGGGCTTACTAATGTTCTTCGTTTTTATACAAGTAAAAACACTGCCTCGTGTCAGAACCTGGTTCGAAACGTAAAAGTAACTCGAGTTTTAATAAAAATAATAGGTACTCTAAACACTAGATTTGTATAGAAATTTTAGGCACGTTTCCTGAATAAAAAAAATTTAACATTCAGCAAATATATATTATAAGGACATTATATACACCGACCTATTACTTCTAATTTAAAAGTGTAAAATGAAAAAGTAGAAATAAGAACACAACAACAGATGAAAAATAAGTCTGCACAAAAGTGCACTTTCCAATTATTAAAAAGTCGAACTTGATATTATTTGCTTAGCTATCGTACGAAATGGCCGGTTTGATTGATATCGCTTTGTTGAGCGGTCAGACATGCTGGGCGGCCTTTCATTAAGACTCCAGCGGCGCTCTCGATGTCATAGCTTCAGCTTCCCTCTATTGCCTATCCAAAGATATTTTTGATTTAAAATTTATAGAAAGAGAGTCATATTTTTATTATCTAGTAGGTACTAACTGACCCCACTACTCCACTCGCGTGATGTATAGACTTATTGTTTAGTTTTTTTTATTACATGGCTTAATCTACTTCTTATAGGCACTTAGTTAAATAGTATTGTTTTTATCATTACAAACAGATTTGGATTTTTTGCACTGCTTTTAAAGTTAATGACAGACTTTTTTATACTTATTTGAAAATATTTTACTCGGTTTTTCATCTGAGGGAAAATAAGAATATTTTTCCAGTAAATCTTATTTTAATTATTTTATACGAATACGAATTGTAGCCAAAGCAACATGGTAATATCAAAGTGTAGCCGCGTTACCATATAAGCCAATGTTTGACCGGCTGTTTGAACAGCTCCTTGATGAGCAAAATACACCACGGGGAACCCTAATAATAATATACCCTTCGTTCACAAAGTCGACTGCAAAAAACTGCGCTACGGATTATGAGATTTATATACTTTTATTAAAAACAGTGATCTCTTTATAAGTTTTAAAAAGTTTTTTTAAATTATTTCAGAAACTTTATTAATTATTTTTATAAGAATTTCTTTACTCATATATTGTATTAAATAAACATCTTGTCGATATTAAATTATTGTAATGAAAATTACCAGGATTTTCATTCTAAAACATAAGTCTTTATACTTACTAATATTATAAGTTGGTAAGTAACTCTGTCTGATATAGGCTTTTTTCACCTTAAATATTACTTGAGCTATGTCAGATGATATGATAAACAACTTTTCTCAATTCTCTTCACATCAATAAGTTCCTATACGGCCCGATCAATTGTTAAGTCGGGCCAAATCGAAGGGTTTGGAGGCATACGGTTATAAGTGATTCAATAACGCCAAATCCGAGGGTCCAAGCTATCGATTAAACTTACTCCGCTTTACAGATTGTTTTGAAAATAAATATATGATTTTTGAATTCTGTAATAGCAACATAGCACAACAGCCAATAATTAGTACATACTGAAATTTCTAATATTACAAGCGAAAAACTCATACTAAATTATCGTGAGAAAAAGGAAATTACTTATGGATAAATGCAGGTGATGCATTGATATTATTTGTACCATGGCAATATAATATGTAACTCATCGACGGATAGCGTTTAAATGAAAAGGGCGGGAAGATTTTAGTTAAATCGAGCCACGTGATTGTCACGTGTCGTGCCCGTTGGGGGCAGTTTACAAAGCCAAAATATAAATAGCTCGTTTCTGGTAACTATTTAGCGATTTTATCATAGACTTGTCGACTGTATTTCACATTGTTTGAATTCAACTGCTACAAATGGTTACAAGATTTTAAATTGTCATATAATAAATAGGTTAAATGTTGGGAAGAAACCCCAATTATGGAATACATGAAAAGACAGTCTATTATGTTTTTTGACAGTGTCTTAATTCAACTGATTTTAAAGAGCAAGTCAATAAAAAGATGAAAATAATAATATATGTTATATTATGATATGTATGAGTGGTTACTTTATTTTTTTAATTATGATCTATAAGAATATAAAATAAGTTTAGTCTCACCTGATGGGATCAGTTATGCCTTTGGCTACGTTTACCAGATCCACCATCAGTACCACCACCACGCTGATTACATGAAAACAGAAAAATGGTTCTTCTTGGTCCCCAATGCCCAATCGCTAAGAACAAGAAGAAGAAAAATGGTAAAACCTTTAAAAAATTCTATCCGACTCGACCATTTTCCAAGCTTTTTTTTTTCTCGGAATGTGTATTGCTGTTGGCCCTACTGGCATTGACAGCGTCACCGGGCGGGGGGCCGAGTACAGAGACTCAGCCGTGGTAAAGGGACAGCCCTCACGGGGGCTCAAATTTGATTCCGTCCTTAGGGTGCCTCCTGCGAAGCCGAACCACGGCTAAGGACGTCATCGGAGATGGAGGCAGCGCTCCGAGCGCATTCTATACGATAGACTCACCCGACGGTGTGAGCGCGACGCGACGTGCGAAACAAAGGACCTCGTCTTCGCCGGCGAGGACGGTGTTGTGTGCGTGTCTGTGCCGTGTAAGGGGCATTTTCTAATGTAATCCTATCGTCAGGGTCTTGCAGGACGTGCTTAGGACGCCTTACTTTTGTCTGTTGGTTACATTGGTCTGTGTATAAACTAGCTAAGCCCGTCGCTCCGATCTACGTGATCTACAGAATTAATGTTCTGTATTTTGTTATGGCTCGGAAATCTTTTACTTTAAATGTGTGGAGGGTTAAGATCACGTCGGAAGTCATTACTGTGGAGGTGCGACGTGAGAAATGTGTCTCAACACAACGGGAGGATCCTCCGACCAGGCGGGTTGATATTGCCTGGCGGATCGAAGCCCTTTTTTTTTTCCAAGCTTCTTGTAGTGTCCTGGTCGACACTTCCAAAGGAGCGTTTTACCTTTTTCTGTAATAATATTTATTGGGTACCACCAATTTGCTTCCCTATATCACCAACAGACAAAAAATCTAATCAAAACAACGTTTTCAATGTAGATTTTTAGTAGTTAGTAGAATGTGTCAAACGACTATTTATTCAGCGTTATTATACTTTACATAAGATAATTTTACTACAGTCTGAAAGGTAAAGGCTGATTCGCAATGTTCAAGATAAGTTTATAAAGATAAGTAGAAAAGTAAGTCTGGGATAGTGTTTAAGTGTTTATATTAAGCCATAATAATGTATCTTCTGTCTTCTATATATATAAAAGGCTTTGAAGACGAATCAACGCACAGCCTAAGCCGCTGATCGTAGAGACCTGAAACTTGGAGGGTTCGTTCTTTGTATGACGTAGGCATTCGATAAGAATGGATTTTCCAAAATTCTACTTCTAAGGGGTTGAAAAAGGGGGGCAAAGATTGAATGAGGCAACGCGATTCCTTGGCTCAATCTACTTGAAATTTGAAATAAACCTTTTTTAAAAGAATTGACGGAAGACGTGTTTCGTATTTTATTGAAATTCATCCCCTTATGGAGTTAAAAAGTTTATATTAATACTCTTTAATGATTTTGATGTAAATTACATTTTTATTTTGGACACATGTTTGAAAACTCAATCCGATATATGGCATACAACACAACGCACAGCCTAAACTTATAATTTTTTTATGATTTTTTCACAGGTGTTGTTTTTAAAACGTAAACGAGCACAAGGAAACAATTTTTCGGAATTCAAGGGAAGGAAGGAAAGGAGGTGATAAGGGTTTGAAAGTAGAAACAGTTTGAATATTGGATGTCTGTCATATTTGAAACTCGAATAGGAGCATGAAGCTTTCTATGAAAATCGCAACCCTTTTGTATGAAAATCGTTATACACGCGGGCGAAACCGCTGGCAGAAGCTCGTAAGTAATAAAGTACTTACTGGACCGATGTAGTTACTGTTTTTGGTTTTAAAGATTTTGGGTTTTTTAACACTTATATTACCTCTTTTAAGTTATATATTAGATTTTGACATTGAGAAACGAAGATATAACAATAAAATTGGATAATAATATATTTTTTTCCGTAGCGTATGTTCGTTAGCAACAACAGAGGTATCACCGTGCGTTGTCACCTGAGCTGACGGGTAGGATTGATAACGGTAAGAGGATAAGGAAATGGACACACTCAGGTCCTGATAGTCTTTGATCAAAAGCAATCGATGCTCTTTGTGAAGATTGTACTTCTTTAGCCCTATAATGTCGAAAGTACAAGGTACTACTAAATTTATATAAATAGGCGGAACAGACGTTATAATACAGTTCGTGATCTCTGATTTTATGCGTCACGCTGTGCCGCCTGCACGTCCCCTAGGATTAGGAGGAGAACGCACGCGGCGCCCGACGCCATCACACGACGATTAAATTTTTCCAAGCGAATTGACTTTTATTTACATTTAATGAATCACTAGACATGTGATATGCAAACTTTTATTTTTATCGAGGAGAATCGGTCAACTACTATTAGTCTCTAATACACAACTAACATTGATTCTTCAATAACATGGCTATTCAGACTTTGCTGTTCATTATTATTAGTGCTTATTTTTAATCAATTAATTTTTATTTTTAATTAATTTTTCGTTTCTGTAAGCGAAAGGTTTAATGACATTGAAAAATGTATTTCTAACTAAGAGAAGATAGATGTACTTATTTCTCAAAAAAAAGATACAGACCCAACCAGTAGGTACCTACTTAGTCTACTGATGAATCTGACCAACTTTTAGTGACTACTAGCTTAAAAATACTAGTAAGCAAAAAAATCTAGTAAGTTTAAAATTAAGATAAAAAATGCTCTAGTAAACATGCTTTATAAAATGAGTAGGTAATAATAATAATAAGTAGGTAATAATAATACAAATAAGTCCTAAAAATACTTCATAGCGAATGTATATAGATGTATACTTATATTTTTTATTATGTTAAGATTTCTACTTAAACTTGCACTAGTGCCCGCACGCTAACGTTGGGTCTCAAATCCCTGGTTCATAGTCCCTGTTTTGCTCTTCAAAGAATAACGTGAAATATACATAATATTTTCATACCTACGATTATTGGTACTCTTAGAGACGATATCATAGATCAGAAAACATTTTGTCGAAGCCTGCCTTAAGCGCCAGTGCTCGTAAGTTCGATTTCTACTAGGGGAAGATATCTGTATCGACCATAGAGACATGATCGTGTTTTAGGATCGATGGTTGTGTTCCCTTACCTACAACACAGGATATACAAATACTTACTAATGGGGGCCTCAGAATATGTAGAGTTTATAAAGAGCACTATTGATTTTATAAATTAAATTACTAAATGCACAAATGACTTTTTTGTATTCTAAACTTGTTTTTTGGAAAAAAATAACAAATATTTAAGAGCAGGTAATATTTGATCAAAAATTGAAATATAATTCAAGTAAATTGAATATTTTACATATTCAGAAAAACAGTAAATATAAAAAGCAGATGATTTTTGGTAAAAACCCAACATTTCTATCAGTTTCAATATTTGTGCGATTCTAGCTAGAAAAAACTGTTTAATTTCCTAGATTTTTTTTACCGTAAATTGAACAGGATTCAGTATATATTCATGTAAACCCCAACTTAACGGTTCGGCATAGATCACAACGCCTAGTTAACCATAATAATTAATACGAAAACATGAAATGATATTTAAGTACATTAAAAAATGCATGCTAGTCGATTCTACATTAGCAAATCTATAGCAAAACATATAGCTACGGTTACAGCAGGGATAAGCCGATCCCTTTTCGCAAAAGGTTATTTTCATTCTATGCAAAAATGATCACTGTACCCTCGCGATAAGTATGAAAATGCCATGAATCTTCTCTTTGCCACTAATCATCCATATTAACGGCACGTTTGCCTGCACAGCTTTTATTGACGTGAAGCTGTAGGTATCAAACGGAAAATTAAATTCCACCTGTTCTCAAAATCTCGAGACTTTATTGGTGTTAAAATGTGGATTCCATATATGATGAGCTCTGGGTTCAGAACACATTAATGGGTTTAAGAAAATCGAAATGTTCTGATTGCACCTTATTGTAAAATTATTTGAAAAGTTATAACACCTACAAAATATTTTTACCCCAATTTCGGTCTATCTTTTTCGTTAGTATCCTTGTTATTTTCGGTTCTATGATAAAATGTGAAAGGATTAGATGATTTAATTTGCTACAAAAGCATGAAAATAATGAGACCAACCCACAAGGGTTGTGACCCACTAACTAAGGTTCACGTACCTTGACATCCAAATAATGAAACTGCGTTTTTTCGAAACACACGAAATCAACATACTCTTTACGTGAGAGTAAAAACAAAAACACAATATAAATTATTATGTAAAAGCATTTATAAAATGAGTATTATTAAAAGCCTTTTGGTTTATAATTAAAGAGTGTGTTTGTATCGAAAATCACTCTTACAAAACTTTATTTAACGTGAGCACTATACATTTGCGAGTTCTCTTTGTAAATGTAATAAAAATACAAAGCATTAGTGCCTGCTTTTCTGCTAGAGAATCTAATATACGAATAGAATTCTCTTAGGTTGTTTGAAAATGTACATTTTAGTAACCAATCTATATATATATACATATATATATATATTACTAGCTTCTGCCGCGTGAATAACGATTTTAATACAAATTTTAAACCCTCATTTCACACCTTCAGAGGTAGAATTTCAGAAAATTTTACAACACGTTTCTTTATTTTTAATCGTTCCCCAAAAAACAAAGTTTCATGTTTGTATTCGAGTTTCAAATATGACAGACATCCAATATTCAAACTGTTTCTACTTTCAAACCCTTATCACATCCTTTCCTTCCTTCCCTTGAATTCCGAAAAATTGTTGCCTTGTGCTCGTTTACGTTTTAAAAACAACACCTGTAAAAAAAATTATAAGTTTAGGCTGTGCGTTGTGTTGTATGCCATGTATCGGATTGAGTTTTCAAACATGTGTCCAAAATAAAAATGTAATTTACATCAAAATCATTAAAGAGTATTAATATAAACTTTGAAGCAAAATAATTTTCTACTCGTTTTTAACCCAATAAGGGGATGAATTTCAATGAAATATGAAACACGTCTTCCGTCAATTCTTTTAAAAAAGGTTTATTTCAAATTTGAAGTAGATTGAGCCAAGGAATCGCGCTGTCCCATACAAACTTTGCCCCCCTTTTCCAACCCCTTTGAAGTAGAATTTCAGTGGCTTAGGCTGTGCGTTGATCCGTCAGTCATTCAGGACAAAGCTTTTTTTATATATAGAAGATAGTATTAATCAATATCATTGTAGAGAGTCCAAGCACTATGGAAATATCTTGTTGCGTTAAGTAATTCCTATTACTACCTTCCGTCATCATCATCAGACTTTCAATACCACCTAGGGATATGGTACTCATCAAGACCATTCCAATGACCCAGATACGATGCGGTTACCTTGTTGCGTTCAATATTTCCTATGACTACTTCCGACTCCATCATAAAAAAATCTCAACGGAACCTTATTAATGCATTGTCGTGCAAGTTACATAAGTGTAGCAAATTTCAACTCAATTGAACGCCGGGTAGTGGGTCAAATTAGGCTTGCAAGATTTGCTCTTAACATACATACAAAGTTTGCAAGTTAAATAAAAGCTTTTAATTTATAAAAATATCCTTCCGTAATAAAGAACTTTATGAAAAGCGTCATGTCACCGCGTTGCATAGTCGTTCGCTAGTTTTTAATAAATTATTGTACAAAAAATATTTTTGTTAAAACAAATGCTTTCATCGAATATATTGCATAAGCCTTGGTTGATTGCAATAATCAAATTTTAACAGCAAACATCGACGTTTCGTTACGTTCCGATGGGGTTTCTGTTTTATCGTTTTTGTTTGCGCTTTTTATTAATATTCATTTTAACGTACACAATATATTTAAAGTTTACTAGCTCCTGCCCGTGTCTATGCTCGCTAGAATAACGATTTTCATCAGGCACCTTAATGCACTGCTAAAAACCGTACGTTAAATTTACAATATTTTAAAAAGTTAGTTTATTTACTACGACTACAACTTACAAATGTACCGATCACCTGATGGTAAGCATTGATCTATATGATGATTATCATCTTCTCGTCTCATCGTTTCTTTGTTGTTTTCTGATCGTTACTGTTTGACAGATTGACTGATAATGCAATGCCTAAGTCAGGTACAAATAGCCAACCTAGAAATTTCTTAAAAATATGTATCAACTTGGACTTCCACGATCGAACCATGCCATTCACACTAAAAACAACCTGGCTGTAAACGTAAACATTTTATTTTATTTTAATAGAATATAATAATAAAAAAGTCCATCCCGTCAATACCACCAACACAACTAAAAAATATAGATGCGACTAAAGCGGAATCTCTTACGGGCTATCGGTTTTTAATGCACAAATTGCATTTGTATTAAACGTACTTCCTCCACGGTCCCGCGGTAACCCGTCTACGTAATTTTTCTTGTTCATTCCACCATTCAACTTGAAGTGGTCGAGGATACAATGGGCAGAAACGCACGCAGAGCTATTCATTCGTCCTGATATATAAAAACACAATAATAACTCCATGTAAATTTCAGATATACGATTGAAATGGATGTGGCGTTGCCAATAATTATTCCATAAATTTTGTAAATCATAAAAAAAACATCAAGCTATATTTGATTGATAATAAAATGATGAAATAAACTCAGAAAAATCTATGGATTTTAATAATAAATGTTTTATTATCCAATAGACAGATGGTGTTACTTTCACATTTATAATAGAAGTCTATATCAAAGCTCAAATCCTGTAGTTCGTTTTTTGTTATTCCAAAGAGAAATTAATATTTTTCCGCTATCTTCTCTTCTTATCAATTGATTAGTGGTCAACCTAGTGTCAAAGCTGTTCAGATCACGGAGACGCTCGGTTGAAATACCACTATGCGATCATCCACCTTGTGACTGACCGCACCTCAAGTTGCTTAACGTACCGATCGTTTACCGATCAGTGGGTGCACTCGGCTATGCGCGATAAGAAGTATCCTATGTGTTAACACAAATAGTGATCTATATCTATGCCAAATATTATCTAAATCCACGCAGTCGTTTTCGCTTGATTGAGTAACAAACATACAAACTTTTACATATAATTATGATTACCATTAAGTGTAATTGTACCGTATCCAAGTTTGGACTATTGCCTGCATTCGTGATGTTTACAGAGGGATGGCGCAAAAGCCCGTTCAATAGTAGAATTGGCCCACTTGAAGGACAATAGTTCATACCCAGCCGAGATACCTCTCGATGAAGCAACCGCGTTTTGTATTTTTTTTTAAACGCTGGCTTATTAGCTACGATATCATGTGTAACAAATGTTTTTAATTACATATTTAAATTTAAGTCTTTAATATATCAAATACCAATAAATAAGTTATTTTATTATTACAATTGAAGTATACAATTATTTAAATATTTAGTTTGGAGGAAATAAAATGGTTTAAAGTCAGATAACAATTTACCCACAATTATGTACAAAGTTAGGACTAGGTTCAAAGTTGTCTATCAAAACCGATATAATTAACATATTTTAATCCCATTTTTAAATTCCTTATGTCTCTCTGAACCCAATTCCAACCAGTCCATAATCCATATCCGAAGTTGCTAGCAGATTCTAGATGTTACAAAATTAAAACCTTTTTCAACCTGTTTTACTATAGGATGTCTGACTTTTAGTTTTAATATAATAGAGAGAGAGAGAGTTACACGTGCTTATATGTACGTATTATATATTTCATTGTGAGTATTTTGATGATAATATGTGAATTAAAATTAATCAATTTCATTAAAAACCATGCATAAGAAAAAGTTTCCGAATGATGCGTGTGCGTGGACTTCAGGTTTGAATATTTTTAATAATA
Organism: Hestina assimilis; assembly: GCA_023373885.1. Classification (NCBI taxonomy): domain Eukaryota; kingdom Metazoa; phylum Arthropoda; class Insecta; order Lepidoptera; family Nymphalidae; genus Hestina; species Hestina assimilis. Next base: position 16,991,704 of record CM041759.1, read on the forward strand.
TGTAATTCAGTTTAAAACACTTTATTATAATATATCAGTTAAATATCTATATAATATAAAAACTATTAAACTATGATCAGAATTAAATGCTTCTATGCGTAAAATTTTAAAATTTATTCCAAAACAATAATTACGCTACTATGGAAGAATTGAAATATTTAGTTAGGTAATACAGTAGGTACCTAACAATGCAGAAATAAAATATCTAGCATACTTATCGGTACAGATCTTGACCTAATTATAAATATTTAAGTGATATAGGAGAACGTATAAAAAAAAGTAAGTACGTGCCAAATCTTTATCAAAATATGAAAGCCCTGTCAAATAGCCCGAAATAAAAAATCTAATCTCGAAAAACAAAAGCTAATTTTCTTCAAAAGAATAATAAAACAACATACTGTTGTTATGTCATTGTAAAATAATTTTCAGTTTACCAATAATAGGAGTTTTTCCACAGACACGGATATCTATGCCTTATAAAAATATCTTGTACATAAAGTTTAACTCCAAAGGTGGTTACACCACCAGTGAACTTCTAGTACGATAACGAAAAATTCAAGTATTTTTATTAAAAGTTTAATTATAAAAAAAAACCACAGTTGATATCCAGAGGCTCGAATGGAAGTGTATTGGAAGCCGTACGATGCCGAAATTTTTCCAACAAATGAAAGAATACAATTTGTTGGTGCCGTTTCGACGAGCGGGAAAGGTTATAGCTGTAAACTGTATAATAGGTAGGTTGGGTTATGGGTGTGGTAGGCGGCGCGAACCGGCTTAGCCGCACGCGATTGGTGGTATAACTGGTGGGGAGAGATGTTCAATATGTTCCACTAGGGGTCGTCACAAGCACCCTGTTTCATTGTACGGTACGGTCGACGAGCGCCGGGTGCGCCGCAGTATAGTGTTCGTGCTACTTTTATATGAAAAAAATGCTCGAGTTTTACACAAATATTAATTCGGGATTGATGCCGGAGAGTATGCAGCCGCCGCTCTCCTGTGCAGGAAGAACAGGTCAGTACTGATACTTCATAGATTCGCTGTTAGCGAATTCCGGTGTTTATGGAAATAAATTTTTCATGTATGTACAACGTGAAAATTATCAACTTTATTTAAATATATTTAGGTTTATAATATGAAATATTTCTTAAAACATATAATATAAACAAACATTAAAAATAACCTGTACATTCATGTAATTGCTAAACTTACCATTATATAATATAAACTAAAATAACTTTTTTTTATTTTACATAAAAATAATATTAATTTAGGTGGTGATTTTTATGCCTGTAACTTTAAAATACTTTGTAAATTACTGCCTCACACCTGTGCTGAAAATCGTGGAAAAGTTAAGACAATTTTATGTTTTAAATGAAATGGTATTTTAAACCTCTTTACGTTGAAGGAAAGTAAGCATTAAACGGATTGCACTAAATTTGCACTTGACGGTTGCAATAAACGGAGGTTTTTTATGCGCACAGATGAATATAACACAGGTGCCGCTTTCTCGTTGCATATTTTTAGACTACGACTACACATTTGTTCGGACTTCAGATCTTACGTTAAATTTTTGAAGCTTACTTCCTTAAGAATCGATTTTCATAGAAGGTATGAAAAAAAATATGAAGAGTAAAGGCTAGTGATTGAAAGCGTTTAAAAGAGATTTTTATTATTATATTATATAGATTATTATTATTATTTTAATTTCTACTATTTTTATTGTATGTTTGTTTGTTTCTATTCTTGTTTGCATGGATTTTTCGTGTCTGTTTTGTGTTCATTAATTTAAAAATTAAATAATAACTAGAAAAAAACTACTACAAAAATTTATGATAAAATTGAATTTTTTTGCTTGAATTGGTTCACAAGGGCACTTAATACTCTAATAGTAGTCAGCCGCCATATTCAGCTCTCTCAAATGACCAAGATTTTCAGGAAAACAGTCCAAATTGCGTTGAAGTGTACCTTGATGCTCAGCTGAAAGTGCGAGAACATCTCTTCCATGTGCTTCAGATACCTATTGTTTCTCAGAAAATGTTGTACAATCCAAACGAATTCATTCCAAGAACGTTTTTTTCAATATCAGTCATACAACTATTAAAGTTTTCATCATATAAAGATCTATTTATTTGTTGGCCATCAAAAATTCCCGGCTTTCAGTCTCTCTATACAGAAACTACGGAACTTTGTATAGATGCATTCAAAACAGTCACCATCCTTGTTCAGAATTTTATCATTTTTTTTTTGTGAACCCCACTTTCATATGCGAAGGTGTAGGTATCACATCACCGGGATAGGGGCTGGTCGAGTATCAGATAACAAGTTAGAGTAAAACTATTTGGACCTATTTTTTTTTGTTAAACTCTTTTAAATCAACCACGCAAAAATAATGAATTGTACCGATGATTTTAAGGGTTCAACTAGATTGTTATTTGATACTTGGAATGGCCCAACTTTCATACTTTCCTATCATACTTTCTTATTACCCCAAAACGTCAAAGACACGCATGTTTTACATATCATATCAGGCACCCAGTATGTGTCATAAAAATCAAAATTAAAAGACACCCGTTTTATGAAAGGAAAGGAATTTTAAAAGAAGTACGTTTACTACAGGTATTGTTGAAATTGCTGGGATCTTTTACATATAATTATTTCTCAACGTGGATATTAGAAAAGAAAAAGGCTTTTTAAAAAAAGAACTCGGTTTTACGAAAGTTTAGTGGAACTAGTACAAAAATCAGCTAATAGCTGTATCTCAAAAACTAGAGCTGTTAGAGAAAAATTGCAGGTAGACCTGGAATCAGCAACCTATATAACAAACAACCAAATTAGTAAATAACACTCATAGAATTTCATGCAACAGAAAAGTGTAATTTTCTTCCCCTGTGTAATAAATTACGGAATACTTTTTGTGGACATTTTAGGCACCGTCCCGTTTAGCCTCGTATTGATTTTGACGTAATTCCCAAAATAATAATCTAATTAGGTTAAAGCAAATTGTACATCAATTTGGCTGATTTTTTTTGATATGGTTACTATAGTTAATTTAATTAATACCACTTAATCTAACTTAAATTCAGTGAAAAGTTCTAAATTAGTAAAACCTGTGGATCAGACCTCAAACTACAAAATTTTAATTAAACTCTACAAACTTAGTTAAATGTGCTGACTTTGTAGGTAAACCACGCGAGCGTTCGTTAAATTGATTATCTATCTACGTTACTATCATAAATTTAGTTTTACACATTATATTATTCCAAAATAATACACTATAACTTTGACCCCTTCAGAATGTATTTTTTCTGATGAGAATTTTAAACTTATGTACAAAATATTTGATGGAAATCAAAAGAGTGAAAAAAGTCATGAAAGGTGAAAGTTTACGGGCCAAAATCTACAAAATTTGTAACTCAATTTCGAATAAAAGCTTTTTACCAATGTTGACTTGCTTTTGACAGTAAGCAATAATCTCTATACACGACTATCCGTATATACAGGTAATTTTAATGTAGGGTAACATATAAGTTTAAGGTTTTCAGAAACTATGAAAAAAGTTATATTAAAGATTTATTATAGATCTTCTTCTTTCTGACATTATTCTCAGTATTTATCCAGTGTGCTTATTATTATTACTCTTATACAGTTTTGACACAGAGCGATTGCCATCTGACCTCCACAAGCCTGATGACGAGCAAATGACCTATTAAGAGTTAACGATTATTAGATGCTATGATAACAACCGCGACCGACAGCTTAAAGTGCTTTTAGGCATACGGCGGGGAAATAGAACACAAAGACAAAAACCTTGATATTTTTTTAAGATTTATACAAACATCCGCACCGAGCGGGTATCGAAACCGCAACCGTCGAAGCTAAAGAAAGGATCGCTACCAACACGCCACAACTGACAGGTCTTTAAAACATTGTATGCTTACTGAAACGACTCTGAACAAAAAATCACATGAAATAATGATTATTATTTAAACTAACAATTGGTGTCTATATATTAAAACAATTTATATATAGTCGTGGGTGGGTACGACAATTGCCCAAGGGGGTCAAGATCGAACCCGTACCTCCACCGAGTCGACTCTTCTACCGTTGAGCTATTGAGGCTATATATCTGAAGGCATGAAGCTCTGTGATCATTTCGCCAAGTGATTTCAATTGTTTGCGGTTCAAGACCAGAGTTTTTTTCCGAAGGTACACGGTCGTTTCGGCATACGCGCTTACACCCGCGATTCATTTGGCGCTTCAAAGAGCCTAACGCGCGTACACGGTAATATTCCGGCGAGTGAACCGTCGCTCACCAGTGTCTGTAGCATATTATTCCAAAAATATTACGCGCATATACGAGGTTATACGCGCGACAATGCTCGTACGAGTTGCGCCTGTGGTAAAAGGCACGCCTATACGCACCATAAAATTGTTGAGTATACTGTTCTATTTCTTCTTTAAATACAGGACTGGGCCTTCATAATCTTGACAAACAAATACAAACGACGTACCTAATTGTAATCGACTTGTTTATGCAGTGATGGTATCAGGTTTTTGCTTGAAGCCGATTTGTTTATTTTATTTTATTTATTTATTATTTAGTATCTATTAATCGTGCTGCTGTCAATCTCGTTTGTAAAAAGAAGGCAATTAGATCTATGAGTATCTGTTATTTACTCGATCACTTTGCACCTGCTCAATGGACCGATCTGAAACTTTTCACGGTAGTTTAGTCCTTTGGTCTCCAATTAATTTACACTTTCTGTCCCGGAAATTCCTAGTGAAAATGTAAAATTGTTTTACCTTTTTTTACAATTTAAATTTTTAATCCTTTCAGTTTTCGATATAATTTGTATCATAATAATAAAATGGATCCCTTTAGGCAATATGAATCCAACCCACACAATGTTAGTTTTGACAAAAAGCGATTTTTGTTGTTTTAGTGTGTACAAAAAATCGTTTAAATGTTCATGTTGCAGTTTCTATTAACAGTAGAAAATAATTTATTCGAATATTTATTTATTTATTTATTTATTTATTTATTTATTTATTCACAGACATACCCAAGGAGACTTCACAGTTACCCAAATCATCTCCTTAGGCTAAAACACAATCAAATATTATTTAACTTAAAATTAAACTTAAAATTACAAAATATTAATATTTAACAAAACTACCCACTTTCTAATAACATTTCTAATGATAGTTTAATCTGCCTTACAAGCTGAAGTGGTGGAGTGTGAAACACATCCAATTGCAGATTTCCGCGAACCAAATCATTGAGTAGGCGCAGCGCCCGAGACAATGGAGCATGTAAAGCCAGCTCAGTTCTGTGAGACGGTAGCGCAAATAGCTTGCGTCGACGTGCAACTACATAGCCGTCAGGTACATGCAGACAAATATACTTTAAAAGATTTGAGTTACTTGTTTTTCCTTGGAATAAACTGAGTACGTGTGAAAGCAAAGCTAAATTTCGCCTTAATTTCAATGTATCATACCCAGTCATACCAAGCAGGAACATACTTGGATATATTGTCGGATACCCTACCGAATATCCGTATTGCTTTCTGTAAAGCCAACGAATGAATTTCTTATATGGATTGGTGGATAGTAGCTTCTGGCAAAACCCTTGGATTTTTGCTGCAAAAATAGTCTATTGGGGGTTGGTTCTTTATTCCAGTTAAATGAAAATGTAATTTAGGTTTCTAAAATAAAAAAAATAATTAGATAAAATTTTTAAATAAATACAACGGTATTTAACTGCAATTTACGTGACACCAACTTAGGATAAACATGGAAAATAGAAAACCAGAATTAAAAGCACAAAATTAAAAAAATTAAAAAAACTTCTTATAGGTTTCTAAAATGTACATATACAATAAGTTAATTAGTTAGTTCACATTTTATAGAATTGAAGTTATCTATAGGAATTAAGGACCGCGAGTATTTTAAAAAGAATTAAATAAAATTATAAGTAACCTAAGTATATTAAAGATGACGTCGCCGATGAAGAAATATAAGAAGAAGAAAAAGTATAAGATAGTAATATCTACATAGGTGTAACGAATAGAAAATAGCTACTAGTTTCAATTTCTCAGTTTGAACTTAGTTTTGTACATTAAACTAATTTACGAGGTTTATTTTAGTTTATATGTAGTATTATAGTATATATTTAGCGGTCCCCGAAGCGTCGACGAACATCTTATAAATGTTATTTGGTTTTTTTTTATGAATTTACAAGGACGAGAGAAAAATTTACTTTATTTTTTTTGTATCGAGGGTTGATTGAAATTTAAAATTTAATTTTTATTATATATTTTAAATTGGTCTGCAAATTCAAATATTTTCTTATTTTTATTTTAAAATTAATAAATTATTATATTACCAGCTACTTCCAATTGACCGCATCCAACGTAGAGCGGCTCGAATTGTCGATAATCAATCTCTTTCCGATTGGCTTGATCTTTTGTCATTGCGTAGGGATGTCGGATCACTCTGCATCTTTTATCGCATATTATCACGGGGAGTGTTCTGAGGAATTGTTTGGATTGATCCCACCGGTAGAATTTCACCATCGGACATCGCGACAAAACTCTAAGTCCCATCCATACCACCTCGATGTCTGGAAATCCACAACAGCGCGATTTAGAAGACTCTGTGGAATCAACTTCCGCCGGCGGTTTTTCCGAACCGATACGACTTGGGAACCTTCAAGAGAAGGGCGTATTCTTTCCTTAAAGGTCGGCAACGCGCCTGTATGCCTTCTGGTGTTGCAGATGTTCATGGGCGGCGGTGATCGCTTAACATCAGGTGAGCCTCCTGCCCGTTTGCCCCCTCACACATAAAAAAAAATACCTTAAAAACAAAAATAAATACCAGAGGTGGAATTAATAATTTCGACACAGTGTATCAATAATATAGATAATATTCTAACTCCATCAAGCTAGCATGAGCAAGATAGCGTCAGTAAAAATATCTCACGTTGCTAGTTAGTTGCCAAAGAATCGAATTTGATGCTCTGATCGATCCCGGAAATTACGGATCATGCTAGCTTGATATCAAGATACCATCATTTTTTAAATATAATTATAATTAAATAAATAAACGAGACTTTGTTGCTAATTTATTGCTAGGAGATAGCTATAAATAACTAACTGTACTCGCCTAACTAACTGAATGGTCCATCCTTTTTTGGACACAACACTTTATTATTATTGTTTTATTTATTATATATTTTTTTTTTTAGTATTAGACGTAATTTTTAGGATTAAGTTTTTAAATATGTTTATTTTTTTATTTTTTTAGTTTTTTTAGTATTTTTAGTTTTAGTTTAGTTTATTTCTGTTGTGTCCTAATAAATAAACTCTTTCTTTCTTTCTTTTTTTCTTTCTTTCTTTCCATATCAAAATTAAAAATTTGAATTTTCCACAACCGCTAAAATTTTTGTTCTTAATTAAAAATATCGATAAGAAAAAAGAACGACTAATAATCGGCCAGTTTTTTAAACAATCTACGATTTCAGCCAATTAAGCTATACAAAAATTAGATTTTGGATTGGAATATAGATAGATAACAAATTGTGTCATAATTATTAAATATAATTATCTATACTTACATATAAAATGCTTGGCCCTGAATGACTGACGGATCATCGCACACCCTAAACCGCTAATAGTAGAGACCTGAAACTTTCAGGGAGTTTTCTTTGTATGACGTGGGCATCCGATAAGAAACGATTTTCCGAAATTCTACGCCTAAATGGGAGGAAAAGGCAACATTTGAATGGGACAACGTGATGCCTTGCTTCAATCTACTTAATGAAAATTTAGCGTAAATCTTTTTTAACAAAATTAATGGAAGAAGTGTTTCGTATTTTATTGAAATTCATCATCATTAAAAAGGGGCAGAATGTTATTTTGCCATTGATTTACTTCGAAGTTGATATCAATACTCCTTAATGCTTTTGATTTCAATTACATTTTATCTTAACACGTTTTGAAAACTCAATCCGATTTTATTTAGAAAAGGTTGAACTCACAAAAAAAAATAAGCAAATACTATTTAAAATTGGAATGTCTCGAAAGTCACAGTACGCAGAAGTTATGCACTTTTAGCGTATGTAACCGAATAATCTCTGAAACGGTTGGCCCGATTTTAACGGCAGTTTGACTGGCAGATAGCTGATTTAAAAAGGAATAACTTACGCAATTTTATTTTAGAAAAAGAATAAGGGTTCCGTGCAATAAAGAAACCGGTACACCACGCGAGCGGAGTCGCGAACGCAGCTATTCTTAAAATATATATCTTTCGTCAAACGATAATGTTATGAGCCTAAAATATTGGTTTCTGAGTTTATCGAAATAATAATATATAATATATTCTCAGTAAGTCTCTTGATAAGTAAATTGCTCTTATCTAATGAGTTACTGATTCCCCCTTAGGGTTGCGGAAGTCAGATGGCAATCGCTCTGTGTAAAAACTAGTAACCTGTCAAATCAGGACAAGAGTAATAAGCAGATCCTGGATAAATACTCGTATAATACCGGGAATAATGCTAGGAAGAAGAAGTTTACTTATATCACAACCAATATCCGAATTTAATTGAACATTAAAGGCGTCGGGATGTGACGACCCCATCGCCCGCTGTTGGGATAACCTCTCCGCTGTTGGGATAACCTCTGTCACAACAGAGATTATTCCACCAGTGCAATCAGTCACACTGGTGGTAGGTCTTTTGTTGCAAGAGGCCGGCTAGGTAGGTACCACCGCAGTGTCCAATATTCTGTTGCCAAATAGTAGTGCTTAGGCACTACTGTGTTCCGGTTTGAAGGGCATTGTATGCTAGTGAAATTACTGGGCGTACGAGATTTAAGAACTAATATCTCGAGGTTGGCAACGCGCGAGCGGCACCTACTAATGGTGCTGCAAGCGCTCATAGGCTGCGGCAGCCACTTACCATCAGGTGGGCCGTATGCTTGTTTGCCAACTTCTAACATTAAAAAAATAAAAAAAAAAAAAAAAACATTAATATAATTAGCAGTCTAGAGCGTGGTTGATCACGCACAGTGGAAACTAAAGAGTTCTGCAGCTTGATGGTGAAGAACCTTTAGGATTTTAATTGAAAGCGACCGCAAATATAATGTATTATCTTACGTATGTATCTTCTTCAAAATAATTATCGTTGAAAGTTCTTATGATGTTCTACGATCTCGAGTTTTATGACTTTAGGAGCTAATATCACAACAACTACTGATTTACTCAAAAAATACGAAATGAAACCTCTTTATTATTTTTAAAGACCTATTCAAAGATACCTCATACATTGCCGTACACTGAAAAATATTTTTTTCGACCCTCAGTTATTACATGTATACTGCTATTCTTAATTTTTAAATATTTTAGCCTTTCACTACAAAAATCTGTAGCGGGTCGAAATTTCGTATAGATAGAGCCAATAGAGTGACATACGGACAGACGGGCATGACGAAACTATAAGGGGTTTTGCCATTTGGATACGGAACCCTAAATCATAGCATTTACTGACACATTTTTTTCGACCACTAAGTTACTACTTAGTATAATATAATAATAATCTTACGTAAGCGTGAAACGTACATCTTGCGTCTTAAGTAAGAATAAAGTTAAGCTAACATTCATACTTTATTAAAACCCTTGTATTGCCATTACATTTTAATAACTTTTTCCAGTAAATACGAACCTACCAAACTAGGCTGGAATCTCGGTTTAGTATTGTACAAACTTACGTACATAATATCAACAAAGATGCAAAGATACTGTCATGAAGCTAATATACGCGTGTAGTAGAGAATATATCAATACAACATCCAGATTATCCGTCTACGATAGTTGTGTTTATCTAGACATTACAACTTCTAGTAAGTTGTAGTTAACTTGTTACAGAAATAAACATATCACTATCACTACATAGTATAAAACAAAGTCGCTTTCTCTGTCCCTATGTTAAATCTTTAAAACTACGCAACGGATTTTGATGCGGTTTTTTCTAATAGATAGAGTGATTGAAGAGGAAGGTTTATATGTATAATAACATCCATTAAATAGTGGAAAAAAATTTTTTTTTGAGGTTTCTAATGTGATGTCGTAAATAATTAAATTTAACGCGTGCGGGCCACGGGCAGTAATGAATAAATCAAGGGCCGCTAGTTTTATAATATATTGTTTTGATGCTTTCGGGCTTACTGGAGTAATTATAAAAATCGTTCTGTTTCGTTCATATTTTGACGCTTGCTATAGAAGTAAAATAAATTTTGTTATTATACATTATTTTTTTTTATCATAGTTTAAGACCAGACGGTTTTAAAAAAGCGGTGGCATTTACTGAAAGTGATTCAAACACATCGATTAACAGTTAAGACGGCAGTTTTACGCAGACATTTTGTTCTCGGCTTGATCCCGTGACCCGGGACGCTCCTCCTACCGGGGCGTATCCCCTCCCCATGCTTAAGGAGCATGTTGAGACGGCTGATACTTTCACAAAGCCATTTCGACTTACCCTACCTATATATATCTATATGCGTATGTATATGGTTTCTAACGTAAACCTACGGAAGGGTCCTTTTTGCTGAATTTCATCAGTCGCTTTATTGTCTGTCTATCATTGTTAAATTGATTCACTGAAACATTCTTAATACTTTTTGTACCTTTAATATATTACATATGAGTTATGATAAATTTAATACTATATTTTGATATTAAATATTTTGTAACTACCAGTTCACATAGAAATAGCATTTGATTAAGATTCAGAATTTTAAATAGTTACGTAATACGAGTTAAGTTAGACAATACTCGTGAATGTAGAGTAGAAAAAAGGCGTTTATATAAACAATATTTTTGCAAATGCGAAACTAAGCAACTTTTATTTGTTAGTGTATACTTTCAATTAATTTTACTAGAATTAAGACTTACCACATGCTACTAATTTAAGATTTATCATACGCAGAATTGAGTACGAGCATCAAAAGGGAGAAGATCGTCGAAATATGCGAAGGATGCGGTCAGAAGATCCAGGACCGTTACTTAATGCGAGTAGGCGAATTATCCTGGCACGAGCACTGCCTAAGCTGCTGTGTGTGCGGCTGTCCACTTGCCCACACATGCTACACGAGAAACGCCAAGCTCTACTGTAAACCAGATTACGATAGGTAAATGTTTAAACTTTTAATCACAACAATTAACTTAGTTATAGCTACAAATGCGAAATATGCTATGCGTGCTTGCGATATGCCAGGCGAAATGCTGCGCGTTGTATGAATTTGTGTATCATAATTGGCCTCTGTCACAGGTTATTTGGCGTTAAGTGCACACGTTGCGGAGACAGGCTATTGCCTCAGGAGATGGTTATGCGCGCACAGCAGTATGTCTTTCATATCCAATGCTTCGTTTGCGTCATGTGTTGTCAGCCCCTTCAGAAGGGAGAACAGTACGTTATTAGAGCTGGCCAAATATTTTGCAGGCAAGATTTTGAAAAAGAAATGTACTTGATGCAACACACTGAAGACGATATGATAATTGATGATACCGATCGTCCTCGTGACGGACGAAGAGGACCGAAGCGTCCTCGAACTATACTAACTTCGGCTCAACGCAGACAGTTTAAGGCTTCCTTTGAAGTAAGTCCGAAACCATGTCGTAAAGTTCGAGAGGCTCTTGCAAAAGACACTGGCTTAAGCGTCCGAGTTGTTCAAGTGTGGTTTCAAAATCAAAGAGCTAAAATGAAAAAGATTCAACGCAAAGCGAAGCAAGAGGGTGATAAAAATGCGGACAAGGACAAAGATAAAGACGAAAAGAGCATTAAGCAGGAATCTCCATCAAGTGAACATGGAAACTATTTAGGTCTGGATACATCGTATTCAGCATCAAGCCAGCCACTTAATCCAAATCTCCCTTACTCTCCCGATGGTACGTTGTTGACAATTTAAAAAAATAATATGTTTTTTAAAAAGTAATTTTCAGACTAAGTCTTTATTTTAATGAAAATTATTAGGTACTTGAAACAGAAACTAATACAATTTTTATTTTCAGATTATCCTGCTCATTCTGGCGATAGTTTTTGTAGTTCGGATATATCGCTTGACGGCAGCAATTTCGACCAACTCGACGAAGGTGCTTCTGACACTATGAGCCTTCAGAATTTGGAAGTTCCCCATCATCCACATCAGCACGGAAATCATTCATCTCATGAGCCGCTTAACTTGGGAACAGGAGCTGTTGTTAATCCAATAGACAAGCTTTATCTTATGCAGAATTCATACTTTAGTACGGATCACTGATTCAGTGCCAATTGCGCTGTCCAGCCAAAAGGCGATGCAAGACAGGACATTTATACAAAAGAGTTTTCTAAGTGTACAACGACTAGCACAAGTCATTCAGATACAATGACAAATTTGAACAATTCCATTTTACGCTACGGATATTATTCAACATTGTAAATTGATCTTTATTTTGTGTTTAATATAATTATAGTTAACCAAAACAGCACATAAATCGTTGCCATAGTTATATTGTAAAAAAAAATATTTAGATTCAGAATTAATTTTAGTATTAAGTATGGAATGGAAAATGAAAATAATTGTAGATTTAGGTATATGTAAGATTTCATTAAAATATTTAATGATATTTTTGCTGGACTATAAAGATTTAATGTAAATACTGTACAAATTGAAAGTTATTTATCTGATAAATTAAATTAAATTGTTGTAAATAATAATTAATAGGTTAATTTCGTAAGATATTTAATACCTAATGAATATAGATAAGTAAGAATATTAGCGCTCAGTTATTCCCAGCTTTCAGCGACTGTTATACCTACTACGGCCGAATACTCAAACGCAACTTAAATATTTGAGACTTGGTAATTTGAGGTATCGTTAACTAATGTTAATACATCAATAATTGTGTAGTAATGGTTAAAATAAATATGTTTAAAGATAAATATTGTCTTGAGTAGAGATTTAAGCTAAACTTATTCTAATGTACGACGACCACAAGCTAGTTTGAAAAATGATATATACACTTTAACAAGTTAAGGGACAGCATAAGAAGACTAGGTCGAAGGAGTGTGAAGGAGTTTCGTAAAGTCACATTTAAAAAGTTGATAACTATATCTAAGTAGGTTTAAATTGTGAAATATGAACTGTTAACGAACTAACTTATTTCAGGGGTGCTGTTTTAATTTAATTATTTCTAACCTTAAAATTGCAAATATTATATTATGATATCGGATATCTCACAAATGTGACAAGAATGGGCGTGGGCAAAGGTGGGCAAGAGCAAAATGTCATGAATTTCGTATAATTATGCATGGCCTCAAAGCTTAAAAAAATGATAGAACGTGAAATTGATAAGTTGTTTTTCAACCACAATTAAAAATACCTACCTGAATTGATAGCTAAAATTGTAAAAACAGGTAATTGGTGTTTGTATAATAGAATTAAAATGTATGTAAAAGTACGTATGTTAGGTATTTTAATTTGCCGACTGGTGATTTGTTACCAACTCAAATAAGAGTTTTACATCAATAAAACATAAAAATCATTCATTGATATATTTAACGATCAATATTTAAAAATCATTGTAAATAAAGTTAAAATAATTGTAATATAAATTAATATTTAATCAACTATTCATTCTAAGCAATTAGCGCTAATTTAATCATCTAAATAGTAGTGAAAGGAAATGAAATTTATCTCACCTATATCCTTGTTTATAATATGTTAGTAGATTGCCATAGACGCAATAATTAACTTATAATACTAGTGGTTCAGTGAAAAATTGCTAAAACACCATTCGTTCGAAATGATATCGTAAAACTGGAATATTGTCACTGCAATGTTTTAGCAATGATTGCGTTCCACGGGTGGTATTATTCTCCGATGTAAATAATGGCGATTATATAAACATAAATCGCAATTAAAATTTGTTCTCGGGCCATTTCGACGTATGATAATATTATAAAATGGATATCAATGTAATAAAAGGTTTTACTTTTTACATTGTTATAATCTTCAATATTTAAAGCATTCATTGTGTTATGTTTTAGCCGTCTAAAACTAGAGAACAATTACTTCGTTGCTGGCAGTACCTACTCAAGTTTATAGTATAGATTTCACAATTATTATTTAATTATGACTGTATATAAAACACATTGATATATTATACTTAATTTAATAATTTAAAAGTTTTAATGTTTATTACGTTTCTAGTCAACCGGCGTGTGATTTTAGATGTAAGCTTTTGCCAAAAAATCGTGTTTACCTACCTACTCAAAACGCCGTCGTTATTTTATAAATCGGTGTAACAATAAAATGATCTAGAAATTTGTGTTTGATTTTCCTTCTTAAATTGTGTACAAAGTTTGAGGTATTTTATGATTATTATAAACATAAAAGTGAGTTTGTTTGTTTGTAAAGCTTTCAGATCTAAACAGCCGATTATGATGAATTTAGAGACGGAACAATAAAACTCAAGGGAGGTCAAATAAGGGATTAAAGTTTGTATGAAACAATTAATTTATATACATCTAAAAGTAAGTCACCCTTCTGCTCGGACACTTTTGACAGGTAACTACCGTCGACTCGGAGACTCTCTCACTTTTGGAAAATGGCCGAAATCTATCAATGTCTAGTAAATCTAGAACTTCTTCAAAAATAATTATCTATTTCATTTCAAAAAAAAATTTTTACTTGTGAATAAATATTTAATTTTTATAAGCCTGTAAAATCTCATGCATATTTTTGATTATGTTGGTATTTTCTTTTGAAAATCAATAACAAGAAATCATCTACGTCGTAAGAAAAATAAACATATTTTTGCAATGTAAATGATTCTGTACAAATATCTATAATTAATTGAATAATCAATCAAAACTGCCCTGAAATTGGGTATCTTATAGAAAATACAAGAATTTAAATTTTTATATATCAAATAGAGTAATTTCAAAATTTTCGTTCTTTAGATCCAAGGAGAAATAATATTAAAATCAAGAAATGAATTATAAATAAAACTGCATGAAATGTTCAAAAACATGTTAATATTGTATGAACACTTACAATAATTATGAAAATACTTATAAATATACCACCAGAAACACATTCGCCCTCAAAAAAACTAGTAATAAGATTTCACTTCTCAAATAATTCAACGACCCATTCCAGAAACGTAAAGAATCCACTTAATTGAAGTATAATTAGCAAACATTCCATAACGTATTCTTAAACTAGTTATTTATTGTATAAAATAATATATTTAATAAAATCAGCAAAATATACAATAATATATTAAAAAAATTAACAATATATTGACAACTATAGTACCGATATTGTCGTATCGATTGATTAAATATTTTTATAAAATGGCCAATCCTTAAACAACTTACCTCTAAATTATCAATATTTTTAGTACAAAAGTATCCACATTCAATACAAGAAATTGTTTGACAAAAGATTGACTAGATTGACTTATAGTTTTTTATTTATTTATTATTTTGTATTTATGTACGTTTGTACGAATGAATGTTTCGTATATTTTTCCGTCTCTTACTTTCATATGTTTATTATTATATATTATTTGTTTTTTTTAAGTGAAATTTTTATTACATCGCCTCAAATTTTTTCGTTTATCTTTATCATGTCGCATTACAGCCGCCCATGGAGTGGAGATAATCTGAAAGTTGTACGTGTGCATGTTTGCGTGTCTGTTTTGTCTTCATTTATTTCATTTTTTTTATTTATTTGTGTATTATGGTATATTTTTTCTTTTTCTTTTCTTTTAAATTAAAATTAAGAACTCAATTTCAAAACGCTAAATCAAATAATTATTCGAAAATTTTCAGAAGTTTATCTTGCTTCGTGGTTAAATTAATTTTTTTTACCAAGGTTTGATGACAGTTTAACTACTTTCAATGTAAAATATTAGTAACCAACTGGCTTCTGAATTTAAGTTATGATGAGACTGAAAATTTAATGAAACGTAAATACTGACATTAACCCTTTTTATCCTTATCCCTTTCCTTCCTCCTAAGACTCCTTATTAAAATATTCTTTTTGAATTTTTAAACCAAGTTGCATTAATTTTTATTATTATTTTGATAGTTAAATTTATATAATTTATATCTTATACTAAATATTATTTGTTTGATTGATCATGTGAAGTATCAGGTATATTATGTGTATCTCGTAATTAGTAATATCAGTTTAATTGCTATCATTACTATAATTGTTTTAAAATATATTTTTATTTCTTTTTTTGTAAATTGTTAATAATTCTTTTATGTATTTTGCTTACTTTCTTTAAATTTGAGCATTTATTTATAAGTTGGAAATAGAAATGTCGCTCTGTGGCGGGCGTTAGTAACTGCGTCACAGTTTTATACAATTGCAGTTATTATCGTTCACATTTGCATGTGATCTTATGATGGTTCCAAATAAACGATTATTATTATTATTATTAGTTAGTACCTACACATCATATACATAATGTGACTAGTAACTGTTAGTCTTGTTTAGTCTTCTTTATTAATGATATGTGTCTACTATTTACTATAAACTTGGATGGATGATGGATGGATGAATGGATGGTTGGATTGTTTCTGTATTGTATAATACTTATATAATATCAATAGTTTTACTCCAAATTGAAGAGAAAGTGAGCAGATTTCTTGCTGAAATATTTAGAGGGTTCTAAAATGAGTAATAAACTCTATTAAGATAAGAATAAAACATCCAGACCAAATTCAGCAGCTGTTTTAGATATAATATACGAAAGATATGCAGTTACCAGAGGTAATCACGGCCACAATGGCATTGTCAATCCTATTTTCTTTCTAAATTTCATTTATCTCGCAGGACTAAAACTAAAAGACGATATATTATGACCATCAACAAGAGGCTTATACAAGAGGCTTTAATAGGTTTGTAATTCTTCGATAAGGGATGATCACTTTTTTTGAGAAAATTATCACTCTCCTCTTGTGTCACGCTTCCGGATTCTGAAAACTCATCAGTACCTATTGACAAACATCTCTACCATAGGGTCACATTGGGCTTCAAAGGTCCCAATGTAAAACCGGGATTCCTAACCTTGATGACGAAATACCTTATTATACCCAAAATAAACTGAGGAGCTAATTTTGTCTTCTATTTTGTAAAGGCCTAAAATTTTTGTGTGCCGAAAAGCTCCAACAGACAGAAGATTTAAAACAGCCCTAACCATAAACCATTTCCTCGCAGCAGTAGATTATACAGAAGGAGAAAGAGTAAAATCTTACTACTACTTTAAAAATAAATATAAAATCCTATAAAAATACAAATTCAATAAATGTTTTTTTTAAAAAACACGTATACACGTATATGCATGCTTTTTATTCGTTAAAAAATCGATATCTAAATCGATTACAAATTAAAAAAATTGAGTGTGGCGGGAAAATGAATACCTTGTGAGTGTATTTATAATTTTTTATTTTTGTGTTTTATGTTATCCGTGTGGAATACAAATATAGTGAAATACACAAAACTTGTGATATTTCCTATCAATAAAATAATATCACTAAGGTCTAAGACCAATAAACAAAAAAATTAGTATTTTCCGTGAGCCCGCGTTAAAATTATGTCGGCATCATAAAATAAACTTTTATAAACATTTCCAGTTCATGAAGTGGCTTTTTTATATTTCCAAATCATTTTATTATAAATTATATACTTTTACTAAACGCAGTGAACGAAAGAACGATATTATCCTAATAAACGTGAATAAATACAGTTACTATTCGTAAGACAGCATTAACAACTAAGGTATTTTTTAAAGTGAAATATTATAAATTATTCTCTAGAAGTGTTAGTTTTTTGTATTTCCAAAATAACGATAATTTTCTATACTTCTACTTTTCCAAAGAAGCCTTAGGTCTATTATAACTATTTAAGTGTCCGCGTCGATTTTTAATGGACGTTTGTATCGAGCACAATATTGTGCTGGAAGTGAGTCCAGCAAGTGTAATGTATAAGCATAATCTTGTGCAAGTTTCGAGCAGAAGGTTTAAAAATTGTTATTCACGAGAGCGAAGCCACGACCAGAAACTAGTCATATATGTGAAAAACTTGACCGATTTGACATAGTATTAATTAATGCATCGTGTCTCAGTATAAGAGCAGAACATAATTATGTTTTGTTGAAATAATCTTTTCAAAATTTGCTATCACCCGCTCATAGTTAGTGTCATTTAATACCATATATATATTTTATGATCATCACTACATAGTATAAAACAAAGTCGCTTTCTCTGTTCCTATGTATGCTTAAATCTTTAAAACTACGCAACGGATTTTGATGCGTTTTTTCTTAATAGATAGAGTGATTGAAGAGGAAGGTTTATATGTAAAGAATTAAAAAAAAAAGGAGGTTTCTAATGTGATGTCGTAAATAATTACATTTAACGCGTGGCCACGGGCAGTAATGAATAAATCAAAACTACTGGATCGATTTTAATCATTTTTTCAGTGAATGAAATAGGCTATATATTTAATACCCGTGCGAAGCCGGAGCGGGCCGCTCGTAATACATACATTGTAAGCTGGTAGCCTGGTACCTTGCCAATTAAAAATAATGTACTAGCGACATCCACTTCGAAAGTTTGAAAAGAATTCGGTAATCAGATAGGATAGGTACGCCATCTAGTACCTATAGTGGTAAAGTTTTACAGATCATAATATATTATGAAAGTGGTGCTTCTTGTATTTCTTTCGGTGAATAATAGATGTCGCAACTTTAGTAATTATTTTCTCAATACGAATTCGAAATAGTAGTTATTAATTTCAACGTCGTTAATTGCATTCTCTTAGTAACGTGAATCTAATAGGGCTATAGGTACTATTTATTGTGCAATTATGAGACCATATCGTTAAACTTCTATAAGCTAAATGAACTACCATGGGCGAGTGTATAGTTAGATACCTACCAATATTTGGGTATTTATATAATATTGTGTTGATTAAAGAATTACTTATTTTTAATGTGGTAACTTTCATCTAATATATAAAATTCTCGTGTCACAGTTTTAGTTACCAAACTCCTTCGAAACAGTTTGACTGATTTTGATGAAATTTTATCTGATATTCAGTAAGTCTGAGAATAGGTCTAATCTATTATTATTAGGTATAAGCTAAGTTATAAGGGTGGTCCACTCCAATACTTTGTTTTGACAATATTTTTGTTTTTATGTTGTAGCCTTAAATATACATACAATCCTATAATTTTTACCTTTCTACCATCAACACCTATTTTTTAATAGCGGTATTGGAAATTCAATAATTTTCACCGGTGTCACTTCTGTTCACAATTAGACTTGTTAGGACTTAGAGAGCGGTGCTATCGGGTCCCAGATTTTTTTCGGAGCAAGACATCGGCTGGGCCTACTAGTATTGATGATATATTATAAGAATAACTATTTAACCGAAAGAACTTTATATGAAATAAAAAAAGCATTATCTTGATTAATGAATTTATTTTATAATTATTACAGAATAATTAGCGCACATAAGTATAGCAAATTTCGAAAGATCGATTTACAAAGATATTGAAAATATAAAAATACTTCCGGCAATATATTATAAACCTCAGTAAATTACTAACTACCTTATACAATGACAATGTTTTTTTTGCGTGTCAAATATAGCCAAAATATCAGTTAACATTCAAATTGAAAAATTAGTAATATACAATGCTAATGTGATAAAAATACATTTAAATCGTTAGTTAGTTTTTTTCTTACTCAATGATATTTTCCATGATACATCTAACATCATGATAATATCCATTATATTTGATATTGCTAGAATAATTTGGTTATTTTGATGTAAACGTTACACACTCTACGTACATTATGCTTGATTGAAGTGACAAAGTACATTTAAAATGAGCTCAAGATTCGCTACGTGATGTAAAATAGAAATAAGAAAGATTACATCTCCTTGACACGTACAATATAAATAATACAAGAAAATATTTTAGGTTCTATATGCGTATAGACTATATAGTATATACTCTTGCAGCTGTTTAGCAACAGCTGGACCAAAAAGAGAATGAAAGGAAAAAAAATCATCTAACGAATAGCAACAATAAGATATTTCAAGATAATATTGTGTGAGGGTAGTAAAACACGTGGCTAAATCGTGCCGCAAATTCTAGGACTTTACTCTTCAACCTCAATAACCAGGTATATAACCCTAGTTGAGTAGTAATAGAGTTATATAAAAACTTACAACGTACAATACAAATATAGATCAAATTAAAGATTAACCTTAGTTTCAACCTATGTAGTCTATATACCATTTGTTATATAATTATACGATAAATTGAATAAGACAATATTTACTTTACATTAAGAAGGAATATTTCACAAATAGAAAGATCGAAAAATTTCGATTTAAAGATTATTACGATTATAAATTCTAATAATTTATTTTAAATAGACAAGAACCTAAGAAACTAGTATTACTTTATTTTTATTAATTATTTTAATTTTTAAATTATTTGCAAAAAGTTTAAGCATTCGAATATGTATTCATATGTGTTCTCATACATATTCACTCTTGTGAATTTGAAAATATCGTGTTTTAGTTAAATTTTATTTAAATTTAATAAAATACCCTTACTAATATTTTCATCTATATAACAGAAAGAATTACTGACAATGTATCTAAAAATATATATCAATGATAAACTTAAGATTAACTACAGAAAAACATTTCAATTTCGTTTTATGCGAATACAATAAAATACACATTATCTTATACAAAATGTGTAATATAATCTATTATAAAATTACATTTAGATTATTTCTGTTATTGTGAAGATTCGCGTGCATAAAAGCGCATACACAGATTTTGCTTACGATTTTATAACATTTATATAATAAACCAGTCTGTTTTGGGCAAGTAAAGGTCAGCGATGAAGATACATGCCGATACCCATTAAATCTTACTTCACTGATTAGTCTGTGATGTTGTAGACAATTTTTAGAATATTTTTTTAAATAAAAGCGAAGGGATGATAACTTGAAGACTTCGGCAGCGAGAAAGTCAAAGTTAAAATGAGTCTAATTTTCTATTGCTTAAAACCCTAACATCTAACTCCCTAGGGTCAATTCGCTATTGATTAGATTGTCTCGACTATTATTACAATAATATGTGAGATTATAATATTATTTCTTAATTTGTCTGAGTGTCAAGGGCAAAAATTGTTACTTCACTAATATTGACAATAGATGGCGCTGTTTTAATACACATAAACCGTAGCACAATTAGTTAAAAAGGTAACACATACAAATGGCGTTAAATTTTCGAATTACGTAAGTACAAATATTTATAAAAAAAACTATAAAGATTTATAAGGTCATAATTGATTTGATCGATTAAAGATTTATACGATTTATAATTAACATTAAAAATAGTACATGAACTAACTCTATTCCATGTGGCTAGAAAATATATTTCTTGGAAATATATTCTATTTATTACAAAGTTTTTATTGATTAATTTGAATAATATAATGAATTAATCATTAAAATAAATTATTATTAAAGTGCATAGTTATATTATGAAACTTTACTAATAAAAGATACTTGATAATATTAGGAATTTAGAATGTAATTATATTATATTTTATTAAAACAAGTACTAACTCCTACCCGAATATTTATTCAGGCTTCGTTGTGGGGAATTATATAAAGTAATATTATCACTACCTTTAATAAATCTAATGTTTTCGAGCTATTTTAAAGTTAGGTCGTACCTTCTTAGTTCTAGTAGTCTCTAGTCTTGGTGCCTTTGGCCTATGCGATCTGGTTATATAAATAAGTATTAAACACGCGTTAAGATTAACTTATACTATTATAAACCAATAGCTTACACCGTACACCCTACCTAAAACTATAACTGAAGAGAAATTTTTTATTAATATACAACAGCTCCGAAATGAAAATGAAGTGGGTTATATTTGTGTCCTGTTATATAGTGGTTAAAGAAATATTCTTTCAGACTTGGTATGATAAACAATAGTCACAAAGCCTATGATAATTATAATAGTACTACATGTAAATTCAATAGTTTTACAAGAATTACTAAGCGGTAAAACTTTTCTGGGTATTTTAATCAACTGAATGATACGTACGTACGGTCCTAAGTAGCGAATGATTTCAGCCATATTATTTATTTATTCTCTATAAAATTTATTTATAAAAATCTAAACTTTTATAACTTACACTATCAAACTATTGAATATCAAAATTATCGAGTTCTACAGTTCTACCTATAATAACTACACCACCGATATAACACTAAATATCAAACTAGTATTTAAAGAAAATAGTCCAAATCGGCCCCTCATGAAAGTACTCAAAACAATTGTGACGGTGACGCTGTTGAAGGAGTCTAGTATTGAGACCCAGCCTTCGCGGGGGCTTAAATTTTGATTCCGTCCTTACGGTGCCTTCTGCGAGGCCGAGCCACGGCTAGAAACGTCATTGGGAATGGAGGAAAGGCTCCGAGCTTATTCTAGTCGATGGACTCACCCGACGGCGTTAGAGCGTCGCGACGTAGGTAACAAGGGAACTCGTCGAAAGTAAAGCTAGGCGCGATATGTGCACAGTCTCTTCGTCGCGGCGGTGGGGCTGCGCTTTTATTGATACGTTGACTGAAATGATTATGTCCGACGCAAGTTGTTTTTAGGGTTCCGTATTTACGCTTTCGGGTGCTCTGAGAACAAGCTTAAGATAACAATGTTTCGTAAAAAATAGGACTACAACGGGGCAACGTAGTATGTCTCCATTAATGTTTTATTCCTACCCACCATTTTGACAATTAGTGATAGATATATTATCAGAGAAACCTTATATTATACTAAAATCTAGAGGCGGAATCTGACAAATGAATATTTATAAAACCTTCATATCTTCATATTCATATGAAGCACTACAATTTGAGAAACAATTTGCGCTTTTTTTTTTTTACATTTTTTACGTTAAGTCATTATTTACTTCTAGAATATATTGATTAAAATGTATTACAAAAGCCTAATATAAATACATGAATAAAAGTTAAGTGTTACACGTAAATATAGAATCGTCTTATTTTATTTGAAATTAATTTTACAACAATTTTTATAAAAACAAGTTATCGATGCATATTGAAATATTTCACAAAATAACCAATATATTAATAATGTATATTATATTAATATACATATTTTTAGTACATACTTTACACAGGCCCTTCCATACATACAAAAATGTCTAAGACAATCACTACTTTTGTTTCGTTTCGTTGGTGTTAAAGGATGAAACCAGCACCTACTATAATAATTAAGATAATATTTAACTAATACGAATAGTTCTGACATAGTCTGTATTTTTATTACTTTACAATTAATAAATTATATTAACAATTGGATGTGCTGTTGCTGTGAATTTAGAGTTTATATAATATAAATTTGTTTTCGCAAGAGATATTTTATGAACCTCTATGAATTTAGTCGTAAGCCTGTATCTGTGTAGCACTAATAATTTTACTCATGAGTGCAGTCTTACTCATACTAATTAGCTGCACAGGGATCTGATGTTATATGAAGAGTACAACACAAAAGGTATGGCGCCTCGTCATTTATGGGCTAAAGGTGTAAAATTCAATTGCAGTAACTTCTATTATAACTAAGATAGGACAATATTGGCTTGCAGCTATTTTTATTTCAGATTGCTTGAATACATATAGATTCTGGAAACTAGCTTCACAGGTCCATCGATGGGCCATATAAAATATGTTGCAACACCCTTAAGGAAAAGCAAAATTTATTTTAGTTTTCCAATAACCAAATCCGATTCTGATGATTCATTGTTGCAGATCAAATGATTTGCATATTTAGATAAATGTGGAAAAAGTAAATAATGTATTTGAATATACTATTTCGCTTTATTAAAAACGTCCTAAGTCCTAATTTTTATACGAAATCGAAAAGGTTAAAATTATTTACGTTTATATTATGTTTATAAAAGATATTTTTAGGTTTAGTTTCAAGTTTATCTATTCTCAAATGTATAGATTATAATATATTTATAAAATTTTATCTTAACATGTGCGCTTATTTTACGACCTTATGCTATCTTTATACACTCTACTGTTCAAATTTGAGTTGAATGTACCCTGCCTAAATATAATCTTAAATTACCTTTGTTATTTATCTTATGTTTCATCTAATATGATTTAAGGCGTATGGTGAACGCTTATACGTAAAACTAGCCCTATATTGTCATACAATAGACAATTCTAAAACACATTCATGTTGGTTTATCTACATCGGTGAATTTAGTTCATTTAAATAGAATTTGTGGAAGATTACTGTAAAAATACTGTATTGTTATATACATATAATAATTAAAATGTACTCGTGTCTTTACATTTGAGATTGTTGTGAAAAAATTATTCCATGGGACTAAAAAGAAGTGATTAAATATTTTTTCTTATAATCTTTATAAATGTCTGCTTATCTGTTTGTTTGTGCACGCGTCACTGCTAAACTATATAGATTTTAGCATAAAAATCAAAATATAAGCATATTCTCGTTATAAAATTTAGTCTTTGTTTAATTAAAATTGGTTTTGTATCAAAAGTTATTGCATTTAACACTGAATGGATTTAAATGAAATTTGGCATACATATAGCTTATTACCGGGTTTAAAACATACGATTCTTTTGTATAGACAAAGCTTTTGATAATAATCTTCAAAGATGTTTGGTTCTCAAATGATTTTTTTACATTTTCTATTTAAATGAACCATTAATGATAAATTAATCTACTAATACGGGGACACTACAGTTATTCCTGATATATTGATAGATTTCACAATTTACAATATAGTTATTTATAACTAGACACTGATAGTGTAAAAGAGAAAAATTAATCATATAATCTATATGTAATTATTTACACTTTGTAATTAAAGTTCGTCAACTTGCGCCTAAACGAGCAACTAGAACGTTTTAAGGAAAACGTTCCTCTTAAGGGCTGTGAAAAAAACTTCATTAAATATTACAAATATAAAAAACCAAGAAGAATCGAAACTTTTTGTGTTCGTAAATATTAATTTTGTAATTATGACTTGTCATCATACTATTAATATTTAATGATTCTACTTTTAATTAATTTTATGTAAAATAAGACATAACAAGTAAATAATAAAAAAAATAATGAAATTTTATCACAAGCCCTTTAGAATAAGCCTATTTACAACTGAGGCGTAAAACTTTAGTCCCATTCAAAATTGTAACTGAACTTAAATCGGCTTAAGACTGTTTTTCACGTAAAATGTATATTATTACAGTTCAAATTCTCAAAGGAATATATATTTTATTCAACGATAATAAGACGCATAGCTGTTTCCTCTATTATGGATGTAAGCCTTTATACCATTGAATTTAAGATTAATTTCCAATTACATTTAGAACTGTCAAAGTGGGTACTTACGAAAAAAATATTTCATTATAATACTTAAATAACGGTGTGTGCACACTTCTGCAAATGCAAAAATGTCTCCCAGCTGCTTTATTTTTACACAAATTGCCCTTTTCAAACGGGTTAAAATAAAACTGAACTGTAGCAAAAAATAACATAAGGTACAATTTTGAATGGAAGTTTTATTATTATACTCTACACTATTAACGCCTCAGTTTAAAATAGGCTAGTGTCGCCCGTTTAAAAGCTATACAAGTCTCAGGTGGTCACTTCCTCGTTACTCGATTCAAACTCCAGCTTGACGTCGTTGGTCAGACCTTCAACATCAACTTCATTCTCTGAAGCATTGAGCATATTTAGCGTCACCTGAAATTGAAATTTTAAAAACATATTAATAATATGTTAGTTTATTTTTATGGTATTAAATGTTACAATATAAACGAAAGAGGTTCAAGTCTATGATATAAAGTAAAGCTGCCATGGTGCGTTTTTATTCAAGTACATCATGGATGGTAGTTTTTTGAGGCACTAATTGATATAATTATAATGGCATACACAAACATGAACCACGTAAATCGTAATCTAATGGATTTTGCGTTAATATATAATAAGTATTCTTTTTTTTAAATTGATATAATTAATATTTGCTATCTATATTATTTATGTAAATTTTAAAATGTTGTTTTTAATTTAATTTTAAAAGAAAACGAGTGTGAAATAAATTTATTGAAAAATTTACTCCAAAAAAATAACATCTAAAAATTCTTGTGTAGAAGTAGAAATATAAAAGCAAAAGCGGAAAAAAATATCTTAGCTAATTAATTTCAGAGTTCTACGTGAATCTTATGTTTCCTCTAGATGCAAGCATTGGCTAAAAGATTGGCATGCTATGCTAACTAACAATACACCTGTGGGAACGTGATAACTTAATGCATATGTACAAATAAATCTAAAACATTATAATATCAAATAACGTCTGTAACCTGTTGTGCATAAAGCCAAAGCGGTGCTTGACATAATAATTCGATTTTAGACATATATAGCCAATATGTCTTGAAAATTAATAAATTATCTTTAAATATTGATAAAATTTGAAAGATTCTAATAAAATCTTTTGTTAATTTATGACTAATTAATAAATTTTTTTGAATTGGACCCTGATAAATCCTCATACTATTAGGCTAAATAAAAAAATCTAAATAAACTAAAAACAAAGTAAAATACACGGTACCTTAAGCTTAATAAATATAGTCAGCGTGAAACAGAATATAAAAAAAAAAGCTTTGCCACACACAAATATATTTTTTTGTTGATAAACTTTTACTCAAGTATTTTTATATAAATGATATTACCATACAATATGTATTTTTAAGATACATACAGTAGATTGGATATTTTTAATAATTTTTATTTTATTATTAAATCAAATGAAACTGATATTTAAAAACTTGAATGTTAAACTAATTTTAAAAAAGTAATAAACATTACATGAGTTAACTCATTTATGAGGAACCATACTTGATTGAGCTTTGGTCCCTTTTCAATTCTGATTAGCTGTAACAAAACATGCATTCAGCCGAGTGTGCGGCAAAGCCAAAAAGAAAATAAAATTCAAACTTCACTAACTGAAATAAAAAGAGACAACACAAAAACTATAAAATAATAAACTGTGATTGGTTTGCATTAGTTAGTGAAGGTTTGAACCTCGGCGTTTTTTCCTAACACGCTCGGTTGGCTGATGATGCTCAGTGGTGTACAGTGGACTACCTGAGGTGCGGGCGGCGTTGAATTGGTCAGCGTACTGTTTACCTGCCTCACCGGTATACCTGCATCTTCAAATGCCTTCTTCTTTAATGTTGTCCGAATTTGAGAACTAAAAAAGGTAAAACTCCATCAATAAAATAATAAATGTAATATTAGTACTTTGTTTCTACTACTAGATTATATTCATGTGTTATTATTAAAATACATTATACATATATAATGATTTAATTTTGTGGAAAACACTTACACTGTTCTGGCTTTTATATGTTGACTAAGTTTGTTCAAATCGACAGCAAACCGGTGTACACAGTTACGAAGCATTTCTATTTCATCATCTGTCCATTTACCTCTATACAAAAAAAGTGTATTATTTATTTAAGTTGTGGAATATAAGTCTCATACAGACACCGTATCCCAAGACTACCTAAGGGGTAGGAGGGAAGGTATAAGAAGGGAAAATAGGAAGTGGGAAATTGGCAATGGTACTCTCACACACAACAGTACCTAGTGACACAGTTACTTTACGTCGATTTTCTGTATTAAAAATATTAAGTTCGTTGAATATCCCCATTCAATTATTCCTTCTTCCGTAATAATTTTGAAATTTAATATTTGTTTAATAGTGGGCATAGAAATACACAATCTGTGAAAATTCCTACTACTTACCTATTACTGTTCATGAGAACAAACATACAAGTTTCTTATATATATATAGCAACCCCTTTATATTAAAATTTGCCCTTGATTTTAGTATTTGTTGTTTTAGTGGTAGCAGGAATGCACATTCTGTGAAAATTTCAACTCTACATATGTATGTGAGATATGGCCAATAGATAAAGGCATGGACAGCGAAGGCTTAGTAAGAGGGTTCTGATGGCAACCTTTGGGTATGAGACCCTAAAAACATGAAGGTAAGAAAAAATACCAAAAAGAGAAAAATTAGAAGATTAAATTGAATGTATAAATGAACAATGACTTTCTAATCTAAGAATCTAAAACTATGGCCAACGAAAATAATTTAGTACTTCTGGGAATATATTGGTCATAACAACAAGATATAACCTAAAAGGGGTTGCAGTGACCATAAATATTAAGTGTAAAATAACCGAGAACAACTACAATTCCTGATGAAGTTTTAGTGATGACACATGAATTTTTTACTTAAGTTCATATACTTAAAAAATATGCATGTAAATTTGCAACTTGTATGCTTTTATTTTATTTACCCTGGTTGCGTGTCTCCCATGGGATGTAGAAGTGTTGTCATCTCTGAGAGTTTGATAAAAGCATTCCCTGCCTCTCTGAAGATTTCACCCACCTATAAGAAATTTCAACTATAGATCCATCATCCAGTAATAACAAACTAATAGAAAATTAGCTCCATATTATTATGCACAATTATTCTTTGATAATATATAATATTTGATATATTTAGGCCTTAGGAATGAAATGTCAACCAACATCTCAAGAGACCAGGTGGATTACGGGTGAATACGGAAGGAAGTATTTTTCTGAGACGGCACATAGTGCAGAGGAAGACAAACCAAGAGCCAAACGGGAACAATGAAACTTAAAAGAAAGGTCAAGGGTTCATTATCAAACCCACAACTCTTTCATTAACGGAGCGGAGTCTGCCATTTATCGTTGAGCTATTGAGGCTTCGCATATAATTGGAGGGATAGCCAAAGTTATTTTGAGGGTACTTGTTGCTTCTTAAAAAGTCAAGTAATTGCTAATGAAATCTTTATTTTAGCACTAGCTCTGCCTATAGTTAAGTCAGCGGAAGTGGCTAAAAAAAGATTTGTAAAAATTACCAACATTGCATGACATTTAGTCTCATGAAACATAATTATTGTTATTTAAATTTTTTCAATATAGTATTGTTGATACCATATAATAAAGTGAGGAGTAAAAGTAGTATTTTTTTAATAATTATATAAATATTTCTTTTGTATTTTTTAAAATTTTATTGTTTTATTTAAACATTCAACAGTTAATAAAAAAAAATTGATTCATTGTAAATTACCTGTCAGTCCAATCTTAGTAGGTCACATAAATTTTACTCAAAAGCTTATAAAAGAAAATAATGTGGAGAATATTTATAAAGTGCATCAATTTTTATTGAATAATTTTATTTGTATTGTAAAATGTCATAATATAAATTAAATTAGGAAAAAATATATTAGTTACAGTGGAAAAAGACATTCTAGTTAACATAAGCAGGGTTTATGTTCAATATATATAAAAATCTTAGTTTGACGAATTACTCAAAATGAACCTAATTTAAAAATATAATAAAACTTTAAATTGACGATCTTGTGGAGCAGCGGTAGTAAACCTGCCTTAAACGCCACAGGTTGCGGGTTTGATTCCCACACGGAGCATATGTTTGTATTGACCATGCAAGCATATTTTCTGGTCTGGGTGTATTTGTCCTTGTCCTTGTATGTTTTCGGACCCCGATGCAGGATATGACTATCCTAATGGGGGCCGTTGAGTGTCCAGCGTTTATTTATATATAACTCTTTTAAACCACCTTTGTAATTGTGAAAAGTTTTTGGCATAATAAACATTTTTTCATTTTTCATTTTTCATTTTAAATAGTAAATAAAATCGATATATTTTACATTAAATAGTTAATAAATTCTGATTTAAGGACTTAATGGTTAAGAAAATTAAAATTTTAAAATTGATTCTGCAAGAAATTGCTTGAGGATCATCTGATTACTTTTCTTCTTAGTTGCAAGATTGTTACACTTATTCAAAATAATTGTTTCCTAAATCTTTATTGTTCCATTACATCATATTTTGTGATGTATTGTATTTTATTCTTATTTTTTAAGATTTATTTTATAAACTCCAGACAATTTACAGAAGCTCACCTTTACCGCCGAATTATTCATAATAATGACAGTTGTATTTATATGGAAATTAGAAATTATGATCACACGGTATTTTCAATAATTACTTAAAATTTTAATGTAGTTATATTGATTATATCTATATGAATTTAAGTTTTAAACAGACATAACCTATTTAGCCAAATCACTCAATATTCATAAAACACAACATTCTAATACAAATTACAAATGCACATTGCACAGAAGTCATAACCCAGAAGTTCAGAACTACCAATATACGAATTTAAAATTTCGATGCTAAATAATTACTTAGTTATGGAAAAGTGTTTATTATCTATGCTAAGCCCACGATATTAAAATAAATCGATACTTTCTTAATGAAAATGGTTTATAACAAAAATGAGATTTGCTTGTTTATTAAAATAATACAATAATTTCTTATTGAATTACTAAATTTACCATCTTTAAAAATAAATAATAATGAACGTATGAGTTATGATGTACTAAATATCGATTTAAGGAAAGAAAAAATTATAACTTCTCTTGGATATCCTGTATTATCTGTATGAAATATGTACATGAATCCCACACTTCATTAATTATGTATCTATATACATATATAAAATAAATAGACAAGAAAAAAAATGTATTTATAACATTATAAAAAATAGTTTTAGCTAGATAACTATATCTAGGATAACTATATAATTGCACGTAGGAATCACAAAAGTATAATGTAAAATTATAATATATTGTACAACTCACCTTATTGGCTTGACCGATAGAGTAAATTGAACCGTTCATAGCCGCTCTTGCATAAAGTAGTGTTTTCTTGATTTAAAATTGAAATAAAATAAGATATAGGGACAAAAACTAAATTAATTGTAAACCAAATAAATTTTTAAATGAATGCAATCTCAACGCAAAAGGGGAAAAGAAAATCAATAAAATGAAATACGTAAATGTTGCCTGTACAAATTATTAGCTGGACTCGTTTTGATTCTTCGATGTTATTCGAAAAAAAAATGGAAAAAACTGTTATATATGTTAACATAATATAAAGACAATAAAATATATAGACATATTATTACATGTAATGGCATTATGATACATAATATATTTTCCACTATTTGCTTAATGATCCCAATATTATTTTATCCAGATTTTTTAAACTCCACAATGGATAAATAATAATTATTTTATATTAGTTAATTATTTATCATATATATAATATATACAATAACGCATAATAACAACAAATGTTCACACATTTGAGATTGAAATTGACATGTTGTTGACATGTGTGCTACATGATTGAAATTGACATGTGTGCTACATGATGCTGCCATCTGCCGATGTCACGAGGTGTGATTTCAAGTCACAGACTATACATTGTTAAACCTAAATTGCATATCGTTGTTTAGTTGTTCTAAGAGATGGCGCTAATTTTTATTTCACTGTCTACGAAAACAGCATGAGACAACATCCCGATACCGTGGAAGTTTTAGTTCCGTTCTTGGTTCTTCCACTTATAAACTATCTACCTTAAGTAATACATTTTTTTCCAAACGAGCTTCCCTACCCGTCGATTCCATACAGACCTGGTATTTACTGTTAAAATTAAAATTTACTTTATATTTAATATTTTCTGTCATAAGAACCTTCTCCTGACAATAACAAACACAACAAAAAAAGTGAAATCGGTCCAGCCGTTCACGCGTGATGGCGTGACCAAGGGCTAGGTATAGGGATTCATTTATATATATATATATATATATATATATATATCATTTTAAGCATTAGAGGAAAACTCCGGGGTCGATACCATAGTGATGTCATAATGTATTTTTTATAAAAAATTACGAAAATTCACAAATAAATCCTTCTAATAATTACAAAAAAAAAAAATTTAAAATTAAACTATTAGTGTAAGTTTTGATTACAATCAATAAAATTTACCCATCAAATATCATATTAACTAGTGACCGACCGAAATTTCGGTTTCGGCCAGTTTCGGCCAAAAATCTAGTTTCGGCTTTAGTTTCGGTTTCGGCCAAAATATAGCCGAAACTTTCGGCCTCGCCGAAACTCGAGTGTTCGTGAGTTTTCGTGCGTTGATCGGTAAACTTCGCAGCCAACTCGTGACCGCTCGCTGATGCGGCCAAAAAATCTCCAGAAACAAGTACTAGATTGATCTTCAAAATATTGTGAACACAACGTATTACCTAGTATATCTAACTACAAGTTGTTTCTTTTTTTAAGAGTACTCCCAATAGTAAGTCCTGTATATTCATAACAAAAAATATGGTTATGACTTTATTGAATTTTTAGTTTTTATTTTATTTAACTCTATTTAACTGTCTGTATTATATACAGTGGTGGTCAACTAATTAGGGACATTGGTATAATAAGAGTAACACTTATTTATATTTTCCGTAATTTCAGTTTACATGAAGTCTTCATTACGTTTTTTAATGTTGATCGGATCTTGATCATGTAACCAATTTTTTCTTAATAGAATTATTAAATTTTGGAATCGATTGTAATTCAAAACAGCAATAATTAAAATTAAAATTCATTCTGGACAAATAATTAGAGACACTTAAGAAAACATTAGAAATAATGAAAGCAGAAAAATGTACATTTATTATTAAATTCATCTAAAAGGAAAAGTTTTCTATAAACAATTTATATAAAACGTGATTGCCATTATTAGCTATAGCCATATCGACATTGGCGCGGCATCGACTCGATCAAATAATGACAAGTTTCGTTAGTGAAGTTCTTCCAGGCGTCTTTGGAACTACTAGAGTTGGTTTAAATTTCCAGTATGTTGTACCGCAAATGTTCCAAAGAATTCATGTCTAGGCTTTGGCAGGTCAATCTAAAACTGATAGTAGTTCACCGGCTAGAAATCATTTAATGAACAGTGAAGTATATTTTGAATCGTTTTCGTGTTAAAGCGCTCATGAAACTTCGCCACTAAGTTCTAGTCCAAATATTTCTCTTTTAATAATTGTAGAGCCCACAAAGGGAACTTTTTATAAAGCTATTACCAGTCTGCGATCTAAATTTCTTTCTAGGTAGACAGTTTCAGTAGATTTATAGGTTTGAAAATATTGCACAGAGTTAAAAACCATACTTTTGGGGCAAATCAAATGATAAGCTATTTTAGGGTATGGCTATTTACATTGAGATAAAATTGTTTTCGCTTGGTCGTTTCATAACTTAAATAAGTGACCCATGTTTAAGTAATAAATTGTGATATTAATTTTAGAAATCAAAACTATAAAATAAATAATGACGCCATATAAAAACACATAGGCGTTCCGCCTTTGTATTTCATGTTTATTTTTCAAAAATCGCAAGTAAAACACTAACTCTAGCTGTCCCTAATTAGATGGTCAATTTCGATGCGAGAGATTTCTTTTACTAATAATATTTTTTTTTATAAACTACCATAAAATATTCTTAGCTTCAAAAAAGTACACACCATTGAACAGTATACTTTATAACGAACATTATTTCATAAAATTAAACTTGTAAAATATTTTTAACCCAATTATTTTTCGTTGCTAATTAGTTGACTACGTATATATGCAAATAAATGTTAAAAAAACTAGAAATTCAAATTTCAGTAAAAAAAACGTAATTTTTAAAAAGTTTCGGTTTCGGTTTCGGCCGAAACTGAGAGGGAGGCCGAAAGTTCGGTTTCGGTTTCGGTTTCGGCTGAAAAACCAGTTTCGGTCGGACCCTAATATTAACACATCTACACAAGTTATCGTTCATTTAGTATGCAGATGTTTTTTTTAATTTTTCTTCCTCATTGTTTTCCTCCGCCATATTATGACGAATTAGAATTATTATTTATTGATGCTATTTTAATAAAACATAAGAAAAAGTCAATACAATGGATTCCTAGAAAGAAGTACTATTGTGTCTTTTGCTCCGTCAATTCTAAAAAAAGTAGCAGTCTTTCAATGTTGCTTTTAAGAAAAAATAATCACCATAGCAACTTAATATGATATTATTAATATGAACTGCCATTTTAAAAGAATAAGTCTCTGATAATGTAATGCTGGCAATCATTTTCACGTGCGTGCTCTTGGTATATTGAAGTCCACAAAAAATAAACAGTATAAGCTTCTCATGTCTTTGTGGGCCAACACTTTGACAACACAAGATGAGGAAGCAGGGTGCGGACGTTGGCTCGGCTTCAGCAGACTACGGCATGCCCAGGCAAGCCGCGGGATATCGATGCCGCGCCGCCAATGAGCGTAGGTCTTAACGAGTGAAGATAGTCAACTCAAGAAGGGTTAAGAAAATGCATATGATATGCTGACACGATAAGCGTCAGTTTTCTGCACGGCATTTTAAGTTCCGGCTAATCACCGAAACGGCTGGTCCAATTTTTATAGAACTTTCACTTGCAGCTAGCTGCTGTTAAGAGAATTAATTTAGACAACTTTTATTTTCAAAATATTTCAATTTGTATAGAATTAGGGTTCGGCTATAGCGGTATGGCGGCTTGGGCGTTCGGCGTTCCTCACGGCACCGAAAAGCAATACCAATACAAATAATGTTGTTTGAAATCGATACTCTGTGAGTACATGAGGGTACGTGAGTACATCAAGAAAACAGGCCTAAGGCGCTATTGCTCCTGATGAAATGTAATTGATTTTACCGGTTATCGGATTATTTATACTGTTAAAATATATAGTTACAAAAATAAAACTTGTTCACACAAGATAAACATACAAACATTGTTATTGGGATATAAATAATTAAAAACGTTTAAACAAATAGGTATATCTACTGAATTTATATATAAAATTTTAATATTATAATATTGGGTTGAAACAACGATTCATGGTAAAGAGCTGTCAATCTATTACTTTAGTATATATCTGGGGGCATAGCAGTGCCCCCGCCAAGTCGAGCAAAAAAGTGGCACGGCCGTACTGCCCTTTTCTCGAAGCACTTCAAGCCATTTTCGACGCCCTATAACTTCGTTGTGGATAAAACTGTAAACCTGAATTTTCAGTAACCAAGTAGGCATTGTATAAACACGGTGTATATCAAATTTCATTCAATTTGAAAAAGTAGTTTAAGAATAATAACTTAATAACTAGTCAAAATTTCTTAATTTTGTTATTCATTGGCTGACCGTCATCAAAACTCTAAGGCACTTCTAGCAGACATGGAAGCTTCAAATTTAGAATACGATTAGTGTTTAGTGTATAAATAAATAAAAATTTAAATATTTTGTAATTTCGATAATTTTTTCTAGATAAATTAACTGCATAAATAACTTTGTAATCGCATATAAATGTATAGGATTACAAAGTTACATTTGTATTTAGATAGGTACTTCGATAATTTTCGACCTCTTATGACTTCGTTGTGGCTAAAACTAAAAGCCTGAATTTTCAGTAACCAAACAGGTATTGTATAAACACGGTATATTTCAAATTTCATGCAATTTCAAAGTGTAGTTTAAGAATTATAACGAGTCAGAATCTTTTTTTTTAGAAAAGAAACACGTGTTTAACATTTTCTAAAATTCTGGGCATAAAGGGGTCGAATTGTGGGTTGAAAGTTTATATTAAAACCTTAATTCACGCGGGCAACGCCACTGGCATAACCTAGAGTGTTTTTAAAACTTGCGTTTTTGCGCTGAGATAATTAAAATAGTAGTTTGTCTACTGATTTTGTAGTTGGCTGCCTGCCTCCTTACTCTTAGACAACGAATTCTTAGACAATGCATCCTTGTGATAGCACAGCCAATTCAACTTTATGTAGGTTACATTTATGAACATTAATAATCATAGCGGCGACACAATTTATCTTATCATTTACAACTTAAATTAATAATTATATTTAATGAAATACATTTTTTAAACAATTAAATATAATGTTAAGTTAGCCTATAATTGGGCTATGCAATTTATGTCATAGACTGATATGTACTATAGCAATAAGAAAAGAATTGTATACAACGTTGGCTTCCTATTAAATAAATAAATAAACTCATAGATCTTTAAGTTTCTTTAAACTTTAAACTTTAAAATGGCCAGACCATTTTCAGATGGTCCACTCCACTGATATAGACTAATTTAAGTATACGTATTATCAATATCGGTCACTAATTATAGTGAAGTTTACAAGGAATCACTACATAGTATAAAACGAAGTCGCCTTCTCTGTCCCTGTGTATGCCTAAATTTTTAAAACTACGCAACGGATTTTGATGTGTTTTTTTTAATAGATAGCGTGATTGAAGAGGCAATGTATTTTATCCCCGTGCGAAGCCGGAGCGGGCCGCTAATAAGTCTATATCTGGTTATAAGTGTGGGTGTAAGCTCACCCTACTCATCTTTTCTGCGATGCGATATAAAATTCAGGGAAAAGTTCAAGGTAACATAAACATAAAACGAAGTGTAATGAAAAGTGATTTGAACTTATTCAAAGGTCGCAAAACAAGATTGCAGATTTCTGAGATGTGTATTGTGTAGAGCTATTTAATGTTTTGAGATCACAGATATAAATTTGTTTTTCAACGCTTTTCTGAGATATTATATTTTAGAAGGACACTTGTTTTTGTTGACGAAAATCTTTTACACGTGTAAAAGATTTATTTATTTTTCCAAGTAAAGGGGAGAACACTTTGCTGTTCGTACTTCGAGATTATTGATTTTCTCAGTATTATTACAATTTGCGAATAGACTGGGTGTACGGCATGTTATAAAAGTTTTAACCAAATGATTTTTATCACATTCGAATATTTTACGAGATAAAGAATAGTAATTATACATTTATAAGTTCACTCTAATTTCAATGTCAATTATTATTTTTGCTATGAACGTCTTTAATATGTCGCTAGTAGCATACTGTATGTTATATCATTTGCTACTAATGAATTTGAGTCCGGGAGGTTGACATTTTTTATTTACCACTATAAGTTATGGGGTTTTGAAGTTTGGATTTAGCAGGTCTACTAGGTAAGGTACTAGTCTCCGCAACCCTAAGGGCGAATCAGTAACTTATTGGATTAGAGAAATTCATTTATCAAGAGTTAACGATTATGTGATAACAACCGGGACCGACATCTTAACGTGCTCTCCGAGGCACGATGAGGAGACCCACAGGAGCAAACGATCACACCGAAACAGAAATTTTTAACAAACATCTGCCCGAGCCGGAACCGAAGCCGCAACCGTCGAGGCTAAAGGTAGACTCGCTACCCACAACGCCACAACGGTAAATAGTATTATACTAGAAAAATCGTTTCAATAAACGAGTACGGTCGAGAAACCGTCTTCAGAAACGAAGCTATTTATACTTCTCCCTCTTCGAATAAAAAAGAGAACAATATAGGCTATTGAAAAAAATACAAATAAATCCCACATAAATAACCCAACGTTTTTGTATTTTTTATATAGTACAATGTAAATTACATAACAACATTCAACAATAGTCCTTGAATACATTGCCTAACTCAAAAACGTGAGTGTATTTATTTATTTATATTTGAAACACAAATTTCACGTAAGCTTTGTTACGGCATAAAAATAAATTCGCTTTCTTAAGTACTTCAAAAGAAAAATCTTACAAAAGGGCACATTGTCTTTTATAAAAAATAAACAAAAATAAAAAAATAACGAATTTAATAGCCGTGCCAAAGCTTTCTTAAAGTTCATCGAGCTTGAAGAAAGTTCTTTTCAGAGGTGATTGTGTAATTTTGAAATAATCTAAAGACGATACCTTAACCCTACCTGCTAGATCTAGCTATTAGCACTTCGGTCTGTCGTACAGATGTTCAATGGCGCCTATCGGTAAAGTTAGCGTTTTTAATGATTATCGGTAAAAGGAAGCTACACCAATTTAATAGACATTGGAACCAAATTAGAGAGATGTGACATATTGTTTGTTGGGTCTTTGTGAGTATCTCCACCGTGCCTGGAAGAGCACGTAAAAGAGTCGGATCTGTTTGTTATCATACCATCTGATAGAAGACGTATCCCCTATAGGACAATGAAGCATACACAAGACAAGACGGGATAGGTATGAGAGTAGCATTATTTTTTATACGCCACAGAGTTTAATGTGGAAGGGACTGATAGTATATATAAACCTATCTGTATGGCTACATATTTGTGTATGTTTCCTATGAATTCCATAACTTATGTTTAAAAATAATTGGATTTTGAATTTTCATACATTTATACGTGCGAAACCAGAGTGACTTGCTAATTTTGAGTAACACTCATCTTTGTTTTAGCCTATTGATCTTTTTAACTAGAACGATGAATATAAGCAATAACATGATTTTTGTATCTTTTGATAAATTATTAGAGTACTCTTGATACGTCTGATTTGTGTGTCCGCAAGATTCGTTTGTAATCACGGGAGGATCAGGGTCGCAAAAATATACCTACTAATTGAGTAATCGGAACATTTCCATATATTATACAACTTGCACCTACTCGTCGTATCTTTTGTTCAAGTGCTCAGAACATTTCTGTTGCATTCAGCACTGGGAAACGTCCTTTTACGTAGGTGCAAAACCACATGCATGGATTAGTTTTGTATCTCATCACAGTTAAAGTTTAACTTGAAAAGTAATATTACAATTTTTGCACAAAATCACAACTTATTTGCGCTTATGAGATAACGTTATAGAAATGATGTCCGGAAATGGATATAACGAAGGAATGAAGTTGAGTTAGAATTTTACTTTTTTAATCGCTTGTTATTTATTATGTATATATTCTAAAGCGAATGGCAATGATAAAGCACATAATGATCTACATTCTTTTTTAACGTAAGTGGGAAAGTATTTCAAACATCAGTGAGCACATTGCGACCCCACTTTATAAGTTAATTGAGTGTTGCCTAGTAACAAGATGGCGCACACTTCGAAAGATGACGATGAGATATTGTGAGAATTTGTCTAACCCCATCCTCCTCCTAATCTTACATGTGATTTTAAAAATACCTTAATTTAGTGTCAATATGTTTAACCTGTCCTTGTTTAAGTTGGATTTATTTTTAAAAGATCAATAAAAAACGTGATTTTTGTCAAAATTCGTGAGAGATTGTTTGAGATTTGGCTCGACCCCTCCTTCACGTAAATACCTCGTGTAATTGATATTGCCCCTCTAATAGGGCCGATGCCCGCGGCGGTAATATTTGGGCCGCCTTTACTCACACTCATCGAATGAAACGAAAAACTACGAATATTGCTAATTTATTATATTAAGTAGGTATATATTTATTTAATTTGTCTATATGTCACTACTATACGGAAGAACTTAAAATTTGGCGTAGTAATAAGTCAAGAGTTATTTGGAGAAACAACCAATCCCATAAAAACATAAAATGTAAAAATTGCCAGTGAAACTTGCCAGTTGTACGGCATCTTATTCTACTCATACAAATACTTTTTAATTCGTAAAACTGCCAAGTTTCAGCCGTAGTCATACATGAGATCTCACCACTTTTTGTAGTAGAAGAACTGCTTTGCGAGACTGGCAATTTTTTTACATTTTATGTTTTTATGGGATCTCATATCTTTTTGTTGAAAGATCTACTTTTTTACCCACTTCTTGAATTTAATCGTATTTTATCTAGGTACCTACACCTATTATTTCATTATATTACGTATATAGTATACAGGTACACTGTTTTATTAACTGTAAATATAACTTTGTAATTTTATACATTTATATAGGATTACAAAGTTATTTATGCAGTTGGTGTATCTAGAAAACTGGACCGATATTACAAAATATTTTAGTTTTTCATTGATTTATACACTAAACACTAATTATATTCTAAATTTTAAGCTTCCATGTGTGCTAGAAGTGCTTTAGAGTTTTGATGACGGTCAGCCAGCGGGTAAGAAAATTATGAAATTTTGACTACTTATAATTCTTAAACTGCTTATTCGAATTGAATGGAATTTGTTAGAAGTTACTGAAAAGTTACTGAAAATTTAGGCTTTCAGTTTTGTCCACAACGAAGTTATAGGGGTCGCAAATTATCTAAATACCTATCTAACTGCAAATGTAACTGCTAACGTAACTTTGTAATCGTATACATTTATATGGGATTACAAAGTTATTTATGCAGTTAATTTATCTAGAAAACTGGACCGAAATTACAAAATATTTTAATTTTTCCTTTATTTATACACTAAATACTAATCATATTCTAAATTTGAAGCTTCCATGTCTGCTAGAAATGCCTTAGACTTTTGATGACGGTCAGCCAATGTATAACAAAATTAAGAAATTTTTGACTAGTTATAATTCTTAAACTACTTTTTCAAATTGAATGAAATTTGATATACACTGTGTTTATCCAATGCCTCATTGGTTACTGAAAATTCAAGCTTTTAGTTTTAGCAACAACGAAGTTATAAGAGGTTGAAAATTATGTAAGTACGTATCTGGCTGCAAATGTAACTTTGTAATCCTACACATTTATGTGAGATTACAAAGTTATTTATGTAGTTGGTGTATCTAGAAAACTGGGGCAAAATTACAAAATATTTTAATTTTTCCTTTATTTATACACTAAACACTAATTATATTCTAAACTTGAAGCTTCCGTGTCTGCTAGAAGTGCCTTAGAGTTTTGATGATCGGTCAGTCAGAGTGACAAAATTAAGAAATTTGACTAGTTATAATTCTAAAACTACTGCTTCAAATTGAATGAAATTTGAAATATACCGTGTTTATACAATGCCTGCTCGTCTACTGAAAACTCAGGCTTATAGCTTTATCCACAACGAATTTATAGAGCGTCGAAAATGGCCTGAAGTGCTTTGAGAAAAGTATAGTACGGCCGTGCCACTTTTTTGCTCGACTTGGCGGGGGCACTGCCGTGCCCCCAGATGTCAAAAATATATCAAAATGAGATTATAATGACTGCGGTTTTTATTTAATAATTCCAATAAATCCTTTAACACAGCTTTTCATAAAAGGCTCTTAGTCAAGAGATTTTTATATATTTCTTTTCATAAGACTTCATTAGTTAAGAACTGAAGATTGGAGATCTATATTTCGGTAACTGCGTACTGTCGACTATACGCACTCTGCAGACACCACACGGCTCATACATATGGCAAATAGTACAAACAGTACGAACAGAAAATATTTAAAGAAATAAAAAAGTTTGCATAACAATTAATGTTCAAGAAAAAAACACGAGGTCTCGCGGGTAACAAAAGCAACTTGGAGTGTAGCGAGTTGCGAAACTGGAAAACTTGAGTTTCAAAACCGTATTTACTTCAAACATTACATAAGATATTTCGTCAGAGCGAGGGATTGCCATTGCGATAGCTCTGTTTGAAAGATTTGAGTAAATTCTAGTACTGTATTTCGAATAATCGACATAAAAAAATATCACATTTTCAATTAATTTTATTTCATTAAAATTAGTTCCTGGATTATTGAGCTTTTTCGGTATCACTTTTTGGTAAATCGTGCTTTTTGGAAATTATGTCTAGATATTAATTACATAATCATAAATTAATAATTTAATTAATTAATATTTTTATTATTCTCAAAAAAGGAAAATATATCGGACTGGAGACATCCGTAGTCGAACCGGGAAAAACACGGATAAAACTTCATTCTCTAAAAATGAATATGATGTAGCTGGGTCGATTTATCACCCCCGAAATCCCGCATACTAAATTTCATAATAATCGTTGAAGCCGTTTTTTGAGATTCAGACTATAAAATATAATTACATATATACAATAATTGCTCATTTAGTATTAGATTCAATTGTAGACGTTACAGCACGGCTACTTAAGACTGTATTCGTTTGTGTCAAATAAAGTATGTTTCTTGATCTAATGAAAATGTATCAGATTTCTTAAATCTGGCGGAACATTAGCTTTCGGAGGTTTTTGCCATTAAAGATTCTTAGTAACCATTTAGAGAAATAATATTGAATCCGTCTTCGAAAATAGACTCGGGATTTAGGTCTTAGCAGCCTGTGTGAAATGTATCCACGCTTTTGTAAATAATGTAATAGAATTTACAAATTATTATTTAATGTATACAGCTATTTAATTACCGGTCAAGTTCGTGGAGGATCACGAACAGTGAAGTCTAAAGGGTTGATGAGGACGAAACTTTGGATTTTAAATATTAACGAATAAAAATCGACCTGAAAAATATTTTCGTAATTTCATAGTAATTATTAAAAATAATATAAATTCTATATCTCTTAATAATAATAAAACTTCTATATCTCTCAAATTTGTAAACCAATATTCTTCAAAACCATTTTCGTGGAAAGTTCTTCTAATGTTCTACGAGCTCAAAATTTCCCAGATTTAAAAAAAATC
Source organism: Hestina assimilis (assembly GCA_023373885.1). Lineage (NCBI taxonomy): Eukaryota > Metazoa > Arthropoda > Insecta > Lepidoptera > Nymphalidae > Hestina > Hestina assimilis. The sequence continues at coordinate 17,034,232 of CM041759.1, forward strand.
AGATGTTCAAAAGTAAAGGGAGGAGGGAGAGTTTTTGGTGGTGGTGGCTACGGTTACAAAAATTTCCTAAGTGTTCGGCAAATAAGTTATATGTACCAATATCTCGACAGTTACTTGTTCACGTCATTTGAGAATAGTTTCAAATGTGGGAATAATTTTGTGACATTTGTGACATTTCGAATGAGTTGAATCCAATCGGAGTCCAATAATGGAGGGTAAAATATTTATACAAGAGCGATAACTCACTATTGTTACGTATATTTTTACTAGTTAGTAGTAGTGTATATTTGACCGGTTTGTTCGTAGCAGTCTTGAGCCATATAAGAAAGAAATAGCAACATTATTCGCAGTAATATACTCTATGTTATATACTATTTAATATTGAAATGACTTCGACAACATAATTTTAAACTTGATTGTACAATAATTTTGATAAACTGTTGGATAAACATAATAATTTATTATTTTGATGTTTCGCATCGTGACTTTCCCCGTGTAGCTTCCATTTCTAAAAATTATATATTGCGTTTTTTAATCCGTATAACCGACAAACATTGTCATTATTATAATATTTATAAGTATTTTTGGCATTTTTAAATATTTTAAATATTATTTATATGTAAAAGTATAGATAATTTAGATGATGATTTGAAAATTATTTATACTTTTACATCTTAATTTTTTTTCATTAAAGACCATTTTTTTATGTTTAAAAAATTAAGAAGTCATCCAAAGTGATTTGTATGGTCACTTCAATTATAACTACAAGAGAACCATATCCGCGACCATTGGCATTAAAGGCACATTCATTACCATATCATAATAATACTACGTCAAAAAAGACTACATATAACAATATTTTATTTTATTGCATGTATTACTGCTGTTATTTTTGTAACGTTGTATGGTTTTGAAGAAATGAAAACAACACTAAAGGTTAGAATGTAAAAATGAATCTGGAACGAAACGAACCCGATTTACCTTTGCAGCAATGAAGCCAACAAGGAAAAAATATTACACTAAATTTCTGAAACAATCTTTTTGATGCGGAACCAACAAAAATATTTTAAAATGACGATGTTGTATATTATATAATTTATGAGAAAAAAAAATATAAATGTAAAATAATATATAATATATATTTACCGATTACAATATTTTTCATTATTTGTTTACCTTATAAATTTATTTCTTTATCATTTATATAAATATATTTATTTTCTTTTTTTAAGGTGCGTTACTAACCTTTAAGGAAGGAAAAGGCTCTTGGAGTTTCCGGGTTGTACCGGTTCGAAAAGGTCACCGGTGGAGGCTGGTTCCTCAGACCGTCTGTTCTGAGCACAGCAATGCTTTCTAAATATCGCTGTTATGGATTTTCAGTGTGGGTGAAAGTATCCGTTTCGACGCGATATCCGACGTTGAAATTCTACCGGCGGCGGGGTCATACCTCAGAACATAGCCCTTTATAGATGCGGTAGGAGATATAGAGTGACCCAACATCTCTATGCAATGCCAAAGGATCAAGTCAAACGGAAAGGATTCGATCGCTAAAACTTGTTATGTGAATAAAGATATTAATTTTGCAAAGACAAATGAGATTTAAGAATCAATATCTAAAGGTTAGCAATGTGAGGGTGATATATATTGTTACGGAGAACCTTATTACTGGTTCATAAGGCTCAAAATATCGCTTGCTACTCTCTCTGTTTATTTCCTTAACGTCGCGCGGGTTCTAGAAAGATGTATTCTCGAAACATCTAGTATAGCGTTCCGCGGACGGAACATTCTCGAACCCATGTTCCGCGTTATATGAGCGGCCCGGTGCGTCGATTGAGTCATTCAGTTCTGAGCAACAAGCGAAGAAACTACAAGTGATACCAGTGAACAAGTGCGATAATTAGTGACCTCGTCTATTATTTTGGACTGTGATTGACCTGTGATTCGAACCTGTGATTTTTGAAGTTCTGTTGTGTAATCTAGACCTCAATAAAGTCTTATTTAGAGCCATGAGGTGTTTGTTTCCAAATCCACGAACCCCAGCCCGTAACACTATAAATGTATGCCGTTACAAGCGATCATAGGTAATGGAAACCGCTTTCCGTCTAGTGGGTCGTATGCTTGCTTGCCAGTTTAGATACATAAAAAAAATAAATAGAGATAGCGAAAGTCATTGTTGCCAGCAATAATTAATTTTATGTTTTAAAAATACATATTATTATGTTATGCTAAATATTTGGTAGCAAAAACACAAAAAAATATTTTCTTTTTACTAATAAAAAAATACTTGTCTCTTACCTTGAATTTGGTAAGCTCCTTGATATTAATGTAACACGATATTCAAAAGGAAAAATATACAAACTCGTAGCTACCGCATCAAAAGGGACACACCGATATACGGTCTTATTCATAAGAATATCTTATTGAATGCTTGTAAAGGTTTTAGCTAATACTTCAAATAAGCGTATTGAACGTTTTAACCTTTTGTGCGATTCATAACAGTGCCTTATCCTTTTATAACAAAAACAGGTTTACGTGGAAGTTTTTCTTTTTTATGTTTGAATTTTGTCGCGTTTCGCCTTAGACAGAGACAAATTTGTCTCGAATTTACTATTTTTTTTTTTAATTTAGAACACTTTTTTAAATTTTTTTATAATAAGACAGGCAAATTTATGTTGTTTAACTCTCAGTTTCATTATATATAGACTGGTAACCTAAATTTTAATATATTTTAAGATTTCACTACAAACTTGTGTAGCGGTTCATAGAATACATCTATTGATTAAATTTTGTATAGATAGAGACCATAGTCTCCGAGTAAAATGGCTGTGAGATACCGACAGATGGATGAACAGACCGACAGGCAGTCTTGAAAGTAACTTCAAAGGAGACAGTTTTTAAGTCTGCTTCTAATTATCAATCTTGACTATCTTAAAAAATGTATTATACAATGGAAGAATTACCCATAACATATCTGGTGATTATTTCACTTTTATTTTCAATGTAAAGATTTAATTTTTTTTATTTATGTTGTGGCGCAGGCGTATCGAATCCTTATCTTATACCATAAGGACCGTAGGTTGCGGGTTCGATTCCCGTTCGGGACATATGTCTGAATTGAACATGAATGGGTTTCGGTCTGGGTGTGTTTGCAAACAACAGTATATAAGTCTCCTTTTGGAGGCCGTTGAGTGTGTAGCGTTTATTATTATTTTCATTAAATATTTAATCTAATTAGTTTATTTGAAAATCTTTTCTTTTGTCCGCCTTGCGGTTAGCTATCAACAGCATTACGCCAGACGTGTGCATGTACTAACAAACCAAGAGAACGATCATCGGCCCATACTTGTTTTGACATTTGTAGAATAAATTTAAAAAAAGAGGATATACATCCATAATAACAGCCTCATTAGCCTGGATCATATGAAATGTTCAACGTTACATACTAAAATAAAATGATAACGTTGCTACATTTGTGAGTTTTTTATTAGGTAGTATCTGGTTGACCGAGCTATGTTGTCGTGAAGGGTACGGTAGACTCGATTGAAACCTTACCTGGATAATAAAATAATGATTTCGATAACAAGTTATATCCGCAAAAATTGGGATTGTCGATTATTTTGTTAAATTCAAATGAACGCATCACTGTCAACTGTCATTGTAGAAATGTTTGTCATTCGATTCAATTCAATAAATCCTTGTTGCCATAGCAACGCGTGGTCGCTCAAGTGCGCTGTGAATTTATTTATATATTTTGACATTTTTAATTTATTTTGTTGATAATAGATGGCGTGTCGACAACTGCCTGAAAACACGGACAAAGCCACATTTTCTAAAAATAAATCCTAGCTAGATCGATTTATCGTCCCCGAAAACCCATGCATACTAAATTTCATGATAATCGGTGCAGCCGTTTCCGACATCCCGATTATATATATATATAATAACTCCTCGTTTAAAGGGATTAGATATTCGTAATTGCGTGAAGTTAAGTCTACGATTTTTGTCAAGAGGTTCGAGCAATTGGTAAAATACTGGCCACCCACCCACGTTTAACCTACAAGTTTTGTATCAGTGTTGATTCGATTTATGTGTATTTATAGAATAGATTTCACCCTTACAGGTGTATTATACGCAGTAGCAAAGATTTTAGGAAGAGATGTATAAAGTCGATAGATAATAATAAATAATTATTATTTTAACTTCTATTAGTCATTTGGTTGTCAAATTAAATATTTTGCAATTAAAGATACAAATACTAGTTTCTGTCAGCGGCGTGCGCCCGTGTGAATAACGATTTTAATAAAATCTTTCAATATAATTATTAAGAAAATATTAAAAAACTTGTTTCTTTATGAAACAACATCTGTTAAAAAAAATAGGTCCCAGGGGCTCAAGCTGGGTGTTGATATGCCAGTCAGGTCTTCTGCTTTTATATGTATAGATTACCTGGATGACCGAGCATTGCTCGTTATTTTTTTTCTGGGTCAATCGTTTCTGCAAATTATAAACAAATAACAAATAAATTGAAAACATAGATAAAACGAAACTTTTTTCAATGAAATCTAGCTAGATCGATTTATCGTCCCCAAAACTTCGTGCATACTAAATTGCATGAAAATCGTTAAAGCCGTTTCCGAGATCCTAATTATATATATATATATATATATATATATATATATATACATACAAGAATTGCTCGTTTAAAGATATTAGATTAGATAGATAGAATGGATTAATTTTTCAAACGTGTGTCAAAATAAAATGTCATTTAAATCAGAAGCACTAAAGAGTGTTGATATCAACTTCGAAGGAAATCACAGCCAAAATAACTTTCTACCCTTTTTTAACCCTGTTAAGGGATGAATTTCAATAAAATACGAAACACGTCTTCCATCAATTTTAATAAACAAGGTTTATGTAAAATTTGAGGTAGATTGGACCAAGGAATCACGTTGTCCCGTATAAACTTTGCCCCCCTGCGTAGAATTTTGGAAAATCCTTTCTTATCGGATGCCTACGTCATACAAGGAACACATGCTCCAAGTTTCAGGTATGTACAATCAGCGGTTGAGGATATGCGTTGATCCAAGCAAATATTAATAATTAATTTCGGCTAATAAGCCGAAGACACAATAATGCAGGGTCGAAAACAAATAAAATACCACCTTAAACACGTATGTGCTCCGGGCACATACCTGTATGGTCAATAAGAACTCTGCGATGTGGAAATTAAATCTGCGATCATTTGCGATTTATAGGCAAGTTCGCTACCACTGCCCTGTAAAGAACGTCATAGGTCATATTTCGTGTAGTGCCTACTTCAACTACTGCAACCGTTTCCGGTATGTCTTATTTTAATAGATAATCTGTTTTTAGTGTACAGTGGTTAGGTTAAAGGTGAAGACGATTTATATTCACTGTGGTATTACATACAATATAAATATTAACATAGATAAAATCCCTATATAACATAACTCGCTATTTATAAAACCCATTAACATAACAAAAGCTATACGCACGCTCACGATAACCGCTACACATACATCATTATGATATTATTTCTTTAGTTGGGAGTCTGGAAATATACACAATTACAAGTACAATTACTTGAACACGTACATCCCGAGTAGAAATTTTTTCGTGTTCCTTAGAAGGACCGGACCGGGCATGCCCGATCTAGACCAGATAAGGTATGTAACGCAGAAGATTTGTCTGGACCCGATCAGGAAAACCTTATCGGGTCCAGATTATGAACTCCTGATCGGGTCCAGATTAGGAATTCCTGATCGGGTTCAAATTAGGAATTCCTGATCGGGTCCGGATGAGATTTTCCTGATCGGGTCCAAATCAACCATCTGCGTTACATACCTTGCCTGATCCAAATCGAGTATGCCCAGTCCGGTCATTTTAAAAAACATATATTAATATATAGTCTTGAAAAAATTGTTTAATAAAAAAAAATATAAATATGTTATTAAATAATGTTATTAAAAATGTTATTTAATATATTATTTTATTTATTTCCATCTATTTTTTTAAATGTACTGTATTATTTATTTTGTTTTTACTTTAAATATCAATTATTTTTATTTTATTAATTAACTAGTTACTATTTTTTTTATTGGTAAATTATTATACACAGCAATAAATATATTTTTTTATCTAGTTACTTTAGTCCACTAGTTCGTATTTTATATACAATACACTGAGTTAATGTCTAGATATAAGATTATAGTACTTGATACACTTTTTTTTTGTTTAACACACAATATATTCATTATTCTTCAACTTACTGTTAAGGTGATTCAGTCTTTGTATTGAGCTTATTTAACCTTTACATTATTTAAATTAATATACTAATCGACATACAATTTTTAAGCAATATAAAAATATAATTAGTAATTCAATAAATGCTTTTTATGACAAAAAATTCTTTATCAGTTCAAAGATTGTTACACCGATGTACGTCTTCTTTCAACGAAGAACACTGTGACTGTGAACAAGTTCCGACAAGTTGCTTCGTGACGTCACGGGCTGTCGCTTATATATACACACTATTTGTAGCTTATGTTGTATTTATATTAATATTTTGGTATTTTTTATTTATTAAACGCATTTCAATGAAGGTTTATATTTAATGCACAACACGCTTAGATATCTGGATGTCTATTTATTTTTGATAGGTACACATTTTTCTTATATTATCTGGTCCTGATCCAGTATGCCTTACCATACTTGGTTATAATTTACATCAGGCTATCCTTATCTGGTCCAGACCTGGTCCTGATCTAGTATGCCTTACCGAACTTGGTTAAATTTAACATCAGGCTATCCTTATCTAGACCAGATCTGGGCCTGATCCAGTATGCCTTACCGAACTTAGTTATATTTAACATCAGGCTATCCTTATCTAGACCAGATCTGGGCCTGATCCAGTATGCCTTACCGAACTTAGTTATATTTAACATCAGGCTATCCTTATCTAGACCAGATCTGGGCCTGATCCAGTATGCCTTACCGAACTTGGTTATATTTAACATCAGGCTATCCTTATCTAGACGAGACCGGGTCCTGATAGGGCTTGCCGGATCTGGCATGCCTCATTCTATCCTGATCCGGTCCAGATACATGATCTGGTTAAGCCTGACTTATTTTCTAGTCGGGATGTTTCGAAGGACGAACATCTGCCATGAGCGTAAATTAAACCCGCGACCATCGGTGCTTAAGGTTCGTTACCACTGCGCAACAGGGGTTGTAAAACAATATATCCAAATTTATAAATATTTATGATAATAACTATTAGATATCCATAATTAAATTCCCGCTAAATGTGTTTCAATCTTGATTGTAAAAGGTTATTCAATATCCATAATTAGTATGGGACTTGTATGTCTTCACCGAGAAATTAGTTACAATTTACACCTAATACCTCTCGATATACCTAATACTCGGGTAGCGATAGTGACGGAGTAGAAGCAGGCAAAAAAGTTTTTCATAAATTATATTACTGAAATTTTCTTGATAAAAATGTATTTGAAAAAATTATAATTTATTGTAATTAACTACGAAAAAAAAAATTATATTGTATACATCGATACAAAAAACGTAAGTGGTTTCGACATCACTAGTACTGAAACTCAAGAATAAAGGAATGGAGTCTTCCAGCGCGCCACTTCGTCCCTATTACTCCTACGGTTCTGACGTGAACCTGTAGCACTGGTAGTGTCGCGGTGCCGGTCGGAAACAAATAATTTGCTCAGATAATTCAATATATTTATTATTTCTTGAATTTTATTTTGGATTCAAATTATATTCCAAATAAAATTTGCTTCAATTCAAATAAAAACCAGTTACTTTTAGTGCATTTTTATCTGACTTTTAGTGAATTTTTCCGAACAATTTTCTTCATATAAATTATAAACTTTTAATAAAAATAATTTCAAATATACCGTCAGTGGACCGTCAGTTGCTGAAGAGACCAGCTAGGTAAGTAATCACATGAAACACTCATACATTATCTTGAATAAGAAACAGTTATAATTATTTTTCCTAAATTTGCTGTGATTAACTTGACTATTTAGGAAAAAAACTTAACTCGATATTCTATTACGATGTAGGGTTTTCAGTAATTAGAAAAGTATTTATTAAATTTTCTTTTATTATTAAAAATTAGTACCTATATACATATCATGCGTTTTTAATTTTGTTATTGGTGCTGTATTAGTTGTAATGCTGTGCTTATATAGAGTTCTAATTCAACGTCTAGGCAATTATTTTTATAATCTACGACGCTTGTTTAAAATTACACGACACTTTCGACATTTGTTTGTTATTCGAATATTAAGACAAGTCATTATATTGTAGCAGTTTTGATTTGAAATGGCTCCAGCGCTCTGTTGCTTCGGCTTTGCTGCTCCCGGCGAATACTTCTACCCGCTTCGCACGATGCTGGCATATTATTATAGACGACGATGAATACAAGTACAAAATTCTCTATCAGTTATTGAACCTATTTAGGGGAAACTTAAAAATATTTTCAATCGAATTCAACATGGTCTGTGGAGCCACAATGTTTTCTGTTGGAGTGGGCCGGCTCGACAAGAGAAGTACTGTGCTCACACAGACCGACGTGAGGTTGCCATGTTCTTAGAAAGAGTTCCTGAGGTCTTAACCCCCTCTCCAGTAACGGAAACAAAAAGGCTCTTCACTTAACAGTTCACAACATCCCTAAATAAAGATAATTACTAGTCAAGTGCGTTGTGGAACACGCACATTTGAAACTAAAGGGTTCCGCAGCTTGTTTATGAAGAATCTTAAGGGCTTTAAAAATATAACGAATTAAAATCGACCGCAAAAAGAAGAAAGTAATTATCAAAATTAATACGAAAAACAAAGGGAACAGCTTATATATCTCTAAAATTTGTAGAACTATCTTCTTCAAACCAAATGTGGTTCAAATTTCATTTGATGTCCTACAAGCTCAAATTACTCTAGAATTTTAAATCCCATAGTTCAAAAAATAGAGGGGGTGGACACAATTTTTATGACTTTAGGAGCTAATATCTCACCAATTGCGGACTTAATGAAAAAAGTCAAAATCAAACCTCTTTATCGTTTTAAAAGATCTATCCAAAAATATCTCACACGTTGACATACGTTGAATTTTTTTTTTCAACCCTCAGTTACATGTATGGACTGCTGCTCTTAATTCTTATATATACAGACAGACGGACAGACGGACAGACAGACAGACAGACAGACAGACGGATGGATGGACAGACCGACATGACAAAACTATAAGGGTTCCGTTTTTCCATTTGGCTACGGAACTCTAAAAGTATATTTGGAGGGGTCATATCTGATCAATCAATTTGATTTTCAAAGTTACTCGAACGCAACAAATAAGATGGTATATATCATTCGTAATTTTTAAATTAGCATTAAATATCTTTCTCTTATTCGGTTCTCATAAATATTATGTACATGTATGCATTGTGCTGAAGTCGTGCTACGTAAGTGCTACAAACTCGCTACGCGAAGGCTACACTTTTGTGATTTTTATAGAATATTAATTTGAAACTAGTGCGCCATACCTCTGCTCTTTGTTCCCTCTTCTCCACTTTCAACCTTAGCCCTAATCCGGCTTCCAAATCTAGCATTCACTCCTTGTCACCAACGCTCACTTCCTCCCTTTGGTCTCCACTTCTCAACTCTCACTCTTGTCTTCACCCTATTACTTGCACCCGTCACTTCCACCCTTTGCCCCCACTACCTGGCCTCCACTTTTTGTCTCCAGACCTTGCCCCTTGCATCTTACCTTCACAACACTTCCACTTTTCTTCGTGCACCTCACTCCTTTCCCCTACATCCTAACCACATCATACAACTAGCCATATCATCTCAAAATCCCCTTCTCCTCAAAAAATCTACAGCCTCATTCATCTGATCCCCACTCATCCATGAATAATAACGAATGGTATTGGGAAGGAATTACTGTTTGAATTTCGTTTGTGAGGTTATTGTTATGTTATATAATACATTTAATACTATTAACGAAACAGTTTTTAGGGCGAATATTATTTAAATATTATACACCCTCATATACAAAATTACGCGAAATATCTGTTTTCTATGAAGCGATCCACTCTCTACGAATGGATGGTTAGGAATCTATTTCAGTCACAAAAGGTTTAAATTATATGAGGATTATTTTTTGCGAATGTTTTTATTTTGTTAATGTAAGAATATTACAATGTCTCATTTTATAAATAGCAATTTATATTTACCTGGGTTTATTCGAATTATCAATTTAGTTTTGTAGCCAAATAAAAATAGTTTTGTCTTTCAGTCCGTCCATGTGTCTCTACCATTTTGCATTTATTGGCATTATTTGATAAAGTTTGGATAAAAGTCTCTCCTTCTCCATAAATAAGAGTAGCTATGCGCATAATAAGGCTAAGCTGTAACCTACTACCGGGATCCATAGGTGGCGGATCATCAAACGGCTTGAAGATATCCTCACCAGCTGCATTGCAGTCCCCGGCCATTCAGCAACAAGGTAACTAGGATGCAGTGGTCATTCCTTAAGAAATAATTGCTTAAAAATGCTACAAAATTCGATTATGTCCTTGTGACCTGGCGTTTTGTACCATCAGTAAATCACTCATCTGCTACGGGTAGCTGCGTAACAGTATTCTCAGAAGCGGAAGCCAAGTTGGTTGGAACTGTTCTGGAAACGAAGCTATTTATAGAGATGGTGTGCATCGGTACGGTAATAGTACAGCGTATGGAAGGCAACGGGAAACCACCACATATAATTGTAGATTCCCCAGGAAGATCATTAATGCTGAGAACAATATAAAAATGCGGCTCAGTCCCTGACAGTCTTTCTATGGTCAGAGGGTGCGAAGAATCTCTTGTGTGAGTGGGTGAGTCTAGAAACCAGGGAACAGAAGTTTTGTCATGAGATGACACAGTAGTTTATTATAGCTGTAATAACGAGAAAAATCTCTATAACGGTATGGCCATCATTACTAGCAGAAATTTACATCATCAGGTCCACAGTTTCTTACCAATATCAAGTCAAGTTTTAATTCTGGAACAAAACCCTGAAATATTCAGATTGTCCCATTTTATACACCACCATCCAAGCTACTGACGAGGACAATGAACTCTTTTATGAACATGTAGAATGTGCCCTTAAACACCACAATTCACATAACATTATCCTCGTTCTAGGTGATTTAAATGCGAAAATTGGGGAGGACGAAGTCTCGGACATCGAAGAAGCACAGGCTTATCGGCGTTTGTTTTGCAGGTTCTTCTCAGATAGAGGTTTAATTTTGGAGCCGGTGGTAGAATATGACTTTCAACAAATAAGTGTAATGCTTTTTGTGTTGAATAAAAATATTACATTTGTCATTCCAAACACCCACTTTAAGCAACCTCCAATAAGACTGTATACGTGGACGTATCCATTACGTTCACCGAAGAAGATCCTCCGTAATCAAATAGATTATGTACTTATAAAATAAAGATATCGTAATAGTCAAAATCTACCCAGGCACCGCTATTGTCTCTGATCATAATCCTGTTGTTGCAATCCTTCGCTGTAATATGAACATTCCAAAAACCTAAATTTAGAAGACAAGAAATGGATGTGACCACAAATGGATTTAATAGTGGTAGTGCCACGCTGCATACCTTTTAGTTGCAGCCGAATTGGGCCGACACACCCGGGGAAGAACCACTCTCTCACTAAAAACCGACGTGAAGTGACCATGCTGTCGGGTTTCGTTCGGTATGTGGGAGTCCCGGTGGCCCACTACACCTTAATAAAAGTGCAGAATTTGGTTAATTTACTCCAGGAGGGTACCACCAGCGTCTGCTGTGGAGGGTTCTTCTCTGGATGTCCATCTTCAGGACGAACCCTACATGAACAAAACATGGAGACCCAGGCTGCCCTCCTAATTCTTGGGAAATTTTGCGCTCAATACTGTTCGGGCAAACGAAGCAGGCAACTTGAGGCAACCCCTTCCACGGTAACTGTGAGCTTCTGTACATAAGGGGGCTGAATTGGAACTTGAACTTAAACCTCCATCTGAAGACGTTGCAGCCGGCCTTGATCTTTCTTACCGAGACGCAGATATCTTCTCCGGCTGATACTTTTTTCCCGTCTACCCGGGTTACAATTTGGAACATTCCTTTGTACCCCGAGCTGGTGTGTGCATGTACTTCAAAGAAGATATCTGCGCTCGTCGCCTCGGCAGTCTTGAAGGAGTGGACCTATCGATCATATGCCTGTGTGTAGACTGCGAGGATCATCCGCGAATCTACGCATATTTTTATAGGTCCCATAGCGGAAATGCCGAAACTGACTGACTCATTGAGCAAATGGATACAGATTCTACGCTGAAACAGATCCCATCCTCTGAGATAATGATTCTTGGCGATTTAAACGCCCACAATGCCGAATGTCTTGGTTCACGTACCACCGACCACCTATCTTTGCTTTGATATATGATTTGACACAACTGACAACCTCGCCAGCGTGAATCCCAGATGCAAGGGAACTAACACCTTTACTGTTGGATCTTTTGCTGACCTCTGATTTGGGCAACTAATTGGTATCCGTGGATCCTCCTCTAGGCTCGTCGAACTACTGCCTTTATTGGGGTATAGTGCCGGTCCAGCACGGCCTCGTTTTGTAGGTTGCCGGCGCATTTGATACTACAGTTCGGCAGGCTGGGATAGCATGCGTTCTTTCTTGGCGTCCTACCCATGGGGGCGGATTTGCTTCTCGCCGGATGACCCGGACGTCATTGCTAACTCTGTCACCGATGTATCCTTTAGCCAATTCGTTTTAACGCATACTCGAAGATGATTTTCAGAGAAGCATTGGATCAGGCTGTAGGTATCACAGTGAATGCCTAAATTATTATCAATATCAATTATGCTGATGATACTGTATTACTTGAATCTAAAATAGAAGAACTTCAGATCCTTCTAGATAAAGTTCAAACTGTTAGTTCAACGTATGGCCTCACTGTCACCAGGAAAATAAAATATATGACAGTCTGTAAAATACCACCAGCGAACTCCTCTATTCTTTGTAACGAACAGCCTTTGCAAAAAGTTAGCAAATATGAATATTTAGGAGACTGTGCCGATGATACGGGAGACCACAGCCTTAAAATAAAGTGCGTACAGAACAAGCCCGAAGTACTTTCTTTAAGTTTAAGTCACTGCTGTGCAATAAAAAGCTAAATATCCACCTACGCGTGCGATCAGCACGCTGTTATGTTTTTTTCTTTCTCTTGTATAGTGTTGAAGCATGGACCCTCATAGAATCCAGCTGTAAGAAGATTGAAGCCTTCACCTTGGGTATATAGGTGAATGTTAAAGATATCTTGGAGTGACAAAATAAAAAAAGTTAACCGTGATATGTCATTTAAAGAAAAAAGCAGAAGCACTATATTCAGTTGAAAAAAAAAAGCTGGAATATCTTGGCCACATAATGAGACACCGAAAATATGACCTAATGCAACTTATTATTCAAGGCAAGATCCGAGGAAAGCGAAGTGTAGGTCGAAGAATAACATCTTGACTGAATAACTTACGCCAATAGTTTGGAAAGAGTATTCGTTCATTATTCAGAGTTGCGGCATCAAAAATACAAGTTTCTCTAATGATCGCCGATCTTCGTATGAAGATGGCAATCTAAGAAGAAGAATACACGTACCATAATAGCTCAAATTCATAACAAATATAATAATTGTACTTACAATTCTGCAAAAATTCTGCGATTTCATATTGACTTGTAGTCTTGATTCTTTGAGAAAAAAAATCATCTACCCACATTTGGAGGTGATGAAACGATGTAGTTAGAAAGTTAAGACAAAGTTAGAGATAGATAGTTACACGATATTTATGACTAGGAAATAATATCTGAAAACTAATTATTATTTTTTAAGATCTATCCAAAGATACTTACTAGAATTTTGTGTCGACTCTCATTTACATATTTGGACTGCTACCCTTAACTTTTATATATTTTAGGATGTCACTTTAAAATTGTGTAGCGGTTCATGGAACACCTATTTATTAAATATCGTATAGATTCTTCAAAAGATCGTATAGATTCGCCAACAGTTTTCGAATAAAATGACTGTGACGAAATTATAAGGTTGAACACTTTTTGCCATTTGGCTACGGAGCCCTAAACCAGTTTTATACGCCCAACGAACAATAAACAACAAATAGTTCATTAGTAGAAAAATATAATCCCCTCGATGAGCGCCAACGCTAAGTAAATTAATTAGTACGTTGTTAAAAGCTTATTACTCTGTTATATCAAATCACCCTTCCAAGAAATCGTATCGAATAAAAGTACAGCAATTATATTTTAATCCTCTTTGAGAAAATCCGTTCACCTTGTAATTGATTCTTCTTATCTTTTCAGAAATTTAAGAAAAAATATCGTGTTTATTATGATTAAGCTTATTTCGTTACGTTCGTAATTTAGCAATTGGCTATTTAATGTCTGTATTTTTTTCGTATTATGAATACTTGCCGATTTCTTCGTATCTATACAGTTAAGAATAAATAAATTACGAAGACATACGTACATCGCCGGACGGATACCATGGCAACGTTACATCGGTGTGCCGGTGCTGAGCGCGCTCATGTTTATACATACATTTATTTCAACAAATACAAATTAAGGCCGAGATGGCAGTGGAAAGAAAACGAAGACTTTGATCGAATGTCACGGGTTCAAATGCAGGGAAAACCACCTTTGAGTTTTCAAGTGCTTAATTTGTGGTTCGATTTTATCTCGTGCTTAACGGTGAAGGGAAACCCTACTTTAACCTTTATTCTGGGACATGACTTAAACCTCTCACTGGTGGTAGGTCTTTTGTTGCAAGAGGCCGGCTAGGTAGGTACCACCGCAGTGTCCAATATTCTGTTGCCAAATAGTAGTGCTTAGGCACTACTGTGTTCCGGTTTGAAGGGCATTGTACGCTAGTGAAATTACTGGGCGAACGAGATTTAAGAACTAATATCTCGGGGTTGGCAACGCGCGAGTGGCACCTACTAATGGTGCTGCAAGCGCTCATAGGCTGCGGCAGCCACTTACCATTAGGTGGGCCGTATGCTTGTTTGCCAACTTCTAACACAAAAAAAACCTACATGTCTTGGTAGAGTTTCTGAGACATGTATATCTGTCAATCCGCAGTGGAGCAGCGTGGTGGATTAAGCTCTAAATAATTTTCCTTAAGAGGAGGCTTTTGCCCAGGGACATGAATGGGCTGTTACTTTACGATTTCTGCAAATTAAATAATATTATTATTTTTGTCAGTATTTTTTTTAATTATTCAAAAGTAATTTACTTATAAAATTATTCTTTTTTCCTGTATAAATTACGCCGTGCAGTTTTATTTGTAGTTTTCATTTTATATTTTCTTAAATGGTTATAAATTATAATACTTATTAGAGCGCACTGCCCAATGCCTATTCATTATCTGTTGGCTAAAACCTTATCCAGACAGAGCGATTTCGCCGCACTCGCACGTATTAAACGTGTACGTTGCGTCCAAGAGGGCCGTACCAACGTGCGTTTAGGGACGAATTCACTGTAGGAAGACTTCCGTATGAAATTTTTTGCATTCTATTTCCCTTGACACGTATCAATTAATTAATTAGCAATGCACCACTATTAAATAAAATCTCTACTGGTTCCAATGTAATGTCGATCCCCTTCCAACACTAGGCCTTTGGGTCTATTTTATAACCAAGCAACACTCTTTGTTCACGCACATACCTTGTTCTCTAAGATAATGGAGTCCATTATGAACTGACAGTTCCTGCGTTACCTAGAGGACCACCAGTTGATTAGTGACTACCAGTACGGTTTTCGTTAACGTGACTTTTAAGAAAAAACTGTTATAATATTTTTATAGATAATTTATGATCTACAGTTATTTTTGTCTGAACTATTTTTTTTTTGATAAAACCTACCATTTTGCCCATTCGTTGGCATCCTAAATCACGCTATCGAAGTTTTCAACGCCGTTAAGCAAAAATATTTCCCGCCGTTAACCGTTGGGCCACGACCCACCGGGCACATCATCCTCTTAGTCAGCGGAGTCGCACTTTGTTTTGAAGGGACGTCACTTTTCATTGTGTCTCAACATGAGAAAATATTTATAAGTGAAATTGATATGCTCAGCTTGTACCTTGTGTCAGATTTTATTTTGAAAAGCTTTTATTTAATTTGCAATGTTTGTATATATTATGTATGTATGTTAAGTGCAAATCTTACAAGCCTAATTTGACCTACTTTCCGGCATTCAAATGAGTAGAAATTTAGTATACCTATGTACCTTGCATGAAAATGCATCAATACGGTACCATTGCGCTTTTCTGATGATGGAGTCTGATCGCAATCATGTGTATTTATTAGGGTCAAATAAACCCAACACTTTTTTAAAATATTCACAGGGATAACTAAAAATTAAAGATAAATTAAGAATTAAAAAACCTTTTATTTAAAAGCTCTAAAAAGAAAAAAAGACTGCGTGGTTATAAGAAACCATGACACAAGTGAAACTTTTAACTTTTTTTTTTTAATTAGATTTAAGGTATTAAAATTGCGTTTTTAATCTTAAAAAAACAAAAAGAAAAAATTAAAAATATGATTAATTAAATAAATCTTTAAAAAAATTTAAATAGACAAAAACAATAGACACACAACAAAAATACATCCATAAAAATAGTAAAGACTGAACTAATTTAAGCATTATTATTATTTTTATTACTAAAGGCATGCATGCAAGCAATCATACATACATATAAGCAGTAAAAAGTAAAGTAATTATAATAATAAAATAACACATGCCTGCGAGCAATCATACAAATAAATATACATAAAAATTAAAACAAATGAAGTTAAACGAGCAAACAAACTTAAACGAGATAAAACACGTGCTTTTCACTATATCCCCACTGCACGGCCGACTGTACTAATGCGATATGCTAAAAATAAAATAATAAATTTGAGGTTAACAGCGTCACTGCCTGTACTATTGAGACATGCCAAAAGATTAAGGAAAACATTAAGGCGATGTTATTAAAGCTTTAATTTAAAATATATATACATAAATAAATAAATAAAAAAAATTAAAACAAAACAGACATAAAAATATTAAAAAGAAAAACTAAAAATAAAAATATAATATAATAAATATATAAAAAAAATATATTAATGAAGACAAATCAGACACGCAAGCATGCATGCGTACAAACATATAAACAAATATACACACATACATAAAAATTGTAAAAAGCTAAATTAAAATAAATGAAGTCCCCGCGGCTGACTATAATCCGACATGGTAAAGACAATCCAAAAAATTTAATTGATACAATAAAAGTTTCATTTAAAAATATATATTATAAATTGTATCAACCCATCAATTTATTACTAAAATGCTTGACGCGAGATTATGTAGATAAACAAGAATGAAATTTAGAAACTTGATCTTGACATAAGAAAATCGAAAAAAAGCATGCATTTTATAAGTAGGTAAATTCCGCGACAAGCTTTTATATTTTAGTCGTAAGTTTATGGGTTGGTACAATTTAAAATTTATTTTTTTCTTTTCAGAGCATTTAAGTAAAAGCTTGTTTTAAAAAATTATATTTTTACTTATATTATAAATACATCTCATCATAGACGCCACGTCTCGACTAATCTAGAGGTACCCAAGATTCGATATGGCTAAAATAAAAAAAACAACAATTAATAGACTCTAAAACAATAATAAATCAAATTAAATGAATTTAAAATAAACAATTATTAAAATGAAGCTCATTTAAAATCCCACTGGCAATCAGCATATTATGTAATAAAACGAAATAGTGATGTAGCTCAGCGTAGCTTTCCATTTGCACCGCAATAAGAGTTCGTGGTAGGCCCCCTGATCTATAATAATTATTACAAAAAAGTAGACACCGTTGCATACATAATTATATATATATTACAAGACATGCAAATGAAAATTCAAATATACTGGTCTATGTGGAAAATATCAAACAGTCGTCGTAAGAAATCGTATATGTATTCACAAGTTTTTTAAAGAAATGTTTCTTAGAAAACGATACAATGGGATTAACTCAGCACAATAGTATACGAGCTTTAATCTCGTTGAAGTTCCTACAGAGAATACTCAGAACCTGTTACCATGGAAACCGTAAATAAATAAAAAGGGTATTGAAATCTAGGTACGAAAAGATACCAGTGGTAGTTGATTGATTTATTACAAATTATCATTTTCAAATGGCAAAAACAGAACCCTTATAATTTCGGTAGATCCGTCTGTCCGTCCGTCCGTATGTCCGTCCTTCCGTCTGTATGTCACAGTCATTTAGGTCAGAGACTAAAGATGCCGTCTATACGAAATTTAGTAAATAGGTGTATTCTATGAACCGCTACACGATTTTGTAAGGAAATCTGAAAATATATAAAAAAAGTGTGTGAGTACTTATGTACACGCTTCAGAATTTTTATAATAATAATGATGTTTATTGATCCAAAAAAAGGTTAACAGTTTTACTTATACATAGCAAAGTAATTAAAAGAAAACACAAGTAAGTTAAGGCACATATCAAATTTTACTGTCCCTGAAGTAGGTCAACCCTGTATTTCAGGCAACAGTGCTCTCTTAAAAAGATGAACATATATATTCAATTATGTTTGCTATTACAGTTTAGCTTACTTAAATTTATTACCAAGTTCATAAACTGTAAAGATATTTTAATCAGAATATGCGTGTTTGTGTGTGTGTATGTGTGTGTGTGCATGTGTGTGTGTGTGGTTGTGCGTGCTTGTGTGTGACAGGATGTGTATGCATGGCTGTGTAAGTGTGTGAGTGTGCATGTTATTTTATTGCGAAACTACAAGCAATTGCTCGGTATCTTCATACGATTTCCAAAACAGCCATTCTTTTATAATTTTTTTTACATTTATTTCTAGGAAGAGGGTATATGTTAAGGATGTTACTAATTTTACTATAAATTCTGCTGCTAATAATGTAGCATGGCCTTCCGGATAGTTTACTTTTGTGACTTTTGAGCTTGTACAATTAGAGTTCCTTTTATTCTTTCATGACTTTTATCGTAGGTTAGCGAATTATGTTTCTTATTTATAGCTTGAAAGACGAAGAGTTGAAGAACTGAAAGCACTTTACATTCTTTATATCAATTAATCTTCGGGAATTTAAATGGTCTCTTAGTCATTACTTTTAAATCTCTGTGCTCTCTCTAATTGTAGAACCGATTAACTATTGCATAGTATACAATAAAGATAGTTGATCTGTCTGCAGACGAACGCAGATTTTTAAATATAAATATTAATTTCTTATTTCAATCGTTAGATTAGATATATGTACTTTCCACGACAGAGTTCTATCGACATGTAGTCCAAGATATTTTATCTCGTGAGCGTATTCAACAATAGCACAAGAACAATTAATTAGGGCTACGAGAAGACACACACATGCGCGAATCACAGATATGCGCTTTCATAGTACATTTGTCAACAGACGGTTGAGAGGCAGTGGATAGTAAGAAAGTAAAAAATTTAGTTTTCTTAACATTTAAGAGCATGTTCAGCGTTATTAATTGCGTTCTCCCACGTATTGCCAGTTATGTGTAGGTAGGTATCATCTGCATATCATATAATTCTACAATTGGGAATAGGAATGTCACAAAGGTTATTATTATATATGGGAAATAGTGTAAGGCCCAAAATACTACGCTGTGGAATGCCATAGGTAAGGTGCATATCATCGCTTGAATGTTCGTTTATTTTAATTTGTTGCGTGCGGTTTGATAAATAATCTTTGAAAATATGTAACGCTATGCCTCTAGTTCCTATATTTTCTAATTTACTTACTAATATCTGGATAGAAACTGTGTCAAATGCTTTTGAGAGATCCAAGAATACGAAAATACTCTTTAATTTTTGGTCTAAGCTTCTTGTTATTATTATTGTCAAATCAAGAGCAGCGCCTTCCGTAGATTTTCCACTCCTAAAGCCATATTGATTAGACGATAAGAGGTTTTTGGTTTCTAAATAATTAACTAACCGTTTGTTGAGGATCTTCTCTAATATTTTGGATAGCGCTGTAAGTATCGATATTGGTCTGTAGTTACTGACACTATTTCTATCTCCATCTTTATAAACTGGTAATACCAAAGCCTTTTTAAAACAATTTGGAAAGATACCTTATGCTATACAAACATTACAAACTCTAGGGATTATAGGTGCTAAAGTAGAGAAACTTGATTTTAAGACTTTAGTAGGAATACCATCCCAACCAACAGCAGTTTTTAGATCCATTATGACAGTTTCTATTTCTTTTTCATCTACTGGCATTATGCCAAAAGAGTAAGCAGGGGAAACAGATAAGTTGATTGAACTATAATTTGGTTGTGATAGAATCCGAGTTGCTAGTTTATTTCCCATCTTCACAAAATATCTGTTTACATAATTAAGAGATTTTTTTGGATTCGACTCTATCCGTAACAATTCTGAAGGAGGAAGAGATTTAGGAAAAATATTCGCAACGCTTCTTACAACTTTCCAAGTTACTTTTGAACTATTTTTTGATTTCTCAAATTCAATTTTTTCATAGTTGCGCTTTATTCGCTTTATAAGATTATTACAAAAACTTATGTATCGATTATAAGTTATTGCTAGAGGTTCCTCATTGCTTGGTGAAGCGTTAAGTTTTAAGTTATACTTCTTTGGCGTAATAAGATAAAAATCTTTTTAAAAATTTTATCTTTCGCCTTATTCTACGTTTGTAGAAAAAACGACACAAAAATAGAAAAAGGTGTTTAATACATTGATCGTTTTATTATAACGCATTATCTAGTTAAATAAAGTTTATTTAAATATCACAAAAAAATGTTGACTATAGCTAACTTCAGGGTGTCGTTTTCTTGTGACGGTGTGGGCGCGCCTCGTAAAAATTTACTCTCATAATTTTTCCCTAACGTGCCAAAAGAATTATAACTTCAAAATTAAGGGTAGCTGTCCATACATGTATCTGGGTTGAAAAAAATATTTCAATGCATGGTGACGTGTGAGATATTTTTGGATAGGTCTTCCAAAATGATAAGCAGGTTTGATTTTGACTTTTTTGAGGTTTGATTTTGATGTTGCGGGATTTAAAGGTCTGAGTTTCAAAAGCTACAATTGTTTTTTTCTCACCAAAAAGACGAGAATACTCAAGGAAAGGAGGCTTTTGCTATTACTACTAATAATCAGACTCGTAAATCCGTTTTAACAAATAACATAAACAATATAAAACCGGATTCAGAAGACAGACGCCCGTCACGCGCGTTAGCACTCACGCCTAATTTGCTTTGTAATGTGTTCCATATAATTTGAGTCTCGACACTTAGTATTATTTATTTATTTATAATAATGTCGTATTATTTAGTTATTTATTACATCCAAATTTTAAATAGGCGTTGTACTCATCCATATATATTAAAATGAAATATTTTATTTAACGTATAAAGTATAACACTTATTGGTTCAGAGAAAACGTCTATCATCAGCTCCAAAATTAAAAAGAACTTTGATAAACCGGCAAAACAAGCTCAGGGGATTCCATTTTTAAAATGTATTTTTTAAATGTGAAATTGTTCACATATATGTTCACTGGAGTATAAAAGTCTCATTTTATAATAGCCCTTAAAATATAAATGTTTCATGACTTTTTTTTTATACTCATTAATAGAAAGTTTTTGAATGCTTTCTGGGATAATATTGTAAAACCGACATAAGTCTGGGAAGGCCATTTTTTTGTTGTTTTAGGGGATAAGTTTCATGTACAAAACTTTATAAAATTTTGATGGCATTAAAAAATTCCACTCGTATTTTTAACTGACATCCGAAAAAAGGAGGCGGTTCTCAATTCGTATTTTTATGTGTACTTCAGAACTCCGACATTAGGAACCAGTTAGATTTGTTTTAACTTTTAAAGTTTCAAGAAAAATTACGTATAAAAAAACTGAAGATGAAATTTTTTATGAGCTTGAACTTATTTAATTATTACTTTATGGTATTGACCTCAGAACTTTTTCATTTACGAAGGAAACGATTTATAAAATTCTTCCTTTATTTAAAAGGATGCACTTCAAAATGGCTCTGGTAGGTTAATAAAAATAAAATAGCTGGATGAATATGGTGAGTCACCTAGTCACCTAAGTGAACGAAACTGCGTATTTGATTTCAGCGGTATTTACGATCACTAAAACATAACAAATAAAAAAATGTGTCCGTGTACGTGTACTCGTGTACACAAGTAAGAAGTGAAACTTCTTTATGACCTTATTTTTGAAAAATGACCTACTATATGCAACTTTAAAGAAATTGGTTAAATAAAGTTAAATTAGATAAAGTTTAACAAAAGGCTTTTATTATCATAGACATGAATACAAATAATACAATTATTTCATTTTGCCTTATTACTACTAATATTATTACAGCATTTCATTAATTGTAATAAAATTATTACATGCCATCCCTACTCTGCTGGGGAAAGTACTCTTCGAATCAACCGTGGTAGGGACAAAAAAAAATTGGCGCGTAACGCAAAAATGTAACGGTATATTTTTTTCCAACGCCGATAAAGATTAAAAATAATAAAGACTTGAAAACTACATAGCAAATAATAAATATTATTTTCTACATCAGAAGTCGATGCCTTATGTGCTGATGTTTTACTTTAAGTGAGGTAGGGCATAGCGGAAAATGTCTCCCTCAAGAGCAGCCCGACTGGGGAAGTACCTGCACCTTACAGAAGACTGCAGCCAAATAACACCAAAAGTGTTGTGTTCCTGCAGTTGAGTAAGGTCGCCAGAGCTCTCGAGGATTTGTTTTGTTGTCAGCGGAGGACGTTGCGTGAGTAAAACACGGCCATTGAGCAGTGTAGGCGCGGAATGTCGATGCGGCGATCAGGGAGACCCGATGAAACGGCTTGCCGCTGGCCGCCCGCAGGATAGTTGAGTTCCCGAACCCAGGTATCACTCAATCTCCGCCCTGGGAGGCTGAACTGCCAGCCTGCACAAAATCCTTGAAGTAGTAGTCGTTCCGGAGGAGGAGACCGGAATGGACCCGAGTGCGGGGGATCGGGGCCCTTCCGTACGCCGCATCGACCAGCCGCATTATCTATAATTCTCTCTGGTAGGTTTGCACCGTGCCTTTGTTCTCTAAGCTGTCAACAAAACAGGTCCTTAACCTAATCATCCTCAAAAATAATGAAGGCTATAAAGAAAAGAAATAGTTCTTTTTCAGAGGTATGCCATTCCACATCAGTGGACTTTTGCAACATCAGGGGTATTCATTCAAATCTGAACGCCGTCCAAATCGCCGAACCAATATCTGGAGACTGCACAGCCGACCCCACTATTTCTCACAGAAACACAGATTTCTTGTCCGTCAGATACATCATACCTGGCTTGTCCCGGTTATAAACTTGAACATAAATTTTTGAGACGTGCCGGTGTACGTATGTACGCTCGACAGGACGTCGGTTCTCGGCGTCTTTATTTATATGAACCTGTCAGTGGTGTGAGTACGTGTTGACTCCGGCAGCCGCACTCGAATCTACGCGTGCCTATACAGGTCTCACAGCGGTGACATGGACACCACCCGGCTCTTTGACCACCTGCTATTGACGACTGATGAAGTTCTTGAGTAGTATCCCATTGCTGAGTTGGTGGTTTTAGGAGACTTCAATGCTCACCGACTACGACTACCGACTACGTCTACCGACTACGCTGAGAGATGTGCTCGTGAATTCACATCGGCCTATGGATTCTCACAGCTCGTACATTCTCCTACGAGAATACCTGACATTGAGACCCATACAAGTTCTATACTGGACCTTCTGCTGACCACATATCCTAACATTTAATATAACATATCAGTAGATGAACCATTAGGTTCATTTGACCACTGCCTCGTCCGGACTAAAGTACCGCATTTGCGGCCAGATCCACCTCGGCCTACCAGTTTACGTCACATGTGGCAATAAAAGTCAGCAGATTGGGATGGAGTACGTGAATTTTACGCATCATACCCATAGAGACAGCTCTCTTTTCTATCAGAAGATCCTGACTCCCGTGCAGCCTCTGTCGCTGAAACGATACTGGTGGGCATGGTGTACTTTATTCCAAACTCACTGGTACCTGTCGGGGCAAAAAACGGCCGTGATTTAATCGATCCTGCAAGGAAGCCGCATTCAAAGCTTGGATCATGGCCCGAAAAATTAAGGACCCAAATATATCTGACGCAAAACGCAATTTTAATGCTGCCTCGAGGTCCAGTAAAAGAACTATTGCCAAAGCTAAATTTGAATTCGTTGGCAAAAACAGCTTGCAGGCTATCTTTCTAGAAGTCGTGCCTTTTGGTCACTCGCCGCTGCTGAATGTCAGTCGAATGAAAGCCGCTGAATGTAAGTCGTCTTTGCCAACACTGTGATATACTAATGGTGACTTGGCCTACAGTGCTAAAGAGAAAAAAATTGGGTACTCTCTTTGCCTCGAACTCGACATAGAACGATAATGAAAGTGCAGCACCGTCTACCATCCCGTGGTGTAGACACTCTATGCCAGAAATGAACATCTCACAAAGGGATGTCCGGCTAGATATACCCCTTTTGAATGTTCATAAGTCGAGTGGGCCAGACGACACACCAGCAGTGGTACTTAAACAGAGCGCTCCCGAGTTGTGTACTGTCCTAACGCGTCTCTTTGCCCTTTCTTACCATACTAAGATAGTTGCGTCTTCGTGGAAGACTGCCCATATCTATACAATGCCTAAAAAGGGCGATCGGCCAAGCCCATCGAATTACAGGCCTATTGCTATTACTTCCCTTCTCTCTAATGTGATGGAGCGGATTATCAACACAAAGCTTCTCAGATACCTAGAAGAGCATGATTTGATCAGTGACCGCCAATACGGTTTCGGCACGGTCGCTCGACTGATGATCTTCTAGTGTATCTCACTCACCGTTGGGTTTCAGCCATTGAGAGTCAAGGTGAGGCATTGGCAGTTAGCCTAGGTATAGCAAAGGCATTCGATCGGGTGTGGCACCTAGGTCTTCTATCGAAATTGTCATCTTACGGACTACGCAAGGGACTGTGCAAATGGGTTGCCAGCTTTCTATCCAGAAGCATCAGAGCCGTAGTAGATGGTAGTTGCTCCGAAAACAAATATTTAAATGCTGGCTCCGTACTTTCTCCAACGCTGTTTTTCCTGCACATCAATAACATGCTGTCTTTTGATGGCATTCATTGCTATGCCGCCGACAGTACTGGAGGCGTTTTTTATACGGGCCGTGCAAATATCCCCCGTTCCCTGTTGGAAGAAAATCGCAAGACACTTGTGTCTCAAATCGAGAGTACTTTATCCAGAGTCTTTGATTGGGGTCGGGATAATCTAGTAAATTTTAATCTCACAATTCCTTGTGCCCCGCAAAAGCTTGTGTCTATAAGCATGCGCGTTCACCGCAAAAAAAAACCTTTACTATAGTGCCATAATTCCGGAACCATCCTCTTACCATCTCTAAGAATATTGGAATCTTAGGCATCGACATTTCCAGTGACGTCCAGTTTTGAAGTTATCTAGAGGACAAAACCAAGCTGGAGTCCAAAAAGCTCGGTGTGATCCATAAAGCAAAGCAGTACTTCATTTCAGAGCAACGACTTCTATTACATAAGTCACAAGTTCGGCCCCATATGGAGTACTGCTGTCATGTCTAGGCAGGAGCGCCGGGATACCTTGAGCCTCTTGACTCGGTTCAAAAGCGTGCTATGCAAATTGTAGATGATCCTAAACTCACAAGCGGTATAGAACCTTTAAGTCTAAGAAGAGACTTTGCCTCTTTATGCGTATTCTATCGCTTGTTACAATGGGATTTTTTTTTGGTTTTATCTGGAAAACATACAGCATTTAAATACAGTGTAACAATGAAAGAGTATAGCTATTACATTAGCCGATTAAGTTTTCACTAAAAATATAATACAATAGTGTGGGAATTTGGATATAACGGACCAACAATTGTAGTGTTTAACATATTAGCTTATGGCACAAAAAAACCTTAAGCGTGTTCTAAATGTTCTAAATTTACTATTGAATAATCTTGCTGTACTTATTATTAGTTATATATTTGACTTTATTGCGGAAATAAATTGAGTAACCTTATTATGGAACAAATCAATGTCGGTGTATTTATTATTATAAATAGTACATACTCTTGAAAAACTATTGTTATTATATTGTTAGTCTTTCATTCATTACGCAATAATTTTAATAATAAATAAAAATTTGACACAGACCCCAACCTCGGCAAGGGCTCGACCGCGAGTGGCGGGCAGCGAGCGGGGCGGCGTATTCTGAAACCGGTGGGCAACGTTTAAATTCTGGGAAAATTTTGAATTCAATAAATTTAGAGCTTCAGTTAAAAATTAAAACAAAGTAGGTCACCTATAGTACTTAAAAAAAAATATCACTATACAAAAATTATGTGAATAATTAGATCTTTATTTTAAAATAATTAATTGGGAAAAATATTTTAGCCTGTTTTGAGGAATTTATATAATCGAGTGAAGTACATCTTATCGTGTAATCAATTATCACATTCTTTAGACAAAATCTTTAGGTTTCCGTTATTCAACGTTAAATATCTAAAGCAGTTGAACTAACAAACTATTCTTCTCCGGTTTGCTCTCGGTGACTCGCCTTAAGAATAAAATTATAAAATAATACAACTCAAGTGTAATAAAACTCAAAACTCAATTATAAAATAATAAAACTCAACTACACGTCCACCACGCGTAGAGGGCGCGTGTCGTCTGAACACGGCAAAATAAAATATAGGCTGAAAATATATAATTGTGTGATAGCTGATAAAAAAAAATACAGTGTGCTTTAGACCACACGATTGAAGTAAAACTTCTTTACCTAAAATTAGTCAGTGAGTAAAGGCTTAATCTGTCTGCCTGTCTGTCCGTCAGTCGGCCCGTCCATCTGTCCTTCAATCCGTCCGTCCCTCTGTCCGTCCGTCCGTTGGTCGGTCGGTCTGTCTGTCTGTCTGTCTTCAGTAAATCGACAAAAGAATGATATGAATATATATAATATAAAATAGTATGTATATTTCTTTCTCATTCATTCCTACACATTTTTGTATTTGTGTCTCTTACCTGTCGTTTTTTTTTTTTTTTTTTGTTTGAAGTTGGCAAACAAGCATACGGCCCACCTGATGGTAAGTGGGTGCCGCAGCCTATGAGCGCTTGCAGCGCATTAGTCGGTGCCACTTTCGCGTTGCCAACCTCGAGATATTAGTTCTTAAATCTCGTTCGCCCAGTAATATCACTAGCGTACAATGCCTTTCATACCGGAACACAGTAGTGCCTAAACACTACTATTTGGCGGCAGAATATTGGACACTGCGGTGGTACCTACCTAGCCTGCGTCTTGCAACAAAAGACCTACCACCAGTGTGACTGATTGCACTGGTGGAATAATCTCTGTTGTGACAGAGGTTATCCCAACAGCGGGCGATGGGGTCGTCACATTCCGACGCCTTTCAAAGCTGCATCTGGTTTGAAATCACAACGATTTTAAAGAAGTTTCACTTCAAAAATATGAAAGGGTTTACCACTTTTAAGCAGTAAATTCTGAAACGAATAGTACAATTTTGATTACATAAACAAATTTGTTCTAGAAAACCAATTATAAAAGTTGTTAATTAGTCCTACTTAAAAAAGTTTTTTTTCCAGGAAATCTCAAGTCCTGAAGAAACAGCTAATATAAGAAGAAGCGAAACAAGGAAAAAAGGACTTTCTGGTATAAATAGCTTTTGGAATTAAAAAATGGAATAAATGCAGTCAATAAAGCAATGGAAATCAAAAATTGGCTTGCGGATTTTTTGTCCGCAAACCCATTTTGGTTTCTTGTGTTCCCCATACTTATGGTATGGGGATATTGTACATATAGGCAACATGCCAGAAGGCGCCGGATGCAGCAACTCCGGCAAAACTATGCCAGACGAATACTTCATCAAATAAGAAATAGAAAAATAAATTGATTTATATTCAAAATTGATTAATTTATGCATTAAATTACTTGAAACTTAGTCAAATGTTTAAATTAATTGCCCAGTAATTTTTTTTTTATTTGTAGTAGCCTAAATAATGAAACAATTATTTAAATTCAATCTATAAAACCATAGAGTAAAAAATAAAAATCATTTTACTTAGAATGCATAACGCGTTTTTAGTATAGAAACCGAGCGATCCATTTCCGCGGGTGTAGGGAGGGTTGTACGTTTGCCACTTATTTTTCAATTGATGTGTGTATACTTACGTACGGATATCGTATCGATATTTACAAATAATAATGTTTAAAATAACTTCGATAAAAATTTATTTACTTTTTATTATAAAAATGGTTACATAATTATCTTAGCCACTAAAAATACTAAATTTTTATGTTAAGTTTACCATACATGGTCAATAAAAACATCTGATCCGAACGGGAATCCAACCCGCGATCTGTGGCACTTGAGGCAGATTGCCTATTGCTGGGTGAAAATTAATAATATTTATTAATAAATATTTAAAACTAAACATTTAAAACTTTAAATCTAAAACAATGAAATGAAATTGACATTTGGTAGATTGGCGTATCTGCTTTTTAATCTCAAAATATAAGTTTTGACTTTTTACTGAATGCATCTGAATATATATAAGACATTTAAACAAAAACAATTGTTAAATCTTTCTTTTTCTTTGTTCCGGCTAATCTCCAAAATTTTATCGATTTCAACATAACCTTTAGGGCAGACAGCTGATGTAAAATTAAATTTAAAAATTAATTTAAATATTTATTAGGTTACATTAAATGTAATTATTTACGACATCACATTAGAATCCTCAAAAATTACTTTTTTTCTCCACTATTTATTTTTATATATATAAACCTTACTCTTCAATCACTCTATCTATTAAAAAACCGCATCAAAATCCGTTGCGTAGTATTAAAGATTTAAGTATACATAGGGACAGAGAAACCGACTTTGTTTTATACTATGTAGAGATTTGAAATATAATTATTATTTTAATCGCATTTCAATGAAAATTTTATAGAATCACTACAAAAACGCTCCGGGATCCTAATTAAAACGATTTTCACATTCAACGCCTACTTTGAAAAATGACTTGAACTTAATTATTACTCTGATATCTATTAATAATATTATTGGAAAATTAATAAATTCAGACGGTAGGAGAAGCTGTGCAGCTTTCCACATATATAATAAATCAACTACAAGAACCTGACTATTTCTTAGTATAACTAGAACATGCGTTTTAACATTATGAATGAGAAATTTGTACTAACACTAAAACTACTAAACGAACCGACGTGAAACAGCACGTAAACCAAAGACTTTAAATTTTAATAATTATAATAAATACACAGCATCAAAAGCAATTTTCAACAAAGCCTTATTAACTTATTATATTATAATTATATTAATTTGTTTTAACAAAAAATGCGGATCAACTTCATTAGTTACGAGCTTCTGACAGTGACTTCGCTTTAATACCAACTTTGAACGCTCATGGGCGAATCCCTTCACGGGTGAAATTTCAGAAAGTGTTACAACACGTGTTTCTTTGTCTTTAATCGCTCAACAAAACACAAAGCTTCATGCTTCTATTCAAGTTTCAAAAATTACAGACATCCAATATTCAAACTGTTTTAACTTTCAAACCGTTAATAAGGGCTTATGCAAAAGTTGAAGTAGATTGATCCAAGGAATCACCTTGTCCCATATAAACTTTGCCCCCCTTTTTCAACTCCTTAGAAGTAGAATTTCAGAATATCCTTTCTTATTGTATATGTTGGATTGCCTACGTCATACATAGAACACGCCCTCCAAGTTTCAGGTCTTTCAGTTCGTAACTTTTGAGGTTACGATCAGTGGTGTAGACCATGCGTTGATCCGTCATTTGTTCAGGACAAAGCCTTATATATATATATATATATATATAGAAGAAGACAATAATATAGATTATGGGTGGTATGAATTGTCATTAAAGTTTTGTAAAAAATTGTTGAGATTTATATCACGGGTATTAATGACAAACGTACGCACAAAACTTTCCATTATATATGAATTTCAAGCTGCAAACAAAATACAGATTTCGTGCATTACTCGATGGGTTCTTTGTATATGGGCCAAAATGCAAAATTACAATTTTACAGGAGAGGCTTCCAAAGTTTAAATTTACTATAATTTTAGATCAATAAAACCGAAGCTTACGAAACTTTGCTTGTTTGCTAAGACCAGTATCCTCCTCATTTATACTGCAGTATTTTATATATACGTTTATTATATATTTTTTTACGTCACATTGTCTCTTCTACGTTAGTTTTTGTTTAAACTATTTTTCTTAAAAATACCCTAAAAGGGCCAATGTGTCATATTGACCATTATACGCGTATTACGCTAATTAGCATAAAGCAAATCTTTTTTTTTATTTTATACTCATAAAACAATTTAAGTAGTTAATAAGTCATTAATTAAAATAGAAGCTATTTAGATATTTAGATAATTATGTCACATTGTCACCTATACGTTTTATAATTTGCTAACTTACTAACTGTAACTCCCAACTCCCTTTTGATCTTCGCTCCCAAAACGATAACTTGTTGGAAGTCCCTCTATGTCATTCTCAGTGTTATAGTAACTCCTTTACCGCCAAAGCTGTAAAGGTGTGGAACGCCCTTCCGCGGGACATTAGACATTCTGAGTCTCTCGGCACATTTAAAAGTCGTCTAAAAAAGTACTATTTGACGCTTAGCAATTAGCACGTTATATTTAATTCAAAAATATATTATGTATTGTATGTATCAAAACATATTATATATATATATATATATATATATATATATATTTATATATTGTATGTATGTATGTATCTATGTATTTGTGTATTTTTATAAGTATTTTCTATTATGTACGTCTATTTATGATTATATTGTGTATACTAATATAGCATATATTATATACACAAATTGCACAATTCGCAGCCCTTCAGACTGAAGATTCTTTTACGATAATAGGTTGCCTGTAAGAGATCACTTTTAGTGATAAGGCCGCCTTTGTACCACTTATATACATTGTTAACATTTTGTTTTGTAATTATTTATTTTGTGTGTGCAATAAAGAATTTAAATAAATAAAATAAATAAATAACTGTCTTTTCAGTTAGATCGTTTTAATAATAAAACAAACACACAATAGTTTGATTCATTTATCTAAATAAAAATTGAATTTGCCTGAAACTACAATTATGGACCCGTATTCAGTCTTTTTGATATTATCATTAGAAAAAAAATAAGAAAAGAATAATTAAATAAGGAGGAAACTGTTACTGAATTAAATCATGTAATAAAAAATACTTTAAAATATTATTTTCGTATTAAAATCACAGAAAGACTTAACAAAAATAATAACCTTTCTGGCGTAAACAAAACTAATTTACTCTTTGTAGTATAATCAATTAATAAAATTAACAAAATCAACATTACTAGTAAGTTGAAAATCACTAATTGTCTTAATTATCGCTTTCATTAATTTCATTGGGTCACCAATGTCATTAGATGCTACTAAATTTTCATAATAACTATAGTATAAATGTGGGATAGTATTTCTTCGACATAAATCAAGCAAGTCTTTTTTCTTGGAAAGTTGTATTGGTAACTGCCGATTGTAACATACTTGCAGAGGAACATCTGTTGGTCTATCGGCAATTTGTCTTCTTGTTCGCACTGGCTGATCTAAGATTTTAATATGGTTTTCAATATCATCTTCACCCAAATCATATTTATAGTATAAAACGTATGATTTCATAATGGTTTACAGGAATATGTTTTATTTTAGACCAAATAATTTTTTGTACTTCCGAGTTTTTAGTCCAGTTAAAGTGTGTATTTGTCTGCATCTTTTTGAAGTCATAAACCATAGTTTGAGCTATGTCTATGACGTTATAAGAACTATCTTTTGGTTTCGCCCATGGAATCAATGAGCGCCATTCGGAGGGTGAGTAAATATTCTTATACTTTGAAGCTATTTCAATGGTTGCGTGTATGGAGTCGCCATCATTCTGAGTCCTACCTCAAGAAAAGTATGTTCTATATTCAAATTAAACCGTTTGGCAGAGTTTAGATACATAAAAAACATAATCCTGGTTCAAAGGACTTGACGTGGTCCAGCCCACTTTTGACCATTTCTGCATCAACAGATGTTTTATGGTGATCGTGTCGACCTCTATTATCAACCAAAGTGAGCCTACTTGTATCAACGAATTTAGTCATTGTAGTTCTAATCATTTTTGGCCCACAACTAATGGTGTTTAAAAACCTCGTCTTGCATATCACAAGTTTCGTGATTATTTTGAGTAATAGGCAAATGATACACATACGTGTATGACCTACGTGATTCACCCTGGGTAACCATTCTTTTTTATTTATTCGTACAAAGTTAACAATAAAGTCATATTGCTTAGAATGGTGTCCAATCATCCAAAACAGATATAAATATAGCACACCTTGTATCTTCATCAAGTGTTTCGAAACACTTCAGTGTACATGTGCATGGTCCAAACTACTCCTAACTATAAACAAACGCGCGGGAACTCCCCGCGTATAAGTCTCTAATAACTCTTTGGACCTTGTACGTTTAAATTCATGTTACATATGCCGTTATACTGTAATAAAAAATCGTGTTTGTATGCAGAAATCTTTTTTTTAAATAGCTCACATGATTAATTATATCAATAAGATGCGTTTACCATAAAAAAGTCAAAATGGCCAAATTGTTAGTTTGGCCTATAAACATAGTACCTATCGTCTTACTGTATCACTTGTACACGAGATCACAAAAAGGACCGAACTATGAATCTAATTGTGGAAAAAGAGCCCTGTACACGAGATATTGTCATCTATCGTTTCTTTGTATACACCGTATCTACATTTTTTGGCTTTTCTTGACTTTTAGGGACACTTTTTCGAGCACTGCTGGTCGTATGTCACGAATAACATGAACAATGTGGCCCTTCAAGGCTTCAATTGTTGCTGGCTTATCAGGATAAACTAGTGACTTCACGAGGCCCCATAGGAAATAATCAAGACGTCTCAAATCACATGACCTGGGAGAGGAGGTGGTACAAAATCTACCAATTGTTCGACGGATGGCTTGTTCAGATTGACGTTTATGTTTACCATAAAAATCACGTAGCCGTCTATAAGTTGCGCGAATTGGTGATGATTTTCAAAGTTAATTTTTTTATGATGATTTGACAGAGTATACTGATCGTAAATCTCAAAAAGTAAGCGTAGTACGACCGACCCGCAGGTAACCTTTTTAGCGTTCTATCAGCTTTAAAAAAGACGATATGCTCATATAAAATCTGAATTACTTTACTACATGAATTATTTTTTTTTAACTGAACTGAATTGGACTTTTGGCGACAACTGTTAAATAATAAACAATAATATCTGCCAAACATTAAATAAACTTGAGATTTATTGAGAGCCAATGAGTGTTTAACATCTGGCTTGGCAACGAAGCGCAATATCGGTATAATTATTTGCATTCCGCAATAAGTATGGTAAGGATATTTACATGAATGGGCGACCGGATGCGGAACATTTTCTGTGTTAACTGTTAACAATACTGCTTGTATTGTGCTAAATACGAAAATCACACGTTCAATTTGGGCACATATCGACGTACGATCAAAAGATTGTAACGTTAAGAAAAGTACTTTCTGTTTTTAATTTGATATCATTGAATGCCAAAAGAAAAGAAATTTAATTTCATGGTTCTTATCATAACAAATTATAGCTTTGAAATATAATTGTTATAAAATTACTATTTTATTAAACTTAGCTCACAGCTTTCGTAATAATAGATACAGAAACAAGTTTTTAGGAATTTTGTTGGTAGAATTGAAACCAGAATTGTGAAATTGGTTACTTAATATTTTATAAAGAAATAATTAGATTTATGTTTATAATATTAGATTATATTACCATTTTTTGATCAAAACGCGCATCAAGGGTTTGAATACTCCACAGACATTCCTATATTAACAGTTTTTCTTGACACTGACCTAATACGCGACGCCAAATGGAGCACTCTCTAAATAAATACATCTAATTTTTCTATAATTTCCTCTCCCATTCATTGTTATTTAATATATAAGTAATTATCGTAAAATACTGTTATCGCTTCTAAGTTTCTAATTAATTAGTCATAACTATGAATGCTTTGTTGATAATTACGCAAATGTTAGAAAAATAACTGTCCGTACCCAAAAATAAAACAAGCGGTCGCCGCGAGCACAGACAC
Organism: Hestina assimilis; assembly: GCA_023373885.1. NCBI lineage: Eukaryota > Metazoa > Arthropoda > Insecta > Lepidoptera > Nymphalidae > Hestina > Hestina assimilis. The sequence continues at coordinate 17,068,740 of CM041759.1, forward strand.
GCCGGTGAACGGTATGAAACTCCCGGAATATACTATACTATCTGAAAATATTCCGTCGGTACGACGAAACGCATGTGATCGTCTCCGCGTCCGAGATAAAAATCAAACTCTCGACGTAAACAATAAGTGATTGATACGTCAAATACGTTCGGTGCGTCGGTTGACGTGTGTAGCTTAGTGTTATGTTGATTTGTGAACACGATTCATAAGCATTAAGTCGAAATACCAGTGTTTATAGTCAAGTGAGCTTTTGATAAGCTTTTAGTGATAATGTTCGCGGGAGGAGGAGCCGGTTTCCAAAAGCAGTCGAAGCCTCCATGGGAGAATGTCAACACGAATGCAGAACTAACGCCGAGTTGGTGAGTATTCTTATTGTTGTGATGCTGTTTGTTTTATTTTTTGTAATACAGGAAAACGGTCATCGATTCTTGGCTACACACAAATATTCGTTTGATAAATTTTTATCGATACTTGTAATGTTGATAGGCGGATGTATTAAAGATCTCATGTGGGGTTAAATTTGTATAAATCAAAATGAAAATCAAAATTATTTTTATTCAAGTAGACTTTTAAAAAGTACTTTTGAATAGTCAAAAGCTACCGACGGTTCGGAAGGTTGATTCTATCGAGAAGAACCGACAAGAAACTCGACAGTTACTCTTTTCAAATATATGTTTTTACAATTGTATTCTTTCATATAAAATTTGGTTCTTGAATGAGATCCAGCAATATTAAGAGTACCAAGCATTTTTATCGGCAAAATATTCCTCTAACGAATAATAGGCTTTATTGATAAGTTTATTTTTATATACATTTGGAACTTGCTTGTTGGCAGTTCTAATAAGCACTCTGGAATTTTGTTGAAAATGCGAATACCTAGCCCCTTAAAAGAATTACTGACTTTACGCAGACGACAGCTAGGATTACAAAGTTTATTTTTGTTTCTAGTGTTAATTGAATGTACATCGCTATTTTTGCTAAAAGACTTTAAATTATTCCTAATATATAAGAGGTTAGAATAAATAAATTGTGACACCACAGTCATTATGCCTATATCCTTAAAAACATCTCTTAAATTATAAATTGCTCGAATTACCCTTTTTTGAAGAATAAAAATAGTATTAATATCAGCCGCCTTTCCCCAAGGAAGGATACTGTATGACATAATACTATTAAAATAACTGAAATATACGATTCTCGCTGTTTCTACGTCAGTTAGTTGTCTGAAAAAAGAAGAAAAGTTTCTTATAGCATACGCAGCGGAGCTGAGCCTACTCGCTAGAGATGACAAATGAGCGTTCCACTGTAGCTTGAAATCCAAAGTTATGCCTAGAAATTTAGTTGTGTCCAATAGTCTTAAGCTTTCACTATTCATTATCAAATTTGGACTAATTTGTTTAACATTAGGCATCGAAAAGTTCACACGTTTAGTCTTCTTTGCGTTAAGAACTAAATTATTCATGGTAAACCAATTTTGAGCACGTGACAGCGTATTATTTACTTCGTCATAATTTTTTAAATTCCTGTCAACCTTAAAAATTAATGAAGTATCATCGGCAAATAACACAAAAATATGGAAGGTCGTTAATATATATTAAGAACAAATAAGGACCTAAGATGGAACCCTGTGGAACACTCATTTGCACGGAAGAGCCGGAAGACATCACTCCGTTTACTGAAAGCTTTTGAATTCTGCCAGTCAAATATGATTTTAGAATTTCTAGAGATTTACCCCTGACACCGTAAAAGTTAAGTTTACAGAGAAGGGTTCTGTGTTGTACACAATCAAAAGCCTTAGAAAGGTCACAAAAAACGCCTATTGCATTCTGGGATCCCTCCCAGGCATTGTAAATATGTTTTAAAAGTGCTACACCTGCATTAATTATATCATTCGGAAATATGCGGTTGAATTTAAATAAGACATTGCACTCTGAAACACTATCCCGAAGCAAAGTCAAAGCATTAGCAGGTGAGGAAGATACAGCACTAGTTATTTCTACTGGAATATTAGAGAAAAATTATCGAAGGTATTATATATTTATACAAGCTTACGGCCCACCTGATGGTAAGTGGTTACCGTACCCTATGAGCGCTTGCAGCACAATTAGTAGGTGCCACTAACGCGTTGCCAACCTCGAGATATTGGTTCATAAATCTCTGCCCAGTAATTTCACTAGCGTACAGTGCCCTTCAAACCAGAACATAGTAATGTCTAAGCAATACTATTTGGCGGCTGAATATTTGGCACTGCGGTCGTACCTACCTAGCCGGCTTCTTGCAACAAGAGACCTACCACTAGTGTGACTGATTGCACTGGTGGAATAATCTCTGCTGTGACAGAGGTTATCCAATCAGCGGGCGATGGGGTCGTCACATCCCGACGCCGGTATGGTAAGGGCTTTGAGTATGTAGTATTTACGTATAAAAAACCGGGTAAGTGTGTCCGATTTCCACATAAAAGGTTTGATACCATTGTAAAATCTATTTATATTCATGAGAGCAAATAAAAGTTCTAAAATATCAAGTTTTTTTTATTTTAAAATTTTATTCTATTTTTAGTATTTTTGTTTTGCAATTGCGGCAACAAAAATACTTACACATTTTATGAAAATTTCAATTCTCAACCTATTACGGTTCGTGAAATACAGCCCGCAGACTGACGGACGGACGTTAGCACTCTCTGGTTACGGAACCTTAAATACATTATTGAATACTTTTCTGCTTATAAAAGTTGTTTCTTACGCACGTGCTCTATCTTTGTAAGTATAATAAATAATTCTGTATTATATTCTCCTATATTTCAAAATAGTTCATATATTGTATTGTCAATAGTATTGTAAAACTCGTCGTTGACCTATATAATATTTCTTAAAGGACGTGCTTTTAGAGTTTAAATTGCTTATAGCGTAATCAAAATGTCGTATAAAAACGTATTTGTAAAATAACCATTTTAGTAGAGCAATTATCTTGTTTTTTTTTTGTTTAACAATAATTGAGCATTGCATTGATATATTTTCGGAATGATTCTACCGACTCGGCGGAAAGTTTATGAGCGTGAAAGCCTCTCACAGATAATGATCGTGAAAGTTATAGATCCAAAATACACACAAACATATTAAATACCCAGACCATGACAAATTATTGTATGAATTTTCCTCATCACAACGGTAGAAGGGCCAACTTCGTTCCTTTAACGTGATTGTCGATGGTTCGATCCTGACCCATTGGGATTTGTCGTACCCTCTCCTAACACGAGCTACGAGTTTATTTGGAGGGGCAATATGAATATAATATATAATAATGCATTACTATGCCTTGAAAAAGCATTGTTAATATTCTATGTACATTTTTTTTACACAATTACACAAACATACAAACACAATTACAGAAAACAATTAAAAGTATTTGTACTATTTCATACATTACTAGCGGGCCCGGCAGACGTTGTCCTGCCCCGAAAAAAACTGGGACCCGATAGCGGCGCCCTCTACCCGGTGAAAGATTTTGATTGACTAATATGGCTATTAAAAAGCAGGGGTTGGTGATAACAAAGTGAAAATTAAAGGTCGTATGTATTTTTCAATGCCACATAATAAAAAAATAAAAAATAAAAATTTTATCCAAAAATAAAAATAAAAATTTGGGGTGGACACCCCTTATCACTTAGGGGTTTGAAAAATAGATAGTAGCCGATTCTCATACTTACTGAATATGCATAAAAAATCATAAGGATCGGTCAAGCCGTTTCGGAGGAGTATGGGAACGAACATTGTGACACGAGAATTTTATATATTAGATATAGCCAACAAAATATTATGTTTTGAATTTTTTCATTAAATATGGAATATGGAATAAAACTGGAAGAGAGAGGTGGTTTTCACCACTTCAAATATCTCCCCGCATTAAATATTTCAAATCAATAATGAATATAGTGTGAAGTCTTAAAAAGGCGCCGACTTTGGTGAAACTAATTTTGAATACAATTTTGAAAGCTTACATACTGATATTTTAATTGCGGATGAAATTACGCATAAAACCTATATATATAAATAAAGCTAGTATATATATATAATATAAAGCTAGTATATAAAATACTAGCTTCTGCCAGGGATTTCACCCACGCGAATAACGATTTTAATGCAAACCTTGAAACCTGAAATGAGGGTTGAACCTTGAACCCTTCCTCAACTTGAACATCAGAATGTCTTACAACACGTGTTTCTTTATCTTTAATCGTTCACCAAAAAACAAATCTCAAAAATAACAGACATCCAATATAGAAACTGTTTCAACTTTCAAACCACTTTTTACCTCTTTAAGTAAGGGTTGAACTCCAAAATATTGTTTCTTAGTGTTCGTTTAAAAAACAACACCTGTGAAAAAATCTGAAAAAAATTATAAGTTTAGACTGGGCGTTGATATGCCATGTATCGGATTGAGTTTTTAAACATTTGTCAAAATAAAATGTAATTTAAATCAAACGCAATAAAAAGTATTGATATAAACTTTGAAGCAAAATAAATTTCTACCCATTTTTAACTTGAATAAAATAAATTTAAATAAAATAGGAAAGACGTCTTTCATCTATTCTGTTAAAAAAGGTTTATGGTAAATTTGAAGTAGATTGAACTAAAGAATCGCGCTGTCCCATATTAACTTTGCCCTCCTTTTAAACCTCCCAAATACTACCAGTATTTCGGAAAATCTTTTCTTATCGGATGCCTACGTCATACAAAGAACACACCCTCTAAGTTTCAGGTCTCTACAATCAGCGGCTTACGCTGTGTGTTGATCCGTCAGTCATTCAGGACAAAGCCTTTTATATATGTAGAATAGAAGATAATGTAAATTATCTTCGTATTTATTGAAATATTCATTTACTATCACTCTTACGCGCAGAAATTATTCATCTATATTCAGATAAAAATATCTTGAAACTCAAATTGTGAAACATTTAAAATGCTATAATATTTACTTACAATTAAGAAATATTATAAAACAATTATGATGTTTAAATTTATTATTAGTATACGTACAAACCATTGTGGCATGTTGGTACTGAGTCTACATTTAGCTCTGAATGTCGCGATTCCCTATGACTTTTTTATTGATATTGCTAATTTCTGTTTGTTCTTACGGGCCCTACAACCTGTCTCGGAGAGCACGTTAAGCTGTCGATTCCGATTTTAAATCGCGCTATGGTGGATTTCGAGAAATCAAGGTGGTGAGGCCGGAATTTTGTATGTCTCTGACACTAATCGTGAACTCTTGTTGGGTAATTTTGCTCTTATCCAATGAGCTAGTAGTTCACCCTTATGGTTGCGGAAATCAAATGGCAATGACTTTGTCTAAAAAGAAATTAATAAGCTGCCAAATCCGAATATAATAATAAATAATAAGCAGACGCTGTTAAACAAAACCGGTAATAATGCTAGGGAGTAGAAGAATTATAAGATCAACTTTGAACATCCATTTCACCCCTTCAGGAGTGCAATTTTAGAAAATATAAAATCACCTATGCAAAGTTTCATGCGTCTAGTTTAAAAAATGATTTACAAACTTGATGCATTTCAAAAAATCTTTTCATAGTGCTTGTTTAGCTTTTAAGAATGACAGATGAAAAATTCAGTTTTCTCGATCCAAGGGTTTAGGCGGGGCATTTACAAGTCAGTCGGGGACTTACCATTAACTCTTATTGCCATTCAAATAACGAACAAATCAATTCCATTCAACTCTGATAGTAAATCGATTCAAATTTTATATGAGCACGACGTACAAATATAATTATAGTAGGTACCTGGATGACCGAGCTTAGCTCGGCAATTTTTTTATTTTTTTGTAAACATTGCTTTTTTACAATTTATAATTATGGAGATACAAATAGCATCATTGTGAAATATGAATAATATTATGCAAAGAATACTGCAACGCCATCTACTGAAGTAGCTTTTTTTTGTTGAAGAACACTAACCGACACTGTGAAGGTAGTGCTCAGTCCCAGCGGATGAAAGATCACCCGCTTTCGTCGCACGCACCCACGGCAGTCTGGGCCACCCTGACGTCCTCATCTGAGCCGTTAAGCATGGACGCGCAGGTTCCCCGCCTTGCGTGTCAACGTTTGTCAACGGGCAATTTATATAGCCCCGGGTGTCGGGGTACTGAAGTAGCCTTAGTTTATCTTGCTAGTTGACATGGTGGATTGTTAAAACAATAATAGTATTATTACACACCCATAGATTTGAGAAAGACTCATTATTGTATTCTCGAACTGGAGTTTTCATTGCCTGAAAATATAGATAAAACGACACTTTCTAAAAAGGAATCCTAGCCAGATCAATTTATCGCCTCCAAAACCCACAGCATACATTGAGTAGTGAGTATTAATGAAAATGACCCGTTCCCAAGATCCCGATTATTTATATATATAATTGAAAAAGAAATGAATTGCTTGTTTAAAGGTATTATATATATAGATATATGTCGATAACGATAGATAGATAGATATATGTCGAACGACGAATGTACGGAATAGCGTTGTAGCTCAGTTTAGGTCATCAATTCAATCGCAATAAGAGTTAATGGTAAGCCCTCAGATCTTCTCTTTACATAATATATATATATATATTTGATGCCGCATGGTGAAGTATAGAATCTATTTAATACGTTGGATTAGAAAGACAATATTTGAAAAGCTGTATTTCTAACGAAGCGTCACATAGATTGTTAGTTCAATATTTCATCATGCAGAAATTATTGTTGTATCGAATCGTTGAAATCCGAGGACGACGAAAACGAGGTCTTTAATATTATGTTACACTAATACTAATTGGTTATACTAATAGTAATTTTTGTTTTTACTTTCGTCAGTGACTGTTACTCATTATACTATCTCTGTAACATGATATTATACCATTCTATAATTGTGTTTATCAATAATGGCTTTTTCTCTGAGAATTACCGTGAATTCATAAGGTATTTTGTTACCCTCTTAATTAATTCCAGGAAAGTTGATATCGATCGTTAGAGAGCAGAAAAACTTACCAGAATTCTCATGTTATCACATTACTACTAACATTATACTTATACTTGATTGTAAATGGATATATTCTGTTCATACAATATATACGTTTTTCACGTTATCCGCATTTATTACTTTTTGAGTAAATTATAAACCCTCTGACATGGACTTACTGGTCTTTAGTGATGAGCGGGGTAGCTGTATTATGTTATAGGTAGCTGTATTATGTTACAGGTAGCTGTGCCCGCGGTTGCACCCGCGGTTGCACATGCGTTTATCGTTATTGAGTCGTAGCGTGATGTCATAGAACGAATTTAGTTACTAAAAAAAATATTGTGAGTTAATTTAAAACATTAGAATATAGAAATATTCTGTCGCGGTCTTATTTGAGAACTTTTAAAGGGGAATAATTCCATGAGACATCGTTTGCGTACTTTTGAATGCTTACGTAGCGCATTCAACGGAAGCTTTCAAACGGAGTATTTTTTCCAGTTTTTGCCACATTTTTATTGATGTTCCGCCCACCTATGATGTTAACCTTGCCCATCATAGTATGATGTTAACCTTTAGCCATCCTCGATAAATGTACTAGTCAACATAAAAATAATTTTTCAATTCAAACAAATAGTTACTGAGATTAGCGCGTCCAACCAAACAAACAAGCTGTTACGTTTTCTAATATTGCGTTGATCAGCGAGTGTATTATTATTGTGAGTGTAGTATTATTCGAGTTAATAATTTATTTATTTATGGAGATAAGAAAAATCGTTTAACAGGGCTATCATAAATTTTTTGGTGGTAGGTCTTTTATTGCAAGTGGACGGCTAGGTAGGTACCACCGCAGTGTCAAATATTCTGCCGACAAATAGTAGTGCTTAGGCATTAGTGTGTTCCGATTTGAAGGGCACTGTAGGCTAGTGAAATTACTGGGCAGACGGGATTTCAGAACCAATATCTCGAGGTTGGCAACGCGTGAGTGGCACCTACTAATGCTGCTGCAAGCGCTCATAGGCTACGGCAACCACTTACCATCAGGTGGGCCGTATGCCTGTTTACCAACTTTTAACATAAAAAAAAATCAAGACTAACAGCCCAAATCTAATACTTATTATTGTATTGTATTCTATATTAATGAGCCTGTTATGCTTGTGGGTTACAGATACGTTGTGGACGGTTCGGTATTCTGAAATATATTTTATTTATTAATAGATTATAGCCAAATTTATCACGGCAAAAATTATATAACTTATGACGACGTTGTGGCGCAGCGGTAGCGAACCTGCCTTAAACGCCACAGGTCGCGGGTTCGATTCCCGCTCGGAGCATAATATGTTTGCATTGACCATGCAAGCATATTTTCCGGTCTGGGTGTATTTGTCCTTGTCATTGTGAATGTTTCCGGACTTTAGGATACTTTAGGATATTACTATCCTAATGGGGGCCGTTGAGTGTGTAGCGTTTATTTATTTATTTATTTATAACTAGTTCCTGTCAGCGGCTTTGTCCGCGTGAATAACGATTGCAATATAAATTTTGAACACCCATTTCAACCTCTTAGAATTTGAACATTTTAGTTAACCTTCTTAAACCCACAGAAATGGTGGATTAAAATTGATAAATAAAATCTTGAGGCTTAAGTACATACGTTTTTATTAAATTTATTGTCAAACATCTGTCTCGAGTGAAAATGTATGCGAGCGATCCTTGTGAAATTCGGTTTCACTACGCCACTGCATAACAGACTCGTATATTGTCATATGAAACCAGCGCCTATTATATTCATATATGTTTTTACGATACTTGCGATACTTGAAGTATTACATGCGCGTTACCAACAAAAGAGAGGGAAGGGAAAAAATGAAAAGGGTGAAAGATTGCGGCTACGATGCTCTCACTCATTGCACGAAACGAAACAGTACTGTTACTTTACGCCAATTTTCTGTGAGATCGGGAAAATACTATCCGTATTGCCCCAATAGAGCCAGGAGCTGTGCTGGAAGGAGCATGGCCTCACTAATACAAAACTGAAATTTACACTACCTTGATGTTTTTTTAGGTATACTTCTATATATTCATGGGGCGTTATACCCAAATTCGATTTCTATACGACCTTTACGACATTTCCTCTTTATTCTGATCATGGCAATCGTAAGAATCTCAAATGTCCGATTCATATTGATCAAGTTTCTGAGAAGTTAAATAATAAGGACAGTTACGGAACGTGCTTAGCGGTGAAGAAAAACATCGTGACAAAACTAAATGTCGTAGAAGAAACTGATCGTAATTTCTGTTCATAGAAAACGAAGGTTCATGGTTCTAGACACTCGTTTCAAAATGAAGGACTTGCATAAAAAAAATTCAATTCTTTTTTCACCCTTCAGGGGTGAAATTGTAGAAATGGTTAAAATAAGTGTTTCTTCATCTTTATTTAAAAAAAATGACGGACTTCCATACAAACTTTCTACTTTTTCCTCTCATCCAAGTTAAACCCGAACTTGCATAAATACTTTCTTAGTGCTCGTTTGCGTTTTAAAAATAGCACCTGTTGAAAGTCTACTTATTAGGCCCAAGGTTTAAGCTGGGCGTTGAAACTTCAGGCAGGTCTTCTTTTATATATTACTAGCGGCCCGCTCCGGCTTCGCACGGGTATAAAATATATAGCCTATGTCATTCACTGAAAAAATTATTAAAATCGATCTAGTAGTTTTTATTTATTCATTACTGCCGTGGCCCGCACGACTATTTACGACATCACACTAGAAACCTCGAAAATAACAGTATTTCTCCAATATTTAATGGATGTTATTATACATATAAACCTTCCTCTTCAATCACTCTATCTATTAAAGAAAACCGCGTCAAAATCCGTTTCGATTAAAGAATTGCGTTAGTTTTAAAGATTTAGGCATACATAGGGATATACGGACAGAGAAACCGACTTTGTTATTTTAAGTGGGCACCATCTAATAAATTTAGGTGATCACTTTTTAGAAGTGCCATCTATCAGGACGAATAGCAAAATGCTTAGACGTTGAATAGTTCTTAAATTTAACACTAAACGAAAGCGTATTCTATTACTGCGTAGACAGCACTAGGATGTTCCATATATTGCCTTCTTGTTAAAGTGTGTTTAATTTCTCTTGTAATTGATTTGTTTTAACAGCGCCATCTATTAAATGGTAAATAAATATTTTAGCTTTAAAGTTGCGTAGATGCCGCCGCTATCGTCTTACGTCGATAATGCTATCTATTATTTTGTTATTATAATATGAGCGCCATCTAGCAAATTTATCTGTAAAAGTTTTGTCAGCGCCATCTATCGGGTGGTGGGCAAATCATTTGAACTCTGAATAGTCCTTAAATTTAACACCAAAGGAAAGCGTATGTATACTGTGTCTAATACAGTATGATAATTTTGACAGCTCAGCTTCATGGATGGGTTAGTTTATAATATTTGATGATTTTGATTATTATTCCCATAACCCGTAGAACTGATAATAAACTTAACGCGATATTGTGTAGATAAACAAAAATAAAATTTATATACTTGACCTTGGCAGAGAATCTGAAATAAACCAAGTAATTTATACATACATTTCTAAATATACATACGTCAATCTCGCGACAAGCTTTCATATTTAATATTAAATTGGTCGGTTGAATCAACTTAATTACATTAAATTAATTAATTAATTAATTAATTAATCAATTAAGTTAATTTTATTTAATTTTCTTTTAATGTCATTTAAATAAAAGCTTGTTTTTTAACTATTAAAATATGAGGTAAATGTCTTTCATTTTATATCGTAGACATTTATTTATATCTACTCATTTCTACAATACATAAATGAACGCAATAAGCAATACCATGTCAACCCACAAAATTGAAAAAACTGAGTTATATATGCAGAAGTGTTGGTAAACAGCTGAAGATCCTTTTTCTTTAATATGTGTAGGGTTTTAAGCTTTAAAACTTTTAAAAAGCCATTTTTTAATCATGCAATTTATGTATTATTTTAAACGTTTCTGGTTATATTATATACGAAATATGCCGTTTGTACACTTAATTTTATGTGAAAATATGTATAAATAACTTTCATAAATCTGAAATTGCCAAAAACTTGACCAAAAATTAAAAATAATTCATTTAAAGCAAATTGTTCAAAATTTTCAAACGCGTTTTTCTCGCAATGACATTCGTGTGGGTTGACATGGTATTGCTTATTTGCATCCAAATATAATTCAAATAACTTATAGCTGAAAAAAAACTTCAAAAAGTTGAAAGCGAATCCATACGAGAGAATAATACTACGTAGATACGAGTAGGTACTAGAATAAGAACGTACAAATTGAGAACCGGTTGTTTGTATGGTAAACTAACCTACTTTTTTTTTAATGTGAAAATGTTGACAAGCAAGCATACAACACACTTCATAGTAAGTGGCTGTCATAGACTATATAATCACTTCCAACACTGTTCCTTTGATGCCACTATGATACGAAGTGGTCGCCATAGCTATAACTATGAACACTAACTTCACTATGAACGCCTATAGTCCTAGCGCATACGTTTTTTTTTTTATTTTTATTTTTTTTTTTTTTATATTAGAAGTTGGCAAACAAGCATACGGCCCACCTGATGGTAAGTGGCTGCCGCAGCCTATGAGCGCTTGCAGCACCATTAGTAGGTGCCACTCACGCGTTGCCAACCTCGAGATATTAGTTCTTAAATCTCGTTCGCCCAGTAATTTCACTAGCGTACAATGCCCTTCAAACTGGAACACAGTAGTGCCTAAGCACTACTATTTGGCGGCAGAATATTGGACACTGCGGTGGTACCTACCTAGCCGGCCTCTTGCAACAAAAGACCTACCACCAGTGTGACTGAATGCACTGGTGGAATAATCTCTGTTGTGACAGAGGTTATCCCAACAGCGGGCGATGGGGTCGTCACATCCCGACGCCTTTGCTGCTATGCGTGTTGCTAACCCAAAGGATATAGGGGAAGGAATGAGGAAGAGAAAAAGAAATAGAAGGGTGGGAGATAGGATTTAAAGTGTAGATCTTTCCCCGTGGATCGGGCCCACATGTGCTGGGAAGACCGTGCCAAATCATCAATAAAACGCCATCAACGAGAGATCTGCAGAGTAGATATCTATAGACCTTTGCAATACACAATCGTTATCAGAGAGCCTTGGAGATCTCCCAAGATTCAAGATTTTTTTTAAGAATTTTAATTAGTAATAATAAACAAAACTGAAAAAAAAATATTAAGGAATAATAGCAAAGCTTTTTCAAGTAACTCAAATCTTACTATCAATGCAAACAGCGTGTATATACATCGCACCTTTATAACGCGTAAAATTACCTACAACGAAATTCTCAATGGAACAATAGTCCAAGCATAGCCATATTCGAGCGTGAATAAATGGAATAAATAACCAAGAAAATATAATATACAAAAGATACTGCACGATATTTTAAAGCTCATTTTGTTGATTCCGAAAAAATTGCTTTTGAGCTATGTCGTTTTCATCCTAAAGATCGGATATATGCAATGCATTTACATATCACTTTATCTCTCTTGCTTTATCCACAACTAAGTTATAGGGATATCAAAAGTACGATGAGCTGCTTCGACGAGATGTTACGACTGTGCTGCCACTGCCGTGCCTCCGCCACGTCAAGCAAAGATCTTCGGAAAAGCTAAACATTAAAAACAAAAATAAAAACACTAAGCAATTATATTATTCATAATAATTATTATAACTTTATGATTATGTTACTTTTGTAATCATTTTAAATAAGACAACGGAAAATAATAATTTAATATCATAAATGACCATCAATTAGTTCGTTAGCTTGGATAAGTTATCATTTGAAAATAGAAGAATCGCAATTTGAATTTTCTCGTTTTTTCCAAGATCCCATCATTGAATCCTGACCATAAAGGGCCCAACGAAGTAAATCCTTTCAAATAAAAAGAAGAATTTTCAAAATCAGTTCACAATTTAGGAAGAAATTGGGGACATACAAAAAACATACATAAGGTCGAACATTCAGATAACACCTGATGGTAAGCAGTCACCGCGAATTATGAACGCTTGCGATACTTGAAGTATCACAAGCGCGTCGCTAACCCAAGGAACGGGAGGGAAGGGATGATGAAAAAAGGTAGGGAACAGAGGGGGTGGGCGATTGGGCCTCTGGCACTCTCACTAATCGCACGAAACGCAACAGTATCTACTGATATTGTTAATTTACGCCGATTTTGTGTGAGAGGGTACTATGTCCCCAGCCAAGCCAGCCCTTATGTGCTTAGAGAAGCATGGATTTGTGTAACAACAGTAGTGATATTAATACTTATTGTATAATAGAATTATAATTCATTTTTCAAAATTTGATACTTTAGAGAAGGTATAAGAGATAGAAATTAATAAATAAACATAATAACAAAAATATATTTTTTAGGTATTTTGTCCTGTTCGGTTCAATATTGCTTTACTGACATAATAATTTTGGGTTCGCATTTTCAACCACAGCCTAAATCAGTCTTCTCAATTGTATGTCCTACATTTATTAATTTTACATTTGTTTAATGGACGGGTAGTACCCATATGCTAAAAATTTCTCTCGGTCTACTTTCCTGTCCCTTGGAGGAGGATCCTCATTAAAAATCTTTATCGACGCGACCTTATGAGTACATAAATGTCACCAGTGACATAGCTTTCAGATTATAAGTGTTGTGGCTCTATCGCAAGTGGGTCACGACCTACCTCAATTCGTTGACGTACACGACGATAACTGGTAAAATTAGCTTACAAGAAAATAATAGCGCAAAATCAAGCAAGCCCTAAAGTAGTTAATATTAAAGCGTCTGTACGTAACAAAAAACAATATAATTAGTTATTTAATTTAGGTAACGTTTGTTTAAGGATTTTCTAGTAATATTTTTCTGTTTCTGAAACTTGAAGTTCATTAATCGTAGAACAATAGTTCATAATTAAACATTTTGTCTATCAGTATTCGTATCAAACATTTTATATAATTACGAGCTTCTGTCAGCGACTTCCTCCGTGCGAATAATGATTTTAATACAAACTTTGAACCTTCATTTCACGTCTTAATCGTTCGCCAAAAAACAGTTTCAAGCGTCTACAAAATCCTTGTCACCTATTTGATTGCGTATGGTTTGAATTCCGAAACATTGTTTCCTTATGCTCGTTTAAATTTTAAAAACAATAGATACCGGTGAAATAAAAATCAAGTTTAGGCTAAGTGGCGATATGCCGTCTATCGGATTGAGGTTTAAAACATGTGTCAAAATAAAATGTAATTTTAATCAAAAGCACTAAAGAGCAAAAACTTCGAAGAAAAAAATTTTGGAACCATTTTTAACTCCGTCAGGGGATGAATTTTAATAAAATACGCAACACGTTTTCCACCAATTGTTTTAAAAAAGATTTATGCTAAATTTGAAGTGGTTTGAACAAAAGAATCGCGCTGTCCCATTTAAACTTTGCCCCCTTTTCAATTCCTTAGAAGTAGAATTTCGGAAAATCTTTTCTTAGCGGATGCCTACGTCATACGAAGAAGAAACCCCCAAGTTTGAGGTCTCTACGATCAGCGGTTTAGACTGTGCGTTGATCCTTTAGTCATTCAGGACAAAGCCTTATATAATTATATATATAGATAAATAAATATATATAAAAATGAAAATATTTATTAATAATTATTTAAAACTTTCCTTTATATTTGTCCCTACATTTGGATTTTGGAGTGGATAGCCGTTAGCTACTCTTAATAGGTTCAAATGAGACGAGATAAATATCATTTCGTCTTTATTTCCCTACATAATTTCCATTTTTAAAAATCTAATAAAGATTTATTTCATTATAGTTCGTTCGCATTGTTTTACTATAATTTAATTATATTTCAGTTAGATTCTTTGCATTTCATTTATTTTAAATTCAGTTCTTTCACTAACTTCCCTTTGTCTCTTATATCTACGCTTGCTGTAGTACACTGCATTTTTTTTTACATATTTCATTTATGTACCCTAAACTTCATAATTTAATTTCCCTTTGTTTCATTTCACTTTATTCGTATCACTTAACTTCGTTTGACTTAATTTCTCTTCGTTTTATATAATTTTTCATTACATTAACTGTGTTTTGTTTCGTTTTAGTTCAATTTCACTTTCCGTTCCCTTTATTTTCACTTCACTTCTATTAATTTACAATTAAATTCTTATATAAATTAAAAGACAAATGCAATTCGTATTTTTCTTTAAACAGGATATTCTATTATAAATATAAGACTACAAGAAGGACTTTGGTATCTATTCAAGAGTATTCATTCATCTATAAACTTTATTTAGAGACTTATAAATAGATATCACATAAACAATCTCTGTAAAAAGTAACTAAAGACGTCTATTAAATCAGTTTGGTTTCTAGTAGTTAAATACGCTGCAAATAAAGTAGCAATATACGTCAGTAGAACAGCTGTATAAGTGGGCCAAGGTTTGTTGCCCGTTATGTGGTATTGAACTTCGTGAAGTTTTTGCTGTAATTTTTTTTTTTCACTTAAATTTATATTTGCGTATCTACACGCAGAGATTGTTGACGGAAGGTTTGGTTTAAAATAATAAATAAATGCACAACATAAAATAAAATTATGATTAAAGTTATTAGGGTTGCTTTTGATCACTTAAAAATGTAATTTTATGTTTTATAAAGCCTTTAGTGCTTTTACTTTGGTGACTTCTTTCAGCTATATCGTTCTAAATCCTTAATTAAAGAATTTAAAAAACCAGCACATAAATGAAGGAGTCATGTAATGATGGAATGGGTGGCATGAAATTCAGAGAAAATTATGAAACTCTTATTTATTGTGATTTTCCACAACAAAAAATACTACTAAAAAAAGATAACATTTTAAAATAAAGGGACATGCCAGAAAGTTGTTATTTGTGACAATTTTGCTGTATCTTATGAATAGTAATAGACAAATGGTTGGAACTTTCGTAGATTATGTATTTCCAACATTAAAAAAAAAATTGTACAGAGGTATGGAATCAATTATGTGAGAAAATGACACGAACTTGGCCGGGTTTTTAATCCTTATACTCTAAAATCGGCTGAAACAGACTTTAATTAGGTATTTAAGCTTTTAAAACCTGTAATAAATTCTCAGCAGTCCTTTTCTTTTTTTTGTTTCTGAAGCAAATATGAATACGAAATATACAGATTGTTTTAAGAGTGTTCAAACTCAGATTAGCTCAAGCGAGGCATTGGGGTGGCTTCTTTAAAAAATATCGGCGGTCGGTCGTAGAGGGAAACAACCTCATTAAAAAGTTAGTCTCGGCGGGGGAGCCCTAGGACCCAGGGCTCCCTTGGTTGGGTTTGCCGGGGCCTTCCGGTCCCGGTCGGCGGGGCGCGAAAGCGCCGTGGAGTATTTTATTTATGTATAGTATGTATTAGTATGTATATATGGCGGCAGTATGGTGCCGCCCAAGGTGGAGGCCGAAAGGCCTGGCGCGTTCGCGCGCGGAGGTATGTATTGGTATAAATGTATTAGTATGTAGTGTATGTATATATGGCGGCAGTAGGTTGCCGCCACCGGTGGGCCACTCGGGGCAAGCGCCGGGGCGTCGCGGTTGTATGCTTCGGCGACCCCGCGACGTCCCACTATGGCGCTAGATGGGACCTTGGAGTTTTAGTGGGTAGGGGGCTCGGCTCCGAGTCCACACACCTCCTGCGCCATTGCACCCGTCCCGGCGCTCGAGTGCGTAACTGCATTTCTCCAAGTAAAAAAAAAAGGCATTGGGGTGGCTATAGGGGAGGTTGGAGGCCACTGTCGAGGCATCAAGCCTCGTTTTATTTTCTATGAAATATAAAAGATATATGAATGATTTACTTAAATTTGGTTTTTATATATTTTTTAATTAATATTTATATTAAGTATGGCAGTAAACAAAATATTCTACAATGAACCAATATAGGGACACAAGGAAAACGAATGAACAAACATTAAATTAAACTATCAACTCTATATTTTCTGCCTGACTCATCGCTGGCGCTAATGTCTGTCGCACGTTATATTAAATGCTTGAATAGATACAAGTATCTTCGATTAGAGGAACTTTAAGTCATAACTATATACATTGTATTAAAAAAAATCATGTTAATAGATATCTACAATCAGTGAACGGTTGACTATTGTTACTAAATAAGTTAAATTAATAATAATAATAATAATAATAATAATAATAACTCTTTATTGGACACAAACATATGTTACAAATAAGAAGGATTACCCAGACTTCTGCACTAGCAGGGCTGTGTTGCAGAAGCCAGTTTCTTCCCCTTAATATCATCATCATTACATTTTTTATGCCCTTAGGAATTAATCATTTTGACTAAATAATAATTAAACGTTAACAGAAAAAGAAAAAAAAATTAAATTAACCTTCCTAGAAAATAGTTGCTATTTATTTAATTAATTTAATAAATTAAAACTTAAATTTACGCCTATAATAATTTTATTACAAACAACAAATAAAGACACATATTTTATAATAGTATATAGTTGTAAAGTACAGTAAACAAATAGAAAATAAGCAATGTAGATTGATTGAAGAATATTCAAACTCAGATCAGTTAAAGCGAGGCATGGGGTGGCTATAGGGGCGGTTGGAGGCCACTGTCGGGGCATAGAGCCCCGTTTTAATTATCATTTTTGAAATAAAAATTAAAGATCATCAGATCTTAAATGAATTTAGTGTATGAAATTTCAGTCGTTGTTAATTTTTACTCGATGAAAAATAAGCAATGTAGATTGATTGAAGAATATTCAAACTCAGATCAGTTAAAGCGAGGCATGGGGTGGCTATAGGGGCGGTTGGAGGCCACTTTCGGGGCATAGAGCCCCGTTTTAGTTATCATTTTTGAAATAAAATTAAAGATCATCAGATCTTAAATGAATTTAGTGTATGAAATTTCACTCATTGTTAATTTTTACTCGATGAAAAATAAGCAATGTAGATTGATTGAATAATATTCAAACTCAGATCAGTTAAAGCGAGGCATGGGGTGGCTATAGGGGCGGTTGCAGGCCACTGTCGGGGCATAGAGCCCCGTTTTAGTTATCATTTTTGAAATAAAAATTAAAGATCATCAGATCTTAAATGAATTTAGTGTATGAAATTTCACTCATTGTTAATTTTTACTCGATGAAAAATAAGCAATGTAGATTGATTGAAGAATATTCAAACTCATATCAGTTAAAGCGAGGCATGGGGTGGCTATAGGGGCGGTTGGAGGCCACTGTCGGGGCATAGAGCCCCGTTTAATTTATCATTTTTGAAATAAAAATTAAAGATCATCAGATCTAAAATGATTTTAGTGTATGAAATTTCACTCTTTGTTAATTTTTACTCGATGAAAAATAAGCAATGTAGATTGATTGAATAATATTCAAACTCAGATCAGTTAAAGCGAGGCATGGGGTGGCTATAGGGGCGGTTGGAGGCCACTGTCGGGGCATAGAGCCCCGTTTTAGTTATCATTTTTGAAATAAAAATTAAAGATCATCAGATCTAAAATGAATTTAGTGTATGAAATTTCAGTCATTGTTAATTTTTACTCGATGAAAAATAAGCAATGTAGATTGATTGAAGAATATTCAAACTCATATCAGTTAAAGCGAGGCATGGGGTGGCTATAGGGGCGGTTGGAGGCCACTGTCGGGGCATAGAGCCCCGTTTAAGTTATCATTTTTGAAATAAAAATTAAAGATCATCAGATCTAAAATGATTTTAGTGTATGAAATTTCACTCTTTGTAAATTTTTACTCGATGAAAAATAAGCAATGTAGATTGATTGAAGAATATTCAAACTCAGATCAGTTAAAGCGAGGCATGGGGTGGCTATAGGGGCGGTTGGAGGCCACTGTCGGGGCATAGAGCCCCGTTTTAGTTATCATTTTTGAAATAAAAATTAAAGATCATCAGATCTAAAATGATTTTAGTGTATGAAATTTCACTCATTGTTAATTTTTACTCGATGAAAAATAAGCAATGTAGATTGATTGAAGAATATTCAAACTCAGATCAGTTAAAGCGAGTCATGGGGTGGCTATGGGGGCGGTTGGAGGCCACTGTAGGGACATAGAGCCCCATTTTAGTTATCATTTTTGAAATAAAAATTAAAGATCATCAGATCTAAAATGATTTTAGTGTATGAAATTTCACTCATTGTTAATTTTTATTCGATGAAAAATAAGCAATGTAGATTGATTGAAGAATATTCAAACTAAGATCAGTTAAAGCGAGGCATGGGGTGGCTATAGGGGCGGTTGGAGGCCACTGTCGGGGCATAGAGCCCCGTTTTAGTTAATTTATTTAATTTAATTCATATTATAATGGTAGTTAAAAAAAAGAAAATATCATCTGATCTGTAATATGTAGTATTTGATCCCAATGTAGTATTTTGGCTAAGCGTAGGGTGCGTCATTGTAAAAGTAGGTTATCATTTATTTTTATGTGTGCGGTTTTTTCATCCGTAGCGTGGCACGTGTGGTAGTTAAAAAATGGATAAGATCGTGTAGATCCACTACATCAGTGATGTACACCTAAGTAGTTTGCTAAGTTTGTTTTTGTTCTAAGTCAGAAATAGACATCTTAGTTTATACTTTATAAGCTTGTTGCTGGTACCAATTTCTGAAGATTATCAAGAATATCAAGGAAATTTCGAGCTACTTTATCGTTTACATTTACTTAAAGAATTCTAATATTTAATCAAGATATAAGTTTCCAGTAAGGCTGCACAATTAGGCCAGCTAAGCCGGCTAAAAGTTAGATTACTTAACTAGCTACCTAGCTAATAGTTAGATAGCTATATTAGCTTGGCTGATTTGCCAGCAGCTTGGCTGCTAACCTAGCTTAGCTCAGTTAATAAGCTAAGAGCTAACTTGCAAAAACGGAATTTTTTTTAAGCTGCTTGTGACAACCATGGCAGCAAAGCGTGGGTTCGATTCCCGCTCAGGGCAGATGACTGTATTGACCAGACAGGCGAAACTATGTTCTGTTGTGTTCCGCTTCCGTTTGCGTGGGTGTGTTTATCCCTGACATTGCTTGCAGGATTTTACATAGCCAAACTAATGGAGTTCGGTGAGCATGAACCGTTTATTTATTATTAATTTATCAAATTATTTTTTACTCACGGACACATTAAAAAAAATATGTTGATATTGGTTTTATAATAAACAAAACCACAATTCATTAATTTGTTGGGTTAATTAATAGTACCTGGATGACCGAGCATTGTTTTGAGAAATTTGGAACTAATATATTTACTTTTTAATCACAGAAAAACTGCAGGTTTTTCACAATTCCATAGTTCTAAAACAAATTTGTCAATTAAACACAATTATTATCTACAGCATAAGTTTAATATAGACGAATGACTTTTAGTCAGCCTAATAATTTGTCTGTCGTCTGTGTGTCTCACTCATTTTATTTAGAGGATTAAAAAAAGTACAAAATGAGAGTCTTATCGTTAAATTTTGTAGTGAAATAATAAAACTTTTAAAAATTAAAGGTAGCAGTCTTTATAGGAATGATTAGGGTTGAAAAAATCCGCGTAAGGGAATGTGTGAGGTATCGTAGGATATATCTTTAAAAATAAAAGGTTTGATTTTGAGTATGTCAGTAGTTATTGAGATACTAACCTAAAGTTTTAAAATTGGGATTTAAATTTAAATTTTAAAGATTATTTGAACATCAAAAAAGTTTCCATGACTCTGGATATGATATGAAAGACCTAATGTTTCTTCTCTAAGCAATTTAGCTAGTAATATTACTTATATGCGGAGGGCTCGTGGAATTACGGTTGGAGTCCACGTTCAATGGCGAGGATGGGGCCATTGCGACTTCCTCCTTCCTCATCTTTCTTGTTGTGCTCGGAATTAGTTTTATTATAATACGAGGATGGGAGGAGGTAGCAACTACTCGTAAAATAGAGTTAATTTCATGAAGTACACACAGTCATAATTATTTTTACTGAAATATGATTACCAAGTGTCGAGTAAAAGAAACTTTAAGAATAAATTTTAAAATGGTTTCTACAAGAACTCTGTAAAAACATTTGAAATATACTAACTAATAGTGTAATGAATAATCAATATACTGTTAGCATAGTAGCTACTAATGATAACTCACTGCGTCGTCTAGGAACGTCCAATAATCCGCTTAGCTGTTCTAGTCCTTGGAGTTATGGTTTATTTGATTGTTTTATATAACTCAATATTTTTAGATACTATCTTCTTAATTGAAATAATGTGAATAAAAGCGAATTTTTTGAACTGTTAATTGAAAAATTCTACAAAACCATTCTGAAAAATATACGACAGAAGAGGAGAACCGTGTTGTGTTGTGAGGGTTCCATGTTCGACTACCACGGCGTCTCACTTACATGAGCTCTTGATGGATGACCACAGTGCTGCCCCAATAACAACATTATCCGATTGCCAGAATGGAATGTATTTATAATATTACTGTTGCTCATCACTAATGTTGTAAGTACATCCCTTTCTGTAAATCACTTGCGTGAAATCAACACCATCAACAATATTGTACCTAATCCGTTATTTATTGTAATAGAGTCTATTTTGAAATAGTAAATTTTGAAAAATTTTATCCTGAAAGATATGTATTTTGTATAATTAATGAAATACTTGTTGTCTAGTATAGGCAAAGGTCATTGTTGTAAATCAATTTCACGTGATCTTGTTTGAGTAGCTGCTAAGAGTACTTACAATTGAAAGATGACCTCACAATTTATTGGTATTGTGAGTTAGAAGGGATCTTTCTATATATACATATACATTAACAACTGAATAGAAATGTTAACCTCTTTTATAACGTAGACCAGCAATCATAATTATTATTGGTAAACATTGAAACGCCTATGGAGTTGCTGTTTCCTACCAGTTGGTTCTAAGCCGCTCTGCAAATGCAGAACCAACCAACCCAAACAACCAACAAACTGCTTATATCAAAACACAACGGCTTATATCACTATATAACTGTTGCCTATCAGTAGGTTCGTAGGCGCTCCGCATCAATCAAACAGCGTCACATGTGGATTGGTTTGTTCTTTTTTTGTACTGGATGTTTATTAAAAAGAAATTATTACTTAGCCATCTATTGATTAATTGTATGCTGCTTAAAATTGTAATCTTTTTTTTTTTTTTTTTTTTTATGTTAGAAGTTGGCAAACAAGCATACGACCCACCTGATGGTAAGTGGCTGCCGCAGCCTATGAGCGCTTGCAGCACCATTAGTAGGCGCCACTCGCGCGTTGCCAACCTCGAGATATTAGTTCTTAAATCTCGTTCGCGCAGTAATTTCACTAGCGTACAATGCCCTTCAAACCGGAACACAGTAGTGCCTAAGCACTACTATTTGGCGGCAGAATATTGGACACTGCGGTGGTACCTACCTAGCCGGCCTCTTGCAACAAAAGACCTACCACCAGTGTGACTATCATGTGTAAGTTATTGTAAATTTGTTCGGAAGTTGTTATAAATCCGAAAGAATAAAAACAATAATGTGCCAAATGTAGCATTTTTAACTGTAAGGTGAAGAAAGTTTCATGCAAAAAAAAATACTAAAAATTTTTGTTTTTTTCTAATTAACGATGTCCCAATTTCAGATATCATCCATTTGTTTTACTCATTAGTTACTTGTCTAGTACACACTTATGTTATCATATTAAAAGTGGTACTAGATAGGTACCTGTTGAGTGAAATAATTCCCTCTAAGTGTGAAAATGACTTCGTGGCAACGGAAAACGTGGAAAACGGAACGTCGTGACCTGTTCCGAAAGAACAATTATTTTGTAAGAAGTCTGTAGTCTGTTTAGTGAATTCTTATAGATAGTATTTACCTATGTGAAGTTAGCTTCAGTTTCAGTATTGTAATTTCTATACACTTTGTTAATGTATTGAAAATAATTGATCCCATTAAAAACATAAAATGTAAAAAAATTGCAAGTCTCGAAAAGCACTTGGCAGCACTCGGCCGGAAACTTGACAGTTGTACTACTGTACAGTAGTGTTATTCTACTCATACAAATACTTTAGTGTCGTAAAACTGCCAAGTTTCAGGAGTAGTTATACATGAGATCTCACCACTTTTTGTAGTAGAAGAAGTGCTTTGTGAGACTTGCAATTTTTACATTTATGTATATGTTTTTAATGGGATCTCATATCTTTTTGTGGAAAGTCCTACTTTTTTCTACCCACTTCTTGAATTTAATCGTATATTATCTAGGTACCCAACTAGGTACTTTACATGTACACTGATTTATTAATTGTAAATGTAACTTTGTAATTTTATAGGATTACAAAGTTATTTATGCAGTCGATGTATCTAGAAAACTTGATCGATATTACAAAATATTTTCATTTTTCCTTTATTTATACACTAAACACTAATTATATTCTAAATTTGAAGCTTCCATGTCTGCTAGAAGTGGCTTAGAGTTTTGATGACGGTCAGTCAGTGAGTGACAAAATTAAGAAATTTGACTAGTTATAATTCTAAAACTACTGGTTCAAATTGAATGAAATTTGAAATATACCGTGTCTATACAATGCCTGCTCGGTTACTGAAAATTCAGGCCATTAGCTTTATCCAAAACGAAGTTATAGAGCGATGAAAATGGCCTGAAGTGCTTTGAGAAAAGGATAGTACGACCGTGCCGCTTTTTTGCTCGACTTGGTGAGGGCACTGCCGTGCCCCCAGTTTATTAGTAAAATTATTCAAGAGAAGCTCGTTTAAAATCCAATTGGCAATCAGTTTAGCGCACCTCCTCCAACATGTACAACACATAATATAATATATCTAAAATTTTTACAAATATATATATTTTAAAAATGGAACTATTACAGATTTGTTTGACTCATGAACATATTAAGGCAGTGTTAAAGGATGTGATCATGAACAACTTTATAACACCAGAAAAAACGGCACCACAGCACATAGAAAGCATGTATGTAACGATAATAAAACAGAAGACATAGTCATATAAAATGAAAAATTCTTATGTCCCGTAAAGAAATGAATATAGATATATTATATTACCAGGACTTTGTCATTTCACGGTATAAAAATTAAATTTTGTATCGCAGGTGCACTGTAAACCTATCCCTTACCCGGGGGGGCTCGTAGCAATGGTTGGAGCTCACAGTCAGTGGCGGGGAGGGGCCATTGACCTCCTCCATCCTTTCTATTTTACCTTAAAGAGGATAAGTAGATAAGGATTGGAAGAGCGGACTACCTTCAGCTACTCGAAAGAGGTGTTGAAGGAGAAGGGACCTTTCTTTATTATTATATACGTGAAGTACACTCCATGCGTGGAAGAGTATTAGCTATGACATATTTAAAGATTATGCTGAAAGCATTGCCGACATTTAAAATGTTTCTGTGTAAACTACCTCACACACTGCCATACTCTGAATTTATTTTCAACTTTCAGTTAGGTATATGTATGGACTGCTACCCTTGATTTTTATTTAATTTAGGATTGCACTACAAAACTGTGTAGTGGTTCACAGAATAAACCTATTTGCTAAGTTTTGTATACATAGATTCAATATCCTAGTAAAATATTTGTTATATACGGATTGATAGAAGGAGAGATGGATAGATAGACATGACGAAATTATAATTTTTGTCTTTTGGCTATGGATCCCTAAAATAAATTTAAACTAAAATTGTACTAAACGGTTGTTATAGTAATTACATTTATGGCACTAATTTTATTTATTTATATATTAAATATTTTTCAGAAGTTAATTTATTTATGGGCGGGATGGAAATCTGCAACCAGACAGCTTCCTGGGGACGAGAACCGTTACATTTACGATTAACATGGCTTTCAATAAACATCACTCGATGGTTTACCTCGACGCTGACAGAGTATCATCAACATTATCCGATGCCAGAACATGCATTTTACTTGTGGATTCACTGTTACTAATAAGTGAATTCATAAGCGAATTGCATTTCTGTAAATCACTTACTCGAAATGAAAATTTTTAACATCATCGACCCTAAGTCAGAAAACTGTACCCCAAGTACAGATATTATCGATTGTGAATCATCGGATAGCAGCTTAGATCTGCTTTATGTTATGATCTTCAATTACGAACAACTACTGAAAATGTTCGTCTGTATGCCTGTTTGTTCCGGGTTATCTCCTACAATGCCTTCACCCAATAATAAAATATACTAATGTATAATTAATATTTTTGCTCGTATCTGACGAATGTCAATGTGAATATGACCATGGAGCCTAAATTACTTTTGGATATCAATCTCCTTACGCATTTTTTTAACACTGTTACGAATATCAAACTGGTTTTTACAGACTGTAGAGCTCCCATTTGAGACTTGTCAGAGGTTTCGCAATTCACGTTTCACTAATAAATTCATACCTTAGTATCATAAAATCTGTTTCTACTTGTCAGTCGTTATGAAGGTTTTTGTTTTTGTTTATTACATTTACTAAGGTTATTATTTCCATATACATGACGTGTAGAAAAAAACTGACACCCAGGAACCCTTCAGTGTCGATTGTAAACGGTCCTCGACACATTGCCTGTATTTATGATATTTGTTTTTTGTATGTCAACGTGTTACGTTCCCACTTGTAGCCGATTAAATGAAATAGCAAGCCGGCGGGTTGTCGCCGTAATTCTTAAATTTAATAGTTCCATTTTTGCTTCTCAGATCGAGCAAGTAGTACATACTTTTAGTCTTAAGTTTAGCCATGTAATTACTTTTTTTAATTTAATTAATATTAACTAATTTTGTTTTTTTTTATTGTTACTGCTGCTTTTTTAAATAACGTAAAATAGTAAATATGTTAGTTAGTTAGATTACGTCTCATTACGATAAAATTTGGTATATATTAAAGTATATAAATTTTTATACAATTTTGCAGCTCAAAATGTTTAATTTAAAATTAAAAAATTAGATACTTAATATTTTTTTTATGATATAAAAAGTATATATTATATGTCTATATTTTTTACAAATTACTATTTTTTTAAACTACAGTAATACAGATTTGTTTGACTCGTGCATTGGTCCCTTGCCTCCGTTTTGTGTTCTCATATTAAAATGGCGTTAAGGAACCACCGCTTGAGCAACATAATAACGCCAGGAAAACCTCAGATGCCACAGCACACTGAACAGTTTTTGCTATAATATCTTGTGAATCAAAAATACACATAAACGTATATACATATATATTCACACTCACACATACATAAACACTCATACATACACACATACACACTCGCACGCACACACACTCAAACACTCACACACACACACACATAAACACCCCACAATTATCTTTTGACACAATCTCTTAGTACGCGATAAGAAATATTCAAAATATTCATTAATCATTAATTTTTGTATTTACATAGAACAATCTTTCATTAAAATATGAGAGAGGACACTGATTCCTATAATACAGAATTTTGGGCCTAGCACAGACATCAGAGACTTCATTATAATTTGTTACATATTATGTGAATAAAGATTTTAATTATTTATTATTATTATTTTACCCTTAAAGGTTTATCCTACCCAATCCGTACAAAAATAATTAATAATACTAACTGGCTAATTTTTTATGTAATAAATATAATTATGTAATTATATTAATACATTTAATTTATAATTGTGACCGAAGACAACTGTTTAGTTTTAATGATAAATATTATAATAATGTGTCGTTAATATGATATGAAATAAATAAATAATCTCAGTTCTTGGAAGATAAGAAAAACCTTGTGACGTTTATTAGATTTATTGGATTTCAGACACACTTCGTTGAAAATTAAGTGATTATAACTTCTTTGTATCTATTAATATTTAAACTATTTATGTGAAACGCCAAAGGGTACTTCTTAGATTCGTCATATTTTAATTTCAGAGAAGGGACACCTTTTCATTTAGAGTAAATATGAAGACAATGTGAACAGATCTGCAAACTAATACACAGATTTATAGTCGTGTTTCTCGATGTCTCTGTCATTTTTCAGAGAGACCGAGTTTCACGACTATCAATCTTTATGTTACCATCATCAGCTGCAACATACATCAAACTGGTATCAGGATCAACAATTTCATTAGACATTTATATACCTCGTATTTAATGTTTCTCAACTAAAATTATTTATTGTAATTGCTAAATGATGTATTTCAAATTACTAAGTTATGAACAATAAAAATAAGACAACGAAATAAACTATAAAACGTTAGAGACCCTATTTGTATCGCAATCCGTTAAGTAATTCGAGGACGTTGTGGTGCAGCGGTAACGAATCTGCCTTAAGCGCCACAGGTCGCGGATTGGTTTCCCGCTCGGAGTCCTTGTCTTTGTGTATGTTTTCGGACCCCCGACACACGATATAACTATCCTTATGGGTGCCGTTGAGTTTGTACCATTTAAAAAAAATATTATTATTTTTGTTGATATTGTGTAGTTCCGATGAATATCTGTGACCATCATGAAGCTGTTCCGTAGTTTCCAAATTTTACTAATATCATCATAATATGATCCTGACTTAATGAAACAACGAAAATAAAACTATAGGCTTATTTATTTCCAAAATGAACAAGGTTCACTTATAATGGAAATTGTAAGACAAAATCATCTTACAACATAAATACATTTTAAGAGTAGTAGTTATATACTGAACAAGACCAGTGCTATTAGTTGCAATGTAGGTCTTTAATGTTTTTCTAAATATCTTAAAAGAAGTTAAATCTTTTAATTTTTTTATGTAAGAGGGGCAAACGGGCAGGAGGCTCACATGATGATAAGTGATCACCGCCGCCCATGAACATCTGCAACACCAGAAGGCATGCAGGCGCGTTGCCGACCTTAAAGGAAAGAATAAGCTCTTCTCTTGAAGGTTCCCAAGTCATATCGGTTTGGAAAGACCGCCGGTGGAAGTTGATTCCACAATGTGGTTGTGCGAGGAAGAAAATGTCTTCTAAATCGCACTGTTGTGCATTTCCAGACATCGAGGTGGTATGGATGGAATTAAGAGTTTTGTCGCGATGTCCGATGGTGAAATTCTACCGGCGGGACGAATCATGGTCATACGTGCCATAAGTTGTCCACTTTCTGTAAATCACTTACGTGAAATCAAAACCATAAAAATATTCTAATTTGTTGTTTATTATACCAGAGTTTATTTTGAAATAGTAAATTTTAAAAGATTTTAGTCTTTCCAGATATATTTGTATTTGTATAAGTAATTACTGAAAAAGTGATTAAATCCTATAGTACAGTTAAAGTTCATTGTTTTAAACCAATTTCACGTGATCTTATTTGAGTAGATGTTAAGAGTACTTACGATTGGAAGATGAGCTCACATTTTATTGGTATTGTGAGGAAGAAGGGAACTTTCTATATATACATATACATTAATAATACCTGAAGAGAAATGTTTACCTCTTTTTACCCACATTTCACACCCGGTGGAGTGTGAGCAATGATATAGTTAAACATTATACTGAAAGGAGTGCAGAAAAATAAAATGTACCTTTGAAGAACTACATGATTGTGCTATTTTGCTGTAACTTCTTCATTAATTACACATATAGTTATATTCTAGATTTCAATGTAGCTCGTTAGCACTCGTATACAATATATGATGACCTCTTATTTAACAAAAATACATGCATAACAATGAATTTTCATTTTTTTTAAATAGACGCTATACAGTCAACGGTTCCATTAGGATAATGATATCCTATGTCGTGGTCCGGAAATATTCACATTGACAAGAACAAACACATCCAGACCGGAAAACATGCCTGTATAGTCAACGCCAACGTCTGCTCCGAGCCAGCGACAAGTTCGCTACCGTAGCGCCACAAGGTCGTCGTTAGCCAGTTGTACAGCCAGTGTACAATTTGTATAACGGCTTTTGTACGTAAATTATGTAATATTCACTTACCAATCGGAGTACTGGTCTGAGACCTTTCATTAAACTCATCGACTTGAAAAGTCCTGTGAAGAAATCAATATAGATATTACCAGGAGTTTGTCAATTCACATCGCAGGTGCACTATAACCCTAACCCTTTACCGGGGAGGGCTCGTAGCAATGGTTGGAGCCCACAGTCAGTGGCGGGGAGGGGCCATTGACCTCCTCCATCCTTTCTATTTTACCTTAAAGAGGATAAGTAGATAAGGATTGGAGGAGCGGAATACCTTCAGCTACTCGAAAGAGGTGTTGAAGGAGAAGGGACCTTTCTTTATTATTATATACGTGAAGTACACTCCATGCGTGGAAGAGTATTAGCTATGACATATTTAAAGATTACGCTGAAAGCATTGCCGACATTTAAAATGTTTCTGAGTAAACTACTTCACATACTGCCATACTCTGAATTAATTTTCAACGTTCAGTTAGGTATATGTATGGACTGCTACCCTAAGGAGAGATGGATAGATAGACATGACGAAATTATAAGGTTTCCGTTTTTGTCCTTTGGCTGTGGATCCCTAAAATAAATTTAAACTAAAATTGTACTAAACGGTTTTTATAGTAATTATATTTATGGCACTAATTTTATTTATTTATCTATTAAATATTTTTCAGAAGTTAATTTATTTATGGACAGGATGGAAATCTGCAACCAGACAGGTTCCTGGGGACGAGAACCGTTACATTTACGACTAACATGGCTTCCAATAAACATCACTCGATGGTTGACCTCGACGCTGACAGAATATCGTCAGCATTATCCGATTTCTAGAACATGCATTTTACTTGTGGATTCACTGTTACTAATAAGTGAATTCATAAGCGAACTGCATTTCTTTAAATCACTTACTCGAAATGAAAATTTTTAACATCATCGTACCTAAGTCAGAAAACAGAACCCCAACTACAGATATTATTGATTGTGAATCATCGGATCGCAGCTTAGGTCTGCTTTATGTTATGATCTTCAATTAGGAACAACTACTGAAAATGTTCGTCTGTATGCCTGTTTGTTCCGTGTTATCTCCTACAATACTTTCAATCAATAAATATTTTTGCTCGTATCTGACGTATGTCAATGAGAATATGACCATGGACCCTAAATTACTTTTAGATCTCAATCTCCTTACGCATTTTTTTAACACTGCTATGAATATCAAACTGGTTTTTACAGACTGTAGAGGTCACGTCAATTCACGCTTCACTAATAAATTCACACCTTAGTATCATAAAATCTGTTTCTACTTGTCAGTCATTATTAAGGTATCTTTTTTTGTTTATTACATTTACTAAGGTTATTATTTCCATATACATGACGCGTAGAAAAAACTGACACACCAGGAACCCTTCAGTGTCGATTGTAAACGGTCCTCGACACATTGCCTGTATTTATGATATTTGTTTTTTGTATGTCAACGTGTTACGTTCCCACTTGTAGCCGATTAAATGAAATAGCAATCCGGCGGGTTGTCGACGTAATTCTTAAATTTAATAGTTCCATTTTTGCTTCTCAGATCAAGCAAGTAGTACATACTTTTAGTCTTAAGTTTAGCCATGTAATTACTTTTTTTGAATTTATTGAATATTAAATAATTTTGTTTGTTTTTGTTATTGTTACTGCCGCTGCTTTAATTAAGGTAAAAGAGCAATCTATTATAATTCTTATTGGTAAACTTGAGGACTCCTACGGTTTAACTGTGTTCTATCAGTCGCTCATATCGTAGCAGTCATAGGCGCTCTACATTTTTAACAATCAAGCAGCATCACATCGGGATTATCTTTTTAAAATATTGTACTAGATGTTTATTTATTAAGAAAATTTAATATCTGATTGTGTATTTAATATTTATTTTTACAAACTATGCGAGAAATCTATAATTTTATTGTTAATAGTATTAGTGTTTTTAATTATGTTTAAAAGAAAAAGCTTTAATAATAGATATATATTTACAAAGCTGTTTCTTCTTACTTTTTATATACTGTATATAGATATTAGCGGTCAGCCCCGATTTCGTCCGAATACAAATTTTCCGATTTGTTAGTCGTGATCCTGTTGATCCCGTACAAAAAATGGTCTTGATAATTACAAACACAACAGTAACATCATTATTCGGTTTTGGCTGGCGCTAAAAAGCGACTGTTTTATGTCTTTAATCTCCTATGCAAATATGTTAGTTACTTAGATTAGGTATCATTACGATAAAATCTAATACCTTTAAACGAGGAATTCTTGTATATATATATATAATTGGAATCTCGGAAACGGCTCCACCGATTATCATGGAATTTGGTATGCAGGTGTTTTCGGGGGCGATAAATCGATCTAGCTAGGATTTATTTTGAGAAAATATGGCTTTACCCGTGTTTTCAGGCTATTGTTGACACGCCATCTATTATAAATAAAATAAATTAAAAATGTCAAAATATTTAGAAAAATAATAAGAATTAAAAATAATTAGGTAAGATTAAATAAGTAGATTAAGAAAGCTTTCTTAATATATAAAAATATAAATATATAAAGATGAATAAAATATAATTTTATTCGTCTTTATATACGCCATCTATTCGATATGTGTAACACTGTAAATATTGTCAAATCGTTTTAGAGTTCTGTAGCCAAATGGCAAAAACGGAACTCTTATAATTTCATTATTTCCGTCTGAGATTGTACATGATTTTGTAAAGAATTCCTAAAATATATAAGAATTAAAGGTAGCAGTTCATACATGCAACCTGAGGGTTGAAAAAAAATTAACGTATCTTTGTTTTTCATATTACTTTTTATATTTACTATGAAATTACCAACTTATTTTACCATTCGATTTTAATTTATTATTACTTTTTCTTTTTTCATCATCAAGTTGCGGAACCATTTACTCAAATAACTAGCACACCCGGCTACGCGTTTCTATGGAAACAAAGGATTTATTGAATTGAATCAAATGACAGTGTTTTAAAATGACAATGTTTTAAAATGGCAGGTGATGTTTTTAGGGTCCCGTAGCCAAATGGCTAAAACGGAACCCTTATAGTTTCGTCATGTCCGTCTGTCCGTCTGTCCGTCTGTCCGTCTGTCCGTCCATATGTCACAGTCATTTTACTCGGAGACCATTGACTCTATCTATACGAAATTTACTAATTAGGTGTATTCCATAAACCGCACAAGGATTTTGTAATAAAATCTTAATATATTATAATTTTGACACCGTTGTGGCGTTGTGGGTAGCGAGTCTGCCTTAAGCCTCGACGGTTGCAGGTTCGATTCCCGCTCGGAGCAGATGTTTGTATTATTCGTGCAGGCATGTTTTCCGGTCTGGTTGTGTTTGTCCTTGTCATTGTGAATGTTTCCGGACCCCCGACACAGGATATCCTAATGGGGGCCGTTGAGTGTGTAGCGTTTATTATTATTATATATATATATGAATTAAGGGTAGCAGTCCATACATGTAACTGACGATTGAAAAAATAAATTTCAACGTATGGCAACGTGTGAGATATCTTTGGATAGTTCTTTTAAAATGATAAGGAAGTTTGATTTTGAGTTTTTTCATTAAGCCAGTAGTTGTTGAGATATTAGCTCCTAAAGTCGTAAAAATCGTGTCCTCTAACTTTTGAACTATGGGATTTAAAATTCTGGAAAAATTTGAGCTTGTAGAATACCACATTAACTTTCATCCACAATTAGTTTGAAGAAGATAGGTCTATAAATTTAAGAGATATATAAGTTTTTCCCATAACTTTGTTTTTCATATTTCTTTTAATAATTACTATGAAATTACCAACTTATTTTTGCGGTCGGTTTTAATTCGTTATTGTTTTTAAAACTGTTAAGATTCTTCATAACCTTACCATCACCCATTACGCCTGTTTTCTCGATTTATCCAAGGCTTTTGACCTGGTTAATCACGATATCTTATGGCAAAAACTGGCATGCCTGAAGAGATCAACAGGATTTTTAAGTTTTGGTATAAAAATCAGGTTACTGTTGTGCGATGGTCAGACAGCTGTTTAATGTTATTTAATCAAGTTGTTTAATCTGTATGTGAATGCCCTAATACAGACTCTCAGTAGCACTCCTGTCGGATGTCATATTGACGGAGTCTGCCTTAATAACATTAGTTACGCAAACGACATGGTTCTGCTGAGTGCATCTGTATGTGGGTTAGCAAAACTGCTAAGTCTTTGTGAAAACTATTTCAAACGTCATGGTTTAGTCTATAACTGTAATAAAAGCGAATGCATGGTCTTTCAGGCCAGGGGAAAATCGATTCCATCTATTGTACCTGCTATCAAGTTACACGGGGTTCCACTAAAGAGAGTCGAATGCTTTAAATATCTTGGCCAGGTAGTATTCTATGACTTGAAAGACAATGCAGATATTGAGACAGAACGCAGGGCTTTGTCTGTTAGGGCAAATATGATTGTTCGCAGGTTTGCTCGTTGCTCAATGCCAGTCAAAATAACGCCTTTCAGAGCTTACTGCACCACATTTTACCCTAGCAGCCTGTGGGCAAACTATACGCGGAAACAGTACAACGCCCTGCGTGTACAATATAACAATGCTTTCAGGATGCTAATGGGTATGCCTCGTTTTTGTAGTGCATCGGGAATGTTTGCCGAGGCGTATGATACTTGTATTAGTAACAACATATGATCCATTGTTGTACACGTAGTACGTACAAATAGGCGTAAGATACTTGTATTAGTAACAACATATGATCCATTGTTGGTCGAAATAAAGTTATTATTATATATATTATTATATAACCATGCTGGGGAACCCTTTAGATTCAACTGTGCGTGGTCCACAACGCACTTGACTGGTATTTTTAAAATTTAGTATGTGCTACTGAGTGACAGGGCTGAGTCTATTAAAATTTAATAAAATACTCGACAATCCGAATTTTGCGGGTATATGTTGGCGACTCGACATCATTATTTTTTCATGTTTTATTATTCAAGTAAGGTTCCAATCGAGTCTACTTTACCCCTTTACCGAATTATTAATATATGTTACGGGTTTATAACGCAAGAGCAGCGCCTCCTTGAAATGTTAAATGTTATAACTTGCAGTAGTGTAGTCTTTTTTTTTCCAAGTTCTTACTTTTGTGAAAAAATCTCTTATTGGGAGTCTTTTATCAATGTCGGTCGGTCACCCAGCTACTTTGGTATATAATAAAGTATATATAATTTTATACAATTTCAAGCTCAAAATGTTTAATTTAAAAGATTATATAATATTTTTTTAACTATACAAAAATTATGTATTAAACTTTAAATGAATCCAACTAGAATGGCATGCAACTAGTACATATTTAGTTTCGACATTCTAATTTTAGTTTTTAAAGACATTATTGTCATCAAAACGTCATTCAATAAATTAAATTTAGCCCTTAAACGTTTCCTACTTCACGAAACGTCGTCCAACGTGTACTTGGCTGGTGATTATTCTAATATATTATTATGTTCTTTTTTACAGCATGTTATCGATTTGTTGACCCATGAAGCTATTATTTTGTGTCTATTTATTTTAAATATAAAAAGACATGGATAATAGCTCGATGAGTGGCATATTATCAAACGTCAGCAAACAGAAGTACACTGGAGAAACATTCGTCTGGGGAAAAAAAATGGATAGAGATTCTTACCAAGTATTCAAAAATATACTTCTCTTAATAATTGTGTAAAGCGTTCGGGTGTCAAAGTGTGAGTTTGTATTAGCTTTATCATTTGAGATGATCAATCTTGCAATATTTTAAGTGAAAAATAAACAACAGATAATATTATATGAATAAAAATTATGACTTCATTAAGTTTAGAAAATAGTTGAAATTTTATTTTATGTAACAATATGCACAAATAAAAATATATTATTATTTAACGTAAAATTATCATAAATATGATGAAAATACAAATAGAGCTATTTAAGTGCCTGCCGTTACTATGAGTATACAAAGTTATGGCAGAAATTTATATATCTCTAAAAATTGTAAACTTATATACATCTCTAAAAGTTGTAATCTTATGTTCTGCAAAATAATTATCATTAAAATTTGCTTTAGGACATTTTTATCAATCAAACAGCATCACATTGGGATTCTTTTGGCTTTTCTGCTAGATATTTATTAAATAAAAAAATTATTATATCTCATTCTGTATTAAATTATTATTTTTATATATATATATATATATATATACTGTTAGCATTAAATTATATATTTTAATTATTTATTAAATACATAATTTAAAAATAAAATATATATAAAAATTTTTAATAATAAAAAATTATATATTATATGTCTATAGTTTTTACAGATAACTATTTTCTTAAACTACAGTATTACAGATTTGTTTGACTCGTGAAGTGGTAACCTTAACGTTATTTTGTGCTCTCATATTAAAATAGTGTTAAGGAACCACCGCATGAGCAACATAATAACGCCAGGAAAACCACAGACGCCGCAGCACATTGAAAGAAAAAAGAAGTTGAGATGAGCTCTTTAGAAAAGATAACCGTAATTTTATTTTGAAAATTACCTTTTAAATTTTAAGTGATGTAAAAAAATTATAACTTTGTACTTATTATAAGAACGTATGTAGTAATGATCATAAAATTCAAAAAATCAGTCATGTGACTGTTCCTAAATATTAGAGAGCTTCAATCATTTTTTTAATTTTTTGGACGTTTTTCTTAGTGAGCGTATATATTGCAAAGTTAAAATGAGAGCATATTTTAAGCTGAGTCGCGAATACACCAGCCAGTTGTCGAGTAATAACAATTATGAAAGAGCACTTAATTTTTAAATGTTAAGACTAAATATTATATCCCCTCCACGTCTGTCTGTGTGTTCGCGTTAAACTCATGAACTTATTTTCCCGCAATTTCATGATTTGCAGTAATAGACATAGTGATTAATGTGGAAGATTTAGGTGTAGAAATCATACAAACAAGCACTCTATATATATTAAAAATGTGGTGGTGTGGTGATTATTCTAATATATTATTACGTTCTTTTTCACAGCATGACATCGATTTGTTTTAAAGTTTATTTGAACATCAAAAAAGTTTCTAGGAGTTTAAAAATTATACGTTTAGTAATTTTATAGGTATAGAAGTTTTCCGTAACTTTGTTTATTTCATGTTATTTTAATAATAATTGCTATGACACCACCAACTTATTTTTGCGATTTATATTAATTCGTTAATATTGAACGACCTAATGTTTTTTCCTTCAAGAATTTGGCTGGTAATATTACTAATATGCGGAGGGCTCATCGAATTACGGTTGGAGTCCACGTTCAATGGCAGGATGGGGCCATTGACACTTCCTCCTTGCTCATCTTTCTTGTTGTGTTCGGAATTAGGTTTATATAATACGAGGATGTGAGGAGGAAGCAACTTCTTTATAATAGAGTTCTTTACTAGTTTTTGTAATGTTCATACATTATTATAATGAGTGAAATATAATTTCCAGATATGTGAAGCAAAAGAAACATAAAGTACGGAAATGTAAAACATTTTTAGAATAGCTTGCATAAAGCTTCGGTGTGAGTTAAGAAGGGTATATCTTTACGATCGGGTTGTATAAGAACTTTGAAAAAAATTTGCATGGTGTGCGTGGTGGACCACATAGTTGACACTAAGGGGTTCCTCAGCTTTATGTTGAAGAAGCTTTAGAGCTTAAAATATTAGTAAACTAGAATCGACCGCAAAGATAGGATAAGTTAACAATTTCATAGTAATTATCATAAATATGATAAAAATGTACAAAGTATAGAGCTATTTAAGTGTCTGCCGTTACTATGACAATACAAAGTTATGGCAGAAATTTACATATCTCTAAAAATAGTAAACATATATACATCTCTAAAAGTTGTAATCTTACGTTCTGCAAAATAATTATCGTTAAATTTCTTTTGATGTTCTACAATGTTAAATTAAAATTACTCCAGAATTTTAAAACACATAGTTCGAAAGTTGAGAGAAGAGGGAGACATAATATTTATGACTTTAGGAACTAATATCTGAACAATTACTACTGACTTCTTACAAAAAATCCAAATCAAACCGTCTTATATTTTGATTTTTTCCAATCTTAGTATGGACTAATAACCTCAATCTTGATTTAATTTAGGACTTTACTAAAATACATAGAACATACATTTTTACATAGAATGCACGAATTTTATTATATATTCAATATCCGAGTAAAATTACTGTGACGTAGGGATGGTAAAAAGGTCTGACGGACGTCCGAAATGACGAAATTATAAAGGGTTTGCTTTAACATTTGGCCACGAAACCCTAAAATGAATTTAAATTATAGAATAATAGTTGAAATGTTGTATGTGTGGTTAATTCATGTAAAATAATGACTTTTTTATTTCTTTCATAAGTAAACTTATGTGGGTAGCCATTTTATATTTACAATTCACATTGTTAATGCAAAGTATAAAGTAAATATTATTTCTTTATAAATTCCATTAAAATAAAGACCTAAGAGAGTTTATTATAATATATGCAGGTGATTGATTATGGATGATTATGGATGAACTGATAATCATCATAGCAACTTAGATCAATCAAACAAGCGGATGATTAAATTGTTTGACTCGTAAGGTTGCTTCATTGTACAGTTTTAATAATTATTATCACTAAAACTGTCCCCTATACCTTATGAGTAACAATATACCACCAGCAATATGAGGATGTGCGGAGGTGGCAACTTTCATAAAATAGAGTTAATTTCATGAAGTACACATACGTATAACTATTTTTATTGAAATATGATTACCACAAATGTCAAGTAAAAGAAACTTTAAGAATAAATATCCAAAAGAGTTTTACAAGAACTTTGAAAAAACATTTGTAATATACTGAATATTGTAATGAATAATTAATATACTGTTAGCATAACAGCTACTAATGATAACTCACTGCGTCGTCTAGGAACGTCCAATAATGCGCTTAGTTGTATCTTGTCCTTGGAGGTATGTTTTATTTTTAACGTTTTATATAACTTAATATTTTTTTAGATACTACCTTCTTAGATGAAATAATGTGATAAACGAACTTTTTGAACTTTTTGGGAATTGAAAAATTCTAGAAAACCATTCTGAAAAATATACGAGAGAAGAGGAGAACCGTGTTGTGTTGTGAGGGTTCCATGTCCTCACATACATCAGCTCTTGATGGATGACCACAGTGCTGCCCGAATAACAACATTATGCGATTGCCAGAATATGTTAAATTTGTGGCATAACTGTTACTAATCAGTGGTGTCATAAATTGAACACTTTCTGTAAATCACTTACGTGAAATCAAAACTATCAACAATATTGTATCTAATCTATATATATAAAAGAAAGTCGTGTTAGTTACTCCACTTATAACTCAAGAACGGCTGAACCGATTTAGCTGAAAATTGGCAGGGAGGTAGTTTAGAGCCAGGAGAAGGACATAGGATACTTTTTATCCCGTTCGACAGCATTCCAGTGTGACTTGACATGAAACGTCAGTCATTATAAAACGTGGTATAACAAAAAGAATCAGACTTGGAATAACAAAACGCAAATGACAGCAATGTAATTGACGTATAATGACAGATGTTTAATGACGTATGGATGACAATTTGATATTTGTAAGAAATCAATAATAAAACTATTTCTATTAAATAAATAATTAACAATTATAATGTAATGATAGTGCCATTGCCCATTCGTAAAAAGTGAAGTGAACTATAAAACTAGGTATGGTTGAAAATTTGAGTTTTTAGGTGAAGTGAAGTTTAATTAATAATGCTGCAACCAAGACGATCGAATCTTTCCCGACAAAGCCGTGATGCAAGAAGAATACGAAATACTGCAAATGAAAGGACTGAAGAAGAACAAGAAATTGCACGTGAACAGCGCCGCGATAGTATGGCTCGACTTCGTGCTTCTCAATCACGAGAGCAAAGTGAAGCAGCCCGTGAAACAGCTCGGTTGGCAATGCAGAATCGTCGAGCGAACAACAGAGGTCAACAAATAGATAATTTGCGACGCAGAACAAGATATTTATCAAGTGCTGATTTGAATCGAGCAGTCTTTCAATACGATTGCAGCAATGATTACAGCTTGCATCCTAGCGTTTGTATTGGCCAAATGGACGTAGTTTGCGAGTATAGTGGTGCATTAAAGTTTTCCGGAGAAGCCCCTGGATTATGCTGCCTTAATGGTAAAGTGAAATTGCCATTGTTGACTCCGCCACCTGAGCCATTGTATTCATTGCTTTGTGGCGAAACACAAGAATTACGCCACTTTCTTGCAAATACACAAAAATACAATGGTTGTTTCCAGATGACGTCATTTGGGGCAGATATTATCGAAGAACGAGGATTTAATCCGACATTTATTCCGGTATTTATTTTTGTACTTATATAGTATAGTAGTAGTATAGTAGTTAAAGAATAACTTACTTTATCTATTGGTACGTATGTAGTATATTTGCTAATTCTTAACTCTACTCTCCGACCGAAAAAAGTGTTTATAACACAGTTAATACTGTCTGGTTTTTATTTTGTAGATACAAGGACAGATTCATCATCGAATTGGATCATTACTACCTTTCGAAGATACACAGAATACATTTTTACAAATATATTTCATGGGCAACATGGAAGAACAACTTGATAGACGCCTAGAGATCAATGCAGGAATGAAGCGAGCAATTCTTCAAGACTTGTAGTGTCTGCTTCATGAACATCATGCGTTGGTCAGGTTGTGTTTAAGAGTGCTTTAGAGCGCATGACAAGTGATGACTATAAAGTTGTCATCAAAGCAGATAAACGACCATCTGGAACACACGAAAGGACATTTAATCCTCCAACAGTAGACGAAGTTGCATCCTGATTGTTGGTGAACAATTGGAAAAACACGATATTGTGCTTACACGTCGCGATAGTAATTTTGTCTCATCAAAAGACGAACTTATCAACAATGTACTTCCAGAAATTATTTCTAACTACAAAAATAATGAATGGTTGAGTGAGCGAGCAATTTTAGCGGCTAATAATAAAGATGTAGATGACCTAAACTACATAATTCAAAATAAGATCATTGGAACAATGCATTCATTCAAATCTATTGACTGCGTCACAAATGAAGATGAAGCCACCAACTATCCAATTGAATTTTTAAACTCTTTGGACGTGCCTGGCTTACCACCTCACAATTTACGCCTAAAGGTTGGCTCAATAGTAATCATGCTTCGAAACATAAACCAACCAAAACTGTGCAACGGTACGCGTTTGGTGGTTAGAAAATTGATGAACAATGTAATTTACGCTACGATAATGATAGGAAAATTCAAAGGTGAGGAAGTTCTCATTCCGAGGATACCAATGATCCCAACCGATATGCCGTTTGAATTTAAAAGACTTCAATTTCCGATACGTCTTGCATTTGCCATGACCATCAACAAATCACAAGGCCAATCCTTAAAAGTTTGTGGTTTAAATCTAGAACATTCATGTTTTTCCCATGGTCAATTATACGTGGCATGTTCACGGGTCGGAAGACCATCTGCGTTGTTTGTTTTTGCGCCTGATAATAAAACAAAAAATGTCGTGTATCACAAGGTACTTAAATGAAGAGCAACCTATGTACTAAAATACAGAAATAATTATGAATGATTAATGTAGGTATTTAATTTTTTTTGTATTTTTCCAATTAAAAAAAAACTGCTTATTTATTGCCTTTAAGGCGGAACAAAGTTCGCCGGGTCAGCTAGTTATATATAATATATCTAAAATTTTTATATATTCTAAAATGGCAGTATTACAGATTTGTTTGACTCATGAAGTAGTTTTATTGATATTATTTTGTGCTATCATATTAAAGCAGTGTTAAAGAATGAGATCATGAATAACATTATAACGCCAGAAAAAACACCACAGCACATAGAAAGAAAAACAGGAGTTGAGAAGACATCTTTAGAGAAGATAATACGAACCTTATCGTGAAAATTACCTTTTAAAATGTATGTGATATGTATAAAAAATTAAATTTAAACGTATTTCTGAAATGAATGAATGTAGTAATATTCAGAAAATTCAACAAAAAAAAAATAGCTATGGTGGCTTTCAGTGTATATTTAATAGTTGACGACATTGTGGCGAAGCGGTAGCAAGCCTACCATGAGCGCCGCTAAGAGCAGATGTTTTTATTGACCATACGTAGGCAAGTTTTCCGGTCTGGGTGTTTGTCCTTGTCATTGTGTATGTTTCTTGATCCCCGACCCAGGATATAACGATCCTAATAGGGGCCGTTGAGTGTCTAGTGTTTATGTATTTTATTTCTAAAAATATTTTTTGTGACGTTTTATTAAGCGTATACATCGCAGATTAAGAATGAGAGTATATTTTAAACTGAGTACCGAATGCTCAACTGGTTCTCATATTTTTAAATGTTATTGTCACATATTATTACAAAACAAAGTCCTTCGCCTTGTCTGTTTGTCTGTTCGTGATAAAGTCATAAGCTGATTTTCTCACCAATAGACAGAGTAATTCGTGAGGAAGGTTTAGGTGTAGAAATTATAAAGGCTTTGTAAGGCAGTATACTATATTGCAGTACAGATATATTAATATAGCAGATTCCCATGTAGCTCGGTAGCACTCGCATGCAATAGATACTGAACTCGTATTTAACAAAAATACATGCATAACAAGGAATTTTCATTTTTTTTAAATAGACGCTATACAGTCAACGGCTCCATTAGGATAATGATATCCTGTGTCGGGGTCCGGAAATATTCACATTGACAAGAACAAACACATCCAGACCCGAAAACATGCCTGTATAGTCAACGCCAACGTTTGTTCCGAGCCCGCGACAAATTCGCTCCCATTGCGCCACAACGTCGTCGTTAGCCAGTTGTACAGCCAGTGTACAATTTGTGTAACGGCTTTTGTACGTAAATTATGTAATATTCACTTACCAATCGGAGTACTGGTCTGAGACCTTTCATAAAACTCAATGATTTGAAAAGTCCTGTAAAGAAATCAATATAGATATTACCAGGAGTTTGTCAATTCACATCGCAGGTGCACTATAACCCTAACCCTTTACCCGGGAGGGCTCGTAGCAATGGTTGGAGCCCACAGTCAGTGGCGGGGAGGGGCCATTGACCTCCTCCATCCTTTCTATTTTACCTTAAAGAGGATAAGTAGATAAGGATTGGAGGAGCGGAATACCTTCAGCTACTCGAAAGAGGTGTTGAAGGAGAAGGGACCTTTCTTTATAATTATATACGTGAAGTACACTCCATGCGTGGAAGAGTATTAGCTATGACATATTTAGAGATTATGCTGAAAGCATTGCTGACATTTAAAATGTTTCCGCGTAAACTAGCTCACACACTGCCATACTCTGAATTTATTTTCAACTTTCAGTTAGGTATATGTATGGACTGCTACCCTAAGGAGAGGTGGATAGATAGACATGACGAAATTATAAGGGTTCCGTTTTTGTCTTTTGGCTATGGATCCCTAAAATAAATTTAAACTAAAATTGTACTAAACGGTTGTTATAGTAATTACATTTATGGCACTAATTTTATTTATTTATCTATTAAATATTTTTCAGAAGTTAGTTTATGGACAGGATGGAAATCTGCAACCAGACAGCTTCCTGGGGACGAGAACCGTTACATTTACGACTAACATGGCTTCCAATAAACATCACTCGATGGTTGACCTCGACGCTGACAGAGTATCGTCAACATTATCCGATTGGCAGAACATAATTTCCACCTCTGAATTCACTGTTACTAATTAGTGAGTTCGTAAGTGGAACGTATTTCTGTAAATCACTTACTCGAAATAAAAATTTTTAACATCATCGAACCTAAGTCAGAAAACTGTACCCCAAGTACAGATATTATCGATTGTGAATCATCGGATCGCAGCTTAGATCTGCTTTATGTTATGATCTTCAATTAGGAACAACTACTGAAAATGTTCGTCTGTATGCCTGTTGCTTCGTGTTATCTCCTACAATACCTTCAATCAATAAAAAATATACTAATGTATAATAAATATTTGTGCTCGTATCTGACGAATGTCAAAGAGAATATGACCATGGAGCCTAAATTACTTTTGGATATCAATCTCCTTACGCATTTTTTTAACACTGTTACGAATATCAAACTGGTTTTTACAGACTGTAGAGCTCCCATTTGAGACTTGTTAGAGGTTTCGCAATTCACGTTTCACTAATAAATTCATACCTTAGTATCATAAAATCTGTTTCTACTTGTCAGTCATTATGAAGGTTTTTGTTTTTGTTTATTACATTTACTAAGGTTATTATTTCCATATACATGACGTGTAGAAAAAAACTGACACCCAGGAACCCTTCAGTGTCGATTGTAAACGGTCCTCGACACATAGCCTGTATTTATGATATTTGTTTTTTGTATGTCAACGTGTTACGTTCCCACTTGTAGTCGTTTAAATGAAATAGCAAACCGGCGGGTTGTCGCCGTAATTCTTAAATTGAATAGTTCCATTTTTGCTTCTCATATCGAGCAAGTAGTACATACTTTTAGTCTTAAGTTTAGCCATGTAATTACTTTTTTTAATTTAATTAATATTAACTAATTTTGTTTTTTTTTTATTGTTACTGCCGCTGCTTTAATTAACGTAAAATAGTAAATATGTTAGTTAGTTAGATTAGGTCTCATTACGATAAAATTTGGTAGATATTAAAGTATATAAAACTTTATACAATTTTGCAGCTCAATATGTTTAATTTAAAATTAAAAAAATATATACTTAATATTTTTTTAATGATATAAAAGTCTATGTTATATGTCTATAGTTTTACAAATTACTATTTTTTAAACTACCGTATTACAGATTTGTTTGACTCGTGCAATGTTTCCTTGCCACCGTTTTGTGTTCTCATATTAAAATGGCGTTAAGGAACCACCGCTTGAGCAACATAATAACGCCTGGAAAACCTCAGATGCCACAGCACACTGAACAGTTTTTGCTATAATATCTTGTGAATCAAAAATACACATAAACGTATATACATATATATTCACACTCACACATACATAAACACTCATACATACACACATACACACTCGCACGCACACACACTCAAACACTCACACACACACACACATAAACACCCCACAATTATCTTTTGACACAATCTCTTAGTACGCGATAAGAAATATTCAAAATATTCATTAATCATTAATTTTTGTATTTACATAGAACAATCTTTCATTAAAATA
The DNA here is from genome assembly GCA_023373885.1 of Hestina assimilis. Lineage (NCBI taxonomy): Eukaryota > Metazoa > Arthropoda > Insecta > Lepidoptera > Nymphalidae > Hestina > Hestina assimilis. The sequence continues at coordinate 17,113,138 of CM041759.1, forward strand.
TGAGAGAGGACACTGATTCCTATAATACAGAATTTTGAGCCTAGCACAGACATCAGAGACTTCATTTTAATTTGTTACATATTATGTGAATAAAGATTTTTATTATTTATTATTATTATTTTACCCTTAAAGGTTTATCCTACCCAATCCGTACAAAAATAATTAATAATACTAACTGGCTAATTTTTTTATGTAATAAATATAATTATGTAATTACATTTAATTTATAATTGTGACCGAAGACAACTGTTTAGTTTTAATGATAAATATTATAATAATGTGTCGTTAATATGATATGAAATAAATAAATAATCTCAGTTCTTGGAAGATAAGAAAAACCTTGTGACGTTTATTAGATTTATTGGATTTCAGACACACTTCGTTGAAAATTAAGTGATTATAACTTCTTTGTATCTATTAATATTTAAACTATTTATGTGAAACGCCAAAGGGTACTTCTTAGATTCGTCATATTTTAATTTCAGAGAAAGGACACCTTTTCATTTAGAGTAAATATGAAGACAATGTGAACAGATCTATTAACTAATACACAGATTTATAGTCGTGTTTGTCGATGTCTCTGTCATTTTTCAGAGATACCGAGTTTCACGACTATCAATCTTTTGTGTTACCATCATCAGCTGCAACATACATCAAACTGGTATCAGGATCAACAATTTCATTAGACAGTTATATACCTCGTATTTAATGTTTCTCCACTAAAATTATTTATTGTAATTGCTAAATGATGTATTTCAAATTACTAAGTTATGAACAATAAAAATAAGACAACGAAATAAACTATAAAACGTTAGAGACCCTATTTGTATCGCAATCCGTTAAGTAATTCGAGGACGTTGTGGCGCAGCGGTAACGAATCTGCCTTAAGCGCCACAGGTCGCGGATTGGTTTCCCGCTCGGAGTCCTTGTCTTTGTGTATGTTTTCGGACCCCCGACACACGATATAACTATCCTTATGGGTGCCGTTGAGTTTGTACCATTTAAAAAAAATATTATTATTTTTGTTGATATTGTGTAGTTCCGATGAATATCTGTGATCATCATGAAGCTGTTCCGTAGTTTCCAAATTTTACTAATATCATCATAATATGATCCTGACTTAATGAAACAACGAAAATAAAACTATAGGCTTATTTATTTCCAAAATGAACAAGGTTCACTTATAATGGAAATTGTAAGACAAAATCATCTTACAACATAAATACATTTTAAGAGTAGTAGTTATATACTGAACAAGACCAGTGCTATTAGTTGCAATGTAGGTCTTTAGTGTTTTTCTAAATATCTTAAAAGAAGTTAAATCTTTTAATTTTTTTATGTAAGAGGGGCAAACGGGCAGGAGGCTCACATGATGATAAGTGATCACCGCCGCCCATGAACATCTGCAACACCAGAAGGCATGCAGGCGCGTTGCCGACCTTAAAGGAAAGAATAAGCTCTTCTCTTGAAGGTTCCCAAGTCATATCGGTTTGGAAAGACCGCCGGTGGAAGTTGATTCCACAATGTGGTTGTGCGAGGAAGAAAATGTCTTCTAAATCGCACTGTTGTGCATTTCCAGACATCGAGGTGGTATGGATAGGATTAAGAGTTTTGTCGCGATGTCCGACGGTGAAATTCTACCGGCGGGACGAATCATGGTCATACGTGCCATAAGTTGTCCACTTTCTGTAAATCACTTACGTGAAATCAAAACCATAAAAATATTCTAATTTGTTGTTTATTATACCAGAGTTTATTTTGAAATAGTAAATTTTAAAAGATTTTAGTCTTTCCAGATATATTTATTTGTATTTGTATAAGTAATTACTGAAAAAGTGATTAAATCCTATAGTACAGTTAAAGTTCATTGTTTTAAACCAATTTCACGTGATCTTATTTGAGTAGATGTTAAGAGTACTTACGATTGAAAGATGAGCTCACATTTTATTGGTATTGTGAGGAAGAAGGGAACTTTCTATATATACATATACATTAATAATACCTGAAGAGAAATGTTTACCTCTTTTTACCCACATTTCACACCCGGTGGAGTGTGAGCAATGATATAGTTAAACATTATACTGAAAGGAGTGCAGAAAAATAAAATGTACTTTTGAAGAACTACATGATTGTGCTATTTTGCTGTAACTTCTTCATTAATTACACATATAGTTATATTCTAGATTTCAATGTAGCTCGTTAGCACTCGTATACAATATATGATGACCTCTTATTTAACAAAAATACATGCATAACAATGAATTTTCATTTTTTTTAAATAGACGCTATACAGTCAACGGTTCCATTAGGATAATGATATCCTGTGTCGTGGTCCGGAAATATTCACATTGACAAGAACAAACACATCCAGACCGGAAAACATGCCTGTATAGTCAACGCCAACGTCTGCTCCGAGCCAGCGACAAGTTCGCTACCGTAGCGCCACAACGTCGTCGTTAGCCAGTTGTACAGCCAGTGTACAATTTGTATAACGGCTTTTGTACGTAAATTATGTAATATTCACTTACCAATCGGAGTACTGGTCTGAGACCTTTCATTAAACTCATCGACTTGAAAAGTCCTGTGAATAAATCAATATAGATATTACCAGGAGTTTGTCAATTCACATCGCAGGTGCACTATAACCCTAACCCTTTACCGGGGAGGGCTCGTAGCAATGGTTGGAGCCCACAGTCAGTGGCGGGGAGGGGCCATTGACCTCCTCCATCCTTTCTATTTTACCTTAAAGAGGATAAGTAGATAAGGATTGGATGAGCGGAATACCTTCAGCTACTCGAAAGAGGTGTTGAAGGAGAAGGGACCTTTCTTTATTATTATATACGTGAAGTACACTCCATGCGTGGAAGAGTATTAGCTATGACATATTTAAAGATTATGCTGAAAGCATTGCTGACATTTAAAATGTTTCTGTGTAAACTACCTCACACACTGCCATACTCTGAATTAATTTTCAACTCTCAGTTAGGTATATGTATGGACTGCTACCCTAAGGAGAGATGGATAGATAGACATGACGAAATTATAAGGTTTCCGTTTTTGTCCTTTGGCTGTGGATCCCTAAAATAAATTTAAACTAAAATTGTACTAAACGGTTGTTATAGTAATTACATTTATGGCACTAATTTTATTTATTTATCTATTAAATATTTTTCAGAAGTTAATTTATTTATGAACAGGATGGAAATCTGCAACCAGACAGCTTCCTGGAGACGAGAACCGTTACATTTACGACTAACATGGCTTCCAATAAACATCACTCGATGGTTGACCTCGACGCTGACAGAGTATCATCAACATTATCCGATTGCCAGAACATGCATTTTACTTGTGGATTCACTGTTACTAATAAGTGAATTCATAAGTGAACTGCATTTCTGTAAATCACTTACTCGAAATGAAATTTTTTAACATCATCGTACCTAAGTCAGAAAACTGAACCCCAACTACAGATATTATCGAATGTGAATCATCGGATCGCAGCTTAGGTCTGCTTTATGATATGATCTTCAATTAGGAACAACTACTGAAAATGTTCGTCTGTATGCCTGTTTGTTCCGTGTTATCTCCTACAATACTTTCAATCAATAAATATTTTTGCTCGTATCTGACGTATGTCAATGAGAATATGACCATGGACCCTAAATTACTTTTAGATCTCAATCTCCTTACGCATTTTTTTAACACTGCTATGAATATCAAACTGGTTTTTACAGACTGTAGAGGTCACGTCAATTCACGCTTCACTAATAAATTCACACCTTAGTATCATAAAATCTGTTTCTACTTGTCAGTCATTATTAAGGTATCTTTTTTTGTTTATTACATTTACTAAGGTTATTATTTCCATACACATGACGTGTAGAAAAAAACTGACACCCAGGAACCCTTCAGTGTCGATTGTAAACGGTCCTCGACACATTGCCTGTATTTATGATATTTGTTTTTTGTATGTCAACGTGTTACGTTCCCACTTGTAGCCGATTAAATGAAATAGCAATCCGGCGGGTTGTCGACGTAATTCTTAAATTTAATAGTTCCATTTTTGCTTCTCAGATCAAGCAAGTAGTACATACTTTTAGTCTTAAGTTTAGCCATGTAATTACTTTTTTTGAATTTATTGAATATTAAATAATTTTGTTTGTTTTTGTTATTGTTACTGCCGCTGCTTTAATTAAGGTAAAAGAGCAATCTATTATAATTCTTATTGGTAAACTTGAGGACTCCTACGGTTTAACTGTGTTCTATCAGTCGCTCATATCGTAGCAGTCATAGGCGCTCTACATTTTTAACAATCAAGCAGCATCACATCGGGATTATCTTTTTAAAATATTGTACTAGATGTTTATTTATTAAGAAAATTTAATATCTGATTGTGTATTTAATATTTATTTTTACAAACTATGCGAGAAATCTATAATTTTATTGTTAATAGTATTAGTGTTTTTAATTATGTTTAAAAGAAAAAGCTTTAATAATAGATATATATTTACAAAGCTGTTTCTTCTTACTTTTTATATACTGTATATAGATATTAGCGGTCAGCCCCGATTTCGTCCGAATACAAATTTTCCGATTTGTTAGTCGTGATCCTGTTGATCCCGTACAAAAAATGGTCTTGATAATTACAAACACAACAGTAACATCATTATTCGGTTTTGGCTGGCGCTAAAAAGCGACTGTTTTATGTCTTTAATCTCCTATGCAAATATGTTAGTTACTTAGATTAGGTATCATTACGATAAAATCTAATACCTTTAAACGAGGAATTCTTGTATATATATATATAATTGGAATCTCGGAAACGGCTCCACCGATTATCATGGAATTTGGTATGCAGGTGTTTTCGGGGGCGATAAATCGATCTAGCTAGGATTTATTTTGAGAAAATATGGCTTTACCCGTGTTTTCAGGCTATTGTTGACACGCCATCTATTATAAATAAAATAAATTAAAAATGTCAAAATATTTAGAAAAATAATAAGAATTAAAAATAATTAGGTAAGATTAAATAAGTAGATTAAGAAAGCTTTCTTAATATATAAAAATATAAATATATAAAGATGAATAAAATATAATTTTATTCGTCTTTATATACGCCATCTATTCGATATGTGTAACACTGTAAATATTGTCAAATCGTTTTAGAGTTCTGTAGCCAAATGGCAAAAACGGAACTCTTATAATTTCATTATTTCCGTCTGAGATTGTACATGATTTTGTAAAGAATTCCTAAAATATATAAGAATTAAAGGTAGCAGTTCATACATGCAACCTGAGGGTTGAAAAAAAATTAACGTATCTTTGTTTTTCATATTACTTTTTATATTTACTATGAAATTACCAACTTATTTTACCATTCGATTTTAATTTATTATTACTTTTTCTTTTTTCATCATCAAGTTGCGGAACCATTTACTCAAATAACTAGCACACCCGGCTACGCGTTTCTATGGAAACAAAGGATTTATTGAATTGAATCAAATGACAGTGTTTTAAAATGACAATGTTTTAAAATGGCAGGTGATGTTTTTAGGGTTCCGTAGCCAAATGGCTAAAACGGAACCCTTATAGTTTCGTCATGTCCGTCTGTCCGTACGTCCGTCTGTCCGTCTGTCCGTCTGTCCGTCTGTCCGTCCGTATGTCACAGTCATTTTACTCGGAGACCATTGACTCTATCTATACGAAATTTACTAATTAGGTGTATTCCATAAACCGCACAAGGATTTTGTTATAAAATCTTAATATATATATATGAATTAAGGGTAGCAGTCCATACATGTAACTGACGATTGAAAAAAATTTCAACGTATGGCAACGTGTGAGATATCTTTGGATAGTTCTTTTAAAATGATAAGGAGGTTTGATTTTGAGTTTTTTCATTAAGCCAGTAGTTGTTGAGATATTAGCTCCTAAAGTCGTAAAAATCGTGTCCTCTAACTTTTGAACTATGGGATTTAAAATTCTGGAAAAATTTGAGCTTGTAGAATACCACATTAACTTTCATCCACAATTAGTTTGAAGAAGATAGGTCTATAAATTTAAGAGATATATAAGTTTTTCCCATAACTTTGTTTTTCATATTTCTTTTAATAATTACTATGAAATTACCAACTTATTTTTGCGGTCGGTTTTAATTCGTTATTATTTTTAAAACTGTTAAGATTCTTCATAACCTTACCATCACCCATTACGCCTGTTTTCTCGATTTATCCAAGGCATTTGACCTGGTTAATCACGATATCTTATGGCAAAAACTGGCATGCCTGAAGAGATCAACAGGATTTTTAAGTTTTGGTATAAAAATCAGGTTACTGTTGTGCGATGGTCAGACAGCTGTTTAATGTTATTTAATCAAGTTGTTTAATCTGTATGTGGATGCCCTAATACAGACGCTCAGTAGCACTCCTGTCGGATGTCATATTGACGGAGTCTGCCTTAATAACATTAGTTACGCAAACGACATGGTTCTGCTGAGTGCATCTGTATGTGGGTTAGCAAAACTGCTAAGTCTTTGTGAAAACTATTTCAAACGTCATGGCTTAGTCTATAACTGTAATAAAAGCGAATGCATGGTCTTTCAGGCCAGGGGAAAATCGATTCCATCTATTGTACCTGCTATCCAGTTACACGGGGTTCCACTAAAGAGAGTCGAATGCTTTAAATATCTTGGCCAGGTAGTATTCTATGACTTGAAAGACAATGCAGATATTGAGACAGAACGCAGGGCTTTGTCTGTTAGGGCAAATATGATTGTTCGCAGGTTTGCTCGTTGCTCAATGCCAGTCAAAATAACGCCTTTCAGAGCTTACTGCACCACATTTTACCCTAGCAGCCTGTGGGCAAACTATACGCGGAAACAGTACAACGCCCTGCGTGTACAATATAACAATGCTTTCAGGATGCTAATGGGTATGCCTCGTTTTTGTAGTGCATCGGGAATGTTTGCCGAGGCGTATGATACTTGTATTAGTAACAACATATGATCCATTGTTGTACACGTAGTACGTACAAATAGGCGTAAGATACTTGTATTAGTAACAACATATGATCCATTGTTGGTCGAAATAAAGTTATTATTATATATATTATTATATAACCATGCTGGGGAACCCTTTAGATTCAACTGTGCGTGGTCCACAACGCACTTGACTGGTATTTTTTAAAATTTAGTATGTGCTACTGAGTGACAGGGCTGAGTCTATTAAAATTTAATAAAATACTCGACAATCCGAATTTTGCGGGTATATGTTGGCGACTCGACATCATTATTTTTTCATGTTTTATTATTCAAGTAAGGTTCCAATCGAGTCTACTTTACCCCTTTACCGAATTATTAATATATGTTACGGGTTTATAACGCAAGAGCAGCGCCTCCTTGAAATGTTAAATGTTATAACCCGCAGTAGTGTAGTCTTTTTTTTCCAAGTTCTTACTTTTGTGAAAAAATCTCTTATTGGGAGTCTTTTATCAATGTCGGTCGGTCATCCAGCTACTTTGGTATATAATAAAGTATATATAACTTTATACAATTTCAAGCTCAAAATGTTTAATTTAAAAGATTATATAATATTTTTTTAACTATACAAAAATTATGTATTAAACTTTAAATGAATCCAACTAGAATGGCATGCAACTAGTACATATTTAGTTTCGACATTCTAATTTTAGTTTTTAAAGACATTATTGTCATCAAAACGTCATTCAATAAATTAAATTTAGCCCTTAAACGTTTCCTACTTCACGAAACGTCGTCCAACGTGTACTTGGCTGGTGATTATTCTAATATATTATTATGTTCTTTTTTACAGCATGTTATCGATTTGTTGACCCATGAAGCTATTATTTTGTGTCTATTTATTTTAAATATAAAAAGACATGGATAATAGCTCGATGAGTGGCATATTATCAAACGTCAGCAAACAGAAGTACACTGGAGAAACATTCGTCTGGGGATAAAAAATGGATAGAGATTCTTACCAAGTATTCAAAAATATACTTCTCTTAATAATTGTGTAAAGCGTTCGGGTGTCAAAGTGTGAGTTTGTATTAGCTTTATCATTTGAGATGATCAATCTTGCAATATTTTAAGTGAAAAATAAACAACAGATAATATTATATGAATAAAAATTATGACTTCATTAAGTTTAGAAAATAGTTGAAATTTTATTTTATGTAACAATATGCACAAATAAAAATATATTATTATTTAACGTAAAATTATCATAAATATGATGAAAATACAAATAGAGCTATTTAAGTGCCTGCCGTTACTATGAGTATACAAAGTTATGGCAGAAATTTATATATCTCTAAAAATTGTAAACTTATATACATCTCTAAAAGTTGTAATCTTATGTTCTGCAAAATAATTATCGTTAAAATTTGCTTTAGGACATTTTTATCAATCAAACAGCATCACATTGGGATTCTTTTGGTTTTTTCTGCTAGATATTTATTAAGTAAAAAAATTATTATATCTCATTCTGTAATCTATATATATATATATATATTTATATATATATATATATATATATACTGTTAGCATTAAATTATATATTTTAATTATTTATTAAATACATAATTTAAAAATAAAATATATATAAAAAATTTTTAATTATAAAAAAATTATATATTATATGTCTATAGTTTTTACAGATAACTATTTTCTTAAACTACAGTATTACAGATTTGTTTGACTCGTGAAGTGGTAACCTTAACGTTATTTTGTGCTCTCATATTAAAATAGCGTTAAGGAAACAGCGCATGAGCAACATAATAACGCCAGGAAAACCACAGACGCCGCAGCACATTGAAAGAAAAAAGAAGTTGAGATGAGCTCTTTAGAAAAGATAACCGTAATTTTATTTTGAAAATTACCTTTTAAATTTTAAGTGATGTAAAAAAATTATAACTTTGTACTTATTATAAGAACGTATGTAGTAATGATCATAAAATTCAAAAAATCAGTCATGTGACTGTTCCTAAATATTAGAGAGCTTCAATCATTTTTTTAATTTTTTGGACGTTTTTCTTAGTGAGCGTATATATTGCAAAGTTAAAATGAGAGCATATTTTAAGCTGAGTCGCGAATACACCAGCCAGTTGTCGAGTAATAACAATTATGAAAGAGCACTTAATTTTTAAATGTTATGACTAAATATTATATCCCCTCCACGTCTGTCTGTGTGTTCGCGTTAAACTCATGAACTTATTTTCCCGCAATTTCATGATTTGCAGTAATAGACATAGTGATTAATGTGGAAGATTTAGGTGTAGAAATCATACAAACAAGCACTCTATATATATTAAAAATGTGGTGGTGTGGTGATTATTCTAATATATTATTACGTTCTTTTTCACAGCATGTTATCGATTTGTTTTAAAGTTTATTTGAACATCAAAAAAGTTTCTAGGAGTTTAAAAATTATACGTTTAGTAATTTTATATGTATATAATGTTTTCTGTAACTTTGTTTATTTCATGTTATTTTAATAATAATTGCTATGACACCACCAACTTATTTTTGCGATTTATATTAATTCGTTAATATTGAACGACCTAATGTTTTTTCCTTCAAGAATTTGGCTGGTAATATTACTAATATGCGTAGGGCTCATCGAATTACGGTTGGAGTCCACGTTCAGTGGCGAGGATGGGGGCATTGACACTTCCTCCTTCCTGATCTTTCTTGTTGTGTTCGGAATTAGTTTTATATAATAAGAGGATGTGAGGAGGAAGCAAATTCCTTATAATAGAGTTCTTTACTAGTTTTTGTAATGTTCATACATTATTATAATGAGTGAAATATAATTTCCAGATATGTCAAGCAAAAGAAACATAAAGTACGGAAATATAAAACATTTTTAGAATAACTTGCATAAAGCTTCGGTGTGAGTTAAGAAGGGTATATCTTTACGATCGGGTTGTATAAGAACTTTGAAAAAAATTTGCATGGTGTGCGTGGTGGACCACATAGTTGACACTAAGGGGTTCCTCAGCTTTATGTTGAAGAAGCTTTAGAGCTTAAAATATTAGTAAACTAGAATCGACCGCAAAGATAGGATAAGTTAACAATTTCATAGTAATTATCATAAATATGATAAAAATGTACAAAGTATAGAGCTATTTAAGTGTCTGCCGTTACTATGACAATACAAAGTTATGGCAGAAATTTACATATCTCTAAAAATAGTAAACATATATACATCTCTAAAAGTTGTAATCTTATGTTCTGCAAAATAATTATCGTTAAAATTTCATTTGATGTTCTACAATGTTAAATTAAAATTTCTCCAGAATTTTAAAACCATAGTTTGAAAGTTATAGGGGGCACAATATTTATGACTTTAGGAACTAGAACATTTATCTGAACAGTCACTACTGACTTGTGCAAAAAATCCAAATCAAACTGTCTTATATTTTGATTCTTTCCAACCTCAGGATGGACTGCTAACGTTAATCTTGATCTAATTTAGGATTCAACTAAAAATTTTGTAGCGGTTCATAGAATGCACGAATTTTCTAAATTTCGTACAGATATAGTCAATATCCGAGTAAAATGACTGTGACGTAGGGATGGTAAAAAAGACTGACGGACGGATATGACGAAATTGTAAAGGGTTTGCTTTAACATTTCAAACTCAAACTCAAAATATTCTTTATTCAAATAGGCTTTTAAGCGCTTTTGAATCGTCAATTTGGCTACGGAACCCTAAAATGAATGTAAATTATAGAATAATAGTTGAAATTTGATTCATTTTAAACGCGAGCAAGTTTGTATTGTTGTATGTGTGAGTTTATTCATGTATATTAATAACTTTTTATTATTACCCGACTGCCGGAGGGTAATGTTTTTCGAGCGTATGTATGTATGTATGTATGTATGTATGTATGTATGTATGTATGTATGTATGTATGTATGTATGTATGTATGTATGTATGTCTATTTCTTTGTGACGCTCTACAGGCTAAACCCTTAGACGTACATCGACTTATAGGGTATCATTAGATTCGTCTCAGTTGTGAGAGTGACATAGGCTACATTATTTTGACATGGGTTCCGCAGAAGCAAAGATATTCAAAGCGGAATATCACAGTTCGCTCAGAGCTAAAATCTGATTATGTTTCCTTGTAGAACTCGATAAAATAAGACGAAAAGTAAAAATAAAATTTTTCGATATATTGCTTAGTTTTCGAGTTATCGATGATTGAAGTTTGATTTTTTTTTTGACGGTGATTCCCAATTCCACTCCCAATATCTAGAATAATTAATTAAAGCATTTTCTATAAATAAAAAATACGGCATAGTTATATAAATATGTAGATTAATAAAATAATTAAACTTCTAAAACGCAAACTATTATAATATATAATGTTATTCAAGGTATTGTACAATTAATAAATAATTAAGTAATAAAATATAGGAATAAGCATAATATATTATAATAAAAGTATTTTTCGATTCCTAGTCATGTAATTTGTTTAATGTAAGAAAAATTTAAATTTTAAGTGTCTGTACCTACATCTCAGATTCTTATAAAAATGTTACTCGGAACTAAAAACTAAATGTGAAATATCATATATTTATATTTTTTGCAAATGTCTGCCTGTTTGTCGGCTCTCCGCACTCCTTATCCTCTGACGCAATGCTGCAAAACTGCAATTTTCAACTTCAAAGTCAGCAAAGAAATGATAAAGCGTATTTTCGAGTAACATTTAGTTTTGTTTCGTAAAAATGCGTTCACTCCATCAATTGTTATTGCAATCTTGATGACAACGTGAGCCAAGTATGAGAGAGGAGTAAAAGTAGTTTAGCCTTTTCACGCAAAAGCTGTTGATCGAATTTGGATGAAATTTAGCACACAGAGAGCTTATATTGAATGAACACACCCTGAATTAACACATTTGATACCAGAAAAAATGTTAGGTTCCCTCGGCATTATCAAAAACGTACTGCAAAAATGTTTAGATGCTTGTTACTCAATCACACATCACATTAACGATTTACCGGATTGGAATGTAACTTAGCACATACAAAGATTGTAACCTGGATTAAGACATAAAATACTTTTTATTCCTAAAAATGTTAGGTTCTCATGGGATTATCAAAAAACACTACAGAACTTTTTTATCTTTGTCTTATGAAATATTAGCGGCCCGCTCCGGCTTCGCATGGGTATAAAATATATAGCCTATGTCATTCACTAAAAAATTATTAAAATCGATCCACTAGTTTTGATTTATTGATTACTGTCCGTGGCTCGCACGCGTTAAATGTAATTATTTACGACATCACATTAGAAACCTCCAAAATAACAGTTTTTTTTCCACTATTTAATGGATGTTATAATACATATAAAACTTCCTCTTCAATCTCTCTATCTATTAAAAAAACCGCATCAAAATCTGTTGGGTAGTTTTAAAGATTTAAGCATACATAGGGACAGAGAGAGCGACATTGTTTTATACTATGTAGTTTTATAGTATGTATGATTATTTACTTACAAATGGTTCATTTGTCTCTAGAGCCAATTCTAAAGTCACCGCGGACGAAGTTATATATATATATATATATATATATATATTTCTTTAATGTTAGTAAAGGTACTCTTAAGAAATAAAGATAATTTGGAAAACCATACATACAGGTTAAAAAAAGTTTGTACATCATTTTTGGGTAATTGTGCCCTTTATTATAATAAAATGCCACCAGAAGTTCGAGGTTTATTGGAGGGACGGTTTAAACGTATTATAAAAAAATACCTTGCAGTAAAGGTTATTACAACTTAAATGAATATGTATCTGACAAGGACTCTTGGACAGCTCCACTAATTCAATGAAATAACAAAAATTGATCAATGTTAGTAATTATAGATATGATTGACATTTTATGACATATAATTAATTGATTACTTTGTTTGAATAATTTAATTTATTATGTAAGCATTATATAGGCATTTTTTTCTAAAATTTAATGATATCATTTAATCTTTTAATTTTCAATAAGTATTATAATGTTCAATAAGTGTACATTTATGTATTTACATTGAATAAAATATTTGAATTTGAATTTATCCATAAGAAATTACTATTCGATTGATCGAGATCAAACAATAAAACTATGAGTAATATAATAACGCTAAGAACGCTATAAATACAATAAAAAAATAGAAAACAGTAGCCGAGAAAATAGGAAAGCAGATTTTTTTTTTATGTTAGAAGTTGGCAAACAAGCATACGGCCCACCTGATGGTAAGTGGCTGCCGCAGCCTATGAGCGCTTGCAGCACCATTAGTAGGTGCTACTCACGCATTGCCAACCTCGAGATATTAGTTCTTAAATCTCGTTCGCCCAGTAATTTCACTAGCGTACAATGCCCTTCAAACCGGAACACAGTAGTCCCTAAGCACTACTATTTGGCGGCAGAATATTGGACACTGCGGTGGTACCTACCTAGCCGGCCTCTTGCAACAAAAGACCTACCACCAGTGTGACTGATTGCACTGGTGGAATAATCTCTGTTGTGACAGAGGTTATCGCAACAGCGGGCGATGGGGTCTTCACATCCCGACGCCTTTCCACGACGCCAGATTCGTAGATTACATTAGATCAAAATAGAAAAATTTTATTATCATATTATACTCTACTATTTTAAAATATCAGCTCTGGATTTAAAAATCACAGTCATAAATATCAAACTGCTGTTTATAGATTGACTGTAAAATTACCGTGTTATGACATGTTCCAGTCTTTGCGATTCACGTTTCATTATTGTATGTTCTTACTTTTATATATGTCGTATATAATCATGACCTGTTGCTTTTATTACTAAATTAATTTCATAATAATATTAATAAAATTTTAAAATGACATTTCATAGTAGTACAAGGAAATCGCGCGTCTCAAGCGCACTAGGAATAGTCTATCTCTTACCCGGGAGGGCTCGAAACAAATGGTTGGAGCTCATAGTCGTTGGCGGGTGTGGGGCCAACGACCTCCACTTCTCCTTTATATTTTTCTCTAAACAAGATAAGTATATAAGAATTAGTGGAGCGGACTACCTTCAGCTACTCGTAAGAGGTGTTGAAGGACACAGGATCTTTCTTTATAATTATATACGTGACGTGAACTGCTTTTCTATCTTTTTAAGCATATTCCATGCCTGAAAGAGTATGAGCTATGACATATTTAAAGATTGCTGAAGCTGAAAGTAATGCCGAAAGTTAAAATGTTTCTGTGAAAACTGCCTCTCACGCTGCCATACTTTGAATTTACTTGAAGCTCTCAGTGACATGTATGGACGGGTACCATTGATTTTTATATATTCTAGGATTGCACTACAAAGTATGTGTAGCGGTTCATAGAATACCTATAATAAAAGGCAAAAAGGCGCCGGGATGTGACGACCCCATCGCCCGCTGTTGGGATAACCTCTGTCACAACAGAGATTATTCCACCAGTGCAATCAGTCACACTGGTGGTAGGTCTTTTGTTGCAAGAGGCCGGCTAGGTAGGTACCACCGCAGTGTCCAATATTCTGCCGCCAAATAGTAGTGCTTAGGCACTACTGTGTTCCGGTTTGAAGGGCATTGTACGCTAGTGAAATTACTGGGCGAACGAGATTTAAGAACTAATATCTCGAGGTTGGCAACGCGTGAGTGGCACCTACTAATGGTGCTGCAAGCGCTCATAGGCTACGGCATCCACTTACCATCACGTGGGCCGTATGCTTGTTTGCCAACTTCTAACATAAAAAAAAAAAAAAAAAAAAATAATTCTTAGTAAAATGATTCTTATATACAAACTGAAAGACGGACAGATGTATAGATGACTATGACGAAATTATAAAAAAGAATATATCCGTATTTGACTATAGACTCCTAAAAACGACTAAACTTAAGATTGTATTAAACGGTTTTCATAGTATTCATACTTATTGCCCGTTTTTATTTACTCATATATTAAAATTTTTTTCAGACGTTAATTTTTTTATGGACAGGGAGGAAATCTGCAACCAGACAGCCGGTCTTCTGGGGAGAAGAACCGTTACATTTCCGACTAACATGGTGTCTCATAAACTTCAATGGATGGTTGACTTCTACGCTGACCGAGTATCAACATTATTCGATTGTCAGAACATACGGTCTACTTGTGGGCTTACTGTTACTAATTAGTAAGTACATAAATAGATTGCATTTCTGTAAATCACCGTCGTGAAATAAAATTTATCAACAACATCGCACCTAAGTCAGAAAACCTCAACTACAGATATTATCGATTGTGAATCATCGGATCGCAGTTTAGATCTGCTTTATGTTATGATATTTAATTAATTTTAGACTGCTTTCTATTGGTATCAAATAAAAAGCAGTCTAAAATTTGACAACGTTGTGGCGCATCGGTAGCGAACCTGCCTTAAACGCCACAGATCGCGGGTTCGATTCCCGCTCGGAACATAATATGTTTGTATTTATCATGCAAGCATATTTTCCGGTCTGGGTGTGTTTGTCCTTGTCCTTGTATGTGTTTCCTGACCTCCGACACAGGATATCACTATCCTAATGGTGGCCGTTGAGTGTGCAGCGTTTATTTATTTACAAACAAACGAAAAAGAAGTAGATGACAAGAGAAGAAAATCATAACTGTATCCATGTACCAAAAAAAATGCTATGAAAGTAAAGTGTAATGCGAAACTTTTACGCAACTTTTGTCAACAATTGAACTTTTGTCAACGCCTTCATCGGCAGTATCAAAAACTCTGTTTCTACTTGTCGGTCATAATTAAGATTTCCGTGTTTTGATCTAGACTAGATTTGTTTGTTACGTTAATTTAGGCTATGATGGAATTGGCATATACTTGTGTATAAAAATTCCTTACATAAATACCAAAAATAAAACAAAAATTACAAGGGTGCTGGCATTCAGTCTCTATTGTAGGCGGCCCTTAACAAGTTGCCTTTTTGTTATTTGTATATCAACGTAAAGCACCGATCTATTATAATTATTATTGGTAAACATGAGAGTTCCGATGTATTATCGGTTACGGTTGTATCAGTTGGTTCGTAGGCGCTCCGCATTTTTAACAATCAAACAGCGTCTCATTTGGATCCTATTGTTTTTTTGTAATAGATGTTTATTAAATTAAAAAATATATATTTTATCTGTGATCAATGTTTATAAAACCAATGAGAAAATTCGATAATTTTATTGTTAATAGTATTAGAAATTATGGAAATTACAATATAATTAGAAAATAATTAGAAAAATATATAATATTTTATTATTTATTTAAAAAAAATATATATTATATGTGTATAATGTTTTCAAATTACATTTTTTTTAATTACAGTATTACAGATTTGTTTGACTCTTGACTTCGTGACACTATTTTGTGCTATAATATTAAAACAGCGTTAAAGAACGAGCTCATGAGCAACATAAGAACGCCAGATAAACCACAGACCCCACAGCACTTTTCTTACTCAAGCTACGGAGCCCCTTTACAGAACGTCGTCCGACGTGTACTTGGCTGGTGATTATTCGAATATATTATTATGTTCTTTTTTACAGCATGTTATCGATTTGTTGACCCATCCAGGCTGTTTTGTGTCTATTTAATTGAAATATAAATAGACTGTTGTAACTTAAAAATATACAACAGATAATATTATATGTATTAATATTGTGACTTAAGTTGAAATATATTTTTATAAAACAATATGCATATATAAAAATATATTTTATGTAATCTTAATATAATTTCATAAATCACTATACTTTACTATTATTATAATTAAATTTTTATTAAATTTATTATAATTTAAATTATTTTGAACTTTTTAGAGGACTCTTATTTATATGGTATTCACTAATATAATACGAACTGTGGGAATTAGAAGAACCTATTTTATTAAAAGTTCAAAAATAGTTTTTTCTTTTATAAAACAGGTTTCTGAAATGCTAAAAGAGTGTATACAATATTTTATACCATATCTTTTCCTTCCCTTTATCTCCGAAATGGTTTTATTTCCTTCTTTCCTTTATCTCTTATTTTATTTTTACCCCTTTTAATTGCTCAGGAGGACTATTTTACATTTTTAGTTACTCTATGAAAGGCAAAAAATTTAGTTAATAGAATTGACACAATGTCAAAACAACAATTTTCTTTTTAAATGCATATGATAGTAATGTACGATACTTATAACATACACGGAATTTAAAAGTGTATGAATATCTGTTTGTCTCGGTTAATCCACTAAGTGCTGGACCGACGTTAACAAGACCTTTACTGGCACATAGTTGGTGTTATAAGGAGTAACAAACAGGCTACTTTTATGTTATATTCAATATTATATATTATATCGACGCTTTTCAGGCCAGCAGAGCCAACAGCAATAATGTTCAGTAAAAAAAATGAGTAAGCCGAATATCAGTCTGAATAATACTTAAATCTGTCTGAATGGATCTTAAATCACTTTGTTAAATTACAGTCAAAAATATCAAACTGCTTTTTATTTATTGTTTCTAAAATAACTCTGGTATGACATGTTCAATACTCTATATCCTTACATTTATATATGTCGTATATAATCATGACCTGTTGCTTTTCTTACTAAATATAAACATTTACTTCATCATAACTCTGCGGAGTCATCTTTTACTGTTTATCGTTTAGAAAAAAACACGGTTGGAACGTTATTAAAAAATACATCGTCAGCTCATTTCTGACTAATTACAAGCGTGAAAATGTCTAGCGAAAATTTACACTCAACACGTTTCTTAATTTGACACAATACATAACTATAAAACATAATATTATGATCCTCACATATTATACTCAAGCATACAAAACATATGAACATTTCATATATTATTATTATATTATAGTGACTCCGTCTATCTTTTGATCTTTTACGTTTTGACACTTAATCAATTTTGATAAATTTGTTACAGATTATATCTAGATGGGCCTTGAAGAAGGAGATAAAGAACTTTCGGTTGCGAAAACATGAGTTAAGGGGGGTTAAATGACAGTTTGTATGGTGTACTGGTATATATTATAAATAAAAAACCTGTGGCACTCTGGGACTGCCGCGGTAAAGCTATTGCATAGCATTTTTATACAAATTACTATTATTGATTTATTTATTAATTATTATTTTACCTTTATTATTTATTTATTATTTAACCTAAAAATAATAATTATAAAATAACAAAGGTTCAATAATAATTAATTAATTTATAATATTATATAAAAATAACATTATTAATATGGTACAATCTATTTACTACTAATTATACATAGACGCTGCCATACCAGATGGCAGTAATATAGAAATTCTCATTTATACATCGCGTTGGCCAGAATCTTAGTTAAGGATATAGTATTTACAAACATTTTTTTTTTTCAAATTTTCAGCTCGGCCGAGCTTTCGGGGTTAGGTTTTATTTTCGTTACGGAATTTCTTGATTCGGTCGCCGCGCTCAAAGCCTGCGATAACAGCTATGCAATAGCTTATTTTTGTACATTCCTAAATCAAGTTCTTTAATATTTCAAAGTATGTGTGTATGGCTACTTCTTAGATTTGCGCCATTTTATTCTAGAAAAAGCACACCTTTTAATTTTGAGTAAATAAGAAATCATCAATGTGAAAGCTGCTGACTAATGGACAATACATAAAGATTTATAAATGTTTTATTTATCTAATTTTCTTTCATATTTCAGATTCTTCTTCTTCTTATCGAGTGGTTAGTGGCCAACCTAGCCTCAGAGATGTCAGGTCGCTCGTACAGTCCTTTGACTTGACTTTTCGACTAGCATCAAATTGATAGCAGCCAGGACTGACTTAAAACAAGCCCTCTGAAGCACGGAGACGCTCAGTTGAAATACCAATATGCGATTACCCATCTATTGATAGACCGCGCCTAAAGTTGCTTAACCCACCGATCGTTTACCTATGTAAGCGCACCTGGCTATGGGCGTCTCGTATATTTCAGATAGCACGCTCGGAGAGCACGCTTAGCAATCTTTTGTGTATTATCTTCAGCTGTAATATATTATATCAAACTGGTATCAGAATCACCAGTTTTATTATATAGTTACTCGTATTTTCCTCGTATTTAATGTTTGTTAATCAAAACTGATTATTCTTCTTCCTAAATGATATATATCAAATTACTAAGTTATAAATCGTAATTAATTGTATAGCAATCCGCTAAATAATAATTAATGTTGGTATTGTGTGTTGTGTGTTTTCGACGCTTTTCATTAGTATAATCATATAAAAATAATGTATTTTATTATATCATCTTAATATTTTTACTGATTGTAGGTATATTTTACAATTGAAGTGTTTATATTATTTTTAAAATTATAATTTATATATATATATAAATTATATATATATAAATTATAATTTAGACAGACATTTTATGATATATATATATGTATATATATATCATAAAAATGTCTGTATATTTTAGCTAGCTTTCCAGCTATAAAACTAAAAACACAATGGCGGGTGCAAGCCGTAAGAACTTTACCGATCTTAAGCTCATCCACAGGAATCATATGTTACATACTTCACACCAGTATTGCAGGATTAGGCATACATTACCTCATATACACACTCATTCAAAAAGCAACAATTACAAAGTTTGAATCGCCAGTTGAATCGTCTCTAAATTTCTATCTCTGGAATAAAAAAACATTATATTCCCCTTATTTCATGCTTGATCAAAAGCACATTAATACCCCAATCACCTGGGAGATAAAAGTAAAAAAAAAGTTAATAAAACCAGTTGGCTTATTTTTCTTGTAATAAATATAATTATGTTATTATATTAATACATTTAATTTATAAGTGTAACAGAAGACAACTGTCTAGTTTTAATGATAAATATTTTAATAATGTGTCGTTAATATGATATGAAATAAATAAATAATCTCTGTTCTTGGAAGATAAGAAAAACCTTCTGACGCTTATTAGATTTATTGGATTTCAGACATACTTCGTTCAAAATTAAGTGATTATAACTTCTTTGCTTCTATTAATATGTAAACTGTTTATGTGAAACGTCAAAGGGTACTTCTTAGTTTCGTCATATTTTACTTTCAGAGAAAGGACACCTTTTCACTTAGAGTAAAATTAAATATGAAGACGTCAATGTGAACAAATCTGCTAACTAATACACAGATTTATATTTGTGTTTCTCGAATTCTCTGTCATATTTCAGAGAATCCGGGTTTCACGACTATCAATCTTTTGTGTTACCATCATCAGCAGCTGCAACATACATCAAACTGGTATCAGGATCAACAATTTCATTAGACAGTTATATACCTCGTATTTAATGTTTCTCAACTAAAATTATTTATTGTTATTGCTAAATGATGTATTTCAAATTACTAAGTCATGAATAATAATAATAATAATAAGACAACGAAATAAACTATAAAAACGTTAGAGAACCTAATTGTATCGCAATCCGTTAAGTAATTCGAGGACGTTTTGGCGCAGCGGTAACGAATCTGTCTTAAGCGCCACAGGTCGCGGGTTCGTTTCCCGCTCGGAGTCCTTGTCTTTGTGTATGTGTCCGGACCCCCGACACAGGATATAACTATGCTAATGGGTGCCGTTGAGTTTGTAACATTTATAAATTTTTTTTTATTATTTTTGTTGATACTGTGTCGTTCCGTTGAATATCTGTGACCATCATGAAGCTGTTCCATAGTTTCCAAATGGTGCTGTTAAGGATCAAATTCTGAATGTTACTTAGAAATAACCAATTTTACTAATATCATCATAAAGAAATGTTGGAAGTATTCCGATACTAGCTGTGGGAGCCAGGGGAGTGTCCTCAAAACGAGGAGATACGACAAATGGTGATTTTTAGCGGTTAACGCGCAAACTTGTGTCTTCTTGGGGTTGAATTGGACTAAATTTAGTCGGCCCCATTCCGAGACTTTGGTCAATGTAGTCTCGACTTCAGACACAAGTTTGTTCCGGCACTCAATGACGTTTTCCCGAGAAATATTAGCGCGGCCGGTGTATAAAGCGTCTACAGTGCTGTCGCCCGCATAGCAATGAATGTTGGAAATTTCCAACATTCATTGATATGCAGAAGAAACAAAGTAGGGGACAGTATGCAGCCTTGCGGGACACCAGCATTGATGGGTTTTAAGGCAGAGCATGCACCGTCGACAATGACCTTGATGCTCTGATCTGCCAAAAAGCTGGTGACCCACTTCCATAATATATATATTGCGGCAAAGAATTATATATTTGTGCTCCTTCAAATAAAATTGTTTTTATTCCATACTTGGTTCGAGTTTTCGGTATTTCTAATTTATGTGTGTTTCTGGTATGGTATGAATGGGTTTCGGTTTCAAAAGTAAACTGAGAATGAATGTCATTTGATAATATTTTCCAAATTAGTATGCATAATTTATATTTGTACATTTGTTTAATTGATAAAAGTTTAATTGTGTTGTAAATATCTTTTGTAGGAGTGTAATAATCCAAATGATACAATACCTTAATAATAAAATAAATAATAGGATAATAAAAAGAATTATCTAGTCTCCAGCCGTCTTCAAGTAACATACACTTATAGAAAATATTGAGACAAACTGAGACCTCCTTTTTTGAAGTCGGTAAAAGTTGTCAATAAATAAGTAGTAAGCAAAAAGTCAATTTAATTTTTATTTTTTTAATTTGTAAACATAATTTTTTTTGTTAACTAGCCGAAATATTTATAAAGTGTCATAAACGTTAAAGGTTTTCTACGATAAAGGCTTGCCTTGGGTTCCAATATTGGATATTATATAACAGCTTTTTTTTGTAAATAAATAAAAGTAAACATTTTATTACACTCAAAGCTACGAATAAGCTGTTAAATAATTATTACTTGCACACCCGTTTATTTTAAAATTGATTCGCAACTGGCTACGAGTACGTATTTAAAGTGCTACGAGCGCCTACGAACAGGCAGAGATATTGCTCGGCACCTATAAAAGCCAACTAATTTAATAAAAAAGAATTACCCTTTAAATAAAATTGTTGAATTACTTTTCTCGTTTGTCTAATAAAATATAGGAAGTCAAGAGACTTAATATTATAATAATAATAATAAACACTACACACTCAACGACCCCCATTGGGATAATTATATCCTGTGTCGGGGGTCCGGAAACATTCACGAGACATTCACTAGGACATTAATAAAGGTAGTTTCGATGAGCCTTGATTGCAGCCTTGATTGACCTTCACGTCACACTTAACATCAGGTGGAGTAGAGTCATTTGCGACCCGGGGTTATAAAAAAAACTGCTTTTGAGATTTGTCATTGCCTATGCGAAACCACTGCATTTAAAAGCCTATAGAGAATGAAGTATATGGGAATGACCGGTGATTTCTTTCGATACAGTCAGCTGGATTTATAAAAAAATAAATAAAAATACAAGTACAAAAGAAGTAATTTAAAAAAATAAAACTAAGCAACTGGCTGGTAATAGGTGATAAGTAAGTAGATATGTAATTTATACCTATGTATATCTAATTCAGGTTTTTTAGTATACTCAAAAGTACTTTAGGATTTCATAAGAAAAAATCCATCGTCGTTGAATCTGACCTAACGGGACGTCAAACATCCGCCTCACTTCCGAATTGCAGTCCATTGAATTTTGATCACGACGATCAAAAGCGATCTAGGATAATGTTCGATTAAGTGCACTCTATTATTCCTCTTATTTTTTGGTTTGAGTGAGTTTTGATTGTGAACCTAAGTATTGATACTAAATATATTATATATCTTATTTTCGTGTGAAATGTCGTGTGACTACGATAAAGAACTTATTTAATGCGTTTACAATGACAATAATTAATAAATACCAGTCAAGTGCGTTTTGGACCACGCACAGTTGAATCTAAAGGGTTCCGCAGCTTGGCCATGAGGAATCTTAAGGACTTCAAAAATAATAACGAATTAAAGTCGAACGCAAAAATAAGTTGGTAATTTCATAGTTATTAAAAGTAATATGAAAAACAAAGTTATGGGAAAAACTTATATCTCTTAAATTTGTAGACCTATCTTCTTCAAACCAAATATGGTTGAAATTTCATTTGATGCCCTATAAGCTCAAATTTTTGCAGAATTTTAAATACCATAGTACAAAAGTTAGAGAGGGTAAGTACACAATTTTTATGACTTTAAGAGCTAATATCTCAACAACCACTGATTTAATGAAAAAAGTCAAAATCAAACCTCCTTATCAGTTTGAAAGACCTATCCAAAGACATCTCACACGTTGACATACGTTAAATTTTTTTTGCTACCATTAATTCTTATATATTTTAAGATTATATTACAGAATCGTTGTGCAGTTCATAGAATACACCTATTTAGTAAATTTCGTATAGATTGAGCCAATACGGAACCCTTAAAAGTTGTCATTTTAACGAAGCATCACATTGATAGTAGCGCGACGATTACTTGAAGATCATCATGCAGAAAAATACCGTCGTACCACATAAAAAATGAATCGTTGAAATCAGAGGCAGTAGTTAAAGTACTCCGCAGTTTATTGTGTTATCTAATAAAGTGATTAAAAACAATGAAAAGTTGTTTTTAAGGTTAACCAACTAAAAACTCCAGGATGAAATTGGTTAAGGCTATCTGGAGCCCATAAATGGACGCAAATAAGCAATATCACGTCAACCCACACGAATATCATTTCGAGAAAAACGCTTTTGAAAATTTTGAAGAACTTGCTTTATATTATTTTTTAATGTATTTTTTTATTTTTGTCAAGTTTCTGGCAATTTCAGATTTATGTAAGTTATTTTACTTATTTTTACAAAAAATAAGTATACAACTGCATATTTCGTATATAATATAACCCAAAACGTTTAACTTGCGTGATTAAAAAATGGCTTTTTAGAAGTTTTAAGGCTTAAAACTACAAATATTAAATAAAAATGTTCTTCAGACATTTACCAACACTTCTGCATATATAAATCAGTTTTTTCAATTTTGTGGGTTGACATGGTATTGCTTATTTGCGTCCAAATATGAATTATAATTTTACTCAATAAAAGATTCCCAAACGCTGATCACGATACAGTCAAACATATACAATGTATAAATAATAATTATATTTGTGTATTTATGTATATATAAAAAAGGGAACTGCGCTTTTCCAGTCTCGTAGTTAGACCTCTGACCTCTGGACCGTCTCGTCAAAATCGCTCAATGAGGCTTAGAGTTATATTACTACCATTGGTTTTGAATTTATAAATTATATGTGCAACATGTGTTATGTTGGTTGGCCAAAAAGGTTACATTTTTTAATAAATGAGTATGTTTTTTACCATAAAGATCGGACGATTGCGGTGGGCAGGTCACGTGGTGCGGATAGACGAGGCCAGACGCTTTCTAGAAGGCCAGCCGGAGGGCCGCAGAAGTAGAGGCAGGCCCAAGCTCAGATGGTTGGACGGCATCGACCAAGACACCAAGATCTTAGGGGTGTTAAATTGGTGAAGGAAAGCCACGAATAGATCGGACTTGAGATATTTACTGGACCAGGCTAAGGCCCACCCACGGCTGAAACGCAGAATTGAATTTTACATAAGGATTCGATTGATTGATCTTTTATGACGGCAACACGTACCATCACGTTAGTCTATGTTTTTTACCACCTAAGTAACATAATAATATGACATTTAAAATCGAAAGTTAGACATAAATAGTAAAACCTTGTAAATTCTATAAAGAATGTGAGTGCCAACATAAATTTCTTGCCAACGCCAGTGCAAGCTTTGTAAGCCAGATGTGAAAAATCTGGTGACCTTGCACTGTCGACCTGAACTTTCACTCCCCAAAGAGCGCCTTCCTGCCCGCATAGTAGTAATTGTATGTGACTTTATTTTTTATTTCTATATTTTTAATTTATCGCAAGCGACCGCATTCTATAAACGCTTACAACATTAAATAAAAACAACCAAAATTTCCCCACAATCCACAATAACATACATATTATATGTAATTGTTTTGATACTTAGGGTTTATAATAAAATTTCAATAGCTAAAGGAAATTAAGAGCCTTGCTGTTTTCAGCATGAGTTGACTGGTTTTATCGGGGAAGTACTACAAATTCTCTGTATATTGAGATGAAGCTATAATATACGTACATTTCCTCTTTGTTGGGTGAACGACACTCTGGAAGCTTAAACTTTTTTTTCTTTTGCTCATGATCCACTTATTTCCTCTTCTCCATGACAAACACACATACACGCTGGTGGCTTTTTTTATGTTAGAAGTTGGCAAACAAGCATACGGCCCACCTGATGGTAAGTGGCTGCCGCAGCTTATGAGCGCTTGCAGCACCATTAGTAGGTGCCACTCGCGCGTTGCCAACCTCGAGATATTAGTTCTTAAAACTCGTTCGCCCAGTAATTTCACTAGCGTACAATGCCCTTCAAATCGGAACACAGTAGTGCCTAAGCACTACTATTTGGCGGCAGAATATTGGACACTGCGGTGGTACCTACCTAGCCGGCCTCTTGCAACAAAAGACCTACCACCAGTGTGACTGATTGCACTGGTGGAATAATCTCTGTTGTGACAGAGGTTATCCCAACAGCGGGCGATGGGGTCGTCACATCCCGACGCCTGTAGTGGCTAGGAAACATAAGCTACAGTAACTTCAGACTTTTAGTAGTATAATATTATACTTCAGAGCAAAGTCAGCCAATTATGTAGCTAAGTGAAGTTATACCGTGTTTATAAAGCCAAGGAAAAGCTGGTCCTTTTTTATGACATTATGAATTTCATGTTTCACCCGATGACATGCAATATAAACTCTAAGCAAAATAATGAACTAGAAGAGAATGAAGAATATTTTGATTATGTTGGCATATTATATTAAATTAAATATTAAAATTAATTATCTTATCATGTAGAATAGTAGATCTAGACATAACCTTAGGCTTTACTGGGAAGCACCCAGAACATCGGTGTGTAATAGAAGTATCTATACTATTTCTTTTCTTACGGTGGGTGGGAATACTGCATATCCAAATACTCCTGCCACCCTAACAGCACATATGATAGCACTGTTGTTGTAAGCGTTCTATACTTTGGTTAACTAAGCGCCATCAGACGATCCTGATGATAATTGTCGCGAATAAATGAGAGAGTAACAAAAGCTCACGGCTTACGCGGAATAATATTCTGGAACCTTGCCAATGCGAGGTCAAATATCTTAAACAAACATTGGCCATCAAACTTTACGTATTACAGTCTACTACAGCTATTATCAGTCAAGTGAAATCTTTGCATACAATTTATTTTGAAGGACAAATTATTATGGTCATAGGTTTATGCTACACATTTTTGTCAAGAGGAAATATTTGATTAGAATTAAAAGATTTGTTAAAATGTTATCAATATAGCAGATTGTAAAAGTACGATGATGTATTTAGTATATATATATATATATATATATATATTAGTTACGAATAATAGGTAGCCAACCATATTAAAGTACCTAAATGTATCTCAGTCCGTGAACTATTTATTATTAATGTTTAGTTTCGGTCCACACCCGTGGTCATCATCGGGAGTTCCACTATACTAAATGGTATTTTTCCGGAGCTAGAGCTTGAAAAAATATGAAAATTACCATAAGTGTGTCTATAAAATTGTAGGAGTTCCTTCGATTCTCCAAGATTCCAGATCGTCAAGTCTTGACCTAATTATAATGAGACCAAATTAAAAAAATAAATCAAAATCAGTTCTCAATTGATGAAGAAATCGGTGAACAAATAAAGAAACATACACAGCACATACATACAGCCCAAGATAGAACCTCCTTTTTTTTTGAAGTTGTTTAATGAAATACAAGAATAAAAGACTCATCATTTTAATTTTCGTGTTGATGAACGAATTCTTCTGCCAGTAAATAAATAGACAGTAGTTTAGTTATTGATTAATAGTTTAAAAATTGGTTTTAATAAGAGTTTTTTTTTTTATAAAAATGAAAATGATATTCACGAATGTTACTTTCTTGTATAGAAAACAATCAAGCTAGTTTTAAAAGTACGCATGTTGATTTGGTGAAAAAATTGGGACGGACCAGTGTAATGAGGTCGCGGGTACTTTATCGCTAAAAAGCTTTGTATTCACAATTGGTGTAATCGTTCAAGGTCAGTTAGGTTTACAGAAAAGGGTTTACGAACCCAAGTATTACATAATAGACGACGATTTGGCGCTCGGTCTGTTTGAAATAAAATCATAAGATTAGCTCTGTAATTTCCAAGTAATATACTTTAACACAATAATACTAAAAAACTATGTATACTTAATAATTTTTACAAATATCCTATAAAAGGGTACAATAGTTTTCGATTTAGATTTTCGTCAACAATAAAGTAATAATACTAAGGATAATCGCGCCAAGTTGTCCTCCTCACAGGTACTGTAGGGCGACGTTATCAGGGTGGGCACGAGAGGCGATTGTAGTGGAGCGGGTGGGGGCGCACGGCTCCATGCGATGCGAACGAAGCCTCCACGACATTCGCGCGTCCGCCACCGTCGCGCACTCACGCTCGCGTTCGGTACGCCCATGTTACGTAACGCTATTTACTTCGACATCTGTTGAGTCCGACGGCTACAGCTCGCGCGGCACGCTTGCTCCACCGCTGACCATCCGCGCGCACATCATGTCTCTCACCGCGAACACCTTGGTGCGGCCTGACGCCGACGTGATTCTAAACCACCCGACCGGCGATACGTAAACATGTAGACCCGCGACCATCAACTTTAACTGCCATTCATCCTGCCAAATAATTTTAAGATTTAGGATTAAGTAGTGCTTTTGCTTAAGTGGACTTTGTGATCTAAAGAGAAATTATAAGACTGATGGAGAAAAGAGTATCGGACTTCGAGCACTCGAAAATTACAATTGCTACATCGAAATTGCTAAGACAAGCTTACACTGCCGCCTCCGCCTTCCACTACTAGCGTTTTAAGTTAGTTCGTAAGAAGCCACGGGGCTTGAACGTAATTTGTTCAGCTAGCAGGGAGAGTCTACCCTGCCGTCCGAGAGTTTAGAGGTGAGATCGACGTTCCACCAAAATTCGCGACAATATCAGCTCGTGGGTGCTGTGGTGGCGTCAACGCCATCTTCGGATGGGCGCACCGCAGACCCCAAAACAAATAGAGGAAGATGATTGCGTGCCGCACGTGGCCGTAGTTGAGGAGATTCGTCAGCAGCCAGAGCGCAAGCTGGAGCGGCGTCGGGCAACGAGTGGCCCGCGGCGGCGTGGCCTTGAAAACGAGCTAGAGGGGGAGCGCCGTCGGCCACGACGCAAGCCAAGGAAGAGGTTTGTTCTATGTTGATATGTGTAGCAGACCATTTACACGGTTATAGTAAAATTTGATAGACATTACACTCACAAATTAATATTTTTGTGTAATAAGAAATTTTACTCTATTAACTTAGCATGATATTATATACGTATGTAATTGCAATAGTATTAGAATTAGCAAATAATGAACTCTCTGTTTGTCTTAAACTTATTGAAATTTAAAAAAAATACCAATAGAATTTTACATTCCTAGTAACTTTAATACTGTTGGCACGATAGTCCAATTATAATACATGAAATTAATGCGGAGCTTACGTAGCGAAATTTGATGAAATTTATTCTTACTATCAAAATTTTATTTATTAGCTATACAACAGGAATTATTAAAATTATTATTTTATAGATATTCTAAGTCAATTTATTTGTAATCGACGTTAAACTTATAATTCACCGGGTCTTTTTATAAATAATAATAATTTATTCTGATTAGTAAAAATTTGTAGCATTGGTAACTGGGGGAAATAAAATTTATGTCGAACTGCGTGATCTAAATAAAATATGCGGCGTTGGGCTGCGTGTGAATAGGAGGCCTATTTAGTCCTGCGGCTGTTTTGACATTGAACATTGCTCGACCTAAAAATGAGGCAGTAAAGCTTCACCTTGGACTTGCGAAACAGAAGGACTGCCGCGTCGACCTCCGGTCTGGCTATCGATCTTGAGTACTGAATACATGACCCTTGGAGTCTAAGCTTTCAACTAGTTTCACACTTTTATTTTTGTTCATAATCCTACTATATTATTTTTTACAAGTGGCTTTCCTCGTTTGATAAAAGATGTTTAACCTGACTTTTAACGCTTAGTTCTATAATATTTTTTTATTTTATACTATATTTTTCATAAAATATTTTAAATGATTTTTTTAAAGGTTAAATGGATTAACAACGAAATCTTAACATTAGTAGCTTAAGTTCGTCTGTCTTCGTCTTACAGCTATTTCTCTTGAAGACTTGATATAATTATATATTTGATGAAACTATATTAAAGTGACTAGATATATTTAAATTTAATAGTAAAATACGAAATCCAGTTCACATAAGAATGTAAAAAATACATCATAGATTAGTGGGATATTCAGATCTGAAGTCATAATATTTATTTTATTTGTTTATTCTTTATTGTACACCACAATAAATAAATATATATATATAATAATTATTCCTCAAGGAGGCTTATAGAGACCCCTATAACCCTTAGACATTGAACTATATTAATGAGACATAAAATATTGTTAATTAGATTTGTGATAGCAAATTTTGCTATATTTTTCTGTATTTTTGGGAAATATGAAATAAAAAAATTTTTGCAGCCAAAAAATGTAATATTTTGAACAAGTAAATATTTGACTATCGACAATCGGATCGACAGCTGTGCCTGCCAAACTCTCTTGCATAATCAAATTACAAAATATGTACCTACATTGGTACGTACCTTCGACGTAAATCACGTTTTACAATTTAACATAAAAACATCTACGCCATGCCACGAAAAATCTTAAATCTATACAATGCGGATGATACAACCGTATTACCATTATTTTCAGCTACATACAACAGTTCCATAAGATAATGGAAAAGGACAGTCTTGAATTTTTTGTTAAGATGAACTGCAGTAAGATTAAAGTTATCAAAATCGACCACATCAACAAAAGAAGTGACATAAAACAGGAACCGGCAAATGGTTCCATCCCACATGATTTTAGAAGCGTTGATCTCTAATAAAATAAAGCAACGTATGTCCATATCTAGGTCACTCATGGATAAGTCGCAAATTATACGGAGGATCCGTAAAGTCACCAAGGCGACTAAGACCTAACTGATTGGAACAATCGTGTTCCGCATATTCATCACTGCTGCTAATGCTATATTGTTCTACCCGAAAGCAGAATGTTTAAGGACTACAAATGAGGTCTTAGGCTAAAATAGGCTAAAATTTATCTTTTATAAAATGGACTGGTTGACTCAAAATTGTAGGCTTATTATACATTTGGAGACGTTTTCAGTTTTTCGTTCAGAAACTGAACACAAATTATTTGGTACATTTGAAGAACATATTAAAAAACAAACTTTGTACTTTTGCTTCTAACGAATAGCTTTCCGAGTCCGCTAGAATGAAAACTGACGATGATAAATAAAATAATGCAAAAAATTATGTCATTTAAATAAAATGTATTTTTTCATTGTATTATTCAGTCAATGTTATATTTAATATTGTTTAATAAATTACGTCGGTTGTGATGGTATTTTTAGAGTTTACGAATAAAGAGTGGGGCCTAGCTTACAGAATTCTCAAAGAAACTGAAGGACTTTATCGTTAGGCAGAATGTTTGTACATAATGTACATGAATTTATTTATATATCACGATATTGTCGTGTAGTTATGCAAACGCGATTACTGCACCAATACAAAATATAATAGCATATGAAGCCTTAGAAGTGACGTATAGTGCGCTAGGCTGTACTGGCTGGTAAATTTGATTATGTAGGGACATATGGACAGAGTGAGAAATGCATGCACACTATTCGTATGTCCTATTTTAGCCAAGAGTCGAAATTTGAGACTGTAAGTCCTTGAGATCTTAATGGTCTTTATATTTTAGTACATACTATAAAGCTGTAAGACAATGTGAATGAAAAAGTGCTTGGTATCTCTGATATTAATATTGATTTTAAATTTTTATGTCTGTTTCTTTATTGGAGTACCTATAATTATATTGCATTACAAGAAATACAAAAGGCATATTTCACACAACAGACATTCTTTAACCGAATAATTTTCTTTAATATTTTATTTAATTTTACAACTTCAACAGCTGTTTTAACTTTTTTGGCAGCCGTGAAGTAATATAATGAATAAATGGACGCAAATAAACAATACAGTGTCAACCCACATGAATGTCATTTCGAGAAACACGCGTTTGAAAATTTTGAACAACTTGCTTTATATGATTTTTTAATGTATTGGTCAAGTTTTTGCCAATTTCAGATTTATGTAAGTCATTTTACTTATTTTCACCATAAATAAGTATACAAACTGCATATTTCGTATATAATATAACCCAAAACGTTTAACATAATACATTAATTGTATGATTAAAAATGGCTTTTTAGAAGTTTTAAAGCTTAAAACCCTACAAATATTAAAGAAAAATGTTCTTCAGTCATTTACCAACACTTTTGCATATATAACTCAGTTTTTTCAATTTTGTGGGTTGACATGGTATTGCTTATTTGCGTCCAAATATAATACCAAGTTTAGAAGCACTATTCAATATTAGAGGAAAAATTCGTTAAAAGAAGACATCAATCCACATTATAAATGAAGCAAATAAAAATAATTGCTAGATGTAAACATTGAACAGACGAACGGTAAAGGGAATTTTGCTGTGCGTGGAAGAATTTAATACTTTTTCATCTGGACAGGAATATAAATTCAATCAAGGCTGGAATTTATCTTTGTCTGGGAATTTCTTGATATATTCCTAGCCTTCTCGATTATTTTAAATTTTTTATTGTAATACTCCGCCTGATTTCTTAAACGAGGTGGTTGCAAAGGTGCATTTGGCCTACCTCATGATACATGATCAATCAGCCATGAATACTGGCAGCACTAGTGGTAGCATATAGCCGATACTCAGTTTTTACTCATCGAATTAACCGCAATGTTAATTACACAAACATATTTACACAACGCCTATATTTACACAAACATTATATTAATTCTAACACAGTGCAGCGAGCATGTTCTTAGTTCCGAAGGCTACGTTTTAGTTTACCCTTGGGATTCATTCTAATGGTATTGTCCTTGTGGGTTTCCTCAGCATGATAAAAACTTTTATCTCTCACTAAGGAATTTACTCTTACCTACCTATCCAATGAGTTAGTCTTTCAAAGTTCGCGAATGCCACGCCATGATAATCACCATTTGTAAAAATTTAAGAAACAATTTCATAGAAACAACGTCACTTTTGTAGTAAGTATAATTTTCTAATAATTCTAAACTAAATTAATCTGTAATGATTTTTCCTGAATACAAGAATTCACTACCTTTAAACGAGCAATTCTTAAGCAAAATATACAGTATATGTAATCTGAATCTCGGAAACGGCAACAACGATTTTCATGAAATTTTAGTATGCAGGGAGTTTTACGGCAATAAATCGATCTAGCTAGGATTTATTTTTAGAAAATGTCGTTTTATCCGTGTTTTCAGGCAATGAAAACCCTGGTTCGAGTCCAGGTGTATTCTAACTTTATGTAGGTAAGATCGAAAAATATTATTTTCTTTCTTTTTTTTTAAATAATATTAGCAATGCTTTTTTAAAGGCATTACTAATATTCCTATTACTCCAAATAAGCTCGAAGCTTGCGATGGGAGTGGGTACGACAATAGCCCAAGGGTCAGGATCGAACCCGCGACTCGTGCATTTACGGAGCGAAGTCGGCCCTTTTACCGTTGAGCTATTGAGGCTTAAAATTTAATCATATTATTCATATTTCATCATTATGAAATTCGTATATAAATAGTATTCCAAGAACACGATTTACCAAAAAAAGTATTAAGCAAAGCTCGGTCATCCAGGTTTATATTTTATTTGACATTCAAGTTGAAACTAATAAAACAGAAACTGCTGGAAACTATAGCAGGTGTTAAATTAAGGCTTTCTTTTCTAAAGATAATACTTATTTCCAACCTTCATGTCACTATGAAAACATGCTTATCTCGTGCCATATTCGGCATTCAAGGAAAATTTGTATTAACATTAATGCAAATTTAATTTCAATTGAAAACAATATTGTTTAACTATCGCATCTATGTTTTTGAGTATTTTCTCTGGGATGTTGTATAAAATATTTGTACGTAGAACACAATAATAAATATAATTTTATTTCAAAAATTTTAGTGACATAAATTTAGTATTTTCATAGAAATATAGGCAGGCCAAATAGTTTATTCTCATTACACTGTCCTAGTCAGATCTAAATTTCGGAATCTTGTGTTTTCTACTTAAGTTTACTGAATCTCATATCCGTAATTAAATTATACACCATATTAAAACTGGGCTCAGTGGGCCAGCCTTAAGATCTTAATCCAGGAATTATCTCAATTCTTACCACGTACCTTTCGATGTGGTTATGCAAGATGAGCGTAGCATCTCTATGAATCGTATCAGCGATGACACTTGGCCTGGCAACGGATGTTCTCATTGCGTAATCGGTGAGATCATAACTATAATGCCGTGTTGCATCACGTGTGACATTTTCATATGTGTGACCCCTAAATATTTCACATGCCATTATGATGGTAAATTGTGATATAAATTAATGAATGCACTTTTGTTTATTTCGTATGATGGAACATTATCATCGTAAACGAGTAAAATATAGTTTCATGCGTCTACAAAATCCTTTTCACCTATTTGATTACCTATGGGTTGAATTCCGTTTTTTGAATTTTGAATTACGTTTTAAAAACAACACCTGTGAAAAAATCAGAAAAAATATATTTTAAGTTTAGGCTAGACGTTGGTATGCCATGTATCGGATTGAGTTTTCAAACATGACAGTGTCACAAGAAAATGTAATTTAAATCAAAAGCACTAAAGAGTTCTTGAACCCGTTAGTTTATAAATTTAAATAAAACACGAACCACGTCTTTCATCAATTCTGTTTAAAAAAGGTTTATGGTAAATTAGAAGTAGATTGAACCAAGGAATCGCGTTGTAACATATAAACTTTGACTACCCTTTTAACCCCCTTAGGTAGGGTAGTATTTCGGAAAATCCTTTCTGATCGGATGCCCACGTCATACAAAGAACACACCCTCCAAGTTTCAGGTCTCTACGATGTGTGGCTTAGGCTGTGCGTTGATCCACCAGTCATTCAGGACAAAGCCTTTTATATATATAAATTTAAAAAATCCTTGAAAGTTACGTTTAGAAGTTATCGAAAGGGTCTGATGAAACTAACTAATCAATGCATATGGTGTGGCTTTTCGATTTTGTTTTTCCAAACCTTTTTTAAATTAACTATAATTAATATGTACTGTATTGTACTAAAAATAATGGCAAAAATGCTGCCAGTTTATCCGACTGACAACGATATCATCAGAATGTATATTTATAAATATTTTTCCTTTTTCCCTCAGCCCTTTAGTTAATACTGTACAGACTACATCGTATGAGACGGGTTCAATAAGTCTCTGTTTCCCGGCAACCAGCGTCTTAAAACTTAAGCGGCTCTTTCAGAGAAGCAAAAATAAGCCATACAATTTCAAATCCTATTAAAAAGAGTAGAATAAAATAAAAGTCAATAACAATGTGCAAATATTTTATCAAACACCTTAAACATAACAGGAAACAAATAAAATTAAGAGAAATATTTGATGCTAACGTAAAACCTTTTAAAAGATTTTAATATTAATATTTATATTCAGGTATCAATTTATTACATATTAATACACTTATTCTCTGGTGGTGGTAGGCATTTTATTGCAAGAGACCAGTTGCGTAGGAACCAGCGCAGTGTCAGATATTCTACCGCAAAGCAATATATTGTGTTTCGGTTTGAAAGAAAATTATTGGGCAAAAAAGATTTCGAACCAATATCTCGAGGTTGGCAACGAGTGAGTGACACCTACAAATGGATGTTGTTGCAAGCGCTTACCATCAGGTAGGTTGTATGCTTGCTTGCCAACTTTTTCATATAGATTTTTTTATTTTATTTTTACACTTTATTGCACAAACAAAACGTCTATTGAATTGCTATATTGTACACTACATACAAGAATTATTTAAAGAAACTATTTTGATTTTAAAAATGACAAGACCATTTCAGAAAATATAGACTATTTTCACTTGTTGTGTCCGGACATCGTGTCCAACCCAGTAAACAGTATATCGAGAAAGAGATTGAGTGTGTCGGAAGCAGTGGCTTCGAAATATGACGTATGGCATAAGAGACGAGCTTCTAGAACAGAGGTTCTCAAACTTATTTTATTCGCCCTCTTTAATATTAATATCATATCGCCCTCTTTAATATTAATATTTTTTCAGCGCACCTCATTTTTTTACTTTACCACTCTCAAAAACCACAATGATATTACTTTAATTAATTTAATTACAGTGTGCTAATTTGTTTGGTATGACTAAATTAGTTTTAAAACGTAAATTTTTAAAAAATACTCTTTTACCAGTCAAAAAAATCAAAAAAAAAAACATAGGTTTCTAGTCTTAACTCTTTCAATTCCGACATTAGAATATTAAACTTCTTTAATATGCAGTTTTTTAATATTTTTACGCTATTATAGGAAAAGTATATAACATGATCATAATTTTCCTATTGCATTTTCGAAATAAATAAAAATCTATTTCAAATTGGGGCACACATCGAGGCTTTTAAGCGTTTAGCTGCAAATAATCTCCTATAGCTAGCTAGATTACATGCAAGTCGATGTAAATTACCAGCCATGATGAAATGTTACTAGTTTAAATGGAATCGGCTACAACCCTTTAGCACAAACGATACTATAGATTTCATTTGATCATGCTTAAACATAATAAAAAGTATGTATATATATTCCTCCCATCAATGCCTATATTTCTTTTTCTTTCTCTTTTATAAAGTTATCTTGATACAAAAGGCAACTCACTTGTTTATATAAAGAAATAACTGTAATACAACAGGTTTAATGCTATTTATAATAGTATTTTCCAAAATTCTTAAAATCATGTTTAGACATAATTGTGCTTGCGGCTTCAACCGCGTAGTCATTGTTTTGTTAAACAAAACTACGTTAAAATATTAACTACAGATTTTTCTGTACCGAACTTCTTCTGAACAGGTGAACAAATTCAGGGATTTAATTTTAGAGCTGGTGGTAGACTTTGGCTTTCAACAAATAACAACATTATACGTTGAATAAGATATTTCATTATTCAAACGAATAACTCTTCCCTTTTATTATATTTGTAGTAGCTAATATATTCTTTGTAATAGATATACCATACGAAAAAAAATACAGTGTGCTTTAGACCACATAATTAAAGTAAAACTTCTTTAGCTAGTCTGTCCGTCCGTCGGTCGATCGGTCTGTCTGTCTGTCTTCAGTTAATCGACAAAAGAATGAGATGAATAAATATAATATTAAATAGTATTTATATTTCTGTCTCGTTCATTCCTACACATTTTTGTATTTGTGTCTCTTACCTGTCGTTTTTCCGTTGCATCCGGTTTGAAATCACAACGGTCCTTAAGAAGTTTCACTTCAAAAGTCATGCGGTCGGGATAGCCTCCTTTTTTTTTTTGAAGTGGGTTGAAAACGCACAAAATTCTCAGAAACCCTTAAAATGTGACGGCGTTAATGAACATTGACGATAGAATCAAACAACTAATTTAGACAGCTCTCAATAGAAACATTTAGAAATTAAAACGATATGTACAGGTTTAGATCGGAAAAACGCTGTAGGCAATAACAGAATACAATCGGGGGTGTATGCTTTTGTTAGAGTGCAGTTTACGCTTGAGAATACTTTCACAGGAATACAATGGTGTGGAACAACTGGTGTGTATTCATGTGAATAAGATTGAATCTTTAAAATATGTATACCAACGAATGCACTGTGAATAGATTTTTTATTATAATTCGGTCTGTAAAAGTCTTAAGCAGTCAAGACAGAAACGTTAGTCGTTTCTATCAGATTTTTATTTAAATTTTTGTGTACCACAGTATTGTAATATGTTACTTTCTAAGCCAATATGGTCCAATGGATACATAACTCTTTAACCAAATTAAAATCCGGGGAAGCACTCTGAGCTTTGAAGTGCTTAATTTGTGTTTCGAATTTATCTCGTGCTTAACGGTGTGGAACTCACTCTGTGGAACCAGTTTCCGCCGGCGGTCTTTCCGAACCGATACGACTTGGGAGCCTTCAAGAGAAGAACCTTCCTTTCTTTAAGGTCGGCAACGCACATGCATGCCTTCTCGTGTTGCAGATGTTCTTAGGCGGTGGTGATCACTTAACATCAGGAGCTTTCCTGCTCGTTTGCCCTCTGATAAAAATATTTCAGTCCGGACTGGGAATCAAATACGCAGCCGGCAGGCTTGATACCAATACTCCACAACGTGGACAAAAAAAAGGCTAATGAGATTGGAGAAATGTAAGAAAACAAAAAAGGGTTTCAAGCTTCTAGTCCTCCCTCCCACTCATCGTGCGAAACGCAAAAGTACAGATACTGTAAACATTGTTTTTGTTCAAACTTGATATCACAAACATATAATTCGACGGTGCTAGACAATTGTCTAGCCGACCGAGGTAGTCATTTATTACGTCTCACGTTAGTCTAGACTTGTAGTTGCGTACGTACTTTCGATATTGCGTATTTTTGCTAAAAAGAATTTTGTAATCTAGAAAAGAATCGTAAATTCGTTTATATACGTTTATCATAATTATATAACAGAATTGAAACTATCGCCAACTAAACTAATTAAAAATTCTTTAGTTTTAACCGCTTCTGAAACAAATTTCAGGACATGATGTCTTCCTTGATAGAAATGCCTCGGCATATTAAATACGTATTTATGAATTAAAACCAAGAAATAAGAAAAAGTAAATAAAAAAATACTTGGGAGAGTTTTCACTTTGGAGAGTTGTCATTTTCGAAACTAACCTGTTATTTTCTAAAATAATACACATGACGGGGTGAAATTGGGGTTCAAAGTTTTTGTTAAAATCTTTATTCAAACGCGCGAAGCCGCTGGCAGAAGCTGATAAGTGCTACTAATTATGTCTATATTGTAACAGTGACAGACGAATTTGTTTACAATCTGGAAACTCAAAAATACTTAATGACTAAATAAATGGGAAATCCATTATCGACATAAGCAAAGTGACAAAATAAAACTCAAACGTTCGAAAGTTGTGGACACATGTTGATGGACGGTTTCTCACATATTCCTATATATTAGTGTATGTTATGATGTGTATCGCTTCTGTGTTATAATATTAAAAGTTAAATTGTAAATTATATTATATTATCCACCTAAAATAAAATGTGAGACTTCAAAACTAACCATAGTGTTTAAGCAAAATATGATCGTTCAACGACCAGTTTATATTAATACAATTTTAATTACTTATGTATTATTATATAAACAAAAGAAGTTGTTAAAGGGCTTTAAAATCTTTTCATAAAACTGAAACCGGGTTATATTATGTGGGTTTTAGACTTTTTTGGTGTTTTCGTTTACATGAAGATTTCCGTACTGACGTAGAATAAAAAAATGTCTTATATGATAGTATATATGTAATAGTAAACTAACACACCTAAATTCACGAGCGAATCCTGGTATAGTAATCTTATGACGTTGTATAAAATAGCTAATGAAATCGTGTCTGGCGTAGTATTAAATTTTTAACATACCCACCACAGGCGGTTTCAATTTGCCGGCGAGGGCAGATTTTCAGTATATTATTTTATTAATAGAAATTAATTTGATATTATAACAATCTTTAGCCGCTTTACCAAGTGTCACTAGGGAACAAAAATTATGTTTTCCTTCGCAACACCACATTTTCAAGACATAGATAAATAAATGTATAGAATTTCGTACCGATAAAATTTTTTTGACGACCATTATGGTCATGAACTTATTTTAATTAAGTACCAATGGATGCGGGTTGCATTTCCTTTCGCTATAGATGTTTGTATTGACCATACAGCTATGTAGTATGGACGGTTGTCCATATATTTTTGTGTATCCCAAACCCCGACATATTAATATCCCAACGGAGGATATTGAGTCGACGAAACAAATAAACGCTACTAATTATGTGTTTATATAAAAGGCAAAGACCTGACCGACTTATAAACGCCCAGCCTAAACTGAACTGAATATTTTCACAGATATTGCTTTTAAAATATAAACGCGCACTAAGAAAGCATTTTTCGTAATTGAACCCTTAAGAACGGGTAAAAAACGGAGATGAGTAAACATATATTTTAATGTTTTGTAAAGATCCACCCCTGACGTTACAAAAAGTGTTGAAAGTTTCTATGAGAGGTCTGTCATTTTTGATAAAAGAAGCATGAAACATTGCTATTAACATTTTAAAATAAATAAACATATACTTTATTTTTTATTAATGCAATACTTCATTAAGGTTTGAAATGGGGATTCGAAGTTTGTAATCAATCTATTATTCACGCGGGTAATGTCGATGGCAGAAGCTAGTTCGTTTATTGTACAGAATAAAATAAAAGTTTAATTGCTGTGACATTCAGGCTAACATGACAAAATTATTGGCATTCCAGTTTTGCTATTTGGTTACAGAACTCTAATAATAACAAAACTTCGGTCTATTGAAACACGAACGGGATATTAATGCAGCGTAGAAAAAACAGAAATCAGATGATGCAATAAAAGGTATCCGCAGTGGTTCGATCGCATTAATCTCAACTATACTCAGGCTGAGCACGTAGAGAAAATAGATTTTCAAACAATATTCGATTAAATTGATATCTGCATCTTTCTTCTAAAAGAAGTCCTTTTGGTTTGATCATTTTTGTATGTTAGCCAGGAGGGTAACCTGATCACTATGGCAGCCATGAACATCTGCGGCACCAGATGCAAGTGCATTGCCGAGTCGAAGGTCAACCAAACTTGGAGGTGCTCGTCTAAATTTGAACATGCAATCTTTGGTTAAAGTCTACGCTATCTCGGCTTAAACAACACACCCAACAAGGACATGCAATTAAAGCCCAAATTTCAAAATAAAGGTAAATTTATACCAAGACTACATAATTATTGTCAATCAGAATACGGTTGATATAAATTAATAAGAGAGAAATTCATACATTTTTTTCTTTTGCCAAATTGGTCAACTAAGTTCAAAAAGTTAAGGAAAAAGCATCGTTGCGTGTCAACAAAATCTTCTGCGCAAAATTAGAAGACAAATAGAAATTATACATTTTTCCAATTAAAAAAGTATTGCATAAGCTTGGTACCCTTTTCCAATATAACAATAGTGTATTCGTATTGTCTTTCTGTGTCTCTCAAAGGAGCGAAGTTTGACGATGCATCATATTCCGCTCCGACTTCGTCTGGGAACATACTACAATATTATTCCGTTGATGGTATTATATTTTATTATTGTTTCCTGTGGGAGTTATAAACTTTTTATTGGTTCTACAAACTACCTACATACAAACATTAGGAAATACAATTTTTTTTCCATACAAATTATTAACGGGATCGGGCAGATCCTTTTAATCTTGTTCCCGAGGGATTTTTGATCCTTTTGAGTTATCCAAATTGTGCAGTCTTTTTGAAGTTATGCGTATACATACATTACGACGACTCATTTATATACTTATACGAGCTTCTTATATATAAGAACATTTTAAAATACGTGTTTTACACAGCCAAAATATCTACCCATTTTGAACCCCCTTAGGTGATGAATTTCAATATAATAAGAAACACGTCATCAATTCTGTTAAAAAAGGTTTCTTCAACATTTGTAGGAGATTGGACCAAGGAATCGCGCTGTCCCATATAAACTTTGCCCCCCTTTTTCACCCTCTAAGGGGTAGAATTTCGGAAAATCTTTCGTTATCGGATGCTTACGTCAAACAAATAACACACTCTTCAAGTTTCAGGTCTCTACGATCAGCGGTGTAGGTTGTGCACTGATCCGTCAGTCATTCAGGACAAAGCCCATTATATTTGTATTGGTTATAATTATATATAGATGATAGATTATGCGGTTATTGAAAACTTAGATTTGGAAGCAAAACTGGTTCTTGCCCTGTTCATATATATTATATTATAATTCTTAAGGAAGCCTTAGATATGTCAACAAACTCTTGGAACACAATAAACAAGAACATTTCCCAAATATTATTTAATAAAGCCTTACGTACAATAACATATACAATACAATAGCAAATATTTTACTAAAAAGAATTCCGAGGAATAGGATATCCTTTGTTGTATAGTGCTTCACTAAACTCTATGCAGGGCCATACGAGCAGAACGTTTTAAATTTCCAATAAATGTTTAATCACCGGTTAAATATGGTAAAATCTTTAACCATTTTTATGGCCTCTATGTTTCAATTGTTTTTATTCTTACTCGACTGGAAAAATGGGCGCTGACGGCGGGTTTCCGTATTTTGTCTATACATCTATATCACTACATAGTATAAAACAAAGTCGCTTTCTCTGTCCCAATGTATGCTTAAATCTTTAAAACTAAGCAACGGATTTAGATGCGGTTTTTTTAATAGATAGAGTGATTGAAGAGGAAGGTTTATATGTATAATAACATCCATTGAATCGGAAAAATCGGTACATCAAGCGAGCGGAGTAGTGGGCGCAGCTAGTTTTATGAATAATGGAAATTGTTATAGGTGAGCTAACGGTTTTAGCAGGCTGAAAAAAATATGTGCAGCAGATATAATACAAAAATTATATTCCCTCCACCAGACGCTGATAATTGATATAAAAACTTGATTTAAAAAAATATAAACATTAGTAGAACAATGACACCGTTGTGGCGTTGTGGGTAGCGAGTCTGCCTTTAGTCTCGACGGTTGCGGGTTCGATTCCTGCTCGGGCAGATGTTTGTTAAAATGTCTGTCTCGGTCTGGGCGTTTGTCCGTGTGGGTCTCCCCACCGTGCCTCGGAGAGCACGTTAAGCTGTCGGTCCCGGTTATTATCAATAACATCTGATAATAATCGCTAACTCTTGATAAGTAAATTGCTCTTATCCAATGAGTTACTGGTTCGCCCTTAGGGTTGCGGAGGTCAGATGGCAATCGCTCTGTGTAAAAACTAGTAACCTGTCAAATCTGGATAAGAGTAATAAGCAGACCCTGGGTACATAAAAATACCGGGAATAATGCTAGGATGAAGAAGAAACATTAGTAGAACAAAGATGTAAGTTTGGATTCCTCAAAAAGTTTAAAGAAAAGTAGCACTAGAACAAAATTCTTCTTATGGCTACTAGGAGAAAATAAATCAACGAATAGTTAATAATGTCTCATCATGATAAGATTAATACATAGAATATCCTTGTTTTTATACGTAAAAACTCAATTACTATTTCATGAAAATAAAAAAAGCACTACACCGTCGCTATGTAGGCTATTTTATATTCACATTAAAATTACTCGTTTCAGTTTCCGTGATTCGAACGATTTTATGTCGCTCGTGACGGGGCACCATCACTGCAAGGTCAAATACGGTGGCATGCGAAACTGGTTATGCTACAGCTACTTTGTCGAAATGTATATTTCTGGACGTTATGTAAATTTACTGAATTCAATGACCATATAAAATTAAATAAATAAACGCTACACGCTCAACGGCCCATATTAAAATAGTCATATCCTTTGTCGGGGATCCTGAACACAAAGATAAGGAGAAACGCTCTCAGACCAGAACATACCTGTATTGTCAATACAAACATCTGTTCGTAGCGGGAATCGAACCCGCGACCTGTGGTGCTAAAGGCAGATTAAGATTTGGATTTACTTACATTTTAATAGCATATTATTAAATACCTCAAATACCTCAAACAAGATGTCTTCACTAGATATCCCTAATATTATATATAGTATGTTACGAATAAAAAAAAATAGAATAAAAGCGATGATGGAAATTGTTTTGGTAAATAATGAAAGTTATTATTAATTAATTATTAATATTCGTGGCATATTATTAAAAATTTAAATTTGTTTAATTCCAGGGAGGCAAAAAACCTCTCCTAAATACAGATAGCTGAGCTAGCTAGGAGAAAACATATAAATTTATTAAAATACCAAGCACTCAAACCACACCTAGAAAGTAAATATTTCGTTACGTTCCACTACGATCTTTGTTTTTATATACAATTATTAAATGTATTAATGTAAAAAAAATAAAAATAAATAAATAAATATATCTTCGGTCACCTTAACCTTCACAAGATTAAGATGGCCGAAGGATAAATGAAAATTGAATTATTT
The DNA here is from genome assembly GCA_023373885.1 of Hestina assimilis. NCBI lineage: Eukaryota > Metazoa > Arthropoda > Insecta > Lepidoptera > Nymphalidae > Hestina > Hestina assimilis. Next base: position 17,156,596 of record CM041759.1, read on the forward strand.
ATTGCGTCTTAAAAATTAAGATTTCATATTCAACGCAGGCATTATTATTAATGCAGCAGAGAATTCCTGCCACATTCCACTAGAACGTGATTTGTACAATAGTAATCTCACAATAGATACATTGTTATTATAAACGCGAAACATTGCATTTACCGATGTAATATGTTTTATTGTAACTGTAAGTAAATGCTAATGTACCAGCCTAAAATTATTCATAGTATATCTTTGGCTCCCTAATCAACATTTTTAATAACTTTTAGTTATATATAATAGAATAGTTAGGTATTTAATTACCTAATGGCATCGCAACACTTCAAAATATTTATTAGTATTGTGTAGTTTAGATGGCCACTATCCCCATCACCAAATGGTACTTTTTCGGACCCAGTGAACAAGTTACGAGTACTTTAATAATCCAGACTTCTTCTTTCTAGTATTATTTCCGGTATTTACTCAGGTTCTGCTTATACTCTTATCCTGATGTGACGGGTTACTAGTTTTTACACATAGATACAGTTAATTACCTATCAAGAGTATCATCTGATCAACGACTATTGTCTGATGCTATGATAATAACCGGGACCGACAACTTAACATGCTCGTCAACGGACGGTGGAGAGACACGCAATGACAAACACCAAGACCGAAACAGATATTTTAAAAAACCATCTGCTCCAAGCGGAATTCGAACCCGCGACCGTCGAAGCTCAAAGCAGGGTCACTGCCAGCACGCGACACACACGCGACGATCGTCTTAATAATCCAAACTACTATTCACTTTTTTAACGTAATAATATTATTATGGCCCAGCATTTATAAAAAATATAAAAATCTCAACCGAGATATTAGGTTTTATTTTTTGAGGAAGTACGTCGTCTGCCGGACCCGGTAGTAGTTATTAATATGTTATACCGGTCATTGTAAGTTATGTACAGTTTGTGTTTCAACTACTACTTCAAGTTAAACTGTAGTAAAGCGTGTACTTGGAAATAGGTTAGATTTAATTATGAAAAATGTATGCCAAAGGATCATTAGTGTAATGCATTTTTGAAATAAAATTGTATAGTAAAATGGTTTATTTTGTTAAAAAAATGTTTTTAACCTGGGAAAAACACCTATAAATCAAAAAATGAGAAATACTTAACTACAAAAAGAATATAAAAATAATGTATTAGGAAGTCGATAATTCGATTAGATAAATTATTTAAAAAAATATGACCCAGGGGGCTTTTTTGATGAATGTGAATTGCTGTAGGCCTTGGCCTTGACAGCGTAATCGTGTAGAAGGAGCCTATGGGTCGTATAATACTAAGATCAAATAGCTATTTTCACAAACTGCCCAAAACCGCCACTCCACACAATTCGTACTGAGCCATTTCATGCCCAGTTGACCTCATCACTACATATTATAAAACAAAGTCGCTTTCTCTGTCCCTATATCCCTATGTATGCTTAAATCTTTAAAACTACGCAACGCATTTTGATGCGGTTTTTTATAGATAGAGTGATTGAAGAGGAAGGTTTATATGTATAATAACATCCATTAAATAGTGGAAAAATATTATTTTTGAGGTTTCTAATGTGATGTCGTAAATAATTACATTTAACGGGTGCGGGCCACGGGCAGTAATGAATAAATCAAAACTACTGGATCGATTTTAATCATTTTTTCAGTGAATGACATAGGCTTTAAATTTTATACCCGTGGGAAGCCGCAGCGGACCGCTAGTATGTAATATAATATTATTTACATGGACGGTCACCGGGTTCTCAAGATAAATACAAAATCATGGCTCTATTATCTCGATGGACTCATGAACGTGATGGATCATGGTGCAAATTAAACAGAATGAAGGTTGCTTCTATCCAAGAGATCTCCGTAAGTACGTAAGCATGCTTCAGCATCCATAAGCATACGTACGCATCCTTCAGCACACTTAGGCTGTTTAGTGCTGTAACGTGTTATATCAAGTGTTACACTTATAAGCATTAAAAACACAAAAATGCGAAAAGCGAACCGATGCTGAAATGAGAATCGATACGTGCACATCTTCATATAAATGGACGTCAATAAGCAATACCATGTCAACCCACACGAATGTCATTTCAAGAAAAACGCGTTTGAAAATTTTGAACAACTTGCTTTATATGATTTTTTAATGTATTGGTCAAGTTTTTGGCAATTTCAGATTTATGTAAGTTATTTTACTTATTTTCACGAAAAATAAGCATACAAACTGCATATTTCGTATACAATATAACCCAAAACGTTTAACATAATACATAAATTGCATGATTAAAAATGGCTTCTTTAGAAGTTTTAAAGCTTAAAACCATACAAATATTAAAGAAAAATGTTCTTCAGCCATTTACCAACACTGCTGCATATATAACTCAGTTTTTTCAATTTTGTGGGTTGACATGGTATTGCCTTTTTGCGTCCAAATAAGCTAGATATTTTCTATAGAGATAATGCCGATATATATAATCCAAGCATAAGAGCAACGGACAAAATAAATAGCTGTCTAGCTGTCCACACTTGACAATTCTCATAAAGTTGGTCCGTGGGTTAAAAACGGCTTATAAAGCAACACACTTTGAGCAAAGATTAATAAGATGTTATGAGTATGAAGATGCCACAGCACAGTATCCATGGCAGCAACTATACAAGCTTTCAGTTAGTTGACAAAAAAAAACTACTTTAAAACTTATGACCTTTATGGCCTTTATGTTATTCCATAAATGGTTTAATAGAGCACACAACCTACAGAAGTTATTCTTTTATTCAGTTTTTAAAAATGGAATTTTAGCAATCCTTTTTTATTTCAAATGAGTATAAAGCTTATGAGAGGAGGTCAAGAGAGGTCATAATCGCAAATAAAACTTTATTTTTCACGGATTTGGCCACTATTATTGGCTATTATTATTAGAAATTATTATTTTTATGAAAGTGCGGGAGGTTAAATATATATGTGTTTAAATATAAATAGATTTAATTTTATTAAATAAAACACAATAACAAGCTACTAGTATTACTTATACTTTACATTATTAATAATTATTGTTAATGCCTTTTCGGCACAGGCAATCGCAGACGCTATCTTAGATCTTAACAACACTGATAAGCGGGCTTATCATTTACTTTTAGCAAAAAACTTATTTAGATCCAATTCAATTCTCACAGTAAATCGATTCAGAGTTTATATGAGCATTACGTATATAAAATGAAGAAAAATATATGTCATCGTGCGAAATAGCGTAACTCGGTGTACGTTGTCATTTGAATCGCAATGAGATTTAATGGTTCTATACTTGTAAGTAATTGTATGTCATGCCGCCTATAGGTACTCTCGCCGAACAGCACGTTAGTTACTCACTAATACCTCAAAATTCCATGAGGTGGCGCTGTAAGACTGAAAACTATTCAAAAAATAATATATTAGTATGTGATTCGTAAGTATCTTTTTAATAGCCACGATTATGCAAAAGAAAACACCGAATAAAGCACGGTCAACCGGTATTAAAGATTCTAAGGTCATAATACAATCATTACCTTAGAATAGCAAAAATTATCAAGTCGAAATTATATATATATGTAATATATTAAGTTAATTTAAAAACATAGGTAGTCACTTAAACGGTTTCTTTTCAGAACTTAGAATCTGTAAGTCAAAGTCAATACAATACCCGGGTGGTTACGCAACACTTTACGTAACATAAAACACTCATATACAAACAGATAACGCTCTGACCATTTGCATTTATATGATCATTTTATATAGATTTTTTTTCCTTTATAAATCTCACTATTTAATACTTATATAGTGTACATAAGAATTTTCCTCAAAAAACTAAATAATTCTATTGGCGTTACATAATACATAGTAGTAGTTACTTATAGAGAGTAAGTAAGAATAAAGGGTTTCGTACCACAGTAGAATAAAAATATTAAATTTTTAATCATCAAAATCAGGTTCCGTTCGGTACGGAACCCTAAAAAATTTTATAATAGAGCCATTCTCTTTCCCAGCACAATGCCGGGTCGACCGCGGAAGTGTTTTTTTTTTTAAATAGCGCCGGAGGGCAAATGACTCTACTTCACCTGATGGTAAGTAATAAGTACTACCCTCCCACAGAAAATCGGCGTAAGGTAACAGTATCAGTAGGTACTGTTACCGTTTCGTGCGGCGAGTGAGAGCGCTGAAGGCCCAATCTGTCACCCTTTTGTTCCCTTCCTTTTTCCCTTCTTATTCCTTCCTTTCAATTCCTTGAGTTGGCAACGGTATGTAATAGTTCAAGTATCGTAGGCGTTCAGAGGTTGCAGTGATTACCGTCAGGAGAACCGTATGCTTGTTTGCCAACCATCATGAAATAAATGAAAGGTGTTTAAAACTAAACCTTCTTAATTGTATTTCATTAACGTTTATAATGATTTTTATATAAATTATTAAATTATATTAAAAACCCGACTGTATTAAAAATAATTAATAAAAGCTAAAAACAAGAATTATAATTAAATAAGATATAAAGATTACATTTCATGTTGGTAAAGGTGTTGCAGGCGGGGACAAGCTAATCCTTCAATTGGTAAGCCGATGATGAACTGATGGCGTTTAAATAACGGACAAATATATTATATTTTCTTTGCATGTAAACGTTACTCGGGAATATGGTTTATCATATAATCCTTGCAGACTTTTTAATTAAAACTTTGTAGTTTTGCATTGATTCGTACACACACAGACAGGCAGACATTTGTAAGATGAAAAAGTGGTAAATCACTTATTTTTAGTCATAAAAATGTTTTTCGTAAAACCCTCAAATGTACAGACACGTGAAATTTACACTTTTCTTATATGAATCTTTAGATTACATGAATAGGAATCTATAAAAATAGTATTATGGTATATTATTCCCATATATAATGTATGTACTGCGTTTTGTACGTCATTTGAAAGGAGACCTTGCTTAATACTACTCAATAAAAAAACACGAAAACTTCAGGATATCTCGTGTTAGCGTTCCGTAGCCAAATGGCAAAAACGGAACCCTTATAGTTTCGTCATGTCCGTCTGTCCGTCCGTCCGTATGTCACAGTCATTTAAACAGAGACTATTGGCTCTATCTTTAAGAAATTTAGTAAATAGCTGTATTCTATGAACCGCACCACGATTTTGTAATGAAAACCTAAAATATATAAAAGTTAAGGGTAGCAGTCCATACATGTAACAGCGAGTTGAAAAAAAAAATTTCAACGTATGTCAACGTATGAGATTTCTTTGGATAGTTCTTTCAAAATGATAACGAGGTTTGATTTTGCCTTTTTTCATTAAGTCAGTAGTTGTTGAGATATAAGTCATAAGAATTGTATCCCCGCCTCTCTAACTTTTTAACTATGGGATTTAAAATTCTAGAAAAAATTGAGTTGTTAGAACATCAAATGAACTTTCAACCACATGTACTTTGAAGAAGATAGGTCTACAAATTTTAGAGATATATAAGGATTTCCAATAACTTTGTTTTTCATATTACTTTTAACAATTACTATGAAATTACCAACTTAATTTTGCAGTCAATTTTAATTCATTATTTTTTTTAAGTCCTTAATATTCCTGATCATCAAACTACGGAACCCTTTAGTTTCGACTGTGCGTGGTCCTTAACGCTCTTGACTGAAAATTATATTCATTTTGTCGTGTTCAACCATGAGAAACGATCTTTAGTGATATATTTTCTTTTGTGCACACCATTATTATTGTAATAATATAGTCACGCTACGACGTAAAAAGAAAAATTATAACCACTAAAATTAATTCATACATAAGTTCAATTTCAAACTTCAGGAGCTTCATAAATTAAATTCGATTCCGAATTTGCCAATCATCTACGCTGATGCATATCTATATGTGTATGTATGTATTGGAGACGATTCTAACACGGCCTTATGCAATCAAACGTTTTTACCACAGCAGGCAAATCGGTTTCGAGCACATTTCCAACGAGTGTTCAATATTTTGATTGCAATATCGGTTTAAATTTCATGGAGCTATGTACAACTATTGCTAAAAAAATATCCAATTTAAAACTGAAAACCAAAAGATAAATATTTTCTAATACTGAAGTCAATGCTAAATTATATATCGGGACAAAAGTCACCGACTTCTGTTGTAGAAAATATTTATTCTGTTGTTGACATTAATTATTTTTTCTTTATAGCTTTGAAGTTGGTATTTTTTGATACATTTTCTGATTATTTTATACTTTTAAGTTACGAACATATATAGGCAAACCATATTAAAGTGTCTTATTGTATCGAAACCTATGAATTGTATTTAAATAGTATTATTTAGTTTCGGTGGCCACTTGTGATTATTATCACACACACCTCATCACCAAGTAGATCGTTTCCGGAACAAAAATGGACAGGTTTTTTAAAAATAACATCTAAATTGCAAACTCTTTAAATGTTCTAGGAACTGAAGTCGCTTAGTAAACAAAAAAAAAAATTGTTGTGCAATATAAGTGATAGGCTTTGATTCTATTATATTTCTACAAATTACCTCGCCATTCATTTCCCCATAAGATATAGGGTAGGATGAAGGAGGCAGAAGCAATAGTAGCGGAAGTTGTAGCTTGTACGTCACGTCAATATTCTATTGGAGAAGTTAATATTTCTCCTATCAAGTCGAACCGTTCATTCTTACTTATTCATGTCCTTAAATATATTAAAATACGGAATATTAGCACTTTATTCCAAAAAATGTTTCACTTGTGTAGCAACGACATAATATTTGCTGATCTCGCTCACCATAACAATATAATTTGGCCTATTTCCAAAACATTGTTTATATCCAAGATCTCATAGGATCTAATATCTTTGTATATATTATGTACGCTATCTATGAGCCTTGGTGCCTGACAATAAATGGTTAAATAAATAAAAAATGCCATCACTCATCCGTACGTATTACTATTTTTTTTTTCATGATGGTTGGCAAACAAGCATACGGTCCGCCTGATGGTAAGTCACCGCAACCTATGAACGTTTGCGATAGATAATAAAGAATCACACGCGCGTTGCCGACCCAAGGGATAGTAGGAAAGGATTAAAAGGGGAAAAAGAAAGGAGACAGAGGGAGTGGGAGATATGGTCTGCGATGCCCTCACTTATCGTACAACAGTACCTACTGATACTGTTACTTTACGCCGATTATCTGTGAGATTACTTCCTCGGTCGAGCCGGCCCATTTCTCTGGGAGGAGCATGATTCTAACACTATAAAAACTATTATTACGTTTTTTTTTAAAGAATATTAGCAATGCTTTTTCAAGGCATTAAGGAGTAAGTACGACAATAGCCCAAGGAGTTCAGGATCGAACCCTCGACTGTCGCGTTAACGGAGTGAAGTCGGTCCTTCTACAGTTGAGCTAGTGAAGATTCAATTGAGGTTTACTATTTATTTTAGTAGTATGCGATTGATGATCATTTTACAGTCTTTCTAATCGTTAAACTACTTTTTATAAATAAAAATAAACTAATATGTACTTTTATTTAGCAAAAGGGCCATAATCAATATTCTACTTGATTATATGCTTTTATTATGTGTCATCATGTCTTGTAAAACGCTCTATGGTAATTAATGTCAGCGGGGAATGCAGCTAACATTCTTGCCACCATTCCCCATTAACACAATTTGTACAATTATAATTATTTGTAAATACAGTTAGTATTGAATTATAATATATTGTAATATTGGTCTTATATGAAAATTGAAATAATTAATATATCTAGTTAAAGAATTGCATACAATCTATTCATAAATTAATTCATGCTCATAAATTGATAAGTCTACATTGATTATTCCGGACAAATAAATATAATAACAATGATTATCACGAGGGAAGAAGTTAGTGGCCTTCGTGGTGTGGCGTTATGGCCACACAGGCTATATTTGACTTACAGAGTGGCAACCGGGAGATCGAGAATAATCATTCAGGATATCGCACGATATCCTATGAGGTGGTCACTGTTTTTGGTAACATATTTTATTGGCGAGATGGAGACGTCAATTGTTAGAATCAGCCTTCTCCTCTACAACGGAAGCACACGCTCAAGTACGCTCCAAAGATACAAACCGAAGGAGAGTCTCTATTCGCTGATGATGTGTGTAAGTCTCTGAGAGGAGTGGTGCACGCGCAGCCACAGTCTTTTTCGGCAGTAAAGTAAATAGAAGAGTAGCTGATTTTTTTTCGCCAGGCTGTTGTGTTTCTCAACGTAGTAGTATTATTCACTCCCACTTTCATTTGTTGGTTTGTTAGTATCATGTCCAAATCTCGTAATCACTGATATAGCTAGTGTGATAATAACTACCTAATATCTACTTTCCCTTTCCTTTAAATAAATAATTTATTAAAATTGATTAACATATAATAATAGTTTATATTAAAACAGAGCCTTGTGTTTCATTTCTAAGTCCAATCAATTAGACTTTACAGATATTCATGAACTCCGTCTTTCCGACATACTTAATTTGCCATATTTATTTACAAACAGTTACACAGTCGTGAATCGTACTTAATGTTTTACTATTCAAGGACTGGCAGAGTGCCTACCGCCTCCAGATGTACACCTTGGAACTTGGCAACTGAGTGTGTGTGTGTGTGTGCTTTTCTCAACTCGACAAATAGTTACATTAATAAATTATGAACTCGGCGTATTTACACTATTAAGTCAATTATGTAAGACGGGAATGAAGGTGCAAAAAAAAAAAAACAAAATTTAGTTGAAAAGAAATTATATAAATTATATACTACTTTTTTAACGTGAGAAACAAGAGTAAATAACTTTAATTTCTTAAAGTTAACATTTTAAATCAGTTCGGAAAACTTTGATTTAACATTTTTTTCTTACTCGTTTAGTAACAAACACGCAGAAAGCCCGGTGATCGGCTATTTTGTGGAACCGGCTACACGTGGGAACGTAAGAAGTAGCTATTTTATGTTTATATAATTCTTAGCTTGCCAAGAACAGTTATGAATGAAATGTATGTTGATTTATCAATATTTTCGTTTTCCCTGCTTATTATACAAACAACAAGGTATGCTTACGATTCTGCCCACGTCCGTTTCGTTTTGCTTCATTAAGATTTTATAAGCGATTTCTTTTCTCTCATTTAATTAAAATTGCTCGTTCAAAAATTAAAATTTTGCTAAAATATCCTAGGTGACATGATATCTTTCAAAATATTTAGATAAAAAGCTCCACACTAAAGAGTGACAGAAATAATAGTCTTTTACTTACTTTTTATCTATATATATATTTGTAAGTATATAAAAATATATAATCTGAATCTCGGAAACGGCTGCAACGATTCTCATGAAATTTGGTATGGAAAGATTTTCGAGGTCGATAAATTGATCTAGCTAGGATTCATATTGAGAAAATGTTGTTTCATCCGTACTTTTACTCAATGAAAATCTCGGTTCGAGGCCAGATGTCTCCAGTCCGATTATTTTTTCCCTTTTTTCAAGTTCCTTCTTTTATGAGCAAAACTATTATTGGGGGCCCTTTATCGACGCATCTTATTCGTATCTAAGTGTAATTTTCGATTTACTAACTAACAAATACCGACCAAAGCTCGGTCATCCAGGTACTTTTTAAGCGTGAAACATTGTAATTTATAATATTCAAGTAACAAACCCTTCAACTAAAACATTGTTAAGATTAACTTTAGCTATATTTGACCTTTATATTTTGTTTTTATGCCTAATTTTCTTTTGTTCCAGGTAAGTGTAAATCTGCGACACTCCACAATAACTATGTATTACTTGTCAGTAGTGCACCGATAAAACCATTATGAGTGTAAGGTAAGTCAAAGTATTTCAAAGGCTATATAAGGTAACACGAGGTATTAAATTCGAGGGAGTTCACGGGTGGTACATGCTGGTGACAATTTGAGAAATGTACAGAAGTAGTTGAGAAGAATCTAATGAGCTCAGACTTGACTCTTACTTGACGCTTACCTTAGCTCATGAATTGAAAAATCTATAGTTCCATCGTTATGGTACATTTCGAGATGCCCTCTGATGGTGCAACAAGGGATAATAAAATAAAAAAATCACTTAAAATGCTATAGGTACTTTGATTGGATTTGATATGCCACGTCTCTGACTGGGGATTCCCCGCGATAGCAGCTTAACGCCAACTTATTAAGTTGCCAGACTAATTATAAGAAACGACAAAGATTTTTTAATTAAATAATTTTATAACATAATATAGTTTATCAGAAATATCGCTTATTTCATTTACATTCGTTTCGTGCGCTGAAAAGCAGAATATCTTTAAGTTGAGAATATGTATTTATTATAAGAAAAACTTTTTTAAATTTCATTTCGGCTATGAGACGTGAGGCCCTTTGCACCGCGAGGCTGTGGGTGGTGAGAGCCACCGCAGCCTCCCGCCTCTGCACAGTAGCTCAGTGGTACATGGGTGTTTCAGATGTTAGTTCACAGTTTTGTTTGAATATAAAGAAAATACCTATTATGCATTGAAAATCCCTTGCGCAGCTAACAGATTACCCTGAAAGGCCTAAGATTTTCATAAATTGTAGCTAAGAAACATTACCCTGGAGTCAGCTTTCAAACAAAAAGCCTCGGTCCATTGGCTTAGGAGCTACGTTACGTACAGACACAAACACGTCAAACTTTTAACACAAGAAATTAATTAGAATGTTAAAAAAATACAATTTTCCCGTGAGTACACGGGGTCGAAGTGACTGTGTCTGGTGAGATAAGTGTTAATGAAACATTGTTTGTTTATTTTATATTTCTTCAACATAAACGGTTATTATTTGTACAATTCACTCATTATCGTTTAAGTTCTCAACCCGATGTTACATAAAAATCAACTACATCCATAATTTCGTGTTAATTAACGCGATCGCATTTTGAATGGTGCATAATGATTTTATTGTGAGTAAATATCCAATTTTATTTATTTATTTTTAAATTATATATAACTCGCCTCAGATTAATACGTAGCCTATTATAGGTTAAGTCATTAGTAGTACATACTAGGGATATTTACTATTAATGACTTATCCACCTCTAAGTTATAGCTTGAGCACTGTTTAAGATAAATTTATCCAGGTTACAATCTGATAACGGGTTAAATGATGACTAATAAAATCGTAATGTTTGTATATTTATATTAATTAAAAAAAATTAAAAATACAAAGAGATTTTGCATATTAGGTCTTATACTTAATTTTTTTTTTCTTTTCGCTATAGAATATTAGACTTCATGCAGTATCGTAATCTTTTCTTTCTACTTTGATTAACATGCTACAGTTCAGAAGTTAGAGGGGGAGGACGTAATTTTTATGACTTTAAGAACTAATATCCCAACAACTACAGTTAATGATAAAATCAAAAATGTTAAAACGAAACCTCCTTATTATGTTTAAAAACTTATTCAAAGACAACTCACATGTTGATCGATAAGCTGGATTTTTTTAACGCTCATTTATAGTACAACTATTTTCTTAGTCTCGGAGCAATCATCGCATTTTAGAATACAAACGCATGCTAATTCATTCGTCGATTAATTATTATTAGATTTATCGTGTATTATTATTTGGATTCATAATTAAGTACTTTATTGTCCTTTTGTTTTGTTTTCCGTGTACACTATAAAGATCTGTTAAACCGTAGAAAGATAAAGAAGATAGAAGGAACAATAGCTAAAAACCGCATGACAATAGTTTACGTATTTTCGGCGTTATATGTCAAATTACCTATATAATCGACAAATGCACCTATGCCATGCCCAAACATGCCATTATCTACTTTTAGGAAATGAAAAAATAAGTTGCCAAGCCAATTTATATCTATTTCTTTTACTCATGTTAGTGCTTCAATTAACAGACTAAGATAGCAATATCTCTTTTGAAATAAGGTTACAAGTGTGGCAACAGGGTATGGTTCCGTCCATGAGATTCTTAGTCTAAGTGTTAAACTATTTTCCTTTTAAAGTGACTTCAATAAAGGAGATTCCGTATTTAAGCTCCGTTTCAATATTATGTATAGCTTACTTAGACTTACTGATCGTTCCCCTCTGGAATTGTACTGGCTTCAAATTGTTAAACTAGAGTAAAACTTTGATAACTACACTCAGGGTCTACCGTGACCTTTTAGTAACAATTCTATTGCGATCCAAATGATGTCAGATAGTAAAACGATTCTGATTTTATATGAGCATGACGTATAAATATATATGTCGCATACCAGAAGTGAGGTTATTTAAAATAAATATGGAGAACCGCTGAACCTATGTAGGTCATCGGTTCTGCTATGCTTTTAAGCACAATAATAGCAATACGCTGCGTATCACATTTTGATTTTAATTATTATGAGATTAAGTAAGGTAATTTGATACTAAATTCACACATATTTAAACAAGATAATTTTAGGAATGAAAAGCAAGTAAAATAATATTACAATTTTTAATAATTTAAGTGCCATACAGACTACTTACAGAGTTTGTGGCCGAGAGGCAGGAGCAAAAGTGATTTCACAACACAATCATTTGCTTTATAAAGCGTTCAACGTAAGCTGATGTTACAACATATTTTAAAACAATATTTCAAAATTGCTTCGATTTTTAATAATTGTTTCAAAAATACAATTAAAGGCTGCCAGGATCAAATTTTAATCTGAATTCTTTTTAATTCTTAAATAAATGGCTTTTATTACAAATGCCAATGAAGTAAAATCACAATAAGAATTTACGTAATAATTTTATGACTTATCTATGCTTATTTAATTAAGTGATGAATCGGCGCGGCGACATATATTATGTCATGGCACGGAATAGCGATGCACAGTGTTTTATAAAACCCATTTTTGTCAAATCCTTGAAAGCTCGAAGCTCCGAAGCTCGAAGTTTGCCGAGGGACATTAAGAAAATAGTTGGTGTATTCTGTGCACCGCTACAGGGTATTGTAGTAAAATAATAAAATATTTAAATATTTAGTTAGGGTAGCAGTTCATACATGTAACTGAGAGTTAAAAAACATTTCAGCGTACGGCAATAAATAATAATAAGAAATAAATAAACGCAACATACAACAGCGGCCCCATTAGGATAGTTATATCCTGTGTCGGGGGTCCGGAAACACACCCAGACCGGAACACATGCCTGCAGGTTCGCTACCGCTGCGCCACAACGTAGTCACTCGCCACAATGTATAAATTGTCTTTGAATAGTTCTTTAAAAATAATCTCGAGGTTTCATTTAGACTTTTTTGATTAAGTCACTAGTGTTATAGTCACAGGTAAGATCTAAGGATCGTAGGTAGACATCCGTGCGAGACGAATGCCAGTATGGGAATTTCTTTAAGGCTACAACAACCTCTCTATGTAGCTCCGAAGATTTCAAAGTCTAAGTGTTCAGTGCAATCCAAACCAAGCGATACTGAACAATGCTTGATCACTAACACAATCATATATTTCTTAATCTTTTTATAGACACTTTTTATGTATACTGTTCGAGCTGACACGCGCCTTTTGGGATTTCGGGACAACAACCCCATTTCCACATCGCGAACAAGATGAAGAGAGAACAAGCTTTTTTAGATGGCAGCGAACGGAATTCCAATCGATGCAGTTCTGGATGCCTTACTTTGACTGGGATGACATTGAAAATCGTCGCCGTCTTGTTGCCGTAGCTGGAATATCTATAGGTTATATTTATTAAATAGTTTAAATAGGTTTAAACTACCAAGTTATATATATATATATATGTCGCAGATCCGATGTATTAGAATTTTGATATTAGAAGTTTGATTTTTGTGTCCGCCATGATAATTTTATTAATCAGTGGTCGGCATATGGTCCCTCGAATAAAAACGCTATCGAATAAAAACTGACAGCTTTACTCATCAGAGACAACAATCTCTATCTACATTTCTTTGGTACGGTATGGTATTATTTTGGTATATTATTACTACTAATTCAAACAACGGTACGGTATGGTATTATTTTGGTATATTATTACTACTAATTCAAACAATCTCTAACATAATATATACACACTCTATAACAAATGTCATTTATTACAGATTTAACACCGATATGTACGGCAGCAATCATGAATCGTCGTATCCTTATAACTGCTGCAAATCCCTTAGACCCTCATATACCCAGGCAAACAGACTTGCGTATCTGGGCATTAGGTAGAACTGGCCAGCACAATACACCGTATAGATACCGAGTGTGGAGAGTGTGGCGTCTTCTACCTAGAAGTATCAACCCTGAGCACCAACACGGGCCGACGGGTCGTCACTGTCCAAGACACGACGTCGTAGTTATTATATCCTTGGATCAAATCTACTTATATTACATTTACCCTCATAGGTATCAGTATGCTCATAAGGTAAAACTGACAGAACCCAATGAAACCTTAGGTGAACAGCTGCTTTCGGCAGGCTCAGGATTTGAATATTTAGAACATGTTTATGAAAATTATAAAATATTTTACGCCGTACACAATAGATCAAATATCGTCGACTGTTCAAAATATTTGCCAAAATGGTGGGGAAAGTTTATTTGTATTAAAAATGTTCAAAGATTTAGTGGAATACAAAACGGAGGCCCCCTGCTTAACGGAGATAAATTGGTTGGAGTAGGTTGCTTTGAAATACGTTACAATGAAGATAGGATTCTAGTATTCACGGACTTGCGTTATTACGTTCGTTTGATCTATAAACATTCCGATATAAAGCCCGGCGACTATTACGAGTATGCTTATCCACAATGGAGTATCAGTTTAGGTACGTTGTACGACGGAAATAACAATTATCCTTATATTCCTACATGGCAAATACAGCAGGATTTATTTCCTTTCGGTTAAAAATAAAAGGAGACGTTATTATATAATAAGAAACGTAATTATTGACCATATTTATATGACCAGCGTTTTCTATTTTTATGATATTTTATAGACATTTCAAATTCAAGTCATAATTTGGTAAAAATAATTAAAACGTTCAATAATGATTACGTTTTAATTTTGAAGTATACGAGCACCGAAAGTTATTAAACTAACTGGTAAGGGTACACGAAGATGTATAAACGTATGATGAACGAAGGAGTAGAAGAAGAGAACACTGACAACCTGCCCTGACAAACCGTTACTCTCTTCTCCATAGATAATTCATCAAGTCTGCATTCTTACCCGATTGCCGAAAGAAGATAATTTTTTTTCTCTTTATTTTAGGAGTTCTAGCCCAACAGATTTATGCCACTCCATACAAACAACACACAAAATACAACTTAGAAAAAAAATTAACCCAAAAAAAAAAAAATTACAAATCAAAAAAAGGGTTGTCTTAACAAAACACATTAACCTACTACGTCTTTGCATACCCCCTCTGACCACTTAATATAGTATCTTAGGAGCTTCAGAAAGAGGGTATGCAAGGACTATATTGCAGCCTCCTCGTGTTTTAAAGTCTTGGGCGATTTGTAGCATTTCATTTCTAAGATCTTCGTTCCGAACACACTCCACCATAATATGCAACGCATCTTCTACAATACCACACTCAGAACACAGGGGCGATGGAACTTTTTTCATCATGTAGGCAAACTTATTAAGTGGAATGTGGCCGGAACGAAGTCTTAGTGCTGTGATTAATGTAATTCTATTCAGTTTGCACTTGTCAAACCACGGTACCTTCCAAGGCTCATACTTACTTACTACAATGTTTTATACCATATGCCTTTGTTCACTGATTTCTCATCAAACTGAACCTTCCAACTTTCGCAACATAGTTTCCAAACCAAATGTATATAATCAGTGAAGAAAGGCAACGTGTTTATAATAATGCCATCGCAGATAATTTTTTTGATACGGTGTTCTGATGATTAATTGAGTCGAAAAGTCAATTTGTACTACATATTTCAATATAAATTACTGTTCTATCAGTAGTGACCATGATATCAAGTTCAGTTAGTTTCTCCAGGAAGATAACAAGTTTCGACCACGAGTTCGCCGGCTTACTTACCTACTAGAGTATAAGACTGATTTTCCTGAAATGGGATTGCAATTAAACTGATCTGAAACAATTATCATGAAGATATCAGTTATTATAAAATAATATCTTTAAATAATTATAATAATCGATACTGGAATGTGACCTCCACTCAGGAAAATCTTTTACTTTTGTGAAATCAGTTTAGCACATATTATTTTGTAATTACAGCAAATAGATCTTGTGTTACAATGAACACTTAGTAAACCTAATCTACTTTTAATAATATGTTATGATTAATTTATCAAATACTATCCATATTTTGATATTTCATACATACATCATACGTAAAAAAAATTTTGAAGATTTTGTAATAAATCGAATACTATATAAAAATAAAGACGTTTTATTTTCTTTTACTAGTTGTACAAAACTTTATTTATAGATCGATTCATTTTCAATTTTTTTTTATGAACATAGAAACACTTCAGTGCTGTAAAAGACTATTTAATAAATAAATAATAAATAAACACTACACATTCATCGGCCCCTTAGGATAGTGATATCCTGTTGACGACGTTGTGGCGCAGTGATAGCGAACCTGCCTGAAGCGCCACAGGTCGCGGGTTCGATTCCCTCTCGGAGCATATGTTTGCATTAACCATACAGGCATGTTTTCCGGTCTGGGTGTGTTTGTCCTTGTCATTGTGTATATATCCGGACCCCTGACACAGGATATAACTATCCTAATGGGGGCCGTTAAGTTTGTAGCGTTTATTTAAGACTTTCTTTCTTTGAACTTGTAATAAAGTTAATAATAATTAATTTCCACATTTTTAACTAATTCGATTTAGAAGGTAAATATTATAGAATAAGTTCATAATATTTAGCGCGTGGATTAGTATGGATTTCAAAGCAAAATTTTGCAATATGTGTTATATATAATTATTGTAAAGAAATGTACACATTACTTTGTATATATGATTAAATGATGAATTACAATGGGAACTTAACTTTTTACATTTTTCCGAGAAGAAAACACTAAGTTTTAATCTAGATAACAATATATCTACTACTGCTATATCTGTGTCAAATATCTTTTAAATTTATTCAACCATTTTGCCGCGATTCATTAAAAAATCAATATTCAACCATACAAACTTTCACATTTATTCGTAGGACACGTAGAACCTTTGGCGAATGCGAAAAAAAAAATTAACTATATTATATAATTATAATAGATATAGTTAATTAAAATAATTTTAACAGCGTACAAAATTTCGTGTAAGGATTTTCAACGCCGCCAAGCAACGAAAAGTTAATTTTGAAACGATTTACATAAAACGCAAAACTCCGATGACCGACATGATATTCAATTAAAATACCTCAAATTTAACCCCTTGAACACCATAAATAAATGAATATTCTATGGTGGTGATGCACGCATGCGCGTTTCCTACGTTCACGGAATATGCAAGTAGCACGGTTCAAGTCAGTAAACAATATGCGACCTGCAGAGATAGACGCTTAATATTCTGTGGTCTGTATTTTCCCGCGCAAATTTTTATATCGCGAACTTTAACGTTAATAAATTATAAAGAACAGTAGACATGAGAGTGCTGTGAATGCGTGTAAGCGGAAATTGTGAGCCTATTTGATTTACTATTCTTATTAATACAGAATATCTATGTCAGATCGATGCTCTTTTGTTTATGTTGGATATATTTCTTTTTATTTTATTTTAACTATGCTTCGTGCAGTTCCAGTCTAATTAATTTTGTATTATTGTTCCATTCCTATTTCTTAATACGATTCATTCACAAACTACTCTTGTATACGAATTGACGATATTTTTTGTTTTATAATAAGAATAATTAGCTCGATATGGCGTGTTCCGCTCTTCAAAATATGATTATAATTGCCGTCTAGACGATGTTTTTACACACGTAAACTAATACTTTTAACGATGCTACCAATAATGCTAATGCGTCTAATTTAATTAAACTGAGTAATTGTGTCGTCTTTAAAAAAAACTACCAAATACTATGTTTACGAATCTAAACTAATATTTATTATTACATTGAAAGTTTTCATGGGTAAAAAAATATGTAAAAATTTGGTACTAAAATTTCAAATATTTCTTGAAATCCCTTGAAAGCACTTAAGCGCTTTCTTTTTTTTGGTTCCGGAGCATAATGGTGTAAACGGATGCCGTGTAATTTCTCGCAGTGATCGTCTTGAATTGTAGAATGTAGTTTAAATTTAAAAGGTAGTTTATGTTCATTTTGTAAATATATTTCGAAAGTGTAGATTTAAAAGTTGTTCTCCGTATATGTAATTTATTATATTTCTACTACACTTAGGTCTTAAAAGTATAGTGATTTTTTTTTAAAGTATGTCCTTTACGTTTCATTTAACTTGACAAGTGTTGACATAAGCAATTAAGAAATATGACATCTCTATATAGCATTTCTAGTCTGATAATACTAGTCAAGTATGTGGTAGACCACGCACAGTGCAAGCTAGTGTTTCTGGTTCCTTGATGATGAAGAATCTTTTGGGTATTAACAAATCAAATCAAAGCGACCGTAAATATAAGTTTGTAATTTTTTAGTAATTATTAAAAATAATATGAAATACAAAGTTACGAGAAAAAACTATAAATCTCTGAAACTTTTTTACGTATCTTCTTCAAAAATTTTCCAGAATTTTAAATTCCATACTTCAAAAGTTAGAGGGCAGGACACAATTTGTATGACTTTAGGATTGTCCAAACAACTACTGACTTAATAAAAAAATACAAAATGAAACCTGTTAATTACTTTTAAGCACCTATTCAATGAAACTCATACGTTGTCATACGCTGATTTTTTTTTCAACCCCCAATTACATGTATGGACTGCTACACTATTGTATGATATTAATAGGTCTGGATTCCATAAGGCCCACCTATACCAGAATGAAGAACTGCAGAGCATTTTTTGTTAATCCCACGGGATTTTAACACTTTCAGAATTATTCGTTCAGACGTTTTTGCGTGATAGAATAACAAACATCCAAACTTTCACTTTTATACTATTAATAACATTACTGTCATATTTTGCCACTATTATTCTTAAAGTTTAATTTTGAAAGGATTAAAGATAAACAAAAATGTAGGTATAACGTTTTCAGTAAAAACGCTATGGTATGTTATTCCGATGTACGTTCTACAATGATGTTTAGGTTTTTTTCTCGCTTTCCTGTTACTGAAAACTCTTTGATGTATTAACCCACGTCCGGTACAGTTTGATACTTCACCGTATCGCCAGAAAGCAAAAACCCGGCATTTTAACTGTTTCAAGCAATATTCTCGGTATATAACTCTAAAATTTCCCGGGATGAAAAATGTATTCGACCGTTCGCTTTCGATTACAAAGTTTTTGTGTTTTTTTAGTTATATTTTGCAACGCAACTTGTTTTACGAAAAATAAAATAGCAGAAAGCTTTGTGTATTGGAAATGGTAACTAACGTAAGGTTACCGTATTATGTTAACGTCTCATTGCATTGGTTAAAATCATTGTTTAGCAGCTTACCTCAATACTTATCTATGAAATTCTTTCAAGCTCTGCAGATTTCCTCACCATATTTTCCTTCACCGCAAAGTTGTGATTTTATATGAAATGTGCGAGCATAGCCGACAAAATTCAGCCACTTCGCCTCAATACCGTCATGGAGTATGGTCCTTCCCCGGTTGAAGCAGCCCATTTGGATAATTATAGCCATCTTTTGCCCCCGTCTCCGTCCTGAGGAATGTGAATTATAGAGATTAAGTGTTTTTTTTTAATCTTGACGGACGCTACATTTTATGTTGCATCTTATACTAATAAATAGCGAATGTTTTTGTTGCGTAAAACGTCTAAATATTATTGTTTTGTTCAAAAATCGACATAAGTTAGTAGTTATTTCTTAATTTTATATTATGTATAATTTGCATAGTCTACCACAACACGACTAATTTACAATTGTCTACCACGACCGTCTTTATCATTACCGATTAGTAACCACCGACCATGTCAGGCATGCAAAGTACGTACTCTGGAGATAATATATTATGGAACGTAATGGAAATTATAAGAGCTGATAGTGCGTGATCATTGTATCCAACTATTTTTTGTGCCTTATAGGAGTTTGAAGTCCTCTATTTATTTCCCAGCAGCTTTGCAATGTCATTTTATAAAAAATAATGTTAGATTTTTTTTTAAGCCAGGGATATCCTACTATCTTGAGAATATATTTTTGACGACGTTGTGGCGCAGCGGTAGCGAACCTGCCTTAAACGCCACAGGTCGCGGGTTCGATTCCCGCTCGGAGCATAATATGTTTGTATTGTCCATGCAAGCATATTTTCCGGTCTGGGTGTATTTGTCCTTGTCATTGTGAATGTTTCCGGACCCCCGACACAGGATATTAGTATCCTAATGGGGGCCTAATTGACTGTGTAGCGTTTATTTATTTATTTATATTTTGTATAATTTTTCGAAGCTCTACCATAATCAAATTAGCTCATACATTACAAACATACAAACACTCATTTTGGTTTTATATATAAGTCTAACGGCCTGCGCTGACTTCGTCCCGGTACATAGTAAAATTTGATTCTGTAAACGGATCCGTGGGAGTTTTAATCTCGTCCTTGGGATATAGAGAGGAGATTTAAAATACCTACCTCCATACAAAATAATACAATTTTTTAATGCAAATTTCCCGATCCTGTTGATCCTGTATGTTTGGGAATTTTACTCCTTTGTTCCAGTACAAAAACTTTCCTAACAATTACAATCTAAACAAAAAATTAATTATCCAATTCGGCGCCGTCGTACTTAAGTTATGAGCGTACATGATTTTAAAACGTCTAACCATTTTTTGTAATAATATTATAGTAAAACCAAAGTTTGAAAACATTTTTTTTCCTTTTGTTTATATATAGAAATATGTATATTTTTTCTTTTTAGCAGATATTCTTCAATGAATTAAAAAAGAGCACAGGTTTTAAGCCAGCTCGATTTTTCAGTTTAAAATACCAACAACATTTGATTCAACACATTTTAGAAAATGCATATATTTTTCATATCGCTATACGAAATGTCGCGAACATCATTTCGTATCCGTTTACAATGTAATGGTGTCGTTGAAATTAGATCAGAGTTTTTCATTAACTAAGTGATGAGATCGGATAGATACGAATATTTGTCGATATGATATCAGTGATTAAAATGACATAAAATAACAAATGAAATATCACGTACCTTACATTGTAACTCCACGTACGTTCATTTTTAATAACCAATCACCGTAGTAGTCACCGGCTTATAGTCAATTGAATAACTATAGAAGGTAAGGTAGCAGAAATGTTGAGATAGTACTAAGGTATACGTATTTGGTGCTAATCACAATAACTAGAAGAGGAAAAGAATGGTTGGAATTTAGACCTTAAGCTCTCAAACTCATCCTACGAAAATTCAGAATTTTGACTAGTTATAATCTTTAAACTACTGGTTCAAATTGAACTAATACTGATAATTTAGGCTTTTAGTTTGATCCATAAAGAAGTTATAGGAGGGCAAAAATGGCCTGAATAGCAACGAGAAGGATAGTACGGCCGTGCCGCAATTTTTTTTTTCATCTCCGATGACGTCCTTGGCCGTGGTTCGGCTTCGTAGGAGGCACCCTAAGGACGGAATCAATTTGAGCCCCCGTGAGGGCTGCCCCTTTATCACGGCTGTCAAGGCCAGTAAGGCCAACAGCAATACACATTCCGAAAAAAAAAAAAGAAGCCGCTTTTTTATTCGAATTGGAGGGGGCACTGCCCTGCCCCCAGATTTCTTATTAACAATCGGGCAAAAATATATTTGAAACATTAGTTTTTGCTTCGGAAGTTTAAAAGAAACAACACTTTTCGCTTCGCTTATGTATTCGGCTGGGTAAAATTCCGATACTATTCTTGTTATGATGTCTGATCTACAAAAACATATTTTTAACATGGCGTGTCTGCGATGGTATTTTATTACGAGGGTTCGAAGCATACATATGGCGCAGGCAGAGAGTAAACTATAATTCGATGAAAACGCTCCGGGCTGAAGGGTAGTAAATTTAGCATATAATAATAATAGTATTTAGTACAGAAATTATTTCGGTAAGACTGTAAAATCATTGACTTCCCATAATTTTAGAGTTATTAAATTAAAATATAGAAATATTATGTTTCATTTCTGCTTCTTTTCATAAATGTATTAAGTATCTGTAGTTTAAAAATTGGACTTGAAGCATACTATAAAATATTTTCCCATTTCTATAATTAATAAATACGTATGTTTTGTGTAATTTAAACTAAAATAATTTGACTTTTGTTAATTAATAGCCTTTATACCACGTGGTTTCAATAATTCAGTGACCGTAAGTAAACGTAAGCCGTTTTTCGAAGTGAGTCAATATTTAATTATGTTTTATACTCATCTTTATTATTTGTTAAAATATACTCGTATACAAATAATTTGCGGTACACTTATTTACGGTACAGTAATTCTGTTACCGTAATAAATAATTAATATACAGTAAATAATAATAAATAAATGAAAATAATGTCATTTATATGACCTATTCTATATATCTTTTAAGATATTATCTATTTCCCGCTAGCAAATGTTACTATGAAACGATTTTATCCTGCAATACGCAGCACGTATGCACGCTTATACATGAATGCTACATTTTTTTTTATGTAAGAGGGGCAAACGGGCAGGAGGCTCACCTGATGTTAAGCGATCACCACCGCCCATGAACATAGCACACGCTTGAATATACTAACTGACAAAGCCCCGTTTCTCTGGTTTTTTTCCAAGCTCTGGCTGTAAGCAATCAAAGCCAATTTTTATCGACACGTATAGTGTATACGAATTGCTAGCTGTCACTAGATTAACAAGTAGATAGTCACTTACTTCTCTTGCTGATTTTTTTTATTAGCACACCAGATAATTTCTCAAAGCATGATGTATTCATATCCAGAATATTGCATCTCTACTTTATTTAGAGCATATAAATATTAAATACAACAGACAACAAAGAATAATCTAACAATTTTCTAGGACCAAAAATGTTTTTTTATATAAAATATCGACTTAAAAATTTCCGTATAAATTTTTATTTTAGCTTTTTAGTTTTGAAATTAGTATTTTCTTTCCAAAAATTATTTTATTTTATACTTTTGTGCTACAAATAATAGCTTGGCAGTCATATTTGAATACCTAATTTTACCGGTTATGATCATTTGCAGGAGTTCCCCACGTCCTTTGTACGATATCAAAGTATTATGGTTACTAAAATATATTGACGTACAATTGCTAAGTTTCCGTCATGGTTTTACTTGTTGATATTTCACAACTTCTTGTGATTGAACAACTGCTTTGCGAGACTTGGACATTACATTTTATATTCATATCTTTTATGAGATCATTATCCTTTTTTCTTTTTTAATTTTTCATTCATCCTTCGAAGTCTGAATGCTAACTAATTTAAAAATTTCAACAAAGTTACAGGGGGTCAAAAGATGTGTCGTGAGTTGCTTTGAGAAAAGTTATTACGCCATGTTTCGACTTGGCGGAGGCACTGCGTGTCATCCTGTCGTAGAAACGAGAAAAGCCTGAAACTAACGGGCGGAAACAAACTTATGATAACATACGCCTCTTGCTTGCATGAGGATGTCTCAAACTTTAAGCTATATATTCTTTTAATATTTATGGGTTACACCTATTTCAAGTAGGTAACACATTTTTATGTAAGTTAACTTTTACAAATAAATATTTAAATGCTTAAAATAATTAAATTTAATACAAAAATCCCCACGAAATATCGTGAAAACGTAACGGATTATTCGAAATTGTAACATCACAGCAGCTTTGCATCATAAAGTCGAATATGCAAAATAAAACACGCGACGTGAACATCCGGAACAAAAGGCCACCGCGATATCAACTGATATAACAGACCATTATATTCTAGACAAAAAAAGAAAACGCCGTCTGAAAAAATTAAAAGAATGAAATTGGTAAAAAAAACTGTAACATGCATGATGAATGCACTCTCTCTTCAAGGTTTTAATTTGCATTTAGTTTCGTATGACTGTCAAGCACACTTCACTTAGTTAACTTCTTTTGTAGCGCTAAGAAAGTTTCACACTTTCGTACTTTAATACTTACATTGAAAGTTCCTGTACAAACTGCCCGTCCGTCCTGGCTAGCCCGTCTCCTATAAGTTTGTTTCTAGTATAAAAGAACAAAGTAAACAATTTTAGCTTGTTAAGACTTTCTCTATCAACTTTATCATTCTTCTTTTTCTTAGCGTTTCGATGGCAAAACTCCTACATTTTTGTGGCCCAAAACGCAACCGCATCGGCTGCGTTGTAGGAAACTGCCATAAAATCTTCCTGCGTGCAGGTCGACACATTTGATGACGCTTCTCATACTTTACCACTAATAAAGTGGCACTGAAAGAAGTATCAATATTTATTATCATATTTGTGCTTTAATACCTAAGACCGATTTCTCAGTCGATATTGAATACACGGAGTAGACAATTTTATGGAATATCTGCCTTAACGCGTTTTATGCACGCAACGTAACAAAGCTTGCGTAACTTAGTATTATTACAAATATGGCTACTGTACTGTACTATACAGGCTATATTTTATAGTAGTATAGTGTGTTTAGGCATACACGGGAAGAGAATTATGTGTATTAGTGTATAAAATATCGTACCTAGTGAAAAGACATTTCGAGTGAAACATGGTTCGGCTGGTGGCTGGATGGTGCGTACTCGACATGGCGGGGGTACTCACGTGCTCCTGATAATGATTATTTATGTATAATTATTATATTTAATAAACTGATAAATTTCAAACTTTAGCACACACAACTTTAGATAAGACTAAAATATGAAAGATTAAATTATTAAAATTACCCAGTCGAGAAACTGACATTCTAGAAAAATATCGTGAATTCGTGATATCGTTGAATAAAATAGGAAAATAGGTTTATGGATTCACAAAATCCATTCTGTCGAACCCGCCGTCCAACTATTACAAACAAAAGCTTACATAGGTTTTAGGTCGAAATGAGAAGATTTAGCAGTACCTAAAATCTATATATATGATAAAAAATAATAAATATTAAAAATATAAAGTTTTTTCTAATTAATGAATATGAAATTAATTTCTGAAAAAATTTTATGTTGGGATGCCTTAAAATTTAATGAAATATCTTTATATATAAATATGTAAAGATCACAGAAGTCTTCTGTCTTTTTGGACAAATCTGTGGTAGAGCCTTAGTAAAGGTACATAATTAGTAGAGAAAATTGTTTCTCTATATTATATTATAATTTTCGATATGTCGATTTTGTTTTTGATTTCAGCTCGATTTGTATGACTTTTGATGATAAAATTTTATGTATTTAGTATGCATTGATAACGGTTGTTGTGGCATGTTTGAAGTGAGCCTGCAGTTAGCCTCGACGGTTGCAGGTTTAATTACCACTCGGGGCAGATGTTTGTAATGATCGTACAAATATCTATTATGATCTGGGTCCTTTTCCTTGTAGGTGACTCCAATGTGTCTCGGAGACTACGTCAAGTTGGACATCCCGATTGTTATTACATAACAACCGATAATAATCGTGAACTCTTGATAGGTAATTTTATTTTATCCAATGAGTTATTGGTTCGCCCTTAGGGTTATAGAGATCGTCAGTTGGCAATCGCTCTGTGTTAAAATCAAAAAATATGGATATGACTAAAAAGGTAAATAGCGGGATAATGCTAGGAAGAAGATTTAGTATGCAATCGCTTACTAAACTTCTCTTATCTTCCTCGTTTAGAATTGAAACTTGTGGCAGTTACATCCGCATTTGAACTTTACTTGATTATTGACAGTAGCTTCAAGTTACTTGTTACTTAGTTTATTAGAAGCTATAAGCTAATAGACATAATATAAAATAAATATTGTTATATTGCAGTTCTTTTCTAATTGATATAAGTTATTTAATAGGTATTTAATTCATAATTTTATACAAAGTAATTTCTACTTTACCCAGAGTTATATTATTTGGGGCATGACGAAGTGTCGTGTAACTGCAGCTACAGAACCTATTTAATACGTTAGATTAGAACGACAATATTTAAAAAGTTGTAATTATAACAAAGCGGCGCATTAATGGTAGTGCAATAATTTCATCATCATTTAATTCATCATGGAGTAAGATCATCGTCTTACCTCATAAAGAACGAATCATTGAAATCCGACGTAGTAGTTAGAGTGCTGAACAATTTATTGTATTATCTATTAAAGTGATTAAAAGCATTGTTGATTATTATAAGTTGTTCATAAAGTAACCTATATAAACCTATAAAAATGATGCATGAAATTGATAAAAGCTCAAGACTTAGTTTGATTCAAAATCCTTAGCTTAGTTTGATTCAAAATTAATACTGATAAAACTATCAATAACTAAAATATATGGAATGAAACGTGTTATATGCACACCATAATTTTATTAAAGTAGTCGTGTACCCATGAACGCCTGATACTTTGAGACATTAATTTAGCACGAGTTTGTGCGAACTGTAGACACGAATGGAAACTTAAGTAGTTTATAAGCCTTTGATGTAAAGCATCAACGAAAGATAAGATAGAAAATAAAAGATAATCCGTCGGCAGCGTACATCGTCGACATCGAGATTTCATATTTCGACGTCCTTCATTTAAAATATTTTAACGGATGGACTGTATATATATAGTTTTAAGTTTAAATATATACCGGTAAAAGAGAAATGCTTTAAAGAACATATTACTTTTGAAATATTAATTATGACAAAAAGATTAAATGTTGACAGTACGTAGAGAGAGAGTGTAAAGCGGACCCCGGGCTCCAAAGCGAACGCTCTGGATGCAACCGGGATATAACGCTAAGATGATGATGATAATGAGTACGTAGAGAGTGTATATTTTAAGCAAAAATTTTCAACGGCAAACAGCTGTTGATTTTTCAAAGGCTTTCGTGTTTCTGAATCTCGGAAAGCACGTCATAAACATACTGTCTATCAACCAAACGTAAATGAAACAAAGTAGCGGATACGCGGATTACATTCAAGGATAGTATGGGTTAACCCTAGTTGTTGCACTAATTTTAATGTACTCATGACGAGATAACAGAAATTTAACACAAAGTTAGCCTTTATACTTACTACTTATTATAAATCAATCAAAGAAAAAAAGGTAGATTAACGATAAGATAATTTAATTATCAAAAGCAGAACTGCAGACTTTTGTTTGACAGCTAGCCAATGTTAGGCTTTTCGTTTATTACATTGTTTACTGTTTAAGTCATTGTACCTCACACTGAAAACTGCTATACAATATGCACGTTACGTCACGTCATTTCTTGAATAGTAGTGATCAATTACATCCCACACAATGTGCGAGAATCCTTGTGTATTAATCATGTCGGGTCCCAATAACGCCAGTCAGTCTCGGCACAGCGGCGACGGTTTGTCTCATATCTTCGAATACGGATAGCACTTATATTCTCACCAATAAGATACATTTTATACTGAAAGTAACAGTAGAGAATACTTTATTGCAAAGGACAACAAAGTAATAATTGGTAATATTATGTACCTATTGTCTATAGCTGCCATAGATGTTTTGGTATTGTAATACATAGTTTGCAAATATAAAAAACTTTTCGTATATAACTATTTGTGTACAGATTATTGATTATAATGAATTTGAAAATGACAAATTATTAAGGTTTAATTTAAAGAGTATAGTAATTTCCTACAAAAATAATTTTAATAAAAAATTTAAAAATCTGTCAAACGAGCCATTTTAATCGTTGTCCTTTTCATATTGGAAGGTCCGAAAACAAACGTAATGAAATCGATCGCCAAAATGATAAATATCGAATCGAATCGATTCCGCGAAAGATAGTTTTAATCAGTTTTTAATTTTTTTACACAAACTGTTGAGATTCGAGCTCCCATTTTACTTTGCATTTAAACTACATACTAATAGTTTGAAGGATTATTGTTGGGGTAGGTATGATCAGTAACATGAGAATAAATCCATAGAAACTTCGTGCTCTGAATGCAATAATTGGTTGCTGTCGGCGTCCGTATATTGCTGGTCCAATTATTTCCTAGTTCAGATACATGATGCGGATATAATGTAGCTTCCTTACAAAATACATACAAATAAATTTTACACTTTAGAGACGATATCTAGGCTAGAAGCGTCAACAGCTACACACATTAAAAACATCTAACCTAGAAATAAGAAGTATTCAAGATACAAATACTTATATTTATTACTAATATTTATAGTATTTATGGTATTAAAATACTATTATTTATAGTATTTTTGAAGTTGCTCCTGAATTTCAGTGACAAATAGTTTTAATGTGTGCGTTTATGGAACTTTCTTTTTAACCGAACTCAAAAAATGAATAATTTCAAAAAAGGTTCTATATTCGGATGTATTTTTTATGTTTACCGTAAATTATGAACCGATTTTGATAATTATTTTGCTTACTATATAATTTGAAAAGGTATACATTGAAGATGGTCCCTTCATAATTTGGTCAGGATCCGATAGTGGAATCATGGAGAAATCGAGGAAATACTTAGTAATTCATAGGCCTACATTTTATACACCTAAGGCGATTTCTATATATCTTTACAGTAACTTGTCCATTAGCTCCGGAAAAGCACCATTTGTTAATTTGGAACTCCTTATGAAGATCTCAGGTGGCTACCAAAATTACACACTACTAAAAATATTTCAGGGGTAGCGATACATTTAGGTACTTTTATATTTTAATATAATAATTTAAAAAACAAATATTGACTTCGAAACTAAAAGCAAAAATAAATATTTCCTACAGAACATATTTTTTAAAGAAATTGGTGTCGTTTCTGCCGATATTTTACTTAGCACCGACTCTTTCTTTAATCTTCCAAAATTAGAAAGCAAAAATATTTATTTTTATTTAGGTGTATTTTTAAACATAAGGGGATACAATAGCTTTGCAATGTATGCAAAACTCGATCTGAAATCCTTTTACCGAACTACAAAGCAAAGTAAAGTAATAAAAGATAATAAAACATAAGACATATAATACAAATATAATTAGCTGGTCCCAGCCTGCAAAACATTTACTAACATAAATTAATATTTATAATACAGAGATTATTCCACCAGTGCAATCAGTCACACTGGCGGTAGATCTTTTGTTGCAAGAGGCCGTCTAGGTAGGTACCACCGCAGTGTCCAATATTCTGCCACCAAATAGTAGTGTTTAGGCACTACTGTGTTCCGGTTTGAAGGGCATTGTACGCTAGTGAAATTACTGGGCGAACGAGATTTAAGAACTAATATCTCGAGGTTGGCAACGCGTGAGTGGCACCTACTAATGGTGCTGCAAGCGCTCATAGGCTGCGGCAGCCACTTACCATCAGGTGGGCCGTATGCTTGTTTGCCAACTTCTAACATAAAAAAAAAAAAATATAAATTGTTTTTAGTTGTTTTATATTTGGGTTTTAATTTTGTTTTTAGATATTTTAAAAAAATATCAGCCCCAATTTCATCTAATGAAATTTATGAATCATACTATTTATTCAAATGAAACACGAGAAATATATTATAGCCCTCCATATATTTCATTAGTTTCACAAATGAGGTACGAAAGTCAATGTTAATTATTTACATCAAATTAAATAATAAGAGACGTAGTCAATTACGTTTCAAAGAGTCTGATTTCAAATTAAAATTCCAGCTCGATACTGAAACTGGTTATTGTAGTGTAAAGTTGAGTTTCAGCATTTATAGACTCTTGTTTAAGCTATACCTATAAAGTGTACATATTAATATCAATTATAGGCTCCAATTTAATTTAAGTAAAATAGATTTTGAGGGGTTCTAACGGAATTTATTTCTTTTTTTATCAGCGGAGGCTATTACTAAGCCTCGTAATAGGTAGAGATGTTCACAGAATGTGTATTTCTGTTGCCACTACAACAACAAATATACCTATTTTTTGGTATATCTCATGTAATGCATGTAGAAATACTTTTTTATGTTAATATATAAACTACGGTGGCCCATTATGTGCGAGTTTGATACGCACTTAGCTGGTTTTGTTTATAGAGATCATTATTTTTAGAAACACAAAATCACGAAGTTAGAATCGAAAGTCCGTCCCATTCTGGTTTTATCGGTATAATATTTGTTTATATTATTTCGACGATAACTGCCAAAACCTGGTTTTAAGGATTTTACATGAAGATTATAAACTTAGAGAAAACGTAAATTAACTTAAAGGCGTGGGTGCGGTACGGATTTAAATAAACGACAATGAAAATAATTATTGCATTATATTCGTCGTTTCGTATAACGAGATGCTTCACTGCGAGATGTAATTAGATCTAGCAAGTAATTAGGCCGACGATATTCAAATTATATGTTAATGTACAAGCATGCATATTAAGTTAGCGATTGCTTTTCTAAGCTTCCTAACGACCTCATGTATACGAATCTGTATAACGTTTCTTATTACAAAATTTTGGAAATAAATATTTTTCTTTCTTAAATGTTCATCCTCTCTTCTTTTTTATGTGATTTTTCAAAATAAATAACATTGAACAAACGTTAATACGTATACAACATGTAATATAGTTATGGAATTGGCATGGGAAATTCAAGTTTGATGAATAACGGCTAGTGCGTCGACGGAAACTCATTTGAGTAGGATTGAGAGAATAATTGGAGTGCTTCGTATGTACTGCCAGAATAATATAGGACAAACTACTGTTATATGCATGCGATGCGCTACTTATTTCGATTAATAAAGTTAGTATGCGTTGAGGATACATTCGAGAACTGTGTTTAATATTTTTGTCTTGTGTATAATGTGATACTAGTATTAAATAATGTTAAATATATTTGTTTTTTATAGCTCTTTTTTGTTTCAATAATTTTTATTTCATCATTATTTATTAAAACGTGGATAAAAATATTAGTGACATGAGAGGTATTAAACACTCTCAATAAGCGTGTAATGGATTTTACTAAAGTGACTTCAATTTAATCCTCACTTTGATGGCTTTTGAAAAAGCTATGAAAGATGAACGAATGTCGAGACTCAAGTGGATTCTGGCAAACTGCAATAAAGTTTCATAATTGACACTATGACGTAATTTGACTTTGTGAATATCCAGTATTCGTGGTGTGACGGACTGAAGTTATGAAATTATTAACTGAGCACTGGAGAAGGCGTCACCATGCAGATGATACTGGTTGCTGGCGGGTAAGTTGAATCACCCAATTATGACTATTTACTAGACTATTATATTCTTAATTGTTTCTGTGTGTATTCTTTTATGTATTAATATTTGTATTTACGATTATCTTCTGCCAGTGGCTTCACTGGCGTGAATAAAGATATTAATACAAAATTTAAACCCTTTCTTTAGAATCTTGAATTTTAGTAAATGTTAAAACACGTGTTTCCTTTTCCTTATCTTTAACTGTTCGACAAAAAACAAAGTTTCATGATTCCAGTTTTAAAAATGACTACCAAATATTACTATATACTAAATACAATAAAAAGTATACTAATATATTAAAAAGGTATGTAATATGAACACTGCGTAATTCCGACGAAACGTTCGCGTTAGAATCACATAAGGTTTTAAAATGAAATGTAATATTAAATACTTATGATAATACGGACAGATTGACAGAAAACTCTTACACTACGCTAAAGCTCTTGGATTTAGAATTATAAATCTTTGCATATAAATTTCTTATGTAATGTATCTCAGCCCTAAGATATTTGAAAATGCATCCCTTAGAACGGTGAATCAATGACTTGGAAACTGTTTTGTGTTATTGTACTCACAAAATGGAATAGCTACTTAGCCATTCTCACTTGGTTTATTAGTGATAACATAAGAGCAGCGTAACAATTTTTAATATTTTATGTTGTGCAATTAATGTAGTAACTTGAAATATATATAAATGGATAAAATAAACAATCATAACCATTAATATTGTAATGAAAAATAAACGGACACCGGACATTGAACACTGTGAACTCAACCGGGATTTACGCTAGGATGACGATGATGACGAAATTATGAAAAATAAATAACAGTAACGTTGTTGAAATTAATTAACGCTCACTGCTGTAAATTATATATTTTTATTGAAAACTAGCTGACTCGTCGAACATTCGTCGTGTTACAGATTATCTGAACTTTATTTATGATTTTATGAAAGTAATACAATGAATAAAAATTAAATATTTAGTTCATTTTTAAGATAATAAATAACATGAAAATAAATTTAAAAAAAGTACAAAAATTAAGTATAATCGCGTGTCAGCAAGACACTATTTTTGGAACCAACTTCCAAGAGAAGAGCCTATTCTTTCATGAAAGTTCGGCAACACACCTGGATGCCCTCTGGTGGTGCAAATGTTCATGGGCGGTGATCGCTTAATATCAGGTGAGCCTCCTGCCCATTTGCCTCCTCTTACATAAAAAAAAAGAATTAAATTATGTACATATTGCAGTACAGGAAATGCAGTAGGTTTAATTCTTTTCATTGAAGCAGCTTGTGATATTCGACTTTTTTATCAGGTGCAAGAATAAATTAAGCGAATGATTTGCCGAGACGTGAATATGCCATGTACAAGTAATCATGAGCAAAACATGGATTTTCTAAGTTCAAACCGCAAATATTCGGTTGGCCTTGGGATTTCTTAATCATCACGACGAAGCCACGATGAATAGAAAACTGAATTGGTTTAAACTCAAAAGGCATATCCGTTAAGATTATTGGAATTCTCGAAATGAGAATTCACTCGTCTTTAAATTTTCCTTTGAGTATCGTCGCGTAAATCACATTACTCATTAGTTTTCTTATCACTAATAGAAAATGAGATCAATCCGCTCTATTCGTCGACACGGCATCCTTCTAACAAAGTAGCCACTATTTCAGAAGATGAAATTTTCTAAACAAACCACAGACATTATTAATTAAATAAATTACACTTTCGTGACGTAAATAAATATAATATCTCTAATCGATTGACAGAACAATCTATTTATCGCCAAATTATCGTAGTTTATTGAGTGCAATAAGAGTGTGAATAATCAATTTTCCAATGTTTTTATTATTTACTCTTCTATTCGGTATGGAGACTAATACAACAAATCAAAAGCCTTGAAAATCGATCCAGCCGTTGTCGAGTTCTAAGTCTTCGAACAAACCCGACTTTTTTTTTAAAATAAATAAACTCTACACAGTCAACGGCCCCCATTAGGATTGTTATATCCTGTGTCGTGGGTCCGGAAACACTTACAAGGCCACACACACCCAGACAAATACACCCAGACGGGAAAATATGGTTGCATGATCAATACAAACATATTATGCTCCGAGCGGGAATCGAACCCGCGACCTGTGGCACTTAAGGCAGGTTCACTACCGCTGCGGCACAACGTCGTCAAAAGAGTTTTTTTAGATATATATTAAGACGAGCTTCTGCCAGCGGCTTCGCCAATATCTAATAACAGTTTTAATACAATCTTTGAACCTTCATTTCACCTCTTCAGTTGAGGAATTTCAGAAAATATTAAAACACGTTTTAATCGTTTGCAAAAAAAAACAGAGTATCATACTTCTACAAAATTTCTTTTCGCCTATTTAATTACCTAGTACCTGACGACTGTGAATAAAATCAGAAACAAATTATTTTAAGTTTAGACTAGACGTTGCTATGACATGTATCGGATTGAGTTTTCAGATATGTGTCAAAATAAAATGTAATTTAAATCAAAAACACCAAAGAGTATTGATATAAACTTCGAAGCAAAAGAACTTTCTACCCCTTTTTAACCTCTTTATGGGATGAATTTCAATAAAATAATAAACACGGCTTTCATCAATGAAGTTAAATTAGGTTTATGCAAAATTTGAAGTAGATTGGACTGTGGAATCACATTGTCCCATACAAACTTTGCCCCTCATTTTCACCGTCTTAGAGGTACAATTTCGGAAAATCGTTTCTTATCGGATGCCTACGTCATATAAAGAACACACACTCCAAGTTTCAGGTCTCTACGATCAGCGGTTTAGGCTGTGCGTTGATTTGACAGTCATTCAGGACAAAGCCTTTTATATATATATAGATATAGAATTATCGATGTATTTATACAAATAACAACTAACACGCTTCATAATTCTCATAAAATTACGAAATATAACTTGCTAACATAGTCACTGAAGTGTCGAATAGTAATCCTAAAAACATTAATCGTCGGTCAGTGGAAAGTAGAACATTTAAGACATTTATTGGTGGTAGGCCTTGATTGCAAGAGGCCGATTACGCAGTACCATCGTGCACCGCAGTGTCCGATATTCTATCGAAAAGCAGTAGTTAAAGCAATACACAGTAATGGACTGTGTATTGCTTTGAAGGATACTGTAGGTACTGAAATTACGGGGCAAAGGAGATTTAAGATCCAATATTCAGAGGTAGGCAACGCGTGAGTGACATAAATGAATGAGATTGCAAGAGCTCATAGGCAACAGGGGGCCTTGACAAGCTGCAAAATCGCTCCATGTCGATTCCATTTCGAAAGCCAAATACATACGCTTTTGCGATGTCAATCAAAAACGATAGATAACGTGGTATTTCGAAAGCTTATGCCAATATCCATACATTTCGGAAATATTTAATTTTCTTATTTATTATTAAATGTGACTTTGTCTAGGCTCCCTGGTGGAAAAATATTCCGCCTTGTGTGGTGGAATGTGTATTGTAATTTAAAAAAACATACAAAAATACAGTTCATTTGATGACCTCTTTCTTCGGTTGAAAAGTCATTACAACTAGATAATTGACCTAAAGGTCCTAAAGAATCACAAGCACAAAAATTCGTCACAACTGTCCAACAATGCGCATGAAAAAATACGCCAGACTTAAAAAGGCGACCTCGAGGTAATAGTTACCCGAAACATATTAGAGAACTTATTACTAAAAAAAGAACGCAGAGACAAAAATCGCAGAGGACTAGGTACCCACCAGATAAAACTAGACTAAATAATCTTACAAAAAGGCTGAAGAGGGAAATTCGGAACTTTCATGATGAAATTATGAATACCTGCCTTCGTCAATTAACAAACGATCATACTACGTATTACTCTCTCTGGAAAGCAACAAAAAGTTTAAAAAAACCCACGATGTAGATCGCTCAAACTAATCAAAAAAAGTGATGGACACTGGGCTAGAAATAGCAAACAGAAAGCTGATAGCAATGCAGAACATCTAGAGTTAATTTTCCAACCTCAACGTCACGTCAAAGGAAGTTCTAAAAGAGATCAACCATCTTATCCAAAAGAAATCTCCAGGATACGATCTGATTACTGGTAAAATCATACGAAACCTTCCACATAAAGCCGTAGTGAAACTTACCACTCTCATAAATGCGGCATTTAGACTCAAATACGTGCCGGATATTTGGAAAGTAGCTGAAGTCATTATGATACCAAAACCTGAAAAGCCTCCGCCGGAGACCATGTCATACAGACCAATTTGTCTATTACCAATTGTATCAAAAAATTTTCAAAAACTATTTCTGAGCAGGTTAAAACCTATCATTCAAAAAAGAAATTATTCCAGACCATCAATTTGGTTTTAGAGAAAAACACTCAACTATTGACCAAGTACATTGAATTACTAATATAATTGAAAAATCATTAGAAAAAAAGAAAGCTTGTTCAACAGTTTTTTTAGACGTAGCGCATGTATTCGACAAGGTTTGGCATATAGGGCTTATGCATAAGATTAAAAATATGCTCCCAAAGCAGTTTGTAGATATCTTAGAATTTTATCTAACACAGAGAATGTTCTGGGTAAGGCAAGAAGATGCATATTCAGAGCTTAAGCATATTAAAGCTGGAGTATCACAAGGAAGTGTACTGGGTCCAGTTCTGTATTTACTCTACACTTGCGAACTAACTTTACTTTTTTACTTCCCAGAACTAGAAAAAAAACCACTATTGCCACATTTGCAGATGACAGAGCCATAATAGCTACGGGGTTCACTCAAGAAGAAGCCGTGGAAAAAGTCCAAAGAGCTGTTAGTATCATTTATGACTGGACAAAAAGTGGCAAATGAAATTAAATGAGGCTAAATCAGTTAATATAGATTTTACTAACAAATGAAGAATTTCCATCCGGTGTACATATATAAAACATGATACCGTACGAAAACACAGCCAAATATCTTGGCACGATTTAGAAGACATTTTCTTCCTCGCACAACCACTCTGTGGAATCAACTTCCTCCGGCGGTCTTTCCGAACCGATACGACTTGGGAACCTTCAAGAGAAGAGCGTATTCTTTCCTTAAAGGTTGGCAACGCGCCTGCATGCCTTCTGGTGTTGTAGAGGTTCATGGGCGGCGGTGATTGCTTAACATCAGGTGAGCCTCCTGCCCGTTTGCCCGCTCTTAAATAAAAAAAAAAACAAAACCTTTTGAGTTAGTGTATTAAATTAGTGTAAATGTTAGTACAGTGAGTGCTACATATATATAAAGATGCAAGAACAAAGTAACCTTCCCCTTAATAGAGACAGTAAGAAAAGTGTTGATGGACACATTCTTAGTTTTACTCTACTTAGCAATTTATGTTAGATTTATATTACTTATTAGTCTTTCTAGGCTAGATCGTAGTATAAATGAAGTGTCTTTAAATAATGAAAGGACACGCCATTAAAAGCAAAATAAAATTACAACTAGATAACGACTAGTGGATTGCAATTTCCGTAATCTCGCGACGGATGCTAAATACGGATACTATTTTCAGATTTTTTAATAGCATTCAGAATGCAATTATATTCCGCAAAAATTTTATGTTGGTAGCAAATTTCAAGTTTTTATGTTCTTGAATAAATATATACATGGCTAGACTAGAGCTTAATATATAGAGTTTATATATAATGTATTTTTACTTCATAGCACAAAATTAATCGGAGTCTTTATAATTAAGGCTGCGGTTGATCCTCACTCGTTCCCACAGTTTGGTGGAAATCGGATGCAATCGATTGCATTGTATGCAATTGAGCGAGTTATATACCTATGGTTTTTTTGTATCAGAAGTTTCACAATGCAGGGCTGGTTCAATGAAATGAGAAGGAAAGAAGATCGGATAAAGGGTGTAAAAATTTCTTCCTTCGCCTCCGACGCTCATACACTTGAACCGAAATGCAACAGTACACATACTGCTCTTTATGATCAAGACTTTGGGCAATGGTAGCACTGCCTAATACACTAATTCAAAATTAAATATTATTTATTTGCAAATAAATTTATTTAAGAAGATTGTCTTAATCTTAATATAAACATTTTAAAATAGCTACCAGAAACTATGTAATAATTAAACTGCGCCGAATTTATGAAGTCTTTTGATCCATGCAAAATTTGTATTTTAAATGCCACAACTTGATTACAAAATTCCATTATTAAACTTAAAAATCATACAACATTGGGATTATTTCTATAACATATAACTATTAATTATAAGCAAGAATGTTACATGGATCACGTAGAATTTGTAAACTAAACGTAATAGGGATTGCGATGCAGCGGGGAAATGCAGCTAGCACTCCCGCCCTCCCCTGGCCTCCCCTAGACATGATTTGTACAATTGTAATCATTTGTAAATACAGTTAGTGTTGAATCCAAAATGTTGGTTGTGAATAAAAGTATTAAAAAGTTTAGGGTAGCATTTTAAGTAGGTACACGACAGTAGAAACAACTGTGGGAGAGAGACCATCGCCCAAAAAATTATAAAAGTTAATGAAAAGTAGCCAAAACAATCTGATCAAAAAAAGGTGTACAGAAAATTATGTCAGTATGATATGAAAAAATATGTGATAGTTGTTAATAAAATAATAGTCCAAAAATAAAAATATAACTTGTAATTTAAAAAAAAACTAAAAATGTTATATTAATTTACAAAAACTCGTCGTCACACGTAACGAATAACGAATAGAAATTCTGAAGTCATAATATCCAGAATTTCACGTACCTTGAAATTACAATTTAATATTAATATTGTATACGGTTTGATAATACGAGTAGACTTACGCCAGCGCTCGCGTATAAGTGGTTTTATTGAAAACTTCCAAACAGACTCAGCGTTCCATTTGACATAGTACTCAGCTCAAAGCAAAGGACTAAAGTCAAATATGAATTTTATATGCACATACAAGCTTGTATTTTAGTTAATACACGGTGTATTGAGTTATGAAATATGCATTTAGTTTTCTATTTGTATGACCAAATAATGGAATTTTAAATAACATTGTTAATTATATTAAAACATAAAATAGTAAGGTAATAATTAATTAAGTTTCGGAAGCATTTGACATAATCCTAAATTATAATTCATTGGAACATTATTTTTGAATAGAAACTTTATTTTATTATTTTATACAATTTTGATAAATAATAATGTGAATAAACAATATTAAAAGACTAAAAAATAATTAGCAATGAAGTGCGTTGTGGACCACGCACAGTTGACACTAAAGGGTTCTGCAACTGAGTTATGAAGAATCTTAAGGACTTTAAAAATAAGTTGGTAAATTCATAGTAATTATTAAAAGTAATATGAAAAACAAAGTTATGGGAACAACTTAT
The DNA here is from genome assembly GCA_023373885.1 of Hestina assimilis. Classification (NCBI taxonomy): domain Eukaryota; kingdom Metazoa; phylum Arthropoda; class Insecta; order Lepidoptera; family Nymphalidae; genus Hestina; species Hestina assimilis. Next base: position 17,195,428 of record CM041759.1, read on the forward strand.
ATATCTCAAAATTTTGTTGACCTATCTTCTTCAAGACAAATGTGGATGAAAGTTTATGTGGTATTCTACAAGCTCAAATTTTTCCAGAATTTTAAATCCCATAGTTCAAAAGATAAAAAGGCGGGGGACACAATTTTTACGACTTTAGGAGCTAATATCTCAACAACTACTGACTTAATGAAAAAGGTCTAAATAAAACCTCCTTATCATTTGAAAAGACCTATCCAAAGATACCTCACACGTTGGCATATGTCCAAATTTTTTTTTCAACGTTCAGGTACATGTATGGACTGCTACCCTTAATTCTTATATATTTTAAGATTTCATTACAAAATCGTTGTGTGGTGTATAGAATACACCTACTTAGTGAATTTCGTATAGATTGAGCCAATGGTCTCAGAGTAAAATGACTGTGACATACGGACGGACAGACGGACAGACGGACAGACGGATAGATGGACATGACGAAACTATAAGGGTTCCGTTTTTGCCATTTGGCTACGGAACCCTAAAAATGACTTTTTCGTTGAAAGTTAATATCAAATATAAATATTACGAGCTTCGTTGATTTACGACATATAAGATATAGTTTTTAATTGTATAAAATAGTTAAATAATTTATAACTTACTTATATTTAATTTATAAATTTATAAACCACAAACAAATGTATTTAGCCGAAATAAAAAAGTTAATAATATAATAAAAAGAAGATAAATTTTTATAAGCTAAAGGGTCCACAAATTAATAGACAAATACTATGTCAAATGATAAGCAAATATAAAATAAAATGGAATCAAAGAAAAGTAGAAACCATGCCAAATGTACTGACATTAAAACGAATTCATTGTCCTCTTTCACTGGCGTACGTTATACTGAAGATAATTAAATGAAAAAATAGGCAACAATCAGATTTTAACATGTAAACTACTTTTGACGACGTTGTGGCGCAGCGGTAGCGAACCTGCCTTAAACGCCACAGGTCGCGGGTTCGATTCCCGCTCGGAGCATAATATGTTTGTATTGACCACGCAAGCATATTTTCCGGTCTGGGTGTATTTGTCTTTGTCATTGTGAATGTTTCAAAGCCCTATAAATAATAAAGCCCTATAAATAATAAAGAAAATTGTTCTTCAGCCATTTACCAACACTTCTGCATATATATATAACTCAGTTTTTTCAATTTTGTGGGTTGACATGGTATTGCTTATTTACGTCCATTTATAATTGCATTTAACATTGTTATGTTAATTTAACTGATTTAAAAAGGCCGAGTTTTACCTCGTTTATCGTGAGATTACCTACCGATGCCTAATGTATTGCCATATTTTTTAATAATCTGTTCTGTTCATATTTTTTAATTATCTTTCTATCTGACCCTATTGGTCTTGACAGCGTCACCAGATAGGCGTGGCCGAGTAATTTCTGAGTCCATTAATTGCGGTTAGTTGTTTTTGCAATTTGAAGTACAAAGCTCGAAGATATAAGCTAAAAAGCCTATAACAATTTTTGTCAAATGTGGAGAGACCGGTCAACTGCGACTGACAGCCGGCTGGCTTTAATAGTCTGGCGTTTGTATGCATATTGTAGGTACATAATTATTTGTCGTTGTTTGACAAGAACTGAACCGTTGATCCCATAGAACGTGATGATAAATAAGTTGTTAATTAAATCTGAATATCAGTTTGATTTATTGGGAGATGAAAATGTGTGAAACAGGTTAGGATAGTTAATAACACAATATATTTAACATTTGAATTTGTTTTTAAGCGCTACACATTAAACGGCCCCCATTAGTATAGTGATATCCTGTGATATTGGGGCTCCACATACAAAGGCAAGGACAAATACCTCAGACCAGAACACGTTGCTGTATGTAATACAAACATCTGCAACGACCGAGAATCGAACCCATTACCTGGAGCGTTTAAGGCAGGTTCGCTACCGCTGCGCCACATCTTCGTCATATTTAATTTAAGGCCCAATAGACTTATAATAAGAGCCTAATAAATATTATTAATCGGCTTGAACATTGTAAATCACTAGATCTGAATTCGCCTGTTTGTTTTATAAATATTTTAAAGTATTTTAAAGCATGTAATACAATTAAGTCATAGACAGTTTTGTATTCGAAGAGACATGTTTCCAATCGGCATAAAAAATATCGTTTTTTCTAAAGATATTGGAGAAAAGGTCTTTGCCGTATCTAAGCCGCTTGTGTATACGCTTCTGCGGTCGCCCCATATGAATTTCGTGATTTCTCGTCACTTAATTTAACCAGAAAACATAAAAAATTAAAACATAAAAATAGCTACCTACACTTTTTAAGCACTTTTTATTTAACGTTGTGGTGCAGCGGTTGCGTACCTGCCTTAAGCGCCACTGGCCGCAAGTTCGATTCCCACTCGGAGCTGATGTTCGTATTGACCACAGGCATGTTTTTCGGTCAGGGTGTGTTTGTCCTTGTCATAGTGTATGTTTCCAGACCCCTGGATATAACTTTACTAATAGAGGCCGTTGCGTGTCTAGCGTTTAATTATTCATTTTATTTAATTATGAAGCGACCAATACAACACCTATGTGATGAGAGTAATATTAAGCGCTATAAAATATGTGAATTTTATAAGACTTCCACTTTTAGGATTAGTAAATTAACAACTAAGTACGCCATTTACTTAATCTGGTATAACTTAATTACGGACTGAATGCTAAAATTCTACACAAAATTTATGGACACCTTAAACGGTTAATTTCATGTTAATCTATTATGTTATTATTTATAGTTATTAATAAATAAAATTGCAGTGTCTGTTTTCAACGTTAAAATAACATATTTTACTGATTAGTAGTGAAAGTACGTCCGGTACTTAAACATACCAAGAAAAATATTTTTGTCGTTGTTTTTGGAAGATAGGTGGACTTGAAATAGCGGTTCACTACTACTATTTATACTATTTTAGAAAAGGAATTAGTGCAGTACAGGTTGACACTCGTTAATACCGCTCAGGGCCACGTTGGAGCAAGCTTTGAGATGTCCGTGTATTTTGGCCGGGTAACGAACTTTTTTCACTTTTGAATTTCTTGCTTTACGGGTTGAATATTTGATTTTGCTGTAATATTTTTTGCTTTCTTAATAATGCTATATAACCTTACTAGCGCGAATGTAAACTATATTATAATTACAAGTTTTTTTATTGAAAAAGTACCCATAGGGTTAAAACTAATAAAATACAGGGGGTAAGTACTAACATGTTAATTCTTTTACCCTACAGCTTGGGTTAGCATTAATAGTATATACCTATGGATTTTATATAATTACGGTTTTTAATTTTATCTTAAATGTTACAGTATGAGAAATTATAAGCGATAAACAGCTCGAGGCATGATTTCTAATCACCATCCTTTGTCACCCATCATCCAGATCCCACCAAAAGCAACCCGATTTATATCAAGTACACTGTATCGACTACACCTTCTATTGACGACGACTTGAAAGATAATGTATGATTAAATTAAGAACATTCTGAGAATTTAGTTTTTTTCACCAACACACCAGAACAACAGGTATTAAAAAATGAATAAAACAACAAAACAATTAAAAACATAAAAATACACAACAGACACTATAGAAAAGAACAGCCTGGGAAAGAAAAAGGTAAAGGTAAGGTTAAAGGAAAAATAACTGAAAAGGGAATATGACAAATAGAAAAGACAAGCGCTGTTTTCTTCCAATATCCCTCAGATTGGAAGAAAACAGCATCAGTTAAGAAGATAAATGTTATTTAAAATTAATTAATAAAGAATATGACCTTATTACATTGGGTTTTCTTTAATTATAAAGGTCAATATCGGTAACGTTAATTGTTGCCTCTTTTGTTAATACTTACCTCAGAAGCTGTAATTCTAACCCCTATCACGGGGTAAATATTAACTTCTGACTTTTTAGATTAAAATCCATTTTTGAAAAATGTATAATTTTTTTGTTTAATTAGTCTCAACTATTTAGTTACTGAATAGTTTGGACATCATTTAACGTTAAAATGATATTAAAATATTTAAGCGCTTTAAAATAACTGTAATAATATAATAACCAGCCCTCCGTAACCTACAATATTATGTTGCTATTAGGAGGAAGAGGAGTCTTTATCAGCTTAGTATCGCATCACCAATATTTGCTAAGGCTTTCACGCCATAATAAACAAAGCTGTAGCCATCTGGCAATACTAACACTGCAACTAGTATCAACCACAATAACATAGCATCTCTACAAGATTATACAGTATCAATAGAATGCACTATATAGGTGTCTATGTTAATTTAGACACGCAAGAATAATCTTAGCATATATAGATCTGTCCGTGTGTATGTGACTGAACTCCCCCTAAACAGCTGGACCGATTGTGATTTTTTTTTCTGTGTATTCCAGTAGATTCGAGACTAGTTGAGATTCACATTTGGGTCCAGTAAAAGGCACTGCTATGAGGATGTTTATTAATACATTATGATTATTTTCGAAATAATTAAGTCTGTTGACTTTAGTAAATAATTACATTGGATTACCATTAATAAATATTTTTTAAATAACGTTACTTAAAATGATTATGCGTTTTCAATGATATAACATACTTAACCTAATCAATAAAACAAATAATATTAAAAAAATATATAAAATATACAAGGTACTTTTTATAATCGTATAGTGACTATATCATAGTCCTTAGAGAAGGGGCTGTAGTATTTGCTAAGTTAACAATAAAGGACATTAGTTCGCTCGACTTATTTTTTCCCCTAAAATTGAGATGTATAATATATGTAAGTTAATATACTTCTCAGAAGCAGCCTATGTTCATCATAATATGGGGAATATTTGAGATGTCCGTTCCATGCCAAGTTTTGTTGGCACGATGTACTCGGATTAGGCTCACAGATGCGTTTATAGGATATAATATGGACAACATGACTACACCAGACATATCACTCTAAGTTAGTATTTTAAGATGATGGTTTAAATTTTACAGTCTTTCATAACAGAGTTTTAGGCAATTCTTGTATTTATTGCTTGGTTATCGCAAACGCACTCTCACTGTCGTATTACCTGGCTACGAAATTATAATTCTATTCATTAAATACATTTACCTTCCGACCAATATTATAAGGATTGAATGACCGGCTCGTGAAATATTGGTGAACAAAAAGACATCCCAAGTAGACTTTGACGCCTCGCATTGCTCTTTATCTATGTTATCTTAGATGATGCGCGTTAGAAAATCCATTGATTGATCGTGCGAAACAAAATCTTAGAGTATAATTGGATAAATGTCATCAAGTCTATCGTTCATCTAGCTAAAATGTGTTATTTTACATAGATTGCGATCTGGACATTATCCGACTAAAAAATTTGCCTTTTTAATGAAAAAGGTTAATTCTCCGAACTGCGAAATATGCAACAAAATTGACGATGTTGAGCACATTCTTTCGGAATGCACTAAACATGACGGTGAGAGAAAGTCTTTGATGCAAAAGTTTAATATAAACAAATACAATTTAGGTTCTTTTTCATGTATTCTTGCCAATCCTAATTCTGATGTTGCAAAGCTTGTGGTAGAAATGGTTAAGCATCATTGACTTTCTCTCGCGCGCTGTCTTATTATTATTATAGGTTAGGTTACGATGGGGCCATGTCCGTGTCGGATAAAAGTCCCTAAATAAAAATTGATTAAAAAAAAATCTAGCTAAAAAGAGTTTTTAAGTTAATGACAAAGGGGTTGAAAGTTTGTATGAGAGTCCACCATTTTTGCAACTAGAAACATGAAACTTTGTTTTATGCGAACAATTATAAATAAAGTAAAACGTGTTTTAACATGTTTACACCCCTGAAGGGGTGAAAGGGGAGCTTAAAATTGACATTCAAAGCGTTGTACTCGCGGGCGAAACCGCTAGCAGAAGCTAGTAAGTAGTAACTCTATAATCCTTCCTGTTATATGAAAATAAAATTAGAAATTCGGCGCTTGTCAGTGGTCAATCAGTTGTCGTTAATTTATTATTTACTTTTACTAGCAATAATAAATTGTTCAATTATATCGCCATGAAGCGCTGAAATGTCAATACATAATTTTTATCCATGAAAAAATGTAAGGTTCTCGTAGAATTATCAAAAATATGAAAAAAACTAAGTTATGAGAAAAACCTCTATCTTTAGAGATAATAATTAAAATTCCTTGTCATTTTCTAAAACCTTTCCAAAGACAGGCGTTGCCATACGTTGTAATTTTTTATTTCAACCCTCATTTATATATATATGAACTGCAGGGCCTATAAACGGGCAGGACGAAAATATAAGCGTTCTGTTTTTGCCATGTGATTATGAAATTGAAAGTTGACATGACGGTGATCTTTTATACATATAATATATGCAATAGAAAAATAGCTGTGACACTGTCGTCCGGCATAGCAAATACATTAACGCTACTGAAGGCGCGGGCTCTGACATTATTATACATTATATTATTATGCCTTTATTTACGTAAAATTTTATGAAAGTTATCTCATGCCCCATAAGATAATAATAAGCCTAATAAGTTGCATCATAAGTGTGTCAGTTTTCTTTATTGTAGATTAGTTTTGTAAAAAATATATAATATATTATATTCCGTTCCCGGCATGATTTGCAATGCCATTTATTTTTTTGCCAAGAATCTTCGAGGGTGTGGGTGGAGAACGATTTTTCGAAGTGTCAACTTAATCGAGTGAATGGATTAGAAACGCATCGATGAGACATACACTTTATATATGTTACTTAGATTAGTATCACAAAGGTACAGCCTAAAGGATACATTTATAAGGTAGCGATTTCAAATCCGGGCAAGCACCAATAAGTTTTCAATGCTTAATTTGTGTTTTAAAATTCTAAGACATGCGTATGCTAGTGGTAGCGCCTCCTTGTTACCTACCACCGTACGTTGGTGACAAAAATGGTCAGCCATCGACCATCGTATAACCAGTTGTACCCTAAATGGTCAGGAACGCACCTGTATGCCCTCTGGTGTTGCAGATTTTCATGAGCGGTGGTATTCGTTTAACATCGGATGAACCAGCCCTATTGCCCCCATTGACATAAAAAGAAATGCTAGAAGCAGCAAAGCTCTACCTCTATCAGATTTTATTTCATTCCAAATAAAATTTGTACGTGACGATAGAATTATCATGTGTTAGCACTTTATATAAGCAAAGTACCCAGTTTTATGAAGGGATGCATTCTGATAAATATTATTTAAGTTTATTCACAATATAACACTAAGACCTCGTATTGCGTATTATATGTACATAATGCCTTTTTATAATTATTGGTTTGCATTTTACGTCATGGAAGCGTATTTTAAATAAGTATTTACTTTATGAAAGTAAAGAATAAAAAAATTTAAACTGACTCATTATATTCCCACAGCCGGCCACACAAGATTTATGAAGTTCAAGTGCTCAAGTAGATAATAAGTATAGGTGTTCTACAAAACTTCTCGTGCATAAATTTTACTTATTATGCTGTATTATTTTAAACAAGTAAATACTTAATATTTTTTTAAATCGGCAAGTTGTTTGAAATATAATTTTGGCATTTAAAATTGATTTTTATTATGTAAAAGTAAAATAAAATCGTTAACGATGCGAAACAACCAAAACGTAATAAGTACTTCATTAGTAGATAGAAAGGAAACTGCTGTGTATTAATAATTATATTTTATCATTTCATTTTGAGTGATAGGTGTATATTTTAGTGTCCAGTGTGTTTTTAAACAAATTAATAGATTATTTTGTTAAAAATATCTAAAGCGCCACCTAGCGGGGCTTTTATTAACAAACTAGGTCATTCACTCACCCTCTGGTAGATGGCGTTACTTGGTATTTAGCGAATGCTCCCACTGAGCGCCATCTAGCCGTTCCAACAGGTCGTTGGTAAAAATGGTTCTGATTCGAATGAACTTGAAACAGCTTTCATAAATAGAGCATTAAAGTTCGCTAGAGGGCGCTACGCAATTAATAAAATAGAGCAGCCGCTAGTCTTGTTTAACTGTATGTATAGTATAAGCTACTCGCCGATAGATGGAGCTAGTGCTATGCAGTAGTAATATCGACTGGTCTCTTCATACTAGCCGAATTAAGCTGATATATACATCCCTAGTGTTTAATCAGTAACGTCAGCAATGCACAAAACATTTTAAAAGTAGTCATGAAAACTTTTTAACTAGTACAAGTCCACGATGCCGGTGATATAATACGAGTACAACCGACCAGGAATAATACTTCTTCCTAGAATTATTTTCGGTATTTATTAAGTATTTTTCAATAATCTATATACATATATTATGTTTATTTTTTTTTTACTAACTTATAACCTGGAAATATATATACCTAATTATGTATACTAGTGTTCGCCTAGTATGCATAATAGTGTAGTGTATTGTTATCATTATTGAAAATATCCAATTTTTTTTAAATAAAAAACGTTACACTCTTGCTATCAAAAGAAAAAAAAAGAATCTGTTAATAGAGTTGGATTAGGTACGAACAGATTTTGCCTCTGCCTATTCATACAAATATAGATGTAGGATCGATGATGAAATTAAAAAGGAATTTACAAAAATATATTCAAACGAAAATTATACATATAAAATAGACACAAAGACCTACCCTTGAAGTCAGTAAGAAATAGCACTACACCTAAGCTCATTACATCCTATCTCATTATTCATGTCTATTAAGCTATCCGCATTGCCCATGTCCCTCCATTTGTACAACTTACGGACAATACATCGTCCTCTTTGCGTGGTCATTTGATCGTTTAGCCCTAAACAATCATTCCTGCAATCACTTGTCGTACTTGTTTGACTTCAGACATCTTCGCTAATTATCTTATGTAAAAAAGCAACTAACAGCAAAAATTATTATTATATCTATGTGATACGTAATACGTGAAGAGAAAAATTTTAGAGGAGTTGGAGCTTTGCTATAAACAAAATTAAAACTTCTTCCTAATGTTATGTTTTCTTCTTCTTCCTAGCAATATTCCCGGTATTATATTTAGCCAGGGTCTGACACTTATCCGGATTTGACAGGTTGCTAGTTTTTACACGGAGCGGTTGTCACCTGTCATCCGTAACCCTAAGGGTAAACCGGTAACTCATCGGATAAGAGCAAATTACCTATCAAGAGTTAACGATTATTGTCAGATGTTATGCGATATACGCGCTTAATGTGCTCTCTGAGACACGGTGAGGTGACCCACAAGGAAAAACGCCCCGACCGAAACAGACATCTGTAAAATCATTATCTGTTTCGAACCCGCAACCGTCGAAGCTAAAGGCAGACTCGCTACCAACACACCGGTGTCCCAATGTTAAAACTTATGTAATGTCATCTTTTTTCGGAGTGTCTATTACGGTTGGCTCTAGTGCTCTTGAAAGCTTCACCGGTGGGAGGGCCGGGTCGGTAGAGTGACAGCCCCCATGGATTTTTAAAAACATCAATTGTAAACATACTACCAATGTAAACACATGATTTAATTGATTTGATACAATTCAATACTTAAACTTCATATTATGTACTATAGCCCATTAGCATAGTAACCTAAATAGGCTAATATAATATCCTAATTATATACTAATCGGTTATAGTGATACTTAAAAGTAGTAGAAGTAATCATTAAAAATTTAGAAACGAAACAAAACTAAAGTTAATTAAAGAAAACAAAATAAAAAAATCAAACAATATCAAAATGCAATATGCTTACTCAAAGAAATTGCATGTATTGCTTCATATTGTATACTAGCGGCCCGCTCCGGCTTCGCAAGGGTATAAAATTAGCCTATGTCATTCACTGAAAAAATGATTAAAATCGATCCAGTAGTTTTGATTTATTAATTACTGTTATTTTGATAAATCTCGTAGGGTTCAGCATGCGTTTGTTGCAATGTAAGCGGAAAAAATGTAATTATTTACGGCATCACATTAGAAACCTCAAAAATAACAGTATTAATCCACTATTTAATGGATGTTATTATACATATAAATCTTCCTCTTTAATCACTCTATCCATTAAAAAAACCCATATCAAAATCCGCTGCGTAGTTTTAAAGATTTAAGCATACATAGGGATATAGGGACAGAGAAAGCGACTTTGTTTTATACTATGTATGTAGTGATATTGATGACGTTGTGGCGCAGTAGCAGCGTGCCTGCTATAAGCGCTATGGGTCGCGGGTTCGCTCTCGCTCAGGACACATGTTTGTATTGGCAATATATGCAAGTATTCCGGGTGTTTTTGTCCTTGTCCTTGTGTATGTTCTCGAACCCAACACATAGTACACTAATATCCTAATGGGGCGTTAATGTGTAGCGTTTATTTATTCATTTATATTTTACAAATACTAATATTATATTTTTCTTTACAGGTAAGTGTTGACAATTATTATTTCAACCAGTATCCCTGCGAAACTAAGGTAAGTGCCTTTATATTATATTCTTTTATACAAAATTTATTCATGAAGTATTCCTATTAAATATTTTCATACGTAATCATAAGCCTTGCACTCGAAGGTGCTCCCAAAACGGAAAATATATCAAAATAAAGTAAGCTGCGACTCATGTTCTGCATACGTGAACGATACGGTATACCATTTAATTTCCTTCCATCTATTTTATGTCTTATTCTTAAGGCAATAGAATCTAAATCCTAGGTGTTGCAAAAGTGAGAATTTCACAGTTATGGCAAATGTTCTTAAAAATATAAATAAAATTTACATATATTTTTCATATAATACAAATACGTAATCACATTAGATTTTTGAACTTCTTCATTTTCAACTAAAGACGTAAAGAAGAAAAAGATAGACAATAAACAGTTTACTTTGTGAATCGAAAAAAAATTAAATTAGTCATTGTGGTGTTGACGTAAAGAGCTTATCGTAATAAATATCAAAGTGTAACAAATGATTGATATTCCGAAAAATAGAAATTCAGACCGTTTTAATCTAATTCATATAAAAGGTAAACAACCAAATCTATAAATCATTCAGGCCATCAACGGGCTTAAACTACGGGCTATTCTGTTATTAATTTGTAATTCCAATTACTTCATTATTAAATTCAATTTTGTAATAATATTTATCAATGAAATTGGAATAGAATTAAATGTAGCGAAATTCCATATTTGTACAAATTCAGTGTGAATATAATAATCGGTACATTTATGTCGGAAAATGTATCTTTCTCTTTACTCTTTAAAGAGTGCAGTTAAGCTGCGAAGAATTTGAGAGGTTTTTCAAACCCTTTTAAGCACTCCGAAAATCTTGTGTATATTACCGCTGCTTCTAATCTTGTGAGGTTAAGCATCTCTTGAATGTTCTTAGAAAAATCCTACCTTAAGTTTGGTGTTCAGTAAGCTGTATGATATTTTTGTAGTATGATGTAGATGCAAAATGCTGTTGTTTATTAGCGAACGGGCTCATTTTATGTTAAGCTATTGACCACCGCCCATTAACATCTGTAGCACCGGAAAGGATGCATGTGTGTTGCCGACCTTTTAGGAAGGAACAGGCTCTTCTCTTGAAGGTTTACAAGTCGTGCCGGTTTGGAAAGACAGCCGTTGAAAACTGGTTTCACAGGGTGGTTGTGCGTGAAAAGAAATGCCTTCTGAATCGTGCTGTTGTGGATGATTTCCAGACATTGAAGTGATGAGTGTGGAATTTTGCATTTGGACGCAATATGCCATGAAGAAATACTACTATTTTATTATATTTTTCATATATATAGTATTGCTATGCGTGGATCGGTAAAGAGGACAAATTTAAACGTCTATTTTGAATTATTTTAAAGAAAAGATGTATAAAACTGAGCACTACACTAAATGTTTTCAGTGTTTTTATCCCTAAATAATCAGAACATTTTTTGTAAAGACTTTTAAGAAATTACGTTTAATTTCTTTATCATTTCTTAGGATAAGATCATAGAATTATTAAAATATATAAGAATATAGAAAATATATAAGTATTATATATTTGGCTCTCACATATGTGAAACTTAAATTAATAAGTACTAGAAATTCCCATTATAATAATGATTAATTATGATCAATATTTATTTCTGCATATAATTTCAATATTGATTGACGACAGTATTCACCTATTCATCAAAACTTATCACCAGGAGCCAGCTTGAAATGGTCAATGAGCAGGTCTGATTAATTGATGTGCACGCAACATATGTTACAATATATGATGATTCACTATATCTTGTATATTTTATGTTATTCAGTTAAATGGATTATTACAAACTTAATGGTTTATTAGCAAACAATATATTGACAATGCATTATTTGGACGCAAATAAGCAATACCATGTCAACCCACACGAATATCATTTCGAGAAAAACGCGTTTGAAAATTTTGAACAACTTGCTTTATATGATTTTTTATGCATTGGTCAAGTTTTTGGCAATTTCAAGATGTATGTAAGTTATTTTACTTATTTTCACATAAAAAAGCATACAAACTGCATATTTCGTATATAATATAACCCAAAACGTTTAAAATAATACATAAATGGCATGATTAAAAATGGCTTTTTAGAAGTTTTAAAGCTTAAAACCCTACAAATATTGAAGAAAAATGTTCTTCAGCCATTTAGCAACACTTCTGCATATATAACTCAGTTTTTTCAATTTTGTGGGTTGACATGGTATTGCTTATTTGCGTCCATTTAATAATCTTAAAATGCAGTAAAGTACCTATAAACTATTTTACTACATACTATAAATGCAAAAGTTTGTATGTTTGTTACTCAATCACACAAAAACAGATAAAATAAATACTATTTTAGGTACCTGGATTAACAGATAGGATACTCTTATCTTGAAAATATGTACAGTTCCGTATTTCATTTTAATTTCGTGTATAGGTGTCTTGTGGAACATTATTTACTTACAAATAATGTTGAATTTCTGTCGTGAGCCAATTCTAAGGTCGGTTAAGTGAGGCTGATGATAGAGAATAGTTTAGAAGACTTTTACTTTTTATAGAATAGTTTTTATCACAAAAAAATATCATCAACGTGGATCAAGAAGCATGTAAATCTAGTATATAATTTATTTTCACCCATTACTAAACGTTTGAGTATGGTCAGTAGTTTCGTAGTAGTACGAAAAGAGAGAAGGGGTGAAAATTTTGGGTTTCCAGCGTTTCCACCCACACTTTGCGCGAAACGCAACATAACGGATACAGTTAATATCCGTATTCTATCTCGTTAAGTAAATCCATACATACATATATTTGTTGGATCAGGGAGCACGGCAGTGCCCCCGCCAAGTCGAGCAAAGAGCTAGCCGTAACATCTTTTCTAGAAGTGACTCCAGGCACTTTTGACCACCATGTAACTCTGTTGTGGATAAAGCAAGAAGTTCGAATTTTTAGTGATCCAGATAACTCACTAAAACTAGGTTCACTAAAACAATGTAGCGTAAACTATAAGCTAGACCTCATAGTTTACGCTATTTTGTTATTATCACTTGATTGAATAAATCTTCATAAACTTGAAATTTTGAATTTAGTTAGCATTTATCCTATAAAAGAAGGAAAAATCAGAAATAAAAATAAAGAAAAAAGCTTTTGACCATCATATTCTACTAATTAAAATAGTTTAGTGTCATGCAATTCTTCAAGCTTCAGTCCAAGCTTCAGTCATTCAGTAAGAACTGAGTTGCGAGACGTTGATTTTTTTACATTATATGTTTTTGATGGGAAGTAGTTTACATATAGACATTTATGTACGTCTATGAATAGTATTTTTCCCTAACCAATTACCATGATATAAATTGTAATAGATTTAATATATCAAATTCTAAATATATTTATCATATAGATAATTATTTGTAGGCAAGCAATAGCTTGTTATATTATCTACATACATATATTCTTCTATCTCACTTTTAATACTTTTAACGAATTTGTCATTTATTAAGTATAACAACTATGATCATTAAAGAAATGCAAATATTTCATTTTCTGTTACCTGAAACCACGACAAGACTTCAGAGTTTGTAAAAGTTACTTTTAAGTAGTTCCACCACGCGATGCTATATAGATTATCATACTACACGGTCAATTGACGGATTATAAAAAAATAATACAGAAACAGGATTATAGTTTTTAATAGTGTAACAGCATAAAATTAGCATTAATCAAATTTATTTCCCGAAATTTCTAGGGATCCCGCAAAAAATGTAAATACCCAGTAGCTTAGCAAATCAAGATACTTTTTTTTATATTTTACTGAAAACAAATGATTTATATAATAATACTATGTTCTGACCTTATTTGTCTACTGAAATTTAGCAAAATTCTGAGTTATTATAATTGTGTTACTATTGTATTACAATCGAAAGCTGTTTATTGATAAATAGATTTTATATATTGTACACAATTCCAAATTGTTTGATTTTTCTAAATTATAACAGACGTATTTCTTATTATAGATGCTAACCCTTTAACAAAAGATTTTAAACTGGGGTAAATTGATATATTTCATATCATAATCTATAAAACGGGTAATAAAACGTGACTAATCTAACTTGTATCAAATAACACATACAACTTTGGTTCGAATAACTAAGTGTGTAACATGAAAGAGCAAACTCTCAATGAAGCCATTGTGCACTGTTTTGAATTCGAAAACCTGGTTGAACTTTCATAATTATAAAAATAGTTAGTGGAATGTTTTGTGACGTAAAAGTCACGTTGACGTGGTGGTGCTCGGTTTGGTTAAGCATTCACGTTGTGAGACTTGCGTATCGAAAATAGCACAATACTATTCTATGACGTGTAATATAAATGCTACCTTTTTGAATTATTTAGATAGTAATAATGAAAGTCAAAGTAAACACAAATTTCTATGAAGTAACCATGGGAGAATTCATAAATGAGGTTTTTTTCTTTTGACTGATTCAATTATTTTTGTAAATATTTATTTGATAAAACATTGACTTGAATAAACAGGCGCCAATCTTTACACATAATAAATTAATAACATTTTACATTAAAACGTCGTGTAGCATGTTTATGAAGTTTATTAACCGTGTGCTGTGACAGCAGGTATAAAATATTAATGTCATTATAAAATCCATTACTGAATTTATATCAAAATTGCAGCTTTAAATTATCGCTGACTATTTGATGGAAGACGTCAACTATTCATTTCAGCGTAATTTATTTCCTGAAAATGGTAATTATAAACCAACTTTAAAAAGTACTATGAATCAATAATGATTTAAGCAGTTTTTGTTAACTGGCGTGGTAATGAAAATTATTTAATTGACACGTATTTTTCTCACATCATATAATATAGCTCAGACATCGTCATCTGGGGATGGGATAGGTAATGAGACACGATCTAGAAAAAAATTACAACCCTCTTAGGGGTCCACATTCATTCCATCTTAAGGGTGTCTCCCACAAAAGCAAACCCGGGCTTGGAGAGCATTTGATAATAAGGTATTTGACTCACTGAAACGAGAGGTAATATGGGAAATTCTAATAATAGGAGGGTTTCACATAAAACATTTGTCAGCTAAACGGTTGTCTAAGATATATTAAAAAATATGACAGCAAATATACAAACAAAAACGTGCAAGTCACCCAATTTTTTTTTGACAACCCTAGAACATATGATTGGAAAACTTAACTGGGATAGTTAAGTAATCCTAAACAACTTAAGATATGTAGAGGCTTTTATATTTTGTGATAGCCTAGTGAAAAAAAAGGACTAACTATGAATGCGGGAATAGCAGCCAGATCCCTTTCCTAGTAAATAATTCATCCATAGAATATGTTAACAAAAGATATCACAACAAACAAATTGAAAAAAAGAATTACCTTAGCATGAAAAAGATTTTAGAAATTAAAATAAATAATGAAAAATACTCAAATATCAATAAGAGGAAAAGCCATTGTGTCAAGTATAGTCTAGGCATGTCAAATAGGCTTTAAAAAAAGGTACAAAAACTTGCAGTCTTAAAAAAACTAGCTACAACTAAAACTATAAAAAATAGTGATATAGGCAAATTATATAAAACAAAAATGAAGCTTCAATAGCTCAACGGTAGAAGGGACTACCTGTACTTCGAGATTTACAGGTTTGATCTTGACTCTCTTAGGATTCTATCTCTCTCTTATACGACATGTCGTACCCACTTCTAACAAGCTTCACGCTTAGTTGGAGTGGAAATAGGAATTTTGAGTTAGAAATTAAAAAGATCATTGCTAATATTCTTTAATATAAAAAAGAACTAAAACGATAATTGGCAGATGAACTAATTAGAAGCAAGAGTGATAAATGCGCTAAGGAAGTGATATAACTGTACCCGAGAGAAATTAAAAGATAATTAGGGAGACATTGAGGCAGATGGACAGAGGATATAAAGAGGGTAATAAGAACATCAGCGTAAGGCTCAGGTTTTATAAAAAGCATAAAGGAAGGCCTATGCTGAACAGCAAGACAATATTTAAGCAAAGCGTGAAGAGGCACCTTGCGGGTAGGCAAGGCGAGGATGGCTAGTACAGTTCGCTTTCTGCAACTATATTAGCCACCTTCGCGTGTGGACTTACCATCCACTTCCACTTACCATCAGGTGGAGTAGAGTCATTTGGCCTCCGGCGTTATTTAAAAAAAAAAGCGATACTGTTGTCACAAAGAATGAGATTTCTTTTTTTATTTTATAAATACCTCATCATCTATGTTCATTAAGGTACTGTTAAAGAATCAAACTGATGCAAACGCCTTTCATAGATACATACAACACTGGCATAAAAAGTTAACACAAACTTTTAATAGGAAGTTATATCTCTATATCATGACATTAATTAATGCACCTTATATAATATACAATAGATTTTTCAAAGTGTGAAATTTAATCTTAACCTGTGTCGTTGTCTGTATTATATTGTATTAACTGGGATATTATCCGTTTTGAAAGCGGCCAAGTACGTAATGAGTTTTCGTATCTTTAATTTATTTTTCAAATTTATCACGTGCTCAAAGGTAAAGGAAAAAATCTAAGGAAACCTGCATATCCTAAAACAAATTCTATGACATTTATATACATAAATCCTTGTATAGCTTAAATGCTCTCCTGAATAGTTATCATCGTACTTTGGTGGAAAACTCGTAAAGAAACTGCTTCCAAGCCACTGACTCAACCGCGTTTCCAAGTCAGCCAGCGTTTTACCAGTAGCACCTTAAATGTAAAGAACGCACCTGCATTTGCTTGCCATCTATAAGGGATGTGATGCTCATGGGTGTCTCGAGTTCATCAACTTCAGATGAGCCTCTTCATCTAACATTAAAAATGTATAAAGCTATTTCAAATAAACTAAGTAGTTTATTTTTAACAATAATTTTGATTAATAAATAAAATACCTTTAAATTTGAAAGCTTTAATAAAATATGAACATATTTTCAAACATTTTGGAATTATTTTATGTTTATTAACGGATATATATAAGAACATCAATATGAGAAACCCAAAACAACGCTTACATGTTCTAGATTAGCTTTGATGTTTTATATGCATGTTCTCCACGGTTAGAAATGCTAGTGAATCGAGAAAGCTGATTTAAGATATTCTGTGGAGGAAGCATATAAAAACTTAACTTCAAAATGTCGACCAATATTTCTTATCATTTCCTTCTAGCGTTTTGAAAAGTAAGGCAAAGCATGCGAAACCATGGGTAAAAGTTGGCTTGGATTAAATGCACAAAAACAAAATAGTGTTTTTAATATGCTGCACACAACCATTATTTGGGCGCAAATAAGCAATACCATGTCAACCCACAAAATTGAAAAACTGAGTTATATATGCAGAAGTGTTTGCGTTTGGCTGAATTTTTCTTTAATATTTGTAGGGTTTTAAGCTTTAAAACTTCTAAAAAGCCATTTTTTAATCAATTTATGTCTTATGTTAAACGTTTTGGTTATATTATATACGAAATACGCAGTTTGTATATTTACTTTTTTGTGAAAATAAGTAAAATAACTTACATAAATCTGAAATTGCCAAAAACTTGATCAATACAAATTAAAAATTCATATAAAGCAAGTTGTTCAAAATTTTCAAACGCGTTTTTCTCCAAATGACGTTCGTGTGGGTTGACATGGTATTGCTTATTTGTGTTCATTTAGTGTTGTCGTTAATCGCTTGTCATCACTTATCGGCGGAAAGTGGCTAAAACCTAAACGTCACTTCCCGTACACTTCCTGTTAACTAACGCACGCGACTCGCCAGTTACAGTCGATTAAGGGCAACATTTGACTTGAGACATGATTAAGAGATGTGTGAAGATTAGTATTTAATATAAAAGAGCCCTATAAATAAATCAATGGCACTGAGTAACAGCTCGTGCGTAATGCTACACTCACACATTGCAAATGATCAGAAATAGCTATACCCACACTATCGTAGATAAATGGGTTATAAATATTAAAGTTTGTTGACATTTTACCTTTTTCAGCATATTATTAAATTTTACTTTAAATTAAATGTCTTTTATAATCCATATTATATTAGTGACTATATTAAAATGTGTCGTAAATTTAATATTTTCACATACAGAATAATATGAAATTTACATTTTAGCAGAATGTTATTTTCTTTTTGGGGATGTGGTAAATTTTAGATAATGAAAGATTGGCTTTACATACATCATGTAATTATTATTTAGCGTATATGTATATTATTTATTCTTTTCAAGGGGTAGATTAAAGTGAAAACGCTACACACTCAACGGCCCGTTAGGATAGATATATCCCGTGTCGGGGTTCTGGAAACATACACAATGACGAGGACAAATACACCCAGACCGGAAAACATGCCTCTGTGGTCAGTACAAACATCTGCTCCAAGCGGGAATCGAACCCGCAACTTTTCTGCCCTGGTGGTGTATACTTTTTTTTTCCCTGCGATGAAATCGCTTAATAATAATAATCTCCCCCTAAACCCTAAATCCCCTATTAATACCAATTAATACAATAAACATTTAAAGTAATAATTTCGATAAAGTAAACGTTTGAAAAATTGACTTTGTAGTTAATATACATGAATAGAGTCTGTAAGTACTTGTGGTTTGTTGCAGGATAAGTGATGTGCTATCCTAAAGCTGCTTTACTACATATTAGGATACTAATTTTTGCACGGGTAAATTTGTATCCGCTCCATTGCTCCCTTTTAGTTGACAAAATATTACAGGATATTGCTAGTTATTTTAATTTTTTTTTATGATTTTTCAAGGCATGACTAATATTCCTATTGCCCCTCCAAATAAGCTCGAAGCTTGCGCTAGGAGTGGCTAAGGATCGAACCCTTGACTTTCGCGTTGACGGAGCGAAGTCGGCCCTTCTACGGTTGAGCTATTGAGGCTTCACTTCATTAATTTTTTTCAATCTATCTTATGGTCTATCTAACTTTTTGTAATTAATTTGAGAATTGATTTATTATTTTAAATTTATTAAAAACACTTATATTTTTTTTGGAAGTTGCGTTAATAATAATTTCAAACTCAACTGTGGTCGGAATCGCACATAGTAAAATTGATGCAATAGAGAATGGGATAGAGGATAATATGTATACCCATGCTAGAAAGAGACAAAAAACTTAACCGCCATTTATATAGCTCTTAGTATTACTGAGTGGATATATAATGGCACAATTACATGCTTTTCGACGGGTGATTTCAATTGCAAAAAAAAACATCAATTAAATAAATAAAATAATAATAATAAATGCTACACACTCAACAGACCCCATTGGGATAATTATATCCTGTGTCGGGGGTCCGGAAACATTCACGAGACATTCACAATTCACCCAGACCAGAAAACATGCCTGTACGATTAATACAAACATCTGCTCCAAGCAGGAATCAAACCTGCAACCCACAACGTCACAACGGTGCCACAATAATTATTTTATTTTTTAAATATTTTATGGCTGCAATAATAAGGAAATTGAGTTTCATGAGGTGTTTTATAATGGTTACTGAACTGTTAACATTTCATTTAATAGTAGCGAACCGGCAATGACAGCAGCTATTTCATTTTAACAAGAACCCTCTCTCAGTCGAAAGATTTCATGCTGCCTTCTGCGACCCCTACATTTTATTGTTATATTACAAAATTTCAAACAATACATTCTTTGTATTAATATCATTCGTTTCATGGTAATTTATTGTCCAAAAGAAGCCATAGCTTGAGAGTCTTATTATAAATCCCAGAGAGTATGTTTTTTAAGAAATAATTACTATATTATTATTCCCAAAAAGCCATTTAGGAAGCTTCCATAATTATTTTAATAACATAATAAATAACGATTAGTTTATTCCGATCCCATTTATATCAGAAACTGAGAAACTTCGATGGCGCGGGTGCGCCTTCACTCCCATCACATCATCTGAAAGTTGTTTTTCTATTCCCCAGTATACATATTATGTATATCTATACCAAGTTCCAAGTTGATCCATCCTGCAATTTTTTTATTAATAACCCCAACGGAACCTTAATTTTTTTCAGAATAAGGGTATTTCTTAATCCGGTATTCCAAATTGTTTCCAAATCCGTTCAGCCATTTTTACGTGATTGGGAAACAAGCATGCAAACACCTAAACATCCAAAAAACCAAACATACAAACTTTCAAATCTGTAATATAAGTAGTATATTAATTTAAATCGATTAAAAAATCAACCGTCAGAGTGGAAAGAAATTATAAACTAGTTCACTTTTGCTTCATTCAGGCGACTCCCTCTTATTACAACTATAGTTTACGCTTAAATTATTGACCGTAAGCAGATACAATGTCAAATTCAATTGAATATCTTTTAGCTTGTAGCTCTTTAAAGTGTTCCTGCCTTCAAGCCTATAAACTTCAATGTTTTACTCTGAAAAGTTTTCCACCTAAAGAGGATACGTAAGTGTCTTATTTAGTAGCGGGATTGAACTTACTTACAAATAGAGAAAGAAAATAAACACTAATGTGTTTTGAAAATCTCACCAGGATATCAGCTATAAATGTTCTGTTTCATAATAAATTCGTGGCAGTATTTTCATAATTTTTTATCATCATGATAATACTTAAGCTCACCTTGTAGGGAAGAAGTGAGCCTGAGCCGACCGCGCCTGTATCTACTTAACCGGTCACCCATCCATATATAGACTGCCCGTAATGTGGCTTAACCCAATGATCGTTTACCAGCTAGTGAGCTAAATCGTCTCTTAATTTAGTTCAGTTTAACAACTATCCCATAGCGAATCACAGGATTGAAATTTATTCTAATTCAATTAATCAGAATAGAAAAATTTGCCGTTGCGCTGGTTAGCCGTTAGCCAAGCTAAGCCAGTTTAGCCGGCTTAGCCGGCTAAATGGCCGGCTAGTTAGTTAAGCTAATAGAGCTAGCCGGCTCAATTAGCTAACCTGATCAACTAGCTTGCTAATTTACCTAATTTTTTTAGCCGGCTTGGCAGGCCTAATTGTACAACCCTAGTTAATACGCCTTAATATTATATAGATATATAAACACAGAAAGTATGTAAAATCATTAATTACCACCATAAGGCTATTATGAATTTAAATATTTTTTTACACCACCATATTCTTGCCATGAATGTACTTCTACGGTCAGGATGGTCAGCTTGGGCCCAATGAAGACATAGCTACCTCCAAATGTACATAATTATAATTCATGAAATTATGGATATTAAAAACTAGATGACCGTTGTGGCGTGCTGGTAGCGACCCTGCTTTGAGCCTCGACGGTCGCGGGTGTGAGTCCCGCTCGGAGCAGAAGTTTGCTATAAATATCTGTTTCGATTTGGGCGTCTGTCCTTGTGGGTTTCTCACCGTGCCTAGGAGATATGTCACGGTTGTTATCATAGCATATGATATTAATAATCGATCATCTCTTGATAGATAATTTACTCTTATCTAATGAGTTACTACCTCGCCCCTTCGATCGCTTTGTGTAAAAACTAGTAACCTGTCAAATCTAGAAATTAGTAGAAGCAGACTCTGGGTAAATAGCCGGGAATAATGCTAGCAAGAAGAAGAAGATGTATGTTAAAAATTAATTAAATATTTCAAAACCATCAAAAATCCTAAAACGATTTAAATGTTAAAACGAATTCAAGTAAAACTTATAATGAAAACAAATTATTCACGATACAAGTAATTTTTTTACATGATAATGCATGCTTAATTACTCGGTCAATCGATTATATGAGACCGCCTGGTAGGAATCGATTTCCAGTCGCGGCTTGACTCGACTTGAGTTTACCGTTATTTAATGGCGTCGTAAAACACAAGTTAGTCACATCAATCTCGAGCATATTGTCAACGCCAAGGCGTCAAAGATTGCAAATGGACACTGTTTTTTTTTAATTTAAAATTTAATTTACGTTTACTTACATTTTTATTTAGTATAAGATACAATTTAACATATAATATAAAATATTTAATTAATAATAGGTTAATAATTTTCAAATAACACTTCATTTTCTTCGTAAAAAAAAATAGGATTTTAGCTTAATGCATTCGACAGATTCACTGCAAATGGGAAAAATACATGTGTCAATAAATAAATAAATAATTAACGCTGCACACTCAACGGCCCCCATTAGGATAGTGATATACTGTGTCAGGGGTCTGGAAACACATACAAGGACAAGGACAAATACATCCAGACCGGAAAATACGCTTGTACGGTCAATACAAACATATTATGCTCCGAGCGGGAATCGAACCCGCGACCTGTGGCGTTTAAGGCAGGTTTGCTGCCGCTCAAACTGCGTATGTACATACTATGTGCAAGATTGAAATTTTAAGTAATAACAAATACTAAGTATTTTCGACTGGCTGTCCTATTTAAATCCGCTACCGCTGATACTTAAATTATTTACGACTATGTCGCCCCGAAAATGGAGACGAATATAACTACCACTTTCAGCCAGTCTTCCATATATATTAAAATGTTTTTAAATAGAATGTTACCAATACGTTTACAATTCATAACTAATATTTCTGCTTGTAGTAAGAGTAGGTACGACAATAGCCCAAGGATGTCAGGATCGAATCCACAACTCTCGTATTACGAGTCGGCCCTTTTGCCGTTGAGCTATCGAAACTTTGGTAAAAAAAAGTTGAATCACGAAAATTCGAAATAACTATTACAATCTCTGCCGTATTCATAATCATTAAGATCCATTATTATATGTCACTAATTCCAGCGATGTCTTTCGATGTCTACTTCGATACAAGAAGTATTTTTATCTAATTTCTACGTTAATTGGTCATCGAATATTAGTCAGTTAGAAAAAATATCTGTCGCAGGACCTAATATACATATAATTCCATAAACATATATATAAACGTGTTCCCTCATTCTTACAACCTTCAAACGAGGCGTGAAGAGGCACCTTGCGGGTAGGCAGGGCGAGGATGGCTAGTACAGTTCGCCTTCTGCAACCATATTAGCCAACTTCGCGTGTGGACTCCACTTCCACTTACCATCAGGTGGAGTGGAGTTATTTGCCCTCCGGCGTTTATATAAAAAAAATTATTAATATTATTTATGTATACTATTTTCTGAATAATACCTGTCCATAAATATATAGGTACTTATAATTTTTAACAATATTTGACATAAAAGCAATCACCAGTAATAAATTAATCTAATCATATATTTTTCCAGCAAAATATCACGTACGTAATAATAACTGATCTCAACGAAAATAATAAGAAAAGCTTCCTCCCTGCCTCCTTTTATCGCTTATAGCCATATAAACATCTGTGTCGGTCTGGATTCCGTTCCTGTGGATTTACCCATCGTAACTCAGAGAGCACGTGAAACTGTCGGTTCCAGTTGTTGTCACATAACAAGTGCATTTGGGTAAGTTATATAACATCGATACTTGTCGCTCTGTGTACAAACCAGTAACGGATCTAACAGAGTATTAAGCAAGCATTGCTGGAAACAGTTGCAAATGTATTAGATATTCTTCTTAGCATTATTTCCGGTATTTAACTAGAGTCTGATTTGACCTCTACCCTAACCTTAAAACAAGAACTCATTGGATTAGAACAAATTACCTCTCGAGATTTACGTAACGATTATTATCAGTGCGGTGGGGAGACCCACAAGTGCAAACGCCCAGACCGAAGCAGATATTTATAGCAAGCATCACATCTGCTCCGAGTGAGAATCGACCCCGCGACCGTCGAGCCTCAAAGCAGGCTTACTACCATACTCCACAACGGTCGTCCAAGTATATCAGATATAAATAAAATGATTTCATTATTTTATAACACACAAAACACTAAGCTACGCTAACACGAACGAAATGCAACAGTACCTACTGATATTGTTACTTTACGCCGATTTTCGGTGAGAGCATGGCTTTACTACCGATAAAAATTTGTGTCTGATGTTAAAGGGATTTATTACCACCTACACTGAATGTCAGACGTGAACTATTGCGGCTTAATTGCCAAGTGTGTACGCGTCCCAATGGGGTGGAAATGTATTCAATTTACAGTACACGTTAACTAGGCAGGACAAACTCGTAGCACATATGTAACACACGTTCAAACTGTTTATATGTATTTACACCGTTTAACCTTATATAAGATCTCTCTAGAGTTTTTTTCTTGAGAAGTGATGTAGACCATGAAAAAGTTAAGCAGCACTGATTGCGATGATTAATAGGTTTTTTGCCAAACGAGCGTATTGAGTTTTTGTAATTACGATTAGTTGAGTTATTGGCCGATAAAGGCGGTAATTTATATATGAATTTTAATTATAAAATCTGTTTTTATTGTTTAATACTTACTTACTTAATATATATATACATATATATATTTATAAATGCGAAAGTAAGACAATTTTTTGTATCGCTTTCACGCTTAAGCCACTGAACCAATTATGATACATTTTGGTAAAAATATAGATAGAACCATGTTGAAGGTTATAGCTTACTTTTTGCTGCGCAAAAAAATTTTGAAGGGCCTGAAATGGAGGATAAGAGTTTGTAGGGGAACCAACTATTTCTATGTATTAAAGTTATTTATTAAAAATCCTTATTTATGCGGGCAGAAGCTAGTGCTTGGATAATAATAAGATACACCTAAACGCTAATTACGATTTTAATAAAGATTACAATATTGAAAAATGGTATTAGTAAAAGCTTTTTTGATACACATGTATCCCTTATACATATATTTAAACGCATCCAATAACGCTTTATCTATCTCTGCAGGCACGCAGACAACTGCATTGGTGGGTGTCGCCTTTGCAATGCGGCAAACGTGTTACTGTGGCGGAAAAACTATGATTACAATTCAGATTCGTGATTTTGCATCTGAAACATGAATACTTTATCATGCAAAAAGTTTATTGGCGCACAGCATTCACAGGCTGCGATAATCGTCGCTAAATCCATTTTGACATATTAAGAATAAGGCATTCGTTTTGCTGTATTTCTTCCGATCTATTATTATCGACGCTTTTTATTATTTAAAGATCATCGAAGTGTAAATTTAATTATATGATAGTGTCATTTCAATACGAAATTCAAAGTATAATTTTATGGCCTGGAAAATTTGCTTGCACACCTGAAATATACGCTAATTTTGCAGAAAATCAGGCAACTGCCTCAACTCATATAGAATGAGCTGTTTGAACTTTGCACTGCGACGCATACGATGAACTCGCTTTGTTAATATTAATTTCAGTTTTAGATTTTAACTAACTAATTGTGTTTAGTTATCATTTCTGAAAACATATTTTATTAAGAATACATTTGTAGCGATGTATGCTTTATATAACAGACACAAGAATACTAAAATAAATCTTGCTCATCTTAACATATAGTTTAATTATTAATCGTACCGTAAAATATTATAATTATGTTTAATTTACAAATAGTTTGTAATAAATGTTACACACGAACTATTATTAAAACACTATACTTTGTTAAATTATAAAAAATAGTTACTTTCAACAGCTTTTTTACTTCATGTAGGTACAGATATAATGTGCAAGCTTAGGGTATTTAGTAGAAGCTATAGCCATAAATATTGCAACTGAAGCTAATTTCGCTTGAATATAATAAAAAGAGCTAATAGTAATTATAGCTAAACCGATCGGCACAAACATTTCACAAATGCATTTAAAAGACGGCAGCGCGCAATCCACTCTCTATGTAATTGACAACTCCCAATTACACCGATTTATACTCAGGCGAGCTTATTCGAAGCATTATACAATTTGAAATGTCAGATGCTATATTGACTAAGCCTGTGACAGTAATGGACATTTCTATTTTAATTTAATAAATAATATAAATGTAAAAAGTAAGAAAATTTACTATGAAACTTATGATTTCCTATTTTCTACGTTGGAATCTAAGGTTCATCATTTAATTTTTATTTTAAGCAGATTGTTTAACAATTTGGATTCGTTGTTAATATACGGTTTAGAGAGGCTGTAGTCAAACTGTCACTACCAGCAAGACAGTCTTGTACAAGAGCTAGCAAAGGGCAAGGCTTATAGCCAACCAGGAATATTCAGGCTATTCAAAATCAAAATCAAAATCAAAATTATTTTTATTCAAGTAGACTTTTAAAAAGTACTTTTAGTAGTCAAACTCTACCGACTCTAAAGACTCTACTATTACAGTTTGTAGTGCCAAAAGAATTCATTACTAAAAGTAACTGTTTTAGTAATTTATAGAATGCTATAATACTTGTCAAAATAATAAGAGTTAAATTGATACTGGAAAATATCTTTTTATGAAAAAAATTTTTTTAACACAAACAATTTATCATGAAAAGTAAAAGTTTCTTTATTTTCAACCGATTTAAAAAAGGAAAAAGTTGGCAATACGATTTTTTTTGTGTTTTTATATGCGTCACAATAGTTATGGCATCTGAGAAACGATTAAAAGAATTTTTAAGATAAATTTGTAATCAAATAAATATAATAGATAAATTATCCGTAATGACGACATTCACATTGTTTCTTTGGGCCATAGACAGGGAAAGTCGATTAGTCGATGCTTTTTTAATTTAATCAAATTATAACGAAAATAATAATAAAAAAAACATTATTGCAATTAAAAGATTTTTTTGTGAAATATATCAAGAATGACGTTCACAACTAAGCAGTTTTTTAAGTTTTAGGATAATTTGCATAATCTTCTACTTCAAAACTTAAACAGTCTACCGCAATTCTTTTCACTGCTTGGCAATTACGTACTCTTATTTTAAAGTACTTTATAAGCTCTATATCTTTTCAACCATATTTTATTCTTTATATAACCCGTGAAAGTCATACAGACTTTAAAAACAAGGTTTAATATTTTTTTTATTTTAATTCCTTCGAAATTTAAAAATATGTAAATAATATAAAATGTTTATGAAAAAACCATAAATGTTAGTAAATATTATATTAGATTTTTACTTGGTACACTTTTAAAATATTTACAACAAAGGTATTTATTTAATACTTCATGCAATTGAATGTGAAATTTGGAATTATGGGTATATAACAGTTAGTTCATTTGTAGAAATCTGCCAACTACTCTCGCGAGAATGTGGTATTTAATGTTAACGAAGCTATTCAAATACCTCGAAAAGGTTTCCCTTTGGGAGAAACCTACAAATAAAGTACCTCTTATAATGTAGTCCTTAATATAATTTTCAATACAAAATTATTGTTTTTATAAAATGAATTACCCAATAAGTGAAATAAGCTCCAGGTTTAGTATTCAAGTTTGTAAATAATATTTGTTTTTTTCACTCATAATCAGACGCTCATAGCAGGGTGCGCTCACTGATCGTAAGATCGGTGGGTTAAGAAACTTTAGGCGCGGTCAGTCACATGGGTGATCGCATAGTGGTATTCCAACTGAGCGTCTCCATGCTTCGGAGGGCACATAAAAAGTCGGTACCGGCTGTTATCAATTTGACAATAGTCGAAAAGTCAGTATAGGATACGGGGGAACTGAAAAACTATGACACTAGGTTGGCCACTAACCATTCGATAAGAAGAAGACTACACATTATATTTGCGTTTCGTCCGATGATGAGCAGCACTAGAGACCCAAATAACCAGCCGCTTCGGTCCTGTTCTTTTTCATTGTACTTGAGAATACATTATAATGCTTATGTAATAAATATAGGAAGGCAGTTCATATCAGGCATCGTTGGCCATTTTATTCGTATGAAAAATATAAAACACAGTTAATATACATTTTAATGTGAAATTTTATTGAAAATAAAGTTCAGAAACTCGACCAAATATCAGACTTGGCATCAACTAGTCTCCTCGCTGCTATTATTGTTTGTAAAAAGCAATGAAAACTCGCAACAATTTCTTAAATAGACCAATGTCATTTTGCGCGTCAAACCATATATTAATTTTGAGACAGTCTAGAGATTATATCCTGATACTGGAGTAATGTTTTCAATTCAAAGTCTATGTCGATAGAATACTTGCTTTTATCATTTTCATTTTTGGCTAGCCATAAATAAAGTACTACGTAATAGCACGTAGATTATAATTATATTATGAATATTATACTCTAGGTTATAATAATCTTATAATGCATGTGACTATTATTACGTATTACTTAATAAAAATATAAATAATGAGTTATTAAAATATATCTATTGATGAGTCACGTATATAAAGTATACGTATACGTATTAGTATATAAAGCAACATTAGAACTACCATGCACTGTAATACTCTTGAAAACTCTTGTCAATAAATAAATAAAAATAAGTTAAGTAATAGATTAAAAAATTTGAGCCAATATACAACCGTCATATACAGACCGTGGGTTAAAAAAACACACTAACCTTCGGTTTCTCGTACGTTGATCAAATTCATGTCAACTTGACATACCAAATACAGAACACCCATTGGTTAAAGATAACCGATGATCAACCAGCAACCAATGAGCGTTTCGTATTTGGTATGTTAAGTTGACATGAGTTTGATCAACGTACGAGAAACCGGTAAGTGTCATCAAAAATATTTAATTCAATAACCCAGACATGGCGCCGCAAAGTCTGTTTACAGCTAAAGTCGCTCGTAAAAAGAGATACGGAAACCGTTTGAACGAAACGATTCTTAAATAGGCCAATGTTGGACAGAATGTCAAAATGATATATTTCACTTTAAATGAAGCATAATTTAAAATTACTCAATTTCGCTTTTGATCCGATATTTATAATATTAATTTAACTTTTCCTCGATGCCGTGCTGTAAACAAACATTATTTAATAGTATTCGTTACTTTACAAAAGAACGAAATCTTTTACTGACCTATGACATCTTAATGTTAGTTGACTGTCCTGTGTCTAGAGATTTGTCGTCATGATTTTTAAGACATCACGTTTTAGTACTGTTTTATGTAAGTATATTGTTTTCCGACATCCTTATGATTTTTGTAGTAGCCTTAAGCTTGATTAATTATTCTTCAAATATTTATATTTATAGTGTTCAAGGGTGAATTACTAGTTGTATAATAGCTACACAAAAGGTTGTTGTTTTAATGCAATGAACCTTTTTGTCAAGGTCTTCAAAATTCTGAAATATAAGAGTATTCTTTTATAAAGAGAAATATTTTAACATGTAGTCATGGCGCCGAAATGACTACTATATGATACTAGGTATTGTTACTTTGTAACTTATATTAAGCTCAAAATGATAGCGCATTTTACATCGACTTAATAATAACTAACTAATGCTTTGGTCTGGTTGTCGTTAATAGTCTTCTCATGAAATACATTAAATGATACCTAATCCTATGAAAAATTTATAAACCGTTTCCCTAATGCTTACTGCATTATTGAAACAACAAGTTTTTGCCAGATGCTTTAGACGGTTACTTTTTTCTGGATTGGTGTTACAATTGGCCCTATTATTGGCCTCCTTGAGAGCCAACATCACCGGGTAAGAAATTACTCTCGCTAGATATACATAATTATATTAAAGAAAAATTCCTTTTTCAGAAACCTCAGCATACGCGAACTACGTCTCAATTTATTGGAACGAAGTTTCTCGACGCGGTGCGGAACTCTCTCTCTCTCTCTCTTTATCTCTCTCTCTCTTTCTCTCTCTCTATTTCTCTCTCTCCCTCTCTCCATCACTATCTCTCTCTCTCTCTGTTCTTGTCTCTTTTTATCATATAACCTATTGACATATACAGATTTCATTTCGAATTACATTCGGAGTTGAAGAAAAAACGTCAGGAACGAACTATAAATATGAATGGGATTCATAACGATACGTACATACGACGAGAGAACTATTTTTATTTTTTTAATAGAATACGATTATGTGCAGACCACCAAGCAAATCGGTTATTTGCGTTTGCTTTGAGGCTTCCGTAAGGCTAGGACAGTGAAATGAGTTTCGGCCATTTCATTTGCTTCTCAACATTCTCGTATATCTAATACCGTTGGACACCGTTGTGGCGTTGTGGGTAGCGAGTCTGCCTTAAGCCTCGAAGGTTGCGGGTTCGATTCCCGCTCGGAGCAGATGTTTGTATTAATCGTACAGGCATGTTTTCCGGTCTGGTTGTGTTTGTCCTTGTCATTGTGAATGTTTCCGGACCCCGACACAGGATATAATTATCCTAATGGGGGCCGTTGAGTGTGTAGCGTTTATTATTTATTATTTATTACCTTGAAATGAGAAATTCTTGTGTATATAAGTATATATAATCTGGATCTCGGAAATGGCCCCATCAATTTTCATGAAATTTTGTATGCCGGGGTTTCAGGAGCAATAAGAAATTTCATTTTATGCATCTTTTCAGACGGTGAAAACCTCGGTTCAAGTGCAAATGTCTGCAGACCGATTACTTTGTTCCCATTTTTTTCAAGTTCCTTCTTTGGTTCGAAAAACAAAATTTTCCATAAAAACACGACCAAAAAAAATTATGTGACTGAATTTCAAATAAAGACAAAACCGTATTCTTAGATTACATTATTATACATCATAATCATTTATCATACACATTATGTAGTACATAGTCTTTTAATGTTTGTCTTAATGTATGCTCAGTTGTCTTTCACCAACATCTCAAATCATACAAAATATTATGTACATAATAATCATGAGTTATTTTCGCGAACTAAGGCCTTCTTCAGACTAGCTATTTTCAGTGTATACAGTCATTCAGCATAAGCTTTATTTCGCACTTTACAAAGCTTATTTTGGCGTATACGCTCGAAAAGATTTGCAAATGTCAGTAACATATTTGCTTATATGAGCTTGTAACCGCGTCAACGCCCATACGAGTTGTACCTGTGATAAAAGGTGAAAAACGTGCTTATACACTCGTATAAAATGCTGGATTGGAACCGCCTTAAAACATCAAAAACTTGTACAGACATCAGCTTGTCGAGACGGGTTTAATATGTTCCCAACGAAGCAATGAAAAACTATATGACATCATCCATTCATTTTTAAAAGTCCGGGAATGATACGTTGATACAAGTCCTGAATTACACAAACTTGACGAGTTTATGAAATTCCTAATCATCTCATACTTGCCAAATTTGAGTTTAAATTAGTGGTTGGATAGTAATATCTGCTTTCGATTCCCAATTGCGGCAAAAGATAAACAGGTGACGTGAGGAGTTTAGCTTTCATTTTAACCGCAACGGCCTACAACCTCTATACCGAGACACTTTACGTTTTCTTCCTAACATTTTTCTGAAATTTTGGCAGTATACATTTATTCCCATTAAAATGGCAAAACAGCGGGCTTACTATTAACTCTTATTGCGATTCAAATGACCTAAAACATGTCAAAAACTGACTTACAACGTAACGAATTTCGTATAATGACATATACATATATTTATACGTCATTCTAATATTAAATTTGAATCGATTTACTGTCAAAATCTAATAGAATTGTTAATAAAAGTTAGTGGTAAGCCCGCACCACTACTACCCGTAAATCTTACTTATAAGGTAAGTTCGTTTAATCCTGTCAGTCTGAATATCTTATGAAATAAATATCGGAGCTCGTCAATTGGTAACAATTAATGAACAGTGAAAATTTTCGTAATTAGACCAATACTTATTCATAATGTATAAACTGTATTTTTAAATAAACGGTTGTCGTCGTTAGCTTATAAAAAATTCATCAAAGTCCTTATAATAATATTTAAAACTGCTTTTCATTATCAAAATTAACATAACTGTCAGAGAATATTCTAATTTCTAACTATCCCGAATTATTATTGTATTATCTCTACGAGACCGCGTCTCGAGTATAAGAGTGCCACAAAATAAGTCATAATAATAATCTTGTCCTTGGTTTATTTTTAGAGCCACGAAAATAAAAAAAAAATCACAAAAAGTGAAACCATCAAATAAACTAATTTGTACAAATAATATATTGTGGCATGTACTTAATGTGCGTCGAATTTCATGCGGGATATAAAACTTAATTGTTAAATTTGACAAAGTATGTAATTGATTCAAATGAAAAGATTACCTACAGAATTTCTTGCCGGTTCCTTTCTGCAAAATCTACCTTCCGAATCGACGGTAACTTCACTTAGACGGACATACAAAACTGTATATTTAAAGATTCCAAAGCAAAAAAAAAGACTTTTTGAGTTTGAGTTTATATAGTATTACACTTAACGATTATTATATTATAACTACATAGTATAAAACAAAGTAGCTTTCTCTGTCCTTATATCCCTATGTATGCTTAAATCTTTAAAACTACGCAACGAATTTTGATGCGGTTTTTAATAGATAGAGTGATTGAAAATTGTGGATTATATGTATAACAACATCCATTAAATAGTATAGAAATTCTGTTATTTTTGAGGTTTCTAATGTGTTGTCGTAAATAATTACATTTTTTCCGCTTACATTGCAACAAACGCAAGCTGAACCCTATGAGATTTATCATAAATTTTATACCCGTGCGAAGCCAGAGCGGGCCGCTAGTACACCTATAAAGTGAATCCATTTGCATCAGAACTAGAAACTACGATATTTCGGCACTGACTTAAAACGTATTTCAAATGCCATCTCTTTCTACCTAACTGGCAAGAGTGAGATTTCCGAGTGTCTCGGATTATACGTCTGTAATGTGCTGTATCCCTAAAGTAGCGCAGTTTAATTAAAGAGGTTTTACTGCGGAACTTGCTTTCATTAATACTACATCAAAAATAAGCATCGCACGTGAAGAAGGCATGCAGTAAAACCGTTTTCACTTAATAATCTTTCCGCATCACGTGCTTAATTTACAATGTTAAATAGGATTATCATTTTCTGTATTCACATACAAGCTAATACCAGGTACCGAGGCAGATATCACTAAATTATTATAGTTTTAAAATAAATTCTCAATTCAATTATTCTTTGTATTGAAATATTATAATGATTTATATGCTTGCTAGCATCCAGCTTAGTAACAATAAAAAAGCATTAATAAAAATACTGAATTATTTTCCTGAAAAAAAAAAAATTAAATTTAAAGTTCGCTATAAAATGTCCAACGATTCGCTAATGCTCCTTCGTAAATTAAAACGTAACTAAACGAAGTTAGTCACTTGCAATATATTCGAATGAAATTAGCGTCACAAGCTTGCACCATAATCGAATAAAGTTAGCGTGTGATCAACTTCGTTTCGTTGCCCAGCCGTTCCTGAGTTTTTTATTATATTACGTCAATTATATTACCATTTCATTTCTATCAGATTAGTTTAGCATTATATGTCTATTTACAGACAAAAGACAAAAACATACAAACAAAAACACACACAAGTCGGAAAATAGAAAGAAGAACTAACCTTAAAAACAGTCAATATCGACAATAAAAAAAAAACATATTTTGCATTCAATCAATTTCGTGTTTTCATAATCCCGAGATATTTAGTAGGAAATGTTTAAATGACACGTTAAATAATTTTTGACAGTTCATAAGTCAGTCATGATGGCCTCGAGATCAAACACCTCGACGTTAGAAGATCAAGGTGTGCTATTAAAATACTACAGTATTTGTATTCGTAACGCTGATTAATTTTGTCAAGTTTAATAAGAAAATAGCTATTTTATAACTAATATAATATTTTAAAAAAGAAATAAATGATAATATTATATACAACGAGCTCTTTTTATTTTTGTAAGCTAAAGACGATACTAACGATACGATTCAGTGAACATGGTTCAAATAATAAGGTGTCGGTGTCTAGGAATTGTTTGAACAAATTCTATACTGTATTATTATAGTAGGAATGAGGTACGTTTTTTAGTTTTATAACTTTGAAAACTGAGAGCTAAAATGCTCGTACCAATTGAATTCAATAGTGAACTACGAGTCTACACAATCAAGCTGTATATTATATAGTTTTTGATTATATCTGAATACTTAAAGATAAGAAAGAAAGATAAGAATTATAAATAATCACTTACGATAAAACAGCTAGGGATAAGCAGCTTGGAACGCGGTCTCAGATGGGTGACTGTATCTTGGAATTGTGCGCCTCGTCCTGATTCGGAAAGCACGTAAAAAGTCCTTCCAGGCTTTTTTTTTTTTTTATGTAAGAGGGGCAAACGGGCAGGAGGCTTACCTGATGTTAAGCAATCACCGCCGCCCATGAACATCTGCAACACCAGAAGGCATGCAGGCGCGTTGCCGACCTTTAAGGAAAGAATACGCTCTTCTCTTGAAGGTTCCCAAGTCGTATCGGTTCGGGAAGACCGCCGGCGGAAGTTGATTCCACAGAGTGGTTGTGCGAGGAAGAAAATGTCTTCTAAATCGCGCTGTTGTGGATTTCCAGACATCGAGGTGGTAGGGATGGAATTTAGAATTTTGTCGCGATGTCCAATGGTGAAATTCAGCCGGCGGGATCAATCCAAACAATTCCTCAGAACATTCCCCGTGATATATGCGATAGAAGATGCAGAGTGATCCGACATCTCTACGCAATGCCAAAGGATCAAGCCGATCGGAAAGGGCTTGATCGTCGACAATTCGAGCCGCTCTACGTTGGATGCGGTCAATTGGAAGTAGCTGGTACTGGGAGCTCCCGCCCAGAGGTGAGAGCAGTACTCCACGTGCGGTCGAATTTGCGCCTTGTAGAGCTTCAGGCGATGAGCCGACGTGAAGTAGTGCCTCGCCTTGCTGAGCACACCAAGCTTTTAGAGGCCAATTTGACCCTTCCTTCCAATTGATCGCGGAACTGAGAATGACGTTTTCCCGAGAAATATTTGATCGGTGGTACGTGAACCAAGCCATTCGGCGTGGTGGGCGTTAAAATCGCCAAGAATCACGATCTCAGCGGATGGGATCTGTTGCAGCACGGAATCTGTAGCCATTTGGATGTGCTCAATGAGTCGGTCAGTTTCGGCATTTCCGCTATGGGACCTATAAAGGCACCTGTAGATTCGCGGATGGTCATCGCAGTCTACGCGCAGCCAAAGAATCGATAGGTCCCCTACTTCAAGGCTGCCGAGGCGACGAGAGCAGATATCCTCTCTGACGTACACGCACACACCAGCCCGGGGTACAAAGGAATGTTCCAAATTGTATCCCGGGTAGGAGAGGAAAGAAGTATCAGCCGGAGAAGATATCTGTGTCTCTGTTAGGAAAAGCAAGGCCGGCTTCGCCGTCTCAAGATGGTGGTGGACGGCGTTCAGGTTGGAATTTAGCCCCTTTATGTTGCAGAAGTCCACAGTAAGCGTGACAGGGGTAGCCTTAGGTAGCCTGCTTTGTTTGCCCCGAACAGTTCCAGAGCGCGCAAAATTGCCCCCCCAGAATTCGGAGGGCAGCCTGGGCATTCATTCTCAGGTGGAGTTCTTCCTGAGCATGGACGCCCAGAGAGGGATTCTCCACCGCGAACGCAAGTGGTACCCTCCTGGGGTAAACAAACCAAATTCTGCACGTCCATTGAAGTGAGGGGGTTAAGTAGGCCTCCGGGACTCTCACTTACCGTACGAAACGCGACAATTGTCACTTTACGCCGGTTTTCTGTGAGAGAGTGGTGTTTCCCCGGTCGTGCCGGCCCAATTCGGCTGCAGCAGAAAGAGCTGTGCAGCTAGGCACTACCACTAGTTGAATTGACTGATTGCACTGGTGGAATAATCTCTGCTGTGACAGAGATTATCCCACCAGCGGGCGATGGGGTCGTCACGTCCCGACGCCGAAAAGGCTGTTACCAATTATATAATTGCATTAGCGTATATATTCACTGATAATAGTCAATAAGTCAGGTATAATAATAATAATAAGACTTCACTAACGCTAACATTAGGTCGACTACTTAGCTTAGACGTAATAGAAATGAAGGTTAATTAAATAATTACATTACCTGTGCAGTGTGCATCTATTATTAAATATATATATAAAGAGCAATTACATTGATGAATAAAACTAAACGAATAATCTAATATGACGCCAGATTATTTTAAAACGAAGTGTTTGCCTGTGTCTTGTATATGAAGAATGAGATGTTTGAGGGTTCCACGGGCCGGAGGTTCACTTGATGTTAAGCGATTACCACCACCAATGAACATTTGCGACCCCAGAGGCCATACAGGTGCATTGCCAACCTTTTAGGAAGTAATAGGCTCATGTCTTAAAGATTCCCAGGTAGTCGGTCTGGAAGCTGGTTTAACATTGTGGTTATGCGAGGAAGAAAATCGTGCTGTTATAGATTTTTAGACGTTGAGGTGGCGAGTGTCGAATTTTGTGTTTTGACATGTTCAGACATGTGTCAATATAAAATGTAATTTAAATCAAAAACCAAGGAGTATTAATATAAACCTCGAAGCAAAATAACTTTGTACCCCTCTTTAACCCCGTTGTGGAATGAATTTCAATAAAATACGAAATACGTCTTCCATCCATTCTTTTAAAAAAGGTTTATGCTAAATTTGAAGTAGATTGAACCTAGGAATCGCGTTGTCCCGTACAAACTTTGCCCTCCTTTTTCAACCCTTTGGAAGTAGAATTTCGGAAAATCCTTTCTTATCGGATGCCTACGTCAAACGACAACATAATATAAGTTTAATTTAAACGAACATAAATTCATTTACTAATTAATTTAGTGTAAATATTTCACTCAAGCGTTATGGACGCGTGCTAAACCTAGCGTTAAGCTAATGTATGCTTACTTGGATTAGCGTTTAAGCTATTTGTAAGTAATGGTCTAATGTATTCATGAATTTTAGAACAGTCTTGGAACATTGGCGGTTGAGAAATTTGCATGAAAATTAGGTACCTTTTCAAGAAAATTCGGTAAATTATTACAAAAAAGGAAACAGGAGTTGCGTAAGCGGAATCTTACGATCGTTGTGATTTGCATAGATTTGATTTTTACTTTAAAACCTGTACTAAAAATGGCAAAACTTTTATTATCGCTTATGATATTTATTGAGTCTATCTAAATAAAACAACGACTGCCGTAAAACGTTGTATTTATTTTTATTTTTTTAAGAATTTCATTACAAAATCGTGTAGCGCTTCTTAGAATAAAATGACTGTGACATACGGACGGATGGA
Organism: Hestina assimilis; assembly: GCA_023373885.1. Taxonomy (NCBI): domain Eukaryota; kingdom Metazoa; phylum Arthropoda; class Insecta; order Lepidoptera; family Nymphalidae; genus Hestina; species Hestina assimilis. The sequence goes on from CM041759.1 coordinate 17,233,062, forward strand.
CAGACAGATATGATGGTTCGGAATCCTAAAAATCATCGTATCGTTGCCATACGTAACGTAGCTTATAGAAACTTGGAACACAAGAAGTCGACCAGAAGGAAGGAAGAAAGAGGAAAAAAAGGAATACAACATAAGACAGATGGAGTCGATCTTTGGCATCCGTTAGTTCATACATAATTTTAATAAAATTTATATATTTATAAAAATAATGTTGTAAAAAATGTCAAAGAATCGATTAAGTGAAAGTGTGTGGTATTCTTATAGCTCCTGATACTACATATTTATACGTTTGGCATTAGATTTAATTATATAGTTTAATCAGGATAAAAATACACACATCCATTCACACAAACACTGCCAGACTGTCTCAGCAGACTTCGCTAGAAAAACGGGGCAATGACTAAATTTCACAGTCTATTCACCACTACGCTGTCTATTACAGTAACGTAGGTAATATTGTAGTAGTAGTAGTAGTATAAAACATTGTAATATTTATTAGTCCGTTTCATAAAAATTGTAATCGTTGCTTAATTCATAAAAAGTTACAACGATTTAACGGAAAAGAATAAAATATTATTTTGCACTGATATATTAAAACATTGAATATTTAATCACTGGAAAATATCATTTTAGAGAGTTTTCGAATTTCAACAACAGAATTTTCCGCTACTTTTAAAATACACTAAACAATAAATAACTGCATTTCCACGGGCTCGAGCCGAGTTGAACTACGCCATTTATTCATCTTAAAAGAATAATGAGGGTAGTTCGCCCGAATATGCGGTAGCATGTTGACATGATGATAAAAAACACTTCGGCATTGGAATGTCGGTCACAGATTTTCTCGCTTGAATGGAAGCATTTCAATATTGATAGCAAGTAATCCGACATGTCGTAATAGATTTTAAAAAACTATACTATATAACATGTCATTAAAACAAACTTACGTCTAAATTATACATGAAAGACTTCCCGACAACTGGAAGACATAACATTTTAATGCAATAATAAATAAATTGACCTCTTTCGGAAATCTAACAATCTAAATATGGAAATCTTTCTTTTTATACTTTTACTATGATATAATTTCTTTTTTCGAAGCGTATTATTGCTGTCGGCCCTAGTGATCTGGACAGCTTTACCGGTAGCTGGTTCAGGAGACTTTGGACTTTTTGACTTTTTTTGACTTATTTATTTATATTATCATCGTCCGGCCATGATAATATAAAAAAATAAATTTAGAAATAAATTTTGTAAACATAAACTTAAATATACCGAAATATTTTTTTTCTTTCTTTTTAAATCGTATGAGTTAAGAAATACAATTAGTTCATTATTTACCGTCATAGTATAAGATTTAAGAAATTCCATGTGGTTGTGCGTTTTATGGTGTGATTTCAGATAGCAAATATGACAGGTATCAGGAAGTACAAAACTGGAAGCAAACCCTGAGGAATTTAATGTTACATACTTGTGAGAAATTTTATTTATAAGGAGTAAGGTAAAATTGTTATCTTTCCATAAGAGTACAAAGTGCTGAGCCGGAAAAATGTATACCTCATTATATTTATTAAATCTTCAGCCAGAGTATTAAATTTTTTATGAGAAGCCTAACAAATTATATAATAATTTTCTTGAATATTGTAATTCTCTAGAATCATTTGTATTTCACGTTAAATTCATAATTTTATTTTATTATAATTAGGTATATTTAATGCAAATATGGACACCTACTATTCTTTCATAGATTTTTATTTCTTTTTCATTCTTCTCTATCAATGTTTTTCTTTTAAACCTTGAATACCTTATAGACAGTTGCACTCAGCAATTTTGAGCGCGGTCAGTCTGTAGACGAGTGACCGTAATATGGTGGTATTTTATATCTATTTCTCTTTCGGAGTAATTAACAGGCCACAAGTCTTGTCAAAGGTTTATGGAGGTTGACCTGAACCATAATATTTCTTTAACACTACCTACACAAGCAAAACAAGCGCTTGAAAATGGTTGCAATAATAAACGTAACAGTACCTACTAATACTGTTACTATACGTCGATTTTCTATAAGAGGGTGGTACGTCCCCGGTCGAGCCCATTTGTGCCGGGAGGAGAATCTCTCTACTACCGTAGTTATGTTAGTACATTAGCTTGTTTAAATGGATTAAAATAATTTAACGATAATTGACCTGAAAAGAAACTTACGTAATAGACTTACCGCCTGAAAGATTGAGTATTTTATTTAGAAACTTTTCTCGTAAATAAAAAAAACGTAGCGATTTCTTTATAAAATGGGTGTATCACTTGAAGTCTTTATTAGATACTTTATTTATTTCTAATAAACAAACAGAATTCTCAGATTTATTTTTCAGCGTGATTAATTAGTATATCTTAATTAAAACACGCTTATTTATCGGAAACCTACCGAGTAATTGCTTTGTTAAGCTTGTAGTGTCCTTGTTTATCCGTTAATCGCCTAGTGGGGATAATCATCACGACCGTAGGGTATTGTGTGACCATGCTTCAATGCTCCGGCTTGATCTTTGTGTATCCGATTTATATTGAAAATGTACTATGTATATTCTGTTTGTACAAGTAATTTATATATTGAAGCCTACTATAAAGGTAACCGTCAACTTGTAAGATTACTTTTAATTTTCTTTTTATGTGAAAAGGGTGGCAAACAAAGGTAAGAATATGCTCGTAATATCAATACCAAGGGAACAAGAAGGAAAATGAAATGATAGGATAAGAAGCGGAATTTGGAACTCCACTCCTGGAACAAATCGCAAAAGTACTTCCAAGGTCGAGCAGGCCCCTTCATTATGCTGATAACAATAAGACTCTGCTACTACGGATTTTTTAAATATAAAATCAATAACATAGTTATATATTTCCTAGTTATTGTAGTTTAGTCGTGATCCCATGAGTAATAAATCGAGAAACGAAAACTTTGTCAATAGAGACTCGACTGAGATTGATTTTTAATCTAACTTCAAAAACGATTTGAAAAATAAAGTAGATTTTTGCAACAATTTTATTTATAAAATTAAAAAGGCAGCGCTCTGGATATTGATATAAATTGACAACATATTAAGTACATACTTTATATATATATTTTTAAATTTATTTTAACTCTTTATTGTGCACTACAAACTTAAAACTAATATTATAAAGGAATGTACAAAACGGTTACATCGTAAGGCACAAAAGGCGGTCTTATCGCTCAAAGCGATCTCTTCCAGACAACCATAGGGAAGGAGCAATAAAGTTACCAGAATAGGCAGGTGATGAACAACATAAATATTATAATAAACTTACATACAAATAATTACCTATTAATACATACAACTATTAAACATATAATAATATAAACTAATAAATACTTTATACAACTGATATAAGATAAATTAAGTATATGTATTTTTAATAATATGTACATATATAATGAATCAGGAGTTGTTATTAAGCAGATAGTGATCTTTTACTAATTTCTTAAATTTTTCTAACGTGTTGGACTGTTGTACGGCCAAAGGAAGTGCGTTCCACGATTTCACCGTTTTGACAGCGAAGGAATGCTTTAAAAATTTAGACATATGGACAGGCATTTTAAGAATAAGTTTTTGTGAGGCTCGCAATTTACTGTCTGGGCTTAAAAATTCAAATTTTTCTTTTAGATAAGTTGGAGTTTTAGGGTTAAACAATACACAATACAATAGAAAAAGAATGGATGCATGCATGCGCATCCCGGCGACGTCGTATCGGGAGCCACTTGAGCTTTAGACGAAACTCGGATATGTGATCATATTTGCGCAAGCCAAATATGAATCGTATAGCAAGGTTTTGAAGACGCTCAAGCTTATTGATTTGATCCTCGGTTAAGTTTATGTAGCTTACAGAATGCATATGGTTAGAATCCGTAAGCGTTTTACAGGAGTCATATTTCATACATAAGGCCTTTTGTTCAGGATTGTAGAAAACGGGCCGATCGTGCCACATAATATCGTATGAGGAGATAAAAAGTCAACGAACGAAAACGGGGACATAATTTGATAAATAAATATATTATAGTATAATTGATACAATTGAAGCATTGCCTTTAGAGCTAATTTATCAAATATATTTACCAAGTCCATTGGTACAACGTAAATGGCGATTGGGCACGTTTACGTAGAATCAGTTTATAGTAATGGGCTTGATCCACCTTTCTTGTCTCAGTGTACTAAGATTAAAAAAGATAGATATATATATTTATTTTGGATTAAGTTGTGTTTATATAGATGAATAAATAAAATTAAGTAACATTCCTGTGCTGCCAGTGAATGTCCTATCCGTTGATTAATATCAACGACCCACGTTAAAACACGCACACACACATATATATATATATATATATACATATACATGTATATATATATACATGTATATAATATTTTTATAGCCCCTCCAAATAGATAGCTTCGTAGCTTGCGCTAGGAGTGGGTATGACAATAACCCAAGGGGGTAAGGATCTCCTGAACCTGAAAAACCTACAACTCTGAGAACCTACAACTCTCGCGTTAAACTACTCGCGCCCTTCTATATATATATAGGTATATGTTTTTTACCCTAACTATATAAGTATTTTATATGTTGTATATAATTGAGAAAAAACATTATTAAATTCATTTTACATTTTCTTTACATAAAATATATTCATCATTAACTGATTGTATTGGAATTTCAGACTTCTATCGAATAATACAATATAGTTATGTCATCTTGGTCGAGTACAAATCGCTAGTCCAGATGTTTCGTGATGAATTCCGACAATACCACAAACATATACACCAATATTGTTGTCATAGCAAATATTTAAGCTATTTAAAGAAGAAATGCCACAGGAACATAATCTTACTATAATTGACATTAACAAAGGTAGTAATGTTAATGATTATCAAAATATGTAATTTATTTTGTTAAATTAAGCTTTACCCAGTGAAACTTTTAAGCACCTATTATCAGAACATCATCATCACTGATATGGCAATATAAGTAAGCTACAGTGAGCTTTTAAACTTAAAAAGTATTTTTTCCCAAAAAACCTTTGTATACTCTTAAGAATAAAATTGTTAATATAATTTTGTTTCTTTAATCATTGTGAATTTGTTACTACTTGACTAGCTGTTTACTATTTCAGATATCGTCAGTTCGATATTATCAGTTTATCTATGTTTTTGAAAGCAATAGAATTATATATTGAAAATCAGCGCTATCTGTACCTATCACACCTAGCCGACCTAACAAAAACAGCTCAATGGGGACTCATAATTTCGGCACACGGCATACTTAAAATAATAATCAAATGTATTTTTTGTTTAGCTTCCTTTATTAATAGTCTTCTTCGTCTTCTTGCCCTTATCCCACCTAGGTGGGTCTTCCATTCTTTTCTATCGTTCGTCATCTCTGTACTCACTCCCTTTCTACGCATATCCTCTTCCACACATTTCATCCACGTCTTTTTCGGGCGTCCTTTCTTCACACTACCACTCACTGTAATTATTAATAGTAAAAATTAATTCCTTTATTAATAGTAAAAAGTTTTATTTGTATAAATATGCATTCTTTTTAACATTAATTTTTAATTTTTTTTTAAATTTTATATTTTCTTTTTTGTTATAATTACTGTTATATTTATGATTTTACCTCATTTTCTTAGTTTTAGTATGTGTTTTTCTACTGTGTTCTGACAGTAAATCTTTCTTGCTTTCTTTCTCATATAAACTAGTCTTTGAAGAGAAATTAAGCTTTAAAACCTTACATTACGAAGAAAATGCACCGTCGTCAATGGAAAGATTACACAATAAAAATAAGTAAGTTCAGAATAATGTCGCTGAGGTATCATGACTTTTGAAACAGATTTTAGACACGTTGTTTTTTATGCGACTAAATTGGGAAGCAAGTATGCGACTGATGGCATCTGATGGCAAGCAATCGTAGCCTATGAACCCTTGTAACACAATACATTTGTAGGTGCCACTCGAGATATTGATTATGAAACCTCCTTTGCAAAGCTATTTTACTAGCTACAGTGTCCTTCAAAACGAAACACAGTATACTGCTTTGCGGTAGAATATCTGTCACTGCGGTGTAACCTACCTAGCAGCCCCTTGCAATAAAAAACTACCACTAGTGTATAATTTCGTGTCGTATAAAATCACACAATAATGTCTCAGAATATTTACCCCTGCCACTATTATCGTTTTTCTTGATGTAAATACTTGTATTATAAAAATATATTTCAGCTTAAGCATCATGAAGAAAATCTTGAGAGAAAATATCAAGTATAACATGTCGTCTAATCCTCACTTATTGATCTACTTTATTCAGCTTCTCATATTTCTCCATAAAACTTGTGCCCAGATATGGGACGTTAAAATGATGTAACTCTTACTACTTATAAAGCACAAGTCGTAATCTTGTTGTTTTCCTAGATAAATGTACAATCAAACATCAACAAAATAATGAACATAATTATTATAAACCGTTATTTCGAGGTGCCTAGACCCTTTCTTAAGACCGTTTAGATCCTCATTCTTCTCTTAAACCTAAATGTACATTTCAACTGAAAGTCAAATGTACATTTCAATTGTATACATTTCCATGAAAATATTTGACAATAATTATACATACTTAAAATTCATTATGCCATATTTTCCTACCTACGATTATAGCCAACTGACCGTTTTTCATTTAAAATATTTGTATGGATAAATTTATATCAAAACGTGTAAAATAATCACAGCAAATAATTAACGAGAGTGCAGAGAATACATGTATTTTGTACATTCAGAGTTTCAGTAACGAGATTTCATAGGCTTTCATGAAATAAATTATTATTATTCCACCAAATATAATGTTACCGGCGTCGGGATGTGACGACCCCATCACCCGCTGTTGGGATAACCTCTGTCACAGCAGAGATTATTCCACCAGTGCAATCAGTCACACTGGTGGTAGGTCTTTTGTTGCAAGAGGCCGGCTAGGTAGGTACCACCGCAGTGTCCAATATTCTGCCGCCAAATAGTAGTGCTTAGGCACTACTGTGTTCCGGTTTGAAGGGCATTGTACGCTAGTGAAATTACTGGGCGAACGAGATTTAAGAACTAATATCTCGAGGTTGGCAACGCGCGAGTGGCACCTACTAATGGTGCTGTAAGCACTCATAGGCTGCGGCAGCCACTTACCATCAGGTGGGCCGTATGCTTGTTTGCCAACTTCTAACATAAAAAAAAATTAAAAAAATTATAAATGTTCAGTTTAATTAATATCAACCACAAAATATAGGTAACTAGAAAAAAATATTTTAGGAATTATTGACATTATTATAACGTCTATTATCATATTAAATTAAGACTATATTTTTTTCTATTCATATGCATTTTGACGTAGAAACCGTTACTCACTCAACAAAGAATTATATGCAGCGGTCTAACAGTTAAAATTAAAGCTTAATTATAATGACTATGATAAGATTCATTTACATAATAGAACAAAACATAACACACTTTATTGAGCTATATAGAAACAAGGAACATATTATAATAAATAATTAAACTTTAAACTTATAGTTTTTATGGTTCCCTCACGCCTGTATCTCACGAAAATATTTCCCGGGTTCCGACTTGCGATACAATGTACATTTAACATTTATATGGCTGCCTAAATATGGTTAGTAAGTTAAAAGTTACCCTTCTATAGAATTATGTTAGAAAAAAAAATACCTACTTCAAACTGAAAGGCATAACACAAATACTTTCTGCAAAAGAACTTGGAGCCTTTTGTGCCGATATGTTTTCTCAGCACTAACTTATTCTTTTTAATATTGCTTGTTTTGTATTACATAATATTATTTTGACATTCTTTGATCAAATAAATATCGCTATATAAATAAATATCGGAAACAAACCGTCAATATATATATATATATATATATTGATATATATATATATATATATATATCAAAAAATAAATCAACAAATCCAACCTTCGAAACGTATTAAATTGATAACCAGATCAAAATATATTTTATTATAGTAGTTTGATGGAATTAAACAAATAGACAATGATGATGATGAATGATGGAAATGATGGATATTTCTCAAACGATATTTTAATAACTCCATTCATACTCATTACGCTTTCCATATTATATTAAATAGACGAAAGATTTCCCGACATCGTCACACGTAGACATTACGCGAACGCGTATATTACACGCCGACACCTCTTACGTGTTTCGTTTTATTAATATTTACTTGCGTATCCAATGGTGTCCAATCTATAATCGTATCAAATTTATTTTTATATTTTTTGTCTAAGGATTATTTTTGTTTCAATGTCAATATGGGCGTGGATATCTAATGAGACCGTTTCACGCTGACCCGCCGTCTCGACTACGAGGCTTATTTAATTTGACGAATTAATTTTGCGGATTCTGTACTATCGAAATTGTTTTATTAGTGTTTTCAGATTCGCCCGCGTTCGAATGTGTTTTGTAGGTAATTGGCGTAGCTTTTTAATTACTTTTAAAGTCTGGTTGTTGATATTTCGAAATTTATACACTAAACAAAAATTGTAAAATAAGTATATAAATTAAGTTAATTTAATTTATTTAATAAATTTAAGATTTTTTGGCTTTTTTATCTACCTTTAAAAATAACTCATACAGCCATTCTTCTTCTTCGAGTGCCTCTCCGACTAGCGGAGGTTCGCAGTCAGCTCCCCGAATACTTTTCCTTTTTTCACATTGATGATGTAAATAAGACGGCGAAGTTTGTGTCGAACTACGTACATGTAAGGGCTTCTCAGCCATGAAGAATGTTACAGAATTAAGGTGGTAGACACCTACACAGTACCTTAGTATGACCGTGCTAGGAACGGCTACGTGGACATGACGAAATTCTTATATTTTGTCGCTGTAGTATTAAAATTGTATGCTAATTTTAACTAAATATTTTTAAAAGAATGTTATTTACCAAAATGAAAAATATGAGAGAGATAGAAAGCAATACCAGCTTTATAACTTTAATAAAATTACTACAATAGAAGTTGGTAGGTATTAAGTAAAACATCGTCACGAAAGGCATTTATTTATAAGTTCGGTATACCTATTAAAGTACCTAATTGTGTCGCAACCCATGAAATATTTATAAGCATTGAGTAGAAGTGGTGGCCATTTCTGGTCATCACCTACATTTCCATTTCACCAAATAGTGCTTTTCAGAGTAGAATAGGATAGATATTCCAAAATCGACACAAATCTTTTGACTATTAAATTAGTAAACATACAGAAAGAAGTTACTCCTTCTCTTTTGAAGTAAGTTAAAAATGTATATTCGTATTCACCCATTCACGGAATCGAACCCGCGAACTGTGGCGTTTAAGGCAGTTTCTTTTTTTGTTTGTTCAGACAACAGTAACTTCTTTCCTTTAGTCAGTCTTGTAAGCCACATTTGTGCTGGAAAGAATGGAGTAGTCTAGCTTATAATCATCTAAAATATATTTTATAATTAATACCTTATTAAGAAGCTTAAATCGTTTTTATTAATTTGTAACATACATAATTTTATAATTCTTATTTATTATTTATTTATTTGACGACGTTGTGGCGCAGCGGTAGCGAACCTGCCTTAAACGCCACAGGTCGCGGGTTTGATTCCCGCTCGGAGCATAGTATGTTTGTATTGTCCATGCAAGCATATTTTCCGGTCTGGGTGTATTTGTCCTTGTCATTGTGAATGTTTCCGGACCCCCGACACAGGATATTACTATCCTAATGGGGGCCGTTGAGTGTGCAGCGTTTATTTATTTATTTATTTATTATGATCCGTTTCTATGAAATATAGGACATATTTCATTTTTAAATAAAGATAAATTAAATCGCAAAATCCGTCCCTAACAATAATAACAATTATAAAAAATTAATAACTAACACGAATGTACGTATTTACAATAATGCTTTCTCTTTCAAGTGATCAACAATTCGAAATGCAATGCTCGTAGCCGGTACAAACATCCGACAGCCGGACATCTAATAATCATGTTAGTCGGAATCACAATTGGTGTACCTTTACGAGCTGTTTGTCATGCGTGGAAATATACATAGATGTGGATTACTTTGCAATCATTACATTACGTATATAAAAATATGTGAAAAAGTTAATAGTTGATATAATTATTCTGTTTTAACTAAATGTAAGTGACATAAATTTTAATAATAAGATTCTAGAAATTTTAAAAGTAGCTCTTAATATCTAAGAAACTACGTCGTAGATTTAAAGTATTTAAAAGTATATAAGCGTTTAACTTATTAGTTACAAGAAAGAAGTGGTTAGAGTTAGTAGTTAGTAGAGTAGTTAAAAGTATTATTCCTTAAAAATAATTATTGAGCCTAGTTCGTTTTAATATAAGTTTCTTTTACTAGATACAAATTGTTACAAACACAAGACTACAATATTTAAAACACTTGCGACTCTATCACACGCGTAGTGAATATTTTTAATAAAAATGCTTTTTCGATCAGTCATCGTTTTTCTCCTTTTTTCTGTACAATGACGCTAAATTTATTTTGTTGATTTCATTCATTAATTTATTAAACTATAATTAAACTTGTTTTCATTTATTTCCAATGACAATTTCTCAGATGTATATAGTCTGATTTTGGTTACTATGTAATGTAAAGAAACCGAGGATTAGTAGAACAGTTTCAACTCGAAAAATGTTCGGCGACACACCATTATGACCAATATTCTAAGCAAATAGCATAAGGCTGCCTTTTCCCATAAGTCCGTAACTGATGTACGAGTATGTTCTTCCTTACAAGATAACAACAACTGATCAATACATTATATCTAAAGTTCTACAAATAAACAATCATTAAAATTATACCAAATGTAGCGTTAAAAATAGCAAAAAATAGTAATAAAATTTTCCAAGATTGTCATCAATGAAGGCTATGAAGAAATAAAACAATATAAACAAAGGAAAAGGCAGGTAAAAAGCTTTTCCGATTAAATGGTTCGACTTTATTACGCCCGGACTTCGTATTTTTAGCGCTTGGTCACATCCGCATAGTCCCAAGGGAGATAATCGTAAATCCGCCGCGTTAAGACCTCACCCTTACCTCTGCCGGCAATTTGCATTTTTATTTTGCAAAATTGACCAACCTGTAACTTTCTCCCTACGGAACATACGGGCAGAGGAGATTTAATAACAGGGTAATATGTTTCACAATGTATAACATGACATTACTATTTCTTCAATTAAATATTGAGTCAAAAGAAGTGTGAAGTGAATTAAAACTAGTTATTTGATTAGTTTTTATTTATTCTATTGTAATATTTTTCTTGATCCTGTCACCTCAGCGAGTAAAATACATAGTAAAATTAAAACGATATTTTCTAAAGTCTTCAAAAAACTTGGACATCGTAAGCGTCCAATCTCCGTATAGCCGTTCCACTTTGAAGTCCTTGAAAAACTTGTACACCGTTGTGACCCTATTCCTTACTAAATTCTCAATTCTTAAATCTAATAAAACTTCTGTTTGTTTAGTTTGGATACAGTAACTTATCAATACCTAACAATCTTGATCTTTTGCATTTTCAGCTACTTTTTTAATATTTTATTTCATCTATTACAAAGGTTTATCCTCCAATGTTACACCATGAATAGTAAATAATTGATTCTTATCAAAGTAACGTAGACACCGGGAAATTTATAATATGAATATCAACTATAGACGAAATTTTCAATTCTTATAATCGTATTTTAACCTTGCTCTTAATAATTGCATTAATAATATTATAATTTCTAATCTTTCTCACATATATACTGATTATATTTAAATCGATTATTAAGTGCTTTTTGTACCTGCAATTACCTTTTAATTTTTTGACGATAATAGTAATCTGAAAGGCATTGTTATAATTTTTATTACGTTAAGCATCTTATACAATTCTGTTGACTGAGTATATATACATTTATTGATTGCAATTTATCATTGTATATCGCGTCAGATAAGAACTCAAATTCAATCAAAATTATGTCATTATTCTTATTTTAATTTAACTGACCATCAACTAAATAATCTTAAGATACTCCAATATATTTCTATCCAACTCATATTTGTCTTACGCGAATGTGATCAATCTGAATTTCACTTGAAGTGGTTGCAATTTAAATTTAGCTGAAATCTGCAAGTCGTTTATCTTTAACTGCCGCCAAATAGTAATGCTTAGGCATTACTGTGTTCCGGTTTGAAGGGCACCGTAGGCTAGTGAAATTACTGGGCAGAGGAGATTTAATAACCAATGTCTCAAGGATGGCAACGCGTGAGTGGCACCTACTAATGGTGCTGCAAGCGCTCATAGGCTACGGCAACCACTTATCATCAGGTGGGCCGTATGCCTGTTTGCCTACTTGTAATATAAAAAAAATTACAGTGCTCCTTGCAGACTATCCAACTATGTAATTGTAATAAATTGTCGCTGAACATAAGACAGGTAAAATGTAAGACTTTCTTCAAAAAGTTTGTATAAACTATAATTTGCCATTACATAAAAAGTTAACCTAAAATTACAAAAACTGTATCAAAAGTGTTTTTGTATAGTGTCGATATATCATTAGCCTATAGAAGGGTTGATCAGAAGTTGTCTTTGAAGTGAATCTTTTGTATAATCTCATTTTCACTGACCTTAAAGAATGTGTATAAGGAATCTTTATTTCCCGATAAGTCTTCTAACTTAATTTGCTGCTGAACTTCTACACACTTTTATTTCGCTCTAAGTTCTTTTTGTGTTTGCCTACCAATTTAATAAATATCATTTCAATTTTTTTACGCCACTTAAGTGTAAGTCTTTTGATTATTTTTGTGGTTATCTGTTCCGCTTCTAAGCACTATTATGTTTACGAAAAACATTTGAAGTCGTCAAACAATCAAGAATTACAAATTCATCATATTTTATTAACTTGCAGAAACTTATTATTCTATTTTTTTTTAGTTATATCTTACGTGATAACGAGGAACGAAAATCAATTCATCCTGTAAAGATAATAAATTTAATTGAATGAATCGCGAATAGCGGATTAGAATCGGAATTTAACAGATGCGACGACGACAAGAATCTAAGATAATATTATAACAGATATAGCTACATATTATTAAGTTGAATTAATAAAGCTTATGTGAAGTTAAATATGTGCATATTATATTGTTAACACTATTGCCTTTGCTTAAATATGCAGTAAGCAAGGGTATTGATGAAAATATCAAAAGGGCTATAAAATCTATTTAGTTATCGGGGTTGTGCTAAAACTTTAGTACTAGAATATGTAGCTGTTCAAATGGGACGGATATTTGCAATTACGCAAAATGATCACCTCGAACAAACAAAATTGGAAACACTAACTAGTCCCTAGGTAATCGCTTCGAGTTGCTCAATATATTGGTTTGTAAAGGTTTACAAAGTTAGCTTCGTTAGAAAACAGTCCTAAATACACTTAGTATTCAAATCTATTACAACTCCTCGAATTCAATTAATGACTGCAGTATTATAATATTATTGTTTATAATTTTCTTTATACTTACTTGACAAAGTAATTTTGAGACTTTTACTAATTATTTTACTATAGCTACTTTTGATGTGCATTTTTAATTTCAGCCATTTCTTCAACAGCGACAATTAGTTTCACGTAGCAGAATACTATTTTCTGATGATACTTGTTCAAAATTGGTGTCAGACTGTGCGGCTAGTTTTCTGTTACTAATGTCATTTGCAAACCCCATAAGTTTTATATGCTTTTTGCAATAAGGAAAATTCCTTAGAAAGCCTATAAGATCACAACTTGGTACAGCAACACGTGGGGTGCACGTAGCGTTAAGGTAGAAGAGTGGTGGAGTAGCGAAGTGTAGGTTCTTTGTACGTACTTTTTCCGCGCCTAAGTTGAGGGCGGCAGGAACGCAAGAATGCGGCGTGCGTGCGGGTGGCAGTGGTGCCACAGCGGGGTGAGAGGGACGAGGAGCGGTGGGGATGCGTCGCGGTGCGGGTCGCGGGGCAAGCGCGGTTTGGCGCGTGCCGCAGTAGCGTGGAGGAGCTGTGGCCGCTCGCCCGCCACGCTCGACCCAAGCATCTACCGCGCCCGATGAGCGCGGACTCGCCGCGCACGGCCCTCACGCGCCGATCACAATCGTGTGATAAGTTCCCTGGTGATCGCCCAGTGCCAAACTGTCAGGTTCATAAGTTCAGTGCAACTTTTGGAGTTTCACGAACAAAGCGCGGGGTGCTTTAAGAGTGCCGGCTATCATTGTTGCGCCTCCCGCCTCCTGCTTATTGTTACGAAACTCAGTCTTATTCTATCGCTCACTTACGTTACAATTGTTTCTGCATTGAAAATTTGCTAGCAAATATGCCGTAATTAGTTTTAGGTTACATAAAACTATTACATAAAAATATTAGAAGACAGTAACTGGAAACATTTCACTGAGTTGAAATAGCAATAATATGCTTATAAAACATTTCCTTATTCAAATACTTCCACTAAACGACGATGTTCTTAACATGTAATATCTGTCATACCTTTAATAAACGAGATTCGAGCAATTTGTTAAATTAAATTTAGTTTGTGGTACCATTTGAAATGCCGCCAAGATATCAGTAGAAAGCACAATCTACTCACCGATTAATGTCACCAAATGCGCCATTAAAGTAAAGATAGCCTCAACATTATATTTTTAACTCATATTTTACAATATCCATTTAATAATTTGATATATATCTGACACCTAAAAGATGACAGAACTGTATCATTTAATATTAACCACTTAAACCATTAATATGCATATATGTAATAGCATTAACGTAGGCTTGTCTAAATCTTATACTAATTAATAGTAAACGAAAGAAAGCGTTACCTAGATACATACATATTTCTTGATATTATTAGAAGCTAATTTTGAATTGTAATACTCATTATACAATTCTTTATTAACTTTCGGAATCTTATCACGAGTTACGAAAACATTTGTACGTTTGAAGTTAAGTTTGTTAGATTGGTTTCAAGATCAATACCTTTTCATTCATCCTCTCCCAATCCCATCATTTTTAATTTATCCTTCATTTATAAGATTCTCAACTAAATTGCTTCCGATCCCCTAAATGTATAGAACCCTACCATTAAATACCATATAACGTTCAGTAAATTGGGGCCGTGCACGATGATTTAGTTGGTATTTTGTTCGAATTTTTTTCTTAATTCATTGGATTGCGTGAAACCTGTGTAGAAGGCTTTAATTTTTAATAGATCAATCTTTAGTTCCTCTACATAATAGGTCTCAGATATTATACTCGAACAATTTCATAATTAATCAAGAGACAGTATTGTCATTGTATTTAAGCACCAGACAATTCCAATCTCCATAGTTCAAATATTTTAAATTCAGGGATTTTCATCGGATCACTGCGGCAAACCAATTGCTTTATAGAACTTTCTCTGATTGCACTAAATTTCAAAAAATATTTAATAAAAAAAATATAGGTATATAGGTATTATGTTATTTTTATCAATTTAAATATTACTGATTTCTTTTATTGAATCATTAAGAGATTGTAATAAATTAAATTTCATTAAAGTTAATTTTATTCTTCATAACCATTACTAGTTTGGTATTTTATTCATTATCATTTTAACGTATTTTAATAAATATAACAATTTTACCATTTATTTTAATTTAGTTTATATCTTCTGTAAAGTTTTCGTCTTTCTGCTAGCGCTTTCTTGTAGAAACGTAATGTTTCTTTAATAAAAGAGGAATTAGTTCAAGCTGAAAACGAGATTCTTTTAAGCTGCAAAAAAGTTTTAGCGCCCAAATAATATTTAAAACCTCCTTGGATCTTTTTACTTTTGCCGTTATTACTCATTGTATCAGGGTGTGAATATTCTCTTTGAATTGCTTAGCTCTAAATTCACACCGGTGGTATTTAATTTTTTACAAATTCTTCATTACAGTAAAACCACTTTCTATATGTAAAACCCACTTGCCTCGACCAAATTTGAAATATATTCGACTAACCGCAGTGAAGCTGCAAGGCACATTAAGCTCCAAAAACTTTTCCTCAATAAGAAAACTTCTGGTCAACCCACTTCACATACTTATCCATTGTTTTGCACACACATTATAAATATGTCCATTTAATATGCACGCAATATATTAATTAAACATCTTATACGATAAATTTCAAATGCAAAATAAGTAATTATAAAATATGCAAAATAAATAATTTTAAACTTTAGAGATAGAAATAAGGTAGTCAAGCAGAATATCAAATAAACGGCAAAAGGCAGGCAAAATTGAGCAATAAATCCTAAAGACTTTTCATTATATAAGCAATTTTCGTGAGATGAGCAATTTTATTGAACTACAAATAAATTTAGAAAACGATACTACCGAAACATAACAATTGTATGAAATAAATAACAGAGACGAGCGACTGTCCCAAGATTCCGCGATGAATAAAGATTTAACTGTCCGTTTTTTACCCCACTGCCTCAGGATAATATCTTTCGAGTTAATTCATCTAAGTATATTCTATTATAGAAAATTCTCGTGTCGTGGTGCTTGTTACCAAACTAGTCCGAAACGGGTTGACCGATTTTTATGAAATTTTGTGAGCATATTGAGTAGGTCTGAGAATGGGTCAACCTCTAATATCAAGGGTGGTCTACCCCATTTTTTTATATTTTGTCAATTTTCTTTTTATTATTCAGCGTTGAAAAATACATACAACCTTATATTTTCACCCTTCTTCGATCTTCCCCTATTTTTTAATAGCTATATTAGTAATTCAATCATATCAGCCACCCCACCAGGCGTCTACCGGTGTCACTTCTGTTCACAATTAGGTCCAGTTGGATCGCCCCATGTTGGACTTGGTCTCAAAACATATACGCCTAAAACACTTTTTATTTTACTCTATATTCCCCATAGTGTCGCGGTTGGGCATTGCTTCACGTAGCGAGAAATTAGCTAGTGCTGTTTCTTCTAATTTGTTTTGACTCTGCATTAGCAAAATTAAGCTGGACCTTTGGAAATAAGGACTTGTTTGACAAATTTAATATCAAAATCCCTTGATTGATTAATTATGTTGGATTATATGCATATCAAGATTAAATTGCTGTTATTAAACGATACTCTTTGGAAAATGTTGTTGGGAAAATTGTTTCGTCGTATCCGACTCATCATCTTCAGACTCATATACAAATCACTTATGTCAAATGTTTCATGGAATAAGTTTCCTAAATCTACGAATAAAGGATGTCCCGAAATGAGATCTATGTGAAAGCGTAGTTTTTAAATTTTAGTATGAGAATAAGCCCAATAATAGTTAGCTTGAAGTTAGCAAAATCGAGTTTTCAGTACAAGGATTAAGTTGTTTAAATAAGGTTCATTTTCGCTGTGAAATATTAATAGGGCGTTTATGGTATTACAGAGATCTCTTAACGATCTTTGGACTTGTCTATCGTAAAATTTCACAATTGCATTTTACACAAAGAAAATAATGACAAGCTTTTATATAAATAAAAGTTACGGCCATCAATTATTTATGATTTAATTATAATTAGTATAATTAAATTATTCATAATTATTAGTAATTAAATATATTAAAAAGATATTAGTAATACCCCAATAATTAATGATATAATCTGAATTTCGTGCTTGAATTTCACTGTCCGCGTGGTCTGCAGTGCGATACTTAGTGTGTATGTCGTGATACTTACTTCTAATTATATTCAGGCAAATAGAAAAAAAAGATTAAGGTACATTTACTGTAACACTGTAGTTTTCTGTTGTCAAAACCAGTTGATTCACTCAATATTCATATTGAGACTAAAAATTCCATAAGACGGCAGACGTCTATAATCTAGATAATAGGCATAAGAATAGTAGTTTTCCGTTCCCAGTCAAGGTGTCAAGGCAACCTATAGTGACACCTACTGAACATTGGTTACGATCCCTGGTGTCAGGCAGGCCGTATGCTTATTTGGCACTTGATTCCTGCTCGGCGAAGTTGTTTCTATGAACCATATTTGCTTATCTACTCTACGTGTTTGTCCTTGTATTTGTGCGTATCTCCGGACACAGAATAAAATTATTCTAATGTGGGTTCAGTGTGTAGTGGTATTATTTTTTATTATATATAAAAATTACTTTAGGTTGAAATACCTAGTTAATGATGCTTGAATAAGAATATATATTCCTAATCTGGATCACTATCTCTAGCAAGCTGTGTATACATTTTAGCGCTATGAAACTTAAGAACAATGCTAATCAGACCGTAGCATCCCTATCATTCATGATATATAATTTGGAAATTCTAAAGCAATCTCTATTAACGAAGATTTAGTTGAAAAGTACATTTAACAAACAAAAGCTTATATAAATAGAATCAAAAATTGTTCACATTCTCATTTAAAACTTACTGAGAGGAAAAGGAATTAAGCGATTATTGTTTATATTTCGAAAATACAAAATAAAAAATGGAGAATAAATATATCAAAAAATTACACGTCTTTAATAAAGTCGTAGTTTCATTGGCTTTTGGCTGATTGGTTTTCAAGTGGTGTGACGTTTTTTTTTTTAATATAACCCGCATCGAAACCATTTTAACTGCATTAAAGTGTAGACGAGCGACGCAACTTTCAATTCCGATTCTGGGAAATTGTCCTGTTTCAATTTCCTTTTAAATTTCTTCCACTACCTTTACGTGTTTTAAAAATAAAATGTTTGATTTTTATAGTTAAAATATTAAACCTAATATTGAATAAAAATGAATTAAAGTATATTGAGTTACAATATTTGAAACATAAATATTTTTTATTAATAAGTTATGAGGTTTATAATTATTTATAGATAGATGTATGGTATGTACTCTTATTTAACAGTTAGAATATTATCATGATTTTGTTGTAAGCAGTTGTAAGCGATTACACAGTAAGGTTTAACCACTAATGTTATAATGGAACTGCAGTGTCAGCAATGCAATTGCGATCGGGGAGTTACTGTCGGATCAATGCAGTACAAGGATATTGATAATATGATTAGTCAATCGCAAAATAAAACATTCTCAATTAAGTATATACTTATTAAGCTCATTATAACATAATATTCTCTACATTTAATTTATTTTAAAATACTGTTGATTCGCCTTTTATTGGAAATCCCGACTGGATAGGTATCCCCGCAGTTTCTACCGCA
This sequence comes from Hestina assimilis, assembly GCA_023373885.1. Taxonomy (NCBI): domain Eukaryota; kingdom Metazoa; phylum Arthropoda; class Insecta; order Lepidoptera; family Nymphalidae; genus Hestina; species Hestina assimilis. The sequence continues at coordinate 17,252,347 of CM041759.1, forward strand.
AAGCAGTAGTCTATTATGCAATACTCTATTCCAGTTTGAAAGACACTGTAGCTCGTAAATTACTAGGCAAAGGATATTTAAAAACTGATATCACAAGGTTGGCAACGCGTGAGTGACACCTACCGACGAATAGTGTCAAAGCGCTTATAGTCTACTACAACCGTTTACCATCATGTGTCGCATACTTGCTTACTAAATTAGTACATTTAAACAAGAAAACACACTCTAAGCGACTCTGATGATTTCTTTGAAAGAAAAGGATTAGTAAATTAAAATAAAAGTTAGTTCCGTTATTGGAGACGCCGTTTAATTTGTATCGTTCGGTCGCTCGGAGTCGGTCACTCTTCCATTAAGTTATTAAAACGTTAGTAATAATAAATTAGTGATATATTTTATGTTTTTACAATTACATATAAAATATCGTTAAGGATAACCTATATACATTTCTAATTACATACTTTCACAAGTAATCAGTAAATGCATAAAATCCATTTGTTTACTCTATTTACTATAAATACTAATGACAAAAATTATGAAAACACACATATAAACAAATTTGAAACTTCCCTCTAACACGGGTTTCACGGTGATTCTCTAAAGGTTTACTTCGTACATATACGTACATATACGTTGCTGGAAGCTTCCATGTCTAAGCTTGACCTTAACGAATAGAAAGTTGTTAATAGGATATTTTTTATTGTTATTATTTCATGACGGTTGGCAAACAAGCATACGATCAGCCTGATGGTAAGCCGTCACTTCAACCTATGAACGCTTGCGATACTTGAAGTATCACATGCGTGTTTCCAACCTAACGGATAGGAGGGGAGGTATAAGAAGGAAAAAATGGAAGAGAGCAGGTGGGTGGGAGATTAGGCCTCTCTCACTCATAGCACGAAACGCAACCAGTACAAGCAGTACTTCCCAGGTCGAGCCGGCCCATTTATGACGGGAGAAGTATTACTACTTAAATATTTAAAGATATATTATAAACATCAATGTGAATCATCAATGATAAACCAAAAGTTTTAAATGAATATAATTTTTTCTTCATTAAAATAAAATCTGTTACTTAAGTAGTTTTATTTAATTTTTAAAATTCTGGAAAAATTTGAGCTCGTAGGACATCAAATAAAATTTCAACCACATTTGGTTTGAAGAAGATAAATCTACAAATTTAAGAGATATATAAGTTTTTCCCATTACTTTGTTTTTCATATAAATTTTATTAATTACTATGAAATTACCAACTTATTTTTGCGGTCGATTTTAATTCGTTACTATTTTTAAAGCCCTTAAGATTCTTCATAACCAAGCTGCGGAACCCTTTAGTTTCAACTGTGCGTGGTCCACAACGCACTTGACTGCTAATTATTTTGTTTAACATAGTAGTAGTACAACCAAAACCGCCTTCTCTTACGTCGGCAACACTCTTGTATGCTACTGGCATTAAAAGCGTCTATTGGCTAGAATTACCATTTACCATCAGACTGCCTGTACACAAGCCGGCTTTCTTTGTTTAATTATTTATTTTTTTATGGCGGATTATGGCTTAAGGAGAAAAACTAAGGGCAACGAAAGGGTAAAAACGGATAGAAATCAGGTCTCTAGCGCTAACACTTATCAAACGAGAAGCTGTAGTAAGAATACTGCTATTTCAAGTCGATTTATTATAGTTTTAACTTTCCCGACAGTCACATCCGTTTAGTTTAGTTCTTCGTAAACAAAGCGTTGGAATAAACAAATACAGAAGTTTTAAAATCTAAAGCCCAAGAAGAAAACTAATTTTATTTCTTTTCTTCGAAAGGCGTCGGGATGTGACGACCCCATCGCCCGCTGTTGGGATAACCTCTGTCACAACAGAGATTATTCCACCAGTGCAATCAGTCACACTGGTGGTAGGTCTTTTGTTGCAAGAGGCCGGCTAGGTAGGTAATACCGTAGTGTCCAATATTCTGCCGCCAAATAGTAGTGCTTAGGCACTACTGTGTTCCGGTTTGAAGGGCATTGTACGCTAGTGAAATTACTGGGCGAACGAGATTTAATAACTTATATCTCGAGGTTGGCAACGCGTGAGTGGCAGCTACTAATGGTGCTGCAAGCGCTCATAAGCTGCGGCAGCCACTTACTATCAGGTGAGCCGTATGCTTGTTTGCCAACTTCTAACATTAAAAAAAAAAAAAAATCTTTCTTGCTTACTTGCTGTGTAGATAGTGGGCCAAAACTAGTGTCAGAGCCAGCCAGATCAACTCTAATTAAAGATTTTTTACTTACCATATTGGATACGTATTTGGCCATTGCTGCAATTTCTCAAATTAATTCTTTTGAAAGTTCAATTAAAATTTCAAACATAAAACATTAAAAGTAAAATGTATTCATTTCAGTCTTGGTATTACTCAATATATTTTGTGAAGTATTTGAATAACCTTATAATATAGAAATAATGTCTGATTACCCAAGAGACAACGATGGTATTAAAAGTAGAGAGCCCGAAACAAGAAGCAAATATAGCTAAGACAATGAAAGTTCTATTGGGGTCCACATTTTGTGGGTATTAACCACAAAATAGTGAACTGAAAAAATAGTGAACTATTGAGGAATTTCCGGATTACCAAATGTAAATGTTTCTGATCCGCTACCTTGGCTACAATATATTTCCGCGCTAAGCCTAACGCATTACAATATCTTAAGGTGTTTAAGTGATATCTTGAAGAAACTCAGAAACACCAAGGATCCAGCCAACAGGTACAACCGCTTTCCTTTTACGCTCTAAACCCGCTTGCTCCCATAGGGTGGTTCTTCTTGCACTAATCCGTACTCAAGATTTCTCCACCCAAACTTTCTCATTTATAATATTAATGGGATAAAACAATGAAATTATTTGGACGAGTGCATTTAGTTTTAAATCTGGTAATTAATTCATGCGGAATACTTAAAAATTGCTGTTAATGAGCTTTATAAGTTACTCTCGAAAACGCTACAAAAGTGAAGTACCAACCGATAAGCGAGTGACCTTGTTCCGCTTTTCCCCTTCTTAGGGACTATCCTCATTACAAATTTTCATTAAGCATAATTAATATCAGTACAAAACGCATTACATTAATACAAAATGTATGTAATGTTAAAATTGAACTGAAGCAAACTGGCAAACATAGCTTTCATAAATCTTATTTCTGGTTCTGACGATTCTCATTACAATAAAAACCAAATAATAAAAAACACAAAAAAATAAAGAAATATAAAAAAAATGGCAGTCAAGTGCGTTGTGGACCACGCACAGTTGAAACTAAAGGGTTCCGCAGCTTGGTTATGAAGAACCTTTAAAAATAATAACGAATGAAAATCGACCGCAAAAATAAGTTGGTAATTTCATAGTAATTATTAAAAGTAATATTATGAAAAACAAATTTATGGGAAAAACTTATATATCTTTAAAATTTAAATTTTTTTTTTTCTCTTTATTTATTTTGGGATTTTCATTTCTTTTAAATTTGTAAACCTATCTTCTTCAAACTAAATGTGGTTGAAGTTTTATTTGATGTTCTAAAACCTCGAATTTTTTGTAGAATTTTAAATCCTATAGTTCAAAAGTTAGAGGGGGGAGGGGACACAATTTTTGACTTTAGGAGCTTATATCTCAATAACTACTGACTTAATGATGAAACCTCCTTATCATTTTAAAAGACCTGTCCGAAAATATCTCACACATTGTCATATGTTAAAAAATTTTTTTTCAATCTTCAGTTACATGTATGCTACCCTTAATTCTTATGTATTTTAAGATTTTATTAAAAACAGCGTTGTGCGGTTCATAGAATACACCTATTTAGTATATTTCGTATAGATAGAGCCAAAGGTTTCCGAGTAAAATTACTGTGACATACGGACGGACCGACGGACAGACGGACATGACGAAACTATAAGGGTTCCGTTTTTGCCTTTGGCTACGGAACCCTAAAAACACCCGTGAACTTGTTAATTGATTACAGTTTATCGTAATAAAAAGTATCGTATTTCTTTGACCAAAAGCTTTTTATATTACTATATTTTTGAAACAGCAACAAACACTGAGACATTTAATTACTTAGACATACACAATATTTTTTTATAACACGGCAGTGGAAAACAAGCGTATGGCCTAATAATAAACGGTGACCGTAGCGGCGTAGCCTATAAACGCTTGCAGCAGTGCCACCTACCGATGTCCAACTAAATGTAGCTCAGAACTAACCCAGGTGACACATTAAGTACAAAAATTACCAGTTAAGTGCAGCTTGATTAAATAATCTTTAGGAGTCTAAATATTAACAAATTAAAATCGACGACGAAAATAAGTTGGTAATTTCATAGTAATTTATTAAAAGTAATATGAAAATCTTAAATATATGTAAAATTTGTAGACCTATCTTCTTCAAAACAAATGTTATTGAAAGTTCATTTGAATTTCAACAACCTCAAAATTTTCCATATTTTTAAATCCCATAGTTCAAAAGTTATATGGGAGGGGGACACAATGTTTATGTACTACAGACTTAAGGAAAAAAGTCAAAATACAACTTTCTCATCATTTTGAAGGACCTATCCAAACATATCTGACACCGTTGTGGCGTTGTGGGTAGCGAGTCTGCCTTAAGCCTCGACGGTTGCGGGTTCGATTCCCGCTCGGAGCAGATGTTTGTATTATTCGTACAGGCATGTTTTCCGGTCTGGTTGTGTTTGTCCTTGTCATTGTGAATGTTTCCGGACCCCGACACAGGATATAATTATCCTAATGGGGGCCGTTGAGTGTGTAGCGTTTATTATTATTATTATTATATCTAACATGTTGCCATGCGTTGAATTTTTTTTTTCAACCCTTAGTTTTATGTATGCATGCTAACATTAATTTTTATATATTAACGATTTTCAAAATCGTTTAGCGGTTTATTGAATACACCTAGTTACCTCCACTAAAATTTCGTATAGTCAATAGTCAAAGAGTAAAATTACTGTGACATACAGAGGGAAGAAAGGACAGACGGACATTACGAAATTGTAAGGTTTCTGTTTTTGCCATTTGGCTACGCTACCCTAAAACATAATTTGTTGACTTTAAAAAGGTCGTCATTACTCAAAACGAAAATAAAGAAAAGGTTTTTATATATAATAACAAAGTAATTCATTCGATAACATCACTGGTAACATAATATTGTTTTCGGTTTTTCCATTTTCATAATTGTTTTCGAATACTCGGTAAATATAATTTGAAAGGTTAAGGTTATTTATTTTGTTATTCTGACTCGTAACAGAATTTTCCACGAAGACAATAACATATCCCTAATTAAAGGTATCCGATGTCACTTTTCAAGTTCAACCTTTCTCTATATTAAATTTCAACAACAAGTTACTTGCGAAAAGGTAACAGATAAACAGAGCTATTTTCTCTTTTAAAACAATAGTTTTGAAAGCTCTAAAACACAGAACACAAGATAACAAAATTCGCACTCTCTCTTTATAATTATGATTCAACGTTTCTTACATAAAATGTAATAAATCTTTGTTTTTTTTTTCAACTTACCTATACCATATAGATACCTAAATAAATATCATACGTGTTCAAAAATCTTTTTAAATATTTAGCAAAAAAATTTTTTTCGAAACATACCAACGAACTCGAAATAAACGAACCATATGCTTATAATCTTAAGTATGGACTAGCATTTCGTCATGGTGATAAATAATATGCTATAAAATTAACTTTTTTTTATAAACCTACTCGAAAATATAATTTAAGTACCAGATCTGAAAAAACTAATATCTACAGATATTCAGAGCGTCACTTGTAACTGCACAGATAGTTCACTTAAAACTGAGCAGTTAAAATTACAGAAAAAACTGATGATATATCGTGACAAATATACATATAAAACGATATGACGGGATGAATTTTTTATCCATCCTTTTCATTACTTACACATTTTTCATTTTTCTCTGAATCTAGTTCTGAAGTCAAACGAAGATTCGGGCGGAAGGTAATAAAATTGTGAGTATAATCTGCGTAATAAGCAGTGAAAGAATTCTCGTTAAAAGCGACAAGCTTGACTAAAACACTGGCCATCGTTCTTGCACAGTAGCTGCGAACCTTCCTTAATAGTAGTCGCGAATTTCATTCCCTCTTGGGACATATACTGGTAATAATCACACAGGCATACTTTCATACTGTCATGTTATATTTGTAGCCATTAAGTATTTAACACTTATTTATTCTCGTATATTATTTATCACAAAGTTAAGATAATTTAATATAGTTAGACATAAATTATAATTATATACTCTATATTATTAATGTATAAACTTTAAATATGCTTGATACGTTATGAGAAGTAGTCGAATATAACAAGATTTTTTGTTGAAAATGGGCAAAATTTTAGTGAATGGCATTCAGAAGCAGCTGGAATACATCCATCCTATTGCTGTCATGTATCCGATAGTAATAGCTAACGAATATGCAACAATATAGAAAGAGGAGTGTATATGTTCCTTACATTAAAATTATTTTGTCGTACTTAGATACAAAATTAGTCTAATGATGTCGTCATTACATGTTGTAATATTTTTACAGTTTCTGCATAGCCTCTATTTGCATATTCTCTGGTCTACATAGGTATACTTTTAGTTTATTAGATTTATTTTATGTTAAAGGGGACAAACCAGCAGGAGGCTCACTTGACGTTTAGCGATTATCGCCGCCCATGAACATCTGCAACAGCAATGAGCATGTAGGTGCGTTGCCGACCTTGAAGCGGAGATTGGGCTCTTCTTTCAAGACAAGTTCCCAGGTTATGACGAAGTTTGTCTTTTGTATTGTATTTTATTGTTTATTTGGTTTGATTTAGTGCGAAGCGTTCATTACTTTACTTATTTTTCAATAAATTATTTATTTAATTGTTCACGAAATCCGAGTATGACCTCTCCAACCAGGAACTTTCTTATTCTACCCTGAAATACCTCGTATACATTAATGTTCTTCTTTCCGATAAAGCAGTATTTTCCCGACGGAACTCTTGCCTATGTTGGCCACGAGCCAACTTAAGTGGAACCTTAGGGCAATATTATGTAGCCTAGATATAACTATGATCTGCTATCACTAGAACTTTTAAGTTAAGTTTTAAAAATGAATTTTGTGGTTATAAGCATTTTGATTTTAACTTAATCATTCTTACTCGTGCTTAACTACCATCATATGAGCATTATAGCTAAGTAACACTAGCTAAGATTTATTTTTAGAAAATGTGGTTTTGTCCATGTTTTCAGACAATGAAAACTCCATTTCGAGAATATATGACTCTTCCTGACATCTATTGGCGTGTAATAATACTAATATATCATTTAACAACCCAGTCAACTAAGTCAATTAGCAAGATAGCTAGCTATAGCTCCTTCAGTAGATGGCGTTTTAAAATATCATTAATATTTCATCATTATGTAATTCGTATCTCAATAATTATAATTTCAAATTAATTTATTTTGCAAAAAACAAATTGTACCAAAAATAAAAAAATTCCGAGCAATGCTCGGTCACCCAGGTACTATTATTATAAATGTGAAATTTTGTATGTTTTGGCGTTTGGACGTTTGTTAGTCAATAACGTAAAACGCCTGAACGGACATGGACAAAATTTAACACACGGGTAGCTTATTATCTGTATGAACATATATGATACACGGGTAGCTTATTATCTGTATGAACATATATGATACACGGGTAGCTTATTATATGTATGAACATATTTTTATCCCGGAAAAATGTTAGGTTTCTGGAGGGCTATCAAAACCAAGTACTTGAATGTTCGTATAGATCTGACTTATGGAACCTTATATATGTAAGACGCTTAAACATGTGGGGCTATTCGTAACAGTTACAACATAACTGATATGGATGAAGTAATTTAAAATCGAACAATTATAATTTTAATTAATCGAAGCTGACATAGAAATGCTTAGAAAACGTAGGTTTACCTGATGGTCACGGTTAAGCTCTACTGAGTTCTAAAGTGGTTAACTTGTATTTCGAATTAATCTCGTATTTTACGGAGACGAAAACATCATGGAAAAACTTGACTAAGAAATCACAAAATGTCTTAGAAGAAATTCTGAGACGTGTAAATCAGCTTGTACGTATTAAAGAGTGTGGTGGATTCAGTTTTCTAATCCTTTTGCTTCCTTTTGCTTAACAAGAGGTGGCAACAGGTGGCCGCCTCTTCTTACCTCATTCCTCCCTCCTCCTCTCACCCCGGCAGTAGGGTATTAAAACGTTGTTACTTAATCTACATAATATATATTTAACACAAATAATAATAAATAAATAGCCAAAAAAAATTATTATTGTCCAACCAATCATTCTGGATAATGATCTTCCGTGAAATCAAATTAGGAATCATATTGCTTCGGCAATTCGCTGTTGCCGTAATAAAATTCGATATAAAAAATAAACTAAAACAATACACGTAAGCAATATAATATAACATTGTGTAAGAATTTTCGGAAAAATATAATAGCCTCAACGCCCACATTGGGGCGCACGATCCTTCTGCGTAGATAAAAGTGTGTAGGTAAGGAGGTCCTTCTGAGATTTCTAATTCTGAGCGCTCAGTGTCAGTCGGGCCGCGTTGGAAGTAACAAGTTCCAAAAGAATAACGAATACAATCTTCAATCAGTCTTACTAGAGTCAAGTTATAAAATTAATATTTAATGTTATTTATTTACTAGTGCTTCTTATTTGATTTCAAAATGATAAGAACTATTATTGCTGCTAGATTCGCCGCGTTATGGTATGTAGTTTAACTGTTAATTATAATTTTTAAATATGTTTTGTTTATGTAATTTAAAATTTTCATATTATCAAATACTACAAATCCTTTATTTAAAATTTAAAATATTATTAAAAATCTATTATTTTATGTTTAACTATATAATTTAAATAGAGCAAAATTATATTTTTTTTCGTATGTTTTTATTTGAAACAAGCCAACAAAAACTATTGCCTCAAAAATTTATTCACGAAAGTTTTTCTTTCATTAATTTGTTTAATTTAATTTATATTCATAAATTTATTAAGTAAATTTGATAAAATTTGCTACGTCTCTCTCAATTTGTACTATCACTTTTAAGTTAAAGCAATGATAATATATGTATACTAGTGCGTGCTATAGAATTAAATTATCGTATTTATAGCCTTGATCCTAAGGTTGTATCGTAAAAACTTTGTCATCTTCAAATATTATTTAAACATCTATCTATAATTATAACCAAAATATGTGGAAATCAATTAAGTGGTATAAATAAAAACTAAATTATTAGAAAAGAATATAAATCCTGTTTAAATATTAAACCAAAACGCGAACCTTTTAAACCATATATCGTGAATTATTAAAAAAATGGCAATATCGTAGGGTTATTAATTTGCTTCATGCCTTGCTAAAAGAGATAAATTTTTGTTTATATAAAATCAGAATAAACAATGGAGAGATTGTGAAAAAATTTATAATCGAAATTTTTTCAGCAATGTAATAATAAAAGTCAGTCAGAGTTAAAAAATCTGAATATATTCAATTTTAAGGATACCGTTATATTAAAAACTTGGATAATTTAAATAATTTACCTAGTTAGGACGTTTTTAATCGAAAAGTGAATATTGTATTTATTTAAAAATATAATATGTTTGAGTATAACTTTTTACTCCGACACCTATGCAATGAAATTAAATGCACAGGCGCATCACTGTAACTTTGTTCGTGGGCGGGTAGAGGGGTGCGGACAATGCAACTTAATTCCCCACTCAAAGCGCTCAGTAAGTCGTTCAGTCTAAGTTGGGCTGCATCGCAGATGCACTTGTACGGAATATCCGATTATCCGCTGTGTGATAATAAAATCAAAGTGAAATAAAATATTATTATATAACTTTATCATAGAAAGTACTATTTATTTTTTCTCTTTTGTAAATCAATCTAATGAAACAGTTTTAAAGTGATTTTTTTTATAAAAATTTGGAATTCATACATAATCGTAAGTAGCTAAGCGCCTTCTTTAAACTATAATTATTCAAATCATGTTAAATATCGTTACATCCAAAAATTAATCGTACACAAAGAACTGTTTATAGTCTCTATATAATTGTTGTTTTAATTGTATAGAATATATGTAAATAATATATAAATATATAATAATAAATGTCATACTTATTTAATATTTAAAGTGACAATTTTTTTATTAATGAATAAAAAACTCATTGTATTTTTACAAAAACTCGAAGTTTTAATTATCAAAATAATTATTTTATAAAGGAATTTCAATTCGGTGTGCAAAAAAATAACAGAATATGTTTTCTCATAATTTTTGTAAATAAAAATCTAATTTTTACTACTAAACAAAATAAAAAACGTATTTTTATTATTATTTCCATGTTTTTTGTTTTGTACTTAATTTCTAATAAAAAAATTACAGAGACTACGTTATATTAAATGTAAAACATAAAAAAAATTATATATCCCATCCCATTACCATTGCTTTTGACAAAAAAATTGATTACAAAGTATAAAAGTTTAATTACCAAATGGATTCTATATTTCATTGAATAAAGCTTTCGACAAAAGATAACAAAAAATAATCTAATAATTCCATTTTACAGACGATAGAAATTCCGAAAATATACTATTATTATATAAAATAATATTAACCTTAATAACTATCGTATTTTTTATTTGGTCATAACTAATTAATTAATTTGTAAAAAAATAATATTCCATACGACACATCTTTGACGAATTTGAATTGAATTTGTCCTTTATCATGTTTTTTGACAATCCCTCAGGAACTTAACATTTTTTCAGAATCCCATTTGTTTTAGATAATAAGCTATTTGTGTGTTAAATTTCTTCCTAATCAGTTAAGCCGCTTATGCGTGATTGAGTAATAAACATCAAAATATAATTTCAAGTTGATACGCCCTGCAATACGTTTTTTGGTAATGCCACGGGAACCTGACATTTTTTCGGGATAAAAAGTATCATATTATGTGCTAATTCAGATAATAAGCTATCACTGTGTTAAATTTCATCCGCATACGTTACGCTATGTGTGATTGAGTAAACATCTAAACTTCCGAACATACCAACTATCACATTAATAATATTAGCAGGATTTATTATTAAACCAAATAAATGAATGTATACACGTATTGTATCAGTTTTAATTATAAAATCTGCATAAAATTCAAGTAGAGAGATACAATCAGTTATATTGCAAACATTGTAAAACTATATAGAATACCTCAGATTCCTTACTTGACTTCATTGAAAGTTTTATAGTTCTGCGATCGAACTTCAGGCATTTGTAATAGACTACCAAACTTGAAAATACTTTATCACCACTATATTTCATCCAAAAGAAAAAGGCATTTATGAAACGAGCTGGTACGAAATGGAAAAATGGTGGTAGCTGTGTTATAAGTGTTGTAACCGTAAAATTTCAAATTAATGATAGCGTATGTAGTCAAGATTTTTAGTTACAGCCCAAGCTAATATCAAACGGCGATACCATATCATTATGAAATTAAAAAGTCGAAGCATTTGTTGTTAATTTTGTCAGTTAATAAAATAATAGCAATGAGGACCCGCTCCGACATTACGGGTACGAAAAAATAAACTTACAGGTAAAATCTTGTGAACATCGTTAATCATTGTATGAGTGTCAGAATTTGTAAGAAGATTTACATTTTAAACGGTTATGGTTTTAACAAAGCGGCCCCTTTCCAGCTCACCTCAGCGCAATCCAAACATTTTGTAACAATATGGCTTTTAAACTAATTTGATAGATTTTGTAAAGGTAAATGACGATTCAAAAACGCTCGTAAGGACTATTTGAATGAGATAATTATATTTTGATAAGATTTTATTTCCTTTATAAGGTATAAAGATATTTGGTTAGATTATTTAACTGAGGGTATTAGCAGTACCAAATATAAAATATAAAATATAATGTGATCGGTATGGTTTTATAAATTAAGGATATAGATTGCTGTATTAGTTTATGTCGTAAGGAAAACTGGGACAAGTCCCGAGCGCCGTAATCAAAAATAAGCAATACACATACTACTTTTTTCCAAGAAATTTCTATCTTGAAGCAATCATTTTTCTCAATTACAAAACTTTTATGGCTTTGACTTTGAATAAATTTGTTGAGACTTCAAAGTTTTAATTATAATATAGCGGAAAATATTACCATTAAACTTTGGTATTTTGAAAGATATCGAATTTGTATTTCTTTAATTATTGGCTCCCATACAAATAAAACACCTAAATACTTCACATATGCTGCAAAAGAAACATTAGTAAGGCTCTAGTTTTGAATCATACAGCTGAAATATCTATAAATTCTTGGCCACATAATAAAATGTACTTATTAAAAAAATTTCGTGATTCTAGTTGTGCGTCAATAAGTCCGTTCAAAACAGCTCTGAAATAAATTAACAAGTGCGTTGTGGAACACGCACAGTTGAAACTAAAGGGTTTCGCAGCTTGATTATGAAGAATCTTAAGGGCCTTAAAAATAATAACGAATTATAATCGACCGCAAAAAAAGTTGGTAATTTCATAGTAATTATTTTTGTAGAATTTTAAATCATTGAGCGGAACACAACTACTGATTTAATGAAAAAAGCCAAAATTAAATCTGGTTATGATTTTGAAAAACCTGTCCAAAGATACCTTACACGTTGTCATACGTTGAATTTTTTTTTCAATCCTCAGTTACATGTATGGGCTGCTACCCTTATTTCTTATATATTTTGAGATTTTATAACAAAATCGTTGTGCGGTTCATAGAATACACCTATTTAGTAAATTTCGTATAGATAGAGCCAATTTTGTCAATACTTTGAAATCAGTAAGCACATACGCACAGTATAAAATCGTAGTTGTCACCTACGACGTCCTTCCTGAAAGAGCTAAATATGTAAGTAAATACTATATCCTTAATTTATAAAACCATACCGATCACATTATATTTTATATTTGAAATTTGTTGCAATATTCTGATAACAGAATTTGAAATTATAACCACATTTCGCTGTCGAAATTAAAATAAACACTATATTTCTTGATCTTATGTATCTGGAACATCTTCCAACAATAGGGTAGGTATGCGAATGCTTTGTGAACATTTATCTCAACGCGGAAACGAACATACATATATAACCTATGAATTAGACTATCAAAGTATTATTATGTACAGTACAATTTCATAATTTCACAAACTTTGTAAATATAATACGTAATCCCTTATATTTTTACCTCTACACATATAAATAAATAAATAAATAAACGCTACACACTCAACGGCCCCCATTAGGATAATTATATCCTGTGTCGGGGTCCGGAAACATTCACAATGACAAGGACAAACACAACCAGACCGGAAAACATGCCTGTACGAATAATACAAACATCTGCTCCGAGCGGGAATCGAACCCGCAACCGTCGAGGCTTAAGGCAGACTCGCTTCCCACAACGCCACAACGGTGTCAAAATATCTAAAGACCCTCCTGAAAATATTATATTAGTTCTATATCTTTGTCTGTATGTCTCTCATACAAGCATAGTAGTAAGAAAAAGATAACATATACAGTATAATTAAAGTGAGTGCGAAAAAAAACCTACGGCTATGCGGCCATGCGGGACATTCTATCGGGGAACAGTTTTGGCGCCGTTGTTTTAAATTAAAAATCTTAGTCAGGATAGATAACCACTGTAGACTACATCTTGTTTTTTCTTTTATATAAAATTATATACACGCATTAACATAATGGCGGTAATCGGTAATCTCTACATCAAATGAACTTAATCCCGTTTGCCCCTCTAACATAAAAAATCACCATTCACATGAAATACCTTTTGAAAATCAATATTTGAACCATTTTTTCATATAATTTAAGTATTAATTCATTTAATTTCATATTCAACGTTAAGATGAGGTTGACGAATTTTCAAAGTCAAAAAAAGTCAATCAACTTTTGAACTTTCCAAACCTTGCGTGTGTAAATTTTTTAAATACCAATGTTCAGTAAAGTTTTCAATAAAAAAAATATTTTGTAAGAAGTATCAGGCCTCGATGTTTCGCTCGCTTTCATATAGTTACTATTTACTATGGCAGACGTCTTTCGTCGGTCTGCTACTTTCTTTTGACCAACCCTCAAGAATCTTACATTTAACCAGGATATAAGGTATCCTATGTGTTAATCCAGGCTGTCTGTGTATCAAAAATCATATAAATCCGTGCAGCCGTTTTCGCGTGATTGAGTAGCAAACACCCAAACATGCAAACATACAAATTTTCACATTTATTATAGCATAATATAATAATGTGAAAATGCTTACATTTTTTTTTTGACAAATAACTACATTTATTAAGGCCCATAAAGGTTACCGCTTAACTATATATATAAAAGGCTTTGTCCTGAATGACAGACGGATCAACGCACAACCTAAGCCGCTGATCGTAGAGACCTGAAACTTGGAGGGTGTGTTCTTTGTATGACGTGGGCATCCGATAACAAAAGATTTTCCGAAATTTTACCCCTAAAAAAGGGGGGCAAAGTTTATATGGGACAACGCGATTCCTTGGTTCAATCTACTTCAAATTTACCGTAAACCATCTTTAACAGAATTGATGAAAGGCGTTTTGTATTTTATTGAAATTCATCTTCTAACGGGGTTAAAAACGGGTAGAAAATTATTTTGCTTCGAAGTTTACATTCACATCACATCAACGCCTAGTCTGAACTTGAAATATTTTTTTACAGGTGTTGTTTTTAAAACGTAAACGAGCGGGCGAAGCCGCTGGCAGAAGCTCGTGTTAGATATAATAACAGATTAATCATATTAATTACGTATATATGTTAATTACGAGTACATTAGTTAATTAATTATGAAACCTGATCACGACTAATATTATCTAATGGTTCGTATTAGATATTAGTACTAGTATTTAATAAAAAAACTAGACTTGTGGAGCTGATTTCTAGAAATAGTTTACGCAATAGGAAGCTATTTGAATGCTTCATAATTCATAGTGATGAAGAGCCTTCCTGTTGTCAGCATGAATGGGTCAGCTCGTTCGGGAAGAAGTTCATATAACCTGGCAGTATTCGTACTTTTACGCTGCTATCAAATATGAACGCCGGAGGTGCTTTAAAACAATCTTCCAGAATTTTGTTACAATTTATTAACGATCCAATGGCACTGCATTAAAAAATTCATATAAATTATCATCATCATGGTTACACTTGAGATACTTGAAGTATTACATGCGCGTTGCCAACCCAAGGTATATAGGCCCCTTTGTACTGGAAAAAGGCATGACTCTACTACTACTAATAACACGATAGAAACGAAAAGGAAAAGGAAGGGTACAAAAGAAGGGAATTTGAACATCGGATACTCTAACTCATCGAGCTAAGCCCAAAATTCCGTACTGCAGCCATATATTCCCGAATCTCTATCTACATGGCAACAATAACTAAACCCTACTGATGTTTACACAACCTTCATCCAACCATTAAAATTAAATTTTACAGTTGTAAGTTTTATAAATACATATAAGTGTAGCGCTTATTCATCCGGCCTGGAATTCGGTGAAGCGATGATTACTGGTGTGCATTCTAGCATAATGTTATAGAGCCTTCCTATTTCGTATTCGGAGCTCCTGTATCGTACACTACATGATCTTGTCAGTTATACTTAGTACGAAGCTGCTGCGTTGAACAGACATCATGTTCAAATATATTTTCATTCAATTCAATTAAATTTTTAATTTAACATCTTTCTACATTTTCATTTACCTGTGATAATATGATTTTGCTACACACATCTCTCTGCGATTATGTGACCTGAATTCTAGAACACATAACATCATTTTCTTATTTGTATCGAGTAACGCGGTAATTGGTTATATGATTATACTTAAGCATTATCTTTGGGTCTATCTAACATTATTACGTAAAGACATTTTTAGGAAAATATAGCTTTATCCTTATATTTTTTGTGGTGTGTCTGCGTGTGTTTATGTGTCATGACATATGTGTGTTTACGTATAATGACATGTCATGTCATGTCAAATTGAATAGTACCTTCCTATTAGTTTCTTCATAGAGGCTTCCTAAAGTCAGCTTGCGGGCCCGAGGCTGACGACGGCCGAGCAAGAGCGGCCACGGGGCTTCAAGGCGCGGTGTGTAAATGCGATATCTCGCGAGTACACGAAAAACTATTCTTTATTCAAATAGGCCTTTAGGCACTTTCTCCTACAGTATACTATGCTGTTGTATACACCGTTGCCATATCGCCGCCACCTATCTCGTGCCCTCGTACTAAGTATGACAATCATTACTTATAAATAATAGATATTTTACGATAAAACTATATATAGGAAAGCCAACAATTATCATCATTTAAAAACCGGTCAACTACGTAAAGTAACATAATGAAACACAAGTAAAAGTAACATAAAGGGTTTCGTACCACGGTAAAATAATAAAAATATCAAATGTATACGTGCACGTGCACGGTGCACGTGGTCGACTGGTACTTATTTTATTTATGTTACTCTTTTAATCCCAGAAGGCTATCCCGATTTTGAAAATTCTTTTTTGTTTGATAGGGTCTACTTTCTAGTTTGTCATGGTCATTGTAATTTGGTGAAGATTTGATGATGAGTCTTGGAGAAATCGAAAGAACTTTTTATTCTTCGGAAAAGCATCCTGATGATGATCACAGATTGTCACCAAAATCACACAATACTAATAAACAATATTTCCAGGTTGTGATATAATAAGGCACTCTAATATAATGAATGCTATATAATTCACAAGTAAACAATATATACAAAAAATTCTTTAGAAAATTAATATTTTCTGGTTTCAAAGAAATATTTTCTTCAGAAGTCGGTCGGCCTCCTGTGACAATATTTTACTTAACTTGATTGTGTGGTAATAAGAAACAGTGTTTGTTGAAATTACTTTTTCATGGAACAAGATAAGTATACTAAAAACCAATTGAATTTTGTTGTTGTTTACATACACTTACAACGAGATAAACAATTGTAATATATTTTTCCATTCGTTTCTAAATTAATAAAGTCTTTATGCTTACCAACTTTATTTATATTATTACAGCTGTGCCCACGGCTTCACTCGCGTGGTGTCTCGATTTTTCATTATTGCATGGAACTTTTTTCTTAAATAAAAGTAGCCTAAAGTCTCCTCTTCCCACAATACAAAAATATTTGAAATTTGAAAATAATTTTTATTCTTAACTTGGACTCTAACATGTGTAATGACATCATAAAATGAGGATCCGTAACAAATTAAGTGGTGAATGCACATTTACAGAGCTAAGAAGTATAACATATAGTGCAATCATTTTTGTTTTACGACAAAAAAGACGAAGTTATGACAAATTACTAGCGAAGTTCGCTATCGGGGCATAAGCGGTAGCTGTAATCACAAGGATCAATCGAGCTCTAAAAATTTTTTGGGATGTGTTTTCTGATGTGTATTTAGCACTACAATACTACGTCATTATTTATAATTAATTTCACCACGTGAATAGGATAAACCACCTGCGTTGAGCACCTCGTAGTGAATGGGCGCAACTTGACTTTTTTTTTTGTTGTGAAAGTAGAACACAACTGTTCCTCTCCGTGCCTTTTTTAACTTTGATTCTTTTTACGTATCTTATATTTTTATTTAAACCCGATAATATTTACTTTTCGATTTCGTATGATTTCGATCACGTACCTGTCAGCTGCATATTATAAGTATGTAACTTATACTAATACTCATATTGTTAATTATACATTATTCCTGTATATGATACATTTAAACTTAGTGTCTTTTCACACGTGCCGGTTGCCGGGTAGCCGGCGCCGGGTGACCGGTACGATGTGTATGGGCATGTATGGCAGATTTCACAAGTACCGGCGTAATTTGTCAGGCAAGAGGTCACCGGGTGTACGTCAGATTTACCACTGAGCGTGCGGCTAGCCAGTAGGGGCTGACCGGATTCACAGTGTTGTATGGAAAACGTAGGCCAGTCGTCGGGGCATAACCACAGACAAAGCACGTGCACGTCGTTATAAAAGACGCTACTGGATACAAAATCAAGTCGCTTGAAAACGATATAAGTTACCGGACAGTCGGCGCCGGATGCACGGCAACCGGCACGTGTGAAAAGGCACTTATTAAATATACAACGGCTGTCATTAATACAGTCCTGTTTCTCTTCAGTTCAGCGTGACTTTAAGCCAATCGGTGCGTGTGTTAAAATACATAATTATGTTGTTATAAAATCAATTATTTCAAAATTATTATAACACTATTATTGGTTTCAAATTGATTTGTCTTTACAAAATAACACTTAGATTAATTACTACTGAAGTATAGAATTATTTACTTGTACCTTATACCTCGGCGCTGGACGCATATTAAACAGAATTTAAATAAGTAACGAGTTTACGCTAGCACACTCTGTTCCAGACAACTGCATTCTACTAGTTTTATTAGGACACAACGCTAAAGTTGTATTTTATATAGTTATTGGTCAATATCAAATAATGCTATTGTTTTTGATTAAAAAAATATTTTACTCTACTTTTCATATAGTTTAAAAAAGGATAACAATTTTGAGAATTGTTGTCGCAAATTTTCTGATACGAGACTCTAGCTCTACTCTAGCGTTGAATCGTTCATATCCCCAAAGTGAATTTGTGTCTATAATGGCTTTTAAGCCATTTCAGTTGCTCCAAATATCCAGAAAAATAGATGCTTTAGTATAAACAAATACCAAAAAATACGGATTTTGTTGTCAAAAACTTTCAGTTAATGTGAACTTTTCCAGCATTAATTTTAGAAACTGACACGAATAGCATTCATCGCCAATTTTATTATATTTAAAATATGGGTTTTGCTTTTTAATATAGCACATCGCAAATATCTTTCAAATATATAGATCGATTTTAAATATAACACACACACAGGGTTCTAGATACTAACTAAATAACACTTGTAAAGTAAATATAAGACGTAAGAACGGTTTGAAACCGAGAACGGCTAAGGATGCGTCGCTAATACAAAAGCTAATAGACACAAACGTCTATTGAGATGAAATGATTTTTGTAATTGTTTGCGAGAAATATTTATTTTTGATATAGTTTAACAAATTGAAGTTGCACCCGAAGCAACACACAAACAGAATTTAGTTACAGTAAACCAGTAAACCAGATTGGGTATGAAACTTCCGAACCCAACCCGTTAATTCAATTAGTTTCGGCGACTGTTTACTCACCGCCCGTTGGCAGATAGACAGTTTTTTATATACTCTTTTAAAATACACTTAATTCTGAACAGTCGGAATATTTACCGTGGTATTTTTTTTTTTAGGTATATTAAAAATTTAAATTTAAATTGATTACAATAATTTTCATTACCATCTTTAGATATTCTACTGACATGAGTATTATGTACGTATTACGTACTAGTAAACTGTAAAAGAATTTCGTATGTACGTTCATACTAGTACGTACTGTAAAAGAATTTCAACTCTTTGATGCTACGCTCAAATGCACAGATATTGTAATTCTTTATGAAAATAAGTGTTTTACGTTATAAACCGACATCAAAGGCTACGAATTCTTAGTGTAGGTATGTTACCCGATATCTTTGCCATTAGAAAAGCTACCGCGTTGATCTGATTGTCTCAAGAAATATAGAATGAAACTTTTCAATTTACCTAAATTTACAAATATTATATAATTATTTTTTTGTAACCAAGTCTTATATCTGAAGCTTAGATCTTAGGTGGTTGACGTTTTTTTTATGTTACTAGTTGGCAAACAAGCATACGGCCCACCTGATGGTAAGTGGTTGCTGTAGGCTATGAGCGCTTGCAGCACCATTAGTAGGTGCCATTCACACGTTGTCAACCTCGAGATATTGGTTCTTAAATCTCCTCTGCCCAGTAATTTCACTAGCGTACAGTGCCTTTCAAGCCGGAACACAGTAATGCCTAAACATTACTATTTGGCGGCAGAATATTAAATATATTATTAGTAGACGTCGGTTAACCGGGTGCTAATTATATTAATTAAAGGTCTTGCTCGCGTTATAATACCATCTTTACGTAGTATTTAAAAGAGTGGTGCACTGTGACCTTTTTTAAAAGTCATGCTGCTCCACCTTTCAAACTACATCAAGTAATGTATTAACTTTTGTTAGTTAACGTAAGCTACCGTGGATTTGATTAGGAATATAATGTGCTTTAAGTTACTGCGATCTGCATTAACTACCTCTAAATTTTATTATTAAATTAAGAACACTAGCTAGAACAACAATTACTGTACCACATTTTGTAATCTAATTCCTCACTTTTATTAAATTCAAAATAAACCGACGATAATCAACGATGTGTACAGTTTTGTGTATTCACAATCAATACTTAAACACTACTTTATTAAACTCCATCATTGGTTTTTACCGTTCTGTTTGTCTTCTATTTTTGATTAGAATACCATTCTAAAGAGCGCAAACGAGCTATCTTGTTGTGTTCAATTGTTCCTTTGGCCAACTTCTGTGATCACCCCCAGACATTATTTTAATATCTTATATTTTATATGTTTAATATCACCAAGGGTTATAGTACTCATCAAGATCATTTCAAATAGCTCAAGCATAATGGAATTGTCTTGTTGCGTTCAGTAGTTCATATGGCCTTCCGTCATTATTTCGTTATTAGAACCCAAGCGCAATGGAATTTCAAGGCATTGCGTTCAACTTGCAAAATGAATATATATGTATGAAATATACATATATGTATACAAACATTGCAACCTAAATAAAAGTTTTTTAAAACTAGCTTAAGTCTAGTAGGTCTTGACATTCGCCTAGCTCGAAGTATCTTAGTGGTCCTAAAGTCAAGTAAGGCTATAGAAGTTATTGAATGTACTCAGCCGAAGGGCAGTGCAACAAGTTACTGATAGAAGGTTTAAGAAGGCTTTTTAATGCGATTTTTCATCATTATAATCATAAGATATAATTTTTTAAATTAATGATATACATATATGCAGGAACTTTGTTTATCTCTAATATATAAAATTGTCGTGTCACAATGTTCGTTCCCATACTCCTCAGAAACGGCTTGACCGATTCTTATGAATTTTTTATGCATATTCAGTAAGTCTGAGAATCGGCTACTATCTATTTTTCAAACCCTCAGAGATAAGTAGTGTCCACCCCAAAAATTTTTTTTTTTATTTTTTTGATAAAATTTTTATTTTTATTTTTTATTATGTGGCATTGAAAAATACGACCGACCCAAAATTTTCAATTTTTTATCACCAACCCCTGCTTTTTAATAGCCTTATTAGTCAATCAAAAACTTTCACCGGGTAGAGGGCGCTGCTATCGGGTCCCAGATTTTTTCGGGGCAGGACAACGTCTGCCGGGCCCGCTAGTATTTTATATAATTTTGTAAATTGACATTTATTTTAAATTGGAAATGTCGTGAAAGCTTACGTTACTTTTACATTTATAATATTAGTGTATATTATTCAAAATGTCCCTTAAAACAAAAAATAGTAAAAGATATTTATTTTAGTGTGCGATATTCTAAAACAATAAAAAAATCGCAGATATAGTTACAAACTGTGTTCATAGCCCTATTCTTCACTAGTACACAATACACTTCATAGCCACCTTTAACTTTTAAACTATAACGTAAAAATATAAAAAGTAAAAACTTTTATTTAAATTCAAAAATGTTTCTACCCAATGTTTATAGACAAACGAAACTAAAAACCATAAATAGATTTTTCACATTACGATTAACTAAATTATTTACGGTAACTTAATCTAAAAACATAGGTTGATTTTGATTTCTCTGTTGAAATTTAGGCGATAGGAACGCGCATCCCGAGGTGAATACATGAACTATTCATAGCGTTCCTGACAGTATTTTTAACAACGTAAGCCATAAAATTTTCCACATAATTATACATTTACATACTTAGAATACAATAAATAAATAATAGTTTAAAAAACCTACTTTCATAGAAAATCCAAAAAAAAAAATGAAAAATAAATAAAAGTTAAAATTCAGAATAGGAAAGATAAGAAATAGGGTAGGGCGTAGGGTGCTTTTTTATGAATGTATAATTTAAGGGTTTATATTATAAATAAGTTTTAAGTCAACATCATTGACCACATTTATTTTTTTAACGTTAACGGCCCGAAAGTGAAATGTAACGTACATTTAACTGTCGAAACAAACGTTTTACGATCGCTTAAGTTAAATGGTATTTTGTACCGCAAACAAACATAGCCCGCGTTTATGCTATACTTTTATGACTTGCTTCAACAGGCCGACAAGAATATTATCCGTAAATGAATATGTTAACGATTCAAAAATTAGGCATACTTGACTTTCCTTTAGTCAAAAAACAGAGCTAATACTAATGTTGTCTCGAATTACATATATTTCTTTTTTTTAAATAAGTTCTGAACGAAAGTTGTTCTCAGAAAATATTTTTAATTTTATCAACATTATACTTATACGAAAAATTTGTAATTTCCAACAAAACATCAAAGAAAAACAAAAATCCAACAAAAAATCGAAGAGGCTGAAAGAGTTTCTGCTAGTCTTACTCTTGAAGAACAATACTAGCGGCACTATGATCATCTCAAACAAACTAAGAATTCGTTAAATCCTTATTTTCATCTCTAATCCTTAGCCGATGCCCTAAGCAAATGGTTCAGATCTTAAAGGATTTAAATCAATCCCAGGAAAAGCGCAAGGGTTTTTTAGATATCACTTTATAAATCAGAAACTAATTAAGTTTAGCTGCTACGATTTTATTAGCAGAGGTCTTCAATCAGACGAAGACATACAAGACCGAATATGCAGAAGAGACTTCAAAACTAAAAGTCTTTTAATTTTTTTTTAGTTTTATTCACAGAACTTTTATTATTATGAATTGATTTTTATCTCATGATATTAAATAGACAAAAATTTTGTATGTAATTTGTTAGACAAGAAATCATTACTTAACTATATTTTAATTACTATCAAGGTCATTTTATGGTTTCAAATTAAGTTAATCTTGATCTTCTAAGATATTTATATACGATAACGTTACTAGATAATTAATTACTAGAAATAGAGTATCAAAACAATATCACTAATTACTATCGTGTTCGGTTTTCATAGACTTCGCCTAAAAACTTAATCTGTGAAGTCCATGAAACGCTATTAATAATTAAATATGATTTTTTTTTTTAATTTATAGGCCAAAACAAGAATAACAATACATATATCAACATATACCTATCCGACTTAAACCTAATTTGGTTTTAATGTGGATAGTGAGTTACATGCTACAAAAATATTCAAAATTCAATATTACAGTAGTTTCAATTAAACACTTAAGTTGGTAAAATATTTTTTTAGTATCATATGATGATGCTTCGGGCAATTAAAGTATTTATTTTGTATGTCCGGAGGGAAAGGGAGATCATTTATTATGTCGGGTAACATGAAATTATACGTTCTAGTCCCGTATTTATTCTGATATCTAGGCAGTATAAACATATTAGCCAAGTGTCGTAGCCGTTGATCTCTTTTGTGTACATTTAATAATTTTATGTTTCTGTATTCGTCTTTTAATATAGACATCTTAATTTTACTGTATATTGGTAATACCTTACAATATGTAAATAAATGTTTGTCAGCTAGCTGATAACAGATGAGTCTGCTAATGCTAAATACAGTATTCGTAGCATTTTAAATGGGATCTTATGTTTCAATATGGATATTCTACTAAGTAAAGATCTGAGCTTATTACATACATAATCTACATGCGCTGACCAACCAAAGCGACTATCAATTATCAACCCAACATACATGTGGTTATTAACAAATTCAATTTCAGTACAATTACATGATATTGTGGTAGTACTTGCCATCCTGTGCAAACAGTCATGGCTGTGAGCGACTACAACAGGCCTGTAATCTATTTTGTTATGAGAAGAATGTATGTGCATAGTTTTAGTTTTAGATGCATTTATGACTAAACCAACGTCATATGCCATATAATTACTCTTATCCCTTTTCCATATTCTAAATAATTTATTCCTTTTTTTACTCATATTTTCTATATTCTTGTAAAGCCATGGACATTTTTTCTTATTATCAATATTAACTTTAAATTATATTGTACAATTTTCATATATTTGATTAAATTTATCTAATAAAAAATTCAATACATCGTCTGGACAGTGATATGTCAGCGCTGTGTTCCAGTTGACCGATTTTAATTCTTTAATGTCCCGGGTATGTCCTTAAACTACGACCATGGCCACGGGGGATGGGCAGCAGCATCCCTATAGTGCGGTGGAGACACTGCGATCGCCAACCCGCATGCCAAGCGTGGCGATTATGGCATTAACCCCCCATGCAATACGCACACAAACCACGGCCCCGAGTTTCCGGCGACCCCCAGTGCTCTGGTTATGGTAGCGGCCAGGGTACTCGCGGGGTCAGGGGTGCTAAGAATCTCCGGCTAAGATCTGGCTACCACCAACGACGACTCCTGGCCCTGGCAACATATAACACGCGTACACTGCGGACCGACGAAAAAATAGCTGAACTGGAGGAAGTATTAAGCAAGTTGCGTTGGGATATCATTGGGCTATCTGAAGTCCGAAGAGAGGGGGAGGACACGATAACCCTAAAATCCGGCAACTTGCTCTATTTCCGGGAGGGCGACCAACAGTCCCAGGGAGGTGTCGGGTTCATCGTCCACAAGTCCCTCGTAAACAACGTTGTGAAGATCGAGAGTGTGTCGGCTAGGGTGGCGTACCTTGTACTCAGAGTATCCAAGAGATACTCGTTGAAGGTCATACAGGTATACGCGCCGACGTCGGCACACTCCGACGACGAGGTGGAGGCTATGTATGAGGATATTTCGAAAGTCATGCAGAGCACCAAAACCTATTTCACCATTGTTATGGGGGACTTCAACGCGAAACTGGGCAAGAGAGACGGTGAAGAGCTGAGAGTGGGGCAATTTGGAGTTGGAAGTCGGAACCACCGGGGCCAACTACTTGCTGGCTTCTTGGAGAGGGAGGGACTCTACATGATGAACTCCTTCTTCAAGAAACGCGAGCACAGAAAGTGGACCTGGATGAGTCCCGACGGTGCTACAAAAAACGAGATTGACTTCATCATGTCGACAAAGAGGCATATATTCAATGATGTCTCTGTGATCAGTATGGTCAAAACCGGAAGTGATCACCGTCTGGTAAGAGGCACATTGAATATATGTGTTAAGTTAGCGCGCTCTCGATTGATGAAGTCTACGCTCCGTCCAGCAACAGCCCCAATCCAAAACCCCGAGAGCTTTCAGCTAGAACTCCAAAACCGTTTTGATTGCTTAGGCGGCGATGTGGACGAATACAACGACGGCTTTGTGGAAGCTGTCCATAGTACTGGGTCTAGGTTCTTTAAGACTCAACAGAGTAACAGAACCAAAAGGCTCTCTGTCTCCACTCAGAGACTCATCGAGGAAAGGAGTAGGATGGTTCTGCAGTCTTCAGCCGATGCGACTTCATACCGGCAGCTCAACAGACAGATATCTAAGTCCCTGACCCGTGATCTGCGCCAATTCAATACAAATCGTATTGAAGAGGCCATAGAACGGAATAAGGGCTCTAAGGTGTTCTCAAGAGATCTGTCTGTTGGGCAGAGCCAGCTCGCCAAATTAAAAACTGAAGATGGTAGAATCGTTTCATCCAGACCTGAAATCCTGAGTGAGATAGAACGCTTTTATGGACAGCTATACACGTCAACTAGCAGACCCGAAGTTGATCTAGCGGAAGATCCTAGAGCTAGGCTGACCCGACATTATACCGAAGACATCCCGAACATCAGCCTGTACGAGATTAGAATGGCTCTTAAACAGCTCAAAAACAACAGGGCACCCGGTGAAGACGGAATTACAGCCGAACTTCTGAAGGCGGGTGCTACACCGGTCCTTATGGCCCTTCAGAAGTTGTTCGACTCCGTCTTACAGGAAGGGAGAACGCCAAAGGCATGGAGTAGAGGTGTGGTGGTACTATTCTTCAAAAAGGTGACTACACCTTATTGAAGAACTACCGACCCATCTCACTTTTGAGCCATGTCTATAAGCTGTTTTCAAGAGTAATTACGAATCGTCTCGCACGCAGGCTAGATGACTTCCAGCCTCCCGAACAGGCCGGTTTCCGAAGAGGCTTTAGTACCGTAGACCACATCCATACGCTTCGTCAGGTTATACAGAAGACTGAGGAGTATAACCTGCCTCTCTGCTTGGCGTTCGTGGACTACGAGAAAGCCTTCGATTCGATTGAAACCTGGGCTGTATTACAAGCTCTCCAGAGGTGCCAAATAGACTACCGCTATATCGAAGTGCTGAAGTGCTTATACGAGAACGCCACCATGTCAGTCCGACTACAGGACCAGAGCTCGAAACCTATTCCATTGCAGCGGGGAGTAAGGCAAGGAGATGTTATTTCTCCTAAGCTATTTACCGCTGCACTGGAGGATGTTTTCAAGACTCTGGACTGGAAAAGGCTAGGCATCAATATAAATGGCGAGTACATCACTCACCTTCGGTTTGCTGACGATATAGTAGTCTTGGCTGAGACCATGGAGGACTTGAGTACTATGCTCGATGACCTCAGTAAAGCTTCCGAGCGAGTTGGTCTAAGGATGAACATGGATAAGACGAAGATCATGTCAAATACCCATGTAGCACCAACTCCCGTTACAATCGGAGGCTCTACACTCGAAGTTGTTGACGATTATATATACCTAGGACAGGCTATCCAGTTAGGTAGGTCCAACTTCGAGAAAGAGGTTAATCGTCGAATCCGACTCGGTTGGGCAGCGTTCGGGAAGCTACATCACATCTTTTCGTCCATTATTCCGCAGTGTCTCAAGACAAAAGTCTTTGACCAGTGTGTGTTGCCAGCGATGACATACGGATCCGAAACGTGGCCGCTCACCATGGGCCTCATAAGAAGGCTCAAAGCCACTCAAAGGGCAATGGAAAGGGCTATGCTGGGAGTCTCTCTGCGTGATCGCATCAGAAATGATGCCATCCGCAGTAGAACTAAAGTCACCGATATAGCCCTCCGAATCGCCAAACTAAAGTGGCAGTGGGCAGGGCACATTGCTCGTAGAACCGATGGCCGTTGGGGCGGAAAGGTTCTCGAGTGGCGACCACGTACCGGAAGGCGCAGCGTGGGCAGGCCCCCTACAAGGTGGACTGATGACCTGGTAAAGGTCGCGGGAGTCCGCTGGATGCGGGTGGCGCAGGACCGGTCATTGTGGCACTCTTTGGGTGAGGCCTATGTCCAGCAGTGGACGTCCTTTGGCTGAAATGATGATGATGAATTCTTTAATTACTCGTTTGTTGTTAATATTCACATTACTGGTATTTTGATACGATTTGTGACAGATATTAATAATTTAATTTATACTTACACAAGACAGACTTCGAACAAAGTTACAATAATAAAAATAGCCTAGAAATGCTTAAACATTATATTATTACGATAATGAAAATAAGAAGCTTTCGTTTGGCTGCCTTTTAATTTAATTATTCATTGTATTCTTTATTATTCTTCAAAGTTGTTTTGCCTTTTGGGCTTTTAATATAGATTCGTGATATTTTTACATACTTTTAAATTCAAAAGAAATATTCGACCCTATTATTGATACTTACTTAAAGATTCTTATTCTTGCGTGGGAGATAAAATAGACGTAATATCTTAGTAAAATTCAATTCATATTCGAAATAAACTTTTAATTGTTAATTGTATAGTCTAATAATAAACATATTTTGTAATTGAGTGTATTTATTTATTTATTATGTATATACCTGTTTCAGTTCTAGTTTAGCTCTTCAAAATCTTTGCACTTAGCAATTTGAGATGAATATTTACCGGATGCGATTTAAAGCTCAAATATGATATTACCGTATAGTGTAATCTAGAATTCGATAACACACTACAAAATTTATCATTTCAAAACAAACTGCTAAACCATCTGCAATTTCTTAATACCTCGTTAACAGCGTGCTTTCAAAATAGGCTCAATTTAGTATATGTACATTCAGCATATCATTTATTCTTGTTTCATTATATAGTTTATTTTTATGTTAGAAGGGGCAAACGAGTGGCAGGCTCATCTGATGCTAAGCATTTACCATGAACATCAGTCACACCAGAGAGCATCAGGTGCGTTGCCGACCTTAAAGATGCAACTGGTTATAGGCTGAGTGACCCCAAAACGCGCCTGAGCAGTCACTTCTCGAACCTTTCATCAACTGTGGCACAGTGTTTTATAAGACCTATTTTTGTCTCATTTCATCATAATATAATACGCCAATATGGCGAAGCAAAAATATGATAAGGAGAAATTAAAAAAAAAATATATCTTTTTATTTAGTACTAAGTAAATGAAGGAAAACTTCTGTCAATATTTAATATTATAAAAGGCATAATTATTGAATGCAATCAAAACTTACGTAGTTTTTTTTTATTAATATTTTGTGATTTTTAGGGGCCGGATATTAGTGAACTTTGGGATTAAAAAAAAAACAGTTTATCGTATCGACTCGTGAATTTTACTCTAATGCTTGAAATGCTAAAAATAATAAAAATTATCGATTTCAATAATAAAATCAAAATGAGACGAAAATGGGTTTTATAAAACATAGCCATAACATTCGCCAGGCGGAAATTTTAGCCACACTACCACCAAAAAATAAACCAACCACCACTTATTGCAGATCACTACTATTATATTCTACGTATAATTTTATGGAAAAATTACTAAACATTACCATTTTATTTGATCAATGTAATCAAAATAGTTAAAATACATACATGGAAACAAAATATAAATATTTTCCATGAAAGCTTACATATTTGCAAATTTAAATTTTTACTTTATTTTTTCTAACCCACAATTTTATACCGATTGCTAGTGTATCAAAATACTGATTTAATATTTAACTTGTTTGGTAAAATGCGGAAAGAAAAATTCGTTCGAGTAAACTATTAATTTAATTCAATCGTACTATGACAAACTGTTTAATGATATCATTGGTTTTTAGGATTGTTTTGAATATATATAATTTCTTTCCAGTGTCACCCTATTCGGATCGGATATATATTAATCATCCCTATGTCTTGCATGAGTTAGTTTTTGTTTTCGGCCAGCCTCTAAAACTTCTGCTAATCAAACCGTTTTTAGAACACAAATAAAAAGTAATAAAAACTAGAAATAGAAATTATCATTTAGATTCTACACGGATTCAACACTTACAATATGCACTTTTGGTTATAAATTCAAATGAATATTTCATTGCTTTTATTAAATAAATCTTTCAACAGGAGGAAATAAAAATATTTATATATATTCTTGTATTACTGAAATCTGAGAAAGATATGCAAATTGTCCCTATTTCTATTATATACGTAATTTTCAAGCCTCAATCGTTACCTCGAACTCGTTTACACAATTGCTCACTCTCAGATCTGCAGCATCGCGTTGGATCGGAATGATCATTTAGAATTATAGCTGGCCAACTTTAATGGTCCTATTCAATACTGAAATTCAATTTGATCGTACTGTAAGATAAATTTTAAATTTCAATAAAAAAGATGTGGTCTTAGTCAAATTTTAACAATAGACTTAGTAAAAAAACACATTCTTTGTTTTGCAATAGTAGCCGGACTAATCTTTTTTCTGTATAAAAATGCATATACTCTTTAATAATTTATGAAACAAAAGAGGTCAGATTGTCACATATTGTTATAATATTCAATTACATTGTTTCAACATAATATAACAGACCAAAAATATATAACAATCAAATATCATATACATAAAACAATCAATGGACGTCCACAGATCGAATTATTGGATACTATAGAAATATATTAGTTCTTCTAGACTAAGACTTACGGATTAGATAAAAGATAAATATTAAGAAATGGAATCTCATCGTGATCTCGAGTTTTAAAATCAACTCATGAAGACGTTGAAGACGTCATAAAATCACTCCACGAAATTATCGTTACAAACACTTGTGTCAATATAAATTCATAATTTCACGTGGAAAAATAAATAAATATTATGCCTATAAAGTACTAAAAACGATATGTGAAAGATATCATTATATCTTTAATAAATATATAGTACAATCTTTTGTGTAATTTTATATTATAGCATAATATACTTAAACTACACGTATGCACTGCATGGATTGTATTGTTTTTAAATTTCTTAACATGCAGTCTTGCACTAACCGAATTATTACAGCTAAATCAGATAACATGACTAAAGTAATCCAAAAAGATTTATATTTATACTTAAACTTCTATTCAGATCAGTCAGACGGCAAACACGATTAGTCTTGAGAGAGAAGACGAAATGATTCACTTTGTAAACGAAATTCACCGTTACACTGAAACTTTACTCTGTGTACAAGGAATAAACCATTTAACAAACTTTTATTAAAACACGCTGACGTACCATTGTGAATTATTTATTAATCCTTGCAAATTCAAGAGACGCGGCGGGCATTGTGTTGCATTCGTCGCAAGAGTTGATTTTATTTTATTTATAAATAAGATACGTAGTACAGACGATACAAAAATGAGTTTGTGTTAATTAATGAACCAAAGCTTAATAGATTAATTTCATAAATTTTTCTTACTATTTACCCCATCACATTATAGCATATAAATTCCGATGCGCTTTAGAGCATTAAACTTAAACTAAATACATGTAATTTAAGAAAATATAATGTCAGGTAGTGTGGCCTTTTTTAAGGGTAATCCTAACATCATATTGCTCGGATGTATATTACGTGCAAACACATATTGATATATTTAAGACAGTCAACTTTTAAATAATCATACGAATAAGCTATGTGCAATAATATATTAGCAGTATGGTGTGCTGAATTGGGTAGGTGATAGCCCTAATCGCCATCTCAATTTGATTGATAGCGTGAAAAAGGGGTATTCGTTGAAGTCTCTGATCCTGTCCCGAATTGATTTATGGTTATTGAATAAATTATCGTTAGAGTATCCTATATATATTTAAATGCACTATGTAATTTATTTTAATGAAAAAATCAAGACTTACCATATAAATTATACGGAATTATGTAGTCACGTGAATTTCGTATAATGTATTCTTCGTTTCGTAAGAAATAATAGCTTACTAGCATCTTCCCCGACTTTGTCCGCGATACCACGTAAATAATGTTTTTTTTTTAATGTAAGAGGGGGCAAACGGGCAGGAGGCTCACCTGATGTTAAGTGATCACCGCCGCCCATGAACATCTGCAACACCAGAAGGCATGCAGGCGCGTTGCCGACCTTTAAGGAAATAATAGACTCTTCTCTTGAAGGTTCCCAAGTCAAAACCGTCCGTCTGTAACCGGAATCGTTTTTTGATAATACCACTATATAGGTATTTATTTTAAAATAAAGCTTCTTTATAATTTTTTAATGTAAGTTAGCAAGCAAGCATACGGCCCGCCTGATGGTATGCGGTTGCCGTAACCTATGATCATTTGCAACACCATTAGTAGGTGCCACTCACGCGTTACCAACCACAAAATATTTGTTCTTAAATCTGCTTTGCCCAGTAATTTCACTAGCCTACAGTACCCTTCAAATAATGTAAAGAAAATATTTTATTATTTATTATTTTATTATTTAGAAAACATATCTGAAGGTCAAGTTATTAGAAATTCTCAAACGGAAAGCAAAGGGATTATTATATCATAATTTTAGCTACTTTAATAACAAGATTAAAAAGCTTCATAACAACATGATGGATGGAAAGATACCTATCGAAAAAATTAATCAGCTAAGCTCCTTAAAATAATGAAGACAAAAACGTTTTCATGGAAAATTTTTGTTATTAACGTTCATGATCAAACAAATCATACTCCTTTTAAGTCTATGATCATACTTCAAAGAGGCAAATAGAGGGTTTTTGTATTCATCTTGTGTAGGTCTACGGTAGTAGAGCCATGCTTCTCCCAGCACAAAGCCGGCCAGCTCGACCGGGGAAGTACTACCCTCTCGCAGAAAATCGGAATAAAGCAACTGTAGTGTTGTCTTTCTATTCATCAACAAAATTTTAAAGACATGTCAAAGATTCGCTCTTGCTCTTTCGTAAATTCGACATCGCCGCAACGAAACGAGGTTAGTCACAAACTTGTAATATAATATAATAAAGTTACCATGTGACTAACTTCGTTTCCTCGCAAAGTTATTGGACAAAGAAGATTTAAGAACCAATATCTCGTGGCTGGCAACGTGTCAGTGGCATCTACTAATAGTATTGCAAGCGCTCATAGGCTAAGGTAACCGCTTCCCGTCAGGTGGGCCGAATGCATGGCTGCCAACTTAGTAACATAAAAAATAGCCTTGAATTTTCAAAGGAGGACCAGCGAATCTTTGTACATTTTTCTGCATAGAAGGGTCCTTAATTTATAGTATGTCAACGCGTACGTGTAACAAAGCCTGTGATACGACTTCGACTTTGTCTGAATTATTTTCCACTATTACAAAATGGTTTATGGATTAATTTATTGGCGTTTAGTTGTGCCAGACGCCATAGATTATTCCACCATTACCACGTGGCCACCCCACGTCACTACAAGACCCGGTCACTAGTATTATCAAGTGCTATTGGTGGTCATTGACAAAGATATGACTTTTAATATCAGATATACACTTGTAGATGCTTATCTCGTTTTTGTGAATAGAATTCTCTATTGAAATCAATATTCTGAAATAAAAATTACACATGCAGTGTAAAAACAATACTATTATTCATATAAGTCATTTTTAAATTTAAATTAAAGCCTAAGTTTAGGTTAATTAAAACTTACCAAAACCGATTTTACGCAAACAATTTCATGCTTTCAGAAACAAGAGTTTAGAAACGGTTTACTTAATCAAAGTTTTAGTTATGAAATTAATATTAATTCGTGCCTAGACCAAGTTATACACTCCTACATATAACTCAACGTTTTCTATCTACTAGACCATCTCGGCTGCTGACTTTTTAGCTTAGATCAAAGTGTATTAACTATAATGTAAATTGAAATATAAAGTATTTTTAAAAATTACACATATATCACATGCATTATAAATTAATACTCTGTACATAATAATTGAATTCACTACAAGTTAAGAACTTAACATTACGCTACTATGTAACTTTTAAAGACGTTGTGACGCAGCGGTAGCGAATCTGCCTTAAAGGCCACAGATCGCGGGTTCGATCCCGCTCGGAACAAATGTTTGTGTTGACCATGCAGGCATGTGTTCCGGTCTGGGTGTTTGTCCTTGCATGTGTTACAAACGATATCATTATCCTAATGGAGATCGTTGAGTGCGTAGCGCTTATTAAAATAAAATTATTAAATGATACTGTTATAAAGCTAGTGCAATGTATAACAGATTATAGTTGTTAACAGACTAGAACATATCAGTATCTGAGGCTACGGTTTTTTTATTTATATTGGATTATTACATCGATGTGGGTCATGTCTCGAAGACATAGGTGTGAAGGTCTTACAACACTAAACCACTTATGCGTATATTTTATATAACACAAAATAATTCATTTAATTTACATACAGAGCCATTCTATATATTACTTTCAGATTATGGTTTCAGGTATTTATCAAGTCACTTAGTTTTTCTATGAATTCTGCTCTAAAGACTAAAGACTAACATGAATCAACATTTCTCTTTTCATATACAAATAAGTACCTTCTACTCGTATGTGTGAAGAAGATACAATAGACAATTAGTTATTATATTGTGTGCTTCAATTAATTTTTTCTAACAATCGTGTCCCGCCCTAGCCTGGTCTAGATAGATAAAGACTTTTGACACGCTGTTCTTATACCTAAGATGGTGGCAAGTAAGCTAAAAGAAAAATAAAGTTTTCGAGATATCGATGATTGAAGTTTGATTTTTTTTGGCGAGTGATTGCCAATTCCACTCCCAAAGTCTTGAATAATTAATTAAATCATTTTCTATAAATAAAAAATACGGTATAATTATATAAATAGGCAGATTAATAAAATAATTAAACTTCTAAAACACAAACTATTATATATAATGCTATTCAATGTAATGTACAATTAGGTATACAAATTTTGTTAGTAAAATGTAGGAATAAACACAATATGTTATAATAAAAGTACTGTTCGATTCCTAGTCATCTAATTTGTTTAAATAAAAATATAAATTTTAAGTATCTGTACCTACATCTCAGATTCTTATAAAAAATGTTACTTGGGATTAAAAGTAAATGATGAAATATCATATATTTATAATTTTTGCAAATGTCTGCCTGTTTGTCGGCTCGCCGCACTCCTAATCCTCTCACGCAATGCTGCAAAACTGCAATTTTTAACTTAAAATGAAATGATAAAGCATATTTTCGAGTAACATTCGGTTTTGTTTCGTAAAAATAGGTTCACTCCATCAAAGACTTTTGCAATTTTTTATTAAAATATGAGCCAAGTATAAGAGAAGAGTTAGAAAGTATTTTAACCTTTTCACGGAAAAGCTGCTGATCGAATTTGGATGAAATTTAGCGCACAGATAGCTTATACGCTGAATTAAGACGTTTGATACCAGAAAAAATGTTAGGTTCCCTCGGCATTATCAAAAAACATACTGCAAAAATGTTTAGATGCTTGTTACTCAATCACACATCGCATTAAAGATTTACCGGTTTTTTTTTTAAACCCTGCACACTCAACGGCCCCGATTAGGATAGTAATATCCTGTGTCGGGGATCCGGAAACATTCACAATGACAAGGACTAATACACCCAGACCGGATAATATGCTTGCATGGTCAATACAAACATATTATGCTTCGAGCGGGAATCGAACCCGCGACCTGTGGCGTTTAAGGCAGGTTCGCTACCGCTGCGCCACAACGTCGTTAAAATGATGAAGCTGATCGATCAATTTGTAAATTGATGATGGAGTTTAAAGGGATATGCTTAAATTACAGAAAAATATAACTGTTATGTTATATTTCAATGCTTGTCTCCGTCTGCAGTACCATTACTAACATTAAAGTAATATTTATATCATAGTAGTCATTATAGAGCTTGTTTTTAGCTTTTTAGATATTATTATTAATGCAGTTGCGTTTTTTGTTTCATTTAATGATTTATTTTTTAATTTATTTATAACCAGTGAATAATAATTTTAATACAAACTCTGAAACAATATTATTTATATCGAATACACAGCCTATAGAACAAGTTTCAAGCTTTTAGCGCTACAAACGACGATACTTCCATACAACTTTTCATCCCAGCCCCATGAAATGTAAAAAGTAACATAAATATGAAATACAAATGAAATTACAGCAATTTTAACTATTTATTTTCTGGCGAGTAAAAAAGTGTCATCCAATTTAAAATTTAATAGATCGTGTTCAGGAGAGAATATTCTCAATAATAATTTGCAGCGAGCGTCCCGTGAAGGGTGAGTAATTGGAAAACAGCGGGAAATCTGTGTTGACTTTGCATTAATTCTACACTTCGACAAAATTTCGCACCTGATTATTTACTACTTACCAATACTATCATTAATTACCAATACTATTTTGATAAATCGTTCCATTCGACGATTTTATACACATACATTCTCGTCTACTATTATTATTTAATAATGAAATTGACCTTAGAATTGGCTCTAGAGATAAATGAATCATTTGTAAGTAAATAAAACACAATGATATCAGGAATTTCGATTGAAAACATCCTACAGGACGTAGGATGTTTTTTGATAATGGGACAGGAACCGATCATTTTTCTGGGATAAAAAGTTTTATATGTTTAAATCCAGGTAATAATCTATATATGTCTGTGCCATATTTCATCCAATTCAACTGTTTTTGCGGGATTGAGTAACATAAAATCCATACATTCACACTTTCACATTTATAATATTAGTAGGATTAATCTTCTATTCTTTACATATAAAATCCTTTGTCCTGAATGATCTTTAAGACCTGAAATTTAGAGGGTGGGTGGTTCTTTGTACGACGTAAGCATCCGATAAGAGAGGATTTTCCGTAAAAAAAAGGGCGCAAAGTTTATATGGGACTACGAGATTTCTTGTTTCAGTCTGCGTCAAATTTTCCATAAACCGAATTGAAATTGTTGAAATTCATCCCCTAACGGGCTTAAACAGGGGTAGAGGGCTATTTTGCTTCGAATTTTATATCAATATTCCTTAGTGTTTTTGATATAAATTACATTTTATTTTGACACATTTTTGAAAACTCAATCCGATACATGGCATATCAACGTCTAGCCTAAACTTGAAATTTTTTTATCTGATTTTTTCACAGGTGTTTTTAAAACGTAAACGAGAACAGGGAAGCAATATTTCGCAATTCAACCCGTAGGTAATCAAATAGGTGAAAAGGATTTTGTAGAAGCATGAAACTCTGTTTTATGGAGAGCGATTAAGACGTGTTTTAACATTTTCTGAAATTCCTCAACTGAAGAGAAAGTGAAATGAAGGTTCAGAGTTTGTATTAAAATCGTTAAACACACGGGCAAAGCCGCTGGCAGAAGTTCGTCATTAACTATTAATAAAAATATATTATGTCCTAAAAATGTGTAGAAAGAACATCTTATTAGTCGTATTAATTTCTTATTCCAATTTTTTTCGGTTTTACTATTTTTTATATATATATATACAACTAATATAACAACATATTGACAATTCAAAACTAACCATATTTAATTTAAGTTTTTTTTCCTCCGAAATAAATAAAATAAACTAGTCCTAAAATTCAATTAAATAGGTTTACATACTCAGAAAAAAATATAAATATATTCCTCGTAATAAAACATGTGTATCCATAACGAAATGAATGCAGGATCTCCATCCTATGATAAATAATTCAATCACGATATGTGGCACTGATAGAATTATTCCTACAGGCTATTAGTTAACGATTGTTGGTTGGTTGGTTGGCGCAGGATTGTTATAATATTGCTAGTCAAAGAAAATGGTTTTTATATTTTATGACTGAAATAGGTATTTTTGTATTATAGAATTGTTTGCAATATTTATTTTAAAAATTCTATACTATTAATCCTACTTCGTACTAATATAATAAATGTGAAATTTTGTATGTTTGTTAACTCAATCACGGAGACGCTCATAGCAGAGTGCACCCGCTGATCGGTAAACAATCGGTAGTTTAAGCAACTTTAGGCGCGGTCAGTCACTAGATGAGTAATCGCATAGTGGTATTTCAACCGAGCGTCTCCGTGCTTCGGAGGGCACGTAAAGAGTCGGTCCCGGCTGTTGACAATTAGACAACAGTCGATAAGTCACATATCTTTTACACAGGAGCAAAATCGTGAACAGTTCTAAGATGTGCTGAAGGTCTAGTGGTGCCTCTAACTATAATCATAAACCATTCATTGAGGTCTGGCAGTTTTCCTTTGCGTTGGAAGGAGGCTTTAGTATTACCACTTCACAAAAATGGTGATAAATGTTCTGTAAAAAACTACAGACCAATCTCAATTATTTCAGTATTTGCAAAAGTATTTGAACTTATTATTTATCCTTTCATTTCTTCATAATTCAAACAAAGTGTTGCTCCTGAGCAGCATGGTTTTTTGAAAGCACGTTCTACGGCTAGAAATCTCACTTCCTTTGTCGAAGATCTTACTGAGGCAGTTGACAATGGTGACGCAATTGATGCCATTTATACAGATTTTAGTAAGGCCTTTGACAAGGTGAATCATTGCATATTTTTGTGCAAGCTGGAGATGATTGGTATAGCCGGTGTTCTACTGGATTGGTGTATGTCTTATCTCTCAAATAGAATTTCCAAAGTGGTTATTAATGGATACTATTCTAACCTCTTTTTATCTCGTTCAGGCGTGCCCTAAGGCTCACACTTGGGGCCCTTATTGTTTAATATTTTTATAAATGACATAGGCGCTTGCTTTAAGCATTCAAAATTCTACATATTTGCCGATGATCTAAAACTTTTTAGAACTGTTTCTTCAAACTCAGATGTTGTATGCTTACAAAATGATTTGAATAATTTAGTCTCATGGTGTCACAAAAATGAAATGTTTCTTATTACTGATAAATGCTTTGTCATACGTTTTAGCAGTAAAAAGACCACTTTCAACCGGTCATATCTCATTGACGGACAGTTACTTGCCGAAGTGGATCACATTCATGACTTAGGAATTATACTTGATTCCAAGCTGCGGTTTCATCTCCATGTTTATAGTATAGTTAGCAGGGCCTTTAGAGCCTTGGGTTTTGTTCTACGTGTCGGTAAGTTTCTTAGAAATACGCAGACTAAGATTCTCTTATACACAACATTAGTACGTAGTATCCTTGAATACTGCAGCACTGTATGGAAGCCACATTACGAAGTCTACAGGCACAGATTGGAACGGGTACAAAAAAGATTTCTTTGGCATTTGTCGTACAGCTTGAATCTAGCAAAAAAGCTACCTAGTTATAACGATAGGCTACCGTACTTTGGGCTTCTTTCTCTTCAAGATCGACGACTATTATTAGACAACATATTTCTCTTTAAACTAGTTAACGGTATCACAGACTCCACATATCTCTTATCTAAAATCAGGTTTTATGCTCCTAGCAAATTATTTAGATCATCCGTGTATACTCCCTTTGTTGAAAGATTAACGCATTCTCGTCAAGAGCGCTTCTCACCGTTAAACAGACTTGTTATAAATTTCAACATTATTTACAAAACTATTAACTCGAATGCTTTTAAAAATAAAAATAAGAAAGGTAATAGTTCAACAAATGTTCTCACTCTTGACGTCTTTAATGATAAATTGTATAGTTTCAGGAAACAGTTACTAGCATATTTTAATATTACCTGATTATTTAAAAAAATTAAATAAAAATAAAAATAATAATAAAAAAATTAAAAAAATTAATCAAAATTGTTAATTATCAATATTTGCTCTAGTTTTAAGATTTTCGTATCTGTCTATTTGAAATGATCTACTTCCGCACAAAATTCTTTCTCTTACAAATTTTTTAATTCAAAAAATAGCATGGTTTGATAGCATGATTATATTCTTTGTACACATACAAATCTCTCATTTTAATTAATAATTAATAATTATAGCATAAAATTATTTTAAATTTAAATTTTTCTTTCTTAATCATATTCGCTAATGTATAATACATTATTTGTTGCTGGGATCTTAATGTTGAGATCTTGGTTAATTTGTAACACCTGTAAAAAAGTAGGCACTGAGTAATTATGTTTTATTGGAATTTTGTAATTTGTTGTAAACTGTAGTGAACTATTTGTTGGTGTTCTAAAAATAAAATAAAATAAAAAATAAGTCAAGTCATAGGCCTACGGGCGACATGAACAACTCTGACACTAGCTTGACCACTAACCAATCGATAAGAAGACTCAATCACGGGTGAACATATTTTGATGTAATTTGACACATATATAGATTGTTACCTGGACTAGCACTTTTTATCGCAGAAAATATCATATAAAAGGTTAATTGAAATTCGGTATAGATATGTCATTTTTACTTAAAATGATTCATCATTTCTTCTGGAGCCAATACTAATGTCACCGCGGACGGATGCTAGTATTTAATATTAAACTGAATTTCATAAGTATAGGTTTACATACAACATATTTAACAGCAGTAAGATAATATAGACATAGTTCTATCATGTTAATAAATCAGCCTTTTCATAGGCCGTATCGACGATTGAATGCCATTTATATCACTAGCTTTAATAAAACCACGTTGCTTCGTTTTTACCGCATTCAGTATTTAACTTTTAACGAAACTATTGAAAAGTTAATTGAATTTCCGTTTCACCGTTATTAAATTTCAAAGTTCGAGGTGTTTTGAAACTAAATATAGTTAATAATGCCATAAATTACCTTTAATGTTTTCATTGTTAACCTTAGTATAAATATTATACTAAAGTGCTTCAGGTATTGTTTCATAGAAAATATATGCATAGAAAAAAAATGAGATTTAAATAGAGTTTACTCCTTAATCTTATTTATCGCACGGCAAACAGTGTAAGTAGTATATAAAAAACATAAAAAAAAAAAAAAAAAATTAAGACAAAAAAGACACGCAAACAGGCATTCAAACAAACATACATACATAAAAATATAAAAAAAGTAAAATAATAATAAGAAATAAAAAAACTCTTTCGTAACGCTTTTGATTACTAAATTTTACTCTTCATATTTTTTTCATGCCGCGCCTTATATGAAAATAGATTCTAAAGGAAAC
This sequence comes from Hestina assimilis, assembly GCA_023373885.1. NCBI lineage: Eukaryota > Metazoa > Arthropoda > Insecta > Lepidoptera > Nymphalidae > Hestina > Hestina assimilis. The sequence goes on from CM041759.1 coordinate 17,292,852, forward strand.
TCTAAAAAAGATTCCGTGTTTTTTTTAGAATTTCTGAACAAAAACGCGAGTGTAGTTATGTTACGAAATTATTAAACTAAATATACCACCTCCCATTCCAATCTATACCATTTACCGAGCTGAAAGTACAGCTTAAAGGCTAATTGCACTTCTAGAAGTTAAATATTTTGCACTGACGCGTTGCTCCGGATGACTTGTAATTAATTTTACTACTGTATCAGACGTCTACAAGATATTGCTTTCTTATATCATAAAATTATAAAATACATTTCTGAATTAAAAACCCGGCCAAGTGCGTGGTTCCGTACCAACGTAGAATAAAAATATCAGATTCTTGTATTGGGACACCCTTTATTTTAAAAGTTTATTTTATTTCTAATATTTGTTTTTATAGCGGCAACAAAAATATACACTCCATTAAAATTCCAACTCACGACATATTACGGTTCGTGATATGAAGCCCGCCGATATGGTAATAAAGTAATAGAGCTCTGTTGGTACGGAACTCTAAAAATGAGTGGATAGGAATTTACATATTGTATAAATTATGTCACTTAAAAGTACGTGAAACTCCAAAAAATGCGTCCGATCGACCACTTAGAATGGTGTCGAATAATTAATAGCAATCCGGCGAATTGATGAATGTAAATCATTTTAAATTGACAGATGCAGTTACAACATAAAAAGCGAGGCGATCGCGAGCAGTAAAAATGTGGCCAATGAAACCTAAACAATAATAAAATATAACTTACGACTTATGAAAAGATACAATAATTTAATTGTGATGATTAGCACGTACTGTACCAATGAAGGCGTCCAAATTTTTCGAATTAGATAAAAATATAAAGTAGATTTTTAATATATTAGTACATTCACTCATGGTATTATACTTGAAAGCCTAGACGACATGAATGTGCCCGCCGTAAGTCAGACTTACGGTGGTGTGTTGATGACTAAGAGCCTGTGATTTTTGTGGTATGCTGTGAAGGACCGCCAATATGGCGGCTGTCGCCGGCCTGTACGGGCTTGGAGACGAGCAGCGTGGGCGACATCGACGCGGCCAACAAAACGCTGAACGCTCCGAGTCCAGGGATGACAACACTGAGGCGTAAGTCTTTTAAATTTTATATTTGTTTCTATACAATTAAAATTATATAAAAAACGGAAATTACCATTATCAAATTAGTTTACCCTAGAAAGAGAAAGATGGTATACCATACAGAAAGGACACCATTGACAGAATTACCAAACAGAATTGACACCATTCCTTACCCGCTGCAATAAAATGTGATTCGTTAACTAATCTGCAATTTTATTCTATTAAACTTAGTGATCGCTTTAATGCTTCATTAAACAACTTTTTATTTTGGTTCTAACATAAGCGCTTAAAATATAATATACTAGGTATATTTATTGGATCAAAGATTTTAATTCCTAACATTTATCACAAAAATAATATTTTAGGTTAAAAATGTTTAGTTTACAAATAACAAGAACCATAGTTTCAATAACATACCATAAATGTAATGGCGCATTCACACCGCAGTTATTTTTGTGTGGATGACCACACAAAAATAACTGCGGTGCTGCTGCTGAAGAAGAGTTCAGTCACATATACACGGTCAGAAGGATTATATAAAGAGACGCAAATAAGCAATACCATGTCAACCCACAAAATTGAAAAACTGAGTTATATATGCAGAAGTGTTGGTAAATGGCTCAAGAACATTTTTCTTTAATATTTGTAGGGTTTTAAGCTTTAAAACTTCTAAAAAGCCATTTTTTAATCATGCAATTTATATATTTTTTTAAACGTTCTGGGTTATATTATATACGAAATATGCAGTTTGTATGCTTATTTTATGTGAAAATAAGTAAAATAACTTACATACATCTTGAAATTGCCAAAAACTTGACCAATACATATAAAAATGATATAATGCAAGTTGTTCAAAATTTTCAAACGCGTTTTTCTCGAAATGACATTCGTGTGGTTTGACATGGTATTGCTTATTTGCGTCCATTTATTCTCATAACAATTACAGAAACTCAATTACGTAAAGGTGATTGACTTTAAGCGATCGTTTCAATTGGTATATAAGAAAATTTCCTCGTATTTCATTTATACTCGCTCTCTTACTTAATTATATTTAAATTGAATAACTCTTCATTTTCACAAAACGCCAACGGGTGTGATAAAATTGCGTGTAAATGATTTCTTATTTAGGCCTCTAAAACAGTTGAGACGATTACATTTTCTCGCACACATAGAATTTAATCATAGAGATTTGTAGAAGTATTCATTAAAAAAACGACAACGTGGGTAGATAAAAGGTTTCTTTTCCTAAAAATGTATTATAAGCTATTTCTCGTTTAAGCTTTAATATTGCTGAGAGGTGCTTTATTCCTTCCCACTTACATTTTATTAATTTATATTCTTAGAAGTCTTCATTCTGACAATAACAACGGTAGAAATGGGAAAAAGAATTATTTCTTTACTAGGAACCCTGATTTAAAAAGCTAAAAAATGTAATAATAATGTATTAATAATTCAATGATTATTTATTAATTTTTTTGATACGGATTAAAGGTTTTATAGGGGTTCGAGGGAAAACAGACAAGACTACAAGGTTTAGGTGTCAAGATTTTTATTTTTGCAGAGGGTGTAGAAGACTGTATCTGGTTATGTCAGTCAAAAGTATTTTTGACTATTTCAATCAAAAATACTTTTGACTGGTTAAAAGTTTTTACCATGACATAATAAATATATTTTAAAAAATTCTCAAAATTCGAAGACTCGCTAGTGGTCCTTCGCAAATTCAACATCAACTTAACGAAAGGAAGTTAATCACAAGCTTGCAACTAATTAGAATGAAGTTAGCTTAACAATTGAATAAAGCTAGCGTTTGTTTTGTTGCTTCAATGTTAAATTTACGAGGAAGCACCGCCGAGTCTGTCTCTGGGCTGTTTATAGTATATAGTAAGTCTATGGATTAGGTAGTCTGACATTTGACGTTGCGACAAAAAAAGGAGCATAATGTCAAATAAGACAACGACATTTATATATAATTTGTTTTTGAATGTTTGGAATAGTCGGAATTAAACATTAAATAGGCAATCACAAGAGCATTGGGGTTGTCACCAATTTGGATATTCGAAAAATATGGGTATCTGATAATATCCTGAAACTTATCACACTTTATCTATTTTGGTCTTCACTGTTTAGAATCTTGTAACTTCACAAACACAGGTAAACACAGGTATGTGTTAATTTTACGCCTCTTAGTTTCCATTTGCTAAATTAGCTTAATACGACTTAACGCCTCGCCATTTTCAGTGGTGGCTGTTAAATATTTTAATTCGGATTTAATTCATTAGTATTATATTAATACATGAAGAAAAACTTTTCTACCCCATTTAAAGCATTTTATTAAATGAAATAAAACATCGATGTTTTATTTCATTTAATAAAATGCCTCTGTCATTTTATTGAATTTAATTCCTTTTAATAAATTCTCTACGAAACTAAAACGGTATGATAACGAGTCGCTTATCCGTACTTCCCGTATTTAATAATATTATAAATGCTTAAGTAACTTTATCTGTCGGTCTTCTTTTATGTAACTAAGTTGGCAAGCATGCATACATGATGCGAGCATCCTTATAATAAGAGGTTGCCGTATTCTATGAACGCTTGCAACAGCATTTGTAGGTGTCACTCGCATTTTACCGACGTCGAGATATTAGTTGTTAGATCTCCTTTGCTCAGTAATTTCAATGTCTACAATGTAAACCGAAAAGCATGAATACAAAATACACTATTGCTACACGATAGAATATCTGACACTGCGACGGTACCTACTTAGCCGGCTTTTTACAATAAAAAGCCTACCACCACTTTCTGTCTACCACCAGTTTCTGTCTATCTGTGACCTTGCGAAAGAACATAGGTAGCCAATTTGTATAGGGAACCATTTATTTCGATTACAATAAAAGTGCCTCAACAAAACAAATGTAGGTATACATGTATAATGTATATGTATATACTTAAACACATAGATAAGCAATTCTACTATAGTAAACAAAGATGACCCAAAGATTAATACTGGAACGAAATGATCTCATTGACATAACCAGCACTACGAAAAAAAAGCACGAAGGACGTTAACAAGCAATTACGCTATCATAACCTTTAACTTATGCAAATACAATTGTATACATTGTATTGTTATACCATACAAATAATATTCATTGTGTATTGACAACAAATTAAATACAGTTTATGCTTATAACAAAAGACGAAGTCTTATCTATGAGTAGCGATATCTTCAATGCTCTTGTAATATACGGTCACATCTCATTTTTAAATAATTTATGAAGCACAAGAAAATCATGAACTTAGAAACATATAAAATCGTTATTCACGCGGGCGAAGCCACTGAAGCTTGTCTTTCATAAAAGTTTTTAGTATTTATTTTAAAACTTTTAACAAAGAAACGATAATAATAAATAATAATAATAATAATAAACGCTACACACTCAACGGCCCCCATTAGGATAGTAATATCCTGTGTCGGGGGTCCGGAAACATTCACAATGACAAGGACAAATACACCCAGACCGGAAAATATGCTTGCATGGTCAATACAAACATATTATGCTCCGAGCGGGAATCGAACCCGCGACCTGTGGCGTTTAAGGCAGGTTCGCTACCGCTGCGCCACAACGTCGTCGTCGTCGTCGTCGATCATTATAATAATTATGTGTACTCTGTTTCTAAGTTTTTAGACGATTCCGCGATTCCGAAGATGTTCAATATTCACAAGCTATTCTGAATTCGGTTTTCTTTTGAATTTATTGTCTAGTTATTCTTCTGAAATCGAAAATCTTACCACGACAAACTTGGAATTCATTATAGCGAGAACTAAACTTAATAGAAAGAATTCTAGCTATAATATATTATATTTACATATTTAAGTATTGTCATTTTTGGTACATATTATTAAGATTATAATAGAAAGTCTTTCCACGAACATGTCACCACCTTTTCTGATTAATAAAAATTTTTCCCGAGGCATAATATGACAAAAGAAATATCATCTCAAGTATTAAGAAACCTACCTACGCAGAATAATCGAATTTAGAATATAACAAAAGAACAACTGCTGAACTGCCACGTAACGCGTAAGGCTTTATGACTTTAAATATATCTTTGATATTGTGTATACAAATCTTAAAAAATTAGAAGGTTTAATCGGCATAAGGTTATTTGTAGAAAAACGGTAGAAGAGGCAAATTATATTGCCTTGATTGCCGGTTTAATCCTAATCCGCTTAGGTTCTTGTCGTACCCCCTCTAGCTCAAGCTACACGCTTAAAATTAAAGAAAACTTATGACAGAATATTAGTTATGATTGGACAAAGCATTGCTATTAATATTCTTTTAAAATATAATACTTTAATAATTTAAGAAAACAAAATAAAATGAAATATTTAATTTTTAATTATATTTATTGTAAAAACACATAATAATAAAGTAGGTTAGTAATAGCGATACTTTTCAGAATTGCTAAGACCTCACAAGTTCACTTGTCATCAAATAGTACCACTTAAGACAAAAGCTTTATAATTGTGTCGAAACAAAACATTACATAAAACGGCACCGGCAGCTTGATAGGAAATTTAAAATTTTCTAATTTATAATAAAAACTTGTTACAACTTGTACTTTCTGAAATATCATAGAAAAAAAGACGCTCGTAGCCAGGCACGGTGACGGATCGGTAAATGATCAGTGGGTTAAGCAACTTAAGGCGCGGTCAGTCACTTGATGGGTGATCGCATAATGGTTTTTAACAGAGTGTCTACGTGCTTCGGATGGTACGGAAAAATTCGATCACAATTGATTTTAATTCCAAACATGTATTATTAAATTAAACATTGTTTCTTTTTTAAAAATATACATACCTATATTGTATTCCGAATTCTTTTAATAATTTAATTGTTAATTTATTATAATCCTCGCTTCTACAAACAACTTTATAAAGAAATAAACATTACTCCAGGGACAGCTTAAATAATTATAATTATAGAGAAACTACATTGTATAAAATCTGGAGATAGAAATCTTCAAGGCTCTTGAAGCCTTAAGCCATTCACGGATTAAACTTCTACTATGTATCAAGTCATTTTGAAATCGATGAAAAAGAGTTAAATCGAAATAGCCACTACCACAAAGAACTTATTTAATGTTTAGAAATTGTAGTGAAACGTATGTTTTAATGTAGGTAATAAATGGGTAATTTAATTAAGTTATTAATGAACTAATTTGAATAACTGTTTAATTGAATTAATATCATTTTTATGCAATTCACAAACTGTATTTAATAAATAGAAAATATTTTTGCCATTAGCAGCTCTTGCGGTTTTTGCGGGTTTTGGTTTGAAAAACTTCTTATAAATTGATTTCGAAAAAAAAACCGTTTAGTTTCAATAAAAGCAAATCAAAATATGGATACCATTATAACACGCGAAGCATAATACAATAATATGCAACTTTTTTCCTTTATTATTATAATAACTATGAGATGAATTTTATATAGAACGTTATTCGGTTCTCTTGCCCTTTTTTACATAAACTCTACTGCCTCGCCGTTTTCGACATGAACGATCGGACAGATCTACCGTGGAATTATTACTCTCACAAAATATTCCCTCCTCCCTTTTCCTCTTCCTCGTGGCAACCCCTGAAATGGCAATTTATGGTGATTTATGGTGATATGAGAAGATTATGATGGTAATAGCTTTCCACATATAACTTACTTCCTTTCCTTGAAGTATTTCCAGTATCTTGAAATCATAAAATTCATATTGACATAAAAACGTAGTAATAATGACTATTTGACTATTATAATTAGTAGGTGAGGTAACAAGTAAAATATGAATCGCAAATAACTTAAAATTCAATGATTTTTATGGCTTCTATAAATCAGCTATTATTTATTATTAATAATAATAATCCATAAGCTTCCATTTTTTTTCCTTAAATTGGATTTATCATATTATTGATTCAAACAAAATCTTATATGATACCATCGCAAAATTGTATAAGAGCTTAATATTAGAGCTTAATATAAGAGCATAATAAAAGTCGGAACTACAATAAAATGTAGTCTTAAAGACTACATTCTGAAATCAATAACATCAAATAACACGTAACAAAACTGGATGTATAATTGACGGTAGCTCAAATTTTAGTGATTGATATTAATCCTCTCGAGTGCACGATACGTCACACTTGTGAATGTATCTATGAAATAATGACTGACTTTGTGTTGATACTAGAACTAAATTAATATGTTGTAACTATCACTTGTGAACTCGAGATGAATGTATGGATGAAAAACGTTCACTTAAGCCAATCTTTGAATTTTTAAGTGCTTAATTTATGTCCCGAATTTATCATGGCGTTGCATAGAAAAACCATTAAAGGGAAACCGACAGATAAAGCTAAACCCGAAATTTTTAACGTCATGAAAACCTTTTTTAAACTTAATTCTATATATAGTTTATTGTATCCAAACACTTCTCGATACCGAAAAGTGGGGAGAAGTGGTAATTAGTGATCGGTTACACTTACATTTTTCTTCCATAGCAGGCTTTGGAAAATGTTTTGTCAGCGTCAATATTAATAACGCAAACTCTGTGAATCCTATAAACTGTCTCTTTAATGTAAATCTGTAAATCTATATATCTTATCATTTCTCTCCCTTTTCTTATCATTTTAAATATTAAATAAAACTTATTAATCTACGTTAAACTCGATTTTCGCCCCGGCTTCATACGAGTAAAACTCTGATTTTGTATTAATTTATATTGAAACTGTGTAAATAGTATAAATTTGCCAAAAAACAAAACACAAAGATTTGTTGATGGATTTTTTGTTGATACGATCTGCAAATTTTTAGAAGAGTACTATCTGGCTGAATTTAAAGTTTTCTTGATCATTTCATAAAAAATTGGTCCCGTCGTTTTCTTAATTCTTACACACATCGATTATTATTTATTCTAAACGTGTTTGTTTATTTTTACTATTAAATGTACTACATATAGGAATACATTTCAGTATTTCCTAAAAATATTTGATCTCAACTATTAATATTAAATGTCATTATAATCATTACACGTTGTTTTAAATAAAACGTACTGTAAAATTGTTATTTTGATTATCTCATCTCATCATTAAATTGCACTAATAAAATTAATTAATTTATCATAATTAATAAATATATAAAGTTTCTACTATCTCTACGTAAAACGAAGTTCCGCCTGTATTTCCGCTAAATCGGCTAAACCACGCAACGGATTTTGATGCGGTTTTCACCATCAATTAGATTTAATACATAAATTAATTAAAATCCCATATTCGGGGTCTAAAAAGACACAAACACAGGGAGAAACATTCAAACGAAAAGCCTGTATGGTCAGTATAAACGTCTGATCCGAGCGGGATCAAACCCATGACCTTCAACGTCCAACGTCAGACATACGTCGTAAACGAAAGTACCGGCAGTCCTGTCGTCAGAATAATTATGAAATTGGTAAATATACTCATATCGACAGTACCAATTCGACAAGTTATTTCTTTCGCATAAATTACCTTCACAAGTCTTTGAAAACCAAACCACATGGCATTCTAGTATTCTTACTACCTCGAAACGATGATCAGGCATCAAGTTCATGCTACTCTATACTTCAAAATTACTTTAGGAACTAGTATAAAAATTATCTAAAATATATAACAAAACAATTAGTTTGCCGAAAGAATTAGATTTATTTAACTAAGAAAACGGGCTTAGAAAGACAACTTTATAATTATATATTATATCATTATGAAACTACATTATCGCATTAGGATTGGCGTATGATGATACATTGTATGATGATGTAAATAAATATATAAATAATTAATATTAAGTATGTTAGTACCAGTACCTATGTTTAATCGCGAAGAGAAATATTAAAGAAAATTCGAATCAAGGGCGGTGAACCGTTACGACTTGACATAGAAGTTGAACAGAGAATTAAAACTGTACCTATTTAATCAGGTCAATACTATTTTATATGACTACAAAGTCTTTCTTTATGAATTTGCGTGTAATCGGTTTATAACTTTTCAAGTCATCGTTCAAGGTTTAAACTAAGTTATTTAAATGGTGAATTACATAATAAACTCTCAGTATAACAAAGATATTTTCTTCGTCTTTTTGTTTTTTTTTTCTTTTCAGTAGTGCTTCCAAAAAATTATAGCTTTCAGTTCGAGCGAACGAAAAAGTAAAATACTCCACTGCCATCTAGTGGCTAGTAGTGGAACTATGACATCAGAATTATTATGATCGGTGCAACAAAACTTAGAATGCGCCCCAGACATTTTTTATAATGAACTCATTTATGACTTTATCGCCATCTGTAAGCGAATAGAAAAATATTTTAAGTGTTTCACGTTGATTCAGCTATGTGCTACTAGATGGCGTAGCTATCGGTTCCACAGCAAAACAGATGGCGTTGTAAAAATATTTGAATGAACAGTCGCCAGTTGGCGCTACTTTTATTAATTGTCATTGACATCAAATCCACGGATAATATTATTTGTTTACAGTTACATTATATTCTTAATTTATATTTACAATCAGAATAGTTGTGAAAGTTTTTTTGGAATGCAAAAGATACTTACAAACCAGAAAGAGGGATATATTGACAATCAATTTTAAATTATTCAAAAGTTAATTTTTCTTTATTTTAAACGAGGGTAATTTTTTTTTTTGTGTCAAAGACATAAGAGCTTAAGCAGTTTATGATGTACAAAAAAATCTATACAGTAATCGCATGTAGCTTTCGTACCTTCTTCAATATTCGATTATGCCAAAATCAATATCCTTAAACAGAACATAAAAAAGAGAAATAACTAAACGATATTCAATCGAAAGAAAAAGAAATTATCAATGCAGTTCAGTTAATCATTTCTCACATTCCAAAAATATTGCATTACATACTCAAAAAAAAATGGAAATGATTGTTATAAATTCAAGAAGTTCAAAAAGAAATATATATATTACTAGCGGGTCTAAATGTGAACAGAAGAAACTGGTGAAAATAATTTAATTACTAATATCGCTATTAAAAAATGGGGGTTGATGGTAGAAGGGTAAAATTTAAGGTTGTATGTATTTTTCAAAACTGAATAACTGAATGCAAAAATATTTTCCCTTAACATTTATACACCCTTAACATTTTCACCTATTGTCAAACCTAGGCGATATGCACACAAAATTTCATTATAATCGGTCGAGTGGCTTCGGAGGAGTTTGGTAACAAACACCGCGAGAACGAGAATTTTATATATTAGATAGGCTTAAAGAATTAAGCGGACGAAACAGTCATCATTAATTTTTTTATTAAAATCCACCCACATTAAGCACACTTTTAAAATGAAATGTTAACAATGCGAAGTAGTGAACTACATCCGCAGAGCAACCACCCATGTTTAATTAAGTCCTGACTTGGCCGCACAATTAGAATATTCATATTCACTTGCTACAATTGCAATTACTTTTCAACAAGATATTATATTTTTAACATGCAAACTCTACATATCTTTCACTGTTCATTATTGTATTACCTATTACCTATTGTATATCTAGCAGTTAATTAGTTTTTTAATAATCCCACAGGAATATAATTATGTATGTGCGATCTCTTCAGTCGGATTTTTGTGATTGAATCCCAAACATCCAAACCTAAAAAAAATCACATTGATATTAGTATTTTTAAAATACTTGATAACACAACAGATTTCTCAGTGCTCAATATTGTGTTATTGTATAAGGCAGCTATTTTTTTAAATAAAACATGTTTGCATTAATCACACATATTTTTAATTTTTCTATTCCTAACTAATTATTCCAGACTAATAAAAATGAAATTTATTAATCTGTAGTTAGTTGCCTTTGATTTTTTATCTTGTTCGTAATAAAATAAAACATCACGCCGTGATCGATAAGAAATGTTCACTAACGAAACTCTATTACCTGTTGAATATAAGCATTTAAAAATATAATAATATGCAGTAAAATTTTGTCATGATAGTCAAGGGTTGATTATTGCAAACATATCGGTAAAAAACTTTTTTTTTCTTTTACCCTAGAATTATAATTATATAAATAAAATATTGCGATCCTAGTATATATATATACCATACGTTTATCCCTTGATTTATACGTATTTAATTTTTTATGATTAAAAATATCGATTAAAAATATTTGAACTGTTTTATGAATCAATACCAACACACCTATGCTCTCTGATATAGACTTACAAAAATATGTGAAAGCAGTTATCACATGAAATCTGCCCTTATTTTTAAAGTATTCGAAGAATAGGAGTTAATAATTAGATCATCTCTATTAATTTTTTACCGCGAAAGCCCAATTTATTCCACAACAACCATCATCATACGTTTCACAAAAGCAAGGATAACACAAACAAAATGTATCGCGTAGCTTACACAAATTTCTCAGAAATCGATAGCCTCCATTATCCACCATTATCATTATATAGTAAAAAGACTAGGGTTTAAAAAAATATTTGGCCAATTCCCAGCTGCCTAGTTTTTTTAAATTCCGATATTGTATACTTAGCCACTGAAATAAGGTAATTATCCTTGAAATAACCTTTTGTTGTTTACAACGGTAACGGCAACCACAGAATATTGCGCCTAAGGCGACAGCACTGAGCAGACTTAACTTGTTAACATTTAAAGCAAATTAACATTATTTAATTTTCAAAAATCTACCCGCGCATGTTCATGCTTGCTACAAATGCTACGAAGCATTCTACGTAGCTTACGTAGCCCTCGTAATCAAGCAAGAACACTTTATGTTATTCGCATTGCTGAAGACTGATATATAGACGTATATTTCAAAATGTGAATTATGTTGTATTTTTTCCATGTATTATTAACGTGATATATGATACATTTATATGATATTAAAGTTTTTATATCTTCCAAAGATATTACGTAATAAAAAAATAAGGTTTGTTAATGATTGTTATCAATTTATTTGATTTAAACTACAATTATTTCATAAATATAATATGCGTCATTGTAAAATGAAAATGAACACTCAAATACAACAGTAATTGTTACGCGTGGCACGCGTAGTATTCTCCATGTAGAAGACGTAGCAGTCGTAGAGTAAAGCTACAAAATACGTAGCGTCTTGATTTAACCATATTATTTAAAACAGTTATTGTTTATTGTTATTATAATAATTACTGAAATTTTTCGGTTTTCATAACAGCAACAAAGTAAACAAATAATCAAATTGTATTTAAATATCACAGTTATGTGTATTATTTTTAATAATAAACATTTATTATTTCTTCCATATTGTTATATTACAATATTTCTTTAAAATTAATTATTCGTAGCTCCTTATAGCTGCTAATAAAAAAATATATAAACATATAATTATTTTCATAAATTTTAATCTTTCTAGTTACTGAAATAATATTTGCATAAACCCCGTCAAGCGCAGATCGAATCGAGGCACTTTGGGCAATCCATAATTTGCACGTCTTCACGAATTACAGCAGAGGGTGGAGGGTTCAGATAGGGACGGGTCAGGGGTTAAGAGGAGTTGCTTGAGAGACCCGGGAACGTTACGGCAGTGCGACGCTCGAGCTAAAGTAGACGCCGCGACGCCTCTCCTTTCTAGGTCACGACCGAGTCGAGAAATAGGATAAAGGTTGTATTATATTGACGGCCTCGTCACGTTTCGTCACAGCCGTCTATACATGTGTGACGTCAGAGCTGATAAGAATTCTTTTCGAAAAATTTCAAATCGTTACAATATAATCAACTTACCTACGTAATTAATAACATGTGACCCTTTATAAACCAACTCATTTACGTAATCCGAGTCATAATATCTTTAAGTAATATAATTATTAAATCTCGATACGGGTTATAGTTATATTAATACTAGCTGTCCCGCGGCTTCGCTCCGCTCGAGACCGTCTTGTCTCACCCACTAACCGCATCTCATCGCTCGCCCGCACTTTTTTCTTATTGCTCAGCTTCAAAGTATCTTATCGTGATGTTTTATAGCCTATTACCCTAATAAATATTTATCAAATACAAAAAGAATTTGTCAAATCCAATCAGTAGTTCCAGAGATTAGCACGTTCAACCAAACATACACCCACTTCAGCTTTATAATTTTGGTATAGATGGTTTAAATAATAAGATCTGTAGTAAGATTAGACAGGCCCCGGACTCCAAAGCCTACGCTCTAGAAGCAATCGGGATAAACGCTAAGATTATGATGAAAAAGATCTATAGTACAGTCTTGCTATTTTTGACGTAAATGGGTCAGCTTGACAGGAGAATTATTACCCACATTGAGAATATCAACGTGAAGTATCGGTACCTGTAGTATTGCTTTTCGATGAATGAGGCCACCCGGAGACTTCTCTTTGTCTTTCCCTCTCCTCCTCCCTTCTCCTCCTCCTACCTTCCACTCGATTGGCAACTTGCTTCTGACAAGGTGGTAGATTGGTCTGCAATGAAAATATGCTGGCAACTAAATGCAGATGAACATTACAAAAAAAAAATGACTTATTTGATATCTTTTTATGTCTTTGACAGACTGCGTAATCCCTGCAAATGGTAACCAAAAACATTGTATAGTCGACCCACTGGCCTATTGTTTGCACGTAAATAGCACTTGACCCCTGTGCTTCAGTCACCCGTAATAAGTTCTTTTCAATTTCACTTTCCCAGCTTTCTATAGAAAAGGGGACGATACTACTTTCATTCATAAATTCGTCTTAAATACTCTTCGGTGAAAGTGAAATTCAAAATGTTTGAATACAATTGTTAGCTTTTATAACTCACAGTACGATGACTTTTATATTTACGTTGGTTTTTTCTTTACAATTTTAGTAGTAACATTTTGTTATCACTATATAAACACATTGATCGTTATATTAAATAATATATAATTGATTACAATGTTATTTTACTATCTTACCCGTCGTTCAAATTGTCTCAAACATTAACAATAGACTAAAAGAAAAGAAGAGAAAGATAATAATAAATAATAAACTTGATTATTATTTCGTTTATTTATGTTGATTTTATTCTCTAAGCAAATTGTGTTTTCCTATGCATTTATCATTTATTATTTAAATTAATCAATTAAGTTTGTTATGAAATGTTATTTCACGGGGAAGATTAAAAATAATTCTTTATTCTTAATGCAATAAATGTTTTGCTCAATGAATATTATCCCTAGAGAGGCCTTAATTTCCACTCCTTTATTCCTATTATTCCACGATGACTTCTGTTACAAATGAAGATAAGTAACTGCTTATCATCCGAAAAGCTGCACGCTTGTTCCAAACTTTTACATATAATATAATGGTAAATAAAAAGGCTGAAAAGTATATCGTGAAAACTCTATCAAATATTATTCATGACTACCTTTTAATTTTCGTTAAGATAAATAAATACAGGAGCCTGATTATTTTGTCGTGAATAATTTAAAAGCAATATTTTTAATATTATCAAATATTATAAAATAATAATTCAGAAATAAAGAATCATAACATGAAGTAAACATAATATAACTAAAAATATTTATATACAGATAAATAACTATATGTAATGAACAATAATAATAAGCATTCAAATTATTGTAATAATCAATAACAAATAATATTAGAACATTAATACCACATGTTTTACAGTATAGTTATTTTAATGAACCGAAATACGAATATGTGTATTCCGAATTAATGAACTTGTTTGCTATTCACTTTGTAAATAATAAACATAGACATCAAACATTTATCATTCAATATAGTACAAACACAAATATATAATAAATGGTAAAATAATTTAAACAAAATAGGATTGAAAATACATTACAGGCATTGACACTGTATCACCCTTGGTATTATTATTAGCGCAGTCCGAAAATCCGGGACGGAGTTCCGCTTTTTCCTCCCCTGGATAAATAGGCCATGTTCCCCGCCTTCCCCTTGTATGACGTCACGCCGCATCGCGTCCGCAATGCAATACAAGGGATAGAATGGCAGCGCATTCGTGTGGTCACGTGACATTATATGTAAAGTAAATCTTTTACTACCACATTGGAATTTAAATTTTAAATACTAATGTATTAAGACAATATTGCTATTTTGTGCATAAGTTTGTAATATTATGAAAATGAAGAGCCAGCAAAAAAGTTTCATAAGATTTAAAAAAATAGTTTAAGTAAAAACAGTTATTAAATGTATACTACTTGTTTTATTAAAAATAAACTTGAAATCGTAAACAAAATAAACTATAATCATATAAATCCAAAAATGTCAATTTAATAGAACATAGTATCTTTATCAGATTTTGCTTATACTGTAATAGTATTTTAAATTAGAGACTTTACGTGTCGTATCAATACTCAAAACGAAATCGTGCGAAGTCATAAATTCGTTGGATCTCGAAGCATTTGTCAACAGAGTTCAATTTCAAATTCAAAATGAGAAAGAGAAACCTTTGACGATAAACGAAATGATATAGCACATAAAAAGTTTCTAGCTAAAACCTCTTCGTTCATATAGACCAAAATAAAAGATGTATTCAGCTTAAAGGTCGGAATAAAGCTGTACATTTATGTTCTTTTCATTCTTTGACAGAAACCAGGTATGGGAAATACGGTTCTTATATGAAAGAATTTTTAATAATTGTCTTGAAACTAAACAACAGAATTCTATTACTGAAATATTGTTATATATTATATATTTAATAATTATTATAATGATTATTAGATTTTTCAATATAAGTGATCTCATAGTAAAGTCAATTATATGACAAACTCAAAAAATTTACATTTTTATTCATAATGCTGAAGATAAAGGCGAAGCTTATTATTTAATGGTAATTAAATAATAAAAAAAATTATTTGCCCAAATGTTAAAATTTACATCCAGCTCAATCACTTACTTCAAAAAGAAAAACACTAACTAAACAAGAGAATGAGCCAGTCCACATCACCACAGTATGCACAGTACCTGGTCGAAAAGTTGGCGACCCTCACTTCTTGCTCGGAGCGGATCGATAGTACCAAATATTGTCCATCTCACTCGCTCCATGTGTAAGAACTGTTTCCTGTTTTACAGAATGTGCTATTTCGGCTCAATGGCTAGTTTCAGACATTAATCTCGAATAGCGGTGTCACTATCAAATGCAAATAACACTTCAGTATACATAATTTAAAAAAAAATCTACGATCCAATAGGGTGAAGTGAAATATTTTCAAAAATGAATATTGGATATTTTGTTTATGTTCTTTATTACGATTATGACTATGTATTATATTATACAAATAACTATTTGTATTTCAAAAATGTATGCAGTAAGGTTTGTTTTTCATAATTGAAGCAATAATGAGATAGTGCAATCTCTTCTATGTTCAAAGATTATTTTCTATGCAATTACTGCTATAAGAAAATAACAATCCTTATTAACTGCAGCCTTGGATCTTAGGTTTCCTAACGATGTTTTCTTGCACCGACTAACAAGATAGGTATAGATAAATCTTTATAAAACTAGATAGTCTTGTGGCTGATTGCACGACTGGGATCGTTGATTATAGCACAGTCTAAGATATCTATGTCTTAAAGATTAAAAACCACCTATAAACAGTAATAAATATAAAGTCATTATTATAACTCCACTAATAATCAATAAATATCTATACAGTTTACACCTGCAGTTACGTTTATTAAAATGTCTAATAATAATCTTTAATAAAGAAAATTAGTTATCTGTATATAATATCAACATCATCGATTTGAAAAATTACACAAATCGAAAGTATTTTTAAATATTTCGTAATTTATATTAATTGGCCGTTAATTATAAAAATCATAATTTTCCCTTAGAGTCCTAAGTCCTGAAAAGGAATTGCTGCTGAAGCAAGCTGCGTACGTAGCAGCCTTTAATTTTACAACTGTCATTATGTATTATTATTTAATAAGCACTCGCTATATTTTGTTACAGAACATTTAGATCAACTTCCAAAATAAGTTTATTACTCGTTCCTTATTTTGCTTGTAACTTAAAATATTTATACCTGAAAAAACAAACTAAATATCAGTAAATTAAGAAATACCTGTCACTTTTGGTGACCTTTATGGCACGCTTGTAGGGACACTAAGCTACCTTAAAAGCAAGTTGGTAATACGATTTCGGCTCGGGACAGATCTTGCATCAACCATATAAAATTTGTTTTATTCTGTGTGGTTTTGCTTGTATTTGTGTATGTTTTTTGACCCCCAACACGGAAAATATCCTCATAGGACCATTGGGGATGTATCCTAAGTATAGTAAAGGCATTCAATTTCATTTAAATTTTAAAGTTGATTGTCCAGTTATGACATTTGGTTAAAGTTTGCGACTCCCACTCATCGGTCAATTTATAAGATCCAAATTAATAACCTTTAGTCTAAGTTAAAGTTACTACCTTTCTCTTACTGTCGTTGGTATATGATAAGAAACTTTCTTATAAACCCAACTCGGATTTTTTTCGAACCAAACTTAGGTCACAACGATTGAAACCAGGATTATCTTTTGAGACATTGCTTTGCCACTGGTTTTATTAGCATCATTCAACAATATTTAAAAGGGTCATTATATAACCATCAGCAATATAATATTGGATAAAAAACGTCTGCAAGGCTAAATGCAATACTCAAATCAAACTTAAAAAGAATAAAAAATCCCGAAAAAGTATTAAAAATGTTTTTGCCTTTATGTTACTACACTGATTGTGATAATGTAATAGAGTAACTATTTGTTTCTTGTTTTATCTTCTCCAACCCTTAACCCTTTAACTCTTTTTTTGACTTCGTATGAAGTTAGAATTTACAATATTTTTAAAATCGATATATTATATCATGTAATTTTTGTTATTTGTGGGTAAATTACGTGAAACAACTGTACTAACTTCAATTAATGAATTTTGATATTAGCTGCCTTATTCACGCAGGTGAAGCCGCAGTCAACAATTAAACATGCAATTTTAAAAATAAAACAAAATAATAAATAAAATCTGCCTTCTCTATGATTTGAATGATGCCAATGCGAAATTAATAGTAAGATAAAATAATGATCCTTACGGCAACTAAGCGAATACGAACAACTTGCCTGATTGGAAATAGTTATCCTATATTTACTTACTAGCTATCAGTATATTTTCCAGAATCCAGATTCAATAGAAATTTGAGGAGGCGAAATAAAAATCTACAAGTAAGGTATTATATGGGTAACTCACGATCGAATAACACAGAGGTTCAGGAGACTCATTTATGTAATAAAACATGGATAAACTAACGTTTTAACGGTCGCGCTCGTTAAATAGATCATATCTAGAACGTATTCTTATAATTTTGTACTATTTAAACTATACTTTATTATAATAAATAATTAACGATTTCCATCACAAAAGGAACTAAAAGTAAAACACCAGCTCTAAAAAAATCGATACAGATATCGCAGGTTTAATATTTTCATGAGTTATTATTATATAGAAAAGCCATGGACACAAAAACCCATAACAAAATAAAGATAAAATATCAGTTCATAAATTACAAAAAAAATATCCCAAAATTTAAAAAAATTATATTCTACAAAGACAGGATACAATATTATATAGTTAGAAGTATTTCGAAGATTCGAAAAGTTTCGAAAGTGGCGCCAAAGACTATTAGATGCCAGAAAGTCAGTAGTCCAACCTACTGAAAATAAAAACTATTTTTTTATTATTTATTTTAGTATTTCTTAGACATATACTTCGTTGGATGCGCTTATACATATGATAGCAAGGGATCGGAGGGCTCTCTCTATGAGGTACCGATAACATACCATGCCATGGATTTTTTTTTTGTTGACGAGGAGGAAATCTGCAACCAGATACCCGGCCTCCTAGGGAAGAGAACCGGGTTATGTGGGGTTCCATGTTTGACCACGGCGTCCCACTGAAACCTCCTCGGTGGCCGACCTCAGTGCGTGCGAGAGGCTTCGGGAACTCCTGTGGAACGCACTCCGGGACCTCTCAAGCACATTGCTCAACTGAGCCCATCCCGGGGAGAGCTGATGGTGTTGCCCTCACCCTGGGGCAACCGATGGAATTGTGCCACCTCGTGCTGGCAAGCAGCACGGCAGTCGGTGCCACCCCTACCACCGTCTTCCTTTAGGCCGCGTGATGGGCACCCAGGTGACTCCACCCCGTGCACCTGCGACCTAAGGGTATGGCAAAACCATCCGGGGCGCGGTCTAGCGTTAAACGCCCCGCGCCCATCCGCCGAGCTGGTACTCTGCCGTCGTCCACGTGGAGGTGACCGGCTTTTGCACCTCACCATGCCATGGTAGCCTAACCTCGCATTAGACCATCTGAGGACGTAATCAATATGAAGCCCGTTAAGGGATATTATTTTTGCACGGCCTAATGTCAGTACTACGACTTTACGCCCGGTGTCACTGTAATGTCAAAGCGACAAGGATGTTTGTGTAGCTTCAAATGCTTAAAATCGGTTCAGACACTAAGAATTTTAAACACTTATTAGTGCGGGTTTTTCTTTTTATTTTTGGTCTTGACCTTCAAGATCTAAAATCTAAATAGCTCTATCTAAATATGGTTGTCAGAGCCGCAATTTATCAAAGCGGAAGCAAAAAATTGTAATTTTCTTTCAAAAATTCTCTCAACTCAAGTACAAAATGACATTTTAAATGTATTCATTTATTGAACGACATTCACCTTGGCAGTACAATATTTAATTATTTAATGATCTATCATGTCATTAAAATGCCATTTAACAGACCGAAGAGACTAATTAGTCTATTGAAATATGCAAATTAAGGTTCACCTTAAATAATAAAAGACCTGAAAATAACGACAGGTGAAATCGATATTTTGTTAGTGATGTTCTAGAATTATATTAAATTAAATAAAAAGTAAACTCAAAAACTAAAATCCAACTACTAAAAAATCACGCTCTTAAAAATATGTAGCTCTCATATGGCGCTTGACATAAGCAAAACAATCTGTATATAACAGTTGAAAATTATCATATCAAGATTTAGAATAAATTATATAATTTTAACAGGCGTCCTTAATGAAATACATTTTTATTGTATACCAATTTTGAGTAGCTTTAGACAGAAAATATGTTTTTACTGGTGGTACCACTGCAGTGTCAGTTATTCTACCGCAAAGCGGTATACTGTGCTTCGGTTTGAAGGACACTGTAGCTAGTGCAATAACTGGGCAAAGTAGATTTCAGAACATTATCTCTCGGTTGGCAACCCGTGACCCGTTGAACACCCACAAATATATGGTATTGCAAGCGCCCATAGGATGATAACCGCTTGCCATCAGGTGGGTCGGGTGCTTGCTTGCCAAATTAGTCACATAAAAATTTGTATTTATTTGTATTGGAATCATAAAAGCAAAGTCAAAAACATATAGCAATTGTTCCTTTTTTGTCTTTGCCGCAGTCAGAAAGAAACCAATTAGTTAAGTTTTCTTGTCAATTGTTGTAAATATCAATCTATATAGTCTAATCTGGCTAGCCATAAGTTCCACTATCTAATAATTAATCTAGCGTTTAAAAAATTGCATTCATAAATTACGAGCCCTGTTGTTGTAAAACAAGAGAATAAAAATAAATTTTCATTATAGAATACGTTGCAAGGTAACAACGTTGTAAGAGAAGATGATAGTCCTTGCTCCAATATTTCTTTGAGACCCTGAAATTTTTCCGACCTTGCATGAAACGTTATTTATTATTTATAATTTATATATAAAATTATTCCTAATAATTTTAAAATAAAAAGGTAAAGTCTTCAAAAGTACAAATAAAAATAATTTATATTCTTTTATTTCTCCGACATTGTTATGTAATTGCTGAAACGCTATTGCCTGTTCTTCGTAGATAAATAATTTACTCCAGTCAAAGAAAATAAATGCCCTATAACATCCATAATAAATGAGTATAAGTAGCCCTTGAAATATTAATAGCCCTAGAAAAGCCTTATATACCTAAGGAATATCTAACTACGTCGTCAGTGCACTCTCTATCGCCGCACGTATCAGTACACCCAGGACTATCAAGAGTAATAGGTCGAATTGTACTTAGCACTTTTGTTAATTATTTTAACAAACTTTTAATCAATGAACCTTTAATCAAATTGAACCTTGTCCTTAATGTCACAGATCATATTTATCTCGTTCATTAATTAATAAATGTTTTTTTTGTAATTCCTAATACGGGGTCGTTATCTATAAGTTGAAAATAGTTATCGTTAACATTTTATCAGATCAAGTATTTGGCTCACTGGTAGTATTTGCGAGAATTCTTACTTGAGGTTGGGTCGGCTTGGCACCGCGGTGCATCGCGTCGCGTTGCAGGCGCCACTCGCCACTCGCCATGCTTCCATGCCGGCCACGCGCGTTTCCTACCTGATGTGATCCCGGGTTCGCTTTCACGCCGCCGCACCATCAGGCTACGGCGCCATCGCGAAACCTCAACGAGCTGCACTTAGAAGCCCGACAGTGATGTAAATCTTTTTATATACGTAATTATTTTTATTTGTTATCAATAATTTTTATCATCATATTTAAATGCAAAGTTCATTAAAACATTTCCTAACCCGTTATGAATGGAAATCCCATTCTAATGTCATATTTATAAAATCAACCCATTTAATCGAATCGACTAAATTTGTATCCAAGATTACGCTGTTCATCTTTTAAGCCAAATTATCAAATTGGTAACCCCTTACAATTAATCGTAGAAAGTGAATCAAGCACCCGGAAGTACAAATAAGGGCAAGGAAAGTGAATGTTTTGCTCGAAGGGTCGAGGTTTTCAAGGGGTTGCGTGCAACGACGTGCGGCGGACACCGAGCGAGAGCGTCGAGGGCGGCGCGGACGACGGGTGGCGTGCGGGGGGTGGCCCGTTCCGCGGTGCAGTGGTTGGCACGCGGTGTCGATACGCGTGCGGATAACGGGTGAGCACGGGCCGCCCGCGGGGGATACGATGCGGTGAGGGGCGGGACGCACGCGCGACCGTGTTAGCACCAGTCCACAGCCGTCGTGCAACGGCGATACACGTGCTTGCTTGAGCCTCGCGATTGACACGCGGCTCTTATAAGACGACGATGACACGCCGCACCCGGTGAGGCGCCGCTATACGCGCCTTTTACGCATTACGTAAGGTCTACGCCCGACTGGCCCAAATTTTACATATCCGACATATCATAATATATAAGTAAATATTTTAATAAATAGTCAGTAAAAGACGACTGCGGGCGCGACTTTGAGATCGACGGAACGCGCAGGTGACGGGAGTTGGCGTTGCGCGAGTCGAGCGGGCGTGCCGCAGCCGCAGTTAACGCGATGCGTCCGCCGCGCCGCGCGCTCTGAGCCCATTATGCGAAGAAGTGTGGGAGCGCGGGAAGGGGGCCAGCGGGTGTAGTGGCAGCGGACGACCGCAACAAGCGAGCGCGGAATGGCGCACGAGTAAGGTGGCGGCGGCCGCGAGCGCCACCAGCCGGCCGGTGGGCGCCGCGGGCCAGCCGGCCTTTCTGTTTAACCGCTACAGCACCGTATCTGCTACGACCCGATGATACATTGACGTTGAGCAGCCACCATTGCTCGTATAGAGTTGGTTGAGAAATGGGGGCTGACGCCTGTCCTCAGGCCGAGGCAGGAATGCCCCCGGGCCCAGGAGCAAAGCGAAGACCAGAGGTACGTAAAATCTTGTTATTGATACAATAGGTAAAATGAACCCGGAAGAACGATATGAAGGCGTTCGGTGCTGTGGTCAGGGTATGTCGGTTGCGTCACGGGAGTCGCGCTCCGCATTTCTCGGCACACGCTGTGTGAAGTGCGTCCGCACCACGCGCTCCGTTTCTAGTTTGGGTGGCATATGTCTATCATCTTTATTATGGAGTATTTCGACATGTGTTGGTGAGTGTGCCGCATGGTGGCCGCTACTAACAACGACTAACCACTTCCGATTACGAGCTGGTGAGTGTCGCTCCAAGTCTTCATTTCGTGTCGACCTATTTTCTCTTGTTTCAGCATTTTAGTATCACTCATTCGTGTGCGACAAGGGTCGTATCAACTCAGCGAACCGCATGACTGCTACAGCGTCAGTATTGAGGACGCCCCCTTCGTTGTTCTAATTTACCTTGCTTTTGTCCGTTTTTCTCTCAAATATATCTCTGACGGTTTACCGGAGGTTTTGTTTTAATATTTTGACTACATTTTCATTAAGGATACTTTATAATAAATATATTATAACCATACAATTTTACAGCGTTCGTTGCCACGCATCGAATTTACAGATTCATTGTATTAGATTAACAAAGATTTACATTAATTGATCTTTTTTCTTTATTACACTATGTATAACAGGCTAGGAATGTCATTAATATAATTTAGCTAATTCCACAGTTGTTAAGACTTGGATAGGGTTACTTGCCAATTTACAAGAGATTCTATAGATTTTAATTGAATTTGTTTTACTTTTTTATGATTAATTTCGCTGTAACTTACCTTTTCTACACTATACATAGTTGGTAGGGACACCAACCCTGAATAAAATGTGTTCTAAACTTACACATAGCTTTGTAACATTTAAATTTTACAACACTACCAAAATTTTATTATTTGCTACATACATATACAGCCGAGAAACTATGAAATTTGTCTATAATTTTTATTGAATTTGTGTATAGTTAAAAAAAAACATTAATACCTAGTCTAAAACACAAAATAAAAATTACGTTATTAACTTTCATATTTTATTCGTAGCATGTTGCAGATGTTATGTAACATGAATACATTTAAAAAGCACATCTGCAATAGGAAAAAACATGATTAAAATCAGTTTATACTACAAATAATATTAGTAATAATTTTGACACTCCGTTGTTCTTATTAATTAAAAAAAATCTTAACATAAAACCGTAAAATCTTAAAACAAGCGGAAAGTAGGAACATAGCAATCAGCTAATTTATTTTTATGATAGCCATTTATAGTAATATCTTATACCGATTCAAATGATAAGTCCCATGCAGTGATTAAGGCCGGAATTACATTTATCAGCATCGACCAGTATTTAGCTGGAGGGTTTTGGATACACATATGAGCATCGTATGCTTAAGCATCCCTTAGCGCACTTAAGCATGCTTCAGCATGCCTACGCATTGTTTAGCACACTTTAGGCTGTTTAGTACTGTAACGTGATGTATCAAGTGTTACTCAGTGTTTTCAGTATCCGTAGGCATCCTTCAGTGCGCTTGGACAGCTGTTTAGTACTGTAACATGTTAAACGATCGCACCCCGGATCAAAAGTGAACTTCTTTGTCCCATGAGTCATTTATGAACTTTTCATTTGCTTAATTGTTGTGTTCTTTCTAGGCAGCAAAGTTCTTAAACTAGAACACCTAGGGCTACTCGAGTGGCAGTTAATTTCATTGTATCTTGCCGCCTGACCGCTTACATCTTCAAAAGAATTATATTGTTAATTTTTTTTTTATAAACAAAGGCTCTCAAACTCAATTAACTATTGGTTATGAGACAATTTAAATCTGAAAATCCAATGATTTGTAATTTTTCTAAAATTTTCTTAAGATAAACTAACTAACTAATGATTTAGTCTATTAACAAGTAGAGAGTTTCAGGTACAATTTACGATAGTGGAAATTAAAACTGATTATTGTTTATCTTTAACGTTGTTGTTGTTCAGCGTTCAAAACAATAATAAAGAAGAAATCTTAAATTACTTGACGACATACATATAGTCATATATGAAATATATATCTATATGCATATGACTGCACACGCGTGATTTGCCATCATAAAGAACGCTGAACATAATGAATAAAGAACACTGAAATTAGATTTTTATTTTTTTTTTTGTAAGAGGGGGCAAACGGGCAGGAGGCTCACCTGATGTTAAGCGATCACCGCCGCTTATGAACTTTTGCAACACCAGAAGGTGAAAGAATATCCAGGTGCGTTGCCGACCTTTAAGGAAAGAATACGCTCTTCTCTTGAAGATTCCCAAAGGTCAATTGGAAGTAGCTGGTACTCCCGCCCAGAGGTGAGAGTCCACGTGCGGTCAAATTTGCGCCTTGTAAAGCTTTAGGCGATGAGCCGACGTGAAGTGGTGCCTCGCCCTGCTAAGCACGCCAAGCTTTTTAGAGGCCAATTTGACCTTTCCTTCCAATTGACCGCGGAACTGAACGAAGCTCGAAATGTCGACACCAAGTATTCCGATACTAGCTGTGGCAGCCAGGGGAGTGCTCTCAAAACGAGGAGATACGACAAATGGTGATTTTTAGCGGTTAACGCGCAAACTTGTGTCTTCTTGGGGTTGAATTGGACTAAATTTACTCGGCCCAGTCCGAGACTTTGGTAAATGTTGTCTCGACTTCAGAGACAACTTTGTTCTGGCACTCAATGACGTTTTCCCGAAAAATATTAGTACGGCCGGTGTATAAAGCGTCTACAGTGCTGTCGTCCGCATAGCAATGAATGTTGAAAATTTCCAACATGTCATTGATATGCAGAAGAAACAAAGTAGGGGACAGTACGCAGCCTTGCAGGACACCAGCATTAATGGGTTTTAAGTCAGAGCATGCACCGTCAACAACGACCTTGATGCTCCGATCTGCCAAAAAGCTGGTGACCCACTTGCATAATTTCTTAGGAAGCCCATAGGAAGGTAGCTTCGAAAGAAGCGCTTTGTGCCGTACCCGATCGAAGGCCTTCGCTATGTCCAGACTGGCCGCTAATGACTCCCCCTTGGACTCAACTGCTCCCGCCCATCTATGTGTCAAGTAAATTAGAAGATCAACAGCTGAACGACCACGACGAAAACCGTACTGGCGGTCGCTAATCAGCTGGTGCTCCTCTAGATACCGCAAGAGCTGGCAGTTGATAATAGACTCCATTATCTTAGAGAACAAGGAGGTAATGGCAATTGGCCTATAATTGGACGGATCCGACCGTTTGCCTTTTTAGGATCTGGTGCACTAAAGCTGTCTTCCATGAGTTTGGGACGACGCCTGATGAGTAGGAGTACCGGAAAAGACGCGTTCAAACCGGCGCCATCTCCGGAGCACATGTCCGCAAGACGATTGGGGGATTCCATCGGGCCCACTCGACTTGTGAAAGTCCAAGGAAAGAAGTGCTCTGCGAACTACACTTTGCCGGAATTCAACCTCCGACATCGTGGTATCACACCGCTGTATTGTCGGTGGAGACTTTTCTTAGTCATCCACAGTCGAGTTGATGATGTATATTCAAATATTTGTAAAATTTTTATATGGCGCAATCAATTTAATTTTGTTTCATTTTAAACAAAACTAATACTAAATTTAAAAGAAATGTGCTCCTAAGTTTTAGAACATTAAAAAGATATTCCATGTGTTTGTTTGTAAAACAAATACAAAAAACCGTCGACGACACGTCAGTGAATGGAATTTTGGCACAGCTGTTAATCGTAGCGTAATAGTGTATAGCTTGAAAAAAAATGTCATGTAATGGTTTTTTAATAAATTATATAAATTTTATATTAAAAACTTCAAGAAAAAAAGAAAAACTAATAAATATGTTATTTAAAAAAAAACTATAAATAAAGAGAGATAATGCTTAAAACTGGCGTAACGTCATCTGCTTAGTGTTTATATGTATATTCCAAGATAGCTGATATTATATTAAAATATTATATTATATTCTTTGGTACGAAATTATAAAAACTGGTCGAGTCATATCTGTTCATATTAATTAATGCTTTGCAATGCAAGCAGACTGCTTGTGACCACGGCAGTGCAACCTGACTGAAACCTCAAGCACCGATAAAGGTAATTTTTACGCGTAAATTCCCGAAAAGCATTAATTAATATGAACATGAAACGCATTAGTTAAAAAAAAAGAAGTCGTATCTGCTCAAACAAGGTCATCTTCAGGACTAAAATACGAATACAAAAATATATATCTCCCTCTACAATTAGTATTATCTAACAGACATTCGAACGTCCTGCGGGCTTACCATTAACTCTTATTGCGATTCAAATGTCTTCAAATATATATTATCCATAGAATTACTATAAGAACAAGAAAAATCACTTGATTGAAATGATTCTAAAAGTTTACATTTTGTATTCAATTATTAAAAATTATGGTGTTCCAATTATAGATAGGGATAAAGGTTCTATTTGGAACCTCTATTTTGGCACACAAATGTTGCTTCAGTGAACTTTCTTGTTCTTATATTACTTCTATGATATTATTACATATATATTTATAAGTCACTGAATGTCAAAATTGAATTGGATCCTTTTGGAATTGCTATAAGAGTTAATGATAAGCTCCCAGCAAGACCATGATAAAATAACGTGCTCTAACGATTACACAATGTTCCATCTACACCAAAAATACGGTCCTAACATCTTCCCATAAGTCCCTTGTTTAGCACGTCGCGACACGCTCACACAATCGAGTAAGTCCATCGGCTAAAATGCTTTTGGAGAGCTCCATTTCGGATGGTCCTCTAAGACATGATCCGGCTTTACAGGAAACACACTAAGGACGGATACAACTTGGAGCCCCCGTAGGTAATGTACCGTTTTTACGATCGGATTTTACTACTCACCACAAAAACACCCCCACACGATGTCGCAATTTAGACCCGTAAGTCCGACACATAATTTTATATGACTTAAAATTAAAAGCCCATATAAAGATACTACGTCACGTACACGCATCAAATATATATACCAACCAAATCGAAAACTAGGCAAAAATTGTCATTGCGAGACGAAAGACAAAATACATTTGTGATAAAAGTTAAATACAAAAATCTTAAAATGGTTAAATATCAATAAACGATAAATATTATATATTATAAAAATATCATCAGTAATAAATATTATACTACTATCTTAAATTATAAATTGATATTAACCTTTAACTTACTGCCTTATACTCCCCCCCTTGTCGTTAAAGTTTGAAATAAACGAACTGCTTTAAAAATTCAACACCTCTAATGGATACAATTGTTACACAACGCTATTTTAAGGTTACATTAAAAATTCGAATACTCGTAACCGCTTCTCAGCTGTCTGCCTCAGGTTTCAAGGGTAATGGTTACCTTGACTTTAACCGTCAAATTAAGTATTCTGTTTACAGCTTGTGTTTAAAGCTGCATAGACCGACCTTCAATTGTCAAAATTTTAAATATAAACTGCTATATTTAGCCAAACTAACACATGCAAGTGGCGGGTAGTCCAATATGAAATTAAAAGATATAGCTGATATTATTATTTGACGGTCACTTTATGCGGCTAGCGTTGGTACGTTCAGTTTAACGCTGTTAATTTCAATTCCTTAAAAAGAAAATAATTAGCGAACCTAAATCTCTGTTAATATACCATTTTACCTAAGAGAGTAATTTTTCTTGCCCAAGTTAGTTCATTAATTATTTTTGAATTGACATTTGCGTTTACATTACCCACTAAGACTTTGTTAACCTAACAGATGAAAGACAAAGTTATAATAAGTAATTTAGTGCCGATATAATCCAATTAAAAATGATTAAAACTCGTGGCTTCAATAATAGCAATTAATTTTGAGGATTCAGATCGCTGTCGTATCTCTTTATGGTTTACTCGTAGATGCGTTATTTCATATTTTAGAGATTTTATTAAGCTCCTTAAGATGATATTGAACAAATTATTCTTTCTTTAATAGATCATTGCATTAAACATATACCTATCTTAAGTAAATAACTGAATACAATTTTCTTATCTTCTGAGAATTTATTTTTTCAGCTTCCGTTTAAATTTATTATTTGAACCGGAACTTACATTACCCGACGATGTTAGGTGATGTCGAAACAAAAAAAAGTTAATGCTTTAATGACGTTTATTGATATCTGTCAACACAAATATTATTTAAAATTATTTCATTTTCTGAGAATTTTCTTTTCAATGGTAAGTCGACGCACGTCATCAATACAAAACAGTATTATCAACATGTCATATGAAAGTTATTACTACGTGAAGTGAAAAGTATGTTAACATATTTAAAATGTTATATAACCTTAGGAGTAATACACACAGGCTAAATGGAAAAGAAAAATGCTAAACATACTACCGCTCACAGCGGTAGGTTAATCTCGGCGCATTCAATGCGCTCTATCCATTCCCGATGGCATTAGATGACCTATAACACTAAATTGACTTTATGGTCGTATGAAAACTTTTAGAACATTAATTAACCTTTTCACGACTTTTCTCTTACTCGTAATTCCTCTTATACAAAACGATTATGCATATAATTATTGCAATGTCTCATTGTTTTTTATTTTAATTATCTAGTGATGAACTGAAATATTTATGTAAGGACAAGAAACGGGAAAATTAGCTGGGGTCCTAACGCATTGAATTAGGTTTTCCTAAGTCAAAGATATTTTGATATATTATTATGGTTATAATACCAAACCGTTCATGATCCTAATCGCTAATTAAACTCAAATAGCCATCATTCATAAAACCATTCAGGATTTTCACTTTCATGTATCTAAGCTTCTTACAAAAGTTTTATAATGTTATGTGATGGCAGTGATGGCAGTGATTACATACGAAACATGGTCGCTAAGGCTGTCCCTAAAAGAAAGCTAATATCATCAAACGTATCTCGACATGACGAACTCATAGCTCAAAGTTGAAGTGGCTATGGGCAATGCGTGTGCTCTACAAAGTGAACTTTGAAGCACGACGGATTTTCGTTTCCAAAGGTGTTTGAGTATTGTCTACAAGCCCAAGGGCACAGTCTATAGGCCTGTTATTAGATGAACACTGATTTTAGATAAAGTTAATGGGAGACAGTGAATGAAAACCATAATATTGTTCCGGATAAAATTTTTAACGTCGCGACGGGGGAAAGACAATTATCTGCATAATATGGTGGTCTATTTTACTCATATCACTAATATTATCATCATTTATATTAACACCTATTTAAATCCGTTCTTTTATCTCATTTGAAAAACAAAAATATATTTAAATACATTGCGTATTTTACATTTATATTCATCATAATCGATTCAAATATAAACAATCACCTTAAAACTTGCGTCACGAAGTGGAAAACACTTTTCTTTCTAACATTAGTGTCAAAAACGTTTTAACTGTAGTATTTATGAAATAATAAAAGTTGAACCATCACTAATGAAATATCAATGGGCGTATAGACTACTAAATCCGAAATCTCTAGTCTAAACACATATGAATCCGTCATTCCCTGTCAAAATTCAGACTATATTACTAGTATATTTATTATGATTTTCAAGCTTGCATTACGTTTACCAAACTCATCTATTTCTGGAGCAACCTTATTTTAGAGTTCAGTTTAATTCTGTTTATGATACCCAATCGCACGACTCTCAGTGGGAATAACTGAACGTAATATTAACAACTTTGATCTTGAAAATAAAACTACAAATTAACGTAAAGTTCTCTTTGTCGAATCAAAAACAGTCAAAGTTTTGCAATTAAATAAAGGCTAAACTCATCTCAATTTAGAAGTTATTTAATGTAAATTTCATTCAGATTTACAGAAAACCAGAAATAGTTGAACAAAATTGGTTTACGAAAAGTCAAATCCAATTCAGGATAAAAAAGACTGACTTAGGTTCTAAATCTTTTTCGGGCTGACTTCTACTAATGGCAGTAGTAGTATAGTAGTAGTCTATAAATAAAGATAAGAGCAAAACTAAAAGCACCATATTTGTCTTTTAAAATCATTTACTTCTAATACTGTTTATATAGACGAGATAACAATTATACTTTT
Source organism: Hestina assimilis (assembly GCA_023373885.1). Lineage (NCBI taxonomy): Eukaryota > Metazoa > Arthropoda > Insecta > Lepidoptera > Nymphalidae > Hestina > Hestina assimilis. The sequence continues at coordinate 17,323,844 of CM041759.1, forward strand.
CTTTTATTACAAAAGCAAGTGGTAGTTTAGTGACCATTCTGTAAATAAATAAATAAATTACCTCATCAATACGTTATAATTAACTAGTCGACCCGGCCACGCTCTACTGTGGCAACAAGGGATTCGGATTGAATTTTTCCAACATTTTCAACAATCATCTTCATATTCCAACCAAAGTACAATACAATACTGACAAATATAATAGATATATAAATAATCTCTACACACTCAACGGCACTCATTAGGATAGTTATATCTTGTGTCGGGGGTCCGGTAACATACACAATGACAAGGACAAATACACCCAGACCGGAAAGCATGCCTGTATGGGTAATACAAACATACTCGTATGCTCCGAGCGGGAATCGAACCAGCGACCTTGAGGTAGGTTCGCCACCGCTGCGCCACAACTTCCTCAAACACACACACACAACAGTATCGCTTCACCTTATTTAAAATTGCATAGTATTTATATGCATCATAATATTTTACCAGGCATGTTAATTTTTTTAATTCGGATAGTTATAGGCCCTCAATTCTATGATCTCAGTAGTGGGGAATTTGTTTCATGCAAAATAACATTATATTATGTACGTTAAACGTATATGATAAATGAAATACAAACAGCGTACTGGTTTATGCAAACTTATATTTGGATGCATTATTACACTGTTCAGCCGATAGAAAACTATAAAATCAACATTGTTAACTCTATTACAGTAAGGAGGGTCAAACATAATTCTACCCTACTTCACTCCAAGCGTTTTAAGCGTTCAAAGCTCTAATTTGTTCAATGCTTTCATTATTACTTAGCGTTTTATATGTTTTTATTATGAATTTTGTATCTATCAGATTATTACTAGAAACAGAGTTCAATTGTACAGATATTTTGTTTCTGAATATTATAAAAATACGTAGTATAAGTCATTTAAATAGTGTATTTATGTAGTGTAGCTTTAATCTTAGATTCTAAAAAATGCATTTCAAGTATTGTCACTAAATTATATGTTAATATATAGAGCAGTCACTAATAAACACGAATGTAAACAACATATGATTCTGCTATTACAACTCTGTAACGGTAAGAACTAATCTACAAGATTTTTTTCGTAACGCAACCTTGTAATGTGGAAAACTACTGGGAAAATACCTGTTGGAAAATATTTTATTTAATTACTTTTGCCCACAGCTTTATCTGCAATGAATAAGAATAAAAATTATGTTGCTTTCTCGCTATTTCTTCAGATTCCGTTATCTTCCCGTAACGAGATAAAATACGTATATATACCAATTTTATACCTACTTAATTTCCTCGAAATCAATCCAAGTCAAGTTCAAAAATCAATTCAAGTTTATGCGTAAAGTTCGATTATATTAATATATAAATAAAAAATTACCATATCTAAATCATCGTTCATTCTTAATATTACATAGTACAAATAAATTTCAATTCATTAGCTATTCTTTTTCTGTTGAAATTAAAATGCATGTAATATATTTATTCAATGAAGTTATTGCAATTTAATTTATTATGATCTTTATTTCATAAATCTAATCTACTTATTGTTTCTGTTATCAATTAGATAATAATAGAGAAGCTATTATACCAGCGGTGAACAATGAATATAATTAATTGAAGTTTGAATCCCCATTTCTTCTCTTCAAGAATTGAATATTATCAATATTATCAAAAGTGACGGAAATCCTATAAAAATTTACAATCCTCGTTGCACCTCCTTAAGACCTGAATTTCGAAACACGATCTCTTAGTGCTAGTTTGTGCTTTAATAACAAACACCTGTGTAATAATTTCAGTTTTCTACTTTATTAACATTACCCCAAAGATAGTTTGTAAGACTGCTCATATTTAAATGCAATAGCAAAGCAAAGCCGCGACAGCCTTTAGTTATATAAATTACCGCACCGTGTTTACAGTGCAAAAATAGTTATGATTTAAATCATCTCATACGGTTATTCAGTCATAATACGTGGATTTATGATAAAGATAAAAATACTTTAACGCAGTTAATACGCTCGTTACATAATTAGCGCATTCTTTTTGGAAACAGCTGACAGTATGTTATGAAATCTTTCTTCAGTTAACACAATTTTTAGAAATTGGTCAAAATTTTTCTTTATAAAAATAATTCTCATAAACAATAATTAACCTTAAAACAGTATTATATTCTTCGATAAAAAATGGTACAAAAAATAACTTACTTGGATTACGTTTTATACAGCATTGATATTTTTTCAATGATCTATTTTATTATAAATTTTTAAAATTATTTTAATGATTTCCTTTTACGTTACTGTATATTATGAACTAAATGATTGCTGAACTCCTAATTATAAAGCATTAATCAAATTTCCTTAATTATATCATCTACATATCACATACTTTATATTCTTCGAAAAGCTTCTACGATGTTTTTTCTATTTCCAGACTCTCGATAATATCTTTAGCAAATTTATACGTCACCATCGCTCCTACAAAAGGAGAAAACGCTTTTAAGAGATAAGTCGCCTTTGAAGAGCCACTAAAGTTAGAACCTTTAAGTGTTGAGTTCAGCATATTGCGACGAGATAAAAGGTATCTTGAGCGACCACGTAAAAAATTCACAAATGTAACAAATTCTCCAAGAATTTGTTTTTGTTCCAATCCCTTTAAAAAACTTGGAACGAGGACGTGGCACTTCTGAAACAAGAGTCGTATGTGGGCTTTTATAAAAACAAGAATAACGTCTAGATTCAATACTCCGGTTTCTAGAGGTCTTTGTCACCAGAAAATGTTTCTCTTTAATAAAAAATAAAATAAGAGTAAAAGTAGGTCCCGTATTTATAGAAACATTTTTTTATAACTGACGGAAACTTGAAATACTCGTACTTGCATTCAAATACATAATTATTAGTAAAGATACAGACAAGGCTTTCTACCATCTGCCTCCGTAGAATCCTTGAATACTTTGGCCACATTGCCAGAAAGGATGACGGCAACCTGTAAAAGTTGATGGTAACTGGTAAAGTAGATGGAAAAAGACCACGACGTAGAAGCCCGACACGCTGGACGGACCAGATCCGCACCACTCTTGAAAGCACAGTATACGATGCTCTACACTCGGCAGCAGACAGAAGTAGATGGCGACGAGTAATCCGAGACAAACTATTACTGCGCGGTGGTGGTCACGACCCTCAGCATTGAGGAAACCGAAGCGAGGAGGACATAATTATTAGACATGCTCTTTTAGATTCAATTTAAAAATATTTTGAAAATAAAATTAACTTTGTATGTCTCCCTGTTTGTTGTCTTTTCATTGCTAAGTCTGATTCATGAGAATCAGACTTAGCAATGAAAGCTTCATGGTGAAGACGATATCGAACAAGGCGGACAAACCAGGGCGATCTCATCCGACAGGAGCCAAACTACATAAGCAAGTAGTCTGAACAATTGTTTGAAACTGAACAGTTGTTTGTTTAAATAAACAACAATTATATTATATAGACCGTGCGATTGAAGCGATGGATACAGCTAGTATAATATACATGACAAGAAAATCGTACAAACATTTTATTAAATTTAAAATATTAAAAATAGGGCAAATTACGATACGATAAAATACCATATTTTTAAACTATCGAAACTAATTTATCTATGTAGCTACCTTAATATTAGAAGGTCGGCAGAGCACCTGCATGCCCTCCGGTGTTGCAGATGTTCATGGGCGGCGGTGATCGCTTAACATCAGGTGAGCCTCCTGCCCGTTTGGCCCTCTTACATAAAAAAAAAAATATTCGGAAACTTCAATAACTATTCACAACAGTAGGTACGAACAAAGGCTCTGAAGTTACTAGATTGGCGTCTCAGCATGTCATCCAGCTTGCTTGTTGACCCTCTGCAGCGCGATTTTGTAGGTTGAATATCTCGTAAGCAGTGCCTTTCTCTAGTTGAAGATTAATCTCTGATGTACTTCCGCACCCCGTTCTTTATGGGCCCTAATACTGTTTATTTATGCTTTAGTTGACTTGTATGCCTCAGTCTTGTCGTACTCACCTATGATAAAGTAGGGATGAGTTCTACTAGCTTTGGTACAAAGGCGATCGTGATTGTATTCACAGACAGACCAGTAGGATTCTAAGCTACCTAGGCATCTACTAAAGTAATCTTAGGATGTAGAATCAGAATCCACAGAATGGAAAGCACACCAACTCACTTTCAAAAACAATAAGATTTCAGCTAATGAGATATTATTATGTAGTACGATGGCTGTGAGTTTTTAATGGCCCATGATTTATGTAACTGCCCATAACCACTATCTGTTTATTCGATTTTTGGCAATCGATCAAATCGTTCAATCAAGAAAACGACATTGCCAATATCTGTCGAGAAAGATTCAATACTTAGGAAGTAATATATTCAAAATATATTAAGTATTATTACTTACTTATTATAGCGAAGTTATAAATATTTGTATTGTTATCAATTAAAAATTGCTCACTCCGGAGTCCTTATCATTGATATTATAGCGCAAAACTATTTGTTTTATTTGTACTTATAAGACATTACTATAAAATTGGTTAATTACCTAACCATAAAACTATCGAATATTCTTTGTTAGCATACTAAACTATTTTCATTGAAATGTTGCATAGAGAAAAAGAAAACTATGGATATTAAAGTAAATATGCGCAATAAAATAAATATTAATATTTTTATATATTGTTACAGGTCGCTGCCGAAATTGTGCAATCAAGACGAAGAACAAGGCAAACCGCCTCAAGGCGGCGTCGTCACATTTGAACCCATACAACACGACCACGACTTTTGCGAGAGGGTTGTGATCAATGTAAGTAAACTTTATTATATATTCTATACTCCAATCATGAAATTTTGACTGAGAAATATGTACACAGAGATACAGTGTAGTACTTGTAACGTAATAGCTGCTGAAGAATACAAAAGCTTTATGAATAATATATACAGTATTTCAATATGCATACAATCTCGAAATTGTAAACAAGTTATAACAACATAACCGCAAACAATACAATTGTTTTAATAAATCCAATTTTTTCTGTACAGAATTTGACGCGTTAGAAAACATGTCTCGTTATCGATTTTGCAAATTAATGGATTAATTTATTATTAATTGAATTACTAAGTATTAATTGTAATTAATAATTTGCAAACGTTAGCTGTTGTTCCGTTGCGGATAAAAGCCGTCAACAACTTTTGTCTCTAATCGAGAGCTCTTTATACAATGTCTCTGATTTGGGCTTTTGCTCAGTTCGATTTCTATGAAAATTGCTAACAACAAGTCTTTGTGTATGCTTAATTGCGTACATATTGAGCTTTGTTCTGATAAACGATGGCTTGGTTTCTGCAGTTTCTGGCACTTTACATAAGTTATCGTTTTATATGTATCGCTTTTAGTTTCATCGCTCCTTGCTCGGAACTGATTGAATCAATCGATACGCCGGGCCGTTTAACGGGCCGCGGAACACGGGTTCGAGAAAGTTTCATCCACGCAATGTTATACGGAATTTTTCGAGAACTCATCTTTCTAGAAGCGTTACGAAGGAAGAATACAGAGATAGTCGCGAGCGATTTCGAACGTTTTCGAACGCTGGTATCCGGTATCTAATAAGGTTCTCCGTAACAAAGCGATCTCGTATTCCAATCCAAGCGTGCGTAAGGTGAGATTTGGCATAGTTAAAGTTTATGTTGAGAAAAAGTGCAGAATGCTTAAGTTCAAACTGCCAATTTCAAACTCGTGTCTGTCATTTGATACAATGCAATTGATGATAGTAAATCCTCTCTAAACCAAAAACGGTATGGAGCGGGTTATTAGTTAATATATTTAATATTAGTAGTAGTACTTTGTTGATGTTGTTGATCAATCTACCGCAGCTAAGTTCACTATGTGTTCATTATCAACTGGACTGAACCCCTCATTACAGGTGGCAACTCTATACAGAGAGCGAGAATAAGGAAAATGCAATTCTCAAACTTCGACACAGTAACTTAAGTTATTACTTACATAAAAATGTATTTTTATTATTAGTTACCGTAGTAGGTTCCCGATGTTAACTATGAAATATAAATATTATATAATAAAATATTTTAATAACTTTATGTATGTTTATAACTACTACTAATAGAGTGCTTCCTTTGAACGTTTAATATTATATTACTAACAAACTGTAAACGAACGTTACATTACTTTATAATTATCTACATCCGTACATATAAAATATTGTAATTAATGGTCTGCATAACTTTATTGCTGGTACGCATAGAACACACAATCAAACAAACAAAAGACACAAATAGAAATTATAGGATTTATATGTTTTTATTCATCCAAACCATCACAATTTATATGCAAGTCCCGTACTAACTATGGAAAAAATTTATTACGTTACGGTGCTATGTTGTATAATAAGAAGCCAAAATATAATTTTAAGAAGTCAAATCCGTGCAAACATATAAAAAATTAAAAATAAAGATAAAAATTAAATAATAATAACAAAAATAAGTATATAATATTAGTATATTCTTTCAACGTTTCATACCAACTATTTTAGACACTTCCAGTAACGCTTATTCCGTATATAGGTTACTCTTTATTTTGTTAAACTTACCTTCATTGTTTTGATATTTAGTTTTTGTGTTTAGCTTCTAGATAATAACTTTTCACTTTTATATGTTAGTACGAAGTTTCCCAACTATTGTAACTTATTTAAATGTGTTTTCTTTCTCATATATATAAGTGAAATTGTATTTCTTATGGGAAATGAAAAGAAATGATTTCAAACCGTAATATGAACAACTTAGGTTAAACTCAACAAATGTCTGATAACTTGAATTTATATTATTCTAAAATTTTCTATACTATTATTTAAAATCGACTTTAAGTAAAAATCAAAGAATATTAATTAGTAGTAGTTTTTAGTATATTATTACAAAATATACTACCGTACCGTAATAAATTATTTTGGTATAATGTTGATCATTTCTTTTTTAAAAAATAGAAAAATATTTTCAAAATTTAATCTTTTGACTATAAAATATTATCGAATAATATAAAACTATAAAAATACACTAAACAATATTTCACATACAATTAACAAATATTTTTGATTTTTCTTTTCGCATTAAAAGAATATTCTCCAAGACTTAAAACATTTTCATTTACTTTTGTAAACGACTCCTGCAAAGGAGACCCTGTAAAGAAAATAGCAAAGCATATTAAATATCAAATGACTCTTGTTCTTCAGCAAACTTAAAATGAAAGCGTTGTAACTGATATTGTTAGAAGCATGTTTCGGTAATCGGATCTCCGCCTCAAAGCGTCCTGCCAATAGTTAGTTAGTCAGGTCTTTGATCACTTAAGGCGTTTCGATTAACCTCAATTACTTTGTACAGGTAGGTCAACGCTTTGAATATTGGGTTCATACTGAAAATTCAAAGCATCATACCGTTTAGAAAGTGAATATTTCTTTGACGTTCACTTTAAATTTTAATTCATTTCTCTTTTACTTCTAAAAAGGGGGTCCTCGGTTATGTATTTTTTTTACGTTATAGACCAATTCGGAAAATGTTTGCTTTAAATGCTTCCTGTTTGGTCCCGTTTGAACTACAAGAGAAAATTCCACCCCCTGTTTCACTTAGCCCCGACTTGTTGTTGAAAATATTTATTTTAGTTTCAAAGTAAGTATTATCCTCTTCGCCTAATTGCACAGTGTGCATTGTTATAGAGAACGTCTACCATGTTTTTGTAAAGTGTGTCCGGAATGAGTCAGTGAGACGATCACGCCTGAGACCAAACTATATATACAGGTATACTGGGGACATAAACATAGTTTTGAGAAATCTATCCACAATTTAATAAAACATTTAGTAAACTTATATTATGTAGCCGTAAGTTCGAGAAGCATTTAAATTTTTATACTTTTTTAAGTTTATTGGATTTAGAAATTTATAATATTTAGTTATAATAATCCCTTTATAGGAAAAATAAAAGAAATGCAAAACTGAAGTAATGAGGAATAAAAACAGGCTATAAAATCCAATGCATAACAATAAACACTACTTTAATAAAACTGAAACGTACTACATTTGTAACGATCGTGTTTTCAAAATTTTGACCGAAACTGCATTTCTGGCAGCAAATGAATTATTAAAACAGGTACCAACTGCGTAAGCGCAGTTAAAATCGTTAATCGTGAACTGTTTATTGGGCCGTATGTTTTAAAGACTCACTTGAAATACACTGGGGATACAAAAAGATATCATACCCTTTTAAGTTTAAGGATTTGACAAACAAAGAATAACAACAATAATTATTATTATTGTTATTCTCTGAGTATTATTGTTATTCTTTGTATATTGTAGGATGATAATTTTTCCAGCTCAGCTTTAGGGTTGGTAATCGATAGTTTGAAGTTTCCTTTATAACAAAAACACGAAAATTGAAATGTATTTTTCGTATTTGTAAGAACAAAATTTAAATTTTTTATTTGTTTGTCGGTTATTTTGTCACAGATATAAAAAAATGATTTTGACGGAAAACCGGATATTTAGTTACAAGTCAAACATAAGGTGGTATTTTGCGAAACTTATAAACGATGTTTTTATTTCAGTTCTAAAGTGTATGGGACTGATAATATATGTACAGAACTGTGAAATCCTACTTAATAATATAATAAATGTTTTATGTTAGAATGTTTGTTACTGAATCACGCGAAAATGGCTGAACGGATTTGGATGAAATTTGGCACACATATAGATTGTTACCTGGATTAACATATACGATACTTTTTTATCCCGGGAAAATGTTAAGGTCCAGTACGATTATCAACAAACGTACTGCACGGCGTTTCCACTTGGAATTATATCTGGATGTTTCTTACTCAATGACGCAAGCACACCTATAGCTTATTATTTTGCTTACTATTACTTTTTAGTAGTTTATACTGCTACTTTTATACTAATTTTTATACTGGAAAATGTTCGGATTCTGTGAGATTAAAAAACAACATGCTAGGGGACGTATTTAATTGAAATTTGGTATACATGTGTCTAATTTGTTTACAAATGATTCATTTCTCCCGAAAGCCAATTCTCAGGTCTAAGACGAAGTTGCGAGCGCACTTGTTATCTAATAAATTAAAGCCTTTATATTAAAGGTCGACATTATTATATTGACACCCTCTACTTCTGAAGCCGATAATGACTAGCCGTTAATGACAACCGAGACTATTCCAATTACTGGTCTAAGTATGCCCACTAGAAGTTTAATTTGAAGCCGCATTAGAAAAGGATTTTACAGCAAAATTGTGCCTTTAATAAAAAGATCAAACATATTATTTTTCATATTTTTTTAAACCTATTTATTTAAGAGCTTTGCCAGATACTAACAATGTCGCTCCATAGAGCCATCATTTATTTGGGACCTCTTTATAAGACCGCCATTATCAATTTTGTATAAGGAACGAGCATTAGCAGATAATGGAAATGTCAATGCAGTGTTACAATATCCAACTTGCCTTAAATTCACATCTACTAATAGCTCAGCTCGAACGTTTGCAATTCTTGTACATTCTAAAATTATATGTAAAAACGCCTTCATTATAACGTCTATTAAACGTCTATTAAAAAAGCAAATTTATTTAAAGGGATGAACGGTGTCCAGAATGAATTCTAAGGGTGTGTTTTTCATCTTACCAAATATTTAAGAAAGATATTTTTTATGTCACCAGTATACGATCTGACGGATAGAAAGCTGCAAATGAAAAGGAAGGGACTTTCTATGGCGCTCACTTTTAGTAAATGAATCCGGACATTATGAATATACTTTTGCGAATATTATAATCGTATATGAAATTAGTAATTTCCTAGTAGAACTAACCCGCGTATGACGATTATGATGATAGGAAAAAATCACTTTAAATGTTTTTAAAAGTGATTTTATCCTATCCAAAAACATTAATAACAAATACAACCCTTTTAAATCACAAAGCTTTCATCAATCAATTCAATTTACAAATAATTCAGCTGTTATTAATGACAACCATTGTTTCGTCTACCGATGAATATACTTGTTATTAAAAAACTTTTTCACCATTAGTACTAGCGGTTCTAGAGAAATCAAAGGACATGAGAAGAAACGACTTTTCACTAAACTTTTAGCGCTAACAAGTTGAATCGCTTTTACCGGAGCTCACCTTTTGTAGCTTGTTACTTGAGTTACAATATTTTATAAAGAACATCTTTTCAACTTTGTTGCTTGAAAATGTGATCGTTCCTTTTATTAAGTTTTACGGTGAAGTAAGATTTTTATTTTTACATTATTACTGATGAATCTTGTCTGGTCTTGCTTTTTCGCAAGACTTGACGACTAAAAGCCCAAGTGCAATACTTAATGAAAACGTATAACGTCTATTGAAATTATAACTTAAATTATTTGTCATTACTTGAAAGTAGAACATATGATTTTCTTGGAACAAAACATTCCTTTTTGAAATTTTCAATATCCTTCACTAGATCTAAAATAATAATTAGCAGTCAAGTGCATGGTGGACCACGCACACTGGAAACTAAAGGGTTTCGCAGTATGAAGATGAAGAATCTTTAGGATATTGACGAATTAGAAGCGACCGCAAATATAAATTTGTAAAATAATATGAAAAATGTTATGGGGGAAAAGTTATTGGAAAAACCTATGTTTCTCTGAAATTTCTGTACGTAATTCTTCAAAATAGTCTTCTTCAAAATAATTATCGTTAAAAGTTCTTATGATGTTCTACTACCTCGAATTTTTCCAGAATTTTAAATTTTATAGTTCAAAGGGGGCAACCATTTTTAGGACTTCAGGAGCTAAATCAATGTCTTAATTAAAAAAGTCAGAATGAAAGCTCTTTATTATTTTTAAAGACTTTAGATTATATTCAAAGATACGTTGTCGTAAGCAGATTTTTTTCAACCCTCATTTAGATGTATGAACCGCTACCCTTAATTTTATATATTTTGCTATTTTTCACCAAATTTCAAATACATAGAGCCACTAGACTCCGAGTAAAATGACCATGACATACGGACGGACAGACGGAAACTACGAGCTATAAATCTTCTGCTTTTGCTATTTGGCTACGAAACCCTAAAAACTGAATCTTTGAGCTCAGGTTTGAAGTTATTTTTTTTTATAAAGAATACTAGCAATGCCTTTTCAAGGCATTACTAATATTCCTATTGCCCCTCCAAATAAGCTCGAAGCTTGTGCTAGGAGTGGGTACGACAATAGCCCGAGGGGGTCAGGATCGAACCCTCGACTCTCGCGTTAACGGAGTGAAGTCGGCCCTTCTACCGTTGAGCTATTGAGACTTATTTTATTCTTATTTATTTTTATTTTTTTATGTTAGAAGTTGGCAAACAAGCATACGGCCCACCTGATGGTAAGTGGATGCCGTGCCTATGAGCGCTTGCAGCACCATTAGTAGGTGCCACTCACGCGTTGCCAACCTCGAGATATTAGTTCTTAAATCTCGTTCGCCCAGTAATTTCACTCTTATATATCTTCTCATATCTTTAATCATTTGCTGTCAATTGATAGCCATATTGTAAATAGCCCCGCTCGCCTTTATGTTATGTTCCAATGAAAATATTCATTGCAACAAAATATTTTTTTTTCAAAACGGTTGAAGTCTAACATTAGGTATCAATATTTATTAACTTGGCATCAATAATAAGGCCCGAAAGCTTATCAAACAAAATGACTTGCTTACATAATCGCTCTGAACACAGATGACCATGTGAAAAGGAAGTGGATTCTTTCGGATTACACGGTGTCTGCTGCCCCATGTTATTAGATAGGCATTACCGACATGGCTCTCTATATAATGAGGAAATGAGATGCATTTTAATACAAAGAACATTTTTTTTTTCTATAAGTGTATTCTATAATTTCAAGTTACGGCTATATCCTAATTGTATCGCTACCGGTGAAATATTTATTACTATTGTTTAGTAATCACTATAATATTTCATATTACCAAAAGGCGCATTTTTAGAGCAAGTTTTCTTTAAAATAATATCGCAATAGGTATACCTATAAAATTTGAAGAGTTCCCTCGATTTTTCCATGATCCTATCATTAGATCCTGACCAAATTACAATAGGACCAACTGTTTAATTACAATGGGAAGTATACCATTTCAAACAAAAAAGGTTTTATTCCTGGATGAATATTATTTCATTACAAATTACAACGCACATTATACCGAACCGATAAATCCATCCCAATCCTCCGTCATATGTTTTTATTAAAATAAAAAAATATATAAAATATTTCATTTTTTAAATGTGTTTGATTGGTTTAAAAATGATTTCATAATATGTATATCAAATGATATTCGTTTGTAGGAAGAAAGAAATATTCGCGGCGTGTAGACTTTATTGCTTAGATTGCCAAATGTAAGTGAAGCATTCAGAAATGTTACGCCGGTACGCTGCATTGCGATGCGCTCCATTCAATGACATGTGTAGCTGAGATGTGTCATGGTAGTCACAAATTCATATGGTTGTCAATATAATTATAACTTGTACATTTGCCCAATTTGAAAATTTGAGAAATTATTTTATATAGAGCTAGGTACATACCACCTGAATGATCATAAGCAAGTTTAGGTAAACTTTTTAATTCTATTATGCGATATTTATACGTAAAAGAGACAATTTATAACATCATTATGCTGTGTTCGGCTCTCTCATCTGAATTACTATTTCGTTAACAAGTAAAGAACGAATCAATCTCCTTATTTCCCCTTTAAGTAAGGGTATTATATAAAAAAAGTAACATTTCCGCTTAATTTTACCATTGACTTAAATCATCAGACTCCTTGATTATTATTTTTGTATCATAGCTTAACCCTAGCTTTCAAGAACAGTCATATAACGCTAATAAATGGTTTCCATTTGTGGAACCCCAACCAAAATTTAAAATAAGAAGTAGTGTATACATAATTAAAGCACAACGAAAGCATTTAAATTTTTGTGATAAGCTCAAGAAATATATTTATCTGTGGTGTCAGTGATATTCTTAAAACTCAATGAAAACTGAGCCCAGCGAAGACATAATCACTATTTATTTATAAAGTAAGTCTTAAGACCAAAAATCGTAAATATAATAACGCATAACGCGGCTGTCCATTTGCATAGAAACGTTTTGTACCATTATGTGTTAATGGTCACACTAACACGTGTCCGTTCCATTTTACGCTTATTTCAATTAGTATAAAACTTAAAATGTATACAAATTCTTTACGAAAACATATTTTTATGTACAACTTTTCGCTTCTTCAAATTACAGATCAACTTGAAGATGGCCTTTGAAAAAGATATCTTCCGAATAGTTATTAATAATTAATATTTCTAGCTGTGAATAAATTCATTTATATTACATAAAACACGTTAAATCCAATAACTGATAAAATAGTGGAAATTTTAAAGTCAGTTACAAAGTAGTCTTAAAATTACAAAACAAATTAAAAATTGTTGCTCTCGTGTATATTCTGAGTATATTGTATGCAATGCTGTCACCACTGTTATCGCTGTTCCTTCCATACCATACTTACACTTGATATATACTTAAGAAGCAAAACTAATATCACAAAGTATTTTCTTGACATTCTACCTCCAACGATAGTGCATAAAATTCCGAGCTAAAGTCAGTTTTATCAAAAGTATAACGTTTCGACAGATCTTTAAAAAAACTGTCTAAGGAGAATTAAATAAATCATAAACAAAAATACTTCTGGACATGTGACATTCAAAATAAATCAACAACACAAATGTTAGGACACTGATTTAGTTTGTAATAACGTTATAAATTTATAATAAAAAGTAGGTCGCAGCGAAATCCATTTTATCCTCAGGGGCCGAGACATTTAAAAGACCCAAATATAGACGACTTAAAATACCACTTTATAAATAGTTGAACTTGGTGTTTTACTGATCTCTGGTCGCACTAACGCTGAGAATTTCAGTGACGATGTAGCGTAATGTCTGCCAAAACACTAGCCCCGCTTTAAAAGCCGTGCGAAACAGATTAATGCACTATGATTACTAGAAATTCTAAGTGTTTTAAATATAGCTTCATCATTCTTCAATGGAATAATGTGGTTTAACGATAAATCGATAATAGAATAAATTATTCATGAGACTATACTAATTTGTGTTTTATTTGTATTTCGCTTTTACGATTCGTAAATGTGTTCCTGTGATAATTTTTTATGTAATCATATTTTGTTTTATTTTTATTTGTTTTGATTCCTATAAATAGATTTGTTGCGTGTTATTTTAGAAATAGAATCATATGTGACTGTCATCAAGTACGGTTTTCTATCGTCATTGCTAAACAAAAAACAACGGCAAATACCATGTGATTCCAGATAGAACAAGCATATCGCCACATGTATTTATGTTGAATTTGTTAAAGATCTCATTAGGACGAGCTCCATGATTTAATTAGTGCTAAATTGAGGAGCTAAATATATATTCAATATTTAAGATCTCTTGACGTTTTGTTCTTCTTGAATAGAATTTGTTTCAGCGGCAGTTTAAAGTTCGAATTTGATTCCATTAATCAATTAAAAAAAGCTCGTCATGTCTCCGCAATTTGTCGTTCAGTGTTACGTATTATTGTAACTTAATTTAGAGTCTAAAATTAAATTATAACTGATTATCAAAATTTTGTCGACCAAAATAAAAGAAAAGGTAATACTAGTGAAACCTTTCAGTATAGTATTTATTTATCTCCTCGAAAACTTTTTTATGTCTGTTTATAATTATGATATTCTGTAAACACTCACTGCCCCCATTTTTAGTGGAGCTCTAATAAATTATCGTATACGACAACACGCGTCTAAATATAAAGCAGTCGTATATGAAATGGAAAAGTGTGAGTTGGTAATCGCTCGCTGTAGATGCGCGTACGTCACATTTGAGCCGAATAATAAAAATTTAAAACCAGGAACCATTTGCGGTTAGGTTTACAACGTTACCGTCGGCATATTAATTATAAAATCTCTTCATAAAAGCGTTACCGGTCTATCGGTTGCACTACGCACACGCCCTTGGTGAATACACAATAAAATGTATTTTTGGCCCAGTCCATTGCCAACCGCAACGCAACAGCCGCGGCGAAAGAAATACCGCGGCCCGCGGAGCACCGCTGGACTTGCGTCGTAAATTTAATTTATGCTTCTAAAACGTGCATTCGTGACGCTAGTAAACATTTACTTATCGCTTGACGTTTAAGCCCCCGACAAAGCAAAGTGTGAAACAGCAGCACAAACAGTGAAACCTTTATTTCCATGTAAGTATCATTGATGCATAGCACTAAGCTGACACCGCGCATACTGATCACAAGAAACATTAAACAAATAAATTACTAAACATAAAATATATACTTTTTAAGGTTTATACTGAAAATAATTTTTATACAAAAACAGTGGCAATCAAGCGTATGGCTCACATGCTTGTAAGCAACCGTAGTGTGACCGTAGGATATCAATAGCTGCAACGCTAGTAAAATCGCAAAAAAGAAAGAGAAAGCGTATAAGAATTTGAGCCTTCCACTGTTTCACTTATCTGACAAAACGGATCAGTCATTGTCGTACGCAGATACTATATGAGACTTTCCCTGTCAAACCAGCGCATTCACATCGAAAATGGCAAGTTTACTACTGCTGTGTATTAAATTAAAAACTGTATAAGAAAATCATAATATTTTGCTCGGCTATTTCAATAAACAATAACTTGTATACACAGAGAACGATAACCTAGACAACGAATCAAAGCTTACTATTACTAATTATGAAATACTTTTGTGTTAATAAATAATACAACGATTTAAAAAAGAGATTTTTAATTATTTCTGTTAATTTTGTTAATAAATTCATGAATTATTATAAATTCATGAATTATTATAAAATTATACTTATGAAATATTTTTAAAAAGGCGAATCTACATTTTATGAATATAAAGGGGAAATATTAAGGAAATTCTTTATTACCGTAGGCAAAGTGCTCTTACTGCCACTTTTCGATAATGGAGTCAGAAGCAATTCAACTTAACGTCTTGAGAGTGCTTCGTTAGCTTACTCGTTAACGCTTTTTGAAAATGCAAGGTTTTTTCCTGGCGCTTTTGAAAACGTTACTGTCAAAAGATGCATTAAATCTAACAACCAGGGCGTGATGGTTTTGATATTAACGTTTAATGGCGATGCAAGTTCTAAAATTTTAATGTTTCTAATGTTTTTCAATGTTTTATGGAACACAAAATTAATTACTACAATTATCAGATATTAAAACTATAAAATTAACCTTTTTTGTAATTATTTAATGGAAAGTAAAAAATGCTTATAGTCATTGTTTTAAAAAGAATATCATAAGGTACATATATTCTCAAATACATAATTAAACTTCTAATATGTATAATTTATTATAAACAATTAGTATATCTTCATGTGTCGCCTAGCTTCATATAATCATACAAGATACATTCGCGGAACGGATTGTTAAGTTAATGAAACAATGATTCATTGCTCGGAACCTGAGACTATCGTTAGTCTTCTTAAGCATTTCGGCTGTAATAAACAAAATTAGTTTTTACCATTTTATATGTATTGATCAAATACTAACTAGAGTCAATGTGTAAACAGTATGATAAAATATACTTTTTCGGCATTGTTAATACAATTATTATTTATAGTTTTTTTTGTACGATCGTAACATACCTATAAAAAAATACAGCAGCGGTTCTAATCACTACATATTATAAAACAAAGTCGCTTTCTCTGTCCCTATATCCCTATGTATTCCCTAGCAGACGGGGACAAGCATTGAAATAAAACATAATTATTATATTTTTCCGTAATTTAAGCACTTCCCTTTAAACTCCATCATCAATTTACAAATTGATTGATCAGCTTGTCCCCGTCTGCAGTACCTTTACTAACATTAAAGAAATATTTATATTATAGTAGTCATTATAGAGCTTGTTTTTAGCTTTTTAGGAATTATTATTAATGCAGTTGGGTTTTGTTTCATTTAAAAATTTATTTTATTTCAAACTTTTTAGTTATATAATTAATAATTAATTAGGTATATATATATATATATATATATATATATATATATATATATATATATATATATATATATATATATATATATATAATATACCTTGTATATATATATATATGTATATATATATATACAAGGAGAAGGCCTGAATTACTTATAAACGCGAAGCTTAAGCCCCTCACCTTATAAAGCTATGTTTTTGGTGTTGTTTTTAAAACGTAAACGGGCACTAAGAAAGTATTTTTTGAAATTTAACCCTCAAGGGGATAAAAAGGAGTTAAAAGTTTTGTTGGAAGTTCATCATTTTTGAAATTAAAATCATGTAACATTGTTTTTTGGGGAACTATTAACTTATTTCCTTCAATCCTGCCCCTGAAAGTGTAAAGCTTTATATGAAAAAGAAAGGATTTGTTCCTCCAAATTTAACGCAGCGAAGCCGTGGGCAGAAGCTAGTTATAAGTAATATAACTTAGCTCTCTGCATTATGCGAGTCTAACTAGAATGTCGATTATATTTTTGGCAAGTTCTATCCCACAAGCTTGTAACTTATTTCGAGTTGGCATCTGTCCGCGACTTCGTCCGCGGTGACTTTAGAATTTAGTTCTGTAGAGTGGTTTTGATAATCCCATGAGAACCTAACATTTTTTTAGGAATAAAAAGTATTTTATGTCTTAATCTAGGTTACAATCTTTGTACGTGCTAAGTTACATTCCAATCCGTGAAATCGTTAATGTGATGTGTGATTGAGTAACAAGCATCTAAACCTTTTTGCAGTACGTTTTTTGATAATGCCGAGGGAACCTAACATTTTTTCTGGTATCAAATGTGCTAATTCAGGGTGTGTTCATTCAATATAAGCTCAGAGAGCTTGTGCTAAATTTCATCCAAATTCGATCAGCAGCTTTTGCGTGAAAAGGCTAAACTACTTTCTTACTCCTCTCTCATACTTGGCTCAGTTGTCATCAAGATTGCAATAACTATTGATGGAGTGAACGCAGTTTTACGAAACAAAACTGAATGTTACTCGAAAATATGCTTTATCATTTCTTTGCTGACTTTGAAGTTGAAAATTGCAGTTTTGCAGCATTGCGTCAGAGGGTAATGAGTGCGGAGAGCCGACAAACAGGCAGACATTTAGGCAAAAAATATAAATATATAATATTTCATAATTTAGTTTTTAGTTCCGAGTAACATTTTTTATAAGAATCTGAGATGTAGGTACAGACACTTAAAATTTATATTTTTCTTACATTAAACAAATTACATGACTAGGAATCGAAAAATACTTTTATTATAATATATTATGCTTATTCCTATATTTTATTACTTAATTATTTATTAATTGTACAATACATTGAATAACATTATATATTATAATAGTTTGCGTTTTAGAAGTTTAATTATTTTATTAATCTACCTATTTATATAATTATGCCGTATTTTTTATATATATAAAATGCTTTAATTAATTATTCTAGACATTGGGAGTGGAATTGGCAATCACTGGCCAAAAAAATCAAACTTCAATCATCGATATCTCGAAAACTAAGCAATATATCGAAAAATTTTATTTTTACTTTTCGTCTTATTTTATCAAGTTCTACAAGGAAACATCATCAGATTTTAGCTCTGAGCAAACTGTGATATTCCGCTTTGAATATCTTTGCTTCTGCGGAACCCATGTTAAAATAATGTAGCCTATGTCACTCTCACAACTGAGACGAATCTAATGATACCCTATAAGTCGATTTACGTCCAAGGGTTTAGCCTGTAGAGCGTCACAAAGAAATAGACATACATACATACATACGCTCGAAAAACATTACCCTCCGGCAGTCGGGTAAATAGTGGAGCAATACTGTTATTTTTGAGGTTTCTAATGTGATGTCGTAAATAATTACATTTTTTCCGCTTACATTGCAACAAACGCAGGCTAAACCCTACGAGATTTATCAAAATTACAGTAATGAATAAATCAAAACTACTGGATCGATTTTAATCATTTTTTCATTGAATGACATAAGCTATATATTTTATACCCGTGCGAAGCCGGAGCGGGCCGCTAGTAAATAATAAAGGAAACCATGTCTTTCTCGACTGGACATTTTTATGGGTACATAAAATCGGCTATCTCATAATGAACCTATCGTTATATTTTCACACATAGTACCAACTATAAGACCATTTTCACCATGGTTTCTGATAATCCATGTCTATTGACTTCATTAGTCCATTAACAATTTTTTTATCGATATATAATAAGAAACATAAGTATGTAGGTACTAGCAGATCTGACCACGCGGTGCTGTGGCAACAAATGTTTTATTGAATTTAATAAAAAATGATATGTGTTTGACATTGGCTGTGAATATAAACAGTTGAGATTTTATTTTATTTCATTTAATGTGTCTAAATAAATAAATAAATATAAATAAACGCTACACACTCAACGGCCCCCATTAGGATAGTAATATCCTGTGTCGGGGGTCCGGAAACATTCACAATGACAAGGTAAAATACACCCAGACCGGAAAATATGCTTGCATGGTCAATACAAACATATTATGCTCCGAGCGGGAATCGAACCCGCGACCTGTGGCGTTTAAGGCAGGTTCGCTACCGCTCCGCCACAACGTCGTCAAAATGTTTAAAACATAATTCTTCATAAATAATACTTTTTGGACTCCTTCTATGTGCCAAAGCTCTCATATGTCTTACGCGCGTGAAATAAGCCTAATTATGCAGCGCTAACTTTGATTGTGTACTACAAAGTGTTGTTAAACGGCAAAGTGGTTTTTTGGTAACCTGAAACCTGACCAATACAATTTCAACTTTTAAATTGTATAAAAAATGACAATACCAGACTACTTAGAATTCATTAATACTTCTGAATATGTTACACGCTTGCGGTTGGAAATTCTAAAAATCCATTCCTAACTACAGGTTCACTATACTTAAGCTATAATATTTCATCCACATTTTAAAAGTAGTTACTTTGTATCAGTATAATAGTCATAGTAAACATATAGTCACAGTCTAAGACACTATCCCTTATATCTGTAGACTTTTTACATTGAAGTTATAGTCTAAAGACACTTGCAAGACTATTAGCGTCACATATGTACGAAAGGTAGAGGGACGAGAAAGTTTGTGCTACCGACGCTCACACTCTCTGGGCACAAAATAAGAACACGGATACTGCTAAAAATCAATATACGATAACTTCCTATGTTCTGTAGTCGAACTAGCCCATTCATGCCAAAAGCACATGTGAAATTGACCATAAACCTGTGATTACCTATTCGAAATTTTTTTCACCAGACACTGTCTAGATGTTGTGTGAATCAGTGTCATTCCTATTTATATGCAAGTGTAACAAGTTGGAAAGCGATCGGTTCAGTTCTGTCTAGATTACGATGCAAGCCAGTGCGTTTGATTAATCCTTCACGCTGACACACTACAGTTTATTTGTGTAAACGTTCTATAAACAAGACATCAACTTGTACGATGTTTGTGAAACTGTTAGCACTATTTCAAATTGTTTGCCATAAAATATATAAAGTATCTACTTTGGATGTTCCATTGTGTGAATCGTTTTAACGATATTCATTTGTGATTTTATACATAATGTATAAAATGTAAATTTATTACTTAAAACTTCATTTATTCATTAACTGTTAGTCTGTTATGATTTTTCAGCATTGTTATATTTTGGGCACACCTATTCAAGTCTCGCCTTACATAGTCGTCAGTATACAAAGAACTTTATAAAGCATTTATTCGTTGTAGTTTTGAAATATCTAATCGATTCGATATTTAGGTCACTTCAATGGTACGTTATATTAAGATAAATCCAATTAATAACGATTATATATTATTTTTATTAAGGTGTTCTAAGTAGAGTTATAATTTTAATTAATTTTTTTAATGAATAATTAAAAATCTTGATAATACGAGCGTTAATTTTACAGCCATGCTCATCCCAGCACAAATAAGCTAGACCGGGAAGTTCTAAGAAGTACAGTAAAAGCGTTCTGTTCAAGCGGTCATGAAGAAAATACACTATAAAAAATTCCCACAACCAAGGCCGGTTTATACAAGTACCAAGTACTATACACCCTACTATCTCATAAAGCAACAAGCTTGTAAATGTTTACAACACATCGAAACCCTCCGCTCTTTAATCATGTTTTATTGTTACATTTTCCATTGCTTTTCCATTCTGATAAACATTCCTCCTTTGTGCTACGTATTTCATCTTAATAAAAATACGTTTAAACGACACCAAGAGCTTCGACCATACGCTTTCGTTTGTGCCTGTAACTAATCGTGTACTTAAAATTATTAAAGCAAAATTTAAAAAAATTTACTTTAGTCAAGATTACGTTATGTGCTCTGCCTTAAAATTACAAAAAATGATTTTTACTTTAGAGTTTAAAGACAATTCTTCCTAGCATTTTCCTGAAAACAAGTTCACACAGCGATGATCCATGCAATCGCAAAAGTGAACAAATGAATCGTTGGATTGATTTCTTCTTCTTCCTAGCATAAATCCCATGTAGTATCCTTATTTATTAATCCAGGGTCTGTCGGTATCCGGATTTGACAGGTTGCTAGTTTTTCAAAGAGCGAAACCATCTGACCTCCGCAACCCTAAGGACGAACCAGTAACTCATTAGATAAGAGCAAATTACCTATCATGAGTTAACGATTACTATCAGATGTTATAATAACAACCAGGACTGTGGATAGCTTGACGTGCTTTTCGAGGCGCGGTGGGGAGACCCACAAGGACAAACACCTAGACCAAAACAGATATTTATAAGATCAATACGAACATCTGCCTCGTGTGGGAATCGAACTTGCGCCCGTTGAGCTTAAAGGCAGGCCCGCTACCAACACGTCTTAACGGTGGTCATTACCAAAAAATTACGAATTTTATAATTGCTAAGAGGTTATATCTGGGACAGTCTCTGAGACATAAGAGAGCGACAAGTTGATTATAAATCGAATAAACAAATAAAATTAATTGATCTCTCGACAGTCTCGACGGTGTTAAAGGAAGACTCGCTAAGTCGCTACCATAAGGCTAGAACGTTCATCTTAATTTGTACACACAGTAGAAAATATGATACTACTGCTGCAATCAATGAAAATTAAAAGAAACATAAAAATTATGAAAACCCAAAGAAATATAATAAACTATCAAGATATTCTCCCCAGGATAAAAATAACGTAATTCTTGTCTTTAATTTTATAGTGCTTCCTTATGCTTAATTAAATCTCTATAAATGATTATATTGTTCGGCACCATTCTTTTATTCAAGTAATAGACTTCTGTTGTAGAATATATTTATTTTTTGGTTTTCAGTTTTGAAGTCCCATATTCTTTTTTATTTAAATATTTTTTCGTTATTTACCGGGGTATATTAAAATCGTATTCAACTTATATTCATGTATTTACATACTCATACCGAATAATTTTACGATCTCAACAATAGCCATTTTATTTTTTTATTTGTGTAGCTACTTACATATATGGAATTTAAGACTATATAAATATAATGAATACGTGCATACTTATTTCAATTTTAAAGCTTTTCTTAAGCATTGAAATCTTTTAAAAAAATAGACAGGGTGAAATTGAAAATTTTATGCATACAATTTTATGCATATACTTCTTTAATAATTAATTAAACATTGATCTGTAAATAAAACACTCCCCTTCACCCTCGTATTCGAGTGAGGCCGCGGTGTGTACTGACATCGATTTATCAAACCGTGCAGCGTCCGCAACGTACCCGCAATATGCTATTATTTAAATTGTAAAACCATGCCAATTTTCAACAATGAACATTTCTTGTGTTTATTCTAGTAGCTAAACTCTACAATAACAATGTCCTCATTAAGAGTGTACTAGAACTTTTTGTTCGATTACTTTCCCATTATTAATTCTCATTCACAATTTCATTATTGAATTTTTCGGGAAATTTAAAAAAGATGTCATATCAATATTACTAATTATTTTTTGTTATTCATACTAGGCGATATTTTTATTATTTTTTGTTTTTAGTTATAAATTATTTCGATTTTGATTTGAACGGCTCCAATTTTTAAGAATTTGTAGATCTTCGTATCTAAAAATCAACTTACATTTATGCCCTAGAACTTACTACTACACCATCATATCATGAAAAACATCAGCCTTGTTTTCAAAAGCATGGTAATATTCGTCCAGACAACAATACAGGCAGTATGTAACGAAATGATATGGTAAACTAGCCAGAACACTGCTTGTGCAACGAACTTCGCTAAAAAAAGAAATACTGGCCTTTTGGTTTATTTCATGAAATTTTGTTTATTTATAAATTTTCATGAATGAACCGAATGCATGTAATGCATTTTTTTAGTAGTCTAAAACTTTCTCACAGACAGAGTCAGAAACAATAATTGTGGTGTTTTAATATCTAATCTAAATCTATTCTCTATCTATCTAGATTTCGTTAGTGGCATCTGGCTACGCTTCCGTCAAACCGACATTTTTACATAAGTATAGTTTTATTATAATGCCAGTTGATTTGTCATAGAACTTTTTTGTTGCCATTTATAAATTGATATCCATCAGTAGCTCGTAAAAGTTCAGTAGTCACTTGACTTACCCTTAACCTATTGGCGTAGTCGAGTGATATCAAGCAAGCTCATTGAAAAATGCAAGAAATTTTAAATTAAGGAATCTTTTTTTTTAGAGCATTATATTAGTGTGATTGTTTAGATTCATGAAAACTATTTGTTACATAATATATAAAATTATTTAAAAAATAGTGTTACATATATACACAAAAATCCAATATATTGTAAAAATAGACTTTAGATATCTGAAATAAATATGTTCAAAATTTTTGTTTCTATAAAAATTAAGTGTTTTTGTTTTGGAAAAAAAAATTAAAGTATACAGCGGAACGGACGTTACTATTACTGATGTTATAGGTATCATTATTTACATATTAAAAGGTTTATGGTACCTATTATAGTTTATGATGCTATGAGATTCCTTGTCGGAAATTTTTTTATAAAAATAATCAAACATCATTAAGCATAAACCCTTATGATAGTAGGTATAATTAGTGTTATCATAGCTTCATTTTGCCATGAAATGGAAATTCCGATATCCCATCCTATTTAAAAATGTATGTTAAATACTGGTTACAAAATATGTAATCGTGTTCCTCACAAAGCATTACTTCGTGAGTGACACGTACACGATCTCGTGACATGAATGGCACACCCGCACCTCGTTAAGCAAAGTGCATTGCTTCTCGACCTTGGCCCCGAACCCATGCATGGCGTAGCATGAAATGTGTCGAGGGACACTTGAGTGTTAATAAAATGTAGTC
This sequence comes from Hestina assimilis, assembly GCA_023373885.1. Lineage (NCBI taxonomy): Eukaryota > Metazoa > Arthropoda > Insecta > Lepidoptera > Nymphalidae > Hestina > Hestina assimilis. The sequence goes on from CM041759.1 coordinate 17,348,384, forward strand.
GTGTAGCATATTGTTCGCCATTTCGTTTATGGTTTTTTCCACGGTACATATTTGCCTTTTATTTCCAATCAAATATTCCAAACCAATATGAACATTTTACCGTTGCTGTTTTCAGCACGAGCTACGAAAGTGCCGCTTGACCGGATAAGTGCTAACCTCTCACAGAATACAAACATGAAATAGCAGTATCCGTAATATTACGTTGAATTTGATTTGTGGTAGCTGGCCCAAAATGTAATCTCTACTATACGAAGGGTATAGTAGACATTACTTTCCCTCCTTATGTCAAAACACGCATGGCTTTTTTATTGTTAGAGGGGACAAACGGGAAGAAGACTGATATTTACCGATTATCGCCGCTCATTAACATCTGCAACAGCAGAGGGCATGCAGCATTAAGATTGGCGCACATACATGTCTTAGTATTTATTCTACGACACGCAGGTCTCATCGCAATGTTTTACTTCGTTCTTAAGTACGAAATAAATTGCAAATACAAATTAAGCACTTGAAAACTCAGAAGTTATTAATAAGCAAAAAACGTAATCCTTAAATACATAGATATTAAAATAAATATGATACTAAACAATTTTGTTCACAGGTTAGTGGGCTCAAATTTGAAACTCAGCTACGGACTTTGAACCAATTTCCTGAAACATTGCTTGGCGATCCAGCTAGGAGGATTAGATACTTCGATCCACTTAGGTAAGTAAAGGCGTTATTAAAAATCATTTATTTATTATTATATCGTTAAATTGATAGAAATGAAAAGAGTATATATAATGAAATAGCAATAGCAAATGCATGAAGATTTTGCAACCTTGCATCGAGTATGGAGTACTCAACGGCTTCAGTTACATGTATGGACTTCTACCCCTAATTTTTATATTTTATTTATTTAACTACAAAATTGTGTAATAGTTCATAGGATACACTTATTTACTTAATTTGATATAGAGAGAGAGCTAACATTGTCCGAGTAAAATTACTATGGCATATGGACTTAGATTTGTTGCGTTTTGATCCATAGAGAAAAGTAATGCACAGAGAATAATGATAGCATTCAGAGTAACTACTAAGAAAATAAGATAAGCAATATAACTAGTTGCCATTTAAAGAGGCCCTTGTTCCAGGAACGAATACTTCTTCGATAGAAACAGACCGTCCTTCGATGCCATTCTATATTATTATCAGAGTGGTGGTCGACTCCGTCGTCCTGTCAACGTCCCGCTGGACGTCTTCTCAGAGGAAATTAAGTTCTACGAGCTGGGGGAACAGGCAACCAACAAATTCCGGTTATTATAACAGACATTAAAATATACGGTCTAACATAGCTATGTCATAATAAATCAAAAATAACTGCTATTCCTATTACATGACGTGCATATAGTCTTCGTTTTAATTATCAATTACTAACAACCAATAACTAATAATAAAAATACATTCGTTAAATTCCTTGTAGACGTTTAATAATATCAAATTATACTTATCTTTAGTTTACTTAAAACCAAAAATTTAGGTCTGAGTAAAAAATTCTTTGATTTAAATTATTTGTGATAGCTTCCATAGCAAAAATTTGGTCGTGAAAATTAATGAAAATTAAATATAACCATTACGATTGTTTTGGGTATTTAACTACATAGTATACATATTTTTCAGTGAGGATGAAGGATTTATAAAGGAGGAGGAGAAGCCCCTGCCCTCAAATGAACGCCAGCGCAAAATCTGGCTGCTGTTTGAGTACCCCGAGAGCTCCCAGGCCGCCCGGGTTGTTGCTATCATCTCTGTATTCGTCATCCTCTTATCCATCGTGATCTTCTGTCTTGAAACCTTACCAGAATTCAAGCACTATAAAGTCTTTAACACCACCACCAACGGAACTAAGATTGAAGAAGACGAAGTGCCCGATATAACCGATCCATTCTTCTTGATCGAGACACTCTGTATAATATGGTTCACATTCGAATTAATAGTTCGGTTTCTGGCTTGTCCCAATAAGTTCAACTTCTTTAGAGACGTCATGAACATTATTGATATAATCGCTATCATACCCTACTTTATCACCCTGGCCACTGTCGTCGCTGAAGAAGAAGATACTTTGAATCTCCCAAGAGCTCCGGTTTCGCCTCAAGATAAATCCACCAATCAAGCCATGAGTCTCGCTATACTTCGTGTAATTCGTCTCGTGCGTGTTTTCCGTATCTTCAAGCTATCACGGCACTCCAAAGGCTTACAGATTCTTGGTCGGACTCTCAAAGCATCTATGAGAGAACTTGGGCTTTTAATTTTCTTCCTCTTCATTGGTAAGTATATAAAAGTTAACTTCTTTTTATCTTTTAAGATTCTCGCAATAAATATGGAAAATATAAAAAAATTGCAACCAAATCATTAACCGAACCTATAATAATCAACACTCTAGCGTAACTGCTTAATGTTATAGAAAAAAAATTAAGCTAATATTAAATATAACAATTTACTTGTGAAAAAATAAAATCAGGGTGGATTTATCATATCAGTCACAGTGGATAGTTACTTCACGAGCAACCGACGAGACCAAGGAACCTGGTGGTGCAGGCTGCGAGACCTCTTGCACCAAATATTTTATGTTTACAGGGGTGGTCGTGTTCTCAAGCGCAGTTTTCTTTGCTGATAAAGATTGTCCCGATACAAACTTTTCCTCAATCCCTGACGCGTTTTGGTGGGCAGTCATAACAATGACCACTGTCGGCTACGGAGACATGAGGTAACCAACGTCTCGCAACCCGACCGTCGCCCGCCTGCAGTCACTTCCTCGCACTGTACTCCCACTGTATGCGCGTTCGTATGTGCTTAAAGGTGTGGTGCTGTTTTCATCTGCGGTGTACTTCGCGGAAGCCGGAAGTGAGAACAGCTTCTTCAAATCCATACCTGATGCTTTTTGGTGGGCGGTCGTGACAATGACGACCGTAGGATACGGCGACATGACGTATGATACAGCGACTTCACCCTAAATAATATCATTTATGCCTCTCGTCATTTCATTTTATCCTACAACTTTACATCGTTATCTTAACACGGTTGTGATTTCTTTCGCCACATCATGTAACTTACTTACGCTTTAAATTTTGATTTTATCGACGGCTCGCCTAGAACATAACCGAACACATTTTATATATACTATCCACTTATACAAACCAATGCACGTTCAGACAGTTCGTCGTAGACATTTTATTTACATTTCAAAGTTAAACATTGTATCCGAACTCCCACAATTTTACATGGAAGCATAGTTGTAAAATTTTCCATTTGAGAATACGTCAACAATTAGGTGACCACCTAAATACCACAAAAACTGTCGTCGGTGTGACAATCGCCCTTTCCAAAACGTTATCAAGTGAAAACCGCTTGTATTTTAGTGATATACTTCAACTATGATAAAGCATTTTAAAGAGTATAATTGGATTTGAAAATAATTGAATTTGCAGCTCCAATATCAAGTTGAAGTTGTCGTGTCGGTGTCTCAATGTCCACGTCCTACTGTTAAATGTGCTCTTCCGTAACGCTTTTGCTGAAGTGTCGTTGTTAAATTGATGTTTTGTTGTTGTCAATGTTATAAATGTGGACCTACAAGCTTGTCGAAAATGGTGATAATAAGGGACTCGCACATTCGTTGATTTCATTAGAACACCCGTTCACCGAGGCCACGTTTAGATTATTTTGCTCATTATACACCCAATGCTGTACTTCTGATTATCACATGTTCATCAAACTCTTGACCATTTTTAATTGATCCCAGATATTTCTATTAAATTTTACACATTTGCTACTATGTAAAATTGTTCTTCAAACATTTTATTGCTTAATTTTTACGCTTTTCAATCTTTAGTTTTCGCACCATTTTCGATGTAAGATTTCCATAAACGTTACTCGTTAGAAATGCATATTGCATGATTACAATATTTCTTCATATTCATTTCTCGTTAATAAAATCAGCTTGGTGCATTTTTATATTTATAATTATTATTTTTGTATTAATTTCGTCCTTTATGTCCACAAATAGCTCAAGACTCGTTTCGTTAGATGTATTAATAGACTTTAATTACCTGTATTGCAAGCGAATTTTATCTCTATTAATACGTTTGAAACTGGAGTAATGGTTACTTTGGACATACTGCTGGCGTTACGACTATGCTGTGCGCTAAATAGAAAAGACGAGTATAAATTTGCTGGCGTGTATGAATGGTGACGTATGAAATTGTTTTATTAAATGTTTACTGCAGCGAAACATTCAATAAGTGTCATATTCGAAATAAAATTTGTTTACTTTGTTGTACTTTTTCATTTTTATTTAGTTATAGTGCATCCATTTTTTATTTCATTGTGCAGGGTCTCTAAAGCATGTTTGTCATTATTGAGCTTAAATTTCACGAGCTTTATGGCAACTCTGGTACAGAGTGACCTGATTATAAGGTATATATTATTTTCTGTTCATTAGGCCTGTCGGAGTGTGGGGTAAAATCGTGGGATCGCTTTGTGCGATTGCCGGTGTCCTTACCATCGCTTTACCGGTACCCGTTATCGTGTCCAACTTCAACTACTTCTATCACCGCGAAACCGACCAAGAAGAGATGCAGTCCCAGAACTTCAATCACGTAACCAGCTGCCCCTACCTGCCCGGGACTATGGGCGAACCCTATTTGCGTTAGTTTTATATTTTACTAATATTTTCTAAATATGCACATTATACTTTTACTTTAGGTTTACAATTATACTGTAAATGAACGTGCGTTTATCAAGCAAATATTATTTTTTTTAATTTCCATATCGTATCAATTTCCTTATTTATATTTTCATTTCCGCATGCAAAAGCCAATGTACACGTTTTGCTTTTTTTATTTATTTCTTTAAGTTTATTTTCAATACTTTCAGGTGGGAAGGACGATGAGAGAGACGAGCTCTGCAGTGATCATTGACCATATAGTGTTGTGCGTTTGTTTGTTTAGTGCGCATTAGATTCTATCGATAGAGACGATCTTTGTGATATTATCATAAGGCCAGAAGTGCAGTGTTCATGTAAATATTAGAATAAGTTATGCGAAGATGCCCTATTAAAAGTTGTTATTTATTTTGTTCATAGTTATGTTTTGCGATGTTATTTTATTTTAATATAATAGAATTTTGATCGCATTCTGATTCCTACTCCGAACTTTTTTATTAGAAATTTTTACATAAAATAATATTTTACTTAGGAAAATTACAGACCGACTATAACTTATATTTTTTATTCAGTAAACGTTAAAAAGGCGTTTACATGATAAGTTAGTTTTAAAGCGGCTTAAACTGTTCCTTAAACATTTCGTGCCCGAAGGGAAGCTAGCCGTCGCGTCGTATTATTTCTTTCAACTGCACTATCTTAAGCTCCTTCTCAAAGAATAGATAAGATGTCAGTTCTTATTTTATTTTTAATTATTTTATTACCGTGGCGTATTTCCAAGTAAAATTTAGTTTTTTTTTGCACTGTTGTTTTACCGTATTATAAATACAAATTACGTAACGTATTAAAAAACAATAGATGGTAAATACAAAAAAAATACTTGGGTCAATAACAATTAATCATTAAAAATATATATTTCCATAGATATGTAAATTATGCAATGTAAAAGATTATTTTTTGTTCAGTTTTTGGTACGACTTTTATTTTATTTTTTTTGTATTATTTTTATCGAAAAAAATACAATTATTTATTCTATTTTAGTTAATTTTCAGCATTGCTCAATTTCAAGTAAGTTTATTTTTTTGTTTGACTTTTTTTGATGTTTCTTGTATTAATGATAATTCGCACTTATACTTATTGCAATAGCTTTTCTTATTCTTAGTCGTTTGTATTTTAATTTTACTCTTTTCATTTTATGTTTTATAATATTTACTAACCACTTTCATAAAAATAAAGGTAAAGTATATATTATATTATTGGCAATTCAATGTCACAGCTTGTTTTAGGTTTTTACTTATTAAGCTGCCATGGTTATTGCAGGTTATATCAATCAAGGCAATCATCATTATTCTACCAATCTTTTTAAATAAAATACGCTTCTTATATTATATAAAGATTAAAAAGCCTTGTATTCATTCACATTTGACATACCCGGGACATAAGCGTGGGGTGAAAATAATATTTAATAGAACTACAATGTTTTTATAGAGATAATGAATACACTATCCTCATTTAAAAACGAATGACTTTAAACTGAATTAAAATCTTACGTATTATAATTTGACAGAAACTTTTCAAAAATATCTACGTTCACTTTAAATTCTACAAAATCTATTTATCATTTAACTGTAGCTGTTGGTTTACTATTAATTATATATTATTGTAAATTAACAGAAGCTATGTAGCAGCACCTAAAACCTAGTAACTAGTTTCAAAAATACCAATTTTTTATATTGAAAATATAAATAATTTAATCTCAAACTAAATATTTAACATTATACAATTTTACTACTAATGTACTAATGATCGTAAAAACTATATGGCTTCATCATTTTAAAATAATGTAATAACAGAGAAGATACAAAATTTAATTTATTATAACATAATATTTTCCTTTACTTCTTACTTGTATATTTTGAGCACATGATCAATGCGTCAGCATTTTGTGTGCTCGACAGAACAATAAAAAGCGACAAAATTCGCGCCTCATAAAAATATTATAAATTATATAACTAGACAATACAGGACGTAGCGCTCACAACAATTTCATTTGCACATAACTTCATATTATTACCTTTAACTATCATTACCTAACTTTATATCATTAAAAATCTTAATATTAAGGAAACGCTAAATCATCATAAAATAGCGTATGGGCTTAGAAATCGCTATAACTTTAGAGCGTAATTCTAATACTTTTCAAAGAAGGTAACAATTCCTGTAAACAGTTTCAGGACCGATCAAGAAGTCCTCGGTAAGCGATGACTCCTCATCTGACATGATGGAACTTGAGGATTCCGCTTTAGTAGCAGACCCTGCAAGTCTGGAGAGCAGTATACGTCGCCTGCGGGAGGAACAACGTCTCCTTCTAGAGCAGCAGGCCGCCATGGAAGCAGCTGGCAACTCGGATGACTTCGCTGCCTTAGAGCACCAGGATTTACTGCGCTTGAACCAAGTACGTTTTCATAAAGCAACTCGCAAAACTATCAATTTCATTCAAACGAACCGCCAAATTAAATACTTATAGAAAAGCATTTGCGATTGTATTATTTAAAAAAATTAAATGTCAATATATATATATTTTAAGACATATTTTACATAAGGAGCGTTTAAGACACATGAAAAAGCATTTTATTGCGAAAATAGGTTTTAAACTTGAGTGACTTATTAATATTATAAATTAATTCACTTGAATTAGCTAAAACTGGCAGAACTACAAAAGCAGCAATTGCGACAAGCTAACCGTACAAGAGCTCAAGCTCAACCTGAACCCGAACCATGCCGCGGGGAACTCCGTAGGCGTACTTCGTGCAATGTACGCGTCAACCACTTACACGCCGCTTCATGCCCCGAGGCCCTGGAGACGGATGTCTGACCTACGAGTAAGTATTCGGTCATCAAATAATCGTGAAATATTAATTTATATGATTTATAATTTATGGTTTATTGTTAGAGATCAAATGATATTATAAAATTTAGTATCAACAATTTTGATCATCAGAAATAAATTGAAATAAAATTGTTGAATCATAAAATTTATTGATTTGTTTATGATTTTAGATTTTTATATTTAATGATTAATTATAACAAATTAAGTAAATGACCCATTTTTCTGTTTTCACATTTTATAAAAAATTTGAAAAATAATTTTCATGGATATAAAATATATTTTATAGATCGAAAAAAAATCGAATGTTGAAAAACTGTACCCATAGGTACAATTGATATTGTTATAACAAAGGAAGAACTTGGAAGTATACAAAAAAAAGAAAGCTCTACTTTTGGATAATACAGGTTAAGAACACGTGAAGACAGACAACAAACAGGGACAACGTATAAATGAATGGCATATAGTATAGTATGTATCGGTTAGGCGGCGACATGCAGTCTCTTAAGTCGCGTCATGAATGGGAGGAAGTAATCGATACCCTCATCGCACCCGTGACGTCACAACCGTGGCCCGCCGGCAAACCACGTGCTTAGCACGACCTAAATCGGCCTCACATGACCCCCTGTCCTAGATTACTATACCTGTCTGGCTTGTAACTATTTTGTTTACCTTAAACTTGAAGCTTAGTAATAAATAATATTTTCTTTTCACTCATTTTTTATAAGTACTTATTTTATATTATTTTTCGTGTGAAAGCATTAAAAATTAGGTTTCAGATACAAATAAAGACTACTGATGGAAGTTCTACGCGGCGCTTGTTAAAGGCATACAAATCTTTTCATTTCTACCTAATGTAACGACTAAAAACAACAATCTGAATTTAATGTGAGCGATTTATCGCACATACTGCATTGCGCTTGTTATATCACATGTCCGAGCTTCTTACAAATGTGGACGGCAGCCGTGAAAGCTATCACGAAAATAGGGATTATTTTACCGTTTTGTAGTAAATGAATAAGAGTTTTAATTTTTCTAAAATATCGTCGACATTTCCGCATTTTGGTAATTCTAATTAATAATTTTCATTCCTAGCTGTGGACTCTATGGAATATTCAAAATTTAGGTCTACTAATAAACCATTAATACATAACTAACATTATTACTTATTTTTCCCTTTTACTCATTTATAGTTTGACTTGAAAGGATCTGATCTCAAAAATAATTTATATTAAATTGAATTTATTGAATAAATACTGTCATTAAAAGAAGTTCACTGAAAATGTCATCAAAAAAATAACGAAAATAAACGCATCCCATTTTATACATTTCATTTTGTAACATAATTATTAATACATTTTCGTTTCTTCAGTCACCGTAGAAATACATCATAACCCGGAAGAGTCTTAAATTGTAAGTTAGACCACAGAAAACGTAATTAGCATGAAAACTTCAGACCAATGATCTATCAAAAAGTCGTCAACTCATGAAATACTAGTTCATTGTGAAATGATACTACTGATATTAGCTTTTCGATAGACCTTTGGGCTTAGTCTGGGACCCCGCTAGCCTATCCCGTTCTGTTCCATGGTGATTAATTTATGTTGGCATGCGGTGTCTCTACCACATTCATTCGTTATCGTGTCTCTTGGCTTTACTTTGGTTTTGAAATTAAATGTGGGTACAGTACGTCGTTAAAACGTCTGTTCATTTTAAACTGCTTAAATATACAGTAAAAAATATGCTGAACTATATTATGGACAAGAACGCTTTAATATCGGCACAGTACCAACTTTAAACCCCGACGAGTTCACAAATTCATCCATACATCTCGCTTAAACAATTAAATAATAAAATTATATAGTATCTCGTTGAGTCGTCGGGGCTTATATTGACGTTTATGTTTTTTTTTTATTTCTGTTTGGACTTTTTTTAACAGCGATTAAATGTACGTCCAATTAAATGTGTTGTATTGCAAACAAACATACGATTCCAGTCTTCGCACAAAATTAAATTACTCCCTACACTCAACTTGAATTTTCCTTCTGCATTGGTCCTACCAATTGACATTTGCATATACCTTAAACATAATGTTCGTGGTCTTGTTATATGTTAAATTGGTAGCTATTCTATTGAAATGTGTTCTTATTGTGTCCTGTAGGGTGTCAAAATTCGCATGAATTCTCGAATGTGGCTCGAGTTAAAGTCAGTTTACATGGTACACTTGATTTTTTCATTCATTAAATTATAAATTTGTAATGATAACAATAAATAATATTTGGTTTAATTCTGAACTATTGTTATATAATATGTATAATTATTTGATCAAAGAAATCAAGTAACATGTAAACTTTCTGCTCCACGCAGATCGAGATTGATTATACAATTGGCATAGTCGTTGTTATTGTATATCGTTCGTGTTGCGTTATTATGTGCAGTCCTGTCAGTACTGGCATGGCTTTGTGACGACCCCTTCCATAGACTGTGTTGTATTCACTGTTTACCTGTTAGTTATAAAACGTACCTACGCTATGATAATACATCATATACAAAATTCACTGTTGTAGATATATGAATGTTTATATGTGCAAAAGCAAATGTTTGATTTAAAGATGAGATACTAATATTAAAATAAACTTTATATATTCCACGAATTTCTAAATTTACTTTACATCATCAGTAACAAAAAATAACGTTACTTTTTTATAGATGAAAAAATGTGGACAAACAAAGTAGCAAAATATAATTTCAAAGGAAAAAATATTTTAGTGACACAAATAATACAAAATTGATTTAACGCTTTCCAGGTAAGGCGTGCCGGGAGGACGGCGAACGCGCGCATGCCGTGTGGCGCGGTCGGCTCCCCGCGCGCTCGCCGCCCGCGTGCCACGTGTAGGCGCCGCGCCGGCCGCTCGCCGCCCTATGCTGCGCCGGCGCTGCCGCCGCGCGACGCCTGCACGCACGATCGCACGCCCACTGTTGTGTCTCTTATGAACTATTTATAGATGCTTCGATCTCGAGCGATCCTTTAAACCAATATTAGCAAGTTTTATTAACGACTTACCTTCTATTATAAATAATGTTTTTGAATATGCTTGAACGTATTGTGAGTGCGATATGCCTCGGCCCTTATTGTAAATAAATCCAGAAGGCTTACATACTGCTTCGTACACATTAAACAATAATTAAATACACATGTAATTCTAGGGTTGATGGATGTTGAATCATGATGATGTATTTATATTCAAAAAGGCCTACTGCAATCGACTTTCCCGCTAAACCTTCGAGTGACCAAAATTTATAATATGTACATGCATGCATAATGCATATAATACATATGTCAAGTTGACAAGTTGCTGCAATGTGAACACGCAATGTGGTCGCTAAAACGCGACACGACGCCTCTATACGTTCACATTTGTAATTTTACTACGAACAAAAGATTACCCTAAAACATTAGAGCAGTTAACATGGCTACGTTAAAATGTAAACCAGTTGTTAAAATAGAAGCATTGCTCACTAAATGACTGAGCACTTGTCAGTGAGTAACTACTACGTACATTCAGCTGTAATTGGTACGAGTATCGTACACTAATCGCATGGATTTAAGGCCGAAATAAAAAGATCATAAATTTTTCTCGAATGTAATAATTTTAGGTAAAGAAACTAAAATGAAAGAAGGATTACAGGAATCCTCGTCATTTTCTCGTACATCATTTTATACTCGCTACAATTTGCTCAGATAAAATTTATTCCGTTATAATATTTAGAATTGATTTTAAGGGCCGATGAAACGCGGTCTGGAAAGCATTCAGAACGAGGTTGTGAGTAAAATATATCAACCTCGTGTAGTCACGGAACGTAAAATTAAGATATATGTTGTATGTTCTAAAAGTTATCAATGTAATAGGCATCGCGAGACACGACCTTGTTATAAACCCGCCCGCCCTACTAAATGTTGATACATCCTCGGCCGCCGAACAGCAATTAGCACTGTAGTTTGATGTTTACTCATATATTTACATATTAACGCATTGATGTGTCTTATATGTTAATGTAATGTTTTATTCATTAGATATAAAACGGTTGTGAACAAAGAATCGATAGCGACAGAGTCTCGATTACATCAGTTTAGGTCATATACGTTAGGCAAACGATTTAAATTGAAATTTTAAAACCTTTCTACAACTTTGATAAACGTCAACGCTTTCGCGTCAATTGTTAAGTTAATTTTGTGTTTTAACTCGTTTGCCTTGCGTTATTTTATACTGTCGCTAATAATGAGAAAGGACTATATCTTAATAGCTTTTAATAATATAGACATATCCGATAAGTAGTATTTTATTACTTAATGTGTTTATTGTTGATAAGAGAGGCCATTCATTATTTACTCTTGACTATTTTTAGGCCCTTGAGATTTTATTCTACTCGTCAATTTTCATACTTTATAATTCTCAATGGGTGTTATGAAGTCGGAGCCTGAATTGTATGTCTTCGGTTTTCATCAAACTTTTTTTATAATATTATCATCAATACGATCGTTTTTTTCAATTTATTATATCTTAATAATTACCTGTACTTTAAATTTTTCAAAGGCCCATAATTATTAATGTTGTTATTATAAATTGATGTTAGTTATAGTATTCGTTGTAATAATTTGTCATATCATTAATACACATTTCATAGAGTTTAAACATTAAAAGACATTTTTCCCTAGACAAAGATTAGGATTAATTTATACATAAATAAGTCCAGTTGCATTTGAGCGCCAATCTCATTTTAATTGTAAACTTATTAGTATATTTATTATAATCATGAAATAAGTACGAGCACTTAACAAATAGACCTATTTAAAAATACAGCAAAATAATTATGGCTTTTACAAAGACCTATATAAGGTAGCAATGTCAATAAATTAGGCTATCACCGCTTATTAGCCGTGCCAGTGGCAGATTTAGCTCGATGTTAATTTATGAACATTGTTTAGTAAGTAATAATACTCTACTAACACGACGCTGCCAAATGTTATAATAGATTCAAAATCAATAGATCCTCAATGTTTCCTACATTGTGTTTATATCGGTGTTAGATTATAAGAATTGTAGTAGTAATTAACGACATAAGTGGTTGCAATTTGAGAATAGGAAATAAACTACGTCTTTAAACTACCGTATGGAATGAACTTTACTAGAATTTTGTCTAAAGAAAATAAATAGACATACCATATGCTTTTTTTTCATAAATAAGACTACCAATTAGATTAAAGCTTTTTGTAATAGCTAATGGTTTAGTATCGATAGTAAGTATTGTTATTCAGTAACAAATGAAAGTCTGGTTTACGCGTTCAAATTTCCTTGTGGTCAAAATTTTTATTCAACTTCTCATTCGAATTTATATTTCAATTCATAACTATATACTAATAACGCGTGTGAACCGGGCCTTTAGCATTTTTTGAATCGTAAAGAAATTAAATGTGGTTTATATATAATTCAATGCAATTTTAAAATACATATCGCGCAGCAATCTAGATTTTTAAGTAAAAATTAAAACGCGATCGGTCAATTTCAAGTCTTATGTTAATAATTGTAATTTGATATTAGTGAATTTTTACACCTTGACGTTGTTTTTAGTAGTCGTCGTTTGGATTGTAAATAAAGATAAGTTGTTTTAGTCAATTTCGAAGGCATCAATTGGTTGATAAATTATATCTCTTCAAATTAAAACAGATTTTCAGAAACGCCATATTCAAGTCATATTCGTGCAACGTAAATTTAGTTTTTATTTGGAAAACAGAATTGCAATCGCTCTACCAATCAATTGTTACTTTTAACATTTCAAAATTATTCATTATGGGAAGAGGGGTTTTGACGGTTACAGCTGTTTATCAACGAAACTAGAATTAATAAAATACATCACGGTAAATATTAATGGCGGCCGAGGCTGTTACAATAAATTGTTAGTTGTGTCGATGTTATATTAAGTGTAGAACTTGCATGTTGTGTCCAATCAATATAAAACCAGCAAACGGGTCCATGAAGGCTTGTGAATTACTGCGAGGCTAAAGTTCAGGTCACGGATGGCTATTCCGTAATATATTTTTTATTATAATAACCAGAAGTCCGATCAAAATCAAAAACCTCTTAAACTTTCAAAAAGTTTTTAAGAAAAAGATCTATCGATTAACAAATTTTTGGGATATTATATTACTTCACATATATAAAATTGTCAAAAAATCATGAAGGGATAAAACTGTGAATTACTCATGATGGCCAAAATCGCAGTGACTGTTTTTGAAAAAGTTATAATTATCACTTGATAATAAGTATATAAATCACATGCGTGATGTAACATGGGCCCAGTGCGAATAAAAATTGTATAAGCATTTTGTTTTAGGTTAAATCGTATTGCATTACGAACTATAGATTTTTGTAATACTAAAACATATTATATGTTCCCCGATTAATTAGGCGATTATAAATTTATGCGGGATGTTTAAAGTAAAAGCGATCAAGTCTTAATTTGGAATGTAACGGATATATAAATATATGTATGTTTATTATATATTTTACATTGTAAAAGACTATATATTTATTATGTACTAGATGTTTACGTTAATCAATCGTATATTCACGAAAAATGTTATAATTAGATAAACCACTTAGGTTTTGCTTAAGGATTCACTTTTTTTTCAAACGAAAAATATGAAACTTTGTAGGTAGGAACGCTGCGTGTAAAATTTTTAACCAACAAACAAATCCGAGAGTCTGTTTCGGAAACTGATGTGGCTCTATGAAACTTGTAATCGGTAATTTTATCTGTATATTAACTTGGTTTTAAGACTTATAGGTAGAATATATCCGAAAACATTTTAGTAGTGTGGGATATCTATTTATTTTAGATACACATATATTTCGCTTGTGTCTTTCGGCTAAGTATCTTTCGTGGTCGAAATGTTATGATGAATTCTAAAACTCTTATGGGACCCGCCTATATCATGTGCCGTTTAAGATTTTATACACAACTAGGAGCTTTGAGCGTATTTAAATAGTTGTTTGCGAAACATCGATGCAACGCAGAGGGTAATAATTATTTTTTGATTTACTTTGTTCTTTACATTGTTTCGAATAAGTACTGGTCAGTAAGGTTTGTTGTGTCTCCAACCTCAATAATTTAGAGTTCTTTTCTCGAATAATCACTGGAATTATTCTTGCACAACAGTCTCTAACGAGGCAGTAAGTGAGAAGTAGTGGGGCATTTAAATATTCGAAACAACGTAACTTGCAGTCGAGAAGTAATTGTTCCTTAGGTATATTAAGTTTCCAATTTCACTTACCCCTCTCCGTCCAGATTAAAGCGTGTTCATAATATATCGAATAATATCAAAAATTTGTAACTTTCACTTAGCATTAAATTATATTTCAATTTATACATTACTTTGATTAAATTTTATAGATGTTTACGTATTTTTTTAAAATTCTGAGCAAAATATTTAGGATCTTAAAGTACCCGTATTTGACAAAATCTCATGGGCTTATTAACTATAAATACGCATATTTGTATATATATATTACATTAAAGCCGGATTTTGCTGAATATTGCTGATGATGAAGAGTTTGCATAATATAGTTTCGATATTTGAATTTTAACAACGCATTCCTGTCATTTTAAATCTCGATTCACTTAAGACATAATTAAATTGAGCGAATTATCTAGTACATAATTATTAAATCTCTTACAAATACATAAAAAATTAAATAAGATTTTATAATATTAAGAGCTTTTCGAATAGTATACTTGCCAGAGATCTTATGAAGTAATCTGAATTTTTCGCGATAATTTATTATATTTAATGTCCATCCAGTATTATTAGATTAATAGGTGTAATGGTCACAGCCATTTTCTAGCTCCTATGGTACATAAATATAACATAGGTTCTCTAATTGGCAAACATAAACTTGTATTAGGTCAATCTTTCGGTCCCAAACGAATATTTTGCTGTTCAAAAACTTCTGTTGCTCTACACAATTTTTATTGAAACTCATTGAGTTCTTTTTGGGATACTTTAATATGGTAAATATAGCTAATAATGACATAATAAACGAAAACTCCATCTATAAAACGCTTATGTTACGTCTTAGGTCTATAATATAATATCAAAATTGCAAAAAGTTATGGAGTTTTGGAATTCATATAAACCTTCGACCTGTAAAAAGTATTTAGATTACTCTTCATTTGTACTCCGTAATTAATTGTTAGGAATAGGTGCAAGCGACCTTGTGTAAAGCATATTAATTGTGCATTTAAAAATATTCTCGTCATACGTAACAGTGCACCTGTGTCCGATAGTAGGTGTGAAAGTTAAATGAATTTAACAGTTATTTCAAAAACCTCACGAGCTATTAAAATCAGAACTTTACTATAAACATAATATGGCTTGTATTTGCTATGAGACTTTGATAATTTAAAGCCTACCTTAGGAGCTTATTGTAGTACATAAATACGCGGATAATGTTTTCAATATCTAAGCGTTATCAATATAGCATGTGGTGTTTCTGAAAGAACTGATACAATTATAATTAAAGCACCTAGAAATGGTAAGATGATAGTAACAGAATATTCTATCCAAACTTTAAATATTATACGTAAGGTCGTTATTAGCACCATTGTGACCCACTTTTCTTTTTCGTTAAAAAAATTGTGCCAGTTTTTATAAATCTCTATGTGGTACAGTTTCTTTTCAATATAGGTGTTGTAAATGTGCCAATAAAAGTAATCTATTGTATAATATCACTATGCGAAACTAACAAAAAAATCGCTTTATATTAATATTAAAATACAAAACAAAAAAGTAAAACTGTACTAACATAATACATTAATACCTTTATTACCAGTATTGTACAATTTGGGCACTGAATTAATACAGAAAATATTTTTAAAAAATCGACTCAAGTATCAAATCACTGCCGAATTCTTCTATCGCTTATGATTTCAACAATTAAAGTCAGAATGAAAAAACTGTACCACATAAGGAAGATCCCGACTAGCTTTTCACACTTCATTTATGTACACATAATTTTTGTGTTTAAACATATATTTACGTTTATAGTCGGTGATTTTATTTCTTTACAGTCATTATTATGCGTCTGCGCCAAATGTGTGAATGTTTATGTTTAAATGATAAAAACCTTTGTCGCTTTACTATTTGTATCTATCTCCCTTCTATAACGTAGATTTAATAACGAAACAATTTCTCAAAAAAAATTAATCTGCTACATTTTTTTTTAATATGTACTATCAATTGTATTTTCTGTTATTTTTTATAATAATATGCCATTCATATAAATAATGCCGTTCTAACGTTCTCACGCTAAACCAAAAATACTACAATGATTGTTTAATTAGTAGGCAGGCAAAGAAATAACAACTTAAACCATACCGGCGATGGTACTATCTTCTGAATATGCCACTGTACACTTAAAATGTCGTAGCAAATTATGTACTCGTATGCCTTCTTGTATACTAATCTCAACTAACCATTGCAAATAAATTGAGAAATTAGTTTCATTACTAAGTTTACGAAAAAGGATACTCATTATGTTATATTATCCCTGTGGTTTGTTATACTTCACGAGTGACCAGCTGTAATTCGTGAAAAATATCAAATATTAAATGTCATCATCTAGCTCTGACTAATTATCATGATTAAAAATAAACACGTTAAAACTTCAATAGTTTATTTGACTGAAGAAAAATAATAATTTTAGTCTGTTATAGCTGGTTTCTCCTTTTCAATTACATAATTAGCTTGATTCGTCCAATTTTAAAATTCGGTATGACTGAAGCTTTTCCCGTAATTCCTAATTTTAAGCAGTGCTAAGCTGTATCATTATTATTGTTTGTAACCTGAGTTGTAAATGAGACCTGTATAAATGATTCAATAAAAATAAATTGATGTTTAATTTATACCCCACCTTCCCCCTTACTTATTAATATTATAAAATAACAATTATTAACCGAATACTTACAAGCATTTATTTTACTTTCACTAAGATTACATTTGCATTATAACGAAATGGTTTGTTAATAATTAGCTTAGACACATAATTTATATAGAGTAACTAGCTTACAGTTAACTTAGAGTTAACAACATTCATTATTATTAATATTGTGTTAAGTCATTAGCTGAGTTACCTATATTCTCTTTTTTTAGTAATATTTAAGTTTTTAATAAATAAAAATTACTACATTCTTTAATTTGAAGGGACCGATGGAGTTTACCGTACCGATGTCGCTAACGTTAAATGTTTGACAGGGCCAGTTTGTATGGACAAAGAAAATTATTGATTTTACCATTTTCCTCGTATTTTTTTTACATATTTTCTCACAATTTAAACCTCCCATGGACATCCACAAATAATTCAAAACCAAAATTAGCCAAATCGGTCCAGCCGTTCTCGAGATTTAGTGAGACTAACGAACAGCAATTTATTTATATATATATTAAAAACAGAAAACCTGTTCCAAATGTAGCATGCCAGAAAGAAAAACTGTATGCGATGTTGCAGGCGGAGTAAACAGTCCCTTAGAAAAAAGATATACTTATACAAAGCTTGTATACGTCCCATACCTACTTATCTGTTTTTTGCACTTCCATGCCAGAAGAATTAATCAACTACAAATAATTCAAAGCCGTTTGTTACGCATGGCGTCGGGCTGTCCGTAGGTAAGTAACGAAGATCTCCATATAGGATTTGTAATCAATTCGATCACACAGACATACAAACAACACCATCTTCGCCGGCGAGAACGAGGTCCCACGTCACGACAGGTAGAATGCGCTCGGAGCGCTGCCTCCATCTCCGATTACATCCTTAGCCGTGGTTCGGCCTAGCAGGAGGCAGGCCAGACTCTAAGGACTGACTCAAATTTAAAATTTGTCCCTTTTTCACGGCCGGGTTCCTGTACTCTGCCCCACGCTCGGTGACGCTGTCAAGGCTAGTTGGGCTAACAGCATTACACATTCCGAAAAAAAAGGAAAAGAAGACTGGTAGCCCTTAATACTTTATTAATACTCAATTATTTTCATAACCTAATCCTTATTTACGTCTACGCGCTAGACGGTGTGAAGTGTGGTTCCGGGACGTTCAAACGACATGTTCATAGTTTCCGTTACATACATAATTATGAAGCTAATAAAAGCGTGTTAAAAAAGTTGGGTTGGGCTGTGCTGAAAATTATTGACATTCGAAGTGGGCGCTAGAGGAAATAAATTTGAAAACTTCTTTTATTCATGTCTTCCAGATTTTTTGAGATGTCAAACATGGTTAAAACATTAAATTCTTCAATCCTCTTAGATTGCGTATATGTCAAATGTGGAAAATTAAAACTGATGTAATTAAAGACTGTAATATTATTTCTTCGATGCAATATAAAACATACATGGTAAATATAAACTAATCTGAAAAAAGCCTAAAATCTCTAAAAGCGTACCCATATTGATTATTTTAGCACCACCTTAGATCGCACACTATTTACATTCCAGTGGTGAAATAATAGTCCAAAACTCTAAGCAGCCCTCTATTGGATTTTTCATATTTGCCATAACATCACCTTCGATAGCAAGGTCAAAGTTTGAATATTGGAGCGTCAAATTGCAATAGTTTCTATATGTCCAATATAATGATTTATTTTTTTGACCTAACATCGCCTTATTATACAAAGTCTTAGTTGTAGAGGTACCTACCTACCTACCTACGATTCCTCAAACATAGTCATTCGAATAATATATTTAAATTTTATTATTGTATGATAATAAATAACATTATAACTCTTTCAATATAAATTGAACCATGCGCTGTAACACATTTTTGGTAGTGACCGACCGAAATTTCGGTTTCGGTTTCGGTTTCGGCCAGTTTGGGCCAAAAAATCTAGTTTCGGCTTTAGTTTCGGTTTCGGCCAAAATATAGCTTTCGGCCTCGCCGAAACTCGAGTGTTCGTGAGTTTTCGTGCGTTGTTCGGTAAACTTTGCAGTCAACTCGTGACCGCTCGCTGGCGCGGCTTAAAAATCTCCAAAAATAAATATTAGATTGATTTTTAAAATATTGTGAACACAACGTATTACTAGTTAGTTATGTACCTAGTATATCTAACTAATAATTGTTTCTTTAGAAAGTCTTGTATATTCATGACAAAAAATGGTTATGACTTTAATGATTTTTTAGTTATTATTTTATTTAACTCTATTTAACTGTCTATATTATGTACAGTGGTGGTCAACTAATTAGAGACATTGGTATAATAAGAGTAACATTTATTTATATTTTTCGTTATTTTAGTTTACATGAAGTCTTCATTACGTTTTTTAATGTTGGTCTGATCTTGATCATTTAACCAATGTTTTCTTAATAGAATTATTAATTATTAGAATGGATTGTAAGTAAAAATGACAATAATTAAAATTCAACTTTACTTCTCCTTTGTGCTAATATAACTCTGGACAAGTAATTAGGGACACTTAAGAAAACATTACAAATAATGAACGCAGAATGTAATGGAAGAGAAAAATGTACATTTATTATTAAATTCATCTAAAAAGCAACGATTTCTATTAAAAAATAACATTAAATGTGATTGCCATTATTAGCTATAGCCATATCGACAACGGCGCGGCATCGACTCGTTTCGTTAGTAAAGTTCTTCCAGGCGTCTTTGGAACTACTATAGAGTTAGTTTAAATTTCTAGTTTGTTGTACCACAAATGTTCCAAAGAATTCATGTCTAGGCTATTGGCAGGCCAATTTAAAACTCGTAGTAGCTGACCGGCTAGAAATCATTTAATAAACACCGAAGTATATTTTGGATCGTTTTCGTGTTGAAGCGCCCATGTAACTGTGCCACTATGTTCTAGTCCAAATATTTCTCTTTTAATAATTACAGAGCCCATAAAGGGAACTTTTTATAATGCTATTAACAGTCTGCGATCTACATTTCTTTCTAGGTACACAGTTTCAGTAGTTTTATAGGTTTGAAAATATTGCACAGCGTTGCAAACCATAGTTTTGGAGCAAATCAAATGATAAGCTATTTTACGGTATGGCTATTTACGTTAATATAAAATTGTTTTCGCTTGGTCGTTTCACAACTTAAATAAGTGACCCATGCTTAAGTTATAAATTGTGATATTAATTTTAGAAATCTATCTAATAATATAAACTAAAGAATGGCCCCAAATAAAAATACAATTGTATTTCAGGTTTATTTTTTAAAAATCCCAAAAAAAAACACTAACTGTTGCTGTCCCTAATTAGATGATCAGCCAGCAAATGTGCAATTTCGATGCAAGAGATTTATTTTTAAATAAACCACAATAAAATATTCTTAGCTTCGAAAAAGTACACTCCATTGAACAATATACTTTATAACAAACAGTATCTCATAAAATTAAACTTTTAAAATATTTAACCAAATTATTTTCCGTTCCTAATTAGTTGACTACGAATGTATACATGCAAATAAATGTTAAAAAAATCTAATTTCAAATTTCAGTAAAACCTAATTTTAAATATTTTTTAAAGTTTCGGTTTCGGTTTCGGTTTCGGCCGAAACTAAGAGGGAGGCCGAAAGTTCTGTTTCACAGCAACGCGGCGACGCTAGACCCGATTAGTACACTCGCTCACGGTTGTTATAGTTTTTTAAAAATAAATTATTAAAAATTAAATTAATATATAAATTTTTTTGTCAGGAATTTAAACATTTAATTTTATTTCAAGATAAAGTGTCATCCCAATAAGTGACAGTGATTAAAAATGTACATTAACTTTTTATATATATATATATACCTTTTTTTCTATATTATTTATTTGTTTTATTTTATTTAAGTAATTATTAATAATAATGAATAAATAATTGAATTTAGAAGAAACAATAACTATATTATATACTTAATTCCGTTTTCCCACTTTATAAAAATCTATTTAAATAAGACGAAATCAATATTTTTGTCTAACATTTTTGTCCATGATTGTACCTGCGCAGAAGCGGCCATTTTGGTTAATTTTAAATTGAAAGAACTATAAAACATCTTCTTCGCCACGCTGTGGGGCGTAGGCCGTCACAAAAAAAAGTTTTACACATAAATTTATATCAAGTAAAATTATTTTTTTCCAGTTCAGCCGACGTTTCGACTAATCAGTCTTAAATTCGATGTAACAATAATATTAGCTCATGTTGCATGTAAATAAACTTTAATTTAAAAAGGCACTATTAACTGAAAAAAGAATTAGTAATATCAACAATTATTATTATTATATCTACAATTACGTATATTATTCTCCCAGTGCGAAAAAAGTATAACTCAACTAACTACAACAACTAATAAGACTCAATATGATATATTAAATCGCAAATTTGGTATGAGGTCGCGGTCAAAAGTAAACTACAAAATACAGCGTTGAAAAGCTAGATGGCGCCGTTAGTACTTTGAAAAGCAAAGGTGTTCCCGATGAGAACCTATAAAACAGTGAAGCAATTATTTTGTTTATCCATACCTCAGCCCATTTACCAATTGCCCTTGTGTAAAAGTAAAAAAAAATTGATATCGCAAGTCTGCGCACAGAGACCTTGCGATTTATTATTCAAACGTAAGAGTAAAATTGATTATTCAATAATAATTATTATTTTATGCGCATTTTTCTTTTGAGTAGGGGTAGAATTTTTTCAAACAAATACTACAATGACTTGGGTTTTAAACAAAAATTCAAAGACATTTTAATTATAGGATCGTCAAATAATAATTAATATTTAAAATGAAATATATTTTTATAAATCGAAATGATTGCATTTTATTATCTTGACGAAATGATTGCTTTTTAATTGTAAAATTAAAATTTAGAACTTAGAGAAGGAATTGGTAGCCCAGGATATAGACAAGTCTTAAAAAAACAGGACTAATTATTGTTGTTCAATTAATTTATTACAGTATTAAATTTGTCTTAAATGTGAAAAAAAATTATACAACTTTATTTTACTCCATCTATAATTCCCAATATAACATTACTATTTACAAAAAATAATCAATAAAAAAAATACTTATTTCAGCGCCATAAATGACGAAACCGGAAACTACATAGATCTCGCTTCAGACCACCGAACATTAATAAATAAAGTAAGCTAGTCACATTTTCTCTTCTAGTATAATTTTGTTAATACTTAATTAGCACGTCCTAACAAAAAAATATTTTACTGGTAAGAGTAACAGTAATCCTAATCGTTCACAGTTATATTATGTGGACGCCATTACTTAAGTTGACACCGCTATTCAATTCGCCATTAGAGGCATTACCGTGTGTTGCCAGTTGAAATGAAAAGCAAGAGGAGCGGGGAAAATGAAAAAGTAAAGGACAGAGTGGTTTCTTCAACCGGGAGTAAAGCTCGTAAGTATAATAATAATAATAAACGCTACACACTAAACGGCCCCCATTAGGATAATTATATCCTGTGGCGGGGGTCCGGAAACATTCACAATGACAAGGACAAACACACCCAGACCGAAAAATATGCCTGTACGATTAATACAAACATTTGCTTCGAGCGGGAATCGAACCCGCAACCGTCGAGGCTGAAGGCCGCCTCGCTACCCACAACGCCACAGCGGTGTCAAAGTACAGATACTGTTGCTTAAACAGCAGACTGTACCGTACTAACTCACGAATAATTAATTTTTTCAAATTATAACGGCGGGATTTGTGTCTGTAGGTACGTACGTTTTGTGAAATAAGATTACCTTTTTAGTGTTTTTAAGATTAATATTTCAACGATCATCGATATATAATAATGAATAAACACACATCTACTAAAGCTAGACTTACACCTTCCGTGACCAATTCTGTTCCACCCGTTTTAACAACGATGTTGCTAAAGGAGTCGAATTTCCTGAATTGTTCTGTTTTGAAATGTGTAAGTACATTCTATCATTCACTTTGTAATTTATCTCACATTGTATTTTATTACAAATTTACAAAGAATATAAAGCTATTACAGTAATTGTTCATTTACCTTCTTAGGAAACCGAATAAGTTCTATTTAAAAACATTTTTAATAATTTTATAGGCGGAATTACCAAAAATTTATTCGGCAAAGAACTACCAGGTTTTAGTGAAGACTATCAAAAATAGCCACTATATAAAGACAAGAGAAATTACCTTATTTTCTTTACACTCGTACCGATTTGCCGAAGCATATCTAATTATTTTTAAGGATCCGTGGCCTAATGCCAAAAACCGAACCATATATCCATCTGTATGTTTCATTATTTTATTTTTTTTGTTGTGTCACACTATTTCAGGTCTATGTAAATAATAGATACATAATTTAAGAGTTATATACACAACAATAAGTCTTAAATGATGTATAAAGGAGTTCAATATTTCATAATTATAATAGTTACTTCCATTCACTATAGTAATATTTACAAATATAAGTACAATAACATACATTATAAGACAAATACGCGTTCTTATATTTCTACCAACTCTGTTGTATGAAATATTGTAAAATAATGAATATACAAGTGTTTAAAATGGAACATAATAATATATTTGTATTATTTCAATATAATATTAATTATTACTCAATATAATATTCGAAATTTCTTAATGTAAATATATTTATAAGTATATAAATATATTACAGAGACAAATCGACACATTAATCATTTATAATATATTTATTTAATTATTTACTGGAAAATCACATAAACAATAAATACAACTTTCAAAAATAATAAATTTACTTTCCAATAATTAAGAATTCAAGATTAAATTAAAATCTTGACCATGAATCGATTAATTACTACAAAGGAGTCGTTATGAATATAATTTAAAATTGATTGCGAGTGAAAACTGACATCACGTCGACAAATAAAACAATTAGATTAAATAGTAATTTTAAACTAGACCTTAATTGTCAATTCTTAAGTTGAAACAACTCCATTATATTTAAAGACGATCATTACAAAGGTATTATTAAAACACATATAATGTAATTTTCTGAAATATTAGGAAATTGATCTTGATTGATTGATCAAATAAAATTACGAGGAAGTTATATTAAGTTTCATTTCAAATGTAGCCGCTAGCGCGAGATGGTCAGATCCGTAGTGGTCATTCGGAAGGTGACCGAGTACTTGGCACTCGTTCGCCGTCGGTAATCTCAGCCTCTCCACTAGTTTCAAAGACGGGCAATGGCTAGAAAATATATAAATAATTATATCCCATTACTTTAAACAAGTGTATTTAAGTAAATAAAATCAACTTAAATTTCACTGAACAAATTCCATTGAAATTAAATTAAATTTGTTACTGTCTTCAAGGATGCGGTAATACAGACTTCTTTTCAAAAGAGGTTTGAAATGTATATTCAGGGCTCAAGGTTTATAAATTAAATTAATTTTTTAATTTATTTTAATTAAATTACATAAGGTCAAACAAGCATAAACGAGGTCTCGTAAACCCCCTTACCCCCATCCGCAGAGGTCAAACTCTGCGGTACCCTGGGCTTGTAGGGCCGGGGGGGCTCAGTAGCCGGAAGTCGATTGTGCAGGTGCACAATCGACTGCCCGGTGAAGCTAACAGTGTCAGACAGTTGGGCGTGGGGCGTTTTACGTCAGACCGCGCCCAGGAGGGCGGTGTCGTATGAGTCGCTCCGGTACTTTTCTGATTATCAGAATGGACTGCGAGCGGCTCCTGCGACACCGGTGGTGTTTTAACCGGGGCCTTCAGCCCCGGTCAGGCGGAGGCCGAAAGGCCTAGGCGCGCAAGCGCGCGGGGTATAATTATATTTATATAAGTATTTTATGTACGTATATGTATATATGGCGGCAGTAGGTTGCCGCCTCAGACGGGCCTCTCTGGGCAAGCGCCGGGGCATCGCGGTTGAATACTTCGGTGATCCCGCGACGTCCCACTATGGCGCTTTGAAAAGTGGTAGTAGACTTTGAAAAGTGGTAACGGAAAAGACTCGTTGAGTTAATGGGCGAGTTTTTTCCCCATCTTATAAATGGCTGCAGTACGCCATGACAGACTCGGTAAAGTGTAAGGCGCTGGTTTGCCGTGAAGTACCACTTCAGAAATACCAACTTCTTGGCTGCTGTATTTCCCGAAATTTAGTTTTCAAGAGATGTCGATACCCAAAAGCGCTCTTCGCCGGCGAGGACGAGAACGAAACAAAACTAGTCAACTGTTAGAAATATCAATTAACCATACCTAAAATAAATATAGTCTACGGTAACCCAGAAGTCTTGGAACGTGGTAGCCTCGTAAACACCTTCGCTTTTTACTTTATTATAAACCGACAACAGCTGAAGGGGATGTCCTATGTCCTCACTATTGAACATCCAGCTGTATTCCGAAAATAATGGTTCCTCATCGTCAGGCATTCTTAACGTATAATCTGAATTATATAACTGTAAAAAGAGTAAGGTAAACATATAAGGTATATATTAAGAAATACTGGGTATTTTAATATAATTATTTATTATTTCTGTAATATTACAATATTAATTAATTCATACTAGCTGTACCCGCGGCTCCACTCGCATTATTTAGTTTTTTGATGACCCCACGGGATTCTAACAATTTTCTGGGATAAACAAATTCTATATGTAATATATTTTATATGTTAAACAATTTAATAAGCTATGTGTGTACCAAATTTCATCCAAGGCCGTCCAGTAGTTTTTGCGTGAAAGGCACCCATCCATACATCCCCACAAACTTTCACATTTATAATGTTACTAGCAAATATTAATATTACATATTAAGATTTAAGATATAACTCGCGCAATATAAGTCGAACTATACGCAGTAACAAATTTTTGGGTCCCAACCGACATGGATAATGAAGGAGGGGCGTAACTATAGTATAGTTCCTTAAATGTAACTTGAACCAAAATGTCCGCTTCTGCGCAGGTACAATAATGGACAAAAATGTTAGACAAAAATATTGGTTTCGTCTTATTTAAATCGATTTTTATAAAGTGGGAAAACGGAATTAAGTATATAATATAGTTATTATTTCTTCTAAATTCAATTAATTTTTTATTTATTATCGTTATTAATTACTTAAATATATTTAAAAAAAAGTTAATGTAGATTATTAATAGTGAGACAAACTTTTTTGTATCTTCCGCATTATTATTCAGAGAATTAGTTATATTATTTTCTTTAAAAAATTACTATAAACGTCAAATACCCTCCTTCTCTCTCGTCTCCTTAAAGTTAATTGTGGTCGAGGCATTATCTTGAAATAAATCTTAATACACCTGACAAAACTAATTTAATTTTTAATAATTTATTATTAAAGAACTAAAACAACCGTAAGCGAGTGTACTAAACGCGGCCCCCTTCATACCGCATACGGTTGAGACCCAAAATCGTGGTACTGCGCATGGTTCAACTTACATATTTTAACAGACTATAACTAGGCGACACTAGCCCCACTCAGTCGCATTCCCTCCTCCGCCCCTCGTGCAGTAACCGCACGACCCTCAATACACTCGTGCACTAAAAAAAACTGTTTTAGTTCTTTAAAAATAAATTATTAAAAATTTAATTCACCATAGGCATCGACCACACCCAAGCAATTGTTTGACGTTTTCAATAGATGGCGCTGACGCTGCGACATATATATTATTTTTGTCAAATGTGTGAACATTTAATTTTATTTCAAGATAATGCCTTGATCAGCTTTAAGGAGACAGGAGAGAAGGATGGTATTTGACGTTTTTAGTTATTTTTTATACCTTTTTTATATACGTTTTTTTTCTTTAGTCTATGTAAGTAAAAATAATGATAATGAATAAATAAGGAATTGAATTTGAAACCAGTGCAGACGGCTGCCATTTTGGTTTAACGTATATTCAGCGAACTATACTAATAATGACAATATGGCATTTTTTGTGTTCAAAAGTGTTACGTTGATTAATCAATTTATTCCATAGGTTTAAAACCTTCTTTTCTTTAAATGTATGTGTTATGATATTCATTTGACCCATTTTTGCGTCCCTCTAAATTTGTCCACTTCATCTTGTCGTAAATTCGACATAATCGATTCTTACTGCCAATGCCAAAAACGTGTGTGTCATTTGAAACCAATACCAAAATGTAGAACTTTAAAAATAAAATATGAAAATATAATATATCAAACCTTTATTGTACTAAAATCGGTGGTGGTGATTCCTTGCTGCCTGTCCAAGTAGACGGACAAATGCTGACAGTTGTCTGTTACTCCAATTTTCTTCCAGTCTGAGTTATCTCTAAACGAAGTAATTCTGTAAGATCAAAAATGACATTGAAATCAAAAAGCTATAATTTTCTAATACATTTTTTGATTCAATGTCTGTACTATAATTACTGTCCAAATGGCACTACGGCAATAGAATACAATTTATCCATTTTTGATTTTTCTGTCTATCAGTCTATTTGAATACACAGCTAAACCAGAAAAATATATGGCTAATTATTTTTTTTGTTGTTATTTGTTGAAATTCAGGTCATATCTTATGCACCATCTAGGAGCTAATATGTAGACATTATTTAATCGAAAACTGTTTATGAAAAACTTTACATCGTTTTAATGGTTCGTTTGACTTATAATAGTTCAAATGTGTTTTATTAGATGATTTGTTTATCTTAAGATGTACAAGTAAATGCGTAGATTTGTGTATGATGAAATGATGATGTAGTTTATTATGCAAGAAAAGCACCTTATATTTCCTTTATCCATCAATTCTATAAGCGGACTGTCTGGAGTCGAATTGAAGTCACCCGTTATTATAATTGGTAAGTAAGATCTGAAAATAACCACACAATAGAATAAAAACCAAAAAAGTAATTATTACTTTGATACTTTAGTAATTTACTCAGTATTTTAACTTATACTCTAAAAATGTTAATAAAATTTTGTTTTTCGTTTTACCTATTTAAGGCCCGCTATTAATGTCAAAATATTATTAGTACCAGGATCTTGCGTAGTAAAATGTTATATCGCAGTTAATTTAGAATGTAAACAACCAAAAAGATTAGTCTCTGCAAAAATTCAACTGTACTATCAATAGCACCAAAGTTTGCACCACGAAGAGTCTTCCTGCAATACTGTATTTTCTTTTGGCACATAGTAGTCGTTTTATTGTAATATAAAACGCATATTATGTACCTTTAGGAAAACATAGCACATATTTGATATATCCTGGTGACTTAAGTGTTGAATAACTTAGCATTGTTAAAATAATCAATGGCAGAAAACATATATTATGCAATGTTTTCCGTTATTGATAATTTCAACATTTATAAGTTTCAAACAAAAACTTTTCTTACACTACTATATTAAACAAAAGGAAAGAAAACAAATTATTTTTTCTGTTATTTATATAGATTTAATAAAACTTTAGAATATCAATAGGATATAAAATAAATGTTAGAGCTTCAGACTCAGTAGTAGGTAACAAACATGACATAAAATTAGTAATTGTTTTTTCTTTTTTAAGAAAAATAATCAAAACTTAAATATAACGTTTAGTCTAATGAGATCAATTTTGTGAAAGTTGAAAAAAATAATTTGAAATCGAAATGATTTCTGGTCCTCCTGAGCGGAGGGTTTTATTTTCATCGCATCTTTAAGTAAAAGATTGTAATGAAATTTTATTTCGTCTATTCTCAGTTACTTCAATCCTAGTTTAATCTGAACAGTTTCTTACCGGATACCTGTAGACAAGTAAAGTTTGGCTTCAAATCCAGACCAAAATGTCTCGGTCATTGTCTATTAAATGCTGAGGTGATCGTACGATTTTTGCTAAAATATACCACACGTTCTAGCATACTGGTATCCAAATACTAGTTCCTGAGAATCAGCTGTTTAAGAAGATTGTGCTTTGTCAGGCGTTAGCAATAACGTAAAATTGCTTTACAAATCCCTAAGCGTGAGGTCTGATCAATTAAGACACAATCATGTATGCCACCTCCATGTATTCCACGACCTCGGAATGCAGAGAGAGTCATCAGTTTCCAAAAAATAAAGGTGTTGTTGGTTTGCGATCTAGATTGGCACCTATTTAATTTATTAACTTTATTACTTAAGTTCTCAGCCACGACGTAATTCACAAATCCGATGAAAATCTGAAGACATGAAGAAGACTAGTGCAGGTTTCATTTCGTAATCAAAAAGTTGCAGTAAAATGAAAACATTTTATTCTTGATGCAGCAGCAGCAACACAATTTTTCAAGTTCCTTTTTAGGTATTTTTCAATGAGTTTCTCTCTCCAAGTGTATATTAGAAACATCTATTTTACAGCGCAATGTAATATAAATAGTCTTATGACTTATAAAACGGCAAATATTTTATAGCATAGGTCTTTTCTAATCATGGTACCATTTTATCCGATTGATTGACGACAGACAATTTCCTTCGATTACAAAATAAAAAAGGCGTAGAGCTTTCTGTTCGAAGGATAAAATCTCTCTCTCCGTCTCAGGTGAAGAGATCTAGTCCTAAATGTTGTAAGAGTGAAATAAACTTAGATAATAAAGTCCTTTGACCATACCCCTTTACAGTTTTATAAAGGAATAGCACACAGCATAACAGTCCTGAATGCACTATTCATGACTTGCAGTGACTAATCTTTTAGGAAATGTTTAAATTCCATGCAGAGTTATGAAATGCACCTAGTAATGAGCTTCCTAATTTAGTTTAGAGTATAAACAAAGAACGTAAAACTTATTTTTAACTATGGCATACTGTGATTTTAACTTATAGCCATTTTCTAGTAAATGGAATTGGTTGTTATTCGATTAATAAAAATATAACATTAATTCTAATTTTGTTTGATAATTGAACCAATCGCACCCAAATTATTGATTTATATACAATTTAAATATTAACATTAATATATATATTATCGATTTGTTTACAATTTAAATATTAATATAATTATAATCTCAAATATCTTTGATTTAACAAAAATGTCATATCATGTATTTGTACGCAAATACTATTGGTATTCGATTAGTATCAACACTACGAGCACAATCGCGAAAAAACAAAGATAGGTTAAGTCTTATACTAAGAATAGTTTCATCCTTTATTACAGGAATTGATGAAATCCTCACAGCATTTATATATATATGGGAAAAACCCTTTAAAAGAAGCCTCAAAAGAGTCATCGAAATTGATTCTCCGATGATGAGTAGCACTTTGTTTTCAATAAAGACAAAGCCATTTGTGAGGTCCCTAAACTTAGCAGCAAAATATACTATATTTCAAAAACTACGTACCGTATCTCCTTCAAGCATTACTTACTTATTTCCTTTGAAAGTGTTCTTTAGTTCTGTTACCTTGAATTTTTCCAGAATGTCCTACCTCATAGTTAAAAAGTTAGAATTTTGTCCCCCCGGACACAGTTCATGACTTACAAGCGAATATATCACAAACAATATAAAAAGCAGTAAAACAACCTCACATGTTTATACACATTTTTTTTTCAACCATCCGATCATTATTATAGTTACCTGGATGGCGGCCTCAATTTTTTGTCCTAATTCGGCAAACACACTGACCCTCGAAATATCATTAAAATAAACTCCAAGTAAAGTTGTTGACAAGCGAACAAACAGACAAATATACGTACATAACTAAACAATAAGGATATTACCATTTAATGAAACCTAATTCATAATCCATAATATGCATATAAGGTCGGAGCTTTATTTGCAAATCAGATCAAATAAAATGTGAGTTACCAATTGTAAGTATTAAACTAGATGTTTTATACAATAAATAGCGAGCGAACAGAAAAGTCCATAAACTCAAAAAAGTCATAATAAATATGTATTTTTCTTACCCAAAAATAATATCTGCAATTTACTTACTCGGTTTGAGTGCAGTCATATGCAAATCTGTCGATTTCTGCCAAGAATACTTGCATTTGAGCCAGACGTACATCAGTCCTTCTTGGGTTATACAAGAGATGTGTTGTGGCCACCACAATAGGAGTGTCAGGCGACTGCTTCGGAGCTAACTTCATAATTAAGCCGATATTATCCCGATTCAGAATCGGCACCCCAGGTTGGTAGAACTCAACCTGAAATGTTAACACACTATACATAAACTAATTTTGGGTATAAATTTTAATAATAATGTAATGAATAAATTTAATGAAATAATTAATAAAAATCACGAGTACTTGAAGAAATTAAGATATATGTGAATAATTGCCGACCATAAAAAACAAAAACTTCTTAACAATTTAATAAAATTGATGCCAAACGAGTAGGGTAAATAATAGGATCATATAAATAGCTTATTTTTGTACTTTGAACATTATTATACATATATTTTTGTACAAAAGAAAAACGACGCAAGGGTTAACGGCTCGTTGCTATTTTTTTTCATAAATATCATTCACAAGCACTAGCTTTTAATTGAGAATTACTGTTATAGTGATTACAAAACATACATGTTTTAGACAACCACACGTGTCATGAACATAACTAGAAAGCTCAGCAAATATAATCACTACATAAAAAATCGTTGCTAAACCTCATTCAATAAAATGAATATGACAAATAAATTAAAAATCTTAACAATTTTGCGTACATAATTTATTAAAAGAAAATAAAAATTATCTCATGATATATACAAACATAAAAAGCCTCACCTCGGACATACCATACAAAACATGGATTTTTACATTGTAAATAATTATCTAATATTACACACATATGTGTAAATCTTTATAACAGAAACAATATCAAAATTAAGACTGCTTAACGCTCGTAATTTCGATATATAGGCGCGTCGTACGTAAATTTAATGTAAATACTCATTTGTGAATGAATTTAGCGCTTGTGTTAGTATTACCTACAAGCGTTGCCGTTTTGCCATTATCAGGCCGGGCCAGCTCGTTTGGAAAAGCAGTATCCTCACACTGAACACGTCAATAAGTAGTAGTATTAATATCGATTATCGATCGATGAGTGTGAGACGGAGAGTCAACTCCTACTCCTCTAATAATATTGTTTGTGAACATTGACTACTATTACTGGTTTTCATCAGGCTGGCCAATTGCAAACAATATCCAATAGATCAAGTCATCTCTTCCCTTTTAACACATTACTATTTTACTTTTTACTTACGAGATACTTTATCACAGAATAAAAAACTATTGCGCAGAGCTTTTTGTATGTAGTTGTAAGCATTTACAATATAAAATATCGGTTCTATGGTTTTGAGATCTCAAAAAAATCGAAAATAAAATATTCCATTTTGAAAGAACGCTAAAGATGAACATTTGTGTTATCTATATGAATTCTACTATTTTATACATTTATATATTGCACTGCACTATTACTATAGATGCGATATTGACTCTTACTCAA
The DNA here is from genome assembly GCA_023373885.1 of Hestina assimilis. NCBI lineage: Eukaryota > Metazoa > Arthropoda > Insecta > Lepidoptera > Nymphalidae > Hestina > Hestina assimilis. Next base: position 17,381,394 of record CM041759.1, read on the forward strand.
ACATCTTGAAATCGCTTAAGGGTTTTAAAAAACTTTAAAACATATTCACAATTGCCAGAGAATAGTAATTACGCAAAACACGTACACATATTTGACAAAAATCATATATTTTGACAGAAATCGAATGATATATGCACGCAAATAAGCAATACCATGTCAACCCACAAAATTGAAAACTGAGTTATATATGCAGAAGTGTTGGTAAATGGCTGAAAAACATTTTTCTTTAATATTTGTAGGGTTTAAGCTTTAAAACTTCTAAAAAGCCATTTTTTAATCATGCTATTTATGTACTATGTTAAACGTTTTGGGTTATATTATATATGAAATATGCAGTTTGTATATTTATTTTATGTGAAAGTAAGTAAATAACTGTAAGTACATAAATCTGAAATTGCCAAAAACTTGACAAATACATAAAAAAAATCATATAAAGCAAATTGTTCAAAATTTTCAAACGCGTATTTCTCGAAATGACATTCGTGTGGGTTGACATGGCATGGCATGACATTGCTTATTTGCGTTCATATATGATGATTCTATTTACTGAACAATTACTCAATGTAACACGTATAAACGTAACAGCATTATGACCAACTTTATATGATCATCTAACATAGCTTAAGTTCACATGTGTAATAGAGTCCCATCTCTATGAAGGAAGTACCACCTTTAAGAAGAATATCGACCTAAACTAAGATAATGCTATACTGTAGTACCGAATGAGTTTGAGCGCCACAAGCTTAAATTGTAACCCAGTCTTTCTCATCTTAATGGCCCTATTGACCTCGAAAGCATCGCCGGTGGGAGGCTCTTTCTCTCCTTTTATTTGGTTCAGTAAGGCGCTACTGATACTTCGGGTGTCGCAGTCGTCTATTAGGCTACGGTAACCTAACCATCAAGCATACTACATGCTTATTTGTGTATAACATGTGTGTAAAAAAAAGTGACACTGTATGATATTCATAAGAACACTCGTGAAAACAAAAAAAAATGCGCCAAGCTACATTCATACACATGACATTCATTACGCGGAGAAATTACTTTAACAACATTTTTTGTATTATTAGTAATATATCGTACATAAAAAAGCATAGCATGAATAGGTGCTTGACGACCATTGTGGCGTGTTGGTAGCCAGGCTGTGGTTCGGTCCTGGTTGTTATCATAAAATCCAGTAATAATCGCGAACTCTTGATAGATATTCTCTTATCCAATGAGTTACGGATTAGTTGGTAAGGTCAAATGACAATCGATCTCTATAAAAAGTAGTAACCCGTTAAATCTAGATAGGAGTAATAAACAGACCCTGGAAAAAATATCAGGCTCTTTGATAAGAAGAAGAATAATGGGAACTATAATAACATTCACAGAGCATATTGAAATTATACAAAAAAACACACGCAGTATTAACAAAAATGTTCCAGCAGAAGTTATAAGAAATACTTTTACACAAGCAAGCTGGAAATAATTTTATATATTACGATGTAACGGTCATGTATACTGTGACTATAACAGTAAGCTCCATTCCTTTTATGTTGACTTTAAAAATGAGGATTCGTAAGATGTTTTCTATGTCACGTGAGGGCTTTTGTAAACTGATTTCATTTTACTTGGATAGGTGTCAATTCCGAAAGTATAGAATTGATTGTCACTAATCATAAGAGCAATTAACGATCCACGATCTTTGTATCAGAGCGTTAAATCTAAGGCGGTCAATTGATTTTTGACATTAAAGTTTAAGATACATTATCTAACACGCTAACTAAATGCAACAATTTATTAATCAAGTGCAGTACAATTGCTTTATTACTTTTACATAGCGCGATCGCAAATAGCATGCAGAAAAGAATTCATGTTGCATATCTAAGAGTGAACATACAGTTGTTATTATTATTTCATTTACGTCATTTGCAATTGCAGCAAGCAGTGATTGTGATGACGTTTTTTTCGCAGCGGTAGCGAATCTGCCTTAAGTGCAAAAGGTCGCGGGTTCGATTCCCGCATGGGCATGTTTAACCATAGAAGCTTCTGTACCAGTCTGGGTGAGTTTCTCCTTTTATATGCTTCCAGACCACCTACACATGATATCCTAACGGGGGGCGTTGAGTGTGTAACGTGTTCTTTTATTTTATTCCTATTGCTGTACAAACCATCATAGGTTATAAAAAAAATTAAGCTTAAATATACGCCTAGGATATTGAAGAATAAGGTATTCTATCAATGAGAAAGAATAAGGTAATCTGCCAATATGTTTAAATAAATATATTTTCAAAATATAATCAGTAATATCACTAATGTGTAGTTACAGAAATAATGAACAATTACGTTGATACGAGTACAATGATAGTTCCACTTCGATAAAATACATTTATTTGCATTTCATATTAATTACAAGATTTAAAAAAGTTAAAAAGCTTATTGTATATTTATAAATGATTAAAGAATATTTTATTCAGTTTTAATTTAAACCTTTTTTTCAAAGTCATCAAATAAGTATTTAACTAATTAATTATTATAAAGGCAAATATATCTTTAATTAGCTTCTCCCTTAACAACTTCAAAACGAGTTTCCTTTTATCAGACGTAAATATATATAGGCGATTAGATAAAAATCTATCGATGAATAATTCATTTTGGTAAAATAGCACGACTCACGTGCGAACAATAGCTTTGAACTAAGGCGTATAACAAAAAACGGTTTAGGAAAACCCATTGTAGTCTTTTTTGACAAAGAGGAGCCTTGATCTTTTTATAGTTTATGATATCAGACGATATCTGTCTGTACGTCAAAGGTAATTCTGTGTCTCATTTATTAGGAGACGTTAGCGAATCCCAGAAGTACTTCGAGTTATTTATTATCACAAATATTACATAATAAAATAGTAATAAATACATCATTGATTACCCTAAAGAAAGTTCGGAAACCAAATATAAATGGTATATGAAAGATAAATGGTTAAAGAAAAATCTTATATGGATTAAAAGATTAAGGAAATCTCGAAATATCAGTATAACTGAAAAGGAAAAGTCGATTATCGAAACTAATTATTATCAAATATATATTATTTTTTAATAAAAATACATTACTTTTACTTCTACAAGTGTCAATAATATTCTTATCACTACGATAAGTTCCTTTCGTAATATTATAAGTAAGCGTCATTGATTCTTACACAAGCTAAACCGTTTATCAGTTGAGATAATCGATGTGAACCGGTTTTACGAAGGCGCGTGTTCCACGTCTATTTTCGGGAATGGCTTTTGTTATTTAAATTAGAATGATCATTCGCGATCACCTAATCACCATCTGTGATTTATTTACGAGAACCACTCATAATTTAAAGTCAAACACACCACATGTTAATTTGCGATCTTGAACAAACGAGCCTTATAATAGATTATACACATTTTTTTAGATATTTGTGTTAATTTTAAAGTTTATGATAACATTTATAGGTTCCATTTCTTAAAATAATTTTAAACTACTAATCTGTATTATCAAATTTTAGTAAATTTAATTATGTGTCAATAAAATGTATGTCTGTTCCGCTTTAAAACAAACAGTACTTTTTAACTATTTTGTCTTGTATGCAACAGTTTCTTACACTCCATATAGCTATATAAACCTTATATAATCTTCGCAACAGCTTCGGTATATTCAAATAAAGAAATAGCTTAGCTTTATAAAAAGTAATTTGTAACAGAAAATAATGGCTACATGGAGCCAATACATAGAATAATATATATATTTACAGCTAATATTATAATACTTACAGTGATATGATCCTGCATGTTGAAAACGGACTGCTTGAAGAATATCGCACAGCCATCTTGTCTGAGACCAGTCTTTTGCTTGAAGATACCAAAGTATCCCATATCCGCAAATTTCATGTAGAAATTGTTTACATGGGATACTTGTACTTCTTGTAGGCACACAATCTGTAACACATTTCAATCGTCTGCTATTTAAGCTTTCACGAAAGAAAATACAAATAACCAAAAGTAGTCTATAACTGTCTCCATGGAGCCAACTATCTATTCCAAATTTCATTATTGACAAGAAAGCGTCATATGCAAACAATCAAGGTCACTTTTGAATTTATAATATTAATTATTATTCGTACAAATACAATTTGTATATTATCTCTTAACTAACCGACTCACAGAAACGATTCTTTTTTTAGATGGCGAGCGGCTGTGTCCACTTAATGATTTGGTTAATTACAGTAAGTATAAATAACTTTTAAATTTCTACTTACGTCAGGCGACAAATTCCATATTTCTTCGTAAATCCGAGCGCATCGAACCGGCCATTTAAGATTATCAGGCAAGCAGCTGGTGTAAAGATATGGATGACTTTCTAGCAGATACTGTGCCAGGATGTTATAGGACATCACTTTAAATCTAAAACCTTTCGAAAATTATGTTAAACAAAATTTATTTTTAGGAATCATGAACCTTTGAGTGAAAATTTTAGAATTTTTTTGCCAAGGTCCAGAAGCCTTTACTGTGAAACAATTTATCAACTCAAAGAGATTTGGTATCCTCGAAGTTTTCGAAGAGTATTCGGATCGTTTAGGATCATCCTGAATACCATCGTTATCACCCTACGAATCGTAGACCACCGCCAATTTACAAGCAGTATAAAAAATTTAAGTGCAGTGGAACAAAAACTCCCATGTTCCACTGCTTGTTTTATATGTACCGCTATTTTAATGCCTGATTCTAATATCGCACATTCACCATGGAGAAGGATGTATCAGTTTATACCTGTGAACCTAAATGGTCTGGCACTGTGTGGCAAATTCAAATGAACTTCTTCCCGCGAAAGCTCTTGAAAGTTTTCTACTGAACTACAATATGGGGTTCTCCACAAAAGGGCTAAGAGATATATAAAGAGTCGGCAACATGCTTGCTATTCTTGCAGGCAATTGGCGCCATTAGCGGCATGTCACGGCAGCTCACACTGATGACAACTATGCCGTGCTATATTTAGGCGCCCCGCGGCGCCCATAGGACCACAAAGTTGTACGATGTACGTCACTTGCTAGTGCATGGTACTACATAATTTTTCTTCAACGAGTTAAATTAATAAATTGTTTTCTGTCGTCAACTTAACTTCGTAATAAATATTTTAAGAAAACCAAAGTTGAAATAATATATTACTTGTAATCGTTGAGTAAAAATCACCTGGAGCATCATGCCAACAATGGGCGCAGGCACTTAATATCAGGAGGATCATACAATTGTCTGTCACCGTCATGGTATATAATATATCGCCAAACAAAACATATCAACTGACTAATCTAATTTACAAGCCAAACCTGATAATGCCAAAAAATATTAGAGTTAAATCTCAATTCTATAATGTATTCCAGTTAATGCTCTTACCTGCGCCAGTTTCATTTTTCTTTCCGATTGGCTCCCATATACGGAAATCTGGAGGAACCTCATGCGACTTCTTATTGACAGAACTGGCTTCTCTCTGCCATACATCAGAAGTTGTTTCCTCTGAACTGAAAAATATAATACAGTAGCTGTTATTTTTTTTATATCAACATCAAACAAGTTTGTGATTTTAATGTTTAATTTTTTTTGGTTTGGTTTAACGTCGCAATTATCACCAATAAAGATATACCGCTCACAGTGCCTACAATTCCAGTCATTTCATCTGAGTGTCTCTCTGCTTTGAAGGACACGGAAGTAAATTGGTCCCAGCAGTTATCAACTTCCAAATAATCAATAACACATTTGACACTAATAAATATATACATGGAAAAATAATTGTTAAAATATAAATCTTTTACTGCTAATGTATAATATATCTTTATTTTAAATATTTATTATCATTTATTATTATTATTTTGTAATGTTTTCCCTAATCTATCCATTTTAATTGTTTGTCACCTTTGTTTTCTGTTTTATATTATTCACAAAAAAAAAAACTAAATGAAAATGAAATATTTTATTCAACATATCTATTAAGTATTACATGTTTTATTATTTATTAAGTATTTTATGTTTGACGACGTTGTGGCGCAGCGGTAGCGAACCTGCCTTAAACGCCACAGGTCGCGGGTTCGATTCCCACTCGGAACATAATATGTTTGTATTGACCATGCAAGCATATTTTCCGGTCCGGGTGTATTTGTCCTTGTCATTGTGAATGTTTCCGGACCCCGACACAGGATATTACTATCCTAAAGGGGGCCGTTGAGTGTGTAGCGCTTATTTATTGTTTATTTATTTATTTTTGCTGAAAGTCCAATTATATGTAGTGATAGCTCTAAAATTAAACCTCTACCTAAGAAGAAACACCAAAATAAACTTTTTTTTAATATAAATTAATATCCCAATATTAAATATTAATATAATTAGTATGAAAGTAGCTCAGTCTGTGTTTTAAATATAATAGTCCAATTGGTTTTTTTTTTTATGTTAGCAGTTGGCAAACAAGCATACCTGATGGTAAGGTAAGTGTTAGAGAAACAGGAAATATTTTCCATATGATATGAGCCAAGTAGCGTCAAAACTAAAATTAATAATACTTTAAAAGTTCTGAAATATCCTTTATTGGTGTTTGATTATTTTTGGCTTTCTAAGGTTTACTTATAAATCAAAGAAATCAAAATAATTAAATAATCTTTCAATATTTATTCAAATGTAAAAATCAATTGGATCATTTAATTATATTATTATTAATTATATTGAAAATACCGCACCTAAAGAATTGTTGGAATAACAAATGATTAACACAAAAAAAAACAAGTTTTCTATTTCTAAATTGAATTGAACAACAAACAAACATAATTGACATAAAATAATAGCAATTGTTGATGATCATTTCAAAATTTAATACATACAATTTTTTATGAAATTAATAAAATCAATTATTTCATAATAGTTATATTTAACTTACATTTCAAATTCCCCTCCATAGCTGACGTCTTGCAAAGAAGGCCTCAAATATTCACTCATTTGGTAGTGTATACTCGTCGTGTCTGAGTTTACATATGACTTCTTGCTGCGTGATTTCTCCTTTATATTGGCAAGCAGCCTCCCCTGCACACCCGCACACTCTATAGGACCTAGCAATGATTGCGGACTGTTCCATATACATGTCTTACTTTTACAGCTCAAATATGTAAATTGTTTCACAATTGTTGTATTATGTTTGATATTCTCACATGTAAGTCTGGAGTATCTGCAAAAACTGTTTGTCAATTTCAGCATAGCTTTACAAATATCAAAAAGACATGATATACAAATATAGTTTTTTTTATCTAGAGTCCAAACATATCTGGAATATTCTTATTGTCACTATAATTTTGTTTTTGTGGTGGCATGGAATTTGCTCAATAGTATTTTCTTTTTGACCTGGAAAGAAGAAACTTATATGTGAAAATAATTCATGTCGTGAATTAAGCCTTATAAATCTAAATATACACATACATTTTGTTACATTTTTGTACCCAACCTTGATTACAAAGACAACATGCGCACATAATAACCTAAAACAAATATTTTATTTCTAAGCTCCATAGGTCTTCCTGTTATCTATGACTCTGATCATCGATTTGACTTAGTTATATAACTTTATTTGTTCTTATTAGCACAAAGAAATAAAATTTTTGAAAGCAAAAGCATACGTCAATAATATCTTTAATCCATAACATAATCCATAACATAACATCCATTAATTAGCTCTAACGTTTATAAAATAAACTTACATGTAAGTAAATAAAGCCATAGCTCAAAATTTTAATACACAAAGAGCAAAAACCATGACGAGCACCTAAAATCTACAAATAATTTTTTATTGACCCACCGACCTTTCCTATCGCATTAATCACAAATAATCGCTGTCACACGTTATTTGACAGATTATAAATCAATAACTTTTGATATGATCTTATTTCTGTAAGTACCTATTAGGTATCTATTACTTACTAGGTAGGTAGGTATTAATTTCCAATTTGTGTCTTACATATGATAGCTTTAATATAACTGCCTGACAAATTACAATTACCATGCTAGAGCAATCCAAATTAACAAAACAAATTATTAACATATTTTTTACATAATATTAATTTTATACATTCATCACAATTACATACATACAATTGGATCTAAAAAAAATCTAGCTTTTTCATACATTAATCCATAATTATGTTTGAATAAACTAATTGAAATTTATTCAGAAATAACATTTTGATAATTAAAATTAATATTGTTATCATTTTTTTCTATTTTACACACTCCGTAGTAATCGTATGATTTTCCATTTTGTAACAATTGAGATCACGTAGGTCAGACTTGTTGAATAATTTTTAGTGTTGTGACGCCCCACAATGATAATCGTACCTGAGGAGTGAGGTCATGTCTTTAAGATTGGAAATGAGATAACAAATCCTATTTAAGTCTTTACTAAAGACTACATCATCCAGCTACAGTATTCAGTATTCAGTTGTGTCATGTTCTTTCAGCCATCTTCTCATCAATATTTAATTTAATTTTAAACTGAACGTGTGGAGTGAATAGTGATTTATGATAATAAAGTAATATACAGTTTGTACTACTTTATTATTATAAATATCGCCCTCGATTATTATACATTTTATTTAATATCGTTACTAATAAAAGAACTGTATAGCGTAATACAGCAAAATGATAAGAAATAAGTCCTGAATAATAAGATTAATTAAAAATTACTTAAAATAATAAAACTTCGTAAAAATCTTACAATATTTAAATTTTTAACAGAAGTGTGGATGAAGCATAAGTTGATACTATTATGCGACTTTTTTATAGGCTATAATTACTTAACCTTTAGCCGGTTGACTTCAGACATCTACTTCCTTTTTTCATATCATATACAATACTTTGCATAGAACCGGCCTTACCATAGTGCGAACAGAGTGGCTACTCCATGCGCCAAATGTAAAGGGACGCCTCAACTCGATGGACCAAAAAAATCGAGTCCTATTCTTAGCCACTGGTCAAAGACAAAGGCAATACTTGCATTAACATAGAACTTGGAAATTTTATAGTTCTTTTCTTATGTAATAGGGGGCAAACGGGCAGGAGGCTCACCTGATGTTAAGCGATCACTGCCGCCCATGAACATCTGCAACACCAGTAAGCACGCAGGTGCGTTGCCGACGTTTAAGAAAAGAATACGCTCTTCTCTTGAATGTCCCAAGTCGTATCATCGGAAAAACCGCTGGCGGAAGCTGATTCCATAGAGTGGTTGTGCGCGGGAGAAAATGCTTTCTGAGTCGCGATGTAGTGGATTTCCAGACATTGAGGTGGTGAGGGTGAAATTTGGTATTTTATAAAATGATGAAATTCTACCGGCGGGAACAGTCCAAACAATTTCTCAGAATATTCCCCGTGATTCATGCGGTAGAAGATGCAGAGTGATCCAACATCCCTGTTCCAAAGGATCGAGCCGCTCGGAAACGGCTCGATCGTCGACAATTCGAACCACTTTACGTTGGATGTTGTTTTACAGTTTACTATAGCTGTGCCACCATGCAGGGTATGTATGGAACCGGTTTTATGATAAGTCGTAAACTTAGCAAAAATATTCTTGGATTTGAGCATATAAACGACCGACTATGCAGCATTAGAGTCAAAGGACGCTTGTGTATATCTACGTTCATCTGCTGCTATGCCCTTATGAATGAAGCCATTGATAATGTGAAAGAGCAATTTTATAACGACCTTCAAAATGCCTATGACAAGGTGCCGCAGTTCGATGCTCTGCTAATTCTTGGGGACCTCAACGCCAAAGTAGGTAAGGAGGAAGTATTTTCGGATGTAGCGGGTAAGCACACTCTCCTCGATGTTTCTAATGATAATGGGGAACTCTTTATCTGCAGCACCAAATTTCCTCACAAAACTGTGCACAAAGGCACGTAGAAAATGCCGGGAAGAGATCATGTTAATCAAATAGATCACATTATAAGTTGCAAACGCAGAATGTCAAATATTCTTGATGTAATATCTTATCATGGTGCAAACTGTGATTCTGATCACTTTTTGGTCGTTGCTAAAGTAAAAAAATATAGAACATCTGTAGTGCATTGCAAAAGAGAGAGACGAGTAAGATGGGAAATTGATAGTCTCAAAGATAGAAAAACTAAAATATGATACATGGACGAAGTAACAAAGCAGCTTAGTCTACGACCTGTGAGTGAAAACATAGATATAGAATGGAAAAACATCAAAGAAGGACTAATAGAAGCAACGAGGGAAGTCATAGGAGAAAAAAAGCGTACTCGACCGGTAGAATGGTATGACGAAGAGTGCTGAGCAGCGCTTGAAGAAAAGAACAAAGTGAGGCAAGCATGTTTACAAAATAGCTCAGTCCAGAACTCGGAACGATATAGGGAGGAAAGAAAGAAGACACGCAAGCTTCTGAAGCAAAAGAAGAAAAGTCATATGAAAAGACTGATTCAAGAGACGAATGAATGGAGGAACAGTGGTCTATCTCCTCTCATCTTCAAGCGTATCAACATTGTGCGTAAGGGGTATCAGCCCAGAAGTAACACCTGTCGTGATAAAGAGGGTAATGTAATCACAGAAAAGGCAAAGGTGGTAAAAAGATTGCACCAGCACTTTGACGAACTTCTGAACGTAAACCGTCGGGTAAGAGTCATGGGCCCTAGTAGCTGCGTTTTTACGCGTAATCAAGGATTTTAAGTTAGCTGGAAGCTCCCACCGCCCTGGATTGAAATCTCCCTGGAGCCTTCGGTTAGTTTATTTTAAATCTATTTCAAAATATTAGTGGCGGCTGATTTCGCAACTTCGGCGCTTTCAATAAAATCAGGAATTTCATTGAGCCACGGGGAATCTAAAGACTGTAGCTCTGAGTCTAGCTTTTTCCATTCTACTACAGTTTTAGTGAGAGGGGTCTGATTTTTGTCTGATCTAAGCTGGATTTAGATGGGGCGATGGTCTGAGTCTAACTCAGACAGTGTCACTATGGAACGCAACTGGAGAGTCACGTTTTTCAAGATGGCGATGGTGAGTACATCGGGGCTATCACCGGTGTCCCTAATTGGGTATCTTGTGCAAGTCAGGGGTGCAATGAGCTCGAAGTCATAATCGAATGTGGGGCAAGAAGTTAGTCCGTCCAGAATTTGTTCTCTTGCGTTAGTCTTTCTGGAGTTCCAGCGGATATGTTTACTGTTGAGGTCACCGGCTAAAATTACCGCATCGCCTAATGAAAGGAGTGATTTTATGTCACTCTGTAATAGAGTTTTTAATGGGGAAAGGTAAACTGAAGCAAGTACAATGAGCTGATGGCCCGTAATACCCACCTGACATACTGAAGCCTCGATGTTGGTTAGCGGCGGACAATCAAGAGGCAGGAAGTGCAGAGACCTCTTGTAACAAATAAGCGTACCACGTATATCGTATAATCGGTAGTTTGCTACCTTCTGATCGCTAATACTAAGTTTTAAAAAGGTTTCTTGCACGAGCATGATATCTATATTATGTTTTTTAAGAAATTCACGAACTAAGCCGATTTGATCGATAAGACCGTTTGCGTTAAACGTAACTAAGCTCAGAAGCATTTGAAGCTGTGGGATGAGAAGCAGCCTTGAAAGACGTGCTTTTAGTATTTTTGGCCCTACGAGGAGCCATTTTGCACCAGCGATAGTTGGCGGGGTGGCCCTTTGTCTGACAAAGGACGCAACTAGGGGGTTCCATGGGGTCGGGGACTTTTTGGGGACAGTTTGAGGTACCATGATCCCCTAGACACTTTACGCAACGGGGTTGCCCATAACAGCTATGAGCACAGTGCCCGTAACGTTGGCATCGGTGGCATTGGCCCGGAACGCCAGGGTTTCTGGGGATTTCAACCTTGAGGCCCGAAAGATGACAGACCGATTTTATATTGAAAATCGATTTTCCTTCGGAAGAGAGTTCCAGTACAACAAGTACTAAATCGTATGGAGCTTTTGTATGGCTGTAATGCATGCGAGACACGCTAATAACCGGAAGGTTTTGGTTAATAAGGTCCTCTTTAATAAACTGTGTGGACAGTTGCTTTGGGAGGCCACGGATAACGACTCGTAGATGACGTGCGTCCTCTAGAGCGTATGAATGATACGCAATCGATGTTTTTCTGAGAATAGCAGAAATCTTTCGATGGGCATCTGACGTCTGCATTTGGACTTTGATTCCGAGTGCAGTAGATCGCGCTTTTAGTAAGTATACGCGTTTTTCCCCCAAAATGGCGGAGACATTGTGCCAGGCATTTTTATCGGGAACGAATATGGGAGGAGAGGCTTTAATGATTTGGTCGTCGGTTTCCGGGCTGGCAGATGCCGTAATTTTGGCTGACGATGGAGCGGTAGGAGCTGCTGAAGTAAAAGGAGTATCGGGATTTGGTGGTATAGCCACTAGATTATTTGTGCGTTTTGATGGCGGGCTTTACGGCCTTTCGCTTTTCGTTTGCCCGACCCTTAAGGGCTTTCGCTTTTCGTTTGCCCGCTTTTGATAAAACCGTCTCAAAACTTTCGTCACTTTCTGAATTGAGGGAATCGTCAGCACTTTCTATGTCCATTTCAGACGGTGCGGAAATTGCGGGACATAATACGGGGGATACAGCGGGAGTCTCCACGACATCGGTTGACGCTGAGCTTTCTTTGCCGATAGGTGGGGATGGGATCTTTTGGACAAACTTCTTGAGGTCATCTAAGTCCTCAGGATGCTTATTTAGGAATCGGACTATAGCCTCGAGTGGCAGACTCCTGAGAAACGAGTACTCAGTTGGACTGCAGTTAGGCAGGGAGGTGTGTACCTAAAGTGTGATTTCTATCTGTGTCCCTGTCCGTGGGTGACAGGGGTGAGTGCCTAAGCCGGTGCCTAAATGTCGGTGTACTTACGGTTACCGGGAACCAACTGTACACCACTAACACTATGTAGAGTTCGGTCTGAAGAACACTGGAACGCACTTGCTCGTAGTCTTTATGACACTTGCTCTGTGGACGCAACGGGCGTCGGCGGCACAGAACACACTATTACTCATTGTCCGATGATAACTGATGGCTAGCGCAGGTGCGCAAGCACGGGGCTTGCAGATGGCACGTCGACAGGCGCCTCAAAGGCACACGTGCGGGTGCGCGGCAAGGCACGCAAGCGCTGGGCTTGCAAGTGGCACGTCGGTATGCGCCTCAAAGACTCACGTGCGTATGCGTGGCAAGCGCAGGTAGACGCCCGAGGGCGAACAAGTGGCCGGGCGATCAGGTGGCCGCGCAATCGGGCGGGCGAGCACAATGGCGTGCACGCAGGTAGTCACAGCGACAACAAAAGAGTTGTGCTCCGAGGAAGACATCCGCACGGGACGGAGGTCAAGATGAGAGTGAAACAGGATCTACAATACATTTATTCTAAAGATCAGTGGTATTATAATATTAATCTTAGAGTAATAAAAACACATGGAAATGCTCTAACTCAAAACAATGGATGTTAAGGTCAGTGCCAAAATGTAACGAAAAATGGCTGCCAAGAGTTGTGAAATTGTGATGAAAATCGTTAAGTAGCATATCGATTCGATTGAAAGAATCGTATTAAGTTTTATATTCATACACAAATACAAATTAAAAGTATATAATTATTAAATATATATATATATATATATATATATATATATATATATATATTTTTTTTTTTTTAAGAATATAAGCAATGTTTTTTCAAGGCATTACTAATATTCCTATTGCCTCTCCAAATAAGGTCGAATCTTGCGCTAAGAGTGGGTACGACAATAGCCTAAGGGGTTCAGGATCGAACCCTCGACTCTCGCGCGAGAATTCAGCTCTTCTACCGTTGAGCTATTGAGGATTATTATTATTAAGTCAAAATAAATGATTGAAACCTTGTCTTTTCCTGTTAATAAATTATTAATAATTAATTTTTAATGATATCCATATCCATTATTGCGACTATTGAATTTTAGAAAAACTCATTGGTTGAACTCATAAACTCAAATCATCAAAAGTATTTTCCATAACATTCTTGGAAGTTATAACTTTTCCAAGAAAAAAGTTGGTTATAATAAAAATAAATTAAAATTTACGACGATTGTGTAACATACACATCCGAATTCTACTACAATACCTCCGAATGCTATTATCGATGTAAGTATATTACTAATTCAAGAATTGAACGACTTAATGTATAGACCATATTCAATCATCTTTTTATTCAAAAGAATTAAACTGACAATAATTCATAAAATATAATTTAAAAAATATTTCAACACTTTTGTTCTCGTATATATAACATATAATAACAATTAATATAATATTGTTATGGACTTGAATCAATTTCTGTTAATTATTATGCCATACTTATTACGAACAATATTCGATGAGTAGCGTTGTGTGTGTTGTTGATCATTGTTGAACACAAAATATTGTATGTCAAATTATTCTGATATAAATTCAGGCATTTTTAAAATTTTGTCAGATTTTCTAGTTTAATGTTAATTTAAATAACATTAATTTATACTTTTATATATTACAATGTTTTTGAAAGGAACTATTTTTAAGACTATCTAAATCAAGCTATTATTATTTTGGGTACCTACTCATTATTATTATTATTAATAAGTTTATTATTTAATATTTTTATTGAATTACAAATTAATAATTTGTAAAACAAAGTAATATCTCGACGGTAAGCATCATTAATCGGAACTCAAGATGGCTGATGTAGGCGACCGGCACCTTTGATATGATGTCACCAGAATCATTTCTCAAAAATCGAAAATATGCGATTAATATAATATTTAATTTCTTCTACAAGTAATCATCAAAAGTCAGAAAGAGATAACACTATGTTTTTTACTTCTTATCTTTTTATGCAATATTTGTTTAACTAAAATTTTCATATCCACGTATGTTCGGTCTTTTAGCTTCATTACTCTGTGATATTGATATAATTGAATATTGATATTGTGTCAAATGTCAAAAAATAAAGTGTTGGAGTTGAATCGACATATTAATTACTGCGGTTTTAAAAAAAATTATCTTGAAGAAAAAAATGTGCAAGTAATAGAGCTACAATGACATATTTTAATTGAACTAAAAAATAAAAAAATTGCTCAAAACTTTAAGAAATCTTTCTGTGAAAACTATTGTATTATTTTTGTTTACAAAATTAATCCCACTACTTATTGAGAACTATATCCCAATATCCTAAAATAAAATAATAACTATTTATTTTTAAAAACATTGTATTAAAAAGGTTCTTATATATAATCTTTAAACTTTAGATCTAGTCGAACTTGTCATAACACTGAACATTGATCCATTTTTACGTTAGAAGAGTGCATCTAATATGACTGTGTATTGATTTTCCGTGCATTTCATAAAGGACCGACGCAAAAGTTGTACCGCTCCTGTAATATTATAACTAGGAAAAGATATCGCCCCACTTAAAATTCTATAATAATATTTTTCTGTAAATCAGTGAATTTTCAAAACAATCAACAGGTTTTTGGTGAAGTACATCTTTCAAGACGAAAGCATAATAGTATGAGCTCGAATTGATTTTCTTGCCTTTAAAAATATCGTCATGAACATTTTATGTCTTATGAACAATCAGAACTACAAAAAGGAACTTATAAAAATGTAATTTGCCTATAATAATTATTTCCAAAAACAACCTAGGAAAATATCCAAATGGTTTTAAAAGTGTAGTGTGGAAAGTAGACCTGTGATCAAAATGTTTAGGTTTGAATCATACATAACTCCAATACTCCTGAGTTATGTTGACAAATATGTTCAAAACTTCAATCCCGCTGATGCTCAAGTAAGTAATAAATTAGATTTTTAGTTATTGATATAGAACTTTAATGAATTTGTTGCAGCCCTAACTGGGACTGCTGCCTTTTTTTTATATTACTAAGTTGGCAAGGAAACATACGGCCCACCAGATGGTAAGCAGTATGTTACTGTATCCTCTAAGCATTCATGTGCTTCCAACCTCGAGATCACTATTACACTATTAGCATGTGCCACTCATGTGTTTCCAACCTCGAGATCTTCTTCGTATTCTCATCACTAAGGGTCATGTTCATCAAGAACAGTTTATTACACAAGGGTCTTCCAGGTTTTTCTGTTCTGAGAAAGCCAAATGGCTACAGGGATTTTCCTTATACACATATATTTGACACTGTGGTGGTACCTACCGAGCCCGCCTCTTGCAACAAAGGACCTACCACCAGTGTGACTGATTGCACTGGTGGAATAATCTCTGCTGTAACAGAGACTAATCCAACAGAACTCGAGGGATATCCCAACACCTTTTAACAGGATGATAATGTTAATTGCCCAACTTATTCTACCAGGATTTATTATATGATTATGTAATGTTAGGTGGTAAAGTCTGGCCCGTTTTTACTAATCCTACAAATACATGCAAAACAGCAGTAGGGATTAACATACATTTTGACAAAGGTGTCAATTGTTCCGGGGATTTGCCCATAGGATACTTTTTATCCAGGTAAAATGTAAAGTTCATATGGGATTGTCAAAAAAATACTGCAAATATGTTTAGATGTTTGTTACTTAATCACCCATAAATTTAACAAACAACCCCAAATTTTAATTTTAGTTTGGTGTACATGTGTTGTATGGATTATTATTTAGGTTCTTGGTACAAATGACACATTTCTCTGAATAGCCCATTCTAAGGTCACCAGTGACAAAGTTGCTGGCAGATTTTAGTATAATTTAAAATCAAATAATCACCTTTAGCCCAGATTGGATTTGATATAATCCACATCCACATTGTTATAGACTATTACAGAATAATCTATAGCATTTAGTAGATTATGATTAATTTTTGGTGAATGGAAAAATAATTTAAGCTTATTTGTTACGCTGTAAGTAAATTTGATAAGAATAGAAGCATAGCGAAGCATTTTGTTAGTGGCCGAAATGGTTGCGGTATGTTAACTAAGATGGTTAATTTGCAATAAAAATAAAACTATTTTTTTTTCTTTTCTGCAGATATATTTGTGGATTGTTTTATTAGTGTTATAGTATGGTTATATGTTTGTCGTTGTCCGAAAATGCGAATATTTTTAAATCGGTCCTTAAAAGCGAGTTTTTCTAATCTAACAGTGACTTCCAACCTCTTCCATAAAAATCTAAATGATCTTTTAAATTTATGTAACTCAACCCCACCATCGCAATCAACGCGCATCCTCGCAGATGTATTGATTTTCCGGTCTATTTATAGACCAACGCAACTTTCTAGGCGATATCAACTCCAGGAAACATTTATCACGATGAAACATTGAAACTTTACTGAGAGCAACAG
Organism: Hestina assimilis; assembly: GCA_023373885.1. Taxonomy (NCBI): domain Eukaryota; kingdom Metazoa; phylum Arthropoda; class Insecta; order Lepidoptera; family Nymphalidae; genus Hestina; species Hestina assimilis. Next base: position 17,398,746 of record CM041759.1, read on the forward strand.
CTATTCATTAATAATGACCACCTAAAACCTACCCTATTTTTCAATATCTAATATATATTATTTGTTTATTATAGAATAAGAAAGTATTAAATGAAATGATAAAAAACAATCATAATTCTAAAAGGCTTTAGTTGTACGAGTAATATTGTTGGTTCCCACCGCGGTCTAAAGGACGCGCAATAATGTAAGCTGCATAAGCTATCGTATCATCTATCCTGGTTGATCTTGCAATATATTCTATTAAAAACATTATACTTTTTTACTTTTCCTCTCTCTCCTTTTACGCTTCGTGTCATCGCGGACACATGTAGTAATCACAAGCGTTGGGCATGTGATGCTTCTGATTTAATGCATTCATAGGTTATGGTGGTTGGCAACCGTCACTCTTTATTCAAGTTTTCTGAACACTAATAATATAAGCGACTAAGGTGCTCAAATTGCGATATTAGAGTATGTCATGTAAATTCTTCTATACGTAATTTACCTCTTGGGTGGATCGCAAATTACGTAAATCCATTCTATCTTTTTGAAATCCTACTTTAGTGCAATAAATTAATTTTGTAGGTGTCATTATGGGCAGGCGGAGTAACATTGCACAATCTGGTGCTAAAAGCAGGTGTACTGCAACAGGAGGTTTCGCTGCCATTTACCTTAGTATCGGGGCGCATCCATGAACTCCTAATACAGGTACCATGGACGAAGATTATGTCAGAACCCATAGTCGTAACGATCAAAACGATTGGTAAGTTTTAAATGAATCATATTATTCTAAAAATTAAAAAAAAAATAGAAAAGTAGCCTGGACTAATTAAAGAAAATCCTGGTGATAATTCCTAGTTAAAGTTATGTTGAAAAATAACAAAAAAAGTTTAATTTCCTTCAAGTAAAATTCTAGGCAGTTTTTTTAATTATAATTTGCAAATTATGCAATCAATGATTTTTGAATTTTTGTCGTTTATTATTTACAGAATGCGTCTTAAGCTTAAATCCTCCACCGGATGAGACCCCGCCCCCAGAAGCTCAAAGGTATGTTTTTAATTGTTATCACTATTAGAATTAATAAAAAAACAAGAATTGTTATTTTAAAGAATTGGAGGAGATACTTCTTATTTTTGGCTTTTTGAGTAAGGGCTTGCTGATATCATCCTAATCATATTAAGACAAATATATCGCATCGTACGCTTGTTAGCTACCATTGTAAAAAATTTGACGCAGAGTTTCCATTTGCCGTAGCGACTTATTTGCAGCCAGAATGGTCCGTTTGTAAATTTCGTCGGTTTCTCAACTTATGTTCTGCCCCCAGCACCACCACCTGGCATGTCATATTCATAGTCATACATATATTGTTTTCTACCCTTTGTTGAATTATGATTTTAGCATCCAAAATGTTAGTGACAAGTTTTTTAATAGTCTAATTTTTCAGTGGAAAGACTCAAGTGGTAGAGGCTCCGCCTGGTTACATGCAGGCCTTGATACGCCGCATTGTGAGCAACATTGCTGTGCGTGTGAACTCATTGATACTGAAATATGTTCATGATGACGTCGTGCTCTCTTTAACAATTAAGAGGCTGTCCGTGGACAGTGTGGGTGTAAACTGGGAACCTACTTTTGCTGGTACGATATTTACCTATTGTAATAGTTGTAAAATAACTTCTTTTTATTAGATAACAATAATTTATAAAACCCTTCTCAGTTATCATTTTATTTTACGATACAATTTAGAAACATAACAAAAAATACACTTTTAGTGAATGCAGACAGTAATATACAAATTTGAGTAAATAATAAACTTCTTTTACAGATTAATTTAATGCCCTATTCAGATAATACATATTTAAATATAAAATTCTACTCATTGAAAATTTTATGATTTTTTTTTGCAGATATTGATATTAAACAACCAGCTATTCGTAGGCTAATCCGACTCGATGATTTAACACTTTGTCTGGATAAGCGTGATTCTGATGGGAAAATAAGATATTATAACGATCCGCTCTTGTATCGCTGCCAACTAGAGCTCAGGTACATTTAATTTATATGTATTTATTGTTTCTTACTCCTCGGTTGATTTTAATAAGAATTTACTATATTCATTGAATCTTTGTGCTTTTTTTTTACATATTAAGTTCACATATACAGGAGAATTTCATTAATTCCAGGGTACTAACGAAGCTCGTGTCGGCTAATACTCGTCGAGCTCGCAGCCTCCACGTCCAGCTGATCTCCAGTACCTTGTCCTGGTCTGTTAACAGCGAGCAGCTGGTACTACTTTTAAGACTATTACGGGAGAGAGAAACTGTTGAAGCGAAGCCACCTCCGCCTACCCCTAAGCAGTCCGTGGAACTACCGCCTGCTCCACTACGTTAGTATTTTTTGACGTTATTCGACTATTATAAAATTAATATTCTTAATCAACCTTTAAAGATTTGTTTAATAATAATAATACCTAAATGCTGGCATTTTGTTTCAGAGTCGCTTCGGATTTATTATTTCACAGATTGAAAACTGTTCACTCTCATATGGTTATTTGCTTTGTTTGTTTCATCAGACCCGATATCATCAAACTCCGCGGAACCGGTCCGGCAGGAGAGCTGGTCGGAATGGGCTTGGTCGTGGTTACCGGCGTGGGATCGGAAAGGCGTCGAAGAGACCCCGGCACCGGCTACGCCTATACCGATATCCTTCACTGCACACTTTGATCTGATCTCCTTGATGTTTAAGGTAGTAGTGCATATTTTATACGGCTCACCGACGTACCTACCTACTGAAAAATAATTAATACGCAAATAATTTGGAATAAATCAGGAAGCACAATCAATCGCTGTGGGCCATAATTCTGCTGCGTATGGTCAAAACTTCAAAAGCCTGAGAGCTAAATAAAAAAAAAAACGATATTATCATACGATTTTTTACAGAAGCATTGAATAACGTCATTACGCGATTATTGTCAATGTTTCATGCTGCTATAAGTCCCCGTTACGAGAACCTACAACAATAAATTATCCCAAATTCAATCAACTCAAACTAACATAAACAGTTTTAATTGGTCGGGTAGTATTTTAGCTATATAAAACTGACACCGTTTTATGGTAATGTATGTATGTGTGGTATGTAATGTTTTGTGGTACAGGAAGGAGTTTGACTCGTGGCATATAAACATTTATTGAAGTTAGTTCACACTCGTGTGTTCGTCTGTTTGTGTTGTTTTGTTATTGTTGATTTTGTTGTTTTAATTAGTAGAATATTGTTGTTTTTAGTAAATATTTATTATATGTAATATTTTTATTCAGTACGAGTCATATTTTTTTATTAGATCCAAATGCTATCATTCTCTGACTGTGTGTTTACAAACATATATGTATAGTTCTCGTGACGGGGACTATACTTTAAAAAATGACGAACTTCCGTACTAACTTCCAACCTCTTACAGGTCGATTTTCTATAAAACCTTTCTTGATGCTCGTTTAAGATTTAAAAACCCTTTTGAAAAAAATCAGTTTTCCAGTTCGATTAGGCCTTTAGATTAGGCTATGATATGTCAGTGAGTCAGATCTTCTCCTTTTATATATATAGATTTCGATTACCTATACGTTATTAATGCATTTATTTTAGTATTAATTATTAACGATTATTTCAAATTTATATATCTTACACATTCTTAAAATCGATTGTCCTAGACACTGGAATCGGAAGGCACGAAAAGTAAGCGAGCTCGTGCCATCCTACAGTTGACGGCTTCTGATGCCGTCATAAAAAGTACAATATGTAAACCGACACTTATACGTGTCAACTTCGGAGCTCGGACAATTTCCTTCACGGCGGTCGGGAAGTGCGTTTGCGGATACGATCGTTACCTTAAAGAGGTAGGTTGATTATTATATCTGTAAAGTAACCTTCTAGAATAAATATAGATTGTACGGTCACATTCTAAGAAGAATAACAACCAACAATTCTATCTGTTACATTTCACGGTGTATTTCTTATCATTTGTCAATTTTGTGATGATACTTGTAACTTGTACACTTACTTGTGCTGTAGCCAATTATTTGATTTAACATGATTACTTAAACCAATGGTCTAAAAGGCATCATATCATAAGCGATAAGATTCTTGCAATGCCTTTTTTTTCGCTTATTATATTACACATGGTCATAGACTTACTATTGTACGATGCTAAGCGTCGCACATTAGGTAATGCAGTGTCAGCGCTTACGCCGGCCCGCGTTATTCCATTAGTTATAAGCTCAGTTCACGTCTAATCGCCATTCGGTTCGCGTGTCCTCATAACCATTTAACCATTTTACCATTTTCTACCATTTTTACCATTTTAATAGTTAAGTTTAATAAAACCATTTATCCTTAACTCCTATCTTTAAATAAATCCCTGTACGGCGACCATAACCCGTACATCTTGGTCCTTCGAGCCGGATCAAGATGTACGGGTTATGGTCGCCGTACAGGGATTTATTTAAAGATAGGAGTTAAGGATAAATGGTTTTATTAAACTTAACTATTAAAATGGTAAAAATGGTAGAAAATGGTAAAATGGTTAAATGGTTATGAGGACACGCGAACCGAATGGCGATTAGACGTGAACTGAGCTTATAACTAATGGAATAACGCGGGCCGGCGTAAACGCTGACACTGCATTATCTAATGTGCGACGCTTAGCATCGTACAACTATATACTACAGACAGCACCTTTCATACAGACAAAATCTAACAAAATCTAATCAACGTAACCAAACGAAGTTAGTCATTGTGTGTGCTCAATCAAATAAGCTAACTTTATTCGATCACGAGCATTTGACATTTGACATAAAGAAATAAGTGCATAATAATTATGCTCGTGAATTGAAATAAATAAACATTAATATTCGAAAATCTTCGCAAGTATATTTTTATAAATATGAGTTATCTTTGAAATTATGGAAACGCTATTGATCTATAACAAAAATCACCACAAAATTATTTGTAAATTTAATAGATGTAAATATTATCTACAAATATCTTTTCCATATTTCGCGTAGATTCACGATGAGCCCTTTATGTACCTGAGCAATGTAGAGGGCGCTAATGAAGAACCCTGGAGTTGGGTGGACGAGAATCTGGAAGACACGATTGAGACTGGTGTGGCCGTCGCCGAAGATGACGAGCATTTGGAAGAAGCCGATGCGGAGGTGATTACAATTATTCCACTAACTAAAACTTATAAAGCGAAAGATATTTTATAAATTTTATTACTTGAAGTTTCATTACCTATCCCTAAAGAACGAAATTGGTTTGGTTATTTACTTTTATATTAAAAAAAAAACCTTAATCTTGTGGTTCTTAGTCTTTATCTATTAATGATAAGACTTGTTTTACGGTTTTATTTAATGAATAGTGCAATACGATAGTATCTATTTTTAGTTTCACGGTGAAAATTTGGAGGAAATAAAAGATTTTCAACCGCAAGTTGAAGTGGATCAGTTTTGGATCAAAATGGATCCTGTGATTTATCTCGAGTACAATCACGAGAGATCACCATCAAGCGCTTTCGTTAATCCATATGACAATCCGCCGGATGAATTCGAATTCAGGTAGAATGTTGTTTTTTGTTATATAAGATTTATCTATTGGTAAACTTTATAATTGTCAATGAAACCTCATTGGCTTACAATAATATGATTAGCTTGTATAAATTACATCACACGTAGACACGTGGGTGACTTGTGGAGTTTTTAAGTTTAGCTAAGCGATCTTAAGTTTCGTGACCTATTCTAATTTCTAACATATCTCAGTATATAAACGAGAAATTAGAACTTATAACGAAAAAAATAAAATTTTGACCTAATTAACTAATTTCAGTCAGTTTTTCACTTTTTCCGCTGTTTTAATTTAAAAGTATAATTACGAAAGATATTTGAATTCGTGTCACGTCATTTATGGATGGCCCGTGCTATGCTTCTAAGTACTATTGAATTTGATGGTTATATTTCTGTAAGAACCTGTTATAGCTGTTTCGAGCTATCAAAGTTCATAGCAGGATTTGATTTCATAACCTGGTTAAACATCTTTTATAATTTTAGCGATTGGGTAGAAAAAAGCACAACTATAGTATCGATCCAGCCGATATTATTCAATGTTTCGACCGGGTTGCTTCATCGTCTAGCAGTTATTATGAAGACGTTTGAAGAAGTCCCTCCAATAAAAGAAAATGGTAAGGTATTTGTTACGAATATTAGATATTATAATGATATGCTAAAATAGCAATAGTTACGATATCTACGCTACATATGCATTCGCTATACGAACTAGCAACAATAAATGTTCCACTTGAATGTACGTGAACAACTCTGCCACTAGGTTGGCCACTAACCACTCGATAAGAAGAAGAATTTGTTATGTATATTATTATATTACTTATACTACTTTTCTTGTTATGCTACTTTTAGATATGCCAATGCGCATATTGACAGTTGAAGAATGCGACGCGCTGTCAGAGAATTTGCCACAGCGATTAGTGAATTTCGACTTGAGTGGTTTGCGCATACGCATCATACCCACCGACCACACGCACGCCGAACGTCCCGCCCGTACGCCACTGGTACTCGACTTGCAAATACCGAAGGCGTTGATGGTTATCACCACACCCTTGTACCCTCAAAGGTAAAATATTATTATATATATGGACGTAAATAAGCAATGCAGAAGTGTTGGTAAATGGCTGAAGAACATTTTTCTTTAATATTTGTAGAGTTTTAAGCTTTAAAACTTCTAAAAAGCCACTTTTTAATCATGCAATTTATCTATTATGTTAAACGTTTTGGGTTATATTATATACGAAATATGCACTTTGTATACTTATTTTTGTGAAAATAAGTAAAATAACTTACATAAATCTGAAATTGCCAAAAACTGCACCAATACATAAAAAAAAATTCATATAAAGAAATTTGTTCAAAATTTTCAAACGCGTTTTTTCGAAATTACATTTGTGTGGGTTGACATGGTATTGCTTATTTGCGTCCATATAAGTACAGTAAATGGTTTTATTTGTACATGTCATCTGAAAATGGAACTAATATTAGTTACGTTGAATATTCTTTAACAATTTACAGGATATAATATAAAGTAACAGATACACTATGATAACATGGAGCAAACCCTGCGGCCGGCTAGTTATGATTAGTTCACAAACAATTCTGCCGGCCTGCTACTGAAGACGAATAATTAGAACTATTTACAAACTCTTTTGTGAGTTCAAGGGGCTCACCATTAACTCTTATTGCAATTCAAATGACGACCTAAACTGGGCTAAATCGCTATTTAGTACCAATTCATATATATTTATACGTCATATAAAATCTGAATCGATTTACTGTCAGAAATCAGTACCATCTTAATAGAATTTTTACTAAAGTTTTATGGTGAGCCCGCTGGTGTGTCACTTAAAACAGTCATTTGGAGGGGCGCGCCATGTTATAGTAGTATATCTTTACCAATAATTGTTTTCACAGAGTATGTGCAGCGGCATGTCAGATGGCAGAAGATTGCGGTCCCATCTGGCAAGGTTGTCGCCTACATGTGTCACTACAATTGACAGTACAAGCGGGGATATGTTCCCTCAATGAAGAGACCCCCAGGCTCTGCGGAAGGATAAATGTAGAACTTGTGGCCTATCGGCTGCTCAACAGCAAATACTTTGAACTAACTCAGTGCGTGCTGTTCGGCTATACCGTGAGAATACGTAAGTTGATTATTTTTGTATTTATTAACTAATTTTAGATAACTTTTATCGAATAGCATATATTTGAAGATGTCAAGAATTTAATTTTGTTATAATGAGAAATTAAGTACCGCAGTTCGCATCGTCATTTTCTTTTACACACACAACTAAAACCAAGCTACTAAACTAAAACCTTATTGAGATAGAATAATTACTGTCCCATGTACAATTATTTACAATATTTATTGATATCAGTCTTATTTATATTTATCCTAAATGTTTTTTCTTTTGCCAACTACAGATGAGGTGAATATATGTGGTTCGGCGGCTCGCTTGCAAGCTGCATATAACGTGATAGCTTCGATCATTCAGGGGAAGCTGACGACTCCGCTCTCTCACACCACTCTTGCGAAAGACGCTCTCAATTATGAAGGTAATTTACTTTAAAGGTCTTTAAAGATATTGTCAAGCAAAACGAAAGTCTGAGATTTTAGCTCATTTTTATGTTAAATAAATAAACGAAATTTATTATTTATAAATTATTATTTTATTAATTATTAATAATGATTTTTCATAATTAATATTTACTAAAGATTAATTTACATTATAATATAAAGTTTTTATTCTATAAAAAAACTGTTTGACTTTGTTTTGTTGGAAATGTTGGAAATAATTTTTCTTTTCTTTCTTAGGCTTCGTGGCAATTGATGTCACGCTAGAAGAGTTGAGTCTACGTGGCTACATCTCTAAGAATATAAATACTCATTTCGTCTCATTGAATACCGCCAGAGCCACCGCCTTGCATTCAACTCGTAAGTTTTGCCGTTTAAATACACCTTTTATATACAACATCTACATATTTAATATATTACAAAAAAAAAATCAGACAGTCCTGTTAATAATATAAGTAATAGTTATTTTGTCACAGTTAGAGTAAGTGATTTAATAGTGGAAATTTTTTGGAAAGGGATAATAATAGTTTATACCCAGTTTTTAATATAGATTTCCTAACTTCATTCTTCTATAACTTTTAACAACTATACAACTTTTAAAATGTTCTCTAGGTGAAGGTGAATTGAGGCAAGCTTGGTTGTATTCCGGACCAGAAACACCGACAACCACGTTAGTAACATTTTTATTGAAACATATTATTCTGAAGAAGTATTTAGTGTGTTCAGAAATTTGCTTTGGTTATTTAGGGTTCACATAATACATTCGCAATTATGGTGGGAATGCATTATAGCTGTGAAACTAATAGACACTGAGGACAATAGATAATGGATCCCATATATTGAAATTGGTTAAAATTGAGGATGAACTAGCGCCCCCAACGAATTAACTGGAACTAAAAACCACTATGCATGCGCGAAAAAAGTAATTCAAAATACCCGTAGAGAAAAACCGATAACCGATAGTTTGGCAATTTCTTTGAATGTAGTAACCAGAACTTTAAAATTTTATATATAATACGATAGCTATATCTATAGAAATTTTACATTCAGAAAATAACCAATATTTATACCTATTCAGTGACATTGTTTTGATTATATTAAATCACTGAACTCTATGTCAACGGTAACCTAAAATAAAGCTTGAAAATTATGCGTTGTTGCATGTTGCTAAACAAAAAGATACTAAGTTACCAAATTTATATAATTATGTAGTGCATAAGTTTTGATGTTATATTATAACTATGGGCTTATACTTTATGAATTAATTTTAGAAATTCTTCATGTATATTTTTAGGGTTTTTAAATTTTTAACTACTATTTAAAAAGATCCTGATATTTTTCACAGCTGTCCGATGTTATTCTTAGTCTTGCAAAAATAAACCTTTTTTAAGCTATTGCATAGCTTTTATCGCGGCGACCGAACCAAGAGATTCCGTAACGAAAATAAAACCTAACACTCCCTACTCCGCCTACCATGTAGTTTTTTGCCACAGCGCCATCTATTATCATATCTTGTTACTATAAAGTGTTTATATATCTATTATGTAATAAATTGTACCATTTTGTGTAGATGGCGTTGTTCTAATACTACCCCGCAACGCCGTCTATCATCATTTATATTAACTAAGAAGTATTTTTATTGCGCCTGTTTTGAAATAGTCTGAACTCTAATTTGAACTGAATAAACGAACCCTGCTTAAATACTATATCCTAAACTAAAATATTCTGCCCACCGCGATGTAGAAATGACAATTTCTATCTTACTGCCATCTAGTATGGCAACGTCATTCTACTTATGTATAATTAGCAGTAAATAGTTTCTACAATATTATTAATGTTATTATTATATAATATTATAAATTAATTAATTATTATTTTATTTATTATAAATTATTATTCAAAAAATTATTTAAATTAATAATAATAATTAATATAAAAAAATGTTATGCAATAGCTTTACCGCGGCAGTCCCCGAGTGCTACAGGTTTTTTTTTGTTTTTTTGGTTATCTGTACTTATGGTAATCAAGGTTATTGTAGTGCATGATTACGATGGCGTTATTTAATTCCCGTTCCATTCGATGTGGTGCTTCAATTTTAGCCAATTTTGTCACCTTATACCATATAGACCACCAGTCTATTCTCCATGTCTATGGTGAAACTTATTTACAGTACACAAATTTGGGGATTATCATATTATCAACAGTATAATTATTCATCTGAATTAATTTAATGGGATGAATGATAACAATAATAATAACTTTATTGGGAAAAATTGGTGGCTATGGTAGGTGTTTCGAAAAAACCTGTATTACAGCCACCAGCTTTCCATCTCTGTATTAATATTAAAAACATATTAATTACCTTATTGATAACATGAAATTTTGAAATTTCATATCATGATGAACATTGAAAGTCTTTTAAAATTCCAAAAATAAAAGCTACATTAAGACTTAATGTATTCCTTAGACCTTACCTGAAAGCCGCGGCACAGTGGTGCAAGAATCCGGATCCTAAGTGTCTGGAATATGTGGACCTTTTCATCGAGCCCACCGCCGTGAGTCTTGATCCGATGCTGGTAGCTTGGCTGAGCTACCGCTCCAAACCCATACCGATTTCTGGTAATTATCTAGTTAAGAACACATAATTTATGTTATGATATAATACAGTTGTGGCTCTTTTTAATTATAATAGTAGAATTTTAGCCCACTGTTTAGTCGTTTAACATCAGAATTCTATAGAAAAGCTAATTTATTGATAAAAAATCGAGTAGTTTTTGCATGTCTTTAATATTATTATATTAGATATTTACCTATGAAATTCGAGACGCATTATTTCCATTTTTAAAAAGAAGGGTCACTAAAAACGCTTTGTAATTTTGTCAGTATGAAAGGGTCGGTTTATAGTATAAAGTAAGTCCATGGATATGTCTAAAATAAAAAATATAGATATAACAAAAAGTTAAAAGTGACCACTTAACGCTAAGTAGTAATTCATAGGTAATATTAGTCTCTATAATTTCACCAAACATTTCGACACATATCTACTACCTTTCATTGTATGTGTATTTGTCTCATTTGTTTCATATTTTACCTTTACAGAATCCATATCTCAATTACAAAATATAAAAAATGTATCTTCACAAAGCTTCTCGAGGCGACGAGTCACACCCCCTGTAAGTATAGAAATGTCAAACACCTTCAAATATTGTGTAGAATTTTAGCCAGCGGCTTGTTTTACCTTCGGATCCCAATAATATAAAATATTTAAAAGTTCATAGTATGTACTTTAATTTCCAGCACAACCATTTTTATAAAATCATTGATCAGTGATGCTAGAATAAACAAAAAAACAAATTTTGGTTAGGGGTTAGGGACATCCAGTATTACATTATTTTTTATATTATAGTATAAAATTAATTTATAATAAATATATTTAATGTTTAGAGTTTATCGTACTTACTAGAGTAGTTAGTGTTTAATACAATGGAAAACTAAGATTTCTTTCTCTTTAAAAGTATCCCTTTATATACATTTCGGAGTTTTCTTTTTCCATAAATAAAAATATTTAGAATATTTTCGATAAAGCTATTTGAAAACCTCTATATCGTAAAGGCTTGAGTTAAAAACCTTCGAGTTATTGCGAAAGTTGCAGGTTCAATCCTGTCTATTTGACCTTTTGCTATACGAAATAAAATAAGGAACGCATAAAGTACTAAGATGTTATCTTTTGATCGCAGTCGTCAAGTGGTCGGGGTGGAAGTCGATCTGGTTCAGGCTCGGAACTTATTCACATGAGGCCAAGAAGCATAGATTCCAGTAGCGAGAGGAGTGAGAAGAGGGAACTGAAACGACCCAAAGTTATAAAGGTATTTTTTTGTTATCTATATAACGGCATTATTTACCAATAGCTAAGCCTGGGCCGTTTAGTTGTCGGTTTTGTCTGATAGAAATATATCCTTTCCCGTAGAAACTTGGACATTGACATTTACATTTGAAAGGTGATAGATGAAAAATATAATTGTTTTATGTTTATATTTTTTATATATGATATGGAGATTTAAATGCAAATATTGTGATGATGTATAAAATTGTTTTAGAAGATGCAATAAGTATCTAAGCACGTCTTAGATAATTAAGTATAATTTATCGATTAATAAAATTCGGTTCATTCTCATCAGCTTAAACTTATTCCTGTCCTATAATATACAAACGAACAGATAATAAGGTAATTCTGGTAAGAGACACATAAGTTCCAAACGGAATGCAATAAATTTATCTGAATTGATTCAGGCTAAAGCGGCGGATCCGAAATGGACTAACGAGCAGCTTCTGAACCTCTATGAACGTCTCAATCGTCTGCTGATGATGGCGGAGGTCGGGCTCGTGCAGGTGTTCATCTCGCGGGAGGCGGTGTCCGCTCTCGACTGCGCCAACGTCAGAGACGCGATGGAGCGGCACGCTGCCGCCGGTCACCGGGTCCTCGTCGTCAAGTACGCACAGTCTACATGTACTACTATTAAAGAATCTCTTATCATTGAATATTTTCTAAAAAATCGGGTGTTTTCATTCTTGCTTCAAAACGTTGTAATTTTTTATGTGTTATACTCATTATTTACCAGACTAATGTATACTATACCAAAACCGTACATCGTATATACATATATGCTATTGCTGCGTATTGTAAAATCCATGATACTATATAACTGAAATAAATTAAACAAATAAATATTTCCTTTTTTCTTCATTTAATAGTTTGGGACGCTTAGCGATGCACTCAAACTCGATAATGAAACACATGTGGCAGGACGTCCAGCACGATCATCCCACATTCAATAAACCCAAACGCGATCCGAACGGTAAGATTAACGTGTGAACTTAGTTTCCTTAGTTAACATTATAACTCGCGGAATATAAGTTGAACCAAAATGGCGCTCATCCGCGCAGGTACAATCATGGACAAAAATGTTAGACCAATGCTTAGCGGTTGCCCAAGAATTCAAACTTCTTAAAAGTGTGAAAACGGAATTCAGTATATTGTTTAATTATTGTATCCTCTAGATTCAATTCCTTATTTATTAATTATTATCAATTACGAACATATTATAATATAAATAAATAGTAAAGAAAAAGGTGTTATTAAATGTAACAACAAATAAATAAAAAAGAAATTTTAAAGAACTAAAAAACTGGGCGCGATTGTCATCGCGAAGGGTCGGAATGCGACTGAGTGGGGGCTAGCGTTTCTGCGTTACTATATTTACGCGCGCCCCTTTGTCCCTTACTTCGATTGAGACGTAAAGATGTAGTTCAACTTACGTGCGGCGGGTTATAACAGCATTCGCACTGAGTAGTTTTGTGTCTTAGTGCAAAATCGGGTTAAATACCAATTAATTTAACTAAAGATTTCTCACTAATATAACTAAATTAATAAGAACAATATTTTTTACTAGTTTAGATATATAATTATAGATTCTTGTTTGTTTATTGAAATGATATCAACTTACAGTAAGCGAAGGCGCCTTCCCCTGGAAGATACGTATCTCTGACGTGTCCTGTTACACCATCGAAGTTAGACCGGGAACTAAAAAATCTGGAAAAGACAAATCCATGATAGGACTCAAGTCGCCATTGAAGGCGTCCCGAGTTGTGGTACCACGAACTGTACTGGAGCTGGTCACCACCACAATAACCTTGTCAGTGATCACCAAAACCTTGGACATTAAGATCGAAAAGAAGAGGGAAACAAGAAAGAAACACGTAGATCATAACACAGAGGAAGACGTAAGTGATTACTGTGTGTGTCTACTGTCAGTGTGTGTGTTTGCTTTGTGTAATTGATTGCAAGACTATTATTTTATTTTTATTGTTATAATAGTGTTTAATATAGCGATAATTAAAATTTCAGAAGGTGAAGTACTTTGAGACAGGCGTTGATTTCAAGCCATCTAATTTTAAAGAGTTCATCCGTGGACCGTCTAAGTAAGTGATAATTAAAACTGTTTGTTTTTAATATGTGTATATTTAATTTATTTTGCTTATATTAATTTTTTCTTTATTTATTTTTCAGTCGGAAATCTAATCCAGACGTAAGTTGATATTTTGTGTATAATATTTAAACATATTATTTTAAATGTAATAGAACTCCTGAAAATCTTTTCTACTTATTAAAATATTGCATTTATTTTATTCTATTACAGCCTGGACCGTCACAACCGGTTAAAGAACCAGAAACCAATAAACTAACTGTGAAAAGCGGCCCGGTTATATCACTGGGAGTTACTGTCCACGCCGATACTCCTCCTATTCTTGTGAAGCTTGATCAAGAACAGGTGAGTGCACTATACATTAGATACAATTATAATCACGTGATCTTCACAGAAAAGATGCGCTAAAAGATGTCTTTGCTAGTTTACCATTTCTTACATTCACTACAACAAATGCATCCTTTAGTTCAAACATGACTTTAGAAAAACAATGCTTTAGCGAAAATTGTGGCACATTGATTTGGTACCACATCTTGTTGATTTTTTTAAATGTGTATTGCTATTGGCCTTACTGGCCTTGACAGCGTCACCGGGTGACAATTTGTTGAGGTGGTGCTTTAGTTCATACGTATAAATTTAGGTAGTTATTTTACCTTAAATACTATATCCTAGTTCTTTTTTGCAATATATTTATTAAAATAAATTTATTATAAAAACATTTAATGCTTTAAAGGCTTTCATTTTATATTATAATTTAGTAAAAGGTAAACGAAGGGTTTGATATTTTAGGTCCAAACCGTGTTCAATGCAATGCACTGCTTCGCCCATATAATGGCACTGTTTCGTAGACCGCCTAATTTTGGAACATCGCAGAAATCACTCCACAAGTAAGTAAGCTTACAAGCTTAGTAAATAAGTAGTGAAATGAAAACTGCACATGATACTTTCATTTCACTATTTATTTAGTGTCGTTCAACTAAGCATTCATTACATTTTTTTTTAACTAATGCTATTTATTTTTCAGATCAACATCAGACCTAGATCAAAGAGAGAGTCAATCCGATGAAACCCTGAGTGAGAATCGTTCGGAGCCGCTTATAACCATATATGAAGCTCCTGGTGCTGCCGAATTAAGTAATTAATTTTAATTTTTAATGATAACTTATATATATGTGTAAAATATTAAAATTTGAAGATTAAATTATAACAATCAATTCGTTCACTATATTGAATTCTACTATACAATGACATCTATTTAGTAACTATTAATTACAATATTGATTATGATGGAACTAATACTAACTACATAATTATATATATACACAACAATATTTTAGCTAAGAAAATGAAGACATTCTTCTTATTCCAATGGATTGTGAGTCGTGCTAACCTCATGGTGGCTACTCCGGAGGTGAAGCTGGTTTTCGATGTGGATGACGTCATGATAACCGTCGACCTTCAGAAAAATTACAACCAGATGAAGATTAAAATTGCGTCGGGTTCAATACGACACTACAATCGGTAATGTGAAATAGTATTTCAATTTAATTTAACGAAACGCGAATGTTATAAAAAAAATCTATTTTTTTATATCGTCATAATCAACATATCGCCTTATAATTAGTAAATTTTTTTGTATATTCTTGTTATTAAAAGCCTTTACGACCGCAATGTTGTTATTCAGACTCAAGTGGTAATGAATTCAACTAACTCAAGTTGTCTTAAAGACATTCAGCTAAACCCGAGAAATACGTTTAGTTCACGAATTCAGGACTTTTCTTTTAAATTTATGCATATTATTGTTTAATCAAATAATTTATTCACAGTACTGGCAGTGAGGATTGGACACCCGGCCCGTTGGGAGGTCGTATACTTGAAGTTCGTGAACCGACACATTTGAGTGAGGCGAATACCTTCCTCACCGTAACTATTACGCAAGCTCTGTAAGACTCAAGTTATATTTTTTTATAGCATACACAGTTATATATAATTTGATTGACGTAGGCCGTCGCTGTTAATCAATAACAATCAATTACGTCTGCAGACCAGAGATAATACCTACTGTAATTTGACTACTAGACTATTATTTGATATTTCCCAAATATTAATAAAATATTAACAGCTTTAATACAAATAAATCATTGAAAAAGTTAAAGTAACTCACCTAAAATGTAATAATTAATATGTAATTGTAGACATGAAAAAATATCTTACGTAGATATTATATTTACAGAATAGCAGACTTACCGGCCGGTTGGAAAGAAGATCTTCAGCAGAAAATATTGGAAGCTAATATCGTACGTATATATTTGTTAAATACTATTCAATGAAGTAAAATGAACAACATTACTCTTTCTTAATCACGTGGGCAACAGGTTATTAATATGCGGAATCATTCAATCTATTTTTTATTTAATAACTTTATAAGTAAATATACATATAATAATTTACGGTATATAAAATAACTTATAGCGACGTATATATAAGATCATAATTTTTTGTATGTCTACAGGAATCAGAGAGTATGTGGGAGGTATACGCCACTCTTGCGTCGCTAGAAGCTATAATGCAACCAGAACTGCTTGATCACTTGATATCTTGGCTCCACGAAGTCACACCTAATTCCACGTGTATAATCAATGCTCCGGAGACAAAGTAAGTTATTTATCACATAATAATAGCGAGTCGCAACTTTAACTTGCGTATGACAGTAATGAATGATATATGGATACGTCTTCATACATTTACTGATAGACTTAATAGTTAAACAATTACAATGACCCACAAGTGGACGCAAATAACCAATACTATGTCAACCCATAAAATTGAAAAAACTGAGTTATATATGCAGAAGTGTTGGTAAATGGCTGAAGACCATTTTTCTTTAATATTTGTAGGGTTTTAAGCTTTTGTATTCGACTTTATGTTTTAAGGCGTTTATTGGGATTAATAATTTGATTGGTCCGTAAAACAGTTGTTCGGTATCACGGAGATGTAAAATCAATCCAACGGTTTATTGATATTATTCTTTATGACATAATAAAAAACAGTTTATAGATATATGACCCATCTCCGATGACGTCCTTAGCCATGGTTCGGCTTCGCAGGAGGCACTCTAAAGACGGAATCAAATTTAAGCCCCCGTGAGGGCTGCCCCTTTATCACGGTTGAGTCTCTTTACTCGGCCCCCCGCCCGGTGACGCTGTCAAGGCCAGTAGGGCCAACAGCAATACACATTCCGAAAACAACAGCCTAAAAAAAAGGATATATGACATTTAGTACAGCATGAATATTTTTTCACAGACGAAGTGTTTGTGATTGGCCCCTCTGCTATATTAGCGCCGGTGGATTACGGCTGCTGTTGAATAATGGTCGAGACTCCAGTAAGAGTTCCGACGATACTTTGATGGTTGTTGTGAGTATATAAATATCTTATGATACCCTTCATGATAATTTACGCTAAGTTTGAAATGATTGAAACGATTGAAACTTGCTTATTTGGTCACCCATCCACTTACTGACCTGAAAGTGACGCAATGCGAGCATGTGTCGTTAGTTTATAAAAACGGTTTTTATTTTCAGGTCGACAAAGTCACCGTCAGTCCCCATCCTGTTAATCCAATTTTAAGGTATATATAATCACATTTTTAATCAGTTTCTTTTTTCAATAATGATAATTTTTTAAGCCTTTAAATGGTATTTTTAGACAATCATTGGACATCGGTCATGAGCAACCGCAGCAGCAGGGCACTTGGCCACCCCTTCCAACCGTGGTCGAGGGGAGACAGTACGAGGTGCTGATCAACAACGTTTCCGTCAGATCAGCGCAGTTCGATCAGCTAGTCAGTCAAGAGGTAGATATACATACATATACTATTGAAAAAGCTTGAAATAATATTGTATACGAATACCGGCAACGCATTCTCGACCCTCCTGGTGTTGTGGGTGTTCATGGGCGATAGTTGCCACTTACCATCAGGTGGAGCTATCTGCTCTTTTGTCCCTATATGATATAAAAAAAGTTTTTACACGGCGTCATTCAATGTTTATAATGTTTAACGCCTTGTCTGATTTCTAATTATGTATTCCTATTTAATGTCATCTTAATATTTTCATAACAGGCGATTGAATACGAACAATTAAAAAGCACTGGTGGTGAGAACCCCGCCTTGAAATGGAGTCAGCCGTCCGTATCGCCGATTATAGTACCAATAGTACATTCGTAAGTATTATTTTATCATTAATTAAAACAATAATTATTATGTAGTTCCACTGCCAATACTAGTAAAAGTTTCAAGTGGGATTCGAACCTGGGACAAGCGGAAATAAGTCAACTATTTCAACTATATAATTTTTATGTGACACACAGGGAAGCCAACACTATACAACATAAAAAATCATCAAAATTGACTTTCAGATGCAAAAGTGATCAAGTATAGATAAACTATGATAACTTGGCACGCTTTTTCAAAATTCAAAATCATTGAATATTTTTAGAAGTCTCACAATACGCATATGTGAATGAGTGATACGACAGTCAAACAAAAGTATGTTTGTCGCTCAACAAGTGCTGTCATTAATTTTTATTAGTATGGCGCCGCACTGACGCACTCTATGATAATGACACGTGCGTCGTCTTGCGCGGTGGGCTAGTTATGATTAGCTGACCAACAATTCTCCCGGCCTGCTACTGAAGACGATGGCTTAGAACTACATATAAACTCTTTTTTTGAGTTAGGGGCTTACCATTAACTCTTATTGCGATTCAAGAGTCTATACTCATTGAGACAGTGATTTGGAAGGGCGCGCCATGTTATTGTAGTTTGTCTGTAACACGAACACTGTTTAAAATATGTGATATACTGAAAGTTATACCTAATTAAACAATTTTAAATGTATGTATATATAGGGTGGACTTCGGCTGCATTTTAGCACCAGCCGTATACACTTGCGGTGCTTTAATCAGCGGACCCGCCATCGACTTCAATGTACTGTCAGACTGCTGTATCGAACTGGGAATTGAACGGCTCGATTTGATACGATCACTCACACAAAACCTATTACGATGCTTCAGGCAAAGGTACTGTTAATTTTTCACATACTGTGATTCGTTTCAAAAATGTATTATATTATCTATGATGCATATATTATGTTTTATTATCTATCGTTTCGAAAAAATATATTCGAGTAAATTTATCAAATTTGAATATTTTCCAGCTTTAGAGTTATATTGTGAATTATGGTTTTTAAATTCGATTTTCTATTGTTCTTAATACCCAACTGAAAAAATAAAACTATTTTGAAGTGAAACTTCTTTACAATCGTTGTGATTTCAAACCGGATGCAACGGAAAAACGACAGGTAAGAGACACAAATACAAAAATGTGTAGGATGAAGCCGGCAAAGAATGAGACAGAAATATACATACTATTTTATATTATCGGTTTCTTCTCTTTGCGCTATGCTTCGTAGCATTCCCACTGCCGTCTTCTAAGCGTAGTTATAGTTCCTTAAATGTAACTTAAACCAAAATGGCCGCTTCTGCGCAGGTACAATAATGGACAAAAATGTTAGACAAAAATATGGGTTTCATCCTATTTAAATCGATTCTTTATAAAGTAGGAAAACGGAATTAAGTATATAATACAGTTATTATTTCTTCTAAATTCAATTATTTATTTATTATAGTTACTAATTAGTTAAATAGAATAAAACAAATAAATAGTATAGAAATAATGTACCTAAATATAAAAAAAAGTTAATGTACATTATTAATAGTGAGACAGACTTCTTCGTATCTTCCGCAGTATTATTCAGAGATTTAGTTATATTATTTTCTTTTAAAAATAACTATAAACGTCAAATACCATCCTTCTATCCCGTCTCCTTAAAGTTGATTGTGGTCGAGCCATCTTGAAATAAATGTTAACACACTTGACAAAACTAATTTATATTTTAATTTATTTTTTAATAATTTATTATTAAAGAACTAAAACAACCGTGAAGGAGTGTACTAAACGCGGCCCCCTTCATACCGCATACGGTTGAGACCCAAAACGTGTTACTGCGCATGGTTCAACTTACATTTAACAGACTATACTGAAGTTTCACTTCTATCGTGTGGGAATCGCACACACACCTGGTTTTGAAAAATAAATCTGGAATTAATTAATGTTTCACATATAATATGATATTGATAGTATTGTATATTCTTAATCTTTCTATTAAAGACCCACAAGCGAATGGATGCTAGAAGAAGATCTCATCTGCCAGTATGCTACGCTCATTGATCAACAGAACCCTATTGAACCCAGAACCGTTGAGAGTGAAGTCGTAGCGTCTACAAGTCAAAGCCAAAGTTAGTATTATAATATTTATCACTATTGTTTGAGACACATTAATAATTAATAATAATTATTCAATATGAATTATAAATGGTTTTGTAATCGTTTGAGTAAATAATTAGAACGTTAAGTCATAGTAGTTACATTTTGCTAGTAATCTTAATGGTCCTGAAAGAATTACTTGCTTAATAAACGTCGCAAAAAAATAAAAGGCATTTCTTATCTTGTCTAAACTTTTTAGTGAATCAGTTCGTATATATCGAGTATAGATAAACTTCGACAACATGGCACGCCCCTTAAAAATTCAAAACTTTTGAATGTGTTTGTGGCAGTCAAGAAAAGGAAATGAGATCCTGTCTGCCAGCTGTATTTAATATTATCAGCAAAAATAGCTTCTTAGGGTTATTTAAATCAAATTTATTTTATTTTCTTTAATGCAGCAGAGGCATCGAAGCTAGCACTAGATACGAGTCGTAGTTTCGTGTTCGACTCGGGCGTCGATTCGACTTCCACACACTCGACATACAGACGACGTCGCCCGTCTGTGCCCATGAAGAAGTCAGTCTCGATTGCTGCTTTTAATCAATCGTGAGTAACGGATTTACATAAGCTGACTAGTCGTTTACAATTTTGCACGCTTTATTTTTCTTTATATGATAAATAAAGTTATTAAAAGTAATGTATTGAAAACTTTAAAAAAAATGGTCGATTTTATTTTTTTGATTTTAGCTTAACTGTAAAAAAAAAGAAAATTGTGTAAAATACGTTGTTGTTGAAATAGTTGTTAACAACAAAAAACATCAACTGAATAGATACCTTTTTACCAGGTTGAAGGAATCTGATTTCTTGGAGGTGTTCGTGACGATGGGCGTCATAGACATCTCCCTCTATATAAAAGACGATAATTCCGTTGATATAAAGAAATTGCGACCTCCTCCTGGACCACCCGCCGGACCTGCTGAACCTCGAGTAAAGGTGTGTAATGCATTTATTACATATATAAACATTAAAAATTTAATTTTTTTAAAATATTTTTCTTCTATTTTTTATTATTTTTTCGATACCGTTTTCATTAAATTTCGTTATATTTTCGTTATGTTATTTTTAAAAGGTTGTCGTTAATGAATCGAAAGGTAGAAGAGATCAAGAAGGAGAATCATTGACAGAGACCAGAAGTCTTACAGAGACCGTGCGCCAAATAGATGTTGGGAAAACTAAATTAGAAGAAATGGTAAGACGCGAATTTCTTATATTTTTTTAAAGGCTATCGAAATATATTGCTAACAGGTGCACACGTCGGCTATGCGAGAGATGTTGCCTGGCGGGTTGTGAAGTTCTACATAATATGTTTAACTGCGTTGGCGATTGATTTAGCTTTATGATGATATTGCCTTTCGCGTTGCGTTATGCGTGTAGATGTCGCTACATCACTTGTCTCGGAGACCGAAAGTCCTTGGAGTCTTCAGTTCTTGCCGGTGTCAGTAGAGAGTTTCAATAAGTTTGATCGCGTTGTCACGTTGTTCCAATGAGTTAGAGGGCTGCCGTGTAGTCAGACTCGCTGTTGCCGTAGATCAGGAGAGAATGGCTTTCCTACATGGCTGGCAGAGGCGGGTGATATTGCCTGAAGGCCAGCTTTTCATCGCTAGAAGATTTGAGCTGATTCTAGACCTTATTCTGAGTTCGTCTATACATTTTTTTTGCGTATTATACCTAATTTCTATGATATTTTAACTAGTTTTTACGTTTTTTCATAAAATACTACGAAAAACCCTTTATGAGTAAAAGAACATTTCTTCAACATATATTAACCTTTTAACTAATATCATTGCAATCATTTTGTTTTCGCGTTGCTTTTTCTTTGACTTTTGTTTCCTATTACAATTTTCGATAATATTTATTTGTAAAGTAGTCCAAGGAACATTATTTTTCATGATATCATTAATTTCAGCACGTGTTACCGTTAGCAAGAAAGGCCGAAGGAAACTTGCCGTTGGTTCACTTGACATTGCGTCAACCGAATTTATATTATTGCAATAAGAACAAGCAAAAAACGATACAGGTATGTTCCTCAAACAATAATTATATAGATCCGTCTATTGATTAGCGATGTCCCCAGTTTCGATATCCATAAAGATTAAAGCAATACATTTTAGATAAAGTAATATTGTAATTGAAAAAAAAAACCATGAGTAAAGGGCTTGAAATGTTCTAGATATCACTATTCGATGCCTGGCTAGGCCTCGGTGCGGGCGAAGATGATACCCAATGGAATGCGCCGATACTGACCACCAAACGAGGCTTGCCAGATCCCATCACGGACATAACGCCTGCGCTTGCGACTCTCCGAGTGGAGCTAAAAAGTAAACTTAATTTTGTTAAACCCTGTATGTAATGTAATCTAGAATACATTGCTATTGGCAAAATACGTAGAAATATGTATAAGTAAAAAGTAATGAAATTGACCTGAAAAAAATATTTTACTTTGCAAGTTTGAAGGTAAGATATCCCAAAAGACAAAAAGAAACGTAAAAGATATATGACTTTAGTACAATTTTTATTGAGAATTTCTATCATATAATGCAATTTTCATAAATATGATTTATCAATATAGATGGATCACCTATCAACAAACCTGAAGAGAAAAGCTCTATCGCACTCGACATAGAGCGACCGGTTATGCTCGATGTTTGCACGGACAGAGCTCGTAGACTGATCGGCATAGCGGATCTGGTAAATATACAATAATAAATAAATTAATTTTTCAAGTTAAAAAAATATTTTAATATAATCTATAATTATCAGATCAAGAAGAATGTATCATGGCCGGCTGAGATTGTAGAAGATCTGGAGAGTCCAGCGCCGGTTTTATATAAAATTCGTCGTAAATTGGGTATGTTAATCATGTATATACTATATATACAACGATAGATAAATAGATATACGATCATGTATTTTAATTTCGATGGTCGTGGGGTCGATTACCCTTTGACAGAACTTATATTAGCCGTACCAGTGTGATATAAGTAATGAATATATTTTATATTGATCTCTGTGACCCAGAGACTGTAGTTCAAACAATTACATCCTAATGAACCCATAATAGATTTTTTTTTTTAATTATCACATCATTAAATAATAACTTTAGAAATTCTAACAAAGCTTTTAAGTTTGAATAAATTTATTTTTCATACGTAACGAAAATAAAAGTCTAAAACATAAAAGTAAAACGACAACCAATGTGTGCGTGAGTACAGTCGCTGACATGCGCAATAACGTACTAGTAATGTTGCCAGCGAAACGAAATCTTAAAATTTTGGGAAAATTATTCATTCATAAAATAATAATTAAAATTATATATTAATAAATTAATTTCGCCTACTAGACTGAAGTTAGAAATTAGTATTTATATTACTTATGAAATAAATAATTGATTCAATAGTATAAAAATTTCTACGTCTTTACCAAATTTGTCATAGATACCGTCCTGTTATTTATATTTTACTGGTTACGTTTGATGGTACTTATAAATAAATAAATATACGCCATGCGCCACAACGTCAACTTACATCGGTGTTTTAACATAACCACAACAATATTCAGAACTATGAACATAATTAATATTTGTTTCATTTATTTATTCATACTTTGTTATACTCGTTCTGCTAGGTTATTGTATATTTTATGAACATTACAAAAGGATATATAATCTAGGCGATTTAGCACATAAAAAGCTGGCAACATTTCGTTCGCAATATGAGTGACATATGTAACTCAGTCACTTAGTACTGAGACAGGTGACACTGGTGATAGCGATTGGAGTCCAACTGTCAAACTATGACAGTTGGACTCCAATCAATAGTATATATTTTGGGCGTCTAGTATCCTTCTTATATGTTATATTTCTATGGCCTAAAATCGAGATGCCTAATTTGACATTTAGTGAATGAGGATAAGCAATCTTGAATTTTGCCCAAGTTGACTGCATAATATGATATATTTAAATTGTATTAAACTTTTGTTCCATCAGTCGCATACAAAATCGACTCGACTATAATACAAACGGATCAGCTGGCTATCCGCGGTTCGGAGGGCGCTGTGGGAGTGGGCGCGGTTCGGCTGCAGATAGCGGCCGGCTTGCGACCCGACCGGCTGACCTTCCGCGGGCTCGTCGACGCGGCGCTCGTCACCGCCGGGCCGGCCAGCGACCATCGACATATCGTACTCAAACCACTTATGGTCGGGTAAGGGTGTCTCACACTAACTATTGACCTTAGGTGCTGGCTTTTTTCACAGGAGTTGTTTTTAAAATGTAAACAACCACTAACAAAGAAAGTGGTTAAATATTTCTGTAGAAACTTTGTAGTAACCTTTTCTACAATATTACCCCTGAATAGGTGGAAAAGGGTTGAAAGTTTGTACGGCATGTCCGGCATTTGTGAATTTAGAAGCATGAAACTTTGTTTATGGCGAACAATTAAAGATACAGAAATACGTGTTTTAACATTTTCAAAAATTCCACCACTGAAGGAGTGAAATGAGGGTTCAAAGTTTGCATTGAAATTGTATTCACGCTGGCGAATCCGCTGACAGAAGCTAGTATTTCATAATTCATTCATACATTATAAAATTCCAAATTCTTCAAAAGCGCGACGGTCGAAGCGACGTGGGAGGCTTGGAGGACAGCGGAGGGCTTACTCAACGCTCGTGATCCGACCGTAAAAGTCTGCCTTGAAGTCGATCGAATCATTGCTGACTTACGACCTGCGGACTTAGCCGCAGCGATCCGAATATGGAATAACGTCAAAGAAATACTCGATTCTGTACAGGTAAGAAGCACTCGTAGGAGACATGACATTGTGGCGCAGCAGTAGCGAACCTGCCTAAGCGCCACAGGTTTCGGGTTCGAATCCCGTTCGGAGTATATGTTTGTATTGACCATACATGCATGTTTTCCGGTCTGAGTGTAGTTGTCCTTATCATTGTGTATGTTTCCGGATATCCGACACAGGATAAACCTATCCTAATGTTGGCCGTTGAGTGTGTAGCGTTTATTTATTTATATTGAAAAAAAAAAAAATAATAAAGCTGGGTTTAAAATCTGGTTTGTTTATATTATAATTTTTTATTAAACGCCAGCCAATAAGTCAAGGTTCTGAAGTTATCTCTATTTTGATATTGATCACATATCTAGAAAATATCCGTCAATTTCAGAAACTGGAGAGAACCTTAAGAACTTCTACAATTCTATACACATTGTTATAATAATTATTATTGTACATAACATGTATATGTTGTGTAGAAGGCGCCTCCTCCCGAAGTAAAGGAAAGCGATGCGTCGATTTTAGTATCACCGAGAGAGTCGACATCGTTCTTCAATCAACAATTCGCTTCCGACAACAGCGATTCAAGCAATCAATTTTACAAGGACGATTTGAGGTTTGTTTTCCTTATACTTATAAAATATATTTATGCCTCGTTTACTTTTGAACCATTATAAAGGATCTAGTAATAAGTAACATTTGTGAATACAGAATAATTATATTTATAATGTCAACATAATGACGACCGTTGTAGTGTGTTGGTAGGACGCCTGGTTTAGCCCCGATATTTGTAATGGTCTTACAAATATCTGCTTTTGTTCTTTGCCTTGTTCTTGTCGGTCTCCCCACCGCGCCTCGGAGAGCACGTTAAGATGTTGGTCTCGGTTATTGTCACGTAACATTTGATAATTATCAATATATGTAATCGAATCAATAAATAATATGCTCTCAAATACAGACTTTTGTACCATTTTACTACATTTGTCAGCTCACATTAACAGACAGTACTTTTCTGTTGTGAGTTGCGTGACTATTATTTATAATAAATTATTATTTTCTTCTTTCAATAATAGGAGCGGTGCTTTCAAGATAATTGCTAGCAGTCAATTACCGATGGCTTATCAGATAACACTGCACCAGAACACCGTGTCGTGGAAATATCCGCAACCTCGAGCCATCACTCGTCTGATCGCCTTCCCAATACCTGGATTTATGGTTAGTTATGAAATGTAAACAGATGAAATAGATGGATACCCATCAAATATGATTAAATATAATATAAAAATAACATAAATGTCACCTTTACTCTTTAAAAATGTCATAGGACGAAGAAATAGAATGCGTGTTGGAGTTGTACTGTCCGATGCTGTCGCGATGGGAGCAACATACGTACTTCAGGGTGCCCGTGGGAGAGCCGCGAGAATTTGTGCTCAGCTCCTCTCCGACCGGTAAGAGACACTTGGACTGTTTGAAAGAACAATTTCTATTAGTTATTATCAGTGAGAAAAATGCTATACCTCAAACCCTATAAATATACGAGTATATGATTTTGATAAATTTTAAGTTATCATATACAATAATTTTCCAGTAGCTTCCGAACCGCCGACCGACTTCCGCATATCAAGAGATTCTAGTAGTCGAAACATTGGTGGTTTGTAATGGACATTATCGTAAAATAAGATGGAAATTATAGCTTCATAGTCAGTTTATTCTATTTTAAGTATATTTTCATATATAACTAATTTTAGCTGTAGTATAAATAATACAAAATATTCAAAAATGATCAGATGCTATAATAAGTATGAAATGTTCTTGTGTATTAGAAGCGGTGTACGCATTGACGTGGCGCGTACGAACGTGCTCCAATAAAGAATACAAAACGCCACCTTACAAATTCGACGCCACGAAATTTATGCCTCGTGAAAATCCTATGGTATGATATTTTTAATAATTACTTTCAAATCATGTTTTTATTTGATATTATAATGATTATGAATAATAATTGACAGTTTCCGGAACCGTTGCCAAGCAACGAAAATTTCGACGAAAATAGCTTCGTGAAGGCGGAACAGTTGTCCGGTGTTCTGCGAATAGACTCATATTTCGCACCGAAGTTCTTGCCTCGAATGCGGCTCGCTCTGCGTCTGAGCGTGTTCGACCTACACGCACATAACAGTCTGCCAGTCATACATAAGTATGTTATATACTGTAATAATATTTCTCGACAAAAATGCATTTAAAAAAAAAACGACTTCAATCGCCTATGTGTTGAGACACACTACACCGAAAGTCACAACAAAGCAAATCAAATTTCGTTTATTTGAATGATATCATTTTCCAGTTATTTTCATTTTAAAACCAATCCACTTCAACTATTTTGAAGATTTTTCTGTGGGACGTACATGAAAATATATAATACATACTTTTAAATAAGAATTCTTCAAAACGGTTTATAAAACCGTCTCAATTTTTTTTAAACTTCTTAAGAAACTTGAGATCTTGCCAGTGGTAAATTCTTCGTTCGCACTGCGCTTCGTAAAATTAAAATGTTTAAGTATCATTAATACTTAAACATTTTAATTTTTAAAATACATTATATGTTTATCAATATCCTCAATATTTCTAGAAGTAAATATAATTCGGATACAGATCATCAAAGATGGAGGGCTACTACGTGACCCGGCCTCTAATGCGCAGTCACCGTGTGCTCACGTTGAGCTTGCGCGACGCGGCCGCACACTGCGTGCTCGCGACAACACCTACTGTGCTAATGGACGGTCGTCTCTCGTAAGTAGAATTGTTTTTTTTTGTGAAATATGATGCCTAAATGTCCCGTCTGGATAGCCTGAGGATGTATAGATTCCGTCTTTCAAAGTTCTCGAGATGAAGAAAAGATATCTGCTTTAACTTCAAGATATCTCTGCTATATAGCAACCAACTTTGATTTTTCACATCTTCCGAGCGTCCCGTGACGGCTACCTTTAGTTTTTTTTTTACCATACAACATAAATAACTCAAAAAAAAATTATATTATTTCACCAAACATTCACAGGAGCGATATAATAGAAAGCAGTACCGGTACAATGGAGCAGTTTATAGAGGAGTTTCGTGTTCAAGCCACGGTATCGCTTTGCAAAGAGTCCCGTCTTCGCTTACGAGGCGGCCATGTACGCATGGCATTGCACGTACCACGCATGGACACACTACGAGCTCTTGTTGACGATTGGAATGCTGTTTACAAACAAGTAAATATAAATTTTAAGATAAATTGAATCTAGTTCTTATACAACCACTACCCAATTTTAAAACTCAATAATTGAATCGCATTTCCACAGTATGTAGGAACTTCCGACATCAATACGTCGTCACATGCTAAGGACACGTCGTCTCATGTCAAGGAAGCTGATCCTACAGAGGCTCTTTCGGGGCGCATATCTCTTTGGATTCATAACGAAAGCGCAAGCGCACTGCGCATCGGTCAGGAGGGTACTGAAGAACTTATGCCTCTAGCTGCAGGCGCATCGCTGGCATATAGGTGATTCATTGTTCTGTAATTTTACGTTTGGAAATATATTTATATGTATATATATAAATATAAATTTGTGGGACTAATCTAGACTCTCTGACGTCTCGTTCCTGAAAATTCTACGATAAAACCTGTAAATTCTTTCCCTTAACTGGATAGAAGGCCGTTGTTCAGCTGTGGAATTATAGTGGAACATTAGTACTATACTAAAATGAAAATATACCCAATACTAATAAAATATATATTTGTTGACGTTCCTAGATGGCGTGCACCACTCGCAACCAAGAAAATAAGATTCGCATTAGTAACTCCGGAAACCAACTGGCGTTGGTCACGCAGTACGTATTATTAAAATTTAATTTCCGTCAATTTATATATTTTCAGTGTCAATGTTAATTTAGATTAATTACCACAAAGATCTTCGAAAATAGCCCCACACATTGTCGGGCTATTTTCGAAGATCTTCTATACGCTTGTGTGTGCACAAAGATAGACTTCGCGCCATATATTTGGATAGTATTTAGCATTGTTGCTAGAGCTAGCAACCGAGACGACCGCGAACTCCTATATCCACAATTTACGTTTCACTTACAAATAAAATTGAAACTAATAATTTCTTTAGTTTTTAGGGTTCCGTAGCCAAATGGCAAAAATGGAACCCTTATAGTTTCGTCATGTCCGTCTGTCCGTCTGTCCGTCTGTCCGTCCGTCCGTCCGTCGGTATGTCACAGTCATTTTACTCGGAGACCATTGGCTCTATCTATACTAAATAGGTGTATTCTATGAACGATTTCGACAACGATTCTGTAATGAAATCTTAAAATATTTAAGAACTAAGGGTAGCAGTCCATACATGGAACTGAGTGTTGCAAAAAAAAATTTCAACGTATGTCAACGTGTGAGATATCTTTGGATAGGTCTTTCAAAATGATAAGGAGGTTTGATTTTGACTTTTTCATTAAGTCAGTAGTTGTTGAGATATTAGCTCCTAAAGTCATAAAAATTGTGTCCCCTCTAACTTTTGAACTATGGGATTTAAAATTCTGGAAAAATTTGAGCTTGTAGGACATCAAATAAAATTTCAACCACGTTTGGTTTTTCCCATAACTTGGTTTTTCATATAAGTTTTAATAATTACTATGAAATTACCAACTTATTTTTGCAGTCGATTTTCATTCGTTATTATTTTTAAAGGCCTTGAGATTCTTCATAACCAAGCTGCGGAACCCTTTAGTTTCAACTGTGCGTGGTCCACAACGCACTTGACTGCTAATTTTTTTATTAGGCGTCCATTTAGGCTGCCGATCCTTCAATAGTATTTCAAGATTGTTCATAACGGTTTCAAAATGGTTTAGGCTGCCCATTTAAACCCTGCCATTTGCGCTCGAGACCTTAGATCTCTGGTCGTATAATAGAAAAACTAGAGCAGTATAATGTCACCTTCTAAAAAATTCAAATTCAATTCAATTTTGTGTGACAGGTATCCCATTTGTCACGGGATCATTTCACGTTCGGTTGGACGACGCGGACGCAGCGATCATGGGGATGGTGTTTTTGTACGTGCGCGTGCGCGACAGCGGCACTCGTCGAGACATGTACCTGTCTGGAAGACTGACGCTGGCTAATATGATGCGACAGAACATATTATACAAGGTATTATTATTATATTCGGAAGATACGATTCCCGCTCAGGGCAGATACAGCCATGTGTTCCAGTCTGAGTGACACGACACAGAATATTACTATCCTATTATGTTTATCCTATTATATTTTTCTTAAAACATTTTATTCAGATTCTATGCCGTCTAGTTATAAGGCAATTGATTTAGACATTTATTATAAAATTATATGAATAGGACCATTATGTAAATCCGATTACAAAATTCCTTTGAGCTTTTTTCAATGTTTTGATTTAACCGGATTGAAAATTATTGTTTCTAGTAAATTGGAATACCACAGTTTATTTTTGATTTTAAAATTCATTTGACCTTGTAATAATATATAAGATAACAACACAAAGTAAAATTATTTAATTGTGTAACAGGTTCGGATCCGATATTCAGATAAATATCCGTGGCACACTATCTATTCTGGTGAAATAGCAGCTGAAAGCATTGGTCTTAGTGTTCTCTGCACTACGCGCTGCGAGGCTACGTTTAAGTAAGAATCATAGATAATAATATCTTAATTATTCATAACCTATTTACACCATGTATATATAATTAAAATAAAGATATTGACATATAAACTTGTGATTTATAGTTTTATGTCTCCATGTCGTGATAGGATAGTAGACTGAAACTTTTAAAATATTAGTCCTACTGGAACGGTATTAATGTAATGGTTGTAATTTAATACTCTATGAATTTTTAACAACTAAATATTACACCATATTGACAATTCAAAACTAAATTTGCAACTGTAACATTAACCATAATAAATTATTTAATTAATTAATAATTGTACTATTGTAATTTAATGAAAAATGTAAGAGAATGCTGATAAGAATTCTAGCTACATTTTTCCGCTGAATCGAAATACCCATTCTTTGGTCGAAAAACGAACCAGCTCTCTCAGCTCAGTCAATTGTGAGTTTTCTTAGTTTTAATCCATTCCCTATATATAATCTATGTATAGACACAATCATTAAATAATTGAAATTTGCATATGTAATTCAAAGGACAAGGAATTTGTTTATTTATATATTACATTTAATTATGTCCATTTCCAGAGTTAAATTCTCTTCAGATGACGAAAATTGGTCAGGTGATATACCATTGGCAGAATGTCGTAAAGAGAATGTGCCGTGGCTCGTTAAAGGTAAATTGTGACTTATATATATTTTTTAAATAATTGAGATTTTGTAATTAAATATAATCAAATAGAGTAGATTAATATTTAAAGGGTTTTTTCGATTAAAAATCGTAGTTATCCTTTAAAAATCTATTTAATATGAAAATTAGCTTAATTTTGACCGTTTGAACTAATTTGTACCCTTAGTGCCGAGTGTTGGAGATTTGTCTTACATGTGCATGTGGTGCCGAGTAACCCGGGCCCGCAGTGATGACCGCCTCCTTGCTACGTTTTGGCCTTTGTTCATGCTGAGGTCTCATATACCGCTGGATGTTGATGTGAGTATTTATAATTTAAACAAGCATTGAACTATCCCTTAGTCTTAAAGGTAGGTATTAAATAAAAAGTTATATACTATTAAAAAAAAAACATAATAAAATTTGTGTTGTGTTTATGCAAAAAAAAAGATATTTGTTATTCTATATTTACTAAGATGTTTTTGTTAATTCAGGTACTAATTATGTCGAACAAAGTTTACCCAGCGGCACAGCCAGATGATGCTCCGCATTTGGTGCAAACGGCGCAGAGTCGAGGTAAAACTACTCACCTCGTCGTCCCAGGAACCACCAGTGCGAGACACAACCTCACATTCCAGTACCGGTATGTCTAATATTTAGTAATTTTACCCGCAGTTCCACCCGCGTTCATGTAATTTTTTGATTAAAGGAGGTAAAACGTAATTTTGCAATGATTAAGGAAGTTTTCTTATTAATATAGAAATCATAATATAATGTATTATTATAGAGTATTAATTATGCAAACGGCTTTCTCTGTTTGACACAAAACGGTATATGTTGTCTGGTCATAGAATTGCTTCATGAGCATTAATTGAATACACTAACGGTTTTTTGTTTAGCAATATCGACTGTCCCGTAACTCCGCAAGCCGTGGCTCTGTACTACGGCGTCACCCCCACCTCCGTGTTCGAGAAGACGGCTACCGTAGTTCATATCGAAGATGTCATCGAGGTATTACAAAAGTGGTAAGTAATATTTTGTCGTTAGTTGAGGAAAAGTTAAACAAATCTAACAAAAAAATATTTCTAAAAACCTATTTTGTTATCTATTCGTTTACCTTTAATTTACTTTGTATTGAATTTAAAATTAATTATTTACACTGATCTAGGTTGGAACATTCCGGACTTGACGCACCTTCAAACTGGCCGTACTCCATAGTGACCAATCATTGGCAAGGCCAATGGAAACCGTCACCTATACAACCACGATGCGATGTCAACGTAAATATACTTCACTAGTACAAAACGCTTTCTCTGTCCATATGTATGCTTTAATCTTTAAAACTACGCAACGGATTTTGATGCGATTTTTTAATAGATAGAGTGATTGAAGAGGAAAGTTTATATGTATAAAAATAGTGGAGAAAAAAAATTTTTTTTTGATGTTTCTAATGTGATGTCGTAAATAATTACATTTAACGCAGTGGAGCCTACGGGCAGTAATGAATAAATCAAAAGTACTGGATCGATTTTAATCATTTTTTCAGTGAATAACATAGGCTATATATTTTATACCCGTGCGAAGCCGGAGCGGGCCGCTAGTTATTTTATAATTAAATCTGGTAATGGAAAATGAGG
Organism: Hestina assimilis; assembly: GCA_023373885.1. Taxonomy (NCBI): domain Eukaryota; kingdom Metazoa; phylum Arthropoda; class Insecta; order Lepidoptera; family Nymphalidae; genus Hestina; species Hestina assimilis. The sequence goes on from CM041759.1 coordinate 17,432,030, forward strand.
AAATAATCTTTCATATTCTTTCAATTCTTTCTTTATAGTGTTTAAAATAAAACTGTTTTTTGCTTTTTACGTTACATTTGCATTTCATGTCATGTTATATCAAATAATTTTTTTATACATAAATAAATATTCACCTATATATTTATAGGATAAAAAATAAAATACTATTTTTACGTTTGTCAATATTGACAATCTTGTGTGGTAGCAATACGTTTCTTAGTAAATTTTCAAATATATACAATTATATTTCAATCTCTACGTAACGAAGGCAATTGGTTTGTCAACAATAGTATTTGTAACGTGGCGACAGGTCCGCTACGTGCCGGTGCACGCGGGCGGCGGGTGCTCGCTCGAGGTGCAACTGAAGCCGATCGCGTTGCTCGCCAACGCTTCGCCCATCATGTTCACTCTCAGAGCGCACGACGCGACGCCTCTCTGCAGATTGGAACCCGGTGTTGCTATATCGCCACCGACAGCGATTCTACAGGTAATACACTAATTTGTTTCATTTTATTTTTTTCTCGCTCGGCCAGATGTTTCATATAAATATCTGTTTCGGTCTGGGCGTTTGTCCTTGTCGGTCCCGGTTGTTGTCATAACATATGATAATAATCGTTAACTCTTGATAGATAATTGCTGTTATCCAATGACTTACTGGTTCGCCCTTAGGGTAACGGAGGTCAGATGGCAATCGCTCTGTGTAAAAACTAGTAACTCAAATAAACCGCGTAAAAATAATAAGCAACCCCAAAAATACTGGGAATAATGCGAGGACGAAGAAGCTAAATGTTAATTAATAGTAAAATTAGAAAAAAATCTGCTTAAAGACTCATTAAGTATATTATACTACAATATATGTATAAGTATTGGCATTAACTGTTTGTTTTGCAGAAACCATTCTTCATGTCAGTGGAGATTGGTCGCGAGACGTTCGTCAGCGAGGAGCTGCAGATCTGCAGACATGACCCCGGTCGGTACGGAAAGCCTCCGTCGGGGCAGATCGCTCTCGACCGGGCCACCAACTTTGTCATACACTGCAATCAAAAAGTAAACAACTTTTAATACCACTGCAACAATTTACATAATCATGTTTAATATACGATGAATTATGTTTGGGTGAAAATAATCGATGTATAAATTTTTAAATAAAAAAATGATAAGTATCGCCGATTAAATCTCCATAAATCGATAATCGATATTTATTTTCGAATTTATAAATTTTACAGCACCTGCAAACCCTCTGACCACTTAAAATTGCAGTTTTTTGCAAAAAGGGGGTCACCAACGTTAAAATACGTCAATACGTTTTTGCCAATAATGTCTGACTGATTTAAATTATTCGTTATCTGTTTCAGGTGGCTTTACTAACGATGCACTATGAGATAAAGGATGATATCAATGTTCTTGGTATCACATCCAGCTACATGTTGATAAATAAGCTACCTACCGTTATCTTGGTGAGACATTTTTATATAATAGTCCACCGCATAAAAGTATACATGATAACTGATTCTAATTTTTTTTGTGACTAAACGCATACGACCCACCTGATGATAAGCGATCCTCTCAGCCTGGGTGCTTGTAACACCATTGGTGTTGCAAGCGCTCAGGCTACGAGGATCGCTTATCATCAGGTGGGTCGTATGCTTGCTTGCCAACCTACTAATGAGTAGGTGCCACTTTAGGGCTCCCAACATCGAGACATGGGTTCTTAATCTCTTTGCCTAGTAATTTCACAAGCCTACAGTGCCCTTCAAACCGGAACACAGTAATGCTTAAGCACCACAGTTTGGCGGTAGAATATATGAAACTGCGTTGGTACCTACCTAGCCGGCTTCTTACAACAACAGACCTACCACCAGTGTGACTGATTGCACGGGTGGAGTAATCTCTGCTGTAACAGAAATTATCCCAACAGCGAGCGATGGGTTTATCACGTCCCGACGCTGGGAATATTGCCAGATACATTTTTACTAATACAAATAGCATGTCTAGTATTATTATAATTATGATGTTATATTTTTGCTACTGAGCATATCTCTATAATAGGTTGCGCCGATAGCCGCGCCGATGAAAACGGGTGAAGAAATTATGATGCGACCGAATACTTTCAAATTGGTTCAACCTCATGAAGGAAACAAGTAATTTAAATTTAATTTCTTCTCATAACATTCAAACTGTTATAACTCGCGCAATATAAGTTGAACCAAAATGGTGGCCGTCGGCGTAGGTACAATCATGGACAAAAATGTTGATCAATGCTTAGCGGTTGCCCGGGAAATTAAAATTTCTTAAAGGAACAAAATCGTGATTTCGTCTTATTTAAATATATTTTTTATAAAGTGTGAAAACGGAATTGGGGCCGCGGGTTTCAAGGGAATACCTGGCCGGTTCACCGAACCGCTTCTCTTTCTCCAAGTACTCCCGTACTACTTCCCAGTAGGTATGGGAATAGCTCGCTACCAATCAGGCAATCGACTTAGCCGGGAATGTACCAGTCGCAATCAGCCATAGGTAAACCGTCAAAATGCGATAATTGAGAAATATCTACTTCAAAGTTAGGTAGTCTATGTGTTATTGTGTCTATAACGCGGGCAACAATGTCGTATGAGCACAAGAGATTAAAGCGAGAATGAATTCTAAATAATTGCCGATAAGGGGAGATCATTCTTAGTAGGCGAATTTAAATTATCGTGCGTTCTATGCAATATCTGCGGCATAGAAGTATTTGCATGAGATAATTCAGCAACTTGTTGCGCTGGAGTGTTAACTAGCGGCGCAGAGTATTCAGCGTGTGGGCAATGAACGAACGTTTGCGTGTGAGTTTGATGCGGCGCTTGAGCGCTGTTTTTGTGCGAGTGCGACAGGTTATCGAAGTCAGCTGTGAAGGTATGATTGCAGTGAGTTTGTATTATGTACTTTATATTATGAAAACCGAGACAGTTTTTACAAAAATTATATTTATCTACTAAGTAATTCCGATCGTTAACGTTTTGAGCTATAAAATGTTCACACTTCTATAGCGGATGCAAAGGATGACAATTACATACTATGCATGTAGCTTGCGAGTGTTGTGCATGCGGTGCGTTTCTTGATGCGTGTATGTAATAGGTGTTCACTGCTGCTTTTTGCTGATTATTATTTTGTAATTTGTTCAAAGAATGCAAAGTTGAGCGAAGCTTTTGTATTTTATTTTGTTCTTTTATTTGAGCGTGTGTGAGCCTTATTCAGTAGCCTTGTTAAGTATAACTTCAAAAACGACATGTAAGAGACATACATACAGAAATGTGTAGGAAGAATGAGACAGAAATATACATACTATTTTATATTATCGGTCTCTCCTCTTTGCGCCGTGCTTTAGTGAGCCAGAGCGAGAGAGCAAATGTCGGTGTGTATGTATATTGCACACCGTTTAATCTGTCTGTCTGTCTGTCTGGCTGTCTGTCTGTCTTTCTGTCTGTCTGTCTGTCTGTCTGTCTGTCTGTCCGTCTGTCTGTCTGTCTGTCTGTCAGTCCGTCCGTCCGTCTGTCTTACTTCAATGGTGTGGTCTAAAGGACACTGTATGTTTTTAATGTTGAAACGTTGAAGAGCAGATTCTGCCGAACAAAACTGTTCGAGAAATGCCTCTAGAGATTGATTACATTTATATTGTAACATTTGACCGATGAGAAGCTTCAATCCTGACATCATGGTGTTTTTCAAGTAATGCGTTCCAAATAATAATAACCAACACACTTTATGCGTGAGCGGTGTTAGCGGCCTTCTTTTTAGAACAAATGAATGTGTACTGTATTTGAATGTAGATTAAATAAAAATTGAAATATAAATATATTAAGTAAATTAAGACATTAAAAGTGCGGAATTAAATATATAATTTTTTTTAAATCGTTTATTTATTATTCGTGGTTTTATCTATATAAGATAATGCCACCCTCAAGGTAAACTAACTAATAACAACTTATAATTTGCGACTTATACCTACCTTAACAAATTTATATAGCATTCTGGCTGCTCGTGATGATGGAGCAGCCAGAATACTATTATACAGACCTATATCATACTTGTTATAATTAAATTTTAATAAAATAAGCATCTTTCCGGATCGTTCCGGACACATTCCGCTAAAATGTGTATCACGTCTTCTATTCTATGTCTATATTCGATACTTCACTCTAAACAAAAAAGGCAATTCCACTTTTCCCACCAAATGTGCAAAGCAATTCCAGGGAATGTGTCCAGAACGAAGCCTGAAAGCTGTAACAAAATCAGTTCTGTGCAAATTAAATATATAATATACTTTTAGGAATCAGAAGTGAGTAGACTTTTTGAAAGTAATAATCTTAATAATTACTGGCCTTTCTAGGACATAACTAGTAAATAACAATCACAAATTAATAAAATGGTTCACGACCCAACCGAGTATATGGCTCAGACTGACATTTTGGTTTTCCCGCCAATTGAAAGAGAACTACCACCCCCTTTTTAAAAATAAAAAAGGCAAAGGAATAAATTAAGAGGCTTATTTCTTATAATACTTATTGTACTTCCTAAGTGCAATTCCTTATTTATTCATTAATATTATTAATTAAAAGTAAAACTTTGTTTTATAACAAATAAATAACATAGAAATAAAGATCCTTAGGTGTTATATATAAAATTTAACCACTTAGAAATAAAAAAATATCAATGATTATATTAACACTTGCAGTAATTTTTTGCACTTCATTCAAATAATTATAAATTAGAAAGTATAAATACCTTATAAACAGCAATACTCCAAAGTAAGCATGAGAATCAGTTATATTATTTTCTTTTAAAAAGGAACTATAAACGTCAAATACCATCCTTCACTCCTGTCTTCATCTTGAAATAAAATTAAATGTCCGTAAACTTGACGGGGGAAGGAATTCGGCTCGCGACACCGCGTTATAGTTACGCGCCCCCCTTTCATTCCGCATATCGATTGAAACCTGAAAATGTGTTACTGCCCATAGTTCAACTTATATTGCGCGCGTTATAATTTTATTTTAACATAACTTTTTTTTTTAATTATCTGTGATATATTTTATGTTCTGATTCAGTCTCCAAGGTATACCTTTGTGTCGCTTCTGGATGAGCGGACGATGGAGGGGCGCGGACCCTCATGAATTGAGGGCTTTCCTCTGTCTCGCGCTACCCTCGGAGACCTACCCGCGCCCCGCCTCGGTGCCCATACTACTGGGTGTACCGCCTGTACGACGAGGGATCGGCCTCAAGGATCAACATGGTCAATCGGTAAGTTTCACAAGAATATCGTAAATGAATGAATTGAAGTTTTTTTTTTTTAAAGAATATTAGCAATTTTGAAGCCATTACTAATATTCCTATTGCCCCTCAAAATAAGCTGGAAGCTTGCCCTAGGAGTGGGCAGCGTTTTGCCATCGTTTTAATTCATATGCAGAATTAACCCATATTGGTACAAATAATTAAAGCCTGAAGCTTAGTTTGGAGTTTTTTACCTGCCAATAAATGGAACATTATCCTATTATAACATTAGCGAGAATAGAAGCCGAGACCGCCGAGACTAAAGGCAGGCTCAATACAAACACGCCACAACGGTCGACCTTTGTAAAAACTAGTTACCTCAATTCAGGATTTCAGGAAGAGTAGACCCTGGCCCTAAGAAGAGACCCTGGGTAATGTAATACCGGGAATAATTATAGAAAGAAGAAGACAGTAAATATACTTTAATATCGTGTTGATTAAAACTTTTTACTTTTTGTCAGATGCCAGTCGTGGTAACGCAAGTTTACCAAGAGGGTCGGTGGGTGGTGACCGTTGTCGAAGACCCCTGTCCACAGTTCCTGATACAGAACCGCACCTCTACAACGCTTGCTGTAGCGCAACCGGTGGCGAGTGGTGACACTAACGTTAAGGTTATCAAAATTTATATTCTACTGATGATTTTAACGCAGATATAACAAGAATTATATGATATTATCCATAACAAAAATTTGTTCAACTTGAATAAGAGTTTACAGCGATTTAAAGAACTTTTTCAGGGAAAGTATTATCCAGATAAAAATCTATATCTGTGCTAAATTTCATCATCCAAACATAAAAACTTTGACATTTATTGTATTAAGTAGGTACATATCTTAATTGTATTTCCAGGCCGTTGTTGATTGTGATGGTGCATTGTGGAGCTGTCTGGTCGAGTCCGGTGACATCGTCCACTACTCCACGCCGGATTACTGCGATCGGTACCCGCCGCCCGCGCATACGCTCCCCGCCTACATGCCATTCCTCACTGTGGGATACGCAAGAGGTAATCGTTCTGTAGTTCCAGTACCCGATTTCTTATAAAAACACTCATTTTATTTATTACCATCATCGGTTACTTAACGTTTTTTATGTTCTTTTGAAACGATAATATGAAAAATAATTTATGCTCTTATATGTTTCTATATCTAGTACCATTGAAAATTGACTTGAAGTAGCAGTATTTGTACTTTTGCGAAAAGCGCGGTTAGCGCCGGAACCTACATTTACTGAAATTAATTATCATCAAAACCTCCAAACGTTGAGTTTGTTAAGGTTAACGCTAAAGTTAGTGATACTAATAATAGTTATTTATACAGAGAAAGGACATCACCAGTGGTGTCAGCCCTTTGCGATTGCCGATGGGGAACAGTTGTTGCAAATCTCTCGGGGCGCGACGATTAAAGTGCGCGTGCACACATACCCGCACTCGACGCTCATAGATCTACAGGATGTTGACCACGTATGTGTTTTATTTTTAAAGATTTTTAATACAATTTCTTATCTTGTCGTTAGACATAATGAAGATTAGTTTGAGTGCACTACCCGAATGTATAATAAAAGGCTAAGATGAAATTCTAAATAAACAGTAGTTGTATGGACTTTGTTAAATAATTTCTTCTGGAAAAGGTGTTTGAAAGCTGAATCCTATTTATGGATTACCCCCACTCATTCATGTACCTACATTGACAATTTTATAAACAATAAAAAATTATATTAACACTATTTTTAGAATACCCCCATTCATTAAAGTGAAGTTAATATATCCTATATTGATAATTCCATATAAAATCACAATCATTCTAATACGAGATTACTATGCACCTACTTGTTGTATCCTGACATAAAGAACTAAGAACTATTAATTTTAATAAAACTTTATCTTTTTAACAGAACGACTTATCGGCGAGTGACATACGACGTCGTCTACTCAGCTTCTACACAGATGAACCCATACAACCGCAAACTGACGTACGTAAAATGATCATTCAAAAATTTAAAAAAAAAAGTTTCGAATAGTTAATTAATTATTTAATAAAATTCGAATAGTTAATTAAGCGTTATTTATTATATTTTTTAATTGTTACAGGTATTTTCAAAAACGAACAATGGTATGGAAGTTCGTCAGGTCAATATCGATGAACAATGTAAGTATTATTGATTGTAGAACTTTATTCATATTTATTCTTCAGTAGCTTTTGACCGCGTCCGCGTTAATAACGATTGTTAATGAGGAAACCTTATTGTAATAGAAATGGGTCATAAAAGCTTTTTCATACGGTGCCTATGTCTGCCTTCCCGTCCCGATCTATTTTTATACCAAATTAGTGATTTACTGTTTGTGTGAATATCATGTCATATAATGTTCTCTCTCTAATCCGCTCCTCTCGCTGAACAATGCTGTATCGGGCCCAGCCTTTTTGTTTTTGGACATTATTATTTTTTATATCAATCAGAAGTCATATTTTCGCTCATAATAAATATAAACCAAGTCGTCGTGGTCCATGTTAACAGTCGCACTCGTCATGAAAATGATAAATTACGGTCATCAGCGGCTATCTTGGTGGAGGTTAACAGGCCCCAAAAGTATTATAACGCACACTGCCCTTTGGACATGCACAGTAACATATAAACGGTCAAAATGTATTGTAAATTATTTATGACTATAAAGTTAAATCGGCCGTTTAATATGCAAATGTTAGAAACGCATTGATACTCAAACTAATTTAGCACTTTCCTGGATGTATATTTTTCTTTTTTTGGTAATTCGGTGTTTTTTGGAAAGTATAATTATTTAGATGCGAATATCATAATGATGAAATATAAATAATATATTACAACGCCATCTACTGAAGTAGTTTTAGTTTAGCTTGCTAGTTTAATTGCTGGGTCTTTAAAGCCATTATAGTATTATTACTCGCCAATAGATGTCAGGAAGATATTAATTATAAGCGGAGTTTTTATGGCCTAAAAACACGGATAAAACGACATTTTCTAAAAATGAATTCTAGTTAGATCGACCTATTGCCCCCGACACCTCCAGCAATGTAGCAACATTTCATGAAAAACGTTAGAGCCGTTTCTGAGATGCCGATTATATATATACAAAAATTGCTCGTTTAAAGATTTTAGATAAATAGATTAGATAGTGATATACTATAAAAAGTTTCAATTGTATTGTGGCCAGTTAAAATGTAATTCCTAATGTTTTCATTAAATCTGTTAGGTACCTCGGAGGCCGGCTATAAACACGGAATACAAACTGTGTACGAAGAAGACCAGCCGTCGACGTCGCAGTTGAAACAGGTAAATTAAATCTTTTACTGACTACACTAGTATATATAAAAAGACTGTTTATGTTTTTGTAAATGAAAAGCCAAAAGTTGATAATTGCTCCTTCGAATGTAAATATTGTTACGAGTAAGTCTGGTGTTCCATTCGTCTAATATCTTTGTTCAATGCACATTTGAGCTAACAATGACTTCATCCAAATGATTAGAAACGATCGATATTTGATCAAATGAAAAATACTTTGACGTAGTTTAATCAAAGATGGCTGCAAATAAAATAATTACCAGTCAAGTGCGTTGTGGACCACGCACAGTTGAAACTAAAGGGTTCCGCAGCATGTTTATAAAGAATCTTAACGGCTTTAAAAAGTTTAAAAATAATAACGAATTAAAACTGACCGCAAAAATAAGTTGGTAATTTCATAGTAATTATTAAAAGTAATATGAAAAACAAAGTTATGGGAAGAACTTATTTATCTCTTAAATTTATACACCTATCTTCTTCAAACTAAATGTGGATGAAAGTTCATGTGGTATTCTACAAGCTCAAATTTTTTCAGAATATTAAATCCCATAGTTCAAAAGTTAGAGGGCACGATTTTTACGACTTTAGGAGCTAATATCTCAACAACCACTGGCTTAATAAAAAAACTCAAAATCAAACCTCCTTATCATTTTAAAAGACCTATCCGAAGATATCTCACACGTTGCCATACGTTGAAATTTTTTTTTCAATCTTCAGTTACATGTATGGACAGCTACCCTTAATTCTTATATATATTAAGATTTTATTACAAAATCGTTGTGCGGTTCATGGAATACACCTATTTAGTAAATTTCGTATAGATAGAATCAATGGTCTCCGAGTAAAATGACTGTGACATACGGACGGACGGACGGACAGACGGACATGACGAAACTATAACGGTTCCGTTTTTGCCATTTGGCTACGGAACCCTAAAAATGGACCATTTTATTGACAAAATTTTTTCATCCAAGGTTTTGGTTATTTATTTTCAATATTCATCCATACATTGCGGGAAATCTACGTATTTTCTTAAACAATGTAATAAATATAACACCTTATAACTTCAGCTATCCAGTAGTAAAAGCCTCACCAAAACCATTTCGGAAACTAACCGGAACAAACAGACAGAATAATATTTAAAATATTGTATTTAAAAAATGTAAATGGACATTACAAAAAGATACTTTAATATTATTTATTTGCATAGATTTCAAATATTAAACTTAAAATATAATATTTGACTAACTTTAGGTATATCCAAGGAGTGATAGTGGGACATCCGGATTGGCTGATAATGCAGAGGCGGATAGATGTAATTTAACGGATTCATCTCTCATGAAACTGTCAGGAACCGTCCGGGAGGATATTGAACGTAAGTTGTATCCACTTTTAATATTCATGTTTTTTTATTTAGAAATTTAATTACGGGAACTGTCGACATAGACATTCAAGTCATGATGAACATGCTATGAACTCCCTTCCTTTTACCATTATACTAGTAGAAAAAGTAACAATATTCCGTAGACAGTATTATGTATTTTTTCTTTTTAGTTTGGACTTTGGTATTGTCTAAATAATATTTTATTTTATTATTTTATGTTTCGAATAATGTTTAGGCAACCATATTAATACACCTAATTTTATCGTAACCTGTGAATTTTTTATCATTATTGAACGTAAAAAATTGTCATGAAATGAAATCGAATTCTTAAGAGTTTTGTACATATCAAGTCACGCTTGTTTTTATTCGTTTTTCTTCTTTTTTTGCAAAATTATTTTGTTAAAATCTTCTTCATTCCTAGTTTTTTTTTACTATAAAAATTTGTAACTTGAATGTAATTTACAGAAGCATATAAAAATGAGATACTCAACACTGTCACAAACTCAGTCACCAGTCGACGCAAAGACTCAATTGATTCCTCTGAAATTTCTTATGTTATGGAAGCTGTTTCGCAAAAAGGTTTTCTTTATCTGCTTTTGATTTATATTCCATTTTATTTACATAAATAAAAATGTTCTCATAACAATATTATTGTTCAGAATGGACGGAGGGCAGTGAAGTTTGGGCTGAAAAGGAGTGGATCCGAAGCGTTTTCACCGGTATTACGGTGACACTGGGCGCTTCCGCCGAAGTTCCTCCGCTAATTGCCTTGCATCTGCAACGGGCGGGGATACTCGTGATTTCTGATGCTAAGGTAATTCTGACTTGCTTTTGTATCGATATTAGTATTATTGAGATTATAAAAATTACTTCATTTCTTTTACACTATTATCTAATTTAATAGGGATGAATGATGAACCAAAACTAGGGAGGCCAGAGCTCTAATTGAAAAACACATGGTGAAATGGTTATGGTTATGAGAACACGCGAACCGATTGGCGATTTGACGTGAACTGAACTTATAACTAATGGAATAATGCGGGCCGGCGTAAACGCTGAAACTGCGTTACTTAATGTGCGACGCTTAGCATCGTATAAAGTATATATCAATAATAATAATAACAATATAAGAATCTTATATAACCTAAATATCATTCGAATTAAGCGCATTTATTATGTGTAAAGAGTCTCTGTGTTTCTCTAATCGTGAACCACTCGACAACCACTTTCAGCGCCACGTCGTCACTAATAAACATGATTATCATAAACATACAGAGATCATAGCTCATCACATATTTCTCATACGGTAACAGAAAATTCGTATGACGGTGGCAATAACCGACGTTCAAGTGGACAACAATCAGTTCGAGACCGAGGAGTACGACTTCCCGGTGGTGGTGACGACTCGGCCGGTGGTAGAGCAGCCGCCGGAGCGCTGGCCGGCGCTCTGGGGGATGAGCAGCGACAAACTGCGTATACGTTCCGCGAGGGCGAAGCTCTTTCTGAGGACCTGCTGCGACACCTGGACCGTGGCCGGGAGATCTTATCGCGGTGAGAAATTTAAGACACAATTGTTCTATATGTTTCACATGCTAGTTATAGTGAGTTTGTCTTATTGCTTATTACATTACATTATTACACTCGCACTATTGTCGATTTGAAGAAGAAAACTGCGAATAATTAAAATAAACAATTATTTCGTCTATTTTTTTTTAGAGATTACGAGAATAATTTTATTATAATTTTTCCTACTTTATTTACGTAATGATTGATACCTCTATAAAGTACAAGAGTATAACTTAGGTATTGTGTAATTATATTACATAAAAAATCCAATGATAATTTTAAACTTTAAAACTATAAGAATATCATTGAATGTTTGACAGAGCTCACAGAGATGGAACTGAAGTTGGGACCACTGGGTCTCTACATCGAGGACGCCTACTTGCACGCGACCCTTGATCTTTTCCACCTAGCCATTCCCCCCATCGTTCAGACACCTGAGATGATGGCCATCACCGAAAATAGGGTATTGCAGCATCCGCTCAGATTTAGGAAGCTACTAATCTACAATCTCGATTTGACGCTCACACTACATACAGCGGTTTGTAGAACATACTTTTTTGTTAACTTCTACATTTTATTCTATTTCTCATGAAAATAATTTAATGTATGTTTTAGGTGCGAATGTATATAGCGCTGGATGAGAGTCCTCTTCGGCTCAGCGCCTTCCAAATGCAGGACGTGATGACGTCGCAAGAGAGACTGACGCATGCGCTCACTGTGCACTATTTATCGGCTGCCATACTTGGAGCAGGTTAGTATTTGCTTACATGTCTTTGAGTTTTACTTTTAGAGCATGAGTTAAACTGACTTGGTATTAGTATAACAAAGATAAAACTCCTACATAACGTATCTAATCTTTCAGATAGATGCGCTCGTAACATACATAAATACTTCTTTAAATTAGCTTTTATAAAGGGTGAGAAGTATAGGAAAGTGATGATCAAAAAATCGGGCAATACAGTTTGGTGTTACAATGTTATAAGCATCCAAGTTTAATTAAGTGAGGATTGCGGCGTATCGGGCGTGGTGGACAGGATGGTGTTTCGCGGTTATTTTGCTGGGTCTCATTTTTTTCTTAACTCGAGTGGAACCACCACGTCTGTTTAAGATTAAAATATCTTTTTGCTATAGTAAACTCAAAAAAATATTATTTTTGAACATGACCGAAGGCGACGATGCTGTTTGTGATCTTAGGTTGGGTGGTGGGTGGTCTGGAGCTGCTCGGTGCTCCGGGCGCGCTGGCGGCGCGGGTGGGCAACGCGGGCGGCGGCGTGCGCGGCGTCGCCTCCACCGCGGCCGGCGCGCTGCTGCGCTCGCTCAGCGCCGCCGCCGGCTCGCTCGCTCGCAACCTCGACCTGCTCGGCGGCGACGACGAGCACGCGAGGAGAGCGGCCGCTGCTAGGTATCTCTATGCACCTATGCCATCTTAAATTATACAATATCCTCGTGATTATATCCATGTTTTCAATATTTTATTACTCCTAAGAGCAAGTTTTCGCTTACTAAATTTAAATGCTCTTTCTATAATTGGCTCTTCCTTTTCAAGTTTTTACTGAAGTTTATTGAAAGAAAACACATTTTTAGTAGCATTAAAGATCGATTATGAAACAGATTTTTATTAATGATTTTTGTAAGAATAGGTATAAGTGTATTCACAACAGAATATTGCCGTGTTTAATTTTATGCAACCTCTTTTAAAGCTTTCTATTAAAATCCGCATTTTTTGTGCACAGACGGCGACCGCCACCAAATCTCGTCGCTGGCCTGGTAGCTGGAGTCACCAACTTTGCTATAAATATGCTTGGTATGAATTAAATTTTTTTATAACATCATTAGTATATTCTCATTTCCAATCTTTAATTATATTTTGTTTCCTAACAGGAGCGGTTGGTGGCTTGGCCCATCATCCACTCGTGGGTGTGGCGGTAGGTGAAAGCGGCAGTAGCGCAGCTGGGATACGACGAGGACTGTTAGGTGCCATTACTAAACCATTGAGCGCTACAGCAGATTTAGTCGCTTACGCCGGGCAGGGACTACTCACTCAGACGGGATGGGATCCTGTACCTCGGGTAAAGTTGTTATTATTTTATTATTATTATTAATACTTTATCGCGGGTTGGGCAAAGTGGCGTAGGAGAGCGAGCTTTAAAAAAATATCATCGGATAGCTGTATCAGAGAAGCTTTACCCCGTGTTGGTTGTTTTTTTTTGGGTGGGGTGGTATATATATATATATATATCAATGACGACGTTGTGGCTCGGCGGTAGCGAACCTACCTTAAACGCCACAGGTGGCAGAACCATGCAAGCATATTTTCCGGTCTGGGTGTATTTGTCCTTGTCCCTGTATGTGTTTCCGGGCCCCCGACACAGGATATCACTATCCTAATGGGGCCGTTGAGTGTGCAGCGTTTATTTATTTAATGAATATAATGTAATGATGAATGTCTGTAACAGCCACGTCCGACCAGCATCCCTCCCGTCGAGCGCACCGGCGTGCCGGCGGGCTGGCGGCGCGACTGCGTCCGCTGGGCGTTTCACTTCTCCGAGCTGGACGTGATCGCCGGCTTCGAGGCGATGCTCGACGACGTACTGCTGCGGCTGCTGATCACGCACAAGGTATTTAACCGACTTTAATTTACAGTTCAGCAGCGGATAGTACTCTTCTTTATACTATGGATTGACGATCATGTATATTCGAATTGGTAAAAATAGTGCCAATGGATAGGAAAGTGATCGACATTGCATACGATGGTATTGTTTAGTCTCCAGTCACTCATTTTACGGCGCTTCAATATTAAACACCTCATGTCATTTTATACTATATAGATCCGCAATCTTTACTATATGGATCTATACATAATATTTAAAAACTTCTATTGCCTCAGGATCACAGAACTCAATCTTGTTAAAAATAGAATCGTTATGTAAATTTTTTTTTCTTCTTATGACCCGTTTGCGTCCATTTGGGAAGCGATTTTGGTAACATTTTTTGTTGGATAAAATAGGATTGTATGATGATTTGACTAAGTTATATTCTAATAAAAGATCCTCCCATGTTGCTTAAGAAAACATTAATGTTTCTTCATTTACATTTATTAATAAGATTTTAACAAATGAATACTTTCCAGTATCTTGTGATTGTCGAACCTGAAATGGAAAAAATTGTTGAAATGATCGATTTGAAATTCTGCACTATCGGACCGTATAATGGGGAAATGATCGAGGTAACACTATTTTATTTATTATTAATTATTGAGTATAATTATTATTTTTATTATCATCGAAATTGTTTATTGCAGTTGCATATTGCAAAGAAGCGTCCATCAAGGTCATCGGAATCACGGCCCGGCGTTGATGAAGACGAGTTTCAGGTATTGTTAACAAACTAATGCTACCATCATTTAGCCCATATAATAATATATAGAATAGTCCAGATGTTCAAGTGGATAAAAAAAAACTATACTTTACTCAGGTAGTTTGATCAAATATAGTGAAAGTATCTGAGTTTTCAAGTATCTTTGTGTGCAATTGAAATATCTTTGAAGAAATTTTTTACACATTTATATAACGGCCTTTGCGCAGGTATCTGCTATGTATCTGGTCGTTCACTAATCGGATATGAATTGACGCAGTATTGCCAGTATGTGTATAGAATTGACTATGGTTATATAAGTATCATAATAATTGTACATGTGTATATGATTTTGGTCGTTTAAACTTTCGTTCGCCATGGCATATTTAGACGCAAATAAGCAATACCATGTCAACCCACAAAATTGAAAAAACTGAGTTATATAGAAGTGTTGGTAAGTGACTAAAGAACATTTTTCTTTAATATGTGTAGGGTTTTAATCTTTAAAACTTGTAAAAAGGCCATTTTTTAATCATGCAATTTATGTATTATGTATGTTAAACGTTTTGGGTTATATTATATACGAAATATGCAGTTTGTATACTTATTTTTTGTGAAAATAAGTAAAATAACTTACATAAATCTGAAATTGCCAAAACTTGACCAATACATAAAAAAATTCATATAAAACAAGTTGTTAAAAATTTTCAAACGCGTTTTTCTCGAAATGACATTCGTGTGGGTAGACATGGTATTGCTTATTTGCGTCCATTTATCGGTAAACATTTTAAAGATGAGTATATTACAGTTGAGCTCGGCGGCCAGGGCGCGCGTGGCTCGCTTCACCGGCGCTCCGGGATACAACGCGGACGACAAGCGCATGCTCTCCCTCCTCCCCACACCGGGACTGTCGCACTCGCTGCGAGCGGTAATGTGCGCTGTTCTACAGTCGAACGACGACTCGCACTTCGCTCTCCTCTAGATACATCGTACACAGAGCGATTAATATGTATTGTAACCACTTTCATATTCTATTATATCGATGTTTTAAAAATTATTCAACGTTGTTTATAGATATATTGTTATCAATGTTTGTCTCACTTCTTTCAACTGCCGTCATCTACGTAGATTATGTGTAAGAGTTAATTAGTAGCTCATATATCTGTCTAATGTCTTTTCACTTTACTTATAAATCCATAATAATATTATAATTTTCAAGCTGAGGACGCAGGATATTTAATAATAATAAAAAAAAAAACAAAAACATAGCATTCCGATTAAATACATGTAAAATCATTAGATAATTGAGTTGATTCCACTGTATATATTGTTGCTTGTTTTCTGTACGTATATTTATTATTTGACGCTCAATTTATATTTGGTATTTTACTTTTTTGGACAAGTTAACAACGCTTTTGCAATCGTAAAATACGATTTTGGTCTAGTCTTTCGGCGTTCATCCCATGTATTGAGTCTAATAAACCATTTAAATTAGGGTTTCCAAATATTTTTATGTAAGACTGACAAATAACATGGTTTTGGTCGACTAATACTGAAACAAACCTGTAAAAAACTTAGGGTTAAATTAATTTTAATTAAACTCATTAAAAATATGAATAAAAAGTAACCCACGAAGTATTAAAAATGGTATTGTTTTTTTTATAAACTTATAAAAAAGAAAAAAATGTAATTTCGATATTTTCATAAAAGATATTATATTTTTACACAAAGCATATTATATTTTTACCTAAAAATTTGTGTATAAAAGCTTTTTATTCTTCTTTTTAAATAATAATTTGCATAATCAGGATGGATAAATGATATATGTAGTTAATCATCATCTTTGCCTGTTTATAAAAAATATATATGTATATATAGTATTGACCTTTGCAATAAGGTGTTAAAATTAAATGTTTATAAAATTTAATAGAGTATATTTTAACATTTCAAATTTAGTGATTGAAAGAATACTATTTTAATTTTTTTGATTTAAATTATTCAATGAATATCGTTAGGGATACCTGATATTACAGATGTATGTTTATCAAATCAAAGAAAGAGGAAAGATTTATTTAAACACATTACGTATTATAAATATTTACAAGTAAATTAACAATCAACATTAGGTACTAGTACTTTTTATTCATGAGAAACGTGCAGAAGTATGTGCAGAGTTTTTTTGGAATTATAACACCTATTTTCTTGTTATTAAAAATTACGACAATCGCCGAATACGAGTAATAACAATCGTGTCCTCACTCCTTGCTAATTCACTATCTTATGTACTAATTTTAATGCGTAAAATAATAAAAAGTTCGTAAGTATTAAATCGATGTAATCATGTAAACAATCTACTTTACTTTCATATTTCAATGTCTCTGTATCGGGAGATTCGTTTAAGAGTTCATTATTCGCGAATACACCATTTTCCAATATAAAATGACATACAATAATACAGTAAATTATATATTTTAAAATAAAAATATTGAGTTTTATATTATAAGTTGAATTCATACACTTCCCGAGCTCTAGATACAGAGGCAGGACTGTATGTCATTTTAAGAAAAAAAAATCAACGTAGCACATAGTTATAGTTATGGATAATCTCTCGATGTTTAAACAGCACCGTTATAAATGTTTCTTAAATAGTAATTACAGGATTGTTTACAGACTAAGACATTCTTAACGTAGTGTGTTATAAAACGTAGATGTTTTAAAGTTATCACTCTGTCCTTTTTCTAGGTGTTGTAGCACAAAAAATATAATTGTTGTAAATTTTAAATCATGTTAGTTAATATGTTTTAAAAATGTTTATATTTTAATTGCCTACATGTTGCCAAATATTTTAACATAATATAAATGTTCTTCTATTCTTAAATTCATAAATATTATATCTATAGCGTAGACGAGGCGTATATATCTGTGTGTCTGTTCATAGAGCATTCCATAGAGAATAAGTTTACGCACTGTGATTTTTATTGCTTTTATATTATGGTGTCTTTACTGATAATGATGAATTAAATTCCTACTATGTTTAAATGCACAACATGCGAATGTACTATTTTATAAATTTATAGCCTCATAATATTTATGGCACTTCAAAAGTATTTAATTATTAATTATTTATTGTCCTCTCTTTTTCATTTATGTTTTACAACAATGTTCTCATTTATTATAGAATAATTCTGTGTAATATATGTGTCAAATATAATAATAAAAATTAAATTAATTTTTTATTTAAAATTTCCAATTTGATCGATGTTGTCGTTGCTGTAACTTTCAGACGGCAATAAAGCTATAATTTTACTGTTATAATTGTAGCACTGTTTTTATTACAATTTGAGCTATTAAAGGAAGAGATATCTGAGATTAATTAGTTGTAAGATAAAAATGTTGCTTTTACTTTTAGTATGAAAAGGAGCAATAAACACTTTTTATTGTGAACGAGAATAAAAAGTAGAAACTGAACTAACTGTTTAAATTCGAAAAAAAGAAAACTGACTTCAAAACTAAAATACAAAAACTGTGTAGAATGTACAAGCTCGAGAATTGTAAAAATTCAACCACCTCGGGAGTGTACCCTTTTAAATAAAAAAGAATAATCCAAATCGGTAGCCATCTTCGTAATATAGTAACAAACATACAAAAGAACTATACGGTTGAATTGATAACTTTCGTCTTAAAGTTATTTGAAAACCAACAGCTGACTTTAACTAACTAAGGTAGAGGGATACAAAACAACATTGATAGCGGCTGATCAGCTCTTGTTATTGGAAAAATTTGTTCGGTAGGGTAATAGCGGAAAAAATCTTATTCTCAAAAAAATGAAATAATATGAAATAAATTTCTTCACAATTGCGCTTGTTTTTGAAGTCAGGGAACGATAATTGAAATAAGAAACTGTTCTTATTGTATTAAGTAGCACGACGCGACGCGTACGGCACAGTTCAGTAACTTTGGCGATACCTAAGTATGCAATTGAAATGCTTCCTCCATTCTCGAAGATGTCACAAGCCGTGCACTGGCATCGCTAGTCGCAGTAGACAACCTAAGGACAGAATTTAACGTAAGTCTTAAGCTTAATATTTCTCATGTCTGAGTCTCGCCCCCTGGATTCGACAAAACGAGGCAAATCAAGCATTTAGTATTATAAAATATATTTACTTATTTTCTTGTCCAAATCTCGTGCTGCTGCTAAAATTTAACTTCAATGTTACTGATTGAGTTTATTGAAATTACAATTTAACTAATATTGGCCTGTGGTGCGGCATGTAAAACCATAACAAATATCATGATTTTACAATCTCGCTGCGACAGACTGATATAAATAAAATTAGAACTCTTCCGTTTGTCGTTCTACATCCCAGGATGTCCTCGGTCCCAATCAGAGCGTATCTTATAGTACTACAATAGAACTGTCAATCTTCATATTATAAAGGTAACTATGTATGTCCACCTACTGTAGCGACAATAATGTGACCATTTGACCACTAATCTTACTACTATATTTTTAAAGGTAACAAGTAATGTGTAAATGTTAAAACTACGCTGGACACAAATGTCAACGCTGACAAATTCTTACTAAAATTCGTAAAATTTATGTACTCATTACTGTATGCAAGTCTCTGTTTTTCTATAGTATAATATAGTAAGTTGTTGTGTTAATAGTTGCATAATGAATACTTTACAATAATTTTAGGATTTCGGCTAATTTTCACAAAAAATCAGAATGGTATATTCAGAATTTTTATTTTTAGTCGGGCCAGTACACAAATTTAAATGAAAATTGCTTTAGGTATTTAACCTTCAAATATAACACTGGTGTCAGATTCTTTCAGAATATATAAGGTGGATTTTACAAAAAATCAAACAAACAGTCGTTTTGCCTTCTGTTCCAATATTTTACTTAGGATCGTCTTCTAATAGAAAATATTCCGATAGCTGAAGTGAAGCCGATATGTTTGTATTTCATTTATTATTAATCAATATTATTTAATAGCACTATACTCTAAAGATGTGTTTTTCGGACGCGGACGAAGTCGTGGACAGAGGCTATTACTATATATGTATAAATAATGCAATTTTGCTCTTATATAATTCATAATGACTGACCGCAGAAATAAATTTGTACGAGTTTAGCTCGGCGACGGAAAAGTACCAAGTGCATGGCTTGGCATGATCGTCGTAGAATTGCTCATAAGCATCATCTACATGTATTCAATATTGAATATTCTAAAGTATTATAAACATTTAAATTATCACAATTATTGAAGTACATATTACATATACATACATTGTTTGTGT
Organism: Hestina assimilis; assembly: GCA_023373885.1. Lineage (NCBI taxonomy): Eukaryota > Metazoa > Arthropoda > Insecta > Lepidoptera > Nymphalidae > Hestina > Hestina assimilis. Next base: position 17,452,254 of record CM041759.1, read on the forward strand.
TATTACGATGAATTAAGGTGGTACATAAATGAGTAGTTGGAGGGGAAGGGGAGGGGGCTTGCTATTTTATCTACAAAGTACGACATGTTGAGTTATTCTTAGCTACCTGTCGACATATTTATAATCCGTTAACTGTTTTTATTAATTTTATCTCAGTCAATAGATATGTTTCATAGAGAAGTCTAACAATAAATGACTGCAGAATGTTTCGCTTAGCAATTAAATCCGCATTATTCTTGGTATTCAAAAATATTAAAATAACTCATCACTTTTCACGCGGAGTCGTGGAAACACACTATTAAAAAAAAAAGATTAATGTAGGTTTATGTAGAGCTTTTTTTTAACAATTACCATCATATTTGTAATTTTTTGTGCATATAGCAAAATTTATAAAATTAACTTATTTTCAAAGAAAATTTAAGGTAAAAGGCAAGTAAGCTTTTACTAAATATTAATATCTCCTTTAAAGGTAGATCTTTTTATATATAAAATTCGTTGTAAAATAATTTTATAGGGCGCTGAGTACATTTAAAGTGCGCAAAATCCGCCTATGTTTAATCGCCAATCCGCCATGACATGGCTGCGTTCTTCCTAGTAGTCACCGTGCCACTGTACACGGGGCCGGCATTAGCCAGTCCGAACCGGTAGGCTGTATAAAATATTCCCGGCAGCCCGTGGTGTAGGTGTCTCAACAAACTGTTTCTTTTGAACTATATTTTCAAATAGTCTTCTTACTTCCGAATCCTAAGAATATAATTATTTTTTAAACTATACTTCAGAGAAAAACCTGTTATTCGTTCGTATTTAAATATTCGTCGGCATTTATAAACTGGATCGATCGGCTAAATACTTATTTTTAACGTTGAGAAACGCAATTACGCCCACCACTACTAGGTGGTGTGGGGCACACCGCCCCGACTGCAGAAGCTAAGTAACCCCTTAAAATCCCACGAGCGGCCTGCGCTATATTATAGACGCCACGGGCTCGCTTGACGCCCTGGCGCGATTGCCATAGCGGCGCGCCCCAAGGCATTCACTTCTGGAATTAAGTTTCTTCCTCTTCGATCGACCGTCCTTATTTTTCAAAGATGTTTTCTTCCTGTAACGCATGACCGAGCTTGAAGGCCCCTTTTAAAATCTCTGGTATCGCAGGGGCCGCTCACAAGTCTCTGATAAATCAGAAAAGTACCAGAGTGGCCAATATGACACAGCCATTCTGGGCGTGGTCTGACGTTAAGCGCCCCACGCCCAACCGAGCTAGTACTCAGCCGTCGTCCCATGATACATAGTGCACACTATGTATCAGGTGCGTTCGAAGAGTGTAATTTGCTATTGCCCTTTTATTGTCCCTTCTTCTGTCCCAGCAAAGCTAACCAAAAATCGTGATGACGTTCTTAGCCGTAGTTCGGCTTCACAGGAACCCCTTAAGCACCGACTCAAAATTAAGGTCTCACGAGGGATGTCCCTTTCTCGACTCACGAGGGATGTCTCTTTACGACTGGGTCTTAGTAATCAGCCTCCCACCCGGTGATGCTATCAAGACCAATAATGACAGAATACACATTCAGAAAAAGAACGAAAAAAAGTTACTTAAGATAGAGAGTAGTTTTGTTAGTGACAATAGGTAAGTAACAACTTTTTATGACCAATCATAGCAACTTCATGAATGACAAAGTAGTTGATGAGGTATGTAAGAGATGAGATTAGTTGTCAATGATAAACAAATACGAAATATGTCTGTACAAGTACTTGCTAGATAACTGTTGTTAAACATTTGAAGAATGTATTACAATTGTATAGTATTATTAATAATAATGTGTCTTCAAAACATACACGCGTATTTTAGTTTCCGGTCTATACTTGTAATTAGTATATCTAAACATAAACACGGTACAGACACAACAAGCTATTAATAATAATTATAATATTATTTAATTGTGAGCTTAACATCCAATACATTTCTATCACATGTAAATAGTTGTTTTTTATTTAGATATAAAGAAATAAATAAATGAATTCTAAATACTGACCATTGTTGTTGCTCATATCCTGTGTCGTGTGTTCGAAAACGCATGACAACCAGCGCTTAAGCCACGCTTACTACCACTGCGACAGAGCAGTCATCTGTATAGATATGGGTACATACATGGGTATATACAAAAGTATTTCACGATGCTGCGACGCGGCGGTAGCGAAATTGCCGTAAGCACTACAGGTCATGGTTTCAATTCCCGCTCGAAGCAGATGTTTGTATTGACCATACAGGCATGTTTTACGGTCGAGGTGTACTTATTAGTCCATGTCATTGTGTATGTTTCCGGGCACTCGACACAAGATATAACTATTCTAATGGGAGCCGTTGAGTGTATAACGTTTATTTATTTAATTATACTCTTACTACATCGATGTCACAAAACAAGACATGAAAAATCCCAATAAATGTAGGACAAAGCTATTTACAATTATCTTTAATTTTCTATAGTTTAGTGGAAAGTACTTTAATCCTTGTAGAAATTCTGTGTCCCACAATCCATTGAGATTGTATACATATTTACTTCTGTTCGGAGACCTGTTTTTTTCGCTTGTAAAGTTTGTATTATCTTAAAAAGTCATAGTTTAAGCTGAAACTTTAATGAAAATCTACAATTCTGTATGGCGATTTTGATAGTAGGTTTGTTAACTAAAATATACAGTCTTCGTCATATCTAACGATAAGTCATATTACGTGCGTAGCTATTCTTAATATCTACACTATTATTTTATATTATTATCCTTTTGTTTGTTTTTGTACTGAATAATAGTTTACGTTATTTTAAAATTTTAAAATATATTTTAATATTTATTAATATAGAGGTGGAAAACTGGTGGCTGTAATTTAGGTTTTTTTTGAAATAACTACCATAGCCACCAGCGACTCACAAATATTGACCAATAAAAGTTACAAAAAGTTATTATTAATAACTTTTTAGCAGACATTAGGATCTGTTACTTAAACCAAAGTCATATTATTCTTAGGTTGTATACAGGATAGTTTCATTATTAAAATTATAAGACATTTTACGCTACTATGCTAACCTACTATGCTATTATTTATATTTGATTAATTACCAATATCTATTAAAAGGAAATAAGAATTAAGGTCATCAAAATATAGTGATGGTGGTGAAAAAACGATTAATATGTTCATTTATAGATTTTAATAAAATTAAATATTATATAAATTATTTTTAAAAATTAAATTATTTTTAATAACTTCATGTAAAATTATTGTGAATAAACAAGTCACCTCGTATCTATACAAATAAAGTACCTAATTGTTAAAGCCAAATTGGAACATAGTTGAACAAAAATGTTTTATTTTTGTATTAAATATTATAACTATTACGCTAAAATATGAATCAGATATCGAATATTTGAATGATACACTTATACCTACCGGGAAATTTCAAAATTATTTGTCATTATAATACATAGACAACATGGCAACAATTTACGTGTGAAACGATCTACCGTGAATTACGTGGAGACTGCTAATATATAAGAAAATAGCTTTCAGATTTCAGCCATACGCCGTCACTTTTGAGCGGTACAGGAGTACAGGGGAAATTGCATTCCCGAATTTTCAAAGCTTTCTCTGTATCTACTGCAAAATATGTGGGTATTTTTTTTCTGATTGTGTTGTTGGCCCTTCTGGTCTTGACAGTAACCGGGCGGGGGTGGCCGAGTATAGCCTTCCCGGAGGGTCAAAGTTGATTTCGTCTAAAGGTTACTTCCTTTCTCGTCGAGGCGACGCAACGCTCCGAGCGCATTCTAATGGATGGACTCACCCGAGAATGTGAGCACGTCGCGACGTGCGATACAAAATACCTCGTCCGCGCCGGTAAAATCGAGGGATGGATAATGTATTATCTGAATAAGTTTAGACATGGAATTATAGAAGGGCTTCAACGTGTAGTCTCCTTATTTTGTTAAATTTTATTACCTTTTTAATCTATGTATCTAAAGATTCTTTAATTATTATAGCACGGTAAGCACCACATCTGAATAGGGTGCTTGCTCCTAGAGGCTTTCACGTGCTACCGTATTTAATTCTAAACAATCTACTTAATATAACTGAGTTTCAATCAATTAGACTAATCATCGTCGATTCAAAAGATAGGCTAAACAAAGATAAATAAGGAAAAAATTATATGCTATAAACAAACGCATAGGTGTTTACAGTTTAGATTTACAGTCATATGTTGGTACCTAATCGAGTTCAATATCCTCAGATTTAAAATGTGCCATTAACGGTATATTCTACCCAAGAATAAATTTATACTGTTACAGGGCTGTAAAATGAATTTATTTGTACAGAGATTTTTTTACAAATTATTGGTATCGACTTTCAGATATCTCTGAGCCGAAATCAAATATTTGTAGAATTTTTGTAAAAGCTATCTTTTATGACATCACTACTGAAACTACAAAATACAGACTAAGAAAACTACTGAAAAGTACTGATATACTTTATGTTTCCGGACTCCCGGCACAGAATAAATATAACTTAATGGGACCCTTGAGTGTGTAGCGTTTATTTATTATTGTTATTTCAAAACGAATGATTTTAACATTTTTAATGATTTAATAAGATTATATTGTTATTAAACCTAATTAAAATATGGTTATTATTTCGTTTCAATTAAGCTACAAAAAAGTATGCGTAATTATGACTGATTTGATGCCAATTTTAATGAATTCTCTCGTCTAAGGTTGGATAAATTAAACCATTTTGCGTCATTGTTTCAGAAACAAATCATCAAATGGAATAAGAATCGAATTTTGTTTGGAAACTTCCATTACCGGAAATCATTATTAATGCAATATGTAAACAGTATATTAATATCTTTAGTTTGTTCTGTAAAACACAATTACAAAATGAAATTATATTAAATATGTGTCAAATAGGTTATTTAAGTTTTTTATCCGATATACAATTAAAACAATCCTGATATGCTTGGTCTGCGCGTAGACGTAAGTATGTGAGCTCTGCGATTTCCTGATACTGTAAAGGTATAATAAAGTATAAATTTATTTATACAGGATATGACTATCTGTGAACCAAATTACATTCAAATTAGTCCAGCTGTTGTAGAGCTCTTAGAAATCTTACTATTTATTTTACGTTTTTAAATATGGTTATACAAAATCTGTCTATTAGTGCTTAGAGCATGAAATATTATATTAATGTTATGTTATTTTTGAAGTCAGCGTTGCATCGTTTCAACAATAATCACCTTCGTGAGGTTAGTCGATGAAAAAAATTCGATATGCTCAAAAAAAATCCTATGCAATAACTATATCAAATATTAAAAAAATAATAATATTCATAACTACAACAGAAAAATATTAAATATATTCAAATCCAAAACTGACTTAAAAATCATTATTTAAGGTGTGAAGAGGCATCTAGCGGGTAGGTAGGGCGAAGGTGGCTAGTACAGTTCGCCTCCTGCAACCATATTGGCCACCTTTGCGCGTGGACTCCACTTACATTTACCATCAGGTGGAATATAGTCATTTGCCCTCCGGCGTTATATAAAAATAATATTCTCTTATTATTATATTCGTAGTAATGCAGATTTATACTATAAATAAGATCTTAATATTAAATTCCATTCTTTAAAATTTTCTCACGGGTGTGACTGTCGATCACCAGGGTCAACGGTAATAGACATCCCGATGAAGAAAATCTTAAAATTCACATTATCATTGAATAATTAATATTGACTACATTATCAAATTAGCTATTAGGTAAAAAGTAAACCGTGTATTGGGACATGCGTTAGGAACGAAGCTCTTTTTGGTATGTACCCAATATTTATAATATATTTATTAATTACTAGAAGCATGTTATATATAATACAGTAGAACTATAGTTCTACTAACTTAAACTGGATGGAATCAAAATCAGCATGCTCCCTATAGACAATAGTTATTTTGTTTTAGTGTCACCAATTTTCATTTCAGCATCGATTCGCATTTCGTATTTATAGCCGTCAAAGTGTACTGAAGTATGCGTATTGCGTACGCATGTTTAAGCGTGCTTACAAGTGCTTACGGATGCTTAAGAATTAAAGGTAAAAAAATAAATAAAGGTAAGTGGATGTAATTGGTTGTAAACTAAATATAGTTTTGTTTGTATATTGAAACATACAGAAAGTTAGAATTATTTTTAACATTTTCTATTGCAGTATATAACCAACTAGCGACCCGCCCCGACTTCGTCCGGGTGCATAGTAAATTGTTCCGTTTATCCCGTTACATTGGTAGTTTTATTCCGTTCTTGGTCCTTCCATTTATAAACTATCTACCTGTATACAAACATTAAGTAACACATTTTTTTCCTTACGAACTTCTTTACCCGTCGATTCTATACAAACCTTGATTTGACAATTACAAATGAAACAACAAAGATCCGATTTGGTACAGGCCTTATAAATTTATTTATAATGTGCTTTTAACGTGGCGCCATCTATTGGATACTTACTCTTTAGAATCTTATTAAGCTAACAGAGATAATCATGACCTTTTGCTAATAAACAAATAATTTGCAATAAAATAATATTTCGAATATAAATTGAGATATAAATTATCCTATCTTTCAAGTTGGATGAAACTGAACACAGTGTGCAAGATTTTATTAAAATTGTCTCGGTAGTTTAGAAGTCCATCGCGGACAAACAACGTGACACGTGATTTATATATATTAAGAATATAACACACTACAGCAGCTGAAAGCATGACTGAACACCTTTAAACATGTTTACGTGTGCTTTAGCATGCGCCAGCATGCGAAAGCTTCGTTAAGCATACGATGCGCAAAGTGTGTGACCACCTAGCAAAGTGCTGGTCGAGGCCGATAACTGTAATTCAGGTCTAAAAATACCGCATTGTATAACATAATTATCACAAAATTCTGAGAAACTTAATATATATATATATACCAACTTTCTGATAAGCTAAGATATTATAAAATGCAGCCTGCAACACCTTATATCATGTAATAGGGTTCCAGCATCTATAAATAGTTTAGACCAAAACTTAAGGTTATAATAATAATCACCGAAAAATTCTAACAATGTCAACTCAAGTCACGCAAAAACCCAAGCCGCATGCTATGTGACAAATGTATTTTTTAGTTATAAATTTCCAAAATGAGCGAGCATTAAGCTTCGTAATTAAAAAGTACTATGTATTATTATTGGTGGCAGCATTTGGGCGAGACCTATGTCCAGCAGTGGACGTCCATATGTCGATGATGATGAAGTATTAAAAAGTATAGTATCACAGTCCTTTTTATGAGATTATTTATTCATGTTTTATATGTAAAAAAATGTATTTATTGCAGTCTTACCAAACCATTTTGTGAAGATTCATGAAACCATAAAAATCAGACATATGTTTGGTTCAGATCAATACAAAACAAAAGCCAGCGGTAATAATGATTTAGTTTAAATTCACATTTCAGGAAATAAGTTACATGTGAAAAAATATTATTCCAAAAAGCGAAGCTTTTGTGATTTTCTCAATAAAAAGCTAATTAAAAAAATATTTAAAATTATATCATCATGATATAATTTTAAATATTTTAGATTATTAAGATTCCGTAGCTAAATTGCAAAATCGGAACCCTTTTTATACTTTTATTATGTGTGTCCGTCTGTCTGTCCGTCCGTATGTCAAGGTCATTTTACTAGAAGACTTGGGTTTATCTATAACAATTTAGTAACTAGGTATTTTCCATAACGGCTTCACACTTTTGTAATGATATTATGAAATATATGAAGGTTGAAAAAAAGTCCAGCAAATAGCTGGCAACGTGTGTGACATCTTTGGATAAACTGATGTCTTTCATTACGGTCAGATTTAGTTGGACGTTTGAAAACTTTATGTAGGCAATGGTGACATGATTACTTTGTTGAATGATCGAAAGTAATATGATACAAGACTATAATACAAGGGACGCCTCTTCGTTACCCATGGTTTTATGGCTTGAAAATATAAAGGAAACGTAAAGTAGCTTTTTTAGATTGCGTTCTAGTCACACTGCTAATAACAAATTTATCAGACATGCAAAAACTGAACACACAAACAGACTGAATTACACAGTCGACGGTTGATAATTTTTTTAACCCAAGTTATAAGTGGAGTGTTAAAGGAACGCTATAATGCAAACTTAAATTGAAGTTATATTTAACGCTACCAAATAACTATTATTTGAAATTGAACAGAAATTGGTATATTAAATGATGATGATGATATTTTGTAATGTCATCTTAGATTCCCCGTGATTGAAGGAAACGAAAGCGGAATCGTTAGTATTGTGTTAAAGTGATTAACGGAAGTGACATACTCACAAAGCCACCTCTGGTATAAGGATTTTTATAAGAATGGAAAATTTGGGATAGATATATAGAGTGGCACTTCAAATAGATACGTTAAGTAATTTAAGTGATATAGGTTTTTTTATTATTTGAGTCATTTTATTGTTTTTGTATGTATGTTGTACGATAAATTCACTGGTTATAATATAATATCCTCGCGATCGCGATATAATATAATTCTCGCGATCATTGCAGCAAGATTATTTTTGCTTTTTCTGCAATCGCAACCCGACGCTACTTTGAAAGTACTACCCTTCATTTAATTAAAATAACAAACAAAAAATACAATTATTTGCAGGTAATTAAATCGCTTCGCTGCTGGAATGAGAAATTATGGATGACGTTGATATCTTTTTTGACTGGTTTAATAAATTTACACAATGTGACGACCCCATCGCCCGCTGTTGGGATAACCTCTGTCACAACAGAGATTATTCCACCAGTGCAATCAGTCACACTGGTGGTAGGTCTTTTGTTGCAAGAGGCCGGCTAGGTAGATACCACCGCAGTGTCCAATATTCTGCCGCCAATTAGTACTGTTTAGGCACTACTTATTCCGGTTTGAAGGGAATTGTACGCTAGTGAAATTACTGGGCGAACGAGATTTAAGAACTAATATCTCGAGGTTGGTAACGCGTGAGTGGCACCTACTAATGGTGCTGCAAGCGCTCATAGGCTGCGGCAGCCACTTACCATCAGGTGGGCCGTATGCTTGTTTGCCAACTTCTAACATAAAAAAATATTACTCGGATGTTTCTATTTATTTCAACTTTAAAACGTACGTTGTCGGTATTTTTAACGAGTGGTTATACAAAACATAATGAAAGAGACGTCTTTATGTTATGAATATAACATAATTATCAAAAACCTAATAAAAATCTCTGTGATTTGTCCATAATTTCAATAAATCTAGGTAGCGGAAATAAGCCGTCCATATTTTTCATATTAAGCTTACCACAATCTACAAATAATCAAACTTTTGTCACTTCCTATTTCCGTCTTTATTAGAATAAAAATAGGATTACTGTGCAAATACATTTGGGATGTCCTCTTGTAAAGTTTTATTTAATTGTTTATTTACTTGTTTATTTTTATTAATTATTCGGAATCATAGGCAGTGGTGTACGTACGTACTAGTATGTATATGACAATACGTACGAATATACATACAAGCGTTTCAAATCACGTTTGAATAAAATAGCTTGTTTATATGTAGGTATGTATATGTATGCACCTAAACTACTACTAGTTAGCTTATCGCGTGGCAAATGAAAGATATTAGTAAATAGCGGACCAATAGACTTTATTGATAATGCCTCATATGTTTATCACTAGAAGTAGCCATAAATTGGATCAAGAATTTGCTGTTATATAAAAAATCTTATAAGTTCCTAAAAAATAATATGTACTTTAAAAAAATGTTTAAAACTCCTATCTGAAAACTATCTATCATAGTAATAAGATATTGTCAAGTGTCGAGTGCGTAATAAGTTAAAAATTTTAACCATTTTTTTTAAGTGATTTAAATTCCAAAAATTCTGTTTTTCTTATTACTTTTATTACCACCCCAGCAAATTAAATTAGGTATTGACTTGTTATGTAATTAGAAAAATATTTTAATAATATTGCAACCATCCACTCAATATTTCGTTATTTTTATAGTGATTATGGTAAACGGTTACGGTGGCGTCAACGGGAATTCCACCCGCGACTGATCATCGATATATACTTATTCATGAACTGACGACAATCTGAAATTGCAATAAAAATAAATGTCAATACACTGAAAGTATTAATCTTTATAAAGTAGTATGTTTTCTGCATTATTAAAACGTAGGGTGCAGGCTGAGGCGGTGACGTCACACGCGCAACCATTATAAGTGCGCGCGCGCAGGCCGCGCTCATTCGTTAGTTTGCGCGTCAACCGCGCACCGTGTTATCCGTGATCAGTGCGCCGGCGAATTTTCAAACGAGTGACTTACTGTGCATCAAAATGCCGAAGAATATTTTAGCCGAGATGGGCTCCCAGGTGGGATTGACGCCCGCTCGACAGAATAAAAAGGTAATATTTTTGTAGGTTAAATTTAACGAGGAGAATAATTTTTTTTAATTACGAATAATGGGGGTATTTTGATAATTTAAATTTTAATAATTTAATTGATAATTCGAGATCTGCAACACCATTATTCATTAATTGATTTAACATAATATTTTAATAAAAATATACGTAGGCTTTTCTAATATTTCGCTTTTTCGTTTATTTGTTTAATATATTTTTTAAATAAGACATTGCGAAATATTTCAATTTAATAGCGAGATGAATCCTGGATTGGCGATGGTATTTTCAGAACGTCAGGTCTGAGTCGCGAGTGAACGACAGCGGCTGTTGTCTCACGGTCAGACGTAAATAAACGATGCGGACGGCAGCCCAAAACCAATGTCAATACCGCATTCGAAACTAACAGAGATATTTCCATTAAAGCCAATTTACTTACAATATTTCTCGATGTTTTTATTAATTTAAAAACTCGAGTTAAAAACTTCGGCAAAAAAGCGGTTACTTTTAAAACTTTTATTGTATATTTTCGCTAAAGGCACAAAATAAAATATTTACAGCATTTCATATTTTTAAACTAAATTTAAACTTTGGCTGTTAAAAAAATCTTAAAAATAACATTATGCTATCGATGTAAATATTCTGCACGTTACCAGAAGCGTCGTTAACGAAGACATACATATCCACGCAATTTTCTCATTCCACACATTATATGAGCCTGGATGCTTGGAACGAGGCCAAGACGTTTTTTATCCATTAACACCCATATTACATTTCTCGTATAATATATAAAAGCTCATAAACGGTAACGATCGCTTTTCATGAATCCGTAATCGCGATTGTTCAATAAGAGATTGTATTGCACACTGATCATTACCAATATACGACAATCTGTCTAATTTTGTTTATTTTTACACACACATATCATCTAGAATTCAACTTCAGTAAGTTTATGCCTGCAAAGCGTCGACAAGTAGTCAGTCACGAGGTTGTTTTCAAATTTTTACATGGAGGACTGGAGGTTGATTTTCTTATATAGTTTGTATACCAAAGTCCCAAAGGAGGGGAAATTACAAGAGTTTTTCTCATTGAATCTATTCATTAGAATATTGTATGTAATACCCTACAATACTTAACATTATTACCAAGCCACCCAGAGTGGCCTTTTTAGCTAAAAGTAAGCCGTTTATTTCTAATTAAAACATATACTAAAGGATATTATATATAGCCTTTTAATATCGTAAAATAAGTTAAAAATCACAAAAATTGTATCTGCAATATTAAAATAGACGCATATATCACTAAAATTAGAATATAATTATAAAGTAAAGGGTTAATTATCACCATCTATTCATCATATTCATATTAATTTTATATATATGTAAAATGACAAATGTTATAATAACAGAAATTATGACATCATTATAACTATACACACGTTCCTATGATTTACAAAACAATTTGAATAAGCACACTTATAGTCTTAGTAGGTTATTCTTATTATTTCTTTATTTAATTCAATTCCTAAGCAGTTTGCTCGCTTTTCAACTATTATTACAGTTATTTCATATTTATATACCCATTAATCTTTCTACAGTTCTTTGTATAGGCAAATTTTCGCTATAATTTCAATAAAAGACAGGGGAGTATTCACTACGCACGCAATAAAAGCTTAACAGAAATAAAATGTAGTGCATTGGTAAAGCCACAGGCTTTTTAGTAATAAATGTTCATCTCTGCGGCACTATTACATATTTCCGCTGAGAAATGCCATTGACAGCTTGTTCAACATAAGAAGTACATATTATATTAAAATATGAATAAAAATAGTCTTCTAATCTAGATTCAGAAGAAGACTAATTCAGAAGATTTATAAACATTTAAAATACAAGTGCTACTAATTACTCGCTGCGAGTATTATGAAAACAAGGTAAATCGCACGTAAAATGTGTATAATTATGTTCTTATTACTTTGTGACGATACTAATTGCACATTGGGAAAATCCGAAAAAGGTTAATACCGAACTAATTTGTGTACTAATTTTTCACTTAAGTATCTATAATGATAAAGGATTTTTCCTATTTGACATATATTCTCCAAGTCCTATTTATGTAGATACTTGTTTGTATTACTATCCTTACTTATTTCGAAAGTATGTAACCTGAAAATACTTTCGTGAAAGGAAATTTATTAAAAATATTTCTTTAGTCGATGTGAGCTTTGAACAAGAACATTAAGGCCGAATACGCGCCGCAATACAAGAGAATAATATCTATTTTTAACAAGAATCTAAACATGACGATTGCCAAAAACATGTAAAGGGCAAAAGTTGAAATATGTTCAAATCGTAATAATAACGATCATGTGTCGAGTGTTCAATAAATAACATGAGCTGCTTTAACCATTGCTTTGACCGATTATTAGGTAATTTTTAAAAACAAAAACCAAACGATATTTTTTTATTAATTAATGATGTAAAAGTATTTATCGTTACTTTGTATTTATGGAAGAAATTTGAAGACTAAATATTGAATTATTAAGTATTTGTATAGTGAAAATATAAATGTACATTGTACATAGTATTTAGATATCATTTTAGTTAGTGGCTTCTAACGAGTAGTTCTAATTTTGTAAAGCAACATTTTTTGAAATTGATTGATTGATGGATTGATAGAAAGACTTATTTATATACAGATAGAGACAGAGCTAAATATGAAAGGAATCTTAATCTAGTCATATTATGTAAAGTAATAAATTGAGTGTTATTTTCATTATAACCAAAATTAAAGAAATTGTAAGATGTTTATAGCAACTGCATGAATTATCGGCTTTTTTAAATATAGTCGGTTAAAATTTAAATATCTTATTATTAGGTACCCCCGTCTAATAAAAGATTATTTTACATTACAACAAAATCTAACGAATTTAGCATCACAAGCTATCAGCATAGTGGAACCGAGATAGGGTGCGACTAACTTTGTTTCGCCTAACTCTATGATTAAATATAAAATGAAGCCAAATATTAATCAATGATTAATATAATTATTTATGGCGTAAGTCATCGTGACGTTGTATTCAGTATTTTATACAAGTTACAATTAATCTGAGTATTAGTTCACCGTACTTCAATATTCACTACAGGTATTTCAGTGGAGACAGTGTATCTTTGAAAGCTAATGACCGCCATATTACTTTATCTTTCGAATGTGGTCGTTTAGTTATATCAGTCAATATAGATGAAAAGGAATCCAATTTTTTTATTTATTTTAAAATGATTATATTTTAAAATTAAATTATGAAGATGAGTTTTCTAATAAATTTAGCGCGGTTTTTCTTTTGCTTGAAGATTAAAATCATTACCATTTAATAACATGGTGTGTATAATTGGGAAATGGCAAACTGTACAAAAGTTACTATATAAATATTTTATTGAATTTTTAGAATTATAACGAGCAAATATTAGACACTTGAATTAAGTCTAAATGCAGTTATAGACGATCCATAATATAGATGGGAAAAGGGGCAAAACAATATAATTAAGCCTTCCCGAATACGATTTATTTTATTGTTTTCTTGATTTTAACTTCATTGTTGTTACGGTGTGGCGATGCGAGACTAACTGTGCTTATTTATATGGATAAATATTTAAATCACTATTTCGAATACATAATAATTGTAATCAATTTTCTAGACTAACGTGTCATGGCTAACCTGACACGATGAGACCGCTGTTCTAACCGAAAAGAAGATTTCTGTTTTTATTTCTATAAATATACTATATAAATCCATTTTGTTTTTTTTCATTTCAATTGGAAAGGCTAGTCGTGATAATGCTTCGTTGGTCGTTCTATATAAGTTTTGTGATAATTTATCACCTCATCCAATATATTTTTGGGTACTTAAGCAAATGATTGAAGTCAGATACTTTATTTTTTGTAAACAGTCCATTCTTAAATATATTAATACCAGTATATACATACATTACATTATTATATACAGCATTATACTTAAAATAAGTCTTATAATAAAAAAAAAATAATTATCATGACATTAGTTCCGGCATAAACTACTTAAGAATTTAATAACTTTGTTTTAATTCATTATGGCAAGCAAAAAATAGCATTGTATTAATTAGAGTTAGTCTGGGTGTTAAGTTCCAATTAAAATCAAAGTGAAAACCTCTCAAATTAATTTTTTAAACGGTAGATATGGTTAATTCTTATTTTATTTTGTTTATTGCCAGTAAACAGTGAACAGAAAAAAATGGAAAAATGGGGAATATTACGGATAAATTAGCGACAGTGTATTTTGGTAGTATTCATTTTTGTTTTGTTTGGTATGTTCCGGAGAGGGAAAGAAATGAAACTGAATTAAGGTTCTTTGCTTCAACTCGCAAGTGATTCAAACCTCTTTGATTTTTTTCTTTTAATTAATCTTCTGCGATTTCAATAAAGAACCGTCATTGTCAGTTGAATTTTGATTATGTTTCTAGCACGTTAGTAGTAAAGGTTTTGTATCATTAGATAACAATTCAATTTTTAATTTAACGCGGAACAAAATTGTACCTGACCAGTTTTTATTATGTTCTGCTTTGCTTGGTCGATAATATTTTTTTATACTCACGACGTATTAATTTTATGTTAAAATATCCGCAATAACAACACATTAAAAGTAACTCTGTATTTTTAAGATATGATGGTGGCTACCAAGGAAGTAAGCCCACCTGGTTGTAAACTATCACCGTAACCTTTAACACAAGCAATTACAAGGCTAATGGTCACACAAGGGTAAGAGGAAAAGAAATTGTTTGCTCGACGATACGTTTAATCCTTACCACTATAAAAACTTGTTATTTTAAGAAAGTTAAAATTAAATTTAGTGAAATAAATGGCAATAGGAAATTTTGGAATTGCATTAGTGACTTCATGACGTATTAAACTAGAAGAAAATAGTTTGCAATAATATTGAATCAATTTACTAAATTTGGCAGAGTTATAGAAATTAGCAGAGGTGTTTTATG
Source organism: Hestina assimilis (assembly GCA_023373885.1). Lineage (NCBI taxonomy): Eukaryota > Metazoa > Arthropoda > Insecta > Lepidoptera > Nymphalidae > Hestina > Hestina assimilis. The sequence continues at coordinate 17,467,757 of CM041759.1, forward strand.
TTGTTGGCAAATAACAGGATTCTACACCTCAACTGGTATCTCAAATTATTACCCATATATTACGGTATGATTGGACACGCAGAGCATTGCAATATATAACTCCGTCTGTCTTCATGTACATTGATAGTACAATTTAGGTAATATATTCGTGGCATGGGCGACAAATATATAAAGAAGTGTAGGTGGAGGTATTATAATTAGTTTTTGAATTTTATTTTGATTAAAAAATTACTGAAATTAATTGACCCTTATACTTTTATTCATAACTAAAGGACTTCTAATCTTTCGATACATTTTAGTCAGGCTCACTTTTATTACACATTATATTCATTATATTATATTTATTTCATTATATTTATGGCTTATTATTACTTTAATACTAGCCATGTTTTTTTTTGGGTAAGAGGGTGCAAACGGACAGGATTCTCATGTTCAAACGAGATGTTCTAAGGTAAATTCATTCCTATTAAAATCTTACAATATGAAAGAAAATTACATGTATGATTTCTTCTATGTACATTGTAAATTATTCTGTGACATAATAGGACACTATATTAATACGCAGAATAACGAATTGCATTAAGTCACTAACTGAATGAAAAGTTAAAAATACACGATATATGTAATGTAAAATGTAGAATAAAATAGGTCTCCCATTATCAAAAATTAGGTGATAATTTTATTTCCACCAGTTCTGTGTCAGCTTTAATAAGGTGTCACGTTTGACCTACGGCACAATCTATGGTTTCAGCGTCATTAATTTTGTAATTGTATTTTATTATTATTCTTATCCAACTTTGAGTGTTACAAGCTCCTCGACATTTTATTATTAGCAAAAGATAGACTGATGCCGTAAAACAAATCAAAATGTACCTATTTGTGATAAAAGTATTACAAACTTAGGTATTACGTCTTCAATTAGTTACTGACAGTTGCTTGTAAGGCGCTAACGAGCACATCGCTAACTCATCACACCCTTGTACTGTACAAAAATGTGTACTATATGTACACCAGTTACTCATATTCTGTTTTAGAGTTTTACGTAGTCATCTTAGAAATTAGCAAACAGTAATATTCAAATAACTGTCAAATTCTATGTTATGTAGTCTGACTATTTCTAAAATGGTCATATTTGAAAAAACACTTCATCAAAAATATGACTGAATTTTTATACGATTGAGTTGCCAATGAAGCATACCAACCACCTGATAGTTAACAGTTGTCGCAGCTTATTAGCGCTTGCAACATCATTCATTTGTAGATGTCACTCACGGGCTGCTAACCTCGACGTATTGGTTCTCGAATCTCTTTTGCCTAATAATTTCACTATATACAATGTTTTTCGAACCGAAACATAGTAATGCAAAATACCAGTAGAGTATTTTGCTGTAGAATATCTGAAATTTCGGTGGTACCTACCTAGCCAGCCTCTTGCAATTAAAGTCCTACCACCAGTAAATCAGACCGATTGACTTTTAATATAATTTCCATCTTTTCATGTTTTTAATTCTAACTCAAAGTCAGTCAGATAACCTTTAAATGTTCAATGAATTAGCTTCAATTTTTAAGGTCGATATTTTCATTGAAAAGTGTACCACAAGAATCCCTTACGAGACAGATACTAGACTATAGACTCCCAGTATTGTGTGCCTTTTTTAACTGTAATTAGTTTTCTTTTAATAAAAAAAAACTATTTTGTCAAAAAAGAAACAGAAACATAGTCCACAACAATTCCAAACTATACAATAAATAAACTATGAATTTATTAATCCTCGTACCTATGACATTTCATAATTTTAACTGTGACAATTTGAGGTGACCATGTGCGTCAGCGCAGCAATATTTGATCGTTGGGTCAAAACGTGTACGTTTGTACAACTTTTAGCAAATATTATCATTTTAGATTATTAGTTTTCGGTTTTCAGTTCAAGGGTCGACGCCTGAATGAAGTGTGCTGTTAGATTATGATAAGCTATCATTGGAACAAATTCCAATCATACTAATCCGTGCACGAAGAATCTCGAGTGCCGACGCATTATACAAATAAACAATTGAAAATGAAAACGTGATAAACTTATTTTTTTAATACGTTTTTATTTGTTAAAAAGTATCGACAACATTGTTTTATTTAACTTAGAAAATAGATTTAATTTTTTTTTTATTATTTAAAATCAGTCAATAAGGACCATAATAACATGCCTTATCCTTACTTAATATTATAAATGCGAAAGTAACTGTCTCTGTCTGTCACATTTTCACGCCAAAACTACTGAACCGATTTAAATGAAATTTGGCAGAGCCTGAGAAAAGACATAGGCTTCTTTTTAATGGCAAAAAGTGTTGTAAGGGGTTAAAAGTTGTATGGATGTATCGTCATTTTTAGTGCTAGTAACTTGAAACCTATTTTTACCTTGTCGAATCGATATAAATAAATATGATAATCCACCCACCATCTCCATACGACTTCCTTCAAGAGAAGAGCCTATTCTTTTCTTAAAGGTCAGCAACACATCTGCATGCACTCTGCTGTTGCAGATGTTAATAGGCGGCGGTGATCACTTAACATCAGGTGAGCCTTCTGCTCGTTTGAAGTTTGTAAAGAGGGAGGGGGGAGGGTGAGAGAAAGACGAACTTATACACGACGTGACGCTCATTTCACGACTCGACTCCAATCGCTGTAATTTCAGCACTTATTTTCTTATGTGGAAATAATGGAAAATTTGAGTAAAACGTATCTTCATTCATAATATTAAAAATTGCGTCATTATTTGAACATGAAATTTTTTCACAAAGATTATGAACATGGTGCTAGTGACACGAACCGCTAAATGTGTTAAGTAACAAAAATACAAATAGAAAACCATAATCATTACAGTAAAAACAAATGACATAATAATAAAGGAATTCACGATTTTTATCAGTAATAAAACATCACATCTAATGAAATACATACAGTTTATATATTAAATATAAATTCATAATTAATTAGTAACAATTTAGTGACTTACGAATTTATAAGATATTAGTCCTAACATAAATAAAAAAGGTTAAATTATATTACTTTGCTTCTTAGTATATTTCTGTAACGTTAAGTCTGCCAAATATCGAAATACCATATTTAATCGAAGTAAACGTGATCTTTGAAGTATATAAATATCAATATTCTTTTTATATAACAATTTAATTTAAAAATTCCAGAGATCCTTTATCAACTAGAAAATCGGTGATAATCTTAATAGCATCCTCGGTCGAATTGCTATTTTAAAAAAGAAAATGTAAATCCGTTGTATACACACACATTAAACTTGTAACAATTTTTTTTTTTAAAAAATAAGCCCACTGTTGATTCTTGCTATGTTTGACCTAATCGCATTTTTGATCGATTTTATTTGTACATTGTATGCAAAGCGAATGTTGTATTTATTAACTGCATCGCGAATGTCTTGTCAACTCGGCGAATAAACTTCTGTATGTCATTTTTTCTACGTTATTGTTAAATATTGAACGAATTATTTCATTAAATGTACCTACGTACCATGTAATGTACCTACCTACTCCATGTTATGTACTTCAAATGATAAATTACCAATGTTTATTTTAATTGGCAATTTTACATCAACAGAAAAAGTATAGATTTTTCTAGAAGCTTCTTAAAATACCAAATAATTACCATTATATAAGACTATTTAGTTAAAATTGTATGAACGGCATTGACAGCGGCATTTGAAAGTAAAGGCCTTACATGCTTGCCCAATGGTTTTTTGAACGGGCACGATAATACTAGGACCAGGTAAATTTATACAATAAAACATTACTTTGAAGTTATAACTTTTAACTGCATACTTAACTTAAGAGGTGTCAAAGAGAATGAAAAACCAAGGTAATGTATAGTGGGTAGCCCACTATCTTTAATAAATTTTAAAACGATGTATGTATGTTATTTAAATGACATAAATGGACGCAAATAAGCAATACCATGTCAACCCACACGAATATGACATTCGTGTGGTTTGACATGGTATTGCTTTCGAAAGGAATGCGTTTGAAAATTTTTAACAACTTGCTTTATATGGTTTTTTTAATGTATTGGTCAAGTTTTTGGCAATCTCAGACTTATGTAAGTTATTTTACTTATTTTCACAAGTAATAAGTATACAAACTGCATATTTCATATATAATATAACCCAAAACGTTTAACAAAATACATAAATTCCATGTTTAAAGAATGGCTTTTTTAGAAGTTTTAAAGCTTAAAATCCTACAAATATTAAATAAAAATGTTCTTCAGCCATTTACCAACACTTCTGCATATATAACTCAGTTTTTTCAATTTTGTGGGTTGACATGGTATTGCTTATTTGCGTTCAAATAATCCGTGTATTATCTCTTTGATTGGTCTATTTCATTTTGTATAACTCCTTTCTCTTGTAATATGATTGAGACATAGGCTATGATGCAATTATTAAATACGTACTTAAGTACCTAAAATATTTACTTAAGTACCGAAAAAAATATTTCTAAAATTTAAGTCCATAATCATTATTTTAAGCTTTATATATCAGTTGTAACATATTGATATATAATGTAGTTCTAAGCTTTGAAATGTGAAGAACTTAATTAGGAAAAATATCGTCTGAAGTCCTTCAATGGAGTTGGGATAGCGTTAATAGAATTTGATAGTAGTACTAGTAGACTTCAAGAATATTAAAATATATCATGATCATTTTGAAAACCGTTTTTTTTCCTTTAGTTGCTCATATTATGATCAATTTATTGACACTTTTTAAGAGATGTTGTTATGAATGCATTGAGCAATGCAGTTGACACAGCGGATTTCCTTTAAAGTTATATGACTTCTAAATCTCTATCCTAATTAACATTAAGCGAGTAAGACCTCAAGATGATTGTTTTCTTGACTCGTCCAAACTTCCTCCTCTCCTCCTTTTACTCATTATTAAGAATCTTTTTATTCATTATAAATACAGTTCTCCCACTCCATGTGACTGCAATTGTTCTAGTATTTTTTATTACGTCGATGACAATAAAAACAATTTTATTATGAGAATGCAATCGTCATTTAATTCATCTGCTCTGAAGACCTTGCTCTTGATTTCTGCGTTATTGTTGTAATAGGGCTTTCAATCATTTAATGAAATTTTAGTAAACAAGACATTATGCGTTTTCTTCTTTCAATTGAGATGAATTATTGTAACTATTTCCAATTAAATACTCGAAACGTTGTCATATTGAAAATATATTTCACTGTACTCAATGTTTTTTTATATCAAAGTAGAAGGTAAGCAGGCATACGACTTACTTTCTGGGAAGAAGTTATCGTAGCCTGTATCCTGCAGCAACATGACAGGCATCACTGATGGCACCTCTGAAAAGTTGCATGATAAGCCAGACCATTCATTATGAAACAGCAAGATTGTACTACACATAAAATTGTAATGTGTTAATTAGTAGCAATATAAAAAATGATATATTATAATAAAAATAGCTATCTAAACACTTATACTTTACAAATCAAAATAAATTCATTAAATTATTGTGACGATACCAACCCTACTTACAAATACGTAACAAATTATATAATATACTGCATCCAGTGACGTTTGTTTTGATTGAGTATAAATGGACGCTCTATTAAAGTTACGTCACATCAATTGATTTTTACTGAACACACCTACTAACTTATAGAATTGGAAGTACATTTCATGAGCGTATTTATTATTTATAAATATAAAAAACTACGTCATTACTAAAATTAGTAAATTTATATATAAAAAATAATAAAAATACTGACGTATAATCACCACGTTTCAACATAAATTTTAGGGAACCGTAAAAATATGAAGGCGGCTAAAGCTAAAATAAATCAATTATAAGAGCAAGTGATAGAATTAATCATATTCGTGTTATGAATTTTGATTCTGATTGAAATCCAATCTACCGGGTAACTTTACGTATTTCTTAGTAAGCTTTATTAAAGAACGTCTAAAATAGAATTATACGCAATAGCACACCAGCGAGTAATTGAAACGACTATTGTGTATATTTCGTAGCGTTAAATATAACTTTGTTTAATCCAAGTTTGTTAGAATTTCATTCATTCCCAGAAGCCTGACCTTCGTCCATTCGGTACCAAATTGCACTAAACATTGTATGTATGTACAAATATGCATTACACTTACATGCACACTATTGTTATGAATAATAAGAACTATTTCATTCATAAATCTCGAATGAAAACATATTTTTACGAAATAACAAATATTTTTATTTTTGGAATAATTTGCTGCATAGTAATATTGCCACATGTAAAACATTAATTTATTTATTAAACTGAATTAAAGATTTGCTTACTCTATTTAAAATAGTAGACGTATAAAACACCTTGGACATACAGAAAATTCGGGTTGGATATAAAAATCGACGCCTGACCCAATCGCTTTTAAGGTATTAAAATTTATTTAGGCGCTTAGATTTTACTTATAGCTAGACTCTTTATATAGTTCAACAAACGTCATGCTAATTGATTTAAAAAGTATTAAAACATGAAAAATATAAACTGACTACTATTTGTTTTTTTTTTTCAACCTTATTAAGTATTGTGTTAGTTGTGGAGGTGGCCAGCATGTGACCAATGGGAGGGCAAAATCTTAGTTTAGGCTGCAGAAGGGATCAACATGACTATATTTTTAATAGTTGTTATTAAATAGTTCCAAAATGCATTATATTCGTACATTTTTCAGTATTTGGGAAGGTCTAGGAGAGGTAGCTACGCCCATGATGTTAATATGCAATCGATTGTGATTGCTAATGTATAACTATTTTTTTATGATAGGTATACGAACTTTAATGACAAACAAAATATTTTCTTATAGATTTATGTTCTGTATTTTTCAAATATTTTATTTAAAGTTTTACTTTTTTCCAATTTTTTTAAACTTGGTTTTTTATATTATTATTTGTGAGTTAGTTAATTAATGTATCTAATAGACTGCTTTATGGAGTCAATACTTGACAACAATATTATAGTGCCTTAGACACAGATTTTACTCTTTCGTTAATATAAATACTTTATTGCATTTGTTTTACAATGTCTCTCAAATATTCATAAAATACATAACGGGTAAAAAATTAACAAATATTAAAAAAAGCGGAACTAGTAAACACTATTATAATGAATACTAAGAATTCATTAATATAACATTTAAATAAACAGAGAACCGGCCAAGGGCATGTCGGACTCGCATATAACGGGTTCCGTATTACCGTAGAATATATAAGATTGACGTAAGACAGTGTTTATCTATTTATATATTATAGAAAAAAACAGCAAAGACAAACAAACAGAAGATAAGAAGAAGACTTTATTTTTAAATTGTATTTATTAGGCTTTTTGTTTTAGCGGCAACAAAAATACACATTCTGTGACCATTTCAACTCTCGTACAATATAGCCTGCAGATGAAAGGTCAGAGCAGGCTCAATAATAGGGTTCCGATGTTTCGATGGTACGCACACATTACAAACTAATTTAAAGGTTAATAAAATGTAAATATTTATTATTATTATATAATAACAAATAGAAAAAAATAGTTTATTATTATTTTTATTGTATTATTGCGATGCATATTAACATAATATTTACAATCTTTAACAAGGACTTGAAGGAGAACAAGTTTCTTTTTCCGCGTTGTATGCACTCACACACACACAAATAAAACGTAGGCAAAATGGTAATTATTAAAGCCAGTATTGACCAGAAGTAATCAATTATGATTTATAGATATCAGTTAATAACAAAGACTTTTTTTCTTTCAAGTAACTATAATCTTATACTATTTTCAGCTGTATGAAGTCTTTGAGAAGTATAATATTGGGAAGCGTATCTTTATTGTTTACTAAGTTCTGCCCGCAACTTTGCCCGTGTGAATTTTTTGAGTTACTTCACGATTTCTTGAGTTACTTTTCACCACGCCAGCTTTCATTCCCTATTTCACTCCCTCCCCTAGAAAAAGTAGCCTATAGCCGTCTCCATGGTCTCAACTGTAACTATACCTAAATTAGACTGACTTAGGCGTTACAAGCAATCAGACACAGTTTCGCATTCATTATAATATTAGTTAGGAATTTAAGATAATTATATATAATAATATTTTGTCCTGTAGTTTTAGAATTAATATAAAATTTAATATTTTAATTTTCTTAAAAGCTTGGTCTATTTGGATGAACATATATAACAGATAGTTATATTACACCGGCCCCTAATAGGATAGTAGTACCCTGTGTTGCAGGTCCGGAAATACAGTACACAAACAGAATATATATCTGCGCCTAGTGGGAATCGGACTTGTGACCTTTGAAGGTTAAGACTGGGATAAGAATTTGTGCGTTCATAGTACACGTACATTTAATAATAGATTCAAGTGGCTTTGAATTGCAACCATTTCAATCTGTGTTCAATCCTACAGTTATAAAAAACTTGGAATTGTCGTTGAATTGACTTCAATTGGTCGAATCCTCTTTTAACCGGTGTAGTGCTAAGAAAACGATTGACGCTTCCCCTTAATCTTATCAACTGCTTTGCCATTTGTAGACTATCGACACTTATATAATTTATTCACACAAGAGGCAATAAAGGATTCAAATTGGTACAGGCTAATTCTTATTAGACATTCATATATTGTTCGTGCTTAGGAGCCCTTAACTATTGTATTTATTAGTTTTTATTTTGTTATTACTTGCAAGATACAACTTTTGTTTTGTTTTAATATTCGGTATGAAATTGTTTTATTTCTCATTAGTGATTGTAATTTTTAATCTTGAAGAAATAATAAAGACCCTAAGCCTTAACATAACAATAATAGATACATTATATTATTGTGGGAAGAAGTTTATGAGAATATAACATTTTTTGGTAATAAGCTGTGTGTAATTTCCTCTATAGCCATTCAGTAGTTTTTCCGTGTAAGAGTAACTAACTTACATTCTGTATGGATATAAAATAAGTCACTAATTAGAAAAAAAAAAATACTTAAGAATTTACGAATTACGTCCTGGTATTAAATACATGATAATCCTACAACAAACCGAACCAAACACTATCGAATAAAAATATAAAATTTGCGTAAAAAGTATCCTAAGTAAATTATCTGTGTGCAAAATTTCATCCAATAAGTTACCCATAACAAAGTTTCAAATGGAAACGCCCTTCAATGTGTTTTTGCATAATCCCAAAAAAATCTGACATTTTTACGGGATAAAAAGTATATCTAATCTAAATATACGTGACAGTCTATGTATATCTGTGTCAAATTTCATCCAAATCCGTTCATCCAAAAAACAAACATCAAAATACAAACTTTTACATTTATTATACTAGTAGGATTAAAAAAACTATAATAATTCCTCATATACTCTTATACATTGTAATGTAAATGAGTAAAGCGAACATAATTACGAAAGAATGAAGCCTTCTTAAATATTATTTGATTTTTGAAGTACTCAGTATGTCTTTGTCCTTAGAGTCAGTATATATCTGTTTGACCTTGAAAGAATCAATGTCATCATCCAACCATTCAAGCTGTACTCCTTAATGATAGCCCACTGACCTCAGACGCGTTTCCTTAGTCTGGGGATTGAGTAGACTTTGTCGGGGACACTTCAGAACAAAATAACATGAGTCGATTTATTTCGTCGTCTTTGGTCAACGTCAACATTGGTCTGGACATTTTCCTCAATTTGTCGAGATTCGAGTCACTTAAATTCATAATAATAAATAATTAATAGCCATGGAGAAATTTGGACATCACAAATTTTATTATCATAGAAAAAAAAAAAGATTTTTCATTCTAGATCTTTACTAATGTTGCTTTTCATTTCACTTATTTCCAAAAAAAACATATAGTTACAAAATGTACAAAATATGACACTATAATATTGTATCTGAATTTCAGTAATATATCATATAACGTTAAATAACTTTAATCGAGTCTCTTTAAGTATGTATCTGTGTGATAAAACTAAAGTAAACCACAGGTTAAATTTACGAACAATTTATAATACTTTAACACCAAAGGGCACAAGTGTACAGACTCGCTATCAGATATCTCGGGAATAACCTGCTCCCGCGTACGTCGCGTGTCGGTCGGCAAATCCCTACCTCGGTTCTTCCTTGCAATTACCTCTCGACCCACAAACATTATAAGCTAAATTAATACTAGCCACCTCTGCAATAAGAACATATGAAGGGTCAATTTTGATTAACATAATAACATTCATTGCGTTTTCCGTCAAGTTTTCTGAAAAATGTATCTACTTTGCGTCATTTGCGCTTAATATCTCGTTGAAAATTAACATTAGTAAGTGAAACCTGAAGTACAAAGACGGATCTTTCTTTATAAGTATGTCTATTGTATATGTTTATTGTAATAATAATTAAGGACCAGTATAAACATTACTTTCAAATTTTTAATAAAGATTGATTAAAAAACTTTAATGAGCTTAGAATTAGAAATTAAAAAAACATTAAGTAAACATTTACTATACATTTAATAAATGCGGAGGTCTATGGAAATTATGTTAGTTTGAGCAATTGATGTGCAACAGCATCTCATTCCAATCATTCAGCTGCAATCAAAGTCATCGCCGAACCGGTTCTATCCGGATTTGACCAGTTACCACATTTTACCTGTAGCGACTCTTGCGTGCGGTACTCAACTTTGATGCGTTTTTGCGACCATCGTTAATGTTTACTTTACAACATAAAAGTGTACGAACTACAAGAAGCGGTAATATTATACAATATTATGTATAATCATTACGTTAATTGATTAAAATGGAAGATTATTACACCAATACCAATATTTTTAAGAATTTCAATAATTTGTTTAATTCATTCATTACCTATTCAATAAATGAATAAATATATAATATAAATTTATGATAAAATTATTCATTTACATTCAATAATTAACTATAGTAACTGCTTGTTGCATATTTATATTATTTATGAAAAATACACATAGGTAAACGAAATATGTTTGTAAATAATAAAAAATAAAAAGTTTTTAAGTTTTAATATGTTATTGTAACTAAAGTCTTACTATTTTCGGTAAGTATATACATATATATAAAATTGATATATATATATATATATATATATATATATATATATATATATTTTTTTTTTTGCCCATATATAAATCTGGTTTGCGTATGGTCGTAATTCTATTCCTTTTGGTTTGTTTTGGCTATAAGCTACGTCGGTGTTTTTGGTAGTTCTAATAACACAATCTGAGGATCCAATATGTTCCCTAACACTGCGACACGGTTAGGTTTTTTTATTAGCATTATTTTTGTTAGTATTAAGCCGACTATTAAGCTTACAATAAAATATTCTTATGTATTTGTGTATTTTTATAAGTATTTTCTATTATGTACGTCTATTTATGATTATATTGTGTATACTAATATAGCATATATTATATACATAAATTGCACAATTCGCAGCCCTTCAGACTGAAGATTCTTTTACGATAATAGGTTGCCTGTAAGAGATCACTTTTAGTGATAAGGCCGCCTTTGTACCACTTATATACATTGTTAACATTTTGTTTTGTAATTATTTATTTTGTGTGTGCAATAAAGAATTTAAATAAAAATTCTTTTTGGTAACTTAAATTGACATGATTTTTTCCTATTAGTTGATTGGCATTGAAAATCTATAATTCATAATTAAAATACAATATTTTAAAACAAATTTATAATACCTTTATTAAATTATATTTTATTCGCTTCATTTTCGTACCCATTCCATAAAACGTCGAAAGCATTATAAAACAAGCCATATTACTTAGTGCGTTTCAAAAGTTACGTAATAAGACCGTATTTACATAGATTTTGTATTTGCAACACGTTTTCTTAAGGATATTGTTGATTTATAATGTTTTACTTCGAAATATAGTTTATTTGTGCTGTGTAGAATTATATCTAAGATAATACGCAGTTTATTATACATCATATAAGTAAAAAATATTTTAAATTTTTAGTAATCTCCAATATTTCCAATATATCCCTATAATTAAAAGGAGTAATGGTACAAATAAAGTAGTTTTTATTTTGATAAGTCATTTTAATTTATGTTCTAAATTGTATTGCATATATTGCAAATATTTAATCGCACAATTTTTATAGCCAATATATATTAATTCTTCGATTAAGACTAATCAAACTACAAATACAAAATGTCCCAATTAATATTTGGGTAGATATTATATATTTGTATACATACATATATGTATCTATATTTACATAAACCCCGGGATATTCTATTAAAAAACCGCTATTGAAACTCGAAGATCTATAAAACAACATCTTGGAGAGGTCCAAGATGTTGTTTTAACTTTTATTGTTTATTTGATACACTTCCGATGCACGATGTAAACGCATCGCTCAAGCGCAGGCTGCACCACGCGCACTCGTCGACAGACCGGTCGGCGCGTACAACCGGTATCTGTGGAAAATTTTTGCTTTCCTCCCTCTGTGGGACAGCTCAGGATTGGTGAAAGGCAATCGAACTGTGCTAATCGTTAAATATTCGCTCTCCCTGTTCTCTGACTGCGTAACTAGAAATAGGAAATCACACAATCACAGAACACTCGAAAATGAAATACAATTATTATCAAAATAATTGAAAATATTACATTACGAGTACATGATATATACATTCAACTAAAGAAAACTTAAAATACAAAATTCTACATTATTGAAATAAGTATCTAATTATTTTAAAATTAAGTAATTTTTATGCATGCGAAGCATCGATTGATTAAAGTATTTCTTATATATTTTTCAATATTTTATATGCTTATACAATTATTTATAAAGATAATAGTGTATCTACCATATCCACAACTTATGAATTTTATTTTATAATATTTCGTCAGATAATTTCTAAGTTGGTTTTTGAATGACGAAAAGTTTATGTAACCTAAGAAAGGCTTCAGTTTTAAAAACAATTAGGTAAATTCAATCCATTGAATACCAAATTTTTACAGTAAATGAAAATTCAAAAAGTTAATGCCTTTTTATACATTTTTACTTCATTAAAACGTGCTACAAAATAGGTACCCTTCAGTAACATAATAATGATATGAAATATAGGTACACACTTTCGCATTATTATTACAATTTTTCAAAACAACTTCACTGAAGTGCTGCTACTTGTAGTGATAAGTTAATAATAATTTGTTTTTATAAATTGATATCAATCTTTTGACCGTGACATTTAGCTTAAGTTATTCACATATTTAACAAGCCCTCGTGTAAGTACTTGGGTTTGACGTTTTATCATTTAACCATGTAACATTTACTTCAAGCCCTTGTACCACAGCTTGTACTTTGCACAATAAAATATTTTGAGTGTCCTTTTTAATTTAATCTGAACATAAATATTTTTTTGAAAACCCTTGTTTTTATCTTTGTACACCGGCGGGCTATTGGTAGGTACAATGAAACTTCCTCTAGACATCCAAATTACAGAAAATTACCGACGAAATAAATAAGAATGAGTTTCATTCCGTTTCATTGATGGATTAGATATCAAGGAGTGACTGAACCATTTTTTAGAAGACTTTACTATGGAAGATTTTTCACTAGCCTCGTAATAATACACATCCATTACTAAGAATAATTGTATTGATTTCTTGAAGCATTCCGTCGGAGTGGCAGTAACCAATTTTCCACGTATTTCAATCGTGAAATATCCAAACACAAAGATCGACGTTTAAAAGTTTTGGTCGGGCTATCTCTGGACTTAACTCATTACAAAAATTTTACGATTGTAAGACCCTATTACTTACAAAGAAAAAAATACAGTATTTATTTTACCACGGACAACTACTCAATTCCGTTATAACACTTCCGATTATTTACGTTTTGTATTGTACTTGTTTTACTACTGAAACAATATAATAAATAACATTTCCACGTTTCAATACGATCGTTCTGTAGCTTTTAATGGAGAACAATGCGTAAATCCAGTTCCTATAGGCTATAATTAGTCTTTTACAGCTATGACGCCACTTGGTGTAATCCTAAAATGATTTTATTAAAATTAAATACAGTGATTTGTCTAAATTATCTAAACGAAATTTGACTACACATCCAATTGTATTAAAACTATAATTTTAATTAAATTATTTAAATGTATTTTTTAAAGTAAATAACTTTTATTAAAATTTTAACAGTGGGACTAAACACGAATATAATGGATCGAAACTCTGATTTTTGCTTGAGTTATTATTCTGGCGAGCTGTTGAGGTTTATTTCCTTTAGAATAATTATTGTAATTTGTATAGCACGCTGTCGCTCCGTGATTTTAATGTTGATATTTATATATTTACCGCATGACAAGATTGATATACATATATGCATAAAAGTGCATGTAAAATGTTAGTAACAGCTGCCGGAGTCACGTTAGATGCAGGCATTCGGCCAACTACACATGACCAAGGTATTTTTCCACATTCCAATATTCTTCCATCTTTATATAATTTTTAACCGACTTCGAAAAGGACAAAACTATTTTTTTATAATACTAAGTTTATTCTTTGAATTTCAATATATAAATATTGTTATATTTATTAATACAGCGTGATACCAGCGTACCGTGGCTATTATAATGTACTAGCGGGACGTCGTCGGCACGCTCGAGTACCGTCCCGTTTTCCCTTAGACCGTGGTCGCAACTCGGCAAATCAGAAACTAAATAGCAACCTCTCTAATTCAGAAAAAAATTACAAGGTCCTCAATATTTAAATCCTAATTACAAAAACAAAAAACTAATTAAATTGCTATACCTATAATTTTTTCTACAGATACATTTGTATACCTTTCTTATGTAGAATCTACAAATACATTGCTCTTCACTTTTATTTCCTTTTTCAAAATCTAAAAACTTGATATTTTTATGTATTGTATATGTGTTATATATACAGTGTAAGTATTAAATAATATAATATTCGTTAGTAATTTAGTGCTTGATACTATGCCAATATGAATTTAGTTACACTCACTTTAATGACAGCAACCATAGTCATTTTACAAAAGATGAATCAACGCAAACGAATAGGGATGTAATATATATATATATATATACTGGAACAAATATTTATATATATATATATATATATATATATATTTTCCTTTTGTTTTCATTCAGATTTTTACAGTTTCGATCATTTTCGATTGTATTGTTTTTATTGAATAAAGAAATATTACATATTAAATTAAATTAAGATCATTATATGAAAATAATTGGCGGATATAATATTTAGTAGCTTTACAAAGATTGTTAACTGCATAATAATTGTCGCAAGCAAATACCAATCATTTCTCGTATGAGATCCGTATCAGAGGTAACCTTGTACATATTATTATTATGAAGTAGATATTTTTTTTATTGTAGTACTTAATAGCAAAAAATGCCAACTACACAAAATTTTCAATATTCGTGTATTAAAAGTAACGAGTTCCGGCAGGTTAAACCTAAAATATATACCTAAAGGATATTGCTTTTTTAACATAGTAATAATTATATTGATTACTACTTTTACTTCACTTTTTTAATAGTGAAAATCCATTTGAAAGTGAGTAGGTAGTTTCATAACATTGAAATAATAATTTTACAAATAATATTCATTATGTTATTTTACACAACGTTAACAAACAAAAACTTAAAGCTAAAAATAGCAGCTATAATGTCCAATGGTATGCTAATCCGTATTTTTGCTTTCCAAATATATATTTCCAATAAAAATTATCAAATGCTGAAAAATGAGGGGCTGACGTCCAACAATGCTGGCAGGCGCCGGCGTTGACGCTCGCGATGCGTTGTCAACGGTCACATTGGCGTCGCGTGACGACGTTCTGACGTCGATTGGCACTCCCACCTGTAGAAGAGAGATTTGATTTTTTTTTTAAACACAACACACTTAACTGCTCCCATTAGGATAGTTACATCCTGTGTCGGGGGTCCGGAAACATATACAATGACAAGGATAAATACACCCAGACCGGAAAACGTGCCTGTATGGTCAATACAAACATAATATGCTCCGAGCGGGAATCGAACCCGCGACCTGTGGCGCTTCAGGCAGGTACGCTACCGCTGCGCCACAACGTCGTCTTTGTTTTTGTTTCTATTATTGTTACAATTTCACTCAAAAACTACTTGACAGATTAAAAAAAAAAACTTTCACCATTAGAAAGATATATCTGTACATAGAAACATAGACTATATGATATTTTTTTAAAAATCGAGATTACTATCCTACAATGGAACATTACAGGACCTTGTTAAGGTTGCATTAAGTTAGGCCACAATAACAGTTTTTATTTTAATTATTATTTTTAAATACGGGTGGAATTGAATAGTGGTGAGATTGCTATCATGATATTAATCCTTATCTTTTTTCTTACTTATCGTTTAGAAACTACGACAATTATAGAAATAAATAGGACTTTTGTCAAGAACGTAAGCCAATTATTGTCGCGAAAAAAAACATGAAGACAGTGAAATAGGACTTGTAATGTAATATAGGTGACATTACAAAACGTAATTCACGCGGGCGAAAAATTATAATACTTAATATAAATTTCCTAATTATCAAATAGTACAATTTTCCTTATTTAAATTCATAATAATAAAGTGTGTGTATATAATATATTTTAATATATACATATGACTTCGTACGGATATATAAATAATTATGGCATATGCAAATAATTCTGAAAAATATAAGCAAGAAATAAGAATTAACAGCTGATTTTTTGTTACAATTTTTATATAAGTTTTTATGACAGATTACCAAGCGAGGTTTTTTGCTCTAGTTCTAATAAATAGCAGATTTTTAGTTGTCATTTGTTCGCAACAATGATAGAAGCTTAATAATCAAGGTTGAAGTAATTGCTTTAGATAATGCATACGCGGTTTCCTCTATGACTTCATGTAACTACGTAGAAAATTACGACTTAACAGATATAAAAATACTCTGGATCGTAACAATGAAATCGTTTCATAGTTTTTAATTTTTTGACTGTGTTGACACATTTGTGCAAGTCACACTACGCTCAATCTTCTGATTGATGAAGTTTGATGACAACCGGTAGTGATGATATTATGATATCGAATTTAAAGAAAGATTTATTGTAAAAACTTGTGGTACCTTAACTGAGTACAACAAAGCTTCTATGAAACTAAAGCAAGTGTAACTCTACTATACTACAGGGGATATAAGGGCCACTATTTTTAAGTCTTTAGGAGCTAATATCTCTATTACTAGTGACTTAACCGAAAAAAGTCAAAATGAAACCTCTTTATTACGCGAAAATATATGTGCAAAAAAAATATCTCGACGATTGATTGACCAAATTTGGGCTTGCCTCAGAAACTATCTACCAAATCACGCCTCAACTACTGCAACGATTTCGAGAAATTTTCGTATGGAATTATTAACTTTTATGTCACAAAAAATATTTTAAAGATGGTGAAATAGGAGGTGGTCTGCAGAGTATACCTAAACAAAAATTCATTCGCATTAAAAATTCAAATCTTTCAATATAGATCCATTAGTAAATGAACTAAAATCACTTTCAAAACACCCGATAACGTAACAAGCCTCTAATATCATTGTCGTGCTGGCACATTTCAATGATAATGACTATACAAATAATCAATCAACTCATTATCATGATCATTTTTAACCGTCTTCAAAAAGTAATAGATTCAAAAAGAAATAGCGTGATTTAAATAGTACCTACTTGTTTAATTAAATCCTTTAAAAGCTTTGTGATCGGGGAAATAAATAGCTGTTTTAAAATATGACACTAAGTACATATTTCTTGTGGTATTTTTTTCCGTGTTCATTGTATTGTTATGACACAAATAAAATATTTAAAAATTTGTTCATTTCTTAATCCACATCTGTGCAAATATTACTAATATTACTATCTCAATTTTGTTGAAATTTTGATGACAATATAATATTATACTAAAATAGATTAGCATTTAAATCGTGAACCAAGTGAAACCAAGAATCGCATATCTAACTCGCAAATAGTTGAATTAATAATGGTACTTTCATGCATAGTTTATTTATTTAATTTTTCATGGAAAAATTCCAGAAGCTACTTCACCACTATTGAAATGTGCCTGTGTATAGAAATTTGGAGTCTTTCCAAATTATATAAGTATATTCCTCAGATAGTATTTTTGGATATTAGTAATGTTGAACAATGTCATTCATACACAATAAAATCATCATCATTCAGGGACAGTAAAATATTCAATTATTATATGTACAAAATACAATTGTAAAAGTATAACATTTTTCACTAAATTGCATATTTTTATTTTTATTTAATTTTTTTTATTAAAATTGAATACAAAATGACAAATCTTTTCAGAAGCCTTTTCAGGTACTAATATCATATTCAAGGTACAGAAATTCTTGGTTATTTTCCATTTGTTGACCGCAAGCGTTCATGATAAATTACTACTGTTCACGTTTAAGTGTTTGTACAAGGTTCTTACACGCAAACACTTGTCTCAAGTGTAACCACCGTTTAACTTTAAACTTATCTCCTTATGACACATGTTTTAGTATAAAAATATTTGTTCTAGTGATGGCACGCTTCTATGAATTGTTAGAGAATTGTTTAAAATGTTATATCTACCTTCTCTATTATCTATTTTCATAAATATTGAAAATATGATGGTTGTGGTTTTCAAAATGAGAGCATACTTCAAACATGTTAAAATAAGATTAAGTCAATAAAATATCATGTCATATAAAATAGTTAACGCGAATAAAATAAAATGTTCTACGATACGGATTTCCTTACTTTAACTGAGAGACCTAGAAAAATCACCAGTTTATATAACTACCACCCACCGGCACACTAAATAATCAAACCCTAAAATCCAAAGCGAAGTTCAGAAAAAAACAAATATATCGCGTAACGTAACACTAAAATTACCCGAATTTAGGAACTACTACTTCTTGAATACCTACTATTAAATATCTACAATTGTATAATATGTGTTTACATGTGTCGATATTTGACTGATAACAATCTCGTAATATTTATTATTCATGGTGGATCCTACCACATTTTTAATGGACCGTAAAACATCGAAGTAACAGCAGCGGTCACCGGACCTGATAGTGGACTGTTTTATACGTGACGGAATCTTGCTGAATGTTTTATGTGAAAATAAACATATTTAAACTTATGATGTTATCTTGTTTAAGCCTTCTTTATATTTGATATATTTTTACGTATAAATATGTAAAATTATATCTAAAAATTCCAATACAATATAGTACACTGACCACGTAAAATAAAAAATCATTGTGAAATATTGGGTTTAGTACATAAATCGATTAAAATATAAGCTGACGCTGTAACATTCATGAATTATAGTGACATGAAAAATATAACAATTTCCTGATAATAAGAATTTCTTCGTTACAATATCTACATTCGTCATCTATGCTCTGAATCAGAATATATTTATTAATAATATATATTCTGTTTTAAGATTTCATGTTGATGTAATATCGGTGGTCATATATAAATATTATGGCACACTAAATACAAATAAAGGAATTAAAAAAAAACATATTTAAAAAGCCTGTTCAATTAAGTACATAGTAGTGGGAAGAGGCTATGGTATCTCAGAAATATAATACAAAAAAAAGCATTGAAAAAATACTATGTATACAATAATATACGTCTCTTTCTTCTACTCCACAAATAAAATTAAGTTTGCTTGTGCATTTTTAATTAAAAATCAGTCCCTATTTAAGAGTTAATCAACGTTGTTAATTAAAAATGAAATTAAAATGTAAATTAACGTATTAACTCATTTATACTGATGATACTGATATGAAAAATATAATTACAGTTTTTAGTTTCATGTTTGTATTTTATGTACTTCAATACTACCAAAATCAAGTCAATCAATGTATAAAATTGAAGCCGCAAATAAAATATAACATTTAGCTTTAATTGTATTTATTTAACAATTGAAAGATAGATAAAATAATGACAATACAACACAAGGATAAAAATATAATTTCCATTAATTTTTCGGGTTTATTTCTAAATAGTTATGGTAGTGAAAAAATCTAAGTCCATGTTTAGTGTCGTACTTGCAATAACGTTTATCGTCAACATTATAACTGCTTAAGATCCCTCTGAAACCATCCGGACTTTATTACTTCATTACTCTATCCTTGAAATACTGACTGATGCATACAGAATAACAAAACAACTTTGAACGTCATCTTACGGTATGGGCATAAAAAGTACTGGATTTCCCCCGAGACTTTAATATAATTTAAATTTATACTAGTTAGTGACGTTTACCTTTATCACTTCACCATTTCAAAATTAAGTACCATATAAAACTTGATTTTTTTTTAAAACAACCTTTGATTGTTTTGACCTATTTAAATGACGCTGTTGTATTAAAATTCTAATTATATGTTCGAATAGATATAAACGAAGATTAATTTAAATATTACGTCTATTTAATATTCCCTTTTAATAACTACAAGAACTACATGCCTGATGAAGCAGCTGACACACTAAACTTTATTACTTCATCAATATTAATTTACTACTTAATTACCTATTAAAAGTTCTAACCGATAATATAAAAATAGTTTAAGATTTTGTATTTATGTATAGTCATTACTGGAACCAGAAATTAAATATTGTATACTGTTCAATATACTCCTCCGTTTCACCACCTTTGAGTTGAAATTTTATAAAATAAAAATTCAAGTGGTTCTTTATCTTTAATTAATCACCAAAAGAGAGCTTAGAGTTTAAAAAATTACAAACTTTCAACATTCACCCCCGTTTCACCCTTTAAAGGTTAAATTTCTAAAAATCTTATATTATTCCTTGTCTACGTTTCAAAAAAAAGCCTGTGAAAAGTTCAGCTTGTTAAGTTACAAGGCTTAGGCGAGGTGTTGATATTTGTGATGTTCTCTTTTTATATATGTATATAATAAGTAACCTAAGTTTGCTGTATGCGTACCGGATATAAGGAGTAAGAGGACTGGAGGAAGGAGTTATAAGAAAGCCAAGCTGACAGACCAAGCCCAAAGAAGAGAAACCGGAGGCCCAAACACCTACGTCTCTATAAACAGGTTACTTTGGGCCTCCGTCTCACAATCATTAAAGAACATTGGACATTACGACTATTGCTAATTCCCATTGATATTTCGTCTTATGGTAGTCTCACCCTCGGTCGAGCTCTCTTTGCCTGATCCGTGCATAAAATAGCAAAAGACCTTACTGCTTAGCCAATGCTTAAGCTGTCACACAAACTTCTGGCGTAATCTGATAAAGAGAAATGTTAACACAAGTCTAAAACCAACTACTGTCTATAATTATTATTGTTCTGACATTATTTTACATTCCACTCAACACAATACGACGTCCTGGATTATTTTATAATTTGTATTTTAAACTTTTCTATCAGAAACGCAAACATTATTTGAGTGTATATGTAGGACATAATCTAGAATCATTGGCTATTTCTAGCATTTAGTTTGTTCCATTAATTCAGAAAGATTACAAAACTGTGATTAGATTTTTATTTATACCTCTCATTAAGATACTCATCCTAAAATTTTATACCCAGCTTTATTAGTAAAGGCCAGAAACGCAAACATTATTTGAGTGTATATGTAGGACATAATCTAGAATCATTGGCTATTTCTAGCATTTAGTTTGTTCCATTAATTCAGAAAGATTACAAAACTGTGATTAGATTTTTATTTATACCTCTCATTAAGATACTCATCCTAAAATTTTATACCCAGCTTTATTAGTAAAGGCCAGAAACGCAAACATTATTTGAGTGTATATGTAGGACATAATCTAGAATCATTGGCTATTTCTAGCATTTAGTTTGTTCCATTAATTCAGAAAGATTACAAAACTGTGATTAGATTTTTATTTATACCTCTCATTAAGATACTCCTCCTAAAATTCTATACCCAGCTTTATTAGTAAAGGATAAGTAAGCTAACTTTCTCGATACTAACATAAACAACGAGCGAAATACATTACACGTTAACTTCAAGTAGGCACTGAGTAGCTGTAGTAATATGCTTGTTTTGTTCCTTTCATATCTGATGACGTTTTAAGTCTTGTTTCGGCTTCAATGTAATCACCCTAAGACGTAATTCCCAGATCTTAGTACACGCACCTAGTTGCGACTTATCGAATTAATCTATCTATGAAAAGAATTTGTTATTTTTTTAACTATTGTAATGTCGAAAATACTAGTATAAATAAGGCCATAGCATGTTTTGTTTATTTATACATTCTTTTTTTTACTAGAACTCCTTCATCCACGCTCTTCCTATTACTCTTTTTTGTACAGACTACCAGATGTCAGAGCTGCTGCCATATATTCTGTAGGTATATACATTTTAATATGAATATATTTTAAATATTCATATTAAAATGTATATACCGCTGTATTTCTTATATTATGGTAATATAAGAAATACAGCGGTAATTCGAACTGACTGATGTCAGTAGTTTTGTAGACTCGCTTGTAAGTAACGGAATTAAACTCAACGTACGACAATTTGGTAGAATACACACCCAATCCCTCGCAATGTCATTAGATCAGTGTATATTTATTGTTAAATGAGGCAAGAGGCCGATACATGGCTTGTTGAAATGATTGTGCCGGACAATATCCTATAGAACATAATTGAGACATTTGCATACAGGATGACGTTCGTTACATGTACAGGCGGCTTCGGAATTAAGGTCGAAGGGGATCCAATTTGCGCTAGGAATATCCTGACCTCACTAATTCTATTTTAGTCTAAGTCTGCTATAAGCATCTTGCGCAACGCGAGCTCATGATTCACTACACTAATGTAAGGTACTGCAAACTAAGGATTCCAGCGCTCATTGAGATAAGGAAATTTCTATTATGTAATTGTAGAGTACAGGATGTAGTATCTGTTTCACGTTCCTTTACATCATTTTGTTTTTCTATACTTAACAGTATGCTATATTTAAATCAGATAATAATAGGAATCAACTGGTAACTCCATGGCTTATATCTGCTCCGAGTAGGAATCGAACCAGTGACCAATGGCGTTGAAAATAGGTTCTCTACCTCTGCACCTGCACCGTCGTCATAGTAGTTAGAAAGAAAACACAAATCATTTTTATATAGTACTAACATATGTAGTATTTTACATTGTAATTTAAGATAATCAAATAATACTAAACATGAATAAAATTATAAAAATTTTAAATACATCCTTAATTCAACATTTTAGTAGTAGTTGTTAAATATCTTAACTTCTTAAATGAAACCCACCCACTTTCTGATTGTGAATGTAATTTAACTCTTTCAACTACTTAGCTGATTCTACTCGGTAGTAGTATAATTTGAGCCTATTCTAGTATGTATACGTCATAGACACCATTATAATTTGTAGCAATACTAGATTAATGTGGTCAATTAATGTGATCTGCCGCTACCTGCGTTCATGTAAAAACACTGCCATATAGCAGTAGGACCGACTTCGATTGTCACTACGCATCACAGTAATTTTTTTTAAATTTATTTATTCACATTATTAACGCTAAAGGTTAGAAGATTATGTTTGTGAAAAGAAAATGCTTTTCAATCTATCAATGCTGAATTGATTTAAAATACGATTTAAAATACGATTCAATTTCAAAATGTGAGAGACATTGCAGCTTATAATCTCTGATAATATTAATTGATTACGCAATAATAAAATTTAATAAAAACTCCATCCTCTATGGCTTCAGATCGAGAACCAAACATAAAAAGTAAAAATAAAATATTTTTCACTTCGCACTACTTAGCAAATTAAAGGTAACGGATGGAAAAGAGTTCTAAACAGTAACATTGAACTGTTATTAGTCATAATATCTGAATAACATTTACTAAAATTTGTGTATCTATTAACACATTCCAATGCAAACTTTTTCATTAGCAAATATTTCATAAACGATGGACTCAAAAATAAGTATTAACAATAGGATTATAGGTATTTGATCACGAATTCTTAGAAAAATATAGTTGTTGTTATCTTGACAAGCAAACATTATTTTAAAATTTCGTTTTAGGATTGTAGTCTAAACAATAAGTCAACATTATATGTACGTATATTATCTATATTTTCCATGATCCTGGTTCCCTGGGAATGTCTTTTATTGTGTTAGCTCACGGCGCTAATATAATCTCTAATTTAGGTAGGAAGCACTGTAAAATTTTTGAGTTCAATAAAGTGTGCGAATATTCTCACTTATCGCTTATCTCTAGATCACTTTTTGCAGTTTTCATAATGTGGTAATAATGTTTTAAAATTCTTAAAATATCTTGTGTCATTGGTCCCACGGGTGCATGTAAGCTAATTCATTCTTCGTTAAATACAATAAAATTAAGCATTTCACACAGATATGATTTGCAGCGCGAGAGAAAAGAGGATTATGTTGAAGCCATTTGGAAATTTATGAAGGAGGCCATATAACAATTTACAAACAAAGATACTACCAAATCATTTGAAAAATTTCATGCATGCAATTGTTATTTAGGAGAACTTAAAACACTATTTACTAGCGAGATCAAAACTTTAAAAACAGGATTTAAATATTTTGAACCTTAAATTATATTTAAAAAAAGGTTTAAAATATAATACATATAATTTATAAATGATAAAAAATATGCTACTATTTATGCTTAACATAATACTTAACCTAATTCATAAAATTTTCCCTAAACTCAAATAAAGAAAAATGGTTTTCTTGTTTCAGGAAGCGGAAGAATGGGCGCGCAGACACAGCGGTCCCATGGTAAATCCATCCTTCGAACCGGACGATTTCCTTCCACAAAGGTAATGTAATAGTAGAAAATATAATTTCAACACATAAAATGAAATTATGTTTACGGCTTTCGATAAAAACTTTTTAAACATTCGAATTTCCATTTTTTTTTTGCAATTGTATAAGATAATCGTGTAAAATACGATCATTATCAATTTTCAAGTTCCTATTTTGTAATTGTAAAATATTTTTCGATTCGTCAACCCGTGCATAATCCTTAAATAAATTATTTCGTATTACACATAATTTATAATTCTATGTCTTTGAGGATAATATAAATGTATAGGAATCTATTCCGTAGGTTGCGTGATATCAGAATGGTTTGTGACGTTGTAATTTAATTACCCATTGTATCTTGTTTACCTACTGGTAAACTCTCTTTGAATTCGTAATAGATTTTTTAACTTTATTTTGCCACAAATTTACTCTGAATCGTATTAGATTTAATGGAATAATCATTTTCGACTAAGGTCATATCGTTTGCATCATACAGACGATAATGTTATAATTATTTCGATAATTAAAAAATAAATATATTAAAGACAATTATTATTTAATAAAACATTTCACGTATTTCCCATGAAACCGTAAATCGGTAATATTATGATTTAATAATAATCGATTACGAAATCAAAAAGCGTAATTTTGCTTAAACCATAAAACCAGATTTAGGTCACAAATCATAAAACGTATTTCAATACCGACTTCTGTTGTTTATCCAACGAAATTCGTAATCGTAAATTATTTCCAAAATACTCCTGCGGCCTTCTCATCTAACCTAGTGTTTTATTAATATATCTGTTTGAAACATAGCCTAGAGGTTTAATAATAAATGTATTTACTAGACTATAAAAAGCAACCTTAAGCCTTATTAAAATAACATTTATAAATCAATAATCCGTAAACAACTCGTCTCCTAGCAATCAAGAATGGCAAAGTGAGTACATTATAGGAACTTCTATTAAAGATATCCTATAAAGGCTATCTAAACTGTGTTTACTTGTTTTCTTATATTATATTTTATGAATAAATTATTAATACGTAATATTACTGCCTAACGCATTAAGTACTGGGCAATAAACGAGATAAATTCTAATTCGTATTCTTCAAACTTACTTTAATCGAAGTATGCAAATTATACTCTACGTAAAATCATCTTTGAGTTTATTTGATAACTGTATAGTTATGTTGATGATAAGTAATGCGGAGCTAATGCCATGGATATAAATACAAATATTGTTACTTACAGCTTATCACCAGTAAAAGATGAGAAGAAAAGGCCAGGAGACAAGGGTATTTTCCTCGTCAACATGAAGGAGAAGGACCTTCAGGAGGTAGAGGAATATGAACCCTATGACAACAGAGTCGTTGAGCATCCCACCACGTAAGTATTATTTTAGAAATCTTTATTATTTTGCACTAGCAACAGCCCGTGGCTTCCCTTGCTTCATTTTAGTTGTTATGAGATATTTTTCTATTCAATATTATTTGACATATTATGTACATATATACTATGCTTAGCTAACAAATACCCAAACATACAAGCATCAAAACATCCAAACTTACATAAAAACTTTCAAATTTTTATATAGTAGGATTCGTGGATTCTTGAATACAACAGTGATAATTTAAGTTGAAAAAAATATATTGGTTATTTAAAAACCTTTTAAGGCATATCCAAAATAATAAGGATTGGATATCCTTGACCGATCGAATCCAGTTTCGATACAGCACATGAATGATAGTATTCAACCTTCTTTGTTATTTCCTCTTCCTAATTTCCTCAACTATTCATCATATCTCGGGGCATCAAGGATTTTCCTATTAATCTCAGCTACAACGTATTGTTATAAATTGCATTTTTAAACTTTTTTAATTTTTTTTTACCGAAACTATTTCCAAAGCAAAATAGACACATCGCAATATTAATAATACTGAGTAATAAAATTTAATGCCTGTTTTAGGATTACAATATTTGTCAGTCCCAATATCACCAATCATATAAAAACCCTATGACACTCTTAAATTCAATAAGTTACGTGGAGTTGTATCTATCTCATATGCAAAATCATAAAATATATATTAATTTTATTTTAACATAACCACATACGTTTAAAATACGTGTACGTGTAATTGATATTACGTTCACGTAATAATTAACGATAATAGGTTTACCTATTTTATTTTCCTCCTGTGAGTAGGAATATTGACATAATTACAACGTACCTACCTACGTATTAAGATTTGAATAACAATATAAAGTTCTATTTATTTTGTACTTTATATACTATCAAGGCTTCGTAAAATAAAACGTTAAAATTATGTGGACGCGTATCTTCATGAGCTATAATTAAAATTTATAACATGTTGTTATAACACTTATTATTTTATTAAGAAGAATAAAAATAAAATACTATTAATTACGGAAGCAATCAAGAACTTTCATAATCCCATAGGAACGAAACTATCATTTTTCGTATAATCAGTGTCATAAATCTCATACGAATCCGGTTATCCGTTTTTTCGTGATTGACATCCAAACATAGAAACTTTCTCGTCCATTATATCACAAGGATATCTAAACACATATACATATATTTGTATAGGGAACGATGATTCTACAAAAGTTAAAATTTTGTTGTAAAGTAACACATTAAGGGTCATAGTTGTCATGTAATCAAATATGATACCTACTGGCGACAAAATTATAATAAACTGAATTTAAGATTTAATATTATAGTTATATTGTAAAACTAATTTGATTATTTTCACTTCAATCTACACTTCATCGCTGTTAAGTATTCCAAACAAAATCCATTAACGTGATTCGAAGAAGATTTTCCTTCATTTGCAAATTTAAAGGTTAATTGAATACGGTTCTTAGTGTTTTCAATTCGTGATCAAATTACCCACTTAGTTTATTATAGATAGGTAAAGATCTTTTATCGCACATTAAAAACTTTGGTAAATTATTTAATATATTAATAATATTACCGCATGTAGATTTTTTTTAAATATACAAACGTAAGAATTTAATAGGTTTTTGTTTACATGGAAATAATGTTTAACAAGTCTAGTACAACCTCACGCATCAATTTTAAATCTGGGTTTCATTCGTAATCTTGACTAAACAAGTACGTTATACATTCATTTAATAAAGGGGTATGGAGCAACATTAAGCGATAAGTATCTATTGGTGCAATGCTCGGGTTAACAGTTTACTTACATAAATATTGCTTGATATTCAAGTAAATTCGAGTCAGACTTATTCTAAGCGACTGGCAATTTAATTCTTACCATTTTCGATACAATAAAGACATGGTAAATGTCCAATAGAGAATATTCAATTATCATACATACATCAATATTTCATACACGCAAATAGCAGAAAAAATCAATTATTTAAATAAAAACACTGATCAGTAATAAAGATAATCAGTAAATTTCAATGAGCATGTTATATCTTTATATGATTGTAATCATTATATTTAAAGGTGTCTGATTTCTACAGTCATTTAATTTCGTGTATTATTATTTCAGCAACACGGAAACACTTCTGCATTTGCTAAAGGGAAGCTTAGGAACGGGAATTTTGGCGATGCCGCACGCTTTCGCCAAGTCTGGATATGCTGTTGGAGCTATTGGAACAGTTATCATAGGCGTACTCTGCACCTATTGCATCCACGTACTCATTGACGCATGTTACGTGCTGTGCAAGCGGCGGAAGGTGCCATCGATGACATACACTGCAGTAGCGGAAGCTGCTCTTTCAGAGGGACCAGACTGGTGTAAAGCATGTGCGCCGTATGCTGCGTAAGTATTTTTTAATTAGATCAAACGAAAAAGTAAATACGTTAGAGCTAACATCTATAATTTTTTTTGTAGGCATGTTGTAAACGCATTCCTGCTCATCTACCAGATCGGAACGTGCTGTGTTTACGTAGTATTTGTATCGGAAAACATAGAATATGTACTCGATAAAAAGTTCGGCCTCAAAGTCACCGTTGTTGAAGTAATGCTGTATATTCTTCTGCCATTAGTTCTTATAAACTGGGTTCGAGATCTGAAATACTTGGCTCCATTCTCCGCAATAGCGAATGCTGTAACTATTGTCGGATTTGCTATCATTCTTTACTACATATTCAGAGAAGTACCTACACTAGATGGCAAACTACCTGCTGGCAACATAGCTGATTTTCCACTCTTCTTTGGAACCGTACTATTCGCTTTGGAAGCTATTGGCATGGTGAGTGATAAAGACTTTTTTAATGTACTTTCGATTCGACGTCTCGTATTTTACTAGTATTCATCTGATTTTAAAGTTTACATAAAATCACATAGTGTTATTTTTTATACATTACCCCTGTGTTGAGATGATTTAATACGAAAACGAGGCTTTTTATCACGACAATTATTTGTTGTTGAGTTTCTTCAAAGAATCAAAATAGTAACTTTCTTTAGATTTTCCTAATTACTATAAAAATATACATATTAAATAAAAAAATACTTTTTAATTTCTAAAGACAAATGTACTACATTTATTATTATATATTATGGTAAACCATTTAATTGTTCATGTTTATATAGATTTTACCGCTGGAGAATGAAATGAAGACACCAAAGGACTTTGTGGGAAAATTTGGAGTGCTAAACCGGGCCATGATCAGCATCGTAATTCTGTATGTTGGCATGGGTCTGTTCGGTTACCTGCAGTATGGCAGCGAATCAAAAGGCAGTATTACCCTTAATCTACCTTCTGAAACCGAAACGTGAGTGTGTTTTATTCTTTCACTGAAAACTATTTGAGAATTTCAACTTTGCCGTAATAATGTTGTAATTTAACTGCTGGGTAAAGATTTCATGTCCCGTCAAAGATGATGAGGATGATGATGAGGTGATACACGTGGCCAATTTTTCCATTGTAGGCACGATACGAATTAAAAAAACTGATTCTTAGAAATCTAAAAAGTACTTTCCGTAAATTACCACGACCTTTGGAGTTAGAGTTTAACTCTACGTTCTCTATCCACTGGGCCATTTCGGTTTACTTTATTATAACTAAAGTTGCTTGCTGAAGGAGTAAACATTGAAATAAGTCCTTTATTTCGTTAAGCACTGACAGAATCAAGTGCTACTAATAATTGATTTATTCAAATATACTTTACAATGATAATGATGGTATTTTCAGACTCGCAAGTGTTGTCCAATGCCTCTTAGCATTCGCTATTTTCATCACTCACGGTCTAGCCTGCTATGTTGCTATTGATATTTTATGGAACGAGTACATTGGAGTTCGACTTCTTAACAGCTCTCATAGACTTCTCTGGGAATACGTATTGAGAACCCTCATTGTACTACTCACTTGTAAGTTATCCTAACTTTTATTAATATTGTAAATGCGAAAGTGATTATTTTTTTGTTTCTGACGCATTCATGACTAAAGCACTAAAATGATTAAGTATGATGAATTTTTGTATAGATATTATTCCTTACTATGAAGACCACTATAGGCAACTCTTTGTTGTGAAAAAAAACTTGAAGGTGGTGAAATAGGGAATAAAATTTGTATGGGGAACGAAACCCTTTTTTATTACACTAATTGAAAATTCTTATTCATACATGCGAAGCTGTGGGTAAATTTATTAGCTAAAGCAGCTTAATATATAAATATTTTATTATAGGTAACATTGTAAACGTCATGACATTAAAAAAATAGAAGAAATAAAAAAAAACGAACTTTATGTAATTAGCTTAGTTTAAATTCGGAAATGTCTGTTGCAGTTGGAATAGCAGCTGCCGTTCCGGAGCTAGATCTTTTCATCTCGCTGTTTGGCGCTCTCTGCCTGTCAGCGCTCGGCTTGGCCTTCCCGGCATTCATACAAAGCTGCACTTACTGGTACTACGTATCCGACTCTGAACGTATCAGAATGATCATAAAAAACGTTATCGTTGTACTCTTTGGTATTCTCGGACTGATCGTTGGAACCTGGACATCCCTCGACCGCATCATCATAAGGTTTTCAGGCTTAGATCATGTCGTGAACGGGACTGACGCAAACCTATTTAATGAAACGAGTTTGATGCCATGAAAATATATTTAAGTTTTAGTGTGTCAGTGCCATTATATTATAGAACCGTCCGTGGCATTCAAGTACAAAAGAAAGAACATATTATGATTTAAAAACATCGTGCAAAAATCAGACTTCATTATTACTACTTACTAGATTTATGTATGGTAGCTTTATGTTGTCTATAATTTATTTTGTTTATATATTGTTACATAATGTTAACCATTTAAAATGTTTAGTATATTCTGTACATACAAACAAGGAGTATATTAAATACATCTCCAATAATTTGTCTATAGCATCACAAAATTGTCGTTTTACTTCGCATTCTATTACAATAAGAGTAAATGTTATTTAATGGTAATTATAAAAAAAAAATATTGGGCCATAAATGCTGTGTAGTGTTAGGTGATAATTTATATTTAATATAATTCCATGCAACTAAAAGGAAAAATTCTGGCAACAACTAACGCTTTAAACGTATATTTTTAAATTTTTTATAGTTGACACAATATATATTGTAATTTAAGAATAAAATAAGAGTGCTTAAGTGACCTAAATCCTCCTACAGTTTAGGTCACTTCAGCCTCAACTATTACACTTTTAAGACAGCTGATTTATGAACTAAATTGTGACGTCAGTTGAGAGGTAAAGAATTAAGTAGAATAATTTGTCAACAAAGTCAGAGTATAGTCGTTTTCTAAAAACACCATAATTAAGTAAATAATGCAACAGCGCTGTGATTTTGTCAATTAAATAGTTTTTAATACTTTACCTCACAAAAGACGTATTTCGTTATAAATATATAAAAAAAAATGTTTAAGCGAAGTAGATTGTAAGAAGTAGTTATAAAATGACAGTGAGAAAAGTTGTAAACTAAACGGTAGACAGCATTTTGATAGAATAAGGAATATATAAGTACAATCTAAAAAAACACTCCACACATCCAGGCGTAATTTTAAACCAAATGATTTCTAAATTGTTGTTTTAATGATTTTTTTTACTAAATTCCATGACCTCACAAAATTTGTTACCGAAAATATATTTTTTATTTACATGCATGTTACAAAGACCGGACGTATGAATTATAAAATAACCGCCAAATAAAAATTCCTATTTATTGATACAAAAACATATTATTTATTTATTGTGCATATTATTGTATTATTATTTGTAACAAGAAACCACATAACTATTACATAGACAATCCGGTCATAAATTTTAATAATTAATCTGTGATGTTATATAATAGTTAATAAAGTATTTATTAGGAAATTTCTTGGTTAAATATGTTAATCGTGAGTGATTGGCGTGTCTTACACGTCGGTGATATTGTGCTCAGAGCTATGCTTGGGGTTGAATCCCACTTAAATAAATTGATGTACCTATTATAGATATTTAAGTCTTTGATTTCTTACATTACTTTTAACCCAATACTTTATCATAGACCACGCAAAGCGAGTTCTTGTATTTTTTGTTTGGGTATTGCTGTTGACCCTACTGGCCTTGACAGCGTCACTGGGCGGGTGTGGCCGAGTACTGAATGAAATGATAATATCAATTTAAAGTAATATCTTTTGCCAAGATAAAACGTTTAATTGCAATACCTAATAAATCTCCGAACCGCTTAATTTTCGCAGCTTTGAAGATTACAGCTAGGGTTATTTGCAACTGGATCACCTTAAACATAAGATAAGCTTTGTATAGTCAACAAATTTATCTTTAAGAATCCTCATCTCCAATAAGTATTCGATCTAGCAGTCGGTCTTACCCAAGCTCTAATAAAATCTTTCGTTTTTTTCCAATTCGTTACTTTACCGAAAACAAAGTTGCAAGGCAGTCTAGGTATACGTTATGTGCACACGTAATACATTTACAGGCCCCTATTATATAATGGAAAGTACAACGAACAGAACAGCCACTCATTGCTTCCCACCATCCTTTTTTTTAATTTTAACTTTCCTTTGTCTATTTCGTCTGACTTTTCTCCATTCCTTTATTTATACTCGGAAAATAAGCCTTAAACGCCGTCGTGGGTTCGCTTCTCACACAGGGCAGATGTTTGTACTGACCACACAAGCATGCGTTCCGAACTGGGTGGTTGTGTTTGTTTGTTCCTGGACCCCCGACACAGAATTTCAATTGTAATGGTGCAACACAGATATGCATTTTCATGTTTTATTGTTAATAAAGGAAACAGCACAATCTTAAAACCAATTATTTATTAGTCAAATCAACATTAGTGACATCTTGAAACATCATCTAGATGCAATGAACAAGCCTTAACCTAAAAATCGTACAAGGTAAAGAGAATAGGGAAATAGTTCTTAAGCAAATATTTAGTGACACCCCCAAAGGGTCAAATGCTAGGTATGCCCATGCTAATTAATACCTAAAATCGAAAATGTCAAAATATTATGTAGAAATTTCCTGATAAAAAAATTAACTGTATTTTTGGTACCAACATGATATTAAAATAATTTCATTAAACAGAAAAGTGAAGTATGTACATGACTATACTAATAATTCATAGCAGTGACAATTATTGTTAAAACAGCCCATTATTATATTTATTGTAGATCACATTCATGTATTAGAAATAAATCAGTAAATGCATTAAAAAATAGTGCATAATAACTTTAAATTTCAGTGATATTTAAAATAAATCAACCGTCAAGAATTTCTCATAACACAGAGTTTCAGCAAATACTAAGAACAATCTCTGTTAAACTACTTTTATATAATAGAAATGTCTTTGAAATCGGAGAAGGGAGATAGGCCTGAATATCAGCATCAATCAGCATTCATCAAACAATGAAGATTATCATTTCAGCGTCGATTCGGATTTGGCATTATTCTATTTTAAATGCTTATAACTGTAACACTCAATATTACACGTTACTGTACTAATGAGCCGTCAGTGTGCTCAAGAATGCGTATGCGTGCCTCAGGATGCTTAAGGATGCAGAGCACGCCGAGGGGGGCAGTGCTGCCAACTTTGTGGTTTACCCTAAATTTAGGGGTAAAAAATTGGAAAGGGGAAAATGTTTAGGGGCTTTAAGGGCCCAAAAAATTTTATATATAAAAATTATCAAAATATTTTGATTAATACATACAGTGCAATTTTATTTTGATGACAATTAAGAAATCTGGTGGTCTGTTACAGACCAAAGTGTCTGGTATGGATAACGAATGTTCTTATTGTTTTTAATGTTTTAATTTAATCTGTATTTTATTTAAAATAAATTCTAATTAACAGTCGTGTGACATTTTTTCTATACCTTTTTAAATTCATAAATAGTTTTATCGCGACTTCAATTTGTAAATTGTGTGTCAGTCTGTCTGTCTACTACCACATTTTGTAGCGAAAACAAATATAAAAGCAGGTGGTTTTCATGAGGAACTAATTAGTTCTATTTTAATAAATTGCCTTATTAATTAACAACAAGTATTCACACGGACGATGCCGCGGGCATAAGCTACTTTTACTATAAATATGGTAGTTATTATTTTGTTTTCGATTATTTTAGTATTTGCAATAAAGGAAATATCGGCAATGCATTTTTGTTTGTTTTGTTGTTGTTTCATTGTAATCACTACGAAATTGTTTTATTACATTTAATTTTATTACTAACATTATTTAGTCAGTGATAAGTGATTTTTCTTAACCGAATAAAGAACTCGAAAGCAATTTTAAATTACAGTGATAAGTGCAAATGTCCTGCGGTAGTATTTATTTTTTTAACTTTAACTGGGACCAGACCTGCTTAAGTGACCCAGCTATATGTTTAAAAAAAACCTACAAGCATTTCATTCCATAGATTCGGAATAAAATAAAAGCTATCCTTAATTTACTATTTAAATTCTTAATATTACAATATTTGTACTATGAGGTTAAAAAGTCGGAGGTAATTGAAATATTGCATTCATAAATATGTCTCAAGCCTCAATTATAGTTCAATAGTGAAATGTTCAATATTCACTTAAGGAATTTACTCTTAATAATATATATCTCACTATACATTGAATGAATATTTTTTTATTAGAACATTTTTTCTAGGTATTTCTGTTTTGGAGCTATTATTTTTAAACAAATCTTTATTATGAGTTGAAAAATACTTTTGAACGGTATATATATAAACAAAAATCAAAACTTATCTTAGCCCAAATATCACAGTTATGTTTAATTTGAATTTTACGTAACGAATGTAATTTATATTTAAAATATTAATAAGTAAATCCTTAAATATACTGAAAATAATAATAAATAACTATATAACTATATGAAATACAAATGATACATATATAAAATTATGTGCAATTCTTTTCTTTTTTAAATAACATTTTAACGATAACAAAACTGATGTTGTTTAATAGCTCCTCTATAATAGAAGTAAATCCGCTTTGATTTAACATTCTTGATAAAAAGATTAATATTTCATATTATTCATACCCGAAAGTCGGCTAACAAATGAATCGATGGAAAATAATCAGTATCGCCTATTTTCAGCGCAACGAGCGTCAAACCATTGTTTGTTATAATACATGTATGCACAAATACAAAAACCTCTCCCAAGCTGAATTGACTATATGATACTATATATCTTGACTCTGTCAACACCATTATTTGGAAACACTATTTTAATTATAAATATTCCCTAAATTTAATCTCTAAAATGCAGAGGACCCGATTTGTTTCAGGCGTTTCATACATGAGATCTCACCGCTTCTTGTAGAAGAAGAAGAGCTTTGTGAGACTTGGATTTTTTTTACATTTTATGTTTTTAATGGGATATTATTTATTACATAAGACAATTTTTCAACATTTACTGTTTATGACATGTCAGTAACTTTCTGACCCACAGCTTGTCTTAAAGCACCTATACATATCCTCCATCATATTGTATCCTAAAAAGGTATCTGCTATAAAAATATACTGTGTGAACCTCCCTCAATTAAATAGTGAATATAATAAGTTAATATCCGTCACCGAAACTTGCATTTTTAATAAAGAAAAAAGAAACAGATAAGTATGAGGTTTGCAAAAAGATCAAGGATGTACAACATTTGCTGATGGATTGTGACAAGAATAAGACCAAACTAGAAAAGTATTTAAAACTAAACCAGCAAATAAAAATATTAAATTTAATTTAAATTATATGGATGTTGGACTAGTCCAAACTATTTTAGGAAATTCATTATCTAAACTGGCAAAAGATTTACATAGTTTTAGTTTAGTGATTATTCTTATTTGTGATTGATTTTTTGATGATTGACATATCCGTATCGAAAAATACCAAATACAAAAAACAAAGATATAATAACAATTGTACCCTAAACTTAATATACTTTCTAAATACCAAAAATATTAGCTAAGTTAAAGTACAAATGCAGATCCAGTCCACCTACTTAATGTTAATGCTTAAAATAAAAATCCAAACCACTGAATGAAATGGCTTTTCTAAATATTCCAATTATTTTTAAGTAACAAAAATAAGTAACAGTTTCAGGGCTTATGCTCATTTTTACCAACTTTTCCTTATTATGTAATTTATCTTAAGGCGTCATTTAAAATTTAAATTCGTTTAATGTAGGTGCTAAGTTCTCCTTATGTATGAATGAAACGAAAAACTGAAATGAAGGTAAACCTTAAACGTGGATAGTAAATTTAAATATACATTTCGGCGATAAAAATGAGCGTGATAATTAATTCGCTGTACTTACATTGATGTATAAAAACCCAAGATACACGGTATCGAACAAAACTTACAGTCAAAACTGTCGCTAATTTCACATAAGTAGTTCAGTTATGATAAAAAAATATGTATTGCATTTTCAACTTTATGGTTATGAGTTTGAACTTTGTTTTTACAAAGCAATGTACAAAAAACAATAAAATTTGACGACCGAAGTTGGCCGGTAGGACAAGGCATAAAGTGAAGTCGAATATATTTTTAATATACATTGATTTAGTTTTATATAAGTTTGTAAAATTTATACAAATGTGTTTAATTAAACACATAATATTTATACTTTTATCTGAGCGTAAATCTGTTTTTGGGTAGGACATGTCTATACCAATGAAACAAATAGTAATATTAAAATCTTATATTAAAACAGACAATAGTAAAATTATTTACGTCGGTTTCAAGGTCTTTCAGTTAGTCTCTTCCGCTTATTTTTTTTTTCATTTATTTTGCACTTACACTTTGCCACAGCTTTTCTACAAATATGTGTATGTATAAATCACAGATACGCTTTTTATTTGAACTTTTCGAGGTGTGTCCAAATTTGAGCCTGCACATAAAGAAGTAGTAGTAGGTGATTTCAAAACCTTTTTGTAATTTTAATCAAATATTGAACTCGAGCGACAAGCTTTAGTATCACCACTATCTGGTAGTTAAAAAAGAAATTAAACATTATAAACATAATTTTAAAAAATCGACTCCATTGATAATACAACAGGATCAATTTATAATTCGACTAAAATAAATGGTAGTTGTAATGCATGGCTCTTTCATGGAAGAAGCGGCAATTGAAATTTGTCGTATTTTACTTGGGCCGTTGAGTGTAATATTGAGACAAATTAAATCAAAATCACGTATTGCTGCCTATATTTAGTCCTATAAACAACAAAAACATATCAGTAAGCATTTTTACTAACCGAAAGTACAATATCCCATCCTTTTTTACCGTTCTTTCGTAATATTTTAAATTTTTCCATTGAACACTTCGGAATTTTTGACTTGCGTGCAGTGATACAAGCGGTCCGATACTATTTGAAATGAGCGCACAATTTTAAATTGAGCGCTTATTATTAGCGGACGGTTTTGACACGCCGATTGTGTATCTTATCTTTATCTTAGCTTTTTATATATCAATGTGTACTTATAATTATTTACAAATGTAGTTATATGCAATACGTTTTTGTAACAAGTGCTATTAAAGATATATTTTTCATGGTACAGTGACAAATTGCTATCTAGAAGTTAATTTACTACTGAATTCATAAAACATAATCAAATTGTTCCATTATTAAGCATAAAATTACAAACTGTTTAGTTATAATACACTTATTAAAGTATGATATAAATAGTAAAGCAAAAGATTAAATAAAAAATACATTAGCAAATATTAAAATTGAGCGGCCATCCATTAATTACGTGACAGCTATGAATCTTTGTCACAGCTGGAGATATTTGTCAGATTCCATCCTAGTGTGACGTCACATAATGTTGTGCAATTTTACACCTAAAATACACCTAAAATACTAAATTAAGAAAACAGTTACTAGATTAGTTAAGTCATATTTTAAGTTTTTGGTTCCCATGTTTTAATACTTAGATATATTAGAAGTTAAAATGTGACGGCCTAACAACCTAAGGCCCCTCCCACCCCTTGTCAAACTATGTCACACTTCGGCGGCCCTCTCCCGCCCTCTAAGTTTGTGACGTAATTTATGGACGCCCTGCGTGTGAAAACAAAAACAAATAAAGTAAAATACTATTGTCTAAGATTTTACACTTTTTTTTTCTTTGCTAATACAATCTTACATAATACTACAAAATTAAATTATAAGTTTAATACATTATTTACTTCTTTCCAGCATCATAGCCGGTGAGAATTGTGCGTAGAGCTGTTTTAAGGTCCTCGTTTGGCTCCAATTCAATTTTTGCAAGACTTTGTCGACAGCACGGACAGTTTTGTGATTCCGTTGATTTGAACGCTAGCTTTATACATGCCTGGAAAATTTTTATACATTTATAATTCATTTATTAATATATAATATAAAATTTACTGTTTTCTAAATACTAAATTTTAGGTACTCGATTTTGTTGTAGAAGTCTAAATAAGTATTTCCACAAATAATGATAGCAAACCAAACTTACCATACAAAAATTATGCAAGCATGGTGTCGTGACCGGACTGACCGCAACTTCTTGACATATGATGCATAGAAAAACTTGAGTTACATGTTCTATGAACTCCTGTAAGAGATTTGTTTATTTCAAGTTAAATTAAATAATGTGGGTATATTCTAAAGAGTTGTTTATCTAAACGCTACATTTGAATTATAACAATTTTAGTACACAGTGGGTTTAAGATATTATTTATAACTAGGATACTATGGCTCTGATATAATATTAAAGAGATAGAACAACCCTTTTAAAATGAAACACAGAGAAAAATATTAAGGGTACCTATTTAATTAAACCATATTTTATTATTATAAAAAGCTAGATAAGAACTATGTTTTTTTTTGCAATTCACACTATATAATAAACACTTCTTGAACTTTGGATTCATAAACACCTATATTGGCAACCGAGTATACAATAAATAATTTTTATGCTCAACATTCGATTGTACCACCTTTGTACCACGTTTGTACAACTTTTAAAATCGTTTGTACCTTACAGGTGTCAAAGTTATGGGGGTCCGAAATTCTAGTAGAAAACTATTTTCGATTTCAGGATTTTTAACAATGGCATCTAAAAGAGTATCGTTTGTACCGGATTGTACCACAAGCAGAAATTAAAAAAAAATTAAGGAACACATTTGCCCGTTACTTATATTTGGACGCAAATAAGCAATACCATGTATCCCACAAAATTGATAAAACTGAGTTATTTATGCAGAAGTGCTGGTAAATGGCTGAAGAACATTTTTCTTTAATATTTGTAGGGTTTTAAGCTTTAAAACTTCTAAAAAGCCATTTTTTAATCATGTAATTTATGTATTATGTTAAACGTTTTGGATTATATTATATACGAAATATGCAGATTGTATACTTATTTTTTGCGAAAATAAGTATAAATAACTTACATAAATCTGTAATTGCCAGATGGCTAATTTGAAAATGTTTCAATTAACTGTCAATGTGCTAGGCAAAACCTAGGTTTTATCATTTGCACCTCTTAGGACTTGCTTCTTATCGTTTGTACCCCTTGATATCTTGTTTTTATTGTAAAGAAACCATCGGAATAAGACTTTATAAGAATTTATTTCAACCGATTAAAATTTTTCAATTTAGCCGTCAATGTGTTAGGAAAAACCTAGGCTTTATCGTTTGTACCTTTTAGGACTTGGTTCTTATCGTTTGAACTTCTAGATTTCTTGTTTTTATTGTAAAGAAACCAACTGAAGAAGGATTCATTAGTATTTTTTTTAACTGATTACAAATTTTCAAATTAGCTACAATGTGCTAGGCAAAACCTAGGTTTTATCGTTTGTCTGCTAGATCTATATTTTTTACCGTACAGAAACCAACAGAATAAGACCTTATAACAATTTTTACAACTGATTAAAAATTTCAATTTAGCCATCAATATGCTAGGCAAAACCTACGTTTTTACAGTTTGTACCTCATAGGACTTGCTTCTTATCGTTTGTACCCCTAGATTTGTTGTTTTTATTGTAAAGAAACCAACGGAT
This sequence comes from Hestina assimilis, assembly GCA_023373885.1. NCBI lineage: Eukaryota > Metazoa > Arthropoda > Insecta > Lepidoptera > Nymphalidae > Hestina > Hestina assimilis. Next base: position 17,508,243 of record CM041759.1, read on the forward strand.
TAAGACATTATAATAACTTTTTTGAACTGATTAAAATTTTTCAATTTAGCCGTCAATGTGCTAGATAAAACACATGTTTTATCGTTTGTTCCTCTAAGGACACGGTTCTTATCGTTTGAACCCCTATATTTCTTATTTTTATTGCAAAGAAACCAACAGAATAAAACTATATAAGTATTTTTTTCAACTGATTAAAATTTTTCAATTTAGCCGAAAATGTGCTAGATAATATTAATGTGTTATCGTTTGTTCCTCTAAGGACATGGTTCTTATCGTTAGAACCCCTATATTTCTCATTTTTATTGCAAAGAAACCAACGGAATAAGACATTATAAGTATTTTTTCAAATGACTAAATTTTCAAATTAGCCCTCAATGTGCTAGGCAAAGCCTAGATTTTCCCGTTTGTACCTATTAGGCCTTGCTTGTTATCGTTTGTACCCCTCGATTTCTTCTTTATACCTTAAAGAAACCAACTGAATAAGGCTTCATAAGTATTTTTTTCAACTGATTAAAAATTTTCAATTTAGCCATCAATGTGCTAAATAAAATTAATGTGTTATCGTTTGTTCCTTTAAGGACATGGTTCTTATCGTTTGAACCCCTATATTTCTCATTTTAATTGCAAAGAAACCAACGGAATGAGACATTATAAGTATTTTTTCAAATGATTAAAAATTTTCAAATTAGCTGTAAATGTGCTAGGCAAAACAGATTTTCCCGTTTATACCTATTAGGACTTGCTTCTTATCTTTTGTACCCTAGATTTCTTCTTTTTACCTTAAATAAACCAACTGAATAAGGCTTCATAAGTATTTTTTAAACTGATTAAAAATTTTCAATTTAGCCATCAATGTGCTAGATAAAACCAATGTTTTATCGTTTGTTCCTCTAAGGACATGGTTCTTATCGTTTGAACCCCTATATTTCTTATTTTTATTGCAAAGAAACCAACTGAATGAGACATTATAAGTATTTTTTTCAAATGATTAAAAATTTTCAAATTAGCAGTCAATGTGCTAGGCAAAACATAGATTTTCCCGTTTGTACCTATTAGGACTTGCTTCTTATCGTTTGTACCCCTAGATTTCTTCATTTTACCTTAAATAAACCAACTAAATAAGGCTGCATAAGTATTTTTTTCAAATGATTAAAAATTTTCAAATTAGCTGTAAATGTGCTAGGCAAAACAGATTTTCCCGTTTATACCTATTAGGACTTGCTTCTTATCTTTTGTACCCTAGATTTCTTCTTTTTACCTTAAATAAACCAACTGAATAAGGCTTCATAGGTATTTTTTTCAACTGATTAAAAATTTTCAATTTAGCCATCAATGTGCTAGATAAAACCAATGTTTTATCGTTTGTTCCTCTAAGGACATGGTTCTTATCGTTTGAACCCCTATATTTCTTATTTTTATTGCAAAGAAACCAACGGAATAAGACATTATAAGTATTTTTTCAAATGATTAAAAATTTTCAAATTAGCAGTCAATGTGCTAGGCAAAACATAGATTTTCCCGTTTGTACCTATTAGGACTTGCTTCTTATCGTTTGTACCCCTAGATTTCTTCATTTTACCTTAAATAAACCAACTAAATAAGGCTGCATAAGTATTTTTTTCAACTGATTAAAAATTTTCAATTTAGCCATCAATGTGCTAGATAAAACCAATGTTTTATCGTTTGTTCCTCTAAGGACATGGTTCTTATCGTTTGAACCCCTATATTTCTAATTTTTATTGCAAAGAAACCAACGGAATAAGGCTTCATAAGTATTTTTTAAACTGATTAAAATTTTTTAATTTAGCCGTCAATGTGCTAGATAAAATTAATGTTTCATCGTTTGTTCCTCTAAGGACATGGTTCTTATCGTTTGAACCCCTATAATTCATATTTTTATTGCAAAGAAACCAACGGAATAAGACATTATAAGTATTTTTTCAAATGATTAAAAATTTTCAAATTAGCTGTCAATGTGCTGGGCAAAACATAGATTTTCCCGTTTGTACCTATTAGGACTTGCTTCTTATCGTTTGTACCCCTAGATTTCTTCATTTTACCTTAAATAAACCAACTAAATAAGGCTGCATAAGTAATTTTTTCAACTGATTAAAATTTTTCAATTTAGCCATCAATGTGCTAAATAAAACCAATGTTTTATCGTTTGTTCCTCTAAAGACATGGTTCTTATCATTTGAACCCCTATATTTCATATTTTTATTGCAAAGAAACCAACGAAATAAGACATTATAAGTATTTTTTTCAAATGATTAAAAATTTTAAAATTAGCCCTCAATGTGCTAGGCAAAGCCTAGATTTTCCCGTTTGTACCTATTAGGCCTTGCTTGTTATCGTTTGTACCCCTCGATTTCTTCTTTATACCTTAAAGAAACCAACTGAATAAGGCTTCATAAGTATTTTTTTCAACTGATTAAAAATTTTCAATTTAGCCATCAATGTGCTAAATAAAATTAATGTGTTATCGTTTGTTCCTTTAAGGACATGGTTCTTATCGTTTGAACCCCTATATTTCTCATTTTAATTGCAAAGAAACCAACGGAATGAGACATTATAAGTATTTTTTTCAAATGATTAAAAATTTTCAAATTAGCTGTAAATGTGCTAGGCAAAACAGATTTTCCCGTTTATACCTATTAGGACTTGCTTCTTATCTTTTGTACCCTAGATTTCTTCTTTTTACCTTAAATAAACCAACTGAATAAGGCTTCATAAGTATTTTTTAAACTGATTAAAAATTTTCAATTTAGCCATCAATGTGCTAGATAAAACCAATGTTTTATCGTTTGTTCCTCTAAGGACATGGTTCTTATCGTTTGAACCCCTATATTTCTTATTTTTATTGCAAAGAAACCAACTGAATGAGACATTATAAGTATTTTTTTCAAATGATTAAAAATTTTCAAATTAGCAGTCAATGTGCTAGGCAAAACATAGATTTTCCCGTTTGTACCTATTAGGACTTGCTTCTTATCGTTTGTACCCCTAGATTTCTTCATTTTACCTTAAATAAACCAACTAAATAAGGCTGCATAAGTATTTTTTTCAAATGATTAAAAATTTTCAAATTAGCTGTAAATGTGCTAGGCAAAACAGATTTTCCCGTTTATACCTATTAGGACTTGCTTCTTATCTTTTGTACCCTAGATTTCTTCTTTTTACCTTAAATAAACCAACTGAATAAGGCTTCATAGGTATTTTTTTCAACTGATTAAAAATTTTCAATTTAGCCATCAATGTGCTAGATAAAACCAATGTTTTATCGTTTGTTCCTCTAAGGACATGGTTCTTATCGTTTGAACCCCTATATTTCTTATTTTTATTGCAAAGAAACCAACGGAATAAGACATTATAAGTATTTTTTCAAATGATTAAAAATTTTCAAATTAGCAGTCAATGTGCTAGGCAAAACATAGATTTTCCCGTTTGTACCTATTAGGACTTGCTTCTTATCGTTTGTACCCCTAGATTTCTTCATTTTACCTTAAATAAACCAACTAAATAAGGCTGCATAAGTATTTTTTTCAACTGATTAAAAATTTTCAATTTAGCCATCAATGTGCTAGATAAAACCAATGTTTTATCGTTTGTTCCTCTAAGGACATGGTTCTTATCGTTTGAACCCCTATATTTCTAATTTTTATTGCAAAGAAACCAACGGAATAAGGCTTCATAAGTATTTTTTTAAACTGATTAAAATTTTTTAATTTAGCCGTCAATGTGCTAGATAAAATTAATGTTTCATCGTTTGTTCCTCTAAGGACATGGTTCTTATCGTTTGAACCCCTATAATTCATATTTTTATTGCAAAGAAACCAACGGAATAAGACATTATAAGTATTTTTTCAAATGATTAAAAATTTTCAAATTAGCTGTCAATGTGCTGGGCAAAACATAGATTTTCCCGTTTGTACCTATTAGGACTTGCTTCTTATCGTTTGTACCCCTAGATTTCTTCATTTTACCTTAAATAAACCAACTAAATAAGGCTGCATAAGTAATTTTTTCAACTGATTAAAATTTTTCAATTTAGCCATCAATGTGCTAAATAAAACCAATGTTTTATCGTTTGTTCCTCTAAAGACATGGTTCTTATCATTTGAACCCCTATATTTCATATTTTTATTGCAAAGAAACCAACGAAATAAGACATTATAAGTATTTTTTCAAATGATTAAAAATTTTAAAATTAGCCCTCAATGTGCTAGGCAAAGCCTAGATTTTCCCGTTTGTACCTATTAGGCCTTGCTTGTTATCGTTTGTACCCCTCGATTTCTTCTTTATACCTTAAAGAAACCAACTGAATAAGGCTTCATAAGTATTTTTTTCAACTGATTAAAAATTTTCAATTTAGCCATCAATGTGCTAAATAAAATTAATGTGTTATCGTTTGTTCCTTTAAGGACATGGTTCTTATCGTTTGAACCCCTATATTTCTCATTTTAATTGCAAAGAAACCAACGGAATGAGACATTATAAGTATTTTTTCAAATGATTAAAAATTTTCAAATTAGCTGTAAATGTGCTAGGCAAAACATGATTTTCCCGTTTATACCTATTAGGACTTGCTTCTTATCGTTTGTACCCTAGATTTCTTCTTTTTACCTTAAATAAACCAACTGAATAAGGCTTCATAAGTATTTTTTAAACTGATTAAAAATTTTCAATTTAGCCATCAATGTGCTAGATAAAACCAATGTTTTATCGTTTGTTCCTCTAAGGACATGGTTCTTATCGTTTGAACCCCTATATTTCTTATTTTTATTGCAAAGAAACCAACTGAATGAGACATTATAAGTATTTTTTTCAAATGATTAAAAATTTTCAAATTAGCAGTCAATGTGCTAGGCAAAACATAGATTTTCCCGTTTGTACCTATTAGGACTTGCTTCTTATCGTTTGTACCCATAGATTTCTTCATTTTACCTTAAATAAACCAACTAAATAAGGCTGCATAAGTATTTTTTTCAAATGATTAAAAATTTTCAAATTAGCTGTAAATATGCTAGGCAAAACAGATTTTCCCGTTTATACCTATTAGGACTTGCTTCTTATCTTTTGTACCCTAGATTTCTTCTTTTTACCTTAAATAAACCAACTGAATAAGGCTTCATAGGTATTTTTTTCAACTGATTAAAAATTTTCAATTTAGCCATCAATGTGCTAGATAAAACCAATGTTTTATCGTTTGTTCCTCTAAGGACATGGTTCTTATCGTTTGAACCCCTATATTTCTTATTTTTATTGCAAAGAAACCAACGGAATAAGACATTATAAGTATTTTTTCAAATGATTAAAAATTTTCAAATTAGCAGTCAATGTGCTAGGCAAAACATAGATTTTCCCGTTTGTACCTATTAGGACTTGCTTCTTATCGTTTGTACCCCTAGATTTCTTCATTTTACCTTAAATAAACCAACTAAATAAGGCTGCATAAGTATTTTTTTCAACTGATTAAAAATTTTCAATTTAGCCATCAATGTGCTAGATAAAACCAATGTTTTATCGTTTGTTCCTCTAAGGACATGGTTCTTATCGTTTGAACCCCTATATTTCTAATTTTTATTGCAAAGAAACCAACGGAATAAGGCTTCATAAGTATTTTTTAAACTGATTAAAATTTTTTAATTTAGCCGTCAATGTGCTAGATAAAATTAATGTTTCATCGTTTGTTCCTCTAAGGACATGGTTCTTATCGTTTGAACCCCTATAATTCATATTTTTATTGCAAAGAAACCAACGGAATAAGACATTATAAGTATTTTTTCAAATGATTAAAAATTTTCAAATTAGCTGTCAATGTGCTGGGCAAAACATAGATTTTCCCGTTTGTACCTATTAGGACTTGCTTCTTATCGTTTGTACCCCTAGATTTCTTCATTTTACCTTAAATAAACCAACTAAATAAGGCTGCATAAGTAATTTTTTCAACTGATTAAAATTTTTCAATTTAGCCATCAATGTGCTAAATAAAACCAATGTTTTATCGTTTGTTCCTCTAAAGACATGGTTCTTATCATTTGAACCCCTATATTTCATATTTTTATTGCAAAGAAACCAACGAAATAAGACATTATAAGTATTTTTTCAAATGATTAAAAATTTTAAAATTAGCCCTCAATGTGCTAGGCAAAGCCTAGATTTTCCCGTTTGTACCTATTAGGCCTTGCTTGTTATCGTTTGTACCCCTCGATTTCTTCTTTATACCTTAAAGAAACCAACTGAATAAGGCTTCATAAGTATTTTTTTCAACTGATTAAAAATTTTCAATTTAGCCATCAATGTGCTAAATAAAATTAATGTGTTATCGTTTGTTCCTTTAAGGACATGGTTCTTATCGTTTGAACCCCTATATTTCTCATTTTAATTGCAAAGAAACCAACGGAATGAGACATTATAAGTATTTTTTCAAATGATTAAAAATTTTCAAATTAGCTGTAAATGTGCTAGGCAAAACATGATTTTCCCGTTTATACCTATTAGGACTTGCTTCTTATCGTTTGTACCCTAGATTTCTTCTTTTTACCTTAAATAAACCAACTGAATAAGGCTTCATAAGTATTTTTTAAACTGATTAAAAATTTTCAATTTAGCCATCAATGTGCTAGATAAAACCAATGTTTTATCGTTTGTTCCTCTAAGGACATGGTTCTTATCGTTTGAACCCCTATATTTCTTATTTTTATTGCAAAGAAACCAACTGAATGAGACATTATAAGTATTTTTTTCAAATGATTAAAAATTTTCAAATTAGCAGTCAATGTGCTAGGCAAAACATAGATTTTCCCGTTTGTACCTATTAGGACTTGCTTCTTATCGTTTGTACCCCTAGATTTCTTCATTTTACCTTAAATAAACCAACTAAATAAGGCTGCATAAGTATTTTTTTCAAATGATTAAAAATTTTCAAATTAGCTGTAAATGTGCTAGGCAAAACAGATTTTCCCGTTTATACCTATTAGGACTTGCTTCTTATCTTTTGTACCCTAGATTTCTTCTTTTTACCTTAAATAAACCAACTGAATAAGGCTTCATAAGTATTTTTTAAACTGATTAAAAATTTTCAATTTAGCCATCAATGTGCTAGATAAAACCAATGTTTTATCGTTTGTTCCTCTAAGGACATGGTTCTTATCGTTTGAACCCCTATATTTCTTATTTTTATTGCAAAGAAACCAACGGAATAAGACATTATAAGTATTTTTTCAAATGATTAAAAATTTTCAAATTAGCAGTCAATGTGCTAGGCAAAACATAGATTTTCCCGTTTGTACCTATTAGGACTTGCTTCTTATCGTTTGAACCCCTAGATTTCTTCATTTTACCTTAAATAAACCAACTAAATAAGGCTGCATAAGTATTTTTTTCAACTGATTAAAAATTTTCAATTTAGCCATCAATGTGCTAGATAAAACCAATGTTTTATCGTTTGTTCCTCTAAGGACATGGTTCTTATCGTTTGAACCCCTATATTTCTAATTTTTATTGCAAAGAAACCAACGGAATAAGGCTTCATAAGTATTTTTTAAACTGATTAAAATTTTTTAATTTAGCCGTCAATGTGCTAGATAAAATTAATGTTTCATCGTTTGTTCCTCTAAGGACATGGTTCTTATCGTTTGAACCCCTATAATTCATATTTTTATTGCAAAGAAACCAACGGAATAAGACATTATAAGTATTTTTTCAAATGATTAAAAATTTTCAAATTAGCTGTCAATGTGCTGGGCAAAACATAGATTTTCCCGTTTGTACCTATTAGGACTTGCTTCTTATCGTTTGTACCCCTAGATTTCTTCATTTTACCTTAAATAAACCAACTAAATAAGGCTGCATAAGTAATTTTTTCAACTGATTAAAATTTTTCAATTTAGCCATCAATGTGCTAAATAAAACCAATGTTTTATCGTTTGTTCCTCTAAAGACATGGTTCTTATCATTTGAACCCCTATATTTCATATTTTTATTGCAAAGAAACCAACGAAATAAGACATTATAAGTATTTTTTTCAAATGATTAAAAATTTTAAAATTAGCCCTCAATGTGCTAGGCAAAGCCTAGATTTTCCCGTTTGTACCTATTAGGCCTTGCTTCTTATCGTTTGTACCCCTAGATTTCTTCTTTTAACCTTAAATAAACCAACTGAATAAGGCTTCATAAGTATTTTTTAAACTGATTAAAATTTTTCAATTTAGCCGTCAATGTGCTAGATAAAATTAATGTTTTATCCTTTGTTCTTCTAAGGACATGGTTCTTATCGTTTGAACCCCTATATTTCATATTTTTATTGCAAAGAAACCAACGGAATAAGACATTATAAGTATTTTTTCAAATGATTAAAAATTTTTAAATTAGCTGTCAATGTGCTAGGCAAAACATAGATTTTCCCGTTTGTACCTATTAGGACTTGCTTCTTATCGTTTGTACCCCTAGATTTCTTCATTTTACCTTAAATAAACCAACTAAATAAGGCTGCATAAGTAATTTTTTCAACTGATTAAAAATTTTCAATTTAGCCATCAATGTGCTAAATAAAACCAATGTTTTATCGTTTGTTCCTCTAAAGACATGGTTCTTATCATTTGAACCCCTATATTTCATATTTTTATTGCAAAGAAACCAACGGAATAAGACATTATAAATATTTTTTTCAAATGATTAAAAATTTTAAAATTAGCCCTCAATGTGCGAGGCAAAGCCTAGATTTTCCCGTTTGTACCTATTAGGCCTTGCTTCTAATCGTTTGTACCCCTAGATTTCTTCTTTTTACCTTAAATAAACCAACTGAATAAGGCTTCATAAGTAATTTTTTCAACTGATTAAAAATTTTCAATTTAGCCATCAATGTGCTAAATAAAACCAATGTTTTATCGTTTGTTCCTCTAAGGACATGGTTCTTATCGTTTGAACCCCTATATTTCATATTTTTATTGCAAAGAAACCAACGGAATAAGACATTATAAGTATTTTTTCAAATGATTAAAAATTTTCAAATTAGCTGTCAATGTGCTAGGCAAAACATAGATTTTCCCGTTTTTACCTATTAGGACTTGCTTCTTATCGTTTGTAACCCTAGATGTCTTCTTTTTACCTTAAATAAACCAACTGAATAAGGCTTCATAAGTATTTTTTAAACTGATTAAAATTTTTTAATTTAGCCGTCAATGTGCTAGATAAAATTAATGTTTTATCGTTTGTTCCTCTAAGGACATGGTTCTTATCGTTTGAACCCCTATATTTCATATTTTTATTGCAAAGAAACCAACTGAATGAGACATTATAAGTATTTTTTTCAAATGATTAAAAATTTTCAAATTAGCAGTCAATGTGCTAGGCAAAACATAGATTTTCCCGTTTGTACCTATTAGGACTTGCTTCTTATCGTTTGTACCCCTAGATTTCATCTTTTTACCTTCATGAAACCAACTGAATAAGGCTTCATAAGTATTTTCTTCAACTGATTAAAAATTTTCAATTTAGCCATCATTGTGCTAGATAAAACCAATGTTTTATCGTTTGTTGCTCTAAGGACATGGTTATTATCGGTTGAAACCCTATATTTCTTATTTTTATTGCAAAGAAACCAACGGAATAAGGCTTCATAAGTAATTTCTTCAACTGATTAAAAATTTTCAATTTAGCCGTCAATGTGCTAGATAAAATTAATGTTTTATCCTTTGTTCTTCTAAGGACATGGTTCTTATCGTTTGAACCCCTATATTTCATATTTTTATTGCAAAGAAACCAACGGAATAAGACATTATAAGTATTTTTTCAAATGATTAAAAATTTTCAAATTAGCTGTCAATGTGCTAGGCAAAACATAGATTTTCCCGTTTGTACCTATTAGGACTTGCTTCTTATCGTTTGTACCCCTAGATTTCTTCATTTTACCTTAAATAAACCAACTAAATAAGGCTTCATAAGTATTTTCTTCAACTGATTAAAAATTTTCAATTTAGCCATCATTGTGCTAGATAAAACCAATGTTTTATCGTTTGTTGCTCTAAGGACATGGTTATTATCGTTTGAACCCCTATATTTCATATTTTTATTGCAAAGAAACCAACGGAATAAGACATTATAAGTATTTTTTCAAATGATTAAAAATTTTCAAATTAGCTGTAAATGTGCTAGGCAAAACAGATTTTCCCGTTTATACCTATTAGGACTTGCTTCTTATCTTTTGTAGCCCTAGATTTCTTCTTTTTACCTTAAATAAACCAACTGAATAAGGCTTCATAAGTATTTTTTTCAACTGATTAAAAATTTTCATTTTAGCCATCAATGTGCTAGATAAAACCTATGTTTTATCGTTTGTTCCTCTAAGGACATGGTTCTTATCGTTTGAACCCCTATATTTCATATTTTTATTGCAAAGAAACCAACGGAATAAGACATTATAAGTATTTTTTCAAATGATTAAAAATTTTCAAATTAGCCATCAATGTGCTAAATAAAACCAATGTTTTATCGTTTGTTCCTCTAAAGACATGGTTCTTATCGTTTGAACCCCTATATTTCTAATTTTTATTGCAAAGAAACCAACGGAATAAGGCTTCATAAGTATTTTTTTAAACTGATTAATTTTTTTTAATTTAGCCGTCAATGTGCTAGATAAAATTAATGTTTCATCGTTTGTTCCTCTAAGGACATGGTTCTTATCGTTTGAACCCCTATAATTCATATTTTTATTGCAAAGAAACCAACGGAATAAGACATTATAAGTATTTTTTCAAATGATTAAAAATTTTAAAATTAGCTGTCAATGTGCTAGGCAAAACATAGATTTTCCCGTTTGTACCTATTAGGACTTGCTTCTTATCGTTTGTACCCCTAGATTTCTTCATTTTACCTTAAATAAACCAACTAAATAAGGCTGCATAAGTAATTTTTTCAACTGATTAAAATTTTTCAATTTAGCCATCAATGTGCTAAATAAAACCAATGTTTTATCGTTTGTTCCTCTAAAGACATGGTTCTTATCATTTGAACCCCTATATTTCATATTTTTATTGCAAAGAAACCAACGAAATAAGACATTATAAGTATTTTTTCAAATGATTAAAAATTTTAAAATTAGCCCTCAATGTGCTAGGCAAAGCCTAGATTTTCCCGTTTGTACCTATTAGGCCTTGCTTCTTATCGTTTGTACCCCTAGATTTCTTCTTTTAACCTTAAATAAACCAACTGAATAAGGCTTCATAAGTATTTTTTAAACTGATTAAAATTTTTTAATTTAGCCGTCAATGTGCTAAATAAAACCAATGTTTTATCGTTTGTTCCTCTAAAGACATGGTTCTTATCATTTGAACCCCTATATTCCATATTTTTATTGCAAAGAAACCAACGGAATAAGACATTATAAGTATTTTTTCAAATGATTAAAAATTTTAAAATTAGCTCCTCAATGTGCTAGGCAAAGCCTAGATTTTCCCGTTTGTACCTATTAGGCCTTGCTTCTAATCGTTTGTACCCCTACATTTCTTCTTTTTACCTTAAATAAACCAGCTGAATAAGGCTTAATAAGTAATTTTTTCAACTGATTAAAAATTTTCAATTTAGCCATCATTGTGCTAGATAAAACCAATGTTTTATCGTTTGTTCCTCTAAGGACATGGTTCTCATCGTTTGAATCCCTATATTTCTCATTTTTATTGCAAAGAAACCAACGGAATAAGACATTATAAGTATTTTTTCAAATGATTAAAAATTTTCAAATTAGCTGTCAATGTGCTAGGCAAAACATAGATTTTCCCGTTTGTACCTATTAGGACTTGCTTCTTATCGTTTGTACCCCTAGATTTCTTCATTTTACCTTAAATAAACCAACTGAATAAGGCTTCATAAGTCTTTTCTTCAACTGATTAAAAATTTTCAATTTAGCCATCAATGTGCTAGATAAAACCAATGTTTTATCGTTTGTTCCTCTAAGGACATGGTTCTTATCGTTTGAACCCCTATATTTGTTATTTTTATTGCAAAGAAACCAACTGAATGAGACATTATAAGTATTTTTTTCAAATGATTAAAAATTTTCAAATTAGCAGTCAATGTGCTAGGCAAAACATAGATTTTCCCGTTTGTACCTATTAGGACTTACTTCTTATCGTTTGTACCCCTAGATTTCTTCATTTTACCTTAAATAAACCAACTAAATAAGGCTGCATAAGTATTTTTTTCAACTGATTAAAAATTTTCAATTTAGCCATCAATGTGCTAGATAAAACCAATGTTTTATCGTTTGTTCCTCTAAGGACATGGTTCTTATCGTTTGAACTTCTATATTTCTTATTTTTATTGCAAAGAAACCAACGGAATAAGGCTTCATAAGTATTTTTTAACTGATTAAAATTTTTAATTTAGCCGTCAATGTGCTAGATAAAATTAATGTTTCATCGTTTGTTCCTCTAAGGACATGGTTCTTATCGTTTGAACCCCTATAATTCATATTTTTATTGCAAAGAAACCAACGGAATAAGACATTATAAGTATTTTTTAAATGATTAAAAAATTCAAATTAGCTGTCAATGTGCTAGGCAAAGCCTAGATTTTCCCGTTTGTACCTATTAGGCCTTGCTTCTTATCGTTTGTACCCCTAGATTTCTTCTTTTAACCTTAAATAAACCAACTGAATAAGGCTTCATAAGTATTTTTTAAACTGATTAAAATTTTTTAATTTAGCCGTCAATGTGCTAGATAAAATAAATGTTTCATCGTTTGTTCCTCTAAGGACATGGTTCTTATCGTTTGAACCCCTATATTTCATATTTTTATTGCAAAGAAACATACGGAATAAGACATTATAAGTATTTTTTTCAAATGATTAAAAATTTTCAAAATAGCCATCAATGTTCTAGGCAAAGCCTAGATTTTCCCGTTTGTACCTATTAGGCCTTGCTTCTTATCGTTTGTACCCCTAGATTTCTTTTGTTTACCTAAAAAAAACAAACTGAATAAGGCTTCATAAGTATTTTTTTACACTGATTAAAATTTTTTAATTTAGCCGTCAATGTGCTAGATAAAATTAATGTTTTATCGTTTGTTCCTCTAAGGACATGGTTCTTATCGTTTGAACCCCTATATTTCATATTTTTATTGCAAAGAAACCAACGGAATAAGACATTATAAGTATTTTTTCAAATGATTAAAAATTTTAAAATTAGCAGTCAATGTGCTAGGCAAAGCCTAGATTTTCCCGTTTGTACCTATTAGGCCTTGCTTCTAATCGTTTGTACCCCTACATTTCTTCTTTTTACCTTAAATAAACCAGCTGAATAAGGCTTCATAAGTAATTTTTTCAACTGATTAAAAATTTTCAATTTAGCCATCATTGTGCTAGATAAAACCAATGTTTTATCGTTTGTTCCTCTAAGGACATGGTTCTTATCGTTTGAATCCCTATATTTCTCATTTTTATTGCAGAGAAACCAACGGAATAAGACATTATAAGTATTTTTTCAAATGATTAAAAATTTTCAAATTAGCTGTCAATGTGCTAGGCAAAACATAGATTTTCCCGTTTGTACCTATTAGGACTTGCTTCTTATCGTTTGTACCCCTAGATTTCTTCATTTTACCTTAAATAAACCAACTGAATAAGGCTTCATAAGTCTTTTCTTCAACTGATTAAAAATTTTCAATTTAGCCATCAATGTGCTAGATAAAACCAATGTTTTATCGTTTGTTCCTCTAAGGACATGGTTCTTATCGTTTGAACCCCTATATTTCTTATTTTTATTGCAAAGAAACCAACTGAATGAGACATTATAAGTATTTTTTTCAAATGATTAAAAATTTTCAAATTAGCAGTCAATGTGCTAGGCAAAACATAGATTTTCCCGTTTGTACCTATTAGGACTTACTTCTTATCGTTTGTACCCCTATATTTCTTCATTTTACCTTAAATAAACCAACTAAATAAGGCTGCATAAGTATTTTTTTCAACTGATTAAAAATTTTCAATTTAGCCATCAATGTGCTAGATAAAACCAATGTTTTATCGTTTGTTCCTCTAAGGACATGGTTCTTATCGTTTGAACCCCTATATTTCTTATTTTTATTGCAAAGAAACCAACGGAATAAGGCTTCATAAGTATTTTTTAAACTGATTAAAATTTTTTAATTTAGCCGTCAATGTGCTAGATAAAATAAATGTTTCATCGTTTGTTCCTCTAAGGACATGGTTCTTATCGTTTGAACCCCTATAATTCATATTTTTATTGCAAAGAAACCAACGGAATAAGACATTATAAGTATTTTTTCAAATGATTAAAAATTTTCAAATTAGCTGTCAATGTGCTAGGCAAAACATAGATTTTCCCGTTTGTACCTATTAGGACTTGCTTCTTATCGTTTGTACCCCTAGATTTCTTCATTTTACCTTAAATAAACCAACTAAATAAGGCTTCATAAGTATTTTCTTCAACTGATTAAAAATTTTCAATTTAGCCATCATTGTGCTAGATAAAACCAATGTTTTATCGTTTGTTGCTCTAAGGACATGGTTATTATCGGTTGATACCCTATATTTCTTATTTTTATTGCAAAGAAACCAACGGAATAAGGCTTCATAAGTATTTTCTTCAACTGATTAAAAATTTTCAATTTAGCCGTCAATGTGCTAGATAAAATTAATGTTTTATCCTTTGTTCTTCTAAGGACATGGTTCTTATCGTTTGAACCCCTATATTTCTTATTTTTATTGCAAAGAAACCAACGGAATAAGACATTATAAGTATTTTTTCAAATGATTAAAAATTTTCAAATTAGCTGTCAATGTGCTAGGCAAAACATAGATTTTCCCGTTTGTACCTATTAGGACTTGCTTCTTATCGTTTGTACCCCTAGATTTCTTCATTTTACCTTAAATAAACCAACTAAATAAGGCTGCATAAGTAATTTTTTCAACTGATTAAAAATTTTCAATTTAGCCATCAATGTGCTAAATAAAACCAATGTTTTATCGTTTGTTCCTCTAAGGACATGGTTCTTATCGTTTGAACCCCTATATTTCTTATTTTTATTGCAAAGAAACCAACTGAATGAGACATTATAAGTATTTTTTTCAAATGATTAAAAATTTTTAAATTAGCAGTCAATACTTTGTGTGTGGGACATGCCTACCTCCCTTCGGATTTTATGAGGACGGTAGTAGTACCTGTCATAAAAAATAAAACGGGTGATCAGTCTGACAAGTGTAACTACAGGCCTATTTCTTTGGCTACTACCATTGCAAAAGTGTTTGACTGCGTTCTTAATACACAATTAAATACATACATTACATTGCATGATAATCAGTTCGGTTTTAGACCGAGACTGTCTACTGAAAGTGCAATACTGTGTTTGAAGAATGCAATCAGATACTATACCTCTCGGAAAACGCCGGTGTACGCATGCTTCCTCGACTTGTCCAAAGCCTTTGATCTAGTTTCCTATGATGTACTGTGGGAGAAGCTTAAGAGAATAAATGTACCTTATGAACTCTCGAATATATTAAAATTTTGGTATGATCATCAAGATAACAATGTGAGGTGGGCAGGCGCAGTGTCAGAACCATACCGCTTAGCATGCGGAGTGAGACAAGGAGGGTTGACATCTCCTACACTCTTCAACCTCTATATGAACGATTTGATTGTCGAGCTTAGCAATCTCCATGTCGGCTGTCATATAGATGAAATTCCTGTTAATAATTTAAGCTATGCTGACGACATGGTGTTGCTGAGCGCTTCTGTCTGTGGTTTAAGGAGGTTGTTAGCGGTCTGTGAAAAATACGTTCTGGATCACGGTCTTAAATATAATGCAGTTAAGAGTCAATGCATGGTGTTTGAGGTCAGCTCAAAACGAATACAAAGCGTTCCACCAGTTTATTTAAACGGCGTCCCTCTCGACTGGGTGGAACAATTTAAATATCTAGGCCACATTGTGACGAAAGATCTCAAGGACAATGCTGACATGGAGAGGGAGCGAAGGGCCTTGTCTGTACGGGTGAACATGCTGGCTCGTAGGTTCACGCGCTGTTCGCAGGAGGTGAAAGTGACGCTGTTCCGGGCGTACTGCACGTCCCTGTATACATGCAGCCTATGGGCGCGGTACACTTGCGCGTCATACAATGCTCTCCGCATTCAATTTAATAATGCATTCAGGGCGATGTTGGGGCTGCCGCGCTACTGCAGTGCTTCAGGCATGTTCGCGGCAGCACGAGTCGACTGCTTTCATGCAACGTTGCGAAAACGCAGTGCGTCGCTCGTGCGCAGGGTGCGGGCCAGCACCAACACCGTCCTGAGCATGATTGCATGTAGACTTGACTGCCCTTATATACAACATTGTAGTGATAGACATGTTACTGCAATGTCAATAAATATATAATGATTATTTAATTAATTAATTTTACTTATTTTATACTTGCATTATTAATTGGCACTTAATATTATTGTATTTTAAAACAATTGTAATTTTATTTATTTTATGTATTTTAAAACAATTGTAATTTTATTTTATTTCAAATTCATATTATGTAATTTTCCAATTTATATTGTTCCAATTTATATTAATCACTAAAATTATTTATTTTATTTAAAATTTTTAATATTCTAAATTGTTCATTTTAATTTATACCTTATTTGTACAGTAAATACCAAATGAGTCACTGTTACTTGAAATAAATGATTTTTATTTTATTTTTATTTTTTTTAAAACATAGATTTTCCCGTTTGTACCTATTAGGACTTACTTCTTATCGTTTGTACCCCTAGATTTCTTCATTTTACCTTAAATAAACCAACTAAATAAGGCTGCATAAGTATTTTTTTCAACTGATTAAAAATTTTCAATTTAGCCATCAATGTGCTAGATAAAAGCAATGTTTTATCGTTTGTTCCTCTAAGGACATGGTTCTTATCGTTTGAACCCCTATATTTCTTATTTTTATTGCAAAGAAACCAACGGAATAAGGCTTCATAAGTATTTTTTAAACTGATTAAAATTTTTAATTTAGCCTCAATGTGCTAGATAAAATTAATGTTTCATCGTTTGTTCCTCTAAGGACATGGTTCTTATCGTTTGAACCCCTATATTTCTTATTTTTATTGCAAAGAAACCAACTGAATAAGACATTATAAGTATTTTTTCAAATGATTAAAAATTTTCAAATTAGCAGTCAATGTGCTAGGCAAAACATAGATTTTCCCGTTTGTACCTATTAGGACTTACTTCTTATCGTTTGTACCCCTAGATTTCTTCATTTTACCTTAAATAAACCAACTAAATAAGGCTGCATAAGTATTTTTTTCAACTGATTAAAAATTTTGAATTTAGCCATCAATGTGCTAGATAAAACCAATGTTTTATCGTTTGTTCCTCTAAGGACATGGTTCTTATCGTTTGAACCCCTATATTTCTAATTTTTATTGCAAAGAAACCAACGGAATAAGGCTTCATAAGTATTTTTTTAAACTGATTAAATTTTTTTAATTTAGCCGTCAATGTGCTAGATAAAATTAATGTTTCATCGTTTGTTCCTCTAAGGACATGGTTCTTATCGTTTGAACCCCTATAATTCATATTTTTATTGCAAAGAAACCAACGGAATAAGACATTATAAGTATTTTTTCAAATGATTAAAAATTTTCAAATTAGCTGACAATGTGCTAGGCAAAACATAGATTTTCCCGTTTGTACCTATTAGGACTTGCTTCTTATCGTTTGTACCCCTAGATTTCTTCATTTTACCTTAAATAAACCAACTAAATAAGGCTGCATAAGTAATTTTTTCAACTGATTAAAAATTTTCAATTTAGCCATCAATGTGCTAAATAAAACCAATGTTTTATCGTTTGTTCCTCTAAAGACATGGTTCTTATCATTTGAACCCCTATATTTCATATTTTTATTGCAAAGAAACCAACGGAATAAGACATTATAAGTATTTTTTCAAATGATTAAAAATTTTCAAATTAGCTGTCAATGTGCTAGGCAAAACATAGATTTTCCCGTTTGTACCTATTAGGCCTTGCTTCTTATCGTTTGTACCCCTAGATTTCTTGTGTTTACCTAAAAGAAACAAACTGAATAAGGCTTCATAAGTATTTTTTTAAACTGATTAAAAATTTTCAATTTAGCCGTCAATGTGCTAGATAAAATTAATGTTTCATCGTTTGTTCCTCTAAGGACATGGTTCTTATCGTTTGAACCCCTATAATTCATATTTTTATTGCAAAGAAACCAACGGAATAAGACATTATAAGTATTTTTTCAAATGATTAAAAATTTTCAAATTAGCTGTCAATGTGCTAGGCAAAACATAGATTTTCCCGTTTGTACCTATTAGGACTTGCTTCTTATCGTTTGTACCCCTAGATTTCTTCATTTTACCTTAAATAAACCAACTAAATAAGGCTTCATAAGTATTTTCTTCAACTGATTAAAAATTTTCAATTTAGCCATCATTGTGCTAGATAAAACCAATGTTTTATCGTTTGTTGCTCTAAGGACATGGTTATTATCGTTTGAACCCCTATATTTCATATTTTTATTGCAAAGAAACCAACGGAATAAGACATTATAAGTATTTTTTCAAATGATTAAAAATTTTCAAATTAGCTGTAAATGTGCTAGGCAAAACAGATTTTCCCGTTTATACCTATTAGGACTTGCTTCTTATCGTTTGTACCCCTAGATTTCTTCTTTTTACCTTAAATAAACCAACTGAATAAGGCTTCATAAGTATTTTTTAAACTGATTAAAAATTTTCAATTTAGCCATCAATGTGCTAGATAAAACCTATGTTTTATCGTTTGTTCCTCTAAGGACATGGTTCTTATCGTTTGAACCCCTATATTTCATATTTTTATTGCAAAGAAACCAACGGAATAAGACATTATAAGTATTTTTTCAAATGATTAAAAATTTTCAAATTAGCCATCAATGTGCTAAATAAAACCAATGTTTTATCGTTTGTTCCTCTAAAGACATGGTTCTTATCGTTTGAACCCCTATATTTCTAATTTTTATTGCAAAGAAACCAACGGAATAAGGCTTCATAAGTATTTTTTAAACTGATTAAAATTTTTAATTTAGCCATCAATGTGCTAGATAAAACCAATGTTTTATCGTTTGTTCCTCTAAAGACATGGTTCTTATCATTTGAACCCCTATATTCCATATTTTTATTGCAAAGAAACCAACGGAATAAGACATTATAAGTATTTTTTCAAATGATTAAAAATTTTAAAATTAGCTGTCAATGTGCTAGGCAAAGCCTAGATTTTCCCGTTTGTACCTATTAGGCCTTGCTTCTAATCGTTTGTACCCCTAGATTTCTTCTTTTTACCTTAAATAAACCAACTGAATAAGGCTTCATAAGTAATTTTTTCAACTGATTAAAAATTTTCAATTTAGCCATCAATGTGCTAGATAAAACCAATGTTTTATCGTTTGTTCCTCTAAGGACATGGTTCTTATCGTTTGAATCCCTATATTTCTCATTTTTATTGCAAAGAAACCAACGGAATAAGACATTATAAGTATTTTTTCAAATGATTAAAAATTTTCAAATTAGCTGTCAATGTGCTAGGCAAAACATAGATTTTCCCGTTTGTACCTATTAGGACTTGCTTCTTATCGTTTGTACCCCTAGATTTCTTCATTTTACCTTAAATAAACCAACTGAATAAGGCTTCATAAGTATTTTCTTCAACTGATTAAAAATTTTCAATTTAGCCATCAATGTGCTAGATAAAACCAATGTTTTATCGTTTGTTCCTCTAAGGACATGGTTCTTATCGTTTGAACCCCTATATTTCTTATTTTTATTGCAAAGAAACCAACGGAATAAGACATTATAAGTATTTTTTCAAATGATTAAAAATTTTCAAATTAGATGTCAATGTGCTAGCTAAAACATAGATTTTCCCGTTTGTACCTATTAGGAGTTGCTTCTTATCGTTTGTACCCCTAGATTTCTTCTTTTTACCTTCATGAAACCAACTGAATAAGGCTTCATAAGTATTTTCTTCAACTGATTAAAAATTTTCAATTTAGCCATCAATGTGCTAGATAAAATTAATGTTTTATCGTTTGTTCTTCTAAGGACATGGTTCTTATCGTTTGAACCCCTATATTTCTTATTTTTATTGCAAAGAAACCAACTGAATGAGACATTATAAGTATTTTTTTCAAATGATTAAAAATTTTCAAATTAGCAGTCAATGTGCTAGGCAAAACATAGATTTTCCCGTTTGTACCTATTAGGACTTACTTCTTATCGTTTGTACCCCTAGATTTCTTCATTTTACCTTAAATAAACCAACTAAATAAGGCTGCATAAGTATTTTTTTAAACTGATTAAAAATTTTCAATTTAGCCATCAATGTGCTAGATAAAATTAATGTTTCATCGTTTGTTCCTCTAAGGACATGGTTCTTATCGTTTGAACCCCTATATTTCTTATTTTTATTGCAAAGAAACCAACTGAATGAGACATTATAAGTATTTTTTTCAAATGATTAAAAATTTTCAAATTAGCTGTCAATGTGCTAGGCAAAGCCTAGATTTTCCCGTTTGTACCTATTAGGCCTTGCTTCTAATCGTTTGTACCCCTAGATTTCTTCTTTTTACCTTAAATAAACCAACTGAATAAGGCTTCATAAGTATTTTCTTCAACTGATTAAAAATTTTCAATTTAGCCATCAATGTGCTAGATAAAACCAATGTTTTATCGTTTGTTCCTCTAAGGACATGGTTCTTATCGTTTGAACCCCTATATTTCTTATTTTTATTGCAAAGAAACCAACGGAATAAGACATTATAAGTATTTTTTCAAATGATTAAAAATTTTCAAATTAGCTGTCAATGTGCTAGGCAAAACATAGATTTTCCCGTTTGTACCTATTAGGACTTGCTTCTTATCGTTTGTACCCCTAGATTTCTTCATTTTACCTTAAATAAACCAACTAAATAAGGCTGCATAAGTAATTTTTTCAACTGATTAAAAATTTTCAATTTAGCCATCAATGTGCTAGATAAAACCAATGTTTTATCGTTTGTTCCTCTAAGGACATGGTTCTTATCGTTTGAACCCCTATATTTCTTATTTTTATTGCAAAGAAACCAACGGAATAAGACATTATAAGTATTTTTTCAAATGATTAAAAATTTTCAAATTAGCTGTCAATGTGCTAGGCAAAACATAGATTTTCCCGTTTGTACCTATTAGGACTTGCTTCTTATCGTTTGTACCCCTAGATTTCTTCATTTTACCTTAAATAAACCAACTAAATAAGGCTTCATAAGTAATTTTTTCAACTGATTAAAATTTTTCAATTTAGCCATCAATGTGCTAGATAAAACCAATGTTTTATCGTTTGTTCCTCTAAAGACATGGTTCTTATCGTTTGAACCCCTATATTTCATATTTTTATTGCAAAGAAACCAACGGAATAAGACATTATAAGTATTTTTTCAAATGATTAAAAATTTTCAAATTAGCAGTCAATGTGCTAGGCAAAGCCTAGATTTTCCCGTTTGTACCTATTAGGACTTACTTCTTATCGTTTGTACCCCTAGATTTCTTCATTTTACCTTAAATAAACCAACTAAATAAGGCTGCATAAGTATTTTTTTCAACTGATTAAAAATTTTCAATTTAGCCATCAATGTGCTAGATAAAACCAATGTTTTATCGTTTGTTCCTCTAAGGACATGGTTCTTATCGTTTGAACCTCTATATTTCTTATTTTTATTGCAAAGAAACCAACGGAATAAGGCTTCATAAGTATTTTTTTAAACTGATTAAAATTTTTTAATTTAGCCGTCAATGTGCTAGATAAAATTAATGTTTCATCGTTTGTTCCTCTAAGGACATGGTTCTTATCGTTTGAACCCCTATAATTCATATTTTTATTGCAAAGAAACCAACGGAATAAGACATTATAAGTATTTTTTAAATGATTAAAAATTCAAATTAGCTGTCAATGTGCTAGGCAAAGCCTAGATTTTCCCGTTTGTACCTATTAGGCCTTGGTTCTTATCGTTTGTATCCCTAGATTTCTTCTTTTAACCTTAAATAAACCAACTGAATAAGGCTTCATAAGTATTTTTTAAACTGATTAAAATTATTTAATTTAGCCGTCAATGTGCTAGATAAAATTAATGTTTCATCGTTTGTTCCTCTAAGGACATGGTTCTTATCGTTTGAACCCCTATATTTCTTATTTTTATTGCAAAGAAACCAACGGAATAAGACATTATAAGTATTTTTTCAAATGATTAAAAATTTTCAATTTAGCCATCAATGTGCTAGATAAAACCAATGTTTTATCGTTTGTTCCTCTAAGGACATGGTTCTTATCGTTTGTACCCCTAGATTTCTTCTTTTTACCTTCATGAAACCAACTGAATAAGGCTTCATAAGTATTTTCTTCAACTGATTAAAAATTTTCAATTTAGCCATCATTGTGCTAGATAAAACCAATGTTTTATCGTTTGTTGCTCTAAGGACATGGTTATTATCGTTTGAACCCCTATATTTCTTATTTTTATTGCAAAGAAACCAACGGAATAAGGCTTCATAAGTATTTTCTTCAACTAATTAAAAATTTTCAATTTAGCCGTCAATGTGCTAGATAAAATTAATGTTTTATCCTTTGTTCTTCTAAGGACATGGTTCTTATCATTTGAACCCCTATATTTCATATTTTTATTGCAAAGAAACCAACGGAATAAGACATTATAAGTATTTTTTCAAATGATTAAAAATTTTAAAATTAGCCCTCAATGTGCTAGGCAAAGCCTAGATTTTCCCGTTTGTACCTATTAGGCCTTGCTTCTAATCGTTTGTACCCCTACATTTCTTCTTTTTACCTTAAATAAACCAGCTGAATAAGGCTTCATAAGTAATTTTTTCAACTGATTAAAAATTTTCAATTTAGCCATCATTGTGCTAGATAAAACCAATGTTTTATCGTTTGTTCCTCTAAGGACATGGTTCTTATCGTTTGAATCCCTATATTTCTCATTTTTATTGCAAAGAAACCAACGGAATAAGACATTATAAGTATTTTTTCAAATGATTAAAAATTTTCAAATTAGCTGTCAATGTGCTAGGCAAAGCCTAGATTTTCCCGTTTGTACCTATTAGGCCTTGCTTCTTATCGTTTGTACCCCTAGATTTCTTCTTTTTACCTTAAATAAACCAACTGAATAAGGCTTCATAAGTAATTTTTTCAACTGATTAAAAATTTTCAATTTAGCCATCATTGTGCTAGATAAAACCAATGTTTTATCGTTTGTTCCTCTAAGGACATGGTTCTTATCGTTTGAACCCCTATATTTCTTATTTTTATTGCAAAGAAACCAACTGAATGAGACATTATAAGTATTTTTTTCAAATGATTAAAAATTTTCAAATTAGCAGTCAATGTGCTAGGCAAAACATAGATTTTCCCGTTTGTACCTATTAGGACTTACTTCTTATCGTTTGTACCCCTAGATTTCTTCATTTTACCTTAAATAAACCAACTAAATAAGGCTGCATAAGTATTTTTTTCAACTGATTAAAAATTTTCAATTTAGCCATCAATGTGCTAGATAAAACCAATGTTTTATCGTTTGTTCCTCTAAGGACATGGTTCTTATCGTTTGAACTTCTATATTTCTTATTTTTATTGCAAAGAAACCAACGGAATAAGGCTTCATAAGTATTTTTTAAACTGATTAAAATTTTTTAATTTAGCCGTCAATGTGCTAGATAAAATTAATGTTTCATCGTTTGTTCCTCTAAGGACATGGTTCTTATCGTTTGAACCCCTATAATTCATATTTTTATTGCAAAGAAACCAACGGAATAAGACATTATAAGTATTTTTTCAAATGATTAAAAAATTCAAATTAGCTGTCAATGTGCTAGGCAAAACCTAGATTTTCCCGTTTGTACCTATTAGGCCTTGCTTCTTATCGTTTGTACCCCTAGATTTCTTCTTTTAACCTTAAATAAACCAACTGAATAAGGCTTCATAAGTATTTTTTAAACTGATTAAAATTTTTTAATTTAGCCGTCAATGTGCTAGATAAAATTAATGTTTCATCGTTTGTTCCTCTAAGGACATGGTTCTTATCGTTTGAACCCCTATATTTCATATTTTTATTGCAAAGAAACCAACGGAATAAGACATTATAAGTATTTTTTCAAATGATTAAAAATTTTCAAATTAGCTGTCAATGTGCTAGGCAAAGCCTAGATTTTCCCGTTTGTACCTATTAGGCCTTGCTTCTTATCGTTTGTACCCCTAGATTTCTTTTGTTTACCTTAAATAAACCAACTGAATAAGGCTTCATAAGTATTTTTTACACTGATTAAAAATTTTTAATTTAGCCATCAATGTGCTAGATAAAATTAATGTTTTATCGTTTGTTCCTCTAAGGACATGGTTCTTATCGTTTGAACCCCTATATTTCATATTTTTATTGCAAAGAAACCAACGGAATAAGACATTATAAGTATTTTTTCAAATGATTAAAAATTTTCAAATTAGCTGTCAATGTGCTAGGCAAAACATAGATTTTCCCGTTTGTACCTATTAGGCCTTGCTTCTTATCGTTTGTACCCCTAGATTTCTTGTGTTTACCTAAAAGAAACAAACTGAATAAGGCTTCATAAGTATTTTTTTAAACTGATTAAAAATTTTCAATTTAGCCGTCAATGTGCTAGATAAAATTAATGTTTCATCGTTTGTTCCTCTAAGGACATGGTTCTTATCGTTTGAACCCCTATAATTCATATTTTTATTGCAAAGAAACCAACGGAATAAGACATTATAAGTATTTTTTCAAATGATTAAAAATTTTCAAATTAGCTGTCAATGTGCTAGGCAAAACATAGATTTTCCCGTTTGTACCTATTAGGACTTGCTTCTTATCGTTTGTACCCCTAGATTTCTTCATTTTACCTTAAATAAACCAACTAAATAAGGCTTCATAAGTATTTTCTTCAACTGATTAAAAATTTTCAATTTAGCCATCATTGTGCTAGATAAAACCAATGTTTTATCGTTTGTTGCTCTAAGGACATGGTTATTATCGTTTGAACCCCTATATTTCATATTTTTATTGCAAAGAAACCAACGGAATAAGACATTATAAGTATTTTTTCAAATGATTAAAAATTTTCAAATTAGCTGTAAATGTGCTAGGCAAAACAGATTTTCCCGTTTATACCTATTAGGACTTGCTTCTTATCTTTTGTACCCCTAGATTTCTTCTTTTTACCTTAAATAAACCAACTGAATAAGGCTTCATAAGTATTTTTTAAACTGATTAAAAATTTTCAATTTAGCCATCAATGTGCTAGATAAAACCTATGTTTTATCGTTTGTTCCTCTAAGGACATGGTTCTTATCGTTTGAACCCCTATATTTCATATTTTTATTGCAAAGAAACCAACGGAATAAGACATTATAAGTATTTTTTCAAATGATTAAAAATTTTCAAATTAGCCATCAATGTGCTAAATAAAACCAATGTTTTATCGTTTGTTCCTCTAAAGACATGGTTCTTATCGTTTGAACCCCTATATTTCTAATTTTTATTGCAAAGAAACCAACGGAATAAGGCTTCATAAGTATTTTTTAAACTGATTAAAAATTTTTAATTTAGCCATCAATGTGCTAAATAAAACCAATGTTTTATCGTTTGTTCCTCTAAGGACATGGTTCTTATCATTTGAACCCCTATATTTCATATTTTTATTGCAAAGAAACCAACTGAATAAGACATTATAAGTATTTTTTTCAAATGATTAAAAATTTTCAAATTAGCAGTCAATGTGCTAGGCAAAACATAGATTTTCCCGTTTGTACCTATTAGGCCTTGCTTCTTATCGTTTGTACCCCTAGATTTCTTCATTTTACCTTAAATAAACCAACTAAATAAGGCTGCATAAGTATTTTTTTAAACTGATTAAAAATTTTCAATTTAGCCGTCAATGTGCTAGATAAAATTAATGTTTCATCGTTTGTTCCTCTAAGGACATGGTTCTTATCGTTTGAACCCCTATATTTCTTATTTTTATTGCAAAGAAACCAACTGAATAAGACATTATAAGTATTTTTTTCAAATGATTAAAAATTTTAAAATTAGCCATCAATGTGCTAGGCAAAGCCTAGATTTTCCCGTTTGTACCTATTAGGCCTTGCTTCTAATCGTTTGTACCCCTAGATTTCTTCTTTTTACCTTCATGAAACCAACTGAATAAGGCTTCATAAGTATTTTCTTCAACTGATTAAAAATTTTCAATTTAGCCATCAATGTGCTAGATAAAATTAATGTTTTATCGTTTGTTCCTCTAAGGACATGGTTCTTATCGTTTGAACCCCTATATTTCTTATTTTTATTGCAAAGAAACCAACGGAATAAGACATTATAAGTATTTTTTCAAATGATTAAAAATTTTCAAATTAGCTGTCAATGTGCTAGGCAAAACATAGATTTTCCCGTTTGTACCTATTAGGACTTGCTTCTTATCGTTTGTACCCATAGATTTCTTCATTTTACCTTAAATAAACCAACTAAATAAGGCTGCATAAGTAATTTTTTCAACTGATTAAAAATTTTCAATTTAGCCATCAATGTGCTAAATAAAACCAATGTTTTATCGTTTGTTCCTCTAAGGACATGGTTCTTATCGTTTGAACCCCTATATTTCTTATTTTTATTGCAAAGAAACCAACGGAATAAGACATTATAAGTATTTTTTCAAATGATTAAAAATTTTCAAATTAGCTGTCAATGTGCTAGGCAAAACATAGATTTTCCCGTTTGTACCTATTAGGACTTGCTTCTTATCGTTTGTACCCCTAGATTTCTTCATTTTACCTTAAATAAACCAACTAAATAAGGCTGCATAAGTAATTTTTTCAACTGATTAAAATTTTTCAATTTAGCCATCAATGTGCTAAATAAAACCAATGTTTTATCGTTTGTTCCTCTAAAGACATGGTTCTTATCATTTGAACCCCTATATTTCATATTTTTATTGCAAAGAAACCAACGAAATAAGACATTATAAGTATTTTTTTCAAATGATTAAAAATTTTAAAATTAGCCATCAATGTGCTAGGCAAAGCCTAGATTTTCCCGTTTGTACCTATTAGGCCTTGCTTCTTATCGTTTGTACCCCTAGATTTCTTCTTTTAACCTTAAATAAACCAACTGAATAAGGCTTCATAAGTATTTTTTAAACTGATTAAAATTTTTTAATTTAGCCATCAATGTGCTAAATAAAACCAATGTTTTATCGTTTGTTCCTCTAAAGACATGGTTCTTATCATTTGAACCCCTATATTCCATATTTTTATTGCAAAGAAACCAACGGAATAAGACATTATAAGTATTTTTTCAAATGATTAAAAATTTTAAAATTAGCTGTCAATGTGCTAGGCAAAGCCTAGATTTTCCCGTTTGTACCTATTAGGCCTTGCTTCTAATCGTTTGTACCCCTACATTTCTTCATTTTACCTTAAATAAACCAGCTGAATAAGGCTTAATAAGTAATTTTTTCAACTGATTAAAAATTTTCAATTTAGCCATCATTGTGCTAGATAAAACCAATGTTTTATCGTTTGTTCCTCTAAGGACATGGTTCTCATCGTTTGAATCCCTATATTTCTCATTTTTATTGCAAAGAAACCAACGGAATAAGACATTATAAGTATTTTTTCAAATGATTAAAAATTTTCAAATTAGCTGTCAATGTGCTAGGCAAAACATAGATTTTCCCGTTTGTACCTATTAGGACTTGCTTCTTATCGTTTGTACCCCTAGATTTCTTCATTTTACCTTAAATAAACCAACTGAATAAGGCTTCATAAGTAATTTTTTCAACTGATTAAAAATTTTCAATTTAGCCATCAATGTGCTAGATAAAACCAATGTTTTATCGTTTGTTCCTCTAAGGACATGGTTCTTATCGTTTGAACCCCTATATTTCTTATTTTTATTGCAAAGAAACCAACTGAATGAGACATTATAAGTATTTTTTTCAAATGATTAAAAATTTTCAAATTAGCAGTCAATGTGCTAGGCAAAACATAGATTTTCCCGTTTGTACCTATTAGGACTTACTTCTTATCGTTTGTACCCCTAGATTTCTTCATTTTACCTTAAATAAACCAACTAAATAAGGCTGCATAAGTATTTTTTTCAACTGATTAAAAATTTTCAATTTAGCCATCAATGTGCTAGATAAAACCAATGTTTTATCGTTTGTTCCTCTAAGGACATGGTTCTTATCGTTTGAACCCCTATATTTCTTATTTTTATTGCAAAGAAACCAACGGAATAAGGCTTCATAAGTATTTTTTAAACTGATTAAAATTTTTTAATTTAGCCGTCAATGTGCTAGATAAAATTAATGTTTCATCGTTTGTTCCTCTAAGGACATGGTTCTTATCGTTTGAACCCCTATAATTCATATTTTTATTGCAAAGAAACCAACGGAATAAGACATTATAAGTATTTTTTCAAATGATTAAAAATTTTCAAATTAGCTGTCAATGTGCTAGGCAAAACATAGATTTTCCCGTTTGTACCTATTAGGACTTGCTTCTTATCGTTTGTACCCCTAGATTTCTTCATTTTAACTTAAATAAACCAACTGAATAAGGCTTCATAAGTATTTTTCAACTGATTAAAATTTTTAATTTAGCCATCAATGTGCTAGATAAAATTAATGTTTCATCGTTTGTTCCTCTAAGGACATGGTTCTTATCGTTTGAACCCCTATATTTCATATTTTTATTGCAAAGAAACCAACGGAATAAGACATTATAAGTATTTTTTCAAATGATTAAAAATTTTCAAATTAGCTGTCAATGTTCTAGGCAAAAGCCTAGATTTTCCCGTTTGTACCTATTAGGCCTTGCTTCTTATCGTTTGTACCCCTAGATTTCTTTTGTTTACCTTAAATAAACCAACTGAATAAGGCTTCATAAGTATTTTTTACACTGATTAAAATTTTTAATTTAGCCATCAATGTGCTAGATAAAACCAATGTTTTATCGTTTGTTCCTCTAAGGACATGGTTCTTATCGTTTGAACCCCTATATTTCATATTTTTATTGCAAAGAAACCAACGGAATAAGACATTATAAGTATTTTTTCAAATGATTAAAAATTTTAAAATTAGCTGTCAATGTGCTAGGCAAAGCCTAGATTTTCCCGTTTGTACCTATTAGGCCTTGCTTCTAATCGTTTGTACCCCTACATTTCTTCTTTTTACCTTAAATAAACCAGCTGAATAAGGCTTCATAAGTAATTTTTTCAACTGATTAAAAATTTTCAATTTAGCCATCATTGTGCTAGATAAAACCAATGTTTTATCGTTTGTTCCTCTAAGGACATGGTTCTCATCGTTTGAATCCCTATATTTCATATTTTTATTGCAAAGAAACCAACGGAATAAGACATTATAAGTATTTTTTCAAATGATTAAAAATTTTCAAATTAGCTGTCAATGTGCTAGGCAAAACATAGATTTTCCCGTTTGTACCTATTAGGACTTGCTTCTTATCGTTTGTACCCATAGATTTCTTCATTTTACCTTAAATAAACCAACTGAATAAGGCTTCATAAGTCTTTTCTTCAACTGATTAAAAATTTTCAATTTAGCCATCAATGTGCTAGATAAAACCAATGTTTTATCGTTTGTTCCTCTAAGGACATGGTTCTTATCGTTTGAACCCCTATATTTCTTATTTTTATTGCAAAGAAACCAACTGAATGAGACATTATAAGTATTTTTTTCAAATGATTAAAAATTTTCAAATTAGCAGTCAATGTGCTAGGCAAAACATAGATTTTCCCGTTTGTACCTATTAGGACTTACTTCTTATCGTTTGTACCCCTAGATTTCTTCATTTTACCTTAAATAAACCAACTAAATAAGGCTGCATAAGTATTTTTTTCAACTGATTAAAAATTTTCAATTTAGCCATCAATGTGCTAGATAAAACCAATGTTTTATCGTTTGTTCCTCTAAGGACATGGTTCTTATCGTTTGAACTTCTATATTTCTTATTTTTATTGCAAAGAAACCAACGGAATAAGGCTTCATAAGTATTTTTTAAACTGATTAAAATTTTTTAATTTAGCCGTCAATGTGCTAGATAAAATTAATGTTTCATCGTTTGTTCCTCTAAGGACATGGTTCTTATCGTTTGAACCCCTATAATTCATATTTTTATTGCAAAGAAACCAACGGAATAAGACATTATAAGTATTTTTTCAAATGATTAAAAAATTCAAATTAGCTGTCAATGTGCTAGGCAAAGCCTAGATTTTCCCGTTTGTACCTATTAGGCCTTGCTTCTTATCGTTTGTACCCCTAGATTTCTTCTTTTAACCTTAAATAAACCAACTGAATAAGGCTTCATAAGTATTTTTTAAACTGATTAAAATTTTTAATTTAGCCATCAATGTGCTAGATAAAATTAATGTTTCATCGTTTGTTCCTCTAAGGACATGGTTCTTATCGTTTGAACCCCTATATTTCATATTTTTATTGCAAAGAAACATACGGAATAAGACATTATAAGTATTTTTTTCAAATGATTAAAAATTTTCAAAATAGCCATCAATGTGCTAGGCAAAGCCTAGATTTTCCCGTTTGTACCTATTAGGCCTTGCTTCTTATCGTTTGTACCCCTAGATTTCTTTTGTTTACCTTAAATAAACCAACTGAATAAGGCTTCATAAGTATTTTTTACACTGATTAAAATTTTTTAATTTAGCCGTCAATGTGCTAGATAAAATTAATGTTTTATCGTTTGTTCCTCTAAGGACATGGTTCTTATCGTTTGAACCCCTATATTTCATATTTTTATTGCAAAGAAACCAACGGAATAAGACATTATAAGTATTTTTTCAAATGATTAAAAATTTTAAAATTAGCAGTCAATGTGCTAGGCAAAGCCTAGATTTTCCCGTTTGTACCTATTAGGCCTTGCTTCTAATCGTTTGTACCCCTACATTTCTTCTTTTTACCTTAAATAAACCAGCTGAATAAGGCTTCATAAGTAATTTTTTCAACTGATTAAAAATTTTCAATTTAGCCATCATTGTGCTAGATAAAACCAATGTTTTATCGTTTGTTCCTCTAAGGACATGGTTCTTATCGTTTGAATCCCTATATTTCTCATTTTTATTGCAAAGAAACCAACGGAATAAGACATTATAAGTATTTTTTCAAATGATTAAAAATTTTCAAATTAGCTGTCAATGTGCTAGGCAAAACATAGATTTTCCCGTTTGTACCTATTAGGACTTGCTTCTTATCGTTTGTACCCATAGATTTCTTCATTTTACCTTAAATAAACCAACTGAATAAGGCTTCATAAGTCTTTTCTTCAACTGATTAAAAATTTTCAATTTAGCCATCAATGTGCTAGATAAAACCAATGTTTTATCGTTTGTTCCTCTAAGGACATGGTTCTTATCGTTTGAACCCATATATTTCTTATTTTTATTGCAAAGAAACCAACTGAATGAGACATTATAAGTATTTTTTTCAAATGATTAAAAATTTTCAAATTAGCAGTCAATGTGCTAGGCAAAACATAGATTTTCCCGTTTGTACCTATTAGGACTTACTTCTTATCGTTTGTACCCCTAGATTTCTTCATTTTACCTTAAATAAACCAACTAAATAAGGCTGCATAAGTATTTTTTTCAACTGATTAAAAATTTTCAATTTAGCCATCAATGTGCTAGATAAAACCAATGTTTTATCGTTTGTTCCTCTAAGGACATGGTTCTTATCGTTTGAACCCCTATATTTCTTATTTTTATTGCAAAGAAACCAACGGAATAAGGCTTCATAAGTATTTTTTAAACTGATTAAAATTTTTTAATTTAGCCGTCAATGTGCTAGATAAAATTAATGTTTCATCGTTTGTTCCTCTAAGGACATGGTTCTTATCGTTTGAACCCCTATAATTCATATTTTTATTGCAAAGAAACCAACGGAATAAGACATTATAAGTATTTTTTCAAATGATTAAAAATTTTCAAATTAGCTGTCAATGTGCTAGGCAAAACATAGATTTTCCCGTTTGTACCTATTAGGACTTGCTTCTTATCGTTTGTACCCCTAGATTTCTTCATTTTACCTTAAATAAACCAACTAAATAAGGCTTCATAAGTATTTTCTTCAACTGATTAAAAATTTTCAATTTAGCCATCATTGTGCTAGATAAAACCAATGTTTTATCGTTTGTTGCTCTAAGGACATGGTTCTTATCGTTTGAAACCCTATATTTCTTATTTTTATTGCAAAGAAACCAACGGAATAAGGCTTCATAAGTATTTTCTTCAACTGATTAAAAATTTTCAATTTAGCCATCAATGTGCTAGATAAAATTAATGTTTTATCGTTTGTTCTTCTAAGGACATGGTTCTTATCGTTTGAACCCCTATATTTCATATTTTTATTGCAAAGAAACCAACGGAATAAGACATTATAAGTATTTTTTCAAATGATTAAAAATTTTCAAATTAGCTGTCAATGTGCTAGGCAAAACATAGATTTTCCCGTTTGTACCTATTAGGACTTGCTTCTTATCGTTTGTACCCATAGATTTCTTCATTTTACCTTAAATAAACCAACTGAATAAGGCTTCATAAGTAATTTTTTCAACTGATTAAAAATTTTCAATTTAGCCATCAATGTGCTAGATAAAACCAATGTTTTATCGTTTGTTCCTCTAAGGACATGGTTCTTATCGTTTGAACCCCTATATTTCTTATTTTTATTGCAAAGAAACCAACGGAATAAGACATTATAAGTATTTTTTCAAATGATTAAAAATTTTCAAATTAGCAGTCAATACTTTGTGTGTGGGACATGCCTACCTCCTTCGGATTTTATGAGGACGGTAGTAGTACCTGTCATAAAAAATAAAACGGGTGATCAGTCTGACAAGTGTAACTACAGGCCTATTTCTTTGGCTACTACCATTGCAAAAGTGTTTGACTGCGTTCTTAATACACAATTAAATACATACATTACATTGCATGATAATCAGTTCGGTTTTAGACCGAGACTGTCTACTGAAAGTGCAATACTGTGTTTGAAGAATGCAATCAGATACTATACCTCTCGGAAAACGCCGGTGTACGCATGCTTCCTCGACTTGTCCAAAGCCTTTGATCTAGTTTCCTATGATGTACTGTGGGAGAAGCTTAAGAGAATAAATGTACCTTATGAACTCTCGAATATATTAAAATTTTGGTATGATCATCAAGATAACAATGTGAGGTGGGCAGGCGCAGTGTCAGAACCATACCGCTTAGCATGCGGAGTGAGACAAGGAGGGTTGACATCTCCTACACTCTTCAACCTCTATATGAACGATTTGATTGTCGAGCTTAGCAATCTCCATGTCGGCTGTCATATAGATGAAATTCCTGTTAATAATTTAAGCTATGCTGACGACATGGTGTTGCTGAGCGCTTCTGTCTGTGGTTTAAGGAGGTTGTTAGCGGTCTGTGAAAAATACGTTCTGGATCACGGTCTTAAATATAATGCAGTTAAGAGTCAATGCATGGTGTTTGAGGTCAGCTCAAAACGAATACAAAGCGTTCCACCAGTTTATTTAAACGGCGTCCCTCTCGACTGGGTGGAACAATTTAAATATCTAGGCCACATTGTGACGAAAGATCTCAAGGACAATGCTGACATGGAGAGGGAGCGAAGGGCCTTGTCTGTACGGGTGAACATGCTGGCTCGTAGGTTCACGCGCTGTTCGCAGGAGGTGAAAGTGACGCTGTTCCGGGCGTACTGCACGTCCCTGTATACATGCAGCCTATGGGCGCGGTACACTTGCGCGTCATACAATGCTCTCCGCATTCAATTTAATAATGCATTCAGGGCGATGTTGGGGCTGCCGCGCTACTGCAGTGCTTCAGGCATGTTCGCGGCAGCACGAGTCGACTGCTTTCATGCAACGTTGCGAAAACGCAGTGCGTCGCTCGTGCGCAGGGTGCGGGCCAGCACCAACACCGTCCTGAGCATGATTGCATGTAGACTTGACTGCCCTTATATACAACATTGTAGTGATAGACATGTTACTGCAATGTCAATAAATATATAATGATTATTTAATTAATTAATTTTACTTATTTTATACTTGCATTATTAATTGGCACTTAATATTATTGTATTTTAAAACAATTGTAATTTTATTTATTTTATGTATTTTAAAACAATTGTAATTTTATTTTATTTCAAATTCATATTATGTAATTTTCCAATTTATATTGTTCCAATTTATATTAATCACTAAAATTATTTATTTTATTTAAAATTTTTAATATTCTAAATTGTTCATTTTAATTTATACCTTATTTGTACAGTAAATACCAAATGAGTCACTGTTACTTGAAATAAATGATTTTTATTTTATTTTTATTTTTTTTAAAACATAGATTTTCCCGTTTGTACCTATTAGGACTTGCTTCTTATCGTTTGTACCCCTAGATTTCTTCATTTTACCTTAAATAAACCAACTAAATAAGGCTGCATAAGTATTTTTTTCAACTGATTAAAAATTTTCAATTTAGCCATCAATGTGCTAGATAAAACCAATGTTTTATCGTTTGTTCCTCTAAGGACATGGTTCTTATCGTTTGAACCCCTATATTTCTTATTTTTATTGCAAAGAAACCAACGGAATAAGGCTTCATAAGTATTTTTTAAACTGATTAAAATTTTTTAATTTAGCCGTCAATGTGCTAGATAAAATTAATGTTTCATCGTTTGTTCCTCTAAGGACATGGTTCTTATCGTTTGAACCCCTATATTTCTTATTTTTATTGCAAAGAAACCAACTGAATAAGACATTATAAGTATTTTTTCAAATGATTAAAAATTTTCAAATTAGCTGTCAATGTGCTAGGCAAAACATAGATTTTCCCGTTTGTACCTATTAGGACTTGCTTCTTATCGTTTGTACCCCTAGATTTCTTCATTTTACCTTAAATAAACCAACTAAATAAGGCTGCATAAGTATTTTTTTCAACTGATTAAAAATTTTCAATTTAGCCATCAATGTGCTAGATAAAACCAATGTTTTATCGTTTGTTCCTCTAAGGACATGGTTCTTATCGTTTGAACCCCTATATTTCTAATTTTTATTGCAAAGAAACCAACGGAATAAGGCTTCATAAGTATTTTTTAAACTGATTAAATTTTTTTAATTTAGCCGTCAATGTGCTAGATAAAATTAATGTTTCATCGTTTGTTCCTCTAAGGACATGGTTCTTATCGTTTGAACCCCTATAATTCATATTTTTATTGCAAAGAAACCAACGGAATAAGACATTATAAGTATTTTTTCAAATGATTAAAAATTTTCAAATTAGCTGTCAATGTGCTAGGCAAAACATAGATTTTCCCGTTTGTACCTATTAGGACTTGCTTCTTATCGTTTGTACCCCTAGATTTCTTCATTTTACCTTAAATAAACCAACTAAATAAGGCTGCATAAGTAATTTTTTCAACTGATTAAAAATTTTCAATTTAGCCATCAATGTGCTAAATAAAACCAATGTTTTATCGTTTGTTCCTCTAAAGACATGGTTCTTATCATTTGAACCCCTATATTTCATATTTTTATTGCAAAGAAACCAACGGAATAAGACATTATAAGTATTTTTTCAAATGATTAAAAATTTTCAAATTAGCTGTCAATGTGCTAGGCAAAACATAGATTTTCCCGTTTGTACCTATTAGGCCTTGCTTCTTATCGTTTGTACCCTAGATTTCTTCTGTTTACCTTAAATAAACCAACTGAATAAGGCTTCATAAGTATTTTTTAAACTGATTAAAATTTTTCAATTTAGCCGTCAATGTGCTAGATAAAATTAATGTTTTATCGTTTGTTCCTCTAAGGACATGGTTCTTATCGTTTGAACCCCTATAATTCATATTTTTATTGCAAAGAAACCAACGGAATAAGACATTATAAGTATTTTTTCAAATGATTAAAAATTTTCAAATTAGCTGTCAATGTGCTAGGCAAAACATAGATTTTCCCGTTTGTACCTATTAGGACTTGCTTCTTATCGTTTGTACCCCTAGATTTCTTCATTTTACCTTAAATAAACCAACTAAATAAGGCTTCATAAGTATTTTCTTCAACTGATTAAAAATTTTCAATTTAGCCATCAATGTGCTAGATAAAACCAATGTTTTATCGTTTGTTCCTCTAAGGACATGGTTCTTATCGTTTGAACCCCTATATTTCATATTTTTATTGCAAAGAAACCAACGGAATAAGACATTATAAGTATTTTTTCAAATGATTAAAAATTTTCAAATTAGCTGTCAATGTGCTAGGCAAAACATAGATTTTCCCGTTTGTACCTATTAGGACTTGCTTCTTATCGTTTGTACCCCTAGATTTCTTCTTTTTACCTTAAATAAACCAACTGAATAAGGCTTCATAAGTATTTTTTAAACTGATTAAAAATTTTCAATTTAGCCATCAATGTGCTAGATAAAACCAATGTTTTATCGTTTGTTCCTCTAAGGACATGGTTCTTATCGTTTGAACCCCTATATTTCATATTTTTATTGCAAAGAAACCAACGGAATAAGACATTATAAGTATTTTTTTCAAATGATTAAAAATTTTCAAATTAGCCATCAATGTGCTAAATAAAACCAATGTTTTATCGTTTGTTCCTCTAAAGACATGGTTCTTATCGTTTGAACCCCTATATTTCTAATTTTTATTGCAAAGAAACCAACGGAATAAGGCTTCATAAGTATTTTTTAAACTGATTAAAATTTTTAATTTAGCCATCAATGTGCTAGATAAAACCAATGTTTTATCGTTTGTTCCTCTAAAGACATGGTTCTTATCATTTGAACCCCTATATTTCATATTTTTATTGCAAAGAAACCAACGGAATAAGACATTATAAGTATTTTTTCAAATGATTAAAAATTTTAAAATTAGCCCTCAATGTGCTAGGCAAAGCCTAGATTTTCCCGTTTGTACCTATTAGGCCTTGCTTCTAATCGTTTGTACCCCTAGATTTCTTCTTTTTACCTTAAATAAACCAACTGAATAAGGCTTCATAAGTAATTTTTTCAACTGATTAAAAATTTTCAATTTAGCCATCAATGTGCTAGATAAAACCAATGTTTTATCGTTTGTTCCTCTAAGGACATGGTTCTTATCGTTTGAATCCCTATATTTCTCATTTTTATTGCAAAGAAACCAACGGAATAAGACATTATAAGTATTTTTTCAAATGATTAAAAATTTTCAAATTAGCTGTCAATGTGCTAGGCAAAACATAGATTTTCCCGTTTGTACCTATTAGGACTTGCTTCTTATCGTTTGTACCCCTAGATTTCTTCATTTTACCTTAAATAAACCAACTGAATAAGGCTTCATAAGTCTTTTCTTCAACTGATTAAAAATTTTCAATTTAGCCATCAATGTGCTAGATAAAACCAATGTTTTATCGTTTGTTCCTCTAAGGACATGGTTCTTATCGTTTGAACCCCTATATTTCTTATTTTTATTGCAAAGAAACCAACGGAATAAGACATTATAAGTATTTTTTCAAATGATTAAAAATTTTCAAATTAGCTGTCAATGTGCTAGGCAAAACATAGATTTTCCCGTTTGTACCTATTAGGACTTGCTTCTTATCGTTTGTACCCCTAGATTTCTTCTTTTTACCTTAAATAAACCAACTGAATAAGGCTTCATAAGTATTTTCTTCAACTGATTAAAAATTTTCAATTTAGCCATCAATGTGCTAGATAAAACCAATGTTTTATCGTTTGTTCCTCTAAGGACATGGTTCTTATCGTTTGAACCCCTATATTTCTTATTTTTATTGCAAAGAAACCAACTGAATGAGACATTATAAGTATTTTTTTCAAATGATTAAAAATTTTCAAATTAGCAGTCAATGTGCTAGGCAAAACATAGATTTTCCCGTTTGTACCTATTAGGACTTACTTCTTATCGTTTGTACCCCTAGATTTCTTCATTTTACCTTAAATAAACCAACTAAATAAGGCTGCATAAGTATTTTTTTCAACTGATTAAAATTTTTAATTTAGCCATCAATGTGCTAGATAAAACCAATGTTTTATCGTTTGTTCCTCTAAGGACATGGTTCTTATCGTTTGAACCCCTATATTTCTTATTTTTATTGCAAAGAAACCAACGGAATAAGACATTATAAGTATTTTTTCAAATGATTAAAAATTTTAAAATTAGCTGTCAATGTGCTAGGCAAAGCCTAGATTTTCCCGTTTGTACCTATTAGGCCTTGCTTCTAATCGTTTGTACCCCTAGATTTCTTCTTTTTACCTTAAATAAACCAACTGAATAAGGCTTCATAAGTATTTTCTTCAACTGATTAAAAATTTTCAATTTAGCCATCAATGTGCTAGATAAAACCAATGTTTTATCGTTTGTTCCTCTAAGGACATGGTTCTTATCGTTTGAACCCCTATATTTCTTATTTTTATTGCAAAGAAACCAACGGAATAAGACATTATAAGTATTTTTTCAAATGATTAAAAATTTTCAAATTAGCTGTCAATGTGCTAGGCAAAACATAGATTTTCCCGTTTGTACCTATTAGGACTTGCTTCTTATCGTTTGTACCCATAGATTTCTTCATTTTACCTTAAATAAACCAACTAAATAAGGCTTCATAAGTAATTTTTTCAACTGATTAAAAATTTTCAATTTAGCCATCAATGTGCTAGATAAAACCAATGTTTTATCGTTTGTTCCTCTAAGGACATGGTTCTTATCGTTTGAACCCCTATATTTCTTATTTTTATTGCAAAGAAACCAACGGAATAAGACATTATAAGTATTTTTTCAAATGATTAAAAATTTTCAAATTAGCTGTCAATGTGCTAGGCAAAACATAGATTTTCCCGTTTGTACCTATTAGGACTTGCTTCTTATCGTTTGTACCCATAGATTTCTTCATTTTACCTTAAATAAACCAACTAAATAAGGCTTCATAAGTAATTTTTTCAACTGATTAAAATTTTTCAATTTAGCCATCAATGTGCTAGATAAAACCAATGTTTTATCGTTTGTTCCTCTAAGGACATGGTTCTTATCGTTTGAACCCCTATATTTCATATTTTTATTGCAAAGAAACCAACGGAATAAGACATTATAAGTATTTTTTCAAATGATTAAAAATTTTCAAATTAGCAGTCAATGTGCTAGGCAAAGCCTAGATTTTCCCGTTTGTACCTATTAGGACTTACTTCTTATCGTTTGTACCCCTAGATTTCTTCATTTTACCTTAAATAAACCAACTAAATAAGGCTGCATAAGTATTTTTTTCAACTGATTAAAAATTTTCAATTTAGCCATCAATGTGCTAGATAAAACCAATGTTTTATCGTTTGTTCCTCTAAGGACATGGTTCTTATCGTTTGAACCTCTATATTTCTTATTTTTATTGCAAAGAAACCAACGGAATAAGGCTTCATAAGTATTTTTTAAACTGATTAAAATTTTTTAATTTAGCCGTCAATGTGCTAGATAAAATTAATGTTTCATCGTTTGTTCCTCTAAGGACATGGTTCTTATCGTTTGAACCCCTATAATTCATATTTTTATTGCAAAGAAACCAACGGAATAAGACATTATAAGTATTTTTTCAAATGATTAAAAATTTTCAAATTAGCTGTCAATGTGCTAGGCAAAGCCTAGATTTTCCCGTTTGTACCTATTAGGCCTTGGTTCTTATCGTTTGTATCCCTAGATTTCTTCTTTTAACCTTAAATAAACCAACTGAATAAGGCTTCATAAGTATTTTTTAAACTGATTAAAATTATTTAATTTAGCCGTCAATGTGCTAGATAAAATTAATGTTTCATCGTTTGTTCCTCTAAGGACATGGTTCTTATCGTTTGAACCCCTATATTTCTTATTTTTATTGCAAAGAAACCAACGGAATAAGACATTATAAGTATTTTTTCAAATGATTAAAAATTTTCAATTTAGCCATCAATGTGCTAGATAAAACCAATGTTTTATCGTTTGTTCCTCTAAGGACATGGTTCTTATCGTTTGTACCCCTAGATTTCTTCTTTTTACCTTCATGAAACCAACTGAATAAGGCTTCATAAGTATTTTCTTCAACTGATTAAAAATTTTCAATTTAGCCATCATTGTGCTAGATAAAACCAATGTTTTATCGTTTGTTGCTCTAAGGACATGGTTATTATCGTTTGAACCCCTATATTTCTTATTTTTATTGCAAAGAAACCAACGGAATAAGGCTTCATAAGTATTTTCTTCAACTAATTAAAAATTTTCAATTTAGCCGTCAATGTGCTAGATAAAATTAATGTTTTATCCTTTGTTCTTCTAAGGACATGGTTCTTATCATTTGAACCCCTATATTTCATATTTTTATTGCAAAGAAACCAACGGAATAAGACATTATAAGTATTTTTTCAAATGATTAAAAATTTTAAAATTAGCTGTCAATGTGCTAGGCAAAGCCTAGATTTTCCCGTTTGTACCTATTAGGCCTTGCTTCTAATCGTTTGTACCCCTAGATTTCTTCTTTTTACCTTAAATAAACCAACTGAATAAGGCTTCATAAGTAATTTTTTCAACTGATTAAAAATTTTCAATTTAGCCATCATTGTGCTAGATAAAACCAATGTTTTATCGTTTGTTCCTCTAAGGACATGGTTCTTATCGTTTGAATCCCTATATTTCTCATTTTTATTGCAAAGAAACCAACGGAATAAGACATTATAAGTATTTTTTCAAATGATTAAAAATTTTCAAATTAGCTGTCAATGTGCTAGGCAAAGCCTAGATTTTCCCGTTTGTACCTATTAGGACTTGCTTCTTATCGTTTGTACCCATAGATTTCTTCTTTTTACCTTAAATAAACCAACTGAATAAGGCTTCATAAGTAATTTTTTCAACTGATTAAAAATTTTCAATTTAGCCATCAATGTGCTAGATAAAACCAATGTTTTATCGTTTGTTCCTCTAAGGACATGGTTCTTATCGTTTGAACCCCTATATTTCTTATTTTTATTGCAAAGAAACCAACTGAATGAGACATTATAAGTATTTTTTTCAAATGATTAAAAATTTTCAAATTAGCAGTCAATGTGCTAGGCAAAACATAGATTTTCCCGTTTGTACCTATTAGGACTTACTTCTTATCGTTTGTACCCCTAGATTTCTTCATTTTACCTTAAATAAACCAACTAAATAAGGCTGCATAAGTATTTTTTTCAACTGATTAAAAATTTTCAATTTAGCCATCAATGTGCTAGATAAAACCAATGTTTTATCGTTTGTTCCTCTAAGGACATGGTTCTTATCGTTTGAACTTCTATATTTCTTATTTTTATTGCAAAGAAACCAACGGAATAAGGCTTCATAAGTATTTTTTAAACTGATTAAAATTTTTTAATTTAGCCGTCAATGTGCTAGATAAAATTAATGTTTCATCGTTTGTTCCTCTAAGGACATGGTTCTTATCGTTTGAACCCCTATAATTCATATTTTTATTGCAAAGAAACCAACGGAATAAGACATTATAAGTATTTTTTCAAATGATTAAAAATTTTCAAATTAGCTGTCAATGTGCTAGGCAAAGCCTAGATTTTCCCGTTTGTACCTATTAGGCCTTGCTTCTTATCGTTTGTACCCCTAGATTTCTTCTTTTTACCTTAAATAAACCAACTGAATAAGGCTTCATAAGTATTTTTCAACTGATTAAAATTTTTAATTTAGCCGTCAATGTGCTAGATAAAATTAATGTTTTATCGTTTGTTCCTCTAAGGACATGGTTCTTATCGTTTGAACCCCTATATTTCATATTTTTATTGCAAAGAAACCAACGGAATAAGACATTATAAGTATTTTTTCAAATGATTAAAAATTTTCAAATTAGCTGTCAATGTGCTAGGCAAAGCCTAGATTTTCCCGTTTGTACCTATTAGGCCTTGCTTCTTATCGTTTGTACCCCTAGATT
This sequence comes from Hestina assimilis, assembly GCA_023373885.1. Taxonomy (NCBI): domain Eukaryota; kingdom Metazoa; phylum Arthropoda; class Insecta; order Lepidoptera; family Nymphalidae; genus Hestina; species Hestina assimilis. The sequence goes on from CM041759.1 coordinate 17,550,327, forward strand.
TCTTTTGTTTACCTTAAATAAACCAACTGAATAAGGCTTCATAAGTATTTTTTTAAACTGATTAAAAATTTTTTAATTTAGCCATCAATGTGCTAGATAAAATTAATGTTTTATCGTTTGTTCCTCTAAGGACATGGTTCTTATCGTTTGAACCCCTATATTTCATATTTTTATTGCAAAGAAACCAACGGAATAAGACATTATAAGTATTTTTTCAAATGATTAAAAATTTTCAAATTAGCTGTCAATGTGCTAGGCAAAACATAGATTTTCCCGTTTGTACCTATTAGGCCTTGCTTCTTATCGTTTGTACCCCTAGATTTCTTCTGTTTACCTAAAATAAACCAACTGAATAAGGCTTCATAAGTATTTTTTAAACTGATTAAAAATTTTCAATTTAGCCGTCAATGTGCTAGATAAAATTAATGTTTCATCGTTTGTTCCTCTAAGGACATGGTTCTTATCGTTTGAACCCCTATAATTCATATTTTTATTGCAAAGAAACCAACGGAATAAGACATTATAAGTATTTTTTCAAATGATTAAAAATTTTCAAATTAGCTGTCAATGTGCTAGGCAAAACATAGATTTTCCCGTTTGTACCTATTAGGACTTGCTTCTTATCGTTTGTACCCCTAGATTTCTTCATTTTACCTTAAATAAACCAACTAAATAAGGCTTCATAAGTATTTTCTTCAACTGATTAAAAATTTTCAATTTAGCCATCATTGTGCTAGATAAAACCAATGTTTTATCGTTTGTTCCTCTAAGGACATGGTTCTTATCGTTTGAACCCCTATATTTCATATTTTTATTGCAAAGAAACCAACGGAATAAGACATTATAAGTATTTTTTCAAATGATTAAAAATTTTCAAATTAGCTGTAAATGTGCTAGGCAAAACAGATTTTCCCGTTTATACCTATTAGGACTTGCTTCTTATCTTTTGTACCCCTAGATTTCTTCTTTTTACCTTAAATAAACCAACTGAATAAGGCTTCATAAGTATTTTTTAAACTGATTAAAAATTTTCAATTTAGCCATCAATGTGCTAGATAAAACCTATGTTTTATCGTTTGTTCCTCTAAGGACATGGTTCTTATCGTTTGAACCCCTATATTTCATATTTTTATTGCAAAGAAACCAACGGAATAAGACATTATAAGTATTTTTTCAAATGATTAAAAATTTTCAAATTAGCCATCAATGTGCTAAATAAAACCAATGTTTTATCGTTTGTTCCTCTAAAGACATGGTTCTTATCGTTTGAACCCCTATATTTCTAATTTTTATTGCAAAGAAACCAACGGAATAAGGCTTCATAAGTATTTTTTAAACTGATTAAAATTTTTAATTTAGCCATCAATGTGCTAGATAAAACCAATGTTTTATCGTTTGTTCCTCTAAGGACATGGTTCTTATCGTTTGAACCCCTATATTTCATATTTTTATTGCAAAGAAACCAACTGAATAAGACATTATAAGTATTTTTTCAAATGATTAAAAATTTTCAAATTAGCTGTCAATGTGCTAGGCAAAACATAGATTTTCCCGTTTGTACCTATTAGGACTTGCTTCTTATCGTTTGTACCCCTAGATTTCTTCATTTTACCTTAAATAAACCAACTAAATAAGGCTGCATAAGTATTTTTTTCAACTGATTAAAAATTTTCAATTTAGCCATCAATGTGCTAGATAAAATTAATGTTTTATCGTTTGTTCCTCTAAGGACATGGTTCTTATCGTTTGAACCCCTATATTTCTTATTTTTATTGCAAAGAAACCAACGGAATAAGACATTATAAGTATTTTTTCAAATGATTAAAAATTTTAAAATTAGCCCTCAATGTGCTAGGCAAAGCCTAGATTTTCCCGTTTGTACCTATTAGGCCTTGCTTCTAATCGTTTGTACCCCTAGATTTCTTCTTTTTACCTTAAATAAACCAACTGAATAAGGCTTCATAAGTATTTTCTTCAACTGATTAAAAATTTTCAATTTAGCCGTCAATGTGCTAGATAAAATTAATGTTTTATCGTTTGTTCCTCTAAGGACATGGTTCTTATCGTTTGAACCCCTATATTTCTTATTTTTATTGCAAAGAAACCAACGGAATAAGACATTATAAGTATTTTTTCAAATGATTAAAAATTTTCAAATTAGCTGTCAATGTGCTAGGCAAAACATAGATTTTCCCGTTTGTACCTATTAGGACTTGCTTCTTATCGTTTGTACCCATAGATTTCTTCATTTTACCTTAAATAAACCAACTAAATAAGGCTGCATAAGTAATTTTTTCAACTGATTAAAAATTTTCAATTTAGCCATCAATGTGCTAAATAAAACCAATGTTTTATCGTTTGTTCCTCTAAGGACATGGTTCTTATCGTTTGAACCCCTATATTTCATATTTTTATTGCAAAGAAACCAACGGAATAAGACATTATAAGTATTTTTTCAAATGATTAAAAATTTTCAAATTAGCTGTCAATGTGCTAGGCAAAACATAGATTTTCCCGTTTGTACCTATTAGGACTTGCTTCTTATCGTTTGTACCCCTAGATTTCTTCATTTTACCTTAAATAAACCAACTAAATAAGGCTGCATAAGTAATTTTTTCAACTGATTAAAATTTTTCAATTTAGCCATCAATGTGCTAAATAAAACCAATGTTTTATCGTTTGTTCCTCTAAAGACATGGTTCTTATCATTTGAACCCCTATATTTCATATTTTTATTGCAAAGAAACCAACGAAATAAGACATTATAAGTATTTTTTCAAATGATTAAAAATTTTAAAATTAGCCCTCAATGTGCTAGGCAAAGCCTAGATTTTCCCGTTTGTACCTATTAGGCCTTGCTTCTTATCGTTTGTACCCCTAGATTTCTTCTTTTAACCTTAAATAAACCAACTGAATAAGGCTTCATAAGTATTTTTTAAACTGATTAAAATTTTTTAATTTAGCCATCAATGTGCTAAATAAAACCAATGTTTTATCGTTTGTTCCTCTAAAGACATGGTTCTTATCATTTGAACCCCTATATTCCATATTTTTATTGCAAAGAAACCAACGGAATAAGACATTATAAGTATTTTTTCAAATGATTAAAAATTTTAAAATTAGCCCTCAATGTGCTAGGCAAAGCCTAGATTTTCCCGTTTGTACCTATTAGGCCTTGCTTCTAATCGTTTGTACCCCTACATTTCTTCTTTTTACCTTAAATAAACCAGCTGAATAAGGCTTCATAAGTAATTTTTTCAACTGATTAAAAATTTTCAATTTAGCCATCATTGTGCTAGATAAAACCAATGTTTTATCGTTTGTTCCTCTAAGGACATGGTTCTTATCGTTTGAATCCCTATATTTCTCATTTTTATTGCAAAGAAACCAACGGAATAAGACATTATAAGTATTTTTTCAAATGATTAAAAATTTTCAAATTAGCTGTCAATGTGCTAGGCAAAACATAGATTTTCCCGTTTGTACCTATTAGGACTTGCTTCTTATCGTTTGTACCCCTAGATTTCTTCATTTTACCTTAAATAAACCAACTGAATAAGGCTTCATAAGTAATTTTTTCAACTGATTAAAAATTTTCAATTTAGCCATCAATGTGCTAGATAAAACCAATGTTTTATCGTTTGTTCCTCTAAGGACATGGTTCTTATCGTTTGAACCCCTATATTTCTTATTTTTATTGCAAAGAAACCAACTGAATGAGACATTATAAGTATTTTTTTCAAATGATTAAAAATTTTCAAATTAGCAGTCAATGTGCTAGGCAAAACATAGATTTTCCCGTTTGTACCTATTAGGACTTACTTCTTATCGTTTGTACCCCTAGATTTCTTCATTTTACCTTAAATAAACCAACTAAATAAGGCTGCATAAGTATTTTTTTCAACTGATTAAAAATTTTCAATTTAGCCATCAATGTGCTAGATAAAACCAATGTTTTATCGTTTGTTCCTCTAAGGACATGGTTCTTATCGTTTGAACCCCTATATTTCTTATTTTTATTGCAAAGAAACCAACGGAATAAGGCTTCATAAGTATTTTTTTAAACTGATTAAAATTTTTTAATTTAGCCGTCAATGTGCTAGATAAAATTAATGTTTCATCGTTTGTTCCTCTAAGGACATGGTTCTTATCGTTTGAACCCCTATAATTCATATTTTTATTGCAAAGAAACCAACGGAATAAGACATTATAAGTATTTTTTCAAATGATTAAAAATTTTCAAATTAGCTGTCAATGTGCTAGGCAAAGCCTAGATTTTCCCGTTTGTACCTATTAGGACTTGCTTCTTATCGTTTGTACCCCTAGATTTCTTCTTTTAACCTTAAATAAACCAACTGAATAAGGCTTCATAAGTATTTTTTAAACTGATTAAAATTTTTAATTTAGCCATCAATGTGCTAGATAAAATTAATGTTTCATCGTTTGTTCCTCTAAGGACATGGTTCTTATCGTTTGAACCCCTATATTTCATATTTTTATTGCAAAGAAACCAACGGAATAAGACATTATAAGTATTTTTTCAAATGATTAAAAATTTTCAAATTAGCCTCAATGTGCTAGGCAAAGCCTAGATTTTCCTGTTTGTACCTATTAGGCCTTGCTTCTTATCGTTTGTACCCCTAGATTTCTTTTGTTTACCTTAAATAAACCAACTGAATAAGGCTTCATAAGTATTTTTTACACTGATTAAAATTTTTTAATTTAGCCGTCAATGTGCTAGATAAAATTAATGTTTTATCGTTTGTTCCTCTAAGGACATGGTTCTTATCGTTTGAACCCCTATATTTCATATTTTTATTGCAAAGAAACCAACGGAATAAGACATTATAAGTATTTTTTCAAATGATTAAAAATTTTAAAATTAGCCCTCAATGTGCTAGGCAAAGCCTAGATTTTCCCGTTTGTACCTATTAGGCCTTGCTTCTAATCGTTTGTACCCCTACATTTCTTCTTTTTACCTTAAATAAACCAGCTGAATAAGGCTTCATAAGTAATTTTTTCAACTGATTAAAAATTTTCAATTTAGCCATCATTGTGCTAGATAAAACCAATGTTTTATCGTTTGTTCCTCTAAGGACATGGTTCTTATCGTTTGAATCCCTATATTTCTCATTTTTATTGCAAAGAAACCAACGGAATAAGACATTATAAGTATTTTTTCAAATGATTAAAAATTTTCAAATTAGCTGTCAATGTGCTAGGCAAAACATAGATTTTCCCGTTTGTACCTATTAGGACTTGCTTCTTATCGTTTGTACCCATAGATTTCTTCATTTTACCTTAAATAAACCAACTGAATAAGGCTTCATAAGTCTTTTCTTCAACTGATTAAAAATTTTCAATTTAGCCATCAATGTGCTAGATAAAACCAATGTTTTATCGTTTGTTCCTCTAAGGACATGGTTCTTATCGTTTGAACCCCTATATTTCTTATTTTTATTGCAAAGAAACCAACTGAATGAGACATTATAAGTATTTTTTTCAAATGATTAAAAATTTTCAAATTAGCAGTCAATGTGCTAGGCAAAACATAGATTTTCCCGTTTGTACCTATTAGGACTTACTTCTTATCGTTTGTACCCCTAGATTTCTTCATTTTACCTTAAATAAACCAACTAAATAAGGCTGCATAAGTATTTTTTTCAACTGATTAAAAATTTTCAATTTAGCCATCAATGTGCTAGATAAAACCAATGTTTTATCGTTTGTTCCTCTAAGGACATGGTTCTTATCGTTTGAACCCCTATATTTCTTATTTTTATTGCAAAGAAACCAACGGAATAAGGCTTCATAAGTATTTTTTAAACTGATTAAAATTTTTTAATTTAGCCGTCAATGTGCTAGATAAAATTAATGTTTCATCGTTTGTTCCTCTAAGGACATGGTTCTTATCGTTTGAACCCCTATAATTCATATTTTTATTGCAAAGAAACCAACGGAATAAGACATTATAAGTATTTTTTCAAATGATTAAAAATTTTCAAATTAGCTGTCAATGTGCTAGGCAAAACATAGATTTTCCCGTTTGTACCTATTAGGACTTGCTTCTTATCGTTTGTACCCATAGATTTCTTCTTTTTACCTTAAATAAACCAACCGAATAAGGCTTCATAAGTATTTTTAAACTGATTAAAATTTTTAATTTAGCCGTCAATGTGCTAGATAAAATTAATGTTTCATCGTTTGTTCCTCTAAGGACATGGTTCTTATCGTTTGAACCCCTATATTTCATATTTTTATTGCAAAGAAACCAACGGAATAAGACATTATAAGTATTTTTTCAAATGATTAAAAATTTTCAAATTAGCCATCAATGTGCTAGGCAAAGCCTAGATTTTCCCGTTTGTACCTATTAGGCCTTGCTTCTTATCGTTTGTACCCCTAGATTTCTTTTGTTTACCTTAAATAAACCAACTGAATAAGGCTTCATAAGTATTTTTAACTGATTAAAATTTTTTAATTTAGCCGTCAATGTGCTAGATAAAATTAATGTTTTATCGTTTGTTCCTCTAAGGACATGGTTCTTATCGTTTGAACCCCTATATTTCATATTTTTATTGCAAAGAAACCAACGGAATAAGACATTATAAGTATTTTTTCAAATGATTAAAAATTTTAAAATTAGCAGTCAATGTGCTAGGCAAAGCCTAGATTTTCCCGTTTGTACCTATTAGGCCTTGCTTCTAATCGTTTGTACCCCTACATTTCTTCTTTTTACCTTAAATAAACCAGCTGAATAAGGCTTCATAAGTAATTTTTTCAACTGATTAAAAATTTTCAATTTAGCCATCATTGTGCTAGATAAAACCAATGTTTTATCGTTTGTTCCTCTAAGGACATGGTTCTTATCGTTTGAATCCCTATATTTCTCATTTTTATTGCAAAGAAACCAACGGAATAAGACATTATAAGTATTTTTTCAAATGATTAAAAATTTTCAAATTAGCTGTCAATGTGCTAGGCAAAACATAGATTTTCCCGTTTGTACCTATTAGGACTTGCTTCTTATCGTTTGTACCCCTAGATTTCTTCATTTTACCTTAAATAAACCAACTGAATAAGGCTTCATAAGTCTTTTCTTCAACTGATTAAAAATTTTCAATTTAGCCATCAATGTGCTAGATAAAACCAATGTTTTATCGTTTGTTCCTCTAAGGACATGGTTCTTATCGTTTGAACCCCTATATTTCTTATTTTTATTGCAAAGAAACCAACTGAATAAGACATTATAAGTATTTTTTCAAATGATTAAAAATTTTCAAATTAGCAGTCAATGTGCTAGGCAAAACATAGATTTTCCCGTTTGTACCTATTAGGACTTACTTCTTATCGTTTGTACCCCTAGATTTCTTCATTTTACCTTAAATAAACCAACTAAATAAGGCTGCATAAGTATTTTTTTCAACTGATTAAAAATTTTCAATTTAGCCATCAATGTGCTAGATAAAACCAATGTTTTATCGTTTGTTCCTCTAAGGACATGGTTCTTATCGTTTGAACCCCTATATTTCTTATTTTTATTGCAAAGAAACCAACGGAATAAGGCTTCATAAGTATTTTTAAACTGATTAAAAATTTTTAATTTAGCCGTCAATGTGCTAGATAAAATTAATGTTTCATCGTTTGTTCCTCTAAGGACATGGTTCTTATCGTTTGAACCCCTATAATTCATATTTTTATTGCAAAGAAACCAACGGAATAAGACATTATAAGTATTTTTTCAAATGATTAAAAATTTTCAAATTAGCTGTCAATGTGCTAGGCAAAACATAGATTTTCCCGTTTGTACCTATTAGGACTTGCTTCTTATCGTTTGTACCCCTAGATTTCTTCATTTTACCTTAAATAAACCAACTAAATAAGGCTTCATAAGTATTTTCTTCAACTGATTAAAAATTTTCAATTTAGCCATCAATGTGCTAGATAAAACCAATGTTTTATCGTTTGTTCCTCTAAGGACATGGTTCTTATCGTTTGAAACCCTATATTTCTTATTTTTATTGCAAAGAAACCAACGGAATAAGGCTTCATAAGTATTTTCTTCAACTGATTAAAAATTTTCAATTTAGCCGTCAATGTGCTAGATAAAATTAATGTTTTATCGTTTGTTCCTCTAAGGACATGGTTCTTATCGTTTGAACCCCTATATTTCATATTTTTATTGCAAAGAAACCAACGGAATAAGACATTATAAGTATTTTTTCAAATGATTAAAAATTTTCAAATTAGCTGTCAATGTGCTAGGCAAAACATAGATTTTCCCGTTTGTACCTATTAGGACTTGCTTCTTATCGTTTGTACCCCTAGATTTCTTCATTTTACCTTAAATAAACCAACTGAATAAGGCTTCATAAGTAATTTTTTCAACTGATTAAAAATTTTCAATTTAGCCATCAATGTGCTAGATAAAACCAATGTTTTATCGTTTGTTCCTCTAAGGACATGGTTCTTATCGTTTGAACCCCTATATTTCTTATTTTTATTGCAAAGAAACCAACGGAATAAGACATTATAAGTATTTTTTCAAATGATTAAAAATTTTCAAATTAGCAGTCAATACTTTGTGTGTGGGACATGCCTACCTCCCTTCGGATTTTATGAGGACGGTAGTAGTACCTGTCATAAAAAATAAAACGGGTGATCAGTCTGACAAGTGTAACTACAGGCCTATTTCTTTGGCTACTACCATTGCAAAAGTGTTTGACTGCGTTCTTAATACACAATTAAATACATACATTACATTGCATGATAATCAGTTCGGTTTTAGACCGAGACTGTCTACTGAAAGTGCAATACTGTGTTTGAAGAATGCAATCAGATACTATACCTCTCGGAAAACGCCGGTGTACGCATGCTTCCTCGACTTGTCCAAAGCCTTTGATCTAGTTTCCTATGATGTACTGTGGGAGAAGCTTAAGAGAATAAATGTACCTTATGAACTCTCGAATATATTAAAATTTTGGTATGATCATCAAGATAACAATGTGAGGTGGGCAGGCGCAGTGTCAGAACCATACCGCTTAGCATGCGGAGTGAGACAAGGAGGGTTGACATCTCCTACACTCTTCAACCTCTATATGAACGATTTGATTGTCGAGCTTAGCAATCTCCATGTCGGCTGTCATATAGATGAAATTCCTGTTAATAATTTAAGCTATGCTGACGACATGGTGTTGCTGAGCGCTTCTGTCTGTGGTTTAAGGAGGTTGTTAGCGGTCTGTGAAAAATACGTTCTGGATCACGGTCTTAAATATAATGCAGTTAAGAGTCAATGCATGGTGTTTGAGGTCAGCTCAAAACGAATACAAAGCGTTCCACCAGTTTATTTAAACGGCGTCCCTCTCGACTGGGTGGAACAATTTAAATATCTAGGCCACATTGTGACGAAAGATCTCAAGGACAATGCTGACATGGGAGGAGCGAAGGGCCTTGTCTGTACGGGGTGAACATGCTGGCTCGTAGGTTCACGCGCTGTTCGCAGGAGGTGAAAGTGACGCTGTTCCGGGCGTACTGCACGTCCCTGTATACATGCAGCCTATGGGCGCGGTACACTTGCGCGTCATACAATGCTCTCCGCATTCAATTTAATAATGCATTCAGGGCGATGTTGGGGCTGCCGCGCTACTGCAGTGCTTCAGGCATGTTCGCGGCAGCACGAGTCGACTGCTTTCATGCAACGTTGCGAAAACGCAGTGCGTCGCTCGTGCGCAGGGTGCGGGCCAGCACCAACACCGTCCTGAGCATGATTGCATGTAGACTTGACTGCCCTTATATACAACATTGTAGTGATAGACATGTTACTGCAATGTCAATAAATATATAATGATTATTTAATTAATTAATTTTACTTATTTTATACTTGCATTATTAATTGGCACTTAATATTATTGTATTTTAAAACAATTGTAATTTTATTTATTTTATGTATTTTAAAACAATTGTAATTTTATTTTATTTCAAATTCATATTATGTAATTTTCAAATTTATATTGTTCCAATTTATATTAATCACTAAAATTATTTATTTTATTTAAAATTTTTAATATTCTAAATTGTTCATTTTAATTTATACCTTATTTGTACAGTAAATACCAAATGAGTCACTGTTACTTGAAATAAATGATTTTTATTTTATTTTTATTTTTTTTAAAACATAGATTTTCCCGTTTGTACCTATTAGGACTTGCTTCTTATCGTTTGTACCCCTAGATTTCTTCATTTTACCTTAAATAAACCAACTAAATAAGGCTGCATAAGTATTTTTTTCAACTGATTAAAAATTTTCAATTTAGCCATCAATGTGCTAGATAAAACCAATGTTTTATCGTTTGTTCCTCTAAGGACATGGTTCTTATCGTTTGAACCCCTATATTTCTTATTTTTATTGCAAAGAAACCAACGGAATAAGGCTTCATAAGTATTTTTTAAACTGATTAAAAATTTTTAATTTAGCCGTCAATGTGCTAGATAAAATTAATGTTTCATCGTTTGTTCCTCTAAGGACATGGTTCTTATCGTTTGAACCCCTATATTTCTTATTTTTATTGCAAAGAAACCAACTGAATAAGACATTATAAGTATTTTTTCAAATGATTAAAAATTTTCAAATTAGCTGTCAATGTGCTAGGCAAAACATAGATTTTCCCGTTTGTACCTATTAGGACTTGCTTCTTATCGTTTGTACCCCTAGATTTCTTCATTTTACCTTAAATAAACCAACTAAATAAGGCTGCATAAGTATTTTTTTCAACTGATTAAAAATTTTCAATTTAGCCATCAATGTGCTAGATAAAACCAATGTTTTATCGTTTGTTCCTCTAAGGACATGGTTCTTATCGTTTGAACCCCTATATTTCTAATTTTTATTGCAAAGAAACCAACGGAATAAGGCTTCATAAGTATTTTTTAAACTGATTAAAATTTTTTAATTTAGCCGTCAATGTGCTAGATAAAATTAATGTTTCATCGTTTGTTCCTCTAAGGACATGGTTCTTATCGTTTGAACCCCTATAATTCATATTTTTATTGCAAAGAAACCAACGGAATAAGACATTATAAGTATTTTTTCAAATGATTAAAAATTTTCAAATTAGCTGTCAATGTGCTAGGCAAAACATAGATTTTCCCGTTTGTACCTATTAGGACTTGCTTCTTATCGTTTGTACCCCTAGATTTCTTCATTTTACCTTAAATAAACCAACTAAATAAGGCTTCATAAGTAATTTTTTCAACTGATTAAAAATTTTCAATTTAGCCATCAATGTGCTAAATAAAACCAATGTTTTATCGTTTGTTCCTCTAAAGACATGGTTCTTATCATTTGAACCCCTATATTTCATATTTTTATTGCAAAGAAACCAACGGAATAAGACATTATAAGTATTTTTTCAAATGATTAAAAATTTTCAAATTAGCTGTCAATGTGCTAGGCAAAACATAGATTTTCCCGTTTGTACCTATTAGGCCTTGCTTCTTATCGTTTGTACCCTAGATTTCTTCTTTACCTTAAATAAACCAACTGAATAAGGCTTCATAAGTATTTTTTAAACTGATTAAAAATTTTCAATTTAGCCGTCAATGTGCTAGATAAAATTAATGTTTCATCGTTTGTTCCTCTAAGGACATGGTTCTTATCGTTTGAACCCCTATATTTCATATTTTTATTGCAAAGAAACCAACGGAATAAGACATTATAAGTATTTTTTCAAATGATTAAAAATTTTCAAATTAGCTGTCAATGTGCTAGGCAAAACATAGATTTTCCCGTTTGTACCTATTAGGACTTGCTTCTTATCGTTTGTACCCCTAGATTTCTTCATTTTACCTTAAATAAACCAACTAAATAAGGCTTCATAAGTATTTTCTTCAACTGATTAAAAATTTTCAATTTAGCCATCAATGTGCTAGATAAAACCAATGTTTTATCGTTTGTTCCTCTAAGGACATGGTTCTTATCGTTTGAACCCCTATATTTCATATTTTTATTGCAAAGAAACCAACGGAATAAGACATTATAAGTATTTTTTCAAATGATTAAAAATTTTCAAATTAGCTGTCAATGTGCTAGGCAAAACATAGATTTTCCCGTTTGTACCTATTAGGACTTGCTTCTTATCGTTTGTACCCCTAGATTTCTTCTTTTTACCTTAAATAAACCAACTGAATAAGGCTTCATAAGTATTTTTTAAACTGATTAAAAATTTTCAATTTAGCCATCAATGTGCTAGATAAAACCAATGTTTTATCGTTTGTTCCTCTAAGGACATGGTTCTTATCGTTTGAACCCCTATATTTCATATTTTTATTGCAAAGAAACCAACGGAATAAGACATTATAAGTATTTTTTCAAATGATTAAAAATTTTCAAATTAGCCATCAATGTGCTAAATAAAACCAATGTTTTATCGTTTGTTCCTCTAAAGACATGGTTCTTATCGTTTGAACCCCTATATTTCTAATTTTTATTGCAAAGAAACCAACTGAATAAGGCTTCATAAGTATTTTTTAAACTGATTAAAATTTTTTAATTTAGCCATCAATGTGCTAAATAAAACCAATGTTTTATCGTTTGTTCCTCTAAGGACATGGTTCTTATCATTTGAACCCCTATATTTCATATTTTTATTGCAAAGAAACCAACGGAATAAGACATTATAAGTATTTTTTCAAATGATTAAAAATTTTAAAATTAGCCCTCAATGTGCTAGGCAAAGCCTAGATTTTCCCGTTTGTACCTATTAGGCCTTGCTTCTTATCGTTTGTACCCCTAGATTTCTTCTTTTTACCTTAAATAAACCAACTGAATAAGGCTTCATAAGTAATTTTTTCAACTGATTAAAAATTTTCAATTTAGCCATCAATGTGCTAGATAAAACCAATGTTTTATCGTTTGTTCCTCTAAGGACATGGTTCTTATCGTTTGAATCCCTATATTTCTCATTTTTATTGCAAAGAAACCAACGGAATAAGACATTATAAGTATTTTTTCAAATGATTAAAAATTTTCAAATTAGCTGTCAATGTGCTAGGCAAAACATAGATTTTCCCGTTTGTACCTATTAGGACTTGCTTCTTATCGTTTGTACCCCTAGATTTCTTCATTTTACCTTAAATAAACCAACTGAATAAGGCTTCATAAGTATTTTCTTCAACTGATTAAAAATTTTCAATTTAGCCATCAATGTGCTAGATAAAACCAATGTTTTATCGTTTGTTCCTCTAAGGACATGGTTCTTATCGTTTGAACCCCTATATTTCTTATTTTTATTGCAAAGAAACCAACGGAATAAGACATTATAAGTATTTTTTCAAATGATTAAAAATTTTCAAATTAGCTGTCAATGTGCTAGGCAAAACATAGATTTTCCCGTTTGTACCTATTAGGACTTGCTTCTTATCGTTTGTACCCCTAGATTTCTTCTTTTAACCTTAAATAAACCAACTGAATAAGGCTTCATAAGTATTTTCTTCAACTGATTAAAAATTTTCAATTTAGCCGTCAATGTGCTAGATAAAATTAATGTTTTATCGTTTGTTCCTCTAAGGACATGGTTCTTATCGTTTGAACCCCTATATTTCTTATTTTTATTGCAAAGAAACCAACTGAATAAGACATTATAAGTATTTTTTCAAATGATTAAAAATTTTCAAATTAGCTGTCAATGTGCTAGGCAAAACATAGATTTTCCAGTTTGTACCTATTAGGACTTGCTTCTTATCGTTTGTACCCCTAGATTTCTTCATTTTACCTTAAATAAACCAACTAAATAAGGCTGCATAAGTATTTTTTTCAACTGATTAAAAATTTTCAATTTAGCCATCAATGTGCTAGATAAAACCAATGTTTTATCGTTTGTTCCTCTAAGGACATGGTTCTTATCGTTTGAACCCCTATATTTCTTATTTTTATTGCAAAGAAACCAACTGAATGAGACATTATAAGTATTTTTTTCAAATGATTAAAAATTTTCAAATTAGCCCTCAATGTGCTAGGCAAAGCCTAGATTTTCCCGTTTGTACCTATTAGGCCTTGCTTCTAATCGTTTGTACCCCTAGATTTCTTCTTTTTACCTTAAATAAACCAACTGAATAAGGCTTCATAAGTATTTTCTTCAACTGATTAAAAATTTTCAATTTAGCCATCAATGTGCTAGATAAAACCAATGTTTTATCGTTTGTTCCTCTAAGGACATGGTTCTTATCGTTTGAACCCCTATATTTCATATTTTTATTGCAAAGAAACCAACGGAATAAGACATTATAAGTATTTTTTCAAATGATTAAAAATTTTCAAATTAGCTGTCAATGTGCTAGGCAAAACATAGATTTTCCCGTTTGTACCTATTAGGACTTGCTTCTTATCGTTTGTACCCCTAGATTTCTTCATTTTACCTTAAATAAACCAACTAAATAAGGCTTCATAAGTAATTTTTTCAACTGATTAAAAATTTTCAATTTAGCCATCAATGTGCTAGATAAAACCAATGTTTTATCGTTTGTTCCTCTAAGGACATGGTTCTTATCGTTTGAACCCCTATATTTCTTATTTTTATTGCAAAGAAACCAACGGAATAAGACATTATAAGTATTTTTTCAAATGATTAAAAATTTTCAAATTAGCTGTCAATGTGCTAGGCAAAACATAGATTTTCCCGTTTGTACCTATTAGGACTTGCTTCTTATCGTTTGTACCCATAGATTTCTTCATTTTACCTTAAATAAACCAACTAAATAAGGCTTCATAAGTATTTTTTTCAACTGATTAAAATTTTTCAATTTAGCCATCAATGTGCTAGATAAAACCAATGTTTTATCGTTTGTTCCTCTAAGGACATGGTTCTTATCGTTTGAACCCCTATATTTCATATTTTTATTGCAAAGAAACCAACGGAATAAGACATTATAAGTATTTTTTCAAATGATTAAAAATTTTCAAATTAGCAGTCAATGTGCTAGGCAAAACATAGATTTTCCCGTTTGTACCTATTAGGACTTACTTCTTATCGTTTGTACCCCTAGATTTCTTCATTTTACCTTAAATAAACCAACTAAATAAGGCTGCATAAGTATTTTTTTCAACTGATTAAAAATTTTCAATTTAGCCATCAATGTGCTAGATAAAACCAATGTTTTATCGTTTGTTCCTCTAAGGACATGGTTCTTATCGTTTGAACCCCTATATTTCTTATTTTTATTGCAAAGAAACCAACGGAATAAGGCTTCATAAGTATTTTTTTAAACTGATTAAAATTTTTTAATTTAGCCGTCAATGTGCTAGATAAAATTAATGTTTCATCGTTTGTTCCTCTAAGGACATGGTTCTTATCGTTTGAACCCCTATAATTCATATTTTTATTGCAAAGAAACCAACGGAATAAGACATTATAAGTATTTTTTCAAATGATTAAAAATTTTCAAATTAGCTGTCAATGTGCTAGGCAAAACATAGATTTTCCCGTTTGTACCTATTAGGCCTTGCTTCTTATCGTTTGTACCCCTAGATTTCTTCTTTTAACCTTAAATAAACCAACTGAATAAGGCTTCATAAGTATTTTTTAAACTGATTAAAATTATTTAATTTAGCCGTCAATGTGCTAGATAAAATTAATGTTTCATCGTTTGTTCCTCTAAGGACATGGTTCTTATCGTTTGAACCCCTATATTTCATATTTTTATTGCAAAGAAACCAACGGAATAAGACATTATAAGTATTTTTTCAAATGATTAAAAATTTTCAAATTAGCCATCAATGTGCTAGATAAAACCAATGTTTTATCGTTTGTTCCTCTAAGGACATGGTTCTTATCGTTTGTACCCCTAGATTTCTTCTTTTTACCTTCATGAAACCAACTGAATAAGGCTTCATAAGTATTTTCTTCAACTGATTAAAAATTTTCAATTTAGCCATCATTGTGCTAGATAAAACCAATGTTTTATCGTTTGTTGCTCTAAGGACATGGTTATTATCGTTTGAACCCCTATATTTCTTATTTTTATTGCAAAGAAACCAACGGAATAAGGCTTCATAAGTATTTTCTTCAACTGATTAAAAATTTTCAATTTAGCCGTCAATGTGCTAGATAAAATTAATGTTTTATCCTTTGTTCTTCTAAGGACATGGTTCTTATCGTTTGAACCCCTATATTTCATATTTTTATTGCAAAGAAACCAACGGAATAAGACATTATAAGTATTTTTTCAAATGATTAAAAATTTTAAAATTAGCCCTCAATGTGCTAGGCAAAGCCTAGATTTTCCCGTTTGTACCTATTAGGCCTTGCTTCTAATCGTTTGTACCCTACATTTCTTCTTTTACCTTAAATAAACCAACTGAATAAGGCTTCATAAGTAATTTTTTCAACTGATTAAAAATTTTCAATTTAGCCATCAATGTGCTAGATAAAACCAATGTTTTATCGTTTGTTCCTCTAAGGACATGGTTCTTATCGTTTGAATCCCTATATTTCTCATTTTTATTGCAAAGAAACCAACGGAATAAGACATTATAAGTATTTTTTCAAATGATTAAAAATTTTCAAATTAGCTGTCAATGTGCTAGGCAAAACATAGATTTTCCCGTTTGTACCTATTAGGACTTGCTTCTTATCGTTTGTACCCCTAGATTTCTTCATTTTACCTTAAATAAACCAACTGAATAAGGCTTCATAAGTAATTTTTTCAACTGATTAAAAATTTTCAATTTAGCCATCAATGTGCTAGATAAAACCAATGTTTTATCGTTTGTTCCTCTAAGGACATGGTTCTTATCGTTTGAACCCCTATATTTCTTATTTTTATTGCAAAGAAACCAACTGAATGAGACATTATAAGTATTTTTTTCAAATGATTAAAAATTTTCAAATTAGCAGTCAATGTGCTAGGCAAAACATAGATTTTCCCGTTTGTACCTATTAGGACTTACTTCTTATCGTTTGTACCCCTAGATTTCTTCATTTTACCTTAAATAAACCAACTAAATAAGGCTGCATAAGTATTTTTTTCAACTGATTAAAAATTTTCAATTTAGCCATCAATGTGCTAGATAAAACCAATGTTTTATCGTTTGTTCCTCTAAGGACATGGTTCTTATCGTTTGAACCCCTATATTTCTTATTTTTATTGCAAAGAAACCAACGGAATAAGGCTTCATAAGTATTTTTTAAACTGATTAAAATTTTTTAATTTAGCCGTCAATGTGCTAGATAAAATTAATGTTTCATCGTTTGTTCCTCTAAGGACATGGTTCTTATCGTTTGAACCCCTATAATTCATATTTTTATTGCAAAGAAACCAACGGAATAAGACATTATAAGTATTTTTTCAAATGATTAAAAATTTTCAAATTAGCTGTCAATGTGCTAGGCAAAGCCTAGATTTTCCCGTTTGTACCTATTAGGCCTTGCTTCTTATCGTTTGTACCCCTAGATTTCTTCTTTTAACCTTAAATAAACCAACTGAATAAGGCTTCATAAGTATTTTTCAACTGATTAAAATTTTCAATTTAGCCATCAATGTGCTAGATAAAATTAATGTTTCATCGTTTGTTCCTCTAAGGACATGGTTCTTATCGTTTGAACCCCTATATTTCATATTTTTATTGCAAAGAAACCAACGGAATAAGACATTATAAGTATTTTTTCAAATGATTAAAAATTTTCAAATTAGCTGTCAATGTGCTAGGCAAAGCCTAGATTTTCCCGTTTGTACCTATTAGGCCTTGCTTCTTATCGTTTGTACCCCTAGATTTCTTCTTTTTACCTTAAATAAACCAACTGAATAAGGCTTCATAAGTATTTTTTAAACTGATTAAAAATTTTCAATTTAGCCATCAATGTGCTAGATAAAACCAATGTTTTATCGTTTGTTCCTCTAAGGACATGGTTCTTATCGTTTGAACCCCTATATTTCATATTTTTATTGCAAAGAAACCAACGGAATAAGACATTATAAGTATTTTTTCAAATGATTAAAAATTTTCAAATTAGCTGTCAATGTGCTAGGCAAAACATAGATTTTCCCGTTTGTACCTATTAGGCCTTGCTTCTTATCGTTTGTACCCCTAGATTTCTTCTTTTAACCTTAAATAAACCAACTGAATAAGGCTTCATAAGTATTTTCTTCAACTGATTAAAAATTTTCAATTTAGCCATCAATGTGCTAGATAAAATTAATGTTTCATCGTTTGTTCCTCTAAGGACATGGTTCTTATCGTTTGAACCCCTATATTTCATATTTTTATTGCAAAGAAACCAACGGAATAAGACATTATAAGTATTTTTTCAAATGATTAAAAATTTTCAAATTAGCTGTCAATGTGCTAGGCAAAACATAGATTTTCCCGTTTGTACCTATTAGGACTTGCTTCTTATCGTTTGTACCCATAGATTTCTTCATTTTACCTTAAATAAACCAACTAAATAAGGCTTCATAAGTATTTTCTTCAACTGATTAAAAATTTTCAATTTAGCCATCAATGTGCTAGATAAAACCAATGTTTTATCGTTTGTTCCTCTAAGGACATGGTTCTTATCGTTTGAACCCCTATATTTCATATTTTTATTGCAAAGAAACCAACGGAATAAGACATTATAAGTATTTTTTCAAATGATTAAAAATTTTCAAATTAGCTGTCAATGTGCTAGGCAAAACATAGATTTTCCCGTTTGTACCTATTAGGACTTGCTTCTTATCGTTTGTACCCCTAGATTTCTTCTTTTTACCTTAAATAAACCAACTGAATAAGGCTTCATAAGTATTTTTTAAACTGATTAAAAATTTTCAATTTAGCCATCAATGTGCTAGATAAAACCAATGTTTTATCGTTTGTTCCTCTAAGGACATGGTTCTTATCGTTTGAACCCCTATATTTCATATTTTTATTGCAAAGAAACCAACGGAATAAGACATTATAAGTATTTTTTCAAATGATTAAAAATTTTCAAATTAGCCATCAATGTGCTAAATAAAACCAATGTTTTATCGTTTGTTCCTCTAAGGACATGGTTCTTATCGTTTGAACCCCTATATTTCTAATTTTTATTGCAAAGAAACCAACGGAATAAGGCTTCATAAGTATTTTTTAAACTGATTAAAAATTTTCAATTTAGCCATCAATGTGCTAGATAAAACCAATGTTTTATCGTTTGTTCCTCTAAGGACATGGTTCTTATCGTTTGAACCCCTATATTTCATATTTTTATTGCAAAGAAACCAACTGAATAAGACATTATAAGTATTTTTTCAAATGATTAAAAATTTTCAAATTAGCAGTCAATGTGCTAGGCAAAACATAGATTTTCCCGTTTGTACCTATTAGGACTTGCTTCTTATCGTTTGTACCCCTAGATTTCTTCATTTTACCTTAAATAAACCAACTGAATAAGGCTTCATAAGTATTTTCTTCAACTGATTAAAATTTTTTAATTTAGCCGTCAATGTGCTAGATAAAATTAATGTTTTATCGTTTGTTCCTCTAAGGACATGGTTCTTATCGTTTGAACCCCTATATTTCTTATTTTTATTGCAAAGAAACCAACTGAATAAGACATTATAAGTATTTTTTCAAATGATTAAAAATTTTAAAATTAGCTGTCAATGTGCTAGGCAAAGCCTAGATTTTCCCGTTTGTACCTATTAGGCCTTGCTTCTAATCGTTTGTACCCCTAGATTTCTTCTTTTTACCTTAAATAAACCAACTGAATAAGGCTTCATAAGTATTTTCTTCAACTGATTAAAAATTTTCAATTTAGCCATCAATGTGCTAGATAAAATTAATGTTTTATCGTTTGTTCCTCTAAGGACATGGTTCTTATCGTTTGAACCCCTATATTTCTTATTTTTATTGCAAAGAAACCAACGGAATAAGACATTATAAGTATTTTTTCAAATGATTAAAAATTTTCAAATTAGCTGTCAATGTGCTAGGCAAAACATAGATTTTCCCGTTTGTACCTATTAGGACTTGCTTCTTATCGTTTGTACCCCTAGATTTCTTCATTTTACCTTAAATAAACCAACTAAATAAGGCTTCATAAGTATTTTTTTCAACTGATTAAAAATTTTCAATTTAGCCATCAATGTGCTAGATAAAACCAATGTTTTATCGTTTGTTCCTCTAAGGACATGGTTCTTATCGTTTGAACCCCTATATTTCTTATTTTTATTGCAAAGAAACCAACGGAATAAGACATTATAAGTATTTTTTCAAATGATTAAAAATTTTCAAATTAGCTGTCAATGTGCTAGGCAAAACATAGATTTTCCCGTTTGTACCTATTAGGACTTGCTTCTTATCGTTTGTACCCCTAGATTTCTTCATTTTACCTTAAATAAACCAACTAAATAAGGCTGCATAAGTAATTTTTTCAACTGATTAAAATTTTTCAATTTAGCCATCAATGTGCTAAATAAAACCAATGTTTTATCGTTTGTTCCTCTAAAGACATGGTTCTTATCATTTGAACCCCTATATTTCATATTTTTATTGCAAAGAAACCAACGGAATAAGACATTATAAGTATTTTTTCAAATGATTAAAAATTTTAAAATTAGCCCTCAATGTGCTAGGCAAAGCCTAGATTTTCCCGTTTGTACCTATTAGGCCTTGCTTCTTATCGTTTGTACCCCTAGATTTCTTCTTTTAACCTTAAATAAACCAACTGAATAAGGCTTCATAAGTATTTTTTAAACTGATTAAAATTTTTTAATTTAGCCATCAATGTGCTAAATAAAACCAATGTTTTATCGTTTGTTCCTCTAAAGACATGGTTCTTATCATTTGAACCCCTATATTTCATATTTTTATTGCAAAGAAACCAACGGAATAAGACATTATAAGTATTTTTTCAAATGATTAAAAATTTTAAAATTAGCCCTCAATGTGCTAGGCAAAGCCTAGATTTTCCCGTTTGTACCTATTAGGCCTTGCTTCTAATCGTTTGTACCCCTACATTTCTTCTTTTTACCTTAAATAAACCAGCTGAATAAGGCTTAATAAGTAATTTTTTCAACTGATTAAAAATTTTCAATTTAGCCATCATTGTGCTAGATAAAACCAATGTTTTATCGTTTGTTCCTCTAAGGACATGGTTCTTATCGTTTGAATCCCTATATTTCTCATTTTTATTGCAAAGAAACCAACGGAATAAGACATTATAAGTATTTTTTCAAATGATTAAAAATTTTCAAATTAGCTGTCAATGTGCTAGGCAAAGCCTAGATTTTCCCGTTTGTACCTATTAGGACTTGCTTCTTATCGTTTGTACCCCTAGATTTCTTCATTTTACCTTAAATAAACCAACTGAATAAGGCTTCATAAGTAATTTTTTCAACTGATTAAAAATTTTCAATTTAGCCATCAATGTGCTAGATAAAACCAATGTTTTATCGTTTGTTCCTCTAAGGACATGGTTCTTATCGTTTGAACCCCTATATTTCTTATTTTTATTGCAAAGAAACCAACTGAATGAGACATTATAAGTATTTTTTTCAAATGATTAAAAATTTTCAAATTAGCAGTCAATGTGCTAGGCAAAACATAGATTTTCCCGTTTGTACCTATTAGGACTTACTTCTTATCGTTTGTACCCCTAGATTTCTTCATTTTACCTTAAATAAACCAACTAAATAAGGCTGCATAAGTATTTTTTTCAACTGATTAAAAATTTTCAATTTAGCCATCAATGTGCTAGATAAAACCAATGTTTTATCGTTTGTTCCTCTAAGGACATGGTTCTTATCGTTTGAACCCCTATATTTCTTATTTTTATTGCAAAGAAACCAACGGAATAAGGCTTCATAAGTATTTTTTAAACTGATTAAAATTTTTTAATTTAGCCGTCAATGTGCTAGATAAAATTAATGTTTCATCGTTTGTTCCTCTAAGGACATGGTTCTTATCGTTTGAACCCCTATAATTCATATTTTTATTGCAAAGAAACCAACGGAATAAGACATTATAAGTATTTTTTCAAATGATTAAAAAATTCAAATTAGCTGTCAATGTGCTAGGCAAAACATAGATTTTCCCGTTTGTACCTATTAGGACTTGCTTCTTATCGTTTGTACCCCTAGATTTCTTCTTTTTACCTTAAATAAACCAACTGAATAAGGCTTCATAAGTATTTTCTTCAACTGATTAAAAATTTTCAATTTAGCCATCAATGTGCTAGATAAAATTAATGTTTCATCGTTTGTTCCTCTAAGGACATGGTTCTTATCGTTTGAACCCCTATATTTCATATTTTTATTGCAAAGAAACCAACGGAATAAGACATTATAAGTATTTTTTTCAAATGATTAAAAATTTTCAAATTAGCTGTCAATGTGCTAGGCAAAGCCTAGATTTTCCCGTTTGTACCTATTAGGCCTTGCTTCTTATCGTTTGTACCCCTAGATTTCTTTTTTTACCTAAAAAAACCAACTGAATAAGGCTTCATAAGTATTTTTAAACTGATTAAAAATTTTTAATTTAGCCGTCAATGTGCTAGATAAAATTAATGTTTTATCGTTTGTTCCTCTAAGGACATGGTTCTTATCGTTTGAACCCCTATATTTCATATTTTTATTGCAAAGAAACCAACGGAATAAGACATTATAAGTATTTTTTCAAATGATTAAAAATTTTCAAATTAGCAGTCAATGTGCTAGGCAAAACATAGATTTTCCCGTTTGTACCTATTAGGCCTTGCTTCTTATCGTTTGTACCCCTAGATTTCTTCTTTTTACCTTAAATAAACCAACTGAATAAGGCTTCATAAGTATTTTTTAAACTGATTAAAAATTTTCAATTTAGCCATCAATGTGCTAGATAAAACCAATGTTTTATCGTTTGTTCCTCTAAGGACATGGTTCTTATCGTTTGAACCCCTATATTTCTAATTTTTATTGCAAAGAAACCAACGGAATAAGGCTTCATAAGTATTTTTTAAACTGATTAAAATTTTTTAATTTAGCCGTCAATGTGCTAGATAAAATTAATGTTTCATCGTTTGTTCCTCTAAGGACATGGTTCTTATCGTTTGAACCCCTATATTTCATATTTTTATTGCAAAGAAACCAACGGAATAAGACATTATAAGTATTTTTTCAAATGATTAAAAATTTTCAAATTAGCTGTCAATGTGCTAGGCAAAACATAGATTTTCCCGTTTGTACCTATTAGGACTTGCTTCTTATCGTTTGTACCCCTAGATTTCTTCATTTTACCTTAAATAAACCAACTGAATAAGGCTTCATAAGTCTTTTCTTCAACTGATTAAAAATTTTCAATTTAGCCATCAATGTGCTAGATAAAACCAATGTTTTATCGTTTGTTCCTCTAAGGACATGGTTCTTATCGTTTGAACCCCTATATTTCTTATTTTTATTGCAAAGAAACCAACTGAATGAGACATTATAAGTATTTTTTTCAAATGATTAAAAATTTTCAAATTAGCAGTCAATGTGCTAGGCAAAACATAGATTTTCCCGTTTGTACCTATTAGGACTTACTTCTTATCGTTTGTACCCCTAGATTTCTTCATTTTACCTTAAATAAACCAACTAAATAAGGCTGCATAAGTATTTTTTTCAACTGATTAAAAATTTTCAATTTAGCCATCAATGTGCTAGATAAAACCAATGTTTTATCGTTTGTTCCTCTAAGGACATGGTTCTTATCGTTTGAACCCCTATATTTCTTATTTTTATTGCAAAGAAACCAACGGAATAAGGCTTCATAAGTATTTTTTTAAACTGATTAAAATTTTTTAATTTAGCCGTCAATGTGCTAGATAAAATTAATGTTTCATCGTTTGTTCCTCTAAGGACATGGTTCTTATCGTTTGAACCCCTATAATTCATATTTTTATTGCAAAGAAACCAACGGAATAAGACATTATAAGTATTTTTTCAAATGATTAAAAATTTTCAAATTAGCTGTCAATGTGCTAGGCAAAACATAGATTTTCCCGTTTGTACCTATTAGGACTTGCTTCTTATCGTTTGTACCCCTAGATTTCTTCATTTTACCTTAAATAAACCAACTAAATAAGGCTTCATAAGTATTTTCTTCAACTGATTAAAAATTTTCAATTTAGCCATCATTGTGCTAGATAAAACCAATGTTTTATCGTTTGTTGCTCTAAGGACATGGTTATTATCGGTTGATACCCTATATTTCTTATTTTTATTGCAAAGAAACCAACGGAATAAGGCTTCATAAGTATTTTCTTCAACTGATTAAAAATTTTCAATTTAGCCGTCAATGTGCTAGATAAAATTAATGTTTTATCCTTTGTTCTTCTAAGGACATGGTTCTTATCGTTTGAACCCCTATATTTCATATTTTTATTGCAAAGAAACCAACGGAATAAGACATTATAAGTATTTTTTCAAATGATTAAAAATTTTCAAATTAGCTGTCAATGTGCTAGGCAAAACATAGATTTTCCCGTTTGTACCTATTAGGACTTGCTTCTTATCGTTTGTACCCCTAGATTTCTTCATTTTACCTTAAATAAACCAACTGAATAAGGCTTCATAAGTAATTTTTTCAACTGATTAAAAATTTTCAATTTAGCCATCAATGTGCTAGATAAAACCAATGTTTTATCGTTTGTTCCTCTAAGGACATGGTTCTTATCGTTTGAACCCCTATATTTCTTATTTTTATTGCAAAGAAACCAACGGAATAAGACATTATAAGTATTTTTTCAAATGATTAAAAATTTTCAAATTAGCTGTCAATGTGCTAGGCAAAACATAGATTTTCCCGTTTGTACCTATTAGGACTTGCTTCTTATCGTTTGTACCCCTAGATTTCTTCATTTTACCTTAAATAAACCAACTAAATAAGGCTTCATAAGTAATTTTTTCAACTGATTAAAAATTTTCAATTTAGCCATCAATGTGCTAAATAAAACCAATGTTTTATCGTTTGTTCCTCTAAGGACATGGTTCTTATCATTTGAACCCCTATATTTCATATTTTTATTGCAAAGAAACCAACGGAATAAGACATTATAAGTATTTTTTCAAATGATTAAAAATTTTCAAATTAGCTGTCAATGTGCTAGGCAAAACATAGATTTTCCCGTTTGTACCTATTAGGCCTTGCTTCTTATCGTTTGTACCCCTAGATTTCTTCTTTTAACCTTAAATAAACCAACTGAATAAGGCTTCATAAGTATTTTTCAACTGATTAAAATTTTTAATTTAGCCGTCAATGTGCTAAATAAAACCAATGTTTTATCGTTTGTTCCTCTAAAGACATGGTTCTTATCATTTGAACCCCTATATTTCATATTTTTATTGCAAAGAAACCAACGGAATAAGACATTATAAGTATTTTTTCAAATGATTAAAAATTTTCAAATTAGCCCTCAATGTGCTAGGCAAAGCCTAGATTTTCCCGTTTGTACCTATTAGGCCTTGCTTCTTATCGTTTGTACCCCTAGATTTCTTCTTTTTACCTTAAATAAACCAACTGAATAAGGCTTCATAAGTAATTTTTTCAACTGATTAAAAATTTTCAATTTAGCCATCAATGTGCTAGATAAAACCAATGTTTTATCGTTTGTTCCTCTAAGGACATGGTTCTTATCGTTTGAACCCCTATATTTCTCATTTTTATTGCAAAGAAACCAACGGAATAAGACATTATAAGTATTTTTTCAAATGATTAAAAATTTTCAAATTAGCTGTCAATGTGCTAGGCAAAGCCTAGATTTTCCCGTTTGTACCTATTAGGCCTTGCTTCTTATCGTTTGTACCCCTAGATTTCTTCTTTTTACCTTAAATAAACCAACTGAATAAGGCTTCATAAGTATTTTCTTCAACTGATTAAAAATTTTCAATTTAGCCATCAATGTGCTAGATAAAACCAATGTTTTATCGTTTGTTCCTCTAAGGACATGGTTCTTATCGTTTGAACCCCTATATTTCTTATTTTTATTGCAAAGAAACCAACTGAATAAGACATTATAAGTATTTTTTCAAATGATTAAAAATTTTCAAATTAGCAGTCAATGTGCTAGGCAAAACATAGATTTTCCCGTTTGTACCTATTAGGACTTGCTTCTTATCGTTTGTACCCCTAGATTTCTTCATTTTACCTTAAATAAACCAACTAAATAAGGCTGCATAAGTATTTTTTTCAACTGATTAAAAATTTTCAATTTAGCCATCAATGTGCTAGATAAAACCAATGTTTTATCGTTTGTTCCTCTAAGGACATGGTTCTTATCGTTTGAACCCATATATTTCTTATTTTTATTGCAAAGAAACCAACGGAATAAGGCTTCATAAGTATTTTTTAAACTGATTAAAAATTTTTAATTTAGCCGTCAATGTGCTAGATAAAATTAATGTTTTATCGTTTGTTCCTCTAAGGACATGGTTCTTATCGTTTGAACCCCTATAATTCATATTTTTATTGCAAAGAAACCAACGGAATAAGACATTATAAGTATTTTTTCAAATGATTAAAAATTTTCAAATTAGCTGTCAATGTGCTAGGCAAAGCCTAGATTTTCCCGTTTGTACCTATTAGGCCTTGCTTCTTATCGTTTGTACCCCTAGATTTCTTCTTTTAACCTTAAATAAACCAACTGAATAAGGCTTCATAAGTATTTTTTTCAACTGATTAAAATTTTTTAATTTAGCCGTCAATGTGCTAGATAAAATTAATGTTTTATCGTTTGTTCCTCTAAGGACATGGTTCTTATCGTTTGAACCCCTATATTTCATATTTTTATTGCAAAGAAACATACGGAATAAGACATTATAAGTATTTTTTTCAAATGATTAAAAATTTTCAAAATAGCCGTCAATGTTTATTTATTTATTTATTTATTTATTTATTTATTTCATAGGAAGCCAACATGATATACAGTGTTAAATTTACATTTTAAATACTTATGACACACATTTTACATAGTATACCACACTTAAAGGCTAACTCAGCATGTATAGAAAAAAATCAGACTGCTTTTGCTTAAATCATCTAAAACTAAACCAAAAACAAACAATAATTTAAACAAAAATGTAACCTATAATCTAATACTTCAAAATATAAAAAAAACAAAATTTAAAAGAAAATATAACAAACAGTATAATACATAATAATCAGTGATCGTGCTGTACTAATCCTGAAAAATATCTTTTAATCTTATTTTTAAAACATTTCGTGGAATCCCTAAAAATATCAATATCCGCATCCCTAAAAATGCAATTATAGTTATTTTTATTGCAGAGAAACCAACGGAATAAGACATTATAAGTATTTTTTCAAATGATTAAAAATTTTCAAATTAGCTGTCAATGTGCTAGGCAAAACATAGATTTTCCCGTTTGTACCTATTAGGCCTTGCTTCTTATCGTTTGTACCCCTAGATTTCTTTTGTTTACCTTAAATAAACCAACTGAATAAGGCTTCATAAGTATTTTTAAACTGATTAAAAATTTTTAATTTAGCCATCAATGTGCTAGATAAAATTAATGTTTTATCGTTTGTTCCTCTAAGGACATGGTTCTTATCGTTTGAACCCCTATATTTCATATTTTTATTGCAAAGAAACCAACGGAATAAGACATTATAAGTATTTTTTCAAATGATTAAAAATTTTAAAATTAGCTGTCAATGTGCTAGGCAAAGCCTAGATTTTCCCGTTTGTACCTATTAGGCCTTGCTTCTAATCGTTTGTACCCCTAGATTTCTTCTTTTTACCTTAAATAAACCAACTGAATAAGGCTTCATAAGTATTTTTTTCAACTGATTAAAAATTTTCAATTTAGCCATCAATGTGCTAGATAAAACCAATGTTTTATCGTTTGTTCCTCTAAGGACATGGTTCTTATCGTTTGAACCCCTATATTTCTCATTTTTATTGCAAAGAAACCAACGGAATAAGACATTATAAGTATTTTTTCAAATGATTAAAAATTTTCAAATTAGCTGTCAATGTGCTAGGCAAAACATAGATTTTCCCGTTTGTACCTATTAGGACTTGCTTCTTATCGTTTGTACCCCTAGATTTCTTCATTTTACCTTAAATAAACCAACTGAATAAGGCTTCATAAGTATTTTCTTCAACTGATTAAAAATTTTCAATTTAGCCATCAATGTGCTAGATAAAACCAATGTTTTATCGTTTGTTCCTCTAAGGACATGGTTCTTATCGTTTGAACCCCTATATTTCTTATTTTTATTGCAAAGAAACCAACTGAATGAGACATTATAAGTATTTTTTTCAAATGATTAAAAATTTTCAAATTAGCAGTCAATGTGCTAGGCAAAACATAGATTTTCCCGTTTGTACCTATTAGGACTTGCTTCTTATCGTTTGTACCCCTAGATTTCTTCATTTTACCTTAAATAAACCAACTAAATAAGGCTGCATAAGTATTTTTTTCAACTGATTAAAAATTTTCAATTTAGCCATCAATGTGCTAGATAAAACCAATGTTTTATCGTTTGTTCCTCTAAGGACATGGTTCTTATCGTTTGAACCCCTATATTTCTAATTTTTATTGCAAAGAAACCAACGGAATAAGGCTTCATAAGTATTTTTTAAACTGATTAAAATTTTTTAATTTAGCCGTCAATGTGCTAGATAAAACTAATGTTTCATCGTTTGTTCCTCTAAGGACATGGTTCTTATCGTTTGAACCCCTATAATTCATATTTTTATTGCAAAGAAACCAACGGAATAAGACATTATAAGTATTTTTTCAAATGATTAAAAATTTTCAAATTAGCTGTCAATGTGCTAGGCAAAACATAGATTTTCCCGTTTGTACCTATTAGGACTTGCTTCTTATCGTTTGTACCCCTAGATTTCTTCATTTTACCTTAAATAAACCAACTGAATAAGGCTTCATAAGTATTTTCTTCAACTGATTAAAAATTTTCAATTTAGCCATCATTGTGCTAGATAAAACCAATGTTTTATCGTTTGTTCCTCTAAGGACATGGTTATTATCGTTTGAACCCCTATATTTCTTATTTTTATTGCAAAGAAACCAACGGAATAAGGCTTCATAAGTATTTTCTTCAACTGATTAAAAATTTTCAATTTAGCCGTCAATGTGCTAGATAAAATTAATGTTTTATCCTTTGTTCCTCTAAGGACATGGTTCTTATCGTTTGAACCCCTATATTTCTTATTTTTATTGCAAAGAAACCAACGGAATAAGACATTATAAGTATTTTTTCAAATGATTAAAAATTTTCAAATTAGCTGTCAATGTGCTAGGCAAAACATAGATTTTCCCGTTTGTACCTATTAGGACTTGCTTCTTATCGTTTGTACCCATAGATTTCTTCATTTTACCTTAAATAAACCAACTGAATAAGGCTTCATAAGTATTTTCTTCAACTGATTAAAAATTTTCAATTTAGCCATCAATGTGCTAGATAAAACCAATGTTTTATCGTTTGTTCCTCTAAGGACATGGTTCTTATCGTTTGAACCCCTATATTTCTAATTTTTATTGCAAAGAAACCAACTGAATAAGGCTTCATAAGTATTTTTTAAACTGATTAAATTTTTAATTTAGCCGTCAATGTGCTAGATAAAATTAATGTTTCATCGTTTGTTCCTCTAAGGACATGGTTCTTATCGTTTGAACCCCTATATTTCATATTTTTATTGCAAAGAAACCAACGGAATAAGACATTATAAGTATTTTTTCAAATGATTAAAAATTTTCAAATTAGCTGTCAATGTGCTAGGCAAAACATAGATTTTCCCGTTTGTACCTATTAGGACTTGCTTCTTATCGTTTGTACCCCTAGATTTCTTCATTTTACCTTAAATAAACCAACTGAATAAGGCTTCATAAGTATTTTCTTCAACTGATTAAAAATTTTCAATTTAGCCATCAATGTGCTAAATAAAACCAATGTTTTATCGTTTGTTCCTCTAAAGACATGGTTCTTATCATTTGAACCCCTATATTTCATATTTTTATTGCAAAGAAACCAACGGAATAAGACATTATAAGTATTTTTTCAAATGATTAAAAATTTTCAAATTAGCCCTCAATGTGCTAGGCAAAGCCTAGATTTTCCCGTTTGTACCTATTAGGCCTTGCTTCTAATCGTTTGTACCCCTAGATTTCTTCTTTTTACCTTAAATAAACCAACTGAATAAGGCTTCATAAGTATTTTCTTCAACTGATTAAAAA
Organism: Hestina assimilis; assembly: GCA_023373885.1. NCBI lineage: Eukaryota > Metazoa > Arthropoda > Insecta > Lepidoptera > Nymphalidae > Hestina > Hestina assimilis. The sequence goes on from CM041759.1 coordinate 17,580,516, forward strand.
TTTTCAATTTAGCCATCATTGTGCTAGATAAAACCAATGTTTTATCGTTTGTTCCTCTAAGGACATGGTTCTTATCGTTTGAACCCATATATTTCTTATTTTTATTGCAAAGAAACCAACGGAATAAGGCTTCATAAGTATTTTCTTCAACTGATTAAAAATTTTCAATTTAGCCGTCAATGTGCTAGATAAAATTAATGTTTTATCGTTTGTTCCTCTAAGGACATGGTTCTTATCGTTTGAACCCCTATATTTCATATTTTTATTGCAAAGAAACCAACGGAATAAGACATTATAAGTATTTTTTCAAATGATTAAAAATTTTCAAATTAGCTGTCAATGTGCTAGGCAAAACATAGATTTTCCCGTTTGTACCTATTAGGACTTGCTTCTTATCGTTTGTACCCCTAGATTTCTTCTTTTAACCTTAAATAAACCAACTGAATAAGGCTTCATAAGTATTTTCTTCAACTGATTAAAAATTTTCAATTTAGCCATCATTGTGCTAGATAAAACCAATGTTTTTTCGTTTGTTGCTCTAAGGACATGGTTATTATCGGTTGATACCCTATATTTCTTATTTTTATTGCAAAGAAACTAACGGAATAAGGCTTCATAAGTATTTTCTTCAACTGATTAAAAATTTTCAATTTAGCCGTCAATGTGCTAGATAAAATTAATGTTTTATCGTTTGTTCCTCTAAGGACATGGTTCTTATCGTTTGAACCCCTATATTTCTTATTTTTATTGCAAAGAAACCAACTGAATAAGACATTATAAGTATTTTTTCAAATGATTAAAAATTTTCAAATTAGCAGTCAATGTGCTAGGCAAAACATAGATTTTCCCGTTTGTACCTATTAGGACTTGCTTCTTATCGTTTGTACCCCTAGATTTCTTCATTTTACCTTAAATAAACCAACTAAATAAGGCTGCATAAGTATTTTTTTCAACTGATTAAAAATTTTCAATTTAGCCATCAATGTGCTAGATAAAACCAATGTTTTATCGTTTGTTCCTCTAAGGACATGGTTCTTATCGTTTGAACCCCTATATTTCTAATTTTTATTGCAAAGAAACCAACGGAATAAGGCTTCATAAGTATTTTTTAAACTGATTAAAATTTTTTAATTTAGCCGTCAATGTGCTAGATAAAATTAATGTTTCATCGTTTGTTCCTCTAAGGACATGGTTCTTATCGTTTGAACCCCTATAATTCATATTTTTATTGCAAAGAAACCAACGGAATAAGACATTATAAGTATTTTTTCAAATGATTAAAAATTTTCAAATTAGCTGTCAATGTGCTAGGCAAAACATAGATTTTCCCGTTTGTACCTATTAGGACTTGCTTCTTATCGTTTGTACCCCTAGATTTCTTCTTTTTACCTTAAATAAACCAACTGAATAAGGCTTCATAAGTATTTTTTAAACTGATTAAAAATTTTCAATTTAGCCATCAATGTGCTAGATAAAACCAATGTTTTATCGTTTGTTCCTCTAAGGACATGGTTCTTATCGTTTGAACCCCTATATTTCTTATTTTTATTGCAAAATAACCAACGGAATAAGACATTATAACAATTTTTTTCAACTGATTAAAAATTTTCAAATTAGCCATCAATGTGCTAGGCAAAACATAGATTTTCCCGTTTGTACCTATTAGGCCTTGCTTCTTATCGTTTGTACCCCTAGATTTCTTCTTTTTACCTTAAATAAACCAACTGAATAAGGCTTCATAAGTAATTTTTTCAACTGATTAAAAATTTTCAGTTTAGCCATCAATGTGCTAGATAAAACCAATGTTTTATCGTTTGTTCCTCTAAGGACATGGTTCTTATCGTTTGAACCCCTATATTTCTTATTTTTATTGCAAAAAAACCAACGGAATAAGACATTATAACAATTTTTTTCAACTGATTAAAAATTTTCAAATTAGCCATTAATGTGCTAGGCAAAATCTAAGTTTTTACCGTTTGTACCTCTTAGGACTTGGTTCTTATCGTTTCTAACCCTAGATATAAATTTTTTGAAACGCCTTTCTTTCATTTTTTTTTTCGAATTTTTCGAATTTTTTAAGTTTTGAATATAAGTAACGGGCAAATGTGTACCTTAATTTATTTTTAATTTCTGCTGGTGGTAGAATCCGGTACAAACGATACTCTTTTAGATGCCATCTTTAAAATCGAAAATTCGTTTTCTACTATAATTTCGGACCCCTATAACTTTTACATCTTTGAGGTACAAAAGATTTTAAAAGTTGTACAATACAATCGTATGGTGAACATAAAAATTATTTATTGTATACTTGGTTGCCAACTTCACATAGGTTTCATAGACAGATACAAATAAAAGTAACATCACCAAATTGAAACATTGCTTCTTGCGGGTTTTAAAACAGTAACAGTTTAAGAATTAGGTTGGCTACCACTGAATCAATACCATTAAATTAATATTGAATTATTAATTATAAATATCAATATTAGCCTCCCAAAGTAAATCTATGGATATATCATAACTTTTCCTACCTTTTTGCCTTGCTTTATGCAAATATCTAAACATTCTTCCCACAGTTTAGCGTTTAATGTATCCAATTTTATAACTTCCTTCTCTTCAGAAGTGATACCATTTTCTCTCTTCTTCATGTTTTTGGGACTCTTTGTGAACATATCTGGTATTTTCGTTTTAGGACTGACAGAGTCTTTGGATGCACCTGGAGAAATAAAATAGTTTTAATATACTGGCCTCTGTCCGCAACTTTTGTGTCGTATATAAAACATTTTCTTCTTCCTAGCATTATGCCTGGTATTTTTCCCAAGTTCTTATTACTCTTAAGTAGATTTGACAGATTACTATTTTTTACACAGAGCGATTGCCATCTAAACTCCGCAACACTAAAGACGATCTAATAACATATTGGCTAAGAGCTAATTACCCAACAAGAGTTAATGATGAATGGTGGCGAGAACCACGAGGACAATGCCCAAACTGATACAGATATGTTTAAACATCTGCCCTAAGTGGGAATCAAACCTGCGACCATCAAGGCTATAAGTAGGCTCGCTGTCAACACGCCACAACGGTCGTCAATGTTGGTCGGTTGTTAGCACACAAAGAGAAATAAAACCTGTATGGGTAAATAATATTTTATAAGACATCTATATATATCTATACCAAATTTCAAGTGGTTACATGCAATTTGTTTTTTGATAATGTCATAAAAGTTCTACATATTGATGCAGGCGTCCACTATCCGTGTGTCTATTTTCATTCACATTTGTTCAGCAGTTTTTACATAATTGACAAACCTCCAAACATACATACATTTATAATATTTAGTAGGATTTATTTCCAAAATGACTATGACATCAAAATGTGTAACGCAACTTGATTGACCAGATCTTGATAATCCTGCATCACGCTATCGATGTTTTCGACGCACTTAAGCATACCATTTGATCACTCCCCTGGCTCGAGGATCCTTCCCTTGTGTTGGAGGAGCATCAAACCTCGTTCCTTCCCAGTGGCAATAAAACTGACGCCAGATAGAAAGCATTCCCTATAGTAATGTAGATTATAACAATGGTAAATATTTACTTTTCGTTTTAGTCTCCTGCGTTTTTCGTTTCTTTAATGGTGGAGAAGATTCGGATTCTGAAGAACTCTGATTACTTTCACGAAGTGCTCTCTTCTTGTAGCCTTTTCCCCCTTTAGTGTTTTTCTGTTTAAGTGCCTTCTTCTCAGCCTCCGCTTCTAAGTAACCGTCTGGATACTGGAATATTTATACATGAATTTTATTTTAAAAAAATTTGTTGACAAGATTCCAAGAACTTAATTTAAAATTGTGTCACGTTTTCTTAAGTATGTCAAATAAGCATATGACCTACCTAAAGGTAAGGCCACAGCTATAGGAGCAGATAACCATGTTGACAATTTAAAAGGTAAAATGGGGAATAGAAAAGGGCCTCCATTACTTATATACATATCTGGGGCACGGCAGTGCCCGCCAAGTCGAGCAAAAAGCGGCACGGCCGTACGATCCTTTTCTCGAAGCACTTCAGGGCATTTTCGACGCTCTATAACTTCGTTGTGGATAAAGCTACAAGGCTGAATTTTCAGTAACCGAGCAGACATTGTATAAACACGGTATATTTCAAATTTCATTCAATTTAAGCCAGTAGTTTAAGAATTATAACTAGTCAAAAATTTTTAATTTTGCTATTCGTTGACTGACCGTCATCAAAACTCTAAGGCACTTCTAGCAGACATGGAAGCTTCAAAATTTAAAATTTTATTAGTCTTTAGTGTATAAATAAAGGAAAAATTAAAATATTTTGTAATTTCAGTCCAGTTTTCTAGATAAATCAACTGCATAAATAACTTTGTAATCTCATATAAATGTATAGGATTACAAAATTACATTTACAGTTAATCAATCAGTGTACCTGTATAGTATATGCATAATATAATGGAATAATGGTGTAGATGGGTACCTAGATAATATACGATTGAATTCAAGAAGTGGGTAGATAAAAGTAGGACTTTCTACAAAAAGATATGAGATCCCATTAAAAACATAAAATGTAAAAATTTCCCAGGTCTCACAAAGCACTTCTTACTACAAAAAGTGGTGAGATCTCATGTATGACTACGCCTGAAACTTGGTAGTTTTACGTCACTAAAGTATTTGCATGAGTAGAATAAGTTGCCGTAATATACTTACAATAATAGTAAATTGTTTAGCCCCCGTCTCCCAGGGCGCTGGACTCGCATCGTCTCTACGTAGAAGGTACTTCCATACACGATAACCAGACAGACCCTTCTCTGGATAATACTTAACTACCTTATAGATGCCATCATACCTGTTAATGAATTATTGACAATTTCAAAAAAAATATTTACTCATTCGAGGTTTATAAAGATCCTCAATACATTTATTTTAACGTTTTAACTAGATGCATAGTAGACCCACAGTGGTGATTGAAGGGTTTTGCAGGTTTTTGAGTATTGAGATTGGTGAAGTATGTTTCTTACATACAATGAATTAAAATCGACTGCAAAACTATATTCATATACATTTTTAAAAATAAGGATGGGTTGGCAAGTGATGTGGCGTGAGGGGGCATAAGGTGGGATGTGATGTGAAATTGTGGTGAAAAGTGATGAAGATAAGTTGAAAGAAATGAGGGCATTTCCGTGCATCATGCATCACATTTTACTTTTTATAACACACTCACCGTATACCCTCCTTGGGTGCATATTTGGGAAAATGCTTAAGCATTTTATACGAACGCACCACACGTACAGGCTTGCCTTGCTTCCACGCTTCACCAGCATCTGCACCTTTTTCGCTCACTTCCTTTACTGCACAGTTTCGGGCCAGTGCTCTGAATTTTTTATTTTTAATGGTTATTTTTTTTTAATATATTTACAAAAACATATATACTTATAGCAAAACTTTCATAGGTGGTTTATGACAATTAACAAGTTGGACTGTTTTCTGCGGCACCATCTTTTAAATAAACACAACTGACTCTAAATCTAATGGTTGAATAGTAGTTATAGACAAAGTTGAATACAGAATCTTTTGAGGTTGAGTTTTGAGTGAAATTTAATAGCCAAGCTATAATGATCTTACTTATTCTCTCTTGTAAGTGTCTGGTCACAGGACTGTTCAGCTGTCCTTTTGTTACCCGAAAGGTCTCGTCCACCGCTACCCGTGTATGTGAATTCATATCCGTTATCCACGTCATCTTCATAGCCGCCTGTTAAAAAATATAATATTTTTAAATGATTGATTTCATTTGGAAGTATTTTTTTTGGCAAATAGATGGAGCTTTGCAGATGAACATATGCCACTTTTTTTTAAAGTTTGAATGTATGTTTTTATTGGGAACCATCGATTTATAATGCAATAATGGGGCCTTATTAACAATTCTTATTACAGAGAGCAAATTGAGTTTACAACAGTAGCAACAGTTACAACAGTGTAACAGTGAATTCGACAAGTTATGAAATTTTAATTTATACATTTGTTTTAATTCTTGAACTTACCAGATAAGACGATACTGTAAGCACCTTCAACATCTCGTCCGTGTATACCTGACACGGGAGGTCTGTGCACACCAGATTCAGACAACTGAAAAAACAAATAAATATACTTTAACATTAAACTAACAGAGACATTGGAAATTATAATTTAAATATAATTTCTCATTGACTGATTGCTGGAAGAGATATAAGCATATACGGTACTTTTGAATATAAAAAATATGTAGTAAAACAACCGCAAGTCAAAAAGTCAAAACCAAAAGTCGTGTTTTTCTATAAAAATTTGAGGAATTGAATTAAAATTTCCATGATATGTAATAGTATAAATTAAATGCTATATAAAACTTTAAAAGAAATGAAGATTTGTTGGATAGAATTCATATGAGCCCTGACTTCGTGTTTTTGAGATGGTGCAAGCTGATAATGCTTTTTTTTCTTTGATCTCGACAACTTTGGGGCTACTTTGGTATTTTTTAACAACAGTTCTAATTATTTTATCAAAAATTGAAATGACATTCATGAAAAAATGATAAAATATGGCACTTTTGAAAAGTCATATTTGAAATATGGTGGTTTAGATTATATTTCGAGTGTTTAAAACGAAAATTCCAAACTAACGGTTGTGCTATTTTTGTACTTTACAATGCGAAATCAATGGGTGTCTTTGCTAAATATAAAAATATGAAGGTTTAAGATTGTATTTTTGCAATAAAAGCATTTTTGATTTTTTTGATTTGTGGCACTTTTGAATTTAACGAGCGATATATTTGATGTAAAATAAGAAAGTAGTAGGCAAAAATATTTTATAATTTTTTGATGGCTGTCCTGAAAAAAGTGTAATTTTGATTTGCGGTAGCTTTGAATTTAACGAGCGATATATTAATTATTATTATTTTTGCAACAGTTACATAAATTAACCTGTTGCAATAAAGGGAGGTAAAAGGACTTCTAATGTGACAAAAAATTTAAATTTTGCTACTTTTGCTTCAAAAGAAACCTTTTTTCACATCAAGAAGTATACATAGAAAAATAAAAATACTAAAGTATACCTGTATTCTAAACCGCCAGCACATCCCAACTTCAATGCCTGGAATAGGACCAAAGTGATTTGGTGGCATGGCACATGTTTTAGTTTTACCTGCCAAATGAAAAATTACTGATATGCATTATTTATAATAATTCCATAATTATTATAGTATGTCTATGCTTCAAGAGTTAGTCATAACAAGCTTCTGCCACGTGAATAACATTTTTTAATAAGAGTAAAGGTGTTTTCAATACTTATTTAGTTCCCGAAACAAACTTTCATCCCGTTTTTAATTTTTTTTTATGATAAATACAAGAATGTAGGCTACATTCTTGTACAAAATCCCATCTATTTTGATATCAAAATTAATCAAAATTGGTTCAGCGATTGGGAGTGAAAAGGTAATGAGGAAAAGTATAAATGAGAGTCTGGTCTCCACAAGACCAATATATCGAAATATCTTGGATTTAATTATTTTATATCCCACAGGAATTTAAATTTTTTCCTGGATAAAAATACCCTATGTTATAATCCATCCAGACTATCTACATCTGTGCTAAATTTCATACAAATCTGTGCAGCCATTGTTGCATAACACAAACATCAAAACATACTAACTTTCACATTTATTATATTAATGGGATAATAAATCAACAGTAAAATTAGCTACTAACCAACACAAGCCATTCCTCTACCCCAATCACGGTTAGTTTTTGAAGCATTTGCTTTCTTAGTTTGCTTGGCAGCCCCAGGGGCTATGACATCATTAGGGTCTCGTTTACACGAAGGGCAGTACCAGTCCTCATCAGGTAGCTCGGTGAGTGGTGGTGTTAGACACTTCATATGGAAACCATTGTTGCATTCATCACACAAAACTATCTGTAAAGAATATAAATTACCTGAATTAACACATAATACACTTTTATCCCAAAAAATGTAAGGTTTATGTGAGATTATCAAAAACTTATACAGGATATTTATTTAGTTAAAATGTGGCATAACTGTGTCTTATGGAATAGAAAAATGGCTTTTAGACTGTTGTTTATCACAATAACTACATTAACACAGTGGAGCCACGGGCACACCTACATTATAAATAAATAAATATATCATGATACTTTAAAGGGGGTTCTATGGATTCTTCTATAAGAAAGAGATATGAAATATATAAAAATTTATTAAAAACCTACTTTTTCTGGTGATTCTTTTCCTAAACACAAATAACATCCGCACTCTTTACACGGTGCTTCTTCATCGTCGCGGCACTTCAAGCAATTTAAGGGTTGTGATCCTAAAACAATAAAATTAATTTATAATTTATGTATACTACATCACAGTCTTAAACACAAGCTAAGAAGTATTATTTATATATGTTATTAGTAATTTTGTATTTTTTTTACTGATGCTTTAGTTTTTTTCTTAATGTGTATTGCTGTTATCCCTCCCGGCCTTTACAGTATCAGCGGTCGGTGGGCCCAAATACTGAGAACCCAACCCTAAAGAGAACTCAGAATTGATTTAGTCTTTATACAAACTCCTAGGCCCAACCATGGCTTAAGACATCATCGGAAATGGAGGCAGCTCCCCATGATCATTCTACACAATGCAAGTTATCCTTTATAGTGCAGGAAAAAGAATGAACCTACATGTCTCAGCAAAGATTCAAGTAAATCAGTACACACATTGTATTATTTATTTATTTTACATTTCAATGTTTTTTTTATTATCAGCATATGCAAAAGTATATAAGTAAATTTTCAATTTACTTAAAGACTTCCTATATACTTTATACTAAATTTTACCAAACAAATTTATTATATTTTATTGTTAATATTAATATTTAAGAGTTCCTATAAGGTTTATTTTCCTTATGAAGCAGATTAATAATAATAACAAATAATAAATATTTTACTTTTTTCAGTTTCTTCTGATATTAATTTTACATAGTCATCAGTTCTTTCAGCAATAGGCACTGGTAATTCTATAGCAAATATTTTGTCGTGAACCTTGACTTTTGTATCATTTTGAGGTACTGAATCTGGTCCTAAGTACAATGTCCCAACAAGCTCATAGTTTGTGCGGAGCTTTTTCACCTCATCAACTTTAAAGTCATACCTAAAAAATCAATTAACTGATACAGAAAATAAATACAAAAATCTGTAATAATAGTGTGCGGTAATAGTGGTGTGGTAACGTTAAGTTATATCTTATATATGAAATTAGTACCATTTTTAAAACTTCTACTTTGAAACATGTGATTTAATACTTAAGAGAATTTCAAACATACCAATATCCTTTTTCTAAAGGTTCATCAGTATTATGATTTAACATAACCATCTGGCCGGGTTTCAAATCCTTTACATTTATTTCTTTTCTAGCTCTTGGCCTTATTTCGTTCAATTTGCAATATAAATCAGAGTCCTCTTCACTGTAAAAGGAATATAAATGATAAATAATTTCATAAGCTTTTTTTCTTTTATAAATTTTTAGGTTACATCAAAATTGTGGTAACCTCAATCTCCATTAGTCTAACAATAATAGTATGGCATAGAATTAGTCTTGCATCTATTAAACTATGATAATTAGAGGATATCAAAACATATTAACGTTAAATATATATAAAAAATGGTTGTTAAGATTAGACTCACAAACCCACTGATAGATTAGATAGATAGATAGACAAATTATATTTTGCCTAAAATCAATAAATAAGCATATAAGTGAATGCTATGAATATCATTTATTTATTAATAATTCTGAAGGAGGTTGGAGGTTAACACTTATTAAAGTTAGACATAATTAAATTACTCAATTACACAGCACAAGAATACTAACTCGGCATCTAATTGCACTTTGTACAGAATATTTTGATCTGTTATTCTGATTGCCTCTATCTTGGCATCTTTTCCTTGTCTCTTGCTTTTTGCAGCTCTGGTAAGAAAATACTTAGCAATGCCCCGTTTCTTAGATTTAGTGTCACCTTCAGATTCATCACTTGGAGGTTTGTTTTCAAGGTCACTTTCCTTATCATTTATGTCACTGTTGTTTAAGTTTTCTTCTACAATATCTTCACTCTCATAATTTATATCAGGATCAAGTACTATACGCATTATTTTGCCTTCAAACCATGCCCCATATTCTCTATCTTTAATATCTATAAGATCCCCGACTACATATAAAGTGCTTTTCACATCTGAAATTGCAAAGTGCATTTTAAATTTAAATAATATTATTTTATCATATTGTTCATTATGGTTACATACTTATATTAACATGACCCTTTCAGTTGCTCTTCAAAATATCATGCCAACCCCTATGACCAACATAGGGGGCTAGAGATGAAAAATAATCAAATTGAAAAAAAGAAAGTGAATAAAGGTATTAATAAAGACAAATATGAGAAAAATTAATTTTTTTTTGATTAGAAAAAATATTAAAATTATATATATGAATTATGTGAAAACTATAGGGGAAGGGTGGTTTTTGCATTTATTAAGTGTTTACCAAGAGCGAGGAAAGGAAGAAAATTGAAAAGAAATGTGGGTGTGTTCTCTCATTTCTTATTCAAAAAGACTCTTACTGGTTTTAACTAGCTAACATTTTCAACAATCAAAATAAATATATAAAATATTACTACTTTAAATTCAAAATAATAATGTTCTTTTATATATTTAATATCAATAAGACTGGAAAAGCTAATGCTACAACGTTATTTTTCAAACCTTTATAATTTTTTTCTTTTATCTCCGATTTCTCATCGGCGTTTTCATCAATATTTTGTGTTTCAAGTGTCTTGTCATCATCTTTATTATCTACTGGTTGTATTCTTACCATAAGTTGAATGACATCATTGAGTTTTATATTGTAATCATGGAATGTATATCCATCTTCAAGCTGCAAGAAAAATCACATATTCAAATTTTAAAAATCAAAACAAAGCAAACTTGGAATGTCTTATGTTATTACACAATATGAGATGTGAAAACAATTGAGTTGAAAGCAAACCTTGGTTTCAATGCTAAATAAAAGAATTCTTACGTAGAAAATCTTTCCATAAATATATTTGAGTGTATTGTGTTTATTAAGGCGTCGGGATGTGACGACCCCATCGCCCGCTGTTGGGATAACCTCTGTCACAACAGATATTATTCCACCAGTGCAATCAGTCACACTGGTGGTAGGTCTTTTGATGCAAGAGGCCGGCTAGGTAAGTACCACCGCAGTGTCCAATATTATTATATTAGGCACTACTGTGTTCCGGTTTGAAGGGCATTGTACGGTAGTGAAATTACTGGGCGAACGAGATTTAAGAACTTATATCTCAAGGTTGGCAACGCGTGAGTGGCACCTACTAATGGTGCTGCTAGCGTTCATAGGCTGCGGCAGCCACTTACCATCAGGTGGGCCGTATGCTTGTTTGCCAACTTCCAACATAAAAAAAAAAATATATATTATTATAATTATATTTATATAGCTGATTTCTTGTTTTTCATCAAAGAATATATTTGGATTTTTTTTAAACTTACTCAAAATTTTAAATTTATAAACAGTTTATATTTATATTGATATGTCTGCACTATTATATAACTATGATTTCCTGGATTATATCAGGTCAACGGACAGAAATTATAAAAATCATTGTATCTAAATATTTCCATATTAAATTTCATTAGAATGGGTTGAAAATTATTTGTTGTGAAAGATAAGAGATCATAGTAGATCACAGCTGATAAGTGGTTCCTCTTCATTATTGAGAGAGAATTATTAAAGCAGCTGTAAAGAGATAAATATATATTTTTCCAAACTTTAAAATTTAAAAGTAAGCTGAGGAAGCATGTTATAGACACATATACAAAAAAGTCTAAAACTAATAGTTAAAGTTGTAACTTAGCTATTAGTATAATAAAATATTACTATTTGTATATAAAATTTATTTATTTTCCACACTGTTGCACTGTTCTGTTATGTTTGATTTATTACATATTGTAATATGTATTAATTATGTATTTATAACTATAGGCTTCATGAAAACCAGTGTTGCGGTTTATACTATAAAATATGCTAAGCAGAGCATTTTGGTACTTTTCTAACTAAAGCCTAGATAACATAATTATAGTATAATTCCTAAGTTATAATAATTGTTGCCTTTCTTTCTTTCTTCCAAACTTCATTTAATATGGATTGTAATTTTATTATTTGACTAAGTTGGCAAGGTACCATGCAACCCATTTGATGGTAAGCGATTTTTGTAGCTATGAGTGCTTGCTGTTTCAATATTATATTTTACATACATATGTAGGTATCACGCGTTGCCAACCTCGAGATATTAGTTCTTATATCTTCTTTGCTCGCCACTTTCAATAGCTAGTGTCCTTTAAACCGAAAGACAGTATGCAGTAACACTGCTTCATGTTAGCATAACTGACAATGCTGTCGTAGCTACCTAGCCAAGCTCTGGCAATAAAAGGCCTACCACGAGTGAGCTTAAATACAAATATTTATTTATTTATTCATGGTTTATATTCAAATACTTTCTTACATGTATTTTATTAAAATACACAGGCCATTGTTTATTTAAATGGCGACATGCAGCTACAAAATTTGTTTGTCTCTTTTTAACACATACTACTATGTGGCTTCAAACCGTTTTATCCATTTTAACTTGATTTGGCTACTCACTCATATCAAGATGGTTTATATATATATATATATATAAGTATATAGCTATGCTACTTCATGAAATAAAATTGTATGCAATACATAATTTTAAATAGTTCAAGTAATATTATTTTAATAAAAAGTTATTAAAGATTATACAGAAGATTGTGTTGTTTAAAGTATAAACATTAACAAAGTTATGTAGACTTGTAATTTGCTGCTTCGAAGCATGTTAAATAATGATAAATAAAATTGTTTACTGCTATTTTTCTTTTAAGGATCAAACTTATCATATTTGATAGATCAAATATTTATATTTTTTAAGTTACATTTATATTTTTAAAGTTACAAAAAGTTCACAAAGTTTGAAGTAGCAAACTTACCAATTTTCCCCCGTAGAACAACCGTTGCAGTTCAGGATTAACATCAAATTTATCTCTAATTATACGTCTAAATTTTTCTATCTTTGTAAGTTTTGAATCAACGACAACTATAGCGTCGGGTTTGCCAAAAATTCGAACTCGTACATGCATTATAGAAATATTTTAAAAGTGTTTATGTAAATTTATCAACTTTGTTCAAGTCCTAAGAACTTTTGAATGTGGTTCACTTATCTGACAAAATTAAGTTTCCGACATTGACATTAAAATTGGCGCGAAATGGCTAAGCAACAGATGATCAAAAATATTTATAGCCTACATTATTTAACTTAATTATATTTAAAAAAAAAAAGAAGTTATCTTTTAAAAACATTTTTGTTAAATTTGTTAAGTTGTCCGAAACTCATTATAGGAATATCTTATCATCAAATTATATCACGCCACTAGATGTCGCTACCTTATCATTACTTACTTTTACCTATGGTAGCGCCTCCTAGTGAGTGACGATAGGCACATAAAAATTTAAATATTCGGATTTCTGCACTCATCGATGGTCCCTTTATACATTGACAAAAAGATTTATATAATTTAATTAACATAGTTATAACAATATTATTACATATTTAATATCTAATCTACTCTAACTTATATTATAAATGTGAAAGTTTGGATGGATGGATGGATTATTTGTTACTCTTTCACGCAAAAACAATTCGACAGATTTGGTACACACACATCTTACGATGTGGATTCAAAAGGAAAATGGTAGATTTCCAGTGGGATCATCAAAAACATACATTATGAGAGCCGAGCCACGGCGACAGCCTTATAATAAAGATTTTTTTTTGGAAAGTTATTGATATAAGGAAAAGAAAAAAAAACGATTCATCATTACCAACAAAAATCTTTAGGTTTCTGTGGGAATAACAAAAACGCTCTACAGAACTTTAATTTCGGTATAGATGGGTATTATGGATCCAGACTAATTAATAGCGTATAGAGTATTATTATAAATGTGAAAGTAGATCTTTTGTCTTTCTGCGTGTTTTCTTTTTAAGCCTTACCTATTGAACCGATTTTGCAGTTGCATAATTGTTGTCGCTGTAAAAAATTTTGAAGGAGATAAAATAGGGAATGTTTTGTACCGGGAACCATAAAATATTTCCTATTTAATAAGACAAGAGAAGATAACAGATGCTTTATTAAAAATCATATTTATGCGCGCGTGGACGCCAGCAAAAGCTAGTTTGTAATACTAGATAATTATGCCAAATACATTTAATATATATATGGATAATCAAAATCTAGATACCTAGATAAGAATATAAAATACAAAAATTGAAAAGTATATAATAGATTCGTGCATCCAGATTGTCATAGGAAGGATTTTATTGATACTCTAGCCCAAGGGGTCAGGATCGAACCGGGAATCTCGCGTTAACGGAGCGAAGTCGGCCCTTGTACCGTTAGCATACAGATGTGTCAAAGGATTTGTTAAATATAAAATTTATATTTGAAATTAATGCAGAAAAAATACCTTTTATAGGTAAAAGTAAAAGTTTTATAGGAATCCAAAACCAGCAAACATCCTCGTTGAAAAAAAAATATTTTTATGTTTTAAAAAATACCAATTAAGTAGTAGCTAGTAATTAAACACATAACAGTGCAATCAATTTCCTTATCAGATTTTCAAATAACTTTTTCACTTTTGCTTTACATTTATACAAGCCAACTGTAAGAAGGCCAAATGCAAAAAAATAATATTATCTTGCTGTTCCTGGCTTTATGTGTAAAGCTTATTTACGGCAGACAAGCATCTCTAGTAAGTAAATTTTTACTTTGATGTCGTAATTTTTTTCGTTTTTAATTTAATAATATTTTTTCATTCGATCATAAAACAAAACCGTTGTGGCGTTGTGGGTAGCGAGTCTGCCTTAAGCCTCGACGGTTGTGGGTTCGATTCCCGCTCGGAGCAGATGTTTGTATTAATCGTACAGGCATGTTTTCCGGTCTGGTTGTGTTTGTCCTTGTCATTGTGAATGTTTCCGGACCCCCGACACAGGATATAATTATCCTAATGGGGGCCGTTGAGTGTGTAGCGTGTATTTATAAAAAAAAAAAAAAAAAAATAATATAAGTCTATATAATATAATTACTGAGGTTTTTTTCAATATTTAGGTTGTAGGTTTGTTTGAATTATTAACGGTGAAATCATTTGGCAGTAGCGTTTTATAATATTTTGATTTCAGCACCCAGTTTTGGTTGCTCGTTCATCTTTAGACTGGATGCCAAGTAGAGTTAATTCACTTTATTCCGATGTCGGAGCCTGGAGTGGAAAGTTCGTAAGTCACGACTTTGAATCAACATATTTTATACTTCCGCCTAATAGTTTTGTATTTAAATTTGATATTATTTCAGAGACCTGTAATGGATGAAATAGAATCAGATGAAGCTCTCAGATTCTATCAATTTTTAAATTATTTGGACGGTGGCAGTTTTGGAACTGGTAATTATTTTCAGTATACAATATCATAAAGTCTAAGTAATAATGAGCTCAATTGATTTCAAATAATTTGTAGGACCAATAGATGAATTCGTTGACGCCATGAATAGATTGGCAACATATATGAAACAGCAAAATAGTCGAGAAACACAAGTAAGAGGTATGCGAGAGCTAGAAGCTATTAATGGGGAAAAAGGTAATTATTATAATATTTGATAATCATTTATATTATAAAAATATTTAACTCAATCTATTTTTTCAGGCAACAGTATCAAGACTGTTTTAGAAATCAGTACTGTAATAATGAGAAAAAAACGTAAATTCTTTTGCACTGGGGAAGTAAAAGAACCTATTGTGAATAATAAAATTATATGTAAGGTAATATTAGGTCGAGAGCATACTAAACAGTACTAGGAACAAAATTCAATAGCTAATATGGTTAAAGTGTTGCATAATTATCAACAGGACAGAATATTACTTCCAATTGCTGGATCATCCTGTAGGGACGCGATTATGTACTGGCATCCGAGCTTGACTGAAGAACATTATTGCGTAGGAGCCCTTGAATCAAAAAGTCCAGTTCACATCATGTACGTAGAAGGTAAAACAAAATAAAAGACTTATTAAATATATTTAAAACAATGCTTGTGGGTTTATCAGTATTCATTTTGAATCATACTATAGCTTAGTATGATTCAAAATGAATTCAGGATAGCTTTGAGAGCCTTTATGAATTTCACCCAAGTAGGTTAACATTATAAACAATATATTGTAACCAACAATGCTTTTAATCCCTTTACTACATAACACAATTGCACAGCATTATGGCTACTATATCGGATTTCAACGATTCTTCCTTTTATATGCGGTACGCCGATAATTATCTTCATGGTGAAATATTGAAGTAACCATCAATGTGACGCTCCGTTAGAATGACATCTTTTAAAATATTGTCTTTCTAATTCAACGTATATAATTATACGTTCTATACTTCGTCATGCGCCAACATATTTCAATGGTCCAGTTCAAGAAATCCCTAAGTCCGTTTTTTTCCCTTTTGAGAAAAGTGCATTAATATGTTTTACTTCGCCTTTTTTGCCTTTGAAATAAATTTGTGATATCCAAATGTAGGTCCTAAAGTCTTTTTCCCATAGGCTTAAAATAAATATGTCTTTTTCAAATTTGTTGAAGAAAATCGGAAAAATGTTGCGGAAAAAACGTGGACTTAGGGACTTTATGATGGACTTAGTGACTTTCTTAAAAAAATAGATGGACTTAGGGACTTATTAGGCTTTTTTGCAAAACAGGTAGGCACAACTACATAGACATGGATTGTACACACAAGCAACGTTTTTGCGTCGGGAGGTAAACATGACAGATATGATGATACCAAGTCGGAAAAAGATATTTACCCTTAAACTGCTGTCAAAACCCCTTGAAACCGCTCAACTATTTGGAAATATCACAAACAAAATACAACAATTAGGCATATATTATAACATAAAGCTGCTGAAACAATATGAAAGCGTCTTTTAACATACGATGTCTATAAGTGTCTCCAGAATCATCCAGATAATTACTTATCAATGCTGATAGATATAATTCAGACCATAAGGCTTTATGTATATTCCTTACTTGGTATTATCTGACTTTCTACAAATAAGTGTTATGTTTTTTCATGTTGAATAAAAATATTTGATTTTATTTGATTGAACAATATAAAAATATAAAATCCGAACTCACTTATTTTCATCCTAAATTTAGGAGAAAACATCTGAGTTGGGAACACTGGTTTTTGAACATTGATTTAACATTTTGAACTACATAGAGCTATAAAGTAATTAAGTCCGCTGTACCTAGAGAGTGCATAGCTTGTTTTTAAGTTTCAGATAAATTAATTATATTTATTCATAAAGATTAAAAAGAGTATCTAAATATTATAATGCTTACATAAAATAATTATAGCTACGGGATAGCCTACTCAATTCATTATACGTGTATATAGATACATATAGATATTACTTTAAAAATATTATTTTAACGGAGACAACCACCGACTGAAACGTGCTGACAGACTGCGATTTTTGAGAAAGACGTTCATGACGGTTGTGAGAATTGACGAGTTCTACTGAATTCTATTCTTTGATTGAATTCATAATTCTATGTTGTATAAAAACTATGGGGATCATAGAGATTAAAACTACGGAAATGATAACTAACTCGAAATAATGGGTATCAAGGTCAATGCCAAAATGTGACTCGAAATGGCTGCCAAGAAATGATAAATGTTCTGAAAATCGGTTACATGCATATAGTTTCTATTAATCGAATCTTATACATTTATAAAACAATTTAAAATATAATCATTATTACTAATTCCAAACAAAAGATTTTATTATATTTTCCTTCATATATTTTTAATGTTTATAAAATGGCTTATTTATATTTTTAATGTTGCCCAGTTATTTACTCAATTAAAGAAAATAAAATGAAAGAATCTAGAAAATCAGTGTTACGGAGAACCTTATCACAGGGGCATAAGGTTCAAAAAGCTTGCTACTCCTTTTGTTTATTTCTACGACCGCCGCGCGGGTTCGAGAAAGATGTATTCTCGAAACATGTAGAATAGCGTTCCGCGGACGGAGCTCTCTCGAACCCGTGACCGCGTATATAAGCGGCCCGGCGTGTCGACTGATTCATTCAGTTCTGAGCTACGAACGAAGAAACTACAAGTGATACCAGTGAACAAGTGCGATAATTAGTGACCTCGGCTATTCTTTTGGACTGTGATTGACCTGTGATTTGGACCTGTTGTTTGTGAAGTTCTGTTGTTTAATCTAGACCTAGAATAAAGTCTTGTTTAGAGCCATCAGGTGTTTGTTTCCAAATTACCGAAACCCAGTCCGTAACAATATTTTCCATAATATATATTTAATGTTTATTAAATGACTTATTTATATTGTTAGTGCTGCCCAGTAAATAGCTCAAGTAAAGAAAATAAAATGAAATAGTTAAGTAAGCTGCAGTGAGTTCTATTTTAGAATGAGCATCTAAAGCAGCTCTGACGGGCTCTTTTTAAATTTTGCTAGAGAGGAGGAGGAATGCAGGCAGTGCAAGGTGAGCGTTGATGCATATCAGAAAGGAGGTCTCCTTAAACCTACAACCGGGTCGCAAGACCTGGGAAATGCTAGGAGTTTCTCCCACAACCACACGATGAATAACGCAACTCTATGTTTATTACTTCTTCGTCTTTTTATGTAATATTTGTTGACTAAAATTTTCTGTAGACGAATATAGCATCTCCATATCTTTTATACTCTTTGATGGCGACAATGGATTTGACTTATGACTTATGAGACCGATGAGGCTAGACTAGACTTGTGGACTTAGGTACTTCTTGAAACTTGAGCACAAAACATCTTTAAAAGTACGACTTAGAAATTAGTTAGAAATTAACCGATTAGACTGAACGATAGATAATGAGATTCTGTTCATTTTGGTGTTATTAGTGCATAAAGTCCCTAAGTGGACTTAGGGACTTCTTGAAATGGGTCATCCATTTATATATTATACGATATCAAAAATAAGTGGTTCCTAGTCTATTACAAATTAGAAGATTGTGATTTCAGGTGAAATGTTTTGTAAAGGAGACGATTACTCAAAACGCGAATATTTACTTGCTTGTGACTTTTATGAAGATCAAGAAGCTCCCGTTGCAGATTTACTTCAATATTATCCGGATCCTGATCCTGAGATATCTCCTAAATTGTTTTGAAAATATGCTTTAAGCTTGTATGAAGTTCAAATAAAGTATTTAAAAAGAGATTAACATTAATTACTTGCATTTAACCATTTGACTTTCCACTTAAATATTTTACAGACTATTTCGTAACGTTATAAAATTGTTGTGACAACTGAAGAATGCACTGTACATTGTCAATGATTGTACAACCAGAACATCAATTTAACAAATTAAAACTTATTGTAGATTTTAATGATTATGACGTCACGAAACCATTTGTCGTTAATTTTGTCAATTAACCTTAACATTTGTTGCAAGTCATAGTCTTACAATCTGTTTATTTCAACGTGGCTCTGCAATAAGCAAACAGCAGTGGAGCAACGTTTCCAAATGTTGGTATAAATATTGATAACAAATGTATTACCCAACATTTGCACACAATCAACATCGAGTAACAGTTGATAGCATTTGCAGAAACTAGAAATAATAAATATGCCGTATTTTAGAACCACCCTTTAGAAGTAAGACAGACAAGACTGCATGGAGTCTAAGCATTCAGGTCAGATTTCTATTTTTGTTGAGGAAGGGCGGGGCATCTGCGCCATTCAATGAAATAATTAGTCAAAACATAAGTACTTTTGTTCGATGGACCGGGTTAAAAGTCTAACCAGCACCATCGATCAAAATACTTTTGCCGGTATTTTTTTCGATAAATGTTCTTTTGACTGGTTAAGAGCTAAAACTATAACTTTACCTATGTTATATAAAAAAATTAAATTAGAGGACTAAAATGGTCTCTAACAATTGACATACCATTGACTTACTATAAAATGTAAAAAAGAAAGCCCTGCCAAACAGAAAAAACTGTCCAAAGATTCGCTGGTTCCTTCTCAAATTCAGCGAAACTAAATTAGTCAGACGCTAAATTTATTAGATTAAGCTGCAAGGTTCTTTGATTCGGACATTTTGTTAGTATGGAACCGTTTGCCTATTTATAATAAGTCTATGCTGTGATTCAGAATATTTTGTACTGTACATAAACAAATATTTATATCTTGTGAAGTACATTTAAGCTCTCCGTGGAAAAGAATTAGTTGGGATATATCCTTTAGGCGGTTTAGACATCGTTAAGTATAGTCTGTGATTCTGTGTTGTAAGACATTGCTACTTATTACTTTTATGATCTATGCTCAAAGAGTATCAGAGTAATGAAAACTCCAGATGTCGAGGTTAATACCAAAATGGAACATAAAATGGCTGCCAAGAGATGACAAAATTACAATAATCGGTAAAATTAATATCGATTCGATTAACCGAATATTATTAAGTGAGTTTATATTTACATAAGAACTTAATTATGTCATCGTTATTAAATCCAAATAAATGATTTTTACAAATCTTCCTTTATTATCTTTTTATTCTTTAACTCGTTTACGGTTAGTTTGGTCCAGTAAATGACTCAAGTAAACATAATAAAATTAAAATATATAAATAATCACTCAGTAACAAAAATACTTGTTTATACTCTGTTATGTATATAAAATTTAAATTAAGTGAATCAAATTGATAAATATTATGCCACATAAATACATATTGCTAAGGCAAGTTATAATGCTAAACTTAGTTTAATCAGAACCAAATTTAGACCATATAACTACAATAACATTCTAGACTACATTAATTTTCTCATTAAAAAATATAAAATGAACCTACATTTATTCATTGATAATTTTCTGAACATTCTGAACATTCATTAAAAAAAATCTTTGTGATATTATAGCTTTTTACCATCAATATTTCATGCAGAGCTTTGTGATCTAGATTATTATTGGCACACAAATAATACTGTTTAAAATTTAAGACATGTATAAATAATAATTTTGTAGTCGGATTTTATTGTTTAATGTTATTTTAATTACAATATGTTTCAACTTTCTTTAATATTTTTACGCCATAGAAATTATATTTTATACTTCCTAGAGAGGTGGAATAAAATATTTTTTACCCAAATCAATCTATTGGTATTTATTATGTTTATTATATTATACTAAATTCTAATAAAATAATACAGTATATTTCAATTACATGTTTGATATATTTAGATATTTATAAAAAAATAAAAATCTGTTAATACAATAAGTAAACAATTAACAGTAAACTTCACTAATCCGAACTTAAGATGGCGGATTCAGGCAACCGGTGCAATCGATATGACGTCACAAGAATATTGGCTTAAATTAGAAACAAATGATAGTTATTACATTTCATTCACTCTACAAGTAGTCATCAATAGTCAGAAAGAGACAACACTATATTTATTACATCTATGTCTTTTTATACAATATTTTTATAACTATAATTTTCTATGGTCAAGCAGGACATCTCTGTTTATTTATCTTACTCTGTGAATTATTGTGTAGCGCCAATTCGCCAAATATTTCTTTATTTCGAACATGGTAAATTAGTAATAAATTTAAAAATGTGAACCGCGTCTTAGCATTCATTAAATTGTATGAGTCCGCTTACATCTCTCTCAATTTTACATACCAATTTAAAAGTAATTATACATGTTAGAGGTCAATTACACATTACTATTTTAGTATAGGTTAATCGGTCTACTAACGGGAAACAGTTGTTGTTCTACTTCTCTTATAAACCTACCATTTAAAAATTGAATAACCAGTTGAAACGTTTTAAGCCACGTAAAAGTGTTATCTTATCACAATGAGCGAGGAAAGGGTGAAAATGCGAAAGCAGTTAGGGTTATTGGAAGGGGTTGCGATAATTCTTGGCATAATATTTGGAAGTGGTATTTTTATATCACCCAAAGAAGTCTTAGACAAAACTGGGTCAGTATGGGGTGCTTTATCAGTGTGGGGTGCCTGTGGAATTCTAGCAACTCTCGGAGCTCTATCCTATGCAGAATTAGGTAAAAATGAATAACAATATGTTTATATGTTAGTAAATAGTGAATTATTTCTGATACTTCTGCCTGGTGCCACAAATTAATTTGTGTAGTTTAAATTTAAGGGTGTTACAAAGTATTTTGTGTTTTATTTTCTGTTATAATTTTTATGAAAAAAACCACATCTGAACAGAACACTTTAAATAAATTTTAATTAAATTAAGAAAATAAGTTTTTTTTTTAGGTACAACCCTGGCTCAAAGTGGTGGAGATTATCATTACATTAATGAAGCATTTGGCCCTCTACCTGCTTTTCTTTACCTTTGGGATGCTAATCTAGTTTTTGTGTAAGTAAATCACTATTCATTATTTACAATTCCATAATTATGACATTATAAAAAAAAAGAGTTCTCAAAATCCTCAAATTTCTTCATTTTAAACTTCAGTTTTAATTTTTAATTTAAGCAAGTATATGGATTTTATTTCAGGCCAAGTACTAATGCAATTATGTCCTTAACATTTGCAAAAAATCTTCTGGGCCCAATCTTTCCCAATTGTTCATTAGACCCTGTGAGTCAAAAGCTTATAGCGGCTGTTACAATTTGTAAGTATCTTTTGTATTACTTCCACTGTGTTGTGTGTTTTTGTGCACTGAATTATTAAATCCATGTCTATTATCATAAAATATATTTAATTTAACTAAATATAGTATTTATTTCTATAAAACAAAATTATCTCCTTGTAGTAAGAACATTCTCGTGACATATAGTTTTTTAATTAAAAAACTATTTCAGTATCAGATTTTTATTGATCAAATTACAGTCAAGAGATTGTTGTGTGTACCCTCTGAACCGACTTTGTGTGACCCCAGGGATATGCGTACAGCTAATTGGGAAATACTGTTAATATTAATATAATAATGTAATAGAAAGAACTATATAAAAGTATATAAAAATATATAATATGTACAAAAACAAATATTTTATTATTATGTATTAAATATATAAATAGTAGTAATTCATTGAAAGTTCTTCATTGCAGGTTTCTTAACTTTCATAAATGCCTATGACGTGAAGTTCACTACTCGTATTCAAAATGTTTTCATGTTCACCAAGATCTCTGCACTAGTCATTATTATAGTTGGTGGCATTGTTTGGATGGCAGGAGGTAATCACATTTTACATTTTTAACCACTTTGTTTGACTATTAAAAATCATTTATTTTTTACTCTTAAAAATGTGGTTGCAAATTGCTGTATTCTATGATATTACAATCTGCTTGAAACTTAAAAGATTAATATAAGCAAAGTCAGGTAACCACAATATTAAAAAAATCACCTTTATTATTTTAATATTTCCCATTTCTGTGTAAAATATAGGATATTAACATAAAGCTACAATAAATTTAAAATAGCATTAACTAGAAAATAGAAATAAACATTTTCTTTATGAGAAAAATCAAAAAACTTGTCAAATTGGCTTTTCTGTGAAATCATATCTATTTCTCATCATAAATCCAGTCTTTTAAGACACATTTTTTAACAGTTAAATGTTTCAATGTATATATTTGACAATGTGTAAGAAAATTACGATCCTTTGAGTTAGCATGAAATACTCTCTTAGCTTCTCTTTAGGTGTGTACTGAACTCGTATAGTACTATCAAAAAATTTTTGTTTTGTAGGAGGAGTAGAACATTTTGAAAATGGTTGGGATGGAACCAAAACATCTGTGAGTGACTGGTCTGTTGCTTTTTACTCGGGAATATTTTCTTATTCGGGATGGTAAGTTTCATCTTCTACTCGTAGCTGTTATAGGGTTTTAGTTTTCTATCTTCATGCGGCAAGCAATGAGGTGTCATAGCAATCCTGCCTTAAGCACCAGTAGTCGTGGGCTTGTTTCCCATTGAGAACATGTTTTATTGACAACACAAAAATGCTCTAGTCACAATTAGGTTGTGAGTTTATATGTTTCCATAATATTGACATGGTACATGGGGCCGATGAGTGTGTATCGTTTAGTGTGTAGTGTGTGTATTTATAATTCTTTCTAATTAAAATTAATGAAAAACATTATTACTAAATTAGACAATTATTTTATTAATATAATTTTTCAGGAACTACCTAAACTTCATGACGGAAGAACTTCGTGATCCATTTGTAAATCTTCCCCGTGCAATTTATGTCTCATTACCATTAGTCACCGCTATATACCTTCTGGCAAATGTATCGTACCTTGCGGTATTAGGACCAATGGGGGTTGGAGCTAGTGAAGCTATAGCTGTTGTAAGTGCTTCTTGTTGATGTTGTTCCTCTTCATGCACAATGCTTTATTCATTTTGTGTTCCTTACTATTATGGTATTGTTATGAACTGACTCATTTTATCATTTGTGTTTTTGTAAAACATTTTTGTCATCTTAGCAAATAATACTATTGAATGCTTATCATATTATCATTGAATACACATTGTTTAAGTAACTTTGGAATGATTCCATTGTGACCTCTTCACCTGTCTACTTATTTAAAATACTTAAATATAATACAATATTTTATATATTTACTAATTGATAAACTTTTTTTGTTATTTTATTATAATTAAACAAAGCATTCTCCTCAAAGAGACAATTTAATACAACTTTATTTAACGATTTCAGGATTTTTCAGTTCCAGCTTTGGGTTTGTTAAAGTGGGCAATGCCTATATTGGTAGCTATTGCTATATTCGGAGGTCTGTCCGTGCATATAATGACGTCATCGCGTATGTGCTTCGCCGGTGCCAGGAACGGTCACATGCCAGAATTACTGGCACATATAAACGTCAAATGTATGTCACCGATGCCATCACTTGTATTCTTGGTGAATATTGACATTCAATTAATATTCTTTTTAGGTATATTTTAAATGTCAAGTGAATTAAGACAAATACTGTTTGTGTTTTTTAATCTTAAAATTTACTGCCCAATCTGTTGCCATTTAATAGTCAATGCTGTTCTTATCCTTTCTAAAGTTGTTGCATCTGATTTAAGATTGAAATACTAAGTATCTACTAAATGTATGTGAAGGCCATTGCCTAGTTTAAGTTCATATTAAATATTAGTTTCCTTTACTCTAGTACTTTTGATATATTTTCCCTGTTTACCATTCGAGGAATCGATGAATGGGAAACTAATATTATGTGCGTTTTAATTAAGCTGAGCTGGTTCAATGGTACCTCTCAGTTTTCTATTCTTTAATTTGTCTTTCAAATTTATCTCGTGCTTAACGGTGATAGAAAACATCGTGAGGTAACCTGCATGTCGTCGATGAAGTTCTAGGACAGGGCCGTCTTGTTAGTTAGCACCGTACTTTGGCGAAGCGACTGTTCGTCAGGCAGTGTATAAGCATTTGTATTCTGGTGGCAAAAGGTGGCAACGCATCTGCATGCCATTTGGTGTTGCAGAGGTCCATGGAAAGCAGTAATCGCTTAACATCAGTTGTACCTCCTTCCCGCCCCTAAAAAATATTGAACTTCATAAATATTAATATTTTTTAGATGCTGATCTCCCTCTTGATGCTCATCCCAAACAACTTGACGTCTCTCATCACATACTGTACCGTCGTGGAGTCGTTCTTTACAACGCTGAGTTGCAGTGCGGTGCTCTGGCTGCGATACAAGAAACCGCACTTGGCTAGACCAATCAAGGTACTTTTTTTTCTTATGAAATGTCTCTTTCATATGTCTATTTATGGGTCTGGTAATCAATTAAATATATTTTAAAGGACTTCAAAAAAGAAGGAGGTTCTCAATTAGCTTGTTTTTTTATTGCTTGTTACTTCTAAAATACTTTTTTGCTAGGAGGGTGAATATTTCTCATTTGGTCTCACATAAATTTCAAGAAAACATATGGGTGGGTAGTTTTCCTAAATCTTGTTTTCTAACGGTGAAAAATTAAGGGATTAAATTTTTATGGTCTCAAATTTTGTAAATAATCTATGGCTTATATCTTAAAATTCCGTCATTTGAAAAGCCCAAAGGGGTAGTAAGTCCGTCACTGAATCATATATTCCATTGACTAGGTATCACTCTGGATGCCGATCGTGTTCGTGACAGTCTGCGTGGTGCTGCTTGTGGCGCCGATTGTGAGCGAACCCGTCGCTGTGGTTGCCGGTGCTGTGATGACCCTCGCTGGAGTCCCCTTCTACTACCTTTTCGTGAGGTCCGAGCTTAAGGTCATACGGACTATGTCAAGTAAGTTGTGCATATATATGTCGCAAGTTTCGATGGATTAGAATCCTGATTAGAAATTACAGATTAGATTAGAATGACCAGTGCATCCGTGGGCCATAAAAAGTTTGCAAGTTGGAATGATTAAAACGATGATGTTGTCTACTTCGTAATAATAGAATCAATATAAGTATTTCTTACAGCCACGTTCACACATACCTGTCAGAAGTTGTTTCTGTCCGCTGTGGAAGATAAAGAAGAGTAATATTCTGTTTCAGTGAGTATAATACAATCAACCGTGCTATAAATAAATATGCTAGTAGGATTGTTTAATGATTTATCTCTCTTTATAGAAGATGAATAACTAATTATGCATATATATTAATAAAACGGGTTGATCTGTGAATAATATAGTTATACATTTTTGTACTTTTGTATGTTAAAATGTAAGAATATATCTCGAATCCGTACGCTTTATATTGTTGTTATAGTATAGTTGCATATTCTAATTAGTTTTAGAATGCATTTGAAATGATTTTTTTTTACAAATTTTTCATCAAATTTCCATATGTAATGTGGATTCCTTTACATCCCTCCCCCGACTTCTCTAGGATCCTATCATCATATGCCGAGCTGATTAGAATGAGGCTATTTTGGGAGTAAAACCCAGTAAAAAAATAATTATCTCAGTCCAACCGTTTTCCAGTAATCGAGTAACAGACATTATTGATAACCTTGATAACCTCCTTTTTTTGGAGTCGGCTGATAAAATAATAAATAATATACAAACTAAGTTCGTAAACATTAAATAATTATATTATCTTTAAAATGATTGGAATTAAAACATTTATTATTATAATCACATATTAGCTTTATATAAACATAATGTCTACTAGTGTTACAAAGTATTTATTTCAATAATATTGGTGCCATATTATATTATATAAGTTATAAAAATAATATTTTGTAATGTCATAATTATCATCTAGCATAGAAATGATATCGTTATAATATACTGACATTAAAATGTAAAACAATAACTATTCAATGTATGTATTTTTAAATAACATTTTATGAAATATAAGTTATAAATATAAAATAAGCGTAGCAATTACGTTTAATCGTAAAAATATATTCTTTGAAGGTATTGGTGTTCTGTATATAGTATTTCTTTATCTTCGATTATAAAGCTTTCCAAGAGGCTAACTGTGTAAGGGTTGGCTTTCTATATAGACTAGCTTGATAGCTCCAAATAGGTCCAGCCTCTAAGTACTGGCACCCCACTCGTTATTAATCATAATTGTTTTATTTTTAGTAGTTTAATGTAATTCTAACGATTAAATAGAAAAGAACAACACCTTATTTCTTAAACTCGAATCTAAATCCATGAAATGCTTAAGCTGCAGAGCATGCCAAAAACAGATATACGTGTAAATTAAAAAAAAAACATTACTGTCAAGAGGCAGCCGCCTGTAAATATCAAAAAGTAATATTTTCTGGCTTTGTCTCGTTGACCATCCATTGCTACGACTACTGCGCTGTAAATAAATCAACAAAATGTCACAAGAAATTAAAAAATATAGTTAAGAGTAATTAAATTATGTTTATCATTTACTCAAAGAATTGTTACTGTGTATAGTTATAAAAATTATTTAACAATTACATTTCTCGTCGGTACAAAATTGGTACGATAACATTTGATTTATCAATTAATTTTGTACTTACATGGGGAATAAAAAAAAAAAACTTTTAAACGATTAAAGTATTTTTAAAAAGAAACTTAAGCTTTGATAATTGATATTTGATCTGATTTAATAATTGACCTGAGTCGAAAAAACAAATGATTTATTATTTTTGAATTGCTTCGTTAGTTATTGCCTTTCAGCAGATCTGTTTTATTGTTGATTATTTTTTATTATACAAATGTTGTGTTTTGGTTGTGTTTATGAATTATTATATTACGTTATTACATAAGTAATATTATGTTTTTTTTTAAATGCAGGTTACATAATAAAATTGAGTAAATTATTTTTTTTACTATGTAATACATGTAACCTAAGTACGATAAAAATTAATTCAAATTTTTCTATATTTATTATTTAAGTTGCTATTGTTCCTATCGGCGTTGGAAGAGGAAGAATAATGATATTATTGTTTTAGTGAGAATAACTCAATAAACCGTGCTATTAAACTATTTTATTTAATGATTTTTCTCATTCTTATATAAATAATTGCAATCTGTTTGACGAAGACGAATAACTATTTTTTTTATAAAGAATATTAGCAATCCTTTTTAAGGCATAACTAATATTCGTATTGCCCTTCCAAATAAGCTCGAAGTTTGCGCCAGGAGTGGGTACGACAATAACCCAGGAGAGGGTCAGGATCGAACCCGCGACTCTCGTATTGAAAAACGGAGTCGGCCCTTCTACTGTTGAGCTATTGAGGCTAATTATATATAAAACGGGTTGATTGGTGAATAATATAAGTACTTATACATTTTTGTCCCTTTTTTGCTAAAATATGGATGATATTTCGAATCCATACGCTTTATATTGTTTTTATTGTATAGTTGCATATTCGAATTAGTTATAAAACGCAGTTGAAAGGTTTTTTGTTGTTGTTTTTTTGCAAATCAAACCATATTCTGTAATGTGGATTCAGTGTTATCGCTCCTTCGATCCTCCAGAATCTCATCATCACTATAGATTACAATGATTACCTCGGGAGTATACACTTTTTTTTGTTAAATATTAACTTTTCATTAATTAACTAACTAAAAGCAATGATTATTAAAATTTCTTAATATAAAGGCTATCGAATAAATAATGTATTATTTATTCGATATAAATAATGTATTATTTATTATAACTAGCTTTTAGTTAGTTAATAGTAATGTATTGTGATTCTAATGCAAGAATAATTTGTATATTTTTTATTTTGAATTAATAATAATAATGCAATGTTTGACAGGTTTCAACATGGAGAAATATTTAATATTGTAAAAAATTCGAATGAATTATCTGTATTGGATTGTACTCCTTTAATCATTCATGTAATGTTTGTTATGTTTCAATGCACTGTAAATAAGCCACTTTTTACGTTTTTATTTTAATAAATATAACATTATAAACGTTACATCCCAAAATTTTGTCAATTGTGGAATATTTGTTAATTTATCTCATATATTATTTTTGTGTGTAAAATGTTATATATTGCCATTATATTTATGTTAATTTATTTTGAATTAAAAAAATATGAATTTTATTTTGTTTCAAGAATGTTTATAGATTTGAAGGAATTGATAGCTTTTTATAAAATAAACCTTTTGCTACTTAACGTTTGTTTTATTATTCTCTTTTATAAACCATTAATTGCAAGTGTTCTGGGTAATTGTAGTAATTATCGTCGGCGACTTGTAGTCTTGTCATTATACATAATATTTGCAGTCTTATAATAACGAAAAATGTACATGTAATATAATATTGAGTCTCATCATCTAAAAGCACTTTATAATAATATGAAATTATTTTCTCTACTTGAAATCTGAAGACTTGAAATCTGAAGACTTAAAATTAATTTAGACCTATATTGTCAGTCACGACTTTATTTATTTATATTTAATGTAATGGACATGCTTAATTTTACTGTTCCTAGTCCCTACAGTATTATCATATATACCCAAATACTTTAACTCTCAGCATTAAATAACTTGAATATTTGAGCAGAGCATTGCAGTTTCGATTGTCGAAGATTATATTACATAACTTATGGCCCGAAAGAATTGCACCCGAGATCCTTGTACATACACATGTCGAAAGACTTCTATATCAAAAAATAAACGAACAGTATGTCGGCCGCGGTTAAAATCCATAAACGTAGGTATTTCTTAAACAGAAAGCCGATCTTTGGTACTCTATGACGATGGAGTATGTAAATAATACATACTCGAAACCTCGCACCTATAAGACCATGATTTGATTAGCTTCTGCCTTTGTCAGTAAGACGAGGCATAAACCTAGACATAGCTATGTAGTACGATGGGGCACCGGCATATCCATCTGAAGTATTCAAGCCGAGGCAAGTGTTCTAAAAGAATAGTTATAAAAAATAAACACAGCCGTCACTTAATATCTTTACGTTGTTTAGATTTACACGGGTCGATCCGTCGTGGAAATAAGTCGTGAACAACTCATGTCTCAATTCTCGATCAATGTGGTAGTGATATCAGGTCACAATCTAGTATCCGTATAGAATACTGTAGCTATTCATACAGACACAAGCATCGACGACTGTCAGTAGACAGCGCCGCATTCCCTCGATTCCTCCAAGATCCTATCATAAGATGCTTACGAAATTTAAATAAAAAAGAATGTAAGGACAATGTATCGCAAACCGTGAAAAATCTAATAGTACCTATTGTGGAGTTTTGGCGGCCACTTGTGATCATCATCATCATCATCAAGAGCTCCACATCAAATGGTGCTTTTCCGGAGCAAATGAATAAGTTACTTAAAAAAATATACCAATCGCAATAGGCGTGTCTATAAAATTCTAAGAGTTCTCTCGATTTCTCCATTATCCCATCATCAGACTAAATTACAATCGGACCGACTGGAAGGTGGGTATACTTTTATCTATTCTATCAAATCATTAAAAAAAATCCAAATCTGTCCAGCCATCAAAAAAGAGTATGTATATTGAGATGAATTGAGAACTTTTCCTATTTTTGAAGTCGGTTAAAAAGAGGGTGGTTAGACGCCGACTTATAGAGATCTAGAACATGGTTATATTATCGATAAAGCCCGTAATTATATACCATCATAGCATTATTTTCATAGGACATTAATGAATCTACAGATTTGTAACTATCTTTAAGAAATCTGTGAGTGCGTATGAGTGAGTATGACTAATTTTACTGAATCTTAACAATTAAGATTTTGTGTAGACCGATAACCAAACCTACAATTAATCGAAACAATTAAGCCGCTAACAAGCTATAACTTTTTATTCGTATTTTTCAATGACATTTATTAAACCAATTTTTTATACACTTTGCAATGTGGTTCGCGGTTTATTTTCTTCTAAAATGGATTTCTATGGTAAGAAATATGATAAATTCATATAAATTAGGCGTAAATAATTTTATTGCTTTTTCTGTAAGTTTTGCCATTGTCACTACGTGCTGTGACTAACGCGTAATCTAATTATATTATATCTTCATTATTATAAGATTGATTGATAACATATATTTGACTTGGTTCATTTTTATTTCATATTTTTATTTTAAGATTTGTTTTGATTTTTTTTATAATTATGTATTATTTTTGAAGCTATTTACGATCTAGTACCTATCGTAATTGGTTTTTTAGGTACCTATTTAAAACAAAAGTTGAGTTTCCTGTAGCTTTACCCATAGCTACAGCGTGGACTTTTTCATAATTTTAAAATTTTTGCTGCCTTCTTATTCAACTTCACAAATCGTTTTCGGAGTAATCCGTCTCGGAGTAATCGAATAACATACATAAAAAAATAGGGAGGAATTAAGAACTTCCTCCTTATTTTGAAGTCGGTTAAATATAGCTGACCTAGATGAACAATTTTATTGGATTTAATACATTAAAATAATACGTACTTTAATTATTCAGTATGCATGCATAAGTACCTAATTCAATTGTTTTAACAATTAAATAGGAAGTTTTAGTGTCCAGTTTTTATTAATAAGAACTTTCGATGCATCACACGTAAATACAGATGCTCACATTTTCTCCTCATAACAATGGTGTGCCGTCAACACAATACCTTTTAGCTTGCGTTTCATATTTGGTAAGACGAAAAATCGTCGAACGTTATTCAAATAATATTATAGACTTATAAATAGTCAGAATTCTATACTGTACCACGAAAAACCATTATACCTACGAATTTCTCAATTTTTCGCTTATTTAATTAACTCCCCGGGTAGAGAACCGGATAGCCGGCTACACTACACTAAACACGCAATAAGTATATGTGTTAAAGATG
This sequence comes from Hestina assimilis, assembly GCA_023373885.1. Classification (NCBI taxonomy): domain Eukaryota; kingdom Metazoa; phylum Arthropoda; class Insecta; order Lepidoptera; family Nymphalidae; genus Hestina; species Hestina assimilis. The sequence continues at coordinate 17,613,006 of CM041759.1, forward strand.
TTTTTATTATTCAAACAGAGTTATGCATCCCGTGATCACTACAGTAATATTTCCCATGAGTTCACAACGCCGTCAGACGAGATTGGACCTATGCTCCCTGACGATGGCATGCAAACTTCCACTGTCATAGCTGGTCTCATGCCGGATTCCTTTGGTGAAATGTTCAATTTCCTCGATGGCGATAGCTTCGGTATTGGTATGTTGACTTATTAATATATTTCGTATTATTCTAACAAATTCTCACGTTCTTAAAATAAACAATGCAATAAAAAATATTATGGACAAAAAGCGAATATTATATTTTACATTACATTTTGGAATAAAATACTTTAGAAAATACCTCACCAGGTTGACGGCGGCGTTTCCCTAACAAACATTTCATCTCATTTGTAAAGCTAGAGATGTTATTGTTTTTACCCCTATCACTAATTTAGTGTAAGGGTAGTAACCCTTTTTCCTTATAATAATGGAAACGGAAACTATTTAGGGCCCATGCACGAGTTGTATATGTCATCTCATTTGTAAAGCTAGAGATGTTATTGTTTTTACCCCTATCACTAATTTAGTGTAAGGGTAGTAACCCTTTTTCCTTATAATAATGGAAACGGAAACTATTTAGGGCCCATGCACGAGTTTGTATACGGTTGGCAAGCAATAGTGAACACTATGAGTATGAAAAATAATGTCGAAGTTCGTAAACGTGCTGGATTGCAGCGTTTCGCCTTAGCGGGGATCAATGGTATAACCCTCATATCACATATTGGGGTGACGGAGATCATGATCAATGGGACTCGGAGTTACTGCTTTGGGGGTGTATCTAGACCACCTGGCAGAAGGAGTGTTATATGCAAGGTACTCTTTTTATAACAAAGTATGCTTAAAATGATCATATTTGTAAAAGTATTAGAAAATTACGTTTACGGAACAGACAGCCGTTGAAGACATCGGGAATAAATAGACTTGCACACCGCGGCTCAAGTTTCTGCTACAAACCAAAACAAACATTTAAATAAGTGGCTTGAATATTTTCTCCGTTTACTGAAAATAACAATTTTCAGTTGTTGTCGATTTTCTCATGAAACACATATGCTTTTTTCAAAATTTATTTTAGGGTGCTATGTATCAAGAAGGAAGATTCACGTGTAAGGTCCCCTATCTTCGATACCCAACTGTCTTAGGATACAGATATTGTATTGATTGGCACGCTGCTGTTAATTCCCTTGATGGGACATACAAAAGTAAGATGTTATAATACGTATTTAACTTTAATAATAATAGACGCATGAATATAACGTTGCTGCTTTTCTGTAGTAGTAATGAACTAAAACTACATAATTTTGCCTACGTTCTGACCCGTCGTCCGGACTGGGAAGCATCTTAATTCCTAAGATCGTTCATTCTAATTAACCATTGTGAGGAGTGTCCCCTTTTACAGTTGTTAATACTCGGCTCCGATGCCGGGTGTCGCTGTCAAGACGAGCAGTCAACTGTTATAAAGCTTCATAAAATCAAACATAATCTACTACAAACAGAAACTAATAAAATTGTTTTAGTTTTTTTCTAATTCTACAATAATAAAGTAATAACTACTATTTTAGAAACGTATTGTGCTCGAGGAGAATCAATTCCCAAATTCCATTATGACTATATATGTGAACGCAGAGACGTAAAAATCAAACGCGTCAATTTAACTGATCCAAACGAAAGGTTTAATATACGTAACCCGGTCGTCCGAAGGGCTGAATACTACCGAGCTCCTTATGACATATTGAAAGCATGTCCTGATTGGTAAGTTAAGAAACATCTGTAAAATGTACCAAGATCATATTTTAAGATACAAATATGCTACCAATTGAGAAAGTCTTGAATTTCATTTATATATTAATAAAACGTTAAACTAGGTGTCAAACAGTGCGACATTAGCGAAAGCCATTCATGGCTTAGCCCAGCCTCGAGCCTTATTATATTTTTGGTTGCTATCTAACATTTTCTCGCTAAAATATTTTATGTTAATTGGAGGCGGTTTTAAAATTACAAATAGAAAATCTGTTTAAATACGACAAAGGTACGGTTGCAATCTTCACATCTCTCCTGAATCTTTGCATCAGCAAATTCCTACGGGCTTACTGGACGCCAACGAAACTGCTTTCGTGGGACACGGTGGAAAATATTGGCTTGCACTTTATTATACGCAGGTAAGCACCTTCTCTTCGGTAAGTATACTTGGTCCATGTTCTTCAATGGATCCTCGACACACCACCTAAAACGTGATGGGTACCTAGATCTAGGCACGTCCAATTTACAAGAAATATTCTTTGGTAATCGTAGCTATGTACTAAACGTTTTTGAAATCTCGCAATAGGATTCAAAATACGATGAAAAACATATAAAAGTTGATTTTTAGTTTTGTCTAAGAAACAAAGAAACCTAATTACAAACATGACATGGAGGCTGTTTAGTACTTTATGCTTTTGATGTTAAAATTATTTTAGAACAGCCAAGATAAAAGCTAAAAATTCTCAAGGTCCGAACAAAGAATTACGGAAGCTATTGAACTAAATGGCGGATCTACTTCTTCCTGAGTCATAACACTTTTACTTCGGAAAGGGTTAGCGACCGGGCCCAAGCGCTTGCGTTTGAGCAATGGTCATCTTTCAAGGCTATCTCGTCTGAATAAAATACGTTTACAAAACTTTGAAGATGACTTCGCGGCTTACCCGTATCCTATTTTTGAACATAATCATCGTAATGATAACGGTAACAAATCGTGTCACGCCTTAAATTTATTGTTCGCTATTTTGGCGAAACTACAAAAACGAACTTTGCCATTATTGGGTCCACCTAAACCATTTTTATCTACTGTAATGTATGACAAATAGTTAGAATGATTAGCTAGAATTAATTAGTTTGGTCTTGTTACGGAATTTTATAAATACAAGTGATAATTATGTTCCTCAGCTATCGACCTACGCGATTTACTTCCAAGCACATGGTGAATATCCTTGGCAATCGAGCAGGCCAATCGTGTCCATTGATAAGGGTAATTGCGTTTTACACTTGGACGCAAATAAGCAATACCATGTCAACCCACACGAATGTCATTTCGAGAAAATGGCGTTTGAAAATTTTGAACAACTTGCTTTATATTATTTTTTTTTATGTATTGGTAAAGTTTTTGGCAATTTCAGATTTATGTAAGTTATTTTAATTATTTTCACAAAAAATAAGTATACAAACTGCGTATATCGTATATAATATAACCCAAAACGTTTAACATAATACATAAATTGCATGATTAAAAATGGCTTTTATAGAAGTTTTAAAGCTTAAAGCTTAAAACCCTACAAATATCAAAGAAAAATGTTCTTCAGCCATTTACGAACACTTCTGCATATATAACTCAGTTTTTTCAATTTTGTGGGTTGACATGGTAATGCTTATTAGCGTCCACTTTTCTCTAAAATTTAACTAGAATGATATTAATAAATTATTTATATGAATACTAAATTCTTAACTAAATCATTGTAGGTACTTCTTCTTATTCTTCCTTCGGTGGTACAAGTTTTTGGGAGTGTTGGCCTTCACAACGATCACCATTTCGCTCTATTTCTCGCTTCCCTTCGCCCAGGTGTTTTCCTGTATAAACTTCCCGAATATTATTCAATCTTCGTCACAATCTTTCCGACATATTCGAGGTTTTCTCTTTGTCTTTTCTGTTGCAAAGTACAACTGTACTTAATTTTAACAGTTATAGTGGTTTATTTTGTCCAGGTTTTCTAGTTCGTCGTTCATCCTAACGATATATGCTTCGCTCGAACTATCTTAGGCTACTTTTTTGAACCATCGTCCAGGTCTCATTTGCATATGTTACGACTGACTTTTTAGGCGTCGGGACGTGACGACCCCATCGCCCGCTGGTGGGATAATCTCTGTTTGCAGAGATTATTCCACCAGTGCAGTCAGTCAATTCAACTAGTGGTAGTGCCACGCTGCACAGCTCTTTCTGTGCAGCCGAATTGGGCCGGCACGCCCGGGAAGTACCACTCTCTCACAGAAAACCGGCGTAAAGTGACAAGTGTCGCGTTTCGTACGGTGAGTGAGAGTCCCGGAGGCCTTCTTAACCCCTCCCCTTCTATGGACGTGCAGAATTCGGTTCGTGTACCCCAGGAGGGTACCACCTGCATTCGCAGTGGAGAATCCCTCTCTGGGCGTCCATGCTCAGCACGAACTCCGGCTGAGCATTGATGCCCAGGCTGCCCTCCGAATTCTGGGGGGGCAATTTTGCGCGCTCAAAAACTGTTCGGGGCAAACGAAGCAGGCAACTTGAGGCAACCCCTTCCACGCTAACTGTGGACTTTTGTAACATTAGAGGGCTGAATTCCAACCTGAACGCCGTCCATCACCACCTTGAGACTGCGAAGCCGGCCTTGCTTTTTCTCACCGAGACCCAGATATCTTCTCTGGCTGATACTTCTTTCCTCTCCTACCCGGGATACAATTTGGAACATTCCTTTGTACCCCGGGCTGGTGTGTGCGTGTACGTCAGGGAAGATGTCTGCTCTCGTCGCCTCGGCAGCCTTGAAGTAGGGGATCTATCGATTCTTTGGCTGCGCGTAGACTGCGATGACCATCCGCGAATGTACGCGTGCCTTTATAGGTCCCATAGCGGAAATGCCGAAACTGACCGACTCATTGAGCACATCCAAATGGCTACAGATTCCGTGCTGCAACAGATCCCATCTGCTGAGATCGTGATTCTTGGCGATTTCAACGCCCACCATGCCAAATGGCTTGGTTCAGGTACCACTGATCACGCGGGGAGATCTGTTCTTGACTTTGCTTTGGCATATGATCTGACACAACTGGTAACCTCGCCAACGCCAATCCCAGATGTAGAGGATCATACACCTTCACTGTTGGATCTTCTGTTGACCTCTCATCCGGACAACTATTTGGTATCCATCGATCCTCCTCTAGGCTCGTCGGACCACTGCCTTGTTCGGAGTACAGTGCCGGTCTCGCGCCCAGCACGGCCTCGCTTCGCGGGCTACCGGCGCGTTTGGCACTACAGGTCGGCAGACTGGGATGGGATGCGTTCTTTCTTTGCGTCCTACCCATGGGGACAGATTTGCTTCTCGCCGGATGATCCGGACGTCGTTGCCAACTCTGTCGCCGATGTGATACTCCAGGGCATGGAACTCTTTGTTCCGGCTTCTGCATTGCCCATCGGAGGCAAGTCTCAGCCTTGGTTTGGTCGCTCCTGTAAAACGGCGTCTCGCCGAAAACGGTAATGCTACCAAGCCTGGGCTAAGGCGTCGACGTCTCGTGATGTAAATACCAGCGCACTTAGAAAGGAGTATAACTCTGCCTCCAGGTCCTTCAAAAGTCGGAGCACATCGGCAGAATTGGCGAGAGACTAGTGCGTCTTCCTTCGGGTACACGTGCATTCTGGTCCCTCGCCAAGTCTGTGTTAGGGAATTTCTGTAAGCCATCATTTCCACCTCTGCATAGGGACGATGATTCGGTGGCCCACGCCGCGAAAGAGAAAGCTGATCTTCTGTGCTCTCTCTTCGCGTCCAACTCGACTGTGGATGACCAAGGAAAGTCACCACCGACAATCCACCGATGTGATACCACGATGCCGGAGGTTAGATTCCGGCAAAGTGTAGTTCGCAGAGCACTTCTTTCCTTGGACATTCATAAGTCGAGTGGGCCTGATGGAATCCCCACGATCGTGTTGCGGACATGTGCTCCTGAGTTGGCGCCGGTTTTAACGCGTCTTTTCCGGTACTCCTACTCATCAGGCGTCGTCCCGAACTCATGGAAGACGGCTTTAGTGCACCCGATCCCTAAAAAGGCAACCGCTCGGATCCGTCCAATTATAGGCCAATTGCCATTACCTCCTTGTTCTCAAAGATAATGAAGTCCATTATCAACTGCCAGCTCCTGCGGTATCTAGAGGAGCACCAGCTGATTAGCGACCGCCAGTACAGTTTTCGTCGTGGTCGTTCAGCTGGTGATCTTCTAGTTTACCTGACACATAGGTGGGCGGAGGCAGTTGAGTCCAAGGGGGAGGCATTAGCGGCCAGTCTGGACATAGCGAAGGCCTTCGATCGGGTATGGCACAAGGCGCTTCTTTCGAAGCTTCCTTCCTATGGGCTTCCTGAGAAATTATGCGAGTGGGTCACCAGCTTTTTGGCAGATCGGAGCATCAAGGTCGTTGTCGACGGTGCATGCTCTGACTTAAAACCCATTAATGCTGGTGTCCCGCAAGGCTGCGTACTGTCCCCTACTTTGTTTCTTCTGCATATCAATGACATGTTGGAAATTTCCAACATTCATTGCTATGCGGACGACAGCACTGTAGACGCTTTATACACCGGCCGCGCTAATATCTCTCGGGAAAACGTCATTGAGTACCGGAACAAAATTGTGTCTGAAGTCGAGACTACATTCACCAAAGTCTCGGACTGGGGCCGACTAAATTTAGTCCAATTCAACCCCAAGAAGACACAAGTTTGCGCGTTAACCGCTAAAAATCACCATTTGTCGTATCTCCTCGTTTTGAGAATACTCCCCTGGCTGCCACAGCTAGTATCGGAATACTTGGTGTCGACATTTCGAGCGTCGTTCAGTTCCGCGGTCAATTGGAAGGAAAGGTCAAATTGGCCTCTAAAAGCTTGGTGTGCTCAGCAAGGCGAGGCACTACTTCACGTCGGCTCATCGCCTAAAGCTCTACAAGGGACAAATTCGACCACACGTGGAGTACTGCTCTCACCTCTGGGCGGGAGCTCCCAGTACCAGCTACTTCCAATTGACCGCATCCAACGTAGAGCGGCTCGAATTGTCGACGATCAAGCCCTTTCCGATCGGCTTGATCCTTTGGCATTGCGTAGAGATGTCGGATCACTCTGCATCTTCTATCCACCTACCACCTCGATGTCTGGAAATCCACAACAGCGCGATTTAGAAGACATTTTCTTCCTCGCACAACCACTCTGTGGAATCAACTTCCGCCGGCGGTCTTTCCGAACCGATACGACTTGGGAACCTTCAAGAGAAGAGCCTATTCTTTCCTTAAAGGTCGGCAACGTGCCTGCATGCCTTCTGGTGTTGCAGATGTTCATGGGCGGCGGTGATCACTTAACATCAGGTGAGCCTCCTGCCCGTTTGCCCCTCTTATATATAAAAAAAAAAAAATTACTGCCTTATACAACAATCGAAATTATACAGAAATAATTTACGTTTGATTTAGTCAAGTGTGTACATAATATGTTCATTATGAACTTTATTTAATTTCTATTTTCGTTTTTATTGTGCAGGAGGTATTTGGGAACAACTTCTCAAAGCAAACATTGGTCCAGATATGAATTTGCATTATAACTTAAACGGGATCTACAACAGATATCCTGGAGGTATCGTTATGCCTGATCTGATGAGGAACGATGGCCAGGTAAACAATTAATAGAACTACTTAATAGTGTTTTTTAAAGATATGTTTTTTTTCAATATGAATTAGTTCTTATGAAAACTATAAACAATGCCTATTGTAGTTATTGTGGCAGAAGTAAGGTCATTTATTTTCTTATTTTCGAAGTATTTCTGTTTTATAATTATTACTATTATATACGGGGATATTATCTGTATATCTTGATCATGACAGTTCAACTTAAAAGATTATGTTTATTCAAATCAGTTCAGTATTACCGTACCATACAGGTTGAATTCTCTGTCGTACGCGATTCCAAGGAGATCGTGTGTATTAAAAAAAAATTAAGTTATACACATACATGTGTTACAATTAAGTTACATACATAAAATCCATATCAAAATATTTTGTTTCACCTCAAAGGTCCAACCGGCTAACTTTAGAACGGAAACCCGAGAGAGCGCTCCGGAAGACATCATAATTGGTAACACACACCTCTCAGCGGATGGTCCAGGTATATAATTCGTAATCTATAACAATTCCTAGACTATATAAGGATGAACGCAGATAGTAAAGTACGCGATACCCTAATACGTCATAACCACTAGGTTAATTTACATTAACAAAATCAAGATTTATTACTATAATTCAAGTAAGCCTGTTTTTTATTTTACCGCGGAATGATATATTTAAATGTACGAAACAGAGAGGTTGGACCAAAGGAACAGTCTAGATACCTACTGCGTATAATATCAATAGTCAATGCTTCCGTGGTGGATCTCATTCATTCCGTAAATAGGAACTAGTAGCCCTTAAATTGTTAATTTCCATCCCACCTCCAGAAATATTTGAAGTGTCGAATTAAGATCATCGGTATTTTCAAAAAAGGAACAATATTCTGTTTGGTGAATACAAAGATCTGCTCTGAGTCGAATCGACATCAAGCCCCTCGAAGTAAAAAGCTGCTTCACTGCCCCTACACGAGAATAATTATTTATTAATCATCATAACCTATTCAGTAAATTATAATAATAACATTTTAATTTCTTAGGTGCCGATCCAAATGCCGGAGGTTATAAATTTATTCATGACTCGCAGATTCAACCAAATTTTGAACATGGAAAAAATTTATAAATTCTGTAAAATTGCGTCATATTGTATATGAAGAGATAATTAAATAATAAAATAAACCATCTTCAAACAAAACGGACAAATCCAATGTTTTTTTATTTTGTTTCTTACGTACAGCCACTCCAGGTGTCCACAATTCCACAGGTACCCTCAAAATTTTGAGGTGAATATAACAGATTTGGCTTTTAATTGAATTTCCTTTCCGTCAAGTAAAAAAAATTAAATCTCCACCTTTTATGATCTAATACTCCAAATATACGATAGACCCCGGGGTTGATTTTTTTAATGTAAGAGGGGCAAACGGTCAGGAGGCTCACCTGATGTTAAGCGATCACCGCCGCCCATGAAGATTTGCAACACCAAGGGGCTTGCGGGTGCGTTGCCGACCTTTAACCGTGAACGCTGGCAGTACCCTCCTGGGGTACACAAACCAAATTGTGCTCGCTCACAGGGCAGGGGATAATTAGGTCACCGGGACTCTCACTTACCGGACGAAACCCGGCAGTTGCCACTTTACGCCGGTTTCCTGTGAGGGAGTGCTTCCCCGGGCTTGCCGGCTCAATGCGGTTGAAGCAAAAATAGCTGTATATGTAGGTATATCATGAAATAAGTTATTATTTTGTACCGGCCATATATACCACTATTTTGTAATTTGAAAAAAGAAGAATTTGAATAGACTTTTAGTTACAGCTTTCATTTGTTTTTCTTGGCTATCCGTTCATTTCCTGGATACGTAGTGTATGCCATTTTGCAAGTTTTTGAAATTTTCTTCTAAATTTAACATTATTTTTGCATCGCATTTAAATTATATTACAAGTATAATTTAGAAGATGTAAATTAGAACTGTAACAATTTAAAGTAGTAGTAAATGTGCTTAACCCAGTTATTGCAGGTTTTACCCTAATTTTTTAGTTATCTAATTTAAAAAAAATCAATTTAAATAAGAGTTATCTGTGGCAAAGTATTAATATAATCTGTTAAATAGTGATTATTATCTGTGCGATGTGTAACCTGACATTTCCTTTGTGCAATTTACTAAGGTCGCTCAAGTAAATCCCGTTACTTTACTTTCGTAATTCATTTAACAAAGGCAATAAGTATCTTCAACGGTGAACCACGGCTTGGGTCAGAGCCCGTGTCGGTAATCGCCAAGTGTCGAGGAGTTCAGTGACACCGTTACAGAAACGAGCATTGTGATCATTGTGATTATATTTTATCGATTTTAACTTTCTTGTGCAACACATTGTTTTTATGCTGTTTATTTATTAGTGTGGTCGATTATTAAGCGAGCCAGCAGGGTAATTTTCGTGTGGAAGGCCTAAGCAAGGTGAGTCAATACAACAAAGAATAGTCAGACTCGAGGTCATACAATTACGCGTATTTGAAACATATTTAGTTATTGATAATTACTATATAGTCTAAAAATATCCTAAAGATTATTTTCCTTGCGGTGGTACCGAGGTCTTATTCCAGGTCACAATACAATTAAATGTGACATGAGATTATTTCTGGCTGTGATTCACCTTTTTTTAACAGTGTACCACAACTAAATTGTCTTACTAGAATTCTTTGAACCGTGAAATTCACTGGTACATTGCAACCTTACATTATCAATGCCATTTCTATTATTTTTTGTTCTGTAACTATTCTATTTTTTTAATTTGGTAATCTTAAAACATATAATACAATCTGATGTACCTATTTTATTTACAAATAAATAATTAAATATATCCCAATTAATAGTATTGACTGTTTGTTTGTTCATTGATTGAATGTTTTGTTTAGTGCTGTTGTGTATGAGAAATCATTAAATGCTCATTACCTTAATTAATAAAAGAAGTTTTGTCAAAGAAAAGTTTTGGTTAACATTAATTTTGGTTTTATTTCAAAACACTCAGTGTAGAAATTTCCTTTTAATTAATTTTTGGAAAATAGGTGGCTGTATGGACACAGTAAAAAACTTGTTATAAGAAACAATAAATGAGGAATTAATCAGTGTTTAGTTTTTTTTCCCTCTATATGCTGTTATCAATTACTATATTTTTTTATTGCAAAGAGCAAAGCATCCTAACTGTCGCTGCCTTATCAATTTTATGATAGTCTGTTGAAGTAGCTGTCTATAGTTTATATAATAGCGGTGACTGATTGACATACTGGCAGATAATGCACAGGCTAAAGCAGTGCACATAGAGATATGGTATTTTTGGGAAATATTCTTGTGTACACCACTGGAACACTGAGATTTTAGTGTTACGTAAAGGTAAACACAGTAAAATTTAAAATAAACATGAATTATTTTTGAAGGTATCATTTTGAAAAGCTTATTGCTACGGTATCACATATGCATATAAAATTAAAATTTACAAAACCCCTATATCCATTAACTAAAAAAAACCTGAACACACATTCAAGTGACCTTATAAACAAAAAACTAAGCCAAAGATGTCACAGGCACTGATATACATTTTAAACTTTAAAATTACTTCTTTATTGGTTCATAAGTCAAAAAAGATCTATCAAGTGTGAATGACATGACATTCAGTGTAATATTGTGTGGTTAAATTCTAATAAATGTTATAGATATAGTATTTTGTTTAAAATCTAATACAGTCATATCTGCAGTTTATTATATTTTTTTCAATCTGTCATATGTTTTAATTGCGTTAATTTAAAATTTAAATATTTTATGACAAATTTATCAGAGATAAATTGTGTCACATCTTGGAATGCTAAAAACAATTATTTAGGTCATTAGAGGTAGGAGGCTTTTTTAAAATAAAGTAGGAGAAAAAAAAGGGGATAACAGGTGTGAAGTTTAGGCAATTGCTCACTCATCGATGATAACACAACAGAATGGACTATTGCTTCATTACAATATACTGTAAATGGGGTATTACTTCTATGGTCAAAATGGGCCAATTCTTGTCAAAAACAGAAAGGATCTACTAATAATTATATAATAATATAGCTTTAGCCTTTTAATTAGATCAGACTTAATATTCTTTTACATATAAAATGTTAAACTTACCCTAGTATTTGAGACTGATTGTTTGCAGATTTATTTGCCAGTCGGCAAAGGCTTCCTTCAAATTAGTCACTCTTGTCTGTCTTGAGCATTTCTGTTCCACATCACTCCTTCTATTTGTCTAATGTCTATGACTCACCTTCACTGTTGTCTGCCTCTTTACCTTTTACCTTCTCTAGGTTACCACAATTTCACGAAATTTATCTTGTTTCTGATGACATGGTTTTGCATCTGATTACATGGTCTGCTTTCTTCTCATGTATGCTCCTTTCCATTGCATACTCCCAGCTTGCAAAATTACGTGTGTTCTGATTTAAAGCAAATGATTGCAGCTATATATAACAACACACTCTTTATATTTATAGATAGTTTTTTATTTCTTGATTCTTGTTTTTCTATATATAGGTTTATTTTTAAATTTAATGTTTTACATTTGCTCCTTTTTATATGTTCCTCACTTTTTAATCACATCCTTCAGTATATCGGAGTTGGAATGGTGATGAACCATTTGTTATATGTAGATTACAGTAACTACCTTCAACAGGTAGACAGTATGCTTTGTCCAACTTGTGATAGTGTTCTTATGTTCAGTTTATTTGAGCCTTATCATAAAAATTTATGCTACTACAGATTAATTAGTTAGTCTGCAGAGCAGCCAGGGTGGCTGGGTCCTATAAAGTGTTTTGGTTTTTAGAAAAGTCAATAGAGTAAGTTATTGTAGGATTTATCATATCTGTTAAGCCACACATATGCAAAAATTAATTTTCAGTGTGTTTCATATTCTCAATAACAAAGCAATAAAAAGATGTTTCGCTTTCTATCTTCGACAATTTCATGGGTTATATTTTAAAGCATAGATATTTGTTACTTTGAGTAAAATTGTACCGGACTATGTTCTTATATCTGGTTATCTGTTGCATATTAATATCATAATCCTTACTATAGCATTACACTACCGAACAAATGTTTAAATAACTTTATTAATTTAATTCAATAATTCCAAGAAACAGCTAGTATCAATTAATCTTTAATAAGTTCTTTATCAATCGTCATATAAAGTTGATGGTATAATTTACGTGCCTGTCTATAACTCATATCATTAGGATACTGAATGAAAGGATAATGAATGTTTACAGGAATCACTCAATAATCATGTTATATTAAGATAAATGTGACGAGTTATTCATAAAATTTAGATTCATAGTCGGTTTTCTTTGCATCTACATCACTGATGGATATATTGAACATTTTAATCCATAGAAAAAAAGCTGTTTCTTAAGTTATCAAATGTTGGTAGGCATCATTTTATAACAAAAGATGTTTGTTGTTACTATATGTTGCCGTGTTAAGTAACATTGCCCTACATATAACTAATAATTTGTTACTCTGTATTATATTTTGTTGATTAATGTTGCCACGGTATGGATGCGGTGTTCAACAAATAGCAACAATGTGGATACACCATAAGATAATATAATTATGTATATCCTCAAATATAATAACTTACTCTTGGTTATAACTTATTAAAATAGTATTTACTTTTAATGATAAAGTGCTTCATCTAATAATACATCATATAAAATTAAATTTGCATTTTTATAAAGGTTTTATTTCTAAAATAAGAATAGAGATATTTCTCTTGTCCGTAGAGAAAGCCGTGTCTTGGGGTAAAAGCAACCCGGGCACTACGGTGGCCCCTGACACGCCAGCACCAGCGCCCCAGCCCCCGGGTAAGTTATAAGAATTTATTTATTGATAAAATTATAAATATATTAATTATTATCAATGTGAATGCTGATGATATGGGAACTTGTACCAACCACGTTCTTCTTTTGGCCTCGGTCAATGTCCCCCTCATAAATAGAATCAAAACTTTAGATTCATAATAGAGAAGCAGCTAGGAAGGTTGCACCCTATAGAGGCTATTACAAAACCAATAATGCGATGTCAATAATACATATAATAGTGCAATAAGTTTAACTCGTCGTCCTTTGAAATGTAACTTCGAAATTGCACCCATCTACATGTGACATCCTGGGGTAACTAGTGTTAGTTGAAGTTTTCATTTCAATATTAATAAGGTATTTCGTAACGAACGCTTCATTGCAAAAGCACTTTTTAAAAATAAATAATAAAAGGAACCACGCACAGTGGAATCTGACACGTTGCCATACGTTGAATTTTTTTTTCAACCCTCAGTTACATGCATGGACTGCTACCCTTAATTTTGAAATATTTTACGATTTCACTACAAAATTGTGTAGCGGCTTATAGAAATACACCTATTTACTAAATTTCGTATTGATAAAGCAAAATAGTCTCCGACTAAAATGACTGACATATGGACGGATCGACGGACATGACGAAATTATAAGGGTTCCGTTTTAGCCATTTGGCTACGGTACCTTAAAAAAATCAAGAATATCCTGTGTCATGGGTCAGGAAACTTACACAATCGCAAGCACAAACACCAACGTCAGCATACATCATGTCTGTATGGTCAATGACAACATCTGTTCCGATTGATAGGTTTGCTGTGCCACGACGGTCGTAAAAGTCTTCGGCTCTGAAAAAAAATAACATTCAAAATTACTGTCTGTACATTATATTATAATATAAATTATACATCCACTTTTATTGAACATGAATGTAGTCCAATGTAAATTATTCACAAAACCTATGTTACATGTTTGCAAAAATAAAATCAAATTATAGAATTACAAATTACAAAATTACTATGTAGACGGTGAATTGTACTGACATCCTTGGGACATGTGTTGTTTATTCTGCTATTACTGTTTATTATTCGTTCTCGCCATATCCTACCATCGTTATATTGTAATTTTAACGACAAAACGTTGTCGTTTGAGTGACAATAGGTTCCTTGTCTTATTTTGTTGTAATTATTTTTATACGATTACATAATCCTATAGTAATAACGTATAATATGATATGAGAGCTTAAAAATAATTCGATAAAATGGTTTGGATATCTTTAATAGATAAGAATTTTTTTCTCAAAGCCTGAATTTTGTGTAAAAAAGAGTGAATAACGATTTTTAATGATGCACTATTTCTATAAACTTTCATCCCCTATTTCACCCTCTTACAATTTTTAGTTTGGGACAAAAAGCTTATAATCGTCTCCATGGTTTTTTCTATATCTATACCAAAATTCATCATAATCGTTTCAGCGGCTTAGGAACGAAAGGGTCACAAACAAACAAAATCACATTTATAATATTACCTACACTTAGTGTTATGTTTTGAAATATTCTTAGTAATCGCTCTGATATGTCAAATCGATAGTTAAGATCTGAGACGATGAAGTGTGACAAACATGTTGCAACAAAAACATTATAATTAGAAATCATCATCCGACCGTATTCGGCCTTGGCGACTGTTTTATTTAGCTTGGAGAGCTACGTCGGTGTTGAGCTCTCAAGTGACTGACGTAGCCAATCTCTGCAGTAATTGTTCTGCACGTATTGTACGTCAGTACTCCTCCAAAAAATTGTAGCATATGGCCGCAGGTGATCGGGCCCTTAGTTCCTCGTGTTTCGAGTTGAGCTCTGTCTTACGTTTTTCTTCAAAGGCACACCTTACTGTTTACAATACGTCTCCACTGTGGTCACTTCTTAGCCAGTATCTCCCAATGCAACGGGTTTACGCCACATCAGTACAGTATATTATCTACACATACATAATTTAGTACGTTTACGTAGCGGCTAAAGTCCTGCAGGATCGTTCCATCCGGATGTTATTAGATTATATTAGAATACATTATATCATCTCTATTATATAATAATATGAAAACTAATTAGAAAGAAATCGGCTTTATCATGTTCTTGTGTATTGATAAGTTTGTTATGTATGGTCAACCTACACGGCCGTAAATACGGTCACCCTACTAAAATCTTCAGCGTATGCAATGACCCAAAAAAACATGTTTTGGAAGTATAAAGCGTTCTTTGGTCCCACCTTGGTCGGGAATCATCATCGTGATAGTTAGGTTAAAAATGTAGCTTTATAATAATTTAATTAAATTCAAGTACACTGGTGGTAGGTCTTTTGTTGCAAGAGGCCGGCTAGGTAGGTACCACCGCAATGTCCAATATTCTGCCGCCAAATAGTAGTGCTTAGGCACTACTGTGTTCCGGTTTGAAGGGCATTGTACGCTAGTGAAATTACTGGGCGAACGAGATTTAAGAACTAATATCTCGAGGTTGGCAACGCGCGAGTGGCACCTACTAATGGTGCTGCAAGCGCTCATAGGCTGCGGCAGCCACTTACCATCAGGTGGGCCGTATGCTTGTTTGCCAACTTCTAACATAAAAAAAAAAAAAAAAAAAAAAAGTACATTTTAGTTTCTTTTGCATCCTGCGGCTGCACTCTACATAACTAGTTATTCTTATGAAATGATAATAATCACTGAGCTTAGACTTTTTCAAAATATCTATATATTGTATAAAAGAAAAATATGCTCTTTGTTTTATGTCCTACAAATATTAAAAATAACATTATTATTTTCTTAATAACATGAAAACGTTACTCGGGCAGAGTTACCATGATGTTAAAGATTTACGAAGAGTTCTTGAAAACAATGACATCATAACCTTGTATTCGCTTGTTTGTTTATTCTCTCAATAAACACATACCGAAGAAAACGGCCAATACAAAAATAATAAAATATGCAACGATTCGTATTATTTATTCACGAGTTGATTGATAGTAGTAAACGTAAATTAGATAGTATAAATTATGCTTCGTCAAAAATAGTATAATATTTTAATTAAATTTGAATCTTTTATCTATTACCGATGATTGATAAAAAATTTACAACATTTTAGTACTTACATTCATTGTAATTTTTCATTGTTCATTTTTTTGGCATCCTTTTTAAATATTCGAGTTACATTATCTCCCGTGGCGTTAATAAAAACTACTTTACTCAATAATTAAATAAATGTTTCAAAATAGTTTCAAGAATGTATATGACAAACTGTTAAAATTATCATCCTAAATTAGACAAAGTATAGTGGGCCATGGAGAGAGCTATTGGAAGATACTATGTAGAGATCCGAATTATATAGAATCGAATTAAATATCATTTCAATAAAAAATTAACAGATCCGTTAAAGGCCCGAAGATATGTCGGGGACATAAATGGTTACCTCTAAAAGCAGCGTCAACAGGCGCGTCAGTGGGTGAACAGGTCATATATAGCAAAAGTGAGAGCCACTAAATACCGACGGCACAGGGCATCTCGGTGGCATCAATTTTAGGAAAGACTAAATCTTGAAGGGAACGACGACGAATCTATAAAAAGCTAACAGCTATGGTGTGACTTAAATGAAAGGTATCAACATTGAGATATTGATAATATACATATGGAAATAAGCGGACAGATAGCCAAATGCCGTAGTTTCGGCTCCCTGTATCTCATAAATGGCGTCCGCGTTTGTTAAATTCGTTTTACAAATCGATTATTTTTGTATGAAATTGAATTATTTATTTAATTATTAAAATGTAAAGGGTAAAAATAATAAGTATGTTATCTGAAGGAAATGATTCTTTAAGTTTAGAAAAACTATTTTTATATATTTGTAATTACTATAAGACCTGTGTAACTTGCTCTCACGATACCTTGGGTTGAATTTAAGTTACTTATAAGTAATCAATAAGTTGAGATTTGATCAATAATAATAATTAAAGATAAAATAAAACAAAGTTATCGTGCCTTAGATGTGACCTGATAATCGTAACAGAAATTGGCCAAGAGCACTAAATACACTTAATAATTTACGTACTCACTTCGTAATTCGTCTTATTTCAATTATTTTGTTTAATGACTCAATGTCAAGTAGTCTTCAGGATCTTTTGTGTGATCATTACAACTTGAAAAATACTATTACAGTATTTGCGTTATCACATTGTGGGGTGGCATTTGCTAGTGTCATATGACTAGTGATGTCCATCCATTATTAAAAATGTCGATCGTTTTCTAGTCGTATAATATATACATCTTGTTTTTTTTTATTTATTCCATTGATGTATTCTAGTGTTTTCATTTTCAGTGACATTTGAAAAACGAATAAATTGTAACGGTAACCTGATATTCAATTGATCGATCATATGTTTCAGTTGTAATTATTATGAATTTTATTAGATTATATTCATAAAGCGTTAAAGGTAGAGATCCTTATTAGAAAATATGTATCCTTATTAGAAAATAAATATATGTCTCTATATATATATAAAATTAAACTTCGCGTGTTGCAATGTTGGCCCGCAATGAATTCCGACACTACTTATCCGATTTTAACTTTTTTTTTAAAGTTTGATTTGTTCCATCTTATAAAATGAGATAGTGTTATGCCGATTATCTCTTTTTATAAAAACTAAAAGCTAAGTGCATGTTGTTTTATTTACATCGTCATGGCATTATGTCGCATCACTGGTCCCACCATTATGTTATGCATATGATACATCGATTTACATTTTCTATTTTTAATATATGTACAATATTGTGTTACATATTTTTTTCTATTGCTTTGTTAAGAAAAGTATTTCTAAGAATCAGTATTGCGCTAATGAAAACTGTGGCTGTTTATAAATCTTTCTATTTATGTAATTGTTTTAATTCATTCATATATACAACTATATAAATTTTTATCTTCTACAAAAATTAGGAAAACCTTAAGTTTAGTTTAAACACCGTGCGTCACTTATTGTTTGAGTTTAATTTTGATTTGTATCAACAGTAGTAACAGTATTATTGAAAAAAATATATTTATATTATTAAGAATAAATGCAATGAGTTTAAGCCAATCTGTTTAGGGCATTGATAGAGTTTTAAGGAACCCTAGTAAAGATAAAATCGAAGATAGAATGAATACATATGGATCGATGAGTCATCTCTGCGACTCACGTCTTATTGTCATTTGAAGACAGATTCGGGTGTGACCCCGTTCCTCGGGTCGTATAAATTTTTATGGTAACAAAGACATTTTAATTTTAAGGTTCTGTACTAAAATGTCATGAACCGCTTAGCAATAGTAATTGACACAGAGAAGATAGAAACATTTTAGAATGTATCAATCAAAAACACCCTTTGTTTTTATTATTATTACAGTATTTAATATTAAAATTGCAAGTCTAATCTTTATTAGAAAGTTATAAAAAAGGATTATATGTAACAATATTCTGTTTGATCAATTACTTCATCTGCGTATTTTAACAGTTAGTGGGCTTACGCAGGGTTCTCAGTTCCCAGGTGTACTGATACTCGTATATTTGGATTCTATATGATAATCCAGGTTGGACTATTTGTGTGTAAATTCCATCCAAATTTGTCCATACTTTGTAGCATGCACAATCTCGTCCATAAAATAATTCTGTTTACGTTTGATATATGTGTAGGGAATGAAGTTTTAAATACATTGCAAACGTTTCTTCTTTATTATTCGACTAATTTAACTGTTTCGGGTTACTAAAGTAATTTTAAAATATTCCACAGTGTATATGTCTGTTTGTTTTTTAATGTTAATTTAAGTTTTTTAATGTTATTAATATATGTACAATTGTATATTTAAAATTTTTGAAATTGAAATAATCAAGAAAATGATAATTTTTTGTTTTAAAATGGATAAAAAGTAGTAAGAGCTAGAAAAATAATTATATGATTAGGAAATCAGTGGACAATAAATTTTTATCCCACAACTTATACTAAAACAAACAGCATTCAGTAAAAAAAAATTGGTTACGAATGAGAAAAAATTGCATAATTCCTTTGGCGCTTTCGATCCAATTTTCTTTGAAACACTTTTTAATTAAAAATAGGTGGTGTTGTTAGAAAAAAATGGCAAACTGTTTTATGTATTTTTTCAAACATTGCACAGACCGAGTTATAATTATGTTAATACTGTGTGAAAATCAACTGTTATAGCAGCTGTAGGCCTTGACATCAACATTTAGTTTTCAGTTCCACTCGCATTCTATAGTCCTCGTCTATCCTATACACATCCTGAACTTTTAACTTTAAAAAAATTAATATGAGTTGTTTGAGAGGATGCTTTCCACGAAGGAATCGCCGTGAACCGGAAATTAATCCAGAACCATCTTTTGGTTGGTTGAGGTTTTTTCGGCAATACGAGAAGTATAAGTCGAAATAAAGTATTTAATTTTTTTATATTGAGAAAAAATTTACAAAACAAATTCAAACTATTTTTTATTTTATCAATCAGTTCTATTCATTTATTTTCTGCAACTTAAGTGCTTAAAATTGGAAGTGCAAATGGTTTTGATTGTATCAGTATAAAATCTGATATAATGCAACTGTGCGACGTAAAACTGACACATAATTTGTTTATTATCTGATATAATAATGAAAAATAAATTGCAGATGTTGTTGCAGGGGTGCTGGAGATGACTGGAACGGACAACATCCGCTTTAGCGGGCACACCCTAGACAAGGCCACCAAAGCTAAGGTGACCTTGGAGAATTTCTATACGAATCTCATCACACAGCACTATGAGAGAAAACAAAGGTAATCTATACTTTTAATAAACTCATAAACTGCAGACCATAATTGCCATGACATTGACTCAGTTGATAATTAAAATAACTATTACTGATAAAGGTAGTGTTAGTTTTATTTAGTCCTTAAAACCTCCGACGGTACGATCTCCGTCTATGTTCTTGGATATCGGTAACACGCAGTAGTCATCTTACTGCGATTTTAGATATTAAATAAACCTTAAACCTTAAAATAAAGGTTTTTTCCTTAGTTAAGTTGTACTAAAAACCAAGAGAAAACATTTAAATGAAAGTTCTGCCTCGTCCTCAGTCCTTCTCGAAGCAGATGTTTGTATTGACCTTACAGGCATCTGTGCCGGTCTGGGTGTGTTTGTCTTTGTTGTTGTGTACTATGAATCGGTCTTCCTTATCCCCATTTTGCATTGAGAATTGAGGTTTTGTGTTGCGCTCTTACTACTTGGACACCTGTAAAGTATTTTTGAACCGTGGTCAGCAAAACAGCAGGTTCGAGCGTATGCTACGTCATTGATTGGTAGAGGATAAACTTCCACATTTGTTTGTTATTGTATGTGAGCGACCATTTTATTCCATTTATCCTAGTTTCCTCATACTACTAATTTCGGTTTTTTGTAATAAGGTTATAGGTATTTCGTTGTTTTTTTTATCGTTTATTGGTGGTGCAGCATTCTGATCTAAATAGAACTAGCTTTATAGATTTTATATATTATGCTTTAAAATACATTTATCCATCACAGTGTGAATAACTTCATTTCATGATTGAATAAGGATCTTATAACCAAATGTGCACCACCTTAGGCTGTATCATCACTTAACATCAGATTAATAATAATCAACCGTTAGCCTATATATTTAAGAAAAAATTCGTCGCTGTTTTATTATTGTCTTCATTTCATCAATCCATTTGTAGTTCTATTAATACTATCGTTGTCACTTTTGCAAGCGTCGCTATGTATCAAACCGACATATGTATCTAGTGAATAGAGACACTACTAATCAATTGCAAGGCTTCGGGGAAAAAATTGGTTCGATTCTTAAGTATACTTCGAAAGAATTAGCTTCAGAAGTCTAGATAGGGGACAATGATTAAATATTTTTCATTAAATAAAATTTATCGCCACCCGTATTTCATTGGTAAACAAAAAACAACATGTTTATTTTCTTTTTACTAGACTAGAGAAGCTCGAGGAGTCTCTTAAGGACGAAAGTCTGTCGGAGACTCAAAAACAGGAGAAGCGCCAACAACATGCGCAGAAGGAGACGGAGTTTCTCAGGCTCAAACGTTCGAGGCTTGGGGTTGAGGACTTTGAACCTTTGAAGGTATGCTGTCTCTCATGTTAAATACTACTTATTTTTAATATTCCTATATATATAACGATACCAATGATATATTTTTAGGTTACTTATACGTGTTTATCTTGTTTACACTGATATTTCGAAGTACAATATGTAATGTCTTTATCAGGTTATAGGAAGAGGCGCGTTTGGTGAGGTTCGACTGGTGCAGAAGAAAGACACTGGTCACGTGTATGCTATGAAGATACTTAGAAAAGCGGATATGCTTGAGAAAGAACAGGTAGATTGCTGATTCTGTCACGTTCAAATCAATTCTTTGTTAATATTTACTATTGTAACTCATGCAATTTGAAATTATTAAAGTATTTCGGAAGCGTTATATTTGTTCATGTTCATAGTCGAATTTAATTTGTCATATGAAAATGGATAAGAATTATATCAAATAAAAATTTGATTTTAGGTTGCTCACGTGCGAGCCGAACGCGACATCTTAGTCGAAGCGGACCATCAGTGGGTCGTAAAAATGTACTACAGCTTCCAAGATCCGATGAATTTGTATCTCATCATGGAGTTCCTCCCCGGTGGCGACATGATGACATTACTTATGAAGAAAGACACTTTGAGCGAAGAGTGCGCCCAGTTCTATGTAGCCGAAACCGCTTTAGCCATCGACAGCATACACAAGCTTGGTTTTATTCACAGGTAAAAAATTTGTTTTTGGTATCTTGTGCTATGATTTTTAGTGATTTTTAGATACTACAACCAATTGGGTTCCTTTTTTCTTTTTTTTTACGGGAAATGGTAATGTAAAAACTAATATGTGATTTTCACTAGATAATTTGATTTTTCTAATAAATAATATCAACCGGTAAATGTCGCGACCGACCGTGGATAGGATAGGTAGGTTGATATTTTATTCTAGTTATCATAAATTAACAAATTATTTTACACAACGAAGCCTAGAAAAAAGAAATTGTGAGTTCAAAATTAAGCTGATATCTTGCCGTTTTGTTATGTTCTAAGTTTCATGTCATTTATTTTTCCTTCTTACAGAGACATAAAGCCAGACAATCTTCTCCTCGACGCTCGCGGTCACATCAAGCTAAGCGATTTTGGTCTCTGCACGGGTCTCAAGAAGAGCCATCGCACCGACTTCTACCGTGATCTCTCTCGCGCTACACCTTCCGATTTCAGTGAGTCCTAGCCGTTTTATTGTCATCTAATTAATATTTAGGTGGTTCGGTGATGAAAAGAAAGAGGCAGTTTCAAAACAGGTACGATATACAATCTAAATGACATAGGTCTTCATCAGAAGTTAAGACTTCTTCTTTTTGTAATCTACAACTAATTTTTCATCGGTTTTGGTGAGTAAAGTCTTGTATTATATAGCATTAGAATCTTACGGTTTTTGGAATAAATAGACTGACTCGACCGGGTTAGTACAGGTCTCACTTCTATGGACCTCAAGAAGCATCATTAGTGACGCCGAGTATGGCAGACCATATACCTGTTTATTACCTATGGTGGCATAAAAAGGATTCAATGAAACTAGAATCCTAGTTAGGTAAGTAATTTCATCATTTGCATTCACCTTTATTTATCAAGCAGCAGCGTTCACGAGACTGGCTTCCATTTAGTAAGTCGTCTCACTTTCTTTTTCTATCTTTATGTTCTCCATTCCTTCTTTATTTTATAACTAGACAATCACACTATAAGTTATATCTTTAAGTTCTTTTATCCCATGTATAAATTTTTAAGTTTTTGCAAAGCTTACATAGACAAATTAAATTAAAACTTTAGTTTATATTTATATACACTTTCATCATCCAATTTAGAAATTAGATCTAACTAGGGATGTAATGATACATTATTATACCGTATACAATACGATACCGATAAATGTGGCATAGTAGATAATTAATCGAATAAATAAATAATGAAAGTTGTACCTTGTATGCTCTTATTTATTATGCATAATAGCTACTTATATTTTACCCTTGAGAAATGTTGAAAATTGATTATTTTCAACATTTCTCAATATAAAAATTCACAATTTAAATTCAAAGAAAATATGTATTTATATATTTCCAGTTATAAATAACAATAAATAGATAGTTGAAAGTCGATATACTTAAAGTAATTGATGTTTAATTGTGGTAGATTTTTGTTTTCTCATTATTATCAACAGATAATTAGCTAATAGAAAAGACGTTGTGCAGCAACTTTGCTAATTTCGTAGGACGGCTATTTTGGAACGGGCAGTTTCATTTTATGGTATATATCGTAGAGTAAGATAGGTGCTCGTCGTTGGTTTTACGCGCGTTTCGAATTGCTTGAATAATCGGCGACGCCGATATATTGGCATGTCGATTATCGGAATTGGTATCGTTACATCTACTAGGTCTTACACTATTATCAAGGTTTTTTGAAGCTTTAGTCTATATTATTTTCTTATTGATGTCATTTTTATATCTGTGCCATTAGAGACGCATTGCTTAATATATAAGACAGGTTTCTTTTCAGTATCGACGACGTCCTCCGCGATGGATTCGAAGCGTCGCGCCGAGTCGTGGAAGAGGAACAGACGAGCGCTGGCGTACTCGACCGTCGGGACACCGGACTACATCGCTCCCGAAGTGTTCCTGCAGACCGGCTACGGGCCACAAGCTGATTGGTGGAGCTTGGGAGTTATTATGTGAGTAAATAATTAAGACCTAGCTGCGTTGGTGTAGGATTTTCATACAATAGTTACCTCGTGCTTTTGCGCACATGCTGTCGTTTCACTCACACAATAAAACATGGCTCTTGCGCTTGCGCAATTCTAAGATTAATATTCGAATTCATGAAGATTTGATTATTAATTTATGGTAGTGGGGAATACAATGTCGGTTAGCGACAAGCTTTCATATTTATTTAATACGATAAATAAAAATAATGGTTATAAAAAATATCTGGCGTTTCTTTATAACTGTTTAGGGAATATAATATTTTATTAAATTGATAACTTTAAAATATAAGTTTATTAACGACATGCTTTGTGTTATAAATCGTAAATGTATACGGTCTGACTTTATCATTTCTTATTTTGGGATTGTTTCGTGGCTTTTATATTGCAATGCGAAAATTTAAACACAGCTTTTGTGAATTAATTATCTGATAAATTTTGCCGTAGTTTTAAGGCAAATTAGCCTATATAAAAAGATGTAATAATTATATATCTTTTCTGTTTGATCTCTAATGAAATTTATTTTCAATCAATTGAATATTGATTTATTTTTAACTCTGTTAATATTGATTATTAAATGATTTTTATTTAAATGCAAAAACAAAATCCTTTTCTCAATTGTTTGTAAATGTTATGAAAGCGATAATTTTATACGAAGGCATTTACATGTTTTATATTGATTGTTGTGAAATTATTTTAAATACTTTCAATTCGCTTATCAAACGGCGCAAATCAGCATTTTGCCAGCCTGATGGGAATCAAATACGGCAGCCTTTGTCCACTAGAAACTCTAGAAATATTAGAGACTTCATTGCGGGTTGACGATGTGATCAGAGTTAGAAAAAGTTTTGGAATATAACACTGAAGAAGAAGTACTGCTAGTGTATATTGATTTAGTCTGATGGATGCGGGTGGCGCCGGCCCTGTCATTGTGGCACTCTTTTGGGGAGCTCTATGTCTAGCAGTTGACGTCCTTCGGCTGAAATGATGATGATGATATTGATATTCTTTGTGAATCTCGCACTATCTCGGCCCGAAGACACCTATGAGGTGTTTATAGCGTGTATCATTATGAAATGTTTGTTACGTAAACATTAAAATAATTGGTGTCAAGATCTCATTGTATTGACTTGGCCAGAGAGTTGCTTCTTCGAATAAGGCACGCTGCTGCAATGCGATTGGTTATCTATTTTGAAATTCTATATTTAGGTGTTATATAACTTTTTCTTAACATAATCAGTAGCGAATGCGCTTTGTGAATACACGCAGTGTCTATTAATTATTATTTAGGATCTATGTGGTTGATGTTCGTGTCTGCCTTAGTAATTTTATCAATTAGTGCCTCAAAAATACGTCCATCCATGATTCCTTTTAATAAAAATGCACCATGACAGATACGACAGATGTCTATAGCGACCAGCTCTACTTTATATTAAGACTATAACCTCTATATTTTAACATGATAAATAAATGAAACTCCCACACGGCCATTCTGAAAATCAACGCGCTCTCGCGTTGCTCATCATAATCACATATAACGTAATAACACATGTAAATCTAACAAACTGTCACATATATATGATGTATTTCTTTAACATTTGCCGTAGTTGTTGCAAGCGTTGTCGCTCAGAGAGGAAGACTTAGTTTTATTTTGAAGCTGTGGCTGTGTAAAACTTTGCAGGTGTCAGATGGCAAAAACCTAAAAAATCTAGATATCAGTAATAAGCAGACAGGTGTAACCCTTAAAGAAAATGCTACGAAAGAAGAGAGTACGCAAGCCTTAACATAAATAACAACTTAATTACAGGTACGAGATGCTGATAGGCTACCCGCCGTTCTGCTCTGAATCTCCACAAGAGACGTACAGGAAAGTGATGTCCTGGAGGGAATCACTCACCTTCCCTCCGGAGATACCGATCAGCGAGGAGGCCAGGGAGACCATACTGCGCTTCTGCTCTGAACCTGATCGCCGGTAAGGAAAATCATTACCAGTAATAGTATTTTTTGTTAGAGATAAAGATGGTTTTGGTCTTTTTCTTCTTTAGTCGATTCAATTATTCGAATGTATTGGGCATATAAATACTGCGAAGTCACCACACAGGCCACAATAGGTCATGCCCCGAGAAAAGTTGCTCTTGAGTTGAAATAAATCGGGGGTGAGGGCAGTTATCTTTCCACAATCTGCATCTGATATCGGCTGAGTCTTCGTCCGTTTAATGTGTAATAGTTTCTGACTGTTCAATACCTGTTTGCGTTTATAAATAGAGCAAGATACTTCCCCATGAATCTCTTTGTCATCATCTTGAAAATGTACACAGAAGTGATGATACAGAATTCAATATCGATAGTTAGGGAGTTCTAGGGAGTTGTGGGAGTTGCATGATACAGATTCTTGTTAGGGGGCTTGTACACAAAAGTTATAGTACAAGATCTAATATCGATATTACGAGTTCTATAGAGTTGTGGGTGCAGTCTTTTAAAGATTATTGTTAGGGGGCTTGTACACAAATGTGATAGTACAGGATCTAATATTGATATTACGAGTTCTATAGAGTTGTAGGTGCAGTCCGATAAAGATTCTTGTTAGGGGGCTTGTACACATAAGTGATAGTACAGGATCCAATATCGATATTACGAGTTCTATGGAGTTGTGGGTACAGTCTGATAAAGATTCTTGTTAGGGGGCTTAAAGTGATTATAAAGGATACAATATCGATAGATATGAATTCTATAGAATTGTCGGAGTTACATCCAAAAAAAAATACAATTAAAAATGGAAAAATATAACAAAATCAGGGAATTTGCTTCGTCGGTTTTCAGATAGAGGTTTAACCTTGAAGCCATTGGTAGAATCTGACTTTCAACAAAAAGGTGTAATAGTTTATGTGTTTAATAAAATATTTAATTACCATTAGCCGCATAAGAAAAAAGTATAACTATTTTGTAAATAATTTTACCAGTCTCGGTTCACAACGTGGCATCGAGGACGTGAAGTCGGTCTCGTTCTTCCGCGGCGTGGACTGGAGTCACGTGCGTGAGCGTCCAGCCGCCATCACTGTGGACGTGCGCTCCATCGACGACACGTCCAACTTCGACGATTTCCCCGACGTCAAGCTCGAAATACGTGAGTGTAATCGTTATGAGTGATTCAAGAATTTTCTTGCATTGTAGAAAAGGAGATTTTCAACAGACTTCAGAATCATTATAGACGATCATAGCCAGCTGTGCTTTCAAAATTTTTAAAAATTTGTAAACTATTAGAGGGTTAATTAGCTTACGTGCGGCTAGTCTATGAACAGATGAAAGCAAAGTTGTGTATCAACTGAGCGTTCTCTTCATTGATGTGCACGTGTCAAGTCGCTTGCGGCTGTTATCAATTTCATAATAGTCCATAAGTCAAGTTTATATGGGCCTATATGTGCGACCAACAGCTCTGACCTTAGGTAAGGCACTAAGCCCAGTAAAAGAAAAAGCAGAACAGACTTAGTATATGAGAAAATTCCTGTTCTTTATGTATACCATAGATAATATATTTATATATATTTAAGTTTCTAGAAAGCTTGAGATTCTTTCTTTAGAGGGAAATAATTGCGTTATTGCGATAATATATGTAAGAAAAATTTGCGGTATTACTAAACCTTAGTACAAACAACTTTGTCTTGGACTTATTATTGTTTTATTTCCAGCATCAGCGCCCATAGCCCCAGAGGGTGAAGTCGCTTATAAGGACTGGGTCTTCATCAACTATACCTTCAAGCGCTTCGAGGGTCTCACACAGCGCGGGACGCCCACCAAGAAATGAGTGTGAGAGCAGCCAGCCCCTTGACCGGTGTACGTTGACATACCACGTGGCCGTACACCGATCAAATGTTGCACAATACTGTGAACTCGCTGGCTTTACATATATACACTGTCAAGTCTCCATTAATTTTGTATACAATATATTTATAATTAATGTATCTTTCACATCTATAGAGAATTGTAAATAAATCCTTTTTTGAACTTTATGTTCCGTTATGAAAATAAATTATTGAATTATTTTTGGAAATGTAATTTTTAATTTATTTTTACATTGTGTAATTATATTATTTAAAATGGAGATTATGATTGATGCGAGCGTGCAACATCGATTGTATTCAATATGGTGTATCGTCACATGATTCGGCTTACAATTTTTGATTCCTGGGCTAAATAAAGGAAAATAATTGTATATATACCAAAGTCTATTAAAGCCGAATGTATGTCAGTATGTACTGGTTGTTGTATAAATTGTTTCTAAGGGTACAATTTATAAAAGCGTAGAGCATTCTGTCAAATGAAACTTGGCCCCAGATAGTTTTGTGCGTATTTTAAATTATATAAATTCAAGAGAAAATAATATTTAACCGAAAAGTTATAATGATATTTTACTAAAATTTTATCATCTAAACCTATGATGTGTAGATTAAGATCGGATTGTTCTAAAATAAAAAAAGCTAAAATATTTTGTAATATTAATGAAATTTTAAAAGAGTATCAAGAAATAAGTAATTGCTCAAAATTTTAAGTCTATTAAATTTAAAAATGTAATGGGATATTTATTTCAAAAAAAAAGTTACGCCTTATTCTTTTTGAGGGTTTTAATTTTATGAATATATTACAAATTAAATCAAATAAGTGGTGATATAATTATTTTTTATTTGGCATTTAGTACGTATTATAATAAATCAGTAATAAAATGCAATGGCATTAGTGCGACTTTGAATAGTAATTGTCACGAAGAGCTGAGTTTCATTTGAAAATTCATTGCTCTGCGCTGAATATAATGAGAATATGTGTTAAGTAAGCACGTTTAGCTCCGACGTTACTTCAGAGCTTACTCGGTAGAATCAGGCCCTTCATTGCATTTGCTCATTAAAACCATTTTTATGAAAGATGGATAGATTAGTTCGTAGTATGTACATTCGCGATTTCAAATTCTTTAAAAATATCGTTATTGAAACACTTCGAAATTTAAGTAATGTTTGAAAAAATTGTATGCATTTAATCTTGCCACGTAATTTGTCACTGTGCTGACGAATGAGCACCGAGCACGGCCTGAGCATCGTATCCTTTTTAAAAAAAAAATTAACAGCATTCGCATTTTAAATAAATTTATCTTTTATGTTAGTAAATCTAATTTAAACTTTATGGGCTTAGTAACGATTAGATGTATGTAACGATAGTTATATAAAATATTATTTAAATAAGAACTCTTTCAACACGTGTGAATTTACGTCAAACAACACTTTTGGCAATACCACTTATTTTTTTATAAATATCGACTCTAAAACCATACATAACCAAATTTCACTATATATTTTTTAAGCTTTAGACTATTTTGACCAGTTTAATTTATCTCGGTATTACCTCGTTCGCGGGAAAATTTTCAAAAACGCAATAACATCAGAAATGTTTGTCCCTAAAATATTCAAGTCCCCTCTGCACAGATATAAACATTAAATAATATTTATGTATATAAAGTATTTTATTATTACAGTGAAGAGATGTGTTGGAAAATGAACGCAATAGAGTCCGTCCAAACCTTGAGTTACTATCGCATAGCAGTCGCGTGAGTCGTATAAATAAATTATTATAATTATTACTTTCGAAATAAATAATAAAATTATATATTGCAGTAGGGACAAGCATTTTTGATTACATAAATATAGCTAAAAATCAGTTTTATGTTCCTGTTCTTTCGAATTTTAATTAAAAAGTTCACCAAGGACAACAAACACACAAAAAACGTTCTGTCATTAAATCGTCGTTACCTCATTTCCATCTTGTTCCTGACTGTACTATAATATGAAGTTACCAAATGAAATCGTTTAATGAAATTAATTTCAAAAGTAAATCGTAGCGGAATATTTGAACCAATAATAAAAATTAACCCTTTTAAGGTTAGCTATAATGATTAATAAAAAAACTAATTGTTTATTGAATTAAGATTACAGTAACTTCCTAGATAAATATTAGGGGTATAATATATTTGTTGCCTTTAGTGTAAGTACAAAGTTAGATTTTCTGGTAATTCTGTAACTAAAAATATTTTCACATGTCCTAAAATTGACATGAATGGCGGGTATAATGAATATGACGAGCGTCGATTTTCGTGAAACTACCTAATAACAAACTGAGATAAGAAACTTATACGTAATATTTATCTAAAGAATATTTAAAGTAGTTCAATGTCTTATTGTATGGTATATGAGGTAAAATAAGTGGGTACACAACGATTTATGTGTTAAGAATTATTTATGTGATTTACAGTAAGCACACATAAAATATTTTACATCACGATTATATATTTATGAGATCGTTTGCGTAAAATTGCCTATCTTAGTATAGAATTTTTATCAAAACGTATTTATTTATAACAAAATATGAATTCGATATTATAATTTATTTACGTCACTTTAAAAATCTTAATCACAATATTTTATAAGTGAATACTTAACGCTGTCATCTAAATTATTAAAACAAAAAAACAGGTTCCAATCGGAAGACTAAGAGATTACATGTTCTCTTGTCATATTCTAGTATACAGTCAGTACTCAATTGTATGACAAATATTCCCCTTTTAAATTCGCTTTTGATAAATTAATGTAGCGTGTTGTAGTAAATTTGCGTAGTTTACTAATATATACAAAATTCGATGTTGTATAATTTCTAAATGTATTATTTCGATCCCTTATTTTTAGATATAAGTTTATATTGTTTAGTTAAATTATTTAGTTAGTTTAAATAGATGTATTCGCGTTTCACGATCATGATGTACTGTTATAGATAGTAATATTGAATAACTATAATGAAAAATCAGTTAGTATATGAAATTTGACATTATCTTTATCTCTTATGGTCTATATCATAGAGTGTTAATTGAAATAACCCTGACCTTATAAAAACCTGTAGAATCGTGGATCTGTCATCAGTGTTGTCCTATAGCGTTAATGTTAAAGAATAGTTTGTGTATGAGAAAATAAAATGATTTTAAATGTTAACTTCCGATTTGTATGTGTTGCTAGGATTAAGGCATGTTAAATGGGACGATTGAGCAGTTTTGTTATTTGATGTTAGGGAGATTTGTGTAATAGAAATAGCCTTAAGATGTCTGATTTAAGGCCATGATACTGAACGGTTACTGGGTACGTACAGATTGCGACCGACCTTATATCTTTGGATTTAACTAATAGACTAAAGAAGACAAGATAATTTAAAATAACTTCTTTCTATTACTTTCTATTCATGGGGCCTCACGACGTCAACAAATTGAACCGTATACCGCTACGTATCCAAGTGTAGTCAGCATAATAATGTACTACTCGTGTTAAATGCACTAATTACAGTTCAATGTTTACAGTTTTTTGAAATATTATCGCTTCAATGTACTGCGTCCACGGTCGCTTGTTTTTTGAACTAGGCTACTTGCTTTGTTATTGTTATACATAGAAAAAAGGGATGAATTATTTATAATTTCTTAAATTGTAAGTAAATATGTTTTGTTTAATATTTGTTTCTTCGATGTGATTTAAGAAAATGGCAATACAAATAAGCATTAAAGCGATATGAAATCAAAACTTGTATTAATGCTTCTCCTTAGCCTTAACCTTTTCATTAGTGGTAAAAAAGTGGGACGTGCCGCAATCTCACTGGACAAGGACGTGAAGGATGATACGTATCCCTGCTGTTTTGACAAAAGAGGGCGCTAGAGGCTCAAACTCCTAAAATTCATTCATTCCAGCAACATTTGACGACACTGATGTTGCTAGTTAACACAACCTTTTCGATAATGGCAGTATGTTTGTTTGCTTTTTTATGAGTATAAATAAAAACATTATTGAGTTTAAATAAAAACCAGAAAATAAAATAAAAAGAATTTCTACACAAATTTTTTTAGAAGTCGGTGCCTTTTGGGCCTTTATTTTACTTAGCACTTCTGAAGATTTCTTGTTATATTTTTGTTTTTACGTTTTTAGTCAGTATTTTTTCCTAAAAATCATTATGTCAAATTGCCATCGTTTTTATGACACGAGACAATACTAGCTACAGTGTATAGAAGTCTTATAATAGTCCTTCAAACCGAAATATAGTAAAGAGAAATACACTACTGCTTTCCGGTAGAATATCTGACGCGGCGGTGATACCTACCTAGCTATTTTTTTATTTAAGTAGTAATACTCGTAACTTTCATCAATGTTGGTGTAGTGGTTGCAAATTTATAATAATATAAGCAATAGTATATTAATAATTACAACAAAATATGTCTTGAATATCATTTTATATAAAAAAAAAATACCTACTTTTATTTTCTATGTGTCTGAATAAGAAACCATTTCATATTCGTACCTATGTGAAGTTGGCAACCGAGTATACAATAAATAATTTTTACGTTCACCATTCGATTGTACCATGTTTGTACCGGATTGTACCACTTTTAAAATCGTTTGTACCTTAAAGGTGTAAAAGTTATGGGGGTTCTGAAATTATAGTAGAAAACGAATTTACGATTTCAGGATTTTTGACGATGGCATCTAAAAGAGTATCGTTTGTACGGGATTGTACCACCACCAGAAATAAAAAAAAATTAAGGAATACATTTCCCCGTTACTTATATTCATAACTTATAAAATTCGAATAAAAAATTAAATAAAGACGTTTTAATTTATATCATTGAGGTGTAAACGAGAGAACTATGGGTACAAACGATACGAACAAAGTCCTGTGAGGTACAAACGATAAAAAATACCGATTAATAAAATAATAATTAATGATTAGCCGAAGAAAATGCTTACCAAATATTATTCCATTGTTTTCTTTGCGGTATTCGCAAGAGATCTAAGGGTACAAACGATACAAACCAAGTCCCAAGAGGTACAAACGATAAAACCTAGGTTTTGCCTAGCACATTGAAGGCTAAATTAAGAAAAATTTTATATGCTCAAAAAATGCTTAACAGACGTTATTCCGTTGGTTTCTTTGCGTTAAACACAAGATATCTAAGGGTACAAACGATACGAACCTAGACCTAAGAGGTACAAACGATAAAACCTAGATTTAGCCCAGCACATTGACGGCTAAATTGAAAGATTTTAAATGGCTAAAAAGAAAGCTAAGTTAATGTTATTCCGTTGGTTTCTTTTCGTTAAACACAAGATATCTAAGGGTACAAACGATACGAACCTAGACCTAAGAGGTATAAACGATAAAACCTAGATTTAGCCTAGCACATTGACGGCTAAATTGAAAGATTTTAAATGGCTAAAAAGAAAGCTAAGTTAATGTTATTCCGTTGGTTTCTTTGCGTTAAACACAAGATATCTAAGGGTACAAACGATACCAACCAAGTCCCAAGAGGTATAAACGATAGAACTTAGGTTATGCCTAGCACATTGACAGCTAAATTGAAAGAATTTGATTGGCTTAAAAAATGCTAAGTTAATGTTATTCCGTTGGTTTCTTTGCGTTAAACACAAGATATCTAAGGGTAAAAACGATACGAACCTAGTTCTAAGAGGTACAAACGATAAAACCTAGATTTAGCCAAGCACATTGACGGCTAAATTGAAAGATTTTGATTGACTGAAAAGAATGCTTACTTAATGTTTTTCCGTTGGTTTCTTTGCGTTATGCACAAGATATTTAAGGGTACAAATGATACAAACCTAGTTCTAAGAGGTACAAACGATAAAACCTAGGTTTAGCCTAGCACATTGACGGCTAAATTGTAAGATTTTGACTAAATCTAAGTTTTATCGTTTTATTCGTATAAGAAATACATTATCTTTACAACACACTAGTTATGCCCGCGGTGTAACTTCCGCCGAGTAAGAACCCCCTTTTCCACCAACTAACCGCATTTGATCGCCCATACTTTCACAATAATTTTAAGTCGTTATTCTGGGTTCTATTGCGTTGATACCCAATAATAGTTTTTCTCAAATATCTTCCATGCACAGACAAGATCAAATACACTTGTATTATATATATATATATATTAGGGTGACAGTGAAAAGATGAGCCCTTAATATTAATATTAAAAATGTCCGCATCGCATTTTTTTAATTCCCATACGAATAATATGGGAAAAATTATTTATGCTTCTTCTGATTTTTCTTGCTAGCCCGTCGTGAGTATATAAGTCGTAATAAAGCTAATTCTAACACGCATTTTTGTAGAGAATTGAACGCTCTACAAAAAAGGTCTCTTAATATCTATATATATGTATATCTTTATTATTACGTATACATGTAAATTTTGATGAAATACATAATTAAATTAATTTAAAGTTTTATTTATATTTCGTGTAAATGTTTTGTTTCAGTGTTATTGGGTTTGTTTTAGGGTGTTAAATAAATAAAAAAAACATAAGATTCCTTTATTTTATTCCAAGTAAAGCAGTTAATACACTTATAAGATTTTAAATACAAGTGAAACTACCGTTAACATATACATTTATTAATTGTTTTATTAATTAACAATTTATGAAAAACTTATACGTCTTCATAAAAACGTAAAGGGTAGGTTATTAATTCAGGAATCAATTAATTAAGGTAAGATTGCTAACAAAAATAAATGCATAATCACTCACACGAGCCATCGAATATCGGCTCATACGAAGTCTAAATATATTTCATTATCGTATCTAAACATTTTACAAATAATATTTACTAGAGGTTACAAGTTTTTTAACGATACTATCATAGTTGCGTTTAGGACTTTGATAAAGCAATAAAATCGTTCTATTGTAAATTGTTTTTAAAATGCTATGTATATTAATAATGTATACAATTATTGAAATTACAGCTTGGAATGAATTTTGAGCAAAAGCAAACGATATAAAAATCTTAAAAAATAAAAACAAAATTAAAATCTGATATGTCGTGATGTCTTTATGGGTTGCTGTACTTTTTCACTCACTTCCTCTGTTCTTATAGTCAATGAAAAGCATTTAAAATAGAATTTTAGCTGTATACAAGTCTTCTTATAAAAAAATAAAATCACCTTAATTTGTGATGTACGTATCATAGCTGTTATATGATTCCTAAAAAGTATTATTATATAGCTTATCCGTGTCAGTCTTCGACCTTATTTAAATGAATTTTATGACCTTAGAAAGAAATACGAGGTTATCATTTAATTTTAAATATGTATAACCCAAGAAAAGACTTACATAGAGGAACAAAAAATAAACTAAAACAATTAAAACGCATTGCAACCTCCCAAACGGAATAATTTTAACTTAAAAACAGGTAAATTAGTCAATAACAACGTAAATAATGATAGTTTTGTTGTTTTTTTATAAGAAATCAATAAGATATATTTTATCAATTTCTGTTGAGAAAATAAGAAAAAACTGACCATTTCCAATACAATTTTTAAATACAAAAAAATATTACGGTAACAGAAGGTTAAGTACCTTCTGATAAGGGTTTTTAAAAACTCTTTCGTATCAAAATGATTTTGAATAATATAAATTAACAAAATTTTTAACTATAATAATCATTATAGTTAAAAAATGTGTTATAACAATATACAACTTATAAAAGTAATAAAAACAAAACTAATAAAATTTTATAAATATTTATAGTATTATAAAAAAAAAATATTATACAAGAACTTTAAACAACCAAGCCGTAATGAACCACTACAATAAAGTTGTTCAAAATGCTCCCAACATTTTATCTCAACCCTGTTTCCGACATTGTAAACTTGACCGAAAAAAACATATATTTTCACCACACTCTGGCTCAATCTTCATTTATAGGAACTCAAAATTAAAAAAAGCTTAAAACATTATCATAGAGCCTTAGAGCCTAAAAAGTCCTTGAAATAAATGCGTGTCTCAAATAGGTTACATATCACCTATAAAACAGCAATACTGGAATTAAACTACAATCATAGATATCTACCTATTAGTATACCACAGAGCTTTACATATTACGATAGAGTACCGCTAATATACGGGTACATCATTAGGATTGCTTTTAAATATTATATGATTATACATCTTATATTTTTACCCCATCTCATTGCCTTCTAATAATCACATCAGGGAAAATTAGAGGACGATTCTAGTGTCTTATAATTCCAAGGTTTAGAGATCGAACTCCAATACTATGAAACCAATTTTCTATTATTTTGATAAATCTTTTTTTCTTTGCTAGACTTCGCTTCTCTTTCCCTTGAAATCTTAGGAGACAAAAAATGTTAATGCCTCAACTTCTCCGACAAATTCTTATTCAATTCGTGTCATATCTTCAACATACCGCCATTAAATAGACACCAATAAAACATGTTTATAATAAAAGATTTCCATTACATATATAATTATAAAGAAGCATTGAAAACCTACTACTTTCTTTTCTATTACAAGCGAGGGAACGTAAAGATTCCGTCTTGGTAATAATCATTCCTGCCGATGCCTCGTGAATATAAAATTAAAATGTAATTACTACTATTGGAGCAAAATAAATCATCAAAACTCTAATAACTGACAGGCGCCAAACATCTCAAGGGGTAAAATCTATGTCTGCATCTGGGTGGTGGGAGCGGCAGCACGCATAGATGCCGCTGCTTCGTTTTCTTCGGCCTTCGGAATATCAAAAATTTCTGAGAATAGAGCCGGTAGTACCAAGGAAGGCCAGTTGACACGGCACCAATACAGCAACTGGTTGTGACGGGTTCCTAAATCTCGTATTTCTTGAGCAGCCACAGTGAACGCTTCGAAGCGAGCATCCACATCAGTTACGCCAGTCTCGATCAGCTGCATAATCAAAGAATATAGTATTCCTAAAACTGCCCTCTGTGTAAACTCAAAATATTTTTTATTCAACAAAATAGCATGATCATGTTATATATTGGATAGCTAAATAATAATTGATTATGACTAAGATAATTAAATATAACTCTTCAATCAATAATCTTCTATCTTCTATATATATAAAAAGCTTTGTCCTTAATGACTGACGTATCACCGCACAGCCTAAACCGCTGATCGTAGAGATCAGAAAATTGGACGGTGTGTTCTTTGTATGACGTAGGCATCCGATAAGAAAGGATTTTCTAAAATTCTACCTCTAAAGGGGTGAAAAAAGGGGGGCAAAGTTTGTACGGGAAAACGTGATTCCTTGGTCCAAACTACTTCGAATTTTGGATAAACCTTCTTTATCCCATAAAGGGGTTAAAAAGAGATAAAAAGT
Source organism: Hestina assimilis (assembly GCA_023373885.1). Classification (NCBI taxonomy): domain Eukaryota; kingdom Metazoa; phylum Arthropoda; class Insecta; order Lepidoptera; family Nymphalidae; genus Hestina; species Hestina assimilis. The sequence continues at coordinate 17,650,388 of CM041759.1, forward strand.
TATTTTGCTTCGAAGTGTATATTTTAGTTACATTACTCCTTAATGTTTTTGATTTAAATTACACATTATTTTGACACATGTTTGAAAACTCAATCCGATACATGGTATATCAACCTCTAGCCTAAACTTGAAATAATTTTTTTCTGACTTTTTCACAGGCGTTGTTTTTAAAACGTAAACGAGCACAAGGAAACAATGCTTCGGAATTCGACCCATAGGTAATCAAATAGGTGAAAAGGATTTTGTAGAAGCATGAAACTCTGTTTTTGGCGAACGATAAAGACGTGTTTTAACATTTTCTGAAATTCCACAATTGAAGAGGTGAAATGAAGGTTCAATGTTTGTATTCACGCGATCGAAGCTGCTGGCAGAAGCTCGTATTAATTAAAGGAGAAAGAAAATATTTGTGTGCGAGAAGATACAAAATTTAAATATACTGAAACTAAGCTGTCAACAAAGACTTACAAAAAAAAACTAAGCTTACCAGTAATTTGAGTGCTCCCCATAGATTACGATTCAGGGAAGAAATCCTCTCCCCGTCGCAAAGTCCGTTCCTGTACGGATACATCAATAAGATTGCCGTGAAAATAGCCATCTCTTCATCAGAAATAGATAGAGTGTTAACCTTATGGACATAAGCCAGCATCGCACTTGCGAAGTTCACCTGAAAACCAAACATTTCTTTTATTTTACCAATATGCATATTCTATTGTAGGAAGTCTTATTTCAAAGGCTGTTAACGTACTAAATATATATAATATTGTAATTATATAATAATGTAAGCTTTTTTAATAATTAAAAATTGTAACGGTTAGAGAAAAGTAGACAACGTTTTGTCAAAGAGTATAAAATTATCAAAACAAATATCGATTTCGATATGGTTACGTAATAGATCTGATAAACGCTGTGCTTTTAATACCTATTTGACATAATAATAGAATAATTATATATTTGCGTTAAGCCTTGTTCCTTACATCATACAACTCTATCAGTTGTTTCATGTTGACAAATGATCCGTCGTCGAAGATGATGGTCTCACCAGTGGAGAACTTGGCCGCCCGAGACAGCCACACCTCGAAGAATCCCAGCTGTAAATATTTTGAATTGGCCAATCTCATACTGTTATGTTTAATTAACCGAAAGTGACAATTTGTTTTGTCGAATAGTAAATTTATTTTGTTGATAAGATGTGCAAACTAACCTACTCGTATTTTTATGAATAGCGATAGTTATATAAGTATTGTTGTTAGACCTACTGGCCTAGACGGCGTGATGGGCTTATTACAGTAGCGAACTACGTATTAAATAATATACACTTTTAAAATAAATTAATTATGGTAAATCAAACTTCTCAGCCTAAGAGGTTGCACTATGAATTTAATAAAATACTTCAAATAAGTTTTAATGAAGTTTTATAAACCCTCAGGTTCAAATGCTAAAATAAGAACAAATTAAAAATATTTCGAGAAAATTGTTAATATCAATGAAGAGTTGCGTTGCGAGCATAGCCGTTCGCCATATTGCCTAAATTCGCTAAAAAAGGGCAGTCGCATTGCAGTGATTTTATATTTAAGAACATACATCATTAACGTAAATAAAATGTATCAAATATGCATATCTATTGTATATAATTACTTTAAAAAAGTACCTTGATGACTATAAGCTGATCGTCCTGTGGAAGGACGCTAAATCCTGGGATACGTTTAGCAAATTCAACAACTTGCTGCACCGATGGTGTTATACGGAACGCCACATTGTACCACAGCGTCGGCAGAGCCTCCAACAGAATTGGCATGTTTAAGCAAGCCGTAGTGACCAAGTGCCTGCAGCCTAAATTCCCGAAAGTAAAATTGTTGTAACTATAGTTGACATGAGATAAAATAAGAGCATAAGAGTAAATAATATGTGAATATAGGGATACTGTTACTTATAATAGGTTTTACCCAGATCGAGAAAGGGATTGATATTTATTTACTTGCACACAAAACAGTGCATAAATAAAACAATACTTAAAACAAAAATTACAAAAGTTTTAACATTAAGCTAAAACCCTTAAATATGTGTACAAATTGATTGCAAATAATAAGAGTAAGATACAACAACACAGGCTATTTACAATTATCACTACAAACATTATTATTCATAAAAAAAATAATAATATTGAAAAATATTTATAGCGACAAAGTGCGGGTAGCAAAATATTTATCCACCCAATCAAAGATAGTCTAATAGACCAATCACGACACAGTTTTTTAAAAGTTTAACTTACACTTTTAACTAACTTACGTTTTAAAGTTACACTTACTTTCAGGCAGGTCCGGCCTGGCGGGAATTTGCCGGAGCACCAACCCAGCCCTCACTTCTCCAGTATAACTATTGTTATTCCTGTGGGCGATTATCACCACTTTAGCCAGTTCCCTTATTATATTGTTCTGTAGAGGCTGCGGTTCCGGTGCCTCTACGACAGGGGCCTGATTATTCTCTGCTTCTACGTTCTTCGATACATCAGGCATGATCTCCCTAGTAGCCGTTTCTCTTGTTCTTTTCGGGACTCTTCCGTACCTAACGGCTGTTAAAAAACCTTTCATTTACAAAAATTGCATGTGCGATTGAATTGAACCGCTGCAAGTAATGAACTGCGGTGCATCTATCGAGTTAGGGCGCGACTCCTCAATTGGAAAATAGGCGTCATAGTGCAGTACGTTGATCTGTGTTCTATTTTTTTTTTCATTATTAGCCAGGTGGATATTAAGTATATCCGGAAATACGTTGTAGTTGAGCATTGATTCGTTATTAATTTATAAGTCAGCGTCACTTTAATTCAAATTCAATTCAGCTTTAGTTAGTTAAAATACAACATCTTGATATTAAAAAAAAAGTGGCTAATTTGTTTTTTACTTTAACAATATATTATATAACTTAACTCCTAAGTCCAGTCCAGTAACTTTAAATTTTTTATGAAAATAAATTTCAACGTCGTCAATAAACAACGTCGGAAAAATATTTCCGCATTGTTGCACCGTCTGTGCATCTAGTCATTCCCATGAATTAGTCAGGCTAGCTTTAAGATGAAATC